>CM077078.1:205592571-208035231 GCA_039513925.1 Platanthera zijinensis
ATCTTAGCTTTATATTCTTCCTCCCCCTTTTTGGCTTCGAGGGCAATTGAGTTTGCATAAGTGTGCAGTGACCCATCGATGTTGCACAGTCTTTGTAAACCCAGTCAGCGGGTTTTTTTGATTTGTATTTAGAATCACCATGTTAGCATCAAATTTCTGGATGATGTCGGCCACAACATGAGCATTCTTATTTACTACTGCCAGGTCATCCGTGTTATTTTTGAGTCCTTGCATAAGAAGAGGAACAGCAGTGCCAGCCTCTGTATACTTGGCCCCGAACTTCTTTTCCATCACATCTAGCTTGTGATTAATTTCCACGATGTTCTTGAGCATTAGATCCTCAGATTTCTTAATCCTTTTTAACACTTTGTTCTGTGCTTGCTCAAAAGATAGTTTGAGCTCATCCACTATACCTTGAATGACGTTCACTGTGTGATATGCTAGATTAGATCAAAGTGGATGTCCCTGAGGCAAGCCTTGGTCTTGCTCTTAAGCATATTCACTGGATGAGCTTGACACATGCACTGTTTCTAATGGGGGGATAGTGGCAGCCTCTGTAGATTTCTCAGGAATGCTAATCAGCCCCTACTGAGAGGACTCCCCCTCCATTGTTGCACTAGATTTCTCAGGAGTTACAATTGGAGCTCGTTCCTCAGATGGAACTTCAACTTCATCTTGTGGCTCTACTGTCTCCACCCTCTCTCTCAAGGTTGTTTCATCTTCAACGACATCATCCATTTCATTAGCACCCTCATCTTCTATATCATTATTGTCAATTGCATCATTATCTAGGGCTTCCTCATCTTCCTCCTCGTCTAGGGTATCAACTGCATCTTTGGCTATTTGAGAGATGTCAGAAACAACATCAGCAGGAGCAGGTACTAAGAGATCTGTCCTGTGAGTTCCAGTCGCAAGGGGTAGAGACTCCCCCTCGGTTCCTGCAGGCAGCAGATCAGGAACTTCACTGGGTTCAGCCACGGGATCTTCTAGAGTTCTGTTGTCCTCATCCCTATGGGACTCAGCCAGGGATTCATCATGTTCTTCAGCAACGGCTGCTTGACTAATTCTTCTATCCCATCTATCAAAAACACTTGAATCCATTTTCTTCAGGTAGTGTAGAGGAACTCCCTTACTCATATCGAACCTGTCACCATCCAGCTGGTTGAGAAATAGGCTGATGATTCTTCCAAAACTTGGGGTTCGCAGAGTATCTTTTATTTTCTCAAACAACATAGCTCCCCAGTTGTATCTCTTTCGACAGACTATAGCCACTAAGATCTTGAACATGTCTCCCGAGATATGATCGTGGGAGCCTGGTTTACAGATCAGGACTTTCCCAATGATATCCGACAGTAGCTTCCCTTCCTCATTCATTTCCTTTCTCTTGATTGATTTGGTTCCTCGAGCTAGTCCACAGAAGAGGAGAGTCCTGGCTCGATCCTCTTCCTCCAGATAGAGCTGCAAATATTGTGTCAGTTTTCCTGCAAACACTTTGATTCGTACTCCAGCAATCTTACTCTTGAACACTGTATCTTCACGCCGTAGTTTTGCCGTTGCAAAGAACTCCAACACCTCCTTATCTAGAATTTTGCAAGGATGCTCCAGGATGAATGTAAGTCCGGCCTCTTCAAGCATGAGGATAATATTCCTGAACTCATCGAAGGCATGAGAGAAACCTGTCCGAACCAGTTCACTTCCAGTGAGGAGTCCTGCAGTGGTTCTAGGAGCCATTGCAAACCTAAACAGGACATCTAATCCTATCAGTACTTCTAGAATAGGAGATACACATAGACACGAACCTTCAAGAATGTGGGAAACGTACCCTAGTGCCGAGCGGTTTGAAGGGACGATGGCGTCTGGAAGGATCGTCGACCGGTGATGGAAACCTGACGGGAAGGTTCAGGATTCATGGAATCGACGGGAGCACGGGATGGTCCTTGCGATTTGAGGGTGTTGTCGACGGGAGCCCGGAGGAGAGACGGTGAGCACCAGGCGAAGCAGCTTTCGTACGACCACGAGATTACGCGAGGAGACTGGGAAGTCGATGGGATGCTCTAGGGGATTCGTCGGGAGTTCAGCGATATTCGGGGAGATGAAGAGTCAAACCAATATATGCTATTTAAATCTTCCGAACCGGGGGGGGGGGAAGTCGAAGGGATTCGACGGGGTTTACTAATTATTTCTTTCGTACGATCGAGGAGGGTGCGACGGGATTTTCTATACACATTAACCGTGGCATGTTAATTTCAAGCCTTAGCCTTCATTATATTTCTTAATCACGAAACCTCGATCGAGTTGAACAATATATGAGCCTTATACGTAATTCCAGAGTTATTCTAGGTGAAAAATTGTAATATTTTGTTACACCCACTGACATATATTCTTTAATTTCAATGGGCTGATTTATGTCTATTGAGATTCATTATCAAATATATAAATATGTACCTACAAGGAATTCTTCAGATTGTACCTAAAGACCATTTAACAGTTTCAGTCTGTCATCAAGTGTGTGAACGTATGTGTGTATATATACATATAACCATTCACTTTTTAGAGTAAGAATTGACAAATTCTTGTGGATAGAATATATATAAACATCAATATAATATGACTCAAGTATTTAAACTGAACGCGTGTACCTGTGATCATAAAATTGATCATTCAAATCTTCTACTTGAGGTACACCAGGTGTCCAATTTGAGTAGGCCATTGTAGTTATCACTGCTCTTATCCAAAATACTTGTTTCATGTCATTCTTGGAACATCTCATGTCTTGTTCCCGTTATATTTACGGGAACCTAGACTATCCTGCAACAAAAAAATATTATCCTACCTTTGTAACCCAATAAGTATTGGGTCCTAGGTTCTTGTCAGCATAAAATCTTGAATGCCTTCCTACAGGAATCCTGTCAGGAAGGCTAAATCTACCCAGAGGAAGTGGACATACCCTTGCCCTTGGCACATAGGGATTGTGCCAACAATCTACGACAAAGTGACCCACCTTGCCACAGCACCAACACTCATGAATGTTGTATCACCGATTCTGACCTGATCTACTAACTGAGGTAGTCATGATCTTAGGTCTAAATGAAATAGGGCAGGTTCTGCTCACAAAATTGCCTTTTCCACCGTGACACGTGGGAGGGTGGAAAGAGGTCATGTGGTGAGTGTCATGAGGCCTGGGAGGTGGTGCCTTCCTTTCAATCAGCACACTTACAGAGGCCCCATGGGTACTTACCGTATGTTTCCTGACCCCCCTTTCTTGTGTCCTAGGGAGGTAAGTATGACAGTGAGAGCTGGTTCCTGCAGATTCATGATGAGTTGAGGCAGAGGCCGAGAATACAAAGGGTTCAGGATGAGCCTTGGGTATTCTCTCATGGGTATCCATGACAGCTCTTGCACTGTGGGCATTTCCACCTGAAGGCCGATCATTCTTACAGTGACCATGGATGTTCCTGTGGTCATACCTGAAAGCATGATATGTGCCCTTCCTACTCGGGGTGGGGGGGTGGGGTCTGAACACAGTTTTCCCATTTTTCCATGAATTAATAATTTGGGAGATCCACCCATTTTCTGCTTTTCTCTTGATAGCATCTATCTTGGAAAAGTTAGAAACTATCCTCTTCTCGGTCTCTAGACGACTCTCTAAATCCGAGATCTTTGAGTCCTTTACCTTGATGGATTCCAATTGGAGATTCATCAAGGTCTTAAACTGAGCAATCTCCTTAGCTTGCTCCTCCACAAGTAAGTTGCTCTTCTGAAGGGAACTCTCAAAGGAATCAAGATTTTCAATCTTTTGATTTAAGCTATCCATATCCCTTGCATCAGTAGAAGGAAAACCCTCTGAACTATTCCTATTTTCAGGAACTTCAAGGGGAGAGGAGCATGATGAAGAAGTTACCTTATCCTGACTTTGATGTTCCGGGTCAGCGTTAAGATTGGCAGAGACTGTTGTGTCAGCTTAATCAGAACTGCTTTCCTCAGCCTCTTTTTCAGTCTCTGACATGGACACAGGAGCCCTGATACCTAGATATTGGTCTTGACCTTCATCTTCAGAAATGAGGACCCCCACATAGGCTTCATCCTCCTGCTGGCATCCAGTCCTAGCTTTCTCCGATCCTACCATGAGATCTAAGATAGTTTGCCACATAGACTTGTCAGTCTTACACTTGTCCAATCTTGACCGAGATGATCCAGACCACACATCAGCGATGATCTGACGAATCAGCTTGTCCAGGTTGAAAAGTGAGAGTTCAGTCTCAGACATCTCTTCGAGACTCTTGGGGATTTGGAGATCGTTTCCTGAGCTAGAAGCCTTCATGGGAATGAAGGGACCCTCTTCCAAAATGAGTGATGCACGAGGGTCAATGGCCTCCAGATGAAACATAACTCTCATCTTCCAGATGGGATAATACTCCGTTGTGCAAGTAGGGAGTCTCAGAGGAGATACATCAGAGTCCAGCTCCATGCTTGAGTCTTGTCTTCTTCTTAACACTAGAACTGGGATCTTACTCAAGATGTTAACCTTATTGCTGAGGAACCTCCCTCTGATACCACCTGAAAGTCACTCTAGTGTCAAATACCTTCACCTATGGTGGGATAGGTGATTTGCAGTCTCTTTGCGTAATTAAAAATTTACCGGCACAATAAAACAAAACATGCACAACACAGAAACACACAGGCAGTTATAGTGGTTCCCAGATTTGGGAACGTCCACTTCCCCCTTCGACCTATCTCCCAACAAGGGACGACTCGGTCACTTCACTAACCGGATTGAAATTCAATCCTCACACTATGGAAGGAACCCTTCAACCCGAAGGAGTCACTACTCCTCCACCACGGGTTGCACCCAACCCTTACAATGAGGAACCAAAGTTCCTTTACAACAAAAGTAAAAATAGAATGTACAAAATACAAACTACGTTTGGAGCGCTTGGTGTCCCTCTTCGTTCGATGAAGCGTTCTTGAAGAAGACGAAGAGTTCACGACCTAAGCACTCTCTTGGAGAAGATCTTCCCGATATCGGCGGCGACAAGGATTGTGGCGGCGATGCTTTGTAGATCCAAACTTCTTAACAAAGCTAGAAAGGTCTACCAACGATCTTATTTGGATCGATCGTCTCAATCGATTCGGAAGGGGAAGGTATTCCCGTTCAACAAACCAAGAGACAAAGGATCTCAAGAAAGAAACGTTAAACGCGTTGCTTGGCTAAGTTTCTGTCGCCGAGAGATCAAGAAGAATCCGATCAGCGGCGACGATAACCTTTCAAGCGGCGACGGCGGCGGAAGGAAATCGGCGATCTGCTAGGTCACGTCAGCGACGGCTGACTTGTTCGTTTTTTTCGCTGCCTCTTACGTTCAAAATAGGAGAGTATTTATACTGTAGAATACTCCTTTATGACCGTTGTAGGCCCCGCTAGAAGAAACGCTAATTTCGCTTCAAACAGCGCCTGAACATTTGGTCCGGTCCAGTGAGCCAACGGAATTCGCCTAAGGCAAATTCGGCGGGAATCATTGGTGATTCTCGACGAATCGACGAGAATCACTTATGATTCCCAACGAATTCTCCTTAGAAGAATTCTAGCTGAACAGCAAGCCATCCAGAGAGAATCGGCGAGAATCACAACTATTCTCAACGAATCGGCGAGAATGCAAAGTCATTCTCGACGATTCGGCGAGAATCAGTTGACGATTCTCGTCGATTCTGCCTTAGCAGAAATCTTGAAGGCTTGTAGTCAGCCGGATGCAGTCAGCGAGAATCGGCGAGTGATTCTCGACGATTCAGAGTGAATCACTAGTGATTCTCGTCGAATCGGTGAGAATCACTTAGTGATTCTCGCTGACTTTAACTTAGACGATTCTTTGTCTTTCTGCCCATGAGTTGGCCTTTGACCCATCCTTGCTCCTCTTCTGCTCTTGATCTATCTCAGCCCTGTACTTGAAAGTAAGTACACTCTAATAGAGAGAGTACACGTAAGACAACACACTGATCTTCTCAATGAGGGATTACGTTGCGCAGACCCGTGTATATTGACCTACTGCACCCTGACATTGGTTTGTACTTAGTGTGGAATAACTGCAAGCACAACTTGAAGATAGAGCATAAAACACATTGTGAATTCATCTTAGCTTGACAGGAGGCTTCCTCAAATACAGGTAATTGTGGATACAATACCCAACACTTTGGCAGTCTCCTGCCTGGAGTCACATTGGAAGAGGTGGTTGAAGTCATAGCTGGACACCACCTTTGCGGGTATGGATTGCGCAGATATTACTTGGGAGGAGTTCAGAGCAGCGCTCCTGGGACATTTCGTACCTCAGTCGTCGAGGGACGAGCTAGAGGATAGGTTCATGCAATTGAGGCAGGGGAACAGTACTGTGCTGGAGTATTATAAGGAGTTTACTCACCTGGCCCGCTATGCAGACGCTTATCAGTTGGACGATGCTGGCTATTCCATGAGGTTTTACAAGGGGCTGCAAGATGAAATGAGACAGGCCCACCTGTTCGTCTCAGAGGGGAGTTTGTCCAGGATTCTGGAGATGGCTAAAAAGAGATAAGCAGATCAGCTTACAGTCAAGAGCCAGAAGAGACCGGCTGACGATGCAGTGATTGGAGGTCATAGAGACCGTCCTCGAGGCCAGGTTATTAGGGAGAGAAGGAACGTGGATCAACCTCGTCAGGAGATTGGGCAGGAGTAGAGGAGTGAGGGGGTATTGGCTCCCCAGCCCTTACAGATGCTGGAGATGCCAAGGACATATGAGCAGGCACCAGTGTGCTTTCAGTTCAATCAGCCGTGGCATATCAAGAGGAACTGTCATATGAGGCGAGCACCCCCACAAGCACTTCAGGGCGCCCCACCTCCCCGACATTTTTGTGGCCGAGGAAACGATCAAGGACGAGGATATAAGGGCTGAGGCCACAGGATAGAGAGGGAGAAGGTGTATGCTCTAGACTTGACACAGCCCCGGAACCCGGAGCAGGTTATCGCAGGTATGTTAGTACTTTTAAATTTTTTTTCCTTCCTAGGAACTAGTTTTCTAGATATAGCCTAGTTAAAAACTAGGAGAAGACAACTATAAATAGAATACTAAGACACTTAATTACCTCAGGCATAGTTTTTATCGGCGGCAAGCCCGCTCACAAGCTTTTCGACACCGATGCTTCGTACTCGTTTGTTTCAGAAGATTTCGTGAAAGGACTGGCAGGCGTGGAGCAGTTCAACGGAAAGGTAATGAGGGTGTGCCTACCTGATGGATCAGAGCTAATGACCTCTGCTCATTGCAATATGGAGGCGTAGATCGGCGGGAAGGCGTTTGAGGCACCAGCGATGATTCTGAGGATGCCAGATTATGATCTGATCCTGGGCATGACATGGCTGTACTGGAACCATGCCCAGATTGATTGCGTGGCGAAGAGGATAACCGTGGGGCACCGGGACTCCTTCATTATTATCGAAGGTATTATACCAGCACCCCGCATATTATCATCACCTGTGCAGGCCATCAAGGCCCATCTGCAGGGGGAGGAGGTTTATCAGGTTCTTTTTGAGGCGGTCGTGGCCAAGGACTCTATTTCAGATATTCCAGTAGTGCAAGACTTTGTCGATGTTTTTCCGGAGAAGCTACCAGGGCTACCCCTGCACCGAGAGAGGGAATTCTAGATTTAGCTCATACCGGGGGCTAAGCCGGTATCCAGAGCTCCCTATCGAATGGCCCCGAAGAGTTGGTGGAATTTCGAAGCCAGCTTCAGGAGTTAGTGGAGGCCAGGTTTGTCTAGCCTAGCTCTTCACCATGGGGAGCTCCGGTGTTATTCATCAAGAAGAAGGACGGGACTCTTCGACTGTGTATTGATTACCGGGCCCTGAACAGGTTGACGGTCCAAAATACTTATCCCTTGCCTAGGATAGACGAGCTATTTGACCGGTTGGAGGGAGCCCATTGGTTCTCAAAGCTGGATCTAAGATCGCGGTTCTACCAGCTTCGCATTCAAGAGGAGTATATCCCGAAGACGGCCTTCAGCAGCAGATATGGTTTGTACAAGTTTATCGTGATGCCTTTCGGACTCACGAATGCACCCTTCGCATTCATGACCTTGATGAACCAGGTGTTCGAATAGTATCTAGATGTCTTCGTTATTGTATTCATCGACGACATCCTTATCTATTCGAGGTCGGAGGAGGAGCATGCGAGGCATCTGTCCTTAATTTTGGAGAAGCTCCGAGAGCATAAGATGTATGCCAAGTATAGCAAATGCAAGTTCTGGCTAAAGGAGGTGCCCTTTTTGGGGCATGTCATCAGTGGAGAAGGTTTGGAAGTAGATCCGACGAAGGTCCAGGAAGTACGGGATTGGCCACCACTAATAACGGCCTCAGATGTTCGAAGTTTCTTAGGACTTATCGGTTATTACCGGAAGTTCGTAAAGGGGTTCTCTCAGATTGCCCTCCCTCTTATGTCTCTGACGAAGAAGGAGTTTCCTTTTATTTGGATGCCACAATGTGAATCTTCTTTTCAGGAGCTGAAGGATCGTCTTACCTCTGCTCCCATCCTTGCTCTTCCTTCAGGGAAAGAAGGATTTCAGGTGTACACAGATGCTTCCTATCAGGGGATGGGGTCCGTTCTGATGAAGAACGGGCACGTAATAGCCTATGCCTCCCGTCAGCTGAAGCAGCATGAGCAGTACTACCCCGTGCATGACTTGGAGATGGGGGCAGTTGTTTTTGCTCTAAAGATCTGGGGGCACTACCTCTACGGAGTTCACTGCGACATCTTATCAGACCATAAGAACTTGAAATATGTAGACACACAGAAGGTGTTAAACATCAGGCAGAGACGCTGAGTGGAGTTTCTGTCGGACTACCAGTATACCATGCACTACCATCCATTGAAGGCAAATATGGTCATAGAAGCTTTGAGCCAAAGAGCGAGTACGTCAGGAGTAGGCCCACAGCTGATGGCCTTGGAGTTAGTTAAATCATTCGAGGAGATGCAGATATCACTGGTGTTCGAGGATGACCTGGAGTTATACATGGAGTACCTGAGATCGATGGTTACAACTGATGATATTCAGGACCGCATCAGAGATGGGAAGAAGCTGGATGTGAGGGCTTAGCCGATATTCAGAGCCTTGGAAGAAGGCACGACAGGAGATTACTCTTTGAGGGATGGTATCCTGTGTTTCAGAGGCAGGGTCTACATACTGGCAGGAGGCCAGATCCGGGAGGACATTATGATGGAAGCTCACTACAGCCGATACTCAGTGCACCCGGGAATCACCAAGATTGTGAAAGATTTGAAGAGGATGATGTACTGGCTGGGTATGAAGAAGGACATTATGTACTTTGTGACGCATTGCGAGGCCTGCCAACTCGTAAAGGCAAAGTGTAGGAATCTGGCCAGCTTGCTGCAACCACTTCCGGTGTCGGAGTTGAAATTTGAGGATATAGCCATGGATTTCATACATGGGCTACCTCGATCCCGTGCGGGAAATGACTCGATCTAGGTGATAGTGGACAGGCTAATAAATGTGGCCAGATTCATTCCAGTGGCGAAAGACACCCCGGTTGGTGTATTAGTACGGAGGTTCATTGAGCAGTTTGTGCGTTACCATGGGCTTACCAAGACTATCATTTTGGATCAGGATGGGCGGTTTACATCCAGGTAGTGGAAGTCAGTTCAGGCCCATCTTGGTTCTCGATTGACATTCAGCACGGCTTTTCACCCTCACACCGACGGGCAGACGGAGTGAACCAAATTTACACTGGAAGATCTTTTGCGCCTATGTATTTTGGACTTCGGCGAGTCTTGGGAGAGGTTGCTACCACTGGTCGAGTTTTCGTATAACAACGCCCATCAGTCTACCATAGGCATGGCTCCATATGAGGCATTGTATGGACGAAGGTGCAGGACCCCACTATCTTGGGTTCTAGATGAGGATCCGTAGGCACTAGGCTCGGAGTTTGTGGGGGATACAAATGCTCAGATTAGATTGATCCGGGACAGTATG
Organism: Platanthera zijinensis; assembly: GCA_039513925.1. Taxonomy (NCBI): domain Eukaryota; kingdom Viridiplantae; phylum Streptophyta; class Magnoliopsida; order Asparagales; family Orchidaceae; genus Platanthera; species Platanthera zijinensis. The sequence goes on from CM077078.1 coordinate 205,602,574, forward strand.
TTGGAAGCCCAGAGTAGGCATGCAAAATATTACGATGCGTGGCATCTTCAGGTGGAGTTTTAGGTGGGAGACCGAGTTTTCTTGAAGATATGGCCGATGCACGGAGTCTCGGTGGTTCGCGGGCGAAAGAAGCTCAGTCCGAGATATATGGGGCCTTATAGGATCCTAGAGCGGATCGGCCCCTTGGCTTACAGACTGGAGCTACCGCCGGAGTTAGCGGGATTGCATGACGTCTTCCACGTCTCCTCTCTATGGAGAGCTATGTTACGCCCTGAGCAGCTGATTTCCACAGCAGACGGCTCGGTTGCCTCGGATCGATCAGTCAACTTGGAGCCGATTAGGATCGATGACACGACAGTGCGGATCTTGCGACGTAAGAAGGTTTCGTTAGTCAAGGTTCTGTGGAGCAATCATGGGCAGGAGTAGCATATATGGGAGCCACAGGACTTGATGCAGCAAAAGTATCCGGAACTCTTCGAGTCAGGTATACCTTAAACCGTAGGGATGTTACAATTTCTTCCATTCTAATAGAAACCCCTGTAGGCTTAACCTTAATTTCGGGGACGAATTTTTTATATTTGTATATTGGGATTTGTATCATCCCATTTCCGACCAGACCCCTAGGAGAGGTTTTGTCATGACCAAGTCATGACAAAACCCTAAGAAGCCCAAGGAGGCCAAGTGACCCGGGCTCAAGGTGAAAATCACCTTGGTCTGCAAATAGTAGGTCAGAATTTGCTTAAAACAGGATTTGGGCTCGGGCATTGATTGCATCGAGTGCACTAAACGCAAAATGCTAGCTTGCGTTGAGTGCATTGAGTGCACTCAACGCCATAAGCAGAATGGCGTTGAGTGCACTGACTGCACTCAAAGCCATCTCATAGGCTGGATGGCGTTGAGTGCGTCGCGTGCACTCTACTTCATAAGATGTGCGGCGTTGAGTGCACTGATTGCACTCAACGCCACCTTACTTAGGCTAGATGGTGTTGAGTGCATCGAGTGCACTCAACGCTATAAGCTGAACGGCGTTGAGTGCACTGACTGTACTCAATGCCATCCTGTGTAGACTAGATGGCGTTGACTGAGCTGAGCTCACTCAATACCGTAGTCTGGATGGCGTTGAGTGAGCTGAGCTCACTCAACGTCGCTGTCTCGATGGCGTTGAGTGAGCTGAGCTCACTCAACGCCGTAGTCTGGATGGCATTGAGTGAGCTGAGCTCAGTCAATGCCGTAGGCGAGATGGCATTGAGTGAGCTAAGCTCACTCAACGCCGTATGCTGGATGGCGTTGAGTGAGCTGAGCTCACTCAACGCCATTTTACTTAGAATTTTTTTCGACAGTTTTGGCTTGGCTGCTGGTTAAGTTGAACCGGGCCGTTTCGGGAAGCGGGCCAGGATGTCTTAAATTAGCCGTTTTTTATTAAGACCTAATTAATTCTTATTTTAAAATGTTGACCGGTCAATAGTGGAAATGCCACGTGGCCGACGGTTATGAACAGTCACGGCCATCGCCGAGAGCCAACTTTCACGGCCAGTAATTGCACTTGATGTCGTGGCCCCCTTCCCCTCCTCTTTAATGGATGGATTCAACTCCTCTAGGGAAGAGGAGGAGTTTCCAGCCATTACTTGGCTGGATTGAGCCGTGTTCAGCCCCCCTCCACCATGGCCGAAATTTCCTTTATGAACAATTAATGACCACCATCAGTTAGGCCTTCCTCCTCCCCCTTTTACTGTTTTAAAAGCTTCCCTAGACCTCAAGCATTCGTTTCCACACCTTGCCCGAAGGAGATGAGAGAATTTTGTGTGCTGTTGAAGAGCGTCGGCAACACCTCCACCACTAATGGCTTTCCGTTGATCTGCACGCCTCCAGCCCGCGAACAATGTCCTCCTCTACCTCTTTTTCTATAGATAGATCTTAGAAATTATTAAGAGAGATATCGGGCTTAAAAGAGCTGGATCGGGTGAGTGTTTCCATGGTTTTTACGAAATTCATGGAGGTCGGGTTCGCCGGAAATCGCCTCTCCGGTGGCCGTGCCACCCCCTAACGGTAGCCCTCACCTGAACAGAGGTGGTGGTGGTGGTGGCCGGCCAGGGAGATGTCTGGGTGGATGGGAAATCCACTTGGAAAGCTACAGGTTTTATGTTTTTTAGGGTTTACTATTTTTCAGGTTTTTAAGAAGATGAACAGTGAAATTATGATTTATGATATATATTTATATATAATTTATAGTAATTATTTACCCTTTATCAATCTCATTTTGATGCCACTAAATGAGGCCCTTATAGGCTATTTTAGGAAAAATGGCCAGTCACAGAAGTTGTAGCCCTTTGAGTCTAGATTATTTAAAAATGGGAATTTTTTGAGAATATTTTTCTATAGTTTTTAGAAAAATTTAATGATCCTTATATAAATTAATTAGGTGGCCTAATGACTTCCAAACCCTCCCTTATTTTGGTGAGTGTTCCCTGGGTTCATCATAAGGCTCTGTATAATTTTTCATCTCATTTAGAGATGTTTTAGATTGGAAATGAACAAACCTAAGCTTTGCCCTATTAAGGGGTTTTTAGGTCAAAAGTGCACTTTGTGATTTGAGTGGTCAAATCACCTCAACAGAGGCTGAGATTGTGACCCCTGACTTGGAATGACCTCTAACACCCTCCCATGGGAGATGGGGAGGATTGGGGTAGATTTGCCCTAGGACCCAAGACCAAACCCTAAGGATGGTTTTTTGTGGTTTGTGAAGGGCAGGTGGTCGAATGGCCTTGATATGATTTGAAACTTGGTGGAGAGGATTCTAGGGTAGCTAGAATTTTCTGGCAGAAATCAAAATGGATTTTAAAGTAAATAAGTGCCTCAAAACCCTAACCCTAGTTTAGGGCACAAACCTTGTAGTGATAGAAAATGTCACTAAAACCCACTGAACAGCGATGAGATTTGGGTAGAGTAGTGTTTAAAGTAAGTACAAGCTCTGGAGATTTTGTTATGAATTTAGGACTATTATTTTGATACTTCATTAACAATTTAGTAATTTGTATTATTTACTTATAAATTTATTATGGAGTAACTACTTGCTGGAAATTGATGAACTTTAGCCAGAGGACTTTTTATTATGTTTTAAAGCCTTGTGAATTTTTATGGGATTTTTGGAAGATTATTTCTAAGTGTTGGTTCATTAAGTATTGTTTCCCATGAAAACATAATAAAATTTATTTTGGTGTCTAGCAAGCCTGTAAAATTATGATTTTTGCACAATGACCCTTTCTGTACCATATTAAGATTCTGTAACTTTTATATAATTTTTTGATGAATAATTTTGGTACTTCCTTCTTTACATATGATTAAGGGAATTAATTTTGATAAATTAATTAGAGGTCAAATAGTGTCTAAAAAATTATGGAAATTAGTATCTAATAATATACCTTTGTTATTTAGTGATCAAAATTTTTGGGTGGCCATTACTTGAGTAGATAATATAGTTCATGTTCAAAATTACCCATGGCCAAACATTTGGGAAAATTCAATAAATATCAAATTAATTAGAAAAACTATGAATCTTTGATTTTAGACTAAACATGTCATGATAGACCTCCAGTAAATTTTATTGGAATTTTGGAAGACAATTTGGAGTACCTCCCTTTGTATACCTCATATAGCTTAGGATGGTATGCGTTTAGTAAAAACTGCTGAAATCATATTAAGCTGCAGGATGAACTTAGAGGATTTTGATATTTGGATAATGGTTTGGAAATGTGTATGAATTCATCCTCAGTAGCCAAGATGAGGATAGGATGGTAGGTTGTCTAGTCATAAGAGGTGCTCGGGACCGACGAAAGATCATCCTCCTCGGTAGGAATGTGTATGAATGCATCCTCAGTAGCCAAGATGAGGATAAGTTGGTAGGTTGTCTAGTCATAAGAGGTGCTCGGGATCGACGAAAGATCGTCCTCCTCGGTAGGAGAAGAAGAGTCTTAATACACTAGGGTTAGATCCAAAGTAATTTAAAAGGGATCGGGTAATGAGTAATAACCAATAAAAGTAAGTGCCTTGCGAAAGGGAACGATGGACTTTAGCTACCATCATAGTTCCTAGTGCCCTTTGAGAGCCCTTCATGGGGTATACCGGGGGCAGTCCTGGGCTAACATAAACCGTAGGAATAATAAACCAAAAGAGCAACTAGTATAACTAGAGTTTCACATTCACACACCCGGTAGTTAGGGAGGTTGAGTAGGTTGGTTTAATTGTCTCTCAGTCGATAGCTTCTAAAGGTAGATACACGGACGGGACATTCCGGGGAGCCGAGGGCTCGATGGTTTAAATACAGAATAAGGTGGTGGGTCTTCGGTATTTGACTGTCATTCACACCGACGTAAGTACGTAGAATTGTCGGTGTGGGACACTTAGCCAAAGAAAGTCTGGTGGATACAGCCATCACTAGTATGCGGATACTCTAGGTTGTGTTCTTCTAGGGGCGTACAGAAGGGCTAGGCCCGATAGTGTGGATACCCGCCTTACAGTGGGGGGCCCGACCCACTGTCTCCGTTTGCAAGTACGGAGGTTCCTAGGAGTTAAGCTAGCTGCCCGAACAGGGGGAACTAAAGGTCTGTACGCATAGAGTCGTGTGCGTGAGTTGCACTTGCATGAATCATGATATAGCATATCACTACACTCATATTTGCATACAACCGACACCCCAAAGTATAAATTGATATGGGACTTTTTATACGATGGGAGCCTTACGGAAGACCCCTTAACTTATTAGTTTGTATGGGCATTCATATAAGTTAAGGTTACATATTTAATTTCTACTTGTCCTTTCATATATATATTGATTTACTACATGTTTACCTTACTGCTCACTATTTTAGAACTACTAGATGTACCTTTCATACTTAGCTGCTTATATAATATATATTTACTGCTAGACTAGTTCCGCTGTTACCCGCCTTGCTTATTCTCCACCATTGTAGCTTCCCTTTCTTCCTCTCCGCTTGGTGCCTAGGAGCCGTTGGGGGAGGGGTAGGGGATGATAGGACTTAGTCTTTATGACTAATGGTTTTCGAACCACAACATTACAGGAGCTCCAGATGGGAGATAGGGACGAGCAGTCTAGGGACCAGCACCAGCGGAGTACGGTGCGCATGGAGGTGGGCCAGTCTAGTTTCAGAGTACCTGTGACCAGCTCCGTGAGTGATTAGTCTTTCTTATAGATTCCGCGATGAGTGATTTGTAGTGAGGACTCTGATGTACCGGGCATGATCCCGTTTATATATTTCATATGTACTGTTCTTTCGCAGAACTCTACTTTCTATATATTGATGGACTTGCTGTGATTTTTATTCATATATGATTATGTGGACATGTTGCATTTACTTCTCTCACATTGTGATCGAAAAAGGCCGGCATAATTGGCGTTTTGTAGCGGCGGCCTTCCCGAGTGTCGGTGTCACCACAAAGCGATGATTCTGGGCATAAGACCCCGGTGGTTGAAAAGAAAAAAAAGGGGTCTAATATAAAGTCTTCTCGAGAACTAACTGGACTTCTCGAGAACAAATAATCTTCTTGAGAACAAATCTGGACTCCTCGAGAACAAATAAACTTCTCGAGGCTTAACTTCTTCTTACTCGAGTGTTAGACTTTTGCTTTCTCGAGACAAGGCTTGGCCTTCCCGAGCAATGAATTTTGTTGCTCGAGTATAAGACTTAAAAAAGATTCTGAGGAGTTTTAAGTTAACTCGAGAAGGAGGCATGTCTTTATCAAGTACTGCATGACCTTCTCGAGTACTAAACAAAGCCTTCTCGAGAATAGCATCTGCTACTCGAAAAATACACTTAGCGGACTCGAGAAATTTATCCAACACTACTCGAGTACAAAGAGGTCCTTCTCGAGTAATGGACTTAGAAAATTTTGACTTCTTAAAAAAGTTTTTCTTCAAGGTATTCAACAACTATTCTTTCTTCCATTACTTATGTACTTTGAAAATGAAGTGTGTCCCAATAGAGACGCTACACATGAGTCAACACCATGGATCACACAATGAGGGATTACATTGTATGGTACTATGTTTGGTGAGTCATTGTAGACTGACATTGGTCTATAGTTGGAAATTATAACCTGCAAGCACTCAACTTGAAAAAATCATCAAATACAAACTTAATTCATCTTAATTCAAGGGTGACTTCATACAAATCTAGATAATTATGGATACAATACCTAACAGCAGCGACATTTGTGGCGTACTGTAGCTTTCCCGCAAATGAATTCATATTCTGTTTACTTGTTGACATTGCTGACATCACCATCTATAGACATAGCCAAAATCAAACATCTTTAGTATAGGCGTTGAGTGAGTAAGCTTCACTCAAAGATAAAACACTTGGACAGTTTTTCAGTCACTAGGCATTGAGTGAGTAAGCTTTACTCAACGCCAAAATACTTGGAAAAGATTTCTATCATTTGGCATTGAGTGGACCATCACTCAACTCCAAAGCACTTAGATAGTTTTTTGTCATAAGGCATTGAGTGAATGATCATCACTCAACGCTATTGGACTTAGCCAATTCTCTTGTTAGGGAAGAGTTAAGTGTTTCTTCTTCGCTCAATGCTTTCAATATCTTTCAATTATATCGATGTGGCATTGAGTGAGTAAGCTTCACTTAACACTATTGTCCTCAGACAAAATTCTATGCTTTTTATCACAAGGCGTTGAGTGAATAGGCTTCACTCAACGCCTATAGATTTAGTCAAATATCCACATAGATTTCCTGTAGCTTAGACTATTTGAGGAATATTCAATGAATATAAAGTTATGGCGTTGAGTGAATAGACTTCACTCAATTCATGTGGACTTTGCCACATTTCTGCCTATTTCATCTTAGGATATTACTCCCTTAGTCTGTCTCACAACTTTTTGCTGTATGGCGTTGAGTGAGTAGACTTCACTCAATGCCTGTGTACTTAGCCACCTTTTCATCTTGCCAATAGCTTGGCTTTCACTTTGCATGTTGTACTCACAGCTTTTAGTCATCTGGAATTGAGTGAGCTTGCTTCACTCAATGCCTGTAGACTGACAGATTTTATGTCTTTCCACAAGCTTTCCTAGACATCACCTGTGCTAGCCACTTAGGCTATCTGTCCAATCAATGTACAGAACTGCCCTGGATACAAAGTGTAAGACCCCAATTTTTTTTCCTTCACCACCAGGTCTTACGCTCAGAACTGCTGCCTTACGGTGACTCCAACTACCAAGTTAGACGCCACTGCACGGTGCCGATCCTGCCGGCTAAAACGATCACATCACAGTAGGCCATCAAAAGAGAAGTAAATGAGTAATAAAAGTTCACAGATCACATCACAATATCAATATATATAAAAGAGCAATAGTCCACAATGAGTACAAAGTATGAAAGAGAGTAGAAAATGGGCTTAAGCCCAGTACATGTCTAATGCAAATAATCTCTCACACACAACTCACACATCTAATGGAAGCAAACTGAAAACCATCCTCGACCTGTCGTCGAGTAGTAGCGGTAGTGCGCAACAACTGATCCTCAAGTCCTGTTGTTGATGCACGAAACACGAAAGGGAATCGAGCACCACCAGCTAACGGTTCGAGCACTAGGGAAGGAATGGGGAAAAGACTGTCGGACAGTCAGTTACTAGCGACTAGGAATGGCGGATAAGACCTGATAGAGAAAAGAGAGAAAGGACCGCTATCAGCGGCAACAACAGAGTTCGCCCGCCGCGGCTTAAATGCCTCTCCTGCGGCGGACTTTCCTTTTTGCTATGAAAAGTCGGTTACAATGGTTAGAAAAGAAGAGCCCGAACGAACAGGTATCCGCTAAAGGAGAAATTTGAATCCGCTGCCACAGGCGGCAAGATTTTGGATCCGAATTGCTTCCCCTAGGAGTTACTGTTCACGCCTATTTATAGGCTCGGGGACCTGCCCAAACGGGCAGGGCTAAAAATACCGGCTGCTCGAGGTACAGGAGAAGCGGACAGTGGTTACCAGATGTAGGAAGAAAATAAAAAGAGGACCTTCTAGCCGCGCGGCTAGGCAGTCAGACCTTCTGCTGATCGGCTCTCCCTGGGTGGCTGTTACGTTGGGGAGGACCTGCGAGAAGGCGGGTAGACGGCATGAACAGGCCTTGCCGCTAGGAGGCGGATAGCCGGCTAGAAAAAGTCTTGCCGCCAGGTCTTCAGGAAAACTGTGGTAGCGTTCAAAATAGTGTTAACATAATCCCCGCACATTTTTAAATTTCGAAGAATTTCGAAAATGTGTTAACCGCTTGACCGCGAACGCAGTAAATGCTCTGGAGGCTATAAGTATAGCTGAAGAAGAAGCTGTTTTCACCAAACTGCCTCGAGACGGGTCGCTTTTCCCCTCTAGCGGTTAGAATTCTGCTTTTCGAGATGTCCGAGCGGAAAAGCATTCTGTTTAGGGTCAATAGAAAAAATCTTGCCGCAACCAAGCCTTCGCGAGAAGGAACATCTAGCCGTGAAGCCGGCGAGGAATCACCGAAGATGAATACATCCACCGCGGTTTTGCTTAAAACGCGGCAGTTAAGAGAGGGCCAACTGGAGAAAGTGGAGGCCAAACCCTCCGAAACGGTACAATCAACGAATACTGATGCCGATAAAGTAACCGCGCGGACCCCTGCGAGGTCTACCGAGAAGAATGTTGAGAAAAACAAGGAGCTGCCTACCGAGAAGACTGTTGAGAAGCTTGTTGAGGAGGCAGTGGAGAAAGTTGCCGGAAAGAATGCTGAGCTACCTGCCCGAGATGTCGGGGAGAAAATAGTCGGAGAGACAATCGCGACTTCACCTAATGTCGATATTACCTCCACACCGCCTAGAGAGACTGGAGGTAAGACGGATTCGGCCCGCACACCCGCGCGGGAAGCTGGTGAATTTGCTGACGTCGTCAGTAGGGCTAAGATTGAGGCCAAGACCGCTGCCGACACACTAAAGCAGAACCTGGACATCGTTTTGGCCATTCCGACAAAGAAAAGGAAACACGGGTCCACCCTATCCGCTGAGGAGAGGATAGAGGAAACAATCCGGCAATGGAAGCGAGAAAACAAGAAGCCCTCGGCGGTCATGGTGGCGGCTAACCGAGCTGAGGTAACCAAGCAGACCGATGAGGTAACCGTGCTAAAACAACTTGAATGCTTCCTTGAAGCTGAGGATGGCTCCGCGGTTAACTCTACTTTTCCCGCTAACTGCGGCTTCTTGCAAGAGATGGAGGATATTATCAACCAACATTCCGGCGGCAACTCCGACTTGGTCATCTTATCGGAAACTCCCGGAATAGGAAACCTGAACCCATCTGAGGGGGAGAAAAGGAAGCTGCAAGAACAGATCTTTGCCAAGAAGAAGCTATTAACCGCCGGAGAAAAGTTCAGCGATCTTCCGATTCTTTCCGCCGAAGAGCAGGCTGAAGTTGATCGCCGAACAGCAGCAGAGCTTCTGTAGATAGGTATGGTAAAACCTGCCCCCAAAGTGATTAAAATTCCACCACCTTACCAGGAACCATTGCGGATTAAGAGATCAATCCACATTATAACCGAAACCGACGACATTCTCTTGTCGTGCGAGGAGCTCGAGAAGAACAGGCGAATCGAGCGACTTCTGAGGGGCCAATACCTGAAGAAGGTTGACCCCGAGAGGTTAAAAAGACCTATCTTACCTGGCCGCCTAGTCGCTGCAGCGCCTAGAGAAAATTTCCGCTCGGGTGCCGATTCTCTCAGTATTACCGCTTGTCAATCTTACCACCTGGGTGGAACTAATCTGTTCACTTGTTCGCTTATGCTGTAGATGCTGGAGGGTTGAACACTCTGGCCGTCCTGGATGGGGTCGTGCAGCGACCACGGGAAGATGAAGGACAGCGCGCCTTTGCCGCACTATTCGCAAATTTTGAACAGCTAAGGCCGGTGTTGAAGGTAGAAGAAAATGCCCGGAAGGCCTTGGAAGAACGGGTAGAGTCGCTGTCCGTGGATTTGGTGGCTTGCTGCGATAGAGAAAATGTTCTATCCGCCACTCTAGAGGCTTGTCGTGACGGGGAGAAGGCTGCCCGAAATCAGGTTGCGGCTCAGGCAAGTCAGCTTCAGCAGGCTGAAGAAGATATTACCTCCTATAAGAAGAAATATGACGAGATAATGGAAAGGGAACATAGCCGGCGACCAACCTAGCAGGCCGATGTATCCGTGCGATCTGTCAAGCAGGTGGCTCTTAACGAGCCTACTGTCCCGATTAGCCGCCTAGTGACAGATACCGTGCGAATACACCGGTCTCAAAGCGTCCTAACCCACCACCTGGATGCTGCACTGTCAGCAGTGTTGCAGGTCAGCGACAAGGTGGCTCATCTTGGTAGGGGCATGACTGACCGCGAAGAGGAGAGGCGAGAAGAGAGAGATCGCCGTCTGTAATAATGAACTAGTTGGAACAGACTGACCTGGTATCCGGTCGGAAACAATAGATTATTTTTTAATATGCATGCGGCTTGATTTGTAATGTCTGCGCGATCTGTGATGTTTTATCTTGCTTGCGATGTATTGTCGCTGTGACTACGATGGTTGTATAATTTTGTTCGCAGGAACTTGTGCAGGTGAAGAATACTTGCAGGCAGTTTGTTTACTATAGCCGAGCGACTAGAGGCTTATGAAATGCTTTGTAGACAGGTCGACCAGACGACTTTGCTTTTTCTAGCCGAACGACTAGATTCTTGTTTGTAAGAAATTGCTCCACGAAACTGTTCTGCAGGTGGTTCAAGTGCGGCTCGTGCGACTAACCACACGATTAGGTTCTTATCGCTTGTTCTATAAATACAAGCAGGGTCCGTATTCTACGGAAGATCACCAAGGGATTTGTTTCTGCGGCAAGAAAGAATGGTACCCGCGCGAGCTTCCGCTGCGAATGCTTTCCTGGATGCCGACCAGAAGCGTTCTGAAATCACCTAGGCAGAGCTTTACCGTTTTGTCACGTCACACCATATTGGTCCTAAGTTAATCGCGCGATTACCAAGGGAGGACGAGCGGTTAAACTCATCTAGCTGGAACAAGGTGGCCATCCCGATTGACCACTTGGACTCCGGTTTTTCCTTGCCGTCGCTGATAGAGTTTACTGAAGTACTGGACTTCTATGGCATCGTCCCCGACCAACTGTCGCCCAACACCGTGGTGTCGATAATGAGCTTCATTATCTACTTGCGGACAGAGCGGGTGTGGTTCTCCATGGACCTTTTCCGCCACTGCTTTGTGGTTCGCTCGATCACATCCGAGAAGAAGGACAGCCGGATCTTCAAGGGCGTCGTCTACTTCGGCTGCACCGGGATGAAGGTGGTTAATTTGATGAATAAATTTCAGAACTTGTCGACCAGATTCCTAATGTTTGAGCGGAATCTGGGTCTTATACCGGTCCGCCCGCAAGCCCGTGCGATAACTATATTCGAGCGGCCAGAAGCCGGAGGAATCGAGAAGGACATTGCCGCCTTCTTAGACGGCTCGTGGCTAGACGTCCGCCACTACCTCCCCCTTCTCCCTATGGTAGAAGACTTGCCTGCATAAGAGGGTGAGCTTAAAACCGGTTAAACATAATCTATTTGCCTTAACGAGCGACTAACAACCGTTTCCTTCGTAGCGATCTTGACCGTCCCGGCGAACAGGCTGGAAACTCCTTACAGGCCGGTCCTTACTCAGAGCGAAGTCCGGAAGAAAAGGGAGGATGACCGCCGCGAGAAGAATGATGTCGCCGCGGGGTATGACTCCACCGAGTCCTTCACCCGTCGCGAAGCTGGCGAGAAACTCAAAGACCGTCGTGGCAAGGCGATAATGAAGTGGCACTGCCACGGCAAACATGTACAGGTCTCCACCGCCCTTCCTACATGGAAGAGCGAGAAGACCGACAAGCATGCCCGAGCGGTTAGCTGGGCAATGTATGGCAAGTAAAACCTTGCCGAGTTGTGGGCAATCCCAATGGAGAAACTTCATCACCTAGCCGATCAGCTTCACGCGAGAATCTTCGTCACGGATCACTTCTTGAGTGAGGCTCTTGCCGAGGTGCTCCGATTAACTGAGCGGTTAGAAGAGGAGGTCGAGCAGCTCAAGGCAGAGAATCAAAAATTGAAGGAAGCTAATGCGGTAAGAACTTACCTCGCGGCTTTCTGGGTAGTTAAAGGTTAGTCGTAAACTTATCTCTCTCTCTTTATTTTTTGTCTGTAAAAGCATATGATCCGGAGAACCCGGCCTTTGTGAATGAAATAATCGGCCACCTGCGGGAAAGCGGGGAGGACTTGCTCGACATCCTGCGGGAGCGGAAAGCCTTCGCGACGGAACATGAAAATATCTCTTTTGACGACCTCTTTCCCGGGTTCTAGAAGGCTGAAGCCGCGCGGGATGCAGCGGTCAGAGAAGTCGTTCACGAAATTATTGAAGAGGATGAGGCGGCTGGCGACCAACTCGGTCTATCCGATGAGTCCGGTGCAGACAGAAGTTCAGGCCGAACCGGTAGCTCGAGCGAAGACGTATCCTCGGGTTCAAATTCTACTGAAGCCGGTAATTCTTCCAGCTCCTCCGGTTCGAGCGATTTGGAGCCGGCCAAGAAAAAGAAAAAGGCAACTGTTTTGTTCTTTTCGCTCTCCTACTTGTCCGTGCGATAATCCTATTTACAGAACATAAAATGTGAGCGAGAAAAAACTTTAACTAATCTGCCCGCTGGCAATTGCAAATACACAAGTATTGAAGTTCTAAAAATTCGTGTAGTATCGGTCATATTGTCCGGAAAGATGATAAGCAATCATCCGCTCGTTTACGTGCTCCGTTTGGTTGCAATGGTATTATTTGAAGTCCGTTTAAACTAAGCGGTCACCATTGTCTATTCGCATGCCTAGATTATACTCTGCATACGATTTTATAATTTAGTGCGAATAAGGACATTTTAGCCAATCCGTCCGTTCCGAATAAGATAAGACTCTTTACTGCGAATAATCAGTAACACTTGTCGGACGGTTAAGTGCATTTCCAGATCCAAAAAGGAAAACCAGGTGGTCGAAATGATAACCGGGCGGTAAGAATAATATCCGCAACTTCGAATATAAGACCAACATAAGAAAACCAGTTGGTTGAAATGATAACCGGGTGGTAAGAATAATATCCGCAATTTCGAATATAAGACCAACTTAAGAAAACCAGTTGGTCGAAATAATAACCGGGCGGTAAGAATAATATCCGCAACTTCGAATATAAGACAAACTTAAGTAAACCAGTTGGTCGAAATGATAACCGAGCGGTAAGAATAATATCAGCAACTTCGAATATAAGACCAACTTAAGAAAACCAGTTGGTCGAAATGATAACCGGGCGGTAAGAATAATATCCGTAACTTCAAATATAAGACCAACTTAAGAAAACCAGTTGGTCGAAATGATAACCGGGCGGTAAGAATAATATCTGCAATTTCGAATATAAGACCAACTTAAGAAAACCAGTTGGTCGAAATGATAACCGGGCGGTAAGAATAATATCAGCAATTTCGAATATAAGACCAACTTAAAAAAACCAGTTGGTCGAAATGATAACCGGGCGGTAAGAATAATATCCGTAACTTCGAATATAAGACCAACTTAAGAAAACCAGTTGGTCGAAATGATAACCGGGCGGTAAGAATAATATCAAAATCTAACCGCTGGTCGGATAGGTTCATTCAGCCTTGTAATATAAGATAACCCGAGCGGAGATTGTCTTCAGCCAGGATATTCTAACTGCACGGTCTGATCTCTGATTGCCAGCTGGACTTCTACCCGAAGAAAAAGGATACACTGCTCTCTTTCCTGGGACATAGCCAGATTTGAACGGCCTGAGGGGCTTGCGTATCATGCTTCCCACACAGGGTCAAAAGGGCCGATTGCTCCCTGCAGGCACCGCTTGAGAGTATCAAAGAGTATTCGAGGGTTGCATGCTAAGGGGATCTGCGGGACATGCGTGTGAGGCTTTCCGCACAGACCCATCTTAGTTGCAACGATATCCCTCCCAAAGCATGGTAGCGCTACCAACCACCCTGTCCCTCCAAAATGCAGAAGTGGAGGTAGATACCAGCTGGGATCCGCAATCTAGTACTCCACCGCATTAGAGTCGGTAAGCTCCCACTGTACGGTGCGAAATCTCCCCGCAACAAGTGGTCCTCGTGGTGTTATGCTAAAGGCACGACTCTAAAGAGGTATGTATCTAGACTCGGCGATATCTCCCGATTCAATGATCTTTTAATTCTTGGCTGCGAACTCATAAGAATGATGTCTTGCCAAGTGAAAGTACTGATATAGAATCTCTGAAACAAAATATAGAAATGAGTTATAATCCTTCTTAAGAAAGTTTCATAAGAGGAAATAAAAGACAGAAAAAACATATCGGGTTAAGGAATTGATTGCTAAAATTGCTTTTGTTGCTGATGTTGATGCATCAGCCAGCCTATGAATGACTAGCCCTTCTAGATCATTCTACGGGATTCTTCCGGTTTCTGCATTTTCTCAACCAACTGATGGAGAGTTCTACAATCTTCTGTTAAATGTCCTCTTTCCTTGTGATATTCGCAATACTGATCTTTAGATCTGGTTTGCCCGCCTGCTACCCGAGCAGGCTTCTTGCGACTTGGCTTGCCCTCCCATTGTTTGATCTGGAATAAATCTAACAAACTTCTTTGTCCTTTTTCTGAAACGTAGGGCTTGAAGGATACATTTTTGACAACTCGGGCCTTCTTCATGACTGGAAACTTTGAAGTGGCTGTGTCCTGCGGTGAAAACTGAGTTGTCGGATAGGATGTCGTGTAGGCCGAATAGGTTGTCGGGTACTCGGGCGGACAGGCCGGGTAGGAAGTCGAATAGTCCGGCGAATATCCCGGATAGGTAGGCGAGTAGGCCGGCGGATCGATTTGCTTACTGTCCACTAGAGCCAGGTTGACTGATGTATCCAGAATGCTCGCGGACTGCAAGCCTAACTGCTTATTGATTGCGGCTAGATTGGCATTAATCGCGGTGAGCTGCCGGATCATCTCTTGGCGAGTTTGATTTTATTCCTTGCGGGACTTCAGAAGAGCTTCTAAGAGAAAAACTTCACTAGGACTGAGGTTGTTCTGAGCGGATTGCCGGTCTGACATTGTCTTGCCGCTGAACTTCAACGACTAGTTGATATCTGAAGGTCGCGTGTTAACTGTTGATGCACGAAATGCGAAAGGGAATCGAGCACCACCAGCTAACGGTTCGAGCACTAAGGAAGGAATGGGGAAAAGACTGTTGGCCAGTCAGTTACTAGCGACTAGGAATGGCAGATAAGACTGGATAGAGAAAAGAGAGAAAGGACCGCTATCAGCGGCAACACCAGAGTTCGCCCGCCGCGGCTTAAATTCCTCTCCTGCGGCGGACTTTCCTTTTTGCTATGAAAAGTCGGTTACAACGATTAGAAAAGAAGAGCCCGAACGAACAGGTATACGCTAAAGGAGAAATTCAAATCTGCTGCCACAGGCGGCAAGATTTGGGATCCGAATCGCTTCCCCTAGGAGTTACTGTTTACGCCTATTAATAGCCTCAGGGACCTGCCCAAACAAGCAGGGCTAAAAATACCGGTTGCCCGAGGTACAGGAGAAGCGGGCAGCGGTTACCGGATGTAGGAAGAAAATAAAAAGAGGACCTTCTAGCCGCGCGGCTAGGAGGTCAGACCTTCTACATATCGGCTCTCCCTGGGTGGCTGCTACGTTGGGGAGGACCTGGGAGAAGGCGGGCATACGACATGAATAGGCCTTGCCGCTAGGAGGCGGATAGCCGGCTAGAAAAAGGCTTGCCGCCAGGTCTTCAGGAAAAATGTGGGAGCGGTCAAAATAGTGTTAACACCTGCCATCCTCCTGCGATTGGTGCATCACCTCCAATTCCTAAAATGATGTGGTCCACCGACAGTTAGTCAAAAGACTAAGCCACTATCTTCCTTGCCTCGCCCCCATGACTCCTTGGAACCGTACAGGGAGGAGGAAAGGAATGATATTTAAGGTGTAGAATGAACAAGAGCAGGTTACAACTATCTTAGCAAGATTATGTACAGAAGAACTATAATAATGAAGCAGTAATGTAAACAAGGTAAAGATAGACCAGTAAGTACTTGCTACACTATAAGTAATAAAATTACAAGTAAAGTTATGGAATAAGTAACCTTAACTTATAGGAATGCTCAGACAAACTTATAAGTTAAGGGGTCTTTTGCAAGGCTCCCAACATATAACCTATCCTGCACAACCCCGTGTTCGCTTAGTGGGTCCATCCGGCTAAGCGAGCGAGCCAGAGGGCCCATCCCACGTTTGTATAGTAGGTGGGCAAGCCTAGATGGCTGGCTCTCTCACTCCAAGGCCAGGAAAGTGATATGCACGAGCTAGCCCATCCATCCCGCGCCTGCCTAGGCGACCATGTCGTCGGCCCACCTCCATATCGGGTAGGTGATCCATCAGGGTTCGGCTCGCGCTGGCCTAGAGATCGAAGGAGAGCCACGGTAGCCAGGCTGCGTCCGCCCAGTTGGTTTGCGAGTTGATCTCGCGTCTGCCCAGTAGGTTCGCGAGTTGATCTCGTGTATGCCTAGTAGGTTGGCGAGTTGACCTTGTGTCCAAGAAACTCGCCTTGTGGGGTCTAGAGGCAAAATTACCTGGATGCCCACGCTGGGGGGTGCGTATAGCTTCCAGAATAGCAGAGTTACGCTATTGGCAAACAACTTTTGGCTGCGTATAGCTATTTTTAACAGTGAAGGTTCGCTATTTGCATGCCTTTTTAAGAAATACATAAATAGACCCAAGGGGGTACCTCAAAAGGCATGCTTACTTGTGCCCTGGTTTTTGCGTCGATTGATCCCAATGTCCTTAATTTTAAGAAGGACCAGCAAAACAATGTATACACATGTTGTGATCTAACTTGTGTTCAAGGTGAATGATTACAGTTTGTCCTAATAAGCTATGATATGACAGGTAGCCTAAGCGGCTAAGATAGTTAAGTTCTTACCTAAGTGGTGGAAAGACAGATAACTGTCTAAGTCTACAGGCATTGAGTGAAGATCAGTCACTCAATGCCAGATGACTTATAGCGTTGAGTGAAGCCTATACAGTCAAAGCCAAGGCAGTGGCAAGCTGAGAAAATGGCTAAGTCCACAAGCATTGAGTGAAGTCAACTCACTCAATGCGATACAATAAAAAGTTGTGAGATAAGCTAAAGCAGTAAAATACTAAAGTTGGAATGAGCTGAAATGTTGATAAGTCCACCGGCATTAAGTGAAGTCAACTCACTCAATGCCTTCGTACTAAAGAGAAAGTTGGCCAAGTGTTTTGGCATTGAGTGATGAAGACACACTCAATGCCATTCAACAAAAAGACTGTAAGTTGAACTTGTTGAACTAAGTTTAGAATTCGTCGAACTGAGTTCAGAGTTCGTCAAGCTCAACTCACATTTCATCGAGCTAAGTTCAGGGCTTGAGTTTTGAGTTCGTCGAGCTCAGTTGAGATTTGGTTTTACTAAGTTCAGAGTTCGTCAAACTCAGCTCACATTTCGTCGAGCTAAGTTCAGAGCTTGAGTTCTGAGTTCGTCGAGCTCAGTTGAGATTTCATCAAACTGAGTTCAGAGTTCATCGAGCTCTGATTCACCATTCGTCGAGCTAAGTTTAGAACTTAAGCTCTGAGTTTGTCGAGCTCAGTTGAGATTTCGTGGAATTGAGTTCAAAGTTCGTCGAGCTTAGATTCACCATTCGTCGAACTCTGTTCAAAGTAAGACAGTCCAAGCCTAGTGGTTTTAAACACAGAAAATTGGCTAAGGCAAAAAGTGTTTAGTGAGGAGTGCTCACTCAACACTCTCAATACCTTTATAAAGAAATGAGTTAAAGGCAAATAGCGTTGCGTGAGGCATGCTCACTCAATGCTCTCAACGCTTCAGTGGCTGAAGAAGCAGATATATGGCTAAGGTAGATGGCGTTGAGTGAGGGTTGTTCACTCAACACTCTCAAAGCCTAGAAATTGATTTATATTCTAAGTAGTTTGCCATTGAGTGAAGGCTACTCACTCAACGCCAAGGGACAGTAAATCTGTCCAAGTGTTTTGGCGTTGAGTGATGCTTACTCACTCAACGCCTATGCTAATGTTGCTTGATTTTTTGGCTAAGTCCACAGTTGGTGATTTCAGCAAGTCAACGTATTTCAAATAAGTCGCGGGATGACTACAATACACGACAAAGGTTATCGCAGACCTACTGTACGATAGTTGGCGTTAAAGCAAGATAGCAGCTAACATTAAAATTGTGGGACCCATTGCTTAAAGAGCCATTGGGTCTCAATAAATAAAAGGAAGTGCTCTTTACAGAAAAAAGAGTTAGTGAAAGTTGTTCTTCTTCTCCGACATTATTATGGAGCTAAAGAACAGGAAGCTCAAGTCAGTAAGATAAAGAGCAAGTTAGCTGATTGAGATCAACATCTTCAACAGCAAGTTTGCTAGTGCCATCTTCATCTGCACCAGCAAGAAAGCTCAAGGTGATTCTCTGAGAAAGAGATAGCAGCAAGAGACAACCCTTACTGCAGGAGCTTCATAGGTCCAGCCATTACTTTATAAAAGAACATACACTTGAGGAGTTGTGAAGAAGAAGTTAGAGATGAGTAGTTAGCTCAGTTCATAAAGGAGTAGAGAAACAGATCTGCTAGTTGCTTCCAGCATAAGCTAAAGCTTTTACATCATTGTTGCTGTGAAGAAGAGAGAGTTGAATCTTTGGTTCAGTTTAGAAAGAGGCAGAATAGAATTCTGCAAGTTTCTTCCATCTCAAGAGCCTAAACTTGTTGTTGTGAAGTAGTTGGGATTGAAGTGCACTCAGTACAGTATAGTTATACAGGAAAACTCTCATGGTATCATAGTGGGGCGACTGAGTCTAACTCACCCAAGGCTAATTGTCATAGAGGAATTACTCTTGTGATCAATCAAGAACCACATCAACCCATTTACATCTTGTAGGATCCTACTGGATCTGAGATGTAGGAGTGTTGTAGTACTTTGAGAGTAGGGCCTAGTGCCTGAAATTGTATGGTTGAAAAGCCTGAGTTGTAGGTCTTAGAGATAAGGCTGAGGTAGGTGGTTTGAGGACCACGGAGCTGTAGGAGCACTACAGGGCTCTGAGGTAGGAACTTTTATGGTTATGAGGTATGGTTCTGAAGAGAACCTGTGTGTAAAGCAGAGGGCTTGAGGTGTAAGCTCTTTGGAGCATTTTGTAGATGTGCCTAGTTCAATAAGACAGTTGGATAGGTGGGAGGGAAAGTGGATGTACCTAGTTGGAGAACCACAATAAATATCTGTGTGCTTTGTTTTGTCATTTTCTTTGTGCAGGGTAAATCATCTTGAAAGCATAACTTAACCAACCACTCAAGCAGCAAATTAAAAGAAAAGAAAAGAACTAATAAAGAGACCAATAACCTATTCTCCCCCCTCTAGGTGATTTAGCTATCTTTGAAATTAAAGACTTTCAAGTGGTATCTGAGGGATGTTACTCAAAAAGGACCTAATAGTCTGAGTTGACCTCCAAGGATAGCTAAAAGGTTTAACTTATGTGTTCAAGGATGAACCATAAGATGTGGAACTCTATGGAGCAGCAAATTTGCAGAGAGGAAAAGATCAACATTGGACTATTGGCTTCTCTTGGTGATGACAAAGGCTCTGTTTGGGACAGCTCTGGCAGATTTAAAAGCTGCTGTTCGGATAGAGCTGTTTTAAAATATATCTCTGGGGAGCAGTTTTGAAAAGTTGCAGAGTGTTTGGGTGTTTTGTGCAGAAGTGCGCTCGGAATCGCCGGAGAAAGGCCGTCGGGGGCTCGGAATCGCCGGAGGAAGGCCGTCCGAGGCTTGGAATCGCCAGAGGAAGGCCGTCCAGCCTCTAAGCATGTTCCAACTGAAGAAACCATTAGATTTCCAAAACCTGTGAGAGAGAAAGCTATTTTGCGGAAGCTGAAGCTGGGGGAGGGGAGATTTCTGAAGAGCTGCAAAACAGCTCCAGATTTTTGAGAAGCTGCTCTTAAGGAGCTATCCCAAACAGTTAAAAAACAGCTCTGGTGGCTGTAATAGAGATTCTCCAGCCGCCAGAGCTGCGCCAAACAGACCCAAAGTCCTTCCAGATGCAAGAGCAAGAATCAGGGCCCCTCTGTCACATTCAGAGAGTGACACAGAGGTGGATGAAGCTGAAGAAGGGGAATGCAGATGCCATGGACAAATAGCTACCCCAAAAGTAGAATCTTACAAGGTCAGCCTGGTCAAAATAAGGTACATTCCCCATCTAGCTCATCCTCAGAGTCTGGATATGAATCCTGTACAGACTCTGATGTCTCCTCATCTAGTGATGATGAGGGTCCTTTGATAGATGATGATTTAAATTAATTGATTAACAATCATGCTGCCTTCTGAAAGCTTTCAAGGAAAGCAAGTTGATTGTTAAGAAACATGCAGAGGAAATAGCCTCCCTATAGAAGACTTCTTCCCAGCTAGATGAAGCTTCATCCTTCCTATATGTAAAAGAGACGGAAGAAGCTCATCTAAAAATCATGGTAGATATCCATGTTGAATCCTTAACATACAAGGACTCTATTATTAAGAATCTTGAGGAGAAACTTGATAGGGAGAGGAGAATTGTGGCTAACTTCTCTAAGATAGATTCTTTCAAGAGAAGATCTGAATCTGAGTGGATTTCTAAAGTAATCCAATCTCATAAAAGAGGACAAGTTCCTGTCAAGCCTCAACCCACCTTTCACAAGGTAATTCTCCCTTCCAATAGGTATGGCCAAGATCCCAGGGATGGTCACTGGAGGAATGAGAATCTTCCTTGTAAGACTACAAGTGTCTCTTACAATAGAAAAAGAAAGTATATGGGTCTGAGTGCCCAGAAGGCTCCTCATGAAGAACTGCAAAAGGCCCATCCTGGACCTTTTATTTTTAATGCACCAGCTCTATCTCTCTTGAGCAAGGCAGTGGCATTTTCTCAAAATCTCCCTGCTCACACTCTGACCAAGGGTAAATCTGTCAGGATGCAAGACTTGGAATCTTCCAAGGGCACCAACAGCCCTTGCCCATATGTTGCTCCCGAAGTAACATTCGAAGGAGTTTGTTCAGCAGGCCTGAACCTCTTCTTGTCTCGTTTCCTAAACTCTGATTGTTCTGACTGCGGCACTTTGAACTCTGGCTTTTCCATCGCCAAGTTCTTCTTGTCCTGCACCCGTTTCAAATCCTTCTCCAGATCACGGGCTGTATCTAGTAATGCTTGGAAGCCTTGGTTCACCGAACTCGGGAGCGCCAACCTCAGCTCATCACGAAGTCCCTCATAGAACCTATTAGTCTTCCGCTCCTCAGCAAAAGTAGACCCCGCATAGCTCCCCAGCCTGGTAAATTCATGCAGGTAAGAATCAACATTACTCTCACCCTGCACCAGACGTTGGAACTCATTTTCCATTGCATTTCGCTGCGATACTGGCAAATACTTTGCCCAAAATAACCTTGAAAATTCCTCTATCGATATCTCCCCTAGGCCTCTACCTGCCAAGTGGTGCAATTCCACTTCATCCCACCAAAGTCTCGCATCTCCTTCCAGCAAGAAAGTGGATAAGGTAACTTTCTGCCCCTCCTCAATCCTTATTGCTGTCAGGATCCTCTTCACTCTTACGAGCCAGTCCTCGGCCTACGTTTGGGAACCCGCCCCTACAAACGTAGGTGGATTAAAATCCATAAACTATTTCAGTTGCTCGCCAGCTGCTTAATCGTCAGTCAGAGCCTCAACACGGTCTTGCCTCGCACCACGCCATATCGGCACAACTGCAAGCCTTGCCTGCCCAATAGGTTGTGCATTTAGTGTGCGAGCATTGCCTCAGTAAGTAAACGTATGGTCTCCGCCGAGGGAGTTGGTGTGGGCACCTCAGTTGGTGCCGCACTCTCTGTAGATTGTTGGGGATCTAATTGCCCCGCACCACTCCTCGTCGCCTATATGTGTACAAAACACCATTAACATCCATTCCATAATGGCAAACATACCTAGTATACATGCTCACGCTCCTCAAACACATGTATTGCATTTCTAGTGGACATTCTTGAGTTCAAATATGTTATCCCTACCAAACCCTATCCTCTAAAACAAATTTGTAATGCCTCCATCCATCACATTGAATATAACAGAGGGTCCGGCAGGGGCCCCACGCCATATTTCATAGACAAACGAAGGAATCACTTATGAATATCAAAATTTCTTTCTACTCGCATCTTAACTCAGAACATTCTAGAGGAAGATTATAACTTGCAAGAACTCATCATATTGAATGTCCACTAAATATATAAACAACACATTTATATATATCACCATGAATGTATACAACCACAAACGCTCATGGCCTTAAAGCCTTACATGTTTCTCTTTACAGGTGTGATTTCATTTATTGGCACGGAGGCCAGCCACACATGAAAACATAATTCTTCGCACGGCCTCCAAGGTCCTACAAGAAGCAAAGGCTTCAGTCCACTCAATCCAATTCAGCCCGTCAGTACCTGCATATGGACATCCACCCTAAAGGGGATAAACAAAGCAACGGTCACCATTCAACTAATAGATTTTAACGACCCTACCCCTTACCCGGGGCAGTGGTTCCTTCCCTACATAAATCACAATCACAACATATATATTTATATATCACAACAAGTACTCTTACACACAACATCATCACAAACGCCGTCCTTAGTGCCAGACACTCCGTGCACTTAGGGCACACTTACGGTGTATCGAATTATCCTTGGTACCACGACCGATTAGAGGTTCTTATCTTGTTGGCTATGGGGTATTAGTCTACTACAACACGCATGCTGGAGACCCCCTTGCCCATCCCAATCAGAGGTGTTAACCTCATGATAATAATTGAGCATTCTAGATCGACCCACCGCAGTAGTGTAATAACCCGAGATTTGGCCAGCATCCCCCCTTTGCATTACCACCAATCGATCTCTCACAACACAGGTACAGGTCAACACTTTTTCATTGCTCAACTCATCAATAGCGCACATCTTGACGCGGGTCGGCTCTCCCTTTCCAGTTTAGCACATAGCTCACTCAGAGCATATAGCGCACGCAACACACACAACACAAGGAGCTCACACAGAGCTTCCTGGGTATTTTGGAAGTACTCACAATTCACAAACATCCTCACAAACTCCGTAAACGACTCCTTTCATACACAGAGTCTTCTCCGGTTTGAAACATAAATATCACCAATCTAGACCAACCGTCTGGATGGGCTTCACACAGCAAGCCTATTCCGTACTACACATTTCTAAATTTGTATGCAGAGTTAACCGGGGATATCAACTATCAAGCCACAAGAACCAATTACGCTTTCCACCTCTTGGTGGAGGATTCCATGTATATGAATAAAGGAGGACTTCACTTGTCTAAGAAGGAGATCGTTACCCTTGACGATCACTTTGGATCCATGGAAAACTAGTCGGATGAAAAGCACCACAACGGCCTTGTCTCCACATATCTGGACATGGGTCGTGATTCGGGGCTCTGAAGCTCCACCGGCAGCCGGATTACTCTTTCCTCCTCCTTCCTTGCTCTCCCCACTCTCTAACTCTTTAGAAAGAGAAAGACTTGAGATAAATGAGAGTTTACCCCTCAACTCCCGGCCTTATAATAACAGGAAGATCTCTGGACCGTTGGATCCTAATTGAAGGAAATGAACATACACGAATCGCCCTGAAAATCAATTTCCTAGGCCGAACCCGGCTTGTGACATTCCCGTGTCACAAGCCGGGTGCCTTAAGCGGGAATGAAACCGACTCAGCCAGACCAGGACATGGCCATGTGACACACCCATGTCACAGGCCGTGTGCCAGACATGGCTTCGGACATACCCGTGTCCAGCCCGTATTCATCTGTCTTTACAGACCGTCCAATACACAGAGAAGGACACGGCCCTTGACATGCCTATGTCACAAACCGTGTGCCCAACACGACTTGCCTCTCGAGGATTATCAAGTTCATTTCGTCGAGATCATTTCGTCGATCTTAGCAGGATACGGCCTTTGACACGCCCGTGTCCCTGGCCGTGTTTCCTCACTCGAAACCCACTCGAGACCCACTCGAGTACACAGAGTAGGATACGGACTTGTACACGCCCGTATCCCTAGCTGTGTTACCTCAGTAGAGCAGGACACGGCTTTGGACACGCCCGTGTCCCAGGCCGTGTTGCTCAGCCTACAATCCAATGAGCTTTTGGGGTGTTACAAAACCAAGCTCTCATCATGTCAGACCCACTCTCAGTCAGACTGTGGCTAAGAGAATTTGGAAGAAGGAAGTTGCTCTTCCTTCTGTTCAGTCTGTAGTCAACCATGCTGCTAGACCTGCTCAAAAAAGAAGAAACAATATTCATGAGTGCTGGTGTTGTGACAAAGTGGGCCACTTTGCCATAGATTGTTGGCAAAACCTTTGTGTGCCAAGGGCAAGAGAAAGTCTTCCTGACAGTGCTCCAATAGGTAGACATTTGCTTTTTTCAAGCTAACAAGAACCTAGGACCCAAGTCAGCTTGGGTTCCTAAGGGAAGGTAATTCTGTCTTGCAAGATAGTCCAAGTGGCCATAACCATTTATGGTCCTTGGACAGTGTTTTACCAAACCCAAGTCTGGATATAAGAAATGATTCAACTTATCATCATGCACTAAATGTCAATGACAAGTGCAATTAATAAGGGGGAGCTTACAAGGGAAAGCCAGATGAACATCAAAGGTTAAAGCTCAGAAGCAAGGTTGCTGGTATGCTCAAAAACTATGAATCCAACATGGAATTCAAGTCAACAGAGCAGAGATAAGTAAAATTTACCCTTCTTTAATTCTACTACTTAATTTCAAAATTGATTTCTCATGTATGAGAAGGGTAATTGAAACAAATGACTAAGAAGATATAAAAACAACAACTCTTCTTAATACATGTGTTAGTGGCTTACATTCACCATGCCACAAAATGTAACTTATCTAAGCATACCCAAAGACATATTGTATATGGAATACTAAGCTAGATTAGTATCAAAATTTTGTTGAGCCAATTGAGGTTTGGGGCTAATACACTCTCAGTTGAAATTATTATAAGGTTATAGAAATTATGTCTAATTGCACCCCAATAGAACACATTTTAGAATGTGTACTGCAGGTCTATATTACCCCTGCAAGTTAGGACAACACAGTTAGGGGCTAATTGAAAATTTAATTACTAAAGAAAACTAATGTTAAGTTAAATAAGCTCACTTAACAAATACAGGATAAAATACAGACTACAGATATGTATCGGGATTCAATCCTTGTCATTGATCAAGATTAAACAACAAATACTGATTAGTTACTTTCCGTCTTCCTTTTAGCAATACCAATAAATAGAAGGGCTTTCGCATTAAGCCAAGTCACTGTTCCTTACCCTCTCCCGCCCACATTCGCTGAATCGAGTATTCTCAAAATTCTCCAAAAAAATGGCGCCCAAGGGACCGGATTTCCTCTTGGAAGGAGAAGACGTGGTTCGAATTTGATTCGTTGATGCTCCGGAAGAAGTTCAGTAGATGCTTAATCTTCTACAGAAATCTAATCTAGCCTTCGTCCTGACGAAACCCTGTCTTATGTGGAAGAGGGGAGTACTGAAGTTGTTTGCTAACCCCCAAGCGGATGCTTTAGCTAGTAAAATTAAGACCATAGTAAGTGGAAAGAAGATCAAGATAACTCCCAGAATGCTAAACAAGGCTCCGCAGCTGCCAAAGCTCTCTGCAACTAAGGACGAAGAAGAGTTATTTCTAGACAATGCAAAATCGACAATGAAATGGTATGGAATTTCCAAGCACACAACCAGATAATTTCAAAGGAAAGAACTTAACCTGAGAGGTAAGTTTCTAGCTGATGTCATTGGGAAAGCTCTGATATGCAAAACAGGCTCCCATGACAAAATATCAAAAAGGATGTCTGAACTAATGTCCAGGGTCATACTGTCCAAGAGAAATGATTGGGGAAGAGTGGTGTTTCAAAGAGTAGTGGACTGCATGGCTGAACCCAATTTGGGGAGAATCCCTTCACTATTTCTTCGTGAAACTGCTCAAAAAATTCGGAATCTCAAACTTGGTGCAAAAATACACCACATGAGAAGGATGGAGATCAGGATGCTTGAGAGATGAGACAGGGTGCTTCAGCCCCATGGTCCAGAAGCTGTGGAGAGAAAAGGAAAGAGAATTGCTGCGACTGAGCCCAGCTCCTCTAGCAGCTCATCAGAGGACGAAGAGCCTCATGATCCTGATCTATATTCATCTGCTGAAGTGTCCATGAGGGACATGAATATTCAGGTATCCGCCTCGACTGATCTTACCCCTCTTAATCGTGTAAGCAGACTAGAGTCAGATTCTGTTCCTAAAGTGGATGAGATTGCGACCAGGTTAGCTGGATCTGCTGGAGAGGAATGAGATGATTTGCCTCTAGCCAAGGATTCTAGGCAAGTAGTAGAGGAAATTGTTAACAAAATATCTGCAGAAATGGAGGATGATGCCTCCAGATTGGAAGATGCAAATAGGCATATACCTATGTCTGAAGATGAGGAACTAAAAGATAAAGTCTAGGAAATTCCTAGTGTTGAGGGAAGGATTGCTCAAATTGAGGTGGAGCAACTAAAGCAAGAGATAATGCATGATGCATTATTTGTAGGGTGCAACTGAAGGTTCCAACAATAAAGGATGTTGCTGATGCTGACCTGCATGTAAACAAAAGCATGGCAGTGGTTGAGGGGGAGAAACCTTCTGATCTCCCTGGTCATTAGGTACATAATTGTCTGTCATCAGAATCTTAGGAAAAGGAAGATTGTGATGAGAAATCACACTCCTAACCACATCCAGAAACTGAACAGCACAAGAGTGGCACAACTGAAGAAATAGGGAGCAGGCCTGTATAAGGAGAAACTGAAGCCCTGAATGAGGGCACATCTGTAAGATTTGATTAGCTGCCACCTACCTTCATGGCCCAGCTAAAAGGTATACTAGATGAGCAGAGAAGGGCATTGGAAAACTATGTGGATGACGCCCTCGAAGATGTTAGAAATGATCTTGCAACTGAGGTCAAATCTATAAGGTTTGAACTGAATCTGCTGAAAGGAGAAACAGTATAATTCTTTACAAGAGCTGCTCCTGCTGTAGATTACACCATGGAGAAACTTGATGGGTCAAGCCAGAATATTGCTATTATCATTGAGAATCAAAATATTTAGGCTAAGAACTCTGTGACCATTCATGAGAACGATAAAATTCCGAGA
This sequence comes from Platanthera zijinensis, assembly GCA_039513925.1. NCBI lineage: Eukaryota > Viridiplantae > Streptophyta > Magnoliopsida > Asparagales > Orchidaceae > Platanthera > Platanthera zijinensis. The sequence continues at coordinate 205,629,903 of CM077078.1, forward strand.
AAAGAACAGAACACTGAAATCTTCACAAAGATGGATCCCTGCACCAAGATGCTTGATGAACACATGTTAGAAGTTAAAAAATCAAGTAACAGCTGGAGATAATTACCTGGAATGGGAAAGAAGCAAGACAAGCAACTCTTAGACCACTATATTAATTGAAGAAGCCAAAAAGGGTGAGAGAGAATCCATAAGGGAAAATACTGAAAACATGGTTTAGGCAATAAATGTTGTGACAGGATCATTGGGATTAGAGCCAGTGCAATATGATAATATCCCAATGATGCCTACTCACGTACTAAAAATCTTAAATAGAGAGCCTGCCCAAGATCATCAAGAGTATGTGATGTATATGGAAGATCATGATAGTACTAGTAATCAGTGGGGGCGTACAGCCCACTGATACTGAAATTCCCTCTTTCAGCCCCACTATTGACCAGACACTATAGACAAGAGAAATGACTACTTAAATTGTTGAAACAGAAGAAGATGTCAGGATGATAAAGAGAAAATACAATGAAGAAAAGGAAAAATGATCTAATTTCGAGCAATGGATCCCAGACTCAAGAATCATCATCTTGCTTGCTTGGGATCAAGTAAAAAATAAGAAATCAGATAGAGGTAAATGGTATAGCAAGACTGAATGGGATAAAATGGAAAAGAGAGACACAGAAAGAAGGATTTTCTGGAGGAACAAAAAGGAAAATATTCTCACTCCTGATGTTGTGGAACCATCTAAATACTTTCTCAAGACTTTCAGCTATTTTGAGAGACAAAAGGATAAGTTTGAAGCTGGAGCTACTAAGGCTAAGGCTGTTGATAAAGCTGATAAGTAAGGAATGAAGATTGCTAGAGATGAAGACAAGCTGACAAAGAAATACAGAGGCAGTTGAATTATGATAAGGGAACCTGAAACTTAAAATGTTTCAGGTTCTGCTTACAGGGTTTGGGATGAAACACTATGCTTATATTATTTAAACATATATTCTCTATATAATTAAATAGAACAACCATTTGTTATTATATGTCTAATTCATCATTTGCTATGATTTTGACTTATCTATTACATCATTTGAGTTGTCTATAATTTTTCTGAATTCTGTTGTGATGATGTGTTTTAAATATTTATAATCTGAGTATGTTAGTGTATACATTGGATTAGGTTTTGACCTCTTCAAATAGGGGGAGATTATTGGATCCATTAATCTTAATGTCTTGAATTTGAAGAAGGACCAACAAAATAAGGTATACACATATTGTGATCTAACTTGTGTTCAAGGTCAATGATTGCAGTTTGTCCTGATAAGCTATGATGGGACAATTATCCTAAGTGGCTAAGATAGGTAAGTTTTTACCTAAGTGGTGGAAAGACTGATAAATGTCTAAGTGCACAGGCGTTGAGTGAAAATCAGTCACTCAACGCCAGATGACTTATAGCGCTGAGTGAAGCCTATACAGTCAAAGCCAAGGCAATGACAAGCTGAGAAAAATTACTAAGTCCACATACATTGAGTGAAGTCAACTCACTCAGTGCTATACAACAAAAAGCTGTGATATAGGCTCAGATTCACCATCCATCGAGCTAAGTTCAGAACTTGAGTTCTGAGTTCGTCGAGCTCAGTTAAGATTTCATCGAACTGAGTTCAAAGTTCGTCGAGCTCAGATTCACCATTCGTCGAACTCAGTTAAAAGTAAGACAGTCCAAGCCCAGTGGTTTTAAATATAGAAAATTGGCTAAGGCAAAAGACGTTGAGTGAGGCGTGCTCACTCAACGCTCTCAACGTCTTATGCAGAAATTAGTTAAAGGCAAATAGCGTTGAGTGAGGCAGTCTCACTCAACACTTTCAACGCTTCAGTTATTGAAGAAGCAGATATATGGCTAAGGCAGATGGCATTGAGTGAAGGTTGTTCACTCAACGCTCTCAATGCCTAGAAATATATTTATGCGTTGAGTTAAGACTACTCACTCAACGATAAGAGATAGTAAAACTGTTTTGTCGTTGAGTGATGCTTACTCACTCAACGCCTATGCTAATGTTGCTTGATTTTTGGCTAAGTCTATAGCTGGTTCCGTCAGCAAGTCAACAAGTCAACATATTTCAAATAAGTGGCGGGATGGCTACAGTATGAGACAAAGGGTACCACAAACCTATTGTACGACAGTTGGCATTAAAGCGAAATGGTAGCCAACATTAAAAGTGTGGGACCCACTGCTAAAAGAGTCGCTGAGTCTCAATAAATAAAAGGAAGTGCTCTTTATTGAAAAAAGAGTTAGTGACAGTTGTTTTTCTTCACCAACATTATTGTGGAGCTAAAGAATAGGAAGCTAAAGTCAGAAAGACAAAGAGCAAGTTAGCTGATTAAGATCAACATCTTCAACAACAAGTTTGCTAGTGCCACCTTCATCTGCACCAGCAAGTAATCTAAGGGTGATTATCTGAGAAAGAGATAGAAGTAAGTTTCAACCCTTGCTGCAGGAGCTTCAACAAATACTTTCCAAAAAAACATACACTTGAGGAGCTGTGAAGAAGAAGTTGGAGCTGAGCATTTAGCTTAGTTCATAAAGGTGCAGAGAAACATATCTGCTAGTGGCTTCAAGAATAAGCCAAAGCTTCTACATCATTGTTGTTGTGAAGAAGAGAGAGCTAAATCTTTGGTTCAGTTCAGAAAGAGGCAGAATAGTATTCTGCAAGTTTCTTCCAGCTCAAGAGCATAAAAAGGTTTCTGTGAAGTAGTTGGGACTGAGGTGCACTCAGTCCAATAAAGTTGACACAAGAAAACTCTTTTGTGTCATAGTGGGTTTGCTGAGTCTAACTCACCCAAGGCTGATTGTCATAGAGAAAAAATTCCTCTTGTGATCAATCAAGAACGACATCAACCCATTTCCATCTTGTAGGATCCTTCTGGATCTGAGTTGTAAGAGTACTGCAGCACTCTAAGAGTAGGGCCTAGTGCCTAAAATTGTAGGGCTGAAAAACTTGAGTTGTAGGCCTTAGAGATAAGGCTGAGGTAGGTCGTTTAAGGACCACTGAGCTGTAGGAGCACTACAGGGCTCTGAGGTAGGAACCTTTATGATTCTGAGCTTGGGTTCTGAAGAGAACATGAGTGTAAGGCAGAGGGCCTGAGGTGTAATCTCTTTGGAGCATTTTGTTGAAGTGCCTAGTCCAACAAGACAGTTGGATAGGTTGGAGGGAAAGTGGATGTACCCAGTTGGTTAACCACTATAAATATATGTGTGCTTTGCTGTGTTGTTTTCTTTATGCAGGGTAAATCATCTTGAAAGCAGAAATTAACCAACTCAAGCAGCAAACTAAAAGAAAAGAAAAGAAACTAATAAGATACCAATAACCTATTCACCCCCCCCCCCCGTCTAGGTTATTTAACTATCCTTGAAATTAAAGACTGTAACCGATCTTCTTGCATTTTTTGAGGTATCCTTAGCTCGGCATTTAGCTAGTGAGGGTAAGCGCTCTAAGATCTTCCAGGTGTGTGGTGGGTCCTCCAGCTGATCCCTTGGGTCTATTCCCTGTTCTTTTCACTTAGTTGTTTGGCCAGTGAGAGATAAGTATGTGATCACCCCTTCCCCAAGGGTGAACTCCACAGAGACCGACTTTTTAGTTTCAACATTTTGCTACGTCACCCCGGTGAACTCCATTTCTTGGAAGGAGGGGGCCGAGGAGATGGAGCAGAGGCTGGAGAAAGCGGAGCAGTATGTAGGTGGAGTGGAGATGGAGGTGGAGGAGAACCACACCCAGGTGGAGGTGGTGGAGAGAGTCCCGGAGTAAGCCGAGGCAATGTTCGTTAACATGGCTGAGGAGGGGATCCTTGTCCTAGGAGAGGGGGATGTCGGAGAATGGGGGAGCAGTCTCGTCTGAGGGTTGCAAAAGAGGTGGTACAAATGGAAGTCCTCGCCCTAGGAGGCAAGGTGGAGAAGGTGTGCATCAGTGGGGGGATGACCCCAAAGGACCAGGAGAGGATGTCGGCATTCATCCAAAAGAATGTGGACATCTTCGCTTGGAGAGTAACAAAGATGTCGGGGATCGAAGATGTCGCCTGCCACTGCCTCACCTTGGACCTAGAAGCCCGCCCCATCCAGCAGAAGAAGAGGTCCATCGCGAACAAGTTGGCTGAGCCCATCAGGGAAGAGGTTGCCAAGCTCCTAAAAGCTGGCTTTGTATCCGAAATCCAATACCCTAGTTGGGTCTCCAATGTAGTAATGGTAAAAAAAGGAGACGGTCGGTGTTGAATGTGTGTATATTTCTCTTTGCTTAATAAATTAGGTCCTAAAGATTGTTACCCCTTGCCCCGAATCGACGCGCTGCTTCTCTCAGCCGTTGGTTTTCCTATAATGAGTTTCTTAAATGATTTTTCAGGTTATCATCAGATCAGGATGCACCCGCTCAATGTAAAAGATGTCTCCATCATCACTGAGGATGTGTGCTACTACTATAAGATGATGACCTTTGGGTTGAAAAATGCAGGGGCGACATATCGAAAGATGATGGATTGGGTCTTCCGGGAACAGAAGGGTAGGAATCTCGAGGTGTATGTTGATGACCTGATTATCAAGAGTCGAGGGATGGACTCCCACCTCTAGGATCGAGAAAAGACCTTCGGCATCTTGCGCAAATATAAGATGAGGTTGAACCGCTTAAAATGTGTTTTCGGGGCCAGCAAGGGTAAGTTCTTGGGCTATCATCTCACCCCATGGGACTGGAGCCAAATACTGACAAGTTCAAGGCGATCATGGAGTTGGGGTTTCCTAGGAATCCTAAGGAGGTACAGCGGTTGATAGGGAAGTTGGCAGGGCTAAGCAGGTTCCTTTCCCACACTGGGGAGAAGTGCTCTCCCTTCTTTAAAGCATTGAGGGGAGGCAAGAAGTTCGAATGGACTGAGGAATGCGAGGAGGCATTTCAGGCCTAGAAGAGGCAGTTAACTCAAGACCCCCTGCTCCAAGGGCCAAAGGAGGGGAAGGACCTGTCTTTGTATCTCATGGTCGGAGCAGAGGCCCTGAGCTCCGTCCTAGTTTGGGAAGAGGGGAAGAGGCAGCTTCCCATATACTATATAAGCCGGGTCCTAAGGAAGGCAGAGCTCCAATATCCCATCTTGGAGAAGCTGACATTTACTTTGGTCATCTCGACTCGAAGGCTCTAACCCTATTTCCAGGCACACTCCATCCGAGTGGTGACAGACCACCCCCTCCGCAACATTTTCGAGGGGGCGGAGCATTCAGGCAGGTTGGAAAAGTGCATGGTGGAGTTGAGTAAGTTCTATATCTCTTTTGTCTCGCGCCTCCTGATCAAGGCCCAGGTGATGACCAACTTCCTTGCTGATTATATGGTCTAGGTGAAGGAGGCGGAACTCACCCGCCCGGTCCCTTGGAAGGTGATGGTGGACGACGCTTCGGGAAAGCATTCCCTGGGGGTAGGGGTTATCATGGAGAGCCCCCAGGGAAAAAAGATCGAGAAAACTGTGGTGGTGCATTTTCCAATCACTAATAATCAGGCCGAGTACGAGGTCGTGATAGCAGGGTTGCACCTAGCCCGGGAGCTGGGGGTGCATGATGTGGAGGTCCTCACTGAGTCCATGGTGGAGCACTCTCAGATCAATAGGGAGTTTGAGGTAAGGGAGTCTATACTCCAGTTGTACTTGGAGATGGTGAAGGGGGTCATCGACAAGTTCCAAACTTTCTCCATCCAACATGTGTCATGGAAAGAGAATGAGCAGGTTGACCCGCTAGCCAAGCATGGTCCCCGGGTTGGGGGTACCATCACTGACCTGTTCCATCCGTCAATCCAAGAGGGAGAGCTGATGGAGGTAGACCAACACCCCTCATGGATGGATCCATTCGCAACATTCCTATCCAGAGGGGAGTTCCCGGAGGGGATAGATAAAAAGAAGTTCAAACACAAGTCATCATATTATCTTATGCGTGACGGGAAACTGTATAGGAAGACTCTCTCGGGGATGGTTGCATGTTGTGTAGGCGAGGGGGACGTCCAGGGGATTCTAGAGGAAGTGCATTCAGGGGAGTGTATGATAATACATTTTGTAGTCTAAACTATTAGGGTATTTTTAGGTTTTTAACACACAAATCATGTCTTGTAAGCTTTTATATTGACCTCCTTTTGTATATATTTTTGACACTAATGATTTCTCATCGCTTTGCAGATATTCTCAGTTTTCGGCCAAAATGACCAGACATGCTCCACTGACACGCCTTCCTGGGCGTGTCCTTGGGTGTGTAACCTGATCCCGAGGAAGATGGCTACCAGAGCCCAAATCCCAAGAAAACACCTAATAAGCCCCACTGACACACCCTCCCTGGGCATGTCCCTAGACGTGTCACCCTCAGCCCGAAGCCTGCTTCCGCATTTAAAGATTTTTCGTTGCTGCACGTCAATAGTACTGACACGCCCCTCTACACGGGCGTGGGCCTGGGGCATATTCCGCCTTTTTCGATGATTGATGGATTTCCAACCAATGATTGAGACTTGATGTGCCTTACACACCCCTCCTACACGGGTGTGGCCCAGGGCGTGTCCACCGACATACAGAAGAAATCATCATTTTCGTCAAAATTCAGCTCATGAGGTAACCAAGGAACCTAACACGCCCTCCTGACACACCCTCCCCGGGCGTGACTAAGGGGCGTGACCATCCCGAAAAAGTCTATAAATTTATGCTTCCCCCTTGTATCCAGAAAGTAGTTTTAGGTTGAGAGGGGAGGTGCTGCCCTTTTATTTCCTAAAGTATTTCATGCTCTTCCACTATCCCTTTTTCTCATTTTAGGTCTTTTCATAATTCTACCTTAGTGTACCCCTTTTGTAATAGCTTTTCAAATTTCTTTAGTAGCTTAATGTAATGCTAGCTTAGGTTTCATTTCCGTGCAAGTGTAATCTTTTATTTCCAAGTGGTAGTTCTCTTTTAGCTTTAATATAAAGTGCCCTTTTTATCTTTATTTTCTTAATGTTCTTCTACCCAACTCTCTTCCTCCACTTCTCCATGATTAACTAATCCTCCTTGTACTCGATCTTGAAGATCCGAGGTTCGAGTTGATTAAGTTATGATGCTTTAAGTTTACTTTTTCTTTTTAGGGTTTAGACCTTTAATTTACTCTTGAAAATTCATGTTTGGAGTTTTATCATCGATATATAATTCCCATATTTGTTTTCACTCTTAGCTAGCCGAGAGGCCCGTAGTTTGAAGTGAACACTCAAGAGTAAAGAGAGTTGCATGCACCCCTCAAGAGAGGAAGACGTTAAATCTCCCGGATTGGAGTGAAATCCAATAGTGGGGTTCACCGCTTAAAGCGAGCTTTAGGTCTCCGATTTGGACGAGAGTTCAGTCGGACCTTCCTAAACTCAATTGGGCTCGACTTCGAGAGAAGCATGTTCATGCTTTAGGAACCTACACGGTCAAGGTCCTTTACCCTATTAAGTAAGGGTTTATTATCGCATTTTTTAAATCAACTTTTGCTGAGGTGAATCTCGATCGAGTACTTTACTATTTCATCATTTCATCCCCTTGTTGTAAGCATTTTTAGTAGTTTTTATTTAGCTGCAATTAGTTCTCTTTTTAACGCAAACATTTCCTTCTTAATCGCAAGTAGTTTTCTTTTAACAAACCCTAAAACAATCCTTCAATAAGATAATAGTGTTCGTGTGAGTAAGATTAGTCAACGGTTCCAGGATTTTAATACGACACTTGTGTCCCCTAGCTACAGTTCGAAAGGTATACTTGCCTAGTTGGATTTCTAGTTCGGTTTTTATTCTCTTCACGACTACCTGACACAAAGCTTTTGTCGTCGTTGTCGGGGAGCAACTTTTGTTGATAATTCGAAAATACGAACCTATTACTTTTATCACTTCTCTTTTTCACCCACTTTCGTAAAAATAAAAAAAATACAAAAAAAATATTAACGCTCTTAATAGAAACTTGCTTCACAATTTTTCTACACCACCTAAATCTCTCAAAAAGGGCAATGTGGCTTAAATACCACTATCTTGTCGAGTACCTTGCGAACCCTTTATCGGGTAGCCCATGGAAAGTTCGGGAGTTAGAACATTAAAAAAGTCTATTTCAAACAAAATTAGTAGTTCTCTTTTTCTAAGTTTATTTTCTCTTTCTTTATCTTCTCTTCTCCCATTGCATGACCCGCGAAAATCCGTCGGTTATTTTTGACTTGGACAACGAATTGAGCGTACTCTTTGGAGAAGATCACGATTTCAAGGTCCTACTCTCCAAATACCGGTTGAGGATTCCGAGTCATTTTCTACTTTAAGAATGGAATAGCCCATCGTAAAAAAAGCCCTGCTTAGGCCTATGTCCTATAATGCACGACCGAATATAGAGGGTACAAAATCAAGCATTGTTCGCCCTACTATAGCTAATAATAATTTTGAACTTAAGCCTAGCATAATTCAAATGGTGCAGCAGTATGTATAATATGACGGACTTCAAGATGAAGATTCAAACGCTCATATAGCTAGCTTTCTTGAGATTTGTGACACCTTTAAAATCAATGGTGTTACAAATCATGCTATTAGGCTTAGACTCTTCCCCTTCTCTCTTAGAACTAAAGATAAACAGTCGTTAATGACTCTGCTAAGAGGGAGCATCACCACTTGTGATCAACTAACCGAAAAATTTCTAACTAAGTTTTTTCCGCCAGCTAATACTGCAAAACTTAGGAACGATATTTTTGCCCTTTTTCAAATAGATTATGAATCATTTTATGAAACCTGGGAAAGATTTAAAGAACTCTTAAGACAATGCACCCATCACGAGCTGCCTGTATGGTTACAAATGTAGACGTTTTATAACAGGCTAAATCAAAATACAAAGCAAATGATAGATGCAGTTTCCGGTTGCACTTTAAACCACAAAACCCTGGAAGCATCTCTTGTGCTTTTCGAGGACATGGCCATGAACACATATCGGTGGAATGTGCCTAGGTCCCGGCCAAACAAACTTGCAGGTATCTTTGAAGTAGATAATGTCTCCCAGCTAGCTCTCCAAGTGGAAGTCTTAAGTAAAAAGATAATGGAGATGACAGCTGCCTCCGTACCTCAGGTATGGGAATCTGCAACTCCTGCCCCTGAACAATTATATTATGATATAAATATGCCTAGGAATGCTTTTAAAAACTTTTCTGCTTCAAATTTTCCTGAGTCGGGCTTTGCTTTTCTGAATAGTTATAATCCCGCTTTACAAAACCACCCAAATTTCTCGTGGAGTAACCCTTCGAAAGCAATGCGCCCTCCACCACAAAATGATTTTTCTGCACCACCTCCACCTCTTCAAAATTATCAAAAACCTCCAAGCTTGGAGGAAATGTTTTCAAAATATATGAATGTTTATGACGTAATTATAAGAAGCCTAGCCTGATCCATTAAAAAATAGAAAATCAAGTAGGACAACAAGCTAAAATTATATCTGAGCGACCCGCCGGGTCTTTTCCTGTCAATACCGAGCCCAACCCGAGAGAGCAAGAGAAAGATATAACTCTTCGGAGTGGGAAGCAAGTTCATGGTATGGTTAGCGAAGAGCCTGAGGAAAGCTCCGCCCCCATTTTGAATATTCCACCACCTGTTGAAAAAGAAGTTACCACTCCGCTCTCTGCTTTAGAAAAAGATCTCGCTCCACCACCTATTTTTAAAAATTATCCAACTCCACCGTACCCTTCCCAAATTAACAAACAACATCTTGATGATCAGTATACCCGCTTCTTAGAAATGTTTAAGCAAATCCACATAAATCTTCCTTTCAACAAAGCAATCTCCCAGATGTCGAAGTATGCTAAGTATCTTAAGGACCTTCTGACTAATAAGAAGAAGTTAATTAGAGAACTTATCATATGTCACGCTAAATGCCTAGTGCTCTGCGGCCTTGACAATTGGTTTGCCAAAGAAGATTAGTGATCTGGGTAGTTTTTTTATTTTGTTTGTCTTTGGTGATCTTTTTGTCAAGCACGCATTGGCTGACTTAGGTGCAAGTATCATCCTGATGCCCCTCTCATTATTCAGAAGTTAGGAATTATTAGCCTCAACCCTACACGCATGAATATCAAGCTCGCCGATAGATCTTTTAAGTACCCGTTAGGAATAATGGAGGATGTTCTAGTCAAAGTCCAGAAATTAATCTTCCCGGTGGATTTAGTCAAATTCGACGTCGAAGAGGACGTCGAAGTTCCCCTGATCCTTGGCCGACCCTTCCTTGCCACCTCCCGAGCTATCATTGATGTAAGCAATGGCAAGCTCTTCCTACAAGTAGGTGATGATGAAGTGACTTTCTCTATCACCCCTTCGATGAAAAATACCATGGAGAATGACGACTCCTGTTTATTTTTAGATACCTTAAGTGATGAATCTTCGTACAACATTTTTGAAGATGAATTTTCTTATTTTTTTTCTTCCTCAACTCTTCCTAGTGAAAGTCTACAAGAAACCGCAATGGCCATTAATTCACCCACTTCAAATTTTCCCTATAAGTTAAAAGTCTACGAAGATATTATTTTTTAAAAAGAAAGAACTTCCAAAACATCTTATGAAAAAGCCCCTATCCTATAACTAAAAGAACTACCTGAACATCTCAATTATGCCTTCCTAGAGAAAAATTTAAAACTGTCAGTGATAGTTTCAGCCTACTTAACTGAATTACAAAATGACAAACTCCTTCTAGTTTTACGTAACATCGTCGAGCTATTGCCTGGCAGATATCTGATATTAAGGGCATTAGCCAATCTTTCTGCACTCACAAAATCCTAATGGAAGATAATTTGCATAATTCAATCCAAACTCAGTGCCTTATAGATCCAAATATGAAAGAAGTCGTAAAGAGCGAGGTTATGAAACTCTTACACATAGGAATTATCTATCCTATTTCTGATAGTAAGTGGGTTAGCCATGTCCAGGTAGTTCCGAAAAAGAGAGGGATAACTATAGTTAGTAATGAGAATAATGATTTAATCCCGACACGAACGATGATGGGGTGGTGAATGTGCATTGACTATCGTAAGTTAAACGACGCCACTTGCAAGGACCACTTTCCCTTGTCGTTAATCGATCAAATCTTAGAGCGATTATCCGGCCATAGCTTTAACTGTTTTCTCGATGGTCTCTCGGGGTATTTTCAAATCCCCATCTCTCCCGAGGATCAGGAGAAAACTATGTTTACTTGTCCCTTCGACACATTCACTTACCGAAGAATGTTGTTTGGATTATGCAATGCGCCAGCTACATTCTAGTGATGTATGCTCGCTATCTTCGACAAGTACGTAGAAAGCATTATGGAGGTATTCATGGATGATTTCTCCGTGTTTGGTGATGCCTTCGATAGTTGCTTAGAAAACTTCGAAAAAGTCTTAGAAAGATGCGAAGAAACTAACCTTTCCCTAAATTGGGAAAAATGCCATTTTATGGTGAGGGAGGGGTTTGTTTTGAGTCATAAGATTTTTGCGAGAGGAATTGAAGTATAAATAGCTAAGATAAAAGTTATCAAGAAGCCGCTGCCGCCTACGAACGTCAAAGCTATAAGAAGTTTCTTAGGACACACTGGTTTCTACCGCCGCTTCATAAAAGATTTCTCCAAAATTACCAAACCCCTTACTCGACTCTTAAAAAAGATGCCTCGTTTATTTTTGATGACCTTTGCCTATCTGCCTTTGAAACAATTAAAGATAAGTTAATTAATTCCCCTATTATGATTGCTCTAGTGTGGGACCTTCCCTTTGAAATAATGTGCGATGCGAGTAGTTTCGTGGTGGGAGCCATAGTAGGACAACGAATATCTAAAAACTTCCACCCCATCTATTATGCAAGTAAAACACTTACATCGGCATAAGAGAATTATACCACAACCGAGAAGGAGCTCCTAGCTGTTGTTTACGCTTTTGACAAATTCCATCCTTATATTACGCTTTACAAAATTATTGTTTTTACGGACCACTCGGCCCTCTAGTATCTTCTTGCTAAGATGGATGCCAAGTCGCGCATGATTCGCTAGGTCTTACTCCTCCAGGAGTTTAACTTAGAAATCCGTGATAAGTGAGGAGCCGAGAATTTGGCCGCCTACCATCTCTCACGATTACATAATTCGTATATAGAAATTTAGATAAAAAATCTTTTAATGATTATTTTTTTGATGAGAAGCTGTATTCAATTAACACTTCTCCTTCTCCTTGGTTTGCACACATAGCCAATTATTTAGTGGCTCGTGTGCTCCCAAAAGAGTTCTCCTCTCAACAAAAGAAGAAATTTTTTCTGAGTTGAAGAACTATTTTTGGGAGGACCTGCATCATTTTCGAGTTTGTACGAACCAGGTGATAAGGAGATGTGTCTCTTTTGATGAAGGATTAGATATTTTAAAACATTTGCATGAAGGACCGACTGGTGGTCACTACCAAGCTGCTCGAACTGCCAACAAAGTGCTTTGCACAGATTTTTATTGGCCTAGCCTATTTAAAGACGCGCAGGCTTTTCTGAGTAAGTGTGATAGTTGCCAACGGTCGGGAAATATTTCCAATAAAAATGAAATGATGCAAAATTATTTCCTCGAGTGCGAAATATCCGACCTCTGGGGAATTGATTTTGTTGGTCCCCTTCCTTCTAGCTTCGTGAATAAATACATTTTAGTGTCCGTCGATTATGTTTCACGATGGGCTGAAGCCCAAGCTCATCCTACTAACGACGACCGAGTCGTAATTATATTTTTGAAAAAATTATTTTCTCGATTCAGTACGCCTCGAGCCATCATTAGCGATAGGGTTCCACACTTTTGTAATGCTCAGTTTTCAAAAATTCTTATTAAATACGGCGTTACACATAAGCTTTTAACTGCCTACCACCCCCAAACAAACGGACAAATCGAAGTTGTGAACAGAGAGATAAAAAGAATTTTAGAAAAGACTATTTTCACCTCTAGAAAAGACTGGTCAACCAAATTAGATGATGCTCTATGGGCCTACCGAACAGCGTACAAAACTGCCATCGGATGTGCGTCGTATCGGTTGGTTTATGGAAAATTGTGTCATTTTCCCGTAGAAATAGAACACCGTGCTTTTTGGGCCATAAGCTTTTTAAATTTCGATACCCACTCTATCGGCGACCTTAGAAAATTTCAACTTAACGAGCTCGACGAGTGGCACTCTTACACATATGAAAATAACAAATTTTATAAAGAGCGGACAAAATGTTTTCACAACAAACACTTAAGACACCCAAAAACCTTCAAACCGGGCGACCAAGTTCTTTTATATAATTCACCTTTATATTTATTTTCGGGCAAGCTAAAGTCGCGTTACTCTGGGCCATTTTCTATTAAAGAAGTTTTTCCGTATAGCACTGTTTTAATTTCACACCCTGATAAGGGCTCTTTCAAAGTGAATGATCGGCGTATTAAACTATATTTTTGTGGTGATGTCAGTTCGAACAATATTAATGTTATTCTGCAGGATCTGAATTTTGGATAATTTAAGACTTTTATTTGTTTAAAACTTCAAATATTATTTTGGATATTATTATTATCTTGGACAATAATCTTTTGGACAATATATTATTTTGTTACGTCAAGCTCAAACGACGTTTTAAACAAAGGGCGCTCTTGGGAGGCAACCCAAGTTATCTTTTCTTTATTTTACACTTTTTTGCCCCCATACGTCTCCGACAAGCTGAAGCTTCTGCGATCCCCTGCTCCAACGCTGCTGAATCCATCATGAAGTCCAAAGAAGATATTTCATGAAGTTCCAAAGCACAAGCATGGGGGAGCGACATCAATCAACATTTGCGGCACATAAATCCGGGGAAGTACCTGTTTTCAATTCTGTACTTTCATTTCTGTTTTATTTTCTGTCTCTCCTTCCCCTCCTTTCTCCATTGAGGACAATGCCTATTTTAAGCTTGGGGGAGGATTTCCTCCTTCCCTTGTCTTTATTTTGTTTCCTTAAAAAAAATTAAAAATCAAAATAAAAATTTTATTTATTAATATATCTTAAAAATCCAAAAAAGATAATATCATTAAAAAAATAAAAAAAGAGAATATTTCAAAATAAAAAAAGAGAGAATATTTCAATAATACCCCTTGTTTTCGTTTTAATTTTCTCAAAAATTTCTTTTAACGATTTAGTTAATTATAATCTTTGTAATCATTCTTTTTAATTATGTTTCACAAGTAAAATGTTGGTCTTGCTGTGTTTCTAATTCACGGTAGCATATTAACATGAAGCATTTTTCTAAAACTCGCATTTTTATTATTGTTTTCGTTCTTTATTTTCTTTACTTTCTTGAAAATCTTTCATCTACTATTTTCCTTCTCGTTTTTGGATAATTTTTGTAATGTTAACTTTTGATTAGCGTAGTAGATGTGAACGATCCAAGTCGCCTATTATTTCTATTTTCAAGATAGCTTCATTAGTCTTCTTTTATTATATAGGATTTGCTTTTTGAAATTTTTCAAAGCTTAAGCTTTAGATAAATTTAAAAACATGAAAATGATTTAGGCCTTTTTTTCGTTTGAGCCTTCTTGCCAACTTTAAATTTTTATCCCTAGTATGTCACTTTTGAGCCTTTTTTCGATTTCAATTGATAGCTCCACTTATCATTTCATGTTCACCAAAGCGAAAATATTCCAACCTATCTAATCACACTAACCTTTTGAGTTTCATAAAAAAAATCATGATTATGATAGTGTTATTTTGTGATATATTTGGAGAACTTTTTGAAAAAGTATGCTCAAAAGAAGTGTTTACTTTTGTTTGGCCAATTTCAAAATGAAAAGAAAAATTATTTTTTGGCCTTTGTTAAGAAAAAAAAGGAAAGAAAAGAAATTGGAAAAGAAAAAGAAAGAAAAATATTTTATTTGTGATGAAATTTTTGAAACTCTTTATTTTGGTTTAGTGTGATTTTTGAGCCTCCTCGTTTATCTTTGAATTCCACTCATAATCATAATCCTAAACCAAATATTTCGGTCCTAATAAGCCCTTTTGATTCATGTTTTTAAATTTTATTTATTAGATAACTAAAGAATAAAAGTACAATAGTAAAGTTTTGGATTTAAATTTAGATTTTTGTTATTTGATTGATATAGTATAATGTGTCTCTTGGATCTAGTAAAAACTCCATGTGTTTTTTCATTTCGTTGTTTTGCTTAAATTTATTTAAAGAATTTTGTTAAAATTTTGGATAATTTATTTTTGTTAGTAAAGTTTATAAATTGTTAAACCATGTTTAAGTAATTATTTTATGTTCACGTTTCACATTCTCCCTACTTAGAATTTTGCATAGTACTTGTGTAAGCATAATTAGAACTTTTTGATTAGACGCTTTTTATGTTAGCTAGTTTTTATATCTTTGTTTGGGGACAAGCAAAGCTTAAGCTTGGGGGAATTTGATAATACATTTTGTAGTCTAAACTATTAGGGTATTTTTAGGTTTTTAACACACAAATCTTGTCTTGTAAGCTTTTATATTGACCTCTTTTTGTAAATATTTTTGCCACTAATGATTTCTCTTCGCTTTGCAGATTTTCTCAATTTTCGGCCAAAATGACCTGACACGCCCCACTGACATGCCCTCCCTAGGCGTGTCCCTAGGCGTGTAACTTGATTTCGAGGAAGATTGCTGCAAAAGCCTAAATCCCGAGAAAACACCTGATATGCCCCACTAACACACCCTTCTTGGGCGTGTCCCTGGGCGTGTCACCCTCATCCCGAAGCCTGCTACCGCATTTAAAGATTTTCCATTGCTGTACATCAAGAGTATTGACAAACTCCTCTATATGGGCGTGGCCTAGGGGCTTGTTCCACCTTTTTCGACGATTGATGAATTTCCGACCAATGATTGAGACTTGACGTTCCTTAAATACCCCTCCTACACGGGCGTGGCCCAGGGCATGTACACCGACATACAGAAGAAATAATCATTTCCGTCAGAATTCAGCTCCCGAGGTCAACCCCGTACCTGACACGCCCCCCTGACACGCCCTCCCCAGGCGTAACAGGGGGGGCGTGACCATCCTGAAAAAAGTCTATAAATTCAGGCCTCCCCTTGTGTCCAGCAAGTAGTTTTAGGTTGAGAGGGGAGGTGTTGCCCTTTTATTTCCTGAAGTCTTTCATGCTCTTCCTCTCTCCCTTTTCTCATTTTAGGTCTTTTCTTAATTCTACCTTAGTGTACCCCTTTTATAATAGCTTTTCTAATTGCTTTAGTAGCTTAATGTAATGCTAGCTTAGGTTTCATTTCCGTGCAAGTGTAATCTTTTATTTACAAGTTGTAGTTCTCTTTTAGCTTTAATATAAAGTGCCCTATTTTTCTTTGTTTTCTTAATGTTCTTCTACCCAACTCTCTTCCTCCACTTCTCCATGATTAACTAATCCTCCTTGTACTCGATCTTGATGATCTGAGGTTCGAGTTGATTAAGTTATGATGCTTTAAGTTTACTTTTTCTTTTTAGGATTTAGGCCTTTAATTTACTCTTGAAAATTCATGTTTGGAGTTTTATCATCGATATATAATTTCCATATTTGTTTTCACTCTTAGCTAGCCAAGAGGCTCATAGTTTGAAGTGAACACTCAAGAGTAAAGAGAGTTGCACACACACCTCAAGAGAGTTAGACGTTAAATCTCTCGGATTGGAGTGAAATCCAATAGTGGGGTTCACCGCTTAAAGCGAGCTTTAGGTCTCCGATTTGGACGAGAGTTCGGTCGAACCTTCCTAAACTCAGCTGGCTCGACTTCGAGAGAAGCGTGTTCAAGCTTTAGGAATCTCCACAGTCAAAGTCCTTTAACCTATTAAGTAAGGGTTTATTATCGCATTTTTTAAATAAACTTTCGCCGAGGTGATTCTCTATCGAGTACTTTATTATTTCATCATTTCATCCCCTTGTTGTAAACCTTTTTAGTAGTTCTTATTTAGCTACAAGTAGTTCTTTTTTTAGCGCAAACATTTCCTTTCTTAATCTCAATTAGTTTTCTTTTAACAAACCCTAAAACAATTCTTCTATAAGATAATAGTTTTCATGTGAGTAAGATAACTTAATTGTTCCCGAATTTTAAAATGACACTTGGGTCCCCTAGCTACAGTTCGATAGGTATACTTGCCTAGTTGGATTACTAGTTAGATTTTTATTCTCTTCACGACTAGCTGACACCACTGTGGAAGCCACTCGGGCAGCAGAACCTAAAAAGGGAGGATATTCTAACAGGGGTACTTTTGGCCGACCTTGAGTCAGGACGCTGCGGAGTTCGCAAAGAAGTGCCGTGCCGCAAGTGCCAGCTGTTTGTCCCCCTCACCCTCCAACCAGCTCAGCGGCTCAGGAGTATAACAGTCCCCCTGGCCCTTCGCCATTTGGGGAATGGATTTGGTAGGCACTTTACCCCAGGCCAGCGGGCAGAGGAGGTTCCTGCTGGTGATAATAGACTATTTTTCTAAGTGTTTGGAGGTGAAGGCGCTAGCTAAGGTGACCTTCCAGGTAATCAGGAACTTTGTTTGGGGGGAGATCATCTGTCGTCATGGTCTGTCCAAGGCCATTATCACGAATAATGGGCCCTAGTTCGCTAGCACTGAGTTCATCAATTTTTGTGGATAGCTCGGAATCGACCTCAGGTTCATGTCGGTCCACCATCCCAGCCAGGAGCAATGAGCATGTGGAGGCGGTGAACAAGATCATCGTCAACCTCATCAAAAAGAAAGTTGAGAATTTGAAGGGTAGCTTGGTGGAGCAGCTTCCTTCAGATCATTGGGGCCTTAGGACCACTACCAACACTGCCACGAGGGATACCCCCTTCAAGCTCTCCCATGGGTGCGAGGCTGTGCTTCAAATAGAGTTCGAGGTCTGGATGCCACAAGTGGTTGAGGTAGAGGCAGGAAGGGAAGCATGGCAGGCTGAAAACGATGAGGATCTATGACTCTCCCTTGACATGGTGGAAAAGTTGCATGATCTCTCCTCCATACGCCAGGAAGAAGTAAAGTGAAGAATGGCAAAGTACTTTTGCAAGCACATCAGGGTCAAGCAGTTCGTGAAAGGGGACTTGGTCCTGAAGAAGGTGGATGCAGCGAGGAGATCAGCAGTAGTGGGTAAACTCAATCCTAACTGGGAGGGCCCGTATATTGTCCAAGAAGCTCTAAGGTCAGGGGGTACCATCTCCAAAATATAGAGGGCGAGACCCTGAGTCACAACTGGAGTGATGATGACTTGAAGCATTTCTATCCGTAATAATATGTACATCCATTCCTTCAATAAATATGAAATCTTTTGATGCTTCAACCCTTTTGCAGATCAAATTTATCACTAGTGTTTATCAAGCTTAGTCTTGAAATGCTCCCGCTGTCAGGCTTCTGCCCAGCTAGCAGGGCTGGAGAGCAAAGAAAGTATTCTCGCTCGGGGGTTAGGTCTCGGGATGATCTCGTTATTAGGCTTCCATCTTGCTGGCAGGGTCGGGATCCCTGTTGGACATCGTTATGACCCTGGAGTTAAGTCTTGTTGATGCTCAACACCTTCCATCAAGCTCTCACCTAGCTGATTGGGTCTGTTGTAGCGCCCAAAGGTTATCCAAAGGAAAGTATTCTCGCTCTGGGGTTAGGTCCCGGGATGCTCCCGCTGTCAGTGTTGCACCTAGCTGGCAGGGCCGGGATCCCCGTTGGACATCGTTATGACCCTGGGGCTGAGTCTGGTTAATGCTTAACACCCTCCGTCAGGCTCTCACCTATTTGATTGGGCTGGTGGTAGTGCCCAGAGGTTGGCCAAAAGAAAGTATTCTCGCTCTGGGGTTAGGTCCCGGGATGCTCCCATTGTCAGGCTTCCACCTAGATGGCAGGGTCGGGATCCCCGTTGGATGTCGTTATGACTCTAAGGAAGAGTCTAGTTGATGCTCAACACCCGCCGTCATGCTCTCACCTAGCTGATTGGTCCCATGGTAGCACCCGAAGGTTGGGCAAAGGAAAGTATTCTCGTTCTGGGGTTAGGTCCCGGAATGCTCCCGCTATCAGGCTTCCACCTAACTAGCAGGGTCGGGATCCCCGTTGGACATCGTTATGACCCTAGGGTTGAGACTGATTAATGCTCAACACCCACAGTCAGGCTCTCACCTAGCTGATTGGGTCGGTGGTAGCACCGGGAGGTGGCCAAAGGAAAGTATTCTCGCTCTGGGGTTAGGTCCCCGGATGCTCCCGCTTTCAGGATTCCACCTATTTGGCAGGGCCAGAATTACCGTTGGATGTCTTTATTACCCTAGAGCTGAGTCTGGTAGATGCTCAACACTCATCGTCAGGCTCTCACCTAGCTAATTTTGCTGGTGGTAGTGCCCGGAGGTTGGCCAAAGTAAAGTATTCTTGCTCTAGGGTTAGGTCCCGGGATGCTCCCGATGTCAGGCTACCGTCTAGCTGGCAGGGCCAGGATCCCCATTGGACGTCGTTATGACCCTGGGGCTGAGTCCCGAGATGCTTCTGCCATCAGGCTTCCACCTAACTCATAGTTGGGATTCTCGGTGGATGTGGCGATATCTAAAGTCGAGACCCAGACATTCAAACTTCGAGAGAGAGATCGCGAGGATAATAAGAAGTTAAGCCTGAAAATCCCCAAGAGGGCCGACAAGGGCGACCCAAGACCATGGCAGGCCAGCGAGTCGGTACTATGGTCGCCTAGCGAGTCGGGACTATGGTCGATGCTCGACCAAAGCGAAAGATCGATTGGCACTCATCTCACATCAACAGGCTTCTAACAGCTGACAAAAGGAAGAGAATTAGATGTCCTCAACATTACCGCCCAACACTGATAAAGTGACCAAGGCCACAAGCACTCAGGCCACGCTACAGCATCATGGGGCCCAGCTCGCGGGAAGGCGAGTGGCTCGAGTGCGAGCCGAGCCGGCTCACCCCCCTCTATCTCACAAGAAGCATGGAGAATCTGGACTGGAGAGACGAGTTGCCACTCGCAGTTCAGCTACCTAAGATCCCTACATTTCCTAAGGTAAGTCCTAAACGGTCACGTGATCTCGCTAACGGTACACGGGCATGGAGACAGCTAGCGGGAGGGCCGAACTAGGCCGCAAGTACGCAAAGATAATTGTTTGAACACTTCGAAGAAACAATATCACAAACAAAGACATTAGAACTTCCGGAAAGCACGATTCATTAATTACAAAAGTTATAAGTCGGGGAATCAGCCCGCATTTACATTGAAACAAGCAAAAAATACAAAAGAAGAAGTTCGGCACCGGGGTTCAGCGAGGCGAGCTCTCGGACAGCAAGCCCTCTTAAAGGGGTTGGTAGGACTCGTCGCCTAGCTTTGTTTCTGGAAGGAATAGCTCCGGTACCACCTAACTTTCCGAGAGCCCCGCACCTTTGCTCGTTATAAGGCCTGCCCACTGCAACTTCTAGAGAGTGTACTTCACTACCTTGGCAGCATTCTTCTACATCATCTCCTCCAGCTCGTATTCAGTGTAATGTACGAGCTGGCAGCAGCTGCCGGAGGGCGACGGAGCAGCTGCTGCGGCTTCCAGTTCCCGCACCCGCGGTTGTACCACCTCCTTTTCATTCTCGAGAGTGTCAATCTGGAAACCTAGGCAATTTGCCATCGCCGCATCCCGCGAGAAGAGGTAAAAAGAGCTTAAGGAAAGGGCAAGCAATCTTAAAGCTATTAGTGCGAGTCATGGGACATACCACCTATAACGACCCTATCCATCGCATAGCATATAACAGTAGGTTCGGCCGGGGCCCGACGCCATATACCATGGACAGACCGGTGGGTTACTCATTGAAACCATTCAACCAATACACACGTCCTACACAGAGCATCTAGCGGAAGCAATTTATTTAGTTGCAATAATAAGAACCCTGCCAACAAGCATGAATGTCCACAAACAGAAAACACAGTAGGAATGAAGTACAAAATACATAAAAAGTACTGGCCTTAAGGCCTTACAACAGTTCACTTGAATAAAATTGTGTTTTACAAACTTCGGCTCGCAAGCCGGCCACACATGAACTAATAAAGTAAACACACAAGGCCTTCGATGGCCGGCTCAGCAACTTTGGCTTTGGCCCGCTATTTGCCGCTCAGATCTGCAGCACCTGCAAGCACAATTCACCACAACTGTGGCAAACAAGAATAACGGTCAGCTAAAGCTGACCAAATTATAACGATTTCGCCCCCAAACCGGGGCGGCAGAGCTTCTTCCCTGCACTTGTTAGTAAAACAAGCAACATAGCGAATAAACATCACATCACAAGTGCACGCACACACGGTCGTACACCCCGTGCTCTCAGGGCACTTACTCGGCGAAGCCAGCCTGAACCCAGTCTAATCATTGACTCCACCACCACCCCCAGAGCAAAAAACCTCGTGAGCATTTAGTCCTTTCAGCCGTAGCGTAGACTCGATCTCCAAATCATCGGTAAGTCCCACGTTCACTTTAGGTCACTTTAACTGAAACAGATGGAGCAGGTAGGGTTCCACCAGCCCGTTGCTCACCCCATCGCGGCCCTTTGTCCTTTGACGCGGGCCTGGCTTCCCCTAGTCCTAACTTTCGATCAAATACGGTACGTAGCCCTGCTATATACCTGACTGGCTCCCAGGCCACCGAAATGGCAGAAATGCGTTTTCGCCCAGATTTCTGGATGCACCTTGGGGTTAATCCCCAAGATTCCCTGATACATTCTAACGCATAGCAACCCGAAAACAAAAAAATGCACGGAGTCTTCTCCGGCTTACAATGCATAGCAAATCATCACCGATCCAGACCAACATATCCGAGTAGGCTTCACACATCATGCCTATGTTCGTACTACGATTCAATACTCTAACAAGGGGAACTTTACATATCTACCCCAAGGAGTACCGCAAACTCACCGCACACTCACAGGAGCGGGTTTTCCCATGTAATGGAAGAAGAGCTTTACATGCTCAAGATGAAAATTGTTACCCTATTATTTCTCCTTGGTGCCATGGAAAACTACGCGGATGAAAAGCACCGCAACGATCTTGCCTCTGCGGATCTGGGCTCGGTTTGCGGTTTGGCGCTCTGAATCTCCTCCAGAGGGCGGATCTTCCTCTTCCTCCAAACTCCTTGCTCTCCCTTCTCTTTAGGTTTTAGAAAGAGAATGGCTAAGTGAAAGTAAAGGTTTAAACCCCCAATCCCGGCCTTAATCCCAGCATGGAGAGCCCTGGGTCGTTAGATCCCCAAAAAAGGAAATGAATGACTGCAATTAAACCCGAAATTAAACTTCCTGGGCCGAACACAGCTTGCGACACGCCTATTGTCCAAGGCCGTGTCACTCATTCGCCGTCGAAACTATCGCGTCCCAAAAAGAACACGGGGACTCGACACAACCGTGTCAGGCTTAACATGTCCGTGTCATACAGTACACCCCCGTATAGCTGGGCGTGTTCCTCCATCGACACAGGTCCAAAATGACCAGAGCACAACACAGCCATGTGACACGCCCGTGTCACATGCCGTGTGCTAAACACGCCCTAGGACACGCCCGTGTCCCAGGCTGTGTAGCTGTCTTAGCACAACTCAACAAATGACCCGAGCAGGACATGGGTATTCGACACGCCCGTGTCGAATTTGACACGCCCGTGTCGGACCCAAACACGCCTGGGCTCAAGCCGTGCATCCTCACTCAATGAACGTTGAGTGAACGGCTTTAAGTGCCTTACACTCCCTAGGACACGCCCGTGTCCCAGGCCATGTTCACTGTCTCGACGATCGTTGACTGCAATTTCGTCGACCACGCGACCATCGCCAAACCCGAGCACGCCACGCCCTGGGACACGCCCGTGTCCCAATCCGTGTCACCTCTACCAAATCCTAGATTTGGCTCAAAATTCCACCTGTAACTCTTTTTAGTTTCGGGGCATTACAACTCTCTCCTTCTTAAAAGAATTTCGTCCACAAAATTACCAAAGGAAAGATACACAAAACCAAAAGCGGTACCTGAGTGAAATAACTCCGGGTACTCCTCAGCATGGCCTGCTCCCGCTCCCAAGAGAGCTTCTCCCGACCGAAATTATCCCAACGGACCTTAACCATTCTGATTTCCTTGTTACGAAGTCGCTTGACTTCAGAGTCCTGAATACAAACGGGCTTGACCCTAGTCATCGACCCTTCGTCCACCGGTACTTGATCAACTGCGATCACATGCGAAGGCTCTTGCACCGCCTTCCGCAATACTGATATGTGGAATATGTTGTGTTGACCACTCAACTCCATCGATAGTTTCAGACGGTAAGCCTCTTCACCAATCTGCTCCAGAATCTCAAACGGTCCAAGTTATCTCAGGCTCAGCTTCTTCAAGCGTCGTACCCGTGACAAACCCTTGAACGACTTTATCTTAAAATACACCCAATCGCCAACCGCGAACTCCACGTTCTGATGCTTGACATTGTAGTATTAAGATTGTCTATCCTGAGCGATTAGCAAACGCTCCCGAATGGTTCACACCAATGAAGTAGAGTTTTCCACCTCTTACTTTTTGTATAACCTTGCCTCACCCGTTTCTAGCCACGATAACAGCGTGCGACACTTCCTACCATATAGGGCCTCGAAGGGCGCCATTTGTATACTCGCCTGGTAGATATTGTTGTACGCAAATTCCACCAGATACAGGTGGTCTTCCCAATGCTTTCCGAAGTCAAGAACACACATGCGGAGCATGTCCTCCATGGTTCTGTTGACCCTCTCGGTTTGCCTATCCGTCCGCAGATGGAAGGCTGTGCTGAACTTCAATTTAGTCCCCAGCATCTACTGCACCAACCTCCAATCATTGGACGTAAAACGCCCATCTCAATCACTCACGATGTTGTGGGGCACACCGTGCAGTCTGATTATATTATCCACAGACAGCTTCGCAAGTTTCTCCACTGAATCATCCTTCCTATGGGGAATAAAGTGCGACACCTTTGTTAACCGATCTACGATCACCCAGATGGTGTCTTTTCCCTTCTACGGCCTTGGCAAGCCATGCACAAAGTCCATCCAAATGTCGTCGAACTTCCACTCTGGAATAGGCAAGGATTTCAAGAATCCCCCTGGCTTTTGGCACTCTGCCTTTACTAAGGCGCAAGTCTGGCATTTAGTCACAAACAGTGCCACATCCTTATTGAGCCCTAGCCACCAGAATAACCTCTTTAGATCCCGATACATCTTGGTGCTCCCTGGGTGGATTGAGTACTTGGTATGATGAGCCTCGTACATCAACTCCGCCCGTAGATTTCCCACGTTTAGGATGCACAAACGATTTTCCTTCCTTAGTAGCCCATCTTCAACTAAAAACTTGAAATTTGACCCATCCAATGCTGCATCAATGAGCTCCTTCATGCTGCCATCTAACTCCATAGCCTATCGAATGCGATCAGCCAGGTCATACTGAACTTCCATCCAGTTCAATAATGCTTTGGCGCTAGTCTGCTTGTCCACACAACATATATCTAACGCCTCCAACTCCCGAATTAACCTCTCATCATGAACCGACAACCAGTTGGCTTGGGCGGGAGCCCTGTGACTCAACGCATCCGCAATTTCATTGCCTTTCCAAGGTACATAATGAATTTTGAACTAATAGTCCCCCAGGAACTCCATCCATCTCCGCTGTCTCATGTTCACATCCTTCTGATCCAACAGGTACTTAAGCCTCTTGTGATCGGTATAAATATCGACCTTTACGTCGTACAAGTAGTGCCTCCCCAGCTTTAGCGCAAAAATCACGTTCGCCAACTCCAATTCGTTGACAGGATAATTCCTTTCGTGCACTTTCAGCTGATGCGAGCCATACGCTATAACACTTCCATGCTGCAGCAGCACGCAGCCCCAACCACTGCCTGAGGCATCACTATAAATCTTGAATCCTTCGGTGCCACTTGGTGAACTTAGCACTAGCGTCATGGTCAACTGACTCTTCAACTCCCCAATTGTTTGCGCGCACTCCTGCGACCATACAAATTTCTGATCCTTCCTTGTCAACTTTGTGAGAGGTAACGCTATCCGTGAGAAGTTCTCCATGAAGCGTCTGTAATAGCCAGCAAGCCAGAGAAAACTCTGGACTTCCGCTACCGAAGATAACACACGCCACTCCCGTATTGCAACAATCTTCACTTGATCTACCGCTATCCCTTCACCACTGACTATATGTCCAAGGAATGCTACTGAGGACAGCCAGAACTCGCATTTGGAGAATTTTGCGTAGAGTTCATTCCTCCTCAGCGTCTCCAACACCAGATGCAGATGCTTGAAGTGATCTTCCTCGCACTGCGAGTACACCAATATGTCGTCAATGAAGACGATCACAAAATGGTCTAGGTACTCTCTGAATGTCCTGTTCATAAGATCCATGAACACCGAGGGCACATTAGTCAGCCCAAACAGCATGACCGTGAATTCGAGATGCCCATACCTTGTGTTGAAAGCTGTCTTTGGGATATCACTCTCCCTTATCCTTAGGTGATAATAACCGGACTTCAGATCCAATTTTGAATATTCTGACGACTCGACTAACTGATCAAAAAGATCATCGATCCTTGGGATCGGGTATTTGTTCTTTTCCGTTAGCTTGTTCAACTCTCTGTAGTCGATACACAGCAGCAAGCTCCCGTCCTTCTTCTTAACAAAGACGGCCGGTGCGCTCCAAGGAGACGAGCTTGGACGCACATACCCTTGCTCCATCAACTCTTCTAATTGAACCTTTAACTCCGCCATCTTCTTAGGCGCCAACTTATAAGGCGAGCGTGATACAGGTTTGTCACCTAGCACTAGCTCGATCGTGAAGTCAATCTCCCATTGCGGTGGGGCACTGGGATAATTGTCCGGGAACACATCGAGGTACTCACAAACCACAGGGATACTACCCAAAGTGGGCTTAGGCTTTACAGCCTCCACTAATGAGAAGAACAGATCTGTACCAGCACGAACTGCCTTGATCACCTGAAGAGAAGACATCAGCGTCTTGCTTGACCCCTTTAGTCCCGCAAATGTTGTCTCCTTCCCAACACCCCGCTTGACCTCTTTACGGTTGCAATCTATAGAAGCCTTCTGCTCTGGAAGCCAATCCATAATGAAGATGACGTTGAACTCTACTAGCGGCAACAACGACGCTAGCAAGTCGAACTCTTTACTTCCAATATGAATCTTTACAGCACATACTCTGTCTGCGCGCATCAAATACCTATTCTGTAGCAGCACATCCAATTTGTCCTTCGCCATCAAAGAATGGACTCCGATGCACGTTATGAAACTTTCAGACAAAAAGGAGTGTGAAGCTTTCGTATCGAATAGTCCTCGTGTCGGACTATCGCAAATCAGAACAAAGCCTATACAAGATAGTATTAAGCTAACAAGCACTAGGTATCAGTATTTAAAGCTAACATACTATAAATTAAACCGTACCTGTCATGACGTCTGCCTGTTTGATGGCCTCCTGCTGACCCATATTATAGACTCTCGGTTGAGTCGGAGCATAGTGGGACGCGGTTGACTCCACCGCCTTGACCTTTTCTTCATAAGTTTCTCTTTGCTTTCTCTCAAACTTCGGACGTCCGCTCCAACAATCACGGGCAAAATGCCCCGTCTTACCACAAGTAAAACAAGTGCCCGGGGTTCGGTTGGTAGTTGCCCCCGAGGCACCTGAAGAAGGGGCTGGACCCGACGTCATAGCCTTCTTGTTCCATCTTCGAAAACAAGGCTTTGTAGGCGACACCTTGAACTCTGATTTCCTGGCACTAGAGTCCTTCTTCGCCTGAACATTCTTCATGTCCTTTTCCAATGATCGGGCCATGTTGACCAAGGTCAAGAAACCCTGCGCCATGGGCCCTGCAAGTAGCAATCTCAAGTCATCTCTCAAAACCTTCGTAGAATCGGTTCGTCTTGCGCTCCTCATCAGCATAGGTAGCGCTTGCGTACCGGCCTAAATAAGTAAACTCATGGAGATACTCGTCCATGGTACTGTCTCCTTGAACCAACTTTTGGAACTCATTCTCCAAAGCAATCCTCTAAGCTGAGGGGCGGTATCGAGCCAAGAACAGCCTTGAAAACTCCTCCATTGAGACATTAGTCAACTGCCTACCCCTCAGATGGTGTAGCTCCAAGCCTTCCCACCATAACCTTGCATCGCCGTCCAGCAAGAATGTCGCAATTGTGGTCTTCTGCCACTCTTCAGTCTCAGTAGCTTCAGCACTCTCTTAATTCTAGAGAGCCAATCCTCTACTTAAGTTGGGGTTCCCGTCCCCGAGATCACAGGAGGATTAAAGCCCATCACGTGCTTAAGTTGCTTCTCAATTGCTCTCCTAGGCAACACTGGCTCCACTATCACCTGTTCCACCCTCCTTGGCTCTGCCGCTTGGAGCTGTACTTGCTCCATAGCAGGGGAAGGCTGCGCATTGATCATCGCAAACACAGCCTATGCTACCAATCGAATGGTCTCAGCTGAAGGAGGTGTTGCGAGCAAATAATTTGGTGCGCTGCTTGTCTTAGAAACTGGCCGTTCTGACGGCCCAGCACCACTCCGGGTCACCTATAATCATGCAAAATACTGATAAGCGGCCAAACAACATTACAAAAAGCAATTATAGGAACACGCAGGTTCCTCAATCAAGTGTATTTTCATTCCTAAGTGGACATTCATGGTTTCTTTTCATGTTATAATGATGACGCACATACATGTGCTCGCCACCCCTTAAAGTGAATTCGCCCACGAATTCAATTTAAGCCTGACCGAAATCGGTAGTCTGATACCAAATTATAACGCCCCTATCTATCACATAGCATATAGTAGTAGGTCCGGCTGGGGCCCGACGCCATATACCACAGACAGGCCGGTGGGTTACTCATTGAAACCATTCAACCCTGCTAACAAGCATGAATGTCCACTGACAGAAAACCCAGTAGGAATGAAGTACAAAATACACAAAAAGTACTGGCCTTAAGGCCTTACAACAGTTCACTTGAATAAAATTGTGTTTTATAAACTTCAGCTCGTAGGCCGACCACACATGAAATAATAAAGTAAACACACAAGGCCTTCAAGGGCCGGCTCAGCAACTTGGGCTTTGGCCCGCTATTTGCCGCTCGGCTCCACTATACCTGCAAGCACAAATCATCACAACGGTGGCAAACAAGAATAACAATCAGCTAAAGCTGACCAAATTATAATGATTCCGCCCCCAAACTGGGGCGGCAAAGCTTCTTTCCTGTACTTGTTAGCAAAACAAGCAACATAGCGAATAAACATCACATCACAAGTGCACGCACATACGGCCGAACACCCCGTGCTCTTAGGGCACTTATATGGCGAACCCAGTCCGAACCCAGTCCGATTCTTGACACCACCACCACCCCCGGGGCGGCAAACCTCGTGAGCATTTAGTCCTTTCAGTCGTAGCCTGGACATGATCTCCAAATCATCGGTAAGTCCCACGTTAACTTTAGGTCACTTTAACTAAAACGGATGGAGCGGGTAGGATTCCACCAGCTCGTTGCTCACCCTGTCGCAGCCCTTTGGCCTTTGACGCAGTCTCAGCTTTCCCCAGTCCCAACTTTCGATCAAACACGGTACATAGTCCCGCTATATACCCGGCTGGCTCCCAGACCACTGAAATGGCAGAAATGCATTTCCGCCAAGATTTTTGGGTGCACCTTTTGGTTAATCCCCAAGATTCCCTGATGCATTCTAAGGCATAGCAACCCGAAAACAAACAAAACACACGAAGTCTTCTCCGGCTAACAATGCATTACAAATCATCACTGATCCAGACCAATATGTCCGGACAGGCTTCACACATCATGTCTATGTCCGTACTACGATTCCGCACACTAACAAGGGGACTTTACATATCTACCCCAAGAAATACCGCAAACTCACCGCACACTCACGGGAGAGGATTTTCCCATGCAAAGGAAGAAGAGCTTCACATGCTCAAGATGAAAATCATTACCCTAGCATTTCTCCTCGGCGCCATGGAAAACTACGCAGATGAAAAAAGCACCGCAACGATCTTTCCTTCGAGGATCTGGGCTCGGTTTGCGGTTTGGCGCTCCGAATCTCCTCCAGCGGGTGGATCTTCCTCTTCCTCCAAACTCCTTGCTCTTCCTTTTCTCTAGGTTTTAGAAAGACAATGGCTAATTGAAAGTGAAGGTTTAAACCCCCAATCCCGGCCTTAACCCTAGCATGGAGAGCCCTGGGCCGTTAGATACCAAAATAAGGAAACGAATGGCTGCGATTCAACCCAAAATTAAACTTCCTGGGCCGAACACGGCTTGCGAAACGCTCGTGTCCAAGGCCGTGTCACTCATTCTCCATCGAAACCGTCACATCCCAAAAAGAACACAGGCACTCGACACGCCCATGTCAGGCTTGACATGCCCATGTCATTCAATACACACCCATATAGCTGGGCGTGTTACTCCATCGACACAGGTCCAAAATGACCAGAGCATGACACGACCATGTGACACACCCGTGTCACATGCCATGTACTAGACACGCCCTGGGATACGCCCGTGCCCCAGGCCGTGTAGCTTCCTTAGCACAACTCGCCAAATGACCCGAGGAGGACACGGGTATTCGACACGCCCGTGTCAAATTTGACACGCCCGTATCAGACCCGAATACGCCTGGGCTCAGGCCGTGCGTCCTCACTCAATGATCGTTGAGTGAATGTCTTTGAGTGCCTGACACGCCATGGGACACACCCATGTCCCAGGCCGTGTTAACTACCCCGACGACCGTTGACTGCAATTTCATCGACCACGCGAACATCGCTGAACCCGAGCACGACATGCCTTGGGACACGCCCGTGTCCCAGGCCGTGTCACCTCTAACAAATCCTAGATTTGGCTCAAAACGCCACCTGTCACTCTTTTGAGTTTCGGGGAATTACACCATCCTTCCAGGTATCCGGCGAGGATAGTGTAGCCATGTCCGCATGTTTCTTCTGGTGCTCCTCTTCCTCCTAGGCGAGACGACGAGCTTCTTCCTTCTCATCAGCATGCTTTTGGAGCGAGGGGGCATTCCGCTCTTGCTGCATGCATCGCCTGCCCACCATGTGGACCAGCTCAAGGCTGCGGAGCTGGGCCCATGCATTCTCATGATCAATAACTCGTGTGGCCTCCTCGTCGTAGATCGCGACATCTTCCCTCGCATAGAGACCGAACTAGAAGTTGTAGGCCTCCTCGCTGATGGTTTCCTGCTCTAACCAACTCGGCAATAGGGTTGAGATGGTGGCCTGGTTCGCCTCCTTGTCCCACTAAAGGAGGGGAACTCCGAGCTCGTCCAAAGGCCGCTCGCTGAGGCCGAAGTTGCGATGACCTCTTGGCACCGGCCTAACGATGGGCCCCCTCTCTCTAGACCTGGAGCTGCCGGCCGCCTCGCAAGTTGAGCCGCTTGTCGAGGTGCTCGGAGGGGAGGACCTCTGGTTGGCTGGCCCGTCGGAGCCTTGCCTTTTTCCCTAGTTACGGTAGGTGCGCCGCACTCGGTCTTCGGCTTCTTGGGCAGCGGAGGTGGAAGAAGTTGTTCGCAGGTGGTCCGCTTCTGCGCAGCAGGGGCTGGGGTCTCGCATTGTGCGGCAGCCGCCACCTCAGCACGGGCGAGCTTGCTAGAAGTTACTCGCGCACTCTCATTAGGAGGGTGCCAGGGAATGTCTCACTCGCCTGCCGAGAGAGTTATAACAATAAAATAACTGACTAAGTAAAAAGAAAAAAGTGCGAGTAGCTTACCTCCCCTGGGTGGGACGGGGGTGAGGCTGTCCAAGTTCTTGCGGAGGAACACGACCTCTAAGTTCTTCCCATTGAAGAAACGACACATATCGGCTTCATGACCCCCTAAGTTAGGGGCGGTAGCTTGCCTCGCCAAGCTGGATCGGCGAGAAGGGGATGCTGCCGAAGTCACCCTTGAGAAAGACAAATTTCTTCAGCCAGTTATGGCTCTTATTCACCGTCTTCTGAACTTTGACGTGATTGCTGGAGAAGTAGGAGGTTCTATCCTTATTTGCCCGGAAAGAGAACAGCTTGCAAAAGACCGCAAGGATGAACTCGATCCACTCTTCTCGCAGGAAGCAGGCGAACCCGGCCACTATGACAATAGAGTTGGGGGTAATCTGGCCGAGGACGACCCCGAAGTACTTTAGTATTTGGCAGACCTCGGGCCATAGGGGAAGCCGGAGGCCCGCATCAAAGTGCGTTATGGGGATGGCGAGTTCCTCTCCCGATAGGTCGTTGATTTTCTCCCCTTCCACGGGTCACCTCGCCACGAAGCCCGGTGGAATGAAGTCACTGATCGCATCAAGAAACTCGCCCTCGATGGTGGCGACATAGTGGAAAGAGTGTTCGGAGAAGGTTTAGGAGCATTTGTTTCGCCCGTCAGCATCACCGCCGCCACCACCCATCTCGCAGTCAGATTGCTAATTGGGACATTGTAGTTCTCGCAAGGAGTGGGAGAGACAGGAGATGTAGGAATTGGAGGAGGGATGGAAGCCTTAAATGCGGTAGGTATGAAAGGGCTGCAGGGCCTATTTATAGGAAGAAAAAGGGTGCGGGGAAATGTCCCGTCGGTCGGAAAAGTGAAGATGGAAAAATATTCCCTAATGCTTTGACTTTCGGGACCGCCGCGGGTTCCTACCAGCTTGCTAATGTGCTACAAAAGTTACACGACAGAGATCTACGCTCACTCACGTCCTCTCCAGAGTCGGGCGAGCCGTGACTCACGCATGACAAAAGAGGTAGGTGAGTCGCTCCGATTCGCGTTCGGTGGATGCCCGGCTCACTCCCACCAAGAATAGGCATGCGAGCCGGGCGAGCCTATCTAATAGCCTTGTGCCCGCCAACGGAAGAGGGAGGCGAGCAAGGACATCTGGTTGAAGAATATTCGCAAAGAGAATAAAACCGAACTAGCAATCCATCTAGGCAAGAATACCTACCGAATTGTAGCTAGGGGACACAAGTGTCGTATTAAAATTAGGGAACAATTGAGTAATCTTACTCACAAAAAGACTATTATTTCATCGAAAGAAATTTTTTAGGGTTGTTTAATAAAAAAACTAGCAGAAGAAAAATACTTGCGATTAAGTAAAGTGCTACTAAAAGTTATTACAACGAGGGGTTGAAACAATGATAACGAGAAGCACTCGATCGAGATTCACCTTAGCAAAAGTTGATTAAAGACGGGATAATAAACCTAAGCTTAACAGGGTAAAGGTCCTTGACCGTGGAGTTTCCCAAAGCTTGAACATGCTTTTCTCGAAGTTGTGCCCAACTGAATTTAGGAAGGTCTGACCAAACTCTCGTCCAAATTGGAGACCTAAAGCTCGCTTTACGCTATGAACCCTGCAATTAGATTTCACTCCAATCCGGGAGATATAACGTCTCTCTCTCTCGAGGGGTGGGTGTAACTCTCTTTACTCTTGAGTGTTCACTCCAAAATATGAGCCTCTCGGCTAGCTAGGAGTGGAACAAAAGTGGAAAATATATATCGATGATATATCTCCAAACACGATTATTTAAGAGAAAATCAAAGGCCTAAACCTAAAAAAGAAAAAGTAAACTAAAGCATCATAACTTAATCAACTCAAGCCTCAGATCATCAAGATCGAGTACTAGGAGGATTAGTTACTCATGGTGAAGTGGAGGAAGAGAGATGAGTAGAAGTGCATGAAGACAAAATTGAGACAAGTAAAAAATAAACACACTTTATATTAATTCAAAGAGATCTTGCAACTTGAAATAAAAGACTATTACACTTGCATTGACTGAAAACTAGGTTTGAATTAACAGTAAACTACTAAAGAAATTACAAAAACTATTACAAAAAAGTAGAACTAAAACAGAATTAAGAAAGGCTAAAAATGAGAAGGGAGAGAGGAAGAACACTAAAGAAAGAACTGAAAATGGTAGTACATCCCCTCTCCAATATGTCTCTCCTGAAAACACAAGGGGTGGGGCTTAATTGATTAATGTTTCAAAGAGTAGGACATTCCCACGCCTCCTGACATGCACGGAGGTTGACCTCAGTACAAAATCTAGCGGGAAATGATGATTGCCTCGGTACGGGTGACGTGCATTAATGGCGGCAGCAAGCTTTGTGGAAGAGCGGGACTTGTTCTCTGGCAGCAAGTTTTATATAGGGAGGGCTCGATGAACGAAGAAGATAAGGAGCAGGAGGAGTTTGACGAAGAAGGGTGAGTTCGACGAACTGGGAAGAATTCGTCGAACGGAGAGGGATTCGTCGAACGGAGAATGGACCTCGACGAAGAAGGGAAGAATTCATCGAACGAAGAAGGATTCGTCGAACGGAGAATGGAGCTTGAAGAAGAAGGGAAGAATTCATTGAACGTATAAGGGAGCTCGACGAATCCGGAATGAAGGAGCCGTTCGTCGAATGCAGAAGAGGCGTAGTTCAATGAACTAGGAAGAGTTCGTCGAACGGAGAATGAAGGCGGAGTTCGACGAATTTGGAAGAGTTCGTCGAATGGAGAATGAAGGCAGAGTTCGATTAATTTGGAAGAGTTTGTCGAACGGAGAATGAAGGCGGAGTTTGACGAATTTGGAAGAGTTCGTTGAACGGAGAATGGAGGCAGAGTTCGACGAATTTGGAAGAGTTCATCGAACGGAGAATGAAGGCGGAGTTCGACGAATTTTGAAGAGTTCATCGAACGAAGAATGAAGGCAGAGTTCGACAAATTTGGAAGAGTTCGTCGAACGAAGAATGAAGGCGAAGTTCGGCAAATTTGGAAGAGTTCATCGAACGGAGAATGAAGGCGATGTTCGACGAATTTTGAAGAGTTCGTCGAACGGAGAATGAAGGCGGAGTTCGACGAATTTAGAAGAGTTCTTCGAACGGAGAATGAAGGCAGAGTTTAACGAATTTGGAAGAGTTTGTCGAACGGAGAATGAATGTGGAGTTCGACGAATTTGGACGAGGTCATCGAACGGAGAATGAAGGAGGAGTTCGACGAATTTGGAAGAGTTTGTCGAACGCAGAAGAGGCGTTCGACGAATGTCTGATCGACGAATTATGAGATCGACGAATCCTGGCTGAAAAACTGCAAACCTGCAAAGAAAAGAGAAAAAATTAGTGGCATTAATATTTATACAAAAGGAGGTCAAAATAAAGCTTTAAAAACATGATTTAATTACAAAAAGAACTAAAAATTCCTAATATATTAGACTACAAAATGCACTATCAAATTCCCCCAAGCTTAAGCTTTACTTGTCCCCAAGCCAAGAAATAAAAACTAGCTAACATAAATATGACTAATCAAAAAATTCTAAATATGCAAACACAAGTATTATGCAAAATTCTAAGTAGGGAGAATGTGAAACGTAAACCCAAAAAAGTTACTTAGGCATGGTTTAATAATTTGTAAACTTTACTAACTAAAATAAATCATCCAAAATTTTAACAAATTTGTTTAAAAAAATTTAAGAAAGTCAACGAAATGAAAAAGAGCATTGATTTGTTACTGATCCAAGGGACACATTATAACTATATCAATCAAATAGCAAAAATATAAATTCAAATCCAAACTTAGCTAATTTACTTTCCTTCTTTACTTAGCTAAAAATAAAATTCAAAAGCATGAATCAAAAGGTCCTATTAGGACCGAAACATTTGGTTTAGGATTATGATTATGAGTGGAATTCAAAGATAAACAATGAGGCTTTAAAATCACACTGAACCAAAATAAAGAGTTTCAAAAATTTCATCATAAATAAAATATTTTTCTTTCTTTTTCTTTTCCATTTTCTTTTCTTTCTATTTTTTTCTTTTCAAAACAAAGGCCATAAATAATTTTTTTTTTCATTTTAAAATTGGCCAAACAAAAGTAAACACTTGTTTTGAGCATTCTTTTTCAAAAAGTTCTACCAAAATATCACAACACAACCTTATAATAATCATGAAAATTTTTAAAGAAACTCAAAAGGTTAGTGTGATTAGATAGGTTGAAAAATTTTACCTTTGGTGAAAATGAAATGAAAAGCGAAGCTATTAATTGAAATCGGAAAAAGGGTCAAAAGCGGCTAACTAGGAATTAAATTTTTTAGGTTGACAAGAAGGCTCAAACGAAAACAAAAAAGGCCTAAATTATTTTCATGCTTAAAAATTTATCTAAAGCATTAGTTTTGAAAAATTTCAAAAGCAAATGTTAGATAATAAATGAAGACTAATGAAATAGTCTTGAAAATAGAAATAATAAGCGATTTGGATCATTCACATCTACTACACTAATCACAAGTTGGCATTACAAAAATTATCCAAAAAAAGGAAAATATTGGATGAAAGATTTTTAAGAAAATAAAGAAAATAAATAATGAAAACCATAATAAAAATGCAAGTTTTAGAAAAATGTTTCACATTAACATGCTACCGTGAATTAGAAACACAACATAGTCAACATTTTACTTGTGAAACATAATTAAAAAGAACAATTAGAAAGATCATAATTAGCTAAATTATTATAGGGAATATTGAGAAAAACAAAACAAAAGGCAAGGATACTATTAAAATACCAAAATTAGTTTAACCTATTTAAGTAAAAAACAAATAACATAAATTTTTTTTTTTTTTGAAATATTCTCTTTTTTTTATTTTTAAAGATATTACCTTTTTTCGATTTTTAAGATATATAAGAGATTTTTTTTTTATTTTTTTAAGGAAATAAAATAAAGAAAAGAGAAGGAGGCAATCCTCCCCCAAGTTTAAAATGGACATGTCCTCAATGGAGAAAGGAGGGGAAGGAGAGAGAGAAATTAAAATAGAAATGAAAGTATAGAATTGAAAAACAGGTACTTCCCCGGATTTATGAGTCGCGAATGTTTAGTAATGCCGCTCCCCCATGATTGCGCTTTGGATCTTCATGAAATGTCTTCTTTGGACTTCATGATGGATTCAGTAGCATTGGAGCAGACAATCGTAGAAGCTTCATCTTGTCGGAGCCTTCCGGGGAAAAAAGTGTAAAATAAAATAAATAAAAAAATAACTTGGGTTACCTCCCAAGAGCTCCTTTTATTTAAAACATCATTTGAGCTCGACGCAACAAAATAATATTGTACAAAATATTATTGTCCAAAATAATAATTAAAATTTTTAGAAAAAATAAAAAGTCTTAAGTTAGTTAAAGTTTGTGTAGAAGAAACTTAATACTGTACGGACTGACATCATCATCACCAGAGAAATAGAGTTTAAATTGCTGCCCATTCACTTTGAAATCACCCTTATTAGGGTGTGAAATCAATATCGTGCCATACAGAAAAACTTCTTTAACAGAAAATGGCCTAGACCATCGTGACTTTAACTTGCATGAAAATAAACATAACCGCGAATTATATAAAAGAACACGGTCGCCCTGCTTTAAGCTTTTTGGGTGCCTTAAGTGTTTGCGTGAAAATGTTCCGTTCGCTCTTTATAAAATTTGTTATTTTCGTATGCGTAAGAGTGTCACTCGTCGAGTTCATTAAGTTGAAATTTTCAAAAATCGCCGACAGAGTAGGTATCGAAATTTAAAAACTTTAGGGCCCAAAAAGCACGGTGTTCTAATTCTATGGGTAAATGACATGATTTTCCATAGACCAACCGATACAATGTACAGCCGATTGCGGTTTTGTACGCAGTTCGGTAGGACCATAGAGCATCGTCTAATTTTATAAGAGTTTTGGAAAGCTGTGCGTTACAAAAATGTGAACCCCTATTATTAACGATGGCTTGTGGCGTACTGAATCGAGAAAATATTTTTTTTAAGAAAGTAATTATGACTCTGGAGTCATTAGTAGGAAGAGCTTGGGCTTCAGCCCATCGTGAAACATAATATACTGCAACTAAAATAAATTTGTTCCTGAAGCTAGAAGTAAGAGGGCCAACAAAATCAATTCCCCAGAGGTCGAAAACTTCACACTCTAGAAAATAATTTTTATTTATTTCATTTTTATTGGAGATATTTCCTGACCGTTGGCAACTATCACACCTACTCACAAAAGCTTGTGCATCCTTAAATAGGCTAGGCCAGTAAACACCCGTGTAAAGCACATTGTTAGTGGTGAGAGCAGCTTGATAGTGACCACCAGTCAGTCTTTCATGTAAGTGTTTTAGAATATCTTGTCCTTCTTCAAAAGAAACACATCTTATTATCACCTGGTCCGCACAAACTCGGAAAAGATGTGTGTCCTCCCAAAAATAGTTCTTCAACTCAGAAAAGAATTTCTTATTTTGATGAGAGGAAAAATCTTTTGGGAGGACACGAGCCACTAAATAGTTGACTATGCGTGCAAACCAAGGGGAAGAGGATATGTTAATTGAAAGCGACTTCTCATCAGGAAAATAATCATTAAAAGATTCATCTAAATTTTCTAAATACGGATTATCTAATCATGAGAGATAGTCGGCAGCAAAATTCTTGGCACCTTGCTTATCGCAGATTTCTATGTGAAACTCCGTGAGGAGTAAGACCCAGTATATCAGGAGCGGCTTGGCATCCGTCTTAGCAAGAAGATACTTGAGGGCCGAGTGATCCGTGAAAACTATAATTTTTTAAAGCGTGATGTATGTTCTGAATTTATCGAAGGCGAAGAAAACTGCTAGGAGCTCCTTCTCGGTCATGGTGTAATTCACTTATGTAGGTGTGAGTGTTTTAATTGCGTAATAGATGGGGTGGAAGTTCTTAGATATTCGTTGACCTAATACGGCTCCCACCGCAAAACTACTCGCATCACACATAATCTCAAAGGGAAGGTCCAACACCGGAGCTATCATAATTGGGTCATTAATTAACAATTCTTTTATTATTTCAAAGGCAGATATGCAAGGTTCGTTAAAAAAAATGGGGCACCTTTTTCCAGAAGATGAGTAAGGGGTTTCGTGATTTTGGAGAAGTCTTTAATGAAACGGCGGTAGAAGCCAGCGTGACCTAGGAAACTTTTTATAGCTTTTACGTTCGTAGGCGGCGATAGTTTCTCGATAACTTCTATCTTATCTATATCTACTTCAATTCCTGGGGCAGAAATATTATGACCCAATAATAACCCCTCCCTCACCATAAAATTGCATTTTTCCAAATTTAGGGTGAGGTTAGTTTCTTCGCATCTTTCTAAGACTTTTTTAAAGTTTTCTAAACAACTATTGAAGGCATCGACGAATACGGAGAAATCATCCATAAACACCTCCATTATGCTTTCTACGTACTTGTCAAATATATCGAGCATACATCGCTGGAATGTAGCTAGCGCATTGCACAACCCGAATAACATTCTTCTGTAAGCGAAGGTACTGAAGGGACAAGTAAACATAGTTTTATCCTGGTCCTCGGGAGAGATGGGGATTTGAAAATACCATGAGAGAACATCGAGAAAATAGTAAAAGCTATGGCCGGATAGTCGCTCTAAGATTTGATCGATGAGCGACAAGAGAAAATGGTCCTTACAGGTAGCGTCGTTTAACTTTTGATAGTCAATACTCATTCGCCACCCCGTCGCCATCCGTGTCGGGATTAAATCATTATTCTAATTAATAACTACAGTTATCTTTCCCTTTTTTGGCACTACCTGAACTGGGCAAACCCACTTACTCTCAGAAATAGGATAGATAATTCCTGCATCTAACAGCTTCATAACCTTGCCCTTAACTACTTCTTTCATATTAGGATTTATGCAGCGCTGAGGTTGGATGGAATTACGCTAATTATTTTCCATTAGGATTTTGTGGGTACAGAACGATGGGCTTATGCCCTTGATATCAAAAAACTGCCAAGCAATAGCTCGACGATGTTTATGTAAAACTAGAAGGAGTTTATCATTTTGCACTTCAGTTAGGTAGGCCGAAACTATTACTGGTAGTTTAGAATCTTTTTCTAACAAGACATACTTAAGATGTTCAGGCAGTTCTTTTAATTCTAGGGTAGGGGCTTCTTCAAACGATGATTTGGAAGTTCTTTCCTTTTCAAAAATAATATCTTCGTAGACTTTAACTTTGTATGGAAAATTGGAAAGGATGGAGTCCGCGGCCATGGCCGTTCAGGCAGAAATTCATTTGGAAGAGTTAAAGAAAAACAAAAATTAGGAATCTCACTTTCACTTTGAGAAAGTTAGTAGGAAGATTCTTCACCTAAGGCATCTTAGGAAAATAGGTGTCGTCATTGATGTGAATGTCACGACAAGTGTAGCAGTCGCACAAGTAATATAAAATGGGTGAATTTACCCAAGTATCGATCTCTCAAGGAACATAGTTAGATGGAGTTAATTTTGAGGAGGAATTGAGATTGAAGTCCTTAAGTCGGCTTTGACTAAGGATGTTTTTGGTAATTGTGGAAAAGGAAATTAAAATACTAACAACTACTCCTATGCAACGCCGCTATGCGATGCTTTGCCAGGCGGGATGGAAGACTAGTCGGGCCGCTATGCACTGAATCGCGAGGCGGATGGGCAAGTAGGCAAGCATAAGAACCATAATTTGAGGGTTGTAAGCACCTCTTCGCTACGCACGCCTCTAGAAATCGCTAGAGCGGAAGGAACGGATGGATGGCAGATGGATAAAAAGGCGCACCTCAAACAAATAACGAACACAAACAATCACATAGACATGATTACCTATGAATGTATTTTACAATAAGTACACTTCATCAAACACAAGAGATTAACAATGCTCACAACAACAAGAGAGGAAAAGTGTGCGTAATCGACAGGATCCGAAGTCTTGCCGAGGGTTCATGGTTGGAATCGTCAGGTTGTCAATCTGCGTCCAAGCTCGGTCCTTAACTGCGTCCGGGGTAGAGGAGGCTGTCACTCACTCCCAATGAACTCGTCTTCTTCGTGTCACGAGGCGGCGGAATATAGCACAACTTCTCCTAGCTTGATGGAGAAAGCTAGGTTGAATCTCCTCTTGAAGCTCGAGGATGAAGGAGGAGGCCGAGAAGAAGCTCCGTCTTGGATTTGGCGTTGAATGCTTGCCCGGATCTCCTCTCCTTGGTGGAACGGTGAAATTATGCCCTAAAATTGCTAGAGGGATGGCTGGAAACGAAGGTCCTCTCAATGGCTGAAAATCTGCGCTTAAATAGAAAAAGATAAGAAAAATGGTCAAGCACGGTCCCACGCACGGCCGTGCGCTAACCGTGCGTTATTTACTTACAGATCTTGATTGCAGGAGAATAAGAGTTGACCCATGCATTTTACTCGCGCATAGGCGATTTCGCCTTTGCGTGAAGGAAATCGCACAGGTAAACACAGAACGCAGAAAATCAAGGGAAACAGGGGAACCATTTGTTTTTCTCGCGCACGGGCGTATTTGCCCGTGTGTGAAGGAAATGCACGATTTACCCCAGAATGCAAGAAAATAGAGAAAAAGGTGCAGACCGTGTGATTCTTTCTCGCACGGTTTGGTCTAAACAGTACTGGAACAAAACGCTTGAGTAGAAATAGAAGTCCCCAGAATTGATGTATAAAACGCACGATTGCACTGGAACCGTGCGTGAAGAAATGTGCACGACCGTGCGTTGTACACATAACTAAAAATTAACTTCGGGACATCCCGACTACCTGCACAACAATGAAACCAACTGGGCCACCAGCTCCCAGCAACAACACACAGCTAAAATAAATAAAAGAACCATGGGGAGCACCATGTGCTTACCCCCAAAAAAAGAATGAGCAATTGCACACCCTTGGGACAAAACAATGCACTTCCTAAGGAAATAAAGATTAGAAGAAATATAAACGATAACGAACTAAAAGTGAAGTGTATGCACGTGAAAACTAGCCCAGATAAGTCCGAAAAACCCTATATAAATCGCATTCATCAGTCATTCCCTAGGGTGTTCTTCATCGAAGGGGTGATAGAGAAAGTTACTTCAGCGTCACCTATTTGAAGGAAGTGCTTGCCTTTGCTTAGGTTAATGATAGCTCGGGAGGTCGCAAGGAAGGGTGGCCAAGGATCAGGGGAACCTCGATGTCTTCTTCGATGTCCAATATGACGAAATCAACCGGGAAGATGAATTTGTCAACTTTGACTAAAACATCCCCCACTATTCCTAATGGGTATTTGACAGATCTATCAGCAAGTTGGATACTCATACACGTGGGGTTGCGGCTACCAATTCCTAACTTCTTGAATAACAAGAGGGGCATCAGGTTGATACTCGCACCTAAGTCGGCTAATGCGTGCTTGACAAAAATATTACCAAAGACACATGGAATAGAAAAACTACCCGGATCACCGATCTTCTTTGGCAAACCGTTTGTCAAGACCGCAGAGCACTCGACCTTTTGTGTGACATGCGATAAGTTTTCTAACTTCTTTTTATTAGTCAGGAGGTCCTTTAGGTACTTAGCGTACTTCGTCATCCGGGAGATTACTTCATGGAAGGGTAGATTTATGTGGATTTGCTTAAAAATTTCTAGGAAGCGGGAGTATTGATCATACTGTCATTGCTTGTTAAGTTCGGAAGGGTATGGTGGAGTTGGATCATTTTTAAAGATGGGTGGTGGAGTGAGGTCTTTCTCTACAACAGGGAGAGGGGTGATAACTTCTTTTTAAACAAAGGGTGGAATTTTAAAAATGGTGGCGGAGCATGCCTTAGGCTCTTCGATAACCATGCCAGAAACTTGCTTCCCACTCCAAAAAAGTTATAGCTTTCACTTGCTCTCTCGGTTTGGGCTCGGTATTGGTAGGAAGAGACCTGTCGGGTCGCTCAGATATAATTTTTGTGAGTTGTCCTACTTGATTCTTTAGACTTTTACCGCTTCCGGCTAGGGTTCTTATAGTTGTTGGAACCAACAAGGTCGGTCCCTCCTAAAGCTCAGAACTAGAGGTGCAACTCACACTTACTCTCTCTAGACCACCCTCCCAACAAGGCTCTCGAAAGAGAAGGCCGTGGGCTTCAGCGCGGAGGTCCCACCTCGTACCCGGAAGAATCGGAAATTCTTCCCCTCCCTAGCAAATGCTGAGCTAGGTGCCTTAGAAGAAGAAGAGAAGGAGAGTTAGGAATACCTCTCTTCTAAGGCACCTTCCCGGTCTATTTATAGGCCTCTGAACTAGGACTGCCAATAACGAAATGGAGCTGTCCTGAAATTACTAGAATACCCTTAGTTGGGCCTGCCAATAGCCAAACTCTGCTGTTCTGAGGGGTTATAAGCAGCCCACCGAGGGCAAAAGCGTAAAATCCCATGGTGATAAAAGGTAAACCCGGCCCTACCCCAACCGGTCTTAAACCGAACCGGTGCTTGGCAAGAACCCCCTTTTGGGGTCCTCTCGCCTGGCGAGAGCTCTGCCTCGCTAGCGAGAGCTCCCCTCTGGAGCCCTCTAGCATGGCGAGTCGGCTGCTTACCAGCGAGTACCTCCTCCCTTTGTACTAACTTGCCCACCTCCTGGTGCATCTTTTGTCCAGACCCTTCTCACGAGGGCCCTCTCGCCTGTCCTTCTTGCCGGGATCCACTCGCCCTACGGCTTGACGACCGCCCTGGGCCGTCTCGCCTAGCTTCCTTCCTCAAGTCTTTGGCTCCGTCTCGCTCGCCCGAGCTTGTACACAATCCCCGCTCTTTTCGAGGTTGTTATAAACTAGGAAAGATAGTCCAACTGAGGCTCGCATCATTTAAGTGAATTTATGAGGGAATCTTTTGGTGGGCCCCTTGCCCAACCTATAAATATAGGACTCACTTCCACACCAAGGGCCGTTTCCTTCGCTCTATCCTCCTCTAGCCTCTGTCCCTATGTCTCTTAGCCAAAGTTTTTATGACCGCGTCGCGGCAGTGCGCCAGAGGAACAAGGCGACTGCGACGGCTCTGAACAAGATCCCGGTCCGTGCTCCTCCTTCCTTACCGTCATCTTCTTCCCCCCCCCCCCCCCAAAGAAGGAGAAAGCCGCTAATCCTCCCCTCTCGGCGGGAGAGCCTTCTCGTACCTTCC
Source organism: Platanthera zijinensis (assembly GCA_039513925.1). Taxonomy (NCBI): domain Eukaryota; kingdom Viridiplantae; phylum Streptophyta; class Magnoliopsida; order Asparagales; family Orchidaceae; genus Platanthera; species Platanthera zijinensis. Next base: position 205,672,760 of record CM077078.1, read on the forward strand.
CGGGGGGTCTCTCCTCCCCCGCCCAATCTTAGAGAAAAGGAGGTAAGCCCATCAACATTGACATGCCTTCATCTCCATCCCGCTTGTCTTCTTACCTAATGCCCGTATTTAGAAGGTACCTGCGCCTTCTCACCATCCGGAGACCATACAGATCAATATCTCCGAACACTGCCAGCAGTCCGTCTCGCCTCAACCCTCTACTCCTTCATCCACTCCCGCAACGAGGAGGGACGATCCCCTTAACGTCGCGGGTTCCTCTCGCCATTTCGGTAAGACATTTTTTCTTTCGCCCCTTTCTTCGCTACTATTTCTCTATTTTACCTTCCCAATTTTTTATGCAGGTATGCGCGACTCGCGTGCTGAGGACTCGCCCGTTGAAGATTATTCCAGACAGATGGTCGTCTCGCCCCCTCCTCCTATGGACGAAATCAAAGATTATCTAGGAGATCCCATGGATCTGTTGGAAATGAAGCGTAGGGTAGCGGAGATGTTACGGAAGCACGCGCGCATCATCCAGGATCTGGAAAAGGGGAAGCAAGCTGTGGAACAATGGATCGATTAGCTTGAGGTGGAATACGCCCGCCTATCTTCGGAGATCTATGCTGATATTGAAGTGGACGAGACCGACCCACAGGCGATCCTGAGCAAGGTCGACCAACAGCTCCGTCTCGCTCGTCGCGGTGCTGATGCGGCTCGCGCTTTTCACCTCCCCAACCTCCCTCCCTGTGCGAGATCCCGTGGCTGAGGGCGCTGGAGGTGGCACAAGAACTGATGAATTCTCGCCTCGTCTCGCGTCTCTCCCCTTCATCTATGGCTTGTACTAAATTATTTATGCCTCCGTTTCGCGCAAACTATGTGCTTTGTGAACTTGACCCCCGCCTCGCGCGGGATGAAATTATTAATTAACATTTGTCCATTTCTCCGTATTTATTTGATTTTCTGTAATAGTACTTAAATTCTGCGTTTATGCTAATTTCTCTGTATCTACCGATCCCTTTAATTTTAATTTGTTCCAGCCTCTAGGCTGTGCTGAGGGCCCACCTGGGGCTTGCCAAATCGAGGCCTGGAGAGAGGAAAGGTCGACCGCATCTTTCCCTCCCCCTATATAACTTCTTCGTCCGTACACCTTTTTTCCACGCCCAATGATTGCTATAAATATCCCCTTCACCGGGGCCGGACCCACGCTTTCATAAACTATTACGCTTCATCCCATCATTTTTCTTCGTCCTTCTCGCGTACCAACCAAACGTCTGCCATCCCGCCATCTCACCTCCTCACCCCCGGGTCACCTCGCCAGCCTCTTTTACCTCTAATCCTGGTCGTTTCACATGATTATAGGGAAGGAAAAACCTGAAGAAGGCGAGGGACGCAGCCGCTGTGGGAGGCAATTCGCGGATCACGACTCTCCACCCGTGCGCATTTCTGCGGACAAGTACGACGCCTTCATTCGCGAATACTTGTCGGAAAGCTTCGAATCATGCCCCCCAAAAGTCGGCGTGAGCATAAACACATTCTACCCCTGGGAGCTCGCTTTCCCCGACTCGCACTTCGAGGCGGGGTTGAGACTACCCCTTTGGCTGGAGGTGAAGCAGGTCTTGAAGTATTTCGGCGCCGTGACAGCCCAGCTGAACCCTAACGCCATCTCCATCCTGGTCGCTTTTGCGAGCTACATGCGGCGAGAGCGAATAGAGTTCAGCCTAACTGTCTTCCGCAAGCTGTTTGTCTACCATGTCAATCAGGACGGGGTGTCCTACTTTATAGGGCTAGGCCATAAAGTCTGCGAGATGCCGAACAAGAACCATAATTGGCTCACATAGTTTGTCTTCATCCGCGGTAACCTGGGCAGCATCCCGCTCGCGCCTGTTTCGCTCGCCGAAGCCTTCTACACAACCCCCCAAGTCGTCGGTACGGACCAGCTCCTCTACGAGTACCTAATCGGAAAGAACTTTGAGGTCCAGTAACTGAGGCGCGGCCTTGCCTCACTCCTCCCCGTACTTCCTGGCGAAGGTACGCTTGACCTTCCTTCTTGGTCTCGCCTTTATTTCTTCCCTTTTGCCGATTTCTCCCTTTAACACCCTGTCTCGCCTTTATAAGGAGAGAGGAATGTGCCAGTTCACCCCCTTATAAAAGTAACATCAAGCCGTCCAAACGCGTCGCTCTCGCCAATATGGCAGCCGAGGCGGCTAAAGGATCACTGACCCCCTCCCTTAAGAAGAGGCCAATCGAGGATCCCGCTCCGTCTTGCATCAGCCCCTCGAAAAAGATGAAAATTAAGGTGAAGAAGGTGGTCTCTCTCCCACCTGACAAGAAAACTCCTCAAGATACGGTGGTGATTTCGGGGTCCCCGAGCCCTATTTCCCTAGGGTCCCAGTCCCCCCATTCCCCTCCTCGGGTTTCTCCTCGCAAGTCCGTCTCGATATCTGAAGAGACGACACCTCTCGCGCAATAAGCCGGCTCTTCTCAACAACAATCCAGGTCCCCCTCTCGCGAGGGGGCTCCTTCTCGCGACCCCGCACCATCTGCCCACTTCAACTTCAATATGGGCCCCGTTGTCCCTGATGCCTCCAACGACCCATCACTAATTTAGGATAAGGGGGTGCATAGAGTCTCAATCTCCACCATCCTCCCCTCCTCGAGGGAGCAGGACTAGCCTACAGGCCACGCCTTCTCCTTGGGCTTTGGTCTTTACGGAGGTCATGGCCCGAATCCCCTTGACAAGGCCTCCTCGCGAGACCTGGTCTTGAGGGCGATGCACTCCCAACTGCGCACCTTGGAGCTTTCGCACAGGCTCTCGCGCCGCCTAATTTACAACAACCAAAACTGGAAATAATCCGAGGCCAACTTTGCCGCCGAGCGCGAGAAGTCGGGAGATATTGCAAAGAGACTAGAGGTAGCTGAGAACATTCTCACCAAAGCTCGCGGCGGAGTGGTGAGTTCTCCCTTTGCTCATTTTCTATGTACCTGACCCCAATCTAACAGACTTTCTGCAGGATGCCGAGATGGAGGAGAGGTTACACTCGCGGGTAGCGGAGCTGGAAGTAGAGGTGAAAGAGCTAAGTGCCCAGGTCGTTCAGCTCAAGGATGTCGTCCCTTTGACCTCTCGCTCGGAGATTCCCCCACTTCCCCTTTATCTGTACACCCATGAGGAGGTCGAGGAGTTATGCCGAGACGCAAACAATAGAACCGCCGAGCTGATCCTGAAGATGATGGGCGAGATGGGCGTCGTAAAAAGATGATTGCGAGTATGTTACCGCCCGCGACCTTGTGCCAGGGATCTATGGCGAGGGATAAGGCTCGTTGCCAGTGAGAAGTATTAGAGCTTCCAAAGCACGGCTTTTCTTTTATCTCCGATGCTTCTTTTTGCAACTGATGTAATCTTGTATTGGACCATTTACTTGATGTGCTGCGTATAGATATATATATATATTACCCATGCGTTGCTCTAGAGCTAGTTTTATTCTTTCTTTTTTGTTTCGATTTCTTTGCAAGATCTGATGATCCGTTCATTTGGGAGAAGAGGTCGCCCCTCATCTCGCCTCCCGACGGGAGCAAACCTGGTCCATAGGGCCAGTCACCACGCCCCCGTCGTTCCCGCTCCTGAAAATGCCTTTTCCCCCTTCTCGTTTCAGCCCTTGATACCTCTCGGGGTGAGTGTCCTCAAAGGGTCAGTCCTATCCCTTTTTTCTTAGGCAAGGAGCTTTCCTACACTTTTACGATTAGAGACCTTCCTTTGCTGACAAATAGTGTGCTTTTTCCCGTGAGACTTCCCATCTTTTGCTATTGTTTCATAACCACTTAACGGCCTTGCAAACTTGGCGGTACCGATAAACATGTACTTCCCGGATACCCTCCAAAATCCTCTCCTACCATAGAGTGAGCCTACCCCCCTTCTAGCTTGGTGGGAGCCTGGTCAGCGGGTCTTCTTGGGGTCTCCTCTCCTCATCCAACTCCAACCATCGAGTGAGCCTACAGCCCTTCCAGCTTGGTGGGAGCCTGGTCAGCGGGTCTTCTCGGGGTCTCCTCTCCTCATCCAACTCCAACCACCGAGTGAGCCTACAGCTCTGCCAGCTTGATGGGAGCCTGGTCAGCGGGTCTTCTCGGGGTTTCCTCTCCTCATCAAACTCCAACTACCGAGTGATCCTATATCCCTGTCAGCTTGGTGGCAGCCTGGTCAGCGGGTCTTCTCGGGGTTTCCTCTCCTCATCCAACTCCAACCACCAAGTGAGCTTACAGCCCTGCCAGCTTGATGGCAGCCTTGTCAGCAGGTCTTCTCGGGGTCTCCTCTCCACATCCAACTCCAACCACCGAGTGAGCCTACAACCCTGCCAGCTTTATGGGAGCCTTGTCAGCGGGTCTTCTCAGGCTCCCCTCTCCCTAGAAAACTCCAACAACCGAGTGAGCCTACAGCCCTACTAGCTTGATGGGAGCCTAGTCAGCGGGTCTTCTCGGGGTCTTCTCTCCTCATCAAGCTCCAATCACCGAGTGAGCCTACAGCCCTACCAGCTTGGTGGGAGACTGGTCAGCGGGTCTTCTCGGGGTCTCCTCTCCTCATCCAAATCCTACTACCGAGTGACCCTACAACCCTGCCAGCTTGATCGGAGCCTGCTCAGCGGATCTTCTCGGGGTATCCTCACCTAATCAAACTCCAACCACCGAGTGAGCCTACACCCCTGCCAGGTTGATGGGAGCCTGGTCAACGAGTCTTCTCGTGGTCTCTTCTCCTCAACCAACTCCAACCACCGAGTGAGCCTACATCCCTGCCAGCTTGATGGGAGCCTAGTCAGCGGGTCTTCTCGGGGTCTCCTCTCCTCATCCAACTCCAACCACTGAGTGAGCCTACAACCCTGCTAGCTTGGTGGGAGCCTGGTCAGCGGGTCTTCTCGGGGTCTCCTTTCCTCATCCAACTCCAACCACCGAGTGAGCCTACAGCCCTGCCAGCTTGGTGGGAGCCTGGTCAGTGGGTCTTCTCAGGGTCTCCTCTCCTAAACTAACTCCAACCACTGAGTGAGCCTACAGCCCTGCCAGCTTAATGGGAGCCTGGTCAGCGGGTCTTCTCGGGGTCTCCTCTCTTCATCAAACAACAACCACCGAATGAGCCAACAACCCTGCCAGCTTGATGCGAGCCCGGTCAGTGGGTCTTCTCGGGGTCTCCTCTCCTCAACCTACTCCAACAACCGAGTGTGCCTACAACCCTGCTATCTTGATGGGATCCTGGTCAGCGGGTCTTCTCGGGGTCTCCTCTCCTCATCAAACTCCAACCACCGAGTGAGCCTACAGCCATGCCAGCTTGATGGGAGCCTGGTCAGTGGGTCTTCTCGGGGTTTCCTCTCCTCATCCAACTCCAACCACCGAGTGAGACTACATCCCTGCCAACTTGATGGGAGCCTGGTCAGCGAGTCTTCTCGGGGTCTCCTCCCCTCAACTACAATAATCTCATCTCTCACAGAAGGTCACCTCGAAGTGCATTGTACTAAGAAATCGTGTCTTACATACAAGTAGAAAAATCCTTATAAACATGCTCAAATAAGTACAAAAAGGTATAAAATTAGGGGTAGAATTGCATCAGATCGTCGTCGCTTCGAGCTCGATCCAAGGGTGTCCCGTCCACATCCTAGAGGTGGTACCCTCCTGACTTTAAGACCTCCCTCACAATAAAGGGACCCTCCTAATTAGGGTTGAGCTTCACCACGGAGGCCCCCCTGCCCGCGGCGTCTACCTTTTTGAGGACCAAGTCCCCCTTTTGGAATTGTTTTACTCTGATGTACTTATCAAAGTACTTGGACATTCGGCGCTTAACTTCCTCCTGCCGGATTGACGCTAGCCCCTTGAGATCCTATACTAGGTCGAGAGAGCCTCTGCTCCTCCCCATTGTCCTCTTGCCACCCTTCATCTCCCCTCCTTGTTGTTGTCACCCTGGGGGATTCAACCTCGAACTCTACGGGTATGAAGGCCTCCTTGCCATGGGAGAGTTTGAAGGGCATCTCTCCCGTGGAGGTATTTGGTGTAGTCCTCAGAGCCCATAGAATGGAGGGGAGCTGCTCCACCCAACTTACCCTAAGGTTTTCTACCTTCTTTTTCAAGAGGTTCACGATGATCTTGTTCGCGGGTTCTACCTGTCTATTGCTTCGGGGGTGATGAACCGAGGCGAACTGAAGATCTATTCCAAGCTGGACACAAAAGTATACAAATTGTCTACTAGCAAACAATGGTCCGTTATCCGTAACTGTTGGAACACCCTATTACTAATTTGGGCAAGGATCACTATGTTTTTAGGAAATCAGTTTGACCTAGATGTATAGTTGAAAAGGTCAAGTTAGAATGAGTCTAGGGCTTAGAATTTAGGTTTTGAAGCTTCCCCCAGGACCATTCAAGGAATCAGACTTAAAGCTGAGGCAAAGACAATTTTCATCGAGCTTAGGTCGACGAAATGTCGAACTCCGTTTGACGCTCTCTGAGCTCAACTATGCTAAATCGTCGAGCTTCGGTCGACGATCTTCGAGCTCAGTTCGACGATCTGCCTTCAGCTTATTCTTCAGATCGCTGAGCTCCGGTCGACGATCTTCGAGCTCAAGTCGACGTTTTCTGTCTAATGTTCAATCCAATCTCTGAGCTCAGGTCGACGATCGTAGATCTCAAATCGACGTTTTTCCTGAGAGATCGATGACTTTGAGGATTCAAATTCAGTCAGCTTTTGGAATGTTTTTTCAAATTCTCTCAGCATTTATTTCAAGAGATCTGCTAGCCGTTTTCATTTATTCTGGAACAAGTTTCAAGGGATTTATCAGAGAATGTTTATTGGACTTTCCTCCAGAAGACAAAACATTAATTGAAGACATTTATTGACTGCTAACGGCTATCTTGGATAGAGGATCTTCAGAGAATAAATCATCTTTTCTAGTCTGACAGATATACAACAAGAGAATATACAAGAATAGACTATCTACAACAAGAATTCTTAGTACAGATTCACAGGATAGTGAGATCAATTCAAAAAATCAAGTGATCAATCCTGGAGAATTAGTCGAATATTGGCATACTGAAAAGTGATCATAGCTTCAACATCAAGGACTCCAGACAATTCATATTTCAGCCTCTCTGAAACCATCTTCTGCTGGAGATCTAAAGCTTCTGAAGACCTATCACCCTAGCAAAGCTCTCATTTTTCTCAGGGGGAGCTTTGACAACGCAATCAATCCACTAATTCTTCTCTCAGTGATTGGGACAGAGAAGACAACTTCACCTCTTTCTTTTTCTTTTCTTGTTGTAAAAGGGTTATCAAAACTCCCTTCAAAATTCTTGATTCTGGTTCTGAGAGCCTTGTCAAAACTAAGTGGTGGCAAGACACCTGATCAAAAAATCTAGTTTGGTTTTTGAGCATCTTATCAAAAGCTCATTGGTGCCCAGGACACCTGATCAACTCATCCTGCAGTGGATTCCTACCAAGGGTGGTAGAAGAGTGGATGTACCCAGGTTTTTGGGGAACCACTATAGTTACTTATGTCTTCTAGTATCTTGTGGATATTCTTTGTTGTGTGATGTGACTTTTGTTTTACTTCTATAGTTTTATTTTTTACATCAAAGCACCTTACACCTATACATAAATTAAGCCTCTACAGCTGTGCATTTTTAAATTGTAAATTTTCTTTAAAATACTATATTCACCCCCCCCCCCCTCTAGAGTTAATATAGATCTTACCCTCACTTTCAATTGGTATCAGAGGGAGGTTGGTTGTTCATACAGGCTAACACCTGAACCAAAAGATCCTTGATAAGATCAATCTTTTAAGATGGTTATTTTCGTTATTTTTAATTTTATATAAAGACATGGCACAGAACAAAGATTATGCAAGCACCAGGCCTACAGTGTGCAATCTATCCAAGTTTGCACTTTGGAAAGCAAGGATTAGACTTTATATGAACTCTATTGATGAAGACATATTTAATTCTATTTTGACTGTGTGCCCAAGTCCACCAGCAAGCTCAAGTACAAATGTTGTTCCACCTCCTTCAGGAACAGATGCTGAAATAAAGAAGTGGAAGACTGTAGATGCCAAGGCCATGAATATCTTAGCTCAGACAATGTCTGATGAGATATTTCAGAAGGTAGCTGAATACAACTCAGCCAAAGGAATTTGGGACAAACTTTCTGAGATTGTCTCAGGATCTGCTGATGAGAGAAAAGATAGAAGATCCCATCTCATATCCCAATATGAGAATTTCAAAAAGGGAGAAGCTGAATCAGTGGCTGACATGTATAATAGACTAAGTCTGATTGTCAATGAGTTAAAGACTCTAGATAAAGAAATCTCATTGACTGAGCTGAATGACAAAATCCTAATGTGCTTCCCCAGCACTTGGGATTCAAGAATCTGGCCAATCAAAGATGCCAGAAGTCGAAATGAGATTACCACTAAAGCTCTCCTGAGCAAGCTCAAATCTTATGAGCTGCTCATTAAAAATAGAGAAGAAGAACAAAAGGCTACTTCTTTAGTCATCAGAAAAGAGAAGACCATAGCCTTCAAAGCTACAGAAGAGGAGCCTGAAGATAAAGCTACAGGAAATGAGGAGCTCCTAAGTCTACTGGCCAAAATATTCTACAAAATGGCCAGAAAAGACTTCAGAAAGAAATCATATAAGGGACATGATAAGCCAAGGTATGATAAATCAAATAACAATAAAGAAATTATATGTTTTGGTTGCAAAAAACCAGGCCACATTGTGCCTGACTGTCCAGAAAACAAAAACAAGGACAAGAAAGATAGAAGGGAAAGAAGAAAGGAGAAAGACTTCAAGAAGAACACCTCAGACAAACCCTCCTATAACAAGAACACACATACAAGGAAGGGATTTGTTGCTGAGACATGGAGTGAAACTGCAGAGGACTCTGAAGCCTCATCCAGCTCTAGTGATGATGAGAATGATGCTGATGAAAAGGAATTTTGCATGATGGCTATCAATGCCTCTCAAATAGATTCAGAAGCAGAAGAGTCAGAATCAGATTCAGAAGTTCAACTAGAAGAAGATCAGGTAATCAATTCATTTGATTTCAGTTCTGAGGACTTTAAACATGAATTTAAAGTACTATGCCTAGATCTGTTGGAGTCTGAGAAGGAAATAACTTCCCTCAGAAAACAACTGTTTGAGTATAGCACTTTAAAATCAGAGAACCTCAAACTCTTTAAAGAGTTAGAATGCTATAGGGAGGAGATAGCTTCACTAAAGTGTGAACTATCCAAGGCAAAGCAGTTTGAAGAATCCCTTAATGGGAGAAGCATCAAACTGATGGATATCACAAGTACAGTTAACTCTAGACTTAATAGTACACTGGGCTTGGGAGCTTCATCCAGCCATCCTATAGTTCTGACAACTCCAATCAAATTTATCTCTGATAAAGGGAAGGAAGTTGTAGAGGTAGCTAGGAAGAATGTAGATTTGCCAAAGAAAAATATAGTTCAACAGAATGTGTCGAATAGAGCTCGACGATCGTCGAACGGCGCTCGACGATCCAAGAAACGATCGTCGACCTCAGCTCGACGACACAAGAACTCTGAACTCCAGGATAGTCGATCTTCAAACAGAGATCGACGATCTGACCCAAGATCGTCGACCTCAGCTCGATGATCGTCGAACAGAGATCGGGACTTTGAATAATCCTTCAAAGGTACATCTAGATTCAATCCTAGAAGTCCTACATCCCAAGGTTTCAACCCCTATACTAAATGGATAGTACCTCCTAGGAGATACCATCCTGAAGGTTATAAGAGTCAACCTGGGATGTCTTTCATTTCTGAATTTAAGGGATATCAACCTAGGCCCAAGGTAAACTGGGTCAAAAACATATAAGCTGTTTATGTGCAGGTGAAGACCTATCCAACATCAAACCAGCCATGGTATCTGGAGAGTGGGTACTCAAAGCACATGACAGGGAACAAGGATAACTACACATCCTTTAAAGCCAAGCTTGGACCCAAAGTAATCTTTGGTGATTCAAACTTTGGAACAACAAAAGGATATGGTGCAGTCCAAATTGGAACAGTCACCTTCAAGAAAGTAGCTTATGTTGAAGGACTCAAGCACAACTTGATAAGTATCTGTCAACTTTGTGATGAAGGATATCAAGTGACTTTCAACAAAGCTATATGCAAGGTCAAGTCAGAGGACAACACAACTGTGTTGACAGGTAACAGAAAAGGTAACATTTACTTAGTAGATTTTCATTCATCTAAAGTAGATATTTGCCTATTTAATTCCATATCTAGACCTAATATTCTATGGCATAAAAGACTAGGACATATTAACCTTAGAACCATTTCTAGGCTATCCAAGGACAACCTTGTTAGAGGACTACCTTCTGGCCCCTACAAGAAGGAAGGACTTTGCAAGGCTTGTCAATTAGGCAAGCAAACTAAAAATAGTTTTAAATCACTTAACAAGAGTGACTCACCTAGGATTTTGTATCTGTTACACATGGATCTTTTTGGACCCTTTACAGTACAAAGCCTAGGATGGAAATCCTACACTTTAGTGGTTGTAGATGACTTCTCAAGATTCACATGGGTGTTCTTTCTGAGGAAGAAGTCTGATAATTTCAAGTGTTTGACAGAGTTTCTCAAATGCATACAGATTGAGTTCAACACTTACATTGCCCTGATCAGAAGTGATCATGGGACAGAGTTTGATTCTCTTCTTATGCAAGAGTTCTGTCAGAGTGAAGGGATCAGTCATACATTCTCAGCTCCTAGAACTCCTCAACAAAATGGGGGTAGCAGAAAGGAATAATAGAACCCTAATTGAATCCGCAACTACATTATTGACAGATGCTCACCTTCCTCTATCCTTTTGGGCTGAGGCAGTGAACACCTCCAATTATGTGTTGAATAGAAGTCTAATACATAAACTGAAGGGCAAGACTCCCTATGAATTGCTCAAAGGGAAGAAACCTAAAGTAGACTATTTTAAAATCTTTGGTTGCATTTGTTATATTTACAACAATGACAAGAGATATATAGCAAAATTTCAAGCAAACGCTGATGAAGGAGTGTTTCTGGGATACTCCATGATCAGTAAAGCTTATAGGGTTTATAATAAAATTACTCTAAAAATAGAAGAATCTATTCATATTTCTTTTGATGAAACTAATATGTCTTTCAAGGAGAGGAATGCTTCTACCATAGAACAATTGCAGGTACATTATCTAGCTGAAGACTTGGACAGATTACAAGTTACTCAAAAGGATGAAAGTAGTGAAGATGAAGAAGCTGCTCCACATCTGAAAGAAAATCTTCTTGAAGAGCTAGTTGCTGTTCAACTAGAGGAAACAACAACACAGGTTGGTGAACAATCAACACCACCTGTTGACTTAGTAACATCAAGAGATCATCCAATCTCTCAAGTGATTGGAAACATCTCAGCTGGTGTGCAAACCAGAAATCAGGTCAACCAAAACCTGATGCACACTTGCTTTCTCTCTCAAATTGAACCTCAATCCATTCAAGATGCAGAGCAAGATCCACACTGGATCATTGCAATGCAAGAGGAGTTGCATCAATTTAAAAGAAATAAAGTCTAGGAACTAGTGCTTAAGCCAAAGGATCATTCCATTGTTGGAACAAAATGGGTGTTCAGAAACAAATTGGATGATTAAGGAATTATTGTAAGGAACAAGGCAAGGCTGGTTGCTCAAGGATACTCTCAAGAAGAAGGAATAGACTATGACCAGACCTTTGCACCAGTTGCAAGGTTAGAGGCCATAAGAATCTTCCTAGCTTATGCTGCTCACAAGGGATTCAAAGTCTACCAAATGGATATGAAGAGTGCTTTTCTCAATGGAGAGATCAAAGAAGAAGTCTATGTCAGACAACCCCCAGGTTTTGTCTCTCCAACTCATCCTGATTATGTTTTCAAACTGCATAAAGCATTATATGGTCTAAAGCAAGCTCCTAGAGCATGGTATGAGATCCTAACATGCTTTCTTCTAGAAAATGATTTTATTAGGGGGAGAGTAGACCAAACTCTTTTTATTAGAACCCATAAGTCCCATACACTACTAGTACAAATCTATGTAGATGATATTATATTTGGTTCTACTGATTCAAATTTGTGCAAAATGCTTTCCAAGCTTATGCACTCAGAATTTGAAATGAGTAGCATGGGTGAGCTATCCTTCTTATTAGGATTGCAAGGCAAACAACATGCTGAAGGCATATTTATTTCTCAAACCAAGTATGCAAAAGAACTGGTTAAGAAATTTGGTATGTCTGATGCATCATGTATGAAAACACCCATGCCTACCAATGCTGTATTGGATGTTGATGAAGATGGGAAACCAGTTGATCAGACAACATATAGAGCAATGATTGGCTCTTTATTGTACCTAACAGCTAGTAGGCCTGATATAATGTTTGCTACATGCATATGTGCTAGATTCCAAGTTATCCCTAGAGAGTCACACTTAACTCTAGTAAAGAAGATTCTTAGGTATGTTAAAAGCTGTCCAAATCTAGGACTCTGGTATCCAAAAGATTAAGCATTTGACTTAACTGGATTTTCAGATGCTGATTATGCTGGATGCAGAATAGACAGGAAAAGCACCAGTGGAACTTGTCAGTTTCTTGGTGATGGACTTGTCTCATGGTTTTGTAAGAAACAAACATCTGTGTCAACTTCAACTGCTGAAGCTGAATATATGGTTGCAGGTAGTTATTGTTCACAAATTTTGTGGATACAAAATCAACTCCTAGACTATGGTTACAACTTAGAGAAGTCTAAAATATTTTGTGACAACACCAGTGCTATTTCCATTGCATAAAATCCAGTCCTCCATAGTAGGACAAAACACATAGAAATTAGGCATCATTTTCTAAGGGATAATGTTGAGAAAAATAAAATTGAACTTCAATATATCCCAACAGATTTGCAAAGGGGAGATATTTTCACCAAGCCCTTGGATGAAAAGAAACACAACTTCTTCCTCAATCAGTTAGGCATGTTAGATGGAGGAAGCCTAAAATAAATTACAAGATTTTGAAAATCTAAAAAAAGACCAAGATTAGGCTAAAAACTCATCTTTTTTTTGTGTCTGTAGGATAGTTTTTTGACTCTAAACTACGCTCGACATTTTCCCCAGAAAGCATCGAACGGAGATCGATGCTTTCCCAAGAAACGTCGAACGGAGATCGACGTTTTCCCAAAACGTCGACCTGAGTTCAGAGCTTGTTAGATAGTTGTATACTATCTCTTTCAGGCCTTCGATCGTCGAACTGATCTCGACGTTCTCTCTAGATTGTCGAATTGAGATCTACGATATTGAAGACCCTTCAGCTTCCCTTAGGAGTCCTGATCGTCGAACGAAGATCGACGATCCTTCCTTTTTCGCGTCGAATCCTAATATAAAATCATTTTTCGGCTGCCGCTCGTCATTTACGCTTTCATACTCTCTGCAAATTTTTCTCTTTCCCTCAAAACTCTCTACACTTGGTCGTGTTTGTTGAATCTTTGCAGGTACAGATGGCAATGTCGGTCGCCGCTCTCTCCAAAATGAAATTTGATACAGGCTTTGACATTGATATGAACTCCTTCGATGGCAGCGATCAGCGATTCAAAGACATTCTGAATCTGTTCCGCGAACAGCAGTTAGTTCAGTTGATGACCACAAGAATAAATATTACAGCAGATGAAGTAAAAGAATGGTTCTTTACTGCCACCAATGAAAATGAGAACGCTATAGTCGGCACCATCAATTGAACTCAGGTACCAATGACCCCCGCTCTTTTGACAGAAGTATCCGCATTAAGTACTGGGAATGACTCCATCGATTTGTCTGGAGAGGAATATGATTCTTTGTTAGATCGAATGGGTCAATCTGCTGTGAACCCTAGTAAACTGCTGAAAAAGAATTTATCTATTGAATTTCAATTTTTGGCTGATGTTGTTGGCAAAGTGCTTCTGGCAAAGCACTCCGCCCATGATACAATCTCAAGGTATCAGTTATGCTTAATGGGAGCTTTAGTCGATAAGAAACATCTGGATTGGGGATCAATCTTCTTTAATTTGATCAAGAAGAAAATTAGCAAAAGCTGTGTAAGTTTTTGGAGGATTATAGGGGTTTACCTACATAAGAGGTGCCCTAATCTGCTGGTTTAAAGTGGGATGCACATCAATGCATCCAAAAGGCTCACTTGTGCCCTCTTCAGCAGGTGGGACAGGCAGATTATAAACCCCAACAGGGCTGCTGCAACAACATCTGCTTCAGGCACAAGGACTGCCTCAGTCACTCCTCCTCAGGTCTCTGCCCCAGCAGAAGTTTTGCATGCTTCTCCTCCTCCTCCAGCTGTCTCTACACCAGTCATATCAACCACATAGAAATTAGGCATCATTTTCTAAGGGATAATATTGAGAAAAATAAAATTGAACTTCAATATATCCATACTGATTTGCAAATGGGAGATATTTTCACCAAGCCTTTGGATGAAAAGAAACACAACTTCTTCCTCAATCAGTTAGGCATGTTAGATGGAGGAAGCCTAAAATAAATTACAAGATCTTGAAAAGCTAAAAACAGACCAAAATTAGGCTAAAAACTCATTTCTTTTTGTGTCTGTAGGATAGCTTCTGTCTCTGAACTACGCTCGACGTTTTCCCCAGAAAACATCGAACGTCGATCGACGGTTTCCCAAAAAACGTCGAACGGAGATCGACGTTTTCCCAAAACGTCGACTGGAGTTCAGAGCTTGTCAGACAGTTGTATACTATCTCTTTCAGGCCTTCGATCGTTGAACTGAGCTTGACGTTCTCCAGATCGTCGAACTGAGATCTACGATGTTGAAGACCTTTCCGCTTCCCTTAGGAGTCCTGATCGTCGAAAGGAGATCGACGATCCTTCCTTTTTCGCATTGAACCCTAATATAAAATCATTTTTCGGCCGCCGCTCGTCGTTTATGCTTTCATACTCTCTGCAAATTTTTCTCTTTCCCTCCAAACTCTCTACACTTGGTCGTGTTTGTTGAATATTTGTAGGTACAAATGGCAGTGTCGGTCGCCGCTCTTTCTAAAATGAAATTTGATACAGGCTTTGACATAGATATGAACTCCATTGATGGCAGCAATCAGCGATTCAAAGATATTCTGAATCTCTTCCGCGAACAGTAGTTGGTTCAGTTGATGACCACCAGAATAAAGATTGCAGCAGATGAAGTAAGAGAATGGGTTTTTACTGCCACCAATGAGAATGAAAACTCTATAGTCGGCACCATCAATGGAACTCAGGTACCAATGTACCCCGCTCTTTTGACAGAAGTATCCGCATTAAGTACTGGGAATGACTCCATCGATTTGTCTGGAGAGGAATATGATTCTTTGTTAGATCGAATGGGTCAATCTGCTGTGAACCCTAGTAAACTGCTGAAAAAGAATTTATCTATTGAATTTCAATTTTTGGCTGATGTTGTTGGCAAAGTGCTTCTGGCAAAGCACTCCGCCCATGATACAATCTCAAGGTATCAGTTATGCTTAATGGGAGCTTTAGTCGATAAGAAACATCTGGATTGGGGATCAATCTTCTTTAATTTGATCAAGAAGAAAATTAGCAAAAGCTATGTCAGTTTTTGGAGGATTATAGGGGTTTACCTACATAAGAGGTGCCCTAATCTGCTGGTTTAAAGTGGGATGCACATCAATGCATCCAAAAGGCTCACCTGTGCCCTCTTCAGCAGGTGGGACAGGCAGATTATAAACCCCAACAGGGCTGCTGCAACAACATCTGCTTCAGGCACAAGGACTGCCTCAGTCACTCCTCCTCAGGTCTCTGCCCCAGCAGAAGTTTTGCATGCTTCTCCTCCTCCTCCAGCTGTCTCTACACCAGTCATATCAACCTCACCACTCATCTCAACCATAGCCATAACCATATCTTCCCCCATTACAATCTCATCACCCATTTCACCTCCTCCAGCCACAACCTCAGAATCATTCCATCCCTTATACTAATATCCACCTATCACCACTCCATCATTTCATCTTCTGGATGACTCCTTCATGGATTATTCTTCTCCCTCTCCTCCTGAGATTCCATCTACATCTTCCTACCAACAACTTCTTCAGGACATAATCTCTCAACCATCCTTCACCCCATCCTTTACCTCTCCCATATCATCCATCTCCTCTTCAGTAACATCAATCTCAACAATTCATTCTACTAAGCCATCCATCCCTATACCTCCTACCTCCACACCATCCATTCCATCAATCCCAGCTAACATCATTCCAGCTACATCAACTCATACCTCTACTCAAGCCCCTCTTGAGCATGTAGATATTTCAGCCTTGGCAGACAGGTTATATGAGCTGCTAGCCCCCAGGCTAACCTCATTACTGGAGACCACCTTGGCTCCACTTATAAAAAATGTTCAGGAGCTGTCTACCAGGCTATCTTTCTTCCTCTCCTCTCAGGCAATCCCTTCTTCTAGGTGCCTTGATCAAGTTTTCACTTAATCTAGGCAGGGGGAGATGCCTAATGAAGCTCTGGTTTTGCCTGAGGCTGCTGAAGTTTCAGAAACTGCTTCAATATTTGCAGTAGATCTTTAGAGCCTGCTGTTAGTTTTGATTCTGTGTACTTCAATTCTCTGCAAGTTCTACAAGTTGAAGACCTTACTAAGGCCATTGTGCCTATTTTAGAATGTGATCCCAGCCTGATTGCATCTTATGTAAACTCTTTCAAGGCTGAGGATGTTGTTGCTTCTATTTTTACTACTGTTGCTGCTACTGCTATTACATCTCTTGGATCATCTGATATTGAAATGATGTCTGTTGCTGCTGATGCTGCTGCTGTTGATAAACTTGTTACTTATCTGGAAGAACCTGAACCTGCTGCTCCAATTACTTCTGCTCCTATTGCTGCTTCCATAAGTTCTATTTCTGCTGCTGCTGCTCCTACTCTGACTTCTGAACAACTGAAACAACAAGAAAAGTACATCAAAAGCATTGATGATCTGTATGATAGAGCTCAGAAAGTGATCAGTTTCACACTGACTCTGATGAATCTTCTGGTACCATTGCAAAGAAAAGGAAGGCCAGAAGCAAGGCCATGATGAAAGTCCCTCCTGCTAAGGCCAAGGATGCTAATGATATACCCTACTATATTCTGCATGATTGCCAAATTACTGAACCCTGGATGCAATATTCTAAAAATCAACTCAAGGCCATGAATGTAACGCCCCGTTTTTTCAGCGATTATTTTTATTCTCGTTTGGCGCTACGATGATGCGTTTCCGTGGCTTGTGCCATTTGTGGAGTGTGGTTTAGCTCCTTAGAACTGAGTGCCCTATTCTGTAGCCTGTTGGCAAGATCTCCCTAGCAAGCCAAGTCGTTTTGGGTGACCCGGTGTGGCCTCTCGGGGGGATGTTGGTGTTTGGCTTTATTTGGGTATAACTCGAGTTTTGTTCGTCGAAAATTAATTTCGACTTCGCCATTGTGTTCGTAGCGTGGGTATTTAGCTACGGTGCTAATTTCATCGAGTTCCGAGGTAGTTCGGTTTTCGCGTCGTTTAGGTGCTTTATGTAATTTTGTAATTAATTATATTATTATATAATATATATATATATATATATATATATATATATATATATATATATATATATATATATATATATATATATATATATATATATATACGGAATGAAAACCCCCGATCCATCATCTTCCCCACTCAAACCGCCGCCCCTGTACGAGAGAAACGGAGAAACCACCTACCCTTCCCTTCGGACGCCGATTCCCGGAGCGTTTGTGGACGGAATTCGATTCCGAGAGTGGATTCGGATTGCTCTCGTCAACACCTTCATTCCTACGGTAAGAAATTCGATTTTCGTGGAGTTTTGGGAGGATTGGAATTTTCGGTTTTGGAAGTTTTCCGCCATTAATGGCCGAGTGTTTGTTTTAGGTGTTGTGGCCGTTTTGATCCGTGCGAAGAGGAGGAAAGCAGTCCAAAGCTTCACTGTGAATTGAGGCAAGTGGTATTCTTGCCCTTGCCAAGTTTTTTTCGATTTTACTTGCTGAAATTGAAATCCCGGTTAGCCCAGGTTAGAGGCCTTGTTGTTCTCATTTCTTGCTAACTATAGGGCTTAGTTTTTCCTACTGAAACCCCCCCTATTTTGTGATGATTGGAATCCAAATTGTCGGCGTGGAGCCGTTGTTTTCCTTTACTCTGATTGTTGCTCTGGTTCGGGTGTAGCCGAGAGGGAGAGTTAGGAGGGGGGGTGTGGTTGCCGATTTTCGTTAAGGTATTACTCAAATGATTAGGCATAGTTTGTATAGTAGTGGTGCGCGACGTTGGTAGTCTCCTGCTGCTATTGCAGTGGCGTGAGTCGTGTGCACGTTCCGGTGTCGTTCGGGAAATTCCAAACGGTACAGGTTAGCCGCGCACGGTCGTTAACCGTTAAGGCGCACGACCACTGGTCGTGTGCCTCTGTTCGTGCGCATGTAACTTTCAGTTTCCAAAGTTCTGTCTCGGAGATCGCACGAGCGCTGGCAAGCAATGCGCATGACCACTGATCGTGCGTCACTGATCGTGCGCTGACGCTAAGTTTTCTTAGGTTTTCCAGGTTTGCTTCGCACGATCATCAGCCGATGAGTGCGCACGACCACTGATCGTGCGTCACTGATCGTGCGCT
Source organism: Platanthera zijinensis (assembly GCA_039513925.1). Taxonomy (NCBI): domain Eukaryota; kingdom Viridiplantae; phylum Streptophyta; class Magnoliopsida; order Asparagales; family Orchidaceae; genus Platanthera; species Platanthera zijinensis. The sequence continues at coordinate 205,691,419 of CM077078.1, forward strand.
CTGTATATTTTCTTTTGCTAGGTGAATTTATCTGGTTTCGAGTGCGGGAGTTTAGATACTCAAGTGGCAGGCAACTACTCGAGTTCTGGATCTTCTGCCTTGGTCGTTCGACTATCGTCGAGCTCCGTATTCTTTAGCGGGTTTGTGGGTAGTGACTTTATTTTGGCGGCGAGTGAGGCTAGCTCGCTCAACGCCAAAGTTTAGGTAGGCACTGAGTGGGTTTCACTCAACGCCTAGTAGTGTTGGTTTATTTCAACACTCTTCCTTTTCCTTGTCTTTCGTTTTCGAGTGGATTTCCAGTTGTATTTCTGGGTTTTCCTTGTCGGCCGTTTTCTTTATTTTCCTAGAGGCCGAATCGTGGGCCGTGGTTAGTAGTGGTGGTTGTAGCTCTTTATGGGGGTGGAGTTGTGTGATATAGCCAAGGCCACCCATGTTTTTCTTGCTCCAGGTACGGGCTGGGCATGTCGGGTGGAAGGTCCCTTGTGTTTCCACGTGTTGACCCTCGAGCTTTTGACTTGGACATGGTGGATTGGGGGACTGCGTTTGCCTTCGATCCGGTTCCTCGTTGTTGTTTTTGCTACTATCACTTCCCACAGTTTAGGGTGTTAGAAGTTTCTTCCTTGGTAGTTTGCAGCACTTTTGGCTCTTGATAGCCTAGTAGGCCCTGCAGGATGTTGTTCCTGGTCTGGGTTGTTGCTGTTTTTCTCGCACGTAGTGCTTTTCTTGTGGTCCTGTTTTGGACAGTTGTGACTCTTTCTACTGCATGTTTTTCTGGTACTTTTCCCCTTTTGGTTGACTCTTTCATGCAGTTTTACTTTGTTTAGCTTGCTGAGGTGTTCTGTTTTCTTTTGGAATGCCTCAGGTTCTGAGCTGTAGCCAGTCTGGTGGCTAGTTGGAGGTGGTGTTGTTGGTGGACTCCCGGACTTTGGAGTTCTGTTTACCTTGTTAGTGAGGTTGTTTTCTGTACTTTCTTACATACATATATTTGTGCTAGTGGGTTCGTGTCAGGTTGTTGGCGCCCACTGGTAGTTTTTACCTTGTACTAGATATATACTATTGCTGCTACCATTTTCTGGAGATAGTCTACTTGCTCTGAGAAGGTTTTATGCTAGGTTGCTAGTTATTTTTAAACTATAATTATTATTATAAATAAAGCTCATGATCAGCATGTTTTATAAGACGTATTCACAATTTTCCAAATCACGTATAAAGACCATTTTCTTATATATTACATAAATTTAATGTAGAGTCTTGCATAGCATGAGTGGTTCTCTGGGAACCCTGATGCGCTCTTTAGGGTGTCAAATCTAAATAAAGTATTTTTCCGCAGCGTATAAATATAATTTTTCTTTTGTGGACTAGGTGATCCACTGAGCCGAGGGATACGGTCTCTAAAATACAACTGATTTTCTAATCATTAATCACATGATTTTCTTTCATTAAGTTGGTAGTTAGTTTTGCCTGAGCGTCAGCAGTTATCCCCTGCTTGATGTGGCATCACGACGCGTATTTTCTCTTACTCTGATAATTCTTAATTCGGAGAAAATGCGGGTTGTGACAGTTGGTATCAGAGGGAGGTTGCTTGACAAGTTAGTTGAGCAACCTTCCTTTGTTCGCTTATTAGTAGTTCAGCATCATGTCATTCACACACCGATATGTCATCAGCACGTCTTGGCAAAAGCACGAACACTACACTCATAGCATAACATGAAGTATACGGGGCATATTATGTAGTATAGGATGCATAATATGTGTTCGTATATGGATCCACCATAGGGGCTACATGTGAGGGTTATGTAGTATGGGATGCATAACCTCACCACATGACTGCGACTATCACGTTTCTTTTTCGTTGCATGGAAATGTTATGTAGTATGGGATGCATAACATTTTCATGCGTACGCCGCTCATAACATGCATTAGGGCCTTTTTTTTAGAATGCATAGCACAATCATGCATATCATATCATTGCATAAGCACAACGCGCCGAGCTGAAGATTTGCAGGATGACATATGTACACACATGAGTTTTCAAATTAACATAAATTCATGCATCCGATCTAGGAACAAGAGTTAGTAAGGTGGTGGTTAACCATCCTAGGTTAGGGCATATCATCTAATTTTTTGTGAAGAAGATAAACTCTCAGAGCAAGTTTAGCAGCTTTAAGTCTGTATTGTCTGTACTGGTAATCGGTTCTAGTCGTTGAATTTGGATCTGATTTGCGTTGTAATGATTTTTAGGATGGCTAGGCGTCCTGCGACTCGATCGACTCCCCTGTCTGAGGGTGAATCTTCTGGAGCTCAGAACGATGCGGCGATCGAGAGTCTGCGTCTGAGTAGCGAAGCTATGGGCAGGCAGTTGGAGGAGGTGCAAGCCCAGATTCAGTCTTTGGTGGCTGTTGTGGTAGGTCAGGCTCAGGGTGCGTAAGTTCCTACTGGGGGGTTAGCTGTTCCTCCTCCTCCTGCACCCTTGAGACCTCTAGTGGTGGTGCCAGCAGAGATGGCCTTCATCTCGCAGTTTCAGAGGCTGAGCCCTCCCACTTATGATGGGAAGGCAGATTTCATGGTGATAGACGACTGGCTAATCTCCATGGAGGAGATGTTCTCGTACTCAGGGATTGCAGATGATCAGAGGGTGATGATAGCCGCCTATCAGCTCAAAGGTTTGGCTAAGAGTTGGTGGCTAAGAGAAAAGGAGAGCTTAGTGGCTGGGTGCTCTTGGGAAGTGTTCAAGGAGATGCTGTTGAGGAAGTTCTTACCCTCGGTCGAGCGTGACCGCCTCATGAATGATTTCCTCTATCTGAAGCAAAGGCAGCTCACGGTGGGTGAGTATGAGATAGAGTTTAGTAAGTTGAGCCGTTTTGCCCCTGGATTGGTCAGCGTGGAGGCTGATCGAGTTAAGCGATTTCTCGGTGGTTTGAGGAGTGAGGTGCAGCAGTTGGCCAGTGCTTATGGGACAGTGACTTATGCTGGAGTTGTAGAGGCTGCTCTTAAGGTTGAGGCCATTGAGACGGCGAAGAGCAGAGGCCAGCAGTTGAAGAAGGATAAGAGGAAGTTGGTAGAGGAGAAGAAACCCCTGGTACCCGATGCTGTTCCGGGAAAGAGGAGCAGGGTGGTGTGCAGTTTTTGTGGCCGGTCAGGCCATCCTGTCGGGAGGTGTTTCAAGAAGGCGGCAGCTCAGAAGAAGGAGCAGGTTCATGCGATTCAGGGTGCTCCTAGGAGAGATGCCTCTTGTTCTATTTGTAAGCGATCCGGCCATGATGCGGCCCAGTGTTGGACCAAGGATAAAGTCTGCTTTCAGTGTGGGCAGAAGGGACACATCAAGTCGAGGTGTCCTCTGTTTCAGCCAGCTCTTCCTGCAGTTCCGTTACAGGCTTTACCTCCACCTCAGCGTGTGGATAAGGGAAAAGGGAAGCTGAACGTGATTTCTTCCGAGGAGGCTCAGACTTCGACCCAGGTGATCTCAGGTTAGTTGTTTGTTGTTTTTTCTTTCTAGCCTGGTAGTTTAGTTGCTAGATTATTTGCGGTACTGTTGTGCTAGTTCCTTAGCTTTGTGCGTTCTTATAGGGAAATTTAAGGTGAAGAACCGCTGGGCGCGTGTTCTGTTTGACTCCGGCGCTACCCACTCGTTCGTGGCTAGAGCCTTTGTGGAGCGTCATCGGTTGTCTCTAGATCGTGTTCGGGATTCCTTCCGTGTCAAGTTTCCCTCTAGTGAATCTGTGTTGTCAGATTTGTGTATTTTGGATTGCCCGGTTTTGTTGGGGGATTCTTGAGAAGGCGGACCTGAAGATGATTGATCTAGAGGACTTCGATGTCATTTTGGGCATGGACTGGCTCTCTCGGTATGATGCGGTCATTCAGTGCAAAGGAAAGCGCTTGGACTTCATCAGGGACCACGGTTAGCCCGGCAGCGTGTATGCTGATCCGTGTCAGGATTCTCCTGTTCTCTCTGCGGTATGTGTTCAGAGATTGTTTCTTTCTGATTGTTGTGTTTGTTTAGTCTCGGCGGTTGGAACCGTTGTTAGCGTGCCACGCTTGGAGGAGATTCCTATTGTTTGTGGTTTCACCGATATTTTTCCTGATGATCTTCCTGGTATCCCTCCTGAGCGGGATGTGGACTTTGTTATTGATTTGGAGCCGGGTACGCATCCTATAGCTAAGGCGTCGTACTGGATGGCCCCTCGTGAGTTAGAGGAGTTGCGAATTCAGTTAGATGAGTTGTTGGCTAAAGGTTTTATCAGGCAGAGTTCGTCGCCTTGGGGTGATCCTGTTTTGTTCGTAAAGAAGAAAGATGGGTCGATGCGGCTTTGCATCGACTATAGAGAGTTGAACAAGGTCACTATCAAGAACAGGTACCCTCTGCCAAGGATCGATGATTTATTTGACCAGTTGCGTGGTAGCTCGGTGTTCTCCAAGATCGATCTTCGTTCGGGCTATCATCAGCTCAGGATCCGTGAGGCAGATATTCCACGGACTGCGTTTAGGTCGAGGCATGGACACTTTGAGTTTTTGGTGATGTCGTTCGGTTTGACCAACGCACCATCAGCTTTCATGGACATGATGAATCGGGTATTCAAGGATTTCCTAGACAAGTTCGTGGTGGTCTTCATTGATGACGTGTTGGTTTATTCTCGCAGTGCTGAGGAGCATGAGCAGCATTTGCGTTTGGTCCTATCAGAGTTGAGGAACCACAAGTTATTTGCCAAGTTGAGCAAGTGCGAATTTTGGTTGCCTCAGGTTTCTTTTCTAGGCCACGTGGTGAACAAGGATGGGATCTCGGTTGACCCAGAAAAGATTGCAGCAGTGATGGATTGGAGTAGGCCGAATACTCCTAAGGAGATCAGAAGTTTCTTAGGGTTGGCTGGCTATTACAGGAGATTCGTGGAGGGTTTCTCTTCTCTAGCCGCAGCTTTGACCAAGCTGACTTAGAAGAATGTGGCTTTTGTTTGGAGCGAGAAGTGCGAAGAAGCTTTCCTGGAGCTAAAGAAGAGATTGTGCACTGCTCCCGTTCTGACCCTTCCTACTGAGGGCGTGGATTATGATGTGTATGTGGATGCTTCGCATATAGGACTGGGATGCGTATTAATGCAGGATGGAAAAGTAATTGCTTATGGGTCAAGGCAGTTGAAGACTCATGAGAAGAATTATCCTACGCATGACCTTGAGTTTGTAGCGGTTATCTATGCGTTGAAGTTGTGGAGGCACTTACTTTATGGGGCTCAGTGCAAGATTTTTACTGACCATAAGAGCCTGAAGTACGTGTTCATGCAGAAAGAGTTGAATCTGCGTCAGTGGCGGTGGCTTGAGTATGTGGCGGATTATGATGTAGAAATCCAGTATCATCCGGGCAAGGCCAATGTGGTGGCCGACGCCCTGAGCCGAAAGACGGGAAAGATCTTTAACCTCTCCGCCGATCAGTTAGTTGAGGAGTTCCTCTCTATGGATATTTCAGTGGGATGCTGTAGTTTGCAAAGTAGCTTGTCAGTGGCAGAGCCATCCTTGATTTCTTTGACCAGACTGCACCAGAAGGACGACCCGGATCTGTTGCACTTGTTCATCAGGACAGAGAAGGGAGAGTTGCCAGATTTTGCTATCGATGATGCGGGTACTTTGAAGTACCGCGGCAGGTTTTGCATCCCCGCCGTTGGGGATATTAGAAGTATGATTTGCAGTGAGGCTCATGGTTCCAGCGTTGCCTACCATCCAGGATCTACGAAGATGTACCGTGACTTAAGGCAAATTGCCTGGTGGTATGGTATGAAAGGAGATATAGCCCGATTTGTTGCTGAGTATCACACTTGCATGCGTGTGAAGGCCGATCATGGAAGGCCTGGTGGTAAGTTGACTCCGCTAGAGATCCCGACTTGGAAGTGGGAGAGTATATCTATGGACTTCATTACGGGTTTGCCAAAATCCCCGAGGGGATTTGATTCTGTTTGGGTTATAGTGGATAGATTGACGAAGTGTGCTCACTTCGTGCCTTATAAGATTGATTACCCGATGAAGAAGATAGCGGAGTTGTACTTGAATGAAGTCATCCGACTCCACGGTGTGCCGGTTAGCATCATTTCTGATCGAGACTCCCGGTTTACTTCTCGTTTTTGGCAGAGTCTGCAGGAGGGTTTGGGTACGGATCTGAGGTATTCTACTGCGTACCACCCTCAGACCAATGGGCAGACGGAGCGGGTCAATCAGATTGTTGAGGATATGATCCGGTGCTATATTTTAGACCACAGTGGAGGGTGGGATGAGCGTCTGCGACTCATGGAATTTGCTTATAATAACAGTTATCAGGAAAGCTTGCAGATGGCTCCGTTCGAAGCTTTGTATGGGAGGCGCTGTAGGACTCCGTTGTTTTGGGCTGAGGCTGGTGAGAGGCCGTTGTTGGGTCCTGATGCGCTGGAGGATATGGAAGTCGCCGTGAAGCTTATTCGGGAGAAGCTTCGTATAGCTCAGGAGAGGTATGAAAAGAACGCCAATCGGCGTAGGTATGCTGTGGAGCTTTTAGTAGGGGATCATGTATACCTCAAGGTTTCTCCAATGGTTGGTGTAAAGAGATTTGGTAAAAATCGGAAATTGGACCCAAGGTATGTGGGCCCGTTCGAGATTTTGGAGCGGATTGGTGTGTCTGCATATAGATTGGATTTGCCAGCGAACTACCCTGGTGTTCATAATGTTTTTCATGTTAGCCAATTGCGGAAGTGTGTGCGCAGCAGTGGGCAACTCTTGGATGTTGTGCCCCAGTTGGAGCCCAACCTCTCTTTTGTTGAGGTGCCAGTTCGTATTTTGGATACTCAGGAGCGTGTGCTGCGAAAGAAGTCCATACCGATGGTGAAAGTTCTATGGAAAAATCAGGATTTGGAGAGCGCGACTTGGGAGCTAGAGTCGGCCATGAGGATGGCGTACCCTCACCTGTTTCACTGATTTGATCGGTATGTTTCCCTTGGTAACTTCTGTCTGTTACTTTTCCTTCTTTAGTAGGAGAGTTGTGCGTAAAGTTTCGGGACGAAACTTTCTTTTAGGGGGAGTGACTGTAACGCCCCGTTTTTTCAGCGATTATTTTTATTCTCGTTTGGCGTTACGATGACGCGTTTTCGTGGCTTGTGCCATTTGTGGAGTGTGGTTTAGCTCCTTAGAACTGAGTGCCCTATTCTGTAGCCTGTTGGCAAGATCTCCCTAGCAAGCCGAGTCGTTTTGGGTGACCCGGTGTGGCCTCTCGGGGGGATGTTGGTGTTTGGCTTTATTTGGGTATAACTCGAGTTCTGTTCGTCGAAAATTAATTTCGACTTCGCTGTTTTGTTCGTAGCGTGGGTATTTAGCTACGGTGCGAATTTCGTCGAATTCCGAGGTAGTTCGGTTTTCGCGTCGTTTAGGTGCTTTATGTAATTTTGTAATTAATTATATTATTATATAATTATATATATATATATATACGGAATGAAAACCCCCGATCCATCATCTTCCCCACTCGAACCGCCGCCACTGTACGAGAGAAACGGAGAAACCGCCTACCCTTCCCTTCGGACGCCAATTCCCGGAGCGTTTGTGGACGGAATTCGATTCCGAGAGTGGATTCGGATTGCTCTCGTCAAGACCTTCATTCCTACGGTAAGAAATTCGATTTTCATGGAGTTTTGGGAGGATTGGAATTTTCGGTTTTGGAAGTTTTCCGCCATTAATGGCCGAGTGTTTGTTTTAGGTGTTGCGGCCATTTTGATCCATGCGAAGAGGAGAAAAGCAGTCCAAAGCTTCGCTGTGAATTGAGGCAAGTGGTATTCTTGCCCTTGCCAAGTTTTTTTCGATTTTACTTGCTGAAATTGAAATCCCGGTTAGCCCAGGTTAGAGGCCTTGTTGTTCTCATTTCTTGCTAACTATAGGGCTTAGTTCTTCCTACTGAAACCCCCCCTATTTTGTGATGATTGGAATCCAAATTGTCGGCGTGGAGCCGTTGTTTTCCTTTACTCTGATTGTTGCTCTGGTTCGGGTGTAGCCGAGAGGGAGAGTTAGGAGGGGGGGTGTGGTTGCCGATTTTCGTTAAGGTATTACTCAAATGATTAGGCATAGTTTGTATAGTAGTGGTGCGCGACGTTGGTAGTCTCCTGCTGCTATTGCAATGGCGTGAGTCGTGTGCGCGTTCCGGTGTCGTTCGGGAAATTCCAAATGGTACAGGTTAGCCGCGCACGGTCGTTAACCGTTAAGGCGCACGACCACTGGTCGTGTGCCTCTGTTCGTGCGCGTATAACTTTCAGTTTCGAAAGTTCTGTCTCGGAGATCGCACGAGCGCTGGCAAGCAGTGCATACGACCACTGATCGTGCGTCACTGATCGTGCACTGACGCTAAGTTTTCTCAGGTTTTCCAGGTTTGCTTCGCACGATCATCAGCCGATGAGTGCGCACGACCACTGATCGTGCGTCACTGATCGTGCGCTCTGTATATTTTCTTTTGCTAGGTGAATTTAGCTGGTTTCGAGTGCGGGAGTTTAGATACTCAAGTGGCATGCAACTACTCGAGTTCTGGATCTTCTGCCTTGGACGTTCGACTATCGTCGAGCTCCGTATTCTTTAGCGGGTTTGTGGGTAGTGACTTTATTTTGGCGGCGAGTGAGGCTAGCTCGCTCAACGCCAAAGTTTAGGTAGACACTGGGTGGGTTTCACTCAACGCCTAGTCGTGTTGGTTTATTTCAACACTCTTCCTTTTCCTTGTCTTTCGTTTCCGAGTGGATTTCCAGTTGTATTTCTGGGTTTTCCTTGTCGGCCATTTTCTTTATTTTCCTAGAGACCGAATCGTGGGCCATGGTTAGTAGTGGTGGTTGTAGCTCTTTATGGGGGTGGAGTTGTGTGATATAGCCAAGGCCACCCATGTTTTTCTTGCTCCAGGTATGGGCTGGGCATGTCGGGTGGAAGGTCCCTTGTGTTTTCACGTGTTGACCCTCGAGCTTTTGACTTGGACATGGTGGATTGGGGGACTGCGTTTGCCTTCGATCCGGTTCCTCGTTGTTATTATTGCTACTATCACTTCCCACAGTTTAGGGTGTTAGAAGTTTCTTCCTTGGTAGTTTGCAGCACTTTTGGCTCTTGATAGCCTAGTAGGCTCTGCAGGATGTTGTTCCTGGTCTGGGTTGTTGCTGTTTTTCTCGCACGTAGTGCTTTTCTTGTGGTCCTGTTTTGGACAGTTGTGACTCTTTCTACTGCATGTTTTTCTGGTACTTTTCCCCTTTTGGTTGACTCTTTCATGCAGTTTTACTTTGTTTAGCTTGCTGAGGTGTTCTGTTTTCTTTTGGAATGCCTCAGGTTCTGAGCTGTAGCCAGTCTGGTGGCTAGTTGGAGGTGGTGTTGTTGGTGGACTCCCGGACTTTGGAGTTCTGTTTACCTTGTTAGTGAGGTTGTTTTCAGTACTTTCTTACAGACATATATTTGTGCTAGTGGGTTCGTGTCAGGTTGTTGGCGCCCACTGGTAGTTTTTACCTTATACTAGATATATACTATTGCTGCTACCATTTTCTGGAGATAGTCTACTTGCTCTGAGAAGGTTTTATGCTAGGTTGCTAGTAATTTATAAACTATAATTATTATTATAAATAAAGCTCATGATCAGCATGTTTTATAAGACGTATTCACTATTTTCCAAATCACGTATAAAGACCATTTTCTTATATATTACATAAATTTAATGTAGAGTCTTGCATAGCATGAGTGGTTCTCTGGGAACCCTGATGCGCTCTTTAGGGTGTCAAATCTAAATAAAGTATTTTTCCGCAGCGTATAAATATAGTTTTTCTTTTGTGGACTAGGTGATCCACTGAGCCGAGGGATACGGTCTCTAAAATACAACTGATTTTTTAATCATTAATCACATGATTTTCTTTCATTAAGTTGGTAGTTGGTTTTGCCTGAGCGTCAGCAGTTATCCCCTGCTTGACGTGGCATCACGATGCGTGTTTTCTCTTACTCTGATAATTCTTAATTCGGAGAAAATGCGGGTTGTGACAATGAAGAAGAAAAGAAAGTTTGATAAGTACGAGAAAGGTTCATCCCAATTTCAATCTCCTCCTCCTCCTCCTCCAGATTCAGGATCAGGTGGAGGCTCAGCTTCTCAATCCTCAGCTCCAAAGCAAAGTTCCTCCCAATCCTCTCAAAGATACTATCCCATGGGGCAATATCAAAGGGGTTATTAGTCCAGAAGGGGACAATATAGAGGAAATCAAAGAGGACACAGATTTCAAGCAAGGGAAGGACAAAGGCACATGGACTCAACTCAAGGTCCTTTCCCCTATAAACTCTGAGAAATGGTTGATACAAGAACTCCTACTGCTTCAGAAACTGTCAACAGATATGAGCCTGCAGTTCCTTTTGAAGATCCAGAGAACAATCCATTATCATGGACTGCTAGGATGAAAGAAATTGCTGCTTTAGATCAGCTGAAGAAGGCCAGAGAACAAGGGAAAGACACTTCCAACATTACTACTTTGTCAGATCAAAGAAAGACAGAACTGGAAAGGTATGCATCAAGGAAATTCTTTGACCTAGTGGACTACATGAAACTGCATCCTGAGGCTGTGGTTCCCAGGGCTAGATCTCAAACCTCCTTAGGTGTAGAGGATGATAGAAGGTCAAAGAAAGAAGCTCTAAATCCCAGCAGGGAAATCTTATTTAAGAAAGGAAGTGAAAAGAAATGACATTTGTAAGCAGACAGTATACTCATTTTGAACATTTGCTGATATTCCATCTGCTTGCTACTATATTGCATGATCTGCTCTTTTGTGTTAGATTTTTTGTTTTTCTGTATGTTGATTTTGTATTTATTACTGAGTTCTGTAAATAGTAATCCTAACCCAAATAGGGGGAGATTGTTGGAACACCCTATTACTAATTTGGGCAAGGATCACTATGTTTTTAGGAAATCAGTTTGACCTAGATGTATAGTTGAAAAGGTCAAGTTAGAATGAGTCTAGGGCTTAGAATTTAGGTTTGAAGCTGCCCCCAGGACCATTCATGGAATCAGACTTAAAGCTGAGGCAAAGACAATTTTCGTCGATCTTAGGTCGACGAAACGTCGAACTCCGTTCGACGCTCTCTGAGCTCAACTATGCTAAATCGTCGAGCTCCGGTCGACGATCTTCGAGCTCAGATCAACGATCTGCCTTTAGCTTATTCTTCAGATCGCTGAGCTCCGGTCGACGATCTTCGAGCTCAGGTCGACATTTTCTGTCTAATGTTCAATCCAATATCTGAGCTCAGGTCGACGATCGTAGATCTCAGATCGACGTTTTTCCTGAGAGATCGATGATTTTGAGGATTCAAATTCAGTCAGCTTTTGGATTGTTTTTTCAAATTCTCTCAGCATTTATTTCAAGAGATCTGCAAGCCATTTTCATTTATTCTGGAGAAGGTTTCAAGGGAGTTATCAGAGAATGTTTATTGGACTTTCCTCCAGAAGACAAAACATTAATGGAAGACATTTATTGACTGCTAACGGCTATCTTGGATAGAGGATCTTCAGAAAATAAATCATCTTTTCTAGTCTGACAGATATACAACAAGAGAATATACAAGAATAGACTATCTACAATAAGAAATTCTTAGTACAGATTCACAGGATAGTGAGATCAATTCAAAAAATCAAGTGATCAATCTTGGAGAATTAGTCGAATATTGGCATACTGAAAAGTGATCATAGCTTCAACATCAAGGACTCCAGACAATTCATATTTCAGCCTCTCTGAAACCATCTTCTGCTGGAGATCTGAAGCTTCTGAAGACCTATCACCCTAGTAAAGCTCTCATTTTTCTCAGGGGAGCTTTGACAACACAATCAATCCACTAAGTCTTCTCTCAGTTATTAAGACAGAGGAGACAACTTCACCTCTTTCTTTTGCTTTTCTTGCTGTAAAAGGGTTATCAAAACACCCTTCAAAAGTCTTGATTCTAGTTCTTAGAGCCTTGTCAAAACTCAGTGGTGGAAAGACACCTAATCAAAAAATCTAGTTTAGTTTTTGAGCACCTTATCAAAAGCTCATTGGTGCCGAGGACACCTGATCAACTCATCCTACAGTGGATTCCTTCCAAGGGTGGTAGAAGAGTAGATGTGTAAGACCCCCTTTTTTTTTTCTTTTTCAACCACCGGGGTCTTATGCCCAGAACCGCCGCTTTGCTGTGATACCTTCGCACCCGGGAAGGTCGTCACTACAACGCGCCGATTCCGCCGGCCTTTTCGATCACAATAAGTAGCAAGCAAGAGAGAAGCAAGTCCACCAAAAGAGAATATCACATGTATAAATAAAGCTCCACGAAGGGAGTGTCCACAGAAACATCAGAGTGCAGCATAATGTAAAACTTAGAAATAAGGGCATAATCCCTGTACATCAGAGTCCTCACTACAGGTCACTCGCGGAAGCAAAACTAAAAACTAAGTGTCACCGTAACTGTCACCGAACCGAGGGCACCCAAACTAAACTGGTCCATCTCCACCGACACCGTGCTCTGCTGGTGCCGTATCTCTAGGTGTTCCTCCCTTTTCGGTATGCTGTCGCCTCCTCGCAATCCCCGTCTGCGTCTGCGTCTGCGTCTATGGCCTCCTGCCTGCTGAGCTGGTGGAATCCCACCCATCAAGGAGCACTTGACCCGTGTATGTCCTGGCTGATGACAATGGTAACACGGTAGCGGGGTCAACTCCGTCAGAAACTGCAAAACCTGCGACCCTTCCTTATGGTACACCTAAAATGATATGGTTCGAAAACCGTTAGTCTAAAAGACTAAGTCCTATCATCCCCCACCCCTTCCCCCATGCCCTAAGGCACCGAGCGGAGAGGAAGAAAGGGAAGGACATGAAGGTGGAGAGTAGTCAAAAGCAGATGACGGTGGACCTAACTAGCAAGTTATGACAGGGGAGCAATCTAAGTGTTGTAATAGGTATAACAGAAAGGAAGTAAGTAAGAAATTAAACCTTCACTTATGTGAGTACACATAAGCCAAGGGATCTTTTGCAAGGCTCCCATCGTATAAAGTGTCCCATACCACTTATACGTTGGGGTGTCGGTTATCAAACAGCAGCGTATATATATATATTGAAATTAACCTTTGATTTATAAACTTGCCCACACAAGCTTATAGACCAAGGGGTCGTTTTGCAAGTCCTAAAGTATAAGCGTCCCATTCCACTTATACTTTAGGTGTCAAGGTTGTTATGAATGATTATGATATGCAACTATATGGTGGGTATGTTATGTCATGCAGTGCAACTCACACACCCGACTCTGTGCACACAGACCTTTAGTTCCCCCTTTCGGAGCCGTTACCTCCCAGGATACCTCCGTAGTGGCAAACGGAAGCGGTGGGTTGGGCCTCGCCCACCTCCAAAACCAGTAAAGCACACTGGTCTGACCTATCGTACGCCTCAACGCTTGGTGCACAAAGCGGACGCCTGCGTACTCTTGCCGGCTGGCGCACCGGACTTCTGTTGGCAGAGTGCTAATCACCCCGCCGAGTCAACGATATCGGTGTCGGTGCAATCGAACTCCCCGATATCGAAAGACCCACCACCTTAACTTTTCCTATTTTATGCACATGCAAGTTAAACCGTAAGCACACAAAACCGAGCCGAAGCTCCCCGGACAAAACGTCCGTCTCCAAATCAACCGAGCCGAAGCTCCCCGGACCATCCCGTCCGTTTCCAAATCAACCGAGCCGAAGCTCCCATCAACCTTCCTGTGCCAACAGTGTTGTGAAGAGTGCAGCCCTAGTTACTAAGTTACTCTTGTCGGTTTGTTAATACAGTTTACGTTAGCCCAGGACTGCCCCCGGTATACCCCGTGAAGGGCTCTCAAGGGGCACTAGGAACCAAGACGGTGCATTACGGCCCGAAGTTCCCTTTCGCAAGGCACTTATTATTGTTGGTTAATACCCCGTACCCAAACCCTTAATGTTACTCTGGTTCTAACCCTAATGTATTTTAACTCCTTCACCCGCTCCCAGGAAAGACGATGTTCCGTCGAACCCGAGCTCCACCCATCCTTAGTTAACCTAACCACTATCCCATACCCAATTTCATTGATAACCTCCGAATCATCTTGCCACGGCATCCACACATGATTTGTTGCCCTATGACCCTGGTATTACAATTTCTATGATTTCACTATATGCAGACCAACTTGAGCTAACAACGTGTATGATAGGAAGTGCATCAATCTCTCATCCAAGCACCCTAAGATAATTACTAAGGGCCTATCATGACTTTTATAACTTAAATCCAGCACTTCCAAATTTTTCCTAAATAATTTAATATTTATTTAATTATCCAGAAATTAAAGCCATGAGTGATTTTGAGCATGAGGTACTACATTCATTCATCATAAAATTATAAGAAAATTACCAGGGCTCTACAATGTCCATAAATGTTCACTGACCAAAAATTATAATTTTACAAGGCCTAAAAATATTATTTAAAAATCATTTATAAATTCTACAAATTGCAAGCCTTGTGAATCAACCCCTATGATTATAGATCCAAAAATTCTACAATAATTACCAGAGATGTAAGAGGTCATAAAAACTCATTTGCCTAAGTTACACCAGATTTCAGTGAGGGAACAACCCATAATAATTATTTGACTATCTTTAGAAAATCAATGGCTTGTGAATGAAGTACTTAAAATAATCAGTTAATAATTCCAGAAAAATTCAAGCATATGTATAAGAATCTAAAAAGCTCTCTGCCAAAATTTCATTTCCATTAATCAACCAGAGAAATCAAATTAATTAAAATACCCAAAAGCCTATTTTTGTGAGTTATGAAGGAACTATTATGTACTGAATCCCAAGGCTCTCAATATTACTTCCCAAAGACTTCCCTAAACCCAAGAAGTACACTACCCAAGTTTCATGGCTTTTAGATGAGTTAAATTACTGTTTTGACCCTAAAGGCCCTTCTACCCTAAAACTAGGGTTTAGGATTTGAGGTACCTAGCTACCTTAAATTCTCTAAGATTATAACCAGAGGGTTAAATATTCATTAACCACCTCTCCACCAAATATCAAGGCCATACAAGAGCATTTGCCCCTATGTCCTTCACAAACCCCCAAAAGTCCTCACTTTGGGTTTGTACCTGGGCCCTAGGGTCAGTTTGAACTCACTAGGTCACCCAAACTCAGTGTTTTGGAAACTTGCTATTTGCAGCCCAAAATGAGTCTCTACTAGACTCCTAAGCCCATTTGGTCTATTTGGTTCCCTATGGTCTTGCCATGGCCCAGGCAAGCCCAAAGTTATTCTTAGGGGGGGGCCTAATTGGAAATGGGATGTTACAAATCCCAATAAACAAAACAAAAATTTCGTCCCCGAAATTAAGGTTAAGTCTACGGGGGATCACTACCGGCATAAGTTAAGCTTGTAACATCCCATATGGTTTGCAGTGCCTACGATATCAACATTTACGGGCTAGTCCCCAATAAACAAAAAGTTTAGCCTATACCTTCTTAAATTATTCTACGAATAATTGTAAATAGGAAGGAAAACTTTAAATTACTTGAGGAGTTGGGAGGGTTACCTGACTGAAAAGCTCCGGGTATCTTTCCTGCATCAGGTCCTGAGGATCCCAGGTATGTTCCTCCTATCCATGCTTTCTCCACAGGACCTTGACTAGCGGGATCTTCTCGCACCACAAAACTGCACTACTAAATCAGGGTTTCCCCAACTATCTCGCTCAATCTATCCTCGAACTTCCACTCTAACTCTGGAAGTGACTATAATAGTTTTTCAAAACCCTTATACTTGCATATACTATTCGGCAAACCTCACCGTGCGTAGCCAAATCCATGACGTCTTTCTCATTCCGGGGAAAGACAAGTTCTAATACACACAAGCTTCTTCTAGTAAATTGAGTTTTTGTTTGTAATGGTAGACAACGACTCTATAAACCTCCTCCACGCGATCATGTTCCTATTCCTTCATATACGCCTGAGTAATCAATCAATTTGACCCTATGATTTATCCAACTCTGGTCGTTAACGGGAAAGATTACTTCGTCAAACGACCCGTCGTCCGCAAGATTTAAGGGGGTGTACTCGTGCATTTTTGGAGGTTGTCATTTATACTTTTTAATTTGTTGTGCCATTCTGTCGTAGTTACACTTGATTTTCTAAACATTTATTTATCATAGCCACGACCCTTGTTAACCATGTTTGTGTCATCAAATGTATCTAATCTTGTCTTGATGCTATCTGAATCGAGTCTGCAAGGTCATACCTAAGATATATGTTTTCGATATATCGTCTGCTAATTTCTTTCAAACTCTTAGTGTTATCATACTCATGATGTTAGATCATAGTGTCTCAGTCTTATCTTCCCAAATCTACTTAGTCTTACTACCTGTCATCAAATTCATATGGTATCTTTTAGTAGTTATGTCTCGTAGTTACTCCTCATTATTACCATGACATCATTCGAGTGGCGTCGAATAAGACCAACCTCAACATTACTGTGTTTGGGGCAACACACTTTCTAAATTAGGTCTAAGAGACCTAAGCCATTAACTCACTTGCCCAATAAACAAAAGATAAGCCCCCAATAAACAAACGATAAGCCCATATCTTCCTTGGGCTAATTTTCTTTTATCTTACCATGTTATATCCGTCCTAGCTGAGTGTACAATCCCTATGGCATCAATCTATGACTTGGGGTTCCAAACTGACACTTGTAGATATACTCCAATACTTTAAACCCTCCGAGTCAAATTTACGACACGCTTATCAGGGTTGTTCCCACTCCCAATTGGGTCTCTTTCGAACTTGAATTCCTACTCGACCTTCAGTGTTTATCTTGTAGTTGTCCCTAAGTAATCTTGTTACTGGTACGGGGGTCAATACTACGTGTCTTCTACCATTCTGATAATGGATTATTGGTCTCAACTCCCTTAAGTCAGTCCCAATAGATTGAGTAATCCTTGTTAGGGACCATAGGGACACCAGAGTTTATGTCTTAGGTATCCATTCACCTATTAAACTCCTCCTTCAATCTCTTTAGGTATTTCCTTACCTAACCAAGTTCATACTTAAGGTCTGTTTCGGACTAGGGCACAGTATAAGTTGTCGGGTTAGTCACGTATCCTAGCGGTTGAGTCTAACCTATGACTAGAGAATTACAAGAAGAGGTCTTTGCAACCGGAGGTGCTCCCTGCTGGGGACAGGGTTTGCCGCAGGCTACAAAGAAGAATTCCAATTGTTAGCTAATGTACAAATGGAATGGATGGAAAGTGGACAATTTACATGTGATTCCCCATATGGGCACACCACTGCTTCCGCTGCTTAGTTTGTCCCCAAACTAAACTCGAGCGGGGGTGACCCAGGGTTAGTGGACTGCTACTTTTCCTTCTGATCGATGTTTCCTCTGATACCACTTGTAAGACCCCCTTTTTTTTTTCTTTTTCAACCACCGGGGTCTTATGCCCAGAACCGCCGCTTTGCTGTGATACCTTCGCACCCGGGAAGGTCGTCACTACAACGCGCCGATTCCGCCGGCCTTTTCGATCACAATAAGTAGCAAGCAAGAGAGAAGCAAGTCCACCAAAAGAGAATATCACATGTATAAATAAAGCTCCACGAAGGGAGTGTCCACAGAAACATCAGAGTGCAGCATAATGTAAAACTTAGAAATAAGGGCATAAGCCCTGTACATCAGAGTCCTCACTACAGGTCACTCGCGGAAGCAAAACTAAAAACTAAGTGTCACCGTAACTGTCACCGAACCGAGGGCACCCAAACTAAACTGGTCCATCTCCACCGACACCGTGCTCTGCTGGTGCCGTATCTCTAGGTGTTCCTCCCTTTTCGGTATGCTGTCGCCTCCTCGCAATCCCCGTCTGCGTCTGCGTCTGCGTCTATGGCCTCCTGCCTGCTGAGCTGGTGGAATCCCACCCATCAAGGAGCACTTGACCCGTGTATGTCCTGGCTGATGACAATGGTAACACGGTAGCGGGGTCAACTCCGTCAGAAACTGCAAAACCTGCGACCCTTCCTTATGGTACACCTAAAATGATATGGTTCGAAAACCGTTAGTCTAAAAGACTAAGTCCTATCATCCCCCACCCCTTCCCCCATGCCCTAAGGCACCGAGCGGAGAGGAAGAAAGGGAAGGACATGAAGGTGGAGAGTAGTCAAAAGCAGATGACGGTGGACCTAACTAGCAAGTTATGACAGGGGAGCAATCTAAGTGTTGTAATAGGTATAACAGAAAGGAAGTAAGTAAGAAATTAAACCTTCACTTATGTGAGTACACATAAGCCAAGGGATCTTTTGCAAGGCTCCCATCGTATAAAGTGTCCCATACCACTTATACGTTGGGGTGTCGGTTATCAAACAGCAGCGTATATATATATATTGAAATTAACCTTTGATTTATAAACTTGCCCACACAAGCTTATAGACCAAGGGGTCGTTTTGCAAGTCCTAAAGTATAAGCGTCCCATTCCACTTATACTTTAGGTGTCAAGGTTGTTATGAATGATTATGATATGCAACTATATGGTGGGTATGTTATGTCATGCAGTGCAACTCACACACCCGACTCTGTGCACACAGACCTTTAGTTCCCCCTTTCGGAGCCGTTACCTCCCAGGATACCTCCGTAGTGGCAAACGGAAGCGGTGGGTTGGGCCTCGCCCACCTCCAAAACCAGTAAAGCACACTGGTCTGACCTATCGTACGCCTCAACGCTTGGTGCACAAAGCGGACGCCTGCGTACTCTTGCCGGCTGGCGCACCGGACTTCTGTTGGCAGAGTGCTAATCACCCCGCCGAGTCAACGATATCGGTGTCGGTGCAATCGAACTCCCCGATATCGAAAGACCCACCACCTTAACTTTTCCTATTTTATGCACATGCAAGTTAAACCGTAAGCACACAAAACCGAGCCGAAGCTCCCCGGACAAAACGTCCGTCTCCAAATCAACCGAGCCGAAGCTCCCCGGACCATCCCGTCCGTTTCCAAATCAACCGAGCCGAAGCTCCCATCAACCTTCCTGTGCCAACAGTGTTGTGAAGAGTGCAGCCCTAGTTACTAAGTTACTCTTGTCGGTTTGTTAATACAGTTTACGTTAGCCCAGGACTGCCCCCGGTATACCCGTGAAGGGCTCTCAAGGGGCACTAGGAACCAAGACGGTGCATTACGGCCCGAAGTTCCCTTTCGCAAGGCACTTATTATTGTTGGTTAATACCCCGTACCCAAACCCTTAATGTTACTCTGGTTCTAACCCTAATGTATTTTAACTCCTTCACCCGCTCCCAGGAAAGACGATGTTCCGTCGAACCCGAGCTCCACCCATCCTTAGTTAACCTAACCACTATCCCATACCCAATTTCATTGATAACCTCCGAATCATCTTGCCACGGCATCCACACATGATTTGTTGCCCTATGACCCTGGTATTACAATTTCTATGATTTCACTATATGCAGACCAACTTGAGCTAACAACGTGTATGATAGGAAGTGCATCAATCTCTCATCCAAGCACCCTAAGATAATTACTAAGGGCCTATCATGACTTTTATAACTTAAATCCAGCACTTCCAAATTTTTCCTAAATAATTTAATATTTATTTAATTATCCAGAAATTAAAGCCATGAGTGATTTTGAGCATGAGGTACTACATTCATTCATCATAAAATTATAAGAAAATTACCAGGGCTCTACAATGTCCATAAATGTTCACTGACCAAAAATTATAATTTTACAAGGCCTAAAAATATTATTTAAAAATCATTTATAAATTCTACAAATTGCAAGCCTTGTGAATCAACCCCTATGATTATAGATCCAAAAATTCTACAATAATTACCAGAGATGTAAGAGGTCATAAAAACTCATTTGCCTAAGTTACACCAGATTTCAGTGAGGGAACAACCCATAATAATTATTTGACTATCTTTAGAAAATCAATGGCTTGTGAATGAAGTACTTAAAATAATCAGTTAATAATTCCAGAAAAATTCAAGCATATGTATAAGAATCTAAAAAGCTCTCTGCCAAAATTTCATTTCCATTAATCAACCAGAGAAATCAAATTAATTAAAATACCCAAAAGCCTATTTTTGTGAGTTATGAAGGAACTATTATGTACTGAATCCCAAGGCTCTCAATATTACTTCCCAAAGACTTCCCTAAACCCAAGAAGTACACTACCCAAGTTTCATGGCTTTTAGATGAGTTAAATTACTGTTTTGACCCTAAAGGCCCTTCTACCCTAAAACTAGGGTTTAGGATTTGAGGTACCTAGCTACCTTAAATTCTCTAAGATTATAACCAGAGGGTTAAATATTCATTAACCACCTCTCCACCAAATATCAAGGCCATACAAGAGCATTTGCCCCTATGTCCTTCACAAACCCCCAAAAGTCCTCACTTTGGGTTTGTACCTGGGCCCTAGGGTCAGTTTGAACTCACTAGGTCACCCAAACTCAGTGTTTTGGAAACTTGCTATTTGCAGCCCAAAATGAGTCTCTACTAGACTCCTAAGCCCATTTGGTCTATTTGGTTCCCTATGGTCTTGCCATGGCCCAGGCAAGCCCAAAGTTATTCTTAGGGGGGGGCCTAATTGGAAATGGGATGTTACAAGATGTACCCGGGTTTTTGGGGAACCACTATAGTTTCTTGTGTCTTCTGGTTTCTTGTGGATATTCTTTGCTGTGTGCTGTGACTTTTGTTTTACTGCTTTAGTTTTATTTTTTACATCAAAGCACCTTACACCTATACATAAATTAAGCCTCTACTGCTGTGCATTTTTAAATTGTAAATTTTCTTTAAAATACTCTATTCACCCCCCCTCTAGAGTTAAGATAGATCTTACTCTCACTTTCAGTAACAATGGCCAAAGGGAGCCCGTGTCGGCAGATTAGTTCCCCCCCCCCATATAAAGTTTTTTACCACCTGTGTCGTCACCTTTGCCAAGGCCTTCACCTCCAACCACTTTGAAAAGTAATCCACCATGACCAGTATGAACTTCCTCTGACCACTGGCTTTGGGAAACAGGCCTACTAGATCTAGCCCCCATATGGCGAAGGGCCATAGAGCTGTGATCGTGCGCAATCTCTGAGCTGGGAGGAGTTGAAGCGGGGCGAACTCCTGACACTTTCTGCATCTTCTTGCAAATTCTTCAGCATCCTTCCTGAGGGTAGGCCAGAAGTAGCTCTGCCTCAGCACCCTCCCTTCTAGGGTCTGACTCCCTAAATGGCTTTCGCATTCCCCCGAGTGGACTTCTTCCAGTATCTTTGATGCCTCCTTCTCGGACACAAACCGAGCTAGTAAGCCAGACAACATTTTTCGATAAAGGATCCCCTCCTTCAGCAGGTAATAGGCTGACTTGTACCTGAAACGCTTCTTCTCAAGGTCCCCCTCGGGTAGACATCCCGACGTCAAGAAAGTATTAAATGGGTCCATCCAGGACCCCTCCTGGTCCACTTCCATTAACTCCCCTTCCTCTATTGAAGGTCTAAAGATCTCTGTCATGGTCCCTCCAGCCTGAGGGTCGTGCATAGCGAGCAGGTCTGCCCTAGTATTCTCCTCTCTTGGAACACGTTGGATTAAGAATCTATGGAACTACCCTATGATACCCTTTTTCTTTACCAGGTACAACTTGAGGGTCAGTTCTCTCACCTCAAACTCTCCGTTGATATGCCCCGCAACCACCAGTAAATCCGTGGAGGCTCTGATGTCCTGTATGCCCAGCTCACGAGCCAGCTTGAGCCTGACGATGATGGCTTCATACACGGCCTGGTTATTCGTGAGGGCGAAATAGATCTTCAAAGCCTGCTCGATTCTGGTCCCCTCGTGACTTGTTAAGACCACCCCTCCTCTGAAAGAACTTCTTCCTGAGGCCCCGTCCACGAGCATTTCCCAAGCCACCACGGGAGATGCCTCTGCTTCTTTTACCTCAACTACATAATCTGCTAAAAAATTTGCCACCACCTACGCCTTGATAGCTACACGAGGGATGTAGGCGAGGTCGAACTCACTAAGCTTTATCGACCACTTGGCTAACCTCCCCGAATGCTCCACCCCCTCTAATATGCGGCGGAGAGGGTGGTCCGTCACGACCTGAATAGCGTGGGCTTGGAAGTATGTCCTGAGCTTCTGGGTTGAAACGATGAGAGCGAAGGCTAGCTTTTCAAGGATGGGGTACTTTAGCTCCGCCTTTTTGAGAACATTGCTCACATAATATATGAGGAACTATTTCTTACGCTCTTCTCGCACCAGGACCGAGATAACTGCCCCTGTCCCTACTCCCAAGTAAAGGAACAAACTCTCCCCCTCTCACGACCCATGAAGTAGCGGCGTCTGGGTGAGCTGTTGCTTCAAATCTAGGAAGGCCCTCTCGCATTCGAGGGTCCGCTCAAATTCCTTCCCTCCCCTCAGAGTTCGAAAAAAGGAGGAACACCTCTCTTCTGCCTTGGAGAGGAACCTGCTCAACCCTGCCAACTTACAAGTAAGACGTTGGACCTCCTTAGCATCCTTCAGAGATTCCAACTCCAGGATTACTTTTACCTTATCTAGATTAGGCTCCACTCTTGAAGGGGTGAGGAGGTGCCCTAAAAACTTCCCCCTGCTGGCCCCGAATACACATTTTAGAGGGTTGTGTCTCATTTTATATTTTCTTATAGTTTTAAAAGTTTCCTGCAGGTCAAAGAGGTGAGACTCGAGGTCTTGACTCTTAATCATCAGGTCATCTACGTAGACCTCGAGGTTCCACCCTTCTGCTCTCGGAATATCCAGTCCATCATCCTTTGGTAGGTCGCCCCTGTGTTCTTCAATCTGAAGGGCATGATGTTGTAACTTAAACACCCATCCTCGGTGGCGAAGGTGATATCTTTGATGTCCGGGAGATGCATGCGTATCTCGTGGTACCCTGAAAAGGCATCTAAAAACTCATTAGTGGAAAACCGACGGCTTAATCAACCAGCACGTCAATTTGAGGCAGAGGGTTACAATCCTTCGGACATGCTTTATTTAAAAGAGAGAAGTCGATACACCTCCTCCATTTCCCCTCCCCTTTCTTCACCATTACAACATTGCTCACCCACCCCGGAAACCTATTTGCAGATATGAACCCTACCCGAAGTAGCTTCTCCACCTCTTCTCTGGTAGGCCCAGCCATCTTGGAAGCGATTTCCCTCTTTTTTTGTTGAATGGGGTGGACCTTGGGGCCAAGGTTGAGATGGTGGCACGCCATGTCCGCATCGACCCCCGACATGTCAGCTGCACTCCAGGCGAATACATCGATATATTCTTGCACGCACCTCCGTATCTCCTCCTGATCTCTGGGGGTGAGCTCTCCGCTGACCTTGATCTTCTCTTTTCGCCCATCCTTTGTAATGATGTCCATCTCCAGAACCTCCGCTGCTGCCCTCAGCCTTGAAGGCTCCTCCTGTTCTTCTTGCTCCCTCGAGTTTTTCTCCTGCTCCCTTGACTTGCGCTCCACCACTTCCCGCTATTCGTTCACCGCAGCCACTCTCTCCAATGTCCTCCCCCTCTCTTCCTCGGGACCCCTTCCTAGCGATGATCCCTTCCTCCCTTCCGGCTGAGTCTCCATTCCAGACAACTCCCTCATTTCCCCTATCTTCCTTTTCCTGCCCTCGGCACCTCCTACCTCCTTCCTACCCTACTGCCCTCCTGCCTTCTTTGGCTCAACTAAAATGCCTCTCTCCACTCCATCCACCTCTCTCTCCTACTGCTCAACTCCATCCACCTTCTCTCCCGCCATCTCTGGCTCCACCGCAATGCCTCTCTCCACTCCAGCCACCTTTCTTTCCTCCTGCTCACCTCCATCCACCTGCTCTCCCGCCATCTCTGGCTCCACCGCAATGCCTCTCTCCACTTCAGTCACCTCTCTCTCCTCCTGCTCTCACTCCATCCTCCTCTCTAGTTATTCTGCATCACCCTTCCAGGAGATGGTGTTCACTGCCGTCACGTAGCACTCTTAGGCCACCTTTGGATCTCCCCGCACCTTGATCTGAGTCCTCACTGAATTGAGCTTCAAATACTGATGGAACGAGGATGGAACCCATCTGAAGGCGCTGATAAAAAGGAGCCAAAAGATTGCGTTGTAACTGCTAGGGGCGTTCACTATCAGAAAGTGGCAGTTTCTTGACAGCCCCTCCCAGGGTTACTTGGAGCCCTACTCCATCCTCAACCTCTTTACGCTCTCCTGAGAATCCAAACAACGGTTTGTCTGCCGCCAACACTCTCCTGGATTCCACTATTATCTCATTGAATGCTTTTTTGAAGATGACATTTATAGAACTCCCATTATCTACCAAGATTCTAGACACTGTGAAGTTTTCAATCGCTATCCTAATCACCAGCACGTCACAGAAGGGATCTTTGTGATCTGGTAGGTCCTTTCATGAAAAAGTAATCTTTTCGTCTAGGGGCGGGGCTTGTGCCGTCGAGGCAAAGCTCTGATGGTACATGGTGTGGAGGCTGGCCTTCCGGGTAGCCTCAATCCCCCCCCCCCCCGTGGATCACTCTTATCCCCTGTATCTAATCGATCCACACATCGGTCCTCCTCCCCGATTCCTATCATCTCGATTATCCGCACTGTCAGCTGCTGCTCTCCTACTTCCTTCCCTCTTCAACTCCAGAAATTTTGGGCAGGTAGCCGTCGCGTGACCTTCCTCCTCATGGAAGTCACAATACGGCAAGGCGACTCCCCCATCCCGTCTCCCTTCTTGGCAGTTTCTCCTCCCCACTCCTGCTCCTACTCTCCCACGTTCTTTTCCTCTCCCTCTTCCCCAGCCGATGGCCATAGCTTGCTGAGGCGGGGGTGGGAGCGGTCTAGGACCATGTCCCCACCCCAGTAGATGGAACCTCCCTGGTAGTAGTTCCTCCCCCCTTGGGAAAAACCTCTTCCTTGCCCTTGAACGGTCCTCCTAGGTGCCTCTAACCCAACTCCTGATGCCCCGGCCCTCTTGACTTTTCCCTTTTCCTTCCCTCCTGCTTCCTTGCTCCTCCCGGTTCTCTCTACTCCACCTCCATCAGTCTCACCAACTTCTTAGCAAAGGCAGGGTTTGCTGCCTCCATAGCTATTTCCTTCATTTCCTTCTCCATCAACCCCTCGAATGATAACGGCAGCTTCCTGGTCAGGCTCATCTTAAAAAAGCACTCCTTTAGCCTTATAGTGAAAGCCATATGGAGAGCGAAACCAGGCACCTCCTGGATGTCTAGAATCTTCTCCTGGAAGCGGTCCACATATTGAGCCAAGGACTCGTCGCCCTTCTGCTTGATCAAGAAAATGGACTCCGGGTTCCTCTTCCTCTTCTTAGAGGTCGAGAAGCGCAACTGGAAGCTTCTTCTACGGTCCTCGAAGCCGTAAATTGACTCCGCTGGGAGTTGGTGGAACCAATCCCTAGCCTTGTCCTTCAGGGTGATGGAAAAAAGACGGCACTTAAAAGTGTCTGTCATTGGTCTGATGGAGACCGCGTCTTCGAACCACTGCAGGTGCTGGAGGGTATCGTCCTTACCCACATAGTAGGTCATCTCGGGCTCGCAGAACCCTTCAGGGACGGGTGCCTAGAGGATCAACTCGCAGAAGGGGGACCCTATCGCCGGGTGTCTCCCCACCTCCACTCGCACGACAATCCCTCCAGGCGAGACGGAGCTCTCTGGGCTGGCAAAAAGTTCTCTGCCCTCCACGTCTCGACGGCTACCTTCTGCCACTACTTCCTTCCATGGTCGCCTTCCAGGCACGTCCTCGCCTATCCTTGCCGGGTTGATCCCCTCGCGGGGTGCGAGACCTAGCATCTGTGGTGGAGGTGTCTCGCATTCTCCTCTCTGCGAGATCTGCTTCAGCATGTCCATGATCCCCCCAATGGATGTCATGAACTCCGCTCTCCCAACATATCCTCCCGGGTTCGGGGACCCTCCTCCGTCTCCTTTAAGATTCCCCTCCATGAGGTCACCAAAATTTCTTCTGAGCAAGCTGCTGTTCCACGCTCACCGCACCAAAAATGTTGGAACCAACAAGGTCGGTCCTTCCTAAATCTCGGAACTAGAGGTGTAACTCACACTTACTCTCTCTAGACCACCCTCTAGACAAGGCTCTCGAAAGACTAGGCCGGGGGCTTCAGCGTGGAGGTCCCATCTCGTACCCGGAAGAATCGGAAATTCTTCCCCTCCCTAGCCAATGCTGAGCTAGGTGCCTTAGAAGAAGAAGAGAAGGAGAGTTAGGAATGACTCTCTTCTAAGTCACCTTCTCGGTCTATTTATAGGCCTCTGAACTAGGAATGCAAATAACTAAATGGAGCTGTCCTGAAATTACTAGAATACCCTTAGTCGGGTTTGCCAACAGCCAAACTTCGCTGTTCTGAGGGGTTATATGCAGCCCACTCAGGGCAAAAGCGTAAAATACCATGGGGCTAAAAGGTAATCCTGGCCATACCCGAACTGGTCTTAAACCGAATCGGTGCTTGGCGAGAACCCCCTTTTGGGGTCCTCTCGCCTGTCGAGAGCTCCTCCTCGGTAGCGAGAGCTCCGCCTCGGTAGCGAGAGCTTCGCCTCGGTAGCGAGAGCTCCCCTCTGGAGCCCTCGAGCATGGCGAGTCGGCTACTTACCCGCGAGTACCTCCTCCCTTGGTACTTACTCACCCACCTCTTAGTGCAGCTTTTGTTCAGACCCTTCTCTCCTGGGCCCTCTCGCTTGTCCTTCTTTCCGGGATCCACTTGCCCTGCGGCTTGACGACCACCCTGGGCCAACTCGCCTCGCATCCTTCCTCAAGCCTTTGGCTCAGTCACGCTCGCCTGAGGTTGTACAATAATAGCGTCAATTATTATCATATATTTATAAAGTAACTCTGTAACACCCCTATCCGTCACATAGCATATAACAGTAGGTCCGGCCAGGGCCCGACGCCATATACCACGGAGAGACCGGCGAGTTACTAGATGAAACCATTCAACCAATTCGCACGTCCTATACATAGCATATAGTAGAAGCAATTATTTAGTTGTAATGGCAAGAACCCAGCCACAAGCCCGAATGTCCACTAACATAACCCAGTAGGAATGAACTACACAATACACAAAAGTACTGGCCGTATGGACTTATAATAGTTCACTATATTAAAATAGTGTTTTACAGACCTTGGCTCGCAGGCCGGCCACACATGAATCAAATAAGTACACACTCAAGGCCTTCAAGGCCCGGCTCAGCAATAAGGAATTTGGCCCGCTATTCACCACTCTGCTCCGCAGCACCTGCAAGCATAATTCACCGTAACAGTAGCAAACAAGAATAACGGTCAGCTAAAGCCGACCAAATTATAACGATTCTGCCCCCAAACTCGGGGCGGCAAAGCTCCTTCCCTACACTTGTTAGCGTAACAAGAAATATAGTGAATAAACACAATATCACAGGTGCAGGCTCATACGACCACACACCCCGTGCTCTCAGGTCACTAATTCAGTGAACCCGGTCAAAACCGCGGTCTCACCACCATCCCTTGGACAGCAAATCTCATGAGCATTTAGTCTTTCTTACCTAAGCCTTAGACTCGCATGACTATGCTAGTGGCTAGTCCCTTTTTCAGGTATCTGACACCAAACCACATAGACCAGGTTCGGTTCCACAAGCCCGTTGCTCACGCCGCACTGTCAAACTTAAGAAAAGCATGCGGGTCAAACTTCGCCGGATCCCAAATTCGTTCATACAATCACATAACCCAGTATGTTCAATGATTGCTCCCAGGCCGCCAAAATGGCAGAAATGCGTTTCTGCCTAGTTTTCTGGGTGCGCCATTGGGTTAATCCCCAAGGATCCCTGCTTCAATCTACCTCGTACAAACCCGAAAACAACCAAAGGTACGGAGTCTTCTCCGGCTAAACATGCATAATAAAACATCACCGATCCAGACCAATATGTCCGGCTAGGCTTCACACACCATGCCTATGTCTATTTCTCAATCTCGGACTCTAAATTCAAACAAGGGGGACTTTACATATCTACCCCAAGGAATATCGCAAACTCGCCGCACACTCGCGGGAGCGGGTTTTCCCTATGCAAAAGAAGAAGAGCTTCACATGCTCAAGTAGAGAATCGTTACCCTAGCATTCCTCTTCGGCGCCATGGAAATCTACACGGATGAAAAGCACCGCGATGATCTCGCCTCCGTAGATCTGGACTCGGTTTGCGATTTGGCGCTCCGAATCTCCTCCGGCGACCAAATCTCTCCTCCTTCTTCCTCCTTGCTCTCCCCTCTCTCTAGAAGTTAGAAAGAGATAAAACTTAAGAGAATGAGAGTTTCTAAGCCCTAATCCCGGGTATATCCCAGCCAGGACAACCCTGAGCCGTTCGATCCCAAAATAAGGAAACGGACGGACACGATTCGCATTCAAAATAAACTTCCAGGGCCGAACACGGCTTGCGACACGCCCGTGTCCAAGTCCGTGTAACTCATTTGCCGCCAAAAGCGTTGTATCCCGAAAAGAACAAGGGAACTCGACACGCCCGTGTCAGGCTTGACACGCCCGTTTCTTCCAGTACACGCTTGTGTAGATGGGCGTGTTCCTCCATCGACACAGGTCGAACACCAACCCTAGGATAACACGGATATTCGACACGCCCGTGTCGAATTTGACACGCCCATGTTGGACCAGAACACGCCTGGGCTCAGGATGTGTCTCTCCCCCGACACAACTCAGCTATCAACCCAAGTAGGACATGGCCTGGGACACACCTGTGTCTCAAGACTTGTTCATTGTTCGATGCTCGTCGAGTACAATTTCATCGGTCGCACGACCATCTCCAAACCCGAGCATGACACACCCCTAGGACACGCCCGTGTCTCAGGCCATGTGACCTCTACCAAGTCCTAGACTTGGCTCAAAATGCCACTCGTCGCTCTTTTGAGTTTCAGGGCGTTACAACTCTCTCCCTCTTAAAAGAATTTCGTCCACGAAATTACCAAAAAGAAAAGATACACAAAAACAAAAGAGGTACCTGAGTGGAATAACCCTGGGTACTACTCAAGAATGGTCTGCTCCCACTCCCATGAGAGCTCCTCCCGACCGCAATTGTCCCAACGGACCTTGACCATATTGATCTCCTTGTTACGAAGTCACTTGACTTCTGAGTCCTCAATACAAACAGGCTTGACCCTTGTCATCAACCCTTCGTCCACCGGTATTTGATCAACCGCGATTACCTACAAAAGCTCTTGCATCGCCTTCCGCAATGCTGATATTTGAAATACATCGTGTAGACCACTTAGCTCCACTTATAGCTTACATTAGAAAGCTGCTTCGCCAATCCGCTCCAGATCCTCAAACGGTCCAAGGTACCTCGGGATTAGATTCTACAAGCACCATACCTGTGAATCACCCTTGAACGGCTTTATCTTCAAATACACCCAGTTGTCAACAGCGAACTCCACATTCTGATGTTTGGCATTATGGTATTTGGCTTGCCTATCTTGAGCGATCAGCACACACTCTCGAATGGTTCGTACCAAAGAAGTGGAACTCTCCACCTATTGCTTTTTGTACAACCTCGCCTCACTCGTTTCCAACCAAGACAACGGCATGCGACATTCTATACCATATAGGGCCTCAAAGGGCGCCATTGCATGCTCGCTTGGTAGCTGTTATTGTACGCAAACTCCACCAAATGCAGATGATCTTCCCACTGGTTGCCGAAGTCCAGGACACTCATGCGAAGCATGTATTCCATCGTGATGTTAACACTCTCGGTCTGACCATCCATCTGCGGATGAAAGGTTGTGCTGAACCTCAACTTGGTTCCCAACATCTGTTGCACCAATCTCTAGTCATTGGACGTAAACCGCCCATCTTTATGACTCACGATGTTGCAGGGCACACCGTGCTGTCTAACAATTTTATCACATAAAACTTTGTTAGTTTCTCTACCGATTCATCCTTCCTATGCGTAATGAAGTGCGACACTTTCGTCAACCGATCTATGATCACCAAGATGGCGTTGTTTCTCTTCTGCAACCTTGGCAATCCGTGCACAAAGTCCATTGAGATATCGTTGAACTTCCACTCCGGAATAGGCAAAGACTTCAAGAAACCTCCTGGCTTCTAGCACTCTGCCTTCACTAAGGCGCAAGTCTGACACTTTGCTACATATAGTGCCACATCCTTCTTGAGTCCTGGCAATCAGAACAACTTCTTCAGATCTTGGTACCTCTTCGTGCTCCCTGGGTAAATCAAGTACTTGGTATGATGAGCCTCGTACATCAACTCCACCCGTAAATTACCCACATTTTGGATGCACAAACGACTGTCCTTCCTTAGCAGTCCATCTTCAACCGTATATTGGGAATTTGAACCATCTGAAGCTGCATCCATGATTTCCTTCATACTGCTATCCAAATCTATAGCCTGCCGAATCTGATCAGCCAGATCATACTGAACATTCGTCCAGTTCAATAATGC
This sequence comes from Platanthera zijinensis, assembly GCA_039513925.1. Taxonomy (NCBI): domain Eukaryota; kingdom Viridiplantae; phylum Streptophyta; class Magnoliopsida; order Asparagales; family Orchidaceae; genus Platanthera; species Platanthera zijinensis. The sequence goes on from CM077078.1 coordinate 205,721,850, forward strand.
TTCAGCGCTAGTATAATTGTCAACACAACAGATCTCAAATGCCTCCAACTCTCGAATCAACCGCTCATCATGAATCGACAACCAGGTTGCTTGGGCGAGAGCCCTTCAACTCAACGCATCCGCAACTGCATTGCCTTTCCCGAGCACGTAATGAATTTTGAATGTATAGTCCACCAGGAACTCCATCCATCTCTACTGCCTCATGTTCAGATCCTTATGATTCAACATGTATTTCAAGCTCTTGTGGTCAGTATAAATATTGACCTTTATGCCGTATAAATAATGCCTCCATAGATTTAGCGCAAAAATCACGGCCGCCAACTCTAAGTCGTGGACTGGATAATTCCTCTCATGCACTTTCAGCTAACGTGAGCCATAAGTAATAACACTTCCATGCTGCAGCAGCTCACAACCCAATCCACTGCCCGAAGCATCGCTGTAGATCTCAAAGCCTTCGGTTCCACTTGGCGAACTTAGCACTGGAGCCGTGGTCAACCAACTCTTCAACTCTTCAAAAGCTTGTGCGCACTCCTGCGTCCAAACAAACTTCTGATCTTTCCTGGTCAACGTCGTGAGAGGTAACACTATCCGCGATAAGTTCTCTACGAAGCGCCTGTAATAGCACGCAAGCCCCAGAAAACTCCGGACTTCCGCTACCGAAGACAACATAGGCCACTCCCGTATCGCAACTATCTTCGTTGGATCTACCGCAATCCCATCACCACTAACTATGTGACTAAGGAACGCTACTGAGGGCAACCAAAACTCACATTTGGAGAACTTTGCGTATAGTTTGTTCCTACTCAGCGTCTCCAAAACCAAATGCAGATGCTTGAAGTGGTCCTCTTCGTACTGCGAGTACACAAATATGTCGTCGATGAAGACGATCACAAAGTGGTCTAAGTACTCCCTGAATGTTCTGTTCATCAGATCCATGAATACTGATGGCGCATTAGTCAGCCCGAACGGCATGACGGTAAACTCAAAATGCCCATACCTTGCGCTGAACGCTGTCTTTGGGATATCACTTTCCCTTATTCTCAGCTGATAGTAACCGGACTAAAGATCCAATTTTGAGTACACCGATGACTCGACTAACTGATCAAAAAGATCATCAATCCTTAGGATTGGAGACTTGTTCTTTTCCATTAACTTTTTCAGCTCTCTATAGTCGATAAAGAGCCGCAAAATTCTGTCCTTCTTCTTAATGAAAAGTACCGGTGCGCTCCAAGGCGACGAACTTGGACGCACATAGCCCTGCTCCAGCAACTCCTCTAGTTGAACCTTTAGCTCCGCCATCTCCTTAGGCTTCAACCTATAAGGAGAGCGTGACACAGGTTTGGCACCTAGCACTAACTCAATTGTGAAATCAATCTCCCGCTGAGGTGGGGCTCCAGGATGATTGTCCGGGAACACGTAAGGGTACTCACACACTATTGGGATACTACCCAAAGTGGGCTTAGGCTTTACAGCCCACACTAACGTGAAGAACAGCTCTGCGCCAGCACGAACTGCCTTGACAATCTAAAGAGCAGACATTAGAGTCTTGCTCGACCCCTTTAATCTCGCAAACGTTGTCTCCCGCCCAACACCTAGCTTGACTTCCTTACGGTTGCAATCTATGTATGCCTTCTGCTCCGAAAGCCAGTCTATAGCGAAAATGACGTCGAAATCTACTAACGGTAGTAACGACGCTAGCAAGTCAAACTCCTGACTCCCAATATGAATCTTTACGGCATAAATACTGTTCGCGCGCATAGAACACCCATTCGGCAACAACACATCCAATTTGTCCTTCGTCATCAAAGAAGGGACTCCGATGAGCGATATGAAACCTTCGGACAAAAAGGAGTGTGAAGCTCCTGTATCGAAGAGTGCTCTCGCCAAATTATAACAAATCAAAACAAAGCCTAAACAAACAGTAATAAGCTAACAAGCACTAGGTAACAGTATTTAAAACTAACTTGCTATAAATTTAAACTGTACCGCCTTGCCCTTTTCCTCGTAAGTTGCACCCTACTTTCTCTCGGACTTTGCACGTGCACTCCAACAGTCACGGGAAAAATGCACCGTCTTACCATAAGTGAAGCAAGCGCCCAGGGTTAAGTTAGTTGCCCCCGAAGCATCTGAGGAAGGGGATGGACCCGACATCCTAGCCTTCTTATTCCACCTACGATAACCAGACTTTGAAGTTGGCACCGTGAACTCTGACTTCTTAGCACCAGAGTTTTCAAATGCTCCTGACATAGCTTTCTTTGTCGCCTCAGAACCCTCCCGACTAACTCGGGCAAAGTTCCCTTTCTTGCCCCATGTATGACAAGTATAAGTAGCTTTGCGAGTACATACTTTATTCTTCTTTCTCAGCGTTCTGCGGTAGGCATACCTTATAGGATCTGCAGGGTTCAGTACCCTACTCACTGGTATCTGGTGAGTTTTCCTTAACTCTACTTCCAAAAATCTGGCCGACTCCACCAAGGCTCGAAATCCCAATAACTTTGGTCCTAGCAGTAGGATTCGCACTCGCTACGTAAACCATTAAAAAATCTATCGACTATAGATTGGTCGCTTTCCAACTCAAAGCCTGGGTAGCGCCTTATCATAAGGAATGCCTGCAAATTTTCGCAGACTGAGTGCGCTCCCTGCACTAAAAGCATGTTCATCTGCTGGCTCAATGGTCCTCTAAATGCCACTTGCTCCATCACACCAACCGGTGTCGAGGCCAGCTCAGGGACAGAGGGTTGCACATTCCTTCCATGTTGTGCGTTGGTCACTGCGAACACCGCCTCAACTACCCTTCTTATGGTTTCCATAGAAGGGGGTCTCGGGCACGTCGCTGGGTGCAATACTTTTCTCAGAAAGCATGCGTTCAGACTGCCACACGTCACTCCCGGACACCTATATTCATATAAAACACCAATAAGTGACCAAACAAAATTGCAAAAAGCAATTATAGGAACACGCAGGTTCCTCAAACATGTCTATTTTTATTCCTAAGTGGACATTCATGGGTTCTTTTCATGTTATAACGATGACGCACACACATGTGCTCACCACCCCTTAAAGTGATTTCGTCCACGAATTCATTTAAGATTGACCAAAACCGGTAGTCTGATATCAAATTATAACACCCTTATCCGTCACATAGTATATAGCAGTAGGTCCGGCCGGGGCCCGACGCCATATACCACGGACAGACCGGCGAGTTACTAGATGAAACCATTCAACCAATTCGTACGTCCTACACAGAGCATCTAGCGGAAGCAATTATTAAGTTTTGAAGGCAAAAACATAGCCAGAAGCACGAATGTCCACTAACATAACCCAGTAGGAATGAACTACAAAATACAAAAAAGTACTAGCCTTATGGCCTTACAATAGTTCACTATATTAAAATAGTGTTTTACAGACTTCGGGTCGCAGGCCGGCCACACATGAATCAAAAAAGTACACACTCAAGACCTTCAAGGGCCGGCTCAGTAATAAGGGCTTTGGCCTGCTATTTACCACTCGGCTCCGCAGCACCTGCAAGCACAATTCACCGCAACGGTGGCAAACAAGAATAACAGTCAGCTAAAGCCGACCAAATTATAACGATTTCGCCCCCAAACTCAGGGAGGCAAAGCTCATTCCCTGCACTTGTTAGCGTAACAAACAATATAGTGAATAAACACAACATCACAGGTGTAAGCTAACACGGCCACACACCCCATGCTCTCAGGGCACTAATTCAGTGAACCCGGTCAAAACCGCAGTCTCAACACAATCCCTTGGACGGAAAAATCTCGTGAGCATTTAGTCTTTCCGACCTAAGCCTAAGACTCGCACGACTATGCCAGTGGCCAGTCCCTTTTTCAGGTATCTGTCACCAAACCACATAGCCCGAGTCCGGTTCCACAAGCTCGTTGCTCACGCCGCACTATCAAACTTAAGACAAGCGCGCGGGTCAAACTTCGCCGGATCCCAAATTCATTCATACAATCACATAACCCAGTTATGTTCAAAGATAGCTCCCGGGCCGCCAAGATAGTAGAAATGCGTTTCCGCCCAGTTTTCTGGGTGCACCCTGTGGTTAATCCCCAAGGATCCCTGCTGCAATCTACCACGTAGAAACCCGAACACAACCAAAGGCATAGATTCTTCTCCGGCAAAACATGTATAATAAAACATCACTTATCCAGACCAACATGTCCGGGTAGGCCGACACACCATGCCTATGTTCGTTTCTCGATTTTTGACTCTAAATGCAAACAAGGGGGACTTTACATATCTACCCCAAGAAACACCGCAAACTCGTCGCACACTCACGGGAGCGGGTTTTCCCTATGCAAAAGAAGAAGAGCTTCACATGCTCAAGTAGAGAATCATTACCCTAGCATTCCTCTTCGGCGACATGGAAATTTACACGAATGAAAAGCACCGTGATGATCTCGCCTCCGTAGATCTGGACTCGGTTTGCAATTTGGCGCTCCGAATCTCCTCCAGCGACTGAATCTCCCCTCCTTTTTCCTCCTTACTCTCCCCTCTCTCTAGAAATTAGAAAGAGATAGAACTCAAGAGAATTAAAGCCCTAATCCCGGGTATATCCCAGCTAGGACAACCCTGAGCTGTTGGATCAAAAAATAAGGAAACAGACGGCCACGATTCGCATTCAAAATAAACTTCCTGGGCCGAACACGGCTTGCGACATGCCCGTGTCCAAGGCCGTGTAACTGATTCATCGCCGAAACCGTCGCATCCTGAAAAGATCACGGGCACTCGACACGCCCGTGTCAGGCTTGACACGCTCGTGTCATCCAGTACATGCCTGTGTAGATGGGCGTGTTCCTCCATCGACACAGGTCCAGCACCAACCCGAGTAGAACACGGGTATTCGACACGCTCGTGTCGAATTTGACACGCCCGTGTCGGACCCGAAAATGCCTTGGCTCAGGCCATGTCTCTCCCCCGACACAATTCGGTTATCAAACCGAGTAGGACACGGCCTGGGACACGCCCGTATCTCAAGCCGTGTTTGTTGTTCTATGCTCGTCGACTGCAATTTCATTAGCCGCATGACCATCGCCAAACCCGAGAATGACACGCCCTAGGGACATGTCCGTGTCCCTGGCCGTGTGACCTCTACCAAGTCCCGGACTTTGCTCAAAATGCCACCCATCGCTCTTTTGAGTTTCGGGGCATTACAAACTCCTCCAAGCTTGGAGGTTTTGGATAATTGCGAAGAGGTGGAGGTGGTGCACAAAAATCATTTTGTGGCGGTGGGTGCATCGCGTTCGAAGGGTTATTCAACTATAAATTTGGGTGGTTTCATAAAGCGGGATAATAACTATTTGGAAAAGCAAAGCACGACGCGGGAAAACAAGCAGCAGAAAAATTTTGAACAACATTTCTCGACATATTATTAACATAATCTAATTGTTCGGGGGCAGCAGTTTGCAATTCCCATACCTGAGGGGCGGAGGCAGCAGTCATCTCTGTTTTCTTCTTGATAAAAATTTCCACTTGCAGAGCAAGATGGGAGACATTGTCCACTTCAAATATACCAGCAAGTTTGTTTGGGAGGGACCTAGGCACATTCAACTGATATGTGTTCATGGCCATGTCCTCAAAAAACTAAAAAGTTGCTTTCAGGGTTTTGTGGTTTATTGTACCACCGGAAGCTGCGTCTATCATTTGCTTCGATTTAGCCCATTGTAAAACGACTGCACTTGCAACCATACAGGAAACGCGTGATGGGGGCATCATCTTAAGAGTTCTTTAAATCTTTCCCAGGTTTTATACAAGGTTTTAGAATCTATTTACCCAAAGGCAGAAATATCGTTTCTAAGTTTTGCGATTTTAGCTGGCGGAAAATACTTTGCCAGAAATTTTTTAGTTAGTTGATTCCAGGTGGTGATGCTGTTTTTTGGTTGAGTGTTCAACCATTGCTTAGCCTTAGTTCTTAGGTAGAAAGGGAAGAGTCTTATCCTAATAGCATCATTTATGAAACCATTAATATTTAAGGTGTCACAAATCTCAAGAAAGCTAGCTATATGAGCGTTTGGATCTTCATCTTGAAGTCTGTCATATTTCACATACTGCTGCACCATTTGAATTATGCTAGGTTTAAGTTCAAATTTTATTATTAGCTATAGCAGGGCAAACTATGCTTGATTCTGTACCATCTAGATTCAGCCATGCATAATAGGACATAGGCCTATGCAGGGATTCCTCAACGATGGGCTCTTCAATTCTTGTAGTAGAAATATACTCGAAATCCTCAATCGGTAGTTGGAGAGTAGGACCTTAAAATTGTGATCTTCTCCAAAAAGTACGCTCAATTTCGTGGTCCAAGTCCAAAATATCTGACGGATTTTCGCGGGTCATGCACTAGAAGAAGAGAAGATAAAGGAAAAGACAAAAAAAAACTAGAAAAAAGAGTTAAATATATTTTTTTGAAATAGATTTTTTTTAATGCTTTAACTCCCGAACTTCCCAAGGGCTACCCGATAAAAGGTTCGCAAGGTACTAGCCAAGATAGTGGTATTTAAGCCACATTGCCCTTTTCGAGAGAGTAAGGTGGTGTACAAAATTTGTGATGTAGGTTTCTATTAAGAGCGTTAGAATGTTTTTTGATTTTAAAATTTTTAAGAAAGAGGGAGAGAAAGAAAACTGATGAGAGTAATAGGTTCGTGATTTCAAATTATCAACAAAAGTGTATTCCCCAGCAACGACGCCAAAAACTTGGTGGAAGAATATTGGTAAAGAGAATAAAACCAAACTAGCAATCCATCTAGGCAAGTATACCTATCAAATTGTACCTAGGGGTCACAAGTGTCGTATAAAAATCCGGGAACTGTTGAGTTATCTTACTCACACGAAGACAATTATCTTATAAAAAGGACTTTTGTAGGGTTGTTTAACTAAAAGACTAGCAGAAGAAAACTACTTGCGATTAAGTAAAGAGCTACTAAAACTGATTATAATGAGGGTTGAAACAATGATAAAGAGAAGCACTCGATCGAGAATCACCTCGGCAAAAGTAGATTAAAGACAAGATAATAAACATAAGCTTAATAGGGTAAAGGTTCCTGACTGTGGAGGTTCCCAAATCTTGAACACGCTTCTCTCGAAGTCGTGCCCAACTAAGTTTAGGAAGGTCCGACCGAACTCTCATCCAAATCGGAGACCTAAAGCTCGCTTTACGCTGTGAACCCCGCTATTGGATTTCACTCCAATCTGGTAGATTTAATGTCTGCCTCTCTCGAGGGGTTCGTGCAACTCTCTTTACTCATGAGTGTTCACTCCAAACTATGATCCTCTTGGCTAGCTAAGAGTGGAAAAAATGGAAAATATATATCGATGATATATTTCCAAACATGATTATTCAAGAGTAAATCTAAGTCCTAAACCTTAAAAAGAAAAAGTAAACTAAAGTATCATAACTTAATAAACTCGATCCTCGGATCATCAAGATCGAGTACTAGGAGGATTAGTTTCTCATGGTGAAGTGGAGGAAGAGAGATGAGTAGGAGTGCATGGAGACAAAATGGAGACAAGAAACAATCAACACACATTATGTTAATTCAAAGAGAGTTTACAACTTGAAATAAAAGACTATTATACTTGCATGGACTGAAAATTAGGTTCGCATTAACAGTAAACTACTAAAGAAATTACAAAAATTATTACAAAAGAGTAGAACTAAAACAGAATGAAGAAAGGCTAAAAATGAGAAAGGAAGAGAGGAAGAACACTAAAGAAAGTGCTGAAAATGGCAGCACTTCCCTCTCCAATTTTTCTCTCCCGAAAACACAAGGGGTGGGGCTCAATTTATAGAAGTTTCAAAGAGCAGGACATGCCCACGCCTCCTATCATGCACGGAGATTAAACTCAGAACAAAATCTAGCAGGAAATGATGATTGCCTCGGTACGGGCCACGTGCATTAATGGTGGCAGCATGCTTTGTGGAAGAGCGGGACTTGTTCTCTAGCAGCAGGATTTATGCAGGGAGGACTCGACGAACGACAAAGAGTTCGTCAAACGGCGAAGAGAAGGAGAAGGAGGAGTTTGACGAAGAAGGGTGAGTACGATGAACTGGGAAGAATTCGTCGAACGAAGAAGGATTCGTCGAGGGGAAAATGGATCTCGACGAAGATGGGAAGAATTCGTCGAACGGAGAAGGATTCGTTGAATAGAGAATGGAGCTCAACGAAGAAGGGAAGAGTTAGTTGAACGTAGAAGGGAGCTCGACGAATCTGGAATGAAGGAGTCATTTGTCGAACGCAGAAAAGGCGTAGTTTGACGAACTAGGAACAGTTCGTTGAACGGAGAATGATGGTGGAGTTCGACGAATTTGGAAGAGTTCATCGAACGGAGAATGAGGCAGAGTTTGACGAATTTGGAAGAGTTTATCGAACAGAGAATGAAGGTAGAGTTCGATGAATTTGGAAGGGTTCCTCGAACGGAGAATGAAGGCGGAGTTCGACGAATTTTGAAGAGTTCGTCGAACGGAGAATGAAGGCGGAGTTCGACGAATTTTGAAGAGTTCGTCGATTGGAGAATGAAGGCGGAGTTTGACGAATTTGGATGAGTTCGTCAAATGAAGAATGAAGGAGGAGTTCGACGAATTTGGAAGAGTTCGTCGAACAGAGAATGAAGGCGGAGTTCGACGAATTTGGAAGAGTTCCACGAACAGAGATTTAAGGCAGAGTTTGACGAATTTGGAAGAGTTCGTCGAATGGAGATTGAAGGAGAAGTTTGACGAATTTTGAAGAGTTCGTCAAATGCAAAAGAGGCGTTCGACGAATTCCTGATCGACGAATTCTTAGCTCGACGAAACCTGGCTGAAAAACTACAAACCTGCAAAGAAAAGAGAAAACATTAATGACATTAATATATATAAAAAGGAGATCAAAATAAAGCTTTAAAACATGATTTAATTACAAAAAGAACTAAAAATTCCCAATTGTTTAGACTACAAAATGCGCTATCATCATCTCTCCGTATTCGCCTAAAGAAAAACTAAGCAGCGAAGCTATAAAAATAATATGCAGCGAACATAATTTCATCAGCGTGCGAGAGATCTCAAATAATTACAGAAGATTTCAATGTTCCGAGAAAAAGAGAGAACTTTGTGGCCCTATCACGCATGATGGCCCGTGATATAGGTGCGACCCATGCTTAGTGGTGGATAGCGAGGAAGGGGAGGGTGGCTTAGTACTGGATCCATTTCCACCTGCCCTGCCCTCATATACTGGATCAGGGCAGCACGCGAGGGTAGAAGTACTCGCGAACTGCCTATAATTCCCGCTGGGCCAGGTTAACCTGCTCCGTGGAGTGCCTGAGCCGTTCCTCCGCTCGCGTGATGTGAATTCCTGGAGAAGTAGTCCCGTCCCCGTCGGCTGGGCGCCTCATGCCCTCTAGTGCCGCAAACCGCTCCTCCACCTCGGCCTTATCCTCGTCCACCCTGTTGAGAACCTCCTGCAGCTTCAGGGATTGTTTCTAAAATAACTGTGTTGAAAGTGAGGGATAGATCTTATCATTACTCTAGGGGGGGGGGGTGAATAGAGTATTAAAAAATTATTAAACTATTTTTACAGCAGATTAAAAGTTAGTGATATATATAAGTATATAAAAAGAAATATCATAACACACAAACAAAAAGTAAAGGCAAACCAGATGACACAAGGAGTTTATAGTGGTTACCCAATAAACCTGGGTACATCCACTCTTCTACCAGTCTGGTAGGAATCCACTACAGGTTTTTGATCAGGTGCCTACCACCACAGATTTTTGCTTAGGAGCCCTGTCACAATAAGATCTATTTTTCTAAGGGAGATCTAGAAACCCTTTGAGCTATTGATCAGGTGCCCAAAAACCAATTTAAGCCTTTTGATCAGGAGACATAACAACCAAAAGGGGCTAACTTTTGAAGGGAGTTAAAAACCCTATACACAGGAAATGGAAAATAAAAATATGTTGTCTTCTCTGTCTCAAACCTTTGAGAATACTAGTGGACTTGATGAAGTCAAAGCTCCCCTGAGTTGTATGAGTTTTATCAAGAGTGGAAGATTTGCTTCAGGGTGTAGGCCTTCAAATGATGTTGCTCTTCAAGCTTTTAGACTGATTTTGATATTTCTCTCTTTAAAGCTTAAAGTAGTTGAAGAACACTGAGTGTATGAAAGTTGTATTATTTTTTACTATCTGCTAATACTTTTTACTGGATCACTTCTCTTGTGATTGTTATTTTTAATCTGTGTATCTCTCTCAATCATAAATTCATCTGAAAGAAAATGACTTTATATATGTTTTTGGATTCAAGACCATTTGAATTTTAAATCATTCCTTTGAAATCCTCTGCAAAAATTCTAGAATTCTGAACGGCTAATATTTGTATTTAATGTATTTTCGTAACTGTCCCATTGAATATGGTAGAGCAATAAATCTGTGAAAACCATAATTAATGTTGCCCGGAACGGCTATATTCTTGAGAATATTGAGCATTAATTATCAGAGAATTACAATCTTAATATAATAGAATTTGAAATCAAACTGAAAGTCGAACTAAGAAACTGCAGAGAAGAATAGTCGAAAAGAACCCTGAAAGAGTTTGTCGAACTCAGCAATGATTTCGTCGACCTGAACTCCAAGTTCGTCGTGATAAGAATTTTTCTATGTCGAACTGAGCTCCAAGATCATCGAGCTGAAAATATACTTGCCAATATGAGCTCCAAGTTTATCGAACTTAAATAGTCCTTCGTCGAGCTGAACTTCTGATATAAGATCATAATTCGTTGGTCTTAGCTGAACTTTCGTAGAGCTCAACTAAGAGAAGGAACTATGTGTTTGTCGATCTGAGATCGACGATCGTCGAGCTGAATTTAGCTATCATCGAATGACTTTCCTGTAATCATTTTAACTGCTTTCCTTTGAGGTCTTCTATCTCTAAAGTCTTCTGAAATTTAGTACTGACAGTCTAAGATGGTGTTGTTGACTTTGACCCTAGAATACCTATCACCCTAGACTATACATGTTGGGTCATTCTAAGAAATCCTAAAAGTAGTCATTGTCAAAATCCAAACATGGGTTCCAACAATCTCCCCCTCTTTGGGTGAGAATACTATTTACAAAGAATAAAGCAAGAAAATATATCTAGCAAAAATAAAACATTCAGCACATATATATACAATTGTGCTTTGAAAAAAAAATCAACAATAATAAAATTCAAAATGCATAGATAGAAAATTAAGAGACTTTATATGAAGAATCTGAAGAAGGTTTTGTGAAAACTATTTTCCTTTTTGGGTTAGCTGCTTGTAGTTTAGTCATTTTCATGTCTTGAGCACCAAGAATTTTTGCAGTTGCTGCTCTTGGCACTACAACTTCATGATTCAAATTCATATATGTGTCAACATTGAAAAGATTTTGTACCTGATATTTGTCCAGTTCTTTCTTTCTGTAAGATTACATAGCAGAGAATTGAGAGGAGTTCTTTCCTTCTTTCTTGGCCTTCCTTATTTGAAATAGATCTATCAACTCATTGAACCTAGCCATTCTATAGTTGGGATCCAATTCTGGATCATAAGTAGGAGAGGGAGGTCTCTATGGACTTGATTTTTCTTCTTGAACATCTTGAACTTTTTGCTGGCTGCTTTGACTATCAGACTACTCTTGTTGTTTGTTCTGTTGATTGCTTGATTGAGTTTCTGACTTAGAAGGTATTTCTTTACTGTTAGGAGTTTGTCTTGATTGATAGGAATAAGAAGCAGACCTTTGAGCTTGAGAAACATTGCCTGCTGATCCTGCCGCAGGAGGAGGAGGAGGTCCTCTCCAATACTTCTTATGAGGAGAATTGTATCTCTACATCTTATTTCTTATCTTTTGCTCATTCTTAGAAAGTCTCATCCAATAGGGAGTATCTGGAGTGAGAGTAATGTTGTGAAAAATATAGTAGGGGGTGTCTGTTGTGGGGTTTGGTTTTGGAGTAGCCTTGATTTGAGCCTTCTTTTTGGCTTTCCTCTTCTTAGAACCGGTATCCTCTTAATCATCAAACTCATCATAATTATCAGAATCATTAGCACGATTATCATATAACTCATCAATTTGATTAAACAAATCATCTTGATTTACATCTTGAACTTCTAGCTCTTTTGATGTAATATCTGTAATGACTTGAGCCTGAACATTGTCACTTTCTCCTTGCATATCTTGAAACATAATTTCATCAAGGTCTAGCATGGGGGACTAAGCCCAAGCATAAGTTGGAGGAGAGAAAGCATTTGGCTCTATAATAGAAATAATACAGAAACTATTTCTAATTTCTTCTAACACATAAGAATACCCTAGAGAAGAATAGCAAATAATTGCTTTCGAATAATAAGATACTGTATCAGCTGGTATATTACTGTCATAAAATATATCAAAAGAATGAAGTAATGAATGAATATCAACTGTAGGATTAATGATGAAATCACCAACAGTGATCATTGTTGTATCAACTGACTCTTCTTCTAAACAAATCATTTCAGTATCATAATCAAGAATTTCAACTATTTCTATTGCTGTAATTTTTACTGCTGATGTTGCTACTGAAGGAGCTACTTCATTAGACATCTCCCCCTGCCTGGTTTTAGAGAGACTTGAATTTAGGCTCCCAGAAGAAGGGATATTGGAAGAAGCCAGCTGAGCAGTTAGAAGGGAAATAGAAACAGTGAGAGGGGCAATAGCCTCAGCTATGAGCTTCTTAAGAGAGGGAGTGATGAATTGAAGAAGATCATTAGAATTGTCAGAGAAGTATAAATATAGTGGATCAGGAGTAGAGGGGGTATAGGTGGATTGGTGACCACAGTTCGAACAGATGGAGAGAGCTTGAGGTAGGTCTGAATGATGGAAGGTTGGGAATGTTGGTGGAATATATAGAGGGATGGCATCAGGAAGTTCATCTTGAAGAGCTGAACGTTGTGGAGAGGGTTGAGGAAATGGAGATGAGAGTATATTGAAGGTAGGGGATGATAGAGGTTGATCTGGAAGAGTAGAAGTGGATGGAATATAAGCAAAATGTGATGTTTGAGGTGATTGAGGAGGAGATGGCGTATCCTCAGGAATGTGGATTGGTGATTGTGGTGGAGATGGAGGTGGAGATGGTGAAACAGGAGGGATGTAGGTAGAAGGTGTGTCTCTAATAATAGTGTATGGTATATGAGAAGGAGACGGAGGACCAGGTGCTTCTACAGGGGTTGAGAGAGTGGTTGTTTCAGCCATGGTGTCCACTGAAGCTATCCTGGAAGAGGAAGCCCTTGAGGGCTTTGGGATTACCCTCTCCCATCTGATAAAGAGGGCAGAGGTAAGCCTCTTAGAGGCATAGATAAAGATGGTCTGGGAGACCAACAGTTCTGGCACCTTTGCTAGGAGGAAGATGCCCAGAACTCTTCCAAAACTCACAACCTTCTTACAAGTTTTCTTTTTAATCAAATCAAACAGAATAACTTACTGATTTCTAATTAACCAGGGCACTCATCAAAAGGAATTGGTGTCTGGTAATATGGTCATGGGTAGAGTTCTTGCCCAAGATGACTTTGCCAACCACATCAGCCAAAAACTTGTATTTAACAGTCAAGTTCTTTTTCAGTTGTTTATTACGGTTTCCTTGGGTGTGACCCATGATACCTAGCATATCCTCAAACTCATTGTTAGATAATTCAAAATAATCTTCCCCATTTACAAAACCAAAAACTTCTATAAGAATATTTGGGGTAAGAAAAACCTGATGACCAGAGATTGATCCAGAGATGGAGGTTAATTCTAGAAATGTTGCTTTGAAAACCCATTCTTTGATTTCCTACACTGGAAGCTTGATTCTTAGGGTCGTACACTTTCTCAATTGAGGAGCCTCAAATAACTGAAGGATGTCTTTGAATATTTGATCTGAATGGTTGAAAGAGTCGATGTCAATATCGAATCCTGCATCAAACTTCATTCTAGAGAGGGTTGCCGCCGAACTTGTCATGCTTGCAAAAATAAAAGATCAAGTGCACGAGAACTGGAAAGCGAGGGATGGAGTTCGATGAAAGCCTAATTATAGGTTTTCAGAAGATGAAGCAGCGAACTCCGTCTGATGCAAAAGAAAATCTTCGAACTTAGGTCGATGAAAAAAATTCACGAAGAAATAAAAGTGTCGATCGCACTTTGAAGAGGGGGAAAACAGTTCGTCATTCTTCGGTCGACGAAACATTTTCTGAAGAAAAATCGTTGATCTATGTTCGACAAAAACGTTCACAAAGAGATTTCGTCGATCTTCGTTCGACGAAAAATCTCATGAAGAGTGCACAGATTGTCGATCTCCGTTCGACGAAAGGTGACCAATTCTTCGACCTTAGACAGAAATCAAATTAAACCTTCTCCATTAATCATACCTAGTTGATTTCAGAAGAACAGATGTTTCTTTTCATCTAATGGTTTGGTGAAGATGTCTGCTCTTTGTAAATCAGTAGGGATAAAGACAAGATTAATTTTATTTTTGTACACACAATCTCTAATGAAATGATGTCAAATCTCTATATGTTTGGTTCTACTATGAAGCACTAGATTTTTTACAATTGAAATAACACTAGTATTATCACAAAAGATGATTGAATTATTTAAGTTGAACCCATAATTCAGTAATTGGTTTTTAATCCACAATATCTGTGAGCAACAACTATCAGCTGCCATGTACTCAGCTTCAGTAGTTGATGTTTACACAGATGTTTGTTTCTTGCAAAACCAGGAAACAAGCCTATATCACAAGGAAACTAACAAGTTCTTAATATGCTTTTCCTATCAACTCTACATCCAGCATAGTTAGAATCTGAAAATCTAGTTAAGTCAAATTCTGTCTCTATTGGATACCAAAGTCCTAGATTTGGACAACCCTTTATATATCTCAAAATTCTTTTTAATAAACTTTGGTGAAATTCTTTAGGATTTACTTAAAATCTAGCACAAATGCATATAGAAAACATAATATCTGGCCTAATAGTTGTAAGATACAATAAGGACCCAACAATAGCCCTATATGTTTTCTGATCAACTGGTTTGCCCTACTCATTAGAATCAACTACAACATTGGTTGGCATGGGTGTTTTCATTGCTGAGGCATCAGACATCCCAAATCTTTTAATAAGCTCCTTAGCATATTTGGATTGAGATATAAAGATACCATCAGGGGATTGCTTCACTTGGAGACCAAGGAAGTAGGATAGTTCACCCATGCTACTCATTTCAAATATTGAATGCATCAAGTCAGAAAACCTTTTGCAAAGCTTGGAATCAGTAGAGCCAAATATTATATCATTTATATATATTTGAAATAAAAAAAATTTATCCTTTTGATGCCTGAAAAACAATGTTTTATCTACCATGCCTCTAGAAAATTTATGCTCTAAAAGAAACTAGCCAAGGTCTCATACCAAGCTCTTGGAGCTTGCTTTAGACTATAAAGGGCTTTATGATATTTAAAAACATAAGAGGGTTAAGTTAAAAAGATAAAACCTAGTGGTTGTTCAACATACACTTCCTGTTTGAGTTCTCCATTGAGAAATACACTCGTGACATCCATTTGATAAATTTTTAATTTCTGATATGCTGCATAAGCAAGAAAAATCCTGAGAGCCTCTAGCCTTGCAACAGGGGTAAAGGTCTGGTCATAATCAATGCCTTCCTCCTGAGAATTTCCTTGAGCCACCAATCTTGCTATGTTCCACATAATTGATCCTTGAGCATCCAACTTGTTCCTGAATACCCATTTAGTTCCAATGACAGGGTAGTCTTTGGGCCTTGTAATAAAATCTCAAACTCTACATCTTTCAAATTGATTGAGTTCCTCTTGCATTATAATAATCCAATAGGGATCTTGCTCTACATCTTTTATGGATTGAGGTTCAATCTGAGAAAGAAAGCAAGCATCCATCTGATCATGATTGAGTTGATGCCTTGTTTGCAAAAGAACTAATATGTCTCCAATCACTTGAGATATAGGATGATCTCTAAGTGTGACTAGATTAATGGGTAGAGTTGGTTCTTCAACCACTTGTGGAATTAATTCCTCTTGTGGAATTTCATTAGCCACAACATCTTCAACATGAATTTCTTGAATATCTTCATCACTATCATCAACAGTAATCTGTTGAGAAGGATGTGATATATCCAGTTGTGTTAGGATTAAATCATCCATTTTCTCACACAGATTTGGTACCTGCAAATTTTCTATGGTAAAAGAATCATTCTCCTTGCAAAACAAGTTAGTCTAATCAAAAATTACATGTACAGATTCTTCCACTTTTAATGTTGATTTTTTATAAACCCTATAAGCCTTGCTGACTTTGGAATATCCAAGAAAAATTCTCTCTGCAGCTTTAGCTTCAAACTTTTTAAGATATTTCTTGTCATTATTATGAATATAACATATACAACCAAATACTTTAAAATAGTTTATTTTAGGTTTCTTCCCTTTAAGTAATTCACAGGGGTCTTACCCTTAAGTTTATGAATTAGACTTCTATTCAGAACATAGTTTGTTGTGCTTACTGCCTCTGCCCAAAAGGATAGGGGCAAGTGAGCATCTGCAAGTAATGTCCCTGCAGATTCAATCAAGGTTCTATTTTTCCTTTCAGCTACCCCATTTTGTTGAGGAGTTCTAGGAGTAGAAAAATAATGCATGATACCTTCCTTATCATAGAATTCTTACATGAGAAGATATTCAAACTCAGTTTCATGATCACTTTTGATCAATGCAACTTTAGTAGAGTACTCAATCTATATGCTCTTAAGAAATTCTGTAAGAACTTTAAAGTTATCTGACTTGTTTTTTAGAAAGAAAACCCAAGGGAAATCATCAACAATCACTAAGGTATATGACTTCCCACCCAAGCTCTGTACTGCTATAGGTCCAAACAGCTCTATATGTAGCAAGTACAAGATTCTGGGTGAATCACTTTTATTGATGGATTTAAAACTATTTTTAGTTTGATTGCCTAATTGATAAGCCCTGTAGAGTCCTTCCTTCTTGTAGGAGCTAGAAAGTAGTCCTCTAACAAGGTTGTCCTTAGATAATTTAGCTATTGTCCTAAGGTTTACATGACCTAGTCTCTTATGACATAATTCACTGGCTTTACTAATCTGGTTAAATAAGCAAATTTATGATTTAGCTAAATTGAAATTAACTAAGTATATGTTTCCTTGTTTAATACCAGTTAAAACAATTTTGTTTTTATCAGAAATAATAAGGCATAAGGACTTGTTAAAAGTTACCTGATAACCTTCATCACATAGTTGACTTATGGATATGAGGTTAAGCTTCAGTCCATTCACATAAGCTACCTTTTTGAATGTGATGGCTCCAATCTTGACATTTCCATATCCTTTTGTTTGTCCACAATTAGAGTCTCCAAAGATCACTTTGGGTCCATGCTTTGCTTTAAAGTCACTAAGTTTGGCCATTGACCTGTCATATGTTTTGAGCAACCACTATCCAAATAACACTGTTCCTCTGTGTTAGGATAGTTCTTCACCTGCATAAAAATAAGTTAGGTGTTTTTGACCCAGGTTACCTTGGGTCCTTGATTTCTTTCAAAATAGTAACTAGAAATATAAGAACAATTAGGTTCATCCTTATAATCTAATGGATGATATCTCCTAGGAGGGATTATCCACTGAGTAAAAGGACTAACAAGTTTTGGTTTCTAATTATTAGTTTGATAAAAATTAAATTTTCTGTTTTGAAAATTTGAGTTCGATGAATTTAGTTGAGTTCGTCGATCTGAGTTCGACGAAAAGTATTAATTTCATCGATCTCGGTTCACAAAATGATAATACTAATTTTCTGCATTCCACGATCGTTGATCTCTGTTTAACGAAACATGTTGATTTTGTCGAGCACCCTTTGTTGAGTAAAAATACCCAAATTCTGGGTTCAGAGTTCGTCGATCTCCGTTTGACGCATAATACTGATTTCGTCGATCTCGGTTCGACGAATTTTGTTGAACATTATTTTTATGAGATTTTTTATTTTTCTTTGATTTATTCTTTGGTAAGATTTTAGTATTTTTATTTGTAAGTTGTAAAACTTCTTTTCCTTTTTCTTTTGCAAAAATGAAATTCATGGGTTTAGATAATATATTTTTCTCAAAAATATAAGGCTGACTTTATGAA
Organism: Platanthera zijinensis; assembly: GCA_039513925.1. Classification (NCBI taxonomy): domain Eukaryota; kingdom Viridiplantae; phylum Streptophyta; class Magnoliopsida; order Asparagales; family Orchidaceae; genus Platanthera; species Platanthera zijinensis. Next base: position 205,740,015 of record CM077078.1, read on the forward strand.
GCACCCAAGCCTAGTTTGCTATTTAATCTAGCATTCACTGTGCTTGTGATGTCCATCAATTTGATACTTCTCCCATTAAGGGATTTTTCAAATATTTTAGCCTAATATAGTTTACTTTCTAAAGATAATATTTTTTCTGAATCATTTTTTAAGTCTTCTTTAAGTATTTAATTTTCTGAAGAAAAATTATCAAGTTCAATTAATTTTTCTCTGAAAAGTTTGATTTCCGTCTCAGATTTAATAAAATCTTTACCTAATAATTTAAAGTCTGATTTGAATTGATCAGAAGTAAAATCAAAGGTAGAGATTACCTGGTTTTCCCTTGATTCTGATTCTGACTCAGAGTTGCTGCATGATGCATTGATTGCCATCATATAGATCTCTTTAGCTTTTACTTTTTCTTCATCCACACTGGAGCTGGATGAAGAGTCTGAATCTGAGTCACTTCATGTCTCAGCTACAAATCCTCTCTCTTTCTTCCCGTATTTGTTGGAAGAGAATTTGTTGGAGTACTTTCTGGAGTCTATCTCCTTCTTCTTTTCTTTCTTCTTCTCCGTGTTAACCCAGAAATCGGCGATCCCTCCCAAGGTAGCCAGCTCGCAAAATCGCGGTCTGCACCAGGAGTTTGCGGCCTGTGAGCCTTTCCTTCAAAGGGTGGGCGGACTGATCTCTCAGTCCGCTCAGTCCGCTCAGTCCGCACAGCTAGGGCGGTCTCCCCAGTCTGAATGCCCAGGTCGCGCAGTAGCCGCTCGTTTTGCAGGGGCTGCGGACTACTTCCTAAGTCCTCCCCTGCAGGTCGCGCGACTAGTTTGGTTAACCGTCCAGTGGTTCCTTTTTCCCCTCAGGTGCAAACTGCTCAACTTAGTGGCAGACTCGAAATCCATATCCGCCCAGACCGCACGCTAAATGCTCAACCAGAGGCGGCGACCAGCCCTCGTGTCCGCTAGATGTAGGCAGACTCAATATCAGCTTACCGCGCAGTCTGCCAATCTCACTGGCCAGCCCGTCTGGTCGCTAACCCTTGTCCCCAAGCAAGGGGCGCTACCAGTCAACAGTGGCTCTTGCCAATAGGCGCGACCTGGACTCTTCAGTCAGCCAGGTTGGCAGTCCTTGTCGCCGATCAATGGAGATAAGCCACTAGCAGACAGCCTGCTCAACCTGTCCGCCGCGAGATAGGCAGACTTGCTGAGCAGTCCGTCAGATCAGCCCCAGCTCGACAGCCTGCGATCTGCCCTTCCTCCACCGCGGGATTGGCGGACTCGTTCTACAGTCTGCCGGTTAGCCCTCTAGCTTCTCGGTGTCATCTTCTACCCATTAGAGGGCGAACTCCTCAGCTCGCACAGCCTAGCGCGAGCTCGCTCGGCAGTAAGGGCAGATACGTCCCAGTCCGCATACAACAACAGCCATCTCCGCCTGCTCCAAGTCCCATACAGCGCAACCTGGCGTGGACTTTGCGGACTCAATGTTTGTACTCACTCAGCTCACCGCCTCACCGGCGATGACGTTACCAAGATCGTTACTGAAAGTGAGGATAGATACAACTCTAGAGGGGGGGGGGGGTGAATAGAGTATTCAAAAATTATGACACCCTACTCACCTCCCTTAGAGTTAATTTGCGGAATGAGTTTATAGATATTTGAAACCCTAGAGCCTAACAGAAAGTGTAGTGCACAGAAGAAAGCTAACTGTAATTACAGTTGGGCTTTGGCCCTATCACAGCAACTAGCAATCCTAGTTTTGTCTACTCACAGCCATAGTGCAATAATTAAATGAAGCAACACAGACGACACAAGAAGTTTATAGTGGTTCCATCTAAATAGGTACGTCCACTCTTCTACCACCCTGGTAGGAATCCACTACAGGTTTTTGTTACGGTTCCCTTCCACCAACTGATCTGCTTCAGGTAGATCAAGTAGACCCTTTGAGCTTTTGATCAGGAGCTCAAAATCCAACACAGGTTTTTGATCAGGTGCCCTGCCCCCAATGTTCACTTTTGAAGGGAGTAATAACCCTTTATACAGGAGGTTGAGAGAGGGTTAGAGGGTCTTCTCTATTGTTAAAACAGATTAGAGAAGCAAGTTGATTGTATAGAGCTAGAAAGCTCTAAAGAATCAAAGCTCCCCCTGGCTTAGTGATATCCAGAAAGAATTCTTGCTTCAGGGTGCAGGAACTCTTCTGAACTTGTGAAAGAGAGCTGTCTTGAAGTTCTTGAATGAGTAGCTTGAAGGAGACTCTTGATTTGTAATGGATGTCCTTCTTCAACAGCTTTTCTTTCTTCTTCTTCTTCTTGAGACTCTGAGTGAGTGTTCCATACAGCAGGATGAACTCAGGATTGAAGAAGAGAGAGATGAAGAAGGTCGATCTTCTCAATTGAATGCAACAAATATCTGAGAGTTGTATCTCTTTGAATCTGTATATCAATATCTGTGTTGATCTCTCTTCTGTGTGTGTATGTTGTATATCTCTTTTCTTCTTTAAAAAGAAGCTCTTTATATATGGGCCTTTGTAACAGCTCTAATCTTTGTTTGAATTTTGTCTTCTTTTGAGATCTTCGATCTGGGCTGCAAGTAGCACAAAACAAAACATATCCTGCCGACAGACAAGCTATAAAGGGATAATGGTTTCTAAGAAGCTGCAAATCCAATCTGAAAAAAGGAGTACTAAAGAAAGTCACATCAGACTAAACTCTTTACGACAAGAGAAGACTTTTGTGTCTAACGGCTATAAAGGACAGCATGGCAGAATAAAGCAAAACGATATTTCAACTAATAAGACAAAAAACTTTGTCAGATAAAGCTTGACTTATGCACAAAGGATGGGGCAAAGATTGCCTTGAGATGTATGCACAAAATCAATGAAATAATCTTTAATAAAATATGCTAAATAAACAGGAAATAAATCAAAGAACAGAAGGAGTACAAAATTACTAAGGAAGACAGAAGAACGCCGAACGACCCTCGGAGATCGTCGACCGAACCACAGAGATCGTCGACCTATCAGAACAGATAGTCGAACGACACAGATAGTCGAACTATCAAAGCAGATAGTCGAGCTATCAAAAAGATAGTCGAACCATCAAACAGATGGTCGAACTATCAACACAGAGCAGATAGTCGAACTATCAAACAGATAGTCGAACTATCAACAACAGAACAGATAGTCGAACTATTAGAGCAGATAGTCGCGCTATCAGATAGTTGAACTATCAAGGCAGATAGTCGAACTATCAAACAAAACAGATAGTCGAACTATCAAATAGATACTCGAGCTATCAGGTAGTTGAACTATCCAAGCAGATAGTCGAACTATCAAACAAAACAGATAGTCGAACTATCAAACAAATAGTCGAGCTATCAGATAGTTGAACTATCCGAGCAGATAGTTGAACTATCAAACAGAACAGATAGTCGACCTATAAAAGCAGATAGTCGAGTTATCAGATAGTTGAACTATCAAGGACGATAGTCAAACTATCAAGAAATCTTTCTGGTCAAAAGAAGTCGAGCGGGGTTCGACGATCGACGAGGCAGATACCACAGATCGTCGAGCTAACAAGAATTGAAATAACTCAGAGATAGACGATCTGCTGACTGACGATAGTCGACCAACTGATATACGATCGTCAAACCGTTGATAGACGATAGTCGAGCGGCGTTCGACCATAGTCCAACCAAAAACAACTTAACCAAATTTTCATCTAGATAAGTGACAATTCTACAACTAGAGCAATCTAACTAAACAACTATCCTTTGACCATAGATAAATCTTGGGTCAAGAAACTAAATGAGAAGACTGAACTCAAATCCAAACTAGGGTACCAACAATCTCCCCCTATTTTGGTCAAGTCTCTCAAAACAAAAACTACAGGAAATAAATATAATTCAGGAAAAGAAACACCTAAGCAACAAATTGCATTAAACAATCAGTCAAAACAATCTGACAATAAATAAAACTTAAGCAGCATCAGAATCTGGTTTAGATACAGAAGAACCAGGAAGAAAAGAAATTTTTCTGAAAGGATCTAGAGCTTCCTTCTTTGATATCTTTAAATCTTATTCTCCAATAATTTTAGATTCTCCTGTTCTTGGCACTACTGCTTCTGGGTGCTTTTCCATATATTTAGAAGGATCAAAAACCTCAGGTCTAACCTGGAATTTGTCTAGCTCTTTCTTTCTGAATTTAGACATAGTAATTAAGCTTGTAATATCTTTTCCTTCAGCTTTGGCCTTTCTGATTTGAGCTGATCCAACTAGTTCAAGAAATCTAGCAATCCTGAAATCAGGATTAAGCTCTTGACTTTCATATTCATTTTCACCAGTTGAATCTAAAGGTTTTACAGTTTTGAATTTTGTTGAGAGTTCCAGCAAACTTGCAGCTGGCTCTTTATTTTCTTGAATAACTAAAGAAGCTGGAGGAGCAAACTCAGCATATTTTTTACTTGATTTTTCAGAGAAAATAACTCTTTTACCTTTTGAATCAGTTGTCTTTATTTGAGCTGGCTTTTTGGATAGTATGCTTTTGCTTTCTTTTGGAGACGATGCTTTCCTCTTGGGTGAAGGAGGAGGAGAAAAGGTTAGCTTCTGATATACTACCTCCTTCACTTGCTATTTTGTATCAGCATCTTGTCTTTGATGTCTAGATTGAGATCTGCTTTGATATCCTGGATTGCTTCTTTTTGATGAGCTTGAGACTGAGTGAATCTAGCAGAAGGGGCCGATGGATTGGCAGAAATATTTCCAGATGCTCCTGCACTTGGAGGTAGAGGAGGAGGACCTCTAGGGGTCCACTTTGGAGCTGGACTATCATATCTTTTACTTTTCTTTCTCTGCTTTTGCTGATTTTTGGATAATCCCATCCAATGTTGATATTCTTTGGATTTGGGATCTATCCCTTTCAGTATATAATATGGAACGTCATGATCAGGATTAGGAGGAGGAGGAGCAGCTGCTTTACTTTTTCTTTTAGCTGCTTTCTTCTTCTTAGACTCTTCTGAATCATCAGAGTCATCCTCATCCTCAGAATGAGATGATGGAGGTTGATCATAAGGATCAAAAACCTCTTGCTCAGCTTTTTATTTGTCTTTTAATGTAGCTTTCTCTTTCTCTTCTTCTAAGGCATCCTGTGCCAGAAGAGTATGCAGATCTAGTCCTGGGGTGCCATCCCAGACTGTAGATTTTTCTTCTTGAACATCTGAAACTTTTTCTTTCTCAGTTGCAACTGTCTTGAGGACCAGTTCATCATACACAGCTGTTTGAGCTAGAGGAGAAGATACAGGATCTTGAATGGCAGGTTCTTGCACTAGTTCTGGAGCTGGTTCTGGAGCAGGTTCTTGAGCAGCTTGATCTTCTTCCACTAGATCTGTAGTATCAGGAACACAGATTTGCTAAATGGAATTGAAATATCCCTTCTAGGTATTCACAGACTAGCATGTAAGTTAACATGTCAAGGAATTGAGTAAATGAATTACCTTTAGGATTTTCTTCAGAATTTCCTAACTCCCACAAGTCATCTAGATAGGAGGTAATTACTCCTTCTAGGAATAGAGCAACTATGGGAGTAGAAGCTTCTTCAAGGCACACTTTGAATGCAAATTCTATTTCCATTATGATATCGGAAGGCCTCTTAGCTGGTGCTGGTACTGCAAATGATGAGGGAATGTCAACTGGGACTGCTGTTTCTTCTTGAATCTCAGCTTGGGTCTCTGCTGGAAGAGTAATAAGGGGCATTCCTGAGGCATCTTCCTCGAACATCTCCCCCTGCCTGATTTTAGTAGATACTGAAGTCAGGCCCATAAATGAAGAGGGCTCAGCAGACATGGAGAGGGCTAAGATGGAGGATGACAGGGAAGAGATGGAAGAAACGAGAGGGGCAATTGCTTCTTCAATCATGATTTTGATTGAAGGAGTAATTAGCTCCAAGATGTTTGCAATGAAAGCTGGAGTTATTTCAAATGAAGTGGATGGGGGAAGCTCAGTAGATGGAAGATCATCAGGGACGGTGGTCTCCTGATGAGACATGTTATGAACTTGGGTTTGATGGGTGGATGCAGGAAGATCAATATGATCTGAATGAGAAATTGGTGACTGAGGTGGAGTGGGGAGAGTCTCAGAAACCAACAGATCAAAACTAGGATGAGAAATCCTAGCAAGATGTGAAGGGAGTGAGATGTTGGTGGTGATGCATGCAGAATAGTGGAGGAATCAAGTAGAAGAGAGACAGTGGATGTAGATGGTAATGTAGAAGTAGATGGCACTTCAGTAGAAGTGGATGGTAATGCAGATGTAGACGAAATGGGAGGAATGGAGGAGCCTTCTTCATGTAGGTGGGGAGTGACTGAAACAGTCCTGGTGCTCTTAGATACAACAGGAGCTACCCCAGCTGGTGAAGGCTTTTGAATGCTCCTTTTCCACTTAACAAATAGGGTTGGGTCCATTTTCTTACTGGCATTGAAGGAAGTAGAAACTGTTCCCAACAGTTGGGGATATTTCTCTTTTAAGAAAATTCCTATCACCCTTCCAAGGGTTACTTCCTTCTTACGGTTCTTCTTTCTTATAAAATCAAACAATATCCCTGCCCAATCTATCTCTTTCTTATTGATAATTGCACTCATCAGGGCAAAATGCTGCCTGGTTATATAATCATGAGCCGAGTGCTTACCTAACTGCACTTTTCCAACCAGTTAAGCTAAGAACTTAATCCTCAACGGGAAGTTCACTTTCAGCAGCTTTGTAGGGATGCCCTCAGCATGACCTAGCTCGACGAGCATCCTTCCATACTCTTAAACATCTTGGTCATATTCTTCTTGACCATTCAATAGTCCAAAAATTTCAGTCAGAACGGCGGGAGTCAGGATTACCTCTTCGCCGCCTATTGTCCCGGTCATGGATTCGTCACTGGAAGACGAAGAGTAAACCCATTCTTTGATCTCTGGGATGTTGATCTTGATGCTTGTTGACATCATCTTTTCCAAACATTGATCCTTGCAGAGCTGTAGCATCTCTATAATCTCCGCATCGCAAGCGCTGAACGAGTCGAAATCCACGCTGAAACCGACGTCGAACTTCATCGCAGTTAGGAGAGCTGGAGCAACTGCCATTGATTTGGTTGGAAAGGATGAAGAAGACGAAACGACAGAAGACACGGGGCAGAGCTCAAGCAGAAAGACAGAATATGAAAAGACGAGCTCTATCGACTACTAAAAAGACGATCTCTTAACCTAGGTCGACCATCGGTTTTATATTAAAACAGCAATCATCGATCTATTTTAACAGATCCTGGAGACGATAGTTGAACGGTCGTTTGACGATCGTTTCCTGAAGCAGAGTAGTCGATCAATCGTTCAAATATTTCTGTCTTCACAAACAAACAAGCCATCGTCACCCATAGGTCGACGATAGACTCGACCTGTTCGACTATCGTTGAACGTCGTTCGACGATCTTCAAATAGATTTCAAAAAGGCAGAAGTCACACTTAGTCTTTTCCATTAATCATGCCTAGTTGAACCAAAAAGAACACATGCTTCTGTTCATCTAAGGGCTTGGTGAAAATATCACCTCTCTGAAGGTCAGTGGATATGAACTCAAGGCTGATCTTGTTCTTTTCCACACAATCTCTCAGGAAATGGTGTCTAATCTTAATGTTCTTGGTTCTAGAGTGGTGCACAGGATTTTGTGCAATGGAGATAATACTGGTACTGTCACACATGATTTTGGTGTTCTTGTGTATGTACCCATAATCCAAAAGCTGGTTTTGAATCCACAGGATCTGTGAACAACAACTAGCAGCTGCTATATATTCAGCCTCTGCAGTTGAAGTTGAGACAGAAGCCTGTTTCTTACAGAACCAAGAGACCAATCTCTCTCCCAGGAACTGACATGTTCCTGAGGTACTTTTCCGGTCAACTCTACAACCAGCATAGTTAGAATCAGAGTATCCAATTAACTCAAATTCTGATTCAGCTGGGTACCATAGTCCTAAATTTGGACATCCCTTCAGGTATCTCAAAATTCTCTTGAGAAGAATAAAATGAGATTCCTTGGGGTTGACCTGGAATCTAGCACATAGGCATGTGGAAAACATTATATCTAGTCTACTTGCAGTTAAATACAATAGGGAACCAACAATGGCCCTATAGTTTTTCTGATCAATTGGCTTACCCTGATCATCAGAATCTATAATTACATTAGTAGCCATAGCTGTATGCATTGCTGAAGCATAAGCCATCCCAAACTTCTTTACCAATTCCTTGGCATATTTGGATTGGGAGATGAAGATGCCATCAGCATCTTGCTTTACTTGGAGACCAAGAAAGTAAGACATCTCACCCATACTACTCATCTCAAACTTAGAATGCATCAGGTCAGAGAACTTTTTGCACAGTTTGGGATCAGTGGAGCCAAAAATAATATCATCCACATACACTTGAAATAAAAGGATGGTGTCCTTGTGGTGCTTAACGAAAAGTGTTCTATCAACTACTCCCCTAACAAAGTTGTGCTCTAACAGAAAACTAGCTAGAGTGTCATACTAGGCTCTGGGTGCTTGTTTAAGTCCATAAAGAGCTTTTTGCAACTTGTAAACACATGAGGGTTGAGTTGAAGAGACAAACTCAGGAGGTTGTTCAACAAACACCTCTTCCTTTAGCTCACCATTTAGGAATGCACTCTTGACATCCATCTGAAAGACCTTAAACTTCATATAGGCTGCATAGGCTAGAAAGATACTTATTGCCTCTAGCCTTGCAACAGGGGCAAAGGTTTTGTCATAGTCTATACCTTCCTCCTTTCTATAGCCCTGAGCTACAAGCCTAGCTTTGTTCCTTATAATAATTACATTTGCATCTAACTTGTTTCTAAACACCCACTTGGTGCCTATGATCAGTTGGCCTTTAGGTCTTGGAACCAAAGTCCATACTTTACATCTTTCAAATTGATTAAGCTCCTCTTGCATAGCAATGATCCAGTGGGGATCTAGCTCAGCATCTTTTATGGTGAGGGGCTCAATTTTTGAAAGGAAACAAGCATGCATCACATCCTGTCTTAATTGATGTCTTGTTTGCACACTAGCTGATATGTCATCAATCACTTGAGATGTAGGATGATCTCTAAGTGTGACAAGATAAGCAGGTGGGATGTGATATTCAGCAACAGTTGGGATTAATTCCTCCTGAGGAATTGGATCAACTGTTGGTGGTACAGCAACTGCTTCCACAGTGTATTCATCACTGTCTGAATCAGTGATATGAAGAGTTGATAGATGGAGAATCTCTTGAGTGACATCTTTGCATGATTCTGGTACCTGCAATGAGCTTGAGGAAGGGCAAGTTTCCTTCTCCGTGTAAAACATCTTTGAATCATCAAAAGAAATATGCACAGACTCCTCTATTTTAGATGTTGATTTATTAAACACCCTATAAGCTTTGCTTACTTGGGAATATCCAAGAAAAATTCTCACTGAAGCTTTTGCTTCAAACTTTCTAAGGTATTCTTTGTTGTTATAGTGAATATACACTACACAAACAAAGACTCTAAAATAATTAATTTTATGTTTATTTTCTTTAAGCAACTCATAAGGAGTTTTACTCTTAAGCTTGTGTATAAGACATCTGTTCAAGACATAATTAGCTGTGCTAACAGCTTCTGCCCAATAAAAAAGAGGCATGTTAGCATCTGCCAATAATGTTCCAGTAGCTTTAATCAGGGTTCTATTCTTCCTTTCCACTACCCCATTTTGTTGGGGAGTTCTAGGAGCAGAGAATCTATGTTTGATACCTTCTTTCTCACAAAATTCTTGCATGAGAAGAGACTCAAACTCAGTACCATGATCACTTCTGATCAAGGCAACATGAGTAGAATACTCAGTCTGCATACATAGCAGAAAGTCTGTAAGAACTTTGAAGTTATCAACCTTAGTTCTCAAGAAGAACACCCAAGTAAACCTAGAGAAGTCGTCTACAATTACTAAAGTGTAATACTTCCCTCCTAGACTCTATACATTTATTGGGCCAAAAAGGTCCAAATGTAATAAATATAGGATTCTAGGTGAATCACTTTTATTTACAGATTTAAAGGAGTTTTTGGTTTGCTTGCCTAATTGACAAGCCTTGCATAGGCTCTCCTTCTTATAGGGGCAAGAAGGTAAACCTCTAACAAGGTTGTATTTAGATAACCTAGATATGTTCTTGAGGTTAACATGGCTAAGCCTCCTTTGTCATAAGGTGTTATTATTTGTTACTTCATTAAACAGGCAGATTTCAGAAGGAGTTGAGTTAAAATCTACTAAGTAAATATTACCCTGTCTAATGCCTACTAACACAACATTACTATTTTAAGTAATATTACAGAGAGTGTTAGTGAAAGATACCTGATAACCTGCATCACATAACTGGCTTACTGAGATAAGGTTGTGCTTCAGTCCAGTTACATATGCAATCCTTTTGAATGTTACTGCTCCAATGGTAATCCTAGCATATCCTGCTGGAATCCCCAAAGATCACCTTTGGTCCAAGCTTGGCCTTATATCTTGACAGATTTTCTTTGTTTCCTGTCATGTGTTTGGAACAGCCACTATCCAAATACCATTTATCTTTAGTAATTGGATAGGTCTTCACCTGCAAATTAAACAGTTAGACATTATGGACCCAGACAACCTTGAGTTTATTATTCTTCACATAATGAAAACTTGAAATAAAATAATAAGCAGGTTGGGGTTTATATCCTAAAGGGTAAGATCTCCTAGGTGGGATACTCCATGTAGTTGATGGGTCAACAAACCTAGGATTTCTATTTACATTAGGGTTTCTAAGGTTCAGGTGATTATTTTGAAAATCATATTTAAATCGTCGATCATCGTTCGACGATCGATGCTCAGATCGTCGAGCATCGTTCGACCATTGAGCCTTCGATCGTCGAGCAGCATTCGACGCTTTATGTAGCTCCTTCAATTTTTGCTTTCTCTTTTCTCTCTTAGCTTTATTTAAGGCTTTGTTAACTAGATTTACTTGCTCAGTATTCTTTATTCTATCAGCTGAAATAAAGTTTACTGGAGTTGAAAGATGATTTTTAAGAACCAATGGGGGTTCACTTGATGAGGCTCCTAAGCCTAGCTTATTATTGCCTGACCTAGTGTTTGACATGCTAGTGATCTTTAGCAGCTTAAGGCTTCTACCATTAAGAGATTCTTCTAATCTTTTTGATTTAGCTAGTTCATTTTTAAGGAATTTTATTTCTTCACTGGACTTAGTAAGTTCTGCTTCTAACCTAGCATTTTCAATGGAGAGGATTTCTGATTCTGCTATCCTATTTCTAAGCTCCTTAATTTCTTTTTCTAAACTAATTAAATCTAAACAAAGGGATTTAAATTCAGATTTAAATTCAGCAGAAGAAAAATCATAAGAAGATAATACCAGATCTTCTGTAGGCATTTCTTCATCATCATTAGAACTCTCTGCAGCTGAGTGATTGCTGCAGGCATCAATTGCCATAAGGCAAATTTCCTTTGCCTTCTTCTCTTCCTCATCTTCACAGGAGCTTGAGGAGGAAGATTCCTCATCTGAATCACTCCATATTTCAGCAACAAATCCTTTCTCCTTCTTCTTATTTTTGTAGGAGGAGAACTTGGAGTGCTTCTTGTGATGTTCCTTTTCTTTTTTCTTTTCTTTATTCTTTTCCTCTGGATACTCTGGTAGAATGTGTCCAGATTTCCTGTAACCATAATAGATAATTTCTTTAGCAGGAGATCTGTCATACCTTGGTTTATCTTCATATCTTGAAGACTTCTTTCTAAAGTCCTTTCGGCCCATCTTGAGAAACTTTTTGGCAAAGAGTTCCATCAGCTCCTCATTGGATTGGCTTCCTTCAAAAGCATCAGCAGCTTTGAGAGCAAGAGTTTGCTCTTTCCTTGTTGGAGTTGGAGTCTTGGCTTCAGCCTCAGCTTCCCTGGTCTTTAGAACTTGCTCAAAAGATTTGAGCTTTCCAAGGAGGGCTTCAGTTGAGATCTCAGTAGTACTTCTAGCCTCCTTGATGGGCCAGATACTAAGATCCCATGTACTGGGGAAGCACATCAGTATCTTATCATTGACCTCTTTCAATGTTATCTCCTTATCAAGGGTTCTCAGCTCATTGATGATTGAGCTGAGCCTGTTGTACATTCCTTCAACTGATTCAGCTTCAGTCTTCTTGAAGTTTTCATATTGGGATATAAGGTTTGACCTTCTGTCCTTCCTCTCATCAGCTGAACTAGCTACAATCTGGTTCAGTGAGTCCCACATGGATTTTGCAGAGTTGCAATCAGCCACTTTCTGGAAGGTTTCATTAGACATAGTCTGAGCCAGAATATTCATTGTTTTAGCATCAACAACTTTTGCTTTCTTGTATGCATCATTGTAATCTGGAGGTGGCACTGCACTGAGATTTGTAGATGTTGTTGTAGTGGCTGCAGTAGGTGGTGTGGGTGGCCCTGTCAAAATGGAAGAAAAAATATCTTCATCAATAGAATTCATATATAACTTGATTCTTGCCTTCCAGATGCTAAACTTTGTTAAGTTGCAAACTAGAGGTCTGTTGCTAGAATAATCCTTGTACTGGGCCATGAAGTGAATGTCTATAAACTTGGTATCTATCAGAATCTTGTGACTCAGGTGTTAGCCTGTACAGTCAGACAACCTGGCTCTGATACCAATTGAAAGTGAGGATAGATATAATTCTAGAGGGGGTGAATAGAGTATTCAAAAATTAAGACACCGTACTCAACTCCCTTAGAGTTAATTTGCGGAATGAGTTTATAGATATTTTAAACCCTAGAGCCTAACACAAAGTGTAATGCACAGAAGAAAGCTAACTGTAATTACAGTTGGGCTTTGGTCCTATCACAGCAACTAGCAATCCTAGTTATGTCTACTCACAGCTACAGTGCAATAATTAAATGAAGCAACACAGAAGACACAAGAAGTTTATAGTGGTTCCCTCTAAATAGGTACGTCCACTCTTCTACCACCTTAGTAGGAATCCACTACAGGTTTTTGTTCAGGTGCCCTGCCAGCAACTGATCTGCTTCAGGTAGATCAAGTAGACCCTTTGAGCTTTTGATCAGGAGCTCAAAATCCAACACAGGTTTTTGATCAGGTGCCCTGCCACCAAGGTTCACTTTTGAAGGGAGTAATAACCCTTTATACAGGAGGTTGAGAGAGGGTTAGAGGGTCTTCTCTATTGTTAAAACAGATTAGAGAAGCAAGTGGATTGCACAGAGCTAGAAAGATCTAAAGAATCAAGGCTCCCCCTAGCTTAGTGATATCCAGGAAGAAGTCTTGCTTCAGGGTGCAGGAACTCTTCTGAACTTGTGACAGAGAGCAGTCTTGAAGTTCTTGAAGGAGCAGCTTGAAGAAGACTCTTGATTTGTAATGGATGTTCTTCTTCAACAGCTTTTCTTTCTTCTTCTTCTTCTTCTTGAGATTCTGAGTGAGTGTTCCTTGCAGCAGGATGAACTCAGGATTGAAGAAGAGAGAGATGAAGAAGGTCGATCTTCTAAGTTGAATGCAACAAATATCTGAGAGCTATATCTCTTTGAATCTGTATATCAATATCTGTGTTGATCTCTCTTTTGTGTGTGTATGTTTTATATCTCTTTTCTTCATTAAAAAGAAGCTCTTTATATGTGGGCCTTTGTAACGGCTCTAATCTTTGTTTGAATTTTGTCTTCTTCTAAGATCTTCGATCTGGGCTGAAAGTAGCACAAAACAAAACATATCCTGCAAACAGACATGCTATAAAGGGATAACGCTTTCTAAGAAGCTGCAAATCCAATCTGATAAAAGGAGTACTAAAGAAAGTCACATCAGACTAAATTCTTTACGGCCAGAGAAGACTTTTGTGTCTAACGGCTATAAAGGACAGCATGGCAGAATAAAGCAAAAAGATATTTCAACTAATAAGACAAAAAACTTTGTCAGATAAAGCTTGACTTATGCACAAAGGATGGGGCAAAGATTGCCTTGAGATGTATGCACAAAATCAATGAAATAATCTTTAATAAAATATGCTAAATAAACAGGAAATAAATCAAAGAATAGAAGGAGTACAAAATTACTAAAGGCAGATAGAAGAACGTCGAATGACCCTCGGAGATCGTCGACCGAACCACAGAGATCGTCGACCTATCAAAACAGATAGTCGAACGACACAGATAGTCGAACTATCAAAGCAGATAGTCGAGCTATCAAAAAGATAGTCGAACCATCAAACAGATGGTCGAACTATCAACACAGAGATGATAGTCGAACTATCAAACAGATAGTCGACCTATCAACAACAGAACAGATAGTCAAACTATCAGAGCAGATATTCGAGCTATCAGATAGTTGAACTATCAAGGCAGATAGCCGAACTATCAAACAAAACCGATAGTCGAACTATCAAACAGATAGTCGAGCTATCAGGTAGTTGAACTATCAAAGCAGATAGTCGAACTATCAAACAAAATAGATAGTCGAACTATCAAACAGATAGTCGAGCTATCAGATAGTTGAATTATCCAAGAAGATAGTTGAACTATCAAACAGAACAGATAGTCGACCTATCAGAGCAGATAGTCGAGCTATCAGATAGTTGAACTATCAAGGCAGATAGTCGAACTATCAAGAAATCTGTCTGGTCAAAAGAAGTTGAGCGGGGTTCGACGATCGACGAGGCAGATACCACAGATCATCGAGCTAACAAGAATTGAACTAACTCAGAGATAGACGATCTGCTGACTGACGATAGTCGACCAACTAATAGACGATCGTCGAACAGTTGATAGATGATAGTCGAGCGTCGTTCGACCATAGTCGAACCAAAAACAACTTAACCAAATTTTCATCTGGATAAGTGAAAACTCTACAACTAGAGCAATCTAACTAAACAACTATCCTTTGACCATAGATAAATCTTGGGTCAAGAAACTAAATGAGAAGACTGAACTCAAATCCAAATTAGGGTACCAACAGTTACTTCCTTGGGCCTATAAATAGGCCCCCAGACCTCTCATTCAGGAAAAAAAGGGAGGGGATATGATGCATCGGAGGCATTCAGATTTCGCCATCACTTTATGCTGACTCGAGTTTCCAGTCCGTGCGACCTGCCCCCAGTTTCTTCTCCCAGCTTGATCAAGCAGTCCGCCAGGCTAAGACCTGCAGGCTCCTTGATCGGCTAAGTGCGTGGTCTGCTGACCTCCCTAGTCAGTCCATGCGGCCTCTGAAATTCTCCTCTCCTTACCCGCCAGATTTCCCCTTGTACCCTTTATTCTGCTTTCCATGTAAAGGTGTAACCTCGAGCTGTAACTTCGATTGTAATCAAAGGGAAAGCCCGTTGCAAGAGAGGCGTTCAGGCTGCGACGAGCGAAGTTTGTTGTTGTCGCTGCAAGCGGCCCCATCTCTTCTTTACCTCTCTCGGTCCAACCATTAGAGCCCAACCGCTAAAGTAGCGTCTGATCAATAGTCACTGATCAAGCTTCTCCCCTGCTCGACCAAACTTCTCCCTAGCTCCGCCAAACCTTCCCCTCTATCCCCGCAACCCTCCTATTCTTCTAGCTTGTGAGATCGAACAACCCGTTAACTGGAAGGCACAATTCGCGCATCAACAGTAAACACACGACCTTCAGATCTCGATCAGATAGTGAAATTAGTGGTTACTCATGATAGACCATCAACCAGCCGAGGGCCCTGCTCCAAGATCCAGTGAGGATTCTCTTTGGGAGGCATTGAAGCATTCTCGCAAGGAAACTGCTCAACAGTCTCAAGCGATAAACCATACTCTAGTTGCTATCGCTCAATGATTGGAAGCACAACCTTCAGCTGCACTAGCTCCTCCAATCAATCCAGCACCAGCATTCTAGATTCCTCATGTCTACCCACCGGCCTATCCGGCGGTCTATCCTCCTTACACTCCAACCTTTCTGCAAGGGCCTGCAGCCCCTTTGCGATCTATGAATGATGAATTTGCAGCTCGTCAGAACTTCTTCCGGGAAGCTGCCCAAAGAAGTCCGACAAGATTCCTGAATTTTCAGGGAAGTTATCCCTACTCTTCAGCTCCTGCTATAGCTCCTCCCGCAGCAACTTTTTCTTTCTATCCTCCAGCTCCTTGCACAGCTGCAACTTATGCCCCCTTTTCTCCTTATGTTGTAGGAGAACATGAGGAGCAGTCGCCATTTACAGAGAATGTTCGGTATGAAACGACTCCAGTTAACTTCATAGAGCCGCGGTTTCCCATTTACACTGGGGAGACTGATCCATTCAAGCATCTTCAAGCTTTTGAATCTACCGTTGCTCTCTAGACTCTCTCAGATGCAACCAAATGCAAACTCCTTGTGACGACCTTTGATGGTCAAGTGAGGGATTGGTTCTATGGACTTCATGCTCAGTCCATCTTTTCCTTCACTGATTTGCGAAGAGAGTTTCTTCTCAGATTATATACTTCAACAAAGAGGAAGGGCGGTCCAGAAGCCCTTTTTGAGATCAAGCAGCGAGAGACCGAGACTTGGTCTCATTTTGTGGATCATTTCCAGAGAGAGATCTTAGACATTGAGATCGTCGATCAGAAAATGTATCGAGTGGCTCTCATTCACGGTCTGCGTGAAGGACCACTCAAGTTCGAGGCTAACGTCCGAGCGCCAACGCCTTATCAAGAGCTGATTGGTTTAGCCAACTCATACATCCTTGGTGAGAAGAGCAACCCCAGCTTTGTCTCCAGGCTCATAACAGAGAGAAATCAACCTTACAAGCAGCCTCCGAGGTCTCCTCGGAAAGATTTTCCATCCCACTCTAGGAAAATAAAGACGTTCCAGCATCATCATCAACGCTCCTTCCTAGGACAGGATTGAGCCCACGAGCAATTGCTACTGCTACCTGCCCCACCTCAGCAAACAGATTCTGTGCATCACCCACAAGATGATGACTTATTGTGCTCTGGACTCGATGAGGCCATCCTAGAAGCTTGCCAGATAGAGGGATAAGGCAATTTCGAAAAGGCCTTATCAGTCGGCGAATCAAAGATCAAGAGATTCAGATCCATTCTGTGAATTCCACAGAGAGAAGGGTCATTTGACTGAAGAATGCAAGGCCCTTTGCGTTTAGTTGAAAAATTGCTTGTCGAGGGCAAGATCAACGACCTGGTCAAGAAAGTTTATGCTTCAAAGCCTTCCACCTCCAAGGGCAAGGAGGTAGCTGAAGTTCAGATGAATTGTGTGGAGATAACGAATGTAGGCCATCTGGGGCCTATCGATGATCAATCTGAGTGCATTGATGTCATTGACGAAGGTCCTCTTGGAAGACTATTCTAATGTGAAGAGGGCACATTTCTTACGTCAACAGTTATGACCAATCGCAGCTCCTCAAAGCCACTCGCAATTATGACAAGTTGCTTTTAGTTTACTCTTCAAACATTTTTTCTCTAAAAACACTTCTAAGTGTTCTTTCATTTTCATTCAATAGAGCTTACATCAGAGATCTCATACTGACACAGTTCCCTTTTTGTAATGCTTCGCCTCTACATTTTTCTCTTTGCCAAAGAGATCACTGAACCACTGAGATATCGCCAAGTCTTGTTGTTCCCCTCGAGGTTGTTCTCTAACGTAAGACCACAACGACCACATATCGCGAGGATTTTTCGCATATGTGCAGTGGGAGCCGTTCAACTCTTGTGTGGCGGATAACAAGACTTTGGATCCCGGCCGGTGTCTAGTGCAGTGTGTGTGCCTAGGGGAGGCAACATGTGATAGTTCTATCGTGCTTCGTTGAGGGATACGTTACAGTTATGGTGATTTTTGCGTGACAAGCAATGGCGATCAAGTGTAACCTTGTCTCTTCGATCATCTCACAACTGTGATGGCCGAACACTCATTGGTACTCTCAATCAGTGCCTTCGCGGATCCAACAATTCCGCTGATCAATCCGCAGACAAGCAATAAGCCACTTGGCACATCTAGTCTAATTGATCAGCCATGCTTGTAACCTGAGGCATGAGAGCAGTGCATTAGTCGATTCCTCCGCAGGAATTTCCTTATTTGTGCTTGTTTATCTACTGTTCCCTTTAAAGGATGCGCAACCAGCCCGCTTTAGCACACCTATGTCTTTTCTGCCTTCTTGCAGGTTGATAGGTTAAATTCAATCTATTTTAAGGATCGGCAATATCTTTTTGGCTTATGATCATCTTATATGCACTACCTGCATAAAGTTCTATCAGATGGTTATCCATAAACTCTCTTATTAGATGCTAGCAACGCGAATCATTTAATCAGAGTATCTGGTTCTCCTTGATTGGCAAGTCATACTGTTATAAATCTAAATCAAGATGGTTTCATCTCGCTGATCTGGATTTCATGTATAAAATATCATGCTTGATCACGCGAGACAATCATTATCGCGGCTTGATCTTTATTCAGCTAATATCAGAGTTCTCTAGGAATCTCTTCTGCTATCTAATTGTATCTTATCATATCAACAGTCAACGTTCGCAGGTTCAATCCAGGTACTTGCGACTTAGTTCTCTTTCTTTTATATCTGCTACTCACTCTTCTTTTGCAGAGATTAACAGATACTTGCAAGTTCCACCCAGGTACTTGCATTTTAATTTCCTTTCATATCTATGGCTCACTCTTCTTTTGCAGAGATTAGCAGATATTAGCAAGTTCCCTTTAGGTACTTGCAGCTCACTTTTCTATCATATCTGCTACTTACTCTTCTTTTGTAGAGATAAGTAGATATTAGCAAGTTCCCTTCAGGTACTTGCAGCTTACTTTTCCATCATATCTGCTACTCACTCTTCTTTTGTAGAGATTAGCAGATATTAGAAAGTTCCCTTCAGGAACTTGCAACTTACTGTTCCATCATATCTGTCACTCACTCTTCTTTTGCAGAGATTAGCAGATATTAGCAAGTTCCCTTCAGGTACTTGCAGCTTACTTTTCCATCATATCTGCCACTCACTCTTCTTTTGCAGAGATTAGCAAATATTAGCAAGTTCCCTTCAGGTACTTGCAGCTTACTTTTCCATCATATCTGTCACTCACTCTTCTTTTGCAGAGATTTTCAGATATTAGCAAGTTCCATCCTGCTACTTGCATTTTAATTTTATTTCATATCTACTGCTCTCTCTTCTCTTCGCAGTGATTATCCGATATTTGCAAGTTCTATCCAGGTACTTACAACTTAGTTTTATATCATACTTGTGATTTACGCTTTTTGCAGAAGTTAGCAGGTGCTTGCAAGCCTCCTTCAGGTATTTGAAAGTTATCATTCTTCTATGCATTCCTCTCATCACTATTTTGCAGAGCCCGCTAGGAGACATTCATGTCTTCTTCGTTTTGCAAAAATAGCTCAGGTACGTGTAAGATGTACCTCTTTCCGCCTATGTTAATTTGTCCCTTTATAGGAAAGAAACAGGCATTAGCAAACCTTGTTTCTGAGGAGAGACAACAGGTTCCATCTCTCCTTCTCCTTTCCTTTTTTCGAGGGAAGGATCACGATTTTCGTGGGTCTCCTACTTTTTCGAAGTTCTCCTCTGAGCTTGAAAAACTGCGGGGATTATGTTAACCCAGAAATCGGCGATCCCTCCCAAGGTAGCCAGCTCGCAAATCGCGACCTACACCAGGAGGTCGCGGCTTGTGAGCCTTTCCTTCCAAGGGTGGGCGGATTGACCTCTCAGTCCGCGCGGCTAGGGCGGTCTCCCCGTTCTGACCGCCCAGGTTGCGCAGTAGTCACTCGTTTTGTAGGGGATGCAGATAACTTCCTTAGTCCGCCCCTGCAGGACGCGCGGCTAGTTCGGTTAACCGTCCAGTGGTTCCTTTTTCCCCTCAGGTGCGAACTGCTCAACTGAGTGGAGGACTCGAAATCCCTATCCGCCAAGACCGCACGCTAAATGCTCAACCAGAGGCGGCTACCAACCCTCCTGTCCGCCAGATGTAGGAGGACTCAATATCAGCTGACCGTGCGATCTGCAAATCTCACTAGTCAGTCTGCCAGGTCGCCAAGCCTTGTCCCCAAGCAAGGGGTGCTACAAGTCGACAGCGGCTCTCGCCAATAGGCGTGACATGGACTCTTCAGTCTGCCAGGTCAGCAGTCCTTATCGCCGAGAAATGGCGACAAGCAACCAGCAGGCAGCCTGCTCAACCTGTCAAGCGCGAGATAGGCAGACTTGTTCTGCAGTCCGCCTGATCAGCCCCAGCTCGGCAGCCTGCGATCTGCCTCTCCTACGCTGCGGGCTGGACGGACTCGTTTTGCAGTTTGCCATCTAGCCCTCCAGCTTCTCGGTGTTCGCTTCTACCCAGAAGAGGGCGAACTCCTAAGCTCGCACAGCCCAGTGCGAGCTCGCTCGGCAGTGTGGGAGGACACGTCCAAGTTCGCATGCAACAACAAAAATCTCCGCCTGCTCCAAGTCCCCGACTGTGCAACCTGGCGTGGACTCTGCGGACTCAATGTTTGTACTCGCTCAGCTCACCGCCTCACTAGCGGTGACGTTACCAAGACTGTTACCTCCTTGGGCCTATAAATAGGCCCTTAGACCTCTCATTCAGGAAAAAAAGGGAGGGGAGACGACGCGGCGGAGGTATCTAGATATCGTCATCGCTTCCTGCGGACTCGAGTTTCCAGTCTGCGCGACCTGCCCCCAGTTTCTTCTCCTAGCTTGATCAATTAGTCTGCCCGACTAAGCCCTGCGGGCTCCTTGATCGGCTAACCGCGCGGTCTGCCAACCTCCCTGGTCAGTCCGTGCTGCCTCTGGAATTCTCCTCTCCTTAGCTGCCAGCTTCCCCCTTGTACCCTTTATTCTACTTTCCATGTAAATGCGCAATCTCGAGCTGTAACTTTGATTTTAATCAAAGGGAAAGCCCATCGCAAGAGAGGTATTCAGGCCGCGACGGGCGAAGTCTGTTGTTTCCGCTGCAAGCGACCCCGTCTCTTCTTTCCCTCTCTCGGTCCAACCATCAGAGCCCAACCACTATAGTAGCGTCTGATCGACAGTCTCCGATCAAGCTTCTCCCCTGCTCAAGCAAACTTCTCCCTTGCTCTGCCAAACCTTCTCCTCTATCCCTACAACCCTCCTATTCTTTTAGCTTGTGAGATCGAACAACCCGTTAACTTGAAGGCGCAATTCGCGCATCAACACTCAAGACATTCTAGAAATATGTGTTGTTGGGAATTATGACCTTTAATGTTCCTTAGGATTTGAAGAGGCATCACCAATCATGCTAAGGGGAATAATGTATTTGATGTGTGTTGAAGTTATTGCATGCAGGTTGTCCTTGATTAGACAGGTGAACAGGAGGAAGAAGTTGGAAGTCAGACAATTTGACTAAGGCAAAAACCGCCGAGACTGCTGAGACAATTGAGAAGAATGTCTCAGGAGAATCACTGAGATAGCTGAGAAGATCAACACAAATCGTTGAGAGAAGTGTTGGTCTCAACTAAACCACCGAGAGAGAAGATAGTCTCAACTGTGAAGAAGAAACCGCTGAGACAGTTGATAAACTGATGAGGCAGAAGTGTCTCAGCTGTGAAGAAGAAACCACTGAGATAGTTAAGAAGGAACCACTAAGACAAAGCCAGCAGAAATTTAGTTTGGAAAGTTGAATTCGTCAAGCTCAACTAACAAATTGTCGAGCTCAAGTTGAAGGTTGAAGATTCAGAGTTCATAAACCTGAGCCATCCTTTCGTCGGGCTCAAGATGAAGGTTGAAGATTCAGAGTTCGTCAGGACCATCATAGATCGTCGAGCTCAGGCTAAAGGTTGATGATTCAAAGTTCATCGACCTTAGCACTCTTTTTGTCGAGCTCAGGTTAAAGATTAAATATTCAGCTTTCGTCGAGCTCAGCTCACAGATCGTCAAGCTCAAGTTAAAGGCTGAAGATTCAGAGTTCATCGACCTTAGCCCACCTTTCGTCAAGCTCAAGTTAAAGTTGAAAATTCTGAAGTTTGTTGAGCTCAGCACAGAATTCATCTAACTCAGATCGAGGATCATCGAGCCCAGTTCAAATACTTCATGTCGTTGTGGGAAAGCTACAATTGCACCGGAAGCTACTGTTTGTCTTCTTCTGAGGGAGGTAGCTCTCACCATACTTGACTAGGCTCACATTCAAATTGTGTCGTTGATTCAAATCAACTGGTATAAAAGAAAGAGAAGAACAGAATATTAGGGTTAACAAAACACGAGAACGAAACCGTAAACCAGAACGAAAGCATAAAGCAAAATAGAGGCAGCTGGACTTCGATCTTCTTCGACAAGCTTGAAAGCAAAAGTCCAGCAGGCAAGCTAGAAGGATAAGGGAGGAAGATAGCTGAAACTTCAGTAAGATTGTTTCATTGAGAACAAGTTAGCTGATTCATACAATCAGCAAAATGAGAGAGATGTGTGAAGGACGGTATGCCTTCCACAATAGGTAGTTGTAGAAAAAGACTCATCCCTTCTACAATAAGTGGGGTTGGACTGATATTTGCTTAGTCCAGCAAGATGGACTCAGAGATTTATCTCTGAGTTAGTATTTCAACTCGACTTGATTATTTCCTGTGGGATTCAGTTTATCTGAATCTGAGTGTAGGGCACTTTGTGCCTGAGAGGTAGGTGACTAATTAGTCACTGAGGTAAGACACAACTGTAGATCTAAGCTGTAGGGTAGAAGTGCCTGAGGTAGGAGAGTGCTGCTCTCTGAGGTAGGATCCAAGTGTGGATCTGAGGTAGGGTTGTCCTCCCAGCCTGAGTGTAGGGCCTAGTGCATGAGGTAGGTTACTAGTGAGTCACTGAGCTATAGATGACAAGTGTGTCACTGAGTTGTAGTCCTTGGAGGAGGAAGAGTTGTAGGTGCCTGGAAGAGCACTGAGGTAGGTACCTGGAAAGGTACTGAGTTGTAGGAGTGCTGCAGTACTCTGAGAGTAAGGCCTTGTGCCTGAAGTTATAGGGCACTTTATGCCTGAGCTGTAGGCCTTAGAATTAAGGCTGAGGTAGGTGGTCAGTGGACCACTGAGCTGTAGGAGCACTGCAGGGCTATGAGGTAGGAACCTTTGTGGTTCTGAGTTTGGATTTTTAAAA
The DNA here is from genome assembly GCA_039513925.1 of Platanthera zijinensis. Taxonomy (NCBI): domain Eukaryota; kingdom Viridiplantae; phylum Streptophyta; class Magnoliopsida; order Asparagales; family Orchidaceae; genus Platanthera; species Platanthera zijinensis. The sequence goes on from CM077078.1 coordinate 205,763,064, forward strand.
TAATCTGTGTGTAAGGCTGAGGGCCTGTGGTGTAAGCTCTGAGGAGCATATTGGTGGAGTTTGTGCCTAGTCCAACAAATCAGTTGGATAGGTGGGAGGGAAAGTGGATGTACCCAATTGGGGAACCAATATAAATACTTGTGTGCTTGCTGTGTTACTTGTTTATTTATTGCATTATAGGTAATTAGGACAAGATCTAGATCACCAAATTATAAACAGCACAAGAATGGTTAAGTAATTTAAAAGACCACCCAACCCACATACCTCCGATGGAGACCGGGGAAGAGAACGATCCAGAAATACTAACACCACCCAACCCAATAGAAAGCATAGTGGAATATGTAAATGTGGAGATAGACTTTTCAAGGGGCATAGAAGCATGAAGCGTTAAATATGAAAAATCGAAAATAGGAGCTATGCCACATTCAGTGGGAAATTCTACAAGAAATGTCATGTTACTAAATTTCCATAAAATTCGCAAAAGATTGACTTGCCGATTCGTAAATATTTCTAAGGTGCCCGGAGGCATCCGTTCAGGGGCGAGACAAGCCAAAACTAAATCATTCGTATAACGATAAGATACTCTCCGATACAAACTAACAATCTAAAAACTGTGTGGGCAGAACCCATGTGCAACATGACTTGTTTCAATAGTGGGAAATAATGGTACTAAGTCAGGTGGCACGGGTGTTTTAAAATAAGTGGTAAAGTTGGTGCAGTTCAACGTCGAAGTTTGAAATTTAAGCTTAAATTTAAATTTTAAAATGTCATGAAGAAAAGCCAGCGGATAACACTCATCACCAACTTTAGAGTTGGACGCTCCCGGATTTGAAAAGTCGTGTGGGCGACACAACTCAACATTCCCAACTACTTTCACTAGTATGCGCGTGCACGGGTCATCAAAAGGAGGGGGATAAATGTGAGCGTTCAGGTTTGGAAAATAAGTGTGTCGAGGGGACATCACATCATAAGGCACCATAGTCAAGGTATCACTAGAAGTCCAATTCGAAACCTCAAAACTCGGATTTGACGTCCAAGAAATATCGTCCGACTGCAAGCCATTAAAATCATAAGAAAATTCAAACAGTAGATTCGCCCTTACGGAAAACTCATCCGACATGTCTTCCAATTCATTATGTATATCATGTGATTCAGACTCAGTGATCGGGTCATAGATCGGCACCAATACTACGAGATCAGGAGGCACTAAGGGGACTACCTCTGGTGGTACTAGTAGAATGAAATCAGGTGGTACAATCAACGACCACATCAATAACGTATACTCAGAGATTTGACTATACGTGGGAGTTCGGGAGGATACAAGACTATCAAAAGTTTTATTGTGACCACACACGAATTCTATCAACGCTCGTCGAGGCATGTCCAAAGACGGGACCAACACGGTTGGCAAAATAAAATGACTAAGATCAGACGAACCCAAATCGTATCCTAAATGGTCAGCTAGTCGAGTAAACGGATCAGGAGGGTGAGTCGGTAAACTTAAAACCGGGAGAGAGTCAAGATCAAAATTAACTTCATACGACGGAGTTAGCATCAGGGGATGCTCATCCGGGTATACATCAATAACGTCTTCCAAAAATAGCACTCCCTCACTAGGACATACTTCCAACACATCCGTCACATCTTCCAAGTCAGATGCAGTAAAAATCTCAGGAATGGGCACATCAATATGTCTCAGACTAAAATAACCTAGCTCGAGTTCTAACAGATCATCACTGACATTACTACTAGGTAAGGTCACAGCAAGAGGTGACTCTTTTGACTCAGCCAGAATTTCAACAGACTCAGGGTCATCGGAAGACTTCATGACAATCACGGTAGACGGCTCAGAAATATCGTCGACAGGGAGTGGAGATGATTCCTCAAAAGAGAAATCCTCATCCAGGTCACTAGGGTAACCAATCTCCTCAATGTTGCTACACTCGTCAATGATAATAGCCTAGTGACGAGTGCCATCGTAGAATCAGCCTCAGGCTCAATCATGCTGATAGGAAAACTCTCACCCCGCAGGCTCATGGCATTCCTAGCAATCACGTCTATCGAACTAGGGACTAGGGTCCTAAGCTTCTCTTTTCCTTCATCGGTAGGTGCACATAGCAAGGAGCTAGCGTGAGATTTATGGTCACTCCTATAATCAGAAACGGGTCTAGTGCCCTGGCAGGGAGGAATAACAACATGAGATGTCATAGTACGGGAGTATGGGGGGACAGGCTGATTCGGTGTAAGTAAAACCTTACGCGGCGATTCACTCAGATAGTCGGAAGACTGAGAGCGGTAGTATGGAGGGTAATACTCATCCATTAAATAATTCTTCATAATCTGCAAACCTATACGTAAGTCGACGAGGGGCGCCCCAAAACGTCTCTCCACATTGAGCCAGAAAGTATGGGCTCGACCAAATAACTGAAGTCTCGCAACAGGAATCCTGTGGGGGTCCACAAGATGATATTGCTCAAAATAACGCTCCATGTCTTTCACCCAACATAGAAACACTCGCGGTCCACCTAGCCCATCATATGTCGAAGAGGGAATCCTAACACGCCTAGAGGTGCGCGGTGGCGGTGCTACTTGACTAGCCTTTAGTTGAGCAACTAAAGCAGTAATCTCATCCATTATTGGGGAATGGACAGATTTCCCTACATTCCTATTGGAACCTATAGTTTTTCCTCGAGAGACGTTGACGTCATGGGGCATTTCAGAGGGAATCGGAGAGAACACTCAATCGGAACCGGTGCACGTGCAAGGAAGACAAATAGCTTGGTCCTATTTATTTTCAAAGATAGATTTGTTCTGGCTAATATTTAAAATATATATATAATTTTTTTTGATATTTTTGCTAGCAAAAATATGGAGATTATTAATTAAATTTTGTTTTTATTTTTCTTATTACTGAAAATTAAATTTAGCCGGCTATTGGCAGACCACAAAATTTTTTTTTTGTTTTTTTGTAATTTGGAGAAAAAGTTTTAAATTTGGAAATTGAATTTTTTAAATTTGAAATTTGAAATTAGAAATTTGAAATTTGAATTTTAAAATTTGAAATTTGAAATTTGAAATTTTGAAAATTTGAAATTTGAAATTTGAAATTTTGAAATTTGAAATTTGAATTTAAATTTTTAAATTTGAAATTTCGAAATTTGAAATTTGAAATTTGAATTTTGAATATTAAATTTTGAAATTTGAAGTTTGAAATTTTGAAATTTGAAATCTGAAATTTGAAATTTATTTGTTTTTTTTAATTTGAAATTAAAATGCGTATGTACGTGCCACATAAGTGGGGGAGGAGTGCCAATTAGGAAATTGACGAGAACCTCCTTCTAATACCAAATTGATGTAGGCTTCTGGGTTCGACACGGTGATTGCTAAGGGATTCACACGTACGCTTCTCTACTATCACTTTTACATCCACACAATAACAAAACGCAGCAACTACGCGATAGCAATAATTAAAATATTTAGGTGACAAGGGGTTCGCTAAGCCCCTCAAGATAAGTCCAAGGCTATAGGCCAAGGTTGTCTAAAACGAAATGAACCCACACGGTTCGGTCGAGCGTAAGTACCCAAAGAGACACCACCGAAAACAAAGATTCGGATAATGGGTGGTTCTCTCCCAACAAAATAAAATGAGGGCCGCCACGCCTCACGAATGTAAATGGAGATAATGGACAATAACAAATCTATATGAAATCAACCACGAAATTTCAAACCATTCACAAATAACGTGCTACGCTTATGCCACGAGAATTGTCTAAGAAAGAAAACGCTCAAGAGTGGAGATGTTCGTTACCCAACCAGAATGGATGATTCCGGCCTTCCTATCCTTGAATCATTTCTTTCTGAATCCACCGGAAGCACACCGATTGGAGGGAAACACGTTGTCTTTCGTTGCCTTCACGTCGTCGTTGAAGATCCACGAGATTCACCTCTTAGCCTTGGCCGAATTTTCTCTAGGAAATAAAGGGGGCTGTTTTTGGAATCTATCAAGAGGGATCGTTTTTTTTTTGGTAATGGAAATTATGGTGGCCGAAATATTGGAGATAGAGTTGAGGGTGGTCGACTATGAGATGGAGGTGGTGGTCGGCTATGTGAAAGAGGAGGTGGTGGGTTTTCTTGGTGGAGGAAAAGGAGGCTCGGGTGGACAAGAGAGATAAGGAGAAGAGGGGAGGAGAGGGTAGAAATCAAGAAGGGGGTGGGAGGAGAAGGGAGGGCCGGCGGCCAAAAAGGGGAAGGAGAAGAAGGGCCGGCGCCCAAGGGGAGAAGCGGAGGAGGCAAAATTTTAACTTGAAATTAGGTTTTAAGTTTTTCATTCATTCTACCGGATTATGACAAAATAATGCCTATATATAGGCTACATCACAAACAAGAGGCTACATGCAGCCCACTCTAAAGAGAAACAAAATTTGGCTAAACATAGGCCAACATGAAATGAAAATGAAAGTGCTTAAATAATAATTAAAATTCTGAAATTAAATATTGGAATTAAAAAACAATATTATTATTTCATGCGTAGATGCGGCAGAGATGTTGACACGGCCTTGGCGGAGATGTTGACGCGGCCTTGGCAGAGATGTTGACGCGGCCTTGGTAGAGGATGTCGCAGTCAAGTCCCAACCATCAAGTTTGCGGCAACGGTCATCATAATCTTCAAACTCTACATAGCGAAGAACAACGACAGCAAACAAACCGGGTCACCATAATCATCTGGAAGGGGATCTTCCTCAGCAACGTGACACGAGTCTTCAACACGTACCAGATCACCATCGTCGTCCGGAGGGGGACGCTCCAAATCAACATGCCGGGTGATGACGACTCCATCATTCGCGGTGAGCAGGGGGGAAGTTCCTGGGACATCTCCTAACCCACGCCGGCGTAGAACCCAACCCAGATAAGGTGAGGGAAATTGTGGAGTTGGGGTCACCGCAGAATACTAAAGAGGTACAACGATTGAAAGGGAAGCTGGCAGGGTTGAACAGGTTCCTCTCCCGGGCCGGGGAGAAGTGTTCTCCCTTCTTCAAAACTTTGAGAGGAGGCCGGAAGTTCGAGTGGACCTCGGAGTGTGAGGAGGCATTCCAAGCCTTGAAGAAGAAGCTGACCCAAGCCCCCTGATCTAAGGGCCAAAGGAGGGGGAGGACTTGTTCTTATATCTAGGGGTTGGGGCAGAGGCCCTGAGCTCTATTTTGGTTCGGGAAGAAGGGAAAAACAACTCCCTATTTATTATGTTAGTAGGGTATTGAGGAAGGGCGAGCTCCACTATCCTATTCTGGAGAAGCTTGCCTTCGCTCTAATAGTCTCGGCCTGGAGGCTCCGACCTTACTTCCAGGCGCACTCAATCTGAGTGGTGACTGACCACCCCCTCTGCAACATCTTTAAGGGGGTGGAGCACATAGGGCGGTTGGTCAAATGGTCGGTAGAGTTGAGCGAATTCGACATCTCTTTTGTCCCTCGCCTCTCGATCAAGGAACAATCTATGGTTGACTTTCTTGCGGATTATGTAGTTGAAGTAGCGGAGGCAGAACTCCCCCACCCAGTCCCCTGGAGGGTGATGGTGGACGATGCGTTGGGAAGACATTCCCTGGGAGTAGGGGTGATCTTGGAGAGTCCACATGGGACGAGGATGGAGCAAACAGTAGTGGTGCATTTTCCCATTACCAACAATCAGGCCGAGTATGAGGCTATGATTGCAGGCCTTTGCTTGGCCAGGGAGCTAGGGTGTGCGACGTGGAGGTCCTCACTGACTCCATGGTCATGGCCTCCCAGATTAATTGATAGTTCGAGGCAAGGGAGCAAACTCTGCAACTTTACTTGGCGAAGGTGAAGGGGGTCATCGGCATGTTTCACACTTTCTCCATCCGGCACGTGCCCAGGGAGGAAAACGAGCAGGTAGATCGACTAGCAAAGCATGGTCCCCAGGTGGGAGGCACGATCACCGACTTGTTCAATCCCTCCATTGAGGAGGGAGAGCTGATGGAGGTGGAGCAGCATCCCTCGTGGATGGACCCATTCACAACTTTCTTGTCCACGGGAGAGTATCCTGAGGGGATGGGCAGGAAAAAGCTCAAGCACAAATCGGCATACTATCTCATGCGCGATGGGGAGCTGTACCGAAAGACCCTCTTAGGGATGTTGGCACGTTGCATGGCCGAGGGGGATGTCCCGAGGATCTTGGAGGAGGTCCACTCCAGGGAGTGTGGAAGTCACTCTGGGAGTCAGACGATTGAAGGGAGAATCGTCAGGCAAGGGTACTTTTGGCCTACCCTCAGCTACGACGCGACAAAGTTTGCAAAGGAGTGTCATAAGTGCCAGTTGTTCGCTCCCCTCTAGCTGCAACCTGCCCAACGCCTCAGGAGTATCACAGCCCCCTGGCCATTTACAATCTAGGGAATGGACTATTTCGGGACCTTCCCCCAAGACAGCAGCCAGAGAAGGTTCCTGCTTGTGATGATTGATTATTTCTTTAAGTGGCTGGAAGTTAAGGAGCTGGCCAAGGTAACCACCCAGGTCATAAGGAACTTTGTATAATAATTTGATGTCACAGGTTTCCCCAGGCCATTGTCACAGACAACGACCCTTTGTTTTCCACCGCCGATTTCAATAGCTTTTGCGGGTAGCTCGGGATTGATCTCAGGTTCGCCTCGATTCATCACCCTAGGAGCAACGGGCAGGTAGAGGCGGAAAACAAGATCATTGTTAACCTCCTCAAGAAGAAGGTAAAGAATCTGAGAGGAAGCTGGGTGGAGAAGCTCCCTTAGGTACTCTGGGCCCTTAGAACCACACCCAACACGGCCATAAGAGAGACTCCTTTCAAACTCACATGGGTGTGAGGCGGTACTTCCGATAGAGTTCGAGCTCCGGACTCCTCGGGTGGTCGAGATAGGAGAGGGAATAGAAGAGTGGAGGGCCGAGAATGAGGAGGAGCTGCGACTCTCACTCAACACGGTTGAAGAGCTGCGAGACCTCTCCGCCATCAGGCAAGAGGAAGTGAAGAGAAGAATGACCAAGTACTTTGACAAGCACGTTAGAGTCAAACAATTTGCAGAGGGGGACTTGGTTTTAAGAAAGGTTGATGCCGCAGGGAGGTCAGCCTCAGTTGGGAAACTCAACCCCAATTGGGAAGGACCATACATAGTATAGGAGGTCTTGAAGTCAGGAGGGTATCGCCTCCGAAATGTGGAAGGCGAAACCCTAGGTCTCACCTGGAGTGGTGATGACCTAAAGCGCTTTTACCCTTAAATCGTGTAAGTTCTTTTTTGTGAAATAAAATTTCTCTAAAATCTTATGCTCATGACATGTCTTGTGCAAGTGGAAGAGTGAGTCTACCCCACACCCCATGCAGATCCCGCTTCCAGGCTCTCAACTAGCTGGGAGGGTTGGATGTCACTCGAGGGAGTCTGCCCCAGACCCCGAGCAGATCCCGCTATCAGGCTCTCTCCTAGATGACAGGGGTGGATGTCACTCGGAGGAGTCTGCCCCAAACCCCGAGCAGATTTTGCTGCCAGGCTCTCTCCTACCTGGCAGGGCTGGATGTCACTCGAGGGAGTCTGCCCCAGACCCTGAGCAGATCCCGTTGCTAGGCTCTCTCCTAGCTGGCATGGCTGGATGTCACTCGAGGGAGTCTTCCCCATACCCCCAAGCAGATCCCGCTGCCAGGCTCTCTCCTAACTGGCAGGGCTGGATGTCACTCGAGGGTGTCAGCCCCAGACCCAGAGCAGATCTCGCTATCACGCTCCCACCTAGCTGGTAGTGTTGGATGTCACTCGAGGGAGTCTATCCCAGATCCCGAGTAGATCCTGCTGTCAGGCTCTCTCCTAGCAGACAGGGATGGATTTCACTCGGAGAAGTCTGCTCCATACCCCAAGCAGATCTCGCTGCCAGGCTCTCTCCTAGCTGGCAGGGCTGGATGTCAATCGAGAGAGTCTTCCCCTGACCCCGATCAGATCCCGTTGCCAGGCTCCCTACTTAGCTGGCAGGTCTTGATGTCACTCAAGGGAGTCTTCCCCAGACCCCGAGCATATCTCGCTGTCAGGCTCCCACCTAGCTGGCAGGGATGAATGTCATTCGAGGGAGTTTGCCCCAGATCTAGAGTAGATCCCACTATCAGGCTCTCTCCTAGGTGACAGGGTTGGATGTCACTCGGAGGAGTCTGACCCAAACCCCGAGCAGATCCCGCTGTCAGGATCTCTCCTAGCTGGCAGGGCTGGATGTCACTCAATAGAGTCTGCCCCAAACCCCGAGTAGATCTCGCTTTCAGGCTCCCGCCTAGATGGCAGGGCCGGATGTCACTTGGAGGAGTCTACCCCAGACCCCGAGCAGATCTCGCTGCTAGGCTCTCACCTAGCTGGCAGGGATGGATGTTACTCGAGGGAGTCTACCCCAGACCCCGAGCAAATCCCGCTGTCAGGCTCTCACCTCACTGGTAGGGCTAGATGTCACTCTAGGGAGTCTGCTCTAGACCCCGAGCAGATCCCGCTGTCAGGCTCTCACTTAGCTAGCAAGGCTGGATGTCACTTGAGGGAGTCTGCCCTAGACCCCGAGTAGATCACGCTGTCAGTCTCTCACCTAGCTGGCAGGGCTGGATGTCACTCGAGGTAGCCTGCCCCAGACCCCGAGCAGATCCCATTGTCAGGCTCACACCTAGCTGGCGGGGATGGATGTCACTCGAGAGAGTCCCTCCCTCTCCTGGAGTTATTTCGGAAGACTGTTTCCTAAGGGTGTAGGGGTAGAAGGTCCCCATAGGCGAGCTCGAACTCGTAACCCAATCTCGGTAGAGAAAAGACAAGCCCTGATTGGTCTCCTTGTTGAAGAAGGCGAGCCCCAACATGGCGCTCCACCCCCCCCCCCCCCCCCCTTGAGTTTTAATTGTGAAATATTTGGATAGTTTTGACTCAACATCAGTAATAGAAGGGAGAACTCGTGTTCGAGCTGGGCGGTTGCGGGCCCATCTCAGCAAGTGGTCCATCCTCGATTGACCTGATGAGGGGGGGGGGGAAAGATCTCGGAACGCACTCGTGAGTACGGATCCTAGCCACGCGCACTGGAGGTGAATTCTGTCCTAGCGAGATCTAGAGAAGGGGAGGGCTCGCAGCCTAGTGCATCGCAGAAGAAAAGTTCAAAAGAAAAGAAGATAGAAAAAATCACTTTTCATTAAGTATAAAATGATTACAAAAGGGGAGCTCGCCTCGTCGAGGTTAAAAAGGGGGAGGAAGAATTGCAAGAAAGAAGAAAAAGGGGGGAGGGTGAGGGGGGTCAGCTCTCGCCTCCTCCACGGACTGGAGATCTCCGTTTGCTCCACCGGAAGGGTGGTCCTTGAAACCCTTGCCGAAAAAATAGTCGAGACTTTCCTCCTTCTCGCTCGGTGGCATGGGCGAGAACAGATACAGCATCAGATCTCGGACGATGGCCTCTTCACAGTTCCCCACTAGCACCTTCATATCCTTCATAATCTGTAGGTTACATTCGGCAGAGGCGATCGAGTTAACCTGGAACCTCACAGCAACCTCCGCCTCGCCGAAGATCCTGGAGCTCTTGTATGGGAAATGAAGTTCGCCACCGTCGGGAGGGAGAAAAGCTTCAGCCTGATGAGCGATCTCGTCGCATAGCCCCTTGTTCTCTTCGCATAGCTTTGCATTCTTCCCTTCCAACTCGGCGGTGTGGGTTTCCTGCTCGGCGACGCGAGTTTCCAGCGCGTTGGAGCGAGCATAGAGCTGGCGGTTCTCTTCCTCTAACCCAGCAGCGCGAGTCCGCAGCTCCCGGACAGCCTCGACATCCTGAGGTAAGAATGGATAAGTAAACCTGAAGCTGAAAAATCCAAAGTAAAATAAAAGGGGGGAAGGGATGATCGATACTCACCAGCCTCCGCTCCAGGTCAACAACCCTGTCCTGGTCCAGGTTGCGCTTCTGCTCCTCCTTCTATAGGAGGTGGCTAAGGTTGAAGCCGCGACGAACAACCATGTGGTGGAGCTCCAGTGCCCGAACGTGGGCCTGCAGGCCCTCATGGCGCAGGGTCATGTGCTTGTAGGCCGCACCATCCTTGCGTCCATAGAGGTCGAAGCCGAGCGCGTAGGCTTGACCTGAGTAGGGCTCGCGGTCGGCCCAGGAGGATTGGAGGGTTGAGATGGAGATCCGATGGGCGGACTAGTCCCAATGAACCACGGGGTCACCGACCGAGTCCTTCCACCTCCCCCCAAGGCCGAAGAGGGGGTGACTCTTCGGCGGACCCAGCTCGCGGGCCAGGGGCTTCTTGACTACAGGAGCAGAAGGCTCGCCTCCCTCCTGCTCTTTGCCCGTTGTCTCCTTCAGCGGGCTCCCCGGTGATCCGTCTGGGGTGGTCTCGGGTGAGCTCATGTACTTGGGATGTGGTTGTTGTTGCCTTGCCCGAGAAACCACCACCGCTTTCAGCTTCTTCTGCGGTGGATGGCGGAGAGGTGATCTGGACCCCGCGGGATCAGCCCGGTTCCTACTAGAAGGCTTAGACGACGACTGCTCGTCTCAGTAGGCGGCTGCAGCAGCCTTCTCGCGAGCGAGTAGGTCGGCGAGTAGACCCGGATCCACGAAAGGAGGGTTCTGGTAATCAACCTCTCTCCTGCAGAAATAACTTAGAAAAATTCCAATGGATTTGGCGAGATCTGGAAAGGAGGAAAGTTGAAAGATATACCTTCGCTGGGAAGGACGGGGAGGAGCGAGTCAAGGCAGTTTTGGAAGAAGGACACCTCGAAGAGTTTGTGGAGGAAAAATTTGTGGAGCTCGGCGTCGTTGCCGGAGACGGTGGGGGGTCGGTATACCTCCTCGCTTTTTTGTTACGGTGAGTAGGGAACGTTGCCAAGATCACACTTGATGAAGACAATCTTGGTCATCCAATTGTGATGTTTGTTCGCGATCTCGTGAACCTTGATAAATGAGCCCCCGAAGTAGGAGATGCCATCAGGGGTCTCTTTGTAAGTAAATAGTTTCCTGAATACGGTCAGGTTGAACTCTATTCGCTCCCAGCGGAGGAAGCTCGCGAATGCCACAATCATGGCAATGGAGTTTGGGTTCGGAGCGAAAGGCGCAACCCCATCTTGAAATGCGAGATAGGGAATGAGAGCTCCTCGAGGTAGAAATTTTTGATGGCCTCGCCCTCCCTAGGCCGGCGCGCCTCGAAGCCAGGAGGCTTTAAGTCGGCACTGAACGCTTCGAACTCCTCCTCTGTTGTGTTCCCTCAAAGAAACAGTAGTCAATAAAGTGCTGAGTGCACTTGGAGCGACCATCAGAGTATGGGTTGGACTTCCCCATGATCGCGAAAAATGTAGAGAGCGAGTGCAGGTAAGAAGGAGAGGAGAGGAGGAAATTACAGAAGCAATAAAAGCAGTAAGTCGGAGTAGGTATGGGTGCCTATTTATAGAAAAGGGATCAAGGGCCGAGCTGACTGATCAGTCCAGCTCGCCTAATCCAGCTCGCCGACTTCCAGGACCCGTCCCATCACTCTCCAATCAAGAATAATATATTCGAATAAACCAATAATAAAGTCTGAAAATGTTTCTAAGTTATTACAGGCCCAAGAGGGATATTGTCTAGGGAAATCGAATGCAAGCAAAGCTTCCATCTCGGCGCACGTGAGCTGAGGGGGCAGTAGGAGAGTCCCGGTAGGCCCGCCAGGTGGCTGTTCTTTACCTTCCCTGGTCTCACATCTCCCTCCCCGCAGCCCGGTGTGAGTCGCGGAGCTCGCGGATCCGCCTCAAGCATCCCCGAGCTGACAAAAGGTTCTCGTCCAGCTCTTCCAGCAACGGTGGAAGGGACGTCCTCTTGCCCGTCAGGCCTTCTCTTGCCTTGCCTACCAGCCACCCCCACTCTCGTTATAACACGTCATTGTCTTCCCGCAACCGGTGGACCTCGCACACCAACTTCTTGAGGACCTCGATTCCTCGCTTCGTCAACTCAGGGCCCCCTAGCTCGGTGTCCAAGAAGGACTCCAAGGTCTTCAGGGAAGGGAGGGGCGAGTAGTGAGCTCTATCAAGGGATTTGTCGGCCTCCGACTGACTGGGTAAGGCAGCAAGAGTGGTTTAATAATGTGAAAGGCGAACGTATTAGGAGGAAATACGGACAGCCCAGTAAAGGGAGACTTACCTTAAGAGGTCGGCGTATCGAGGGAAAAGCGTGGTGGAGGCATCTTAAGATCTTAACCGCGACCCGAAGGCTATATTTAGGGTGAAATAAGGTTAAAGCTTGGCACTGGGATAATTTCGGCTCCATCCCTTAAAGTCTTGGCGAGCTGAGAAGAGGGGACGCGGACCGGAGAATCCGGTTTTTGCGAGTTCAGCCCTAGGGTCCCAAAGGACAGGGATTGGTTGGGGTGACGAGCCTCCGAAGCCCCAAACCGTATGTCAGCGGGAAGAATATCAGCCCGTGGAGAGGTGATCACACCACCCCCATCCCAGCAGTCCTGGACGGCGTAGAGATCAATAAAATTCCCCTGCTTCCAAAGGGCATGCGAGGTGGAGGAGCCCGTCTAAGGCTCCAGGGCCTTCTTCAAATCTTGGTAAGCGCGTTCGGATGCCTTCGCATCTTGCTTCACCCTTTTGGCCAAATTGGATTCGGCGGGGGCGCTCCGCGGGATGATAAGCGGAATGGAGGTTAAGCTGGCGACGCGGGCGGAGGAGATCTCGCGAGCCTTCACAAGCCTCTCTTGGAGCTCCTTAGGAAAAGGCATCTCGTCAAGTTCAGGGCAGAGGGGAGTGATAATGGTCACCCAGGTACACAGACGCATATTTATAGCCGCTGGTGGGCCCCACCGAAAGATTCCCTGGCTCCTGCCACACTCGCTGAATCCCATGGGGTTGGATGTTTCTTTTCGAGCTTGTGCCAACATCGCAAAGAGCGGGGATTGTGTACAACCCTGTATCTAGCGAGTGGGGTCAACATGAGCTAGACTGGCAAAGTCTAGCCCAAGACCCTGGCGAGGCAGGCCCGTGGCGTCGAGTGAGGCGAGCCAGGCCCGTGGCATCGAGTTTCGCGAACCAGGCCCGTGGCGTCGAGTGAGGCGAGCCAAGCTTGTGGTGTCGAGTGAGGCGAGCTAACTCAATGCCTTCTGCCATTGCGTTGAGTGAGGCGAGCTCACTCAACGCCTTCTTACATGACGTCGTGTAAGGCTAGCTCACTCAACACCTTCTACCGTGGCGGCGAGTGAGGCGAGCTCCCTCAATGCCTTTTGTCTTGGCGTTGAGTTAGGTAAACTCCCTCAATGCCTTGTCTTGGAATCGAGTGCGGCGAGTTTGCTCATCGGCCGGCTTACACCTGCCCTAAAGAGCTCGGCAGTAACTCCGACTCGCCCAGGCGAGGTGAGATGTTTTTTGAGGGGAGAGCTTGTACTCGCCAAAACCCCGTTTGTCGAGATTTGACCTTTTAGTGAGCTCTCGACATGCGGGCAGGGAAGACCAAGCCCATGCCTTGGCGTTGAGTGATGCTTCTCCACTCCCGCATTTGGCAAGTAGTGGGCGGATAGAGCCAGCCGGACCCGTGCTCGCCAAAGGCCGAGTAGAAGCGGCGAGTGCCAACCTCGTCAAGCACTCGCCGTCCTTACCGAGTAGAGGTTGTTGGGGGCCACTCGCCTAGTAGTCTGTGAGGTGTTTTTACCATTTTGCCCCCGCTGGCCTGCCCGTAGCCGGTTGAAACAGCGGAGTCTCGCTGTTGGCAGACCCGGGTGGGCTGCACATAGCTATTCAGAACAGTGGAGTTTTGCTCTTGGCAGGCCAGCCCAAGGGGTTTTCAGTAATTTCACGCCGGCAGAGGTTAGTTATTTGCAGACCGTTTTCAGAAATCTATAAATAGGACCCAAGGGGTACCTCAGAAGTCACGCTTACATATCTCCCACTCTTCTAGTGCTTTCTGAGGTACCTTAGCCCGATATTTGGATAAGGAGGGGAAGCGCTCAGTGATCTTCCGGGTTTATGGTGGGACCTCCACGTTGGGCCCTCGGTCTAGTCCTTTGCTCTCTTTTCCTTGTTGTTTTTCTTGCAGGAGAAAAGTTGGCGCGAGACCACTCCTTCCCTAAGGGTGAACTCCACAAGAGATCGATTTTCAGTTTCAACAAGACCAAGCTTCTAGAAGGGAAGAGTAAGCATATCAGATATTAGGAACAAAAGTTCACAAAGAAATTAGGGATTGTGATTAACCCTTCCCAGTCATAAGGTCAGTTGCAAAAAGCTGCAACCTGCCAAGTCCCTGGGAAGCTGGGTATTAATCACACTAATCATCATTTCAAATCTGAATTCCCTGATAAACTGAAAGTATTTCAAAAGGTGAATTTACCATCTAAAACTGCCAAGTTTGCACCTCCTCATGAGGATCAAACAAATGTGTGCTCTACCAGTGGGGTGAAGACACATGATCTCAGAAGGAGTGTTTCTATACACTCCTTCCATAAAGCTCAGGATAAGCTCTTTAGATTTGGATCCAAATATCCTGTATCTAAAGAGATGAGAGAGACCACTAGATGGCAGGCTCCAAAAATACAATTGGCCCATCCTGGACCAGCTGTATTTGGTTCCTTAGCACCTTCATTCAAGAAGAAGGAAGAAGCATCATGCAAGGCTTTTCATGAAAAATCTGCAGCTGCTCACATCTCTCATGGACAATAATTTTGTGTTGTCCTGAAGAGAAGATACATCATTCATAAATGTTGGTGTTGTTGGAAGGTGGACCACTTTGCCATTGATTGTTGGCATATCTTGAAGGTTGCTAGTGGACATAAAAGTGCTCAATCTAGGTAGAGAGTTGGGCAAAAGGTTGTTTTTACTCCTAACAAGAACCTAGGACACAGCTATTATTGGGTGCCTAAGGGTAAATAAATTTATTTTGCAGGTTGGTCCAAATACCTATCTAGATAAGACTTGGTATTTGGACAATGGTTGTTCCAAGCAAGTGTCTGGGATAGAATGATTGCTCAAGGAAGATGCTCCATGATAAGCAATAAACAAAGAATGAGCCTGTTAAGTGTGAAATCCTCAAAAGCTAGAGGCAATAAGCCTCAAGGTAAGTCTCTCTCTCTCTTATATAGAGACTAAGTTTGGAAGTTCATGTACTAAGTTAGATGTGCTTAAGATGAATCTAATCAAGCATACCAGTCAGATAACTATGATTCAATTATCCCTCACAATCATCTGCATTGTTAACTTAAGTAGTCCTTCCTCTCAAGCCAAAAATAACATATAAATAACATATAAATATCTGGTTAATGATATGATAAATAGAATATACATCCATATAGGGAGGAAAGCTATAAATTAATCAGGCACTAAATGCCTTGTATCATAACAGAAATCATAAGCGCAATCCTTAAAATCTAAAAATGATTAATTGGTTAGTCAAATGAAAAAGATAATTAGACTTTTTCATTACATATATAAAGGCGACAAGTAACGAAAAGCCACATCATTATCAAAAACCTTAACCCTAGCCGTCGAGACCAAAACTTTCTCAGCGTCTTGCCGCTCGGACTCAATGACGCTAGAGATCTTAAAGGAGCTCCAGGAGGGCTATGAAATTATGAGGAATGGATTAAGTCATGCCACACCAGAGGTTAAGGAAGTATTGATAATGATTGAGATCACGGGTTTGGAGTACGCTCTTTTTGAACCTTCAACCATTCTTAGAGAAGAAGTAGTGGAACTCTTCTCCAATGTCAAGGTGTCTTCCTTTCAAATCTCACTGAAATTTAAGATTGGTGATATCAAGATTAAGATAAATCCAAAGAGACTAGTCAAAGCCCTTCATCTACCCCCCGTCAACCCTAGCTAGGAAGAAGAAACCACCATCATGGATCGAGATAATGCTCTCAAGTGATATGAATACAGTGAGGCCAAATTTGGGTCTCTGAAAAGGAAATTCTTCAATAAAAGAGGGAAACTGTTAGCAGATATAGTAGGGAAAGCCCTATTCTGAAAACCTGGATCACATGACACCATCTTCATGTCAATGTTTGATGTCATGACCAGGATAATCTTTAATAAGCAGACGTGTTGGTCATCAATCATCTCCTAGAGAATAGTATACTGTCAACACACTCCAAACTTGGGCAGAATTCTTTCCCTATACCTAGTAAACACCTACCCAGATATATTCAAGCAGGAAAAAGGAGTGAAGATTCACTATCTAAAAAGCGTGGACATAAAACCATTGGAAAGATTCACTAGGGTCCTACCAATGAGGCAACCCTCAGTAATAAAGAATCCCTCTAGGGACACAAGGAAGAAACATACTGAGGAGGAAAGAACTGCTAGCTCTGAACAAAAGCTTGGAACCTCCTCTCCAGCTGATGTTGGACTGCAAGTTGACTTATCTCTCAATCAAACCTCGACAAACTTCCAACTTCAAGTGAGTGATATGCATGTTCATCAAATCCATGCAAGTCCTAAGTCAGGACAAATCTCAAAGGATGGTATTGAAGAAGTGATTACTGCAGAAGATGAGGCAAACATGACTGATACTAACAATATAGCAGCAGTAATGGTAATCCTTGTAATAATAGATGATCATGAGCCTCCTGAAGCCTTAGACACTTATCTTGATTGGTCAAGCCCTAAAAAGGATGTTCAGTCTGAGGGGGAGCATGATCAGATGGATTTGACATCCTTGGATCAAGTGCTCAGCAGGGTGGTTGAGTCTGCACCCACTCCTGGTACTATCAATACCCTCATATTTAATAGTGTTAAAATAGCTTTAGTTGAGGGATTGTTTCCTTCTATAGGAATTATAGTTGAGGGGGAGTCTTCACAGGCCAATGCTAAGGAAAATGCCCCTCCTCTAGTAAGCCAACCAACAACCACTCAAATCTCAAATGAGTTAATACTAAATAATATCAAAGAACTCCTGGATGCCCAGACCCCAACTCTCAAGGAGTATGTGGATCAATCAATTGCCAAACTGAGAGATGAATTGTCAACCCAAGTCAAGGAAAACAAAGAAGAGATCTCTCAATTAAACAAGCAGGTCACCACCCTGTTTGATAAGGCTTGAACTGCTGGCATCAAACTGATAACCATCATGAAATCCTTGGACACAAGTCAAAAACTCTCTGCAGCTGACATAGGCTATGTAAAAAATTATGTGAGTGTAACTCATGAAGTGATCAGGGGTGCAGCAGATCATGTAAATCTGCATGTCACAAATGTTGCTTTCCAATTTATGAAGGAGGCACTACTCCTGAAAGATGAGTTGTTTGCTGATAAAGAAAGAATACTCTAATCCATCTCAAGCAAATATTAAGCCAATAACAACCTACTGTAAAATACCATCTGTGAAGAAGGAAGAAAGGGGGAGAGCAGCCATGCTAAGATAGTAGCACTCATTGAAGAACAAGCCTTCAATGTAATTCAAGGCACCATGGTGGCACTACACCTGCCCCTCCTGGACAGAAAGAGGCCAGAGGACCTAGACTTCCTAGCATAAGCTAGAGTTGCATAGGATGCACAATTTGTTGCCAAAAGAAAGAGGGAAAGAACTCAAATGGTTGAAGAGTTCATGGCAAAGAGGAGACTGGAGAACAGAGACAATCCAGATTATGAACAGCTAAGTGATGCCCTGAATCCATCATTATAAATGCTTGGGTAAGCCATGGACAAATTCTAAAGAACATTGATAGTGTATATCCTTCTGAGGAATGGATAAAGCACTTAAAAAGAAACTCTCTTAAGGGAAAGAGTTTTCAAAGAAAATCTGGTAAGGAAGAGAAATCCCAAAAAAATGCCCTCCAGATATATTCCAAAACCTTTTCTTTACTTCAAGAGATAGGAGAACAAAGCATAAAACTTGGAGAAGACAGCTGCTACCAAGGATGCTGCTTCAAGTTCATCAAAGAAAAGCTAAGATGAGACTACAAGACTTAGGGTGCTTTAAATATATAATCATTGTCTTGTAATGAATATCAAAAGTGTAACAATGACAAATCTTTATCAATGAAATTACTATGAGTTGGCCATGACTATATTGATAAATGTGTAGTGCAATTTTCACTTATGTATATGTTACAAATGAATATGCTGTTCTTTCACAAATTACTTGTAATCACAAGTTTACTTATATTGCTTTGCTAAGTTAAATATTTGGTAGATCTTAATCAAAATGTTTATCTTGTAAATGATTAATAAAGCTATTGTTACTAATCATACTGTTACACTGATAGTGATTGATTAGTCACTAGTGATTTTGGTTAGTCAATCATAGTGTCATGACATCCCACCTAGGGGGAGTTATCCTACAATGGGATGGCTAGTTGATATCGTAATGTCTTTTTAGACTCATCATTATATATTTTTGTGTAGATACTCCTTAGCATTGATAAGTGTTCTGCCTTCTTCAAATAGGGGGAGATTGTTGGGAATTGCGCCCCTTAATGTTCCTTAGGATTTGAAGAGGCATCACAATTCATGCTAAGGGGCATAATGTATTTGATGTGTGCTGGAGTTATTGCATGCAGGTTGTCTTTGATTGGACAGGTGAATAGGAGGAGGAAGATGGAAGTCATACAATTTGACTAAGGCAAAAACCGCTGAGACAACTAAGAAGAATGTCTCAGTAGAACCGCTAAGAAAGCAGAGAAGCTCAACACAAATAGTTGAGAGAAGTGTTGGTCTCGGCTAAACCGCTGAGACAGAAGACAGTCTCAGTTGTGAAGAAGAAACCGCTGAGATAGAAGTGTCTCAGCTATAAAGAAGAAACCATAGAGACAGTTGAGAAGGAACCGCTGAGACAAAGCCAGCTGAAATTTTCTAAGTCCACAAAGTGGAATTCATCGAGCTCAGCTCACAGATCGTCGAGCTCAAGTTGAAGGTTGAAGATTAAGAGTTCATCAACCTGAGCCCGCCTTTCGTCGAGCTCAAGATGAATGTTGAAGTTTCAGAGTTCGTCTAGCCCAGCTCACAGATCGTCGAGCTCAGGTTAAAGGTTTAAGATTCAGAGTTCATCGACCTGATCCCACTTTTCGTCGAGCTCAGGTTAAAGGTTGAAGATTCAGCGTTCGTCGAGATCAGCTCACAGATCGTCGAGCTTAGGTTAAAGGTTGAAGATTCATAGTTCATCGACCTGAGCACGCCATTCGTCGAGCTCATGTTAAAGTTGAAGATTCTGAAGTTCGTCGAGCTCAGCACAGAATTCTTCGAACTTAGATCGACGATCGTCGAGCCCAGTCAAAATACTTCATGCCGTTACGGGAAAGCTACAGTAGCACCGGAAGCTACTGTTTGTCTTCTTCTGAGGGAGGTGGCACTTACCATACTTGACTTTGCCCACATTCAAATAGTGTTATTGATTCAAATCAACTAGTATAAGGGAAAGATAAGAACAGAAGATTAGGGTTAACAAAACACGAGAACGAAAACGAGAACCAGAATGGAAGCATAAAGAAAAATAAAGGGGGTTGGAGTTCGAGCTTCTTCGACAAGCTTGAAAGCAAAAGTCTAGCAGGCAAGCCAGAAGGCTAAGGGAATAAGATAACTGAAACTTTAGCAAGATTGTTTCCTTAAGAACAAGTTAGTTGATTGATAATATGTTTTGTAGCCTAAACTATTATCGTATTTTCTAGTTTTGTAGGTGCAAATCTTGTCTTATTAGTTTGTTTTTTTTAATCTTTTTATGTAAATATTATTGCTACTAATATTTTCTTGTCTTTTTGCAGGTTTCCAGAAGTTTGGCCAAAATGACCCAACACGCCCCCCTGTCACGCCCTCCCTGGGCGTGTCACAGGGCGTGTCAGCCGATCCCGATGAAGCTTGCTGTCAGAGGAAAAAGACCAGGAAAAATGGTTGTCACACCCCCCCCTGACATGCCCTCCCCGGGTGTGTCCCGGGGCATGATATGGGGCATATCGCCCTCTGCCTGAAGCCTGCCGCTGTATTAAATGCCAATTCGCCTCAACACTCCAACAGTACTATCACGCCCCCCATCACGGGCATGACACAGGGTGTGACCCCTCCTTTTCTGATGACTGAAGGATTTCCAACCAATGATTTTGACGCGACGTGCGTGTCACACCCCCCTACACGGTCGTGACCCAGGGCGTGTCCACCAACGTACAGAAGCAATCATCCTTCCTGCCAGAATCCAGAGCCCAAGGTCAACCTCGTACCTGTAACGCCCCCTGACATACCCCCCTAGGGCATGTCGCAGGGCTTGACAAACCCGTGAACTTTTCTTATAAATTCAGACCCCCCTTCCATTTCAGCAAGTTTGGGCTAAGAGGGGGAGGTGCTGCCCCTTTGTTTCTTATCTTTTTTAGTGTTCTTCCCTCTCTCTCCCTTTCTTATTTTGTAATTTCCTTAACCCTAGGTTAGTGCTTGCTTTGTTTTAACTTTTGTGTAATTTTTTCACTTGCTTTAGTTTCTTAATTTAGGTCTAGAATAGGATTTAAGTTTCCATGCAATTGTAATTTTCTTTTCCTATATGCAGCCCTCTTTAAATATTAATAATTGTGTTTTTTCTTCTCTCCTCGTTTACTTTGTGTTATCATGCTTTACTACTCATCCCCCCTCCTCCACTTCATCATGAGTAACTAATCCTCTTTGTACTCGATCTTGATGATCCGAGGTTCGAGTGATTAAGTTATGATGCTTTGATTTATCTTTTTTAGGGTTTTAGCCTTGAATTACTCTTGATTAACTTTTGGGTTGGAGATATATTATCAATATATAATCTCCACCTTTGCTTTCATTCTTGGCTAGCCGAGAGGCCGATAGTTTGAAGTGAGCACTCAAGAGTAAAGGGAGTTGTATGCACCCCTCGAGAGAGGCAGACGTCCAAATCTCCTGGATTGGAGTAAAATCCAATAGTGGGGTTCACCGCGTAAAGCAAGTTTTAGGCCTCCGATTTAGATGAGAGTCGGTCGGACCTTCCTAAACTCGGTTGGGCCTGACTTCGAGAGAAGTGTGTTCAAGCTTTAGGAACCTCCACGGTCATGGACCTTTATCCTATTAAGTTTAGGATTTTATCTCATTTCTTAGTCGACTTTAGCCGAGATGATTCTTGATTGAGTGCATTTCCATTTCATAGTTTCAGCCCTTCTTTGTAATCGCATCTAATAGCTCTTTAATTAACTGCAGTAGTTCTCTTTCTAGCATAGTTTTATTTCCTTAATTGCAATTAGTTTCACTGAACCCTAGATTTTCCGTCGATAAAATAATAGTCTTCATTTGAGTAAGTGTACTAAACAGTTCCCGGATTTCAATACGACACTTGTGTCCCCTAGCTACAGTTCGATAGGTATACTTGCGTAATTTGATTGCTAGTTCGGTTGCTTTTATTTTCTTCAAAGCTTAGCGACCACCAAGTTTTTGGCGTCGTTGCCGGGGAGCAACTTTCGTTGATATATTGAAAACACGAACCTATTAATTTTATGTCCTCTCATTCTCATCCTCTTTCTCAAAAATTTTAAAATCAAAAAATTTTATTACCGCTCTTAATTATAACCCACTTCACAATTTTTCTACGCCACCTAATTCTCTCGAAAAGGGCAAAGCGACTTTAATTGCCGTTATCTTGTCTAGTACCTTGTGAACCCTTAACCAGGTAGTCCTTGTGAAGTTCGGGAGTTAATCTATTAAAAAAATCTATTTCAAAAAAAAATCTAGCTTTTCTTTCTAGTTTATTTTATTTCTCTTTCTTCTCTTCTCTTCTTTTAGTGCATGACCCGCGGGAGTCCGTCGGTTATTTTGGACTTGGACCACGAAATTGAGCGTACTCTTAGGAGAAGATCGCAATTTCAAGGTCCTACTATCCAAGTGATGGTTGAGGACTCTGAATCATTCTCTACTCTAAGAATGGAAGAACCAAACGTAGATGAAGCCTTGCAAAGGACTATATCCTATTATGCACGACCGAATCTCGAGGGAACCAAATCAAGCATAGTTCACCCTTCTATAGCAAATAATAACTTCGAATTAAAGTCTAGCATAATTCAATTGGTGCAGCAGTATGTGCAATTTGACGGACTTCAAGATGAAGATCCGAACGCACATATAGCAAGCTTTCTTGAAATTTGTGACACCTTCAAAATAAATGGTGTTACAAATGATGCTATTAGGCTAAAACTCTTTCCTTTCTCTTTAAGAAATAAGGCTAAGTAGTGGTTGAACACTCTACCTAAAAAAATCATCACAACCTGGGATGAATTAACTAAAAAATTCTTGGCGAAGTATTTTCCGCCGGCTAAAACTGCAAAACTTAGGAACGACATTTCCTCTTTTGGACAAATAAACTCTAAAACCTTATACAAAACTTGGGAAAGATTTAAAAAATTATTAAGACGATGCCCACATTACGCGATGCCTGTATGGTTATAAGTACAGACATTTTATAATGGGCTAAATCAAAATACAAAGCAAATGATAGACGCAGCTTCTTGCAGAACTTTAAACCATAAGACCCTGGAAGCAGCTCTTGATATTTTCGAGGACATAGCCATGAACACTTATCAGTGGAATGTGCCTAGGTCCCGCCCAAGAAAATATGCAGGTATCTTTGAAGTGGACAACGTCTACCAGCTCGCTCTACAAGTTTAAATATTAAGCAAAAAGATAACGGAGATGACTGCTGCCTCCGCCCCTTAGGTATGGGAATCTACAACTCTTACCCAAGAATAATTAGATTTTGTTAACAATATGCCTAGAAATTCTTTTAATAATTTTTCTGCTGCGAATTTTCATCCTCCTTGTTTTAATTTTCCGAATAGTTATAATCCTTCTTTAATAAATCACCCGAATTTTTCTTGGAGTAATCCTTCGAACGTGATGTGCCCGCCACCACAAAACGATTTTTCTGCACCACCACAAACTCTTTAAAACTTTCCAAAAAGTCCAAGCTTGGAGGAGTTACTTTCCAAATATATCGCCACAAATGACGCTACGATAAGAACCTTAACTGGAAGCGTTAAAAGACTTGAAAATCATGTAGGACAGCTCGCTAAAATTATTTCTGAGTGACCCGCAGGGTCTCTTCCTTCCAATACCGAGCCCAACCCGAGAGAGCAAGCGAAAGCTATAACTCTTCGGAGTGGGAAGCAAGTTCCCGGTATGGTAAGTGAAGAGCCTGAGGCAAGCTCCAACCCCGCTCTAAAAAATCAAAGCTCCGCTTCCGTTTTAAAAATTCCACCCTCTACTGAAGAAGTTATTCTCCCTACGTTAAAAAAAGATCTCACTCCACAACCCATCTTTAAAAATAATCCAACCCCTCCATACCCTTCCGAACTTATTAAACAATGTCAGGATGATCAGTACTCCCGCTTCTTATAAATGTTCACGCAAATCCACATTAATCTGCCCTTCCATGAAGCGATCTCCCAGATGCCGAAGTACGCTAAGTACCTTAAGGACCTCCTGACCAACAAGAAGAAGTTAGAGAACCTTTCGCACGACATGTTAAACGTCGAGTGCTCTGCGGTTTTGAGAAATGGCTTACCAAAGAAAATCAGTGACCCGGGTAGTTTTTCTATTCCGTGTGTCTTTTGTGATCTTTTTGTCAAGAACGCATCAGCCGACTTAGGTGTGAGTATTAACCTGATGCTCCTCTCATTGTTTAAAATGTTAGGAATTGCTAGCCTCAACCCCACACGCATGAGTATCTAGCTCGCTGACAGATTCGTCAAGTACCCGTTAGGAATCGTGGAGGATGTCTTAGTTAAAGTCGACAAGTTCAACTTCCCGGTGGACTTTGTCATTTTTGATATTGAAGAAGACGTTTAGGTTCCCCTGATCCTTGTCTGACCCTTCCTTACCACCTCCTGAGCTATCATTGATGTAAGCAATGGTAAGCTCTTCCTTCGAGTAGGCGACGACGAAGTCACTTTCTCTATCACCCCCTTGATGAAGAACACCTTAGCAAATGATGACTCTTGTTTCTTCTTAGAATCCTTAAGTGATGAAACTTCCTACTTCTTTTCTAAATTTGAAAAAAAAATTCTGGTTTTTGTTCCTCCTCTTCTCTTCCAACTGAATTGCTACACCTAAGTGAAGAAAGTGTAGAATCTTCTTATCTTCTATCTGATTTGGAAAAAGAATTTTCTGATTTTTGTTCCTCTTCTACTCTTCCAAATGAATCGCTGCAAGAAGCCACCTTGGCCACCAGCTTCACCCCTTTTAATATTTCATTTAAAAATATCTGCAAAGATATAGTATTTGAAAAAGAAAGAACTTCCTGAACGGGTACTTGAGTTGAAGGGGTGAAGCTGGTGGACAAGGCAGCTTCTTGCAGCGATTCAGTTGGAAGAGTAGAAGAGGAACAAAAATCAGAAAATTCTTTTTCCAAATCAGATAGAAGATAAGAGGATTCTACACTTTCTTCACTTAGGTGTAGCAATTCAGTTAGAAGAGAAGAGGAGGAACAAAAATCAGATTTTTTTTTCAAATTTAGAAAAGCAGTAGGAAGTTTCATCACTTAAGGATTCTAAGAAGAAACAAGATTCATCATTTGCTAAGGTGTTCTTAATCGAGGGGGTGATAGAGAAAGTGACTTCGTCGTTGCCTACTCGAAGGAAGAGCTTACCATTGCTTACGTCAATGATAGCTCAAGAGGTGGAAAGGAAGGGTCGGCCAAGGATCAGGGGAACCTCGACGTCTTCTTCGATGTCCAAAATGACAAAGTCCACCGGGAAGATGAACTTGTCGACTTTAACTAAGACATCCTCCACGATTCCTAACGGGTACTTGACGGATCTGTCCGCGAGCTGGATACCCATGTATGTGGGGTTGTGGCTACCAATTCCTAACTTTTTAAACAATGAGAGGGGCATCAGGTTAATACTCGCACCTAAGTCGGCTAATGCATTCATGACAAAAAGATCACCAAAGACACGCGGAATAGAAAAATTACCTGGGTCACTGATTTTCTCTGGTAAGCCGTTTGTCAAAACCGCAGAGCACTCGACATTTAATGTGACATGCGAAAGGTTCTCTAACTTCTTCTTGTTGGTCAGGAGGTCCTTAAGGTACTTAGCGTACTTCGGCATCTGGGAGATCGCTTTGTTGAAGGGCAGATTAATGTGGATTTGCTTGAACATTTCTAAGAAGCGAGAGTACTAATCATCCTGATGTTGTTTATTAAGTTCAGAAGGATAAGGCGGGGTTCGATTATTTTTAAAGATGGGTGGTGGAGTGAGATCTTTTTCTAACATAGGGAGAATAACTTCTTTAGCTGAGGGTGGAATTTTTAAAATGGGAGCGGAGCTTTGATTTTTTAGAGCGGGGGAGGATCTTGCCTCAGGCTCTTCACTTACCATACCGGGAACTTGCTTCCCACTCCGAAGAGTTATAACTTTCGCTTGCTCTCTCGGGATGGGCTCAGTATAGGAAGGAAGAGACCCTGCGGGTTGCTCAGAAATAATTTTAGCGAGCTGTCCTACTTGATTTTCAAGACTTTTAACTCTTCCAGTTAAGGTTCTTATCGTAGCGCCATTTGTTGCGATATATTTGGAAAGTAAATCCTCCAAGCTTGGAGGTTTTGGAAAGTTTTGAAGAGGTGGTGGTGGTGCAAAAAAATCGTTTTGTGGTGGCGGACGCATCACGTTCGAAGGATTACTCCAAGAAAAATTCGGGTGATTTTTTAAAGCAGTATAAAAATTATTAAAAGAATTTCAAGGCATATTGGTAATAAAATCTAATTATTCTTGGGTAGGAGTTGCAGATTCTCACATCTCAGGGCGGAGGCAGCAGTCATCTCCGTTAACTTTTTTCTTAATATTTTAACTTATAGAGCGAGCTGGGAGACGTTGTCCACTTCAAAGATACCTGCAGGTTCATTTGGGAGGGACCTAGGCACATTCCACAGATAAGTGTTCATGGCCTTGTCCTCGAAAAGATCAAGAGCTGCTTCCAGGGTCTTATGGTTTAAAGTACCCTAGAAGCTGCGTCTATCTTGTGCTTTGTATTTTGATTTAGCCCCTTATAAAATGTCTGCACTTGTAACCATACAGGCAGCGCGTGATGTGGGCATCGCCTTAATAATACTTTTAATCTTTCCTAGGTTTCATATAAGGTTTCAGAGTCTATTTGTCCAAAAGTGGAAATGTCGTTACTAAGTTTTGTAGTTTTAGCCGGCGGAAAATACTTCGCCAAGAATTTTTTAGTTAATTCATTCCAGGTTGTGATGCATTTTTTAGGTAGAGTGTTAAGCCACTGCTTAGCCTTAGTTCTTAGAGAGAAAGGAATGAGTCTTAGCCTAATAGCATCATTTGTAACACCATTTATTTTGAAGGTGTCACAAATTTCAAGAAAGCTTGCTATGTGCGTTCGGATCTTCATCTTGAAGTCCGTCAAATTGCACATACTGCTGCACCATTTGAATTATTCTAGGCTTTAATTCGAAGTTATTATTTGTTATAGCACGGCGAAATATTCTTGATTCTATTCCCTCGAGATTCGGTCGTGCATAATAGGACATAGTCCTTTGCAAGGCTTCATCTATATTGGATTCTTCCATTCTTAGGATAAAGAATGACTCGGAGTCCTCAATCAGCACTTGGATAGTAGGACCTTGAAATCGCGATCTTCTCCGAAGAGTACGCTCAATTTCGTGGTCTAAGTCCAAAATAACCGACGGACTCCCGCGGGTCATGCACTAAAAGAAGAGAAGAGAAGAAAGAGAAATAAAATAAACTAGAAAGAAAAGTTAGATTTTTTTTAATAGATTAACTCCCGAACATCCCAAGGAATACCCGGTGAAGGGTTTGCAAGGTACTAGAAAAGATAGCGGCACTTAAAGCCGCTTTGCCCTTTTCGAGAGAATTAGGTGGCATAGAAAAATTGTGAAGTGGGTTACTATTAATAGCGTTAATAAAATTTTTTGATTATAAAATTTTTATGAAAGAAGACGAGAAAGAGAAGAGATAAAAATTAATAGGTTCGTGTTTTCAATATATCAACGAAAGTTGATCCCCGTCAACGGCGCCAAAAACTTGGTGGTCGCTAAGCTCCGAAAAATTAAAAGCAACTAAACTAGCAATCCAATTAGGCAAGTATACCTATCGAACTGTAGCTAGGGGACAAAAGTGTCGTATTTAAATCCGGGAACTGTTGAGTATACTTACTCACACGAAGACTATTATTTTATCGACGGAAAATCTAGCATTTAGAGAAACTAATTGCAATTAAGGAAATAAAACTATGCTAGAAAGAGAACTACTGTAGTTAATTAAAGAGCTATTAGAAACGATTACAACGAAGGGCTGAAACTATGAAATGGAAATGCACTCGATCAAGAATCACCTCGGCTAAAGTCGACTAAGAAATACGTTAAAAACCTAAACTTAATAGGGTAAAGGTCCTTGACCGTGGAGGTTCCTAAATCTTGAACACGCTTCTCTCGAAGTTGGGCCCAACTGAGTTTAGGAAGGTCCGACCGACTCTCAACTAAATCGGAGGCCTAAAACTCGCTTTACGCATTGAACCCCACTATTGGATTTTACTCCAATCAGGAAGATTTGGACGTCTGCCTTTCTCGAGGGGTGCGTACAACTCCCTTTACTCTTGAGTGCTCACTTCAAACTATCGGCCTCTCGGCTAGCAAAGAATGAAAGCAAAGGTGGAGAATATATATCGATGATATATCTCCAACCCAAAAGTTAATTAAGAGTAATTCATGGCTAAAACACTAAAAAGAAAAGATAAATCAAAGAATCATAATTAACTTAATCACTCGAACCTCGGATCATCAAGATCGAGTATAAGGAGAATTAGTTACTCATGATGAAGTGGAGGAGGTGGGATGAGTAGTAAAGCATGAGAACACAAAGTAAACAAGGAGAGGAGAAAAAACACTTTTATTAATATTTAAAGAGGGCTACACTTAGGAAAAGAAAATTACAATTGCATGGAAATTTAAATCTTATTCTAGCATTACATTAAGCAACTATAGCAAGTGCAAAAATTACACAAAAAGCTAAACCAAAGCAAGCACTAAGCTAGGGTTAAGGAAATTACAAAATAAGAAAGAGAGAGAGAGAGGGAAGAACACTAAAAAAGACAAGAAACAAAGGGGCAACACCTCCCCCTCTTAGCCCAAGCTTGCTGAAATGGAAGGGGGGGTCTGAATTTATATGAAAAGTTAACGGGTTGGTCACGCGCTGCGAAACGCCCTAGGGGGCGTGACAGGTACAGGGTTTAGTTGGGCTCTAGATTCTTGCAGGAAGGATGATTGCTTCTGTACGTCGGTGGACACGCCCTGTGTCACGCCTGTGTAGGGGGGCGTGACACGCACGTCGCGTCGAAATCATTGGTCGAAAATCCGTCAATCATCGAAAAAGGAGGTATCACGTCCTGTGTCACGCCCGTGATGGAGGGCATGACAGTACTATTGGCGTGCTGAGGCGAAATGGCATTTAATGCGGCGGCAGGCTTCAGGAAAAGGGCGACACGCCCTATGTCATGCCTGGGGACATGCACGGGGAGGGAGTGTCAGGGGGGTGTGACAACCGTTTTTCCTGGTATTTTTCCTCTGTCAGCAAGCTTCATCGGGATTGGCTAACACGCCCTATGACACGCCCAAGGAGGGCGTGACAGTGGAGCGTGTCGGGTCATTTTTGGCCAAACTTCTTGAAACCTGCAAAAAGACAAGAAAATGTTAGTGGCAATAATATTTATATAAAAAGATAAAAAAATAAACTAATAAGACAAGATTAGCACCTACAAAACTAGAAAATACGATAATAGTTAAGGCTACAAAACGTATTATCACAGATTCATACAATCAGCAAAAGGAGAGAGCTGTGTGAAGGACTGTAAGCCTTCCATTGCAGGTAGTTATAGAAGAAGACTCATCCCTTCTACATCAAGTGGGGTTGGACTGATATCAGTTAAGTCCAGTAAGTTGGACTCAGAGATTTATCATTGAGTCAGTATTTCAACTCTACTTGATTATTTCCTGTAGGATTCTGTTTATCTGAAACTGAGTGTAGAGCACTTTGTGCCTGAGAGGTAGGTGACTAATTAGTCACTGAGGTAGGATCCAAGTGTGGATCTGACATATTGGGCATAAGTGCCTGAGGTAGGAGAGTGATACTCTCTGAGGTAAGATCCAAGTGTGGATCTGAGGTAGGGCTGCCCTCCCAGCCTGAGTGTAGGGCCTACTGCCTAAGGTACGTGATCGGTGAGTCACTGAGCTATAAGTGACAAGTGTGTCACTGAGTTGTAGTCCTTGGAGGAGGCTGAGCTGTAGGTTCCTGGAAGGGAACTAAGGTAGGTACCTGGATAGGTACTGAGTTATAGGAGTGTTGCAGCACTCTGAGAGTAAGGCCTTATGCCTGAAGTTGTTGGGCACTTTGTACCTGAGCTGTAGGCCTTAGAAGTAAGGCTGAGGTTGGTGGTTAGTGGACCACTGAGCTTTAGGAGCACTGCAGGACTCTGAGGTAGGAACCTTTGTTGTTCTGAGTTTGGATTCTGAAAAGAATCTATGTGTAAGGCTTAGGTCCTGAGGTGTAAGCTCTAAGGAGCATATTGGTGGAGTTTGTGCCTAGTCCAACAAATCAGTTGGATAGGTTGGAGGGAAAGTAGATGTACCCAATTGGGGAACCACTATAAATACTTGTGTGCTTGCTGTTTTGCTTGTTTATTTATTGCATTGCAGGTAATTAGGACAAACTCTAGATCACCAAATTATAAACAACACAAGAAGTGTTAAGTAATTTAAAAGACCTATTCACCCCCCCCCCCCTTTAGGTGACTAGCTAACCTTGAAGTAATAACTTTCATGTGTTTAGGTTTTCTGCACCCATTACAAACAATTTCTTTAGTGGGGGTTTTGTCATACCTGGGTTTGTCTTCATTTCTGGAATACCTTCTTGTCCATTTTGTAGAACCTTTTGGCCAGAAGACTCATGAGGTCTTCATTTGTTGGAAGAGATTCTTCTTCATCTGTAGCCTGAAAAGCTATGCTTTTCTCTTTCCTTACTGAAGGTGAAGCCACTTGTTCAGCTTCCCTTGTCTTGCTAAGCTGCTCATAAGACTTGAGCTTTCCCAACAAGGTCTCTATTGAGATTTTATTTAAGCTTCTATCTTCCTTGATTGGCCAGATCCTAGAGTCTCATGTGCTAGGGAAGCACATGAGGATCTTTTCATTGAAATCCGCCAATGAGATGTCCTTCTCTAAGGTTTTCAGCTCATTGATGATGAGACTGAGTCTGGTGTACATCTCAACAACTGATTCAGATTCACCCTTCTTGAAATTCTCATATTGAGAAATCAAGTGGGCTCTTCTGTCCTTTCTCTCATTTATAGATCCTGCAAACATCCCATTTAGGGAATCCCAGATATCCTTGGTTAAAGTAACTAGTATAAAATTTTATTTTAGTGAAGAAATTTGTTGCCACTAAATATTGAATTGTAGTCACTAAAGACATTTAGTTACCAAATTCAGCCCGTCATAACGTGGTCACAATTGCCCCGCCATTAAATGTCTTTAGTGACACCCAAAATGTTCGTCACTGAAAGTTGTTTTAGGGACCATATTAAATAAGTCACTAAAAGAAGTTCTAGTGACTAAAATACAACAGTCACTAAAAAACCTTTTAGTGACGATGTATGGCCCATCACTTGTTTTCTTCAGTGACCAAAAAACGTTTGTCACATAAAGTGCATATTTTGTGACAAAAGTATTTCCGTCACTAACAGTTCTTGTCACCAAAACACACTAGTCACTAAAACAATTTGTAGTGATGAAGCATGCCTCTTCACTAAGTTTCTTTAGTGACATACCAATTTCATCACTAATTATACATATGTAGTGACTACATTAACTCAATCACTAAAGAGAATTTTGTGACCAAACAAATTTCATCACTATATTAATTTTTAGTGATGGAATTTTTGGTCACTTAAAAGATGAGACAATAGTGATACTTTGACGTTAAAATTTGTTCAATTTCTCACAAAATATAATGTAATTATTTCATTTGTTATTCACTAAAATTCGTATTTACTCAATTGCAACAAGAATATTGTTTAACATAAATAATTTCATTAATAGGAAAAAAGAGGGTGGGAGATAGCCCAAACCCCTCAATACAGAGTAAAATTATTTTCAATAATAATTAAACTGAATAAATGAAAAAAAATATCTATATATAAGAAAAAGGTCCCAAGCCCAATGTCTCATGGCTGGCGAAGGTCTTGCACTCGTTCATCATCAATTGAAGGTTGTAACTAAACGCATCTTTCTTTTACGTCTTCGGCCAATCTTCCATCCCCTCCCTTCAACCATCTATAATCTCCATCAGCATCTCATCCATATTAAGCCATGCAACTACACAAAGGGAGCATCAATCACTAACAAACATTATAAATATAAAGAGTTTATGTTTATAAAGCCCCAACCACTTTACAAAGCAAGAGAAGCATAGTCATGTTCTCCACTGCCACCTTAATGATTTTTTGAGGAGATTCTAGAGGAAGAATCTCTTTTCTATTCACCAAATTTTGATATTTTGAATGAATTTCAATACTGGATATTAAGATGATATGACTAAACCATATAATTTAATAAAGAAGTTCGGTGATCCTGATCCATTAGCAAATACAGTATTAACAAAAGATATTATGAAAAATGCCCAACACCTACACCGAACCAGAGCTGAGCAGTCTCGCTAAAGAGGAGAGACCCCGCCCCAAGCAACACCCCATGTCGGGCGGCCACAGAACTAGCACCCCGCCGAGCCCGCCATTTAGCTTCCGCCATGCCAACTGCTCCTCCGGCGGTTTTCGGCGGCAGGCGGCAAGGTTTTGGAAGGCGGCAAGCAATGATAACATTCTCTTCACCTTCTACATTCTACAAGAAAAACTGTTTATAAGAAGATAAGTGTTGGAAGTTAGGCTGCAAAAAGAAATTGCACTAGCAAAACATTAAAAAAAATTGAAATCAGTTATAATTATGAACTATATTCACACATGTAGAAAGAAGGCATAAAATAATTTTGTTCATACCATCAACATGCCACCAGTCACCATCTTTCTCCACACATTTTTTGAGTTTTTCTACAATAGACACCCCCTATCCAATTGTTGTAACCACCGTGAATTGATGAGTTGTAAATATACCTATATTTTTATATTTTATTTAAGTAATTTTTGTTTAGTTTTGTTATTTTTTGTTTCTTTTATTCAATAAAAATGTTTGTTTTTTTGTAAATATATTCTAATTTAACTTTTTTTGGTTTTCTGAAAATCTTCAGAAAACGTCAAAATTTGACCAGTCAGCGTTCGACGATCCTCGACCAGCAGATCGTCGACCACAAAGATCGTCGACCACAAAGATAGTCGACCATGTTGCTTCCAGCGTCGAACGCAAAAGCATCGACCACCAGAGCGTCGAACGCAAAAGCGTCGACCACCAGAGCGTCGAACGCAAAAGCGTCGACCACAATAATAGCCGCCAGATCATCGACCTCCAAAGCTAGCAGATCGTTGACCTCCAATGCCAGATAGTCGACCACAATAACAGCCGCCAGATTGTCGACCTCCAAAGCTAGCAGATCGTCGACCAGCCATCCCACAACAGATAGTCGACCACAAGTTGCCGCCAGCTTCCCGCCCTTCCAGAACAAACGCCAGCTGCTAGCAGAAGCAAAGTCAAAGACGATTTTAACTGCCACCTCTTCTTTTTATTATTTTTTTATCTCCCTTTTTTGCCTATAAATAAAAGCTTCCAGCAAGCTTTCTCCTATCCAATTTTTTTGACCACTTTGCTTAGCCGAAGTGCTGCACATTTGGATCCAAATGTTATGTAAGAGAATTTCTCCCCCTCCCTTAGCTTGTAATAGCTTTTCAATTAATAAAATGTTTAGATTTTTCTCTCTTGCAAAACACGAATGTTCATTTGGAAACGCTCTATCTTTGCACTTTTCGTTCCCTTTTTTTGTTCTTTTTTATGTTTTCTTCATTTTAAAGCTTTTTAACTTAGTTTAGTTAGGAATTTTATGGCATTTCTAGCCGTTGTGTTGTCCGTTTTATTTTCATTTTCCGCTCTTTTTTAGTTTAATTTTTCTTTCTTTTTTCTATTTTCATTCTTAAGGCTTTTATAAAAACTCCTAAAAAGTGATGTTTTCATTTTATTTAACTTAGGCTCTTTAGGATCGTAAAAACTTTTCGTCCTTTTTAGTTTTCTTTTCACTTTTTTGGCCTTTTTTATAAAAACATAAGAATGAAAATATAATCGTTATAATTTTTCGCTCACTCCATTTTGCGTCTATTTGCAAAACTTTTCGCTCCGTTTAATTTTTATTTTGTCTTTTTATGCATTTCTACCGCATTATAGCGATAGAAATGCAGTCGTTTCAATTTTTCTAGCACTTTGTTTTTCTTATGTTTTTGCAAGTGTGTGTGCGTGTGCGCATTTATTTCCGCCTACTCGTTAAGAGTTAAATGGCGCTCTACTTTTATTTCCCGCCCACTCGTTGAGTGGGACTTGTCATTTATCGATTTCATTTCCCGCCTACTCGTTTGAGTAGGACTCGTCATTTTAATGCTTTCATTTTCTTCCTACTCACTTGAGTAGGAAAACTTAGAGTGCGTACGTGTGTTTTCTTTCAAGTAGAGTGTGTGTGTGCGTTTCATTTCTGTAGAGTGTGTGTGTGTATGAGTATAAATTTACCCCGCCCACTCGCTCGAGCCGGGATTCGCATTTACTGCTTTCTTCAGTCCTACTCGTTTGGGTAGGACTTGCAATTTACTGCTTTCTTCCTGCTTTCTTACTGCTTTCATTTACCGCTTTCTTTATCGCTTTCTAGTGTAAGTGTCCCCATTCCGATGAGTGGCTAACCGCCCTTAGCCCTCAATGTCGAAGAGCGTTGGGACAGATAAAGTAGCTTTAAATAATTAAAGGTCCTGTTTTTCTTATTAATTAAATTTCTTAAGGTTTGCCCCGGGTTAACGACACGTAGGACCGCATATCGATGTGCGGGCCCTATTTCCGTTATCCATACGCAACGCCGAGAGGCCGCACGTATGGATCGATCACCCTTGGGTAAAGAGAGCTTCGCGCTAACCCTCGAGAGAGGAGGTGCGCATCTCTACCGGATTGGGTTCCCCACCCAATAGCGGGGTTCTCAGCGTAATGCAGGCGTTAAGAGGAATCCTTCGTCAGTCTAACGATCGGTCGAATAGTCTTAGCGTTCAGGTGAGCGATATCCCTAGACCAAGGTGAGCTCATATCTAAGGAACCTCCACGGCCGAGTCTCCGCCTTAATTAATTTGAAAATTAGGATCTCTTTTTATTAAAAGTTATTTTAGTTCAATTCTATTTTTGATAGCGTCGCGCTAAGTTGGTCATCGGCTTTCTGCACTTCATTTATTTCCGCACTTTATTTCCAGCATTTTTCCGCACTTTATTTTGTGCTTTATTATTATTATGCATTTTATATAATTTTTATGCCATTTCCTTTTTTATCAAAACTAAAATATTATCGGTAGAATAATAGGTATTTCAGGGAAAGAGTAGAAATAGCTAAGCCGGCCCCGAGAACAATACGACCCCGATATTCCTCCACACGGGAATATCCTGTACTACACGTGATAGGTGCACTTTCCTCCCTTTCGTTAAAACTCGGTTTCTAACAAAATAAAAACGCTCTTCTTTTTCTTTATAAAATAAAATCCCACTCATCTTAAAATAAAATAAAAAGAAATCTGCGCGTTTTAACCATCATGAATCCAAATATTTGATGAACAATTCAGTGGACGAGAACATCGGTTGTAAATGCCATCACACTTTTACAAGCTTTGCGCCTTTTCTCTGCCTCCAATTTCGCCTGTGCTATGTCAGCCAAATATTGCAACTCAAATAAAACATAAAATTACAAATCAAAATAAAAATGACAAGAGACAAAAATATGAAGGTTGTGGAGCCGCTCGAAATGAGCGATCCTGATCGTCACTGTGCTCGTGGTCATCATGAGAAGACCTGAATGGATTGGGTGGGGGTCTCCCCATCAACAACCATAATCAAGTAGAGACTCCATTAAGGGAAGAAGTAATGTTTACACACATGCAAGATTGCTAGAAGATAAATACTCGAATGAACAAAATTCGACAAGTCACAGGATAATACTCATAATTGTGATAAAGATTATATAACGCCCCCGATTTTTCTGCGATTATTTTAATCCTCGTTGGCGTTACGTCGACGCGTTTTCGTGGCTTGTGCCATCTGTGGAGTGTGGTCTTACCTCCTTAGAACTGAGTGCCCTATTTTGTAGCCTATGGGCAAGATCTCCCTAGCAAGCCGAGTCGTTTTGGGTGACCCGGTGTGGCCCCTCGAGGGATGCTTGTGTTTTGGCTTCGGGTGGGTATAACTCGAGTTTTGTTCATCAAAAATTAATTTCGACTTCGCCGTTGTGTTCGTAGCATGGGTATTTAGCTACGGTGCGAATTTCATCAATTTCCGAGGTAGTTCAGTTTCCGCGTTGTTTTGGTGCTTTAAGTAATTCTTTTATAAATTATATAATTATATATATATATAGGTTAAGTATTAGGTTAGAATTAAAAAGGCCCCGCTTCATCTTCTTCACGTGAGAACCGCCGCCCCTGTACGAGAGAAACGGAGAAACCGCCGAGCCTTGCCTTCCACCGCTGATTCCCAGAGCGTTCGTGGACGGAATTCGATTCCGAGAGTGGATTCGGATTGCTCTCGTCAAGAACTTCATTCATATGGTAAGAAAATCGATTTTCGTGGAGTTTTAGGAGGATTGGAATTTTTGGTTTTGAGGATTTTCCGCCATTAATGTTAGGGAGAATGTTTTTAGGTGCTGCTGCTTTTAGTGCCAAGTGAAGGAGAGGGAAAGCCGTCCAAGCTTCACCGGAAATCGAGGCAAGTGGTGTTCTTTCCCTTGCCAAATTGTTTTTTTTTCATAGATCCTACTCGCTTCTATCGTTTTTATCTCCTATTTTCCGTCTCGAATGTTTAGGCATAGTTTGTATGGTAGTGGTGTGCGTCGTTGGTGGTTTCCTACTGCTACTGCAGTTGCGTGGGTCTTATGCGTGTTCCGGTGTCGTTCGAGAAATCCCAAACGGTACAGGTTAACCGCGCACGATCATCAACCGTTAGGGCGCACGACCACTGGTCGTGTGCCTATGTTCGTGCGCGTCCACTTATTTATTTTCCAAAGTTCTGTCTCGGATATCGCACGAGCACTGGAAAACAGTGCGCACGAACACCGGTCGTGTGCCACTGCTCGTGCGTAGATGCTAAATTTTCTGTCAGGTTTTCCAGGTTCACTTCGCACGGTCATCAGCAAATGAGTGCGCACGACCACTGGTCGTGCGCCACTGATCGTGCGCTCTGTATTTATATTTTTCTTCTGCTCTCGTATTTAGTTGGCTTCGTTGCGCGGGTTATGTGGGCATGAGTGTTTTGTGTTACGTTAAGGTAGTAACGTAAGAGTAGTTGTTGTGATCGTTTCGTTTTGCGTGGCACGTTGAGTGAGTGAAGCTCACTCAATGCGGTGTCGTGAGGACCCAGTGCCAAGTCGTGTTGAGTCATTTCAACACTTTTTTCCCTACCTCGATTTCCGTTCCGAGTGAATTCTTTGTTTATGTTTTGAGTTTCCTTGTCGGCCGTGTTTTTCTTTCCAAATGGCCGAATCATGGGTCGTGGTTAGTAGTGGTGGTTTGAAGCTCTTCATGGGGGACGTGTTGTGTAAATTAGCCGTGGCCACCCTTTTCTTCTATCTTGCACCAGGTACGGGCTGGGCAAGGGGGTGGAAGGTCCCTAGTGCTTTTACATGTAGACCCTTGAGCTTGTTGACTGGGAAATGATGGTTGGGGAACTGAGTTTGCCTCCAACCCGGATCCATGTTGTTTGTTTTGCTATTACCATCTCCCACAGCTTTGGGTATTAGGTATTTCTTCCTTGGTAGATTACAGCACTTTGGGCTCTTGGTAGGCTAGTAGGCTCTGCAGGAAGTAGTTTCTGGGCAGGGTTGATGCTGTTTCCTCGCACCTAGTGCATTTTATTTCTGCCTTGTCTTGGGCAGTTGTGACCTTTTTCTGCTTTGTGTTTTCCTCTTTCATTTATTCCCTGGTGGACACTTTCAAGCAGTTCCTTCTGTTTTGCTTGCTGAGGTATTCTTTCTTCGTTTGAATGCCTCAGGTTCTGAGCAGTAGCCAGTTTGGTGGCTAGGTTGCAGTGGTGTTGCTAGTGGTCTCTTGGACTTTGGAGATCCTGTTGCTTTGTTTGTGAGGTAGTTTTTCTGTTCCTTTTCTTACAGAAATGCATATGTGCCAGTGGGTTCGTGTCAGGTTGTTGGCGCCCACTGGTAGTTTTTACCTTTATACTAGATATACTACTTTTGCTGCTACCATTTTCTAGAGATAGTCTACTTGCTCTGGGGAGGATTTATGCTAGGCTGCTAGTTATTTTTAAACTATAACTATTACTATAAGTACAGTTCATGATCAGCATGTTTTATAAAAATTAAATCACTATTTTCCAAACGACGTATAAAGATCGATTTCTTATATATAGTATAAATTATATGTAGAGTCTTGCATAGTGTAAGTGGTCCTCATGGGTCTCTTATGCACTCACTTTGGATGTCAATCTTGAATAAAGTATCTTCGGCAGCGTATAAATATAGTTTTTAATTGTGGACTAGGTGATCCACCGAGCCGAGGGATACGGCCTCTAAAATATAACTGATTTTCTAATCATTAAACTCATGATTTTCTTTCATTAAGTTTGTGGATGGTTTTGCCTGAGCGTCAGCAGTTATCCCCTGCTTGACGTGGCATCATGACTCGTGTTTTCTCATACTCTGATAATTCCTAAATTCGGAGAAAATGCGGGTTGTGACAGTTGGTATTAGAGGGAGGTTGCTTGACAAGTTAGTCGGGCAACCTTCCTTTGTTTGTTTTTGGTAGTTCATCATCATGTCATTCACACACCGATATATCATCAGCACGTCTTGGCAAAAGCACGAACACTACACTCATAGCATAACATGAAGTATACGGGGCATATTATGTAGTATGGGATGCATAATATGTGTTCGTATATGGATCCAACATAGGGGCAACATGTGAGGGTTATGTAGTATGGGATGCATAACCTCACCACATGGCTGCGACTAGCACGTTTTCTTTTTCGTTGCATGAGAATGTTATGTAGTATGGGATGCATAACATTTTCATATGTACGACGCTCATAACATGCATTAGGGCCTTTTTAGAATGCATAGCACAAACATGCATAGCATAACATTGCATAAGCACAACGTGCCAAGCTAAAGACTTGCAGGATGACATATGTACACACATAAGTTTTCGAGTCAAAATAATATAAAGTCATGCATTCCCGTTCTAGGCACAAGAGTCAGTAGGGTGGTGATTAACCATCCTAGAATAGGGCATAACATCAATTTTGTAAAGAGATAAACTCCCAGAGCAAGTTTAGCAGCTTTAAGTTTATATCTATATATGTATTGTCTGTACTTGTAGTTGGTTCTAGTCGTTGTATTAGGATCTAACTAGTGTTGCTATGATTTTAGGATGGCGCGACGACCTACGACTCGATCGACTCCCCTGTCTGAGGGTGAGTCATCTGGAGCTCAGAATGATGCGGTGATCGAGAGTCTGCGTCAGAGTAGCGATTCCATGAGCAGGCAGTTGGTAGAGATGCAGGCCCAGATTCAGTCCCTGGTGGCGGTTATGGCAAGTCAGACTCAAGGTGTGCAAGGTCCTACAGGGGGGTTAGCTGTCCCTCCTCCTCTTGCACCCCTAAGACCTCCAGTGGTGGTGCCAGCCGAGATGGCCTTCATCTCACAGTTTCAGAGGCTGAGCCCCCCCCCCCCCCCACTTATGATGGGAAGGCAGATTTCATGGTGATAGACGACTGGCTGATCTCCATGGAGGAGATGTTCTCGTACTCAGGGATTGCAGATGATCAGAGGGTGATGATAGTCGCCTATCAGCTTAAAGGTTTGGCTAAGAGTTGGTGGCTAAGAGAGAAGAAGAGTTTGGTAGCTGGATGCTCTTGGGAGGTGTTCAAGGAGATGTTGTTGAGGAAGTTCTTACCCTCGGTCGAGCGTGACCGCCTCATGAATGACTTCCTCCATCTGAAGCAAAGGCAACTCTCGGTGGGTGAGTATGAGATAGAGTTCAGCAAGTTGAGCCGTTTTGCCCCTGGATTGGTCAACATTGAGGCTGATCGGGTTAAGCGATTTCTCGGTGGTTTGAGGAGCGAGGTGCAGCAGTTGACCAGTGCTTATGGGTCAGACACTTATACAGGAGTAGTAGAGGCTGCTCTGAAGGTGGAGGCTATTGAGACCGCGAGGAGAAGAGGCCAGCAAATGAGGACGGACATGACGAAGTTTGTGGAGGAGAAGAAACCCCAGGTACCCGGTGCGGCTCCGGGAAAGAGGAGCAAAGTGGAGTGCAGCTTCTGTGGCCGGTCAGGCCACCCCGTCGAGAGATGTTTCAAGAAGGCAGTAGCTCAGAGGAAGGAGCAGGTTCATGCGATTCAGGGTTCTCCTAGGAGAGATGTCTCATGTTCTGTTTGCAAGCGATCCGGGCATGATGTTGCCCAGTGCTGGTCCAAGGATAAAGTCTGCTTTCAGTGTGGGCAGAAGGGACACATCAAGTCTAGGTGTCCTCAGGTTCAGCCTATTCTTCCTGCAGTTCCACTTCAGGCTCTACCTCCACCTCAGCGTGTGGACAAGGGAAAGGGAAAGCTGAACGTGATCTCTTCCGAGGAGGCTCAAGCTTCGACTCAGGTCATCTCAGGTTAGTTGTCATTCCAGCCTGAAAGTTTTGTTCTTGTTTTTCTTGAATGTTTGCGGTATTGTTGTGGTAGTTCCTTAGTTTTCTATGCTCCTATAGGGAAATTTAAGGTGAAGAACCGCTGGGCGCGTGTTCTGTTCGACACCGGCGGTACCCACTCGTTCGTGGCTAGAGCCTTTGTGGAGCGATATCGGTTGACTTTAGATCGAGTTCGGGATACCTTCCGTGTCAAGTTCCCCTCTGGTGAATCTGTGTTGTCAGATTTGGGTATATTGGATTGCCCTGTTTTGTTGGGGGACTTTCTTGCGAAGGCAGACCTGAAGATGATTGATCTGGAGGACTTCGATGTTATTTTGGACATGGACTGGCTGTCTAGGAATTATGCGGTCATTCAGAGCAAAGGAAAGCGCTTGGACTTCATCAGGGACGACGGTCAACCCGGCAACGTATATGTTGATCTATGCCAGGATTCTCCTGTCATTTCTGTGGTATGTGCTCAGAAGCTGTTTCTTTCGGATTGTTTTGCTTGTTTGGTCTCGATGGTTGAGACCGCTGTTAGTGGACCACGCTTGGAGGAGATTCCAGTTGTTTGTGGCTTCGCCGATGTTTTTCTGGATGATCTGCCGGGTCTTCCTCCCGAGCTGGAGGTGGAGTTTGTGATTGATTTAGAGCCGGGTACGCGTCCTATTGCTAAGGCGCCGTACCGGATGGCCCCTTGTGAGTTAGAGGAGTTGCGGGTTCAGTTGTATGAGCTGTTGGCAAAGGGATTTATCAGGCAGAGTTCGTCGCCTTGGGGTGCTCCTGTGCTATTTGTGAAGAAGAAAGATGGGTCAATGCGGCTTTGCATCAACTATAGAGAGCTGAACAAAGTTACAATTAAGAATAGGTACCCTCTGCCGAGGATCGATGATTTATTTGACCAGTTGCGCGGTAGCACGGTATTCTCCAAGATCGATCTTCGTTCTGGCTATCATCAGCTCAGGATCCGTGAGGCAGATATTCCATGGACTGCGTTTAGATCAAGGCATGGACATTTTGAGTTCTTGGTGATGTCGTTTGGTCTGACCAACGCACCATCGGCCTTCATGGATATGATGAACCGGGTGTTCAAGGATTTCTTAGACAAGTTCGTGGTGGTCTTCATCGATGACGTGTTGGTTTATTCTCGCAGCGCGGAGGAGCACGAGCAGTATCTGCGCTTGGTTCTATCAGAGTTGAGGAATCACAAGTTATTCGCCAAGTTGAGCAAGTGCGAATTTTGGTTGCCTCGGGTCTCATTTCTAGGCCACGTGGTGAACAAGGATGGGATCTCGATCGACCCGGAAAAGATCGCAACAGAGATGGATTGGATTAGGCCGAATACCCCTAAGGAGATCAGGAGTTTCCTAGGGTTGGCCGGCTACTACAGGAAGTTCGTGGAGGATTTCTCTTCCCTGGCTGCACCTTTGACCAAGCTGACTCAGAAGAACGTGGCTTTTGTTTGGAGCGAGAAGTGTAAAGAAGCCTTTCTGGAGCTAAAGAAGAGATTGTGCACTGCTCCCGTTCTGACCCTGCCTACTGAGGGTGTGGATTATGATGTATACGTGGATGCTTCGTATGTAGGACTGGGATGCATATTGATGCAGGTTGGAAAGGTGATTGCCTATGGGTCAAGGCACTAAAGACTCATGAGAAGAATTATCCTACGCATGACCTTGAGTTTGCAGCGGTAATTTATGCGTTAAAGTTGTGGAGGTATCTACTTTATGGGGCTCAGTGCAAGATCTTCACTGACCATAAGAGCCTGAAGTACGTGTTCACGCAGAAGGAGTTGAATCTGCGCCAGCGGCGGTGGTTAGAGTATGTGGCCGATTATGATGTAGAGATCCAGTATCATCCAGGCAAGGCCAGTGTGGTGGCCGACGCCCTGAGCCGAAGGACGGGAAAGATCTTTAACCTCTCCGCCGATCGTTTAGTGGAGGAGTTCCTCCTTATGGATATATTAGTGGGATGCTGCGGTTTGCAGAGTAGTTTATAAGTGGCAGAGCCGACTTGGATTTCTTTGACCAGACTGCACTAGAAGGACGATCCAGATCTTTTGCACTTATTCACCAGGACCGAGAAGGGGGAGTTGCCAGATTTTGCTATCGATGATGCGAGTACTTTGAAGTACCGCAGAAGATTTTGCATCCCCGCTGTTGGGGATATTAGAGGTATGACTTGTAGAAGGCTCATGGATCCAGCGTTGCCTACCATCCAGGATCTACGAAGATGTATCGTGACTTAAAGCAAATTGCCTGGTGGTATGGCATGAAAGGTGATATTGCCCGATTTGTTGCTGAGTGCCATACTTGCAAGCGTGTGAAGGCCGATCATGGAAGGCCTGGTGGCAAGTTGACTTCGTTAGAGATCCCGACTTGGAAGTGGGAAAGTATATCTATGGACTTCATTACGGGCTTACCAAAATCCCCGAGGGGATTTGATTCTGTTTTGGTTATAGTGGATAGATTGACGAAGTGTGCTCACTTCGTGCCATATAAGATTGATTTCCCGATGAAGAAGATAGAGGAGTTGTACTTGAATGAAGTCATCCGACTCCACAGTGTGCCGGTTAACATCATTTCTGATCGAGACTCCCGATTTACTTCTCGTTTTAGGCAGAGTCTGCAGGAGGGTTTTGGTACGGATCTGAGATATTCTACTGCTTACCACCCTCAGACCAATGGGCAGACGGAGCGGGTGAACCAGATAGTTGAGGATATGATCCGATGCTACATTTTAGACCACGGTGGAGCGTGGGATGAGCGGCTGCGACTTATGGAATTTGCATACAACAACAGTTATCAGGAAAGTTTGTAGATGGATCCGTTCGAAGCCTTGTATGGGAGGCGCTGCAGAACTTCGTTATTTTGGGCTGAGGCTGGTGAGAGGCCTTTGTTGGGTCCCGATGCGCTGGAAGAAATGGAAGTCGCAGTGAAGCTTATTCGGGAGAAGCTTCGTATAGCTCAGGAGAGGTACAAGAAGAACGCCAATCGGCGTAGGTCTGCCTTGGAGTTTTCTGTAGGGGACCTTGTATTTCTCAAGGTTTCCCCGATGGTGGGTGTAAAGAGGTTTGGTAAGAATCAGAAATTGGACCCAAGGTATGTGGGCCCGTTTGAGATTTTGGAGCGGATTGGCGTGTCAGCGTATAGATTGGATTTGCCAGCAAACTTCCCAGGTGTTCATAATGTTTTTAATGTAAGCCAATTGCGGATGTGTGTGCGCAGCAGTGGGCAGGTCTTGGACGTTGTGCCCCAGTTGGAGCCTGAC
Source organism: Platanthera zijinensis (assembly GCA_039513925.1). Classification (NCBI taxonomy): domain Eukaryota; kingdom Viridiplantae; phylum Streptophyta; class Magnoliopsida; order Asparagales; family Orchidaceae; genus Platanthera; species Platanthera zijinensis. The sequence goes on from CM077078.1 coordinate 205,806,083, forward strand.
CTCTCTTTTGTTGAGGTGTCGGTCCGTATTTTGGATACTCAGGAGCGAGTGCTGCGAAAGAAGTCCATTCCGATGGTGAAAGTTCTTTGGAGGAATCAGGCTTTAGAGAGCGCGACTTGGGAGTTAGAGTCGGCTGTGAGGGAGGATTACCCTCAGCTGTTTCCCTGATTAGTTTGGTTTATTTTTTTTTTCTTCTTGTGATGTTTGGATTATTACTTTCCTTCTATAATAGAAGTGTGGGGTGTAAAGTTTCGGGATGAAACTTTCTTTTAGGGAGAGTGATGATGAGCCCCTATTTCATACCGAATTCCGGACTCATCTAGGCTCATTTGCATGTATTTGCACTACCATTTAGCGCCATTAGCACTCCTTTTGGTTCGCTACGACATTCCACATCGTGTGCACTCTTTTAGCCTATTCTTGTGCGTGTGTGTATTTCCCTCGTGTGATGCATTTTGTATATTTCTATGACTGCCATGATCGACAGCGCGTGCAGTTTTCCTGCAGGTTCGGGGATCGTGTGGGCGTCCGGCATAGGATTTCAACATTTTTGGCAAAGGAGTCAATGGTCGTGCGTTTTTACTCACGCACGACCATCGACCTCTTTGGCGCACGATCATCGGTCGTGCGCAGCCTGAGCTCTCATTTCATTGTCCTGTCCCGCCATATCGCACAATCACCAGCAATACCGCGCATGATCACTGCTCGTGCACTGCCGATCGTGCGCAGTCATGCCATCTTTTTCCACTTTTCTGTCCCATATCGCACGATCACCACCCTTGCTGCGCACGATCACTGATCGTGCGATGCTGATCGTTCGCATGCTTTAATTTCCTGGTGCAGGTTCTAGAAGTTGTTGCCGCACGGGCGCTGACAATGTTCCCGCACGACCACTAGTCGTGCGCCGGTGGTCGTGCGCGCTATTTAATTCTGCTTCTATAAATTGGCCTGCTCAGCGAATTAGGTCAACGGACCTTGATCGAACTTGGCCGCCACTTCGCCCTTCCGCATTTCAGACGCTCCATCCATCTCCACCTTCATCCCTACCATCGGGAGGTGATTTCCGGCGATTCTAAAGCATTCCACATCCTCCGGTGACCCTCCCGGCCATTAACGACCTCTTCTCCGAGCTTTCTACCGAAGAAGAAGATGACGGAGACGACCTAGAGAATGGACTCAAAGGCCCTCGAGGTGACAGCTCGTCGGTACCGGAAGCCTCCTCGGACTGCGCGTGGAAGCGGATTGACAACCCGCACCTCTGGCCAACAACCGCGGTGGATCTTCACCCTCTTGGTTTACTCTTCCTCTACCTTCCTTGTAGTGTATAAATGACTCAAGCTTGTTATGAACTTCAAATTTCTAGTTATTTGTAATTGGATTTTTGTTGTTTAAACTTGTTTGTGGGATTTGTGTTGTGATGCGCCTCACCCCATCTCACTCCCACCGTTCCACTTGATTGCACTCCGCACTTAACACCTCACCCACTGGCTCACCGTCCACTCACCCTACCGAAGTACGGCATAGCGGCCGATACACCCATCTCGCCTTGCGAAGCTGTGAATGCGACCCGCATTGTTAGCTTTAATTTCTTTATTTGTAAGAACACAAATCTCAAAGCCCCTTTGTTTTTTCTTTTATTTCGCAAACTCTAATAACAATAATTTCAGATCATTCGTCGTTCCACGCCAACTGCATTCCTCAAGAGACCGACACTCGGGGATTTATTCCCAAACTTTATTACTTGGCGACCGGTGCGCTTGCCGTATTTACACGCATCAAGTTTTTGGCGCCATTGCCGGGGAATGCAACTGTAGAATGACCACGACTTACGAAAGTATTGTTATAGAGTTAGTTGTTTTTCATGACCGCTACTTCTCTGCTTTGTTGCCGCAGTGAATGCAAGGACGCGCTGCTAGAGATCTTGCAGTTTACGACCCAGAGATCGAACGAACTCTTCGCGCACAAAGGCGTGCTGCTGCCATCAATCTAGTCCCAATGGGGGACCATCTGAACATTGATGCCGGGAATCGTGTCGGAGGAATCCTTCATGGTGACCGGAATGGTGATGAGAATGAAGTAAACCCGCCCCAGGTCCGCACCATGAGGGACTACACCACACTGACTGTTGGGAGCATTTACCCCGGCTTTGGACCGGCGATTACCAACCAGCAGTTTGAGATCAAACCTGCTATCCTGAACATAATCCGGAACAACGCACAGTTCTCCGGAATGGCCACTGAAGACGCCCATCTTAACTTGGCTGAATTTTCCGAAATCTGTGCCATGTTCCGCTATGCTGGAATCCCCGACGATACAGTCAAGCTCCGCTTTTTCCCCTTTTCCCTCAGGGACAGAGCCAAGACGTGGCTTCACTCTCTTTCGCCTGGAGCAGCCACCACCTGGGAGGCGTTGACAACAAAATTTTTAGCTAAGTTCCATCCGGTGGACCGGATAGTGAGCATGCGACGTGCAATTGCCAACTTTCGGCAAAATGATCAAGAAAGCCTGGCTGAGGTTTGGGAACGCTTCAACGAGTTGCTGAGGAAGTGTCCAAACCACGGATTCCAAACTTAGAATCTTGTCGAAAGCTTTTATTTTTCTATTGAAGCACAGCACAGGGCTATGATTGATGCCGCCTCTAGAGGGACTATAATGAATCTTGCGCCCGATGATGCATTAAGAATTTTGCAGGATACTGCCACCCACAACGCATATTGGACTGCAGGGAGGAATATGCCACGAGGCACTAGCGGAGTTTTTGCTATGGAAGCATCCAAGCCCACCACCGCTGCTGCTCCAGTTTTGGCGATCTCATGTCAAGGTTGTGGAGGTTCTGACCACCACAGCTTCGAATGCCCAGCAGGCGAGGTACATGGTGAAACCTCCTTTCTTGATGAGTCAATTAACTACATCGCAAATCAAAATAGGGGAGCGCCATATGGGAACACGTACAATCCGGGGGTGAGAAATCACCCAAATTTCTCTTGGAACCAAAATATGCCAGGCCAACGATGGCAGACGGGGCAGCATCAAAATGATGCGTACGCCTCTGGAAGCCAACCACGGCCGCCTCTACCGAATTACCCCCAAGGGCCCCCTGTAACAAAAACAAACTCTTTAGCGGAAATGTTCGAAAAATTCGTTGAGGTCTCCCAGACCAACATGACGAATTAGGCTGCCTCAATGCGTAAGCTAGAGGCACAATTGGGTCAACTGACCCAAATGGTCTCTGAGCGGATCCAAGGCACGCTACCGAGCAACACCGAAAAAAACCCCTATGAGCAAGGAAAAAGCCTTGGGGAAGAAAATAAAGATAAGACTCATGAGCTCGTTGTGGAGTGTAAAATTAATATGTTGAAACTACCGCTTTGTGCGATTCCGGAGCAACTAGCAATATCCTCGCCATGCAGGATGTTGCGAGGATGAACCTGCATATTGATCCTGCAATCCGGAAGTCGCTAGTTTTAGCTAATGGTATTTTGGTTAACACCGAGGGGGGTGTGCAAGAAGTTGAAATCGAGGTTAACGGGAAGTGCATAACCACTGATTTCCAGGTATTGGGACCCAAGGAAAATAATTCGATTCCTATATTGGGGGTTCCATTCCTGAAGGCTAGCGGCGCATCTCTTGATTTCTCCAAAGGATGCGTAACTTGGCCGGTTGTTGCTTCAACCTTGGATGTCGCTCCTGCACATGACCCTCTTCTCCATAACAACAATTTTCAGTGTTGCAGATATTCAGATTGGATTGGAATTTGCCTTGGTGAGTGATACTCAGATGAAGGAGATGATGAGGGAAGTACCTTCCGAGGAGGTGATCAAGAATGATGAGAAGGAGTTCAAGGAAGAGGCCAAATGCACCGATGCAAGGCCCACCTTCCCGTCTCATGTCGCGTCGATTTTTGAACATAGCAAAACTAGTTTTATTCCGGAGAAATCCCTCGACATTGAATTTTGCAATATTGTCTCAAACTCTGCTAAGCAATCAGTAGCTTGGGCTGATCCGGTTGCTATTTTGGTACCGGAAATGAAGCCGCCAACCGAAAAATTGGAACTCCCCATGGACCGCAACATTTGGAAATCTCCTACGGTGGAGAAGCTGAAAAAGGCTAAGCGTATACGCGATGAGCGTTATGCCGCCCTAAGGCGTGAGGAGGTGCACATTCGGAGTAAAGGGAAAGTCCTTTCTCCCGATGCAAAAAGGCACTCTGCTTTTCCCTCGCGCCCCACCAGAGAGATTTATCACAAGTCCTCGTTTAGCTAATTGCTCCGCCCTTTTCTTGATTATCGCCTATGCTTGTGCTTACTTATTTTCTTGCAAATATTTTCTTTTTATTTACTGTAAGAACAATTTATAAACTGCTAATACAGGTATTTGGTCCACCTTAAGGACGGTAAACAAAAGGGCTATTTGGGAGACAACCCAAGCTTGGACCTCTTTCGTCCCTCTTCTATTTATGCTTTTTATTTCCCTTGTCTATTTTATTTACTGTTATTTGTTTTTTTTTCTTGTTTTGTCTGTTCCACCTAATTCGCAGGTACAACATATTTTTGTGCAATCCAGCAGCCTCCGCCTTCTGGTATGCTCCTTCTTTGGAGCATGGGTACCCTCTCTCCTCAGCCTATTTTTTTATTTTAGATGTTCATTTACATTTATGCTTGTGTTTTCATTCAAGTCTGGGGGGAGAGCTGCTTATGCACACCACGAGCACACTGTTAGCATGCCAGTAGTTTATTTTATGTTCATTATTGTAGAATCCTGTCACGCACCACTGCACCCACTTGAGCGCGCGCTTAGCTTTTGCGTATTGCGAGTCAAACTCGTGTCTTTGTTAGATTTGGGAAAATTTTAGTGCTGGTTTAGGATTGGGAGACAAAGTAAAATGTTGACCTTGCTGTGTTTCTATTCAACTGCTCTCGTCTTGTGTAGAAATTCGTGTAGAATTAATTTTTCTTTATGCTTATAGGTTTGCAATTTTCTATTTGCGTAAATTCTTTTTATTCTACTCAAAAATTGTGAATCCGGTGTGAATCAAACGGTAGTTTAGGAATGTGTGTAGCCGCCACTAGACTCGTTTTGCTCGAGTCGGGAGGACGGATTATCTTTCTCGGTGGCTAAGAACTTGCCCCAAGCTACTTTCGAAGCATTGGTGCATGGTTAGTCTAGCGTGAGAGTGATGTAGGCCATCATATTGGCCCGGTTGAGCTTTGTACCCTTCCTAACATCGCCCTCGCTAGCCCCTTTGTGCCTACCCTTCCTTTTGATTCAGCTCCACCGTTATTTCACCAAAGCCTCTTAGCCTATCCTAGTTGCACACCCAAATAGAGCTTTCGTACTTCATATTTTCATTTTGGGTTGTAATATGGTGTATTAATTGTGAAAAAGTGGAAGTGTGCACAAGTAAATCTACTGAATTGTTCAAAATAAAGAGATGAAAAAGAAAAGAAAAGAAAGAAACAAAAAGAGAAATTGAAAAGTGAAAATGAAAAGTGAAAAGAAAAAAAAATTTGATTGAAAATCTTGTTGAAAATGATTTTGATTTGGAGTAGACGGTGCACATACCCATGTTGCAAAAGTTAAGTCTGGGGGTGTGGTGCACTCGCGCGTTTGGTGGTTTTCCGAGGGATTCTCTTAGGCGAGCTCATTTGGGTTAGGTGCTAAGCCTTTCTTTTTATCATTGTTTACCTCACTGTAACCCAAGCCCCATCATTACCCGAAGTCCTACGGACTCACGCTAGAGTCAAACTAGTGCCGTGGAGAGAGTGTGAACGGGCAAGCGTATAGTCCCCGACATTGGTGGATTCCTTTGGAGGTGATCCCAAGCCCCGGTCTTCGGCAAAGCCCACCTTAGTGGCCAGCCTACTTTCTTCCTATGCGTGACCGGTTGATTCACCGTGATTCTATTTTTGAGTAGTAATAAAATGTCTTTACGTATTGTGAAGAATATAAACTATTTTGCAAAATTAGGAATTTTTTCTATTGTATTTTTATGCACGCGAGCATGCGACTTCGCATGGTACCCTGTATTTCAATCTCTATGCCAGCTAGATTATTTTCCCGACTTGCTTAGATTGTGTTTGCTCGGGACGCGCAAACAGTTAAGTCTGGGGGTGTGATGAGTCCCTATTTCATACCGAATTCCGGACTCATCTAGGCTCATTTGCATGTATTTGCACTACCATTTAGCGTCATTAGCACTCCTTTTGGTTCGCTACGACATTCCACGTCGTGTGCACTCTTTTAGCCTATTCTTGTGCGTGTGTGTATTTCCCTCGTGTGATGCATTTTGTATATTTCTGTGACTGCCATGATCGACAGCGCATGCAGTTTTCCTGCAGGTTCGGTGATCGTGTGGGCGTCCGGCATAGGACTTTCACCATTTTTGGCAAAGGAGTCAATGGTCGTGCGTTTTTACTCACGCACGACCATCGACCTCTTTGGCGCACGACCATCGGTCGTGCGCAGCCTGAGCTCTCATTTCATTGTCCTATCCCGCCATATCGCACGATCACCAGCCATACCGCGCACAATCACTACTCGTGCGCTGCCGGTCGTGCGCAGTCATGCCATCTTTTTCCACTTTTCTGTCCCATATCGCACGATCACCACCCTTGCCGCGCACGATCACTGATCGTGCGCTGCTGATCGTGCGCATGCTTTAATTTCCTGGTGCAGGTTCTACAGGTTGTTGCCGCACGGGCGCTGACATTGTTCGCGCACGACCACTGGTCGTGCGCCGGTGGTCGTGCGCGCTATTTAATTCTGCTTCTATAAATTGGCTTGCTCCGGGAATTAGGTCAACGGACCTTGATTGAACTTGGCCGCCACTTCGCCCTTCCGCATTTCAGACGCTCCATCCATCTCCACCTTCATCCCTACCATCGGGAGGTGATTTCCGGCGATTCTAAAGCATTCCACATCCTCCGGTGACCCTCCCGGCCATTAACGACCTCTTCTCCGAGCTTTCTACCGAAAAAGAAGATGACGAAGACGACCTAGAGAACGGACTCAAAGGCCCTCGAGGTGACAGCTCGTCGGTACCGGAAGCCTCCTCAGACTGCGCGTCGAAGCGGATTGACAACCCGCACCTCCGTCCAATAACCGCGGTGGATCTTTACCCTCTTGATTTACTCTTCCTCTACCTTCCTTGTAGTGTATGAATGACTCAAGCTTGTTATGAACTTCGAATTTCTAGTTATTTGTAATTGGATTTTTGTTGTTTAAACTTGTTTGTGGGATTTGTGTTGTGATGCGCCTCGCCCCATCTCACTCCCACCGTTCCACTTGATTGCACTCCGCACTTAACACCTCACCCACTGGCTCACCGTCCACTCGCCCTACCGAAGTACGGCATAGTGGTCGATACACCCATCTCGCCTTGCGAAGCGGTGAATGTGACCCGCATTGTTAGCTTTAATTTCTTTGTTTGTAAGAACACAAATCTCAAAGCCCCTTTGTTTTTTTCTTTTATTTCGCAAACTCTAATAACAATAATTTCGGATCATTCGTCGTTCCACGCCAACTGCATTCCTCAAGAGACCGACACTCGGGGATTTATTCCCAAACTTTATTACTTGTGCGACCGGTGCGCTTGCCGTATTTACACGCATCAAGTGACTGTAACGCCCCCGATTTATCTGCGATTATTTTAATCCTCTTTGGCGTTACGTCGACGCGTTTTTGTGGCTTGTGCCATCTTTGGAGTGTGGTCTTACCCCCTTAAAACTGAGTGCCCTATTTTGTAGCCTATGGGCAAGATCTCCCTAGCAAGCCGAGTCGTTTTGGGTGACCCGGTGTGGCCTCTCGGGGGATTCTTGTGTTTTGGCTTCGGGTGGGTATAACTCGAGTTCTGTTCGTCAAAAATTAATTTCGACTTTGCCGTTGTGTTCGTAGCATGGGTATTTAGCTACGGTGCGAATTTCGCCAAATTCCGAGGTAGTTCAGTTTTCGCGTTGTTTTGGTGCTTTAAGTAATTCTTTTATAAATTATATATATATATATATACAAGCAGTCGTGCACGGGGGACCCCGTGCGGGCAACATTTGTCGTGGGTTCGACAATTGTCGTGGGTGCGATATTTGTCGTGGGGTGCGACATTTTTCGTGGGGTGCGACATTTGTCGTGGGGTGTGACATTTGTCGTGGGTGCTACATTTGTCGTGGGGGCGACATTTATCGTGGGAGTGATATTTGTCGTGGGGGGCGACATTTGTCGTGGGGGCGACATTTGTCGTGGGGGAGACATTTGTCATAGGGGCGTCATTTGTCGTTGGGTGCGACATTTGTCATAGAGGCGACATTTGTCGTGGTAGGTGCGACATTTATCGTGGGTGCACCATTTGTCATGGTAGGCAACATTTGTTGTGTTAACAATAGTCGTGAGTGATGACGTTGATCACGGGGGCGACATTGATCGTGAGCGATGACATTGATTTGGGGCGGCGACATTGGTCGTGGGCGGCGACATTGGTCATTTGAGGTGACATTGGTTGGGGCAGAGACATTGGTCGCGGCAGCGACAATGGTCGGGGAGGCGACAATGGTCGTGAGCGATGACATTGATCATGGACGATGACATTGGTCACGGACATCAGTCGTGAGCGGTGACGTTGGTCGGGGAGGCGACCATGGTCGTGAGCGGTGACGTTGGTCGTGGGTGGCGACACTGATTGTGGGCGACAACATCAGTCGTGAGCGGCGACATCGGTCGTGGGTAAGAACATCGGTCATGGTCGGGGTATTATGAATTGTCGGATCGATTTAGTAAATGAAGCATTCTTTGGTATGCATCACCTATGAAAAACATAACAATATTTGTAGGACTCTTATATTTGAGGTTTTCACTTTTTGAAGAAATCTTATGTTCAAAACTAAATCCATTCTTAGAGTAGGAGTGACAAACATGATCTATTGTCGGATCGATTTAGTAACTGGATCTATTGCAAAATAATGAAGCAGTTCATGGGGATGCAAATATGATAAAGGTAATTTAAATTTTGAGACTCCAACCCATTCTTAGAGTAGGAAGGGTCACTGGATGGCTTTTATTAGGGTGATGCGGCATTTGGATAAATTTATCATGGGAGGATACAATATATTGGAGTTCTTCACAAAAAAACGACACATCATAAAGAACATGCCCAACTTTTTTAAAAATTTTTACAATTCCATTTCAAGCAAAATCAAACTATTGTAGGTAGGAGGCATTCTGCATTGTTGTACTTTATTGATGACAAAAACTCTGCATTGCATCAGTGGAGCTGCAACATTAGTCCAATGTTGGGCACTACACTGCACACAATGCATTACAATGCATGCAATGTAGTAGAGAAATCTGCATTGCAGTCCTGTTCGGGAGAAAACTTCAATGTCAGTGTTCTCCTGAAGACGAACTTTAACCGTCAAATGAGGATCCAACCCAATATCAATTTTCACAATTAATCATTTCCAAAAAAAGATGCATGTTATATGTAAACCTCTCAAAAAATCCGTCAACACACAATTACATATATATGACAAAATCATTCAACACACAATTTTTATTTAATGTCATCATTTCTTATTGCTATGCTTTTCTACAGTCTGAATGTAAAGTTGCTTGCATAAGATCATCAATACTATGTCCGAGGAGCCCAATAATTTTTTTAATTATTTATAAAAAGTGATGAAACATATAAAAATTTATGTATTTCATGAGAAGCTGTCCAATACAGTTGCATTGTGCTTTAAATCATTTATAGAGTAGAACAAAACATACAGTTCATGAGATATGAAGAAAATTTTCTGGTAAGAACAAAAAGCTTGCAGAGTGAAACGATGAGTACCAAGCTTTTGGAGGCGGAATGTGAAAGTGTAGGTCACCGAGGACCCTGCAACATGAGTCCTTGTTAAATCAATTCTAAGAGCCTTTGCTGAAACCTGAAATCGTTAATATAAGGTCATGCTAAATAAATGGGTATGGAAGGAGTTTTTATTCACACATATCTTATATCATTTGTTTACATCTTTGAACAGTTCAAACATAAATTAAATTCTACTACTCAAATAAGACATTGAGAATTGTAAAAGGGGTGAAAGGAGCTACTTTAAATAATAACCATTCAACATGCAAATAAACAGTAGAAGGTGTGTGTGGCCATTTGCTTCTATCCTTCTAACAGTTGTGTTTCCTAGAAAGATCATAACTGTGGTGCGACTGCTTTGAGAGAAGTAGCATACCAACAAATGAAGTTTAAATCAATTTTGCAAAAAATATTAACAATATTGATCCATTTTTAATCACATCTCATCCACAATGAGCATAGAACAGTTTTTCAAAACACAAATATCCTTCGCAAGATCTTGGATTCGACCAGGTGTTCCAAGAATTAAGTGGACGGGTTGATACAAAAGCTTGATATCATCCTTCAAGATAGTTCCTCCGGTAGTTACATAACCAGAACATTCAAGTACTTCCCGAGCTCCTTACAGACCTGTATGCTTGTTCTCTGGAACCAATATAATACAATATAATTGTGTTCACTGGATCACTGATTTTCAATATCAAGAACAATCAAATTCTTTTATTATAATTTTGGGAGATCGACTTCAAAATTGTGCTCACTGATTTTCAATTTGCACTTATAATTGCTCACTGGATCGATATGTATTGTATTGTTAATTCTCAGTTGGCGGATCTTCACTGATGTACTGTTAACTTCAAAATTGTATAATATTAAATTGTTCAAATTCTTTTATTATATACTGGATACTACCTTCAAGGGAGATCGACTTATGAGAGGATCTTCAGCGGTTTGGCGGATCAAAGCCCTAATTATAAGTGCAAAAGCAAAGAGGAAAGCTAACCAAAGGATCATCATCACCTAAACCCTAACCCAGCGGTATGCCCTAGCTAGCTAGCAAGAAAACATTGAGAGAAGCAGAGGAAATAAAAGAAATGTGGAGGGCGGAGGAGTGTGCAGGGTTTGGGAATAAAGTAATCCATGTCGCCGACTTTTCCTCTCTTGATCTACTCCATGTTGCCGGCTCCTCTGCTTCGGTTTGAAGATAGAGCAGATGGAAAATCGCGTGGAAGAAGCGCCGTGAAGTCGTTGGAGTGATGCCCTGCCTGCGCAGAAGAACCGCCGTGAAGAAGCTTCGGTTTGAAGAAGCGCCATGAAGTGGCAGAAGAACCATAGAAGTTGATTTCTGCTTCGGTTTGGAGATAGAGCAGGCGGAAAATCACGTGGAAGAAGCGCCGTGAAGTCGTCGGAGCGATGCCCTACCTGCGTAGAAGAAACGAAGAAGTCACGTATCGCGATTTTAGGTGGGTGAACAGTGCAGGGAGCGATGAAATCTATGTTAATTAAGCCTTGATCGGGCCAAATGACAAAAAAACCCTAAGATTAACTCAGAAAAGCTATTTTTATGAGGACATTTTGGGACTAAAATGTTACACCATTGAGAGATTAGGGGTTTCCTTATAGTATAAAGATATATATATATATATATATATATATATATATATATAGGTTAAGTATTAGGTTAGAATTAAAAAGGCCCCGCTTCATCTTCTTCACGTAAGAACCGCCGCCCCTGTACGAGAGAAAAGGAGAAACCGCCGAGCCTTGCCTTCCACCGCCAATTCCCGGAGCGTTCGTGGACGGAATTCGATTCTGAGAGTGGATTCGGATAGCTCTCGTCAAGACCTTCATTCATACGGTAAGAAATTCGATTTTCGTGGAGTTTTAGGAGGATTGGAATTTTTGGTTTTGAGGATTTTTCGCTATTAATGTTAGGGAGAATGTTTTTAGGTGCTGCTGCTTTTAGTGCCAAGTGAAGGAGAGGGAAAGCCGTCCAAGCTTCGCCGGAAATCGAGGCAAGTGGTGTTTTTGCCCTTGCCAAATTGTTTTTTTTGATAGTTCCTACTCGCTTCTATCGTTTTTATCTCCTATTTTCCGTCTCGAATGTTTAGGCATAGTTTGTATGGTAGTGGTGCGCGTCGTTGGTGGTTTCCTGCTGCTACTGCAGTTGCGTGGGTCGTGTGCGCGTTCCGGTGTCGTTCGGGAAATCCCAAACGGTACAGGTTAACCGCGCATGATCATCAACCGTTAGGGCGCAAGACCACTGGTCGTGTGCCTATGTTCGTGCGCGTCCACTTATTTATTTTCCAAAGTTCTGTCTCGGATATCGCACAAGCACTGAAAAATAGTGCGCACGACCACCGGTCGTGCGCCACTGCTCGTGCGCAGATGCTAAGTTTTTTGTCATGTTTTTCAGGTTCACTTCGCACGGTCATCAGCCAATGAGTGCGCACGACCACTGGTCGTGCGCTACTGATCGTGCGCTCTATATTTATATTTTTCTTCTGCTCCCGTATTTAGTTGGCTTCGTTGCGCGGGTTATGTGGGCATAAGTGTTTTGTGTTGCGTTAAGGTAGTAACGTAAGAGTAGTTGTTGTGATAGTTTTGTTTTGCGTGGCACGTTGAGTGAGTGAAGCTCACTCAATGCGGTGTCGATAGGACCCAGCGCCAAGTCGTGTTGAGTCATTTCAACACTTTTTCCCTACCTCGATTTCCGTTCCCGAGTGAATTCTTTGTTTATGTTTTGAGTTTCCTTGTCGGCCGTGTTTTTCTTTCCAAATGGCCGAATCGTGGGTCGTGGTTAGTAGTGGTGGTTTGAAGCTCTTCATGGGGGAGGTGTTGTGTAAATTAGCCGTGGCCACCCTTTTCTTCTATCTTGCACCAGGTACGGGCTGGGAAAGGGGGTGGAAGGTCCCTAGTGCTTTTACATGTAGACCCTTGAGCTTGTTGACTTGGAAATGGTGGTTGGGGAACTGAGTTTGCCTCCAACCCGGATCCATGTTGTTTGTTTTGCTACTACCATCTCCCACAGCTTCGGGTATTAGGTATTTCTTACTTGGTAGATTACAGCACTTTGGGCTCTTGGTAGCCTAGTAGGCTCTGCAGGAAGTAGTTTCTGGGCAGGGTTGATGCTGTTTCCTCGCACCTTGTGCATTTTCTTTCTGTCTTGTCTTGGGCAGTTGTGACCTTTTTCTGCTTTGTGTTTTCCTCTTTCATTTATTCCCTGGTGGACACTTTCATGCAGTTCCTTCTGTTTTGCTTGCTGAGGTATTCTTTCTTCTTTTGAATGGTTCAGGTTCTGAGCAGTAGCCAGTTTGGTGGCTAGGTTGCAGTGGTGTTGCTAGTGGTATCTTGGACTTTGGAGATCCTGTTGCTTTGTTTGTGAGGTAGTTTTTATGTACCTTTTCTTACCGACATGCATATGTGCCAGTGGGTTTGTGTCAGGTTGTTGGCGCCCACTGCTAGTTTTTACCTTTGTACTAGATATACTACTTTTGCAGCTACCATTTTCTGGAGATAGTCTACTTGCTCTGGGGAGGATTTATGCTAGGTTGCTATTTATTTTTAAACTACAATTATTACTATAAGTATAGTTCATGATCAGCATGTTTTAGAAAAATTAAATCACTATTTTCCAAACGACGTATAAAGATCGATTTCTTACATATAGTATAAATTATATGTAGAGTCTTGCATAGTGTAAGTGGTCCTCATGGGTCTCTTATGCACTCACTTAGGATGTCAATCTTGAATAAAGTATCTTCCGCAGCGTATAAGTATAGTTTTTAATTGTGGACTAGGTGATCCACCGAGCCGAGGGATACGGCCTCTAAAATATAACTGGTTTTCTAATCATTAAACTCATGATTTTCTTTCATTAAGTTTGTGGATGGTTTTGCCTGAGCGTCAGCAGTTATCCCGTGCTTGACGTGGCATCATGACTCGTGTTTTCTCATACTCTGATAATTCCTAAATTTGGAGAAAATGCGGGTTGTGATAGATTACGAACTAATATTTTCCAAAATATGAAATTAACACACGATGTGATACAAAAGAAATGACAACAGAATATTAAACTCACAATAATCATGGGATAGAATACTCAGTGGGGATAAAGGGTAATAGCGGGGGCTGGAAGGTAGGGTGGGGTTTTAGGCAGGGCTTCAAAGTAATTGAGGTTGCTATAGGGATTATGTGTGCTGGTGCAGGCACTAGGAGGAGACTGTATCGCGTTCATGCTAACTGGAATTACCCAACAGGGTGTGTAAAGGGGCTGACAAGCAGGCATGTGAAATTCTTAGTGCTGGGATGAAATTCCAAAATATGAAATTGGTTTTTTTGGATGTCCAGACCGTAAACAAGGTAGATAGGAGATGGGGGTGTGCTGCAATGAAATTCCAGAAATCAAAAATTGGTTTTGGGCTATTCCAGGATGTGAACAGGGGGACTGGTCAATATTCTAGAGTGGGAATTTGGGGTTGGACGTTTGTAGTAGGCAGTTACTAGGTGGGGAAAGGGTGGTTTGTGGTAGGAAGTGGCGGAGAAAAGTTTCAAAATCCGCTCTATGCCATCTACATCATGAATACTCTTTTCACTTCCTTCCAAAAGTTTGGTTCTCCTTTTCACTAAATTACCAGAGAGAGTTGATGCAGATCCAAAATTACTGCTTCCATCTTTGTTAACAACACTTGCCTCAGAGAATCGATTACTGGAATAGAAGCTCCTACTAGATTGAGAATTGCCGGATTGCAACTGTTGAAGACCATGATCTTTCTTCCGAGTTCTTCTCCTAGCCTGGGGTTTAGGTGTAAAACCTTTAGGAGCGGATACATTAGTCCTAGGAACTGCACTTTTTTGAGGTCATCTTCTTGAAAAATAACCTGAAACTGCTATAATTTAAATAATGGAGTACTTCAAAAATGTCAATAAAGGGTAATGCGGATGCAGTTGCCCATAAATATAAAAAATTCTGTGTAGCATAACTATTCAGTCCTAAAATCTTTAATGGGTAAAACTTTGTACTTTAGGGAGTAGTAAGAACCAAGAACTGATTCTCTAGTTAGAACATTTCCATAATAGACATATTAGTTTGAAAACACAGTTAGCTAAACAACATAAAAATTAAAGAGGTAAAAGTTCATGAAGATCCTTCCCCGATTTAACAACATAACAAAAAGATCCTTCCAAAGAGTCAAACAATATAAAGGTGAAAGAAAAACTTGAAAAAGACCAACATTTGTACAAAATATAAAAGTACTTAAAAAGATAAAACATAAAGTAAGAAAACCCGTATCAGGATTCAAAGTCAAATGTTAAGTTAAAATTTTTGGTTTCAGCCCCAACTTAAATGGATTAAATATTAATTAGTGTTGTCTGCTTGATCTTTAGGTTCCCTTTGTTTTAGAAGAGCCAATATCTTAGACTCAATTCTATGTGCCATCTGATCTTCCATATCTTGAATATGAGTCATTCTTTGCGTCATTTGATCTTCCATCTCTTGAATATAAGTCAATATTTTTGTCATCTGATCCTCCATCTCTTAAATACGATTGGTCATCTCAACTTCAAACTCAGCTCGAATTTCTGCTCGTAATTAGTGTACATTAGTACGCACATGCTCTGAAGGTCTTGGTCCCGATCCCATTCAAAGAATATAACCTGAATGATGTCCAAGTATGGCGGTGTAAGCGACTTCTAAGGTCAACTTATCTTCATTTTTCTCCCTTATTTGAGTGTCATGAAGTTCCAATAATTTTTTATATATTTCCTCTATTGTTTCATCTTGCCACTCATTATTTTTCCCCTTGTGAGTTTTCTCCCACAACCTTATGTACATGGGTAACTCATCTTGTTTCTGTGGAGCTTCTCACTCTATATATAAAACAATAAAATATTAATTATTAGTACTAATATTATTGTTAAGTTTAGTCAACATTATAATTGTTAAGAAAAGTACTTGCCATTTCGTATATTATTCTTGCAATAGATTTTGTTCCAACATGAGACTTCATTTTTTGTTGGCTTCTATTTTGTTTATTGATCTTGCTAATCCTCTATATTAGCAAATCAATAAGAAAATAGTGTATGAGCAATGTACATACATAATTTAAGAGTAATTAATTTATTTCATACCTTGAATCGGGCACTGCCCCAATAACTAACTATCCAATTCCAGTGAGTAGGATCGATGTCTTTAGGGCAATTTGCACGCCATTGTGCATCAGTATTCCATTTCAGGTAATAATTAGCATGCAAATGAAAATGCCAAATATTATAGTGTCGACGAAGTGAAGATATTAGATCACCACGAACATGAGACTCATTTGGGAGATTGAATTCAGTCAAAAAAAAATTAAACACCTAAAATAATAATTCAAAATACACGGCTATTATTAAATAAATAATACAAATTTAAAATGTAATACTTATATTGATGACATTAATTAATTTGTCAACAATATCGGTTGGAATGTCAGACCATTTCTCCACATTCAGAGGAGCATGGTTCCTTACATAGCGCCCACATTTTGTAATAAGTTCTTGAGCTCTATATCCAACCAATCTTCGAAGTTCTGTTGGAAGTTGCACATCCACCCTCTCCGTATTATTTTGTCTCCTCTTTAAGCACTCAAGCCCAATGGTCGGAACACATTTCTTTTTTTGTTACATTTATACCTGTCATTAAAAACTTTTGTGTTAACATGTTTTATATATATCGAAGTAAAATATATATATAAGAGAGTTATACCAATATCAGTATCATGCTCAAGATTTGTTGGATTTACAGGTATAAGATCAGCACCAACAAGGTAATGGAATCCACCATAAAAAGAGAATGACGGCTAAACCCAGGAGGAGAGGCGCGAAGCGAAGAGATAGATTATTTTGCAGGAGTCTCAGCCCCGAAAAAGAGGGCTCTTTGTGCGAAAGCATGGCCCAATCCAGAGAGCACCAGCGACCGGGAAGCCCAGCCTACCAGCGAACAACCCGAAAGCCAAGAAAGGTGTGAAAGAGATGAGGATCCATCTTGATACCCGTGCATACTCCTTTTTGAGGTAGTCGTGGTAGTTCCATCTATCTTATCTGAATCGCGGTCATTTAGGAACAATACCAACCTACTCTGTTAGCAGTTAGCAAGCGATTCGAGAAAAGAAAAAAGATGTTATTTACTAGGGTTCGGAACCTTAGGATTCCCCTCTGATAGTACTCGAATTCCCTGATTCAAGTAATTACGTATAGTTGAGGCTCGAGAGACCAACATAGGTTACCCGATCCCTCACTAAAAAAGAAAGTGGCTTCCACAACTATTCTATACTTTCGAAAAAGAAACTAATTACCTGACCGTAAAGACATCTGTACATAAGATACGAATCTCATGTAGGCATACTCTAATCCAGTGATCAAAGCGGACGAGCCCACGGGTTTAGGGTATATAAAGATGAATAGGTTGTTCGGTGCCTTAATAAGGCAAGGGTTAATGCGGATCCTGTCGACGAATAGGACGTTCTCTTCTAATGGTTCGCTGATTAGAAGTATGTCAAAGTAGCTAAGCGACGATGAGTACGTTAAGATGGTAAAGAGGGCGTTCTCTTCTAATAGAATAGTTCGCCGATAAGCTGAGAAGCAGCTTTTCGAAGTTTTCTTACGAAGCTGCAAGGCTCTAAGCGCATTATAGATTAGAAACAAGAAAGACTATACTCTATTTATTTGCTTGCACTCAAAGAGGTTGTTCAAAGAAGAAGCTGTTTATATGAATGCCGTAATGCTAAGTAAAAGAAAGGCGGATTCAAGAATGACATATGTAGTCACCGACTTGGAAGCTAGTAACATTCTCAAGAAGCACTTTCGCTCTTTCTTTTTCATATCACCTAGTCTTTGAATGAAAGAAGTGGTTTTTGTATCAAACCCAGAGGACAGATGTGGACTTCGCCTCTTTCTAGTTGCATCCTTTTTAGGATTGGTTGAATCACATTCATATAGATTCACTCGTTGATGATTGAAAGTTGAAAGTGGAGGGCCGAATTGACTATAGAAACAGAAACATGTCGCTCGACTTCACTAGCGCTCGCCTCAACTTTCAGTTTGACAGGTCTTGGTAAACCAGGAAGAAACGCGTTAACCTACACTTTCAGTATATGCATTTGGATTTTCATTTATCAAACCTCGATCCAAATGTGACGTTATTGGTATTTCTGGTTCTTTTGCTTGATCCTTGTTGGAAGGTTTGAAATCCTGTTGAGTAAGATATCTAACAAAGGAACGAGCTCGTGCTGCAGTGGATCGGATCTAAAGTGTTAGAGTCGGTTTTCCAATCATGCGGATTTTTTCTAGCACTTGTGGCAGTTATTGGTGAATTATATGTAAGGCTTTCAATGAGAGAAGATTTAGTATTACCACCATAAGTTGCACTCCTCTTCATTTTTTTGGTTTAAATAACCTGAAAAAAAATACAATTACAATTTATAGTAAATATTTAAAATGAAAGAAATATTTTAAACTACAGTTAATTACATTTCATAGCAAATATGGAGAATTTACAAAACCCGGCAACCAGATTCATTAAAGGTTTACGGTTTATGTATCACCCGCATACTCAAAGACATCAATATCATCACCATCTTCTTTTTCTTCAGTCATAACTCTTCTTTGAATGGATTGATTTTTATTCTCAATAGTTATAGCTGCAACATCTGTTCTTTGTAATGAAAGAACAAAGTTATCGTTATCTAGAGTATTATCAAGCGTCGATCCTAACCCAACATTTAAATCATACGACTGAATTTCATCTTCAACGAATTCTTCAAATTCTTCGGTTGGAACATCATAAAAGTGGCGTGCAACTGTCTTTATGATCACTCGCCACTCTTTGTTTTTGTTATCAGGTACGTAATACACTTGTTCAACTTGGAAAGCTAAGACATACGGTTCGTTGCTTCTTAATTTATGTTTTGTATTAACAGAAATAACTCCATTGTTTTCCTTTTTGTAACCTCTACCTTCATTGTATGTATCCCACCATTCACATTTAAATAAGATAATTTCTAGTCCAACATCATACTCAAACTGAAGAATATTTTTTAGAACCCCGTAATATTCTCTGCCACCTGATTGCTCATCCCCTTTAACAAAACACCACTATTTTGAGTTTTGCGTCTGATTTCACGTTCATAAGTATGAAACCTAAAGTCATTGACAATATAGCCAGAGTAATGTATTGCCCCTCTTTTTGGGCCACGAGCTAACTACAAAAGTTCTTTGCTAGCTTTTGAGTCTCCCTCATAATATAACTCGGATATCTGTTGAAAACGTAATGTAATCACAAATATTAAATATAATAACAAGTTGACGTTTTAAAACTAGATGTTATACTTACTAGTGACTCAAACCATCTAACAAAAGTAGCCTCGTGTCTTTTTCCAATATCTTTAGAGTTTACATGTTGAAGCTCTTGATGATGTTGCCTATTAATCCAAATTTTATTAAATTAATTACATTACACAAAAATAATACAACTATAAAGAGTAATAATTTGAAACTCACTTTATAAATGGTTCTACTTCTGGACAATTCCTTAGTATATACAGATGAGCCTGATGACAATCTTCATAATTAAGTTCTTTTTCTATTCCTTTACCTAATGACCTCCCAGTTTTTTGAAAAATGAACAATTTTGAATCTTGCCCAAAATTTCCTTCTTCATTTCTATTTGGGCGAATAAGCTTTGTTTCAATTTTATTTATATATCTCGAACAAAATGTCAAACACTCGTGTATAAGGTATCCCTTCACCATTGAACCTTCTAGGCGTGCTTTATTTCGAACAAATGATTTGAGTGTACATAAATATCTGTTGATTTCAAATATTTTAGTATATATAACATGACAAAGTAAAAAAAATTAATTAATTAATTAATATACCTCTCAATTGGATACAGCCATCGATATTGTACTGGGCCAGCGATTCTTGCTTCTTGTGCAAGATGAATTGGTAAGTACATTATGATTGTAAAAAAAGAAGGAGGAAATATTCTCTCAAGTTTGCAAAGTTTGATAACAATATTTTGCTCGAGTTTATCCAAAACCTCTCTACTTAGTACCTTAGAGCTCAACTCCTTGAAAAATACACTTAATTCAACTAGAGGGTCATAAACTTCTTTGCGAACAATTCCACGAAAAGCAGGAGCAAGCTGATCCAACATGAAGACATGACAGTCATGAGCTTTCATTCTTGATACTTTACCCTCTTTAACATCTACACATCTCTTTATATTTTATGAATACCCATCTAGAACTTTCATATTCTCTAAAAAACTACATATTGCCCTTCGTTCAGCCAATGTCAATGTATAACATGCTGGTGGAATGACGTAATGATCATCTTTTTCTATCAGGTGTAATTCTGATCTCAACCCCATTTCCATAAGGTCGAGTCTAGAATTCAAATCATCCTTTGTCTTTCCATCTATGTTTAACATAGTACCCAATATATTATCGGTAATATTTTTTAAAATATGCATGTAATCTAAACAATAGTGTATCTCAAGTGTACTCCAATACGGTAGTTGAAAAAAAATACTTAACTTCTTCCAGTTGTACGGAAGAGAAGTTTCATCCCGCCTTCTTTTCTTTTGCAGCTTTCCAAAAATCACATTATCATATTCTTTTAGTAGCCCTAATATGTCATCCCCTGATAGGACTTTTGGAGCTGACCAACTTTCAATTGTTCCATCAAATGACTTCTTATCTTTTCACCATCTATGACTTGAATCCAAAAAACATATGTTTCCCATGTAGCACATCTTAGAACCATTCTTCAACGACAATGCCATGTATCTTTATTACTAAATGGACAAGCATGCTTACCCTTTGTGCACCAACCTGAGAGGTTAGCATAAGTTAGAAAATCATTTATCATCCACAACACAGAAGCGCTCATGTTAAAGTTGCCTTACTATAGGCATCATAAGTGCATACCCCAACTTCCCATAAAATTTTTAACTCATCAATCAATGGTTGTAAATATACATCTATATCATTCCCAGGTTTTCTTGGACCGGGAATAATCAAAGATATGATAAAATTAAACATTTTCATGCATAACCATGGTGGCATATTATATGGAACTAAAACAACTGGCCACACACTATAATTTGTGCTCATAAGACCAAAAGGATTAAACCCATCACTTGCTAAACCAAGCCTAACATTTCGTGCATCAGATTAAAATCCTAGGTGTTTCTCGTCAAATGACTTCCAAGCAAATACATCAGCTGGATGTCGCAAATTTGCTTCATCGCAACGCTTTTCTTTATGACATATCATATCCTCGGCCGTCCTAGAACACATATACAATCTTTGAAGTATAGGTATCAAAGGAAAGTGTCGAAGAATCTTGTTTGGTATATTTTTACTCTTTATTGACAACATGTTACTTTCAAAATTATTATTTATCTTGCTCGATTGCCACCTGGACGTACCACAAGTTGGGCAACTTTTAAAATCTGCATACTCACAACGATAGAGAATTCAATCATTCAAGCAAGCATCTATCTTCTTAGACTCCATTCCAAGCTCATGTATGTAATTGCTGGCTTCATAAAAACTACTTGGTAGTTTTTCACTACAAGGAATTTCTCTTTTTAAAACATTAAGTAATTCAGTAAAAGATCGATCAGTCCATCCATAATCAGATTTAAGTGCAAGTAACATAACCATAAATTGAAATTTTGAAAATTCTTTGCAACCGGGATATAGTTCTTGTTCAGCGTCATTTAACAAATTATAAATAAAAATTTGCTCCTTCATTGGGGTCATCATGATCTTGTTCTTGTCGAATCTCATTATTGTCAGTAAAACCAATATTAACATCATGTAGCAGATCATGCATATCATCATGCTCTAAAATATCTTCTTCTTCATCACTCACACCAGTTGGGCTAGTGTAATAATCTTCTCCATGACATGACCACCATTTATATATCTTTATAATTCCATACAAAATAAGATGCACAAAGACAATCTCTCTAGTGTGAAATGTACAATTTCCACATTTATAACAAGGGAAGCGAATATTGTTTCCTCTAGCAGAATGAGTAAAGGCAAAATCAAGAAATGAATTCACTCCATTGATGTAAGCAGGTTGTCTTTGATCGCTTAGATCCATCCAACTCTTATCCATTGTGCTATACATAAAAAAAAACAAATTCCATTAACATAAATAAACTTCAAGAAAATTAATATAAAAAATTATTACATTGGGGGTTTAGGATTTCCAGGATCATCTGACTTTACTCTTGTCTTGTCGGGTGATGTAATTTTCTAAGTGTAATGAGGTTTTGATTATGATTGATAAAGGAGTTACTAGAAGGGTCCATCAGTATGCATTATACAATTATGCATCTATTAGATTCTAGGTGTCTTCTTTCACCTGCTTCCCATTTATTTACATCATTCTCCATCAAATCCTTTTTTTTCATAAAGATTGAATTTTTCTGCCAACTAGTTAAGTAGCAGTTAATTAAAAGAATATTATGAATTGAACTACAATTTGGAGTTCTGAATTAGGTGAAGAGAATGACTTTTTATTACTAGTAATGGTTTGAGAATTTTTTGCCGTCGTGTGATTTTTGGGTTAAAGAGTTGTGTCAAATTATTTAAATTGGTCACGATTAGCTGACATCGGTTCAAAGGATTTTTTAATAAAATTAACATTCTTTATCATGCTCCTGCTACTTGATTTGCGCAGTATTCTTATTTCAAATTATTTAAATTGGTCCCAGTATTCTTGTTTGCGCTATTAATCCACTCTATTTAACGGATATTTCTTTATTTCTTCAGAGAGAACTTCAAAATAAGAGTCAAAGATGGGCTTTTGCAAAAGCGAGAAAGAAGAAGCAATTATATGAATGCGAAATTCTTCACCATCAGCTTAAAGAATCATGCATTAATTTTCTTAATGCAGAGGAGCACCGTTTTAGTGTCGACCCATCATCATTGCCGGATGGTTTAGGACTCCTGACAACTTCAGATAACCGAATAGGCCTCCACATTACAGAGGTACTAAATTGAATTTCTAGTTTTAAGTAGTCCTTATTATTTGTTTTTATTTCATAGCATTTGAGTTCTCATCGATGATTGCCTTTTCTACACTTTAGTTTATATTATAAAGGAACTTAATACAACAAAGAATATCACTTGATATAATAAATAATTCTGGTAAATTTGATCAAAATATGTTAAAGTTGGCAGAGGTATATGGGATGAGTAGTTGCGGAGGAAACAAAGGCTTTCAAATTTCTGTTCTTAGACAAGATTTTCGAAGTGTTTGTAAAATGCTTTTTCAAGATGTCATGACCTTACTATGGTTTTTTCTACGGTGAGTTTGGACAAAAACACCACAGTCATAGAAAGTATGTTTGACATGACAACGGTTATGACGACCATGAAGAAAAGAAAACTAGTTTTAAACATAAAAGTACATGAAGTTCCCTAGGTGGGGTTGGGCGTTCATGAATAACTATTCATAACCACTGCATTCATGACCGCCGCGACAAACAGAGCTTTAGTATATGATTAGTGGGACTGAAATCCATGCATTATCACTCGATATTATTTGATACGAAATGATGTCTTGCTAGATAGTACATTGGATTAATTACATAGAAGAATACAAACATAGATTGAAAATACGAAATTTAAAGTAAAGGCGGGCCGATTAAAGTGGTGAACTGTTTGAGAACTACTATAGGGTTAATCATTATATTAGTGATTTCTGACCTCTATTCTATATGGATATATGTAATGTGTGTTTAATAGTCATTGATAGTAAATGGAAATTACGAATATGATGATGGGTTTAAGGTAAAATAATCAGAGATGGATTGATAAACAATTATATTTAAGATAAATAGTGAGAGTAATATATTGTAGCTTAGATTTGAATGGTTTAAACATCTACAATGAGGAGAAAATGCATCAATATTATGAAGGCTTGACAAAATTGATGTCAATGACTTTGAAGAAAAATGAGTATGGATCCCATGGGGTGAGATTGGAGTGTTATAACCTTTTATCTAAATATTTACTTTTATCTTTTGATTGAATATAATTATGCCTTCTGATGTTTGATTCCTAATGGTAGACACAGATACTCAAGTAGATGAAGAAGTCATCTTTGACCCGACGAAAGTGAAATATCAAAAATAAGGTCCAAACATGATTAAGCATACAAAACTAAGCTTAGCAACATTCTAAAATTACATAACTTAATCATTAACCCTCACATTTCAAGGATCAGGATCATAATATCTATTAAAGCTGACTGGAGGGCCAAGAACCTTGAAGAGACCGTGATTAACAAAAAAACATCCTTGATTTGTCGTGGATGTTATGTCGTATGTTGGTGACACCATAATGTTTACTCCTTGAAATTTTTTCCTTTATTATCAATGCTTTTTTGCTACAAATCAAAGCAGGAGATGCCTCTACTATGATGTTTGATAGAGAAATTTTCATTCTCTTTCTATCTTTTTGAACAATCTTCTCATAGTTATAAATTGACAAAGGAATGATTGCAGAAAGAAAAAGAGTTCGCATATTTGGTAATCTAACCGTCCGAAAACTGTAGCATCCAGGCCATCGGATGCAGACAAGATGCGAGGTGCGAGGAGTTTTCGTTGAAGGAGAGGTAGTGGCAGGTGTTGTGAGTTATGGATATGCTATTGCGGTAGTGGAAGAGTAGCGGCAGCGGCGGGGTAGATGGAGGCGACTAGCGACGGAAGATGTAAGAGATGGAAGTGGCAGGGGAGATGGGGGGAGGAGCGACGGGGGAGATGGAGGCGAGGAGCGACGGGGAAGATGGAGGTGAGGAGCGACGGGGAAGATGGAGGCGATTAAATCGGCATGGGAGATGGATGCGAGAAATGCCGGAAGATGGAGGCGAGTAGTGGGCGACCTAATTTTCATGGAAATGATATGGAGCGATGGCGGATTATTAGGAAGTTGGAACCGTTTTGCAGTTATATTTAATTAATTACATTTTAACAGTTAAGCTTAATTAGATAAATAGTGGAGGAAATCCGCGGAATATTGGAAAGGTTTTGGATTAACAGTTATATATACAAAATTATTTAAATAGTGGTGGAATATGGGAAAGGTTTTGGATTATTTGAAACCATGATTATGATTACAGTTATATATTTTTAGTTATTAGACAGTGGCGAATATATATGATGGCCGCGGAACAGAGACCGACTGTGGGTGGTTCGAAATGGTCAGATTCCGCGGGCCGGTTAGAAGATCGAGTTTTCTAACGAGAGGAGGCAAGTGCACCTATCGCAAGTAGTACTCGGTATTCGGGAAAATACCGAGGTCGTATTATTCTCGGGGACGCGTTGATTATATCTACTCTTCCAGGAACACTATTATCTTACTATCAATAAGGTGGGATTTTTTTTAGTTTAATTAAAACGGAAAGAAAGAGAGCTGAATTTTGCTAAGTTAGTTCGATGACGGGTTAAAGCTCAACATCGAATCGGATTAAGACTAAAATAATTCTCAACAATTATTAAACTTTGTTTTTAAATTAATAAAAGGCACTTGGCCGTGGGGGTTCCAAAAATATGAGCGCACTTATCTCTAGGAATATTGCTCACCTAAACATTAAAACTATTCGACCGATCGTTAGACCGACGAAGGATTCCTCTTAATGCCCGCTTTACGCTAAGAACCCCGCTATTGGGTGGGGAACCCAATCCGGCAGGACTACGCTTCTCCTCTTTCGAGGGGCGTACGCAGTTCTCCTTACCTAAGGGGGATTAGTCCATACCTGCAGCCTCTCGGTGTCGCGTATGGATAACGGAAATAGAGCCCATACATCGATTATGTGGTCCTATGCGTCGTTAACCCGGGGTAAACCTTAAGTCCTTAAATTAAAATAAAATTAAAGTTTTTTAATTATTTCAAATCATTTTATATGTCCCAATGCTCTTCGATGCCGAAGGCTAATAGAGATTAGCCACTCATCGGTATGGGGACGGCATTATGTTTTTAGGTGATTTGTGAGTGTTAAACTAAGCACTGAACAATTATAAGAGAAAACACAAAAAATAGGACAATTAGATAAATTGAAGGCTAATTGATGCAGGCACTCACGCACACTTCAAAACCATAAAGAAAATTAAATAAAGCAAGCCCTACTCAAATGAGTAGGCGAAAATAAATGCACACACACACACTCTTCTTAATTGAAGAAAGCGATAAATAAAGCGTCAAAATTATCTCCTACACGCACGCACTCTACATAATTGAAAAAGCAATAAAATTGCTAGTCCCGGCTCAAATGAGTTGGCGGGGGTAAATTTATCTCATACACGCACACACTCTACATGAAAGTAAAACACACACACACACACTCTACATAAATGAAAACACACACACACACACACACAAAGTTATCCTACTCAAATGAGTAGGAAGAAAATGAAAGCAATAAAAAGACAAGTCCCACTCAAACGAGTGGGCGGAAAATGAAAGCAGAGCGCCATTTAACTCTTAACGAGTAGGCGAAAATAAATGCATACGCACACACTCTACAGAAATTAAAACAAAGCTGTAAATTCTAACTCGTACACGCACGCACCCTTGCAAAAAATAAGAAAAGCGAAGTGCTCAGAAAATTAAAACGACTGCATTTCTAATGCTAGAATGCGGTAGAAATGCATAAAAAGTGAAAATAAAAATTAACCGGAGCGAAAAGTTTTGCAAATAAACGCAAAATGAAAGTTGGCGAAAAATTAGAACAACTGGATTTCTATTGCTAGAATGCGGTAGAAATGCATAAAAAGTGAAAATAAAAATTAAAGGGACTAAAAAGTTTTGAAATTAAAAAGCTAAAATGAAGTTGACGAAAAATTATAACAATGATTTTTTCATTCTTAAGTTTTTATAAAAACTCCTAAAAAGTGAAAATAAAACTAAAAAAGACGAAAAAGTTTTACAATCCTAAAAACCCTAAGTTAAGGAAAATGAAAATCACACTTTTTTAGGTGTTTTTATAAACCCTTAAGAATGAAAAATAAGGAAAAAAGGAAAAGCTAAACCTAAACAAGTGCAGATTATGAAAATAAAATGGACATTACAATGGCTAGAAATGCGGATAAATCCTAAATCTAACTAAGTTATCAAAGCTATAAAAATGAAAACATAAAAGAAACACAGAAAGATGAACGAAAAATTGCTTAAGTAGGCGCATTCAAATGGATTTTTCATACTAAGGAAGAGAGAAAATTTCAAATTTTATTAAAGCAAACACCCTAATACAAACTAAGAGAGAGTGAGGGGGGAGAAATTCTCCTTACATAAGCATGGAATCCAAATGGGCAGCACCTCCACTAAGCAAAGTGGTCAAAAAGTGGACAAGAAAAGCTTCCTGGAAGCTCTTATTTATAGGCAAATTTTCGGGTTGGTCACGCCCGTGACTAGGGCGTGATAGGGGGGCGTGTCGATACTGTACATGAGCTGATCGGGTGACTTGTCTGGAAAGTTGACTTCAGCTGAAAACGTGGCGGTCATGCCCTAGGTCACGGGCGTGACATGTGTCAGTCACGGGCGTGACTAGGGCGTGTCGGGGAGGTCGATCTGGGCGCGGTCTAGCCGCAAAGTCACGCGTGTCACGTCGGGCCAGGTGGCTAAGTCACGCCCGTGTCACACCTTGACACGGGCGTGTCTAGGGGCATGCCGAGCTCGGTTTGATGATCGCCGATCGTCGAGCTGGCACCTGTGGTCGGAGATCGTCGAGGGCGTGACACGGGCGTGTCGGTCATGTGACACGGGCGTGTCAGTCAATTTTTTGACTTTTTCTGGAATTTTTCTGGAATAAATATAAAGCTAAGTTAGAAATAATATTTACAAAAATAAGCAATTTATTGAATAAAACTAATAAAAAAGACAAAAATAAAAAAAATTGACTTAAATAAAATACGAAAATATAGGTATATTACAACTCATCAAATACCCCCATACTTAAGCTTTTGCTATTCCAGAGCAAAAGTTTGAGGTGAACTTATAAGGAATAAAAAAAACCTAAGTTCTGCTACCGCTAAATTAATTATAAGAGAGATCAAATAAAAATATACGGGGTATAAGAGTTAAGTCCTAAAATTATTTAGATGATTTAAACAGGGCAAAAGTTTTGGCCAAAAGACTTCTTGATGTAATCAAATAGAAAGCAATAATTGTATTGGTTAGATTAACAGAAAATAGTTTGGAGTTATACGAACTTTAGCTTTTAGGAGTTTTACCGGAAATAATGCAATTTACGAATTATGCTCTCAAAAAGATTTTTGAATTAATTCTAGAGTCATGAAATTGGCTAAGGGGGGTTGATGTTGGTTTATGAAGATACTTGGATTTTGAGGCGAGGTTATTATTTTTTTTTGGAACCTCCATTTTTTTTGATTTGGATGTTAAAGGAAAACGAAATCTTATTTTCCTTAACATAAAATTTTTTTTCTTCTTCATAAAAATAACCCAATGTATATGTGTTGGAGTAATGAATTTTATCCTCTTACACCGTAACGTATAATCTTTTAATTTATTGGGTGCCTATGTTTACGGAATGAAATCTTATTCCCATTGACATAAGATCTTTTTTTTTGGAGAAATATTTTTATCATACCAAGTAGGTTATGATAGGTAATGGGAGAAAAGAGAACTAGATTTTTAATTGAAAAATAATTGAGAGCAACCTTTATAAATTGTACGTTCCAATTTTTCAGAAAGCTAAAAGCAAGCATAATTGAATTCTATAGTCGTTATTTTCTAACATGGTACACATGCTCCTATCTATGAAAAATTAGAAGTAGTGCCTAAAATGAGTCCCCTATTTTTAACAAAGTATAATAAATTCTTTAAAACTTAACCCCGGCTATTTAGATTTTTCAATCTATAACTAACAAACGAATAGTGAACAAAGAATTGATCAAATTCGCATATAAATAAACTCAAAACGAATGTTTTGGATAGTAAGAAACGTAAGAATGAGATGTTTGATTTATTTGTTTCATAACTTACATAATTTTTTTGAAATTTTTTTTTGAAGTTATGCTCTTTTTTTGTATTTTGGTATTTATATCTTTAATATATAAATACTAAAAAGAAAAAAAAGATGCGAAAATAATTTTTTTTTGAATTTTTAAGTTTTGCGAATACAAAAAAAATTTATTTTTATTTTTAAGTTTTGTGAACATTTTTTTTGTATTTTTAATGAAATTTTCATTCTATTTACAAAAATTTGGGAAAAAGAAAAAATATTTACAAGAATGAGAGGGAAAAAGGGAGAGGGGAAAGAGAAAGAATATTTACTAAAAGTACTTATAAAAATTATTTACAAAAATACTTACAAGAATATTTACAAAAATATAAACTAGGTTGTCGCGAGATGACTCGTTATGTGGATGGCTCGATGAGCCGGATCTCGCGGACAAAGTCAAAAATAAGTCAAAGTTTCAAAATGAAACTTCAAAATTTTTAATTAAATTTTTTTTTTTTGCGTTATATATATATATATATATATATATTTTTATATTTTTTTTGTTTTTGAAGTTTTGTTTTTTTAAATTTTTTTGTTGTTTTGTTTTTGTAAAAAAAAAGTACGAAAATACGAAAACACCCCCATACTTAGATCCAACATTGTCCCCAATGTTGTATGCTAAGCATGAGGAACAAGACAGCAGGTATATGTGCAAAAAAAGGAAAAAGAGGGGGGCAGAAAACGTCCCTGATCCGCGCTCGGGGAAGCCCATTAGAAACCCTGAGGATCGATCCGTTTTGGATCGACCACCTCCTTACCGCTACAGAGGGTTATAGCGTTGGCAGTTTCCCATGGATTGGGCTCCCTGTTCCCTGGCAGTGCCCCCAAAGCGCGTTCCGACATAAGTCGCGCCAGCTGTCCAACCTGGATTTCTAAATTTTTTAGTGATCCGGTGATGTTCCGGATATTGGACTCGTTGGACGCGACATAACGATTAAAATTTTCCTCCACCAGGGATGGCTTCATAGGAGGGGGATGAGGAAACGTTGGCGCAAAAGAAGGGGGAGGGGGATGCTGCGCGTTGTTCGGGTTGCTCTAGGAGAAATTCAGGTGGTTCCTCCAACCCGGATTATAGTGGCTACTATAAGGGTTGTTTTGAAAGGAGTGACGCACCGGATTTCCCATGTAGTCCACGAATTCGTCGACTACGCAGACGTTAGAGGGGGGAAGAAAACAAGGCGGAGTGGAGGAGGCAACAGACATCTCCGCCACCTTCTTAGTTAGCCTTTCCACTTGGAGGGCTAGCTGAGCAGTGGCATCCACTTCAAAAATGCCCGCCTGCTTAGGGCGCGCCCGCGGGACATTCCACTGGTAGGCGTTCACCGCCATTTCCTCGAAAAGGGCCTGGGCGGCCTCGGGGGTCTTATTGTTCAGAGTGCCCCCGGCAGCCGCGTCAATCATTTGACGCGTCTGACTGTTCAGTCCATTATAAAAAATTTGTACCTGCAACCACGTTGGCAGAGCGTTGTGCGGGCACCGGCGGAGAAACTCCTTAAAGCGTTCACAAGTCTCGTAAAGAGACTCGGAGTCATTTTGGACGAATGAAGATATGTTCGCCCGCAATCTTGCAGTTTTCGCGGGTGGGAAATACTTCGTAAGGAATTTCTCTGCCAACTCCGCCCAGGACGTGATGGATCCCTGCGGGAGGGAGAGTAACCACGCCTTAGCCTTGGACTTAAGAGAGAAGGGAAAAAGGTGCACACGAATAGCGTCATCAGTGACGCCATTAATTTTAAAAGTATCGCAAATCTCCAAAAAATTAGACAAGTGATTATTGGGGTCCTCATCCGGCAGTCCGTCGAACTGCACGACATTTTGGATCATTTGAATAACACTCGACTTAATTTCAAAATTATTGTTGGCCACAGCGGACCGAACAATACTCGACCCCGTATCATCCAAGTTGGGCCGAGCATAGTAAGACATAGTACGCTCGGCCGGTTGGGCATTATTTGGGTCGGCCATAGAAGAAGAGGGTTCTTCGATGGATTCTGCGAGGTCTAAAAATGGAATTCGACGTAAAGATCGGATACGCGCAAGAGAGCGGTCGATCTCGGGGTCGAATTCAAGATTTTCAGAACCTGAAGGTTGTCCATGGGTCATACACCCTAAAAAAAATGAAAGGGGGAAGGATTTTTTTTGTATAAATTTTTTTTTGAAAATAAAGTAAAATTAATAGAGTCCCGAATTCAATATAACAACCGTGCTCCCTGGCAACGGCGCCAAAAACTTGATGGCCGTGGAACAGAGACCGACTGTGGGTGGTTCGAAATGGTCAGATTCCGCGGGCCGGTTAGAAGATCGAGTTTTCTAACGAGAGGAGGCAAGTGCACCTATCGCAAGTAGTACTCGGTATTCGGGAAAATACCGAGGTCGTATTATTCTCGGGGACGCGTTGATTATATCTACTCTTCCAGGAACACTATTATCTTACTATCAATAAGGTGGGATTTTTTTTAGTTTAATTAAAACGGAAAGAAAGAGAGCTGAATTTTGCTAAGTTAGTTCGATGACGGGTTAACGCTCGACATCGAATCCGATTAAGACTAAAATAATTCTCAACAATTATTAAACTTTTTTTAAATTAATAAAAGGCACTTGGTCGTGGGGGTTCCAAAAATATGAGCGCACTTATCTCTAGGAATATTGCTCACCTAAACATTAAGACTATTCGACCGATCGTTAGACCGACGAAGGATTCCTCTTAATGCCCGCTTTACGCTAAGAACCCCGCTATTGGGTGGGGAACCCAATCTGGCAGGACTACGCTTCTCCTCTTTCGAGGGGCATACGCAGTTCTCCTTACCCAAGGGGGATCGGTCCATACGTGCAGGCTCTCGGCGTCGCGTATGGATAACGGAAATAGAGCACACACATCGATTATGTGGTCCTATGCGTCGTTAACCCAAGGTAAACCTTAAGTCCTTAAATTAAAATAAAAATAAAGTTTTTTAATTATTTCAAATCATTTTATATGTCCCAATGCTCTTCGATGCCGAAGGCTAATAGAGATTAGCCACTCATCGGTATGGGGACGGCTTTATGTTTTTAGGTGAAGCGTGAGTGTTAAACTAAGCACTGAACAATTATAAAAGAAAACACAAAAATAGGAAAATTAGATAAATTGAAGACTAATTGATGCAGGCACTCACGCACACTTCAAAACCATAAAGAAAATTAAATAAAGCAAGCCCTACTCAAATGAGTAGGCGGAAATAAATGCACACACGCACACACTCTTCTTAATTGAAGAAAACGATAAATAAAGCATCAAAATTATCTCCTACACGCACGCACTCTACATAATTGAAAACGCGATAAAATTGAGAGTCCCGGCTCAAATGAGTGGGCGGGGGTAAATTTATCTCATACACGCACACACTCTACTTGAAAGTAAAACACACACACACACTCTACATAAATGAAAACACACACACACACACAAAGTTTTCCTAGTCAAGTGAGTAGGAAGAAAATAAAAGCAGTAAAAAGACAAGTCCCACTCAAACGAGTGGGCGGAAAATGAATGCAGAGCGCCATTTAACTCTTAACGAGTAGGCGAAAATAAATGCATACGCACACACTCTACAGAAATTAAAACAAAGCTGTAAATTCTAACTCGTACACGCACGCACCCTTGCAAAAAATAAGAAAAGCGAAGTGCTCAGAAAATTAAAACGACTGCATTTCTACCGCTAGAATGCGGTAGAAATGCATAAAAAGTGAAAATAAAAATTAACCGGAGCGAAACATTTTGCAAATAAACGCAAAATGAAAGTTGGCGAAAAATTAGAACAACTGCATTTCTACCGCTAGAATGCGGTAGAAATGCATAAAAAGTGAAAATAAAAATTAAAGGGACTAAAAAGTTTTGAAATTAAAAAGCTAAAATGAAGTAGGCGAAAAATTATAACAATGATTTTTTCATTCTTAAGTTTTTATAAAAACTCCTAAAAAGTGAAAATAAAACTAAAAAAGACGGAAAAGTTTTACAATCCTAAAAACACTAAGTTAAGGAAAATGAAAATCACACTTTTTTAGGTGTTTTTATAAACCCTTAAGAATGAAAAATAAGGAAAAAAGGAAAAGCTAAACCTAAACAAGTGCGGATTATGAAAATAAAACGGACATTACAATGGCTAGAAATGCCGATAAATCCTAAATCTAACTAAGTTATGAAAGTGAGGCTAAGATCTATCTCAACTCTAGAGGGGGGGTGAATAGAGTATTTTAAAATAATTTTTCACAGTTGAAATAAACAGCACATATAAAATTCAATTTATGATATAGTGTAGAGTGCTAGTAAGAAGTTAAAAACTAAGAAGTAAAAAGCACAGCACACAGCAAACAAATCACACAAACAAACCAGAAGACACAAGGAATTATAGTGGTTCTCCAAAAACCTGGGTACATCCACTCTTCTACCACCCTTGGTAGGAATCCACTCAGGATGAGTTGATCAGGTGTCCTGACACCAATGAGCTTTTGATAAGGTGCCCAAAAACCAAAACTAGATTTTTTGATAAGGTGTCTTGCCACCACTGAGTTTTGACAAGGCTCTCAGAACCAGACAGAACTTTTGAAGGGAGTTCAAGAACCCTTTTACAGCAGGAAAAGAAAAAATAAGAGTGAAGGGTGTCTTCTCTGTTCTCAATCAAATGAGAGAAGCACAAGTGGATTGATGATGTCAAAGCTCCCCCTGAGATGTAGAAAGGTTCAGGAAAAGAAGCTTTGCTCTAGGGTGATAGGTCTTCAGAACTTTGATCTCCAGCACAGGATGGTTTCAGCAAGAAGGCTGAAGGTAAGGTGTCTGGAGTTCTGGGATGAGATTGTGAACACTTTTCAGTCAGCAAGAAGATGTTTTGAGTCACAGTTCTTCTGTTGTTCTTTTGCTATCAGTATTCTCTATTCAGTGTGTTCACTTCTTTTCTTGTATCAATCTCTGTGTCTCTTCTTCTTGTGTATTCTATAAATCTTAATAACACAGAAGAAAGGAATAAAAATTTTCTGACGTTTCCTTGTCCAAAATTAGCCGTTGGGAGTCATAAATGTCTTCCAAAAATAGTCTTGTCTTCTAGAGGAAAGTCCAGCAAACATTCTCTGAATAATTCCTTGAAACTTGCTCCAGAAATAAAGACAAACGGCTGGGAGATCTTCTGACATAAATGCTGATAATATTCAAAAACATTCCAATTATAAGCAGCATTTGAATTCCTGAAAGCGTGGATCTCTCCAAAGAAAACGTCGATCTGAGCTCTACGATCGTCGAACTGAGCTCAGAGATAAAATGGACAAACAGACAGAAAACGTCGATCTGAGCTCTACGATCGTCGAACTGAGCTCAGAGATCTGAGAAATAACTTTAGGGAGGGATCGTCGAACTGAGCTAGAAGATAGTCGAGGGGAGTTCGACGACTCAGCAGAAGCTAGCCAAAAGCAGATAGTCGATCTGAGCTCGAAGATCGTCGACCGGAGTTCGACGATTTATAGAAGATGAGCTCAGAGAGCGTCGAACGGAGTTCGACGATTCGTCGACCTGAGCTCGACAAAAAATGCCTTAGACTAAGCTCTTTTGCCTTGATCTTGGAATGGTCCTGGGGGCAGCTTCAAACCTAAGTTCTAAGCCCTAGACTCATTCTAATGTTGACCTTTTTAACTATACAACTAGGTCAACTGGGATTCCTAAGACAAGCATAGTGATCCTTACCCAAATTAGTAATAGGGTGTTCCAACAATCTCCCCCTATTTGGGTTAGGATTACTATTTACAGAAAATCAGGAAATAAAAAGCATACAACAAAACATAAGCTAATTCAAAATGACAGAACAAAGCAGATCACAGATAAATATCAGCAGATATCCAAAGGTGGATGAAATGTTTAGCTTACACAGTTTACTTCCTTTCAGATCCCTTTTTAAATAAAATTTCTCTATTTGGATTCTGACTTTCTTTCTTTGACCTTCTGTCATCCTCTGCACCTAGAGAAGTTTGAGATTTGGGCCTTGGAACAACAGCCTCTGGGTGCAGCTTCATATAGTCTTCTAAATTGAAAAATTTCCTTGATGCATATCTTTCCAGTTCTTTCTTTCTCTGCTCTGATAAGGTAGTTATGTTTGAAGTGTCCTTGCCTTGTTCTCTGGCCTTTTTTATTTGATCAAGGGCAGCCAATTCTTTCATTCTGGCTGTCCAGGATACAGGGTTGTTCTCAGGATCTTCAAAAGGAATAGGAGATTCATATCTGTTGATGATTTCAGAAACAGTAGAAGGAGTCCTGGAAACAATAGTGTCTTTCAGCTTGTAAGGGAAAGGACCTGAAGAAGGGTCAGGGTGACCATGTCCTTCCCTTTGATAGGATCTTTGTTCTCTTTGATTTCCTCTGTAATTACCCCTTCTGAGTTGATATCCTCTTTGATGCTGTCTCATTTGATATGATCTTTGATAATGCTGGGAAGAACTGTGTCTGGAGACTGGAGCTAGAGGGGCTGAACCTGAGCCAGAATCTGGAGGAGGAGGAGGAGGCTGATATTGAGAAGATCCTTTTTCATATTTGTCAAGCTTCCTCTTCTTCTTCATAGCTTTCAGTTGATTTTTGGAATATTGCATCCAAGGCTCAGAGATGGGGCAGTCATGCAGGATGTAGTATGGAATATCATTGGAGTCTTTGGCTTTGGCAGGAGGGACTGACATCATTGCTTTACTTCTGGCTTTTCTCTTCTTGGCAATAGTTCTAGCAGAATCATCAGAATCAGTCCTGTATTGGTCACTCTCAGAACTTTGATGTTGATCATACAGATCATCAATTTTTCTGATAAGCTCTTCTTGAGCTTTAAGTTTTGCAGAAACCTCAGGAGCAGGAGGAGAGAGAGCAACAGCAGAGTAGGCAGAAACAGGAGCAGACACTGGAGCAGGAGCAGCAATTTCATCAGCATCAGTTGCTGGAATCATTTCTATGTCAGCAGTAGCAGCAGCAGCAATTTCAACAGAAAGAGGCACAGTGGCCTTAGTAACAATTGAAAGAGGCACAGTGGCCTTAGTATCAACATCAGAGATATCCACAGCCTTCCAGGATTTGATGTAGGAATCAATAGGGCTTGGATCACAGGTAGCTATAGGCACAATGGCCTTAGACAAATCTTCAGCAGGAGTTGCAGGCAGACAACTGAAATGGACTGTATCAAATATAGATAGCAGCCTCTGCAGATTCAGTGCAAAAGCACATCCAAGAGCTGGAGCTGGAGCAGACATAATATCAGCAGCTGGCACATCCACTTCTTCATAAGGCATCTCCCCCTGCCTTGGTTCAGAGAAAGATGAATCAAGGCACACAGAAGATGGGATAGCCAGGGAGGATGAAAGGAAGGCAATCTTGGTAGACAGCTCCTGTACTTGCTTTAGGAGTGGAGCCAGGGAAGACTCCAGTAGAGATGTCAGCTTGGGAGCTAGCAACTCATACAGCCTGTCTGCCAAAATAGGAAGATCTACATGCTCAAGTGGGGCTTGAGCAGAGGTAGAGGCAAAGGTAGATGGAAGGATGGTGGCTGAAACTGAAATTGTTGAGAAAGGTGGAGAGGGAATGGTTGGTTCAGAAGATGGAATAATGGAGATAGAGGAGGTTGAGGTGGAGATAGGGGAAGTAAGAGATGGTGTGAAGGAGGGTTGAGAGAGAATGTCATGAAGCATTTGTTGAAAGGAGGAAGTGGAGGGTGGCTCAGGAGAAGTAGAGGGTGAATCATCCATGAAGGAATCATCTGTAAGTGAGAAGGATGGAAGGGTGAAGGATGAATAGGAGAAGAGAGGATGGAATTCCTCTGAGGTGGATAGAGGAGGGGATGGCATAGGTGAGGAAATGGTAATTGGGGATGAGATGATTATGGTGGTAACTGGTGGTGAGGAGGTGACAACTTGGGTGGATATGGCTGGAGGAGGGGAGGAAGCAGGCAGCTCTTCTGCTGAAGGAGTGACTGAAATAGTCCTTATGCCTGAAAGAAGTGTTGCAGCAGCCCTGGAGGGGTTTATGATCTGCCTGTCCCATTTACTGAAGAGGGCACAGGAAAGCCTCTTGGATGCATTGATAAACATGCCAGAGGAGGTTAATAGGTCAGGGCACCTGTTGTGCAGAAAGACCCCTAAGATTCTCCCATAACTAACTGCATTCTTGTTGATCTTCTTCTTAATCAGAGTGAAGAAGATGGAGCCCCAGTCCAGGTGTTTCTTATCTAATAAGGCTCCCATCAGGCAGAACTGATATCTGGAAATGGTGTCATGTGCTGAATGCTTGGCCAACAGCACCTTCCCAACTACATCAGCCAGGAATTGAAATTCTATAGCCAGATTTTTCTTCAGTAGCTTATTAGGGTTTACTGCATTGTAACCCATCCTATCCAGCATGGAGTCAAACTCCTCTCCAGACAGTTCAATGGAGTCTTCTCCAGTACTGAGTTGAAAGACTTCTGTTAAAAGAGCCGGGATAGAAATACCTGAGTCCCCTTAATGGTGCCGACAACAGAATTCTCAGACTCGTCTGTTGCGGTAAAACACCACTCTTTTATTTCTTCTGAGGCGATCTTCATCCTTGTAGTCATTATTGGAGTCAGCTGTTGTTCTCGGAATAAGTTTAGGATGTCCTTGAAGCGCTGGTCGCTTCCGTCGAAGGAGTTTATGTCGATGTCAAAACCTGTGTCGAACTTCATCTTAGCAATAGCAGCACTCGATTCAGCCATATTCACCTGCAACAGAAAACCAAAAACGACCAAGCGTAGAGAATTTGGAGGGAAAAGAAAGAGAGTTGCAGAGTATGAAAGCGCAAAGGGAGAACGACGGCTGAAAGAAAGATTTTATATTAGGGTTCGACGCGAAAAAGGAAAATCGTTGAGCTCAGCTCGACGAAACGTTGAGCTTAGCTCGACGATTTGGGCTACAGAGGGAATATGAAGAGTCTTCAACATCGGCGATCTTCGTTCGACGATGTTGAAAAACGTCGAGCTCAGCTCGACGGCCTCTGATCAGAAGGAGAGAAAGCCTAGCTCTAGCGAGGGCTCTGAACTCAGATCGACGACTGCAAAAGCGTCGATCTCTGGTCGACGATTTTTGGAAAATCGTCGATCTCTGTTCGACGATTTTTGGGAAAACGTCGAGCGCAGTTCAGAGTCTAAACTCATTCTATAGACACAAAAAGAAGGATTTTTGGCCTAGTCTTGGTCTGTTTTAGCTTTTCAAAATCTTGTAATTTAATTAAGGCTTCCTCCATCTAACATACCTAACTGATTTAGGAAGAAACTGTGTTTCTTTTCATCCAAAGGTTTGGTGAAAATATCTCCCCTTTGCAAATCAGTAGGAATATATTGAAGTTCAATTTTATTTTTCTCTACATTATCTCTTAGAAAATGATGCCTAATTTCTATGTGTTTTGTCCTACTATGGAGGACTGGATTTTGTGCTATAGAGATAGCACTAGTATTGTCACAGAAAATTTTAGACTTCTCTAAGTTGTAGCCATAGTCTAAGAGCTGATTCTGTATCCACAATATTTGTGAACAGCAACTGCCTGCAGCCATATACTCAGCTTCAGCAGTTGAAGTTGACACAGATGTTTGTTTCTTACAGAACCAAGAGACAAGTCTATCACCAAGGAACTGACAGGTTCCACTGGTGCTTTTCCTGTCTATTCTGCATCCAGCATAATCAGCATCTGAGAATCCAGTTAAATCAAATACTGAATCTTTTGGATACCAGAGACCTAGATTTGGACAACTTTTAACATACCTAAGAATTCTCTTAACTAAGATTAAATGTGACTCTCTAGGGCTAACTTGGAATCTAGCACAAATACATGTGGCAAACATTATATCAGGCCTACTAGCTGTAAGGTACAATAAAGAGCCAATTATTGCTCTATATGTTGTCTGATCAACAGGTTTCCCATATTCATCAGCATCTATTACAGCATTTGAGGGCATGGTTGTTTTCATACATGATGCATCAGACATACCAAATTTCTTAACCAGCTCTTTTGCATACTTGGTTTGAGAAATAAATATGCCTTCAGCATGTTGCTTGACTTGCAGTCCTAAGAAGAAGGACAGCTCACCCATGCTACTCATTTCAAATTTAGAATGCATAAGCTTGGAGAACTTTTTGCACAATTTTGAATCAGTAGAACCAAAAATAATGTCATCTACATAAATTTGCACTAGCAGGGTATGGAACTTATGGGTTCTAATAAAAAGAGTTTGGTCTACTCTCCCCCTAACAAAATCATTTTCCAGAAGAAAGCATGCTAGGGTCTCATACCATGCTCTAGGGGCTTGCTTGAGACCATATAATGCTTTATGCAATTTGTAAACATAATCAGGGTGAGTTAGAGAGATAAAACCTGGAGGTTGTCTAACATAGACTTCCTCTTTGATGTCCCCATTGAGAAATGCACTTTTTACATCCATTTGATACACTTTGAAACCTTTGTGAGCAGCATAGGCTAGGAATATCCTGATGGCTTCCAGCCTTGCAACTGGTGCAAATGTCTGATCATAGTCTATTCCTTCTTGTTGAGAGTACCCTTGAGCAACTAGCCTTGCCTTTTTTCTGACTATAACTCCTTGATCATCCAGCTTGTTCCTGAATACCCACTTTGTTCCAACAATGGAATGATCCTTTGGCTTAGGCACTAGTTCCCAAACCTTGTTCCTTTCAAATTGATGCAACTCCTCTTGCATTGCAATGATCCAGTGTGGATCTTGCTCTGCATCTTGAATGGATTGAGGCTCAATTTGAGATAGGAAGCAAGTGTGCATCAGGTTTTGGTTGACCTGACTTCTAGTTTGCACACCAGCTGAGATCTCTCCAATTACTTGGGTGATTGGATGATCTCTTGTTGTTACTAAGTCAACAGGGAGTGTTGATTGTTCACCAGCCTGTGTTGTTGTCTCCTCTAGTGGAGCAGCAACTGGCTCTTCAGGATGATTTTCTTCAAGATGTTGAACTTCCTCTTCATCATCACTGCTCTCATTCTTTTCAGCAACTTGCAGTTTGTTCAAGTCTTCAGCTAGAGAATATACCTGCAGAGGTTTTATGGTAGAAGCATTCTTCTCCTTGAAAGACATGTTAGCTTCATCAAAAATAATATGAACAGATTCTTCAATTTTACAGGAAGATTTATTATAAACCCTATAGGCCTTGCTGATCATGGAGTATCCCAGAAACACTCCTTCATCAGCTTTAGCTTAGAATTTTGCTAGGTATTTCTTGTCATTATTATGAATAAAATAAGTGCAACCAAAAACTTTGAAATAGCCTATTTTAGGTTTCTTCCCTTTGAGCAATTCATAAGGAGTCTTGCCCTTCAGCTTGTGTATCAGGCTTCTGTTCAACACATAGTTGGAGGTGTTCACTGCCTCAGCCCAAAAGGACAGAGGTAAGTGAGCATCTGCCAATAATGTAGTTGCAGATTCAATGAGTGTTCTATTTTTCCTTTCAGCTACCCCATTTTATTGAGGAGTTCTAGGAGCTGAGAAAGTGTGTCTGATCCCTTCACTCTGACAAAACTCTTGCATGAGAAGAGAATCAAACTCTGTCCCATGATCACTTCTGATCAGGGCAATGTGAGTGTTGAACTCAATCTGAATGCATTTGAGAAAATCTGTCAAACACTTGAAGTTATCAGACTTCTTCCTCAGAAAGAATACCCAAGTGAATCTTGAGAAGTCATCTACAACCACTAAAGTATAGGACTTCCCTCCTAGGCTTTGCACAGATATGGGTCCAAAAAGATCCATGTGCAACAGGTACAAAATCCTAGGTGAATCACTCTTATTAATTGATTTAAAACTACTTTTAGTTTGCTTGCCTAATTGACAAGCCTTGCAAAGTCCTTTCTTCTTCTAGGGACCAGAAGGTAGTCCTTTAACAAGGTTGTCTTTAGATAGCTTAGCAATGGTTCTAAGGTTAATGTGCCCTAGTCTCTTATGCCATAAAACATTAGATTTTGAAATGGAATTAAACAGGCAAATATCTACCACTGGTGAATGAAAATCCACTAAGTAAATGTTACCTCTTCTGTTACCTGTCAACACAGTTGTGTTGTCCACTGACTTGACTTTGCATATGGCTTTGTTGAAGGTCACTTGATATCCTTCATCACACAGTTGACTGATACTTATCAAGTTGTGCTTGAGTCCTTCAACATATGCCACCTTCTTGAATGTGACTGGGCCAATTTTGACTGCACCATATCCTTTTGTAGTTCCAAAGCTTGAGTCTCCAAAAATTACTTTGGGTCCAAGCTTGGCTTTGAAGGAAGTGAAGTTGTCCTTGTCCCCTGTCATGTGCTTTGAGCACCCACTATCCAGATACCATTGATGGTTTGATGCTGGATAGGTCTTCACCTACACAAAAGCAACTTATTTGTTTTTGACCCAGTTAACCTTGGGCCTAGGTTGATATCCCTTGAATTCTAAAATAAAGGACATCCCAGGTTGATCCTTATAACCTTCAGGATGGTATCTCCTAGGAGGTACTATCCATTCAGTGTAGGGATTAAAGCCTTGGGATGTGGAGCTTCTAGGATTGAATCTGAATGTGCCATTGAAGGAGTGTTCACAAGCCTGAACTCTGTTCGACGATCGTCGAACTGAGGTCGACGATCTTGGGTCAGATCGTCGATCTCCGTTCGAAGATCGATTATGCTGAGATTCAGAGTTTGGATATCGTCGAGCTGAGGTCGACGATCTGTAGTTAGATCGTCGAGCTCTGTTCGACGATCGTCGAGCTCTGCTCGACGCCATTTGTTGAACTGAGTTCTTCTCTGACAGATCTGCATTCTTCCTGGGTACCTCTATTACTCCCTTTCCTTTGTTAGACACAAACTTGATTGGAGTTGTCAAAATTATAGGTTGGCTAGATGAAGCACCCAAGCCCAGTGTGCTATTAAATCTAGAGTTCACTGTGCTTGTGATGTCCATCAGTCTGATACTTCTCCCATTTAGGGATTCTTCAAACTTTTTGGCCTTTGATAGTTCATTCTTCAGTGAAGCTATCTCCTCCCTACAGCATTCTAACTCCTCAGAGAGTTTGAGGTTCTTTGAGTTTAAGACACTATGCTCAGATAATTGATTCCTGAGAGAGATTATCTCCTTCTCAGATTTTAATAGATCTAGACACAGTGTCTTAAATTCATCTTTGAAGTCTTCAGAATTAAAATCAAAAGAGTTGATTACCTGATCCTCATCTGGTTGACTTTCTGAATCTGAATCTGATTCTTCATCAGAGTTTTGCTGTGATGCATTGATAGCCATCATGCAAAATTCTTTTTCATCTGCATCATCCTCATCATCACTGGAGCTGGATGAGGCTTCAGATTCCTCTTCAGTCTCACTCCATGTTTCAGCAACAAAGCCCTTCCTTGTATGTTTGTTCTTACTGGAGGAGGCTTTGTCTGAGCTATTCTTCTTGTAATCCTTTTCTTTTCTTCTTTCTCTTCTTTCCCTTTTGTCCTTATTCTTGTTTTCTGGACAGTCAGGCACAATGTGGCCTAGTTTCCTGCAACCAAAGCATATGATTTCTTTATTGTTATTTGATTTATCATACCTTGGTTTATCATGACCCTTGTATGGTTTCTTTCTGAAGTCTTTTCTGGCCATCTTGTAGAATCTTTTGGCCAGAAGACTTATGGGCTCATCATTTCCTGTAGCTTTATCTTCAGGCTCCTCTTCTACAGCTTTGAAGGCTATGGTCTTTTCTTTCCTTGTAGCTGGAGAGATAGCCTTTTGTTCTTCTTCTCTATTTTTAATGAGCAGCTCATAGGATTTGAGCTTGCCCAGGAGAGCTTCAGTAGTAATCTCATTTAAACTTCTGGCATCCTTAATTGGCCAGATTCTTGAATCCCAAGTGCTGGGGAAGCACATCAGGATTTTGTCATTTAGCTCAG
The DNA here is from genome assembly GCA_039513925.1 of Platanthera zijinensis. Lineage (NCBI taxonomy): Eukaryota > Viridiplantae > Streptophyta > Magnoliopsida > Asparagales > Orchidaceae > Platanthera > Platanthera zijinensis. Next base: position 205,848,934 of record CM077078.1, read on the forward strand.
TCAGTGAGATTTCTTTGTCTAGGGTTTTTAGCTCATTGACAATTAGACTTAGTCTATTGTACATGTCAGCCACTGATTCAGCTTCTCCCTTTTTGAAGTTCTCATATTGGCTTATCAGATGAGATCTTCTATCTTTCCTTTCATCAGCAGATCCTGAGACAATTTCAGAGAGTTTGTCCCAGATTTCTTTGGCTGAGTGGCATTCAGCTACCTTCTAAAAAATTTCATCAGACATTGTTTGGGCTAAGATGTTCATAGCCTTAGCATCTGCAGTCTTCCATTTCTTTATGTCTGCATCTGTTCCAGAAGGAGGTGGGACAGCATTTGTACTTGAGCTTGCTGGTGGAGTTGGACAAACTGTCAAGACAGAATTGAAAATGTCTTCATCAATAGAATTCATGTATAATCTAATCCTTGCCTTCCAGAGTGCAAACTTAGAAAGGTTGCACACTGGTGGTCTGGTGCTTGCATAATCTTTGTTCTGTGCCATGTCTTTAAATAAAAAGAAGATGTAGAGAAAATAATCCCCTTAAGAGATTGATCTTATCAAGGATCTTTTGGTTCAGGTGTTAGCCTGTATGAGCAACCAACCTCCCTCTGATACCAATTGAAAGTGAGGCTAAGATCTATCTCAACTCTAGAGGGGGGGGTGAATAGAGTATTTTAAAATAATTTTTCACAGTTGAAATAAACAGCACATATAAAATTCAATTTATGATATAGTGTAGAGTGCTAGTAAGAAGTTAAAAACTAAGAAGTAAAAAGCACAGCACACAGCAAACAAATCACACAAACAAACCAGAAGACACAAGAAATTATAGTGGTTCCCCAAAAACCTGGGTACATCCACTCTTCTACCACCCTTGGTAGGAATCCACTCAGGATGAGTTGATCAGGTGTCCTGACACCAATGAGCTTTTGATAAGGTGCCCAAAAACCAAAACTAGATTTTTTGATAAGGTGTCTTGCCACCACTGAGTTTTGACAAGGCTCTCAGAACCAGACAGAACTTTTGAAGGGAGTTCAAGAACCCTTTTACAGCAGGAAAAGAAAAAATAAGAGTGAAGGGTGTCTTCTCTGTTCTCAATCAAATGAGAGAAGCACAAGTGGATTGATGATGTCAAAGCTCCCCCTGAGATGTAGAAAGGTTCAGGAAAAGAAGCTTTGCTTTAGGGTGATAGGTCTTCAGAACTTTGATCTCCAGCACAGGATGGTTTCAGCAAGAAGGCTGAAGGTAAGGTGTCTGGAGTTCTGGGATGAGATTATGAACACTTTTCAGTCAGCAAGAAGATGTTTTGAGTCACAGTTCTTCTGTTGTTCTTCTGCTATCAGTATTCTCTATTCAGTGTGTTCACTTCTTTTCTTGTGTCAATCTCTGTGTCTCTTCTTCTTGTGTATTCTGTAAATCTTAATAACACAGAAGAAAGGAATAAAAATTTTCTGACGTTTCCTTGTCCAAAATTAGCCGTTGGGAGTCATAAATGTCTTCCAAAAATAGTCTTGTCTTCTAGAGGAAAGTCCAGCAAACATTCTCTGAATAATTCCTTGAAACTTGCTCCAGAAATAAAGACAAACGGCTGGGAGATCTTCTGACATAAATGCTGATAATATTCAAAAACATTCCAATTATAAGCAGCATTTGAATTCCTGAAAGCGTCGATCTCTCCAAAGAAAACGTCGATCTGAGCTCTACGATCGTCGAACTGAGCTCAGAGATAAAATGGACAAACAGACAGAAAACGTCGATCTGAGCTCTACGATCGTCGAACTGAGCTCAGAGATCTGAGAAATAACTTTAGGGAGGGATCGTCGAACTGAGCTAGAAGATAGTCGAGGGGAGTTCGACGACTCAACAGAAGCTAGCCAAAAGCAGATAGTCGATCTGAGCTCGAAGATCATCGACCGGAGTTCGACGATTTATAGAAGATGAGCTCAGAGAGCGTCGAACGGAGTTCGACGATTCGTCGACCTGAGCTCGACGAAAAATGCCTTAGACTAAGCTCTTTTGCCTTGATCTTGGAATGGTCCTGGGGGCAGCTTCAAACCTAAGTTCTAAGCCCTAGACTCATTCTAATGTTGACCTTTTCAACTATACAACTAGGTCAACTGGGATTCCTAAGACAAGCATAGTGATCCTTACCTAAATTAGTAATAGGGTGTTCCAACAAGTTATCAAAGCTATAAAAATGAAAACATAAAAGAAACACAAAAAGATTAACGAAAAATTGCTTAAGTAGGCGCATTCAAATGGATTTTTCATACTAAGGAAGAGAGAAAATTTCAAATTTTATTAAAGCAAACACCCTAATACAAACTAAGAGAGAGAGAGAGAGGGGGGGGGAGAAATTCTCCTTACATAAGCATGGAATCCAAATGGGCAGCACCTCCCCTAAGCAAAGTGGTCAAAAAGTGGACAAGAAAAGCTTCCTGGAAGCTCTTATTTATAGGCAAATTTTCGGGTTGGTCACGCCCGTGACTAGGGCGTGACAGGGGGGCGTGTCGATACTGTACCTGAGCTGATCGAGTGACTTAACTGGAAAGTTGACTTCGGCTGAAAACGTGGTGGTCATGCCCTAGGTCACGGGCGTGACATGTGTCAGTCACGGGCGTGACTGGGGCATGTCGGGGAGGTCGATCTGGGTGCGGTCCGGCCGCAAAGTCGCGCGCGTCACATCGGGCCAGGTGGCTAAGTCACGCCCGTGTCACACCTTGACACGGGCGTGTCTAGGGGCATGTCGAGCTCGGTTTGATGATCGTCGATCGTCGAGCTAGCACCTGTGGTCGGCGATCGTCGAGGGCGTGACACGGGCGTGTCGGTCATGTGACACGGGCGTGTCAGTCAATTTTTTGACTTTTTCTGGAATTTTTCTGGAATTTTTCTAGAATAAAAATAAAGCTAAGTTAGAAATAATATTTACAAAAATAAGCAATTTATTGAATAAAACTAATAAAAAAGACAAAAATAAACAAAATTGACTTAAATAAAATACGAAAATATAGGTATATTTACAACTCATCAATATACATGTTAATGCGGAAAGTTTTCGGTCCGTATGAGTTTTTTTATCCGTATCTCAATTTTTTTTAAAAAATTATTTGTTTATTAAAACTTTACTCGCAACCCTAAATCTATTTGCCGCTCCGCGTGTCCCTCCTCGCTGATCGATCTTCTCCCGTCCTTGAAGCTGCCCGCGCCTCCTTCCTCCCCTGAACAAGCTGGCACCTCCTTGCTCTCCCTTGAACAAGTCGACGCCTCCTTCCTCTCCAGCATGGCGTCGTGATCGAGAGTTATGAGAAATTAAGGCATCACCCACTTGCAAATTGTGAATCGCCGGCGATACAGTCTCTCGTTACCCCGTCTCCGCCTCTACGGGCCTCCAGCTCTAGCATTTTTGAATCTTCCTATTCCTGAAGTTCCCAGTATGGTTTCCATCTCTGTCTCTATGATCTTTCGATTTCCATCTCGGTCTTATTGCTCTCTCTGATCTCATGCAAGTTTCTAAATAGAAGAGCTTTGGGTCATTATTGGGGTGAGGGGAGTTTTGAAGGGGATGAGTTGGCAGAGGAAATGTGGAGAGCACTTGAATGATTTTTTGTAATGTCTTACTCTATGAGTTTTTTTATCCGCACCCCAATACTCTATATTAATTTCTATTTGTTTAATTTTGTGTTTGAAAAAGCAGCTAGTTAGTAATGCGTGTTGTTTGGACTACAAATCTTGTCTGTTTTTTTTTCACATTTTGACACATAAAAACACTTCTCTATAGTAAATTAAATTAGAAACTGTACGTGGCATAAAATCAGGATTTAAGCTTTGCCAGCAGGTGATTATTGCAATATGTATTATCAAATTTAGGCATAATTATTATGCATATAACAGGTTGGAGAGAACATAACTAATTGGGATTGATGATAAAGCTTTTAAGTCCTTCATAATGACACTTTAAATGCAAATTGTTGGAAGAATTTTGAAATCATTGGGCCAGTCTATGAAAATCGATAATTCATCATGATATTTATGACAATGAACACTATTTTGTGCAGTAACAAGTTGTACTTGCTGATTCAATTTAAAAATTGTTCAAATTGAAAAAATTGGGGTGCGGATAAAATTATTAAAAAATTTGGGGTGTGGTTAACACGGGGTGTGGCAAGCCAAATATTGGGGTGCGGTTAAATTTTCAGGTTACAGTTAACAATGGGGTGCGAACAGCCAAATCCGGGATGTGTTAACAATCACCTTTATTTATTGGAGTCTGCAAATTTAATTTTGTAGGACCTAATTACATTATTATAAGGAAATATTCAAGATACATAACTAAAATTATTGAAGAATCATTGCAATATTATATATAGGCTGATAGATTATATAAACTTGAGGATTATCATTATCAGCTTCGTCTGTCTCAACTACTATACAATCCCGAGATATATATAAGATTATATTCAGGCATGTATATTAAGGCTTGTAATTACCAATAAGCTTATATTATAATATTAAAGTTGCTTCTTTAGTGACCAAACTTTATTGTCACTAAAAATATGTCTGTAGTGACGGATCTTTTACTTCGTCACTAAAGATGTGTTTTTAGTGAATGAAATTTTAATTTGTAACTAAAAAATGCCTTTAGCTACAAAATATATTTTGTCACAAACAATTCATCACTAAAGTTTTGTCTTCAGTGACAAACATTATTTTATCACTAAAATTTTCTCTTTAGTGATTAATTTTAAATTTTGTCACAAAAAATGGGTCTTCAGTGTCTATCATTTTACTTCGTCACTAAAGATGAGTCTTTAGTGACTAAATTTTAACACATCACTAGAGATATGTGTTGGAACCCCTAGTTGGATTTGGGCTAGGTTCACTGAGTTAGGATATGACCCAACATTTATAGATCAGGGTCATAGTCATGTCTTAGAGTCTAGGTCAAGTCCTTTGATTCAACAGTACAAAGGGCCAGCCTTCAACACTGCTAAAGACTCAAGACTTAGAGAATTCAAGACTTAGAAAAAGGATTTCTACGTTCGTCTATCTCCGGTCGACGAAAGTCGAGCTAAGCTAGACGAACTCAGGGAAAATTCTCTGAGCCCAGCTCGACGAACTCAGTCCCCAGCTGGACGAAGTAAGACCTTCTAAGTCTAACACTCAGTCGACGAACCAAGAACATCTGCCAGAAGAACTTTAATTTTTGATTGACTAATTCTGATTGGAGTGGTTCAACTCTAGAAAATATTCTAAGTCCAGACTGCAGACTCAGCTCGACGATCTTAGACATCAGCTCGACAAACTTGATGCATAGAAGAAGAAAGTTATCAAGCAGCATTCATAGTTCAATGATCTTGGATCTCAGCTCGACGAACAGCTATTCTCAGCTCGACGAAAGCTGTTCTCTGGTCGACGAAAACTGTAAGACATATTGTTATTTATTCTTTCTTTTTCTGTCTTCTTATTTTATATCTATTAAAGGCTGTTAATTCCTTGGATAATCAATGCTCTTATATCCTTTGGATCAAGCCGTTACAGGCAGCATTGATGGCAAGCATCCCCTCTCCTCTTCAAGCCAGATCTCCTTCTCCAGTCAACAATCCTATCAAAACTCCAGCTGTATCAACAGTCCTAAGTCCAGTCAGAACTCCACCTGCTTCTCCAGCACATTCTCTATCCCCAGCTGCTAAGCAAAATATTTTAGATACACTTCTTCTTTCAGATGAAGACAGATTATCTCAAGAACCTGCTGATGTTCCTCTGAGAAACCTAGATTTCTCTATTCCTCTCTTTGCTGATGAGTCTGAAGCTATTTTTGTCCAGAAAACAAGAGCTCAAAGCTCAGTTATTCTTGAAGAAATTCCTCCATGGACTTCACCTCCTGGTGCCTCAGTCTCTTCTGTTCTTGCTGCTGTCGTTACTGCTGCTGCTGCCGCTACCCCCACCAGTTTAGATATTCTCAACAAGATTGAAATGATGTTAGCTGACCAGAGAAAGTATTTTGATGAATCCTTAAAATCAGTTACAGACAAAGTCTCTGATCTAGAAAAGGAAATGCAAAGAGGATTTGCTGAAATTCAAAATAATACAGATCAACTGAAACATCTATTCAAAATAGGTGGTAAAGCCCTGGACCATTCTATAACAAGCATTGATGAAGTTATGAATCAGTCCCTCACTCTTGCCAGCAATCAGATTGAACTTGAAAAGTCAGCACAAATGCATGTGATGCAAGTCTGTGAAGAAGTTGGTACTTTGAAGGAAGAAACTATAGAACAGCTGAGTGTAGAATTCAGAAAGGGGGAGATGCTAGTGAAAGAACAAGTTGCTAAAGTTGCCGCAAATGCTGATTCTCTGTGGAATCAGAAAATCACAGAAATCAATAAGTCTGTTTTAGAACAAATCCAATCAGTGAAGCTGTATAACTATGATACCACAGTATGGATGCATAATCAGATTTTTCCTGAATTTCAATTTGATCCCAATATCATTCCTCAGCACCTCAACCCTTTTGCTGAAGGACAATCCAGTCAGGTGCAAACTCAGTTGCCAGTCTTTTCTCCTAGGACAGCAGAGCAAATTCCTCCTCCCTCCACTTATGATCAAGTATGGGATGATATAATTCGCCAAGACCTTCCTTAGATTAATACATCTAAGAAAAGAAAGTTTGGGGAAGGCCCCTCTGCCTGCAAAAGCATTCCAAAAGAAAATCCAGAGCAAAGGAAAGCAAAAGAATTTGCTGAAGTCTGGAGTCCCACCTCCAAAGCTTTAATACTTGATACTCTCAAGTTAGTTATGGATTTCAATGAAAGCAGAAGTATCCACTACAGCTCTTCTGAGTGGGAACTATATGAAAAATCCATGACTAAAAGGAGAATACATGACATAGAATATGGAAAGAACAACCCTAAGGCTCCTCCAAAACCTCCCAGATAATACCCAAAGCCTTTCACCTATCAGTGAAGACAGAAAGAGAAGCTAGACAAGAAGTTTCAGAGCAAAGAATGAATTCATGTTTATATTTGTTTTTGTGATTGTGATTGAAATGAATGTTGATGGAAAATCTAAAACAATATATATATATATATATATATATATATATATATATATATATATATATATATATATATATATATATATATATATAATTTCTAGTTTTGATCATTCTTTGTTTACTTTTATTTTCTTGCTTTTATATCTAGTCTTCATTAATAGTTCCTTATCTAATGGTATAATTCATCTTAGTGTAGAGGGTTTTGACTTCTACAAATAGGGGGAGATTGTTGGGCAATGCATCCACAATAACCCAGATTTGCATGAATTCACCCTTGAACTAAGAAGAATTAAGTTGTATTTGATATCTTTGTTTAGTTGTGTGTTTGCAGATTATTAGTGCTAAGTGTAGACCAATGTAAGTCTACTATAGGTCATGAACACAGTACCATACAGTGTAATTCCTCACTGTGTGATCCAAGGTATTGACTTATGGGTAGCCTCTCAATTGGGATACACTTCATATTCAAACACTTGGACCATGGGCTGAAGGTTGGCTGCTTGAAGAATAAGATTTAAAGAAGTTCAAAATATTCTAAGTCCACTTCTCGAGAGGCCTAAGATTAGTTATCGAGAAGTAGAGCTAGAAGCTCTCGAGAACATCTGTTAGTTCTCGAGAAGTTGAGCTACTAGTTCTCGAGAACCTCTGCTAGTTCTCGAGAAGAGCATACAAGTTCTCGAGAAACATCTGTTAGTTCTCGAGAAGCTCATTCTAATTCTCGAGAACACTCAGTCTACATTTCTTTAGATGTTAACTTCTAGTTCTCGAGAAGTCTATATAGTTCTCGAGAACAAGCTTTAGTTCTCGAGTACTATTTTCTTCAGTTCTCGAGATGCTTCTGATTTTTCCCGAACAGACTCAATGCCATTTTGTCTCGAGTACTAGCCTAAGTCCAGAATGCATAGTTCTCGAGAAGTCAGCCTGTTCTCGAGAACTTTCTCATACCTCTCGAGAACTGATGTTCTATTCAGAAAATTTTCTAAGTCTGATTGACGAGATTTTCGAAATTACATTTCGTGATTAGTATACGTGTCGTCATTAATGCTAATTCTAACCGTTGGGGTAATCCTATTTAAAGTCATATCAACAAGACCAAAAAAAACCCAGAAGCGGAAAAACCTAATCTCTCTCAAATTTTTTTGACGACCGTCTGTCTCTCTCTCAAGATCATTTTTAAGAGCCGCCGTCGCCGCACTGTTCGCAGATCGAAAAGAAAGCCTTTTCCGATCAAGAAAGATTAACTGTTCAAGGATTCTTCTTCCTCTCCTTGATCGAGTAGATCTCCAGATTTTTCATATCAAATTTTCAGTGGATCTTCTTCAACATTTCTGAAAAAGATGCAACTTCAAAAGAAGACCTAAAGTCGAATTTTTCCAGATCTGAAGAAAAATATTTGTTTGTATTTTTCAAACCTTTTTGTAAATCTTGTAAGAGCGTTGCTCTTCGAGTTGTAGGAAGTTGTTATCTTCCGAGTGTAGATCCATTTGGATCGAGTTTGTAGGAACTTGGTTCCGAGGCGTAGGATTTTTTTCAATCTGAGATAGTGGAGTAGCCGAGTCTATTTATTTGCTAGATCAATGAGGTAAAGTGGACGTACCAAAGATTGGGGAACCACTATAAATCTTCTTGTCTTTCTGTGATTGCTTGATTACTTGTGCAAGTTCGTTAAAATTTTTATTCCGCAAATAGACACACGATTCACCTATTCACCCCGTCTAGGTGATTTCGGTTGACAACTTTACACTTTCAATTGGTATCAGTTGGAGGTTGGTCGTTTAAAGTTAAACACCTTGATCAATTTCCTCTCGAAAGTTGTCACTTGGATATTCAAGAAATGGACAAGGCCAAAGATTTTTCCAAGCTTCCCCTGTGCACAAAGAATAACTTTCCCATGTGGAAAGAGAGAATCAAATTTTTCATGGAAGCTGTGGACCCCCGGATCTTCATGATTGTTGAAGAAGGTCCTTATGTCCCCATGACTACCTCCATTATAGATCCAACCAAGAAAGTTCCTAAGAAATTGATGGATCTAGATAAGGACGAGATTGCACTTGTCTCTTTGGACAAGAAAGCTAAAAATATTATAGCAAGTACAGTCGATGACTCGATGCTGCAGAATCTGATTCACTGTCAATCGGCTAAGGAGATGTGGCAGTCTCTAGTAACTCTGATGGAAGGTACTGAAGAAGTGAGGGATTATAGAAGATCCCTACTAAACAAGAAATATGAAGCCTTTAGGCAAGGGTCAAAGGAGACCATTGCAGATACTTTTGAGAATTTCTTCAAGATAGTAAATGGCCTAAGAGTGTATGGCTAAGTCTTCAGTAATGGGGAGCTGAATGATAAGTTTCTGAGGTCTCTCACAAAGGAATGGGACAACAAAGTTTGTGCCATCCGGGAGTTTGGCAGACTAGCTGAGACAGACCCACAGAATCTATTTGGCAAGCTTATGTCCTATGAACTGTAGATCAATTCCAGAAAAGCTGAAGAAGGGAAAAGTCGATTCTCCTCAAAAGAGAAGTCGGTTGCATTAAAGGCTGACAGTTAAAGTAAGGGCAAAGCTGCCTCACCAGCACTTGCTCAAGAAGTGAGTGAAGTAGAAAACTCTAAGACAAGCACCTCGGGCTCAGAACTATCTAAAGGAGAGTTCTCGCTGCTCTCACGGCAGTTCAAGAAATTCTTGAACAAGAAGAAGCAGTGGAGAGGTAAGGATGCCTCATACAGAAGATCACGATATAACGGTGATCATCGAAAGAAAGGTTCAAGTAGCCATGATAGGTATACCTCTAAACAGAATAAATAGATTTCTATTGACATTGTTTGCTACTGCTGTAACAAACCAGGTCACGTCATAACTGACTGCCCCCACAAGAAGAAGGAGGGTGGCCTAAGAGAGGAAAAGAAGTCCTCATACCACAAGAAGAGGACAGAGAAGAGCCTGTTGGCCAAGAAGGGTAAGACTCTCAGCAACTCCGACTCATCTGAGTCGAGTAAAGAAGAGGAAGCCTACTTTGGGCTCATGGCTCAATCAGATGACGAACAAGAGCCCCAGTTCACTGGGGAGGTAAAATCTCGCACTCCTCTCTCTTAATCTGAAAGTTCTTAGCATGATCATGAGGACAGCTCTTCTGACGATGAGTCGGAACTTATGGCCCAGTATAAGGAGCTGATCGTGACTTATGACAAATGTCGCCGAGTCGTGAAAACTCAGGCTAAAGAGATTAAGTCTCTAAAGGCCATAGAGAGCAGCTTCAAAGAAGAAGTCGCTAAGACAGACTCTCTTCAAGAGAACTTCAATCTTGCTATTGAAGAATATAATCAAGCTCTTAAGCACCTCGACCTTAAAGAGCAAATCATCAAAGAGTTGAAAGAACAACTCGAGGTTGAGAAGAAACTTGTTAAAACTTTCTCTAAGCCTAAGACAGTTCTTCCACTCGTTGCTGAATTCTCAGCTAAGGCCCAAGGAGCTGGACTAGGCCATGTTGATGCTCCTAATTAATCTTCTAGGAGAAACAAGGCTCAATGGAAGAATAAGGCCACCAAGAAGGCCTTGGCCAAAGAAAAGGGGAAAGCCCCTCTAGATCTTACTGTCTTTAAGAAAGTTATCTTTCAAACAAATAAGTTTGATTTGGACTCGTCCTATGGTCACTTGACCAGGCCTACATATGTAGAGCCAAAGTCTCGGTACAAAGGATGGACTCGCCCTCAAAACTTTGGTGAGTGTGTCTTCAAGGAACCTTTTGAAGAAGCGGCTCTTCAGGGCTATGGTCCTTATAATCATGGCCACAACTTCAAGAGAGCACCTAAATTAAAACCCATTGGGGAAAGGCCTCAGAAGGAGAAGAAATCATGTGATTTCCATCACCATGAATCTTCCTCCTCCAAGAATGCTACCCCTGCTAGACCACCATCTCAAAAGGTCAAGCAGGAGTACATAAGGCAAATATACAACAGGTTTGACAGTTGGTGTTGTGGCAAAATTTGTCTTTTTTCCATCGATTGTTGGTTTAATACCAGGAAGGTCGATACTCCTCAAGTTTGCAACATTTGACCACTCAAAATGTTAATCTTCGTAGGGGGAATGTTCTAACCGGAGACAAAGGACCCAACCATGTTTGGGTTCCTAAGGCAAAGTGATCATGAATGCAGGTATGTCCAAAGGCCACCAAAATTCCAATCTGGTACTTGGACAGTGGATGCTCTCGGCAAAAGACCGGGACAAGAAGCCTACTCCAGAATTTCACTTCAGTCTGCAACGGACCAAAGGTCATCTTTGGAGGTTAAGACCGAGGGATAACTAAAGGCTACGGTATGATCACTAACGGTAGTGTATCCTTTTCGGACGTAGCTTATGTGGAGGGATTGGAACACAATCTTATAAACATAAGCCAACTATGCGACAAGGGATACATAGTTGAGTTCCACACTGACAGGTGCTTGATAAACTCTGTTGACAATATGGAAAAAATTCTATCAGGCACTCGAAGCAGGAACATATTTTGCTTAAATTTCATTTGTATAGACTCTTCTACACTAGTGTGTCTTTTAGCAAAAGATAGTGCGTCTCTTGGTGACCAATGGCACAAGAGGCTAGCACATATTAATTTTAAAACTATTAATAAATTATTCTCCCAGCAATTAGTACGTGATACCCCAAATGTCAAGCATGTCAAAGAGAAACCTTGTCATGCATGCGTAAGAGGCAAGCAAACAAGGGCTACCTTTAAAAGCATCATAGGCAAAAACTCTAATAGGTGTTTACACCTACTTCATATGGACTTGTTCGGTCCACTGCAAATTAGAAGCATAGGAGGTAAGGATTATACGTTGGTAATTGTTGATGACTACTAACGTTTTGCGTGGGTGTTCTTTCTGAAACATAAGTCATATACCTTCGATATCTTTACAAATTTTGTCAGGCAGGTCAAGAATTAATACAACTGTTCCGTAGTCAAAATCAGAAGTGACAATGGAACAGAGTTCAAATCTGGAGCCATGACAGAATTTTGTGAAAGCCTGGGTATCTTTCATGAGTTTTCCTCTCCTCGTACTCCACAGCAAAATGGAGTAGTTGAGAGAAGGAATAGAACACTCATAGAGGACTGCAGGACCATGTTGAGTGATGCTTCACAACTGGAATACTTCTGGGCTGAAGCCGTCAACACTGCATGTCACGTGCAAAATCGAGCCCTCATAAACAAGAATCATGATAAGACACTTTATGAACTTCTAAAAGGCAGGAAACCAACAGTTTCATATTTTTTATTTTTTGGCTGCAAATGCTTCGTACTTAACAGTGGTAAGTATCATACTACCAAGTTTAGTGAGAAAAGTTTTGAAGGTATTTTTGTAGGATATAGTATCCATAGTAAGGCATACAGGATTTTCAATAGAAAAACTCTAGTCATAGAAGAATCAATATATGTTGTATTTGATGAGACGAGCTTGCTGAAATGCAAATCGTCTAGTGTGCTTGTTGAAGATGCAAGTACAAGGCTTAAAGAGATCAGCTTGGATGTACCGACCGAAGGTAAAGATGAAAAGTTCATCAGGATCACCTCTCCAACCCCTATTGGGGAGGTAGAGGATCAAGATGAAAATATTGTCCAGATTGATGAAGTCAATCCAGTGGCTGAAGAAGTCCCAGATACGAGGAATCTAGTGCTCAGACATCTGAAGGATCACCCAATGGACCAAATCATAGGAGATCCCTGGGATGGTGTCAGAACTCGTCGAGGTACAACTAACGAGAATCTCTACTTAAGTTTTCTCTCACGGGTTGAGCCAAAGAAGTTTGATGAAGCAAACTCAGACGCATCATGGATCTTGGCCATGGAAGAAGAACTGCATCAGTTCAAGCGATGCAAAGTTTGGTCACTAATTCTTCGACCCAAAGGTAAAAATGTCATCGGAACAAAGTGGGCCTATAGGAACAAGATGGACGAGGATGGCACAATCATAAAGAACAAGGCAAAACTCGTCGCCAAAGGATATCGTCAAGAAGAAGGGATCGGTTTCAACCAAATATACGCTCCAGTGGCAAGGCTAGAGGCTATAAGACTATTCCTCGCTTATGCTGCACTAAAGGGCTTCACAGTCTACCAAATGGACGTGAAATCCGCCTTCCTGAATGCTGACATAAAGGAAGAAGTGTATGTGGAACAGCCAACAGGTTTTGTTGATCCTAACTTTCCTGAGCATGTTTATTTATTATCGAAAGCGCTGTACGGTTTGAAACAAGCTCCTCGATCTTGGTACGAAATGCTGTCTAGCTTTCTCCTCTAGAACAAGTTCACAAGGGGAAAGATAGACAAGACATTATTTCTTAGGGAAATTAAAGGCAAGGTTTTGCTAGTGCAAATCTATGTCGACGATATTATATTTGGATCTACAGACGACAACCTCAGCAAAAAGTTTTCTAAACTTATGCAAGGGAAATTTGAAATGATTAGTATGGGAGAACTGAAGTATTTCTTAGGACTTTAGGTGAAACAATCTGAAGATGGAATTTTCATCTCTCAGACTAAGTTCCCCAAGGAGTTGATTAAGAAATTCGGAATGGAGAGTGCAACCTCTATAAGGACTCCAATGGCCTCAGCTATGTCTCTGAACAAGGATGAGAAAGGGAAACCATTTGATGAAACCAAGTATAGAAGCATAGTTGGATCCTTGCTCTACCGTACTACCAGTAGACCAGACATAATGTTCTCTACATGTGTCTGTGCTAGATTCCAAGTGAACTGTAAGGAATCTTACTATGCTGCTGCAAAGCGGATTTTGAGATACCTTAAAGGTACACCGAATCTTGGCTTATGGTACCCAAGAAGTAATGACAGCGAACTAATTGGTTTTTCAGATGCAGACTTTGCAGGTAGCAAAGATGATAGGAAAAGCACTTCCGGGGCGTGTCAGTTCCTTGGAAGAAGGCTTATCTCATGGAGCAGCAAAAAGTAAAATTGTGTCGCAATCTCAACGGCCGAGTCAGAATACATTTCTGCCGACAGTTGTTGTGCACAGTTGCTTTGGTTAAAGAACCATCTAGAAGATTACAATATGAAGATCAAAGACATTCTATTGTTCTGCGACTCCTCCAGCGCAATCGCAATCGCAAACAACCCAGTCTCACACAGCCGGACAAAGCACATCGAGCTCATATTTCACTTCATCCGAGAGCCTGTGGAGCAAGGGGATGTGAATCTACAGTACGTGCCAACAGATCGGCAAGTTGCAGATATTTTCACAAAGCCGCTGGACGAGAACAAGTTTAACTTCTTCAAAACTGAACTTGGGTTACTGAATAGAGAAGGATAGACCAAAGTGGATCATTTCAAAGCTCAAGGATCTAGAACACTTCAAAAAGGTAAGAAATTTCTCTAGTGGAAGAAAAGTCTCGAGAAATGAAGTAAACCTCTCGAAAAGTATGAAAAGTTCTCGAGAACTTAGTCTAATTTTCGAGAATAAGTCAGTTCAGTTCTCGAAAACTACTTTGTTTCTCTAAAACTAACTCTCACTTCTCGAGAAGCTGCTTACTTCTCGAGAAGCTGGAGCTTGCTTCTCGAGAACTAACTTACCTCTCGAGAACTAACTTACCTCTCGAGAACCATTACTCTATCTCTCGAGAACAAAACTCTCCCTCTCGAGAAATGCCTTGCCATTTCGAATTCTGTCCATTTCTTTTCGCAAACCAGTCTATTCTCGCTTTATTAAAAAGACTAATATTAGTTGATTAGACACTTAATTATCTAACCTAGGGTTATGTATATATATAAATCCTTAGAAATCCCCAATCAACCGACATTTCAAATTCACTCCTCTCGAAAACTCTTCATCTTCCCCGACTCAGAGCTTCGTCGCCGCCGTTCTCTTGCGCTCAGTTCGCCGACGTTTTCCAAATCAATGGGGCAACAATCAAGGATAGGAGTTTGCAGTTAGCTTGTCGTGGCTAGGATTGCAGACCTCTCCGACAATTTCAATAATCTTCTTCTTCTCCTTAACAGTACAGGTCTCAGTTTTGTTCTTAAAGAACCCCGCAAAATCCTCTTCCCAGAGGTAGATGAGTTTTACCAGAATACTAAAGTCAGGAAGTACAACACTGTTCTTAAATCCAAGGTTAAGGGAGTATAAATAAGTTAAGTCCAACCAGTGTCACAAATCTCCTCAGGCTGCCAGTTTGAGATGATGAGGATGAATTTACTAGGGCAGATGCTGACAAAACCTATCGCTTCTGTGGAGTCCCAGTTGACACTACTTCTCTAAAGAGGGCTGCCATGAATGATGTTGGCAAGCTCCTGGTATTCATTATTGGAAAAATTCTATGGAGCAGAACAAGATCTATTGGATTCATCACAAATGATCTGTTTGGTGTAACGACTGCCATTATCTGCAGAAAGTGATTTCCCTATGGGATGATGATCTTTGATTTGATAAGGGACAGCCTTAAAGAACCTAAATTTGTCAGGATAATCTCCTTGATTTTGCATGAGATTTCTCCAGTGGTCTTCCAAACTTCCAGAGGTACACCCCTTCATCACTTTAAAAAGATCTCCCTAGATTCTATTCAGAGATGGGAATTAAAACTACAGAACCCTAAACAGATTGCTAAAGAGCAAGCTCATCCTGCTTTAGAGGATAGGACCCCATCTCCCTCCTCTCATGGTATTGCTAAACCATCTAGTGCAGCAGCTGAGGGGGAGCCTGCTTCCTCTGGCCAAGTTGACAGCATCCCCTCTCCTCATCCAGCAAGATCCCCTTCTCCAGTCAACAGTCCAATCAAAACTCCAACTGCATCAACATTCCTATCAAAACTCAAGCTGCATCAACAGTCCTAAGTCCAGTCAGAACTCCACCTGCTTCTCCAGCACATTCTCCATCCCCGGCTGCTAAGCAAAATATTCCAGATACCATTCTTCTTTCAGAGGAAGACAGATTATCTCCAGAACCTGCTGAAGTTCCTCTGAGAAACCTAGATTTCTCTATTCCTCTCTTTGCTGATGAGTCTAAAGCTATTTTTGTCCAGACAACAAGAGCGCAAAGCTCAGTTGTTCTTGTAGAAATTCCTACATGGACTGCACCTCCTGGTGCCTCTGTCTCTTCTATTCCTGTTGTTGTCGTTACTGCTACTGCTGCTGCTACCCCCTCCAGTTCAGATATTCTCAACAAGATTGAAATGATGTTAGCTGACCAGAGAAAGAATTTTGATGAATCCTTAAAATCAGTTACAGACAAAGTCTCTGATCTAGAAAAGGAAATGCAAAGAGGATTTGCGTAAATTCAAAACAATACAGATCAACTGAAACATCTCTTCAAAATAGGTGGTAAAGCCCTGGACCATTCTATAATAAACATTGGTGAAGTTATGAATCAGTCCCTCACTCTTGCTAGCAATCAGATTGAAATTGAAAAGTCAGCACAAAAGCATGTGATGCAAGTCTGTGAAAAAGTTGTTACTTTCAAGGAAGAAACTATAGAATAGCTGAGTGTAGAATTCAGAAAGGGGGAGATGCTAGTGAAAGAACAAGTTGCTAAATTGCTGCAAATGCTGATTCTCTATGGAATCAGAAAATCACAGAAATCAACAAGTCTGTTTTATAACAAATCCAATCAGTGAAGCTGTATAACTATGATACCACAGTATGGAAGCATAATCAGATTTTTCCTGGATTTCAATTTGATCCCAATGTCATTCCTCAGCACCTCAAACCTTTTGCTAAAGGACAATCTAGTCAGGTGCAAACTCAGTTGCCAGTCTTTTCTCCTAGGACAGCAGAGCAAATTCCTCCTCCCTCCTCTTTTTATCAAGTATGGGATGATATAATTCCCCAAGACCTACCTGAGATTAATACATCTATGAAGAGAAAGTTTGGGGAAGGCCCCTCTGCCAGCAAAAGCATTCCCAAAGCAAATCCAGAGCAAAGGAAAGCAAAAGAATTTGCTGAAGTCTGGAGTCCCACCTCCAAAGCTTTAATACTTGATACTCTCAAGTTAGTTATGGATTTCAATGAAAGCAGAAGTATCCACTACAGCTCCTCTGAGTGGGAACTATATGAAAAATCCATGACTAAAAGGAGAATACATGACAGAGAATATGGAAAGAACAACCCTAAGGCTCCTCCAAAACCTCCCAGATACTACCCAAAGCCTTTCAGCTATCAGAGAAGACAGAAAGAGAAGCTAGACAAGCAGTTTCAGGGAAAAGAATGAATTCCTGTTTACATTTGTTTTTGGGATTGTGATTGAAATGAATGTTGATGGGAAATCTAAACCAATATATATATGTACATATATATATAATTTCTAGTTTTGATAATTCTTTATTTACTTTTATTTTCTTGCTTTTATATCTAGTCTTCATTAATAGTTCCTTATCTAATGGTATAATTCATCTTAGTTTAGAGGGTTTTGACTTCTACAAATAGGGGGAGATTGTTGGGCAATGCATCCACAATAACCCAGATTTGCATGAATTCATCCTTGAACTAAGATGAATTAAGTTGTATTGATATCTTTGTTTTGTTGTGTGTTTGCAGATTATTAGTGCTAAGTGTAGACCAATGTCAGTCTACTATGGGTCATGAACACGGGACCATACAGTGTAATCCCTCATTGTGTGATACAAGGTGTTGACTCATGGGTATCCTCTCAATTGGGAAACACTTTATATTCAAACACTTGGACCATGGGCTGAAGGTTGGCTGCTTGAAGAATAAGATTTCCAGAAGTTCAAAATTTTCTAAGTCCACTTCTCGAGAGGCCGAAGATTAGTTCTCGAGAAGTAGAGCTAGAAGCTCACGAGAACATCTGTTAGTTCTCGAGAAGTTGAGCTATTAGTTCTCGAGAACATCTGCTAGTTCTCGAGAAGCGCATACAAGTTCTCGAGAAACATCTGTTAGTTTTCGAGAAGCTCATTCTAGTTCTCGAGAAGTCTCAGTCTACATTTCTTGAGAAGTTAACTTCTAGTTCTCGAGAAGTCTATTTAGTTCTCGAGAACAATCTTATGTTCTCGAGTACTATTTTCTTCAGTTTTCGAGATGCTTCGTATTTTTCCTGAACAGACTCAACACCATTTTGTCTTGAGTATTAGCCGAAGTCCAGAATGAATAGTTCTCGAGAAGTTAGCCTGTTCTCGAGAACTTTCTCGTACCTCTCGAGAACTGATGTTCTATTCAGAAAATTTTTCTAAGTCCGATTGACGAGATTTTTGAAATGATATTTCGTGATTAGTACATGTGTCGTCATTAATGCTAATTCTAACCGTTGGAGTAATCATATTTAAAGTCGTATCAACAAGACCAAAAAAACCCAGAAGCGGAAAACCCTAATCTCTCTCAATTTTTTCTGACGGCCGTCTCTCTCTCAAGATCATTTCTCAGAGCCGTCATCGCCGCACTGTTCGCAGATCGAAAAGAAAGCCATTTCAGATCAAGAAAGATTTACTGTTCAAGGATTCTTCTTCCTCTCCTTGATCGAGTAGATCTCAAGATTTCTCAGATCAAATTTTCAGTGGATCTTCTTCATCATTTTTGAAAAAGCTGCAAGTTCAGAAGTGTTAACCCCAGAATCCGCAACATTTCTAGCTAGGCATCTTGCTCTTCCCTCGCTGAACTCAAGTACTCAGTTCGCCCAGCTCGCCAGTTGACGTGGTCCGTCACCAAGGCGGACTCCAGCTATCAATCCGCTCAGGTCGCCCTCGGTTCCCAGCTCTGCTAGATCGACGACCTCCCATCGACGAGTCAAGCTCAGGCCGGCGAGCTCCGAGTCAGTCTGCCCAGGTCGCTCAGGTCGCAGCTAATTTAAAAGAACCGCGCTCGATGCGACCAAGGGAGGTCTCCAGCTCGCTGGCCCAGTCCGCCGGTGCCGCGCGGACTGCTTGTTCCTTCTCTTTTTTGATTCCCGTCACCGCTGTTCGGCTCTTTTGTACCCCGGGCAGCCGGTTATTTTAGCCCCGCCCGCTTGGGCAGGCCCCCATCCTATAAATAGGGGGAAGTGGTGCACTCAAAGCACGCTGACTCGAGCCCAGGAGCCCACTTGTTAAAGGCTGCGGACTCGAATCTCTGGCTTTGCGGTCTCCAGCTTGCTTCCCACTTTGCTTTGCTTTTCCCTTCTTGTAACCCCTTCTTTGCAATCAAAAGTAAGCCCGTCGCAGGAGAGGCATTCAGGACACGACGGGCGAAGTCTGGTGTTGTCGTGCTTCACGGCTCTTGCTTTTCTAGTCTGCCAAGTAGACTGCTGCTCGCAGTTCGTTTTTCTATTCTTCCCTAGGTGCTCGAACAGTTAGCTGCTGGTGCTCGTTTCCGCCTTCGCTTTTCGCGCATTAACAGTTAACACGCGACCTTCAGATTCGAGCAATTTTTGAAACCGCGGATAGAAATGTCAGACCGCCGAGGTCGCCGCTCCGACCGCTCCAGCTCCCCCGATGACTCGCTGTGGGAGGCATTGGAGCAGTCCCGCTGGGAAGCTGAAGTATCTCGAAGAGAGACTGACCAGCGGCTCGATACGATCAGCCAAGCCCTATTAGCATTGACTCAGCGGCTTGCCCCCCTGGTTGCTGAAGAAGTTGCTGAGACTCCAGTCCGCCGGACCCCGGCTCGTCACACCCCTCTTCAGCAGTCGCCTGCGACCGCGCCTCCGCCTCTCCACCAAGCTCAGTCCGCAGCTCCCCTGCGACCTCAGGCTGATCAGTTCGCCCCCCTGATGGATTTCTTCAGGGAAGCAGCCCGAGGGACCCCGGCTCGCCAACTAGACTTTGTTGATCGGCAGTCCGCAGAGCTCGCAGAGCTTCATCCTCCAGTCCGCCCTTCTGCTGATTCAGAAACTCCCTCTCCCTTCGTCGATCGAATCCAATGGGAGTCAGCGCCAAGCAATTTCAGAGAACCTCGTCTCCCTTTTTATTCAGGGGAGACTGATCCGGTCTCCCACCTGCAGGCATTCGAATGGGTAGTTGCATTGAGGAGCCTCTCTGACACCCTGAAATGTAAACTTCTGGTGACCACTCTTGATGGTCAAGCAAGAGAATGGTTCTATGAGTTGCCTCCATGCACCATTTCCTCCTTCGCTGAGATTCGCAGTGAGCTGCTCCTGAGGTTTGCAACCTCTAAGAAGAGAAAGGATGGGCCGGCAGCCCTTTTTGACATTAGGCAAAGAGATAATGAATCGGTGGCAAGATTCGTTGATCGTTTCCAAAAGGAAATCCAAGGGGTAAGGAATGTGAACCCCGATTATTATAAAGTTGCCCTGATTCACGGCCTCCGGGAGGGCCCGTTGAAATTCAAAGTGACAACAAAGGCACCATCAACTTATCAGGAGCTCATAGCGATAGCTAATCGCTTTATTGAGGGAGAAAATGCCAACCCAACCTATGTCTCATCCCTGACAGCTAAAGCTGGAGGAAGGGATGTCCCCAACTCCTCTTCCAACAATCAGTACCACAGTAAGCCTCCCCGGCCTGACTTCCATCCTCCACCTCAGAGGGGGCGTAACCTCCGCCATAAGAAACCCTTCCTTGGCCATCAACAGTTTCATGATCAGAGACTGCCGTTGGCCGTCACTCCCGCCGTTCCCCTTCAAGCGCTCCCCATTCTTCAGAGTGCCCTGCCAGCTTTAAATCCTCATGGGAGCAGCCCTATGGAAGAGCTTGCAGATCTGGGCATCGACTTTGAAGAGGTTGCCCAGATAATCCAGAAGAAGGTTGAAGAAAAGAGGCAGGGGCCTCAGAGAGATTGGAAGCCCAGGGACAATTCTCAGTTCTGTAATTTTCACAAGGAGAAGGGTCATCTGACTAAAGATTGCAAGGCTCTTCAGAAGCTAGTTGAGAGGTTGCTCGTCGAGGGTAAACTCGAGGACCCGGGCAGGAAGAGTGATTCTTCAAAGCCTTCCACCTACAAGGGCAAGGAGGTGGCTGAAGTCCACCAAGAGTGCATAGAGATAAGGGATGAGGGCCATCTGGGGCTCATTGCCATCCCAAATGAGTGTATTGATGTTGTCGACGAGGGGGCCCTGGGAAGACTCTTTTTCATCCATGGCGGAGCAGGGACTGAGTCTACTCGGAAGTCTTCTTTGTCAAGGCTTTCCCGAGCTGAGGTTGCTTCTACTTCTTCCGCCCCACCCTCTGAAGTCGTCACCTTTGATTCTGCGGACCTTCCTGTAACCGCCAACCCTTTCGATGATGCCATCGTAGTCCAGGCAGCCATCGGAGATTTCACAGTTGATAGAATTCTCATTGACACTGGCAACTCCGTAAATCTCCTCTTTAAGTCCACTTTTGAATCCCTAAGGACTGGAAAGCCTCTGCTTTCCACCGAGGGACCACTTTATGGTTTCTCAGGAGAAAGGAAGGACGTTGAAGGAAATGTCACACTCCCAGTGACGCTCGGATGGGTGACCAAGGAAATCCAGTTCATAGTGGTGGACGCCTCGAGCAGCTATCATGCTATCTTTGGGAGACCATTGCTGAACAAATATCGCGCCATCATTTCAACATACCATTTAGCCATCAAGTTCTGCAAGGATGGCCATCAATGTAGGGTCAGGAGCGACCCGAGGCAGGCTCGAGAGTGTTACCTCCGCACAGTTAATGTGACTGAAGTCTCCCCCTCAGCTTTTCCAGCAGCAGCAGAAGCCTTTTCTCCTTTAGAAGCTGCTGAGGATAAAGAAGGCGCTCACCTGGAACCTGCCCAGGTAACGCAAGAAGTCCCCATTACAGAAGGGGAAGAAAGAAAGCTCTCCATCAACTCCGAATTGCCAGAAGATCAAAGGGCGGAGTTGATATCTTGCCTATTGAAGAATTTGGATGTCTTCGCTTGGTCGGCGGAGGACATGCCAGGGGTGGATCCCGACGTGGCTTGCCATCATCTCAATGTTTATCCGGCTGCCAAGCCCGTCCAGCAAAAGAAGAGGGATGTAGCTGTCAAGCTAGCAGAGCCCATCAGAGAGGAGGTTGCCAAACTCCTCAAAGCGCGCTTCGTTCAAGAGGTTCAGTATCCCGAGTGGGTCTCGAATGTTGTAATGGTTAAGAAACCTGGGGGAAAGTGGCGTATGTGTGTAGATTTCACTCGTTTGAATAAAGCATGCCCGAAAGATTTCTACCCCTTGCCTCGGATAGATTTATTAGTTGATTCTGCTGTAGGATATCCGTTTATGAGTTTTTTAGATGCATTCTCTGGTTATCACCAAATAAGAATGCACAAACCTGATATCCCTTGCTCATCGTTCATCACTAATGACGGTTGTTATTGTTATCTTGTGATGCCCTTTGGGCTTAAAAATGCTGGCGCAACCTATCAACGCATGATGGACCAAGTGTTTAAAGAGCAAAAAAGTAGAAACCTCGAGGTGTATGTGGATGACCTCTTGATTAAGAGTAGGTCTCTTCCACAGCACCTGGTAGATCTTGTAGATACCTTTTCTACTCTACGAAGGCACAAAATAAAGCTTAACCTGTTAAAATGCATCTTTGGGGCAAGTAAAGGGAAGTTTCTCGGCCATCTCCTTACTCCCGAGGGTCTTGCCCCCAATCCTGATAAGGTTAAAGCCATCCTTGATATGACTCCTCCCCGTTCACCAAAAGAGGTTCAGCAGTTAGGAGGGAGGATGGCAGGACTCGGGAGGTTCATCTCTCTAGTTGGAGATAAAAGTGCACCATTCTTTAAGACTCTTCGGGGAGCGTCCAAGTTTCAATGGACAGAAGAGTGTTCCTTGGCCTTTGAGCAATTAAAAAAGCAGCTAACCTCGACTCCTTTACTCCAAAGCCCCCGAGCAGGGGAGATGTTGTTCCTATACCTAGGGGTTGGTCCCAAGGCAGTTAGTTCAGTTCTGGTTCGCGAAGAAAGCAGAAGGCAGTTCCCTGTCTACTATGTCAGTTACATCCTGAAAGATGCAGAGGCAAGGTACCCCATCCTAGAGAAGCTAGCTTTGGCATTAGTTACGTCTGCCCGCAGACTCCGACCATATTTCCAGGCTCATTCAATTCAGGTGGTTACTGATCAACCTTTGAAGAGTGTGCTAGAAAAACCAGAGCATTCGGGCAGGCTAGCTAAATGGGCAATTGAGCTAAGTGAGTTTGAAATTTCCTATGTGCCCAGAACAGCTATCAAGGCACAGGTGCTTGCAGATTTCCTGATTGATACGACAGAATCTAGCTCGTACCAGGCAGCAAGGTCTCCCTTAGCTTGGACCATTTATGTGGATGGAGCTTCTGGTAGAAACTCCTCGGGTGCAGGGGTAGTTTTGATAAACTCGAATGGCGTCAAGCTTGAGCAAGCCATCAAGTTCTATTTCCCAGTAACTAACAATCAGGCAGAATATGAAGCTTTATTAGCCGGCTTGAGGCTTGCACGAGAGCTTGGAATTGATCACGTCCATATCAAGACTGATTCACTGGTAATGGCTTCACAAGTTCTTGGCAATTTCGAGACCAGGGAGCCAGTGTTGAAAAAGTACCTTGTGCTGGTAAAGGTTGAGGTTGGCAGGTTCAAAAGTTTTACTATTGAGCACATCCCAAGGACGGAGAATGAGGAGGCCGACGTTCTTGCAAAGTACGGGCTCTCATCAGGAGGGACAACTTCTGAGCTTTTCCACCCGGCAGTGGAGGGGGAAGGAATAATGCAGATTGATCAATGCTCTTCTTGGATGGATCCGTTCATTCTCTACCTGTCAACTGGGAATCTACATCAGTCAGTAAAAGATAAGAAGAGATTCAGGTTGAAGGCAGCACATTATTACTTGATATCCGATATTCTCTACAGGAAAACCTTCTTGTCCACAATGGCAAGATGTGTTTCAGAAAGTGAAGTTCCCACCATTCTCCGAGAAGTGCATTCTGGCGAGTGCGGAAGTCATTCGGGAGCAAGAACATTAGAAAGAAGGATCCTGCGGCAAGGTTACTTCTGGCCTACAATGAAGAAAGACTTTGAGGCCTATGCAAGAAAATGTGTTCAATGCCAGAAATTCGCCCCTCTTCAGCATCAAGCAGCTCAATCTCTCAGATCGATTACAACCCCTTGGCCCTTTGCTGTTTGGGGAATGGATCTCATTGGCCCTTTTCCCATGGCAAGTGGGCAGCGGCGCTTTATTATAGTTATGATCGACTACTTCAGTAAGTGGATTGAGGCTAAAGCACTGGCAAAGACAACAACCCAGGTCGTGAGGAATTTCATTTGGGGAGAGATAGTCTGCCGACATGGAATCCCTATGGCAATAATCACCGATAATGGACCACAGTTCAACAATGCAGAGATGATAGGCTTTTGCAGGCAGATCGGAACAGAGCTGCGCTTCGAATCAGTTCATCATCCCAGAAGCAATGGACAAGTAGAAGCAGCTAATAAGCAAATCCTCAACCTGCTTAAGAAGAAGGTTCAAAATCTCAAGGGCAGTTGGGCTGATCAACTTCCCTCAGTCCTCTGGACCCTGAGAACAACACCTTCATCTGCGACAGGCGAAACCCCGTTCAAGCTTTCTCACGGGTCCGAGGCATTGATTCCTGTTGAGTTTGAAGTTCTGTCGCCTAGAGTACTGCTTGCCAGGCAAGGTACGGAGGATTGGCTTAAGTTGAATAGTGAGGAGATGAGGTTCAATTTGGAGCATATCGAAGAGGTCAGAGACAAGGCTGCTATCAGGCAGGAGGAAGTTAAAAGAAGAATGGCCCGTTACTTCGATAAGAACGTAAGGATTAAACACTTTCAAGTGGGAGATCTGGTTCTTAAAAAGGTCGATGCTGCTGCAAGAGCCAGCTCAGTTGGAAAGCTTAATCCTAGCTGGGCAGGACCATTCATTGTCAAGGAAGCACTTCAGAATGGGGCCTACCGGTTACAAACGTTTGAAGGAGAAGACATGCCGCACACATGGAGCGGAGATGACCTAAAGCGGTTCTTTTCCTGAACTTCTTTTCTTTCCTTCCTGTGTAAACTCTTTAAGAGGTTCACTATTAATAAAAAATTCCTTGCCAACACTTTTATCAAGTATCTTTGTGTTTCAAGTGTTGACAGTTAAATATATGAAGCAAGGATAACTCTAAACGGTTCTCTCTGAACTCTCTATTTTATGGTTATACGAATCTCTCAAAATTGATATTTGTCTAAATACTCATACTAATACTTCTTTGAATGCCTCTTCCTCCTTACCTCCTCGAGCAACTCCCGACAGTTGCTTGATACCAGGAGATATCGCCGTGTTCAGCAAAAACCTCCCCTAGAACCGTTGGTGTCAGCATAACACCACGACGACCACGTGTTGCGGGGAGATTTCGCACCGTGTAGTGGGAGCCTACCAACTCTAGTGCGGTAGGATACTGGATTTCGGATCCCGGCTAGTACCTAACCCCACTTCTGCATTATGGAGGAGCAAAGTGGAGGTCAGCTCTACCACGCCACTTAAGGGATATTATTACAACCCAGATGATCGCACGGGGAAAGCAATGACGCTCCGGCTGCACCTACCCCCAGATCATCTTAGGGTTGTGACTCTCGAACACTCCTTGGTACCCTCAAGCAGTGCCTGCAGGAGACCCACAGTCTTGTCGATCTCAAAGGAAAGCAATGCCGCTCCGGCTGTACCTGCCTGAGAGATCGACTTAGACTGTACTCAGGCAAGAGGGCAGTGAATTGAGTTATTGAGTCTGCATATCTCGAGGTCCAATGAGGGAAGCAATGCCGCTCCGGCCGCACCTACCCGCTTGGCCTCCAGACTGCGGCTTTCTTCTTCACAGGGGTTATTATTCATTAATGAAGTGCGGACTCCAGTTGTCTTATCCGCTCAGTCCGCCGTCCCTTGGGTTGATTCTATAATTCATAACCTTGTGAGGAAAGCAATGCCGCCCCGGCCGCACATACCCGCTTGGTTGTGAATTACAGGTCATTTCCGATATTATTCATTAATGAAGTGCGGACTCCAGTTGTCTTATCCGCTCAGTCCGCCGTCCCTTGGGTTGATTCTATAATTCATAACCTTGTGAGGAAAGCAATGCCGCCCCGGCCGCACCTACCCGCTTGGTTGTGAATTCAAGTCATTTCCGATATTATTCATTAATGAAGTGCGGACTCCAGTTGTCTTATCCGCTCAGTCCGCCGTCCCTTGGGTTGATTCTATAATTCATAACCTTGTGAGGAAAGCAATGCCGCCCCGGCCGCACCTACCCGCTTGGTTGTGAATTATAGGTCATTTCTGATATTATTCATTAATGAAGTGCGGACTCCAGTTGTCTTATCCGCTCAGTCCGCCGTCCCTTGGTTGATTCGGTAGTCCATAATCTTGTGAGGAAAGACGCTCCAGCCACTCTTACCCGCTTAGTTATGAATTACAGGTCTTTTCTGATGTTGCTGACTGATGCAGTGCGGACTTTGGCTTTCTAATTCGCCTAGTTCGCAGAATTTGTTCGATGCATACAATGATTACTTAGAAAAAATTCAAACGTAAATACCTGCGGACGGTGACCCTAGTCCGCCTAGTTCGCCTATTCTTGTTATTCAAGTGAGCAGATTGTCGTTTTCTTGGTTCTGTTCTGCAAAGCGCGGACTGCCAACCGAACTCGTCCAAGTTCGCCTTACACGTTCTCTTCGTTTAGAATATTTTCATATTACAGCAAGCTGTGGTTATACAATTTCAGCGAGCTTTAAACATACAGCAAAGCAATGACAAAGATTTACATATAAAGTGCGATCTCTAAACATAAGCAAGGGAAAAGAAAGCAGAACATCTCAGATCAAAAATATCCTTTTTCTATTCATTCAAAAATATATTTAAATGTCTTGGCAGGCTCGTGCAGAGTCCGCCCCCTTACATTAAAGGAAACCAAAAAATTACAATATATTTTCCTATTCTGTCCTCTGCTTCTTGTCCGCAGGCTTCTCCGGGCTCGACCCATCCACATCCACTCTAGGCGAGTAGCCGCCTGAGTCACTGCTGCTGCTGTCATCAGAGTGAGAGGCGGCTGAGGGTTCTGTTCGCGAGCTGCTCTCACCAGAGCCGGAGCTAGCGGACTGATCCGACTGACCTCCTTGCTGCTGACTTGAGGCCACGTCTTCAGCAGCTTCCTCGTCAGCGGACTCCTCCTCGTCATCCTCGGCAACCGCTTTCCCCTTGGCAGCTTGCTCGAACTCAGCAACCTTATCCTTTAGCTCCGGGAAAAGCTTCAGAAAAGGAATAGAGTCTACTCCAGCCTTCGCGTACCCATCGCTGATAACGCGCTCGATCGCGACCTCGACGCTTTCCTTTACAAAAGGAAACATGGCCTTTTGAAAGTCTGGGTTGGTCACCTCATATGCGATCTGCAAAAGAAATCAAAACATCAGTCCGCGAAAGATAAGCAAGATTAACGACGGTTAACTGAGCACTTACGGCCTTGTCTTCTTTATATTGATTAACTTTTACACCAAGTCGCTTATTCCTTTCTTTCAGCGAATGGCTTTCCTTCTTATACCGCGCATTGTCCCTAAGAAGCTCGCGTGTAAGCCTGCCTAAGAAGTGGTTGGTGACGGCAGAGTTCGCACTGGCCTGCGCAGCGAGAAGGGGGAGGTCATCAGGTGCCACACCTTGCAGATCGCGAAGGTTTTGCTTCCCGTATAAGGCGGACAGGGCGACGTGGGCATGGCGAGATGGGCGCGGACTCCTCCAGGAGGGAAGAGCCGTTGATTGGCGGACATACTTTTTCTTCTCATGCCAGTGGATCATGGGGTTGCCCCTCAGATCCTTCTGCTTCTCGCCGAAGCCCGCAATGTCGAAGCTGCCATCGGAAGAGTAACCCGCGGCGGGGTCTCCGTCTTCCCTCCTCTTTTTTGCGATTTCTTTTCTCCTTTCCCCTTATGTAGGAGTCTGTCCGGCAGGCGCAATGGGAAGATTTGCGGGCACCGCCAAGGTCGCTGCAAGAGAGAAAGTTAGCTAAAATTCCCAGGTTGTTGCGGATACAAACGAAGGTCACAAGACTTACTCTCTTGGCAGCTAATAGTATCCAGCCCAGGCAGCAGCGGGATGTAATAGTCGACATCCAGCCTCGCTCCATCAAGGAATTTGACGATAGCGGCCTCGGCATCGTTCAGCCGCACGCTCTTGAAGTCAGCATCCACGCGCAGCTGCGGACTGGTATGAAGGAACCCCAGGTCGCCTTCAAAGATAAGATACCTAGAGGTCCAGTTGTGGATCTTGTTCGGCAAGCCCACAACTTTCATTCCCCTGCAGTAGAAGTAGATGATGCCTTTGTACTCGCGGTCTCCCGTCGGAGTGATGGAGCGAACAGAGAAAATTTTCCTGAAAATCTTCAAGGAAAATTCAACCCTCTCAGCTCGCAGGTAAGCAATGAAACTGTAGATGGCAACCATACTGTTCGGGGCAAGCTGGCCCGGAACCACCCCATAATGCTCAAAGATCTCCGCGACCTCCCAGAGCAGGGGGAATTTGAACCCGCAGTCAAAATGATCTATTGGAACTGCGAGCTGGGTAGCGCTTGAAAAATTCAGTCGTTCGTGGTGTTCGGGGAGCCGCGCGAGTACGGGCGAGCCCGCCATATGAACTTCCAAGAAAGCCTCCAGGTCGGCTTCGGTTAGCCTACTCCTTTTATGATCAGCAGCATGGAAGGCGGCTGCGGCCTCAGTGCGTGCGGACACCATGTTTTCAGACCGCAAGGCTTTAGCTCCCACTGTTTTCTATACAAAAAGAGAATGACGACCCAATTTATATAGAAACCGTCTGACATGACAGCCGTCAATCCGCTCAGATCAGGAAGCCAGTCCGCTCAGCTCGCTTCTTCCCTGTTTTCCCTGCAATATCAGATATTTCTCAAGGCTTTGCGGATTCAAAGCCAGTCCGCTCAGCTCGCTTCTTCCCTGTTTTCCCTGCAATATCAGATATTTCTCAAGGCTTTGCGGATTCAAAGCTAGTCCGCTCAGCTCGCTTCTTCCCTGTTTTCCCTGCAATATCAGATATTTCTCAAGGCTTTGCGGATTCAAAGCCAGTCCGCTCAGCTCGCTTCTTCCCTGTTTTCCCTGCAATATCAGATATTTCTCAAGGCTTTGCGGATTCAAAGCCAGTCCACACAGTTCGCTTCTTCCCTGTTTTCCCTGCAATATCAGATATTTCTCAAGGCTTTGCGGATTCAAAGCCAGTCCGCTCAGCTCGCTTCTTCCCTGTTTTCCCTGCAATATCAGATATTTCTCAAGGCTTTGCGGATTCAAAGCCAGACCGCTCAGCTCGCTTCTTCCCTGTTTTCCATGCAATATCAGATATTTCTGAAGGCTTTGCGGATTCAAAGCCAGTCCGCTCAGCTCGCTTCTTCCCTATTTTCCCTGCAATATCAGATATTTCAAGACTTTGCGGATTCAAAGCCAGTCCGCAGAAACCGCAGTTTGCCAATAAAACGCCAGCCCACATAACTTACATCCCATAACGGGATTATCCGAAAAAATATTAGAATACAACAAGCAGAGTAGCATCACAGCACAGATACAATCATACAACAAAGATGTTCAGCAACAATATTATACAGCAGCTTAAAAATATAAAAATATAAAAACAAATGTTTAGGCCTTAGCGCCTTCCGCGGTCTCTCAGAGCAGGTCGCGCCTCCTCCTCCATTCCAACGTGAGCAGCCTGGTCTCTCCCTCGCAAGATCTCGCAATAGAGCTGGGAAACCAGATGGTGCATGTTATTGAAGGTGCGGTGCATACGAGCCATGTCTCTGACTACCCGCGGAAATGGAATTAATTGAACTCCCGGGGTTGGATCTGCGACCACCGCGGGCTA
Source organism: Platanthera zijinensis (assembly GCA_039513925.1). NCBI lineage: Eukaryota > Viridiplantae > Streptophyta > Magnoliopsida > Asparagales > Orchidaceae > Platanthera > Platanthera zijinensis. Next base: position 205,878,702 of record CM077078.1, read on the forward strand.
CCCGCTTGCCGCAGGGGCCGATCCCTCCCCCACAGCAGGCTGAGACGTTTGCGACCTCACCCCAGCGGCTTCGCTTACTTGCTTTTTTCCTTCTCTCGCCAAAGCCAAATATTTATTCCTATAATGTCTAACATCTCCGCTCTGTCGATTTTTCTCCTTGTTCGCTCCTTCGAGTGCGGATGAAAGGCCGGCGACCTCGCTTTCTAGGATCTTTTCCCGCGCTTTGCTTTTCTTTAGTTCAGTTCGAAGCTCGCATAACTCTTCCTCATATTTCTTCGCTAACAGTGCGCTGTCTTTTTAGCAGGTAGCTCCTCCTGTGCGAGCTCATCAGTAGTCCGCGCCGCAGCCTCCGACACATTTGGTGGCGAGGGCACGATCTCGCCGACCTCGACAGAATCAGGCGTGGACTTCTGAACTACAACAAAGAAAGTAAAGTCACCTCAGTATCCAAGCCGCAATAGCCCCAAAAAAAGAAAAAAGGGAAAAGGTTTTTATCCACTTTTGGTTATCTTCGCGGCGATCTGGCGACTATCAAGGATAGGTCGCCTCACGCGCCCCGGATCAAAAGCCTCTAGGCGACGCCTCCATTCACGGCGGACTAGTGCTCTTGTCTCGGCCAGCGATCTGCTCGAGGCGACTATGTTATCAGTTTCTGTAAGGATCTTGACTGGCCGCGACTTTCGTGGAGGGGATTTGTATAACCAAGAGCTCTGAAACCGCTTGGTCGCCGGCTGCAACTTACCAGATCGCATTAGCTCGGCAGCAATCCGAAGATCCTCAGCTCGCTTATCCACCATGAGCTTCTCCGAGGCCGCTTCAACCTTCGCCTTCATCATTGCGAGTTGCTCCTCGGTTTTCTTCCTCTCTTCAGCTGGAAAAAAAGAAGAAGGGTCGTCAAGATTTTCTCCTCCAGTTGCGGTATCAGGCTGCAGCACCTCCAGTAGAGAGCGATTTATACTCGCAAGCTGATCATTATCTATAGAGTCGAGTATCTCAGTGGTTGATAAGCTGAGCGTGGAAGGGGGATCACCTTCTGCGAGCAGAGGATCGGGGGTGACGAGATCATCTTGGACTTCCTTTTCTCGCGGCTTATGCTGCAAGCTCGCAGCTCCAGTCCGCTTGGAGATATTTTTCTCTTTTCTAACTTTCAACTTCTTCTCTACCCGCTCGGCGGCATTACTATCTCTCTTCCTCTTTTTCTTCTCAGGAGTCTTCTCTAAGTCGATGACGACCGGCTTTTGTTCGGGAACTGAGGTTGGAGCGACAACCAGCGTCAAGGAAGATACTGGCTCCACAACTTCCTTTTCGATGGAACTTTTAGCCGCATTTTTGGCGGACTCCTTAACTCGCTTCTCGGCAACCTCCACTCCCCTTTCCATTATCGGCTCGCCAGCAGGAAGCTTCTCCTCGATCCCCTGCTGCTGGGCTTTCGGCGATGAAACTTCCTTATCCGTTTCTATCCGCAGCATGATAGTCCCGGAAGGAGAGCGATGCACCTCCATGCTGGAAGAGTTCACAGGGTTTTGGTCAGAAACGGAGGGCGGATTCGGTTTCTCCCGTAGAGGACTTAGAGGAGCATTCACAGTCTTTGCAGTATCGCAGACTGGATCTTGCTTCACCTGGCCTGAACTCTCCCCCTGATGGCGGGCAGGCGCATCTTTTCGATGGCTTGATTTCTTAGGCCGGGAACTCGCTTTCGGCTTCTCAATCGGAGCAGCCATGTTGCCAAAGAAGGATCCTAGCCTTGCCATGCCGGACTGGAAAGTTGAGACCGCAAGTGTGAGTAACGACCCGTCGCGCAGACAATTCTGACAGAAGACAGGGCTTCCGGCAGTATTTATAGCACAAACAGCATTAATGATAGTTGCGGACTCAGCGGTTAAGGAAACATTTTCGGAATTTTCCAAAACTCAAAAATGTGCGGGGATTATGTTAACTCCAAAATCCGCAACATTTCCAACTAGGCATCTTGCCCTTCCCTCGCTGAACTCAAGTACTCAGTTCGCCCAGCTCGCCAGTTGACGTGGTCCGTCACCAAGGCGGACTCCAGCTATCAATCCGCTCAGGTCGCCCTCGGTTCCCAGCTCTGCTAGATCGACGACCTCCCATCGACGAGTCAAGCTCAGGCCAGCGAGCTCCGAGTCAGGCCGCCCAGGTCGCTCAGGTCGCAGCTAATTTAAAAGAATCGCGCTCGATGCGACCAAGGGAGGTCTCCAGCTCGCTGGCCCAGTCCGCCGGTCCCGCGCAGACTGCTTGTTTCTTCTCTTTTTTGATTCCCGTCACTGCTGCTCGGCTCTTTTGTACCCTGGGCAGCCGGTTATTTTAGCCCTGCCCGCTTGGGCAGGCCCCCAGCCTATAAATAGGGGGAAGTGGTGCACTCAAAGCACGCTAACTCGAGCCCAGGAGCCCACTTGTTAAAGGCTGCAGACTCGAATCTCTGGCTTTGCGGTCTCCAGCTTGCTTCCCACTTTGCTTTGCTTTTCCCTTCTTGTAACCCCTTCTTTGCAATCAAAAGTAAGCCCGTCGCAGGAGAGGCATTCAGGCCGCGACGGGCGAAGTCTGGTGTTGCCGTGCTTCACGGCTCTTGCTTTTCTAGTCCGCCAAGTAGACTGCTGCTCGCAGTTTGTTTTTCTTTTCTTCCCTAGGTGCTCGAACAGTTAGCTGCTGGTGCTCGTTTCCGCCTTCGCTTTTCGCGCATCAATAAGAAGAAGACCTAAAGTAAAATTTTTCCAGATCTGAAGAAAAATATTTGTTTGCATTTTTCAAACATTTTTGTAAATCTTGTAGGATCGTTGCTCTCCGAGTTGTAGGAAGTTGTTATCTTCTGAGTGTAGATCCATTTGGATCGAGTTTGTAGGAACTTGGTTCCGTGGCATAGGATTGTTTTCAATCCGAGATAGTTGAGTAGCCGAGTCTAGTGATTTGCTAGATCGGTGAGGTAAAGTGGACGTACCCAAGATTGAGGAACCACTATAAATCTTCTTGTCTTTCTATGATTGCTTGATTACTTGTGCAAGTTTGTTAAAATTTTTAATCCGCAAATAGACGCACGATTCACCTATTTACCCCCTCTAGGTTATTTAGGTTGATAACTTTACACTTTCATCTTCTATCCTAACTTTAGCAGAAGCACGCACACGAGCTCTCCTCGCTGGTGCAGTCTCAAGATCAACTCCCAAATTTTCACCCCTATTACTAGCGTTAGGATCTGTCATACACAAGAAAAATCTATCAAAGCATTAAACACTTACAAATTTTTCCAAAAGAAAAATGCTAGCAATGGTTGCACTCCCCGGGAACGGTGCCAAAAACTTGATGTGCTCTCGCAAGTGTGTTAATCGATGTCAAGTAATAAAAGTGAGGAGTTTAATCCTCGGATATCGATCTCTCGAGGAGTGCAAGTAGGGAGTGTGGTTTTGCTATTTGAAGTGATTGCAAGTGTTAACGTGGCAAAGGGGGTTTAGTTTTGGTTTCCTAAGCTTAATGCTAATAAAACTAATACGGGTCGCCGTCACCACGTCGCTTGGGTGGATTACTATGGAGAGTTGTATGAACGATGGACGAAATAGCGAGGGTCGCAATCACCTCATCGCAATGCGCGCTCCTAGCAAGCACTAGAACGGCTCGATCACAACTAGCGCAGGAAAAACTGAAGGTTAACAATACAAGCAATGATTAAAACATAACAACATATCAACATGCTGAAACCTTAAGCAAAACATTGTTCTCATGCAACAATCCCACTATAATAAGTTCAGAATGAAGTAACCACAAGAAGAGGTAGAGAAATACAAACCGAGCGTACGAAGGATTTCCAAGATTCATGGCCGGATTCAAGGGTTGTCGATCCCTGTCTGAGCTCGGTCTTCGGATGTCGTCCGGGATCCACAAGGGCTGTCACCTCCTCCCTATAAACCGTCTTCTTTGTGTTTGATCACTGGGCTAGTTTGACCAAAGAACTCCGCAAGTGCAGCTATAATGAGCTCAGATGGTAGCTTGGACTTCGGAGAAGATGAAGGTGGCTGGAGACGCAACTATTGCAAGCTTTTTGAGGAGAAATGGTGGTCGGATCAACTCTTTAAGGAGGAGAGAGAAAATTACGGGTGGAGGCGAGTTTTCCCACTCAGAGGAGCGGATATGGTGAGGGGAGCGGAGCTGGATCCTTGGAAAGAGGAAATCTGCAACTTAAATAAAAAAAGTCAGAAAAAATGGTCACACACGATTTGGCGCACGACCGTGCGCAAACCGTGCGATATTAACTTTCTGAATAGGCCCGAGGACGGAGATGCGTTGACCCGTGCAATTTACTCACACACAGGCGAGTCCGCACGTGCATGAAGGAAATCACACGGGTAACCACATAATGCAAAAATTGCAGGCAAGCAGGTAGAACCGTGCCTTTAACTCGCGCACGGGCACTGCCACCCATGCGTGAACAAATTGCACAATCAACCACAGAATGGAGCAAGCAGGGAAGCTACAGGAAAACTGTGCGTTTCCTTCTCGCACGGTTTGGTAGAAACCATGCGTGAACAAATCGCATGGGTAGCCACAGAGGTCCCAAGCACTGCTATGTAAGACGCATGATTTATAATAGACTGTGTGCGAATAAAGTCGCACGACCATGCGTTTGACACAGAAAATTGAAAATTAAACTTTGGATAATGCGACCACCAACAAAGCAATAAAACCAGCTGGACTACCAGGTTCCAGCACCAAGAAGCAAACAACAACAAGAAAGAGCCATGGGGAGCACCATGTGCTTGCCCCCAGCATAAGAATGTGCAATTGCACACCTACGAGCAAAAAAAGTGCACAAAGCGGTCAATGAAAAAACGATGCAAATATAACCGATATCCTGTCGAAATGCAGTGCACAACTGAGAAAACAAGCCCAGAAGAGTCTGAAAAACCCTATATAAATCAGACTCATCACACCACCAGACTTAAACATTTGCTCGTCCCGAGCAAATCATATTTTTGTGGACTAAAAAAATAGCTAGCTGGCTTAGTAATTTCTAAATAAAGTAAAGCGAGAAATCGAAAATTGTATGGGCATAGAAAATATAATAGACAAACTTTTTAATTATGCTACGAAGCTTATAAATTTTGACAGGTGTAAATAGATATTATAGCTACTCAAATTAGGAATGCTGGAGAATCATTCAGTCATATGTAGGAAGAAAGTAGGCAGGCCACTCAGTTGAGCATTGCTAAAGACCGGGCTCAAGATCACCTCCATAGAAATCCATCAATGTCGGAGACCATACGCTTGCCCGTTCACACTCTCTCCACGATGCTAGTTGTACTCAAGCGTGAATCCGTAGAACTTTAGGTTAATAATGGGGCTTGGGTATATACGTTGGAAAGTGGTACAAAAGGATAAAAACAATGGGTAAGCACAACTCAACTGAGCTCATACAAAATATACTCTCGCCAAGCAATACATACAAGTGCTCCACGCCACCAGACTTGGACTTGACACACGGGTGTGTGCACCGCCTACCGCCATAGCAACCACTCAAATAATATTTTATGTAAAACTTTTTCTTTCATATCAAACACATTTTTTTATCTTATTTTTTTCTTTTCTTTTTTTATAACACACATTTAGCTAAATTTTCAATAAAATTCCATCTCCCCATCATAAACAGCATCGCAGCATCAACACCAAGCGAGAAATAACATACTAATATAATGAGATTAGGGTGTGCTACTAGGAAAAGGGCTTTGAGGTCTTGGTGATCATGAAGTGTGGCTAAAACAAACGGTGGGATAGGCACAACATAGGCTAACAAGGATTAACGTTAGGATGGGTACAAGGCTAAACCGGGCCAAAATGATGGTCTACATCACGCTTACGGTTGACTAACCATGCACCAATGCTTCGAGAATAGCTTGGGGCAAGTTCTTAGCAACCGAGAAAGATGATCCTTCCTCCCGACTCAAGTAATACGAGGCTAGCGGCGGCTACACACATTCCTACACTACCGTTTGATCGCTCCAGATTCTACCATATTGAGTAGTACAAATAGTCTTCACATATGCAGAAAAGTATAAACTACGAGCATAAAGAAAAGTTGAATCTATATTATTTCTACACACCATGAGTACTCGATTAGGAGCACTGCACGAGTTTCGAGCTACTCAATCTTAAAATCCTAAGCCAGCACCCTATTTTAAAGTTTACACAAAAAATGTGTTTCACTCGACCCGAGCGCTTGTTTAAGATCGCGCTAATGTGGGTGTAGGTGCAAGATACAGACATGATAATATAAAAACATAAAACAAAATGGCATGTGAGCGAAAGTAGCACATGTGCAAATGTAACGCGCATAACTCTCCCCCACCAGACTTACACTAAACAATCTATCAAATATTTCCAATAAAATTAAAGAAATGAAAGTTGGGGAAGAAGTTACCCATGCTCATCTAATGAGCATACCTGAAGATTAGCGTTAAACTTCAATAATAAGCCTTTGGCCCAAACAAATTCCACCTGAAAAATAGAATATCTCCAACCACAAAATGCTATACACAATTTAGCACAACAACTAAATTGCACAAATTTAAAGCAAGCAGCAGCATTAGGTTGTCTCCCATAAGCCCTTTTGTTTACAGTCCTTAAGGTGGACCAAATACTTGTATTAACAATTATATAGATAATGTTCAAAAGCTAGAGTTCAGCATGCATGAAAAAGTCCAAAGTTACACATAGCATGAAGATAAATAAAACAAGAAACGGAAAGAAAGGGGGCCCCGGAGATCCTTCACTCTTCAGATGAACGCTGACTTGTGATATATCCCCCCCAGTCACACGAGATGAGGGCGAGGTAAAGGCTTTAGGACCCATGGAAGACGAGTCTCCCCTACCCCTAGCCTCGTCCTTCTCGTGACGGCGAGAAAAATCTGATGCCTTGCATATAAGAAGTTCTTTTCTTTCAGATTAATAGATGGGGATCGCCAGGGTGGTATATCCACCTTAACAAAATCAACAACAAGCCTATCTTTCTAATCGGGGCATCCTTTCCTCATCTACGGTGGGTGAAAGATCAGCCCAAGTCACCTGTTTAATAGTTTTACAACATTCATTAAGCTTAATCAAAGTTTTTAAATCTATTTCTTGCACGCTCCCAATAGCCGTGCACAGCCCCTGTTCCTTCTCTTCAGCAACTTGTTTCACGTAAACAATTCCTTCTTCCCTTCTCCGTTAGCAATCATAACCACGTCTTTTACATGCACATTCCGGTCTTGCATATTCAGCACAACATCCATCTCATCAGCTCTAAATAAATCATTAGATAATAAAACATTCATTTCCAGCAGTTTTTTAGATTCACTCAGGATTAGAGTGGAAAGTGACAGCGATAGCGACAAATCGACCTTGGAAGCCAAAGTGATGTCGCGTGCGTTAAAGCACACCATCGCTTCACTAGCTCTCAGGAATGAAACCCCAAGAATAGGCTTTGAATTATTTTCTATGGGTCCCAACACCTTGAATTCGGTGACAACCACAGCCCCGTTAAGTTTCACTTCCACCTCTTTAATCACCCCATCAGTTTTAACAACCGACCCATCATCTAGCACTAGCGATTTCTGGATATTAGTTTCGACATTTAAATTAAGCTTCTCAACATCTTGCAGAGAGAGAATGTTGCACGACGAGCCTGAATCACAAAGGGCTACCGTCTCAATTTCATTAATCTCACACTTGACAGCAAATTCATTAATACGGCACTCCTCTGCCTCACCATCACTCTTCCCTTGCTCACAGGGATTCTTTTTCGTTTCGCTTAGGAGCGCGTCGTGAGTACGCTCAGAGAACACATGGGCAAGTTGCCCCAGCTGTGTCTCTAAGTTCATCATAGAAGAGTTTGAGTGGCCATGTTAGATTGGGCCATCTCAACAAACTTTTCCATCATTTCTTCTAGAGCACTCCTATGTGCCCCTTGCCCGCTCAGATTATAACCCGGCTGCGGCGGTCGCGGTTGGCTATTGGAGGCTTGAGCATCAAATTGATGTTGGCCTCCGTGCCATTTTTGACCTGGGGCATTTTGATTCCACGAGAAATTCGGATGATTTCTCGCGTTTGGGTTATACGCATTATTATAGGGAGCAACACGGTTTTGACTGTTTATAAAATAAACACTTTCATCAATGGTTATACCTACCGGTTCCACAAATTACTCTCCAGCTGGGCATTCAAAAGTGTGGTGGCCGGGATTTCCACATTCGTGATACGATGTGCCCCAACAGGAGCCAGGGGAGTAGTCTATCTAGTCAGCATCCTGCTTTCATCCATCATAGGGTGGCTTTCTTCGGCTTGCTGTATCACCGCATTCACATCAAACATATTTTTCGCCCCCCTAGGGGCATTTCTTCACACAGTCCAGTATGTGCTATGGGAGGCCGTGTCTCGAAGAAGCCGCAAAGCCTCTTCAGGAGACAGGTTCATAATTATGTCACCGGCTGCTACGTCGATCATTGCCTGGTAGTTCGGCTCGACACCAAAATAGAATATTTCTACAAGATTCCACGGCTCGCAGCCGTGTTGGGGACAACGACGCTACAAGTCAGCGAAACACTCCCACACCTCAGACAATGTCTCTTGGTCCAGCTGTCGAAACGTAGCAATTTTCCTTTGGGCATTCACAATTTTGTCCACTGGGTGGAACTTGGCCAAAAACATAGAGGACAGAGCCACCCATGTGGTAGCGGTCCCAGGGGGAATTGTGTAAAGCTAGATCTTAGCCCTGTCCCTCAGCGAAAATGGGAATAGCTTCAGCTTAACTATCTCATCAGAAATTCCAACATATAGGAAGGTGCCGCAAATCTCTGAGAACTCTGCCGGATGGAGCTGCGGGCCCTCACTCGTCAAACCAGAATACAACGTATTATTTCTGATAATATACAGAATCACGGGCTCTATCTCAAAATGGTTGTTGGCAATGGCTGGTCCGAATCCTGGATAAAAACTTCCCGCAGTAGGGTTAGTGAAATCACGCATCGTCCTAACGTAAGGTTGGACTACCTCCTGACCCTATACAACTATATCACCTTGGCCATTTCCTACTTGGCCCAAGTCTTCCATCCAAACTTCAGCAGCAGCACGCACGCGAGCTCTCCTTGCTCGTTCGGTCTCAAGATCAACTCCCAAATCTTCACCCCTATTACTAGGGTTAGGATCTTTCATACACAAGAAAAATCTATCAAAGCGTCAAACACTTGCAAATTTTTCCAAAAGAAAATGCTCACAACGGTTGCACTCCCCGACAACGGAGCCAAAAACTTGATGCGCTCTCGGCAAGTGTGTCAATCGATGTCAAGTAATAAAAGTGAGGAGTTTAATCCCCGGATATCGTCTCTTGAGGAGTGCAAGTAGGGAGTGTGGTTTTGCTATTGGAAAAGTGATTGCAAGTGTTAACGTGGCAAAGGGGGTTTAATTTTGGTTTAATAAGCTTAAGTCTAATAAAATTAATGCAGGTCGTCATCACCGTGTCTCTTGGGTGGATTACTACGGACAGTAGTATGGATGATGGACGAAATAGCAAGGGTCGCAATCACCTCATCGCAATGCACGCTCCTAGCAAGCGCTAGAACGGCTCAATCACAATAAGCATAGGAAAAACTGAAGCTTAACAATACAAGCAATGAGTAAGACATAACAACATATCAACATGTTGAAACTTAAGCAAAACATTGTTCTCAAGCAAAAATTCCACTATAACAAGTTCAGAATGAAGTAACCACAAGAAGAGGTGGAGAAATACAATCGAGCGTACAAAGGCTTTCCGAGATTCACGGCCGGATTCAAGGGTTGTCGATCCTTGTCTGAGCACGGTCTTCGGATGTCGTCCGGGATACACAAGGGCTGTCACCTCCTCCCTATAACCCGTCTTCTTTGTGTTTGATCACTGGGCTAGTTTTGACCGAAAAACTCCGCAAGTGCAGCAACAACGAGCTCGGATGGTAGCTAGGAGGTCGTAGAAGATGAAGGTGGCTGGAGATGCAACTATTGCAAGCTTTCTGAGGCGAAATGGTGGCCCGATCAACTCTCTAAGGAGGTGAGATAAAATGGCGGCAAGAGGCGAGTTTTCCTGCTCGGAGGAGCAGAAATGGCGGGGGAGCGGAGCTGGATCCTTGGAAAGAGGAAATCTGCAACTTAAATGAAAAAGTCAGAAAAATGGACATGCACGGTTTGGCACGCGACCGTGCGCAAACCGTGCGATATAAACTTTCAGAATAGTCCCAAGGAAGGAGATACGTTGACTGGTGCATTTTACTCATGCATGGGCGAGTCCACCCGTGCATGAATGAAATCGCATGGGTAACCACAGAATGCATAAATTGCGGTCAAGCAGGTGGAACCGTGGGTTTAACTCGCGTACGGGTGCTGTCGCCCGTGCGTGAACAAATCGCACGATCAACCACAGAATGGAGCAGGCAGGGAAGCTACAGGAAAACCGTGTGTTTCCTTCTCGCACGGTTTGGTGGAAATCGTGCGTGAACAAATCACACGGGTAGCCACAGAGGTCCCCAGCACTGCTATGTAAGATGCGCAATTGTCAACAGACCATGTGAGAATAAAGTCGCACGACCGTGCGTTTCACACAGAAAATGGAAAATGAAACTTTGGACAACGCGACCACCAGCAAAGCAATAAAACCAGTTGGACTACTAGCTTCCAACACCAAGAAGCAAACAACAGTAGCAAGAAAGAGCCATGGAGAGCACCACGTGCTTACCCTCAGCATAGGAATGTGCAATTGCACACCTACGGGCCAAAATAGTGCACAAAGCGGTCAATGACCGAACGATGCAAATATAACTGATATTCGGTCAAAATGCAGTGCATGAGTGAGAAAATAAGCCTAGATGAGTCCGAAAAACCATATATAAATCAGACTCATCAGCCACCAAAAATCCCATCTGGTATTTGGATAGTAGATACTCTCGGCATATGACCGGGACTAGAAGCCTTCTCAAGAATTATTCTCCAGTCATGAACGGGCCAAAGGTCATCTTTGGAGGTTCTGACAGAGGGATTACTAAAGGCTACGGTATGATCACTAATGATAGTGTATCCTTTTCCGATGTGGCTTATGTTGAAGGATTGGAACACAATCTTATAAGCATAAGCCAGCTCTACGATAAAGTATACATCGTAGAATTTCATGCAAACAAGTGTTTGATAAAATCAATTGAAAATTTAGAAATGATTTTATCAGGCACTCGTAATAGGAATATATTTTGCTTAAATTTTATTTGCATAGACTCTTCTACGCCAGTGTACTTTTTAGCAAAAGATATTGTCTCTTGGTGACCAATGGCACAAGAGATTTGCACATATAAATTTCAAAATTATTAATAAATTATTTTCACTTAATTTAGTATGTGATGCCCCAAATGTCAAGTGCGTTAAATATAGACCTTGTCACGCATGTATAAAAGGAAAGCAAACAAGGGCTACTTTTAAAAGTATTTTTGGCAAAGATTCTAATAGGTGTTTATACCTACTTCATATGGACTTGTTCGGTCCACTACAAATTAGAAGTTTGGGAGGTAAGGATTATACATTGGTTATTGTTGATGATTACGCTCGCTTTGCGTGGGTGTTCTTTCTAAAACACAAGTCAGATACTTTTGATATCTTTACTAATTTTGTCAGGCAGATCCAGAATGAATACAACTGTTTCGTAGTCAAAATCAAGAGTGAAAATAGAACAGAGTTCAAGTCTGGGGTCATGACAGAATTTTGTGAAAGCATAGGTACCTTTCATGAGTTTTCCTCTCCTCGTACTCCTCAACAGAACGGAGTAGCTGAGAGAAAGAATAGAACACTTATAGAGGCTTGCAGAATAAAATTGAGTGATTCCTCACTACCGAAATATTTCTGGGTTGAAGCCGTCAACACTGCATGACACGTGCAAAATCGAGCACTCAAAAACAAGAACCATAATAAGACACCTTACGAACTACTAAAGGGCAGGAAACCGACTATTTCACATTTTAAAATCTTTGGTAGTAAATGCTTTATACTCAACAATGGTAAGTATCACACCACTAAATTTAGTGAAAAGAGCTTTGAAGGTATTTTCGTAGGTTATAATAGCCATAGTAAAGCATATATGATCTTTAAAAAGAAAACCCTGGTTGTAGAAGAATCTATCAATGTTGATTTTGATGAGTCGAGCTTGCTGCAAGGCAGTTCTTCTAGTGCGTTCATTGAAGATGCAGGTTCAAGAATAAAGTAATTAAACTTGGATGAGCTGACTGAAGAAAAAGATCAAAAGTTCATCAAGATCACCACCCCAACCCCAATTGGAGAGGTTGATGACCATGATGAAGATATCATTCAAGTTGATGAAGTCACTCCTGTGATAGAAGAAGCTCCAGATGCAAGAACCCTAGAGCTCAGACACTTGAAGGATCACCCAATTGATCAAATCATCGGAGATCCCCGGGACGGTGTCAGAACTCGTAGAGGTACAAGTAATAAAAATTTATATTTGAGTTTCCTCTCGCAGGTTGAACCAAAGAAGTTTGAGGAAGCAAACTCAGACGTATCTTGGATAATGGAAATGGAAGAGAAATTGAACCAATTCAAGCGTTGCCAAGTCTGGAAGCTTGTTCCAAGACCCAAAGGTAAGAACATTATCAGAACCAAGTGGGTCTACAGAAACAAAATGGACGAAGATGGAACAATCAAAAAGAACAAGGCTAGACTCGTCGCCAAGGGATTCTGATACGAAGAAGGAATCGACTTCGACCAGACATATGCTCCAGTTGCAAGACTGGAGGCAATCAGGTTGTTTCTAGCTTATACTACACTTAAGGGCTTCACTGTTTTTCAGATGGACGTTAAATCGGCCTTCCTTAATGGTGACATAAAGGAAGAAGTGTATGTGGAAAAACCTCCAGGTTTTGTTGATTCTAACTTTCCTGATCATGTTTATCTTTTATTTAAGGCATTATATGGTTTGAAACAAGCTCCTTGAGCTTGGTATGAGATGCTGTCTAGCTTTTTTCTTAAGAACAGGTTCACAAGGGAAAAGATAGATAAGACATTATTTATTAGGGAAATAAAAGACAAGATTTTGCTAGTGCAAATTTATGCTGATGACATCATATTTGGCTCTACTGACGACAACTTCTTCAAGAAGTTTTCAAAACTTATGCAAGGGAAGTTTGAAATGAGTAGTATGGGAGAGCTGAAGTATTTCATAGGACTTTAGGTGAAATAATCTGAAGATAGAATTTTCATCTCTCAGACGAAGTTCACCAAGGAGTTAATTAAGAAATTCGGAATGGAGAACGTAACCTCTATGAAGACTCCAATGGGTTCAGCCATGTCTATGGACAAGGATGAGAAAGGGAAACCTTTTGATGAAACTGAGTATAGAAGCATAATTGGATCCTTGCTCTATCTTACTGCTATTAGACCTGACATAACGTTTTCAACATGTGTGTGTGCTAGATTTCAAGTGAACTCTAAGGAATCTCACTACACTGCTGCAAAGCGGATTTTGAGATACCTTAAAGGTACACCAAATCTTGGCATATGGTACCCAAGAAGTAATGGTAGCGAACTAATTGGTTTCTCATATGAAGATTTTGTATGAAGCAAAGATGATAGGTAGAGCACTTCCGGGACTTGTCAATTCCTAGGAAGAAGGCTCATCTCTTAGAGCAGCAAAAAGTAGAATTGTGTCGCAATTTCAACAGTCGAGTCAGAGTATATCTCTGCAGGTAGTTGTTATGCACAACTGTTATGGATAAAGAACACGTTTGATGATTACAACATGAAGTTCCAAAACATTCCAATGTTTTGCTACTCATCCAGTGCAATTGCAATCGGAAACAATCCAGTCTCTCACAGCAGGACAAAGCACATATAGTTGAGGTATCTCTTCATCAGGGAGCATATGGAGCATGGAGACATCAACCTCCAGTATGTACCAACTGACAAGTAGGTTGTAGACATCTTCACGAAGCAGCTGGACGATGCCAAGTTCTCGTTCTTCAAAATAGAACTTGGCATGCTCAACAAAGAAGAATGAAGAAGGAGGTCTCACAATAAAGCTCAAGGATCAGGAAACACCTCAGAAAATTCAGAAACAAGTCTACCTCTCGAGAACTGCTTCTCGAGTAATAAGACACTTCTCAAAAACTTCCAGTTATAACTCGATAACTATAATCTCTTCACTCGAGTAATGCTTGTCCCCTCAAGAAGTATGAAGCAACTTTTCATCTTCAAGTTCAAATTTCTGATATTCGTACCCAAACATTATGCCGCCTTATTTTCAGGTATGTTACTTTATTATTTCCTTAATTATCATACATTAAGACTTATATAAATAGAAAAGCCCGGAAAATTCCAAATCACTCGATCTCTAAAACCTTCCACGAGAGAAAAGAGGAAAAACTCTTCGTCTTCCCATCACCATCGCCACTTGTCGTCGATCCAACCCTTTCTCTCCAAGCAGAATTTTCGTTCTTCTCTGGATCAATGGCTCATCCATCCAAGATAGGGATCGGAAGCGAACTAGTTTTGACATTGATTACAGAGCTTTCAGATGATTTTACTATTTCTAGAAACCGTTGGACTGTCATTCATCTTAGAGCACCCGTTCAAAATTCTTTTTTAAGAGGTTGAAGAGTTCTTCCAGAATGTTGTAAAGAGAAATTGAAAGCTTCTTAAGACCATAATTCATGGTATTAAGGTCAAACTTTCTACTCTAGTTGTATCTAAACTTCTCCGACTACCAGTGATTGACGAAGAAGATGACCTAACCGTCGAGGACTATGATAGGGCTTGTGGTTTCGGTGGAATTTCTGTTGGCGTAAACACCATTCGTCGACCTGACCTAAATCCAGAGAGCAAACTTCTAGTTTACATTCTTGGTAAAGTTCTTATTTGCAAGACAAGTTCTATAAGCTTCATCACTGAAGACTTCTTTGACATGATGACAGCAGTCATATGCAGGAAGAAATTTTAATTTGGGATGATGATCTATGATATGATCGAGGAAAGTATCAAAGCTCCAAACTATGCAAGGATTATTTCTCTACTTCTACATGAGCTCAAGTCAGAGATTTTTGATTAATCTAAAGGTACTACCCTTCACCATATGAAGAAAGTTTCTATATCTTCTATTCAGAGATGAGAGCTCAAGCTCAAGAACCCTGCCCAAGCTGCACAAGCACTTGATCAACCAAAGGATGAGGACAGGACCCCATCTTCCCCTCTACCTTAAATAGCTGGCATATCTAGTGCAGTTACTGAGGGGGAGCCTGCCCTTCAACCCTGCTGATGCGCGAAATGCGACACCACCCAGTTAACGGGTTGTTCAATCTCACAAGCTAGGTGAATAAGAGGGTTGTGGGGATAGAGGAGAGGTTTGGTGGAGCAAGGGAGAAGCTTGCTCGAGCAGAGAAGAAGCTTGATCATGAACTGTCGAGCAGGAGCTACTTTAATGGTTGGGCTCTGATGGTTAGACCGAGAGAGAAAAAGAGAAGAGAGGGCCGCTTGCAGCGACAACAGCAGAATTCGCCCGTCGCGACCTGAATGCCTCTCTTGCGATGGGCTTTCCTTTGATTATAATTGAGGTTAGAGCTTAAGGTTGCACCTTTACAAGGAAAGCAAAAAAAAGGGTACAAGGGGGAAGCTGGCAGCTAAGGCGAGGAGAATGCCAGAGGCCGCGCGGACTAACCAAGGATGTCGGCAGACCTCGCGGTTAGCTGATCAAGGAGCTCGCTGGACTTAGCCAGGCGGACTGCTTGATCGAGCGGATAGAAGAATTGGGAAGCAAGTCGCGCGGACTGAGAAACCGAGTCCACAAGGACTGATACCGGGATCTGGTCGCCTCTGTCGTGTCGTCTGGTCCTGACGAATGAGAGTTATGGGAGCCTATTTATAGGCCCGAGGAGGTAATGGTCTTGGTAACGTCACCACTGGTGAGGCGGTGAGCTATGCGAGTACAATACTGAGTCCGCGGAGTCCACGCCAGGCCACGCGGTTAGGGACGTGGAGCTGGTCTTGCTGTTTGCGGACTGGGATGAGTCCTCCCCTACTGTTGAGTGAGCTCGCGCCGGGCTGTACGAGCTGAGGAGGAGTTCGCCCGCTGTTGGGTAGAAGTGGACACCAGGAAACTGAAGGGCTAGCTGGCGGACTGCTGAATGAGTTCGCCCAACCCGCTATAGAGATGAGGCAGATTGCTAGCTGCCGAGCTGGGGCTCATCCGGCGTACTGCGCAATGAGCCCGCCTAACTCGCGGCAGACAGGTTGAGTAGGCCGCCTCCTGCTCGAGTCTTGTCGTCATTGCTTGGTGACAAGGACTGCCGACCTGGTGGACTGAAGAGTCCAGGTCACGCCTATTGGTGAGAGCCGATGTTGACTGGTGGCACCCTTTTCTTGGGGATGAGGGTTGGCGACCTTGCGGACTGAGATAGAGTCCGCCTACAGATGGTGGACAGGAGAGCAGGTCGCCACCTCTGGCTGAGCATTTAGCGTGCGGTCTGGACGGATAGGAATTAGAGTCCGCCACACAGTTGAATAGCTCGCACCTGAGAGGAAGAATGAACCACCACACGGTTAATCGATCTAACCGCGCGGCCTACAGGAGCGAACTGAGGAAGCAGTCTGCAGCCCCTACAGAACGAGCAGCTACTGCACGACATGGGCAGTCAGACCGGGGAGAATGCCATTGCTACGCGGACTGAGCGGACTGAGAAGTCAGTCCGCTCACCCTTGGAAGGAAAGTCAGACAAGCCGCGACCTCCTGGGGCAGGCCGCGACTTGCAAGCTGGCTACCATGGGAGGGATCACCGATTTCTGGGTTAAAATAATCCCCGCACTTTTTCAAGTTTCGAAGAGAATTCGAAAAAGTAGGAGACCAACGAAAATCGTGATCCTTCCCTCGAGAAAAGGAATGGGTAAGGAGAGATGGAACCTGACGTCTCTCCTCAGAAAAAATTTTCTAATGCCTGTCTTTTTCCTGCGAAGGAAATAATTAACATAGGCGGAAATAGGTACATCTTATGCGTACCTGGGTTGCTCTTGCAAAACAAAGAAGACATGAATGTTTCCTAGTGGGATCTGCAAAATAGCGATGAAAGGAAAGTATAGAAGAATGATAACTTGCAAGTACTTGAAGGAGGCTTGCAAGCACCTGTTAACTTCTGCAAAAAGAAGAGTAAATCACAAGTATGATATAAAACTAAGTTGCAAGTACCTAGATAGAACTTGCAAATATCGACTATTCACTACAAAGGGAAGAGTGGGCAGTAGATATGAAATTAAAATGCAAGTACCTGGATGGAACTTGCAAATATTTGCTAATCTCTGCAAGAGAAGAGTAAGAAACAGATATGATAGGAAAGTAAGCTGTAAGTACTTGAAGGAAACTTTCTAATATATGTTAATCTCTGCAAAAGAAGAGTAAGCCGCAGATATGATAGAAAAGTAAATTGCAAGTACCTGAAGGGAACTTGCTAATATCTGATAATCTCTGCAAAAGAAGAGTGAGTAGCAGGTATGAAATGAAATTAAAATGCAAGTACCTGGATGGAACTTGCAAATATCTGCTAATCTCTACAAGAGAAGAGTAAGCAACAGATATGATAGGAAAGTAAGTTGCAAGTACCTGAAGGGAACTTTCTAATATCTATTAATCTTTGTAAAAGAAGAGTAAGCCGCAGATATGATAGAAAAGTAAATTGCAAGTACCTGAAGGGAGCTTGCTAATATCTGCTAATCTCTACGAAAAAAGAGTGAGTAGCAGGTATGAAATGAAATTAAAATACAAGTACCTAGATGGAACTTTCAAATATCTGCTAATCTTTACAAGAGAAGAGTAAGCTACAGATACGATAGGAAAGTAAGGTGCAAGTACCTGAAGGGAACTTGCTAATATCTGCTAATCTCTACAAAAGAAGAGTATGTAGCAGATTTATAAGAAATAAAACTAAGTCGCAAGTACCTGGATGGAACCTGCGAATGCTGATTGTTGATAAGATATAATTGGATAGCAGGAGAGATACCAGACAAACTCTGCTATTAACTTAATAAAAATCAAGCCGCGATAATGATTGTCTCGTGTGATCAAGTATGATGTTTTATACATGAAATCAAGATCATCAAGATGAAACCATCTTTATTTAGACTTATAACATTATGACTTGTCAATCAAGGAGAACCAGATACTTTGATTAAATGATTTGTGTCGCTAGCATCTGATAAGAGAGCTTATGGATAACCATCTGATAGTAATTTATGCAGGTGGCGCATATAAGATGATCATAAGCCAAAAAGATATTACTGATCTTTAGAATAGGTTGAATTTAACCTGCCAACCTGCAAGAAGGCAGAAAAAACACAGGAGGGCTAAAGCCGTCTGGCCGCGCATTCTTTGAAGGGCATAGAAGATAAACAAGCACAAGCATGGAAATTCTTGCGGAGGAATCGACTAATACATTGCTCTCTTGCCTCGGGTTACAAACATCACTGATCAATTAGACTAGTTATGCCAAGTGGTCTATTGCTTTTCTGCGGATTTATCAGCGGAATTGTGGGTCCCGCGAAGGCACGGATCGATAGTACCAACGAGTGTTCGGCCGTCACAGTTGTGAGATGATCGAAGAGACAAGGCTACACTTAATCGCCATTTCTTGTCATGCAAATATCATTGTAACTGTAACGTATCCCTCAATGAAGCACAGTAGAGCTAACATATGGGTCCTCCCTGGAATCGCACTCTGTGTTAGATGCTAGCCAGGATCAGAAGTCCCGTCATCCTCCACGCACTAGTTGAATGGCCCCCACTGTACATATGCGAAAACTCCTCGCGATATGTGGTCATTATGGTCTTACGCCAGAGAACAACCTCGAGGGGAACAACAAGGCTTAGCGATATCTCAATGGTTCAGTGATCTCTTTGGCAAAGAGAAAAATATAGAGGAGAAGCATTACAAAAAGGGAACTGTGTTAGTATGAGATCTCTGACGTAAGCTTTATTAAGATGAAAATAAAAGAACACTTAGAAGTGTTTTAAAGAAAAAAATGTTCGAAGAGCGTAAAGGAAAATATAACTAGCCCAGATTGCGAATGCTTTGCGAACTTTGAGGAGCTGTGATTGGTCATAACTGATGACACAAGAAATGTGCCCTCTTTGCTTTAGAATAGTCTTCCAAGGGCACCTTCATCAATGACATCGATGCACTCAGATTTAACATCGATAGTCCCCAGATGGCCTACATCCTCTATCTCCACACAATTCATCTGAACTTCAGCCATCTCCTTGCCCTTGGAGGTGGAAGGCTTCGAAGAATCAATTTTCTTGACTAGGTCATTGATCTTGCCCTCGACAAGTAATCTTTCAACCAACCGTCGAAGGGCCTTGCATTCTTCAGTTAAATGACCTTTCTCTCTATGGAACTCACAGAACGGATCTGAACCTCATGATCTCTGATTCACCGACTGGTAAGGCCTTTTTGAATTTGCCTTATCCTTTATGATCTGGCAGGCTTCTAGCAAGGCCACATCGAGTCCAGAGCATGATAAGTCATCATCTTGTGACTGATGCACAGAAGTTGTTTGCAGAGGTGGGGCTGGTAGCAGTAGCAATTTTTCGTGGGCACGATCCTGGCCTGGGAAGGGGTGTCGATGATAATGCTGGAACTTCTTTATTTTCTAGAGTGGGATGGAAAATCTTTCCGAGGAGACCTCGGAGGCTGCTTATAAGGTGTATTTCTCTCTGTTACAAGCTTGGAGACAAAGCTGGGGTTGCTCTTCTCAATACGGATGTATGAATTGGCTAATCCAATCAACTCTTGATACGTCCTCGGTGCTCGGACCTTAGCCTCGAACTTAAGTGGTCCTTCACGTAGGCCATGAATAAGAGCCACTCGATACATTTATTGATCGACGATCTCAATATCTAAGATTTCTCTTTGGAAATAATCCACAAAATGAGACCAAGTCTCGGTCTCTCGCTGCTTGATCTCAAAGAGGGCTTCTGAACCGCCTTTACTCTTTGTAGAAGTAGAAAATTTGAGCAGAAACTCTCTTCGCAAATCAGCAAAGGAAGAGATGGACTGAGGACGTAGTCCATAGAACCAATCCCTCACTTGATTATCAAAGGTCGTTACAAGGAGTTTGCATTTGGTTGCATCTTAAATAGTCTTTAGAGCTACGACTGATTCAAAGGCTTGAAGATGTTTGACTGGATCAGTCTCTCCAATGTAAATGGGCAACTGTAGCTCTCTGAAGTTAACTGGAGTCGATTCATACCGAACATTTTTTGTAAATGGTGACTGCTCTTCTTGCTCTCCTACAACAAAAGGAAAAATGGGAGCATAAGTTACAGCTGCACAAGGAGCTGGAGGATAAAAGGGAAAGTTGATGCGGAAGGAGCAAAGGCAGGAGATGAAGAGTAGGGATAACTTCCCTGAAAATTTAGGAATCTTGCAGGACTTCCTCGGGCAGCTTCTCAGAAGAAGTTCTGAAGAGCTGTCGTCATTCTGAGACCGCAAAAGGGCTCCATGCCCTTGCGGAAAGGTTGGAGTGTAAAAAGGAGGATAAACTGGTTGATAGGCCGGTGGGTAGACTTGAGGAGTCTCAAATGTTGGTGTCGGATTGATTGGAGGAGCTGGTGCTGCTGAAGATTGCGTTTCCAATCGTTGAGCGATAGCAGCTAGAGTACGGGTGATCGCTTGAAACAGTTGAGCAGTTTCCCTGCGAGATAGGTCCAAGGCCTCCCAAGGAGAATCCTCACTTGAACTTGGAGCAAGGCTCTCGGCTGGTTGATAGTCTGACATGAGTAACCGCTGATTTCACTATCTGATCGAGATCTGAAGGTCACGTGTTAACTGTTTATGCGCGAAATATGACACCGCCCAGTTAACAGGTTATTCGATCTCGCAAGCTAGGTGAATAAGAGGGTTGCGGGGATAGAGGAGAGGTTTGATAGAGCAAGAGAGAAGCTTGCTCGAGCAGAGAAGAAGCTTGATCAGGAACTGTCGAGCAGACGCTACTTTAGCGGTTGGGCTCTGATGGTTAGACCGAGAAAGAAAAAGAAAGGAGAGGGCTGCTTGTAGCGACAACAACAAACTTCGCCTGTCGCAGCCTGAATGCCTCTCTTGCGACGGGCATAAATTTGATTATAATTGAGGTTATAGCTTGAGGTGGCACCCTTACAAGGAAAGCAGAAAAAAGAGTACAAGGGGGGAAGCTGGAGGCTAAGGAGAGGAGAATGCCAGAAGCCGCGCGGACTGACGAGGGAGGTCGGATGATCGCGTGGTTAAATGATCAAAGGAGCTCGCTGGACTTAGCCGGGCGGACTGCTTGACGAGCGGAGAGAAGATATAGGAAGCAGGTCAAACGGACTGAGAAACCGAGTCCGCAGGGACTGATGGCGGAATCTGTACGCCTCTTTCGTGTCATCTCATCCTCACAAATGAGAGGTTTGGGGGCCTATTTATAGGCCCGAGGAGGTAACGGTCTTGGTAACATCACCACCGGTGAGGCGGTGAGATGTGCGAGTACAATGTTGAGTGCGCGAAGTCCGCTCCAGGCCGCATGGTTAGTGAGTTGGAGCTGGTCTTGCTGTTGGCGGACTTGGACGAGTCCACCCCTGTTGCTGAGTGAGCTCGCGCCGGGCTGTGCGAGCTGAGGAGGAGTTTGCCCGCTGCTTGGTAGAAGCGAACACTGGGAAACTGGAGGGCTAGCTGGCGGACAGCTGAACGAGTTTGTCCAGCCCACTGTAGAGAGGAGGCAGATCACTAGCTGTCAAGATGGGGCTCATCCGACGGACTGCGCAACGAGCCCGCCTAACTCGCGGTGGACAGGTTGAGCAGGCCGCCACCTGCTGGAGGCTTATCGCCATTCCTTGGCGACAAGGACTGCAAACCTAGCGGACTGAAGAGTCTAGGTAGTGCCTATTGGCGAGAGCCATTGTTGACTGGTGGAACCCTTTGCTTGGGGATGAGGATTGGCGACCTGGTAGACTGAGATCGAGTCTGCCTACAGCTGGCGGACAGGAGAGAAGGTCGATGCCTCTAGCTGAGTATTTAGCATGCAGTCTGGACGGATAGGAATTCGAGTCTGCTACTCAGTTGAGTAGCTCGCATCTGAGAGGAAGAATGAACCACCACACGATTAACAGATCTAACCGTGCTGCCTGCAGGAGCGGACTAAAGAAGCAGTCGGCAGCCCCTTCAGAACGAGTGGCTACTGCGCGACCTGGGCGATCAGATTGGGGAGACCGCCCTAGCCGTATGGACTTAGCGAACTGAGAAGTCAGTGCGCCCACCCTTGTAAGGAAATGACGACAGGCCGCGACCTCCTAGGGAGGCCACGACTTGCGAGCTGGCTACCTTGGGAGGGATTGCCGATTTCTGGGTTAACAAACCCAAGAGGAAAGACATTCTACTCCTCCTCTTGATGATGATCTACCTAATGCCACCCCTACTGGAAATCTAATTACTGATGCTCAAGTCCAAGAACAAGTTCTTTCTACAGAGGATGGCATCAATAGAATGATTGATGAACTCACTTCAAAAGAGTCTCCCTTCCCTATCCATACTGTTGGATCCCTAGTTGGATTTGGGCTAGGTTCACAAATTTAGGCTGAGTCTGACCCATCATTGTATATCCAGGGTCATGTCTATTAGTCCTAGAGTTTAGTCTAGTCCTGTTAGTTCTACTTCCTTGGACTAGTCAGCAAAGGACCTCAGAAGACTAAGACTTAGAAGATATCAGAAGACAGTTTTATCAGTTCGAAATTCTTCAAACTCAGCTCGACCATCGTCAATCCCATATCGACGAAACTCAAAGTTAATTCTCTGTGCTAAGCTCAACGATATTCGAGCTCAGGTCGACGATTTGTTCTCTTCAGACAGATTCTCATCTCGACGAACTCAGAGTGCAGATTTGGCAAGTATTTCTCAGTTAACAGTTCGCAGAGCTCAGGTCGACGAACTGGAATTCTCTGGTCGACGATCTTGGATCTCAGGTCGATGAATTCCATTCAGAGTTCGACGTTTTCTGTTCGGTTCAAGAATTAGTTTTTCCCTCCTTCTGCTCCTTTATTTTCTCATTTATTAACAGTATTATTCTGAGTATTTAATGTATATATTCATCTGGATATAGTCGTTATTGGCTGCATTAAATATGGTATTCATCAGAATATTTACTTTCTTATTCTATCAAGGATAGTTGGGGAAACTCATAAATGTTTTATTCCAGCCATTTTGAATTCTCCAGATTAGCCAGCATTTAAGGAAGTTATTCAAAATTCAAAGGAGAATTAAATGGCAGAATATTAAAAAGAGATTCTATCTTTTCAAAGATACAGAGACAAGAAAAGAAAAAGATACAGCACAGAGAACATTCAACAACTGGACATCTCTTTAATTCTCTCTCAGCGCTTTTTCATTCTTTGCCAATACTCAAGACTGAAGAAGAACAATCATATGAAATCATGAGTCTTCTTCATCTTAAGTTCCAGGAATCTACAGAAATCTTTGATTCAACATCAGTCAACTAGATTTCCTGGACATTGGCAGATCAAAGCTGAAGACCAACTCACCCTAAAGCAAAGTTCATTCTTCCTGAACCTTTATCTTCTCAAGGGGAGCTTTGACACCATCAGAATCCCCAAAGTCTTCACAAGTTGATTTGATAAAAGAGAAGACTAACATAAACCTCTTTCCACCCCACTGTACAGGGTTTTAACTCCCTTCAAAAGTTAGACTGGTTCATAAGTCTCCTTCCAAAAGACTTGAGATTTGTTTTTGAGCACCTGATAAAAAAGCTCATAGGTGGCAGTCACCTGATCAAAACCTGTTAAGTGATTCTTACCAGGGTGGTAGAAGAGTGGATGTACCCAAGTTTAGGGGAACCACTATAAATTTCTTGTGTTGTCAGGTGGCACATTTTCTTGTTGTTTTGTTCTTGCTGTGTTTGTGATTACTGGAATAGTTAGCCTATTTTCTTCTGCTTAACTACTATATGGTATCACTATTTTCACTCTGATATAAATTAAAAATAAACCAAAAAATTTAATACTCTATTCACCCCCCCCCCCCACTAGAGTTATCAGATCTAACCCCTCCTTTCAATTGGTATTAGAGGGTGTGCTTATTTGGTTGTACAAGTTAACACTTGAACCAAGATCCAGTTAGATTAGATTTTCTTCTTCTCAACTTTTCTTCTATCACAATGGCACAAAACAAGGATTATGCAAGCACCAGACGTCCACTTTGCAATCTAAATAATTTTGTCATCTGGAAGGCAAGAATTAAACTATATATGAACTCTATTGACGAGGACATATTTAATTCCATTTTCACAAGACCTCCTACTACAGCAATTGCTTCAACTTCTACTTCAAGCACTCATGCTGTTCCACCATTTGAGTGAACAGAAGCACAAAAGAAAGCCAAAATTGTAGATGTCAAAGCAATGAACATATTGTCTCAAACCATGTCAGATGACATCTTTAAAAAGGTGGATGAATACACCTCTGTAAAATTGATCTGGGATTCTCTCAACCAGATGGTTGCTGGCTCAGCAGATGAGAGAAAGGATAGGAGATCAACTCTCATCTCACAGTATGAAAATTTCAAGAAAGATGGAAGCTGAATCTGTCAGTGACATGTACAACAGATTAAGCTCCGTCATTAGTGAGTTGAATACATTGGATAAAGACATCTCTCTCACAGAGGTGAATGACATGATCCTAATGTGCTTCATAAGCTTATGGGACTCCAGGATCTGGCCAATCAAAGAGGCCTGAAGCTTGAATGAGATTTCAACAAAATCTCTCCTGGGAAAGCTCAAATCCTTTGAGCAGCTAATCAAAACCAGGGAAGATGTGGAACAAACGACTCCTCCACCAGCAAGAAAGGAGCAAAATATAGCATTCAAGGTTGCTGAAGAGACTGAAGCTTCAACAGACAATAAAGATATGATGAGTCTCTTTGCTAAGAGATTATACAAAATGGCAAGAAAGGACTTCAGGAGAAAGTCATCTAGAAATGATGACAAGCCCAGGTATGATTAAACTCCTACTAAACAAATAGTGTTCTTTGGATTCAGGAAACCTTGACATTTCATTTCCGAATGCCCTGAGACTTAGAAGAAAGAGAAGAGAAGATAAAAAAGACTCCAGGAGCAAGCACTACAGCAACCCTTCCTCTAGCAAGCGTAAAAAGAAGGAGAAGGGCTTTGTTGCTGAAACATGGAGTAACACAGAAGATGAATCCACATCTTCCAGCTCTAGCGAAGAGGAAGAAGAGGCAAAAGCAAGGGAAGTCTGCCTCATGGTTTTCAATGCCTCTTGCAGCCCATCAGATGTAGAAGAAGTATCTGATAATGAAGAAGCTTTAGAATCAGAAGCTGATCAGGTACTATCATCATTTGATTATAACTTTGATAGTTTTAAAATTGAATTTAAAACCATGTGTATAGATTTAATAAATTTTGAAAAAGTAATTAAACAACTTAGAGAGAAATTAACTTGGGTGCTTCATCAAGCCTACCCCCCTTAATTCTGAAAAATATATTAAACAATAACAGTTAAATTTGTTTCTGAAAAAGGAAATGAAAAGATAGAAAATAATAGTCCTAAACAAACAGATCTAAAACACAAGATTAGGAAAAAGAAAAGAAGTAATAAGAATAATAATCAGAACAATGTTCAGCAGATTTTGTCAAACTCAGATCGACGAAAGGTGTACAGTTCATCGAACTCTAGTCGACGAACTCAGAACGCAAACATGTACTATAATTATTCTCTGAACTACGATCGACGAAACCAGTATGGTTCGTCGACCAGAGATCGATGATATTGGGGCTCAGAAAATAAATATTTTCATTCTCTGAGTGGAGCTCAACGAACCCATCCCCGCTCGTCGAACTCAGGTCGACGAACTCACCAGAATTCATCGAACGCAGATAAGTATAACATATATCTCAATCCTTTCGAAATCTATAATCCAACAAGAACATTTAATAATAAATTTAATCATTGGATTATCCCACCTAGGAAATATCATCCTTTAGGTTATAAAACCAACCTAAATACTCTTACATTTCTAGTTTTAATTATGTGAAGAAAGAAGGACCCAAGGTAACCTGGGTCAGAAATGACTAATCTGTTTCATTACAAGTAAAAGACTGTTCTACGACAGAGCAATAGTGGTATTTTGACAGTGGCTGTTCTAAGCATATGACTGGAAATAAGACCAACCTAACACACTACAAGGCAAAGCTAAGACCAAAAGTAATATTTGGTGACTCCAACTGTGGCCAGACTAAAGGCTATGGTAAAGTTAAAGTTGGAGCTGTTACCTTCAGGAATGTAGCATATGTAAGTGGACTGAAGCACAACCTCATCTCCATAAGTCAATTATGTGATAAAAGGTTTCAGGTATCATTTACTAAAACCTCTTATATTATCACTTCTTTGGACAATAATGTAGTATTGACTTGCACTAGAGTAAGAAATATTTACTTAGTTAACTTCCAGTCAGCCAAATCTGAAATTTGCCTATTTAATTCAACTAGTAATAACAATGACCTTTGACATAGGAGATTAGGTCATGTTAACTTGAAAAACATTGCCAAATTATCTAGGGACAACCTTGTTAGAGGTTTGCCTTCTTACCCCTACAAGAAAGAAAGCCTTTGCAGGGCTTGTCAATTAGGCAAGCAAACTAAAAATAGTTTTAAATCATTAAACAAAAGTGACTCACCTAGGATATTGTACTTACTACATATGTGCCTTTTTGGCCCTATAGCAGTACAAAGTCTAGGAGGGAAATCTTATACTTTAGTGATTGTAGATGACTTCTCTAGATTAACTTGGGTTTTCTTTCTGATTGTAGATGACTTCTCTAGATTGAGTACTCTACTCCAGTTGCATTGATCAAAACTGATCATGGTACTGAGTTTGAGTCTCTTCTTATGCAAGAGTTCTGTAGGAAGGAAGGTATCAGACAATGCTTCTCAGCTCCTAGAACACCTCAACAGAATGGGGTCGCTGAAAGGAAGAATAGAACACTAATTGAATCTGCAGGCACATTACTTGCAGATGCTTATTATCCCCTATCCTTATGGGCAGAGGCTGTAAGCACAACAAATTATGTGCTGAATAGAAGTCTTATACACAAACTTAATAATAAGACTCCTTATGAGTTACTGAGAGGAAAGAAACCAAAAGTAGACTACTTTAAAATATTTGGATGTTTGTGTTATATTCACAACAATAATAAGAAACACATTAGAAAGTTTGAAGCCAAGTTTGATATGGGAATTTTTCTTGGATATTCCCAAGTAAGCAAGGCTTATAGTGTTTATAACAAATCTTCTTTAAAAACTGAAGAGTCTATTCATGTTTCTTTTTATGAAACTAACATGTTTTACAAGGAGAAGACTGCTTCTACCAGAGAAACTTTGCATGTACCTAATATGTATGAGAGGCTAAATGAGTTGACCCTCACCAATGAGGCTGTTACACATCCTCCTCAACATGTTGCTGAAGAAAGTGATGATCAAGAAACTGATGTTAATGCAGAACTAACAACAGCTAATCCTATTCAACCAGAGGAATTTATTCCCCAAGCTGTTGAACAACCAACTCCACCCACTGACTTTGTCACACTTAGAGATCACCCCACATCTCAAGTAATTAGAGACATGTCAGCTGGTGTACAGAGAAGGCATCAACTCAACTAAGATTTGATGCATGTCTGCTTCATATCTCAAAATGAGCCCCAATCCATTAAAGATACAGAGCAAGATCCACACTAGATCATTATAATGCAAGAGGAGCTCAATCAATTTGAGAGATATAGAGTTTGAGACTTAGTTCCAAGACCCAAAGACTACCTAGTCATTGGAACTAAGTGGGTATTTAGAAATAAACTTGATGCCAAAACTTTGCACCTAGTCAAGGATCTATCATAAGGAACAAAGAAAGACTTGTTGATCAAACATATAGACAATAGGAAGGCATTGATTATGACCAAACCTTTGCACCTGTTACCAGGCTCGAAGCAATAAGGATTTTCCTTGCTTATGCTACTTTCAAGAAGTTCAAAGTCTACCAGATGGATGTCAAAAGTGCAATTCTGAATGAGGAATTAAAATAAGAGGTTTATGTTGAACAACCTCAAGGTTTTATCTCTTCAACTTATCCCTCTTATGTTTATAGATTGCATAAAGCTCTCTATAGTCTAAAGCAAGCTTCAAGAGCTTGGTATGAAACCTTAGCTAGCTTTCTTTTAGAGCATAAGTTTTCTAGAGGCATGGTAGATAGGACTTTATTTTTCAAGAATCATAATAATAAATTTATTTTAGTACAAATATATGTAGATGACATTATATTTGGCTCTATAGATCCCAAACTATGCAAAAGGTTCTCCAACCTTATGTATTTTAAGTTTGAGATGAGTAGCATGGGTGAGCTTTCCTACTTCCTTGGCCTACAAGTGAAGCAGACTCCAGATGGCATTTTCATATCCCAATCCAAGTATGCTAAAGATCTAATCAAAAGATTTGGGATGGCTAATGCCACAGCTAAGAAAACACGTATGGCTACAAATGATGTGGTTGATTCTGATGAACAAGGAAAACCTGATGATCAGAAATTGTATAGGGCCATTGCTGGGTCCCATTTATATCTCACTACAAGTAGATCTGATATTATGTTTGCTACTTATCTTTGTGCTAGGTTCAAAGTGAACCCTAAATAATCTCATATAATTTTCTTAAAAAGAATTTTAAGATATATAAAGAGTTGCGCAAATCTAGGACTCTAGTATCCAACTGAGTCAGAATTTGAGTTAATTGGATACTTAGATCTGACTTTGCTGGATGTAGAGTGGACAGGAAAAGCACATCAGGAACATGTCAGTTCCTTGGTGCTAGACTTGTCTCCTGGTTTTGTAAAAAGCAGATAACTATGTCTACATCAAAAGTAGAAGCTGAATATATAACACCAGGCAGTTGCTGTTCACAGATGTTATAGATATAAAATCAACTCCTGGATTATAGATACACCTTAAATAATTCAACTCTATTCTGTGAAAGTACCAGTGCTATATCTATAGCACAGAATCCAGTGCATCATAGTAGGACCAAGCATATAGATGTTAGACATCATTTCATTAGAGATTGCATTGATAGGAAGAAAATTAATATTACCTTCATTCCCATTGATTTGCAAAGGGCAGGTATCTTCGAAAAACCTTGGATGAGAAGAAACATCTATCCTTTATGAATTAGCTAGGCATGATAACTAGTGATACTTTAATTAAATTCTCTGTCTGTGGTCAAAGAACTTGCCAAAATTCGTCGACATTAGATCGACGAACTGAGGAAATGTTCTTGAGATTTTTTGTCAACCTGAGATTGACAAACTCTCTGAGTAAGTCATTTTTCGTCGACCTGAGATCGACGATCTTGCTTTAGAAAATTTTCGTCGACCTGAGAATGATGAAAAGTTTTCCCTTCTTCTGACTGAGATCGACGAACTCTTTTGTCAATAAAATATTTCGTCGACCCTAGATCGAAGATTTCTTTTATTTTGTAGGACGGAGTTTGTCATTTCATATTCTGAAAAACCTTATAACTAGGTTTTCTTTGACCTCCATCCCGCGCTTTCAATTCCCTCGCACTTGATCTTTCTGTTTCCTTGTTGCAGGTGACTATGGCGATTTTGGCAGGTGCACTCGCAGGAAAGAAGTTCGATATGGGATTCGATATTGACTTTGAACTGCTTCAAAATTCTGACCAGATGTTTTTCGATATTTTGTAGTTGTTTGAGGAACTGCACCTGAAGAACCTGATGATGACAAGAATGAAGATAGTAGTGACTAAAATCAGAGAATGGGTTTACTCTTCATTGTCTCCAGATGTTGATACGATGGTTGGATCAATATCGGGTAGCACCATCCCTTTTACTCCTGATATTCTTACAAAAATTTTTAGCATAGTTAATGGAGAAGAAGAACTTGAAATTGATTCTTCTGAATTTGATGAGATGTTGACTTTGATGGGTTATTCTAGAGACAACCCCAACAAATTGTTGAAGAAACATTTGTCTGCCAGGTACAAATTTCTTGCAGATGTAGTTGGAAAGGAGTTGTTGGCCAAGCATACCGCCTATGATCATATTACTAGACAGCATTTTCTAGTTATGTGTGATGTAGTAAACAAGAAAGCAATTAATTGGGCAAGGATTCTATTCAATCTGATAAGGAAGAAAAACACCAAGAAAGAAGTGTGTTTTGGGAAAAAACTTAGCATCTTCCTCCAGGCAAAGGCCGCTGAATCACTGGTCACCTCGACTGTATTCATCAACGCCTCAAAGTGGCTGACCTGTGACTGATTTGGCAGGTGGGAGAGGAACATCCCAAAGCCATCCAGGGCTTCCTCTTCCAAGACTTCTTAGAGTACTAGGGATGTTCCAGCCGCTCCCCACCCTACAGAGGACAATTATATTCCTCCTCCTTCTCCACTCATTCAAACTCCTTCCACATCCTTCTAAAAAATCTCTACAGCTCTAGTTCATAAACCCACACCTCCTACAACTCCTGCTTCTCCCATCCACCCTTCTTCACCAGTTCATCAACCTACACCTCCATAATCCCCCATTTCTTCTCAAGTACAATAACAACAACAACAACATCTAGAGCAAGCTCTTTCACCAGTTTCTATTACTCCTCTTTTGTCCCTCCTTCCTTCTTATCTTATAGATATACCTCCACTTAAAAATTTAACATCACTACCATCATTTAACCTTCTTTCATCTCCAAGCCATTCTTTATCTCCTCCAGATTAACTTATGACAGACTGTCATCCCTCATCCTCTTCTATCAATCCATCTGTCTCTACTCAGACCCCTCTAGAATTCATGGAATTAACTTCACTCTCTGTTTCCTCCATACTTCAATCCATCACACCCCTACTTCAACAACTTATAACAGAGCCTATTTCACCTCTTGCTTCTTCTATCTCCACTCTTGATGCTCAGCTTTCCGCCCTCCTTATCCCTCCTTCTTCTATCAGGGGCCTGGCTTCAGTTACTACTGAAACCAGGCACGGGGAGATACTCTGTGAAGAAGTAGCTCCAGCAGTAACAACACCATAAGCTCCAGTAGTAGCAGCAGTAACAATAGCAGATGAAGACATTGCTGATATAGAGATTCCTAATGTAGAACTTGATGAATTTTTCGATTCAGATTTTGAGTCAACTGAGTTACCTCTTTCTGTGGACATTCTTTATTGAGATTGTTTCATTTCTCCAGATCTTGAACTAAATTTAGTTCTTAATTCTTTTGATCTTTTGTATTGAGACTGTCTTCCTTTTGTCTCTTTTCAGTTTTGTACATATATAGTTTGTTATACAGCTCCTATCAGTTCAGAAATTTTACAACAGATTTAGAATAACTTTGAAGCTCCAAAGCCTGAACTTGTTTTAGTTTCGGAGGCTGAGCTTATCAAGGTCACGCCCTTGGTCACGCCCTTGGTCACGGGCGTGACACATGGGTCACGGGCGTGACACATGGGTCACGCCCGTGACAAGCCCGGGTGACCAATTCTGGGTTCGACGACCGTCGAACTGAGATCGACGATCGTCGAAGGGTGGTCACGCCCTAGGTCACGGGCATGACATATGGGTCATGGGCGTGACATGGTCATGAGGCAAAGTCTGCGCTCGGCGATCGTCGCGCTGAGATCGACGATCGCCGAAGGGGTCACGCCCTTGGTCACGGGCGTGACACCTGGGTCACGGGCGTGACAGGGCCGGGTAGAAAAATTCTGCGACCGACGATCGTCTCCCTGAGATCGACGATCGTCGAAGGAGTCACGCCCTAGGTCACGGGCGTGACGGGTCGGTCACGGGCTTGACCAACCCATGAACCAAAATCTCGGTCGATTTATTTCAGTTTTTGGGCTTCCTAGGGTTCTATCACGACCAACCGACTCCTAGGGGTCTAGCCGGAAATGGGATGTTACAAATCCCAATAAACAAAACAAAGATTTCGTCCCCGAAATCAAGGTTAAGCCTACGGGACTCTAATCGGGAAAAAGCAGCTTGTAACATCCCATGAGAATTGAAAGATTACATCTCCACGTTATGTTTGCTTTGTGCGGTTTCAAATTTAAGATTAATTCGCCCAATTAACTAGGTATATACACCCCAATAAACAAAAGATTGGCCCCTATTCTTGAAATTTCAGTCCTATTGGTTTAAAACAGGAAGGCAAATTGATTGTCCAGAGGGGTTGTGAGGTATACTTGACGAAAAAGTTCCGGGTATTTTTGCCGCATCAAGTCCTGTGGCTCCCATGTATGCTTCTCCTGCCCATGATTGTTCCACAGAACCTTGACTAACGGAACCTTCTTCCGTCGCAAGACCCGCACTGTTGTATCGTCAATCCTGATAGGTTCCAAATTGACTAACCGATCTGAGGCCACCGGGCCCTCTGCCGAGGAGATCAGTTGCTCAGGGCGTAGCAGTGCCCTCCGAAGTGAGGAGACGTGGAAGACGTCATGCAATCCCGCAAACTCCGGCGGTAGCTCCAGTCTATAGGCTAAGGGGCCGATCTGCTCCAGGATCCTATAAGACCCCATATATCTCGGATTGAGCTTCTTCAGCCCGCACACCCGCGAAACTCCGTGCATCGGCCGTATCTTCAAGAAAACTCGGTGTCCCACCTGGAACTCCACTTGACGTTGCCTCACATCGTAATATTTGGCCTGTCTGCTCTGGGCTTCCAACATCCTGTCCCGGAACAATCTAATCTGAGCATCTGTATCTCCCACAAACTCCGAGCCTAGCGCCTGCGGATCCTCATCCTGAACCCATGATAGTGGGGTCCTGCACCTCCTTCCATACAATGCCTCGTATAGAGCCATGCCTATGCTGGATTGATGAGCGTTGTTGTACGAAAACTCGACCAGTGGCAGCAATCTCTCCCAAGGCTCGCCACGGTCCAAAATACACAGTCGCAACAGATCTTCCAGTGTACGGTTGGTACGCTCTGTCTGTCCGTCGGTCTGAGGGTGAAAAGCGGTGTTGAATGTCAACCGAGAACCCAGATGGTCCTGGACTGACCTCCATTCCCTGGATGTAAACCGCCCATCCCGATCCGAAACGATAGTCTTGGGCACCCCATGATAACGCACAAACTGCTCAATGAACCTCCGTACTAATACACTGACCGGTGTGTCCTTTGCCACTGGAATGAATCTGGCCACCTTTGTTAGTTTGTCCACTATCACCCAGATCGAGTCATTCCCCGCACGGGATCGAGGTAGCCTATGTATGAAGTCCATGGCTATATCCTCAAACTTCCACTCCGGCATCGGAAGCGGCTGCAGCAAGCCTGCCGGGTTCCTACACTCTGCCTTCACGAGCTGGCAGGCCTCGCAATGCGTCACAAAGTATGTAATATCTTTCTTCATACCCGGCCAGTACATCGTCCTCTTCAAATCCTTTACCATCTTGGTGATCCCTGGGTGTACAGAATATCGGCTGTAGTGAGCTTCCGTCAAAATGTCCTCCCGGATCCGTCCTCCTGCTGGTATGTAGACTCTGCCCCGGAAGCACAGGAGCCCATCCCTCAAAGAGTAATCACCTGTCGTGCCTTCCTCTAAGGCTCGGAATATCGGCTCAGCTCTTTCATCCAGCATCTGCCCATCTCTGATGCGGTCTCGAATATCATCAGTAGTAACCATCGACCCCAGGTACTCCTTGTATAGCTCCAGGTCATCCTCAGACACTAGTGAAATCTGCATCTCCTCGAATGATCTAACCAACTCCAAGGCCATCAGCTGCGGGCCTACTCCTGTCGTACTCGCTCTCCGGCTCAGAGCATCCGCGACCATGTTCGCCTTCCCCGGATGGTAGTGCATGGTATACTGGTAGTCCGACAGAAACTCCACCCAGCGTCTCTGTCTGATGTTTAACTCCTTCTAGGTGTCGACGTACTTCAGATTCTTGTGGTCGGAGAAGATATCACAATGTACTCCGTAGAGATAGTGTCGCCAGATCTTAAGAGCAAAAATGACTGCCCCCATCTCCAAATCGTGCACGGGGTAGTTCTGCTCATGCTGCTTCAACTGACGGGAGGCATAGGCTATTACGTGCCCGTTCTGCATCAGAACGGTACCCATCCCCTGATAGGAAGAATCTGTATACACCTGGAACCCCTTCTTCCCTGATGGAAGAGCAAGGATGGGAGCCGAGGTGAGACGATCCTTCAGCTCCTGGAAGGCAGATTCGCATCGTGGCATCCAAATAAAAGGGGACTCCTTCTTCGTCAGAGACGTAAGAGGGAGGGCAATCTGAGAGAACCCCTTTATGAACTTCCAGTAGTAACCGGCAAGTCCCAGGAAACTTCGAACATCCGAGGCCGACTTTAGCGGTGGCCAATCCCGTACTGCCTGGACCTTCGCTGGATCCACTGCCAGACCTGCTCCACTGATGACATGGCCCAGAAAGGACACCTCCTTTAGCCAGAACTGGCACTTGCTGTACTTGGCATACATCTCATGCTCACGCAGCTTCTCCAAGGTCAAGGCCAGATGTCTCACGTGCTCCTCCTCCATCCTTAAATAGATAAGGATGTCGTCGATGAATACGATAACGAAGACGTCCAGATACTCTTCGAACACCCGATTCATCAGGGTCATGAATGCTGAGGGTGCATTCGTGAGCCCGAATGGCATCACTGTAAACTCGTACAAACCATATCTGCTGCTGAAGGCCGTCTTCGGGGTCCTCCTCCCGAATGCGAAGCTGGTAGTACCCTGACCTCAAATCCAGCTTTGAGAACCAATGGGCTCCCTCCAGCTGGTCAAATAGCTCGTCTATCCTTGGTAAGGGATAAGTATTCCGGACTGTCAACCTGTTCAGAGCCCGGTAATCTATGCACAGTCAAAGGGTCCCGTCCTTCTTCTTAACGAACAAACCGGAGCTCCCCATGGTGAAGAGCTAGGCTGAACGAACCCGGCCTCCACTAACTCCTGAAGCTGGCTTCGAACTTCCACAAACTCCTTTGGGGCCATTCGATAGAGAGCTCTGGATACCGGCTTAGCCCCCGGTACGAGCTGAATCTAGAAGTCCTTCTCTCGGTGCGGGGGTAGCCCTGGTAGCTTCTCCGGAAACACGTCGGCGAAGTCCCGCACTACTGGAATATCTGCAATGGAGTCCTTGGCCACGACTGCCTCAAAAAGGACCTGATAAACTTCTTCCCCCTGCAGGTTTGCCTTAGTGGCCTGCACAGAAGATAGTAAGGTACGGGGTGCTGGTATAATACCTTCGATGACAATGAATGAGTCGTCGTGCCTCACGGTGATCCTCTTCGCCACGCAATCGATCTGGGCATGGTTCCAATACAGCCAAGTCATGCCCAGGATCAGATCGTAATCTGGCATCTTCAGAACCGTCGCTGGTACCTCAAATACCTTCCCGCCGATCCTCGCTTCCATATTGCAATAAGCAGAGGTCATTATCTCTGATCCATCGGGTAGGCGCACCCTCATCATCTTCCCGGTGAATGGCTCCACACCTGCCAGTCCTTTCATGAAATCCTCCGACACGAACGATTGCGACGCACCAGTGTCGAAGAGGGTGTGAGCGGGCTTGCTGCTAACGAAGACTATGCCTGGGGTAATTAAGTGTCTTAGTATTCTTGTTGCAGTTGTCTTCACTTAATTTCTAAACAGGTTATGTCTAGAATACTAGTTTATATGAAAAAAATTTAAAAGTACTGCCATACCTGTGATAACCTGCTCCGGGTTCCGGGCCTGTGTCAGGTCTAGAGCATACACCTGCTCCCTCTCTGGCCTGCGGCCTCGATCCTGAAATTCTCGTCCTTGGTCCTGTCCTCGTCCGCCAAACTGTCGGGGAGGTGGAGCGCCCTGATGTGCTAGTGGGGGTGCTCGTCTCACAGGGCAGTTCCTCTTGATATGCCCCGGCTGGTTGCACTGATAGCATACCGGTGGCTGCTCTGCTGTCCTTGGCATTTCTAGCATCTGAATAGGCTGGGGAGCCAGTACCCCCTGGCTTCTCTGCTCCTGCCCAAACTCCTGATGATGCTGATCCCCGTTCCTTCTCTCCCCAATAACCTGGCCCCGAGGACGATCTCTACGACCTCCGATCACTGTATCATCAGCCGGTCTCTTCCTGCTCTTCACTATAAGCTGATCCGCCTCTCTCTTCTTAGCCATCTCCAGAATCCTGGCCAGACTCCCCTCTGAGATGAAAAGGAGGGCATGTCTCATGTCATCTTGCAGCCCCTTATATAACCTCCGGGCATAGCCAGCATCATCTAACTGGTAAGCGTCTGCATAGTGGGCCAGGTGAGTGAACTCCTGATAGTACTCCACCACAGTCCTGTTCCCCTGCCTCAACCATAGGAACCTATCCTCTAGGTCATCCCTCGCCGACTGAGGTACAAAATGTCCCAAGAGCGCTGCTCTGAACTCCTCCCAAGTAATATCAGCGCAGTCCATCCCCGCAAAAGTGGTGTCCAGCTGAGATTTCCACCACCTCTTTCGGTTTGACTCTAAGAAGGACACTACCAAAGCGACTGCCTCCTCCGTGGGGCATCGAATCCCTGCCAGCATCTCATAAATGGTGTCCAACCATTCCTCCGTACGTACTGCAGACTCCGTCCCCTGGTAAGCTGGAGGGGAAAGCCCCCGGAAGACAGTCATCCAATTGGCCCCGGGGTTTGGCTGTGGAGCCGGGGCTTGCTGAGCTCTGAAGGCCTCCATAATGGCCGTCAGTGTTTGCCCCATCTCCGTCTGTTGGAACGGAACTGGAGCTGGCGGAGGCGGGACCACATTCGAAGCCTGGGGTGTCCCCTGCTGCGACGTAGGGTTCCTCGCAGGCTACAAGTAAAAAAAATTCCATTTGTTAGAGAGCGAATGAATGGAATTTAAGAAGAGTTAGGATGGACTTTCACATGTGATTTCCCCTATGGGCACACCACTGCTTCCGCTGCTAGTTTGCCTGCAAACTAAGCTCGCACGGGGGTGGCCCAAGGTTTTGTTGACTACTTCTCTTTCGATCGAGGTCTCCTCTGATACCACTTGTAAGACCCCCCCCCCCTTTTTCTTTTTAAACCACCGGGGTCTTAGCCTAGAATTGCCGCTTTGCGGTGGCACCGACTCACGAGAAGGCAACCACTACAAAACGCCAATTCTGCCGGCCCTTTTCGATCACAAGAGAGAGAAGTAATTATACATAAAATGTAAACAAGTCCACAGAAAAATGTAAATAAAAGTGAAATCCCATCCCGTCCATCAGTAGATAATAACATGAAATAGATAAATGGGCTCGAGCCCAGTACATCAGAGTCCTCACTACAAATCACTCATCACGGAAGCTATAAAAATACTAATCACTCACGGAGCTGGTCGCAGGTGCACCAGTGCTAGACTGACCCACCTCCATCAGCACCGTACTCCGCTGGTGCTGGTCCCTGGACTGCTGGTCCTTATCTCCCATCTGGAGCTCCTGTAATGTTGTGGTTCGAAAACCATTAGTCATAAAGACTAAGCCCTATCATTCCCTACCCCTCCCCCCATGGCTCCTAAGTACCGAGCGGAGAGGAGGAAAGGGATGCTTCAAAGGTGGAGAATAATCAAGCAGATGACAAGGGAGCTAATCTAACAATTATTTAGAATAAAGTACAACTAGCAATCCTATGGTAGTAAATGGTAAGGAAGAGAAGTAGTAAGTATCAAATATATAAAAAGGCAGCTGGAGAACAGTAAGTAAACAAGCAAGTAAATAAGTAAGTAACCTTAACTTATATGAATGCCCATACAAACTTATAAGTTAAGGGGTCTTCTGCAAGGCTCCCATCGTATAAAAAGTCCCATACCAATTTATACATTGGGGTGTCGGTTGTATGCAAATATGAGTGTAGTGATATGCTATGCCATGATTCATGCAAGTGCAACACACGCACACGACTCTATGCACACAGACCTTTAGTTCCCCCTGTTCGGGCAGCTAGCTTCACTCCTAGGAACCTCCGTAGTGGCATACGGAGACAGTGGGTCGGGCCCCCCACTCCTAGGCGGGTATCCACACTACCGGGCCTAGCCCTTCCGTACGCCCCTAGAAGAACACAACCTAGAGTATCCGCGTACTACTGCTGGCTGTACCCACCAGACTTTCTTTGGCTAAGTGTCTCACACCGCCGAGTCAGCGTACTGATGTCGGTGTGAACGACAATCAGATACCGAAGACCCACCACCTTTATTCTGTACTCCAACCCTCGAGACCTCGGCCCCCCGGACTGTCCCGTTCGTGCATCTACCTTCAGAGCTACCCTCTGAATGGCAACCAAAGCAACTTATTCTATCTTCCTAGCTACCGGGGTGACTGTGTGTGCAACCCTAATTATACTAGTTGCTCTTTTAATTTATTATTCCTATGGTTTACGTTAGCCCAGGACTGCCCCCGGCATACCCCGTGAAGGGCTCTCAAAGGGCACTAAGAACCAAGACCGCCGCATTACGGCACGAAGTTCCCTTTCGCAAGGCACTTATTGTTATTGGTTGATCTCCCTAAACCCGATCCCCTTTTAGTTACTTTAGATCTAACCCTAGAGTATTAAGACTCTTCCATTCCTACCCGGGGTGGACGATCTTTCGTCGTTCCCGTACGCCACTTAACCTTAACCAGTCTCACACTCTACATATCCTGACTTCCAATAATGAACTTAATCTTAGCTTGCCCTAACCAACCAGCAACTACCAAAATTCCATTTCCCAAGTTCATTATTACTCTAGATCAGTTTCCGTGGTTTTACTATATGCAGACCATCCTAAGGTACATGAGGAGTATAAGGGGAGGTACTCTAATTTGTCTTCTGAATCTCCTATAATATTTACTGTAGGTCTACCATGACATAATTAGTCTAAATCCAAAGTTTCCAAATTTTCCTATTTATCAGGCATTTAATTTATTTATTCGAAGATTCCAAATGCCCTAGTATGAACATGAAGTGCAATAGTGAGCCAACAATAAATCATCATAAAATCAGTAAGAATCCTATGAGACATTTAAACTAAAATTCCAAGTTTTGAGAAATTCCAGAGGTGTTTAGGCCTATATTTCCTAATTTACCGTTTTAGGCCATTTCTACTATATTATGAAGAAAGTAATGAAAATGTGTATCCAAAAATCCCAAGAAAATTATAGAAGCTATATAGTGACCTAAAACCATCATAAACTAAGTACCATAATTTTTTTCCAACATTTGAACTCTGAATTTATTTTAATTCAAGATACTAATTTTCCTAACTTAATGAAGGAGGTACTGTTTTTATCCATCTAAAATTCCAGAGAAAATTACAGGGTGACTATCTTAATTTGAAACACCTACTGACCAAATTTCATAATTTTCCAAATAGTAATTGGGCCTTAACTGTATTTTTGACTACATATCACAATTAGTACGTTAAAGAAGTATGTACCAGAAATAATCAGTTAAAATTTCCAAGAAAAATACTGAAGGTATAACATACTATAAGATGCCCTAATCCAAGATTTCATAACATTCCAGTGAACAGAAATTCCATAATCATCAAAATAACTATCTATGGCACAATTAGAGTTGTAAATGAAGTACTGTTTAAATTAACCCAAAAATCTCAACAAAATTATATCATGGCTATTTGACCAGAAAATCTCTTTGCCCAAATTTTACTTGATTTGAAGTTCATTAGATAGCTTAATAATTCAAATTAAAGTTTGTGACCTAAACTAGGGTTAGGATTTTAGGTGGCCTAGCTATCTCCAAATACCCTAAACTTTAGTCCAGAGAACTATACTTGCCCTTTGGTTCTCTCCACCAAATTTTAAGTCAGTCCAAGGTCATTTGACTCCATGACCTTCACAACCCCAAAAAAACCACCATTAAGGGATTTTCCCTAGGATTCTAGGGCTACCCTACACCAAACCACTCCTACTCCCTTGGAGGGTGTGTCATGCCCTAAAGAGTCAGTGACCAAAATATCAGCCTCTGTTGAGGTGACATGGCCACTCAAATATCAAGGGGGTGTTTGATCCTAATTTATCCTATAAGGATCAACCTAGGTTGGACACAAACCTAATCAAAACACCTCCAAATGAGATGAAATTTTTACCAAAACCTTATGATAAAACCAGGGACCACTCACCAATATTTGGGAGGGTTTGGAAGTCATTTAGCCATCTAATTAAATTATGCTAGGATTATTGAATTTTTCTAAAAACTATAGAAAAATATTTCCCAAAAATCTTAATTTTTGGATAGCACCTAGATATATGTAAGATTAGGCCACACCACAAATTTCAAGTCATTTTGATGACTGGATTGGAGTGGGGAATTTTTCTAAGGTTAAGACAGCGCTATGGATAGACCACACCAAAAATTGTGCTGTAGTTTAACCAGAACTCCAAATCGAGTGAAATTAATTTTAAATTAAACTAGACTTCAAGGGCGACATTTTCTATGTTGACCACTTTTTATGTTTCAGCCCCTACAGGCTATAATTTTCAGTTTTAACCTAGTGTACAGTAAAGGGATTTAATTCCAAATTATACAATATATAATATGATGAAAATAACACTGTTCATCTTCTTCTTTACCCGAACCCGAACAAAACCAGAAAAACAATTATTCCTGTAGCTTTTCTAAAGCTATTTCCCGGCCACCCAGCCATCTCCCCGGCCGGCCACCACCACCATCACCTCTGATGAGGTGAGGGCTACCGTCGGGCGGCGGTACGGTCGCCAGAGAGGCGGTTTCCGGCGAACCCGCCACCATGAAAATTTTGGAAAACCATGGAAACGCTCACACGATCTGGCTCTTTTGAGCCCGATATCTCTCCTAATGATTTCTGAGATCTATCCGCAGAAGAAGAGGGAGGGGAGGACCTTGTTTGCGGGCTGGAGGCGTGCAAAGCGTCGGGAAGCCATTTGCGCGGTGGTGGCGTCGCCGGAAATTCTTCAACAGCAAGGGAAGGAATCTGAATTCATTTAATTGAGCGTGTAACCTTCTCCTCTTGCTCTTAGGAGTCTTTTATAGATCAGCATGTGGGAAGGGGAAAGGATGAAACGTTCATGGCCATTAATATTTCTCTTAATGACGTTTCGGTTATGGTAGATGCAGTTGAAATGCTGGAAACGAAGAGGTGTTTGCCAGGTGGCGATTTCCTATTGGACCAACATTTCCTTAATTTATTAAATAATCAGAGTAGGAAATGGCCCATAAATACTCCTGGTGTAACTTCCCATAATCAGAATTGATTACAACGTTGGTTACCGAAATATCCAGTCTAGCTGACGTTTCGGCCTTGGTCACGGGCGTGACACATAGGTCACGGGCGTGACAGGCCCGGGTGGCCAATTATGGGATCGACGATCGTCGAACTGAGATCGACGATCGTCGAAGGGTGGTCACGCCCTTGGTCACGGGCGTGACACATGGGTCACGGGCGTGACAAGCCCGGGTGACCAATTCTGGGTTCGACGACCGTCGAACTGAGATCGATGATTGTCGAAGGGTGGTCACGCCCTAGGTCACGGGCGTGACATGGTCATGAGGCAAAATCCGCACTCGACGATCGTCGTGCTGAGATCGATGATCGCCGAAGGGGTCACGCCCTTGGTCACGGGCGTGACACCTGGGTCACGGGCGTGACACCTGGGTCACGGGCGTGATAGGGCCGGGTAGAAAAATTCTGCGACCGACGATCGTCTCCCTGAGATTGATGATCGTCGAAGGAGTCTCGCCCTAGGTCACGGGCGTGACGGGTCGGTCACGGGCGTGACCAACCCGTGACCCGAAATC
The DNA here is from genome assembly GCA_039513925.1 of Platanthera zijinensis. Lineage (NCBI taxonomy): Eukaryota > Viridiplantae > Streptophyta > Magnoliopsida > Asparagales > Orchidaceae > Platanthera > Platanthera zijinensis. The sequence continues at coordinate 205,920,575 of CM077078.1, forward strand.
TCGGTCGATTTATTTCAGTTTTTGGGCTTCCTAGGGTTCTATCATGACCAACCGACTCCTAGGGGTCTAGCCGGAAATGGGATGTTATAGAGCTCGACGATATTCAAACTCAGGTCGACGATTTGTTCTCTTCAGACAAATTCTCAGCTCGACGAACTCAGAGTGCAGATTTGGCAAGTATTTCTCAGTTAGCAGTTCGCAGAGCTCAGGTCGACGAACTGGAATTCTCTAGTCGACGATCTTGGTCTCAGGTCGACGAATTCTGTTCAGAGTTCGACATTTTCTGTCCGAGTCCAGAATGAGTTTTTCCCTCCTTCTGCTCCTTTATTTTCTCATTTATTAGCAGTATTATTCTGAGTATTTAATGCATATATTCATCTGAATATTGCCATTATTGGCTGCATTAAATATGGTATTCATCAGAATATTTACTTGCTTATTCTATCAAGGATAGTTGGGGAAACTCATAAATGTTTTATTCCAGCTATTTTGAATTCTCCAGATCTGCCAGCATTTAAGGAAGTTATTCAAAATTCAAAGGAGAATTAATTGACAAAATATTAAAAAGAGATTCTCTCTTTTCAAAGATACAGAGACAAGAAAAGAAAAAGATACATCACAGAGAACATTCAACGACTAGACCTCTCTTTCATTCTATCTTAGCGCTTTTTCATTCTTTGCCAATACTCAAGACTAAAGAAGAATAATCATATGAAATCAAGAGTCTTCTTCATCTTAAGTTCCAGGAATCTACAGAAATCTTTGATTTAACATCAGTCAACTAGATTTCCTGGACATTGGAAGATCAAACCTGAAGACCTACTCACCCTAAAGCAAAGCTCATTCTTCTTGAACCTTCATCTTCTCGGGTGGAGCTTTGACACCTTCAGCATCCACAAAGTCTTCTCAAGTTGATTTGAGAAAAGAGAAGACTAACATCAACCTCTTTCCACCCCACTGTATAGGGTTTTAACTCCCTTCAAAAGTTAGGCTGGTTCACAAGTCTCCTTCCAAAAGACTTGAGATTGGTTTTTGAGCACCTAATTAAAAGCTCATAGGTGGCAGTCACCTGATCAAAACCTGTTAGTGGATTCCTACTAGGGTGGTAGAAGAGTGGATGTACCCAAGTTTAGGGGAACCACTATAAATTTCTTGTGTTGTCTGGTTGCACATTTTCTATTTGTTTTGTTCTTTTTGTGTTTGTGATTGCTGGAATAGTTAGCCTATTTTCACTTGCTTAACTACTATATTATATAACTATTTTCACTCTGATATAAATTAAGAATAAACAAAAATTTGTTATACTCTATTCACCCCCACCCCCCACCCCTAAAGTAATCAGATCTAACCCCTCCTTTCACATACAGAAAAATCCCCTCCCGCTGAACCATATCCATCTTACCTCCATTCTGACCAAGAATCCCCTCTTCATCAGTCCCCTGCTGTAGACATTCAAGAAAAAGAAACAGTTCTGATCTCTGATGAGAAAGAAGAAACACCTTAACCAGCTGAGGCTCCCTAAAGAGCCTAGATTTCTCTCTTCCTACCATTCTTGGTGAGGAAGGAGATATTTTGATTCATACTACGAGAGCCCAGAGCTCAGTTGTCATTGAAGAAATAGTTCTATGGACTGCTCCTCCTCCTGCACCTTCTCAGGTTGAAACACCTTCTGCTGATAATATTTTGAGTAAGATAAAATTGATGCTAGCTATGCAAAGAGCTTATTTTGATGAATATCTGAAAGGTGTAACTGAAAAAGTAACTGCTTTAGAAAAGGAGATAAGCAGAGGATTTGCAAAGATACAACATAATACGAATAAAATAAAACACCTCTTCCAAATAGGTCGGAAAGCTCTAGACCACACAATGACCAGTATTGGTCAGGTGATGGATCAGTCAGTAACCCTTGCAAACAATCAGATCCAACTGGAAAAGAAAGCTCAAGAGCATTCCTTCAAGATATGTGAAGAAGTAGGAAAATTCAAAGAAGATGTTATAGGAACCCTATCTATAGAAGTCAGAAAGGGGGAGAAGCTAGTAAAAGAATACTTGGACAAATCAGATAACAACATGGAAACTGTTTGGAAAGCAAAGTTGACTGAAATTCATGCTGATGTTCAAAATCAAATAGATGGTGTCAAGTTTCATACCTATAATACAGCTGTGTGGATGTATAATCAAATCATTCCTGATTTCCAGGTCGATCCAAATGTTATTCCTCACCATCTGAATCTAATTGATCAAGATTCTCCAGTATAGAGCCAACTCTCTCTCCAAGACCTGAAGGCTCAGATGCACCACCTCTAGATACATATGCTCAAGTTTGGGAAACTGACCAGACAGATGTGTCTCGTCAAGCACCTCCTGAAATACAAATTCCCAAAATAAGAAAATATGTTGATGGAGCCTCTGCCAGCAAGTCCATTCCAAATCCAAAAGCTGAAAAGAGAAGAACACAATAATTTGCTTTAATTTGGAGCCCAACTTCTAAATCTTTAATCCTTGATACTCTCAAACTAGTTATGGATTACAATGAAAGCAGGACTGAACATTATAGCTCTCATGAGTGGGAACTGTATGAGAAATCCTTAACCAAGAGAAGACTTTATGGTAAAGAGTATGGTAAGAATAACCCCAAGGCTCCTCCAAAACCTCCAAAGTAATATCCCAAGCCTTTCAGCTACCAAAAGAGACAGCAAGACAAGAGAGACAAAACGTAACATTAACAGAGCTACTGGAAGCTGATGTTGATCAGAAAGTTTACTTATGAGATTTTGTTGAATTGGATTTCGTGGACATTTTCTATATATATAAATCTTCTATTTTGATGATCTGATTTTTCATTGCTTAGCTTTTCTCAGTATTACTGTGTTTACAAGTCAATATGTTATGACTATCTTGATGTTATTCACCTTAGTATAGAGGGTTCTTACTTCTACAAGTAGGAGGAGATTGTTGGGTATTGTATCCACAATAATCAAGATTTGTATGAAGTCACCCTTGATCTAAGATGAATTAAGTTGTATTTGATGTCCTTATTGAGTTATGTGTTTGCAGGATATAAATGCCAAGTGTAGACCAATGTCAGACAACAATGAGTCACCAAACACAGGACCATACAATGTAATCCCTCATTGTGTGATCCATGGTGTTGACTCATGTGTAGCCTCTCTATTGGGACACACTTCATTTTCAAACACTAAAGCAATGGAAGGAAGAATGGTTGCTGATTTTATTTGAATAAAAATAATTTTCAGGATGCAAAATTTTTTCTAAGTCCATTACTCTAGTAGTATATGTTGTACTCGAGTAGTGCTGGAATGAATTCTTGAGTATACTAATTAAAGTTCTCGAGTAACAAAAATCACTCTCGAGAAAGCTAAGTCCATCACTCAAGTAAGCATCTAAGTACTCGAGGACTACTTATCTATGTCTCGAGTTTACTAAATAATTCATTTCATAAATTTTAAGTGTTATACTCGAGTAGTAGAAGCCAGTACTCGAGAAGGCTAAGCCTTGTCTCGAGAAGTCAGAGGACCATTACTCGAGTAAGAAGAAAATTTGTTTCGTGAAGAATTCTGGTTCTCAAGAGTCATATTAGTTCTCGAGAAGTTTTACTAGTTCTCGAGTAGTATAAGTCACTTCTCGAGAAGCCAGGATTCATGTTCGAAATTTCTCTAAGTCTTATTCTCAAGAACCTTACACTCTTCCTCTCGAGAGTCAGAAGTTAGTACTTGAGTAGTATATAAACCACTCGAGGAATGCAGAACATTTTTTCTGAAATTTTGTTAAGTCCAGATAGAATCAATTTCAAATTATTCTCAATGATTATTTGTCTACGTGTACTATCTCTATGATTATGACCGTTAGGCTTGTCCTATAAAAGGTCTAATCATTTCGACAAACCCTAAGAAGAGAAATCAAAGAGATAAAAAATTTTTCTGAATCGTTCTTCATTCTAAATCGGGAAGCCGTCGCCGCTCTTCATCGACGATCTCGTCGCCGCTCCTTCTCTGATTCCTGTGATATAGAGCAAGTAGAGATCAACAGATCAAGATGCTTTTACTTCTAAAGAGTCATCTCTTGATCGTGTTGATCTAAGTTTTCAGATCAAGAATATTTTCGGCTTGTATTCTTCATTCAGTTTCTGTGAAAGCTTCAAAGTTCAAGAAAGAAGAAAGGCTAGAGATTCAGATCTAGGATATTGTGTTTGTATAATTTTTGTTTACAACATTTTTATCTTGAAGGAGATTTTGTCTCTGAGTGTTGTAGGAAGTTTTTCTTCCGAGTATAGATCCGTTTTGTGGATCAAGTTATAGGGGCATTGCTCCGAGTTGTAGGATTGGTTTTCAATCCGAGGTAATAGTGAAGTAATCGAGTCTAGCGTGTTGCTAGATCGGTGAAGTGGATAGTGGACGTACCCAAGATTGGGGAACCACTATAGATCTGGTGTTCTCTGTGATTTGTTTGTTTATTTTCTGCACTTCGTTCGTTTAATTTTTATACCGCAAAAAGACGCAGACCTCACCTATTCACCCCCCTCTAGGTTATTTAGGTAGACAAATAAAAACATCAGATCTAGGAACCTTTTGAGCTTTTGATCAGGTGCCCAAAAACCAATCTAAGCCTTTTGATCAGGAGACTTAACAACCAAAAAGGGCTAACTTTTGAAGGGAGTTAAAAATCGTGTACACAGGAAATGGAAAATAAAAATATGTTGTCTTTTTTGTCTCAAAGCTCTGAGAAGACTAGTGGACTTGATGATGCCAAAGCTCACCTTGAGTTGTATGAGTTTGCTCAGGAGTGGAAGCTTTGCTTTAGGGTGTAAGCCTTCAAATGATGTTGCTCTTCAAGATCTTAGACTGATTTTGATTGTTTGTTTCTTCAAATCCTGAAGCAAATGAAGAACACTGAGTGTATGAAAGCTGTATTGTTCTTCAATGTCTGCTAATACTTTTTGACTGGATCACTTCTCTTGTGATTGTTATTTTTGATCTGTGTATCTCTCTCAATCATAAATTCTTCTGAAAGAAAATCACTTTATATATGTTTTTGGATTCAAGACTATTTGAATTTTAAATCTTTCCTTTGAAATCCTCTGTAGAAATTCTGTAATTTTGAATGGCTAATATTTGTCTTGAATGTATTTCCCTAACTATCCCATTGAATATAGTAGAGCAATAAATATATGAAAACCATAATTAATGCTACCCAGAACGGCTATATTTTTGAGAATATTGAGCATTAATTATCAGAGCATTACTGTCTTAATATAATAGAATTTGAAATCAAACTAATAGTCAAACTGATAAATTGCATAGAAGAATAGTCGAACAAAACCTTGAAAGAGTTAGTTGAACTCAACAATGATTTCGTCGACCTGAATTCCAAGTTTGTTGAGCTAAGACTTCTCCTTCGTCGAGCTGAGCTTCAAGATCATCGAGCTGAAAATATACTTGCCAATTTGATCTCCAGGTTTGTCGAACTGAGATAGTCCTTCATCGAGCTGAACTTCTGATATGAGATCATAGTTCGTCGATCTCAACTGGACTTTTGTCGAGCTCAACTCAGAGAAGGAACTCTGAGTTCGTCTATCTATGATCGACGATCGTCGAGTTGAGTTCAGCTATCGTTGAACTACTTTCCTGCAATCATTTTAACTTCAATTCCTTTGAGGTTTTCTATCTCTAAAGTCTTCTGAAGTGGAGTACTGACAGTCTAAGTTGGTGTTGCTGACTTTGACCCTGGAAAACCTATGACCCTAGACTATATATGTTGGGTCATTCTAAGCAATCCTAATAGTAGTCCTTACCAAAATCCAAACTCGGGTTCCAACACGTGTCACCCGCTTCTTCATCCCCTCAGTGTCCTGTGGGTCACCCAGATATTCCGAGATGAGATCCGTAGAAGGGGGAGGCGAATACCCCTCGCTGATGTCGACGTCGGAGGAGGAGAGGGAATTAAATCCTACGTAAGCAAGAGAGATCAGAAAAATCAAGCGGTCTTAAGTAAGAAAGTATACAAACTCACAGAGGGTTGGCACGTCCCCGTGTCGACAGGCGGTCGGGAGGAACCCTGCTGGCCCTAGAAGAGGTTGCCTTCAAGGGCTGCGAAAGATTTCCCAAGCCCAGGACGGACTGGCAGCAAAGGAATCATAGGATGGACATGCACTTGAATCGAAGGGCTGGTGGCCCGCTCGGTTATCAGTGGGGAGGATTTCACCAGTCCCCTTCAATCGACTCCAATTTCACGAGGTGTCTCCTACAGTGAAATTAATCAGAATCAGAGTGACGAGTCAGACAGGAGGTCCGCATTCCTCTTGGGCGACCTCGGCACCGACCGCCGAACTAGACGCAGGAGTGTCATTCGTAGGAGACCGCTTGACAATTTTTCCTTATTTTGCCTGAAGAGGTGGACGGGGGATCCGCGTTCCAGCCACGGGGCACCTTCAAGGACCTGCTCCCACGTCACCTCCCTCGTGGCCGCTAGGCAGGCTTGCATCTCTTCAGAAACTGGCATTTTTCAGCTACAAATCTAAAGGATGGCTAGAGAAAGAAGGCGGGATTTTCCTGTAGGCTCGATGGCATATTTATAGCATATAGGTGGGATCCACTGAAAGATTCCCTCCAGCTTAGCAAAGCACTCACCTAACAAGTGAGGTTGGATGATTCTTTCCGAGCTTTGCAAAGCTCAAAAATAGCGGGGATTTTGTACATCCCCGTGTTTGTTGAGTGGGTCCATCCGGCTAGGAGAGCGAGCCAGGGGGCCCAGCCCGCATTAGTACAGTAGGCAGGTGTGTCTAGATGGCCAGCTTGCTCTCGCCAAGGCAAGGCAAGCGAGCTGTGCGAGCCAGCCCATCCAACCCGCATCTGTCTAGGAGACCTTATTATCGGTCCGCCTCCAAATATGGTTGGCGAGCCATTGTGTCCCAGCTTATGCTCGCCTAGAGATAGAAGGTGAGCTGCGGTAGCCAGGCTGCGTCTGTCTAGTAGGTTGGCGAGTTGATCTCGCGTCCGCCCAGTAGGTTGGTGAGTTAGTCTCGTGTCTGTTTAGTAGGTTCGCGAGTTGATCTCATGTCCAAGAAACGCACCCCGTGGGGTCCAGAGGCAAATTACCTGGATGCCCTCGCTGGGTGTGCGTATAGCTTTCCAGAATAACCGAGTTACGTTTTTGGCAGACCACTTTTGGCTGTGTATTGCTATTTTAAACAGCGGAGGTTGGCTATTTGCAGGCTGTTTTAAGAAATCTATAAATAGACCCAAGGGGTACCTCAAAAGGCATGCTTACTTGTGCCCCCCCCGGTCTTCTTGCGCTTTTGAGGTATCCTTAGCTCGGCATTTGGCTAGGGAGGGGAAGCACTCTAAGATCTTCCGGGTGTATGGTGGGTCCTCCAGGCCGAGCCCTTGGGTCTGTTCCCTATTCTTTTCCCTCAGTTGTTGGCCCCTGAGAGAGAAGTAAGTGTGCGATCACCCCTTCCCCATGGGTGAACTCCACAGAGACTGACTTTTCGATTTCCACATATCTCATACTAGCTTATATGATAGGGTGACAGGTTACATGAAGGTATATGTGTAGTGATATATTATGTCATGATTCATGCAATTGCAACACACACACACAACTCTATGCGCACAGACATTTAGTTCCCCCATTTTAAGAGCTAGCATCACTCCTAGGAGCCTCCATAGTGGCCAACAGAGACAGTGGGTCGGGCCACCCCACTCCTAGGCGGGTATTCACACTACCAAGCCTAGCCCTTACATAAGACTCTAAAGGACACACTAGAGTCACCACGTACTCTGATGACCAACCGCTAGCCTTTTCCTTGGCAAAGTGTAAACCACACCCGTCGAGTCATCGTACCGATGTCGGTGTGAACGATCGTCAAACACCGTAGACCCACCACTTTATGCACATGCATCCATGAATTCCCAAGCAATCAGCTCCCGGACTAACCTGTCCGTTACAACTACCTTCCGAGCCTTCAGCTCGTCGGGCTAACTTGCCCATTTCCACAACCACCGAGCCTACCGCTCTGATAACCCAACTAAGCTAACCTCCCAAGACATCGGGATGAGTGAATGTGAAGTACTTGTATTTACTAATTGCTCTTTTATCATTTTATTCTGTTATTCTTACAGTTTAGGATTAACCTTGGAGTGCCGAGGGCATTCCCTATGAAGGGCTCTCGAGGGCACTAGGAACTACGATGGTCTGAATCCCAAAGCTCCCTTTCGTAAGGTACTTATTATTGGTTGTATCTACCCATGTCTTGAATTTACTGATCTTACACTTGATCTAACCCTAAGTGTATTTAGACTTTCTCTAAGGGAAAGATGATCAATCATCGATCCCGAACACAACCTTGCCCCTAGTCAACCAGGCTCTCACAACCTGACTCCCATTGGTTACCTTATACACACTCAACCAAATTAAGTACACCAACTACCCCTTTAACCCATACCAAGGTTCACATGATTCCTTTGTTCTATAATTTTACTATGTGCAGACCTAATGAACTATATGGTATGCAAGAATGGTGACCCCTTCAAATGTTCATCCAAATAATATAAGATTATTACTCGGGGTTGAAAGTGAGGGTAAGATCTATCTCAACTCTAGAGGGGGGTGAATAGAGTTTACTTAAAATATTTTTTGAATTATTAAAATAGCACAAATTAAAATTCTATTTAAGCTATAGTGTAGAGTGCTAACAGAAACTTAAAAACTGAAAGGAAAAGGACACAGCACACAGCAGACAAATCACACAAGCAGAACCAGAAGACACAAGGAAATATAGTGGTTCCCCAAAACTGGGTACATCCACTCTTCTACCACCCTTGGTAGGAATCCACTCAGGACTGAGTTGATCAGGTGTCCTGACACCAATGAGCTTTTGATAAGGTGCTCAAAAACCAAAGCTAGATTTTTCAGAGCTTTATATTGACAATTTATGACCACAGCCTAAATTTCAAGATTATTCAAGGTCATATGATTAGGGAATAAAATCATGATAAAAAGTACACTATTTGGTCTTAAGATATTTCATAGGAGATGTAAGTTCCTAAAAATCCTAATTTCATTTCCTAGGGCTTATATCCACCCTAGAAACTCAACCACAAAGTTTCAAGACATTCCAAGGACATATGGTCCCACGTCCTTTAATAGGATCAATATCCAACCCTAGGGTTCACACTAGGGTTCTAGGGCATCTCAATCCCCAAACCACCTAAAATATCTTGTGGGGGTGTTTTATGTGACAATAAATCAGTGGCCAAAGTTTCACCAAGTTTGGATGAATATTAGCTAAGTAAAGTAGGGACATCAGAGTTTAATCCTTAAGTAGCTACTCTCGCATTATACTCTTCCTCCATTCGCTTAGAGTATACTCATATCTTAACCAGATTTTTACCTAAGGTCACTTTTGACCAGGATACGCTAAGAATCGTCATGATAAGTCAAGTTTCCTTGTTGGGTAGACCTAGCTCATTGATTTATGGACTATATATTGTGATCTTTATACATGGGCACACCACAGCTTCCGCTGCTTAGTTTGTCCCCAAACTAATGCCCGCATGGGGTGACCCAGTGGTTTGTGGACTTCTTCTCTTCGGATCGAGGTTACCTCTGATACTAGTTTGTAAGACCCTATTTTTTTTCCTTCACCACCGAGTTTTATGCCCAGAACCACCGCCTTAAGGTGACTCCAACTACCAAGTTAGACGCCACCGCACGGCGCCGATCCTGCCGGCTAAAACGATCACATCATAGTAGGCCAACAAAAGAAAAATAAATGAGTAATACAAGTCCACAAATCACAGCTCACAATCAATATATATATAAGAGCAATACTACACAATGAGTACAAAGTATGAAAGAGAGTAGAAAAATGGGCTTAAGCCCGGTACATGTCTAATATAAATAATCTCTCTCTCAAAACTCACACATCAAGCGGAAGCAAACTGAAAACCATCCTCGACCTATTGTCGAGTAGTAGCGATAGTGCGCAGCAACTGCTCCTCAATTCCTACCATCCTCCTGTGATTGGTGCATCACCTCAAATCCCTAAAATGATGTGGTCCACCGACCATTAGTCAAAAGACTAAGCCATTATCATCCTCGCCTCACCCCAATGACTCCTTGCTAGGCACCGTGCGGGGAGGAGGAAAGGAAAGATATTTAAGGTGGAGACTGCACAAGAGTAGGCGACAACTATCCTAGCAGGAGTATGTACAAAAGAACTATAACAATGAAGCAGTAATGTAAACAAGGTAAAGATAGAGAAGTAAATACTTGCTACACTATAAGTAATAAAAGTACAAGTAAGGTAAGCTATGAAATAAGTAACCTTAACTAATAAAAATGCACATATAAACTTATAAGTGAAGGGATCTTTTGTAAGGCTCCCATCGTATAACCTATCCCATACTAGCTTATACGATGGGGTGACAGGTTACATGCAAGTATGTGTGTTGTGATATGTTAAGCAATGATTAATGAAAATGCAATACACACACAAGGCTCTATGCACACAGACCTTTAGATCCCCCATTTTGGAAGATGGCTTCAATCCCAGGAGCCTCCGTTGTGGCAAACAGAGATAGTGGGTTGGCCCACCCCACTCCTAGGTGGGTGTTCACACTACCAAGACTAGCCCTTACGTATGCCAAGTACTATGCTGGCTTCACCACGTACTATGCTGACAAATCGTCAGTCTTTTCCTTGGCTGAGTGTAATCCACACCCGCCGAGTCATCGTATCGATGTCGGTGTGAATGACTATCAAATATCATATACCCACCACTTTATGCGCATGCATCCATGAATTCCTGAGCCATCGGCTCCCCGAACTAACCTTTCCATTACAACTACCATCCGAGCCTTCGGCTCGTCGGGCTAACTTGCACATTTCCACAACCACTGAGCCTACCGCTCGGATAACCCAACCAAGCTAACCTCCCAAGACATTGGGATGAGTGAATGTGAAGTACTAGTATTTACTAATTGCTCTTTTATCATTTTAGTATGTTATTCTTACAGTTTATGATTAACCTTAGAGTGCCCAGGGCATTCCCTATGAAGGGCTCTCTAGGGCAGTAGGAACTATGATGGGTTGAAGCCCAAAGCTCCCTTTCGTAAGTTATTTTTTGAAAGAAAGAGTTAGACCTGATTTACTCTAGAGGGGGGTGAATAAAGTAGTTAAAAACTTTTGTTGTTTAAAAATTAATTAGAGTATAAAGACTAGTGAATACCAAGATTATCAGTAAACAAGAAAACAACCTAAGTAAAACTAATCTAACTTAGAACAGAGATTTAAGATATCACAGCCACAACAAGAGCAAAGATAAAAGGGCAACCAGAAAACACAAGAACTTTTATAGTGGTTCCCCAACCTGGGTACATCCACTCTTCTACCACCCTGGTAGGAATCCACTAACAGGTTTTGATCAGGTGGCTGCCACCTTTGAGCTTTTGATCAGGTGCTCAAAAACCAATCTCAAGTCTTTTGATCAGGAGACTTGCAAACCAGGCTAACTTTTGAAGGGAGTTAAAACCTTGTATAATGGGGTGGGAAAAAAGATTATGTTAGTCTTCTCTTTTCTCAAAAACAACTTGAGAAGACTTTGTGGATCCTTGATGATGCCAAAGCTCCCCCTGAGATGTTGAAGGTTCAGGAAGACTGGAGCTTTGCTTTAGGGTGTAGGTCTTCAGTTTTGATTTGCCAATGTTCAGGAGCAACAGGTTTTGGAGTCGGTCAGCCATTCCAGGACGACAGGGCCTGAAGGGACGGTGCCATCGCTACTGTCTGTTACAGATATGAGTGTTGAGAGTTTTTGTTGTATCCCTTAGAAGAAATTTTATAACTGTACTTTGATATTATAGAAGAATATGTAGCTTCTCTTCTATATACCTTTGGATATATAACTTGTGTCGATTGACTTCTTGTATATTCTTTTTGTTGGGTTGGCATATTTATATTGATATTGGTTATAGCCAGCAGAATGGGCGTCTTGTGATACAGGCTAGCCCCAGTGTTAGTGCTACCCCAAGGTGGCTGTTCTAGGCATAAGACCCCTCTCGTTCCGTGTTTTGTGTTCCGGGAGGGGGTCTTACAAATGGTATCAGTTTGTCACGATCCTCAACTAAAGAAGTCATTCAATAATGGGCCACTCCCGCTCAACAAGTCAGTTAGGGGACAAACTGACTTTGCGGAAGCAGTGGTGTGCCCATATGTAATTCACACTATGTTTGTCCAACTCTGACCTTAAGATTAGGAAAAAGAAAAGAAGTAATAAGAACAATAATCAGAACAATGTTCAGTAGATTTTGTCAAACTAAGATCGACGAAAGGTGTACAGTTCGTCGAACTCTAGTCGACGAACTCAGAACGCAAACATGTACTATAATTATTCTCTGAACTACGATCGACGAAACCAGTATGGTTCGTCGACCAGAGATCGATGATATTGGGGCTCAGAAAATAAATATTTTCATTCTCTGAGTGGAGCTCAACGAACCCATCCCCGTTCGTCGAACTCAGGTCGACGAACTCACAAGAATTCGTCGAATGCGGATCAGTATAACATATATCTCAATCCTTTCGAAATCTATAATCCAACAAGAACATTTAATAATAAATTTAATCATTGGATTATCCCACCTAGGAAATATCATCCTTTAGGTTATAAAAGCCAGCCTGAATACTCTTACATTTCTAGTTTTAATTATATGAAGAAAGAAGGACCCAAGGTAACCTGGGTCAGAAATGACTAATCTGTTTAATTGCAAGTAAAATACTTTTCTACCACAGAGCAACAGTGGTATTTGGACAGTGGCTGTTCTAAGCATATGACTGGAAATAAGACCAACCTAACACACTACAAGGCAAAGCTAGGACCAAATGTAATATTTGGTGACTCCAACTGTGGCCAGACTGAAGTCTATGGTAAAGTTAAAGTTGGAGCTGTTACCTTCAGGAATGTAGCATATGTAAGTGGACTGAAGCACAACCTCATCTCCATAAGTCAATTATGTGATAAAAGGTTTCAGGTATCATTTACTAAAACCTCTTATATTATCACTTCTTTGGACAATAATGTAGTATTGACTTGCACTAGAGTAAGAAATATTTACTTAGTTAACTTCCAGTCAGCCAAATCTAAAATTTGCCTATTTAATTCAACTAGTAATAACAATGACCTTTGGCATAGGAGATTAGGTCATGTTAACTTGAAAAACATTGCCAAATTAACTAGGGACAACCTTGTTAGAGGTTTGCCTTCTTACCCTACAAGAAAGAAAGCCTTTGCAGGGCTTGTCAATTAGGCAAGCAAACTAAAAATAGTTTTAAATCATTAAACAAAAGTGACTCACCTAGGATATTGTACTTACTACATATGGACCTTTTTGGCCCTATAGCAATACAAAGTTTAGGAGAGAAATCTTATACTTTAGTGATTGTAGATGACTTCTCAAGATTCACTTGGGTTTTCTTTCTGAGGTCTAAGTCTGATAACTTTAAGATTCTTACAGACTTTCTCAAGAACATACAGATTGAGTACTCTACTCCAGTTGCATTGATCAAAACTTATCATGGTACTGAGTTTGAGTCTCTTCTTATGCAAGAGTTCTATAGGAAGGAAGGTATCAGACAATGCTTCTCAGCTCCTAGAAGACCTCAACAGAATGGGGTCTGAAAGGAAGAAAAGAACACTAATTGAATCTGTAGGCACATTACATGCAGATGCTTATTTGCCCCTATCCTTTTGGGCAGAGGCTGTAAGCACAACAAATTATGTGCTGAATAGAAGTCTTATACACAAACTAAATAATAAGACTCCTTATGAGTTACTGAAAGGGAAGAAACCAAAAGTAGACTACTTTAAAATATTTGGATGTTTGTGTTATATTCACAACAACAATAAGAAACACATTAGAAAGTTTGAAGCCAAGTTTGATATGGGAATTTTTCTTGGATATTCCCAAGTAAGCAAGGCTTATAGTGTTTATAACAAATCTTCTATAAAAATTGAAGAGTCTATTCATGTTTCTTTTGATGAAACTAAAATGTTTTACAAGGAGAAGACTACTTCTACAAGTGAAACTTTGCAGAGGCTAAATGAGTTGACCCTCACCAATGAGGCTGTTACACATCCTCCTCAACATGTTGCTGAAGAAAGTGATGATGAAGAAACTGATGTCAATGCAGAAATAAAAACAGCTAATCCTATTCAACCAGAGGAATTTATTCCCCAAGCTGTTGAACAACCAACTCCACCCACTGACTTTGTCACACTTAGAGATCACCCCACATCTCAAGTAATTAGAGACATGTCAGCTGGTGTACAGAGAAGGCATCAACTCAACCAAGATTTGATGCATGTGTTTTTTATATCTCAAATTGAGCCCCAATCCATTAAAGATACAGAGCAAGATCCACACTGGATCATTATAATGCAAGAGGAGTTCAATCAATTTGAGAGATACAGAGTTTAAGACTTAGTTCTAAGACCCAAACACTACCCAGTCATTGGAACTAAGTGGGTATTTAGAAATAAACTTGATGCCTAAGGATCTATCATAAGGAACAAAGCAAGACTTGTTGATCAAACCTATAGGCAATAGGAAGGCATTGATTATGACCAAACCTTTGAACCTGTTAGCAGGCTAGAAACAATAAGGATTTTCCTTGCTTATGCAACTTTCAAGAAGTTCAAAGTCTACCAGATGGATGTCAAAAGTGCAATTCTGAATGGAGAATTAAAAGAAGAGGTTTATGTTGAACAACCTCAAGGTTTTATCTCTTCAAATTATCCCTCTTATGTTTATAGATTGCATAAAGCTCTCTATAGTCTAAAGCAAGCTTCAAGAGCTTGGTATGAAACCTTAGCTAGCTTTCTTTTAGAGCATAAGTTTTCTAGAGGCATGGTAGATAAGGCTTTATTTTTCAAGCATCATAATAATAAATTTATTTTAGTACAAATATATGTAGATGACATTATATTTGGCTCTATAGATCCCAAACTATGCAAAAGGTTCTCCAACCTTATGCATTCTAAGTTTAAGATGAGTAGCATGGGTGAGCTTTCCTACTTCCTTGGCCTACAAGTGAAGCAGACTCCTGATGGCATTTTCATATCCCAATCCAAGTATGCTAAAGATCTAATCAAAAGGTTTGGGAAGGCTGATGCCTCAGCTATGAAAACACCTATGGCTACAAATGATGTGGTTGATTCTGATGAACAAGGAAAACCTGTTGATCAGAAATTGTATAGGGCCATTGTTGGGTCCCTTTTATATCTCACTACAAGTAGACCTGATATTATGTTTGCTACTTGTCTTTGTGCTAGGTTCCAAGTGAATTCTAAATAATCTCATATAATTTTCTTAAAATGAATTTTAAGATATATAAAGAGTTGCCCAAATCTAGTACTCTAGTATCCAACTGAGTCAGAATTTGAGTTAATTGGATACTTAGATCTGACTTTGCTGGATGTAGAGTGGACAGGAAAAGCACATCAGGAACATGCCAGTGCCTTGGTGCTAGACTTGTCTCCTGGTTTTGTAAAAAGCAGACATCTATGTCTACATTAATAGTAGAAGATGAATATATAACATCTGGCAGTTATTGTTCACAGATGTTATGGATATAAAATCAACTCCCTGATTATGGAAACAACTTAAATAATTCAACTCTATTCTGTGAAAGTACCAGTGCTATATCTATAACACAGAATCCAGTGCATCATAGTAGGACCAATCATATAGATGTTAGACATCATTTCATTAGAGAATGCGTTTATAGGAAGAAAATTAATATTACCTTCATTACCACTGATTTGCAAAGGGCAGATATCTTCACAAAAACCTTGGATGAGAAGAAACATCTATCCTTTATGAATCAGCTAGGCATGATAAATAGTGATACTTTAATTTATTTCTCTGTCTGTGGTCGAAGAACTTGCTAAAATTCGTCGACATGAGATCGACGAACTGAGGAAATGTTCTTGAGATTTTTTGTCGACCTAAGATTGACAAACTCTCTCAGTAAGTCATTTTTCGTCGACCTGAGATCGACGATCTGGCTTCAGAAAATTTTCATCGACCTGAGAACGATGAAAAGTTTTCCCTTCTTCTGACTGAGATCGACGAACTCTTTTGTCAATAAAATATTTCGGCGACCCTAGATTGAAGATTTCTTTTATTTCGTATGATGGAGTTTGTCATTTCGTATTCTGAAAAACCTTATAACTAGGTTTTCTTCGACCTCCATCCCGTGCTTTCTGTTCCATCGCACTTGATTTTTCTGTTTCCTTATTGCAGGTGACTATAGAGATTTCGGCAGGTGCTCTCGCAGGAATGAAGTTCGATATGGGATTCGATATTGACTTTGAACTGTTTCAACATTCCGACCAGATATTTCTCGATATTTTGTAGTTGTTTGAGGAACTGCACCTGAAGAACCTGATGATGACAAGAATGAAGATAGTAGTGACTGAAATCAGAGAATGGTTTTACTCTTCATTGTCTGCAGATGTTGATATGATGGTTGGAACAATATCGGGTAGCACAATCCCTTTTACTCCTGATATTCTTACAAAAAATTTCCGCTTAGTTAATGGAGAAGAAGAACTTGAAATTGATTCTTCTGAATTTGATGAGATGTTGACTTTGATGGGTTATTCTAGAGACAACCCCAACAAATTGTTGAAGAAACATTTGTCTGCCAGGTAAAAATTTCTTGCAGATGTAGTTGGAAAGGAGTTGTTGGCCAAGCATACCGCCCATGATCATATTACTAGACAACAGTTTCTAGTTATGTGTGATGTAGTTAACAAGAAAGCCATTATTTGGGCTAGGATTCTATTCAATCTGATAAGGAAGAAAAACACCAAGAAAGAAGTGTGTTTTGGGAAAAAACTTGGCATCTTCCTCTAGGCAAAGGCCGCTGAATCACTGGTCACCTCGACCGTATTAATCAACGCCTCGAAGTGGCTGACCTGTGCTTGATTTGGCAGGTGGGAGAGGAACATCCCAAAGCCTTCCAGGGCTTCCTCTTCCAAGACTTCTTAGAGTACCAGGGATGTTCCAGCCGCTCCCCACCCTACAGAGGAAAATTATATTCCTCCTCACCCTCCACTCATTCAAACTCCTTCCACATCCTTCTAACAAATCTCTACAGCTCCAGTTCATCAACCCACACCTACACCTACACCTCCTGCTTCTCCCATCCACCCTTCTTCACCAGTTCATCAACCTACATTTCCACAATCCCCCATTTCTTCTAAGGGAAATAACAACAACAACATCTAGAGCAAGCTCTTCCACTAGTTTCTATTACTCCTCTTTTGTACCTCCTTCCTTCTTATCTTGTAGATATACCTCCACTTCAAAATTTAACATCACTACCATCATTTAACCTTATTTCATCTCCAAGCCATTCTTGATCTCCTCCAGATTAACTCATGACAGATTGTCATCCCTCATCCTCTTCTATCAATCCATCTGTCTCTACTCAGACCCCTCTAGAATTCATGGAATTAACTTCACTCTCCGTTTCCTCCATACTGCAATCCATCACACCCCTACTTCAATAACTTATAACAGAGCCTATTTCACCTCTTGCTTCTTCTATCTCCACTCTTGATGCTCAGCTTTCTGCCCTCCCTATCCCTCCTTCTTCTATCAGGGGCCTGGCTCCAGTTACTACTGAAACCAGGCACGGGGAGATACTCTGTGAAGAAGTAGCTCCAGTAGTAACAGCACCATAAGCTCCAATAGTAGCAGCAGTAACAACAGCAGATGAAGACATTACTGATACAGAGATTCCTAATGTAGAACTTGATGAATTTTTGGATTCAGATTTTGAGTCAACTGAGTTACCTCTTTCTGTGGACATTCTTTATTGAGATTGTTTCATTTCTCTAGATCTTGAACTAAATTTTGTTCTTAATTCTTTTGATCTTTTGTATTGAAACTGTCTTCCTTTTGTCTCTTTTCAGTTTTGTACATATATAGTTTGTTATACAGCTCCTATCACTTCATAAATTTTACAACAGATTTAGAATAGCTTTGAAGCTCCAGAGCCTGAACTTGTTTTAGTTTCAGAGTCTGAGCTTATCAAGGTGGCTGAGGATGAATTTTCTAAGCCCAAGACTCTTCCTCCTCCCACTTTTGTCTTCTCCTCCTCTCCATTGCCATACATGGATGAGATCCTTGCTGATGATATGGATCAGGAAACTGAAGAAGTTCCTGCTGTAGTCATTCCACCTCTAGCAGATCTTCCTCCAGTTATCCCTCCTCTAGTTGAAAAGCAAGTTACTCAAGAAGTCATTGCAGAGATTGATGCATTGTATGACAACCCACTGATTTCTTCTGAAGATGATCCAGTAGATGATTCTGATTCTAATAATGACAAGAAGAAAGTATTCAAGAAAAGAAAGGCTATTCCTAAGGCTACTCCTAAGACAAACCCAAATAATGACACTCTATATTATATTTTGCAGAAGATAACTCCTTATCCTAGAATTCCTAAATGGATGTGGTTGTCCAAGAATGAACAAAAAGAAAGGAAGAAGAGGAGAAGGTATAGGTCTCCTCCAAGACAATTTAGGAAAGACCCTCCTCCTCCTCCTCCCTCTTCAGGCTCCTTATGTAATATCATTCAGAAACTTGCTCTTGTGACCAAAACATATCAAAGAAATCCTAGGCAAAGCAGTCAGCAAACCTCTGCAAGTACCCCTCCTCCATACTCCATCAAAAAAGCTCCTACTGAAGAAGAAAAGCAGGACTCTAGTCCAAAAAGGCAAGAGTCTCCTCCTATTCCTTTTGTTGATCAAGAGCAGGAGACCTCTACCAAGATGGTTAGATTTCAGGAGTTAGTAGGACTCTTCAGATAAGGAAAGATAAAGCTGAAGGAAAGGACATCTCTCATTATTATATAATATCAGCCTACAGAAAAGAAGAGCTGAAAAGGAATACAAAAGCAAATAAGTTCTTTAATGTTAATGATTATATGAAACTTCACCCAGAGGCTGTTGTTTCACGAACTTCATCTCAAACTATTATTGGAGCATCTGACATGTATATGTCAGAGAAAGAAGCTGCCAATCCAAACAGGGAAATCATATTCAGACAGCCTGCTGAAGGATCAGACAAGGATAAAACTAAACAGAGAAAATGAGTCTATTTATTGTATTGCTCTTAGTTACATTTGAACTCTATTTTTTGTTTATATCATGAAGCATATACTGTAAATATTTGTTGAATGTTTATTTCTGTCAGATATATATTCTCTTGCTTTGTGATTATTTGTTTTGTTTTGTATTAGTGACCTCACCCAAATAGGGGGAGATTGTTGGATCCCTTGCTGGATTTGGGCTAGGTTCACTAATTTAGGCCGGGTGTGACACAACATTATATTGTCAGGGTCAAGTCTAGTAGTCCTAGAGTTTAGGCTAGTCATGTTAGTTCTACTTCCTTGGACCAGCCAGCAAAGGACCTCAGAAGACTCAGACTTAGAAGATATCAGAAGACAGTTTGATCAGTTTGAAATTCTTCGAACTCAGCTCGATGATCGTCGATCTCAAATCGACAAAACTCAGAGTTAATTCTTTGTGCTGAGCTCGACAATATTCAGGCTCAGGTCGACGATTTGTTCTCTTCAGATAGATTCTCAGCTCGACGAACTCAGAGTGCAGATTTGGCAAGTATTTCTCAGTTTGCAGTTCGCAGAGCTCAGGTCGATGAAGTGGAATTCTCTAGTCGACGATCTTGGATCTCAGGTCGACGAATTCCGTTCAGAGTTCGACATTTTCTGTCCGATTCCAGAATGAGTTTTTCCCTCCTTCTACTCCTTTATTTTCTCATTTATTAGCAGTATTATTCTGAGTATTTAATGCATATATTCATCTGGATATAGCCATTATTGGCTGCATTAAATATGGTATTCATCAGAATATTTACTTGCTTATTTTATCAAGGACAGTTGGGGAAACTCATAAATGTTTTCTTCCAGCCGTTTTGAATTCTCCATATTTGCCAGCATTTAAGGAAGTTATTCAAAATTCAAAGGAGAATTAATTGACACAATATTAAAAAGAGATTCTCTCTTTTCAAAGATACAGAGACAAGAAAAGAAAAAGATACATCACAGAGAACATTCAACGACTAGACCTCTCTTTCATTCTATCTCAACGCTTTTTCATTCTTTGCCAATACTCAAGACTAAAGAAGAACAATCATATGAAATCAAGAGTCTTCTTCATCTTAAGTTCCAGGAATCTACAGAAATCTTTGATTCAACATCAGTGAACTGGATTTCCTGGACATTGGCAGATCAAACCTGAAGACCTACTCAACCTAAAGCAAAGCTCATTCTTCTTGAACCTTCATCTTCTCAGGTGGAGCTTTGACACCTTCAGAATCCACAAAGTCTTCTCAAGTTGATTTGAGAAAAGAGAAGACTAACATCAACCTCTTTCCACCCCACTGTATAGGATTTTAACTCCCTTAGAAAGTTAGGTTGGTTCACAAGTCTCCTTCCAAAAGACTTGAGATAGGTTTTTGAGCACCTGATCAAAAGCTCATAGGTGGCAGTCACCTGATCAAAATCTATTAGTGGATTCCTACTAGGGTGGTAGAAGAGTGGATGTACCCATGTTTAGGGGAACCACTATAAATTTCTTGTGTTGTCTGGTTGCATATTTTCTATTTGTTTTGTTCTTGCTGTGTTTGTGATTGTTGGAATAGTTAGCCTATTTTCTTCTGCTTAACTACTATATTATATAACTATTTTCACTCTGATATAAATTAAGAATAAACACAAATTTGTAATACTCTATTCACCCCCCCCCCCCCACCCCTAGAGTAATCAGATCTAACCCCTCCTTTCACATACAGAAAAATCCCCTCCTGCTGAACCATATCCATCTTACCTCCATTCTGACCAAGAATCCCCTCTTCATCAGTCCCCTGCTGTAGTCATTCAAGAAGAAGAAACAGTTCTGATCTCTGATGAGAAAGAAGAAACACCTGAACCAGCTGAGGCTCCCTAAAGAGCCTAGATTTCTCTCTTCCTACCATTCTTGGTGAGGAAGGAGATATTTTGATTCATACTACTAGAGCCCATAGCTCAGTTGTCATTGAAGACATAGTTCTATGGACTGCTCCTCCTCCATCTTCTCAGGTTGAAACACCTTCTGCTGATAATATTTTGAGTAAGATAAAATTGATGCTAGCTCAGCAAAGAGCTTATTTTGATGAATATCTGAAAGGTGTAACTGAAAAAGTAACTGCTCTAGAAAAGGAGATAAGCAGAGGATTTACAAAGATACAACATAATACTGATAAGATAAAACATCTCTTCCAAATAGGTCGGAAAGCTCTAGACCACACAATGACCAGTATTGGTCAGGTGATGGATCAGTCAGTAACCCTTGCAAACAATCAGATCCAACTGGAAAAGAAAGCTCAAGAGCATTCCTTCAAGATATGTGAAGAAGTAGGAAAATTCAAAGAAGATGTTATAGGAACCCTATCTATAGAAGTCAGAAAGGGGGAGAAGCTAGTAAAAGAATACTTGGACAAATCAGATAACAACATGGAAACTGTTTGGAAAGCAAAGTTGACTGAAATTCATGTTGATGTTCAAAATAAAATAGATGGTGTCAAGTTTCATACCTATGATATAGCTGTGTGGATGCATAATCAAATCATTCCTGATTTCCAGGTTGATCTAAATGTTATTCCTCACCATCTGAATCTAATTGATCAACATTCTCCAATATAGAGCCAACTCTCTCTCCAAGACCTGAAGGCTCAGATGCACCACCTCTAGATACATATGCTCAAGTTTGGGAAACTGACCAGACAGATGTGTCTCATCAAGCACCTGCTGAAATATAATTTCCCAAAAGAAGAAAATATGGTGATGGAGCCTCTGCCAGCAAGTCCATTCCTAATCCAAAAGCCGAAAAGAGAAGAACACAATAATTTGCTTTAATTTGGAGCCCAACTTCTAAATCTTTAATCCTTGATACTCTCAAACTAGTTATGGATTACAATGAAAGCAGGAGTGAACATTATAGCTCTCATGAGTGGGAACTGTATGAGAAATCCTTAACCAAGAGAAGACTTTATGATAAAGAGTATGGTAAGAATAACCCCAAGGCTCCTCCTAAACCTCCAAAGTAATATCCCAAGCCTTTCAGCTACCAAAAGAGACAACAAGACAAGAGAGACAAACAGTAACATTAACAGAGCTACTGGAAGTTGAAGTTGATCAGAAAGTTTACTTTTGAGATTTTATTGAATTGGATTTCGTGGACATTTTCTATATATATAAATCTTCTATTTTGATGATCTGATTTTTCATTGCTTAGCTTTTCTCAGTATTACTGTGTTTACAAGTTAATATGTTATGACTATCTTGATGTAATTCACCTTAGTGTAGAGGGTTCTTACTTCTACAAGTAGGAGGAGATTGTTGGGTATTGTATCCACAATAATCAAGATTTGTATGAAGTCACCCTTGATCTAAGATGAATTAAGTTGTATTTGATGTCCTTGTTGAGTTATGTGTTTGCAGGATATAAATGCCAAGTGTAGACCAATGTCAGTCAACAATGAGTCACCAAACACAGGACCATACAATGTAATCCCTCATTGTGTGATCTACGGTGTTGACTCATGTGTAGCCTCTCTATTAGGACACACTTCATTTTCAAGCACTAAAGCAATGGAAGGAAGAATTGTTGCTGATTTTATTTGAATAAAAATAATTTTCAGGATGCAAAATTTTTTCTAAGTCCATTACTCGATTATTATATGTTGTACTCGAGTAGTGTTGGAATGAATTCTTGAGTATACTAATTAAAGTTCTCGAGTAACAAAAATCACTCTCGAGAAAGCTAAGTCTATCACTCAAGTAAGCCTTGGAGTACTCGAGGACTACTTATCTATGTCTCGAGTTTACTAAATAATTCATTTCAGAAATTTTAAGTGTTATACTCGAGTAGCAGAAGCCAGTACTCGAGAAGGCTAAGCCTTGTCTCGAGAAGTCAGAGGACTAGTACTCGAGTAAGAAGAAAATTTGTTTCGTGAAGAAGTCTGGTTCTCAAGAAGTCATATTAGTTCTCGAGAAGTTTTACTAGTTCTCGAGTAGTATAAGTCACTTCTCGAGAAGCCAGGATTCATGTTCGAAATTTCTCTAAGTCTTGTTCTCAAGAACCTTACACTCTTGCTCTCGAGAGTCAGAAGTTAGTACTTGAGTAGTATATAAACCACTCGAGAAATGCAGAAAAGTTTTTATGAAATTTTGTTAAGTCCAGACAGAATCAATTTCAAATTATTCTCAATGATTATTTGTCTACGTGTACTATCTCTATGATTATGACAGTTAGGCTTGTCCTATAAAAGGTCTAATCATATTGACAAACCCTAAGAAGAGAAATCCGAGAGATAAAAATTTTTTCTGAATCGTTTTTCATTCTAAATCAGGAAGCCGTCGCCGCTCTTCATCGACGATCTCGTCGCCGCTCCTTCTCTGATTCCTGTGATTCAGAGCAAGTAGAGATCAACAGATCAAGATGCTTTTACTTCTACATAGTCATCTCTTGATCGTGTTGATCTAAGTTTTCAGATCCAGAATATTTTCGGCTTGTATTCTTCAATCAGTTTCTGTGAAAGCTTCAAAGTTCAAGAAAGAAGAAAGGCTGAAGATTCAGATCTAGGATATTGTGTTTGTATAATTTTTGTTTACAACATTTTTATCTTGAAGGAGATTTTGTCTCCGAGTGTTGTAGGAAGTTTTTCTTCCGAGTGTAGATCTGTTTTGTGGATCAAGTTGTAGGGGCGTTGCTCCGAGTTGTAGG
Organism: Platanthera zijinensis; assembly: GCA_039513925.1. NCBI lineage: Eukaryota > Viridiplantae > Streptophyta > Magnoliopsida > Asparagales > Orchidaceae > Platanthera > Platanthera zijinensis. Next base: position 205,944,447 of record CM077078.1, read on the forward strand.
ATTGGTTTTCAATCCGAGGTAATAGTGAAGTAGTCGAGTTTAGTGTGTTGCTAGATCGGTGAGGTGGATAGTAGACGTACCCAAGATTGGGGAACCACCATAGATCTGGTGTTCTCTGTGATTTGTTTGTTTATTTTCTGCGCTTCGTTCGTTTAATTTTTATACCGCAAAAAGACGCAGACCTCACATATTCACCCCCCTCTAGGTTATTTAGGTAGACAACTAAAAACATCAGATCTAGCAACCTTTTGAGCTTTTGATCAGGTGCCCAAAAACCAATCTAAGCCTTTTGATCAGGAGACTTAACAACCAAAAAGGGCTAACTTTTGAAGGGAGTTAAAAACCGTGTACACAGGAAATGGAAACTAAAAATATGTTGTCTTTTTTGTCTCAAAGCTCTGAGAAGACTAGTGGACTTGATGATGCCAAAGCTCCCCTTGAGTTGTATGAGTTTGCTCAGGAGTGGAAGCTTTGATTTAGGGTGTAGGCCTTCAAATGATGTTGCTCTTCAAGCTTTTAGACTGATTTTGATTGTTTATCTCTTGAAATCCTGAAGCAAATGAAGAACACTGAGTGTATGAAAGCTGTATTGTTCTTCGCTGTCTGCTAATACTTTTTGACTGGATCACTTCTCTTGTGATTGTTATTTTTGATCTGTGTATCTCTCTCAATCATAAATTCTTCTAAAAAAAATCACTTTATATATGTTTTTGGATTCAAGACCATTTGAATTTTAAATCTTTCCTTTGAAATCCTCTGTAGAAATTCTGTAATTTTGAATGACTAATATTTGTCTTGAATGTATTTCCCTAACTATCCCATTGAATATAGTAGAGCAATAAATCTATGAAAACCATAATTAATGCTACCCAAAACGGCTATATTCTTGAGAATATTGAGCAATAATTATCAGAGCATTACTGTCTTAATATAATATAATTTGAAATCAAACTAATAGTCAAACTGAGAAATTGCATAGAAGAATAGTCGAACAAAACCTTGAAAGAGTTAGTTGAACTCAGCAATGATTTCGTCGACCTGAATTCCAAGTTCGTGGAGCTAAGACTTCTCCTTCATCGAGCTGAGCTTCAAGATCATCGAGCTGAAAATATACTTGCCAATTTGATCTCCAGGTTCGTCGAACTGAGATAGTCCTTCATCGAGCTGAACTTCTGATATGAGATCATAGTTCGTTGATCTCAGCTAGACTTTTGTCGAGCTCAACTCAGAGAAGGAACTCACAGAGGGTTGGCACGTCCCCGTGTCGGCAGGTGGCCAGGAGGAACCCTACTTGCCCTAGAAGAGCTTGCCTTCAAGGGTTGCGAAAGATTTCCCTAGCCCAGGATGGACTGGCAGTGAAGGAATCGTAGGATGGACATGCACTTGAATCGAAGGGCTGGTGGCCCGCTCTGTTATTAGTGGGGAGGATTTCACCAGTCCCCTTCAATCGACTCCATTTTCACGAGGTGTCTCCTTCAGTGAAATTAATCAGAAGCATAGTGACAAGTCAGACAGAAGCTCCGCATTCCTTATGGGAGACCTCGGCACCGACCACCGAACTAGACGCAGGAGTGTCATTCGTAGGAGACCGCTTGACAATTTTTCCTTTCTTTTGCCTGAAGAGGTGGACAGGGGATCCGCGTGTCAGCCACAAGGCAGCATCAAGGACCTGCTCCCACATCACCTCCCTCGTGGCCGCTAGGCAGGCTTGCATCTCTTCGGACACCGGCATTTTTCAGCTACTAATCTCAAGGAAGGTTAGAGAAAGAAGGCGGAATTTTCCCGTAGGCTCGATGGCATATTTATTGCATATAGGTGGGATCCACTGAAAGATTCCCTCCAGCTTAGCAAAGCACTCACCTAACAAGTGAGGTTGGATGATTCTTTCCGAGCTTTGCAAAGCTCAAAAATAGCGAGGATTTTGTACAACCCCGTGTTCGTTGAGTGGGTCCATCCGGCTAGGCGAGCGAGCCAGGGGGACCAGCCCGCATTAGTATAGTAGGCGGGCAAGTCTAAATGGCCAGCTCGCTCTCGCCAAGGAAAGGTAAGTGAGCTGCGCGAGCCAGCCCATCCAACCCGCACCTGCCTAGGAGACCTTATTATCGGTCCGCCTCCATATAGGGTTGGCGAGCCATCGTGTCCCGGCTTATTCTCGCCTAGAGATAGAAGGTGAGCTGCGGTAGCCAGGCTGCGTCTGTCTAGTAGGTTGGCGAGTTGATTTCGCGTCTGCCCAGTAGGTTGGTGTGTTGATCTCGTGTCTGTTTAGTAGGTTCGCGAGTTGATCTCATGTCCAAGAAACTCACCCTGTGGAGTCCAGAGGAAAATTACCTGGATGCCCTCTCTGGGTGTGCGTATAGCTTTCCATAATAATAGAGTTACATTGTTGGCAGACCACTTTTGGCTGCGTATAGCTATTTTAAACAGCGGAGGTTGGCTATTTGCCGGACGTTTTCAGAAATCTATAAATAGACCCAAGGGGTACCTCAGAAGGCATGCTTACTTGTGCCCCAGTCTTCTTGCGCTTTTGAGGTATCCTTATCTCGGCATTTGGCTAGGGAGGGGAAGCACTCTAAGATCTTCCGGGTGTGTGGTGGGTCCTCCAGGCCGAGCCCTTGGGTCTGTTCCCTATTCTTTTCCCTCAGTTGTTGGCCCCTGAGAGAGAAGTAAGTGTGCGATCACCCCTTCCCCATGGGTGAACTCCACAGAGACTGACTTTTCGGTTTCCACATATATCATACTTGCTTATACGATGGGGTGACAGGTTACATGAAGGTATATGTGTAGTGATATGTTATTTCATGATTCATGCAAGTGCGACACACACACATAACTTTATGCGCACAGACATTTAGTACCCCCATTTTAAGAGCTAGCATCACTCCCAGGAGCCTCCATAGTGGCCAACAAAGACAGTGGGTCGGGCCACCCCACTCCTAGGCGGGTATTCACACTACCAAGCCTAGCCCTTACATAAGCCTCTAAAGGACACACCAGAGTCACCACGTACTATGATGACCAACCGCTAGTCTTTTCCTTGGCAAAGTGTAAACTACACCCGTCGAGTCATCATACCGATGTCGGTGTGAATGATCGTCAAACACCGTAGACCCACCACTTTATGCACATGCATCCATGAATTCCCAAGCCATCGGCTCCCGGACTAACCTGTCCGTTACAACTACCTTCTGAGCCTTCAGCTCGTCGGGCTAACTTGCCCATTTCCACAACCACTGAGCCTACCGCTCTGATAACCCAACTAAGCTAACCTCCCAAGACATCGGGATGAGTGAATATGAAGTACTAGTATTTACTAATTGCTCTTCTATCATTTTAGTCTGTTATTCTTACAGTTTAAGATTAACCTTGGAGTGCTCAGGGCATTCCCTATGAAGGGCTCTCGAGGGCACTAGGAACTACGATGGTTTGAAGCCCAAAGCTCCCTTTCGCAAGGTACTTATTATTGGTTGTATCTACCCATGTCTCGACTTTACTGATCTTACAGTTGATCTAACCCTAAGTGTATTTAGACTTTCTCCAAGGGAAAGATTATCCATCGTCGATCCCAATCACAATCTTGCCCCTAGTCAACCAGGCTCTCACAACCTGACTCTCATTGGTGACCTTATACACACTCAACCAAATTAAGTACACCAACTACCCCTTTAACCCATACCAAGGTTCACATGATTCCTTAGTTCTATAATTTTACTGTGTGCAGACCTAATGAGCTATATGGTATGCATGAATGGTGACCCCTTCAAATGTTCATCCAAATAATATAAGATTATTATTGGGGGTCTAACATGTTATTTTACAAATAAATTCAAAATATAATATTTTTCCTAAATTATTTAGTATTTAATTAATTTTCTGCAAAATCAGCTTGGCCATGTTTTTGAACATCAAGTATACTTTTTGACCTGGTATGGCCTCAACATAATTATGGCAAGTATATATCATCCAAAAAACAGTAAATACTGAGAACCACAATTTTCCAAAAAAGTGGTTGAACTCCGATTAATATATTGATTAAGTAATCACCAAGATAAGGTAAAGAAAGAAATATTACAAATATCATCCAAAAATATTAAAAAATTACTAGCTAATAATTATATGCAGGAAAGACGACTGACCAAGAATTGCTAATTTACAAGCATATTTGATCACATAATTAAAATCATTCAAAACAAATAAGTATTGGGCAACTTATGAAGCAACCAATATAAATATTCTTCCAATAATTCTATAAAAATTTACAGAGCTTAATGATAACCCAAAAAATCCTATTCCTAAATTTCATAAGTTTTCAATGAGTAAATATCTCTTAATAAATTTCTTAATAAATAGGGCTACTATAAAATTTGTGAATGAAGTACCTCAAATACTGATCTAAAATTCACAATAAAATTTTTCAGAGCTTTATATTGACAATTTATGACCACAGCCTAAATTTCAAGATTATTCAAGGTCATATGATTAGGGAATAAAATCATGATAAAAAGTACACTATTTGGTCCTAAGATATTTCATAGGAGATGTAAGTTCCTAAAAATCCTAATTTCATTTCCTAGGGCTTATATCCACCCTATAAACTCAACCACCAAGTTTCAAGACATTCCAAGGACATATGGTCCCACGTCCTTTAATAAAATCAATATCCAACCCTAGGGTTCACACTAGGGTTCTAGGGCATCTCAATCCCCAAACCACCTAAAATCTCTTGTGGGGGTGTTTTATGTGATAATAAATAAGTGGCCAAAGTTTCACCAAGTTTGGATGAATATTAGCTAAGTAAAGTAGGGACATCAGAGTTTAATCCTTAAGTAGCTACTCTCGCATTATACTCTTCCTCCATTCGCTTAGGGTATACTCATATCTTAACCAGATTTTTACCTAAGGTCACTTTTGACCAGGATAGGCTAAGAATCGTCTTGGTAAGTCAAGTTTCCTAGTTGGGTTGACCTAGCTCATTGATTTATGGACTATATATTGTGATCTTTACACACGGGCACACCACAGTTTCCGCTGCTTAGTTTGTCCCCAAACTAATGCCCGCATGGGGTGACCCAGTGGTTTGTGGACTTCTTCTCTTCGGATCGAGGTTACCTCTGATACTAGTTTGTAAGACCCTATTTTTTTCCTTCACCACCGAGTTTTATGCCCAGAACCACCGCCTTACGATGACTCCAACTACCAAGTTAGACGTCACAGCACAGCGCCGATCCTGCCGGCTAAAACGATCACATCATAGTAGGCCAACAAAAGATAAGTAAATGAGTAATACAAGTCCACAGATCACAGCTCACTATTAATATATATATAAGAGCAATAGTCCACAATGAGTACAAAGTATGAAAGAGAGTAGAAAAATGGGCATAAGCCCGGTACATGTCTAATACAAATAATCTCTCTCTCACAACTCACACATCTAGAAGAAGCAAACTAAAAACCATCCTCGACCTATTGTCGAGTAGTAGCGATAGTGCGCAGCAACTGCTCCTCAATTCCTACCATCCTCCTGTGATTGGTGCATCACCCAAAATCTCGCAAATTATGTGGTCCACCGACCGTTAGTCAAAAGATTAAGCCAGTATCATCCTCGCCTCACCCCAACAACTCCTAGGCACCGTGCGGGGAGGAGGAAAGGAAAGATATTTAAGGTTGAGAATGAACAAGAGTAGGCGACAACTATCCTAGCAGGAGTATGTACAAAAGAACTATAACAATGAAGCAGTAATGTAAACAAGGTAAAGATAGAGCAGTAAATACTTGCTACACTATAAGTAATAAAAATACAAGTAACGTAAGCTATGAAATAAGTAACCTTAACTTATAAGAATGCACATATAAACTTATAAGTTAAGGGATCTTTTGTAAGGCTCCCATCGTATAACCTATCCCATACTAGCTTATACGATGGGGTGACAGGTTACATGCAGGTATGTGTGTTGTGATATGTTAAGTCATGATTAATGTAAAGGCCATACACACACACGGCTCTTTGCGCACAGACCTTTAGATCCCCCATTTTGGATGCTGGCTTCAATCCCAGGAGCCTCCATAGTGGTAAACAGAGATAGTGGGTTGGCCCACCCCACTACTAGGTGGGTATTCACACTACCAATACTAGCCCTTACATACGCCTCTGAAGGACACAACAGTGTCACCACATACTATGCTGACCAATCGTCAGTCTTTTCCTTGGCTGAGTGTAATCCACACCCGCCGAGTCATAGTATCGATGTCGGTGTGAATGACTATCAAATATCGTATACCCACCACTTTATGCGCATGCATCCATGAATTCCTGAGCCATCGGCTCCCCGGACAAACTGTCCATTACAACTACCTTCCGAGCCTTCAGCTCGTCGGGCTAACTTGCACATTTCCACAACCACTGAGCCTACCGCTCGGATAACCCAACCAAGCTAACCTCCCAAGACATTGGGATGAGTAAATGTGAAGTACTAGTATTTACTAATTGCTCTTTTATCATTTTAGTATGTTATTCTTACAGTTTATGATTAACCTTAGAGTGCCCAGGGCATTCCCTATGAAGGGCTCTCTAGGGCAGTAGGAACTACGATGGGTTGAAGCCCAAAACTCCCTTTCGCAAGGTACTTTTTTAAAGAAAGAGTTAGACCTGATTTACTCTAGAGGGGGGGAACTTTTGCTGTTTAAAAATTAATTACAGTATAAAGACTAGTGAATACCAAGATTACCAGTAAGCAAGCAAACAACCTAAGTAAAACTAATCTAACTTAGAACAGAGTTTTAAGCTATCACAGCCACAAAAAGAGCAAAGATAAAAGGGCAACCAGAAAACAAAAAAACTTTTATAGTGGTTCCCCAACCTGGGTACATCCACTCTTCTACCACCCTGGTAGGAATCCACTAACAGGTTTTGATCAGGTGGCTGCCACCTTTGAGCTTTTGATCAGGTGCTCAAAAACCAAACTCAAGTCTTTTGATCAGGAGACTTGCAAACTAGGCTAACTTTTGAAGGGCGTTAAAACCCTGTACAATGGGGTGGGAAAGAAGATTATGTTAGTCTTCTCTTTTCTCAAAAACAACTTTGGAAGACTTTGTGGATCCTTGATGATGCCAAAGCTCCCCCTGAGATGTTGAAGGTTCAGGAAGACTTGAGCTTTGCTGAGTGTAGGTCTTCAGTTTTGATTTTTCAATGTTCAGGAATCTGGTATACAGATGTTGAAAAGAATGTTTCTGAAGATTCCCAAATCTGAAGATGAAGAAGACTCTTGATATTTGATGAATGTTCTTCTTCAGTCTTGAGTACTGACATGGATGATAGCACTGAGAAAAAATAAGAGAGTTCTAGATGATTGTGAGTTCTCTGTACCGTCTCCTTGAAAAAGAGAGAGATCTCCTTTAATATTCTCAGTCAATTATTATTCCTTTGAAATTTGAATTATTGCCTTAAATGCTGACTGATCTGGAGATTACAAACGACTGGAATAAAACACTAATGAGTTTCCCCAACTATCCATAATAAAATAAGCAAGTAAATATCTTGATGAATACCATAATTAATGCAGCCAATAACGTCTATAATCAGAGGAATATATGCATTAATTACTCAGGAAGAATATTGCTAATAAATGTGGAAATAAAGGATCAGAAGGAGAGGAAAAACTCATTCTGGAACCGGGATAGAAATCGTCGACCTATGAATTGAATTCGTCGACCTGAGATCCAAGATCGTCGACCTAAGAATTCCAGTTCGTCGACTTGAGAATCTGTCTGGAGAAAACTAAACGTCGACCTGAGCTCGAATATCGTAGAGCTCAGCTCAGAGAATTAACTCTGAGTTCGTCGATCGGAGTTCGACGATCGTCGAGCTGAGTTCGAAGAATTTTGAACTAATCAAACTGTCTTCTGATATCTTCTAAATATGAGTCTTCTGAGGTCCTCTACTGGCTGGTCCAAGAAGGTAGAACTAAAAGGACTTAGCCTAAACTCTAGGACTACTAATCATAACCCTAACTATACAAGGTGGGTCAATTATCCTAGTAAGTAAACCTAGCTCCAATCAAACTAGGGATCCAACAATCTCCCCCTATTTTGGTTAGGTCATAAAGTACAAAACAAAAGAAACAATCACAAAGCAAGAAAATATATATCTGAAAGAATTAACACATTCAGTAGATATTTACAACACATGCTTCATGATATAAGCATAAATAGAGTTCAAAAGTAATTAAGAACAACACAATAATAGACTCATTTTTCTGTTTAGCATCTCCTTTGTCAGTCTTTTCAGCAGGCTGTATGAACTTGATTTCTCTGTTAGGAATTGCTACTTCTTTCTTTGACATATACATGTCAGATGCACCAATAACAGCCTGAGAAGATGTTCTGGGAACTACAGCCTCTGGATGAAGTTTCATGTAGTCATCAACATTAAAGAACTTGTTTGTGTTTGCATACCTGGTAGTTGAAAACTGAGAAGGTTCCTTGCCTTCAGCTTGAGCTTTCCTAATCTGAGAGAGTCCTACTAACTCCTGAAATCTAGCCATTCTAGCAGAGGTCTCCTGCTCTGGATCCACAAAAGGAATATGAGGAGACTCTGGCCTTTTTGGACTAGAGTCCTGCTTTGATTCATCTGTAGGAGCTTTCTTGGAAGTAGCTAGATGAGGATGACTTAAAGAGGTCTGTTGACTACTGTTCCTTGATTGTCTTTGATAGGTCTTAGTCACTAGAGCAGGTTTCTGAGTGACATTACCTGAAGTGCTTGAAGAGGGAGGAGGAGGAGGGTCTTTCCTGAATTATCTAGGAGGTGACTTGTACCTTTTCTTCTTCTTCCTTTCTTTCTGTTCATTTTTGAACAACCACATCCACTGGGGCATTCCTGGATAAGGGGTTATTTTCTGCAAAATGTAATAAGGAGTATGATTGTTTGGATTTGGCTTAGGAGAAGCCTTTCTTTTCTTGATAGATTTCTTCTTTTAATTGGAATTTCCAAAATCTTCTGAATCATTTTCTGAGTCATCTTCAGAGGAACCTTGAGGTTTGGCATAAAGAGCATCTATTGCTTTTAATGTTTCCTTTAAGTTCTGTTTGTCTACTTTAAGAGGAACAACTGGAGGTAGATCATCTTGAGGAGGAACCACTGCATCTGGAACCATTTCTACTTCCTGAGCCATATCTGCAACAAAAATCTCATCCATATCTGGTAATGGAGAGGTAGAGAAAATAAAAGTGGGAGGGGAAAAAGCCTTGGGCTCAGAAAACTTATCCTCAGTAACCTTAACAAGCTCAACCTCTAGAACTAGAACAAGTTTAGGCTCTGGAGCTATAAAACTATTCTAAATCAGCTGTAAAGCCTCTGAGCTAACAGGAGCTATATAACAAACAATATCTGTACAATACTGAGAAGAGATAGAAGAAAGACTGTTTCTATACAAAAGATCAAAAGACTCAAGAACTGAGTTCAGTTCAAGAGCAGGAGAAATGAAGCAATCTCCAGAAAGAATATCCAAAGAATGAGTTGAATCAATTGCCTCAATATCAGTATCTAAAAATTCAGTATGTTCTGCATCTGGTATATCTGTATCAACAAAATTTTTCTCTGCTTCTAGTATATCTATTGTTGCTGCTACTACTGCTGGAGCTACTAGAGCAACTTCTTCATGGAGTATCTCCCCTTGCCTGGTTTTAGTAACCACTGGAGCCAGGCTCCTGACTGAAGAAGGAGGACAGATAGTTAGGCAGTAAGAGTAGAGATGGAAGAAGCAAGAGGTTAAATGGCCTCTACTATGAGTTGTTTAATAAGTGGTGTGATGGATTGTAGAATGGATGACATGGAGGGTGAAGTTATGTCCTTGAATTCTGGTGGAGTTTGAGTAGAGGCAGATGGATTAAAAGTGGAAGAGGAGGGATGAGAGTCTAGCATTTGTTCATCTGGAGGGTATGGAGAATGACTGGGAGATGAAAGAAGATTGAATGAAGGTAGGGAGGATAGATTGTGAAGAGGAGGAATATCAGTAAGATGAGAAGGAAGAGGGGATAGAGGAGGAGAAACAGGTGTTGTTGAATGATCATGCTAAGGAGATAGATATCCTTATTATTGTACTGGAGAAGAGATTGGGGAATTTTGAGGTAGTGGTGATTGAACTAGTGAAAAAGGATGGATGGGGGAAGCAGGAGGTGTAGGTTGATGTGCTGGAGTTGTGGGAGTTTGTTGGAGGGATGTTGGAGTTGTTTGAACATGGGGAGGAGGAGGAGGAATGGAAATATCCTCAGTAGGGTGGGAAGTGGCTGGAACAGCCCTTGTACTCTCAGATGTTTTGGAGGAGGAAGCCCAGGATGGCTTAGGGATGTTCCTCTCCCACCTACCAAATAAGGCACAGGTTAGCCTCTTGGAGGAATTGATGAATATGGTCGGGGTGACCAGTGATTCGGCCGCCTTGGCCTGGAGGAAGATTCCAAGTATTCTTCCAAAACACACTTCTTTCTTTGTGTTTTTCATCCTTATCAAATCAAACAAAATTCTAGCCCAGTTGACGGCCTTTTTGTTAACCACATCACACATTACTAGGAACTGTTGCTTAGTAATATGATCGTGGGCCGTATGCTTGCCCGGCAACACTTTTCCTACTACCACTACAAGAAACTGGACTTTTAGCCACGACAATTTGCCGTGGCTAAAGGTCAAAAACCGTGGCTAAAGACCTTTAGCCTCTGCCTACCCACGAAAAATGAGCGTGGGCAATACTCGCGTGGCAAAAAGTATTTGCCACGCCAATTCCGTGGGGAAAGCTTTTTTGCCACGAACAGTAGCCACGACTCAAAACTGTGGGCAAAGAGTTTGAATGCAGGACTTATCCCCACGAAATCTTTGTCGTGGCTAATGTTTTTTTTAGCCACGGAAATTTCCGTGGTAAATACTCCTGCAATTTTTTTAAAAAAAAATTATTACCACTGTTTGGAACCGTGGTAAATATGTTCCTCATTTTTTAAAAAAAACTTTCACCACGGAATTGTTCGTGGTAATAGTTAACTAATATTTTATTCTTTTTTGCCACAAACAAATGCTCTTGACGGCGCGATGGTGGCGGTCATGAACGTCGTGGTCATGAACCACTGTTTTTGAATGGAGTGTTCATTAACCAACTTTTGTGAATGGAGTGGTCATTAACCAACTTTTGTGAATGGAGTTTTGTTTGGATGATTTATGTTTTTTGAGGTCATGAACCGGTTTGTGAACTGAATTTTATTTGGTTGTTTGTTATTTTATGGCATCATAAATGAAGAAATATTTTTTATCAATTTGGCATATGAAAATTAGAATATGATAAATGCACACCAAAACAAAAATTAGGTAAATGAAAATGCACACTTTATAAATGTACACCAAATAGTACTTGCACCTCCTCTCGAATTTGCGTACGAATTAATTTTGAGGCTTCCTCACTCAGTGTCTTTCTTACACCGGAACCCCATGTACGCACACGACCATGGCCATCCTCTCCCATGACCTTAACAAAGCAAGATTCTTTATATTCTACAGTGCGCTCCTCCTTAGGTAACTTTTCATACAATCTATTCACTTCATCCTGCATTATGAAAATACAGAATATTTTTTATTTCTTGTAATGAAAATCTATTATAATAAAACGGAACTTACAATAATATCTAGAGATTCAAACTCAATCATGCAACGTTTGTCAGTTCGCGTTCTTTTAAAAACACTAAGTCTATCCATTTCAACTCCCTCCATCTCCATCTAAAATATCAATATAATTTATAACATTAATCTCACTTGTGTAATTATAAAAAATTTTAGTTAATTAATTACCTTTTGTCGAATGGAGCGAAATGATGATCTGCCCATCCTATGATATCCTCCCTGACACTCACGGTTGCATGAATATGTTGTCGATATAGACTTTATAGTATCTTGCCCCCAATACTGAACAAGTGTCCTCCACTGATCAGCAACAACCCGATCTGGGATGATAGATAAGCACTCCTCATCTGTCTTATATATATTATAGTAATGACGTTTAATGTAATGTTTCCATTCTCTCCATATCTCTCCAATTATATGCAAACATTTAGTTCGAAACTCTGGAGGTGCATCGATATTATCCTACACTTACACAATAAGATAATTAGAATAAAACAATATGAAAGTGAAGGGATAGATACTACTCTAGAGGGGGGTGAATAGAGTTATCAAATTTTGCACTAGACAAAACTTAATAGTCTACCCAACTCCCTTGGAGTGAAATGCGGAATGAAAAGATTATAGATAAGGAGATAACCCTAAAGCCTAACACAAGTGTTGTGCACAAACTCAAGCTAACTGCAATTACAGTTAAGGCTTGGAAATCCTAATCAGCAACTAGCAAACCTAGTTATATCTAATCACAGCCACAATGCAAGTAATTAAATTAAGCAAGCCAGACGACACAAGGAATTTATAGTGGTTCCCCAAACAACTTGGGTACATCCACTCTTCTACCAACAAGGTAGGAATCCACTACAGGTTTTTGATCAGGTGCCCTGCCACCATAAGATCTGCTTCAGGTAGATCAAGAGACCCTTTAGACTTTTGATCAGGTGTCTAAAAACCAACACAGGTTTTTGATCAGGTGCCCTGCCACCAAGGGATACTTTTGAAGGGAGTAATAACCCTGTACAGGAGGGGGAAAGAAGGTTAAAAAGTCTTCTCTATTTTACAATAGATTAGAGAAGTACAAAGACTTGCACTGAGCTAGAAAGCTCAAAAGAATCAAGACTCCCCATGGCTCAAAGAATGTCCAGGTGAATTCTTGCTTCAGTGCAGAAAACACTTCAGAAAGATCTGAAGGAAAAACTACAAGAAGATATAAAATATAAAATAGAAAATCTTCTAGCAGCTATCTTCTTCTTCTTCTTCAAAAGAACTCTGAGTCTGAACTTCCTGGGGGCAGGAGAACTCAGGTTGAAGAAGAGCAGAAGAGCTTAACACTTCTCAGTTGAATGAAGATTGCTGAGAGCAGTGAACTTGGTCTTGATGAAAGCTTGAATGCTAATTGAATAACTCTTAGAATAACTGGTTAGCTAGCTGAAATCCTTCTCCAAAGGATTCCTTTTATAGCAGCAACAAGCAACGGCTCTTTTCAATTTGAACTGTTTGTCTTCTTCTGAAACTTGAAACCTGGGCTGCAAATATCACAAAGACAAACAAACTCTGCAGCAAAATATTCTATAAAAGGGATAAACCTTTTTCAAAGAAGCTGCAGGAAGCAATCTGATAATAAAGGTACTAAATAAAATCACATCAGAGACAAACTCTTTATAGCAAAAGGAAGACTTTTCAGTCTAACGGCTATAAAGGACTGACAGCAGATAAAGTAAAATACAATGTCCACTAATAAGACAAACAACTTTATCTGAAAAGATTTGACTCAGGCAAAGGGATGGAGCAGATATTGCCTGGAAATATTATCAAAAAACAACTGAAATAAAATGCCAGATAATATATTAATTTATTAAATAGAATAAATAAATACAAAATAAAAAGGCAAACAGAAAACGTCGAACGACCCTCGGAGATCGTCGACCGAAGAACGGAGATCGTCAAACTATCGGACAGATAGTCGAACGATCCAGATAGTCGAACTATCAAAGGAGATAGTCGAGCTATCACAATAGATAGTCGAACTATCAGAAGATAGTCGAGCTATCAGATAGTCGACCTATCAAAAGATAGTCGAACTATCAAAGCAAAACCGATAGTCGACCTATCAACAGATAGTCGAACTATCAAGGAGAAACAAATAGTCGATCTATCAACAGATAGTCAAACTATCAACGCAGAACAGATAGTCGAACTATCAACAGATAGTCGAACTATCAAAGAATGACAGATAGTCGAACTATCAACAGATAGTCGAACTATCAGAAGAAAGCAGATAGTCGACCTATCAACAGATAGTCGAGCTATCAAACAACGCAGATAGTCAAACTATCAACAGATAGTCGAACTATCACAGCACACAGATAGTCGAACTATCAACAGATAGTCGAACTATCCACGCAGACAGAACGTCGAGCAACTGATAGACGATCGTCGAACAGTTAGTCGACGATAGTCGAGCGGCATTTGACCATAGTCGAACGAACAAACAACTTAACCAAATTCTTATCTGGATAAGCTGGAAACTTTACAGCTAGACAACTAACCTTGACCATAGATAATTCATGGGTCAAGAGACTAAGAAGACAAGACTAAACTCAAATCAAACTAGGGTACCAACAATCTCCCCCTATTTTAGTTAAGTCTCTCAAAAACTAAAACACAGAGCTAGCTATAGAACAATAAAATCAATACAGGAAATAGTTAAACAACTAACTAGCAATTAACAATCAGTCAGATATATAACAGTCAATCAAAATTAAGGATCTACAGAATCAGGTTTGGAATCAGAAGAGCTAGGAACAAAAGATACTTTCCTCAAGGGATCTATGGCTTCTTTCTTAGACATTTTCAGATCTTGTACACCAATAATCTTTAGATCTGAAGCCCTTGGAACGACTGCTCCTGGATGCTTTTCCATGTATTTAGAAGGGTCAAATACCTCAGGACTAGCATAGATTTTATCAAGTTCCTTCATTCTGAATTTTGACATTGTAGTAAATCCTGCAGAATCTTTTCCTTCAGCCTTAGCTTTCTTTATCTAGGCTGAGCCAACAAGCTCTAGAAAACGAGCCATCCTGAAATCAGGATCTAACTCTTGACTTTCATACTTATTTTCAGATGTAGTATCTATTGGCTTCACAGCTTTAAACTTGGTAGACAGATCTAATAAACTTTCAGCTGGATCTTTAACTTCTTGAATAACAAGAGATGTCGGCGGAGCAAATTCAGCAAACTTCTTACTGGATTTTTCTGAGAAAACAGTTCTTTTACTCTTTGAAGTGTCTTTAGCAGCAGGTGAAACTTTTCTCTTGGGTGAAGGAGGGGGTGAAAATGTTGGCTTTTGATAAACCACCTCCTTTACTTGCTCTTTTGTCTCAGCATCGTGCCTTTGATATCCAGAATATGATTTACCTTGATAGCTTTGAGAACTTCTCCTTGAAGGAGGCTGAGAAGGTGCAGATTTGACAGAAGGGGCAGATGGATTTGCTGAAATATTGCCAGAGGCTCCTGCACCAGGAGGTGGAGGAGGAGGACCTCTGGGAGTCCATCTAGGAGCAGGACTATCATACCTCTTTGATTTCTTCCTCTCCTTTTGCTGGTTCTTAGAGAACCACATCCAGTGCTGGAACTCTTTGGATTTAGGATCAATCCCTTTCAGAATGTAGTTAGGAGTGTCATGATCGGGATTGGGAGTAGGAGGAGCTACAGCTTTTCTTTTCCTCTTTGCAGCTTTCTTTTTCTTAGAATCCTCAGACAGATCTGAATCATCTTCATCCTCAGAATGAGATGAGGGAGGATGATCATACGGATCATAGGCTTCTGATACAGCCTTTTCCTTTTCGTTCAGGGCAGCTTTCTCTTTCTCTTCTTCCATGGCATCCTGTGCCAGAAGGGAGTCTAGATTTGGTCCTGGAGAATCATCCCAAACAGTAGACTTTTCAGCTTGCCAAGCTTTTTCTTTCTCTTCCAAATCAGCCTTTACTCTTTGTTGCCAAGCAGCTTTTGCTTTCTCTTCTTCCAAACTCAGTTTTGGGGTGTCATCTTTATTTTCAACTTGGCTTTCAGAAATCATATCTTGACGCTCAGGAACTGTCGAGGGGACCAGTTCAGATAGCACTGCTTGCTGAGCAGGTTCAGCAGCCTCAGAAACTAAAACAGGCTCTACAGCCTCAGATAGCATTGCTTGCTCTACAACCACTTGGACATCAGGAGCTGATACAGGTTCAGGCTCTTTGATAACAACTACTTCTTCCATTATCTCTGTAGGCTTAGGAATAAAATCTTGCTAAATGATATCTAGTCATCCCTTCAAGATATTCCCATACTAACATATCAATTAAGTAATCTACAAATTGGGAAAGAGACATACCTTCAGGATTTTCTTCAGGGTGACCTAACTCCCATAAATCATCTAGAAAGGAAGTGATAATTCCTTCTAGGTACAGGGCAACTAAGGGAGTTGAGGCTTCTTCCAGGTAAACTTTTACAACAAATTCAGTCAACATTATTGCATCAGATATTTCTTTTTCAGATGGTAGAGGAGCTACTCCTTCTTGAACTGGAACTATCTCTTCTGGAACTGTTATCACTGGAGCTATAACTGCTAATACTGATTCTGTTATAGCTGGAGGAACTGCTGGAAGGTAGGCTGGGAGCTGCTCAGAGACATCTTCATTGAACATCTCCCCCTGCCTGATTTCAGTGGGAATTGAAACCAGGCCCCTGGATGAAGAGGGCTCAGCAGAGTTAGAGAGAATTTTGATGGCATCAGTCAAAGAAGCAATGGAGGAAGCAAGTGGAGCAATTGCCTCTTCAATCATGATTTTGATTAAGGGGGTAATTAACTCCACAATGCTGGAAATAAAATCTAGAGTTATTTCAAAAGGTGGTGGAACTGTAGTGGATGGAGGAGCAGCAGAAATGGTTGATGTGTCAGGATGAAATGTGGTGAGGACTGGAGATCGAACTGGAGAGTTAACTGGAGAGTTAACAGGAGAATGATGTGGAGATGCAGCTGGTGAATGATGTGGAGATGCATGGGTGGATGCAGGATGATCAACATGTTCTGAAGATAGAAGTGGAGAGTGAGGAGGAGATGGAATGGGAGAATGAACTGGAGAAGAAATATCAGACACCAACAAATCAAAGCTGGGTTGAGAAGTCCCAGCAAGATCAGTTGGGAGAGAAGATGCAGGAGGAGAGGCAGAATGCCGTACTACAGTTGAAGTTGAAGGAACTTCAACTGTAGTAGACGGCAAAGCTGAGGAAGAGGATGGAAGAGATGGAAAAGCTGAGCCAGCTTCTAGAGGGCGAGGAGCGACTGAAACAGTCCTGGTGCTCTCAGATGCAGCTGGAGCATCCCCTGTAGGAGCGGGCTTCAGGAATGTCCTTTTCCATTTGGAGAACAGATTGGGATCCATCTTTTTGCTGGCATTTATCGATGTAGCAGCTGAAATCAACAGGTGGGGATATCTTTCCTTCAGAAAAATCCCAACAACCCTTCCTAGGGTAACTTCCTTCTTGCTATTCTTCTTCCTTATCAAGTCAAACAGAACACCTGCCCAATTTATCCTTTTCTTGTTGACAATTGCACACATTAGTGCAAATTGTTGTCTTGTAATGTTATCGTGGGCAGAGTGTTTGCCTAGCAGCACTTTTCCGACAATCTCAGCAAGAAATTTAATCTTAAAAGGAAAATTTATCTTGAGCAGCTTCGAGGGAATGCCTTCTGCATGTCCCAGCTCAATCAACATTCTTCCAAATTCTGGAGCATCTTGCTCATATTCTTCTTCACCATTAATTAAACCAAAAACTCCAGTCAAGACGGCGGGAGTCAAAATTACCTCTACTCCGCCAATAGATCCTGTCATTGAATCTTCAGTAGAAGAAGAAATAAATGCCCATTCCTTTATCTCTGGGAGATTTAACTTGATCCTTGTAGACATTAGCCTTTCCAATCCTTGATCTTTGCATAGCTGGAGAATTTCCACGATACCGGGTTCACAGCAGCTGAATGCATCAAAATCCACGCTGAAACCTGTGTCAAACTTGACTACTGCGAGGAGCGCTGGAGAAATCGCCATCGATTTGCTGGAGAAGGCGCGAGAGGAACGAAGAAGACGAATCGGCAGAGAAAAGAGACAGAGCAAGCACGACGACGGAATACGAAAAGACGCTCTCCGTCGACGATAAAAGCAAAGATCTTTTAACCTAGGTCGACTATCAGCTTTATATTAGACCGGAGATAGTCGATCAATTCAAAAGATACTGGAGACGATAGTCGAACGGTCGTTCGACGATCAGTCCAGAAGCAGAGTAGTCGAGCAATCGTTCGACTATTTCTGGCTTCTCAAACAACAAGCTGTCGTCATCCAGAGATCGACGATGAGCTCGACTTGTTCGACGATGGTCGAACGCCGGTCGACGATCTTCAAACAGACAAGCTTTCATCAACCATAGGTCGACGATGGGCTTGACCCGATCGACTATCTTCGAACGTCGTTCGACTATCTTCAAACAAGTTTCAACAAGGCAGAAGTCACACTTAGTCTCTTCCATTGATCATGCCTAGTTGAACCAAAAAGAATAGATGCTTCTGTTCATCTAAGGGCTTGGTGAATATATCACCTCTCTGAAACTCAGTGGATATGAACTCAAGACAAATCTTGTTCTTTTCCACACAATCTCTCAGGAAATGGTGCCGAATCTCAATGTGCTTCGTTCTAGAGTGGTGCACTAGATTTTGTGCAATTAAGATAGCACTGGTACTATCACACATGATTTTGGTGTTCTTGTGTGAGTACCCATAATCCAAAAGCTGATTTTGTATCCACAGGATCTGTGAACAACAACTGGCAGCTGCTATATATTCAGCTTCTGCAGTTGAAGTTGATACAGAGGCCTGCTTCTTACAGAACCAAGAGACCAATCTCTCTCCCAGGAACTGACAAGTTCCTGAGGTACTTTTCCTGTCAACTCTGCAACCAGCATAATCAGAATCAGTATATCCAATTAATTCAAATTCTGACTCAGCTGGGTACCAAAGTCCTAGATTTGGACATCCCTTCAGGTATCTCAGGATTCTCTTGAGAAGAATCAGATGAGATTCCTTGGGGTTGACCTGGAATCTAGCACAGAGGCATGTAGCAAACATTATATCTGGCCTACTTGCAGTTAAATACAATAGGGAACCAACAATGACCCTATAATTCTTTTGATCAACTGGCTTGCCGTGATCATCAGAATCAATAACTACATTAGTAGCCATAGGTGTAGGCATTGCTGAAGCATCAGCCATCCCAAATTTCTTTACCAATTCCTTGGCATATTTGGATTGGGAGATGAAGATACCATCAGCATCTTGCTTAACTTGGAGACCAAGAAAGTAAGACAGCACACCAATACTACTCATCTCAAACTTAGAGTGCATCAGGTCAGAAAACCTTTTGCAAAGTTTGGGATCAGTGGAACCAAATATAATATCATCCACATACACTTGAACTAACAGGATTGTGTCCTTGTGGTGCTTGACGAAAAGGGTTCTATCAACTACTCCCCTAGTAAAGTTGTGCTCTAAAAGGAAACTAGCTAGAGTCTCATACCAGGCTCAGGGAGCTTGCTTTAGTCCATAAAGAGCTTTCTGCAACTTGAACACATGTGAGGGTTGAGTTGAAGAAACAAACCCTGGTGGTTGTTCAACAAACACCTCTTCCTTAAGCTCACCATTTAGGAATGCACTTTTGACATCCATCTGAAAGACCTTAAACTTCATGTAGGCTACATAGGCCAAGAAGATCCTTATTGCTTCTAGCCTTACAACAGGAGCAAAGGTTTGGTCATAATCTATACCTTCCTCCTGTCTGTAGCCCTGAGCTACAAGCCTAGCTTTATTCCTTACAATAATTCCATTTGCATCCAACTTGTTTCTATACACCCACTTGGTGCCTATGATCAGTTGGCCTTTAGGTCTTGGAACCAAAGTCCATACTTTACATCTCTCAAACTGATTGAGTTCCTCTTGCATAGTAATGATCCAGTGGGGATCTAGCTCAGCATCTTTAAAGGTGAGGGGCTCAACCTGTGAAAGGAAACAAGCGTGCATCACATCCTGTCTTAACTAATGTCTTGTTTGAACACCAACTGATATGTCTCCTATCACTTGAGATGTGGGGTGATCTCTAAGTGTGACAATATCAGCAGGTGGGATGTGATCTTCAGCAACAGTTGGGATTAATTCCTCAGGAGGAATTTGATCTACTGTTGGTGGAACAACAACAGCTTCTGTAATGTCTTCATCACTATCTGATTCAGTGATCTGAAGAGTTGATAGTTGAAGAATCTCTTGAGTAGCATCAGGTACCTGCAATGAACTTGAGGAAGGAGAAGTTTCCTTCTCCTTGTAAAACATCTGAGACTCATCAAAAGATACATGCACAGATTCTTCAATTTTACAGGTTGATTTGTTATAAACCCTATAAGCTTTGCTTACTTGGGAATATCCAAGCATAATTCCCATTGAAGCTTTTGCTTCAAACTTTCTAAGGTATTCTTTATTGTTATTATGAATGTACACTACACAACCAAATATTCTAAAATAATTAATTTTGGGTTTCTTTCCTTTAAGCAACTCACAAGGAGTTTTACACTTAAGCTTGTGTATCAGACTCCTATTCAAGACATAATTGGCTGTACTAACAGCTTCTGCCCAATAGGAAAGAGGCATATTAGCATCTGCCAACAATGTGCTAGCAGCTTCAATGAGTGTTCGATTTTTCCTTTCAACTACCCCATTTTGTTGGGGAGTTCTAGGAGCTGAGAAGCTATGTTTGATACCTTCTCTCTCACAGAATTCTTGCATGAGAAGAGAGTCAAACTCAGTACCATGATCACTTCTGATCAAGGCCACATGAGTAGAGTACTCAGTCTGCACACAATAGAAAGTCTGTAAGGACTTTGAAGTTATCAGCCTTAGTTCTCAAAAAGAAAACCCAACTGAACCTAGAGAAGTCATCTACAATGACTAAGGTGTAATATTTCCCTCCTAAACTCTGTACATTTATTGGGCCAAAAAGGTCCAGATGTAATAAATACAGGATTCTAGGAGAATCACTTTTATTTACAGATTTAAAAGAGTTTTTGGTTTGCTTGCCTAGTTGACAAGCCTTGCATAAGCTCTCCTTCTTGTAGGGGCAAGAAGGTAAACCTCTAACAAGGTTGTGTTTAGATAACCTAGATATATTTTTAAGGTTAACATGACTAAGCCTCTTATGCCACAAAGAATTATTATTAATTGTTACTTCATTAAATAAATAGATTTCAGAATGAGTTGAATTGAAATCTACTAAATAAATATTACCTAATCTAATGCCTACTAAAACAACATTATTATTTAAAGTAATATTACAAGAAGAGTTAGAAAATGAAACCTAGTAGCCAGCATCACATAGCTGGCTGACTGAGATCAAATTGTGCTTCAGTCCAGTCACATATGCAACTCTCTTGAAAGTAACAGCTCCAATTGTGATCCTGCCATAGCCTTCTGTCTGACCACAGCTTGAATCTCCAAAGATAACCTTTGGGCCGAGCTTAGCTTTGAACTTTGACAGATGATTTTTATTTCCTGTCATATGCTTGGAGCATCCACTATCCAAATACCACTTATTTTGAGTGATAGGATAGGCCTTCACCTGCAAGAAATTCATTTAGACATTGTGGACCCAGGTAACCTTGGGTCCCTTGTTTTTCACATAAGAAAAGCTAGAAATAAATGAAAATGCAGGCTGAGGGTGATAACCTAATGGGTGAGATCTCCTAGGTGGGATTCTCCATGCAGATGATGGGTCAACAAACCTAGGGGTTCTATTTTCATTTAGGTTTCTACGGGTTTGATGATGATTTTGAAAATCATATTGAAAACGTCGATCGACGTTCGACGATGGGCGCTCAGATCGTCCAGCTTCGTTCGACCATTGAGCTTCCGATCGTCGAGCAGCGTTCGACGCTCTTTGTATTTCCTTAAAAAATTGTTTTCTTTTCTCTCTCTTAGCTTTATTTAAAGTTTTATTAACTTGATTTACTTGCTCAGTGTTTTTCATTCCACTAGCTGAAACAAAGTTCACTGGAGTTGAAAGATTATTTTTAAGAATAATAGATGGTTTACTGGGAGAAGCTCCTAAGCCTAATTTGTTATTACCTGACCTAGTGTTAGTCATGCTGGTTATCTCTAACAGCTTAAGGCTTCTACCATTTAGTGATTCTTCTAACCTTTTAGACTTAGCTAACTCAATTTTAAGAAACTTAATTTCTTCACTATAATTAGTGAGATCTTCCTTTAACTTAATATTTTCAGTAGATATGATTTCTGATTCAGCTAGCCTATGTCTAAGTTCTTTAATCTCTTTTTCAGAACTAATTAAATCTAAGCATAAAGATTTAAATTCTAATTTGAATTTTGCAAAGTGAAATCATAAGAAGATAGTACCTCATCTTCTGTTGGCATTTCTTCCTCTGAATCTGAACTCTCTGCAGCTGAGTGATTGCTGCAGGCATCTATTGCCATCAGGCAAATTTCCTTTGCCTTCTTCTCTTCCTCATCCTCACTGGAGCTTGAGGAGGAAGATTCCTCATCTGAATCACTCCAGGTTTCAGCAATGAAACCTCTCTCCTTCTTCTTATTCTTGTAGGAGGATGGCTTGGAGTGCTTCCTATGCTGTTCCTTTTCATTCCTCTTATCTTTGTTCTTCTCCTCTGGACAATCTGGTAGGATATGTCCAGGCTTCCTGCAACCATAACAGATAATTTCTTTAGCAGGTGAACGGTCATACCTTGGTTTATCTTCATAGCGTGAAGACTTCTTTCTGAATTCCTTTCTCCCCATCTTGAGAAATCTCTTGGCAAATAATGTCATTAGCTCCTCATTGGATTAACTGCCTTCAGAAGCATCAGCAGCCTTAAGAGCTAGAGATTGCTCTTTTCTTGTTGGAGTAGGGGTCTTTGCTTCAGCTTCTGCTTCCCTTGTCTTCAGCACTTGTTCAAAGGATTTGAGCTTGCCGAGAAGAGCTTCTATTGAGATCTCTGTTGTACTTCTAGCTTCTTTGATAGGCCAGATCCTTAAATCCCATGTGCTAGGGAAGCACATAAGAATCTTATCATTGACCTCTGTCAATGATATGTCCTTGTCAAGTGTCCTCAGCTCATTGATGATTGAGCTGAGCCTTGTGTACATGGCTTCAACTGATTTAGCATCAGTTTTCTTGAAGTTTTCATATTGTGAGATAAGGTTGGAACTTCTGTCCTTCCTTTCATCAGCTGAACCAGCTATAATCTGGTTCAGTGTATCCCACATTGCTTTTGCTGAAGGGCAGTCAGCAACCTTCTGGAATACTTCATCAGACATTGTCTGAGCCAGTATATTCATTGCCTTGGCATCTGCTATCTTTGCCTTCTTGTACTCATCATTGTAGTCTGGAGGAGGCACTGCACTCATATCAGATGATGAAGCAGTAGCAGCAGCAGGTGCTCTTGGTGGTCCTGACAAAATAGAAGCAAAGATACTTTCATCAATAGAATTCATATATAAATTAATCCTTGCCTTCCAGATGCCAAACTTAGCTAAGTTACATGCTGGAGGTCTGGTGCTAGAATAATCCTTGGACTGGGCCATGATAGTGATAGTGAATATCTATAAACTTTGGTATCTATTAGGATCTTGTGACTTAGGTGTTAGCCTATTCAGTCAGTCAACCTCTCTCTGATACCAATTGAAAGTGAAGGGATAGATACTACTCTAGAGGGGGGGTGAATAGAGTTATCAAATTTTGCAGTAGACAAAACTTAATAGTCTACCCAACTCCCTTGGAGTGAAATGCGGAATGAAAAGATTATAGATAAGGAGATAACCCTAAAGCCTAACACAAGTGTTGTGCACAAACTCAAGCTAACTGCAATTATAGTTAAGGTTTGGAAATCCTAATCAGCAACTTGCAAACCTAGTTATATCTAATCACAGCCACAAAGCAAGTAATTAAATTAAGCAAGCCAGACGACACAAGGAATTTATAGTGGTTCCCCAAACAACTTGGGTACGTCCACTCTTCTACCAACAAGGTAGGAATCCACTACAGGTTTTTGATTAGGTGCCCTGCCACCATAAGATCTGCTTCAGGTAGATCAAGAGACCCTTTAGACTTTTGATCAGGTGTCTAAAAACCAACACAGGTTTTTGATCAGGTGCCCTGCCACCAAGGGATACTTTTGAAGGGAGTAATAACCCTGTACATGAGGGGGAAAGAAGGTTAAAAAGTCTTTTCTATTTTACAATAGATTAGAGATGCACAAAGACTTGCACTGATCTAGAAAGCTCAAAAGAATCAAGACTCCCCCTGGCTCAAAGAATGTCCAGGTGAAGTCTTGCTTCAGTGCAGAAAACACTTCAGAAAGATCTGAAGGAAAAACTACAAGAAGATATAAAATATAAAATAGAAAATCTTCTAGCAGTTATCTTCTTCTTCTTCTTCTTCAAAAGAACTCTGAGTCTGAACTTCCTGGGGGCAGGAGAACTCAGGTTGAAGAAGAGCAGAAGAGCTTAACACTTCTCAGCTGAATGAAGATTGCTGAGAGCAGTGAACTTGGTCTTGATGAAAGCTTGAATGCTAATTGAATAACTCTTAGAATAACTGGTTAGCTAGCTGAAATCCTTCTCCAAAGGATTCCTTTTATAGCAGCAACAAGCAACGGCTCTTTTCAATTTGAACGTTTGTCTTCTTCTGAAACTTGAAACCTGGGCTGCAAATATCACAAAGACAAACAAACTCTGCAGCAAAATATTCTATAAAAGGGATAAACCTTTTTCAAAGAAGCTGCAGGAAGCAATCTGATAATAAAGGTACTAAATTAAATCACATCAGAGACAAACTCTTTATAGCAAAAGGAAGACTTTTCAGTCTAACGGCTATAAAGGACTGACAGCAGATAAAGTAAAATACAATGTCCACTAATAAGACAAACAACTTTATCTGAAAAGATTTGACTCAGGCAAAGGGATGGAGCAGATATTGCCTGGAAATATTATCAAAAAACAACTGAAATAAAATGCCAGATAATTTATTAATTTATTAAATAGAATAAATAAATACAAAATAAAAAGACAAACAGAAAACGTCGAACGACCCTCGGAGATCGTCGACCGAAGAACGGAGATCGTCGAACTATCGGACAGATAGTCGAACGATCCAGATAGTCGAACTATCAAAGGAGATAGTCGAGCTATCACAATAGATAGTCGAACTATCAGAAGATAGTCGAGCTATCAGATAGTCGACCTATCAACAGATAGTCGAACTATCAAAGCAAAACCGATAGTCGACCTATCAACAGATAGTCGAACTATCAAGGAGAAACAGATAGTCGATCTATCAACAGATAGTCAAACTATCAACGCAGAATAGATAGTCGAACTATCAACAGATAGTTGAACTATCAAAGAACGACAGATAGTCGAACTATCAACAGATAGTCGAACTATCAGAAGAAAGCAGATAGTCGACCTATCAATAGATAGTCGAACTATCAAACAACGCAGATAGTCGAACTATCACAGCACACAGATAGTCGAACTATCAACAAATAGTCGAACTATCCACGCAGACAGAACGTCGAGCAACTGATAGACGATCGTCGAACAGTTAGTCGACGATAGTCGAGCGGCGTTCGACCATAGTCGAACGAACAAACAACTTAACCAAATTCTTATCTGGATAAGCTGGAAACTCTACAGCTAGACAACTAACCTTGACCATAGATAATTCATGGGTCAAGAGACTAAGAAGACAAGACTAAACTCAAATCAAACTAGGGTACCAACACAATAATATCTATGTTTTTAACTTGTTAAAAAAAAGCATACATGTACCTCCCGCCACAACCCATCAAGAACATCATCAGGTAAATCACTCCATCATGGATATGTTAGCGGGACTATAAATCCATTCCTCGCTAGCAAACCAAGTTATCCTACTAAAGGTTGCTCACACTTACCAATAGGCAACCCATGCTTATCAAAATCAATATGAAACCGCTCTCCTGTACCCCATGTTGAAATGACATTAGCTCCACCACATCCTCTCTTGCTACTTTTAAAGTTTGAGTCATCTTCATAAAAAAGAAAATATTATATACCATACTTCTCATATAATTAAACAACACAATATTCAAGTACCTGCCGATGCCGTTGATATTGAATTAGATCCCGAATTTGGTGGGGCAGAGAGTGGTGGCATGGGTACGATCATCGGTTGCGAGAGGGATGGTACATGTATAGTGGTTGACTGGGATACTGACGCCATATTGGTGGTGGGCGTAGAGAGCGATGATATTGGATGTTTAGTGGCTCGAAACAGAGACTTAATATTTGGGGCAGGAATAGAGGATGGGTGATGTGTAGTGGGATGGGAAATTGAATGTATAGCGGTACGGTCAGCAGTTGCAAGTTGCATTTTTTCGTTCATAGTTTGTCCTGCAGGATTTTTCTTTCCCATTCCTACAAATTTCATTAGTATATCTCAATTATGACATTATCAACATCCAATAAATAAAAATGTGTGAGAAACCTTTAATAAATTAAATAAAAAAGTGTGTTGCGGTACATTCATACCTTCAATTAAATAAAAAAAGAAACATTTAATCTTCAATTATCTCATTATCAACATCCACTTGTACATCATCAACCAACACTACACAGTCAACTCCATCTCTAACCCAATGAACATAATCATCACATACATATATTCTTTCATCTAATTCTTATTGACTTAGTGGTTCAACTTGAGGCACGAGCCGAGAAACATGGGATGAATCCTTGGAGTACATATCAAATGAATCTCTAATTGTCAGATGCATAACAACTTCCCAATCGAGTTCTAAAGGATCTTTGACACAACATACTTGTTCTGCTTGAGTGGCTAATATAAAAGGCTCATCTGTCACCTTGTTATACTTATATAATAAATGATTGAAGTTCACAAGGGTGAAATTAAACTCATCAATTTTTTGACCTACCAGAGGATCAATCCAATCACATTTAAATAAGATAAACTTAAATTCACTAGTATAATGAATCTCAATAATATCAGTTAACTTCCCATAGTAAGTGACACCTCCGATACGAGGGTTCTTATCCTTTGAACTAGCGTAGCTAATAGTGTTTGCTTTGAGCATCACGCCACTATTTTGTGTATTTCTCCTACTATCCATGTACTTTGTACGGAAACGGAATCCATTAATAAAATATCTGTTGTATCTTCATGCCCAATCACTTGGTCCTTCACTAAGCTGCTTAATTTCATCTGATATATTTGTATCACTGGATTTGACCTACAAAAGTATGGAGTTCAATTATTTCATAGATAATCATAATGCTTTAATAAAAATTTTGTTGAATATACTAACATGTTATTTGAACCACAAATGAAATGATTCATTATGAACCTTGCCAATTTGATTTTTGGTTGCTCGAGGGAACTCCTTTCTTAGTTCTTCGATGTGTTTCCTATAATAAAATTCAACAACATAGACAACTAATACAAAAGATACTAAACTTGAATAAGTTCCTGAAACTCAATCTAAAAATATGGTAATTGCATCTGTGTTGAAAAGAACATGGCGATGCATTTGTGTCAACGTAACTTCATCAAGAAGCATTTTTTGCCTCTCTTGAAAGGACGACCAGAAATATCACCTCCATCATAATTTCTACTTGGGCGGTTAGGCTTTGTTTCCACTCCATCTAGGTATCTCTCACAGAAATTCTTGCATTCTTCCATAAGATAACCTTTAGCAATAGAACCTTTGGGATGAGCACGATTACGTACATATCTCTTAAGAGTCAGTAGATACCTAAATTAAAATATACATTATGTTAATAAAAAAAGGTTGAATATTGTCAAATACAAGCAAATATCATTACCTTTCAATGGGATACATCCATCGAAATTGAACCGGGCCAGCAATGGAAGCTTCTTCAGCCTAATGGATAGTTAGATGCTCCATAATATCAAAAAATGAGGGTGGAAAAATCTTTTCAAGATGACATAGTGTGAGAACAATGCGTTCTTGCAAGGACTTTAAGTCAATAACTCTGTTACTTTTTGAGCACAATTGTCTATAAAAATTGGATAACTTAATAAATACCTTGACAACATCTACCAGCAATGCTTTTCTAATGGCTACTGGAAGGAATTGTTGCATAATTATATGCATGTCATGACTTTTAAGACACCAAATATTTCATTATTTCAAATGAACACATCGAGAAATATTTGATGCATAACCATCAGGCACTTGGATGCTTTTTAAAACTCTTAAGAAAATATCTTGATGTGTTTTATCCATTGTAAAGTGAGATGGATACAATAAAGTCTTGCCAGATGCAAGTAGTTGTGGGTGCAATATAGTGCGAATACCAATAACCTTTAAATCTTGTCTTGCCTTCAATCCATCCTTTGATTTCCCTATAATGCCTAATATGGTATATATCAAATTTTCTCAAACATTTTTCTCTTGGTGCATCACATAAATGGAATAACGTACTTGAAGAGACCCCCAATATGATAATTCAAAAAAGATACTCTTTTTTCCAACCAGGCCTTTGTCAAAGATTATTTACTCGGTTACGCTCTTCCCTCTTCCTTTTTTTAAGGTCGTGTTTCTTGTACTCAGTAAGTACGCCATCTAACTATGATAAAATGTCACTTTCCTTTAAGTTAGGAGGCTTATCTTCAAACTCTCTATGTCCATCAAAAGATACCTTATCTCTTCGAAACTTTTGCCCGCAAGGTAACCAACGACGATGACCCAAGTAAAAAAAATTTCTACCATTTGCCAACCAATGAGATCTAGTTTGGTGATTACAATTTGCACAAGCACATTTACCTTTTGTACTCCATCCTGATAAATAGGAATATGCTGGATAATCATTAATTGTCCAGAGTAGTGCAGCACGAAGTGTAAACATTTCATTCTTTGATGCATCATATGTTATCGTACCATAACCCCACAGTTCATTCAACTCTTCAATCAACGGTTTAAGATAAACTTCTATCTTATTACCTGGTCCCTTTGGTCCATCAATTAACACAACTAGGAAAAGGAAAGCTTGTGTCATACACAACCATGGTGGTAAATTATAAGGCATTAAAACTACTGGCCAAGTGCTATGAGTAATAGACATGGTTCTAAAAGGATTAAATCCATCAGATGCCAAACCAAGTCTAACATTGCGATGCTCAACTGCAAATTCAGGAAAATCATTATCAAATTTTTTCCACTGAGGAGTGTCTGAAGGGTGTCGCATGATCGCATCATCTATGCGTTCTTCTGTATTCCATCGCATGAAATGTGCAGTTTTTGATGACATGAATACCCTTTTTAGCCTTGGCTTAATAGGAAAGTACCTTACTTGTTTTGAAGCAATTTTTGTAGTTGTGCATTGTACAATACCTGAGCTTTCATTATATTTTTTATATCTTGATTCACCACATAGCTCACATTAATCAAGTGACAAATCATTTCCTCTGAATAACATACGATTGTTAGGGCATGCATCCCAAGTATCGTAAGAAAACCCCAAGTCTTTAGTGATTTTTTTAGCTTCATAATAAGACTTTGGTAGGTTTATGTTAGGAAATGCATCAATTAGAGATTCTAACAACCGAGTGAATGATACATCTGTCCATCCATGCATTTTTTTCCCCTGTAGTAACCTAACCACGAAAGACAATGATGTATATTTAGCACAATCAGGGTATAATGGACGCTCTGCATCTTCAATAACTTTTCTAAATTTTGCATCTCCTGCTGTAAAATCATTTATTGGATTATTTGATGTATGTGTATCTTCATGCAAGCTAACATCAATTGCAGGAATGCCAGCTGCCTCATGTATCATTCCAATCATATCGTCACTCAAATTTACATGATGATTAATTGAGCAATCTCCACTATAATTTCGTGAATGACATGACTCCCCATGAAAACTCCATATCTTGTACTTTTTTAGAGACCCATGAATAATTATATGCTCACATGCAATAGTTCTCTCTACAAGATAATGTTTGGTACATTTCTTGCAAGGACAGTAAATCCTACTCTCATAACAACTTGAATTGTTTTCATATGCATAATCCAAAAATTTGTAAATGCCTTCAATATATTCATCTGAAACTCTATTTTGCAAATCAATCCAACTCTTGTCCATGTTATATGGTAGAGTTACCTACATAAAAGCTCATAATAAGTGATTTACAATGAGAGAAGACTATAAAATTGTAATCAGCAAAACATGAGTAGTGAGAGTTTCACTTCAAAGAATAAATCAATTAAGCCAAAACAAAATTTTAAACATGGATTTTCTTTTAATCTGTCATAAAAGGTTAAAAAAATAAATATCTCCGAAAACTCATATACACAACCATTACAAAGAATCTCGCGTAGCTTCACAACAATCTATAAAATTGAGAAGCTCATTTTTAAGTTGGTATAAAATTGGAACCGGCAAGCTCACTTATTTGTGGACATGCAGCGGTATCATACGCAGCCATTTCACAGCATTATCCAAAACCTATCATATGCATACCATAGTCTAGTGACTAACACACACACTCTCTCTCTCTCTCTCTCTATATATATATATATCCTTCAATACCTAACAAGTGTTTTCCTTCCAAACATCAAAGCACAATTTGAATTCTTTAGTACCACAATGCATAAGTGGACAAGAATTTCAAGCATTTTTGGTACGAGCACAGGTCATATTACAATTTATAGCAAGTAGAGTTTTGAATATGTATGAAAACAAATGTGAAGTGCATCAAATTTCACAATATCTAGCAGGCAGGCCATTACAAAAATCCCATCCTTTATGAGATAAAGATCGTAAGCAATAAGTGAAAGTGAAATGTGAGACTAAGAAATGATTTTGTTGGAGGCACCAACTCATTCAAAGTAATACAACCCCTCATTCTTGTGATCTATGCCAAAAATGTCTTTCTCATAAATTTCTTGAAATAGACAGTAGGGAAAATTTTGATTTTGCATTCATAATATAAGTTAAATTAACATATAATAAATTTATATATAATTTAGGAACATACAAGATATTATTGAGGGAATGTGAGGCAGGGTGGGGATGTGTAGGTGAACCTCTAGACTATATAAACCCTAAGTGTAGTGCCGGAGAAATCCTAACCAAACTAGATTGATGCATATGGAGATAGATCCAATAAATTTAAAATATAATAATTTCTTGCATAGAACCCATACAACTAGTAGAAGCGTTTACTTGCAGACTGAGTAATTTGCACGCCTACAACTTGCATGCCGACACCGAGCTATCGTGAGGGAGAGGGATGGTGGTCGACATAAATAGCGAGGTTGCAGGGGCCATCGGCCGGCGGAAAAGCAAGGTTGTAGGGATGTTGGTCGCCGGTGGCCGGTCGTCAGTCGGCAAAACAGGCGAGTCGATCTCGCGGTCGGCAGAAATGGAGGAGATTAATGGCTGAAGTTTAGGGTTAGAAAAGATGCATGTAGAGAGGAGAGGAAATGAGTCGGAAAATTTTGCTTGTAGGGGCTCGTCGGAGAACAGAGGGGGCTAGCCGGAGAACAGAGAAGGCTTGACTAGGGCTGGGCCACGAATAGGGAGGGGATGACAGAGCTCTGTACGGGAATGGCGAAAGAGTGGTGGCTGATATCAGGCTTGATTTGCACATGCATGCCCTAATATCAATTAACCAGTATATAATAATTATATATATGAGTTTTTTTTATTACAATATAATCTATTCCTATTAGCCACGAATTTTTGATGGTCGTGGCTAATGTATTATTTTTAGCCATGATTTAAGTAAGGCCGTGGCTAATAGTTGTTCATTTGCCACAAATAAATAGCCGTGGCTAATAATTGGTTATTAGCCAAAAATTTTAATCCGTGGCAAAAATTTCGTGGCTAAAAGCCAATTTTCTAGTAGTGTACATCTGTGAGAAAATTGTACTCAGCAGACAGATGTTTCTTTAGCAGCTTATTAGGGTTATCTCCAGAATAGCCCATTAAACTCAAAATTTCATGAAATTCAGAAGTATCAATCTTTAATTCTTCTTCTCTATTCACTAAGATGAAAAATTCTGAAAGAATTCCAGGGATGAGAGGGATGGCGTTACCCGCTATGGTGCCGACCAAAGTATATGCATCTGGAGAAGATAACGAGTAAACCCACTCTCTAATCTCGGTCGCTGTTATCTTCATCCTGTCTATCATTAAGTTCTTCAAGTGTAAATATTCAAACAATTGCAGAATATCAAGAAAAATCTGATCTGAATGCTGAAATGATTCGAAATCAATATCGAAACCCATATCAAATTTCATTCTTGCGAGAGCACTTG
This sequence comes from Platanthera zijinensis, assembly GCA_039513925.1. Lineage (NCBI taxonomy): Eukaryota > Viridiplantae > Streptophyta > Magnoliopsida > Asparagales > Orchidaceae > Platanthera > Platanthera zijinensis. Next base: position 205,976,527 of record CM077078.1, read on the forward strand.
CCGGAATCGCCATAATCACCTACAACAAAGAAAACAGAGAGATCAAGTGTGAGGGAACTAAAAGCGCGGGATGGAGGTCGAAGAAAACCTATTTATAAGGTTTTTTAGAATATGAAACGACAAACTCCGTCCTGTGAAAACCGAAAAATTCTTCGATATGGGGTCGATGAAAAATTTTATTGACAAAAGAGTTCCTCGATCTCAGTCAGAATAAGTGAAAACATTTTGTTGAGCTCTATTCGACGAAGATTTTCTGAAGCAATTTCGTCGATCTCCGGTCGACGAAAATAGCTTCACTCACAGACGATCTCCGTTTAACGAATTTCCTTAGACCTTTTCCCAGTTCATCGATCTCCATTCAACAAAATTTGCAAAATTTGTCGACCATAGACAGAAATTAAATTAAGGCTTCTCCATTTATCATACAAAGCTGTTTTATGAAGAACAGATGGTTCCTCTCATCCAAAGGTTTGGTGAAGATATCTGCTCTTTGAAAATCAGTGTATATATAGACAAGGTTAATTTTATTTTTGTCTCCACACTCTCTAATGAAATGATGTCTAATATCTATATGCTTAGTCCTACTATGATGGACTGGATTTTATGCAATGGAAATTGCAATTGTGTTATCACATAATAGAGTTGAATTATTTAAGTTGAACCCATAGTCTAGAAGTTGGTTCTGGATCCACAGCATCTGGGAACATCAAATGCTAGCTGGTATATATTCTGCTTCAGTAGTTTATGTAGACACAGATTACTGTTTCTTGCAAAACCAGGAGACTAATCTAGTACCAAGGAATTGGCATGTTCCAGAGGTACTTTTTCTGTCTACTCTGCATCCAGCAAAGTTAGAATCTGAGTATCCAGTTAACTCAAACTCTGACTCAGTAGGATACTAAAGTCCCAGACTTGGACAACTCTTTATATATCTTAAAATCCTTTTTAAGAAAGTAAGGTGAGATTCTTTGGGGTTCACTTGGAACCAAGCATAAAGACATGTGAAAACATTATGTTAGGTCTGCTTGTTGTAAGGTATAGTAGGGATCCAACAATGGCCCTATATAATTTTTGATCAATAGGTTTCCCATATTCATCAGAGTCAATTACAACATTTATAGTCATAGGTATTTTCTTGGCTGAGGCATCTGACATCCCAAACTTTTTGATAAGCTCTTTAACATTTTTAGATTGGGATATAAAGATGTCATCAGGTAGCTGCTTCACTTAGAGACCAAGGAAGTAGGAGAGCTCACCCATGCTACTCATCTCAAACTTTGAATACATGAGGTAAGAGAACTCCTTGCATAGTTTGGAATCTGTAGACTATAAAATAATATCATCTACATAAATTTGTACTAATAAAATTTGATGCTTATGGTGCCTAGTGAAAAATGTCCTATCTACAATGCCTCAAGAAAATTTATGTTCTAAAAGGAAGCTAGCTAAGGTCTCATACCAAGCTCTTGGAGCTTGCTAAAAACCATAGAGAGCTTTATGCAATCTAAAGACATAAGAGGGATGAGTTGGAGAGATGAAACTTGAAGGTTGTTCAACATAAACCTCTTCATTTAGTTCTCTATTCAGAAATGCACTTTTAACATCCATTTAAAAAATTTTGAATTTCTTGTAGGCAGCATATGCAAGGAAGATCCTGATTGCTTCCAGCCTTACAATAGGTGCAAAAGTCTTGTCATAGTCAATCCCTTTCTCTTGCCTATAACCTTGAGCAACAAGTCTTGCTTTATTCCTTATGATGACACCTTGGGCATCCAGCTTGTTTCTATATACCCACTTAGTTCCAAAGACTTGGTAGTCTTTGGGTTTGGAACTAAGTCCCAAACTCTGCATCTCTCAAATTGATTGAGCTCCTCTTGCATTGTAATGATCTAGTGTGGATCTTACTCTGCATCTTTAATGGATTAGGGCTCAATTTGAGATATAAAGCAGGCACGCAACAAATCTTGGTTGAGTTGATGCCTTGTCTGTACACCAGCTGACATGTCTCCAATTACTTGAGATATGGGGTGATCTCTAAGTGTGACAAAGTCAGTGGGTGGAGTTGGTTGTTCAAAAGCTTGGGGAATAAATTCCTCTTATGGAATTAAGTTAGTTGTTATTGGTTTATCACTGATTACAGTGTCAAAGTCAGTGGGTGGAGTTGGTTGTTCAACAGCTTGAGGAATAAATTCCTCTTATGGAATTAAGTTAGTGGGTGGAGTTGGTTGTTTAACAGCTTCTGGCCTCTTTGATTGGCCAGATCCTAGAGTCCCATGAGCTTGGGAATCACATTAGGATCTTGGCATTAACCTCTGTAATAGAGATGTCTTTATCCAAGCTCTTCAACTCACTGATGATGGAGCTTAATCTGTTGTACATGTCACTTTCAGATTCAGCTTCATCTTTCTTGAAATTCTCATACTGTGAGATGAGAGTTAATCTTCTATCATTTCTCTCATCTACTGAGCAAGCAACCATCTGGTTAAGAGAATCCCAGATTGCTTTTGTAGAGGTGCATTCAGCCATCTTTTGGAAGATGTCATTTGACATGGTTTGAGCCAATATGTTCTTGGCTTTGGCATCTGCAATTTTTACTTTCTTCTGTACATCTGTCCATTCAGGTGGTGGAACTGTATGAGTACTAGAGGTTGATGTAGATGTGGATATTGTTGGTTGAGGAGGACCTGTCAAAATGGAATTGAAAATGTCATCATCAATAGAGTTCATATATAGCTTGATTCTTGTCTTCTAGATTACAAATTTATTTAAATTGCAAATTGGAGGTCTAATGCTTGCATAATCCTTGTTCTGTGCCATGCTGTGAAAATAGTCCTAAGAGAATTAAAAGATCATATCTAACACAGGATCTTTTGGTTCAAGGGTTAGCTTGTATAACCAAAGAAAACTTCCTCTAATACCAATTGAAAGAGAGAGTTAGACCTGATTTACTCTAGAGGAGGGGGGGTGAATAAAGTAGTTAAAAAATTTTGCTGTTTAAAAATTAATTAGATTAGAAAGACTAGTGAATACCAAGATTATCAGTAAGCAAGAAAACAACCTAAGTAAAGCTAATCTAACACAGAACATAGATCTAACTATCACAGCCACAGCAAGAGCAAAGAAAAAAGGGCAACCAAATAACACAAGAACTTTTATAGTGGTTCCCCAACCTAGGTACATCCACTCTTCTACCACCCTTGTAGGAATCCACTAACAAGTTTTTATCAGGTGACTGCCACCTTTGAGCTTTTGATTAGGTGCTCAAAAACCAATCTCAAGTCTTTTGATCAGGAGACTTGCAAACCAGGCTATCTTTTGAAGGAAGTTAAAATCATGTACAATGGGGTGGGAAAGAAGATTATGTTAGTCTTCTCTTTTCTCAAAAACAACTTGAGAAGACTTTGTGGATCCTTAATGGTGCCAAAGCTCCCCCTGAGATGTTGAAGGTTCAGGACGACTGGAGTTTTGCTTCAGGGTGTAGGTCTTCAGTTTTGATTTGTCAATGTTAAGGAATCTAATAGACAGATGTTGAAAAGAATGTTTCTTAAGATTCCAAATCTGAAGATGAAGAAGACTCTTGATATTTAATGAATGTTCTTAGTCTTGAGTATTGACAGGGATTATATCACTGAGAAAAAAAAAGAGTTCTGGATGATTGTTAGTTCTTTGTACTGTCTCCTTGAAAAAGAGAGAGATCTCTTTTAATATTCTCAATCAATTATTATTCCTTTGAAATTTGAATTAATGCCTTAAATGATGACTGATCTGGAGATTACAAATGACTGGAATAAAACATTAATGAGTTTCCCCAACTGTCTTTAATAAAATAAGCAAGTAAATATCTTGATGAATACCATAATTAATGCAACCAATAATGGCTATATTCAGAGGAATATATGCATTAATTACTCAGGAATAATACTGCTAATAAATGTGGAAATAAAGGATCAGAAGGAGAGGAAAAACTCATTCTGGAACTGGGACAGAAATCGTCGACCTCTGAACAGAATTTGTCGACCTGAGATCCAAAATCGTCGACCTAAGAATGCCAGTTTGTTGACCTGAGAATCTGTCTCAAGAAAACTAAACGTCGACCTGAGCTCGAATATCGTAGATCTCATCTCAGAGAATTAACTCTAAGTTCGTCGAATGGAGATCGACAATCGTCAAGCTGAGTTCGAAGAATTTCGAACTAATCAAACTGTCTTCTGATATCTTCTAAATCTAAGTCTTTTGCGGTCCTCTGCTTGCTGGTCCAAGAAGGTAGAACTAAAAGGACTTAGCCTAAACTCTAGGACTACTAATCATGACCCTGGCTATACAAGGTGGGTCAATTATCCTAGTAAGTGAACCTAGCACAAATCAAACTAGGGATCCAACACTTATTATTATTAGTATCTACCCATGTCCCGACTCTACTGATCTTACAGTTGATCTAACCCTAAGTGTATTAAGACTTTCTCCAAGGGAAAGATGATCCATCGTCGATTCCGATCACAACCTTGCCCCTAGTCAACCAGGCTCTCACAACCTGACTCCCATTGGTGACCTTATACGCACTAAACCAAATTATGTACACCAACTACCCCTTTATACCATACCAAGGTTCACATGATTCCTTAATTCTACAATTTTACTATGTGCAGACCTAATGAGCTATATGGTTTGTATGAATGGTGACCCCTTCAAATGTTCATCCAAATAATGAAAGATTATTACTGGGGGTATACCATGATATTTTATAGATAAATCCAAAATATAATATTTTTCCTAATTTATTTATTATTTAATTAATTTTTTGCAAAATCAGGTCGGCCATGTTTTTGAACATCAAGTATACTTTTCTTACCAGGTATGGCCTCAAAAAATTATGGCAAGTATATATCATCCAAACAGGAGTAAATACTGAGAACCATAATTTTCCAAAAAGTGGTTGACCTCCAATTAAGATATTGATTAAGTTATCACCAAGACAAGGTAAAGAAGGAAATATTACAAATAATCATCCAAAAATTACAAAAAAATTACAAGATGACAATTATACACTGGAAATACCACTGACTAAGAATTACTAATTTACAAGCTTATTTGGTCACATAATTAAAATCATTTAAAACAAATTAGTATTGGGCACCTTGTGAAGCAACCCATATAAATAGTCTTCTAATAATTCAATAAAAATTTACAAAGCTTAATGATGACAAAAAGGTCGTTTGCCCAAATTTCATAAGTTTTAAATGAGTAAATATCTCTTAATAAATTCCTTAATAAATAGGGCAACCACAAAGGTTGTGAATGAAGTACCTCAAATAATAATCTAAAATTCACACTAAACTTTCCAAAGCTTTATATCAACAATTTATTACCACAGCATAAATTTCAAGATCATTCAAGGTTATATGATTTGGTAATAAAATCATGATCAAAAATGCACTATTTGGTCCTAAGATATTTCATAGGAGATGTAAGTTCAAAAAAGTCCTAATTTCATTTCATAGGGCTTACATCCACCCTAAAAACTCAACCACCAAGTTTCAAGACATTCAAAGGACATATGGTCCCACGTCCTTAAATAGGCTCAATATCCAACCCTAGGGTTCACACTAGGGTTCTAGGGCATCTCAATCCCCAAACCACCCAAAATCTCTTGTGAGGGTGTTTTATGTGACAATAAATCAGTTTCCAAAATTTCACCAAGTTTGGATGAATATTGGCCACTCAACCCACCAAGCACACATTTCCCTAATTTACCCTTAAGGGGCCAAACTTTGGTCTCACCAATACCTTTTCAAATCAACCCCAAATGGGTTGATATTTTTATCAGTGTCATATAATGACCCTAAGGACCATCCAACAAAATTTTGGGGAATCATGAGGTCATTGGGCACTCTAATTAACCCATATATATATTATTAAATTTTTATGAAAACTATAAAATACTGTCCACCAAAAATTTCCATTTTTGGATATGTTAGGGGTATAGATATGAGTGAATCCTATTACAAATTTCAAGGCATTTTGATAAGTAGTTTAGTGGGAGGAATCAATTTAGTATCTAGTTAACCCTAGGTATAGCCTGCACCATTTTGAGTGTTGCGATCAAACCACTAACGCAAATGGGTCGAAACAAATTTTAAAAATAAAGTAGACTTCAAGACCTAGTATTTTCATGTTGACTACCTTTCCATGAAAATCCTTTTAGGGCCTCATTTGATAGCACCAAAAAGATGCATGTTAAAGGTGGTAATAAATCACTATACTATGCATTTAAATATAATAATATATCATCAAAGCACTATTCATCTTCTTCATTCACCCAAACAGCACTCGAAAATCCCATTTCCTGTAGATTTTCCAAGCTCCATTTCCAGCCACCCATCCACCTCCCTGGCCGGCCACCACCACAACCACCACCTCCATTGAGGTGGTGGCTATTGTCAGCCGGTGGTTTGGCTGTCGGAGGTCGTGGTTTCCGGCGAACCCGCCGCAATGAAATTTCAGAAAATCTACATTTTTCCTCACTTCGATTGGCTCGTTTGAGCCCGATTTCTCAGTCTAATTTGATCTAAGATAGTATCACAAGGGGAGAGGAGGAGAAGTGGACCTTCTGAAAGAAAAGGGAGAGTATGTTTTGATTAACTCTAGAGGGGGGGTGAATAGAGTTTAAATAAAAATTCCTTTGAAACTTTTTACAAATATAAAGTTAAGTGATAAAATAGGTGATATAGTAATAGCTAAGAGATGTTAACAGGAGCAAAGAAAAGCTATACTAAGCCACCACAGCACAAGACAAAAAGAAAACAGCAAACACACAGACAATACAAGAATATTAGTGGTTCCCCAACTGGGTACATCCACTCTTCTACCACCCTGGTAGGAATCCACTACAGGTTTTGATCAGGTGCCAGCCACCATAATATCTATTTGCAGGGAAATATTGCAACCCTTTGAGCTTTTGATCAGGTGCCCAAAAACCAAACTCAAGTCTTTTGGAAGGTGACTTGTGAACCAAGCTAACTTTTGAAGGGAGTTAAAACCCTGTATAGTGGGGTGGGAAAGAAAGTGATGTTAGTCTTCACTTTTCTCAAAAAAATTAATTTGAGAAGACTTTGTGTGGATTCCAGATCTTGTCAAAGCTCCCCCTGAGATGTAGAGTTGTTCAGGATTGAGAAGCTTTATTCAAGAGTGTGTAGGTCTTCAGCTTGTGTATAGAAGATCCAGGAACTTTAGACAGATGGATCTTTATTATCTCAACAAATTCCTTGAAAGACAAGAAGAAGAAGACTCTTGATCAGGTTGTGTTGTTCTTCTTCTATCTTCTTGAGAGCAAAGTGAGAGATGAAGATTGAGAGCTGCTGTGAATTTTCTGCTCTTGTTAAGAATATCTCTTTGCGATTTTTCTACTCTGAAAGAATGAATTCTTATTCTCAGTCTCTGACGCTTTTCAAAAATATTCTCTCTATATTCTATTCGACAACCAATCTTCCTTAGAAATTTGAATAACTTTAATTAATGCCCTGCTGGAAAACTAGGAAGGAAAACAACTATCATATCTGTCATTATTCGTTTCCTCAACTGTCCCGAGAAATATGCCAAATAAATCCTCTGATGAATAACATAATCAATGCTACCAGGAATGGCTATATTCATAGGGAATATAAGCATTGATTACTCAGGGAATTTATGACTTAAAATAATAATAAAGAGGGAACAGATAAGGAAAGAACAAATAACAGACAACTTATAGAATTCGTCGACCAGAAAATAGATTTTGTCGAGCTGCACTTAGAGAACGTCGACTTGAGAAATCCTGTTTGTCGACCTGAGCTTTGCGAAGCAAACACTGAATATAAACAACTTATTATGTGCTCCAAGAACGTCGACCTGAGAATTTGTTCTACACTGAAAGATAATCGACCACAGAACTTGAACAAACAGAATCAGTCGAGCTGAGAATCTGTCTGGGAGAAAACGTCGACCACAGAATATATCCTTCTGATAAATATCGTCAACCTGAGCTCTAAGTTAGTCGAGCTGAGTTCGACGAACGTTGAACTAATTTCCAGACAACTGAAAACCTTCTATGTCTTGAATCTAAAGTCCACATCAAGCAGGTCCATGAAGTTGACACTTGGGGACTGGCCTAAAACCTAGAATGAAAAATAGTGACCCTAACTATACATCATGGGTCAACATAACCTAAGAAGTGAACCTAGCCCAAATCAAAACAGGGGTTCCAATAATCTCCCCCTATTTGGGTGAGGTTACTTCAAAAATAAAAAGAAACAAAAGCATAGCAGAAAAATATAGAGCTGATAGAATGAAAAAGCTATCAGCAAAAGATTAAAGCTATGGTACAAATATTGTTCAAAAATTAATACAGACAGTAGAGAAAAATATTAAGAGTCATTGGGAGGGGCAGAAGATTTTGCAAAAATGATTGTCCTGTTAAGATTAATTGCTTCTCTAACAGTCATCTTCATGTCTACATCACCAAGAGTCTTTTGAGCAACTGCCCGTGGAACAACAGCTTTAGGATGGAGATGCATGCATTCATCTGCATTGAAAAGCTTCCCCTCCTGATATTTCTCAAGCTCTTTCTTCTTGTAGGAAGACATAGTACAGAATTGGGAAGTATCCTTACCTTCCTCTCTTGCTTTCCTGATCTGAGATAGAGCAACCAGCTCTTAAACCTAACCATCTTTGTATTAGGATCCATTTCAGGATCATAGGCTACAATAGGAGGGCTTTCAGGACTATTGTCTCTTTTAAGAGATGAAGAGGTTCTGGGAGGGCTTGGATGCTTGTCAGGAGGAGGAGCAAGGCTTCTGGAAGAGTGATGATGTTACTGTTGGGAATATCTGCTTCCAAAAGATTGATTGGGTCTGCCTTGCCTTTGATAGGTTTTAGTAACTGATAAGGATCTCTGGCTAACATTTCTAGTTACATCAGCAGCTTGAGGAGGACTTCTCCCATCCCTTTTTGGAGGAGGGGGAGGTGAGTATCTAGTGGATTTCTTCCTGTCTTTCTGTTCATTTTTAGATAGCTTCATCTAGTGAGGCATCCCTGGGTAAGGTTCGATGTTGTTCAGAATGTAAAATGTGGTGTCTTTGTTTGGATTGGGTTTTGGAGCTGGCTTAGGAGCTTTCTTCTTAAGCTTTCTCTTCTTGGTACTTGGATCATCATCTTTATCATCATCATCATCATCATTTTCATCATCTGATTCTTGAAAATCATATAGGTCATCTATCTCTCTCATTTGTTCTGCTGAGATTTTAAGAGGAGGAACCTGAGGAGCAGGAACTTGAATTGGAACTAGGACAGGAACTTCTACTAGAGAGTTTTAACTGGATCTGACACAAGCAAAGGAGCATCTTCTGTGTCATCAGGTAAAAAAGAGTCCAAGTCAGGCATTGGAGAGTCATCCATTACAAAAGTAGGTGGAGACATACCCTTTGACTCAGCCACTGATACCCTTTCAAATTCAACTTTATCAGGCTTCAAAACAACTGCTAAACTGGCCTTAATTAAAGTTATGACCTCAGAGCTTGCTGGAGGAGAATAGCACACAATGGCCTTAGCATAGTCTGCTTTTGCTACTGGAAGATGACTAAAGAATAAATAATCAAAGGAATGTAATAAAGCAACTAAATCTACTGTGGGATTGATGATACAATCACCAATAGTCAAGATATCAGGAAAAATAGATTCAACTTCTGCTACTATAGAATCAACTTCTGCTACTACTGGCGTCTTAATGTCCAGAACTACTGCTGCAACATCTAGAGCTGCAGTTACTACAAAAACTGATGCTGCTTCTACTACTACTTCTTCATCAAGCATCTCCCCCTACATTGTTTTAGTAGATAATGGAACCAGGATCCTAGTTGAAGAAGGAGGGGGGATAGAGGAAGCAAAAAAGGAGGGCAGCAATGGAGTTTATGGATGCAGCAAGAGGTGCAAATGCCTCTGCTATGAGTTGCTTTAGAAGAGGGGTTAGGTGAGTTATGAGGATGGAGATGGAGTTATTATCAAAAGGAGATGGTGTAGGGGTTGATGATGGAATGTATGTTGGTGGAGGAATGAAATCTTCCATGATTTCATCCTGGATGAGGAGAGATGATGGGGGAATGACAGCTTGGGTAGGGATGTGAGGTGGTGTTCCAGGTGGTGATGATGAGGGGGAAAAAGATGAGGTTTCTGGGGATGAAATATGTTGAGGGGATTGGTGAGGCAATGAACCTGATGTTATAAGGTCAAAGGTTGGGGAAGACAGGATGTTGGAGGATGAGATGTTTTCCAAATTAGGAGGAAGAGGGGAAGGAGGGGCGAAGGAACAGATGAAGGGGTTTCTTCAGCCAGTGAGAGAGATGTTATTACCACCCTTGTTCTTTCAGAAGCATTTGAAGAGGAGGTAGCCTTTGAGGTATTTGAGATGGTCATGTACCATCTGTCAAATAGGGCAGATGTCAGCCTCATAGTGGCATTTATGAACTCAGTCGGTGAGACTAGTAGTTCATTTGCCTTGGCCTGTAAGAAAAGACATAATATCCTGGCAAAACTTACTTCCTTCTTTGAGTTCTTCCTTCTTATCAGATCAAATAGAACTTCCCCCAGTTAACCTTCCTTTTGTTAACCAGGACACACATCACAAGGAACTGTTGCCTTGTAATGTAGTCATGAGCAGTGTGTTTCCCAAACAACACTTTGCCAACAACATCGGCCAAAAACTTGTAAGCCGCTAACAAGTTTTTCTTTAACAGCTTATTAGGGTTTCCATTGGAGTGACCCATAACAGTCAACATGTTCTCATACTCAGTAGAATCTAATTCTATATCATCTACACCATTTACAAAACCGAAAAAATCAGACAGAATAGCAGGAGATAGAGTAACCTATATTCATGAGATAGTGCCAATCCTTTCTATTTCTGAAGTAGTAGATGAATATACCCATTCTCGAATTTCTTCCGTCGGTAACCTTATTCTTGTGGTCATGTGTTTCTTCAGATTCTTTTCATCAAAAAGCTGGAGAATGTCGGTGAAGATTTTGTCTGACTGACTGATGGAATCAAAATTAATATCAAAACCAGTATCATACTTCATCGCGGAGAGAGAAGATCCAGAGGTCGTCATGGCTCAGAGAAAACTTCTGCAAGAACAATTGCAATCAAGTGCAAAAAGAAAATCTGAAAGTGCGGGATAGAGCTCGAAGAAGAAGGCCTAATAAAGGTTTTCAAAATATGAATCGACAAGCTCAACCCGGCGAAAAAGAAAATTATTCGAACTCAGGTCGACGAAAAATTTCACGAAGAGATAAATTCGTCGATCTCAGACTAAAGATATGGAGATATTTCGTCGTCCTCAGAAATATTCCATGAAACAGGATCGTCGATCTCAGGTCGACGAAACTGACTTCACACAGATATTTCGTCAATCTCCGGTCGACGAACTCCCAACGAAAAGTTTGCAAATCTTAGATCTCAGGTCGACGGATTGTTTCCAGATCGTTTACACTAAGGACAGATTTAAAATTAAGTCTTTCCATCTATCATTCCTAGCTGATTCAGAAAGAACAAATGTTTAGATTCATCCAAGGGCTAGGTGAAAATATCTTCCCATTACAAATCAATGGAGATAAATTCAAGACTAATTTTCTGCTTGTCAACACAGTCTCTTATGAAATGATGTCTTATATCTATATGTTTTGTCCTACTATGATGCACTGGATTATGTGCAATAGAGATTGCACTGGTACTATCACAAAATATAGTTGAATTATTTAGATTGAAACCATAATCTAGGACTTGGTTTTGTATCCACAAGATCTGTGAGCAGCTGCTGCCAGCTTCCATGTATTCAGCCTCAGTAGTTGATATGGACACAGATGTTTGTTTTTTGCAAAACCAGGACACAAGCCTATCACCAAGGAACTGACATGTTCCTGATGTTCTTTTCCAGTCCACTCTACATCCAGCATAGTCATCATAAGAAAATCAAATAAGCTCAAATGCTGACTCTATTGTATACCAGAATCCTAGATTAGGACAACCCTTTATATATCTTAAAATTATTTTAATGAAAAAAGATGAGATTCCTTAGGGCTCACTTGGAACCTAATACAAAGACATGTAGCAAACATGATGTCTGGTCTACTTGCTGTGAGATAAAGTAGGGATCAAACAATAGCCCTATACTTGGTCTGATAAAGTAGTTCTCCATGTTCATCAGAGTCAATCACAACATTGGCAGCCATGGGAGTTTTCATTGAGGAGGCATCAGCCAACAAAAATTTCTTAATAAGCTCATTTGCATATTTAGATTAGGATATGAATATGCCAATAGGGGATTGCTTCACTTGTAGGCCAAGGAAGTATGATAGCTCTCCTATGCTACTCATCTCAAACTTTGAATGCATTTGATCTGAGAATTTCTTGCATAGTTTGTGATCAGTAGAGCCAAATATGATATCATCTACATATATTTGTACTACTAAAATTATATCATGATGCATCTTAGTAAAAAAGGTCCTATCTACCATGCCTCTAGAGAACTTGTGTACTAAAAGGAAGCGAGCTAGGTTTTATACCACGCTATTGGAGCTTGCTTTAGACCATAAAGAGCTTTATGCAATTTAAAAACATATGAGGGATGAGTAGAAGAGATAAAACCTAGAGGTTGTTCAACGTAAACCTCTTCCTTTAGTTTTTCATTCAAGAAAGCACTCTTGACATCCATCTGATAGACTTTAAACTTCTTAAAAGCAGCATAAGCAAGAAAAATCCTGATTGCTTCTAGCCTTGCAACAGGAGCAAAGGTTTTATCATAGTCAATGCCTTCCTCTTGCCAATATCCTTGAGCAACAAGCCTAGCCTTATTTCTCACAATTACACCTTGGGCATCAAGTTTATTTCTGAATACCCACTTGGTTCCAATTACTGGATAGACTTTGGGCCTTAGAACCAAGTCCCAAACTCTACATCTCTCAAATTGATTAAGCTCCTCTTACATTGTAATAATCTAGTGGGGATCTTGCTCTGCATCATTTATGGATTGAGGCTCAACTTGAGAGAGGAAATAGGAATGCATCACATCTTTGTTGAGTCAATGCCTTGTTTGTACACCTACTGGCATGTCCCCAATCACTTGAGATCAAGGGTGATCCCTTAGTGTGACAAGGTCAGTGGGTGGAATTAGTTCAGCAATAACATTTGGAATTAATTCCTATTATGGAATAATGTCTGCTGTTGGAGGAAGTTCAACCACTTCCAAAATTTTTTCTTCACTATCTTCATCACCTTGTGGAGGAGGATGTGATATGACCTTTTGTGTAAGGTTTAACTCACCAGATTTCTCACACAAGTTGGGTACCTACAATAAATCTGTGGTAGAAGAATCCTTCACCTTATAATACGTGTTAGCTTCATCAAATAAAATATGTACAGATTCTTCCATTTTTAAAGAAGCTTTATCGAATACCCTATAAGCCTTGTTATCCTGGGAATATCCAAGAAAAATTCCCTTTGTAACTTTTGCTTCAAATTTTCTAATGTGTTTCTTATTATTATTATGAATGAAACATCTACACCCAAAGATTCTAAAGTAATCAATTTTTTGTTTCTTCCCTTTGAGTAATTCATAAAGAGTCTTACCCTTAAGTTTGTGTATGAAACTCCTATTCAGCACATTGTTTGTTGTGCTCACAGCCTCTGCCCAAAAGGATAGGGGCATGTGTGCATCTGCAAGCAATGTTCCTGCAGATTCAATGAGGGTTCTGTTTTTTCTTTCTGCTATCTCATTTTGTTGAGGAGTTCTAGGAGCAGAGAAACAATGTCTGATACCTTCCTCCTCACAGAATCTTTACATGTGAAGAGATTCAAACTCAGTACCATGATCACTTTTGATCAATGCAACTGGAGTAGAATACTCAATCCTTATGCTCTTAAGAAAGTTTGAAATGACTTTAATGTTATCTGACTTGTTTCTCAAGAAGAACACCCAAGAGAATCTAGAGAAGTCATCTACAATAACTAGAGTGTTAGACTTCCCTCCTAAGCTTTGTACAATAATGGATCAAAAAAGATCCATATGTAGTAAGTACAGAATCTTAGGTGAGTAACTCTTATTAATTGACTTAAAGCTATTTTTTAGTTTGTTTGCCTTCTTAACAAGCCTTGCATAGGCTTTCCTTCTTGTAGGGGCTAGAAGGCAATCCTCTGACAAGATTGTCCCTATATAGCATAGAGATGTTTCTAAGGTTAACATGGCCTAGTCTCTTATGCCATAGAATATTGTTATTACTAACTTGTTTGAATAAGCATAGTTCTGAACTAACAGAGTTAAAGTTTACTAGGTATATATTCCCTTGTCTACAACCTGTTAAAACAGTTTGTTTATTTGAAGAAATAATACATTTGGAATTATTAAAGCAAACCTGATAACCTACATCACATAACTGACTTATGGATATTAGGTTATGTTTGAGACCATTTACATATGCCACTTTTCAGAATGTGATAGCTCCATTGTTGAAGTCTCCATAGCCTTTAGTTTGTCCAAAGATGGAATCTCCGAAGATCACTCTTGGACCCAGCTTTGCCTTGAAATTGATTAGGCTATCCTTGCATCCAGTCATGTGCTTTGAGGACCCACTATCTAGATACCACTTATTCTGAGTGATAGGATAGTTCTTCACCTGGTCCTCTATAGATAGAGTTTCTTCATCTTCTGAAGCTACAGCCTCTGACTGACTGTTGGAATCATCTATTGCCATTAGGCAAACCTCCTTTGCCTTCTCTTCTTCTTCATCATCACTGGAGCTGGAGGATGATGACTCTTCCTAAGTATCACTCCAGGTTTCTACAACAAACCCTTTCTCCTTCCTCTTGTGTTTGCTGGAGGAGGGCATGATGTGATGTGTTCTTCTGGAATCCTTTTCTCTTCTCCTGTCCTTCTTCTGAGTTTCTGGACATTCTGAGATGAAATGTCCAGGCTTCCTACAACCAAAGCAAACAAATTCTTTAGATGGAGTCTTGCCATACCTTGGCTTGTCATCTTGCCTTAATGACTTTCTTCTGAAGTCCTTCTTTGTCATCTTGAAGAATCTTTTGGCAAAGAGGCTCATCAGTTCTTCATTGACCGGTGTCCCTTCAAATTCTTCACCAGCCTTAAATTCAATGTTGTGCTCCTTCCTGATCGGTGTTGGATTCTTTTGTTCGGCTATTGCTTTTCTGGTCTTCATTAATTGCTCATAGGATTTTAGTTTTCTAAGAAGTGATTCAGTAGAGATTTCTTTCATGCTTCTGGCTTCTCTGATTGGCAAGATTCTTGAATACCATAAGCTAAGGAATCACATGAGGATTTTATCATTGACATCTGTCAAAGAGATGTTCTTGTCCAAGGTCTTTAGCTCAATGATGATTGAGCTAAGCCTGTTGTACATATCACTCACTGACTCTGCTTCATCCTTCTTTAAGTTCTCATATTGTAAAATGAGATTGGATTTCCTATCCTTTCTCTCATCAATAGATCATGCCAACATCTGATTTAGAGAATCCCAGATGGCTTTGGCAGAAGTGCACTCAGCAATCTTTTGAAATATATCATCAGACATAGTCTGAGCTAGGATGTTCGTGGCTTTGGCATCTACAATCTTAGTTTTCCTCTGTGCATCTGTCCAATATGGAGGTGGAACAATACTTAGATTTGTTGAAGTAGATGGAGTGGAGGCCACTAGAGTTGGTGGTCCTGTTAAAATTGAATTAAATATGTCTTCATCAATAGAGTTCAAATAGAGTTTTATTTTTGCCTTCCAGATGACAAACTTGGTTAAGTTGCAAACTAGAGGTCTGGTGCTAGCAAAATCTTTGTTTTGTGCCATGACATAAAATATGAAAGGAACAAGATTTAATAAGAGATTATCTTAGGATCTTGGTTAGTCCAGGTGTTAGCCTATTTAAATAAAAATGACTAACCTCTCTCTGATACCAAGTGAAAGAAAAGGGAGAGTAAGCTCTGATTAACCCTAGAGGGGGTGAATAGATTTTAAATAAAAATTCCTCTGCAACTTTTTACAAATATAAAGTTAAGTGATAAAATAGGTGATATAGTAATAGCTAAGAGATGTTAACAGGAGCAAAGAAAAGCTACACTAAGCTACCATAACACAAGACAAAAAGAAAGCAGCAAACAATACAGACAACACAAGAATATTATAGTGGTTCTCCAACTAGGTACATCCACTCTTCTACCACCCTTGTAGGAATCCACTACTGGTTTTGATCAGGTACCTGCCACCACAATATCTATTTGTAGGGAGATATTGCAACCCTTTGAGCTTTTGATCAGGTGCACAAAAACCAAACTCAAGCCTTTTGGAAGGTGACTTGTGAACCAGGATAACTTTTGAAGGGAGTTAAAACCCTGTACAGTGGGGTGGGAAAGAAATTGATGTTAGTCTTATCTTTTCTCAAAAAAACAATTTGAGAATACTTTGTGTGGATTCTAGATCTTGTCAAAGCTCGTTGTTGGAACCCTTATTTTGATTTGGGCTAGGTTCACTTCTTAGGTTATGTTGACCCATGATGTATAGTTAGGGTCACTATTTTTCTTTCTAGGTTTTAGGCCAATCCCCATCTGTCAAACTTCATGGACCTGCTTGATGTGGACAAAGCTAAAGACCTACACACTCCTTAACAAAGCTTCTCAATCCAGAACAATTCTACATCTCAGGGAGAGCTTTGATAAGATCTGGAATCCACACAAAGTCTTCTCAAATTGTTTTTGACAAAAGAGAAGACTAACATAACTTTCTTTCCCACCCCACTGTACAGGGTTTTAACTCCCTTCAAAAGTTAGGCTGGTTCACAAGTCACCTTCCAAAAGACTTGAGTTTGGTTTTTGGGCACCTGATCAAAATCTTAAAGGGTTGCAATATCTCCATGCAAATATATATTGTAGTGGTAGGAACCTGATCAAAACCTGTAGTGGATTCCTACCAGGGTGGTAGAAGAGTGGATGTACCCAGTTGGGGAACCACTATAATATTCTTGTGTTGTCTGTATGTTTGCAGTTTTCTTTTTGTCTTGTGTTGTGGTAGCTTAGTGTAGCTTTTCTTTGCTCCTGTTGACATCTCTTAGTTATTACTATATCACCTATTTTATCATTTAACTTTATATTTGTTAAAAGTTGCAAAGGAATTTTTATTTAAACTTTATTCACCCCCCCCCCCCTCTAGAGTTAATCAGAGCTCACTCTCCCTTTTCTTTCAATTGTTATCAGAGGGAGGTTTGTCATTTTTATTTAAACATGCTAACATCTGGACTAACCAAGATCCTAAGATAATCTCTAATTAAATATTATTCCTTTCATATTTTATATCATGGCACAAAACAAAGATTTTGCTAGCACCAGAACTCCAGTTTGCCATTTAACCAAGGTTGCCATCTAGAAGGCAAGAATAAAACTCTATATGAACTCTATTAATGAAGACATATTTAATTCATTTTTGACAGGACCACCAACTCCAGTGGCCTCCACTCCATCTACTTCAACAAATCTGAGTGATGTTCCACCTCCATATTGGATAGATGCACAGAGGAAAACTAAGATTGTTGATGCCAAAGCCATGAACATCCTAGCTCAGACTATGTCTGATGATATATTTCAAAAGGTGGCTAAGTACACTTCAGCCAAAGTCATCTGGGATTCTCTAAATCAGATGGTGGCTAGATCTGCTAATGAGAGAAAGGATAGGAGATTTTTTCTCATTTCACAATATGAGAACTTCAAGAAGGATGAAGCTGAGTCAGTGAGTGATATATACAATAGGCTTAGCTCAATCATCAATGATCTAAATACCTTGGACAAGGACATCACTTTGACAGAAGTAAATGATAAAATCCTCATGTGCTTCCCTAGCTCATGGGATTCAAGAATCTGGCCAATCAGAGAAGCCAGAAGCATGATATAAATCTCTACTTAATCACTTCTTGGAAAGCTCAAATCCTATGAGAAATTAATGAAGACCAGAGAAGTAGCAGCTGAAAAAAATACTCCAACACCTATCAGGAAGGATCACAACATTGCATTCAAGGCTGCTAAAGAATTTGAAGGGACTCCAGTCAATAAAGAACTGATGAGCCACTTTGCCAAAAGATTCTTCAAGATGGCAAAGAAGGACTTCAGAAGAAAGTAATCAAGGCAAGATGACAAGCCAAGGTGTGACAAGACTCCATCTAAAGAAATTATTTGCTTTGGTTGTAGGAAGCCTGGACATTTCATCTCAAAATGTCAAGAAACTCAGAAGAAGGACATGAGAAGAGAAAAGGATTCCAGAAGAACACATCACAGCAAGCCCTCCTCCATCAAACACAAGAGGAAGGAGAAAGTGTTTGTTGAGAAAACCTAGAGTTATACTGAGGAAGAGTGATTATCCTCCAGCTCTAGTGATGATGAAGAAGAAGAGAAGGCAAAGGAGGTTTGCCTAATGGCAATAGATGATTCTAGCAGTCAGTCAGAGGCTGAAGCTTCAGAGGATGAAGAAACTCTATCTACAGAGGACCAGGTAATAACCTCCTCTAATTTTGATTCAGAAGAATTTAAAGCTGAATTTAAAAATCTGTGCTTAGATCTAATAGGCTCTGAGAAGGAAATCAAACTTCTCAGAGAAAGATTAACTGAACAAGATAAGTATATTGCTGAAAAATACTAAACTAACAGATGAACTTACCTCAGCAAATGAACAAATTGCTTTCTTAAAAACTAAATTAAGCAAAGCCAAGAAATTAGAAGAATTACTTAATGGTAGAAGCTTACAACTGTTATATATAACTAGTACTCTAAATGTCAGGGAAAATAAGAGTAAATTAGGACTAGGTGCATCATCTAGTGAACCACCTATAATCCAGAAAAATAACTTATCTAAACCTGTAAATTTCATTTCAGATAAGGGTAAGAAGAATACTAAACAAGTAGACAAAGTAAATGAAGTCTTAAAATAAATGGAACTCAAACAAAAATCTAAGACCAAGAAGAAAAATAACTACAACAATGTTCAACAGATTTTGTTGAACTCAGATCGACGAAATGTGTACAGTTCGTCGACCTCAGAATGACGAACTCCAAACGCCAACTATAATAATATTTATTCTTCGATCCACGATCGACGAAACTAGTCTAGTTCGTCGACCAGAGATCGACAATATTGGTTCCCTAAGAATGAATACCTTCATTCTTCGAGCAGAGGTCGAAGACTTATCCCAATTCGTCGACCTCAGGTCGACGAACTTACCAGAGTTCATCGATCCCAGATCAATCTTACAGAAACTTCAACTCCAACAGAAACTCTAATAATAACCTTAACCAACCTAGGGAAAATATCAATCCATTCACCCAATGGATAATTCCTCAAAGAAGATTTCACCCCTTAAGTTATAAAAGCCAACCTGAATGTTCTTACATTTCTAGCTTTTCTTATGAAAAGATATAAGGATAAAAGGTGACCTGGGTCAAGAACATCTAACTTGTCTCCTTACAGGTGAAGAATTATCCTATCACTCAGAATAAGTGGTATCTAGATAGTGGGAGCTCAATGCACATGACTAGATGCAAGGATAGCCTAATCAATTTCAAGGCAAAGCTGGGTCCAAGAGTGATCTTTGGAGATTCCAGCTTTGGACAAACTGAAGGCTGTGGAGACTTCAACAGTGGAGCTGTCACTTTCAGAAAAGTGGCATATGTAAATGGTCTCAAACATAACCTAATATCCATAAGTCAGTTATGATGCAGGTTATCAGGTTTGCTTTACTAATTCCAAATGTATTATTTCTTCAAATAAGCAAACTGTTTTAATAGGTTGTAGATAAGGGAATATATACCTAGTAAACTTTAACTCTGCTAGTTCAGAACTATGCTTATTCAATCAAGTTAGTAATAACAATATTCTATGCTATCTAGGGACAACCTTGTTAGAGGATTGCATTTTGGCCCCTACAAGATGGAATGTCTATGCAAGGCTTGTCAAGAAGGCAAGCAAACTAAAAATAGCTTTAAGTCAATTAATAAGAATGACTCGCCTAAGATTCTGTACTTGCTACATATGTATCTTTATGGACCCATTGTTGTACAAAGCTTAGTAGGGAAGTCTCACACTCTAGTTATTATAGATGACTTCTCTAGATTCTCTTGGGTGTTCTTTTTGAGAAACAAGTCAGATAACTTTAAAGTCCTTACACGCTTTCTTAAGAGCATAAGGATTGAGTATTCTACTGCAGTTGCATTGATCAGAAGTGATCATGGTACTGAGTTTGAATCTCTTCCCATGCAAAGATTCTATGAGGAGGAAGGTATCAGACATTGTTTCTCTGCTCCTAGAACTCCTCAACAAAATGGGGTAGAAGAAAGGAAAAACAAAATCCTCATTAAATCTGCAGGAACACTGCTTGCAGATGCACACATGCCCCTATCCATTTGGGCAGAGGCTGTGAGCACAGCAAACTATGTGCTGAATAGGAGTTTGATACACAAACTTAAGGGTAAGACTCCCTATGAATTACTCAAAGGGAAGAAACCAAAAATTGATTACTTTATAATCTTTGGGTGTAGATGTTTCATTCATAATAATAATAAGAAACACATTAGAAAATTTGAAGCTAAAGCTACAGAGGGAATTTTTCTTGGATATTCCCAAGATAGCAAGGCTTATAAGGTATGCAATAAATCATCTTTAAAAATGGAAGAATCTGTACATATTTCATTTGATGAATCTAACATATATTATAAGGAGAAGGATTCTTCTACCATAGATTTATTGCAGGTACCTCACTTGTGTGAGAAATTGGGTGAGTTAAATCCTACACAAAAGGTCATATCATATCCTCCTCCACAAGGTGATGAAGATAGTGAAGAAGAAATTTTTGAAATGGTTGAACTTCCTCCAACAGCAGACATTATTTCACAAGAGGAATTAATTCCAACTGTTGTTACTGAACCAACTCCACCCACTGACATTGTCACACTAAGGGATCACACTAGATCTCAAGTGATTACATGTCAGTAGGTGTACAGACAAGGCATCAACTCAACCAAGATGTGATGCATGCCTGTTTCCTCTCTCAAGTTGAGCCTCAATCCATAAATGATGCAAATCAAGATCCCCACTGGATTATTGCAATGCAAGAGGAGCTCAATCAATTTGAGAGATACAGTGTTTGGGACTTGGTTCTAAGGCCCAAAGGCTATCCAGTAATTGGAACCAAGTGGGTATTCAGAAACAAACTTGATGCCCAAGGTGTAATTGTGAGAAACAAGGCTAGGCTTGTTGCTCAAGGCTATAGGCAAGAGGAAGGCATTGACTATGATCAAACCTTTGCTCTTGTTGCAAGTCTAGAAGCAATCAGGATTTTTCTATCTTATGCTACTTGTAAGAAGTTTAAAGTCTACCAGATGGTTGTCAAGAGTGCTTTCTTGAATGGAGACCTAAAGGAAGAGGTTTATGTTGAACAACCTCCAAGTTTTATCTCTTGTACTCATCCCTCATATGTTTTTAAATTGCATAAAGCTCTCTATGGTCTAAAGAAATCTCCAAGAGCTTGGTATGAAACCTTAGCTAGCTTCCTTTTAGAATACAAGTTCTCTAGAGGCATGGTAGATAGGACCCTTTTTACTAAGATGCATCATGATAAAATTTTAGTAGTACAAATATAAGTAGATGACATCATATTTGGCTCTACCGATCCCAAACTATACAATAGATTCTCTAATCTAATGCATTTAAAGTTTGAGATGAGTAGCATGGGAGGGCTATCATACTTCCTTGGCCTACATGTGAAGCAATCCTCTGATGGCATATTCATATCCCAATCTAAATATGCAAATGATCTTATTAAGAAATTTGGGATGGCTGATGCCTCCTCAAAGAAAACTCCCAAGGCTGCAAATACTGTGATTAACTCTGATGAACATGGAAAACCAGTTGATCAGACAAAGTATAGGGCTATTATTGGATCCCTACTTTATCTCACAGCAAGTAGACCAGACATCATGTTTGCTACATGTATTTGTGCTAGATTCCAACTGAGCCCTAAGGAATCTCATCTTATTTTCATTAAAAGAATTTTAAGATATATAAAGGGTTGTCCTAATCTAGGACTCTGGTATCCAATAGAGTCAGCATTTAAGCTTACTCGATTTTATGATGCTGACTATGCTAGATTTAGAGTGGACAGGAAAAGCGCATCAGGAACATGTCAGTTCCTTGGTGATAGGCTTGTGTCCTGGTTTTGCAAGAAGCAAACATCTGTGTCCACATCAACTGCTGAGACTGAATACATGGTAGCCGGCAGCTGCTACTCAAGAATCTTGTGGATACAAAACCAACTCCAGGATTATGGGTTAAATCTAAATAATTCAACCTTATTTTGTTACAAGTGCAATCTCAATTGCATATAATCCAGTGCATCATAGTAGGACAAAGCATATAGATATAAGATATCATTTCATAAGAGACTGTGTGGACAAACATAAAATTAATCTTGAATTTATCTCCACTGATTTACAAAGGGCAGATATTTTCACCAAGACCTTGGATGAATCTAAACATTTGTTCTTTTTGAATCAGCTAGTAATGATAGATGGAAAGACTTAATTATAAATCTGACTTTAGTGTAAATGATCTGGAAATAATTCGTCGACTTGAGATCGACGATTTGCATACTTTTCGTTGGGAGTTCATCGACCGGAGATCAACAAAATCTCTATGTGAAGTCAATTTCGTCGACCTAAGATCGACAATCCTGTTTAAAAGAATATTTCTGAGGACGACGAAATATCTTCATATCTTAAGTATGAGATCGACAAATTTATCTCTTCATGAAATTTTTTGTCAACCTGAGATTGAAGAATTTTCTTTTTCGTCGGGCTGAGCTTGTCAATTCATATTCTGAAAAACCTTTATTAGGCCTTCTTCTTCGAGCTCTATCTCGCGCTTTCAGAATTTCCTTTTGCACTTGATCGCAATTGTTCATGAAGAAGTTTTCTCTGAGCCATGGCGACCTCTTGATCTTCTCTCGCCACGATGAAGTATGATACTGGTTTTGATATTGATTTTGATTCCTTCAGTCAGTCGGACAAAATCTTCACCGACATTCTCAAGCTTTTTGAGGAAACTCATGACCAACAAAATAAGGTTGCCGGCGGTAGAAATTTGAGAATGGGTATATTCATCTACTACTTCAGAAATTGAAATGATTGGCACTATCTCTGGAACACAAGTTACTCTATCTCCTGCTGTTCTGTCTAAAGTTTTCAGTTTTGTAAATGGTGTAGATGATATAGGATTAGATTCTACTGAGTATGAGAACATGTTGACTGTTATGGGTCACTCCGATGGAAACCCTAATAAGCTGTTAAAGAAAAACTTGTATGCGGGTTACAAGTTTTTGGCCGATGTCGTGGGCAAAGTGTTGTTTGGGAAACACACTGCTCATGACTACATTAAAAGGCAATAGTTCCTTATGATGTGTGTCCTGGTTAACAAAAGGAAGGTTAACTAGGGGCAAGTTCTGTTTGATCTGATAAGAAGGAAGAACTCCAAGAAGTATGTTTTGCCAGGATATTAGGTCTTTTCTTCTAGGCTAAGTCAAATGAACTACTAGTCTCACCGATTGTGTTCATCAATGCCTCTATGAGGCTGACACCTGCCCTGTTTGAGAGATGGGAGAGGACCATCTCAAAGCCCTCAAAGGCTCCCTCCTCTTCAAATGCTTCTGAAAACATAAGGGTAGTAATAACCTCTCCCTCACTGGTTGAAGAAACCACTTCATATGTTCCATCACCACCTCCTTCCCCTCTTCCTTCTCATTTGGAAAACATCTTATCCTCCAAAATCCTCTCATCCCCAACCTTTTAACTTATATCACCAGGTTCATCTCCTCAACAATCCTCTCACCAATCCCGTCAACATATTTTATCCCCAGAAACCCCATATTTTCCCCCTCATCATCACCACCTGGAACACCACCTAAAATCCCTACCTCACCTATCATTCCCCCATCATCTCTCCTCATCTAAGGTGAAATCATGACAGATTTCATTCCTCTTCCAGCAGACATTCCATCATCAACCCCTGCACAATCTCCTTTGGACAATAAATCCATCTCCATCCTTATAACAGACCTAACCCCTCTTCTAACCCAACTCATAGCAGAGGCAATTGCACCTCTTGCTGCATCCATCAACTCTATTACTGCACTCCTTTCTGCTTCCTCTATCCCCCTCCTTCTTCCTAGGAGCCTGGTTCAAGTATCTACTGAAACCATGTAGGGGGAGATGCTTTATGAAGAAGTAGTAGAAGAAGTAACAGTATTTTTTATAGCAGCAGTTCCAGATGTTGCAGCGGCAGTTCCAGGCATTGAGATGCAAGCAGTAGTAGAAGTTGATTCTGCAGTAGTATAAGTTGATTCTATTTTGCCTGAGATCTTGACTATTAGTTATTGTATCATCAATCCCACAGTAGATTTAGTTGATTTATTACATTCATTTGATTGTTTATTCTTTAGTCATCTTCCAGTAGCAGAAGCAGGCTCTGCTAAGGCCATTGTGCGCTATTCTCCTCCAGCAAGCTCTGAGGTCATAACTTTAATTAAGGCCAGTTTAGTAGTTGTTTTGGATCCTGATACAGTTGAATTTGAAAGGTTATCAGTGGCTGAGTCAAAGGCTATGTCTCCACCTACTTTTGTAATGGATGACTCT
This sequence comes from Platanthera zijinensis, assembly GCA_039513925.1. Classification (NCBI taxonomy): domain Eukaryota; kingdom Viridiplantae; phylum Streptophyta; class Magnoliopsida; order Asparagales; family Orchidaceae; genus Platanthera; species Platanthera zijinensis. Next base: position 206,001,276 of record CM077078.1, read on the forward strand.
CAAATACCTGACTTGGACTCTTTTCTATCAGATGATACAGAAGATGCTCCTTTGCTTGTGTCTGATCCAACTGAAACTTCTCCAACAGAAGTTCTTGTCCCAGTTCTAGTTCAAGTTCCAGCTCCTCAGGTTCCTCCTCTTAAAATCACAGTAGAACAACTGAAAGAGATAGATGACCTATATGATTTTCAAGAATCAGATGATGAAAATGATGATGATAATGAAGATGAAGATGATGATCCAAGTACCAAGAAGAGAAAGCTTAAGAAGAAAGCTCCTCAGCCTACTCCAAAACCCAATCCAAACAAATACACCCCATTTTATATTCTGAACAACATCAAACCTAACCCAGGGATGCCTCACTGGATGAAGCTATCTAAAAATGAACAGAAAGCCAAGAATAAATCCAGGAGATACTATCCTCCCCCTCCTCCAAAAAGGGATGGGAGAGGTCCTCCTCCTCCTCTAGCTACTGGTGCAACTTGAAATGTTAGCCAGAGATCCTCATCAGTTACTAAAACCTATCAGAGGCAAGGCAGACCCCATCAATCTTCTAGAAGCAGATATCCCTAATAGCAACATCATCACTCTTCTAAAAGCCTTGCTCCTCCTCCTTCCAATCATCCAAGCCCTCCTAGAACCTTTTTATCTCTTAAAAGAGACAATAGTCCTGAAAGCCCTCCTATTGTAGCCTATGATCCTGAAATTGATCCTAATACAAAGATGGCTAGGTTTAATGAGCTGGTTGCTCTATCTCAGATTAGGAAAGCAAGAGAGGAAGGTAAGGATACTTCCCAATTCTCTACTATGTCTTCCTACAGGAAGAAAGAGCTTGAGAAATATCAAGTGGGAAAGCTTTTCAATGCAGATGAATACATGCATCTTTATCCTAAAGCTGTTGTTCCAAGGGCAGTTGCTCAAAAGACTCTTGGTGATGCAGATATGAAAATGACTGTCAAAGAAGCAATTAATCCTAATAGGACAATCATTTTTTCAAAATCTTCTGCCCCTCCCAAAGAATCTTAATATTTTTTTCTACTGTCTGTTTTCATTTTTGAACAATATCTGTACCATAGCTTTAATCTTTTGCTGATAGCTTTTTAAATCTATCAGCTCTATATTTTCTGCTATGCTTTTGTTTCTTCTTTATTTTTGAAGTAACCTCACCCAAATAGGGGGAGTGTTAACCCCAGAATCCGCAACACGGTCGATGTATTCTTCATTGGGCATCTCAAGCTGCGGACCCCGATTCTCAGTCCTCTCAGGTCGCCCAGATACCCCAAATATGGACTCAAATCCTCAGTCCACCCAGACCGCTCCACAGAATTCAAGATCGCTCATTCTCTAGCTCGCAAGCCCAGTCCGCCTAGGTCGCGTCACTCTAGGGAGATTGCCCCCCAGATGGCCAGGAATTGCCTCCAGCTCGCAAGCCCAGTCCGCCTAAGTCGCGTCACTCCAGGGAGATGGCGCCCCGGATGGCCAGGAATTGCCTCCAGCTCGCAAGCCCAGTCCGCCTATCTCGCGCGGACTTCTTGTTCTTTTCTTTTTGATTCCCGTCACCGCTACCCGGTTCTATTGTACCCTGGGTAGCCGGTTATCTTAGCCCTGCCCGTTTGGGCAGGCCCCCAAGCCTATAAATAGGGGGAAGTTGTGCACCCGAGGCACGCTGACTTAAATCCAAGAGCCTACTTGTGGAAGGCTGCGGACTCGAATCTCGAGATTCGCGGACTCCGACTTGCTTCTCGCACAATTTACTTTCCACCTTTTGTAACCCGCAGTTTGTAATCAAAATCAAGCTCGTCGCAAGTGGCATTCAGGCCGCGACGGGCAAAGTCTGGTGTCGCCGTAGCTCACGGCTTCTCTGTTCTTTTCTCTTACCCGCTTAGTAGACAACTGTTTGCAGTTTGCTTTTTCTTATTTCCCCAGTGCTCGGACGGTTAGCTGGTGGTGCCCGAGTTCGTCGCATTTCGAGCATCAACAGTTAACACGCGACCTTCAGATACAAGCAGTTTCTGAAGTTTGCGGACAGAGATGTCAGATCGTCGAGCTCGCCGGTCTGACCGCTCCAGCTCGCCCGAGGACTCGCTGTGGGAGGCACTGGAACAATCTCGCTGGGAAGCCGAGATATCCCGCAGAGAGACTGATCAGTGGCTCGACACCCTTGGCCAAGCTCTACTCGCGCTAACTCAGTGGCTTGCTCCCCAGGTCGCGGAGAACGTTGCTGAAGCCCCAGCTCGCCCACCTCCTTAGTGGTCACCTGCAGCAACTCCTCAGTCCCACCACCAAGCTCGCCCCGTGACTCCCCTATGGCCTCAGAACGATCAGTTCGCTCCCTTGATGGATTTCTTAAGGGAAGCGGCCAGGGAAGCCCCAGCCCGCCGGCTTGACATTGCTGATCGGCAGTCTGCAGAGCCCGCGGACCCCCGGGCGCCAGTCCGCTTATCCGCCGAGCTTGACACCCCCTCTCCTTTCGTTGATCAAATCTGATGGGAGTCCGCACCCAGCAATTTTAGAGAACCGCGTCTCCCCTTTTACTCGGGAGAAACTGATCCAGTTTCCCATTTGCAGTCATTCGAGGGGGAAGTCGCTTTGAGATGCCTTTCCAACGCCCTAAAGTGCAAACTTCTAGTCACCACCCTCGAGGGGCAAGCGAGGGAGTGGTTCTATGAGTTACCGCCAGGCACAATTTCTTCCTTTGCCAAGTTCCGCAGCGAACTCCTCCTGAGATTTGCCACTTCGAAAAAAGGAAAGATGGGCCGGCAGCCCTCTTCGATATCAAGCAGAGGGACAACGAATCAGTGGCACGATTTGTTGATCGTTTTCAGAAAGAGATCCAGGGGGTGAGGAATGTGAACCCCGATTAATATAAGGTTGCCTTGATTCACGGCCTCCAGGAAGGTCTGTTGAAGTTCAAAGTGACAACCAAGGCGCCGTCTACCTACCAAGAGTTGATAGTGATAACCAATCACTTTATTGAGGGAGAAAATGCCAATCCCACCTACATATCATCCCTGACAGCTAAGGCTGGAGGAAGGGATGCCGCCAACACCTCCTCCAGCAACCAACATCATAGCAAGCCCCCTCGACCTGATTCCCAACCCCCTTCTCAGAGGGGGCGAAACTTTCACCACAAGAAACCTTTCATTGGCCATCAACAGTTTCGTGAGCAGAGACTGTCGTTGGCCGCCGCTCCCGCCGTTCTCCTTCAAGCCCTCCCTATCTACCAGAATGTTCTACCAGTCTTACAGCCGCGCGAGAGCAGCTCAGCAGAGTTCTCGGATCTAGGACTCGACTTCGAAGAAGTCATCCAGATCATTCATAAGAAAGAAGATTAGAAGAGGCAAGGGTTCCAAAGAGACTGGAAGCCCAGGAATAACTCCCAATTCTGCGAATTCCACATGGAGAAGGGCCACTTGACCGAAGATTGCAAAGCCCTTCGGCAATTAGTTGATAGATTGATCGCAGAAGGAAAGATCAAAGATTTGGATAAGAGGGGGAACTCTTTGAAGCCTCCCATCGCTAAGGGCAAGGAGGTGGTAGGAATTCAGATGGAGTGTGTAGAAGTGGAGGACGTCGGCCGGCTAGGGCCCATCAACATTCGGCCTGAATGCTTCGACGCAGATGATGAGGGTCCCCTCGGGCGGCTCTTTTTCATTCATGGAGGGGCAGGAGCCAAAGCCACAAAGAAATCTTCACTCGCGAGGGTTTCTCGGGCAGAGGTTGCTTCCTCTTCCTCTTCTGCCCCTTCCGGGGTCGATATTGTTTTTGGTTAGGAAGACTTGCCTCAGACGGCCAATCCATTTGACGATGCTGTGGTAGTCAAAGCAGCCATAGAAGATTACACCATAGATCGGATACAGGTAGTTCAGTTAATCTTCTGTTGAAGACAACCTTTGAGGCCCTGAAGACCGGAAAGCCTTTGCTTTCCACCGAAGGGCAACTCTATGGTTTCTCCGGAGAAAGAAAGGAGGTGGAGGGAATCGTCACCCTCACCGTGAGTCTCAGGGGAGCCGCCCTACCAATCCAGTTTGTAGTGGTGGATGCGCCAAGCTGCTACCACGCCATCTTCGGGAGGCCATTGTTGAACAGATACCAGGCAGTGGTATCAACTTATCATCTTGCTGTGAAATTCTATACTGATGGCAGGATGTGCAGAGTCCGAAGCAACCCAAGGAATTCAAGAGAGTGCTACCTGCGAATAGTAAATGTGACCGAGCCTGCTTCCCCCATCTTTCCAGCAGTGGCGGAAATTTCTACCCAGTCAGAGGCTATCGCGGATAAAGAAGGCGCTCACCTGGAACCTGCCCAGGTGACGCAGGAAGTTCCTATTGAAGAAGGAGAAGAAAGAAAGCTCACCATCAACGCAGAACTTCCAGAGGATCAGAAGACAGAGTTGATCTCCTGCTTGTTAAAGAACCTGGACGTTTTCACTTGGTCGGCAGAGGATATGCCGGGAGTCGATCCAGACACGGCTTGCCACCATCTCAACATCGATCCAGCTGCCAAGCTGGTGCAACAAAAGAAGAGGGATGCTGCAACCAAACTGGCAGAACCCATCAGGGAGGAGGTTGCTAAACTCCTCAAGGCATGTTTCATTTGAGAAATTCAGTATCCTGAGTGGGTTTCGAATGTTGTAATGGTTAAGAAATCGGGGGGAAAATGGAGAATGTGTGTAGATTTCACCCGACTGAATAAAGCGTGCCCTAAAGATTGCTACCCCCTGCCTCGAATAGATTCTCTAGTTGATTCTGCGGTAGGGTATTCTTTTATGAGTTTTATAAATGCCTTCTCAGGTTACCATCAAATAAGAATGCATAAACCTGATATCCCTCATACTTCATTTATTACGAATAACGGCTGTTACTGTTATCTTGTGATGCCCATCGGGCTTAAGAACTCGGGTGCAACGTACCAACGCATGATGGATCACGTGTTTAGAGGACAAAGGGGCAAAAACCTTGAAGTATACGTGGATGATCTCCTAGTAAAAAGCAAGTCCTATTCGCAACATTTGCATGATCTAATGGAAACTTTTTCCACCTTACGAAAGCATAGGGTAAAGCTTAACCCGCTAAAATGTACCTTTGGAGCAAGCAAAGGAAAATTTCTCGGTCACCTCCTCACCCCGGAGGGCCTTGACCCCAATCCGGATAAGGTCAGAGCAATCCTTGATATGGCTCCCCCCCCCCCCCCCCCCGCTCTCCAAAAGAAATTCAGCAGTTAGGGGGGAGGCTGGCAGGACTCGGGAGGTTCATCTCTCGAGTCGGAGATAAGAGCTCCCCATTCTTTAAAACCCTTCGAGGAGCGTCCAAATTTCAATGGATGAAAGAATGCACGCAAGCCTTTAAACAGTTAAAGAAACAATTGACTTCCACACCTTTGTTGCAAAGCCCTCGAGTGGGGGAGATGTTGCTCCTATATCTGGGAGTTGGTCCTGACGCCGTCAGTTCCGTTCTTGTCCGAGAGGAAAACCGAAAGCAATTCCCAGTCTATTATGTCAGCCACATTCTGAAAGATACGTAGACCAGGTATCCGATTCTGGAGAAGCTGACCTTGGAATTGGTCATGACAGCTCGCCGACTCCGTCCCTATTTTCAAGCACATTCAATCCAAGTAGTCACCGATCAACCTTTAAAGAGTGTGTTGGAAAAGCCCGAACATTCGGGCAGGCTGGCTAAATGGTCCATCGAGCTGAGCGACTTTGAGATCTCCTACGTACCCAGAGCAGCCATCAAGGCATAGGTGCTGGCAGATTTTCTGATTGATACCGCGAAGTTTGGCTCCGAGCAGGAAGAAAGATCTCCTCTAGCTTGGACCGTCGACGTTGATGGGGACTCTGGTAAGAATGCCTCCGGGGCAGGGGTGGTCCTAATAAACCCAAATGGCATCAAGCTCGAACAGTCAGTCAAGTTCTACTTTCTAATGACTAATAACCAGGCAGAGTATGAAGCCCTGCTGGCCAGTTTAAGGCTTGCCAGGGAACTCGGAATCGACCATGTCCACGTAAAAACTGACTCCCTGGTAATGGCGTCTCAGGTTTTGGGCAACTTTGAGACTAGGGAGCCGGTGCTGAGGAAGTACCTTACACTTGTGAAAGTTGATGTCTGCAAGTTCAAAAGCTTCACCATTGAGCACATCCCGAGGATGGAGAACGAGGAAGCAGATGCTCTTGCTAAATACGGACATCCGTCAGGAGGAACGACCTCGGAGCTCTTTCACCCGGCAATAGAGGAGGGAGAAATAATGCAAATTCATCAACATCCTTCTTGGATAGATCCCTTCGTCCTTTATCTCTCCACGGGGAACCAGCATCAGTCAGTAAGAGATAAGAAGAGATTCAGGTTAAAAGCAGCGCACTACTACTTAATATCCGGCATCCTTTACAGAAAGACCTTCCTATCCACCATTGCAAGATGCGTCCCAGAAAATGAAGTCCCCATTATCCTCCAAGAAATCCACTCTGGTGAATGTGGGAGCCATTCAGGAGCAAGGACCTTGGAAAGAAGGATCCTATGGCAAGGTTACTTCTGGCCGACGATGAAAAAAGATTCTGAAGCTTATGTCAAAAAATGTGTTCAGTGCCAAAAGTTCACTCCACTGCAGCACCAAGCAGCACAATCTCTCAAGTCGATCGCAACCCCTTGGCCCTTTGCTATCTGTGGGATGGACCTCGTCGGTCCTTTCCCCATGGCAAGCGGGCAGCGACGCTTCATCATTGTCATGATTGATTACTTCAGCAAGTGGATTGAGGCTAAGGCACTGGCAAAAACAACAACTCAGGTTGTGAAAAATTTTATTTGGGGAGAGATAATTTGTCGACATGGTGTCCTTATGGCAATCATCACCGATAATGGACCACAATTCAACAACGCCGAGATGGTAGATTTCTGCAAGCCGGTTGGGACAGAACTGCGCTTTGCATCAGTCCATCATCCCAGGAGCAATGGTCAGGTGGAAGCAGCCAACAAGCAGATCCTCAATTTGCTCAAGAAAAAAGTGCAAAAAACCAAGGGCAACTGGGTGGAGCAACTTCCCTCGGTCCTCTGGACCCTGAGAACGACGCCTTCGTCATCAACAAAGGAAACCCCGTTCAAACTTTCTCATGGGTCAGAGGCACTGATTCCGGTTGAATTTAAAGTCCCGTCACCTAGGGCCCTACTTGCAAGGCAAGGAGAGGAAGACTGGCTCGAACTGAACAATGAAGAAATGAGGTTTAGTCTGGAGCATATTGAGGAAATTAGGGACAAAGCCGCCATCAGGCGGGAAGAAATCAAGAGAAGAATGGCTCGTTACTTTGATAAGAATGTAAGGATCAAACACTTCCAAGTGGGAGATCTAGTCCTTAAAAAAGTAGACGCTGCGGCAAGAGCTGGCTCAGTCAGAAAGCTCGACCCCAATTGGGCTGGGCCGTTCATCATCAAGGAGGTCCTCAAAAAGGGAGCCTATCGACTGCAGACATATGAGGGAGAAAACATACTGCATACATGGAGTGGTGATGACTTGAAACGGTTTTATTCTTGAACCCCTTGTTTTCTTTCTATCTGTTTCGCAACTTGTAAATTGTTGGTCGTTAATAAAAAAGCTTTTCTCTAACACTTCTTCAAGTATTTCTATGACAGCTGACATGTTGAGTATGAGCAATTAACAATATCGCTGTATACCAGGAGAAATCAACGAGTTCAGCAAAAACCTCCCTTAGAACCACTACTGTTTGCGTAACACCACCAAGACCACGTGTTGCGGGGAGATTTCACACCGTGTAGTGGGAGCTTGCCGGTTCTACTGCGGTAGGACACTGAACCTCGGATCCCAGCTAGTACCTAACCCCACTTCTGTGTTTTGGAGGGACAGAGTGGTAGTCAGCTCTACCATGCCATTCATGGGATATCGCCACAACTTTGATGATCGCACATGGAAAGCAATGTCGCTAAGGCCGCACCTGCCAGCAGATCATCTTAGTTTATGACCTTCAAACACTCCTTGGTACCCTCAAGCAGTGCCTATAGGAGACACGCAGCCTGGTTGATCTTAGGAAAAGCAATGCCGCTCCTGCCGCACCTGACCAAAAGATCAATTTAGGCTGCACTCCAGGCAAGAGGGAACCATCGTTACCGGCAAGGTGGTATTCGGCGGACTCCAATTCTCTATCCGTTCAGTCCGCCGAAGGGGTTGACTAGCTCATGACCCAGTGTGGAAAGCAATGCTGCGTTAGCCGCACCTGCCCACTTGGTCACGAGCGGTCATTTCTGTTGTTCTTGAGGTATTCGGCGGACTCCAATTCTCTATCCGTTCAGTCCGTCGAAGGGGTTGACTAGCTCATGACCTGGTGTGGAAAGCAATGCCGCGTTAGCCACACCTGCCCACTTGGTCACGAGCGGTCATTTCTTTTGTTCTCGAGGTATTCGGCGGACTCCAATTCTCTATCCATTCAGTCCGCCGAAGGGGTTGACTAGCTCATGACCCGGTGTGGAAAGCAATGCCGCATTAGCCGCACCTGCCCACTTGGTCACGAGCGGTCATTTCTGTATTTCTCGAGGTATTCGGCGGACTCCAATTCTCTATCCGTTCAGTCCGCCGAAGGGCTTGACTAGTTCATGGCCTGGTGTGGAAAGCAATGCCGCATTAGCCGCACCTGCCCACTCGGTCATAAGCTGTCATTTCTATTTCTTATGGTTAACGGACTTCTGGTTTCCGATCCACTCAAAGGATTTTGTTTTTCTCTGGTTGATAGATTAGATTTCAATTATTAGCAGAGTTCAATGGTTCAAAATTCATAAAAAGGTATTTCGGTGGTCTGGTGATATAGAAGACGCTGATCAGTTATAAGCGGACTGAGATACTATGCGGATAACATATAAGCGCGGACAAGAATACACACAACAATCGGATACCACAGATCCATTTCATTTCATTCCAAAAATATTAGTAATGACGGACTCACTTGGAGACCGCATTCTATTTACAATAACAAAAAAGATAAAAATTCATTCCTCGGTCCTTTGTTTTTCCTATGCAGGAACTTCCGGGCTCGATCCATCTATATTGACTGGTGGAGAGTAGTCGCCTGAATCACTGCTGCTACTGTCGCTGGAACGAGAGCTAGTCGAGCTTCGTCCGCTGGCCGCCGTAGGTTCTGTCCGCTCACTATCACCTTCCGATTGAATCGAATGGCTCACTTGTCCACTTGACGCAGTCTTGGAACTCTCTCCGCCGGAAGGCTTCCCCTCTTCACCGGCAACTGCTTTTCCTTTTGCAGCTCGCTCAAATTCAGCGACCTTATCTTCGAGTTCGGGAAACAATTCCAGGAAGGGGACGGAGTCCACGCCTTCTTGAGCATACCCGACATCGATGAAGCGTTCGATAGCTACCTCCACGCTTTCTTTCATAAAAGGAAACATGGCGGCTTGGAAGCTAGGGTTTGTGATATCGTGTGCGGCCTGCATAAGGTAGCATAGTTAGCCCGCTGCGGACAAAGCAAAGGTCAATGCGGATTACAAATTCTTACCTCTTCAGTTTCTTTGAGCTTGTTTACTTTAATCCCCAGCCGTTTGTTCCTATCCGCCAAAGACTTATTTTCTCGCAACAGGCGCTCATTTTCCTTGAACAGCTCGCGCGTCATCCGACCCAGGAAGTGATTTGTGACGACACTATTGGCGCTAGCCTGGGCTGCGACCAGGGGAAGGTCGGCGGGAGGGATATCCCGGATTTCACGGAGGTTTTGCTTCCCGTATAGTGCGGAAAGCGCCACATAGGCATGGCGGGAAGTGCGCGGGTTCTTCCAAGAGGGAAGAGCGGTGGAAAGGCGGACAAATTTCTTCTTTTCATGCCAGTGAATCAGCGAATTGCCCCTCTGATCCCTCTGGTTTTTTCTGAAGCCCACCATGTCGAAACTGTCGGACGAAGAGTAGTCCGCCACTGGATCTCCCTCTTCTCGTCTCTTCCTTGCGGTTTCACTCTTCCTTTCTCCTCGTGTAGGAGTTGTGCCAGCTGGAGTCAAGGGCAGATTGGCGGGTACCGACAACGTCGCTGCAAAGAAAAGAACATCAACGAAACGATTGGCGGATAAAGAAAAAGATCGTGGTACTAACTTTCTTATCGGATAATGGTATCTAGGCTGGGTAGCAGCGGAATATAATAGTCGACATCAAGCCTTGCCCCGGCAAGAAACTCGACAATGGCGGACTCCTCTGTGTTTAGCGACACGCTTTTGAAGTCAGTATCCGCGCGTACCTGCGGATAAGTATGAAGGAATCCCAAGTCTCCCTCGAAGATAAGGTATCTCGAGGTCCAGTTGTGGATCTTGTTTTGAAGACCCGCAACTTTCATCCCCCGACAATAAATGTAGATCACGCCCTTGAACTGTTGATCCTTTGACGGCGTAATTGCGCGGACAGAGAATATCTTCCTGAAGATTTTCAGGGAGAACTGGATCTTCTCAGAACGCATGTAGGCGAGATAAGCATAAATAGCCGCTACGGTATTCTGCGCGAGTTGGCCCGGAACCACCCCATAATGCTCAAAAATCTCGGCGACCTCCCAGAGCAAGGGGAACTTGAATCCGCACTCAAAATGATCGACAGGCACTACGATCTGGGAAGCGGTGGAAAAATTCAATCGCTCGACGTCCTCCGGAAGTCGCGCAAGGACTGGCGAGCCCGCCATATGCCTTTTCCTAAAAACCTCTAGGTCAGCTACAGTCAGCCTACTCCTCTTATGGTCGGCGGAATGAAATGCGGCCACGGCATTTGCACGGACGGATACCATTTTTCCATGCCGCAGGGTTTTTCGATCCAAGCTGCTTCCGATAGAAGCGAAACGAGAACGTATATATATAGCAAAAACTCGACAAGACAGGTAACATTGACTTCACGCGGATTAAACCATGATCCGCGCAGTTCGCTCCATCCTGCAAAAGTTAGTGCGGGTTGAACCCTCATCCGCAACATAAAGCAAAAAGCCATTCCAGCACACGGGAAAAGTTCATACGCATCAAATTCGCATAAAACAATCATCCAGCAAAAAACCACACAGCATGACATAATAGCTAACAACATAGTGTTTCGTATTATACAAAAATTATCGATGTCCGCATCATTAAGGAATAATAATTTCTAAGGGCTCAGCGGCACGGCGGGCAGGCCGCTCTTCATCCTCTACTCCAAAGTATGCGGCCTGGTCACTACCTCGAAGAATCTCCTTGTACATTTGCTGGACTAGATGATGCAAGTTGTTGAACGTCCGGTGTAGGCGCGCGGAGTCTCTCGCAACTCGGCTAAACGGGATCATATGTTCGCCCGCTGGCCTCTGGTTCGTATCCTCCGCAGGTTGCCCGCTCATGGCCAGGGTTGATCCTTCCCCCGGAGCGGGCTGAGTCTGCTGCGTACGGGTGTCGACGACCTCGGCAGCTTGCTTCTTTCCTTCTCGCACCAGGGCCAGATACTTATTCCTGTAGTGTTGCGCATCCTCGCTTAGATTTTGCTTCTCTTTCTTCAGCCCCTCCACCGCGGGCGAGAAGCTGACGACCTGGCTCTCCAGCACTTTCTCTCTTTCTTTTCGTTTCTGAGCATCAGCTCGCATTTCCCTTAACTCTTCTTCATATTTCTTCAATTCTTCTTCATATTTCTTCACTAAGGAAATGTATTCCTCCAGGGCAGACTGGACCCCGGGTGTAGGCTCTGCAGGAGCATCTGCTGATACGGATACAGGAGCATTCACAGATAATGGTGCGATCTCGCCCACTTCAATGGAATCCGGCGGTGAGTTTCGAACTGCAACATAAGAAGCAAAGTTCAGTTGTCTTCAAGGCGCGATAAACTCGGAGAAAAGATGGAAGAAAATTCACTTTTCATAATCATTGCGGCGATCTGGCGACTATCTACTATAGGCCGTCGTACTCGCTCGGGATCAAAAGCGACCAAGTGTTGTTTCCGTCTTTGATGAACCATCGCTTTCTTTTCCTCCATGGATCTACTAGAAGACACTATGTCTTCAGTCTCGGTGATAATTTTTACCGGCTTCGACTTTCACACCGGAGACTTGTACAGCCATCTCTTCTGGAAACGCGGTGGAGACTTACCTGTCCGTATCCCCTCGGCTTCCATCCGCAAATCCTCATCCCGCCTATCCGACTCTAGCCGTTCAGAAACTGCCTCAACCTTCGCTTGCATGATGGCGAGCTACTCCTTCGCCTTATCCCTCTTATTATCCGCAGTAGAGGGGCGGGTACTGTTGCGCGCTAGGGTTCGAAGAAAATAAACGCAACCGAACTAGCAACCCGATGAGGCAAGTATACCTATCGAATTGTAGCTAGGGGACACAAGTGTCGTATTGAAATCCGGGAACAGTTGGCTATGCTTACTCACACGAACGCTATTATCTTATCGACGGAAAAAACTAGGGTTTTAGAAAATCTAAGTGCAAGGAAGGAAGTAAAACTATACTAGAAAGAGAACTACCGCAATTAAGTAAAGCTATTAAGTAAGAGCTATGCTAGAAAAGAAACTACTGCAGTTAATTAAAGAGCACAAGATAGGTGATTACTACGAAAGATAGAAAATATGAAATGGAAATGCACTCGATCAAGATTCACCTCGGCTAAAGACAATTAAGAAAATGCGATAAAAATCTAAACTTAATAGGATAAAGGTCCTTGACCGTGGAGGTTCCTAAAGCTTGAACACGCTTCTCTCGAAGTCGTGCCCAACTGAGTTTAGGAAGGTCCGACCGACTCTTGTCTAAATCAGAGGCCTAAAACTCGCTTTACGCGGTGAACCCCACTATTGGATTTTACTCCAATCCGAGAGATTTGGAGGTCTGCCTCTCTCGAGGGGTGCGTACAACTCCCTTTACTCTTGAATGCTCACTTCATTCTTTCGGCCTCTCGGCTAGCCCAGAATGAAAGCAAAGGCAGAGAGTATATATCGATAATATACCTCCAACCCATGATTAATCAAGAGTAATTCAAGGCCGTAACCTAAAAAGAAAAGATTAATTAAAACATCATAATTTAATCGCTCTAACCTCGGATCATCAAGATCGAGTACAAGGAGGATTAGTTAATCATAATGGAGTGGAGGAGGGGGGATGAGTATTAAAGCATAAAAAAACACAAGCTAAACAAAGAACAATTCTATTAATGAAAAGGGGCAATTTACACTAATTGAAATTAAAATTACAAGTGCATGAAATTGAAATCCTATTCTAGCCCTACAAGTAGCACTAAGCAAGAGCAATATTACAACAAAAGCTAAAACAAACTAAGATTAAACTAGGGTTAAACAAAAATTACAAAGAGAGAGAGAGAGAGAGAGAGAAAAAAAGCATAAGAAAGGATCAAGAAACAAAGGGGCAACACCTCCCCCTCTCAACCAAAGCTTGCTGAAATGGAGAGGGGGGTCTCAATTTATAGATTTTTTCTCGGGTGGTCACTCCCTCCGACATGCCCTAGGGGGGCGTTTCAGGGGGCGTGACAGTACTATGTTGACCTCGGGCTCTGGATTCTTGCGGGAGGGATGATTGCTTCAGTACGTTGGTGGTCACGCCCGTGTAGGGGCGTGACAGGCACGTCATGTAAGACCCCCTTTTTTTTTCCTTTTTTAACCACCGGGGTCTTAGCCCAGAATTGCCGCTTTGCGGTGGCACCGACTCACGGGAAGGCAACCACTACAAAACGCCAATTCTGCCGGCCCTTTTCGATCACAAGAGAGAGAAGTATTTATAAATAAAATGTAAACAAGTCCACAGAAACATGTAAATAAAAGTGAAATCATATCCAGTCCATCAATAGATAATAATAGGAAACAGATAAATGGGCTCGAGCCCAGTACATCAGAGTCCTCACTACAAGTCACTCATCGCGGAAGCTATGAAACTACTAATCACTCATGGAGCTGGTCGCAGGTGCACCGGTGCTAGACTGTCCCACCTCTATGCGCACCGTACTCCGCTGGTGCTGGTCCCTGGACTGCTGGTCCCTGTCTCCCATCCGGAGCTCCTGTAATGTTGTGGTTCGAAAACCATTAGTCATAAAGACTAAGCCCTATTAACCCCTACCCCTCCCACCACGGCTCCTAAGCACCGGGCGGAGAGGAGGAAAGGGAAGCTACAAAAGTGGAGAATAATCAAGCAGGTGACAGGGAAGCTAATCTAGTAGTTATTTAAAATGAAATAGGTCTAACAATCCTACGATAGTAAGTAACAAGGAGAGCAATTAATAAGTAGCAATTTGTATAGAAAGGCAGCTAGAGAACAGTGAGTAAACAAGCAAGTAAATAAGTATGTAACCTTAACTTATATGAATCCCATACAAACTTATAAGTTAAGGGGTCTTCTGCAAGGCTCCCATCGTATAAAAAATCCCATACCGATTTATACGTTGGGGTGTCGGTTGTATGCAAATATGAGTGTAGTGATATGCTATGCCATGATTGATGCAAGTGCAACTCACGCACACGACTCTATGCGCACAGAACTTTAGTTCCCCCTGTTCGGGCAGCTAGCTTTACTCCCAGGAACCTCCGTAGTGGCAAACGGAGATAGTGGGTCGGGCCCCCCACTCCTAGGCGGGTATCCACACTATCAGGCCTATCCCTTCCGTACGCCCCTAGAAGAACACAACCTAGAGTATCCGCATACTATTGCTGGCTGTACCCACCAGACTTTCTTTGGCTAAGTGTCCCACACCGCCGAGTCAACGTACCGATGTCGGTGTAAACGACTATCAGATACCGAAAACCCACCACCTTTATTCTGTACTCCAACCCTCGAGCTCTCGGCCCCCCGGACAGTCCCGTCCGTGCATCTACATTCAGAGCTACCGTATGAATGGCAACCAAACCAATTATTCTACCTTCCTAGCTACCGAGGTGTGTGTATGTGCAACCCTAGTTATACTAGTTGCTCTTTTAATTTATTATTCCTATGGTTTACGTTAGCCCAGGACTGCCCCCGGCATACCCCGTGAAGGGCTCTCAAGGGGCACACGGAACCAAGACGTTGGCATTATGGCCCGAAGTTCCCTTTCGCAAGGCACTTATTGTTATTGGTTGATCTCCCTTAACCCAATCCTCTTTTAGTTACTTTAGATCTAACCCTAGAGTATTAAGACTCTTTCTCTTCTTCCCGGGATGGACGATCTTTCGTCGTTCCCGTACGCCACTTCACCTTAACCAGTCTCACACTCTACTTATCCTGACTTCCAATGATGAACTCATTCTTAGCTTGCCCTACCAACCAGCAACTACCAAAATTCCATTTCCCAAGTTCATTATTACTCTAGTTCAATTTCCGTGGTTTTACTATATGCAGACCATCCTAAGCTATATGAGGTACACAAGGGGAGGTACACCAAATTATCTTCCAAATCTCCTATAATATTTACTGGAGGTCTACCATATCATGATTTGTCTAAATCCAGAAACTTATAATTTTCCTAATTAATCTAATATTTATTTAATTTTCCCAAAGGACGGGCCATGGGTCATTTTAAACATGAACTACATGATCCTCCTTATTAATGGCTACCCAAAAATCATGATCATTAAATAACAGCAAGATAACCTCAAATACAAATTTTCAGAATTTTACAAAAAATATTTAGCCTCTAAATAATTTATCCAGTATAATCACGTTAATCCTACGTAAAGAAGGAAGTACTGAAATTATTCTTTAGAAAATTATAGAAAAATTACTAATCAGTAGTATTATATAAAAAAGATCTTTATGCAAAGAATCATAATTTTACTAGCTTGCTAAACACCACTAAAGATTTAATCAAATATTCAAGGTAAACCATACTTAATGAAGCAAGCCTTAGAATTAAACTTCCAAAAATCCCATAAAAATTCACAGAGATTTAAAATCATAATAAACGTTCTCTGCTTAAATTTCATCAATTTCCAGGAAGTGTGTATTCCATAATAAATTTTCTAAGCAAATCATATAAGCTACTAAATCGTTAATGAAGTATCCAAAATAATGATCTTAAAATTCATAGTAAAATATCCAGAGCTTGTATCATCCCTATAATTCACTCTACCCAAATCTCATCACTTTTTAATATGATTTAGTGTCATTTCCTATCTCTACAAGTTTTGCACCCTAAACTAGGGTTAGATTTTTAGGTATCCCAACAGTCTCCAAATCTACTATGATTTCATCCAGAGAACTATAATGGCCCTATGGTCCACTTCACCAAATTTCGAGTCACTCCAAGGTCATTTGACCCCATGACCCTCACAAGCCACCAAGATCCATCCTTAGGGTTTGGCCTTGGTTCTTAGGGAAAACTTACCCCGATCCACCTCAAACTCTTTGAGGGGGTGCTAGAGAATATTACTAGCCAGTGGTAAAAATCTCAGCCTCTGTTGAGGTGATTTGACCACTCAAATCTCAAAAGTGCACCTTTAACCTAAGACCCCTTATTAGGGCAAAACTTAGGTTTGATCACTTCTAATCCAAACCATATCCAAATGAGATGAAAAATTATACAGAATCTTATGGTGAATCCAGGGACCACTCACCAAAATTTGGGAGGGTTCGAAAATTATTTAGCCATCTAATTAAATTAAGCTAGGATTATTGAATTTTCCTAAAAACTATAGAAAAATATTTCCCAAAAATCCTAATTTTTGGATGGTACCTAGATATAGGTAAGGTTAGGCCACACCCCAAATTTCAAGTCATTGTGATGAGTGGATTGGAGTGGGGAATTTTTCTAAGGTCAGGCTACCCTATGGGTAGACCTCACCAAATTGAGTGCCGAGGTCTATCCAGTGGTCCAAAATGCTTGAAACAAATTTTAAAATTCCTTAGACTCCAAGAGGTACAATATTGGTGTTGACCATTTTTCCTGCAGGAGCCTCTAGGTATTTTTCCCAAATTATTTTAAATGACAGATATTTTCATTCAGAAATTGTTTTAAAAATAAAATCTGATTTAACGGCACTGTTCATCTTCTTCTACAGCCCGAAACCAGAGCCCTGAAAACTTAATTTCCTGTAGCTTTTCCAAAGCTATTTCCCGGCCATCCAGCCATCTCCCTGGCCGGCCACCACCACCACCACCTCTGTTGAGGTGAGGGCTATCGTCAGGCGGCGGCACGGCCGCCGGAGAGGCGGTTTCCGGCGAACCCGCCACCACGAAATTTTCGGAAAACCATAGAAACGCTCACCCGATCTGGCTCTTTTGAGCCCGATATCTCTCCTAACGATTTCTAAGATCTATCCGCAGAAGAAGAGGGAGGGGAGGACCTTGTTCGCGGGCTGGAGGCGTGCCGAGCGTCGGGAAGCCATTGGCGCGGTGGTGGCGACGCCGGAAATTCTTCAACAGCAAGGGGGAAATCTGAAACAGTTTGATGGAGCGTGTAACCTTTTCCTCTTGCTCTTAGGAGTCTTTTATAGATCAACAAATGGGAAGGGGAAAGGATGAAACGTTCATGGCCCTTAATATTCCTCTTAATGACGTTTCGGTTATGGCAAGGCAGTTGAAATGCTGGAAATGAAGAGGTGTTTGCCAGGTGGCGATTTCCTATTGGACCAACATTTCCTTAATTTATTAAATAATCAGAGTAGGAAACGGCCCATAAATACTCCTGGCGTAACTTCCCATAATCAGAATTGATTACAACGTCGGTTATCGAAATTTCCAGTCTGGCTGACGTTTCGGCCCTGGTCACGGGCGTGACACATAGGTCACGGGCATGACAGGCCCGGGTGGCCAATTCTGGGATCGACGATCGTCGAACTGAGATCGACGATCGTCGAAGGATGGTCACGCCCTTGGTCATGGGCGTGACATGTGGGTCACGGGCGTGACAAGCCCGGGTGACCAATTCTGGGATCGACGATCGTCGAACTGAGATCGACGATCGTCGAAGGGTGGTCACGCCCTTGGTCACGGGCGTGACATGTAGGTCACGGGTATGACATGGTCATGAGGCAAAATCCGTACTCGGCAATCGTCGCGCTGAGATCGACGATCGCCGAAGGTGTCACGCCCTTGGTCACGGGCGTGACACCTGGGTCACGGGCGTGGCATGGCCATGACGCAAATTCTACGTTTCGACGATCGTCCCGCTGGGATCGACGATTGTCGAAGGTGTCATGCCCTAGGTCACGGGCATGACACATAGGTCACGGGCGTGACAGGCCCGGGTAGAAAAATTCCGCGCCCGACGATCGTCTCACTGAGATCGACGATCGTCGAAGGAGTCACGCCCTAGGTCACGGGCGTGACAGATCGGTCATGGGCGTGACCAACCCGTGACCCGAAATCTCGGTCGATTTATTTCAGTTCTAGGGCTTCTTAGGGTTCCATCACGACCAACCGACTCCTAGGGGTCTAGCCGGAAATGGGATGTTACAAATCCCAATAAACAAAACAAAGATTTCGTCCCCGAAATCAAGTTTAAGCCTACGGGACTCTAATCGGGAAAAGAAGCTTGTAACATCCCATGAGAATTAAAGAAATTACATCTCTACGTTATGTTTGCTTTGTGCGGTTTCAAATCTAAGATTGATTCGCCCAATTAACTAGGTATATACACCCTAATAAACAAAAGATTAGCCCCTATTCTTGAAATTTCAGTTCTATTGGTTTAACAAGAAGGCAAATTGATTGTCCAGAGGGGTGGTGAGATATACCTGACGAAAAAGTTCCGGGTATTTTTGCCGCATCAAGTCCTGTGGCTCCCATGTATGCTCCTCCTGCCCATGATTGTTCCACAGAACCTTGACTAACGGAACCTTCTTCCGTCGCAAGACCCGCACTGCTGTATCGTCAATCCTGATAGGCTCCAAGTTGACTGACCGATCCGAGGCCACCGAGCCATCTGCCGAGGAGATCAGCTGCTCAGGGCGTAGCAGAGCCCTCCGAAGTGAGGAGACGGGGAAGACGTCATGCAATCCCGCTAACTCTGGCGGTAGCTCCAGTCTATAGGCTAAGGGGCCGATCTGCTCCAGGATCCTATAAGGCCCCATATATCTCGGACTATGCTTCTTCCGCCCACGCACCCGCGAAACTCCGTGCATCAGCCGTATCTTCAAGAAAACTCGGTCTCCCACCTGGAACTCCACTTGACGATGTCTCGCATCGTAGTATTTCGCCTGTCTGCTCTGGGCTTCCAACATCCTGTCTCGGATCAATCAAATCTGAGCATCTGTATCTCCCACAAACTCCGAGCCTAGTGCCTGCGGATCCTCATCTTGAACCCATGATAGTGGGGTCCTGCACCTCCTTCCGTACAACGCCTCGTATGGAGCCATGCCTATGCTGGACTGATGAGCGTTGTTGTACGAAAACTCGACTAGTGCCAGCAATCTCTCCCAAGGCTCGCCACGGTCCAAAATACACAGTCGCAACAGATCCTCCAATGTACGGTTGGTGCGCTCTGTCTGTCCGTCGGTCTGAGGGTGAAAAGCTGTGCTGAATGTCAATCGAGAACCCAGATGGGCCTGGACTGACCTCCATTCCCTAGATGTAAACTGCCCATCCCGATCTGAAACGATATTCTTGGGCACCCCATGATAACGCACAAACTGCTCAACGAACCTCTGTACTAATACTCTGACCGGTGTGTCCTTTGCCACTGGAATGAATCTGGCCACCTTTGTTAGTCTGTCCACTATCACCCAGATCGAGTCATTCCTCGCACGGGATCGAGGTAGCCCATGTATGAAGTCCATGGCTATATCCTCAAACTTCCACTCCGGCACCGGGAGCGGCTACAGCAAGCCTGCCGGGTTCCTACACTCCGTCTTCACGAGCTGGCAGGCCTCGCAATGCGTCACAAAATACGTAATATCTTTCTTCATACCCGACCAGTACATCGTCCTCTTCAAATCCTTTACCATCCTTGTGATCCCCGGGTGTACCGAATACCGGCTGCAGTGAGCTTCCGTCAAAATGTCCTCCCGGATCCGCCCTCCTGCTGGTATGTAGACTCTGCCCCGGAAACACAGGAGCCCATCCCTCAAAGAGTAATCTCCTGTCGTGCCTTCCTCCAAGGCTCGGAATATCGGCTCAGCTCTCTCATCCAGCATCTGCCCATCTCTGATGCGGTCTCGAATGTCATCAGTAGTAGCCATCGACCCCAGGTACTCCATGTACAGCTCCGGGTCATCCTCAGACACTAGCGAAATCTGCATCTACTCGAATGATCTAACCAACTCCAAGGCCATCAGCTGCGGGCCTACTCCTGTCGTACTCGCTCTCCGGCTCAGAGCATCCGCGACCACATTCGCCTTCCTCGGGTGGTAGTGCATGGTATACTGGTTGTCCGACAGAAACTCCACCCAGCGTCTCTTTCTGATGTTTAACTCCTTCTGGGTGTCGATGTACTTCAAATTCTTGTGGTCGGAGAAGATATCATAATGTACTTCATAGAGATAGTGTCGCCAGATCTTAAGAGCAAAAATGACTGCCCCCATCTCCAAATCGTGCACGGGGTAGTTCTGCTCGTGCTACCTCAACTGACGGGAGGCATAGGCTATTACGTGCCCATTCTGCATCAGAACGACACCCATCCCCAGATTGGAAGCATCTGTATACACCTGGAATCCCTCCTTCCCTGATGGAAGAGCAAGGATGGGGGCCGAGGTGAGACGATCCATCAGCTCCTGGAAGGCAGATTCGCATCGAGGCGTCCAGATAAAAGGGGACTCCTTCTTCGTCAGAGATGCAAGAGGGAGGGCAATCTGAGAGAACCCCTTTACGAACTTCCGGTAGTAACCAGTATGTCCCAAGAAACTTCGAACATCCGAGGCCGACTTTAGTGGTGGCCAATCCCGTACCGCCTGGACCTTCGCCGGATCCACTGCCAGACCTGCTCCACTGATGACATGGCCCAGAAAGGCCACCTCCTTTAGCCAGAACTGGCACTTGCTGTACTTGGCATACTTCTCATGCTCACGCAGCTTCTCCAAGGTCAAGGCCAGATGTCTCGTGTGCTCCTCCTCCGTCCTTGAATAGATAAGGATGTCGTCGATGAACACGATAACGAAGACGTCCAGATACTCTTCGAACACTCGATTCATCAGGGTCATGAATGCGGAGGGTGCATTCGTGAGTCCGAACGGCATCACTGTAAATTCGTACAAGCCGTATCTGCTGCTGAAGGCCGTCTTCGGGATGTCCTCCTCCCGAATGCGAAGCTGGTAGTACCCTAACCTCAGATCCAGCTTTGAGAACCAATGGGCTCTCTCTAGCTGGTCAAATAGCTCATCTATCTGTGGTAAGGGATAAGTATTCCGGAGTGTCAACCTGTTCAGAGCCCGGTAATCGATGCACAGTCGAAGGGTCCCGTCCTTCTTCTTAACGAACAACACCGGAGCTCCCCATGGTGAAGAGCTAGGCCGAACGAACCCGGCCTCCACTAACTCCTGAAGCTGGCTCCGAAATTCCACCAACTCCTTTGGGGCCATTCGATATGGAGCTCTGGATACCGGCTTAGCCCCCGGTACGAGCTGAATCTGGAAGTCCTTCTCTCGATGCGGGGGTAGCCCTGGTAGCTTCTCCGGAAACACGTCGGCGAAGTCCCGCACTACTGGAATATCTGCAATGGAGTCCTTGGCCACGACCGCCTCAAAAAGGACCTGATAAAATTCTTTCCCCTGTAGGTGGGCCTTAACGTCCTGCACAGACGATAGTAAGGAATGGGGTGCTGGTATAATACCTTCGATGACAATGAAGGAGTCGTCGTGCCTCACGGTGATCCTCTTCACCACGCAATCGATCTGGGCATGGTTCCAATACAGCCAAGTCATGCCCAGGATCAGGTCGTAGTCCGGCATCTTCAGAACCATCGCTGGTGCCTCAATCGCCTTCCCGTCGATCCTCGCTTCCATATTGCAATGAGCAGAGGTCATTATCTCTGATCCATTGGGTAAGCGCACCCTCATCATCTTCCCGGTGAATGGCTCCACACCTGCCAGTCCTTTCACGAAATCCTCCGACACGAACGATTGTGACGCACCAGTGTCGAAGAGGGTGTGAGTGGGCTTGCCGCTAACGAAGACTATGCCTGGGGTAATTAAGTGTCTTCGTATTCTTGTTGCAGTTGTCTTTACTTAATTTCTAACCAGGTTATGTCTAGAATACTAGTTTATATGATAAAAAATTTAAAAGTACTGACATACCTATGATAACCTGCTCCGGGTTCCGGGGCTGTGTCAAGTCTAGAGCATACACCTGCTCCCTCTCTGGCATGCGGCCTCGATCCTGAAATCCTCATCCTCGGTCCTGTCCTCGTCCGCCAAACTGTCGGGGAGGTGGAGCGCCCTGGTGTGCTGGTGGGGGTGCTCGCCTCAAAGGGCAGTTCCTCTTGATATACCCCGGCTGGTTGCACTGATAGCATACCGGTGGCTGCTCTGTCGTCCTTGGCATTTCCAGCATCTGTATAGGCTGGGGAGCCAATACCCCCTGACTCCTCTACTCCTGCCCAAACTCTTGACGGGGCTGATCCCCGTTCCTTCTCTCCCCAATAACCTGGCCTCGAGGACGGTCTCTACGTCCTCCAATCACTGTATCATCAGCCGGTCTCTTCCGGCTCTTTACTGTAAGTTGATCCGCCTCTCTCTTCTTAGCCATCTCCAGGATCCTGGCCAGACTCCCCTCTGAGACGAAAAGGAGGGCCTGTCTCATGTCATCTTGCAACCCCTTATAAAACCTCCGGGCATAACCAGCATCGTCTAACTGGTAAGCGTCCGCATAGCGGGCCAGGTGAGTGAACTCCTGGTAGTACTCCACCACAGTCCTGTTCCCCTGCCTCAACCGCAGGAACCTATCCTCCAGGTCATCCCTCACCGACTGAGGTACAAAATGTCCCAAGAGCGCTGCTCTGAACTCCTCCCAAGTAATATCAGCGCAGTCCTTCCCCGCAAAGGTGGTGTCCAGCTGAGATTTCCACCACCTCTTTCCGTGTGACTCTAAGCAAGAGACTGCCAAAGCGACTGCCTCCTCCGTGGGGAACCGAATCCCTGCCAGCATCTCGTAAATGGTGTCCAACCATTCCTCCATACGTACTGCAGACTCCGTCCCCTGGTAGCATGGTGGGGAAAGTCCTCGGAAGACCGTCATCCAATTGGCCCCGGGGTTTGGCTGTGGAGTCGGGGCTTGCTGTGCTCTGAAGGCCTCCAGAATGGCCGTCAGTGTTTGCCCCATCTCCATTTGCTGGAACGGAGCCGGCAGAGGCGGGACCACATTTGGAGCCTAGGGTGTCCCCTGCTGCGGTGTAGGGTTCGTCGCCGGCTACAAGTAAAAATTCCATTTGTTAGAGAGCGAATGAATGGAATTTAAGAAGAGTTAGGATGGACCTTCACATGTGGTTTCCCCTATGGGCACACCACTGCTTCTGCTGCTAGTTTGTCCGCAAACTAAGATCGCACGGGGGTGGCCCAAGGTTTTTGTGGACTACTTCTCTTTCGATCGAGGTCTCCTCTGATACCACTTGTAAGACCCCCTTTTTTTCCTTTTTCAACCACCGGGGTCTTAGCCCAGAATTGCCGCTTTGCGGTGGCACCGACTCACGGGAAGGCAACCACTACAAAACGCCAATTTTGTCGGCCCTTTTCGATCACAAGAGAGAGAAGTATTTATACATAAAATGTAAACAAGTCCACAGAAACATGTAAATAAAAGTGAAATCATATCCAGTCCATCAATAGATAATAACAGGAAATAGATAATAATAGGAAACAGATAAATGGGCTCGAGCCTAGTACATCAGAGTCCTCACTACAAGTCACTCATCGCGGAAGCTATGAAACTACTAATCACTCACGGAGCTGGTCGCAGGTGCACCGGTGCTAGACTGTCCCACCTCCATGCGCACCGTACTCCGCTGGTGCTGGTCCCTGGACTGCTGGTCCCTGTCTCCCATCCGGAGCTCCTGTAATGTTGTGGTTCGAAAACCATTAGTCATAAAGACTAAGCCCTATCATCCCCTACCCCTCCCACCACGGCTCCTAAGTACCGGGCAGAGAGGAGGAAAGGGAAGCTACAAAAGTGGAGAATAATCAAGCAAGTGATAGGGAAGCTAATCTAGTAGTTATTTAGAATGAAATAGGTCTAACAATCCTACGGCAGTAAGTAACAAGGAGAGCAATTAATAAGTAGCAATTTGTATAGAAAGGCAGCTAGAGAACAGTGAGTAAACAAGCAAGTAAATAAGTATGTAACCTTAAGTTGAATGAATGCCCATACAAACTTATAAGTTAAGGGGTCTTCTGCAAGGCTCCCATCGTATAAAAAGTCTCATACGGATTTATACGTTGGGGTGTCGGTTGTATGCAAATATGAGTGTAGTGATATGCTATGCCATGATTCATGCAAGTGCAACTCAGGCACACGACTCTATGCGCACAGACCTTTAGTCCCCCCTGTTCGGACAGCTAGCTTCACTCCCAGGAACCTCCGTAGTGGCAAACGGAGACAGTGGGTCGGGCCCCCCACTCCTAGGCGGGTATCCACACTACCAGGCCTAGCCCTTCCGTACGCCCCTAGAAGAACACAACCTAGAGTATCTGCGTACTATTGCTGGCTGTACCCACCAGACTTTCTTTGGCTAAGTGTCCCACACCGCCGAGTCAACGTACCGATGTCGGTGTGAACGACTATCAGATACCGAAAACCCACCACCTTTATTCTGTACTCCAACCCGCGAGCCCTCGGCCCCCTGGACAGTCCCGTCCGTGCATCTACCTTCAGAGCTACTGTCTGAATGGCAACCAAACCAATTATTCTACCTTCCTAGCTACCAAGGTGTGTATGTGCAACCCTAGTTATACTAGTTGCTCTTTTAATTTATTATTCCTATGGTTTACGTTAGCCCAGGACTGCCGCCGGCATACCCCGTGAAGGGCTCTCAAGGGGCACTAGGAACCAAGACGGCGGCATTACGGCCCGAAGTTCCCTTTCGCAAGGCACTTATTATTATTGGTCGATCTCCCTTAACCCAATCCTCTTTTAGTTACTTTAGATCTAACCCTAGAGTATTAAGACTCTTCCTCTTCTTCCCGGGATGGACGATCTTTCGTTGTTCCCGTACGCCACTTAACCTTAACCAGTCTCACACTCTACTTATCCTGACTTCCAATGATGAACTTATTCTTAGCTTGCCCTACCAACCAGCAACTACCAAAATTCCATTTCCCAAGTTCATTATTACTCTAGTTCAATTTTCGTGGTTTTACTATATGCAGACCATCCTAAGCTATATGAGGTACACAAGGGGAGGTACACCAAATTATCTTCCAAATCTCCTATAATATTTACTGGAGGTCTACCATATCATGATTTGTCTAAATCCAGAAACTTATAATTTTCCTAATTAATCTGATATTTATTTAATTTTCCCAAAGGACGGGCCATGGGTTATTTTAAACATGAACTACATGATCCTCCTAAGTAATGGCTACCCAAAAATCATGAGCATTAAATAACAGCAAGATAACCTCAAATACAAATTTTCAGAATTTTACAAAAAGTATTTAGCCTCTAAATAATTTATCCAGTATAATCACGTTAATCCTACGTAAAGAAGGAAGTACTGAAATTATTCATCGCAAAATTATAGAAAAATTACTAATCAGTAGTATGATATAGAAAAGATCTTTGTGCAAAGAATCATAATTTTACTAGCTTGCTAAACACCACTAAGGGCCTGTTTGGGAAGTCTTTTCAGAAAGGAGAAGGAGCGGTGGCAAAAGGATGGTAGGAAAAGGAGCTTTTGAAAAATGTCTATTAGAAAAGGAGAACAGTTTGGGTGAACTTCTTTTGCAGAGCTTTTCAAAAAGGAGACACTTTATAAATCGTTTGACAAATCTCCGTTGCGGTAACTTTTTTTATTAAAAATGTGCGTCCGGGAAAAAAGACGCAATTATTTCGCCGGGACAGGTTTTTTTCGCCCGGGAGCGAATTTTTCACCGGGTGACGGTTTTTCTCGCCCGGGCGTGAATTTTTCGCCCGGACGCGATATTTTCGCCCGGGGGCGATATTTTCGCCTGGGCGCCAATTTTTCGGCCAAACCCTATATTTTTGGTCGGGCCCCAAATATTCGGCCGGGTGCCAATTTTTCGGACGGACGCGAATTTTTTGAACGGACGCGAATTATCGGGATGAGCACGAATTTTTTCGGATGACGGCAAATTTTTCGGACGGGCGCGAATTTTTCGGACGGGCACTAATTTTCCGACTAGGCGGGAAAATTTCGCCCGGACGCGCACTAATTTTTCGACTAGGCGGGAAAATTTCGCCCGGACGCGAATTTTTTGCACGGACAAGAATTTTTTGCACGGACACGATATTTCGGCTCGAAAGCGAAAAAAATAGCTTACAAGCTAAAAAAATACACGACCGGGCAAAAAAATCACGAACGGGCAAAAAATCACGCCGAGGCGAAAAATTCGCTCCCGGGCGAAAAAAATAGTGCCTGGGCGAAAAACCACTCCTGATCAAAAAAATCGCGCCCTGGAGAAAAAAATCGCGCCCGGGCGAAAATATCGCGTCCCGGCGAAAATATCGCGCCCGGACGAAAATATCGCCCCCGGGCGAAAATATCGCCCCCTAGCGAAAATATCGCCCCCGGGCGAAAATATCGCCCCCGGGCGAAAATATCGCGCCCAGGCGAAAATATCGCGCCCGGGCGAAAAAATCGCTGCCGGGCGAAAAAATCGCGACCGGGCGAAAAAATCGCGACCGGGCGAAAATATCCCGACCGGGCGAAAATATCGCGATCGGGCGAGAAAACGCCCCCGGGCGAAAAAAACGCGTGAGGGCGCAAAAATCGCCCGCGGGAGAAAAATCACGCGATGGCGAAAAAATCGCGCTGCTGTAAAAAAATCGCACCAAGGCAAAAAAGTCGCGTCGATGCAAAAAAATCACGCCCGGGCGAAAAAAACGCGTCTGCGTAAAAAAATCGCCCCCGGCCAAAAAAATCGGCTCGGGCGAAAAAAAATCGTTCAACAACAAAAAATGGCACCCGGATGAAAAAAACGCACCCGAGCGAAAAAATCACGCCGGACGAAAAACCGGTTCGGGCGAAAAATACACGCTTGGGCGAAAAAAAAATCATGCACGGGCAGAAAACCGCACTCGGGCGAAAAAAACTCACCCGGGCGAAAAACCGCGCGCCCGGGCAAAAAATTCCAGCCCGGGCGAAAAATGCCAACCAGAGCGAAAAATGCTAGCTCGGGCAAAAAATCCGCGCCTGGGCGAAAAATTTGCGCCCGGGCGAAAAATTCGCCCACGGGCGAAAAATTCGCGCCCGGACGAAAAAATCGCGCCGGGCAAAAAAAAAACACCCGGCCAAAAAAATTACGCGCGGGAAAAAACCGCGTCAAAACAAAAAAATCAAGTTGTAGATTTTTTTAAGAGATAAATGTTTTGGATGAGAAAGTGCTTTTCGAAAAGGTTGAAAAGTAGGTGACATGTGACTTTTCCAAAAGATGAGCAAATGGAGTTTTTTGCGGTAGCTTTTCCCACCGGTAGACATTCCAAACGGTCTAATATGTGCGGTAGCGTTTTCCAGAAAATGAAATGGAGCTAAAAAGCCCTCCCAAACAGGCCCTAAATATTTAATCAAATATTCAAGGTAAAATATACTTAATGAAGCAAGCCTTAGAATTAAACTTCCAAAAATCCCATAAAAAATCACAAAGATTTAAAATCATAACAAACGTTCTCTTCTTAAATTTCATCAATTTCCAGGAAGTGTGTATTCCATAATAAATTTTCTAAGCAAATCATACAAGAATATAAATCGTTAATGAAGTATCCAAAATAATGATCTTAAAATTCATAGTAAAATATCCAGAGCTTGTATCATCCCTATAATTCACTCTACCCAAATCTCATCACTTTTCAATATGATTTAGTGTCATTTCCTATCTCTATAATTTTTGCACCCTAAACTAGGGTTAGATTTTTTAGGTATACCAACAGTCTCCAAATCTACTAAGATTTCATCCAGAGAACTATAATGGCCCTATGGTCCACTTCACCAAATTTCGAGTCACTCCAAGGTCATTTGACCCCATGACCCTCACAAGCCACCAAGATCCATCCTTAGGGTTTGGCCTTGGTTCTTAGGGAAAACTTACCCCGATCCACCTCAAACTCTTTGAGGGGGTGCTAGAGAATATTACTAGCCAGTGGTAAAAATCTCAGCCTCTGATGAGGTGATTTGACCACTCAAATCTCAAAAGTGCACCTTTAACCTAAGACCCCTTATTAGGGCAAAACTTAGGTTTGATCACTTCTAATCCAAACCATCTCCAAATGAGATGAAAAATTATACAGAACCTTATGGTAAACCCAGAGACCACTCACCAAAATTTGGGAGGGTTTGGAAATTATTTAACCATCTAATTAAATTAAGCTAGGATTATTGAATTTTCCTAAAAACTATAGAAAAATATTTCCCAAAAATTCTAATTTTTGGATGGTACCTAGATATATGTAAGGTTAGTCCACACCCCAAATTTCAAGTCATTGTGATGAATGGATTGGAGTGGGGAATTTTTCTAAGGTCAGGCTACCCTATGGGTAGACCTCACCAAATTGAGTGCCGAGGTCTATCCAGTGGTCCAAAATGCTTGAAATTTTTTTTAAAATTCTCTAGTCTCCAAGAGGTACAATATTGGTGTTGACCATTTTTCCTGCAGGAGCCTCTAGGTATTTTTCCCAAATTATTTAAAATGACAGATATTTTCATTCAGAAATTGTTTTAAAAATAATATCTAATTTAACGGCACTGTTCATCTTCTTCTACAGCCCGAAACCAGAGCCCTGAAAACTTAATTTCCTGTAGCTTTTCCAAAGCTATTTCCCGGCCATCTAGCCATCTCCCTGGCCGGCCACCACCAACACCACCTCTGTTGAGGTGAGGGCTATCGTCGGACGGCGGCACGGCCGCCGAAGAGGCGGTTTCCGGCGAACCCGCCACCACGAAATTTTCAGAAAACCATAGAAACGCTCACCCGATCTGGCTCTTTTAAGCCCGATATCTCTCCTAACGATTTCTAAGATCTATCCGCAGAAGAAGAGGGAGGGGAGGACCTTATTCGCGGGCTGGAGGCGTGCAGAGCGTCGGGAAGGCATTGGCGCTCTGGTGGCGACGCCGGAAATTCTTCAACAGCAAGGGGGAAATCTGAAACAGTTTGATGGAGCGTGTAACCTTTTCCTCTTACTCTTAGGAGTCTTTTATAGATCAGCAAATGGGAAGGGGAAAGGATGAAACGTTCATGGCCCTTAATATTCCTCTTAATGACGTTTCGGTTTTGGCAAGGCAGTTGAAATGCTGGAAATGAAGAGGTGTTTGCCAGGTGGCGATTTCCTATTGGACCAACATTTCCTTAATTTATTAAATAATCAGAGTAGGAAACGGCTCATAAATACTCCTGGCGTAACTTCCTATAATCAGAATTGATTACAACGTCGGTTATCGAAATTTCCAGTCTGGCTGAAGTTTCGGCCCTGGTCACGGGCGTGGCACATAGGTCACGGGCGTGACAGGCCCGGGTGGCCAATTCTGGGATCGATGATCGTCGAACTGAGATCAACGATCGTCGAAGGATGGTCACGCCCTTGGTCACGGGCGTGACATGTGGGTCACGGGCGTGACAAGCCCGGGTGACCAATTCTGGGATCGACGATCGTCGAACTGAGATCGACGATCGTCGAAGGGTGGTCAAGCCCTTGGTCACGGGAGTGATATGTAGGTCACGGGCATGACATGGTCATGAGGCAAAATCCATACTCGACGATCATCGCGCTGAGATCGACGATCGCCGAAGGTGTCATGCCCTTGGTCACGGGCGTGACACCTGGGTCACGGGCATGACATGGCCATGACGTAAATTCTACGTTTTGACGATCGTCCCGCTGGGATCGACGATTGTCGAAGGTGTCACGCCCTAGGTCACGGGCGTTACACATAGTTCACGGGCGTGACAGGCCCGGGTAGAAAAATTTCGTGCCCGACGATCGTCTCACTGAGATCGACGATCGTCGAAGGAGTCACGCCCTAGGTCACGGGCGTGATAGATCGGTCACGGGCGTGACCAACCCGTGACCCAAAATCTCGGTCGATTTATTTCAGTTCTAGGGCTTCCTAGGGTTCCATCACGACCAACCGACTCCTAGGGGTCTAGCCGGAAATGGGATGTTACACGTCATGTCCAAATCATTGGTCGGAAATCCGTCAGTCGTCGAAAAGTTAATGTCACGCCCCAGGTCACGCTCGTGATGTGGGGCATGACAGTACTGTTTTCGTGCTGTGGAGAAACGACATTTAATGCGGCGGCAGGCTTTGCGGCAGAGGGCGACACGCCCATGGTCACGCCTGGTGACACGCCCAGGGAGGGCGTGTCAGGGGGGCGTGACAGCGGTTTTGTCCGTTTTTCTGTCCCTTCCAGCAGGAGTCCTTGGGATCGGGTGACACGCCCTTGGTCACGCCCAGGGAGGGCGTGACAGGGGGGCGTGTCAGGTCATTTTTGACGAATTTCCTGAAAACCTGCAAAAGGACAAGAAAATGTTAGTGGCAATAATATTTACATAAAAAGGATAAAAATAAACTAATAATAGACATGATTTGTACACTATAAAATAGGAAATACGATAATAGTTTAGGCTACAAAACGTATTATCAAATTCCCCTAAGCTTAAGTTTTGCTTGTCCCCAAGCAAAAATTTAAAAACTAGATATTTATAAAAAGGTCTAATCAAAAAGTTCTAATTATGCCTACACAAGTACTATGCGAAATTCTAAGTAGGGAAAAGGTGAAATGTAAGTCTAAAACAATTATTTAGGTATGATAAAACTTTTATAAACTTTACTCAATAAAAATAAATCATCCAAAATTTTAACGAGATTTTTTTAAATAGACTTAAGCAAAGCAACAAAAATGAAAAACACACATTGAGTTGTTACTAGATCCAAGCAACGCATTATAATTATATCAATTTAATTAATAAAAATCTAGGTTTAAATCCAAAACTAAAACTGATTTACTTTTTTTCTTTTCTTAGTTGTTAAATAAAAATCAAAAAGCGTGAATCAAAAGGACTTAAATAGGACAGAAACGTTAGGTTTAGGAAAATGATTAGGAGTGGAATTCAAAGATAAACGTGAAGGTTTTAAAATCACACTAAACCAAAGCAAAGAGTTTCAAAAAAAACTTTCACAAAAATATATACACATTTTTTTTCTTTTTCATCTTTTTTTTTCATTTTTTTTCTTTTTTCAAAACAAAGGCCATAAATATTTTTATTTTCCTTTTTGAGTTGGCCAAACAAAAATAAACATCACTTTTGAACATACTTTTTTTTTCGAAAACCTTTCTCCCACAAAAATCACAAAATACCCTATCAAAATCGTCAAAATAATTTATGAAACTCAAAAAGGCTAGTGTGATTCGATAGGTTGGAAATTTTGGCTTTGGTGAAACTGAAATGAAGGGAGGAGCTATCAAATGAAATCGGAAAAAGGCTCAAAAATGGCTAACTAGTGGTAAAAGTTTTTAGATTGGCAGAAAAGCTCAAACGAAAACAAAAACGGCCTAAATCATTTTCACTCTTTTGAATTTATTTAAAACAAAGGTTTGAAAATTTTCAAAAAACGAGTCCTAGATAATAAAAGAAGATTGATGAAATTAACTTGAAAATAGAAATAATAGGTGACTTGGATCGTTCACATCTACTACGTTATTCAAAAGTTGACTTTACAAAAATTATTCAAAAACGAAAAAGAAAATAGTGGATGATGAATTTTTGAGAAAGTAAAGGAAATAAAAAAACAAAAAACCATAATAGAAATGCGAGTTTTAGAAAAATATTTCACCTTAACATGCTACCGTGAATTAGAAACACAGCATGGCCAACATTTTACTTGTAAAACATAATTAAAAAAGACGATTAGAAATATTATAATTAACTAAGTTATTTATAGAAAATGTTGAGTAAAACAAGAACAAAAACTAGGGGTACTATTGAAATACAAAAATGTCTAAACTATTCAAAAACACATTTTTTTTTTAATTTTGAGAGATATTATCTTTTTTTTGGATTTTGGAAATTTTTTCTCTTTTTTTGGGAATTTTAAGATATTCATTTTTTTTATTTTGGAAATATTTAATATATATACAAAAAGAAAAATATTTACACTAAGCAAAAATGAAGGAGGAAGTCCTCTCCCAAGCTTAAAATAGACATTGTCCTCAATGGCTAAAGAAGGGGATTGGAGAAGGAGAGAAAAATAAAGTACAGAATTGAAAGACAGAATTGAAATACAGGTACTTCCCCTGATTTATTTGCTGCGAAAGCTGAGTGATGCCGCTCCTCCGAATGTCTTCTTTGGACTTCGTGATGGATTTAACAATGTTGGAGCAGGCGATCGCAGAAGCTTCACCTTGTCGGAGCCGTCCGAGGCAAAAATTGTAAAATAAAGAAAACAGAAAAAGATAACTTGGGTTGCCTCCCAAGAGCGCCCTTTGGTTAAAGCGTCGTTGAGCTCGACGCATCAAAAGAATAATATTGTCCAAAAATATTGTTGTCTAGAAATAAAATTGTTTTTGGCAAAAAATTTAAAGTTCAAGATTAAAGTTCGTGAAGCAGAAACTTAATAATGTTTGGACTGACATCATCATCACCAGAAAAGTAGAGTTTAAGACGCTGACCATTCACTTTGAAATTACCCTTATCAGGGTGAGAAATTAAAACAGTTTCATAAGGAAATACTTCTAAAACAGAAAACGGGCCAGACTTTAATTTGCGCGGAAATAGACGTAAACGAGAATTATATAAAAGGACTTGGTCGCCCGGCTTAAAGTTTTTAGGGTGCCTTAAGTGTTTATCGTGTAAAAGCTTCGTCCGCTCTTTATAAAGTTTATTATTTTCATAAGCATAAGAGCGCCACTCATCGAGTTCATTTAGTTAAAATTTTCGAAGGTCACCGACTGAGTGGGGATCGAAGTTTAAAAATTTTAAGGCCCAAAAGGCGCGGTGCTCTAACTCTACGGGCAGATGGCACGATTTTCCATAGACCAGCCGATACGGCGTACATCCGAGGGTGGTTTTGTACGCTGTTCGGTAGGCCCATAGAGCATCGTCAAGTTTGGCTGGCCAGACTTTTCTAGAAGTTTAAACAGTCTTTTCTAATATTCTTTTTATTTCTCTATTAACTACTTCGACTTGTCCGTTAGTTTGGGGGTGATAGGCAGTGGAAAGCTTATGTGTAACGCCGTATTTGGTAAGGATTTTTGAAAATTGCGCGTTACAGAAATGGGAACCCCTATCGCTAACGATTGCGCGAGGCGTACCGAATCTACAAAATAATTTTTTTAAAAACGTGACTACAACTCGGGAGTCATTCGTAGGAAGAGCTTGGGCCTCAGCCCATCGTAAAACATAATCAACAGCAACTAAAATATATTTGTTTCCGAAGCTAGAAGGAAGGGGGCCAACAAAATCAATTCCCCAGAGGTCGAAAATTTCGCACTCTAAGAAATAATTTTGCGGCATTTCATTTTTATTAGAAATGTTGCCCGACCGTTGGCAACTATCACACCTGCTCACAAAGGCTTGCGCGTCTTTAAACAGGCTAGGCCAGTAAAAACCCGCGCAAAGAACCTTGTGAGCGGTGCGAGCAGCTTGATAGTGCCCACTGTCGGACCTTCATGCAAATGTTTTAGAATATCAATTCCTTCATCAAAAGAAACACATCTCCTTATCACTTGATCCGCACAAATTTTGAAAAGATGCGGGTCTTCCCAAAAGTAGTTCTTCAGCTCAGAAAAGAATTTCTTCTTTTGCTGAGAGGAGAACTCTTTTGGGAGCACCCGGGCCACTAGATAGTTGGCGATGTGCGCGAACCAAGGAGAAGTAGATGTATTAACTAAAAGCAGCTTCTCATCAGGAAAATAGTCATTAAAAGATTTTTCATTTAATTTTCCTATAAAGGGGTTATCTAATCTAGATAAATGGTCGGCGGCCAAGTTCTCGGCTCCTCGCTTATCACGGATCTCTAAGTCAAACTCCTGGAGGAGTAAGACCCAGCGAATCAAGCGAGGCTTGGCATCCGTTTTGGCAAGAAGGTACTTGAGGGCCGAGTGGTCCGTAAAAACAATGATTTTTGAAAGTGTAATGTAAGGGCGGAATTTATCAAAGGCGAATACTACAGCTAAGAGCTCCTTCTCGGTTGTGGTGTAATTTTCTTGTACAGATGTGAGGGTTTTACTAGCGTAATAGATGGGGTGGAAGTTTTTAGATATGCGTTGACCTAATACGGCTCCCACCGCAAAACTACTCGCATCGCACATAATCTCGAAAGGAAGGTCCCACACCGGAGCAATCATAATCGGTGCGTTAATTAACTTTTCTTTATTTGATTCAAAGGCAGAAATACAAGAGTCATCAAAAATGAATGGAGCGTTTTTTTCTAAGAGATGGGTGAGGGGCTTAGTGATCTTGGAGAAGTCCTTTATGAAACGACGATAAAAACCAGCGTGGCCTAGGAAACTTCTTATAGCTTTTATGTTTGTAGGCAGTGACAACTTTTCAATAACTTCTATCTTGGCAACGTCTACCTCAATACCTTTAGCAGAAATTTTATGACCCAAAACTAAGCCTTCCCTCACCATAAAATGGCATTTTTCCCAATTTAGGGCAATGTTAGTTTCTTCGCATCGTTCTAAGACTTTTTCGAGGTTTTCTAAGCACCTATCGAAGGAATCGCCGAACACGGAGAAATCGTCCATGAATACCTCCATAATGCTTTCAACGTACTTGTCAAATATTGCGAGCATACATCGCTGGAATGTAGCTGGCGCATTGCACAATCCAAACGGCATTCTTCGGTAAGCGAAGGTGCCGAAGGGACAAGTAAACATAGTTTTCTCTTAGTCCTCGGGAGAGATGGGTATTTGAAAGTACCCCGAGAGGCCATCGAGAAAACAATAAAAGCTATGGCCGGAGAGACGTTCTAAAATCTGGTCGATAAACGACAAAGGAAAGTGGTCCTTACGGGTGGCATCATTCAACTTACGATAATCTATACACATACGCCAACCCGTCACCGTCTGTGTCGGGATTAATTCATTATTCTCATTACTAACTACGGTTATCCCTCCCTTTTTTGGAACTACCTGAACGGGGCTAACCCACTTACTGTCCGATATAGGGTAGATAATTCCTGCATCTAATAGTTTCATAACCTCGCCCTTAACTACTTCTTTCATATTCGGGTTTATACGGCGCTGAGGTTGGATAGAGTTACGTGAATTATCTTCCATTAAAATTTTATGGGTACAGAAAGATGGGCTTATGCCCTTGATATCAGAAATTTGCCAAGCAATAGCCTGGCGATGCTTACGTAGAACTAGAAGAAGTTTATCATTTTGCGTATCCGTGAGGTAGGCCGAAACGATAACTGGTAACTTGGAATCTTTTTCTAAGAAAGCATACTTAAGGTGTTCGGGAAGTTCTTTAACTTCTAGGGTAGGGGGTTCTTCATAAGAAGATTTTGAGATTCTTTCTTTTTCAAAAATAATATCTTCATAAACTTTTTTATAAGGAACGTAATAAGGGGTGGGGCTAGCAGCCAAGACGGCTTCTTGTAGCGATTCAATGGGAAGAAAAGAGGAAGAACAAAAATCAGAAAATTATTTTTCAAACTCAGAAAGACAATTAGAAGATTCATCACTTCCTTGCAGTGATTCAGTTATAAGAGAAGAGGAGCAAAAAGTAGAAAATTCTTTTTCAAAGTCAGAGAGGCAGTAGGAAGAATCATCACTCACGGCGTCTACGAAAAAGCATGAGTCATCGTTTGCTAAGGTGTTCTTCATCGAAGGGGTGATAGAAAATGTGACTTCGTCGTCGCCTACTCAAAGAAAGAGCTTACCATTTCTTACGTCAATGATGGCTCGGGAGGTGGCAAGGAAGGTTCGGCCAAGGATCAAGGGAACCTCGACGTCTTCTTCTATGTCAAAAATGACAAAGTCCACCGGGAAGATGAACTTGTCAACTTTCACTAGAACGTCCTCCACTATTCCTAACGGGTACTTGACGGATCTATCGGCTAGCTGGATACTCATACGCGTGGGTTTTAGGCTACCAATCCCTAACTTTTTAAACAACTAAAAGGGCATCAGGTTTATACTAGCGCCTAAGTCGGCTAACGCGTGTTTAACAAAAAGATCATCGAAGACACACGGGATAGAGAAACTACCCGGGTCACTGATTTTCTTCGGCAAACCATTTGTTAAAACGGCGGAGCACTTGGCATTTAGCGTGAAGTGCGAAAGATTCTCTAACTTCTTCTTGTTTGTGAGGAGGTCTTTAAGATATTTGGCGTATTTCGGCATCTGCGAAATAGCCTCGTGGAAGGGAAGATTAATGTGGATTTGTTTGAAGATCTCTAAGAAGCGGGAGTACTGATCATCTTGACGTTGTCTATTAAGTTCAGAGGGGTATGGAGGAGTTGAATTATTTTTGAAGATGGTTGGTGGAGTGAGATTATTTTCTAACATAGGGGTGATTACTTCTTCAGCAGAGGGTGGAAGCGGAGCGGAGCTTTGATTTTTAAAAGCGGGAGCGGAGCTTGCCTCGGGCTCTTCACTTACCATACTGGAGACTTGCTTCCCACTCCGAAGAGTTATAGCTTTCGCTTGCTCTCTCGGGTTGGGTTCGGTATTGGAAGGAAGAGACCCTGCGGATCGCTCATAAATTATTTTCGCGAGCTGTCCTACCTGATTTTCTAGACTTTTTACGCTTCCGGTTAAAGTTCTTATGGTAGCGTAATTTGTGGTGATATATTTGGAAAGTAATTCCTCCAAGCTTGGAGGTTTTGGGTAATTTTGAAGAGGTGGTGGTGGTGGTGGTGCAGAAAAATCATTTTGCGGGGGTGGGCACATCGCATTCGATGGATTACTCCATGAAAAGTTCGGGTGATTTCTTAAAGCGGGGTTATAACTATTCGGAAAATTAAAATCAGACGGATGAAAATTCGCAGCAGAAAAATTATTAAAAGCAGTTCTAGGCATATTATTAACATAATCTAAATGTTCTAGAGTAGGGGTTGCAGATTCCCATACCTGAGGGGCGGAGGCAGCAGTCAACTCCATGATTTTTTTGCTTAGGATTTCCACTTGCAGAGCGAGCTGGGAGACGTTGTCCACTTCATAGATACCTGCAGGCTTGTTCGGGCGTGACCTAGGCACATTCCACTGATAAGTGTTCATAGCCATGTCCTCAAAAAGCTCAAGAGCGGCTTCCGGGGTCTTATGATTTAAAGTACCGCCAGAAGCTGCGTCTATCATTTGCTTCGTGCTTTGATTTAGACCGTTATAGAACGTCTGCACTTGTAACCACACAGGCAGTGCGTGATGTGGGCATCGTCTTAATAATTCTTTAAATCTCTCCCAAGTTTCATATAGGGTTTCAGAGTCTATTTGTCCGAAGGCAGAGATGTCGTTCCTAAGTTTTGCAGTTTTAGCTGGCGGAAAATACATCGCCAAAAATTTTTCAGTTAATTCATTCCAAGTGGTTATGCTATTTTTCAGAAGTGTGTTCAGCCACTGCTTAGCTTTAGTTCTTAGAGAGAAGGGGAAGAGTCTCAGCCTGATTGCATCATTTGTGACACCATTTATCTTGAAGGTGTCACAAATTTCAAGAAAGCTAGCTATATGTGCGTTCGGATCTTCATCTTGAAGTCCGTCAAATTGCACATATTGCTGCACCATTTGAATTATGCTAGGCTTTAGTTCGAAGTTATTATTTGCTATAGCAGGGCGGACTATACTTGATTCGGTTCCCTCGAGGTTCGGTCGTGCATAATAGGATATAGTCCTTTGCACGGCCTCATCTACGTTGGGTTCTTCCATTCTTAAAGTAGCAAATGACTCAGAGTCCTCAACCGGCACTTGGATAGTAGGACCTTGAAATCGCGATCTTCTCCGAAGAGTACGCTCAATTTCGTGGTCCAAGTCCAAAATAACCGAAGGACTCCCGCGGGTCATGCACTAAAAGAACAGAAAAGAAGAAGAGGAAGAGAAAAAGGATAAACTAGAAAAAAGATTTAAAAAAAAAATTTCTTTTTGAAATAGATTTTTTTATAGATTAACTCCCGAACTTTCCAAGGACTACCCCGTGAAGGGTTCGCAAGGTACTAGACAAGACAGTCGCGTTTAAAGCCCTTTGCCCTTTTCGAGAGAATTAGGTGGCGTAGAAAAATTGTGAGGTTGGTTACTATTAAGAGCGGTGATAAAATTTTTTGATTTTTAAAATTTAAAGGAGGATGAGAAAGAGAAAAGATAAAATTAATAGGTTCGTGTTTTCAATATATCAACGGAAGTTGCTCCCCAGCAACGGCACCAAAAACTTGTTGCGCGCTAGGGTTCGAAGAAAATAAACGCAACCAAACTAGCAACCCGATGAGGCAAGTATACCTATCGAATTGTAGCTAGGGGACACAAGTGTTGTATTGAAATCCGGGAACTGTTGGCTATGCTTACTCACACAAATGATATTATCTTATCGACGGAAAAAACTAGGGTTTTAGAAAATCTAAGTGCAAGGAAGGAAGTAAAACTATACTAGAAAGAGAACTACCGCAATTAAGTAAAGCTATTAAGTAAAGAACTATGCTAGAAAGGAAACTACTACAGTTAATTAAAGATCACAAGATAGGCGATTACTACGAAAGGTAGAAAATATGAAATGGAAATGCACTCGATCAAGATTCACCTCGGCTAAAGACGATTAAGAAAATGCGATAAAAATCTAAACTTAATAGGATAAAGGTCCTTGACCGTGGAGGTTCCTAAAGCTTGAACACGCTTCTCTCGAAGTCGTGCCCAACTGAGTTTAGGAAGGTCCGACCGACTCTCGTCTAAATCGGAGGCCTAAAACTCGCTTTATGCGGTGAACCCACCTATTGGATTTTACTCCAATCCGGGAGATTTGGACGTCTGCCTCTCTCGAGGGGTGCGTACAACTCCCTTTACTCTTGAATGCTCACTTCATTCTTTCGGCCTCTCGGCTAGCCCAGAATGAAAGCAAAGGCGGGGGGATTAGTAGTAAAGCATAAAAAAAACATCATAACTTAATCGTGATTAATCAAGTGTAATTCAAGGCCCTAACCTAAAAAGAAAAGATTAATTAAAACATCATAACTTAATCGTTCTAACCTCGGATCATCAAGATCGAGTGCAAGGAGGATTAGTTAATCATAATGGAGTGGAGGAGGGGGGATTAGTAGTAAAGCATAAAAAAAACACAAGCTAAACAAAGAACAATTTTATTAATGAAAAGGGGCAATTTACACTAATTGAAATTAAAATTACAAGTGCATGAAATTGAAATCCTATTCTAGCCCTACAGGTAGCACTAAGCAAGAGCAATATTACAACAAAAGCTAAAACAAACTAAGATTAAACTAGGGTTAAACAAAAATTACAAAGAGAGAGAGAGAGAGAGAGAGAGAAAGCATAAGAAAGGATCAAGAAACAAAGGGGCAGCACCTCCCCCTCTCAACCAAAGCTTGCTGAAATGGAGAGGGGGGTCTCAATTTATAGATTTTTTCTCGAGTTGGTCACGCCCTCAGACATGCCCTAGGGGGGGCGTGTTAGGGGGCATGACAGTACTATGTTGACCTCGGGCTCTGGATTCTGGCGGGAGGGATGATTGCTTCGGTACGTCGATGGTCACGCCCCAGGTCACGCCCATGTAGGGGGGCGTGACAGGAACGTCATGTCCAAATCATTGGTCGGAAATCCGTCAGTCGTCGAAAAGTTGATGTCACGCCCCAGGTCACGCCCGTGACGTGGGGCGTGACAGTACTGTTTTCGTGTTGTCGAGAAATGTCATTTAATGCGGCGCCAGGCTTTGCGGCAGAGGGCGACACGCCCATAGTCACGCCTGGTGACACGCCCAGGGAGGGCGTGTCAGGGGGGCGTGACAGCGGTTTTGTCCGTTTTTCTGTCCCTTACAATAGGAGTCCTCGAGATCGGGTGACACGCCCTAGGTCACGCCCAGGGAGGGCGTGACAGGGGGGCGTGTCAGGTCATTTTTGACGAATTTCCTGAAAACCTGCAAAAGGACAAGAAAATGTTAGTGGCAATAATATTTACATAAAAAGGATAAAAATAAACTAATAATAGACATGATTTGTACACTATAAAATAGAAAATACGATAATAGTTTAGGCTACAAAACGTATTATCAGGTACGGCAACCTTCTCGCCTATTATCACCACGTCGACTGCAATACCTCAAGCAGAGACTGGTTAATATCAGCAAGCCGCTCATTGTAAATAGAGTCAAGTATTTCTGTGGTAGACAGACTGACCGCAGACAGGGAATGACCGCCCGGGATGGAAACATCCGGCGTGACTAAGCTTACGTCTCGGACCTCCTTTTCCCGCGGTCGGTATTGCAAGCTCGCCGCACCTGTTCGTACGAAGACATTCTTTTCTTTCTGAGTTCGCAGTCGCTTTTTAATTCGTTCAGAAACAGAGGATTTGTCCCTCTTCCTCTTCTTTTTCTCCGGATTCTTCTCCAAGGTCGGCATGTTCTGTTCCGGGTCCGGCAGTTTTGCATGGACAGTGCCTTGATTAGTGCCGACTGCGTCCAAGGAGGTCGCCGGAGTTGTGGTTTGATTCCCGACCAGCTCCTCTATCCGTTCTGCTGCTGCGTTTGTTCGTTTCTCGGTATCCGGATTTACAATCCGTACCTCCTCAGAACCCAACTTACAGATCTCCAGCGAAGAAACCTCCTTTCCGTCGTTTAGTTGCAGCATGAAGGTTCCAGACGCGGAGGCGACTATCGCCATTCCGCCAGATCCCGTGGGGGCCTGGTCTGAATGCTGCGGCTGAGAAGTCGTGGCCGCGCCCTGAGAAGTTGCCTTCAAGGGATTGGGTTCCTTGCTCTTTACGGACGTTCCATCCTTTTGCAAACTCTCCTCGATATCATGAGCATTCTTTTCCCCTCGTTGAACCACCTTCTTCACCCACGTCGCGGGCCCCTTGGATCTGTCGGCTTTAGGGAGATTGCCGAAAAAAGATCCCAACCTCGACATGTCGGGTTCGAGGATGCAGACTGCAAGTGGTGAGTAGCGTCCCGTCGCGCAGATAATTTTGTCAGAATGATACACCCCTGGCCATATTTATAGCCCAAGCAGTAGTAGCATTGGTTGCGGACTCAGCGGTTAAAGAAACATTTTCGAAATTTCTCGAAATTTGAAAATGTGCGGGGATTATGTTAACCTCAGAATCCGCAACACGGTCGATGTATTCTTCATTGGGCATCTCAAGCCGCGGACCCCGATTCTCAGTCTGCTCAGGTCGCCCAGATACCCCAAATACGGACTCAAATCCTCAGTCCACCCAGACCGCTACACAGAATTCAAGATCGCTCATTCTCCAGCTCGCAAGCCCAGTCCGCCTAGGTCGAGTCACTCCAGGGAGATGGCGCCCCGGATGGACAGGAATTGCCTCCAGCTCGCAAGCCCAGTCCGCCTAGGTCGCGTCACTCCAGGGAGATGGCGCCCTGGATGGCCAGGAATTGCCTCCAGCTCGCAAGCCCAGTCCGCATATCTCGTGTGGACTTCTTGTTATTTTCTTTTTGATTCCCGTCACCGCTTCCCGGTTCTCTTGTACCCCGGGCAGCCGGTTATCTTAGCACTGCCCGTTTGGGCAGGCCCCCAAGCCTATAAATATGGGGAAGTGGTGCACCCGAGGCATGTTGACTCGAATCCAAGAGTCTACTTGTGGAAGGCTGCGGACTCGGATCTCGAGCTTCGCGGACTCCGACTTACTTCTCGCACAATTTCCTTTCCACCTTTTGTAACCCGCCATTTGTAATCAAAATCAATCCCGTCACAAGAGTGGCATTCAGGCCGCGACGGGCGAAGTCTGGTGTCGCCGTAGCTCACGGCTTCTCTGCTCTTTTCTCTTACCCTCTTAGTAGACTACTGTTTGCAGTTTGCTTTTTCTTCTTTCCCCAGTGCTCGGACGGTTAGCTGGTGGTGCCCGAGTCCGTCGCATTTCGAGCATCAACAGGGAGATTGTTGGAACCCCTATTTTGATTTGCGCTAGGTTCACTTCTTTGATTATGTTGACCCATGATGTATAGTTAGGGTCAATATTTTTCTTTCTAGGTTTTAGGCCAGTCCCCAAGTGTAAAACTTCATGGACCTGCTTGATGTGGACTTCAGATTCAAGACTTAGAAGATTTTCAGTTGTCTGAAAATTAGTTCGACGTTCGTCGAACTCAGCTCGACGACCATAGAGCTCTGGTCGATGATATTCATCAGAAGGATATATTTTGTAGTCGACGTATTCTCCCAGACAGATTCTCAGCTCGACTAATTCTTGTTGTTCAAATTATGTGGTCGACGATCTTTGAGTGTAGAACAGATTCTCTGATCAACCGTCTTGGAGCGTAGAATCAGTTGTTTATTTTCAGTGTTATCTTCGCAGAGATCAGGTCGATGAACAGGATTTCTCAGGTCGACGTTCTCTGAGTGCAGGCCGACGAAATCTGTTCTCTGGTCGACAAATTCTGTAAGCTGTCTGTTCTTTGTTCTTTCCTTATCTATTCCCTCTTTATTATTATTTTAAGTCATAAATTTCCTGAGTAATCAATGCTTATATTCTCTATGAATATAGTCGTTCCTTGCAGCATTGATTATGGTATTCATCAGAGGATTTATTTGACATATATCTCGGGACAGTTGAGGAAATGAATAATGACAGATATGCTAGCCGTTTTCCTTCCCAGTTTTCCAGCAAGGAATTAATTGCAGTTATTCAAATTTCTAAGGAAGATTGATTATTGAATAGAATATTAAGAAAATATTTTTCAGGAATTCATTCTTTTCAGAGCAAAAAAAAATTGCAGAGAGATATTCTTAGCAAGAGCAGAAACTTCACAGCAGCTCTCAATCTTCATCTTTCATTTTGCTCTCAAGAAGATAGAAGAAGAACAACATAACCTGATCAAGGATCTTCTTCATCTTCTCTGTCTAGGAATTTGCTGAGATCCATCTGTCTAAAGTTCCTGGATCTGCTTTACACAAGCTGAAGACCTACACACTCCTGAACAAAGCTTCTCAATCCTAAATAATTCAACATCTCAGGGGGAGCTTTGATAAGATCTGGAATCCACACAAAGTCTTCTTAAATTGTTTTTAGAAAAGAGAAGACTAACATCACTTTCTTTCCCACCCCACTGTACAGGGTTTTAACTCACTTCAAAAGTTAGGCTGATTCACAAGTCACCTTCCAAAAGACTTGAGTTTGGTTTTTGGGCACCTGATCAAAAGCTTAAAGGGTTACAATATCTCCCTGCAAATATATATTGTGGTGGCAAGCACCTAATCAAAACCTGTAGTGGATTCCTACCAGGGTGGTAAAAGAGTGGATGTACCCAGTTGGGGAACCACTATAATATTCTTGTGTTGTCAATGTGTTTGTTGTTTTCTTTTTGTCTTGTGTTGTGGTAGCTTAGTGTAGCTTTTCTTTGCTCCTGTTGACATCTCTTAGCTATTACTATATCACCTATTTTATCACTTAACTTTATATTTGTAAAAATTTGCAAAGGAATTTTTATTTAAACTCTATTCACCGCCCCCCCCCCCCCCCTCTAGAGTTAATCAGAGCTTACTCACCCTTTTATTTCACTCCCCCTAAGATGTAGAGTTGTTCAGGATTGAAAAGCTTTTTTTGGAGTGTGTAGGTCTTCAACTTGTGTACAGCAGATCCAGGAACTTTAGACAGATGGATCTTTTTTGTCTCAGCAAATACCTGGAAAGAGAAGAAAAGAAGACTCTTGATAAGGTTATGTTGTTCTTCTTTTATCTTCTTGAGAGCAAAGTGAGAGATGAAGATTGAGAGTTGCTGTGAATTTTCTACTCTTGCTAAGAATATCTCTCTATAATTTTTCTGCTCTGAAAGATGAATTCCTGTTCTCAGTCTCTGTCTCTTTTCAAAAATATTCTCTCTGTGTTCTTTTTGACAACCAATCTTCCATAGAAATTTGAATAACTGCAATTAATGCCTTGCTGGAAAACTGGGAAAGAAAATGGCTAGCATATCTGTCATTATTCATTTCCTCAACTGTCCCGAGAAATATGTCAAATAAATCCTCTGATGAATACAACAATCAATGTTGCCAGGAATGTCTATATTAATAGGGAATATTAGCATTGATTACTCAGGGAATTTATGACTTAAAATAATAATAAAGAGGGAACATATAAGGAAAGAACAAAGAACAGACAACTTACAGAATTCGTCAACCAGAGAATAGATTTCGTCGAGCTGCACTCAGAGAACGTCGACCTGAGAAATCTTGTTCGTCGACCTGAGCTCTGCGAAGCAAACACTGAATTTAAACAACTGATTCTACGCTCCAAGAACTTCGACCTCAGATCTGTTCTACACTCAAAGATCGTCGACCACAGAACTTGAACAAACAGAATTAATCGAGCTGAGAATCTGTATGGGAGAAAACGTCGACCATAGAATATATCCTTCTGATGAATATCGTCGACCTGAGCTTTATGTTTGTCGAGCTGAGTTTGACAAACGTCGAACTAATTTCTAGACAACTGAAAATCTTCTAAGTCTTGAATCTGAAGTCCACATCAAGCAAGTCAATGAAGTTGACACTTGGGTACCGGCCTTAAACCTAGAATAAAAAATAGTGACCCTAACTATACATCATGGATCAACATAACCTAAGAAGTGAACCTAGCCCAAATCAACCTCTACATACTTTGGCAACTGGAGCGCCTTGCTAAGCCTCCTTAGGGTGATTTTGATCTCCGTTCAACTTACCACTGTCTTGATTTAGCCTACAGACGCATCTGCGTTGGCATTAGAAAACAATTCTAGGACCTCCCATTTCCACAACAAACATGGTTCCGTCAAGACAAAATCTATGT
Source organism: Platanthera zijinensis (assembly GCA_039513925.1). Classification (NCBI taxonomy): domain Eukaryota; kingdom Viridiplantae; phylum Streptophyta; class Magnoliopsida; order Asparagales; family Orchidaceae; genus Platanthera; species Platanthera zijinensis. The sequence goes on from CM077078.1 coordinate 206,046,211, forward strand.
CAGAAGCTTGAAGTAGATGGAGAACGTACTGCACCTTCTCTTGTGCCTCTGTGATTCCATTCCTCACTAGTTCTTAGCCTTCAAACATGAAATCTTTTCCTTTCGGCGCCATTGCTTACTCAAATTTCTCAAGATGAACGAAATGGGTTTGTCATTTCATCGGGATCAGGAATGAGAGGGCAACGAACAGTGTATTTTGCACTATCCACAAGTCCTTCTATATATATTTATTTCTAAGTGAGAAGGCGGAAAGACACTTACCAATTTGGGATCACGACATGATCGACGACTGGGATTGACTCCCATTACTTAGCCATAAATAGACAATTTTCCCCTTTATCCTTAGTCGTATTAAACTAATCAATCCTGCAGGGATTAACATGACTTGCAACATACACACAATGTATATATTTAGTGGAGAACTGCTTAAGATGAACTAAACTCAACATGCCCATGTCAAACTTGAAGTTGTTGACTCTAGTTCCATATAATGGCTTAGTAAGTATGTGAGCCCCATTTTTATTAGATGAAACAAGTTTTAAGACTAATGTCATTCTCCACCTCGTGCTCTCTAATTTATAAGGAAACCTAACCTCAATATGCATAGTCCTACTGTGAGAGACAGGATTCCTAGCAATTGAGATTGCACTAGTAGAATTACAAAATAAATGAGTTCTACTTACCTTTATATTGAGACCTGAAGCAGATGCTGGATTGGCAGCAACTTCCCTGCACTATGAAGCCAATCTTTTTAATAAGATACAAGTTAGTCCAGCATATCAGGATGTACTAGCTCCCCCTTAACAGGAACATCTAGCTTGTTGATCAGACTATCCACATCCATCTACAGGTATGAGATCCTGAAGATAGCTTCCTTGTTCCAATCCTAAGAATGGAGCATCCTCTATCCAAGTACCAAATTAGGGATGGGCACTTGGACTATCCTGCAAAACAGAATTATCTTACCTTAGGACCCCAATTTTTACTAGGTCCTAGGTTCTTATTAGTCTGAAACACAACCAGTCTTAGTGCAGATTTTCTAACAGGAAGACTAACATTAGCTCTGGGAACTCTTGGATTGTGCCAGCAATCTAGGGAAAAATGGCCCACTTTGCCACAGCACCAGCACTCATGGATATTCTACCTTCTCTTCTGAGCAGGTCTGGAAGTTGGGTAAACTGCAGACAGAACAGAAGGAAGAGCAGTTCCTTGTTCTTAATTCTCTCAGCCACAATCTGACTGAAGATAGGTCTAGCAGTAGAAGAGCTGGGTTTTTCTTGAAGTCTTCCAACAGTGATCTTTCTTGTGGAAGACATACAATTGATGGCTCCAGAAATGCCCAAGTCTAGTTTGCTAACAGACTTGCCCTTGTTCTGAGTGTGTGCTGGGAGTTCTTGAGAAAATGCCACTGCCTTACTCATGAGTGTGGGGGCTAGTGCACTAAATACAAATGGTCACGGATGGGCCATTTGAAATTCTTCATGGGGAGCCTTACATGCACTCATTCCTCTACCCTTTCTTCTTCCATTGGAAGATACTCTTATATTCTTACAAGAAGAATTCCCATTCTTACAGTAACAATGTATACAGTCCTGGTTATACTTGTTGATGCACGAAATGCGAAAAGGACTCGGGCACCACCAGCTAACTGTTCGAACACTGGGGAAAGAAGAATAAGCAAACTGCAAGTAGTAGCCTACTTAGCATTTGAGAGAAAAGAACAGAAGAGTCGTGAATCACGGCAACACCAGACTTCGCCCGCCGCGGCCTGAATGCCACTCTTGCGACGTGCTTGACTTTGATTGCAAACGATGGGTTACAAAAAATGGAAATAAAACTGTGCAGTAGGATAGTAGGAGTCCGCAAAGCTCGATATTCGATTCCGCAGCCTTTAATAAGTAGGCTCTTGGGCTCGAGTCAGCGTGCTTTGGGTGCACCACTTTCCCCTATTTATAGATTTGGGGGCCTGCCCAAATGGGCAGGCCTAAAATAACCGGCTGCACGGGGTACAGGAGAGCCGGGCAGCGGTGACGGGAATCAAAAAGTAATGGACAAGAAGTCCACGCGAGATAGGCAGACTGGGCTTGCGAGCTGGGGGAATCCCCTTGGCCATGTGGAGCGTAATCCAGGATGGTGGGGAGCGACCTGAGCGGACCGTTGTTGTAGTCCGCCTAGTGACGCAAAATCTGGAAACTGATGATGTAGCACCGTCCTAAGAGCCTACATGGATGACGTAGGATTACGTTTTCCACGCTCACACGCTCTCGTTTCCGCACAACAACGAAATGGAGCAGCACAATATTTTTTTATTTATCTTTCGCGCTAATGTATGGATAGCCAACCCACTGGAGATCAAACCACGGCTAAAGGCCGAGATCCGATCAAGCTAGAAAGGATGAATATTCGCGTCCGTTCGAGCGATGTTGTACCAAAGAAAGATCTACCAAGAAAATCCCGATTCAAAAACGGTTGATCTTTCCCCAACAATAAATAACGTGGATCGCCAATCCTCTCGATAGTATTCGGAAAATCAAATGAAAATCACAAATTTATCAAAGAAAACTCCGCGAAATTTTATTCGTTTCGAGAAATCACGCTAAGATCGTCCACCACAAAAATGATCTAAGAAGAGAAAACTCTTGAGTAGAAGTTTCGTTACCCCTCTCGGAAAAATAGATCCGAGATATTGGATCCACTAGAATTGATCACTCTCCTTTGTACTCCACGGAAGGTGCTCCAATAGAATGACGAAACTCGCCTGTCTTCTCTGCTTTGCGCCGTAGAAGATCACCCAAGCCTTTAGTTGTTTCAATCGGATCTTCTCCTCCAATGATGTCCGACTAGTAGAGAGACGGTAAAGGGAAATCGTGGAGGTTGCGGGGTAATAAGAGGGAAGAAGGAAGGTAGAATGAAGAGAGAAGGAGGGGGCGGCCAAGGGGGGAGGAGGAAGGAGGAGGTCCGGCGGTTCAAGGAAGGAAGCCAAAATTTTGAGAGGGGGAGATGCCTCTTTTGGCTAGGAAGAGAGAAGGAAAGAGAAAGGAAGGAGGGAATTCCAATTTTAGGAGTTCAAATTTCAAATTTTCATTCAATGATTGATTATCCCATATAATGGCATATTTATAGGCTTACAAAATGAAACGGCTACATGCAGCCCAATAACAAAAATTAAATATTGTCCCAACAAAAGTGCAATTAATCAAAACACGCAAATATTTAGTGCAATTAAACAAAACATGCAAATATTTAATTAATACTTATAAGAGAATAATTATAAGTATTAATTAATTATTAGGACGTTGTGGGCAGAGATTGTAGCGGCGATGGCATTTATCAAATTGGTTGTCGCGGCGACGCGCGTCTTTGATAAGAGAGGCACCATCATCCGTAAGCGTGCCAGTACCATCATCGTCATGTTGAGGGTCGTCGCCTCCATCAATCCTCCCCCGCTTGAAAGTACTCATCACCAATGAGTGGGCAGGAACATAACGGCGTAGGAGATCCGCATCAAGTAGATCCACTTCCAAAGCAGAGAGCCAAGGGTCGTCCGAAGAAGGACGACCACATCACCGAATCAAGAACCTGTGAACGTCACCGTCGGGAGTTGAAAACAAAGCATCCTGCAATATCCTGTCAGGCAAGAAAGCGGTCCGAGAGAACCTTGAAAATGCGTTAGGAAAGGAAGAAAAACAACTTTAATCATCATTAGGCGGCTTACCTCCCGTAGAGTCCGAAGGAGAGAGCGATACAGGAACAATCTCACCACCCACCCCATTAGAAGAGTTAGTGGAAATATTAAACGGCGAGACAGAAAGTTCAGGTGGTGGAGCGACATAAAGCGTTAAATCTGAAACGTTAAAAACAGAGGAAATTCCCCAATCAACGGGTATCTGTAATAAATATGCATTTTCGCCCAACTTCTTTAACACTCGAAAAGGACCGGCTCTCCTATTTGCCAATTTCTTTATAGTGCCCGAAGGCATCTGTTCAGGGGTGAGACGAACCATTACCAAATCACCAATATTCAAGGAGAACGCTCGCCAATGTACGTCAGCGTTCGATTGATAAATAGCATATTGTTTAGCTAATTGCTCGCTAATGTGCTTATGGAGATTGTGGACGTGCGAGGCGAAATCGTTGGCAAAATGACTAGATTTAAAAGATGGTGGTAACGGGACCATGTCAAGATGCACGGGGGCCTTATAACCATGCACGGCCTCATTCGGAGACAAACCAATGGACCTATTCTTTGAATTATTGTAAGCTAATGTAGCATGAGGAAGGATAAGGTCACATATACCTTTATGATCTCCCACTAAGCAACAAAGTAATCCGCCCAAGCTTCGATTGACCACTTCCGTTTGCCCATCCGTTTAGGGATGATAGGCCAACGAAAACATGAGTTTTGTACCCATAAGCTTCCAAAGTGTTTTCCAAAAATAACTAGTGAACTTAACGTCCCTATCAGATACTATTGTTTTGGGGACGCCTCGATGCGCCACGACCTCCTTGAAGTACAACTTAGCAACATGGGATGCATCGTTGGTATTATGACAAGCAATAAAATACGCCATTTTGGAAAATCGGTCCACGACAAACAAAATGGAATCGTGTCTCCTAAACATCATAGGTAGGCGCAATATGAAATCCATACTAACGTCCTCCCATGGAACAGACGAAATCGGAAGAGGTGTGTAAAGACCATCATTGGTCTTGTTTCCTTTCGCTAGTTGACATACACGGCAGCTCCCTACAATTTTATTAACCATTGATTTAAGCATCGGCCAAAAGAATTTATCTTCCACTAGTGTTATCGTTTTATCCCGACTGAAATGTCCCCCGAACCCTCCGCTATGTAACTCTCTTACAATGAAATGCCGTAATGAAGAGCGGGGAATACATAATTGTGTGTGCTTAAATAGATAACCATCATGGATATAGTAGGCAGAAATAGTAGAAGGGGCGTTGTCCTGTGCGGCTAAATATATATCCTTAAAATCTGGGCATAAGAAAAAAATTCATCTTTAATTCGTTCAAACCCGATAACAGTCACCTCCATTGTAGATAATAAGAGAGTGACTCGACTAAGGGCGCCCGCCATACGATTTAACGTACCCTTAAGGTGCTTAATAATGAATGTGTACTCCTGAAGATAGAAGACCCATTTGGCATGCCGTGGGCTTATTTTACTTTGGGAGTTTACGAATTTTAGTGCCTCATGATCCGATAGGATTACAAATTCTTTCGAAATAAGGTAGTGTCACCAATGTTCGAGACAACGTATCATGGCATAAAACACAAGATCGTAATTGGAATAATTTTATTTTGGGCCCGCAAGTTTCTCGCTAAAGTACCCTACCGGATGTCCCTCCTGGCTTAACACTCCTTCAACTCCTATCCCCGATGCGTCGCATGATAGTTCAAACACTTTGTTAAAATCCGGCAACCGTAGTAGGGGGCTTCAGACATCCGTTCCTTAATCGTTTGAAACGCGCAAGCGGCCGGTTTGGTCAATATAAAATATCCCTTCTTCATGCATTCAGTGATTGGTGCCATGATACTACTAAAATTTTGAATGAATCGTCGATAAAATGTGGCCAATCCATGAGAACTCCTAACCTCCCGAATATTCTGCCGTTCCGGCCACTCTCTAATCACTTGGCCCTTTTTAGGGTCAACATGTATACCCTCAGAACTCACTATGTATCTAGAAATTCCAAGGAAGTCACTCCAAACGCGCACTTCTTAAGATTAATGAATAAATTCTCTTGGTGCAATGTAGTAAGGATTGTCCTCAAATGTGTTTCATGATCGATCGGAGAGATGCTAAACACTAATATATCATCGAAATAGACTACTACAAATTTACCCATGTATGGCTTAAATACGTGGGTCATCAACCGGGAGAAAGTGCTCGGTCCGTTAGTGAGTCCCTCTCCTAGCACTAACCACTCGTACATCCCATCCTTAGATTTAAAGGTCGTTTTCCATTCGTCTCCCTCCTGAATCCTTATTTGGTGGTAACCACTCTTAAGATCCAACTTTGAGAATATTGTGGCACTGGATAACATATCCAATAGATCATCCAAATGGGGAATGGGAAACCTATACTTGAAAGTTATTTTATTAATGGCGCGGTAGTCTACACACAATCTCCAAGACTTATCTTTCTTTGGGACCAACAAGGAAGGGATGACACAAGGGCTTTTACTATGGCGAATAAATCCCTTTGCTAATAAATCTGAAATTTATTTGTGTAATTCATTGTGTGCGGAGGGATTGAGTCGGTAATGGGGAAGATTAGGCAACGATGAGCCCGAGATGAAGTCAATTTCGTGTTGAATGTCCCTGATGGGTGGCAACTTGGATGGTAAGTCCACCGGATAGACGTCCTTTTGTTCTTCCAATAAGGTGCGCAGAGATAACGGTAGGTTCTCTAAAGAAGGTGAATCTTACTTAGCTTGTAGACATACTAACGTATAAATGACGCCATCTAAGAAGGTCTCGCGCTCTAACTCCTTCCTACTTATCAAACTTATAGTTTTCTTTTCCGCAGGCACAATTGTTTCCTTGGAAGAAATCGACGGGTCCATAGGCCTTGTGGGTTTCAAGACAATGGTCTTACCATAAACTTGAACTCGTAAGTGTTGGCGTGTCCAAAATGGGTCACGTCATAATCATAAAGCCACGGGCGTCCTAGTAGAACATGGCATACATCCATAGGGATGACGTCGCACCACACCTTATCGACATAGTTCTTCACCATAAGTGGTACAAAACATCGTTTAGAGACCGCAATAGAAGTTTTGTTCACCCATGCTATCTTATACGGATGGGGATGCGGTTCAGTGACTAAATGCATACGTGTGATGGCATTCTCCGAAATGACGTTCATACAACTACCGTTATCTATTATTAATTTGCACCACTTGTCACCATTCTCTTAAAATTCAACGAGAAGATATTCGTCTGATTGTAATATCCATCGCATGCGGTGTATTCAGAATACATCTCATAACCATCATAAAGGAGTCGTCGTCAATATCACTCGGCTCGGCGTCAGATTCAGTACCGGCTTTGTAGATGATCTCGGCAGGCTCAGACGTGGAGTTTAAAAGGGCTAGTGGTTTTCCCTTAGTGGGGCATTCACTAGAGTAGTGCCCTTGGATCCCGTAAGAATAACAGGTGGCATTGGTCTTATTAATACGTCCTATTGGAACTCTCTCACCGATGGGATTTCTGATGTTCCTAGCTGTAATGAGCACGGAGTTTGGATCTATTGACCAAAACTTTCCTTTGTCTCGCATGGAGGATGAGGGTGGGGGTCCTAAAATGGATTTTCCTTTTTGGAAAGCTCGTCCCTTAGACTTGTATGCATTGTGTTTTTCGATATCCAAGGCTGTATTGAATGTTGTGTTAAGGTCCGTGTGACCATAACGCAAAAGCTTGTTTTGGATGTCTGAATTGAGTCCCTTACGAAAACGGGAGAGTGTAACCTTGGGCATTTCTCGGATGTCACAACGCACCATCATATCCTTAATGAGTTCCATGTACTCCACTACTGATTTATCACCCTGACGAAGGGTGGCTAATTCGTCGAACATTTGGGTTCGGTGGTACGCAGGGACGTATTGATAAATCAAAAGGGCTTTCATGGCAGCCCACCCAATTGGGGGTTCTCCATTCACGGTACCTAGATGCCTCTCTTCGTTCAACCAAAATGTATTGACCCTACCTAGAAGTTTCATTCGTGCCACTCGCACCTTATCACCGTCCGTCAGTCTATGCCACTCAAAATAATAACGATCTCCATGATCCAATCTAAAAAAACTTGGTGTTCACCCAGGCCATCATATGATGGTGGATGGATCCGAACGGCCCTAGTTATTCGAACTCATCGTCCTGACCACGAGGATGGTTATGTCGCTCCTCTCATTGGTTGGCGGGCTGGAGTGGTTGCCCGGGTCGATTTATACCAAAGCCGAGATTTTGAGGCGCCGCCTGATTTACAGCCAACCCTTGTATTAATTGGGTGAGTGCATCGAACCTGGTGTTAAACTCTTCCCTAAGAGCCGCAATTGTTGCAAGAGCGTGCTCATCATCATGGTTGTCGGCCATGTGTGAGGTGGATGGAGGATACTCCGTGCCAAGCCTCGTGCGCATGAACAACACAGATATGGGGTTTCTCTTAAAAAAAGGACTGTTTGGACAAGAATTTTATAATGTAGGATTTTTATATTCTTAAGCGATGTTGTACCAAAGAAAGATCTACCGAGAAAATCCCAATTCGCAAACGGTTGATCTTTCCCCAACAAGAAATAACGAGGATCGCCAATCCTCTCGATAGTATTCGGAAAATCAAACGAAAACCACAAATCTATCAAAGAAAACTCCTCGAAATTTTATTCATTTTGAGAAATCACGCTAAGATCGTCCACCACAAAAACTATCTAAGAAGAGAAAACTCTTGAGTAGAAGTTTTGTTACCCCTCTCGGAAAAATAGATCTGAGATGTTGGATCCACTAGAATTGATAACTCTCCTTTGTACTCCACGGAAGGTGCTCCAATAGAATGATGAAACTCTCCCGTCTTCTCCGCTTTGCGCCGTAGAAGATCACCCAAGCCTTTAGTTTTTTCAATCAGATCTTCTCCTCCAATGATGGCCGACTAGTAGAGAGAGGGTATAGGGAAATCGTTGAGGTTGCGGGGTAATAAGAGGGAAGAAGGAAGGTAGAATGAATAGAGAAGGAGAAGGGCGGCCAAGGGGGGAGGAGGAAGGAGGAGGTCCGGCGGTTCCAAGGAGGAAGCCGAAATTTTGAGAGGGGGAGATGCCTCTTTTGGCTAGGAAGAGAGAGGAAGGAGGGAATTCCAATTTTAGGAGTTCAAATTTCAAATTTTAATTCAATGATTGATTATCCCATATAATGGCCTATTTATAGGCTTATAAAATGAAACGGCTACATGCAGCCCAATAATAAAAATTAAATATTGTCCCAACAAAAGTGCAATTAAACAAAACATGCAAATATTTAGTGCAACTAAACAAAACATGCAAGTATTTAATTAATACTTATAAGAGAATAATTATAATTATTAATTAATTATTAGGGAACAGAGGTGATCGAGTCCGCTAAAAGGGGAGTCGCTAGGCTTGTTGCGGATTCGTTGATTAACATAATCCACACACATTCTCAAGTTTTGGAAAATTTCGAAAATGTTTCCTTAACCCCCGAGTCCGCAACTGTCATAAATGTCGCTCGGGCTATAAATACGGTCGGAAGAACTGCATAATGCAAGAACTGTCTGCGCAACGGGCCGATACTCACCACTTGCGGTCTACACTCTCCAGTCCGGCATGGCGAGACTCAGGTCTTTCTTTGGCAATCTTGCCTCCAAGACCGACAAACCTAAGGCAAACACTCGGATTAAGAAAGCAGATCAACGGAGCGAGACAGCGTCCTCCACGTTGGGGAGAGTTCGCATAAGGAAAAGTCAACAACTGATTTAACCCGCAAAAACAAGGAGTAGGAGCCCGAGCGGTTAGAAGTTTCCCTTGCTCAGGCAGGACCTTCCATCCTAGAGTGCGGATATGATCTCTAACTCGATGCTGATTTCTAATCAGAACCCTGCGAACTCGGGGGGTATGGACTTAATCGTCTCTGCCTCAGGGACGCACATGCTGCAGATAGATACTGAGAAGGAGGTCTCGTCACCAGGATTCTGACAGTCGCATACTGAGGAGATGCGGACTGCTGATCTGGAGGCTGAAAAGCGAACAGAAAAAGTCGGGGAAGATGAGCAAGTGGAGAAGCCGGCTGAAGAGCAAGTCGCGGAACCAGTGATTTCTTTGAGCGTAGCCGGCACCAATCAGGACGCAGTCCATGCGAATCCGCCGGACTCTCAACAGGTTGTGCTGGCCTTGGAGAAAAAGGGCCCAGAGAAGAAAAGGAAGAGGGATAAGTCTTCTGTTGCCGAGCGAGTGGAAAAGAGGCTGCGGGCTCAGAAAGAAAAGAATGTCTATGTGCGGATGGGTGCTGCGAGCTTGCAGTACAGGCCGCGAGATAAAGAAGTTCCTGACACGAGCTTGGTCACACCGGATGCCCCTATCTCGGGGGGCGACTCCTTATCAACGGTCAGCTTGTCCACAACTGCAATACTTTACAATATTGACATTGAGCAGCTTGCTGACATTAATCAATCTCAGCTTGAGATGTTGCAGTCCGATGTCGAGATAGTGGGAGAGAAAGTTGCCGACCCCGCCCCCTCTCTTGTGGATGATAAAAGGGAGAAGACGGCAAAAGATCAAATCACTATCATGCAGGCCAAGGAAGAGGCGGTCTCTGAAAGGCTGGAAGCGGACAGGCGAGCTGAAGACCTGCAAACTGCGGCAGAGTTGATGCGCTCAGGCAAACTGCAGCCGCTGCCCTGACGGTTTCAACATCGATGGTTTATAAGTCTCCACCCCAAAAATCACGACCGATAAAAATTATTATGGAGACCGAGGACATAGTTGCTTCTAGTAAATCAATTGTCAGGCAGAAAACGAAGGTTTACCAAAGGTGGTAGCAACATTTGATCGCTTTTGATCCGGAGCACGTGATGCGGCCTGTGGTGGATAGTCGCCAGATTGCCGCGATGATTACAAAAAGTGACTTTTTCTTTACCTTTTTAAGCCTACCGTGATCTGGAAATTGAGATGAATTTTGTTCCCTTTGTTGCAGTTTGGAAGTCGCCACAAGGTTCCATGGAGGCTGGTGAGATCATGCCATCGCCCGCAAATGCACTAGCACAAACTGTGACGCCTCTCCCCTCCGAGCCCACGCAAGATGAATAGTCCATTCTAGACAAGTATATTTCGTTAGCAAAGAAATATGAGGAGGAGCTGAACGAAACTCGTGCTGAACTAAGCAAGAAGAAAGTGCGAGAAAGGATGTTGGAGGGCAAGGTCGCAAGCATTTTCGTTATGGTGGAAAGCTTAAAGAAGGAAAAACAGCAGCTAAGCGAGGACGCTAGCCACTACAGAAGCAAGTACTTGGACGTGGTGCGAGAAGGGAAGAAGCAGGTCGCCGAGGTCGCCGAGATCGCCGGAGATCGGTCGCAAATGCCGGCTCAGCCCGCTCCGGGGGAAGCATCAGCCCCGACGGCGAGCAGGAAGCCCGCGGTGGTCGCAGATCCGAGCTCGGCAGGCGAGCTTGTGATCCTGTTCAGCCGGGTTGTCAGGGATACTGACCGCATGCACCGCACCTTCAACAACATGCACACCTCCTCCAGCAGCTGTATAGAGAGATACTGCGAGGAAGCGACCAAGCAGCTTATCTTGGAACGGATGAGGAGGGGCTTCCTGGCCATCGGACGGAAAGGGAGGAACGACCTGCTCGTCGTTCAAGCCACTGTGCTCGCGAACACTTATTTTGAACACTGTATAATTTGATGTGAATTTGCAATTCTTGTCGTGATGCGGACATCATTTGGCTTCTATATAACACTGTATTGTATGGTGTTGTTGTGTACTCTTCATATTATGCTGTGATTTGTGCGATGAATGATTTTCTGTAGGCTGTTTGAATGTGACTTATGCGAATTACTATGTGCGAGCTGCGCGGATTGAGATATCAATCCGCAAAACCTTATCTGAATTTGCAGGGAACCTGAAAAGAAGCGAGCTGCGTGGACTGAGATATCAATCCGCAAATCCTTGTCTGAATTTGCAGGGAACCTGAAAAGAAGCGAGCTGCGCGGATTTAGATATCAATCCGCAAAACCTTATCTGAATTTTCAGGGAACCTAAAAAGAAGCGAGCTGCGCGGATTGAGATATCAATCTGCAAAACCTTATCTGAATTTGCAAGGAACCTGAAAAGAAGCGAGCTATGCGGATTGAGATATCAATCTGCAAAACCTTCTCTGAATTTGCAGGGAACCTGAAAAGAAGCGAGCTGCGCGGATTGAGATATCAATCCGCAAAACCTTCTCTGAATTTGCAGGGAACCTGAAAAGAAGCGAGCTGCGCGGATTGAGATATCAATCCGCAAAACCTTATCTGAATTTGCAGGGAACCTGAAAAGAAGCGAGCTGCGCGGATTGAGATATCAATCTTAGCGGATTGGATGTCATCGGCCTGTCAGAATTTTTCTATAAATAGGGTCTCCGCTTCCTTTCTGTATTAGAAACAGTTGATGCTGAAGGCTCTGCAGTCTGAAAGAACGGTGTCCGCACGTACTGATGTTGCAGCTGCCTTTCACTCTGCCGAACACAAAAGAAGCCGACTGACCGCGACTGACTTGGAGATCTTCTAGGAGAGGTACATGGAGGGCTCGCCGATGCTCGCACGCCTACCTGAGGATCAAGAACGACTGAACTTTTCCACTGCTACTCAGATCGCGGTGCCCATAGATCATTTTGACTGTGGGTTCAAGTTCCCCTTGGTTTGGGAGGTCGCCGAGATCTTTGAGCACTATGGGGTAGTTCCAGGTATGCTCGCGCCCAACACTGTTACCGCGATCTACAGCTACCTTTCTTACCTGCGGTCGGAAAGGATCCAGTTCTCCCTAAACATATTTAGAAAGATCTTATCTGTCCGCTTGATAACTCCGTCCAAAGATCACCAGTATAAGGGCGTAATCTACTTTTACTGTCGAGGAATGAAGGTTGCGGGCTTGCCAAACAAAATCCACAACTGGACCTCAAGGTATCTTATTTTTGAGGGCGACTCGGGGTTCCTTCATACTAACTCGCAGGTGCGCGCGGACACTAACTTCAAAAGTCTGTCGTTGAATACGGTGGAGTCTGCCATCGTGGAATTTTTTGCTGGGGCAAGGCTTGATATCGAACACTATATCCTGTTATTGCACGTTCTGAGGTTGTATGACTAACGGTTTTCTTCTTTGCAGCGACCTTGGCGGTGCTGGCCAATTTACCTCAAACACTTGCCGGGCTGACTCCTACAGGGAGAAAGAAAAAAGGAAATCACAAGGAAAAGAAGGGAGGACGACGATCTCGCGGCGGACTATTCTTCATCCGGGAGCTTCGATATGGCGGGCTTCGGGAAGAGCAAGAGGGATCTAAGGGGTAACCCAATGATCCACTGGCATGAGAAGAAGAAGTTCGTCCGCCTCTCCCCTGCTCTTCCCTCCTAGAAGAGTCCGCGTACTTCTCGCCATGCTCATGTGGCGATTTCTGCTTTATACGGGAAGAAGAACCTACGCGAGCTGCAGAGCGTTGCCCCTGCTGACCTCCCCCTGCTCACAGCTCAAGCTAGCATGAATAGCGCTGTCACCAACCATTTTATGGGTCGGGTAACGCGTGAGCTGCTCAGGGAGAATGAGCGTCTGTCGCGAGAAAATAAGTCTTTAAAAGACAGGAATAAGCGACTAGAAGCAAAAGTCAACAAACATAAGGAAGAAAAAGTTGTAAGTATAAATAATAGCCGCAGTCTGTCGTCTATCCGCTGCGGCCTGATCTATTTACTTTCTCTGCAGACCACATACGACATCACCAACCCCACCATCCAGCGCGCCATGTTTCCTTTTGTGAAGGAAAGCGTGGAATTCGTCGTTGAACGCTTCATCAGCGACGGATTCGCGAAGGAGGGCGTGGATTCCGTCTCCTTCTTGAAACTGTTCCCCGAAATAAAGGAAAAAGTGGCCGAGTTCGAGCTGGCATCTAAAGGGAAAGCAGTTGATGGAGTGGAAAAGCCCACTTATGGAGAGAATCTAGAGGTCGCTGCTTCAGACCAACCTGGAAACAAGTCCGACCAGTCCGCTTCTTTTGATTCTGACGGAAGCAGCGAGCGAACGGAGCACGCGAATGCGAGCCGACAGACTCTGACCAGCTCCAGCTCCGGTGGCAGCAGCAGCAACTCAGGCGACTATTCTCATGTGATCGATGTGGATGGGTCGAGTTTATAAGCGCCTGCCGAGAAGAAGAAAAGGACAAAATAGGGACATTGCAATTTTTGTTTTTATTGTAAAGGGTGCCGACCCCGTGCGAGTTCGCTAAAACATGTAAAATTTTTGAATGAAATGAAAAGGATATTTTGATGTCTTCTATAATGCTCTGATCTTCTCTTGTAACTATAGGTCGAACTTCGTATACCAATCCGCGTCATATAGATGTCCGCGCGATGCAATTTTCCAGTCCGCAAAAAATCCTTGCCTAAATCGTTTAATCATAGTTCATTGCGACATGAATTTTATTAAGCAGGCTCTTAACGAGTTTGAACAGCAATCCGCGCCTTGCAGAAACCGGATCATCCTTTGCAAGTTTTAAGATTACCAAGATAATAAGAGCTGCGATTTAGGCTAGTTCAAAAAGAATAGTGCCGACATGCGAGCTTGGCGGATTTAGACCAAAGTCCGCTGGTAATTATAGTCGAATCATTGTGAAAGTAACATTGTTAAACCCAAATGAACCCAGCGAACTGAGCAGACTAGAAAACCAGGGTTTACTTATGAATAATACAGTAATAGATCAACCCGCAAAACTGCGGACTGGGCGGACTAGAAAACCTGAATCTGACAAAATGCTTATTACAATCATAGAATGACCTATAGCTCATGACCAAGTGGGCAGGTGCGGCTAGTGCGGCATGGCTTTCCACACCGGGCCATGAACTATAATGTCAACCCAAGGCATGGCGGACTGAGCGGACTAGAAAACCTGAATCCAACAAAGTGCTTACTCATCGAAACGGTACACGGCCCACTTGCCTGGAATACAGTCTAGATTGATCCTTCGGGCAGGTGCGGCCGGAGCGGCATTGCTTTTCCTTAGATCAACAAGGTTGTGGGTCACCTGCAGGCACTGCTTGAGGGGGTACCAAGGAGTGTTCGAAAGTCACAAACCCAGACAATTTGCAGGCAGGTGCGGCCGGAACGACATTGCTTTCCATGCGTGATCGTCAAAGTTGTAACGATATCCCCTAAATGGCATGGTAGAGCTGACCGCCACTCTGTCCCTCCAATATGCAGAAGTGGGGTCAGGTACTAGCCGGGATCCGAAGTCCAGTATACTGCGGCAGTAGAACCGGTAAGCTCCCACTACACAGTGCAAAATCTCCCTGCAACACGTGATCTTTGTGGTGTTACGCTAATAACAACGGTTCTAAGGGAGGTTCTTGCTGAACTCGGTGATGTCTCCTGGTATAAGGCAACTGTTGGGTTTGCACAGGGAGCCAAAGAGAGAAAACACCTAAAGAAATGTTAGTATGAAAACTTTGATAAGTACCAAATTTCGAGAAATTTGTGTAACAAAGAAAAGAGAGTTCAGGGATAGAACCTTTTGGATTGAGCTTGAAAGTACCAAACTTCCTTGACAATGAATGGCCCAGCCCAATTTGGATTGAGCTTTCCAACTGAGCCGGCTCTTGCCGCAGCATCCACTTTTTTAAGAACCAGATCTCCCACTTGAAAGTGTTTGATCCTTATGTTCTTATCAAAATAGTGAGCCATCCTTCTCTTGATTTCCTCTTGTCTGATTGCAGCCTTATCTTTATTCTCATCGATATGCTCCAAGATGAATCTCACTTCCTCATTATTCAGTTCCAGCCAATCTTCCATGTCTTGCCTTGCCAGCAGAACTCTGGGTGACAGGACTTCAAATTCAACAGGAATTAGTGCTTCCGATCCATGAGAAAGCTTGAACGGAGTTTCTCCTGTCACAGATGAAGGCGTTGTTCTCAGGGTCCAGAGAACTAAAGAAAGTTGATCAGCCCAACTGCCCCTGAGATTCTGTACTTTCTTTTTAAGCAAGTTGAGGATCTGCTTATTGGCTGCTTCCAACTGACCATTGCTTCTAGGATGGTGGACTGATGCAAAACGTAACTCTGATCTGATCTGCTTTCAAAAATCTATCATCTCGGCGTTATTGAACTATGGTCCATTATCAGTGATTATCGCCATTGGGATACCATGTCGGCAGACTATTTCTCCCCAAATAAAATTCTTTACAATCTGAGTTGTGGTCTTTGCCAATGCCTTGGCCTCAATCCATTTACTGAAGTAGTCAATCATGGCTATGATGAAACGTCGATGTCCGCTTGCGATGGGAAAAGGACCAATGAGATCCATCCCCCAAACGGCAAAGGGCCAGGCGGTTGCAATCGATCTAAGGGACTGAACAGCCCGATGCTTAAGTGGAGCGAACTTATGGCACTGGACACACTTTTTTGCATGAGCTTCAAAATATTTTTTCATGATAGGCCAGAAATAACCCTGCCGCAGGATCCTTCTTTCCAAGGTTCTCGCTCCTGAGTGGCTTCCACACTCACCAGAATGTACTTCTCGAAGGACAGTAGGGACTTCATCTTCTGACACAAATCTTGCCATGGTGGACAAGAAAGTCTTCCTATAGAAAATACCGGATACTAAGTAATAGTATGTTTCTTTCAACTTAAATCTCTTCTTATCTTTAACCGACTAATGCAAGTTTCCAGTTGATAAGTAGAGGATGAACGGGTCCATCCAAGAGGAATGTTTGTCAATCTGCATCATCTCTTCCTCCTCCACTGCCGGGTTGAAGAGTTCAGAATTCATTCCTCCTGACGTCAGTCCGTACTTGGCAAGAACATCTGCCTCCTCTTTCTCCGTCCTTGGAATGTGTTCAATGGTAAAAATTTTAAATCTTCCGACCTCAATCTTTACAAGCGCGAGATACTTCTTCAACACCAGCTCCCGGGTCTCAAAGTTACCCAGAACTTGTGATTCCATTACAAGGGAATCAGTCTTTATGTGAACATGGTCGATCCCGAGGTCTCTTGTGAGCCTCAAGCTGGCCAACAAGGCTTCATACTCTGCTTGGTTGTTGGTCATCGGAAAATAAAACTTGATTGCTTGCTTGAGTTTGATACCATTCGGATTTATCAGAACCACTCCTGCTCCGGAAGAATTTCTGCCTGAAGCCCCATCAACATAGATGATTCAGGCCAGAGGAGATCTTTCTTCCTGATTAGAACCAGATTCTGCTGTATCAATCAGAAAATCAACAAGCACTTGCGCCTTGATAGCCGTCCTGGGCACATAGGAGATTTCAAACTCGCTCAGCTCGATCACCCATTTAACTAACCTGCCCGAATGTTCTGGCCTCTCTAGCACACTCTTCAAAGGTTGATCAGTGACTATTTGAATTGAGTGCGCTTGGAAGTAGGGTCGGAGCCTACGGGCAGACATAACCAATGCTAGAGCCAATTTCTCTAGGATCGGATACATTGTTTCTGCATCTTTCAGAATGTGATTGACATAATAGACCGGAAATTGTCTCCTTCTTTCCTCTCGGACAAGAACAGAGCTGACTGCCCGGGGGCTAACTCCTAGGTACAGGAACAACATCTCCCCTCCTCGGGGGCTTTGCAGTAAGGGTGTTGAAGCTAGTTGTTTCTTCAACTGCTCAAAGGCCTGGGTGCACTCTTCCGTCCACTGAAACTTAGACGCTCCCCGAATAGTTTTGAAAAATTGCGCACTCTTATGTCCTACTCGAGAAATAAATCTCCCGAGTCCTTCTAACCTCCCCCCTAACTGCTTGATTTCTTTTGGAGAACGGGGAGGAGCCATGTCAAGGATGGCCTTAACCTTGTCCGGATTAGGGGCAAGACCCTCTGGAGTAAGGAGGTGACCGAGGAATTTCCCCTTGCTCCAAAAATGCATTTTATCGGGTTAAGTTTTATCTTGTATTTTCGCAAAGTGGAAAAAGTTTCCACCAAATCGTACAGATGTTGCGGAAGAGACTTGCTTTTAACCAAAAGATCGTTCACATATACTCAAGGTTTCTACCCTTTTGTACTCTAAACACATGATCCATCATGCATTGATACGTCGCGCCAGCGTTTTTAATCCCAAAGGGCATCACAAGATAGCAGTAGCAACCATCGTTAGTAATAAACGATGTGTGAGGGATATCGGGCTTGTGCATTCTTATTTGGTGGTAACCAGAGAACGCATCTAAAAAGCTCATAAAAGGATACCCTATCACAAAATCAACTAAAGAATCTATCAGAGGCAAGGGGTAGTAATATTTTGGACACATTTTATTCAATCGGGTGAAGTCTACACATATCCTCCACTTCTCCCCTGGTTTTTTAACCATTACAACGTTTGAAACCCACTGAGGATATTGAATTTCTTGAATAAAGCGCACCTTGAAGAGTTTGGCAACTTCCTACCTGATTGGCTCTGTCAGCTTGACCGCTGCATCTCTCTTCTTTTGTTGCACTGGCTTGGCGGTTGGGTCAATATTGAGATGATGGTTGTCTACGTCAGGATCGACTCCTGGCATGTCCTCCGCTGACCAAGAGAAGACATCCACGTTCTTTAGCAAGCAAGCTACCAACTCTGCCTTTTGATCTTCTGGCAATTCTGAGTTTACGGAGAGCTTTCTCTCCTCCCCTTCAGCAATGGGGATCCCTTGCGTCTCCTGGGCAGGTTCCAGGTGAGCGCATTCGCTATCTATGGCAGCTTCTGACTGAGTAGATACTTCTGCTATCGCCGAGAAGATTGGAGGGGCAACTTTGGTCATGTTAACTGTGCGGAGGTAGCATTCCCGAGCTTGCCTTGTGTCACTTCTGACCCTGCATTGACGACCATCTTTGTTGAACTTGATAGCCAGGTGGTAGGTTGAAATTATTGCTTGGTACTTATTTAGAAGAGACCTCCCGAAGATGGCGTGATAGCTTCTTGGAGCATCCACCACTATAAACTGAATCTTCTTGGTCACCCCCCAAGCCTTACGGGGAGTACGACGCTTCCCCCGACTTCCTTCCTCTCACCGGAAAAGCCATAGAGCGGCCCTTCGGTGGAAAGTAGAGGCTTTCCAGTCTTTAGGGCTTCAAAGGTTGGCTTTAAGAGGAGATTAATGGAGTTGCCAGTATCAATAAGAATCCTATTGACTGTATAATCTGTGATGGCTTCTTGGACCACAATAGCATCATCAAAAGGATTAGCGGTCGGGGGAAGATCCTCGGGACCGAAGATGACGCTTCCCGAAGATAGGGCAGAGGAAGAAGTAGAAGCAATCTCTGCTCGGGTGACTCTTGCAAGGGAGGACTTCCGGGTGGACTCAGTTCCTGCTCCACTGTGAATGAAAAAGAGTCTCCCCAAGGCTCCTTCGTCGACGATATCGCAGCATTCATTCTGAATATTAATGGGCCCCAAATGGCCCTCATCCTCTATCTCTATGCATTCTAGCTGAACCTCCGCCACCTCCTTGCCTTTGGAGGTGGAAGGTTTTGAAGGATCATTCCTCCTGCCACGGAGGAATGATCATTCCTCCTTGCCAATGGCAGTCTTTGGAGGTGGAAGGTTTTGATCTTGGCTTCGGTAAATAAACTTTCAACCAGTAGCTAAAGGGCCTTGCAATCCTAAGTCAAATGGCCCTTTTCTTTGTGAAATTCACAGAATTGAGAGTTATTTCTAGGCTTCCAATCCCTTGAGGCCCTTGCCTCTTTTCCTCTGCTTTCTTCTGGATGATCTGGACGACCTATTCGAAGTCGAGCCCCAGATCTGTGAACTTCTCCACGGAGCTGCTCTCATATGGCCTTGAAGCAGGCAAAGTATTATGAAGAATGGGTAGGGCCTGAAGGGGTATGGCGGGAGTGGTGGCCAATGGCAGTCTCTGATCACGAAACTGTTGATGGCCGATGAAATGTTTCTTGTGACGGAGGTTTTCCCCCTTTGAGAAGGAGGATGGAAATCGGACCGAGGAGGCTTGCTGTGGTGGTGGCTGCCATAAGAAGCGTGTGAAGCATCCCTTCCTCCAGACTTAGCTATCAGGGATGAAATGTAGGTGGGGTTAGCATTCTCACCTTAAATGAAGCGATTGGTCATCTCTATCAGTTCCTGGTAGGTGGATGGCGCCTTTGTCGTTACTTTAAACTTCAGCGGGCCTTCCCGGAGGTCGTGGATCAAGGCGACCTTGTAGTAGTCGGGGTTCACATTCCTCATCCCCTGGATCTTCTTCTTGAACCGGTCAACGAACTGCGCTACTGATTCGTTGTCTCTTTGTTTGATATCAAAGAGGGCTGCCGGCCCATCTTTCCTCTTCTTTGAGGTAGCAAACCTCAGAAGGAGTTCGCTGTGAAGCTCAGCGAAGGAAGAAATCGTACCCGAAGACAGCTCATAAAACCACTCTCTCGCCTGTCCATCGAGAGTGGTGACTAGAAGCTTGCACTTCAAGGCATCGGAGAGGCATTTCAATGCAACTGCCCCCTCGAAAGCCTACAGATGGGAAACTGGATCAGTATCCCCAGAGTAGAAGGGGAGATCGGGTTCTCTGAAGTTGTTTGGTGCTGACTCCCATCAGATTCTATTAACGAAGGAAGAAGGAGTCTCAAGCTCTGCAGAAGAGCGGACTGGCGCACAAGGGTCCGCGAGCTCGGGGGACTGCCGATCCACAAAATCAAGCTGGCGGGATAGGGTCTCCCTGGCTGCCTCTCTGAAAAAATCCATCAGGGGGGCGAACTGGTCAGCCTGAGGCTGTAGAGGAGCTGCGGGCTGAGCTTGGTGGCGAGGTTGATGAGTAACTGCAGGTGACTGTTAGAGAGGGGTTTGGCGAGCTAGAATCCGGCGAACCGGAGTCTGGCGAACTGGGGTTTCAGCAATATCTCCTATAGCCTGGGGAGAAAGCCGCTGAGTTAGCATGAGCAGAGCTTGGCTAATAGTATCAAGCCGCTAGTCGGTCTCTCTGCTAGATAACTCGGCTTCCCAGCGAGACTATTCCAAAGCCTCCCACAACGAATCATCTGGCGTGCTTGAGTGGTCTGATCGGCGAGCTCGGCGGTCTGACATCTCTATCCACGAAATTCAAAGACTGCTTGGATTTGAAGGTCGCGTGTTAATTGTTGATGCACGAAATGCGAAAGGACTCGGGCACCACCAGCTAACTGTTTGAACACTGGGGAAAGAAGAAGAAGCAAACTGCAAGCAGTAGCCTACTTAGCGGATGAGAGAAAAGAACAGAAGAGCCGTTAATCACGGCAACACCAGACTTCGCCCGTCACGGCCTGAATGCCACTTTTGCGACAGGCTTGACTTTGATTGCAAACGATGGGTTACAAAAAATGGAAAGAAAACTATTCAGTAGGCAAGTCGGAGTCTGCAAAGCTCGAGATTCGAGTCCGCAGCCTTTAACAAGTAGGCTCTTGGGCTCGAGTCAGCATGCTTTGGGTGCACCACTTCCCCCTATTTATAGATTTGGGGGCCTACCCAAACGGGCAGGGCTAAAATAACCGGCTACCCGGGGTACATGAGAGTCGTGCAGTAGTGACGGGAATCAAAAAGAAATGGACAAGCAGTCCACACGAGATAGGCGGACTGGGCTTGCGAGCTGGGGGCATCCCCTTGGCCATGCGGAGCGTAATCCTGGCTAGAGGGGAGCGACCTGAGCGGACCGACGTAGGAGTCTGCCTAGTGATGCCAGATCTGGAAACTGACCAAGGTGGGGCGACCTGAGCGGACTGAGAACTGGAGTCTGCTTATGGGGGTTCCTTGACGACCTAAGCGGACGGAGGGGATCGAGTCCGCCGAAAGAGGAGTCGCTGGGCTTATTGCGGATTCTGGGGTTAACAATACCTGTTGGAAGGGAGGATCTCTTTGAGAAAGGTTGACTGAGGCTCAACAGGAGCTTTGCCTTTCCTTTTGGAAAAGTCAACTCTAGAATTCCACTTAGACCCTAAACATCTCTCATCTTTTTGAGAGGTAAAGGAGTAAACCAGAGGCCACATAACTTTGGTCTTATTGAAATCAGCTACAACCTTTTTCTCCTTTAGGAGTTTTCCTTCAAGATGAATGGTGAAAGCGCCCAACTCATAATTGGCAAATTTGAACGCATCCAGCACATCCGATACCTTTCTGGACCTCAGGTCATAATAGCCAGTTCGGTACGAGAGATTTAGGTGTGAGCGCTGCGCTAAGGTAGCTTGCGATCAACCAAAAGGTAGTTGACCGGGTTTGGAACCGGGGTGAGGTAGGTGCGTGCCTCCCGGCACTCTGCTCTTTGCTCGCTGTCTGGGAGCTCCACTCATCACTCGACAACCCAATCATTCATTACAGTAATCTGGCATACTTGTATCTATCCTATACAAAAGAAAGGCTAAGTAAGGAGAGTAGCGGAGCTATTTCAGGAAGTCAGTGAGAAAGAAATCACTGAAACTCGATTCGCACCTTACTTGATTCATTCCTTCCACCCAAAGCCTCTGCTGCGGATCCAAGATGATATTATCCTTCTAGCTTATAGTATCCATTTGGATGACTGAGTTGGCCTTTAGTTGCTGACTTCATTAGTCTTCTAATCCAGTAGGGTTGATGTCTCAGACTGCTAGGAAGCAATTAGCTGTAGTGAGATAATCTCCTCAGCCTGCATCTTGGCCAACTTCTTGCTTATTTTGAAAGCCTTAAGAAGTGAACCATACATGTCAATCAAATGATTGACATCTTCCTCTGATACAGGTTCCTCATCATCACTTGATGTGGATGCATCAGAGTCTGGACTGGTCTCCTAGACAGATACTGAGGATGAGCTAGATAGGGAGTGAACCTAATCTGGACCAGGCTGATCCTGGTAGGATTCATCTTATGTCATGACCATTAGCCCATAACATCTGCAATCATCTTCCTCACCATCATCCATCTCTGAATCACTGTTTATGTGTGAAAGAGGGGCCCTGGTCTTTAACCTTGCATTTTGATAGACATTAACTCTACCGCAGTCTCTGAACATTGAGGATAGTGGGGCTCTGATTACTATACTAGCAGCAGGATAGTCCTCATTATCAATAATAGCTTCCAACAACCCATTATAGGTCTTTTCTACTCTGCAGACTTGAAGCTTCATTGAGATCCACTTCTTATGGTTCACTACTTGACTCACAAACATAAAACTTTTAGCTATCCTTGGAGATCACTCAAACTATTAAGTCCTTTTTGAGTAAACTCCCTCTGATACCACTTGAAAGTCTTTGTTTTCAAGGATAGCTAAATTACCTAGAGGGGGTGAATAGGTTATTTGTCTCTTTTGCTATATTTTTAACTTAATTACTTATGTGAGTGATGTGTTTATGTTCGTTGTTCTTTCAAGGCAATCACACAGACAACACAACTAATTTATAGTTGTTCCCCAAATTATGGGTACATCCACTTTACCTCCAACCATTCTAACAACTTGTTAGACAAGGCACTTCTCCAATCTCAACTCCTAAGAGCTTACACCTCAGATCCCTCAGGATCTCTCAGCCTTCTCCAAGACTTACAACTCAAGAACTAAGCCGTATAACTTAGTGATAAATTGTTCACCTATCTCAGGCAAAAGACCCTACCGCTCAGGCTGGGTGGACAGCCCTACCTCAGATCCACAAAGGATCCTACCTCAGAGAGAATGAATCTCCTACAGCTCAAGCACAAAGGCCCTACCTCAGATCCAAAGGATTCTACAACTCAGTCACAAGTGCCCTATAACTCATAGAGGATGACTCTCCTATCTCAGGCTCAAAAGCCCTATAGCTTAGTGATCAAATGATCACCTACCTCAGATCCAAGCTGGATACTACACCTCAGATTCACACTTGATTCCTAATGCTCAGGCCAAATCCCTACAATAAGATTCTCAACAGAATCCTACCTCAGATCCACACTTAGATCCTACACTCGGCCTTTATATATTTAGGCCTTCAACTTAGATTCTTTAAGATCTAACAGGGTGTATAGGGGAGTTAATGATTCTGACAACATAGAAATTCTCTCTGAGCCTTCTTCTTCCTGAGCTGAGATGTCCTCAGCCCTAACTTCTTCACGTTAACAAGAATCTTGAGCTGGAAGCAACTTTTTAGATCTGCTGCTTTGCACCTTTCTAAACTGAACCATAAACTCAGTCCTCTCTTCTTCACAGATCTGGAAATTTATCTTCAAGAAATGCTCTACTGTACCTGTGAAGTAAATGTAGCTAGGGTTGGCCCTTTGCTACAACTTAAGTCAGAAAGTGGACTTTATGATCTTGCTGTTGAAGATGATTTAATTCTTCAGTGAATAGCTTCTTCAACAGCTAACTATCTGTTAATCACAGACTGACTTGCTTTTTGCTCTTATATCAGCACTTTGAACTGGTTCTCCAAGCTTTGCAACCATGGAGAGCAGGAAGATGAAGTCCAGTTGAATGTTTTAAAAAAAGTACTTTTCCTTCATCGATCTCTGTCATTTATTATTTGCCCATCAACGGCTCTTTGAGCAGTGGGCCCCACTTGGAATTGTTTAGCAGGTATATAGCATTTGCATTAATAACTGTACTGAAGGCAAGCAGTGACATTTATAGCATGTTGTAGCTTTCCTGCAACGAATTCAAATTATGTTGACTTGTTGACTTTACTGACATCACCATCAGTGGACTTAGCCAAAATTAAACATCTTTAGTATAGGTGTTGAGTGAGTAAGCTTCACTCAACACCAAAACACTTAGACAGTTTTTCTGTCACTAGGGGTTGAGTGAGGTAGCTTTGCTCAATGCCATAACACTTGGAAAAGATTTCTGTCATTAGGTGTTGAGTGAGTTACCATCACTCAACGCCAATGCATTTAGAGAGTTTTCTGTCATAAGGCACTGAGTTAATGATCATCACTCAATGCAATTGTACTTTGCCAATTCTCCTACCTGGGTAGCGTTGAATATAGCTTCTTCATTCAATGCTTTAGTTATCTGTCAATTATATTAATGTGGCATTCAGTGAGTAAGTTTCCCTCAACGCTTTTGTCCTTAGACAAAATTCAACTCTTTTTATCACAAGGCATTGAGTGAATAGGCTTCACTCAATGCCTGTGGACGTAGTCAAATATCCAAACAGATTTCTTGTGGCTGAGACTGTCTGAGCAATACTCAACGAATATGTAGTTATGGCATTGAGTGAATAGACTTCACTCAACGCCTGTGGATTTTGCCACATTTCTTGCCAGTTTCTTCTTAGGCTATTACTCTCTTAGCCTATCTCAAAGCTTATTGTTGTATAGCGTTGAGTGAGTAGACTTCATTCAATGCTTGTGAACTTAGCTACCTTTTCAGCTTGTCAATAGCTTGTCTTTGACTATGCATGTTGTACTCACAGCTTTTAGTCAAGCTCACTCAATGCCTGTGGACTAACATAGTTCCTGTCTTTCCACAAGCTTGCCTAGACATCACCTATCCTAGACACTTAAGCTATTTGTCCAATTAATGTGCAGAACTGTCCTGCATACAAAGAACTTGTGACACTAGTTAGATCACATCATGTGTATACCATTGTCTACAAGGCCTTCTTCAAATCCAGAATATTAGGATCAATGGACCCAACACTTTTGCAACAAGGAACCTTCTCCAGCATGAAGCGGGGAAGGAGGACGTGTTTCTCTCTATTCGGTGTGACTCTGGTGGAATCGTAGAAGAGCGATCCTCTTATAAGGAAATCATCTTCCGAGTGGGGGTAACGAAAATCTCTACTCTTGTGTGTTCCATCTTAGATAAAACTTATGGTGGTTAACTTTTGCGTTATTTGTGAATCTTGATTTCATCGTGGTTTGATCCAAACAATTATTGTTATTTTCTCTTGCTCTATTTAAATTCGTGAGGATTGGCAGACCTCGTTTTCTTTTGTTGGGAGAGATCTACCAATTTCAAAACATTATTTTTCAGTGGATCTCTTTTGGTACAACACACGATCGAACGAATCAGCTAGATCCTTTTCTCTTGAGATAATATTGGCTCATAGCTTTTATTTGATCTCTAAGGGTGCGGCGAACCCATATGTTAGCATTGGATTAATAATATCGCAAATCAGGTGTGATGCATTTTATTTGTGCGAACGTAAAATTGGAAACGTGAGAGAGTAATTCAGTATCGTTTGTCCATGTTGGTTTGTCGGGTGACATCCCCTACATCAGTAGGATTGAGTCAACTCAATCTAGGAAGAGAAAGACACTGAGTTTATTTATCTGGTGTCTTACATCAACAATAACCATTTCATTCTGTAGGATCTTAACAGATCTGAGTCGTAAACCTATATCATAAAGGCTGAGTGGTAGGGCCTGTGTGCCTGAGGTAGGATCCGTGTATGGATGTAAGCTATAAGGTCTTTGTGCCTGAGTTGTAGGATCTGGTTCAGATCTGAGGTAGGAGAGTCCTTCTCTCTGAGTTGTAGGGCTATCCTCCTAGCCTGAGCTATTGGACTTTTAGAAAAGTCCGAGGTTGGTTATCTGAGGATCACTGAGCTATAGGAGCATTACTTGCTCTAAGTGGTAGGGCCTTGGGCCTGAGGTAGTACTTGGAGAAGTTTGAGAGATCCTGAGGGATCTGAGTTGTAAGCTCATTGAGCCGAGTTTGGAGAAGTTGCCTTATCTAATAATCTATTGGAAAGGTGAGAGCGATAGTGGTTGTACCCATAATCTGGGGTACCACTATAAATTACATGGGTGCTGGTTGTGTAATCTTGAAAGCTAACTTAAAATAAATCACAACACACCAAAAATAGAGAGAGTTTAAAAAGACCTAAAAACCTATTCACCCCCCCCCCTCCTCTAGGTGATTAGCTACTCTTGAAACTAAATTCTTTCAAGTGGTATTAGAGGGAGGTTAATCAAAAAGGACTTAATAGTCTGAGTTGATCTCCAAGAGTAGCTTAAGAATATCCTTATGGGTTCAGGAGAGAATCATAAGGAGTTGGGGTCCATGAAGCTTCCTATCTGCAGGAAGGAGAACATTGGTATCTGGAAAGAAAGGGTCAGATTGTTCATGGAGGCATCTGACCCTAGAATCTTTATAATAGTTAAAGAGGGACCTATCATCCCCATGATGGTCTCAACTCTGGATGCTACTGTCCAGACTTATAAGAAATATTCTAAAATGATCAAGGAGGAGGTCATTCTGGATACCATAGACAAAAGGGAACAGAACATAATTATTAGTGTCATTAATGATTCTACATTCTTAAATCTTGTACACTGTAAGACTTCCAAGGATATGTGGGACACTCTGGTTATCTATATTGAAGGCACTGAAGAAGTCAGGGATGACAAGAAACACCAACTTAATTAAGAGTATGAATCCTTCAGGCAGACCAAGAAAGACAACATAGTTGAATGTTATGAAAAAATTCTTTAGAGTGGTGAATGAGCTGAGGACCTATGGAAGGGTCTTCAACAACTATGAGCTGAATGACAAGTTCCTCAGATCTCTAACCAGAGAATGGCAAACCAAGATCTGTGCCATCAGAGAGGTGGCTAAGCTAGCTGAAACTCCTTTACACACTATTTGGGAAGCTGCTTTCCTATGGGATGCTGCTATCTATTAGAAAGGAAGAGGAGACCACCAGAAGATCTCAGAACAAGGAGAAGACTATGGTCTTCAAGGCTGAGGGCTCTAAGAAGAGAAAGGAGAGGATTTCCTCTCCTCCAAGGAGACTTGTTGATTCAGACAGCACTGAACCAAACTAATCTGACAACAACATGTCTGATGGAGAGTTTGATGCCTTCTCTAGGCAGTTCCAGAAGATGAATAAGAGAAAGTAGTGGAGGAACAGACCTTCCTCCTCCTCACATCAAATAAGGATCATCACCAGTCTGACAAGAAGTTCTCCAAGGGAGACAGGTATTGCTCTAAACCTAGTAAACAATTTTCTTCTAAAATTATTTGCTATTGCTGCAGCAAGCCAGGACATGTCATAGCTGATTATCCTGTCAAGAGAAAGGAGAATGGTAAGAAAAAGTACCACCAACACAAAGTTAAGAAGGAAAAGAACTTCATTGCCACGTATGAAAAGAGCTAGAGTCATAGTGACTCAGCTTCTTCAAATTCTAAAGAAGAAGAAGCCTATATTGGGTTGTTTGTTATTATTGTTGATGAAGAGGAACATGACTATCCAATTGCAAGGATAGGCATCAGGGCCCCTCTGTCGCACTCAAACAGTGACACTGAGGAGGATAAAGAAGATGATAGTAGTTATGGTCTCATGGCCATGACAGATGAAGAATATAGCTAGGTCCAAAAAAGGTATATTCACTGTCTAGCTCCTCTTCTGGTTCAGTATATGAGACTAGTCCAAATTCTAATGCATCTTCATCCTATGATGAAGATGGGTTAGAATCTGAGAATGATGACAATCAATTGATTGACAAGTATGGTGCCTTTGGATGCTTTGAAGAGAAGCAAGAGGTTGGCCAAGAAACAAGTTAAGGAGATTATCTCCTTATAGCTAGCTGCTTCCCTACAGTCTGAATCAACATCTTTGCTGGATCAGAAGATGAGGGAAGTTTGTCACCTGAAGGTCATCACAATCATCCAGATTGGGACCATCAGCCACAAGAACACAATAATTATGGATCTTGAAGAGAAGCTCCAAAGGGAGAAAAGGATTATGGCTAAATATTCAAAGCCCAATATGGCGTTTCCCCAGATAGACTAATTCACATCTAAAAAGGATAAGAGGGGTTTAGGTTCAAGGGGAACCCTAGAGTTGGCCATTCTAAAGGGAAAGGCAAAATCCAATTCAGCCTCCCATCTCTTTTGAGAAAGTAGTGTTACCATCAAACAGGTATGACCAAGAAAGTATCTATGGTCACTGGTTTAATTGAATATCCTCATGTATTAACAAAAATGTTCACAGCTATGGTGGAAAGTATGGCAAGGGGATGAGTGATTTTAAGGCCCCCACATGAGGAAATTCAGATGGACCAACTTGAACCATTTATCTTTGATACCCCATCCCCCTCACTCAAAATAAGGCAGCGGCTTGTGATCAAACTCTTCTAGCAAACTCTCAGACCATAGGTAAGTCAGTCAAAAAGCCTTACTTGGCTATCTCTGATTCCATCGACATCTTTTATACTGCGAAGGAAACTATTGTTAGTAGTATTCAAAGTAAGTCAAGTTCATCTACTGACAGACTTACTTTTAGTTAGATCTTTGCTGAGAGAAACTTGAAGAGGATCGCAGCTCTCCCTTCTGAACAGATTGATGTTGGCATGTCTACAAGTGCGGTTAAGAAGAGGAGATACAATATCCATGAGTGTTGGTACTATGGTAAAGTGGGTCACTTTGCCATAGATTGTTGGCACCATCAAAAATGTTCTTAGGGCAAGAGTTAGTCTTCTTGTCAGAAAAGCTGCAGGTAGACATGTTCAATTTCATACTAACATGCACCAAGGACCCAAACTGTCTTGGGGTCCTAAGGTTACCTAAATTATATTTTATAGGATAGTCCAAGTAACTATACTCTTATATGGTACTTGGACAGTGGATGTTCTAGGCACATGACTGGAATAACATGTCACTTGAAGGACTATACTCCTGTGAAGAGGTTAAATACATGATCTTGGCTATGTCATTATATTCCACAGGATTAGTGTCAAATTAAGAGGTTAAGTGAGCAAGAGGTCATCTTGACAGGTACTAGGAGTGGAAATGTTTATTGTTTAAACTTTTTATGTTTAAGTAAAGGCTCTCCTATATATCTAGTTACTAATGAGAAAGTTTCATACTGTGTACATTAGTACAAGAGACTTGCTCACTTGAACTATAAGACCATTAGTAAGCTCTTCAGTGAAGATCTAGTCTGAAATGGTCCTAAAATGAAATCCGTCAAGGAGGGAATTTGCTTTGTATGCCAAAAGAGAAAGCAGACCAAAGCTTCTTTTAAGAGCATTGGGGCCAAGAACTCTGTGAGGTGTTTATACCTCCTGTATATGGACTTGATTGGTCCTATGCCAATTCATAATCTAGGTAGGAAAGTCTACACACTTATAAAGATCGATGACTTCTCAAGTTTGCTTGGGTCTTCTTCTTGAATAAAAAGTCTAAACCCCTTTACATCTTCAGGACCTTTGTCAAGCAAATTCAGAATGAATTGGACAGTTCTTTGGTCAAAATCAGAAGTGACCATGACACTGAATTTTAGTCTGATAGAATGACAAAATTTTGTGAAGCACAAGAGATTCTCCAAGAATTTTATTCTTTAAGAACACCCCAGCAAAATGTGATAGCTGAGAGGAAAAATAGATCTCTCATAGAAGCTAGAAGGACACTACTAAGTGACACATCTTTCAAAGAATACTTCTGACCAGAGGTAGTAAATACTGCATCTCATGTCCTAAATAGGGCTTTTGTCAACAAATATCATAGGAAGACTCCCTATGAGATCATGAAAGGCAGAAAACCAAACATTGCCTATTTCAGGATCTTTGGTAACAAATGTTATGTGCTCAATAATGGGAAGTCATATCTGACTAAGTTTGTTGTCAAATCCTATGAAGGAATATTTATTGGGTACATCAACCAGAGCAAAGCATAAAGAGTATACAACTTGAAAAATCAAGTTGTAGAAGAGTCTGAAAATGTTGTTTTTGATGAATCTTCTAAGATTAACAGTGAGATGCCTTGCTCCTCATCTAGATCTATAGGTATAGAATAGGTGTTGGACAAACTAAGCATCAAGGATGCTCCTCCTGCTGCCATGATGAAGATGAGGGAGTATGCATTTCAGAAGGAGGACAAGACACACATGATGTAGATGAAGATCCGCGGGATCCAAACATTGAAGTCAATGATGGTGAAGAGAGATTACCTCCAGCAGTTAGACATCTAAAGGATCATCCCAGACATCAGATAATTGGAGATTCCAGCCAAGGGGTTATTATAAGGGTAAAAAGCATGAACATAGTTATGCACTCCAACTTTTTGTCCCAGGTTGAGCCCAAGAGATTTGAAGATGCCAACATAGACTAATATTGGATTGTGGCAATGCAAGAGGAACTGAACTATTTCAAGAGATATAAGGTCTGGAAGCTGATTCCCAGACCACAAGGACACAACATCTTTGGAACTAAGTGGATCTACATGAACAAGTTGGATGAAAATGGTGTTATAATTAAGAATAAAGCTAGACTTGTGGCCAAGGGTTATAGACAAGAAGAAGGCATTTATTTTGATCAAACCTTTGCCCCAGTAGCTAGACTAGAAGCCTTCTGACTATTCCTTACATATGCTACCCACAAGGAATTCAAAGTCTACAAGATGGATGTGAAGTCAGCCTTCCTAAATAGTAACTTAAGAGAAGAAGTCTATGTTGCGCAGCCATCAGGTTTTGTTATTCCCAACTCTCCTGATTATGTTTATAAACTTAGGAAATCTTTGTATGGGTTGAAACAAGCTCCTAGGGCATCGTATGAGACCCTATCTAGCTTTCTTATTGAGAATAAATTCTCAATGGGAAAGATAGACAAGACTCTATTCCTAAGGGAATCCAAGGCTAAGATCATACTAGTCCAAATTTATGTAGATGACATAATATTTAAGTCTACTGATGATAACCTTTGCAAGAAGTTTGTCAAAGTTATGCAAGGGAAATTTGAGATGAGCAGTATAGGTGAGCTCAAGTACTTCTTGGGCCTCCAAGTAAGATAGTCTCAGGATGGATTTTCCATCTCTCAGTGTAAGTTTATTAGGGAGTTAATTAAGAAATTTGGTATGGAGATTGCCTCCATAATGAAAACTCCCATGGTGTCAAATATGTTAATAGACAAGGATGAAATAGGGAAATCTGTTGATGAAACCATGTATAGAGTCATAATTGGCTCCCTCCTCTATCTTACTGTAAGTAGGCCAGACATCATGTATGCTACATGTGTTTGTGCTAGATACCAGGCTTGCCCTAAGGAGTCTCATTATTCAGCTGTTAAAAGAATTCTAATATATCTTAAGGGCACACTAGATCTTAGCCTTTGGTATCCTAAGATTAATGATTTTGAGCTAACTACGTATTTAAATGCAGATTTTGCAGGCTATAGAGAGGACAAGAAAAGTACTTCAGACTCCTGTCAGTTCTTGCGTGGAAGATTTGTATCTGGGAGTAACAAGAAGAAAAATATTATTGTAATATCAATAATAGAGTAAAAATATATATCAACAGGAAGTTATTGTGCTCAGTTGTTGTGGATCCAACACCAGCTCTAGAATTACAACCTAAAGCTAAGCAACACTCCATTATATTGTGATTCAACTAGTTCAATCTATATTGCTAGGAATCTTGTCTCTCATAATAGGACTAAGCATATAGAGATTAGGTATCACTTCATTAGAGAGCATGTGGAAAGTGAAGACATCAGTCTTGAATTTGTCCCCATAGATAAGCAAGTGGCTGACATCTTCACTAAGCTAATAGATGAAGCAAAATTCAACACCTTCAAATTTGAATTGGGTATGTTGAATTCAGCCCAGCTTTAGTAGCTCTCCATATAATTTTTGCTTGTTGCAGGTAGTTTTAATCCCTGCAGGATAAATAAAAGAGAAATGGATTAAGTGTTCAGGAATCAAGTGCGCTAAGTCTAAGTGCTCAAGCGTCGAGTGCATTTAATGAACTGCAAGCGTCAAGAGCATTGAGAGCATCGAGTTCACTTAATGCAAGCTCCCAGTGAGTCTATTTTGCGGCTAATTATCGGAATCAATCCTAACCGTTGATTATTTCTTGATCATAAATAGGTACGCGCCTTTCCATCTTCTAAAAATAAAAAATACTATAAATAGAAGGTTGTGTGTGTAAAGTAAAATACACCGTTCCTCGCCCTTCTCTGCTCCCTTACGACGAATCGACGAAAGCGTGGAATATCTTCAACAATTCATAAAAGAAATGGCACCAAAAGGGTTGGATTTCTTATTCGAGGGTTCGGAGCTAGTGCAAAATGGATTCAAGGATGCGCTTGAGGAAGTACATTTTATTCTCCACCTACTTCAGGTCACTGACCTAGAATTTGTTCTGTCCGAGCCCAGTTTGTTGTGGAATCGAGAAGTACTTGAGTTATACTCAAATGTTAAGTTCTTCACTTCTTCCATTAAACTCAGGACCTACATCAGTGGTAACCAGATTAATTTAACCGCAAAGAGACTGAGTAAGGAACTGAAACTGCCCAAGTTCTCAGTGTCACATGAAGAAGATGAACTTGATCAAATTGATATCAAAACTGCACTGAAGTGGTGTGGACTCTCTAAGCACACCACTAGATCGATTCTAAGAAAGGAGTTTAATCTCAAGGGAAAATTCTTGGCTGATGTAATTGGGAAAGCCCTATTATGTAAAACTGGCTCGCATGACAAGATCTCCAAGATAATGTTCGAACTAATGGCAAGGATATTCCTATATAAGAAAACTAAATGGTGGATGATACTCTTTCAAAGGATAGTGTACTGTATAGCAGCGCCAAACATGGGAAGGATTCTTTCTCTATTTCTCCACAAGAGTGTTCCATAGATCCTTAATATAAGGCTAGGAACTAAAATCCATCATATGAGTAGGATGGACTTAAAAATACAAGATAGATTGGAAAGAGTTCTGCAACCCCACCAACAATCAGCTGAGAAGAATAAGAAGAAGACAGTCACAGTTCAAGAAGTTGGAACTAGGAGCAGTTCATCAGAAAAGACTAAGGAAGAGCCTCATGATCCAGAGCTTTCTCAATCTACTGAAGAGACCAAGAGGGACATGAGTGACCAGGTGTCAATTTTCTTCTGAACCTATAGTAAGGATTCAAGTGAGCGGAACTCACTCTGAAGAAATTCAAGCTAAGGCTATGGATATACCTCCAGTTGAGGTTGCTGAAAAGGTTGTTGAAGAAATAATGAACAATATTTTTGAGGAGATATTAGGGAGACTGTAACATCCCGATTCGCGCTAGGCCCCTCGTGCGCGCTTTTGAGTCAAGAGAACTGACTTGGGATAAGAAAGTGCAGGCAACTAGGCTTACACTCGCGTGGAAAAGAGAAATTGGTCCATAATGGGTCACGGGTAGAGACACAAGTGTTCCCTACACGTGTGCGTCAAGTAGAACTCAAGAGGTCTCGAGTGGAACTCGACAAGGCCTATCCCAAGCAGGACACGGGTAGAGACACAGGCGTGTCCCTACCCATATGCTCGAGTATAACTCGAGAGGTGTCGAGTGGAACTCGACAAGGCCTATCCCGAGCAGGACACGGGTAGAAACACTGGCGTGTCCCTACCCATGTGCGTTGAGTGGAAATCGACGAAATGTTTCCTGAGCAGGACACGGGTAGAGACAAGGGCGTGTCCCTACCCATGTGCATATCTCCAGGAAGCCGACCATGTCTCCCGAGCAGGAAACGGGTATGAACACGGCCGTGTCGCGTGACACGGGTAGTGGACACGGGCGTGTCCCTACCCGTGTTGGTGTCCACGAGACACTTTAACTGTCATTGCCGATTGACCCGAGCAGGAAACGGATAGGGACACGGGCGTGTCCCTACCCGTGTTATTTCTGAATAAAAATGGGAAATGAAACCTAGACGTTTTTCTTTCTTTTCCAAGACATTTTTTTGGAGAAACTGCTGGAGGAAGGAACGAGTTACTGGAATCAACTATACTCCGTGAAGAACCGCCGCCACCGCCAAGGAGAAGGTCCCCTCTCCCTTAGTGCTAGATCTGTAGTTATTCCTAGGTGAGATGTCGACTCAAAAGAGTCTAGACTTGTGAGAGGATGATCTTCCTAGGAAGAGGCCATTCTAGACTTGTGTTTTAGGGATTAGTCAACTTCAACCTCTCCTTCCTTCTATATGATGATGGGGGATGGTTTCGTGAAGAGGAATGGCCTCATGAGGGTGAATAAGGGAGGAATTTCTGATGTGATTTGGGAAGGTCGGCGAAAGGAGGAAGATGAACTAATGCCGTTCATTCCGCCTTAAGATGCGTGCAGAAATCTGTGTTCTGCACGCAGCGACCTTCTCGGCCATTTTTAGACATGAAATTGCAAAATCTGGGCTTTCGACTAAACACAAAAGTCATAGCCCTTGGAAATAACTTTCCAACGAGTGGTTATACGTCTTCAGGTGAAGTCTTGATGACTAGTTTTAGTCATCGTTTTTGGTATAGTTTTTAAGCCTGAATCCCTAAAGTTTATTTATAATTTTGTTTAAATTATATATGTTTTGTTTTATTTTCTCATTTAATGTCCTTTTTGTTATGTTAATCTTATTATTTTTTGTTTTATATAGTTTTGAAGTTTAGTTTTAATTTGTTTGTTGTTTATGTTTTGTTAATTGTCTTATTTAGTGTGTTAGTATTGTTATATTTATGTTTTATTAGATTATATTATATTATGTGATGTTTAATTTCATTTGTTGTTATTATTATATTTAATATTTATAAAGAATATTATGTGTCTAATGATAATCTTGTTTTATTTTGTAGGATCCATTGGAGCAGCCCGGCCACTCTATGCAGCCCTTTTGCAAGCCCAACCCGAGCCTCTTCAACATGGTGCAGCCCTCAAGCCTACATGGATCAATATGGAGCAGCCCGGCCACCATGCAGCCCCCTTCATGAAGCTCGGCCAGCCCACATCAAGCCTACCCGAGCCCACCTCTCATGAGCATCCCATCTACTCCTATAGCCTATACCCGAGCCCAACACATGCATGAATATATTCATGTGGCCGGCCACTCTCATGCATGCATTCTCCCCCCTCTCTCCTCTTTATTTCTTATTTATTCCCCTTGCATTTTCTATTTTTATTTCTTTTAAATCACATGCATGCACCTTGCCACCTCATTCATCATTCCCTCTCTCCTTTTTTTATTATTTTCTTCTCCACTCTTATTCACATTCATCTCCCCCTTTATATTTTATATTTTTATTTTCACTTCCCTTTATTATCATGCAATGCATGTAGCCTCCTCTCTCTCTCTTTTCATTTATATCATACATGCATCCATACCTCCTCTCTCCACCTTCATTTAATATCATGCATGAACATTCTTCAATCTACATGGCCGACCCCCCTTCATTTCCACTACAATCTAGAATGTTCTCACTCTCCTATATAAAGGACCCCTTCCCCCCTTGTTTGAAGTTAAGTAGTTTTAGTCTAAAGTAGTTTAGAGTGAAGTTTTTGTAGAGAGCAAGAGAGAGTTCTTTCCTTGTTGTTATTGTTTTCTTTCTTTTTTTTAGTAGATTAATTTTGTCTTGTTATAATTTTTGTACCTCTTTTATTTAAGTAATGCAAATGTCATTTCCTTCACTTATTCTCATTTCCTTTTTCATTATGCTTAGCTAGTTCTTTTTGTGTCCGATCGCGATGATCTTTGCAATAAAATAATATCTTTTATTTTATGTTTGGATTTCTATTTTTCTATTTTGATACTTCCTTGATTTCTTTTGCATCAACTCCGTATTTCTAGTATACGGTAGTAGATTCCGATCTCAATTCATAGAAGTCGAGAGACTTATTGCCTTGAAAGATCACTCAAGGAAGGAAGGAGTTGAACGCACCCCTAAAGATAGGATGACATAAATCCTTCGGATTGGAGTCAAATCCAATAGTGTGGGTCACTTCGATAATGCGACTTTAGGCCATTTTGACTTGTAAAGAGATTTCGGTCAAAACGCCTATAAGTTAGGGGATTTAATGCTCTAGCGAGATTACTTCCTAATAACGGATCCGTCACGGTCTTAATAGAATTGCAAATGTAAACTAATTATTCCGTTATTTTATTTCAAAGTGAATCGTCGATCGAGCACTCTTTTCACAATATTTTATTTCTCTTTTAATTAAGTTTAGTTTATTTTAATTTTCAAAACCAATCAATCGTTCGGTAGGATAATTGAGTCGTTGTGAGTAATAGTACTTGCCGGCCCCGAGTTTTTATACGACCTTGATATTTTTCATATCCTAAACTATATTTTGATAGGTACACTTGTGATGGCGCCACCATCCCCCCGACATGTTGACTTGGAGCGTCCCCCACCGGACGACGTTGGTGATCCGGTACATGTCAAATATCCACGTCATGTTGCCGAAGAAGATCACCTTCCAGATGATTATGGTGACCCGGTTTATGTTTGTGCCGCCTCACACTTGATGTTCCCTCGCCGCCTTGAGATGATTATTTACTTGTTGGTGTTGATGCGCGAAAAGTGAAGGCGGAAACGAGCACCAGCAGCTAACTGTTCGAGCACCTAGGGAAGAAAAGAAAAACAAACTGCGAGCAGCAGTCTACTTGGCGGACTAGAAAAGCAAGAGCCGTGAAGCACGGCAACACCAGACTTCGCCCGTCGCGGCCTGAATGCCTCTCCTGCGACGGGCTTACTTTTGATTGCAAAGAAGGGGTTACAAGAAGGGAAAAGCAAAGCAAAGTGGGAAGCAAGCTGGAGACCGCAAAGCCAGAGATTCGAGTCCGCAGCCTTTAACAAGTGGGCTCCTGGGCTCGAGTTAGCGTGCTTTGAGTGCACCACTTCCCCCTATTTATAGGCTGGGGGCCTGCCCAAGCGGGCAGGGCTAAAATAACCGTCTGCCCGGGGTACAAAAGAGCCGAGCAGCGGTGACGGGAATCAAAAAAGAGAAGGAACAAGCAGTCCGCGCGGGACCGGCGGACTGGGCCAGCGAGCTGGAGACCTCCCTTGGTCGCATCGAGCGCGGTTCTTTTAAATTAGCTGCGACCTGAGCGACCTGGGCGGCCTGACTCGGAGCTCGCCGGCCTGAGCTTGACTCGTCGATGGGAGGTCGTCGATCTAGCAGAGCTGGGAACCGAGGGCGACCTGAGCGGATTGATAGCTGGAGTCCGCCTTGGTGACGGACCACGTCAACTGGCGAGCTGGGCGAACTGAGTACTTGAGTTCAGCGAGGGAAGGGCAAGATGCCTAGCTGGAAATGTTGCGGATTCTGGGGTTAACATAATCCCCGCACATTTTTGAGTTTTGGAAAATTCCGAAAATGTTTCCTTAACCGCTGAGTCCGCAACTATCATTAATGCTGTTTGTGCTATAAATACTGCCGGAAGCCCTGTCTTCTGTCAGAATTGTCTGCGCGACGGGTCGTTACTCACCACTTGCGGTCTCAACTTTCCAGTCCGGCATGGCAAGGCTAGGATCCTTCTTTGGCAACATGGCTGCTCCGATTGAGAAGCCAAAAGCGAGTTCCCGGCCTAAGAAATCGAGCCATCGAAAAGATGTGCCTGCCCGCCATCAGGGGGAGAGTTCAGGCCAGGTGAAGCAAGATCCAGTCCGCGATACTGCAAAGACTGTGAATGCTCCTCTAAGTCCTCTACGGGAGAAACCGAATCCGCCCTCAGTTTCTGACCAAAACCCTGCGAACTCTTCCAGCATGGAGGTGCATCGCTCTCCTTCCGGGACTATCATGCTGCGGATAGAAACGGATAAGGAAGTTTCATCGCCGAAAGCCCAGCAGCAGGGGATCGAGGAGAAGCTTCCTGCTGGCGAGCCGATAGTGGAAAGGGGAGTGGAGGTTGCCGAGAAGCGAGTTAAGGAGTCCGCCGAAAACGCGGCTAAAAGTTCCATCGAAAAGGAAGTTGTGGAGCCAGTATCTTCCTTGGCGCTGGTTGTCGCTCCAACCTCAGTTCCCGAACCAAAGCCGGTCATCATCGACTTAGAGAAGACTCCTGAGAAGAAAAAGAGGAAGAGAGATAGTAATGCCACCGAGCGGGTAGAGAAGAAGTTGAAAGTTAGAAAAGAGAAAAATATCTCCAAGCGGACTGGAGCTGCGAGCTTGCAGCATAAGCCGCGAGAAAAGGAAGTCCAAGATGATCTCGTCACCCCCGATCATCTGCTCGCAGAAGGTGATCCCCCTTCCACGCTCAGCTTATCAACCACTGAGATACTCGACTCTATAGATAATGATCAGCTTGCGAGTATAAATTGCTCTCTACTGGAGGTGCTGCAGCCTGATACCGCAACTGGAGGAGAAAATCTTAACGACCCTTCATCTTTTTTTCCAGCTGAAGAGAGGAAGAAAACCGAGGAGCAACTCGCAATGATGAAGGCGAAGGTTGAAGCGGCCTCGGAGAAGCTCGTGGTGGATAAGCGGGCTGAGGATCTTCGGATTGCTGCCGAGCTAATGCGATCTGGTAAGTTGCAGCCGGCGACCAAGCGGTTTCAGAGCTCTTGGTTGTACAAATCCCCTCCACGAAAGTCGCGGCCAGTCAAGATCCTTACAAAAACTGATGACATAGTCGCCTCGAGCAGATCGCTGGCCGAGACAAGAGCACTAGTCCGCCGTGAATGGAGGCGTCGCCTAGAGGCTTTTGATCCGGAGCACGTGAGGCGACCTATCCTTGATAGTCGCCAGATCGCCGCGAAGATAACCAAAAGTGGATAAAAACCTTTTCCCTTTTTTCTTTTTTTGGGGCTATTGCGGCTTGGATACTGAGGCGACTTTACTTTCTTTGTTGCAGTTCAGAAGTCCACGCCTGATTCTGTCGAGGTCGGCGAGATCGTGCCCACGCCACCAAATATGTCGGAGGCTGCGGCGCGGACTGCTGATGAGCTCGCACAGGAGGAGCTGCCTGCTAAAGAAGACAGCGCACTGTTAGCGAAGAAATATGAGGAAGAGTTATGCGAGCTTCGAACTGAACTAAAGAAAAGCAAAGCGCAGGAAAAGATCCTAGAAAGCGAGGTCGCCGGCCTTTCATCCGCACTCGAAGGAGCGAACAAGGAGAAAAATCGACTGAGCGGAGATGTTAGACATTATAAGAATAAATATTTGGCTTTGGCGAGAGAAGGAAAAAAGCAAGTAAGCGAAGCCGCTGGGGTGAGGTCGCAAACGTCTCAGCCTGCTGTGGGGGAGGGATCGGCCCCTGCGGCAAGCGGGCAGCCCGCGGTGGTCGCAGATCCAACCCCAGGAGTTCAATTAATTCCATTTCCGCGGGTAGTCAGAGACATGGCTCATATGCACCGCACCTTCAATAACATGCACCATCTGGTTTCCCAGCTCTATTGCGAGATCTTGCGAGGGAGCGACCAGGCTGCTCACGTTGGAATGGAGGAGGAGGCGCGACCTGCTCTGAGAGACCGCGGAAGGCGCTAAGGCCTAAACATTTGTTTTTATATTTTTATATTTTTAAGCTGCTGTGTAATATTGTTGCTGAACATCTTTGTTGTATGATTGTATCTGTGCTGTGATGCTACTCTGCTTGTTGTATTCTATTATTTTTTCGGATAATCCCGTTATGGGATGTAAGTTATGCGGGCTGGCGTTTTATTGGCAAACTGCGGTTTCTGCGGACTGGCTTTGAATCCGCAAAGTCTTGAAATATCTGATATTGCAGGGAAAACAGGGAAGAAGCGAGCTGAGCGGACTGGCTTTGAATCCGCAAAGCCTTGAGAAATATCTGATATTGCAGGGAAAACAGGGAAGAAGCGAGCTGAGCGGACTGGCTTTGAATCCGCAAAGCCTTGAGAAATATCTGATATTGCAGGGAAAATAGGGAAGAAGCGAGCTGAGCGGACTGGCTTTGAATCCGCAAAGCCTTGAGAAATATCTGATATTGCAGGGAAAACAGGGAAGAAGCGAACTGTGCGGACTGGCTTTGAATCCGCAAAGCCTTGAGAAATATCTGATATTGCAGGGAAAACAGGGAAGAAGCGAGCTGAGCGGACTGGCTTTGAATCCGCAAAGCCTTGAGAAATATCTGATATTGCAGGGAAAACAGGGAAGAAGCGAGCTGAGCGGACTGGCTTTGAATCCGCAAAGCCTTGAGAAATATCTGATATTGCAGGGAAAACAGGGAAGAAGCGAGCTGAGCGGACTGGCTTTGAATCCGCAAAGCCTTGAGAAATATCTGATATTGCAGGGAAAACAGGGAAGAAGCGAGCTGAGCGGACTGGCTTCCTGATCTGAGCGGATTGACGGCTGTCATGTCAGACGGTTTCTATATAAATTGGGTCGTCATTCTCTTTTTGTATAGAAAACAATGGGAGCTGAAGCCTTTGCGGTCTGAAAACATGGTGTCCGCACGCACTGAGGCCGCAGCCGCCTTCCATGCTGCTGATCATAAAAGGAGTAGGCTAACCGAAGCCGACCTGGAGGCTTTCTTGGAAGTTCATATGGCGGGCTCGCCCGTACTCACGCGGCTCCCCGAACACCACGAACGACTGAATTTTTCAAGCGCTACCCAGCTCGCAGTTCCAATAGATCATTTTGACTGCGGGTTCAAATTCCCCCTACTCTGGGAGGTCGCGGAGATCTTTGAGCATTATGGGGTGGTTCCGGGCCAGCTTGCCCCGAACAGTATGGTTGCCATCTGCAGTTTCATTGCTTACCTGCGAGCTGAGAGGGTTGAATTTTCCTTGAAGATTTTCAGGAAAATTTTCTCTGTTCGCTCCATCACTCCGACGGGAGACCGCGAGTACAAAGGCATCATCTACTTCTACTCCAGGGGAATGAAAGTTGTGGGCTTGCCGAACAAGATCCACAACTGGACCTCTAGGTATCTTATCTTTGAAGGCGACCTGGGGTTCCTTCATACCAGTCCGCAGCTGCGCGTGGATGCTGACTTGAAGAGCGTGCGGCTGAACGATGCCGAGGCCGCTATCGTCAAATTCCTTGATGGAGCGAGGCTAGATGTCGACTATTACATCCCGCTGCTGCCTGGGCTGGATACTATTAGCCGCCAAGAGAGTAAGTCTTGCGACCTTCGTTTGTATCCGCAACAACCTGGGAATTTTAGCTAACTTTCTCTCTTGCAGCGACCTTGGCGGTGCCCGCAAATCTGCCCATTGCGCCTGCCGGACAGACTCCTACACAAGGGGAAAGGAGAAAAGAAATCGCAAAAAAGAGGAGGGAAGACGGAGACCCCGCCGCGGGTTACTCTTCCGATGGCAGCTTCGACATTGCGGGCTTCGGCGAGAAGCAGAAGGATCTGAGGGGCAACCCCATGATCCACTGGCATGAGAAGAAAAAGTATGTCCGCCTATCAACAGCTCTTCCCTCCTGGAGGAGTCCGCGCCCATCTCGCCATGCCCACGTCGCCCTGTCCGCCTTATACGGGAAGCAAAACCTTTGCGATCTGCAAGGTGTGGCACCTGATGACCTCCCCCTTCTCGCTGCGCAGGCCAGTGCGAACTCTGCCGTCACCAACCACTTCTTAGGCAGGCTTACGCACGAGCTTCTTAGGGACAATGCACGGTATAAGAAGGAAAGCCATTCGCTGAAAGAAAGGAATAAGCGACTTGGTGTAAAAGTTAATCAATATAAAGAAGACAAGGCCATAAGTGCTCAGTTAACCGTCGTTAATCTTGCTTATCTTTCGCGGGCTGATGTTTTGATTTCTTTTGCAGATCGCATATGAGGTGACCAACCCAGACTTTCAAAAGGCCATGTTTCCTTTTGTAAAGGAAAGCGTCGAGGTCGCGATCGAGCGCGTTATCAGCGATGGGTACGCGAAGGCTGGAGTAGACTCTATTCCTTTTCTGAAGCTTTTACCGGAGCTAAAGGATAAGGTTGCTGAGTTCGAGCAAGCTGCCAAGGGGAAAGCGGTTGCCGAGGATGACGAGGAGGAGTCCGCTGACGAGGAAGCCGCTGAAGACATGGCCTCAAGTCAGCAGCAAGGAGGTCAGTCGGATCAGTCCGCTAGCTCCGGCTCTGGTGAGAGCAGCTCGCGAACAGAACCCTCAGCTGCCTCTCACTCTGATGACAGCAGCAGCAGTGACTCAGGCGGCTACTCGCCTAGAGTGGATGTGGATGGGTCGAGCCCGGAGAAGCCTGCGGACAAGAAGCAGAGGACAGAATAGGAAAATATATTGTAATTTTTTGGTTTC
This sequence comes from Platanthera zijinensis, assembly GCA_039513925.1. Lineage (NCBI taxonomy): Eukaryota > Viridiplantae > Streptophyta > Magnoliopsida > Asparagales > Orchidaceae > Platanthera > Platanthera zijinensis. Next base: position 206,088,755 of record CM077078.1, read on the forward strand.
CTTTAATGTAAGGGGGCGGACTCTGCGCGAGCCTGCCAAGACATTTAAATATATTTTTGAATGAATAGAAAAAGGATATTTTTGATCTGAGATGTTCTGCTTTCTTTTCCCTTGCTTATGTTTAGAGATCGCACTTTATATGTAAATCTTTGTCATTGCTTTGCTGTACGTTTAAAGCTCGCTGAAATTGTATAACTACAGCTTGCTGTAATATGAAAATATTCTAAGCGAAGAGAACGTGTAAGGCGAACTTGGACGAGTTCGGTTGGCAGTCCGCGCTTTGCAGAACAGAACCAAGAAAACGACAATCTGCTCACTTGAATAACAAGAATAGGCGAACTAGGCGGACTAGGGTCACCGTCCGCAGGTATTTACGTTTGAATTTTTTCTAAGTAATCATTGTATGCATCGAACAAATTCTGTGAACTGGGCGAATTAGAAAGCCAAAGTCCGCACTGCATCAGTCAGCAACATCAGAAAAGACCTGTAATTCATAACTAAGCGGGTAAGAGCGGCTGGAGCGTCTTTCCTCACAAGATTATGGACTACTGAATCAACCAAGGGACGGCGGACTGAGCGGATAAGACAACTGGAGTCCGCACTTCATTAATGAATAATATCAGAAATGACCTATAATTCACAACCAAGCGGGTAGGTGCGGCCGGGGCGGCATTGCTTTCCTCACAAGGTTATGAATTATAGAATCAACCCAAGGGACGGCGGACTGAGCGGATAAGACAACTGGAGTCCGCACTTCATTAATGAATAATATCGGAAATGACCTGTAATTCACAACCAAGCGGGTAGGTGCGGCCGAGGCGGCATTGCTTTCCTCACAAGGTTATGAATTATAGAATCAACCCAAGGGACGGCGGACTGAGCGGATAAGACAACTGGAGTCCGCACTTCATTAATGAATAATATCGAAAATTACCTGTAATTCACAACCAAGCGGGTAGGTGCGGCCGGGGCGGCATTGCTTTCCTCACAAGGTTATGAATTATAGAATCAACCCAAGGGACGGCGGACTGAGCGGATAAGACAACTGGAGTCCGCACTTCATTAATGAATAATAACCCCTGTGAAGAAGAAAGCCGCAGTCTGGAGGCCAAGCGGGTAGGTGCGGCCGGAGCGGCATTGCTTCCCTCATTGGACCTCGAGATCTGCAGACTCAATAACTCAATTCACTGCCCTCTTGCCTGGAGTACAGTCTAAGACGATCTCTCGGGCAGGTACGGCCGGAGCGGCATTGCTTTCCTTTGAGATCGACAAGACTGTGGGTCTCCTGCAGGCACTGCTTGAGGGTACCAAGGAGTGTTCGAGAGTCACAACCCTAAGATGATTTGGGGGTAGGTGCGGCCGGAGCGTCATTGCTTTCCCCGTGCGATCATCTGGGTTGTAACAATATCTCTTAAGTGGCGTGGTAGAGCTGACCTCCACTTTGCTCCTCCATAATGCAGAAGTGGGGTTAGGTACTAGCCGGGATCCGAAATCCAGTATCCTACCGTACTAGAGTTGGTAGGCTCCCACTACACGGTGCGAAATCTCCCCGCAACACGTGGTCGTCGTGGTGTTATGCTGACACCAATGGTTCTAGGGGAGGTTTTTGCTGAACACGGCGATATCTCCTGGTATCAAGCAACTGTCGGGAGTTGCTCGAGGAGGTAAGGAGGAAGAGGCATTCAAAGAAGTGTTAGTATGAGTATTTAGACAAATATTAATTTTGAGAGATTCGTATAACCATAAAATAGAGAGTTCAGAGAGAACCGTTTAGAGTTATCCTTGCTTCATATATTTAACTGTCAACACTTGAAACACAAAGATACTTGATAAAAGTGTTAGCAAGGAACTTTTTGTTAATAGTGAACCTCTTAAAGAGTTTACATAGGAAGAAAAGAAAAGAGGTTCAGGAAAAGAACCGCTTTAGGTCATCTCCGCTCGACGTGTGCGGTCTTCTCCTTCAAATGTTTGTAACCGGTAGGCCCCATTCTGAAGTGCTTCCTTGACAATGAATGGTCCTGCCCAGCTAGGATTAAGCTTTCCAACTGAGCTGGCTCTTGCAGCAGCATCGACCTTTTTAAGAACCAGATCTCCCACTTGAAAGTGTTTAATCCTTACGTTCTTATCGAAGTAACGGGCCATTCTTCTTTTAACTTCCTCCTGCCTGATAGCAGCCTTGTCTCTGACCTCTTCGATATGCTCCAAACTGAACCTCATCTCCTCACTGTTCAACTCAAGACAATCCTCCGTACCTTGCCTGGCAAGCAGTACTCTAGGCGACAGAACTTCAAACTCAACAGGAATCAATGCCTCGGACCCGTGAGAAAGCTTGAACGGGGTTTCGCCTGTCGCAGATGAAGGTGTTGTTCTCAGGGTCCAGAGGACTGAGGGAAGTTGATCAGCCCAACTGCCCTTGAGATTTTGAACCCTATTCTTAAGCAGGTTGAGGATTTGCTTATTAGCTGCTTCTACTTGTCCATTGCTTCTGGGATGATGAACTGATGCGAAGCGCAGCTCTGTTCCGATCTGCCTGCAAAAGCCTATCATCTCTGCATTGTTGAACTGTGGTCCATTATCGGTGATTATTGCCATAGGGATTCCATGTCGGCAGACTATCTCTCCCCAAATGAAATTCCTCATGACCTGGGTTGTTGTCTTTGCCAGTGCTTTAGCCTCAATCCACTTACTGAAGTAGTCGATCATCACTATAATAAAGCGCCGCTGCCCACTTGCCATGGGAAAAGGGCCAATGAGATCCATTCCCCAAACAGCAAAGGGCCAAGGGGTTGTAATCGATCTGAGAGATTGAGCTGCTTGATGCTGAAGAGGGGCGAATTTCTGGCATTGAACACATTTTCTTGCATAGGCCTCAGAGTCTTTCTTCATTGTAGGCCAGAAGTAACCTTGCCGCAGGATCCTTCTTTCTAATGTTCTTGCTCCCGAATGACTTCCGCACTCGCCAGAATGCACTTCTCGGAGAATGGTGGGAACTTCACTTTCTGAAACACATCTTGCCATTGTGGACAAGAAGGTTTTCCTGTAGAGAATATCGGATATCAAGTAATAATGTGCTGCCTTCAACCTGAATCTCTTCTTATCTTTTACTGACTGATGTAGATTCCCAGTTGACAGGTAGAGAATGAACGGATCCATCCAAGAAGAGCATTGATCAATCTGCATTATTCCTTCCCCCTCCACTGTCGGGTGGAAAAGCTCAGAAGTTGTCCCTCCTGATGAGAGCCCGTACTTTGCAAGAACGTCGGCCTCCTCATTCTCCGTCCTTGGGATGTGCTCAATAGTAAAACTTTTGAACCTGCCAACCTCAACCTTTACCAGCACAAGGTACTTTTTCAACACTGGCTCCCTGGTCTCGAAGTTGCCAAGAACTTGTGAAGCCATTACCAGTGAATCAGTCTTGATATGGACGTGATCAATTCCAAGCTCTCGTGCAAGCCTCAAGCCGGCTAATAAAGCTTCATATTCTGCCTGATTGTTTGTTACTGGGAAATAGAACTTGATGTCTTGCTCAAGCTTGACGCCATTCGAGTTTATCAAAACTACCCCTGCACCCGAGGAGTTTCTACCAGAAGCTCCATCCACATAAATGGTCCAAGCTAAGGGAGACCTTGCTGCCTGGTCCGAGATAGATTCTGTCGTATCAATCAGGAAATCTGCAAGCACTTGTGCCTTGATAGCTGTTCTGGGCACATAGGAAATTTCAAACTCACTTAGCTCAATTGCCCATTTAGCTAGCCTGCCCGAATGCTCTGTTTTTTCTAGCACACTCTTCAAAGGTTGATCAGTAACCACCTGAATTGAATGAGCCTGGAAATATGGTTGGAGTCTGCGGGCAGACATAACTAATGTCAAAGCTAGCTTCTCTAGGATGGGGTACCTTGCCTCTGCATCTTTCAGGATGTGACTGACATAGTAGACAGGGAACTGCCTTCTGCTTTCTTCGCGAACCAGAACTGAACTAACTGCCTCGGGACCAACCCCTAGGTATAGGAACAACATCTCCCCTGCTCGGGGGCTTTGGAGTAAAGGAGTCGAGGTTAGCTGCTTTTTTAATTGCTCAAAGGCCAAGGAACACTCTTCTGTCCATTGAAACTTGGACGCTCCCCGAAGAGTCTTAAAGAATGGTGCACTTTTATCTCCAACTCGAGAGATGAACCTCCCGAGTCCTGCCAACCTCCCTCCTAACTACTGAACCTCTTTTGGTGAACGGGGAGGAGTCATATCAAGGATGGCTTTAACCTTATCAGGATTGGGGGCAAGACCCTTGGGAGTAAGGAGATGGCCGAGAAACTTCCCTTTACTTGCCCCAAAGATGCATTTTAACGGGTTAAGCTTTTTTTGTGCCTTCGTAGAGTAGAAAAGGTCTCTACAAGATCTACCAGGTGCTGTGGAAGAGACCTACTCTTAATCAAGAGGTCATCCACATACACCTCGAGGTTTCTACTTTTTTGCTCTTTAAACACTTGGTCCATCATGCGTTGATAGGTTGCGCCAGCATTTTTAAGCCCAAAGGGCATCACAAGATAACAATAACAACCGTCATTAGTCATGAACGATGTGCAAGGGATATCAGGTTTGTGCATACTTATTTGGTGATAACCAGAGAATGCATCTAAAAAACTCATAAACGGATATCCTACCGCAGAATCAACTAATAAATCTATCCGAGGCAAGGGGTAGAAATCTTTCGGGCATGCTTTATTCAAACGAGTGAAATCTACACACATACGCCACTTTCCCCCAGGTTTCTTAACCATTACAACATTCGAGACCCACTCGGGATACTGAACCTCTTGAACGAAGCGCGCTTTGAGGAGTTTGGCAACCTCCTCTCTGATGGGCTCTGCTAGCTTGACAGCTACATCCCTCTTCTTTTGCTGGACGGGCTTGGCAGCCGGATCAACATTGAGATGATGGCAAGCCACGTCGGGATCCACCCCTGGCATGTCCTCCGCTGACCAAGCGAAGACATCCAGATTCTTCAATAGGCAAGATATCAACTCCGCCCTTTGATCTTCTGGCAATTCGGAGTTGATGGAGAGCTTTCTTTCTTCCCCTTCTGCAATGGGGACTTCTTGCGTTACCTGGGCAGATTCCAGGTGAGCGCCTTCTTTATCCTCAGCAGCTTCTGAAGGAGAAAAGGCTTCTGCTGCTGCTGGAAAAGCTGAGGGGGAGACTTCAGTCACATTAACTGTGCGGAGGTAACACTCTCGAGCCTGCCTCGGGTCGCTCCTGACCCTGCATTGACGGCCATCCTTGCAGAACTTGATGGCTAAATGGTATGTTGAAATGATGGCGTGATATTTGTTCAGCAATGGTCTCCCAAAGATAGCATGATAGCTGCTCGGGGCGTCCACCACTATGAACTGGATTTCCTTGGTCACCCCTCCGAGCGTCACTGGGAGTGTGACATTTCCTTCAACTTCCTTCCTTTCTCCTGAGAAACCATAAAGTGGTCCCTCGGTGGAAAGCAGAGGCTTTCCAGTCCTCAGGGCTTCAAAAGTGGACTTAAAGAGGAGATTTACGGAGCTGCCAGTGTCAATGAGAATTCTATCAACTGTGAAATCTCCGATGGCTGCCTGGACTACGATGGCATCATCGAAAGGGTTGGCGGTTACAGGAAGGTCCGCAGAATCAAAGGTGACGACTTCAGAGGGTGGGGCGGAAGAAGTAGAAGCAACCTCAGCTCGGGAAAGCCTTGACAGAGAAGACTTCCGAGTAGACTCAGTCCCTGCTCGCCATGGATGAAAAAGAGTCTTCCCAGGGCCCCCTCGTCGACAACATCAATACACTCATTTGGGATGGCAATGAGCCCCAGATGGCCCTCATCCCTTATCTCTATGCACTCCTGGTGGACTTCAGCCACCTCCTTGCCCTTGTAGGTGGAAGGCTTTGAAGAATCACTCTTCCTGCCCGGGTCCTCGAGTTTACCCTCGGCGAGCAACCTCTCAACTAGCTTCTGAAGAGCCTTGCAATCTTTAGTCAGATGACCCTTCTCCTTGTGAAAATTACAGAACTGAGAATTGTCCCTGGGCTTCCAATCTCTCTGAGGCCCCTGCCTCTTTTCTTCAACCTTCTTCTGGATTATCTAGGCAACCTCTTCAAAGTCGATGCCCAGATCTGCAAGCTCTTCCATAGGGCTGCTCCCATGAGGATTTGAAGCTGGCAGGGCGCTCTGAAGAATGGGGAGCGCTTGAAGGGGAACGGCGGGAGTGACGGCCAACGGCAGTCTCTGATCATGAAACTGTTGATGGCCAAGGAAGGGTTTCTTATGGCGGAGGTTACGCCCCCTCTGAGGTGGAGGATGGAAGTCAGGCCGGGGAGGCTTACTGTGGTACTGATTGTTGGAAGAGGAGTTGGGGACATCCCTTCCTCCAGCTTTAGCTGTCAGGGATGAGACATAGGTTGGGTTGGCATTTTCTCCCTCAATAAAGCGATTAGCTATCGCTATGAGCTCCTGATAAGTTGATGGTGCCTTTGTTGTCACTTTGAATTTCAACGGGCCCTCCCAGAGGCCGTGAATCAGGGCAACTTTATAATAATCGGGGTTCACATTCCTTACCCCTTGGATTTCCTTTTGGAAACGATCAACGAATCTTGCCACCGATTCATTGTCTCTTTGCCTAATGTCAAAAAGGGCTGCTGGCCCATCCTTTCTCTTCTTAGAGGTTGCAAACCTCAGGAGCAGCTCACTGCGAAGCTCAACGAAGGAGGAAATGGTGCCTGGAGGCAACTCATAGAACCATTCTCTTACTTGACCATCAAGAGTGGTCACCAGAAGTTTACATTTCAGGGCGTCAGAGAGGCTCCTCAATGCAACTGCCCCTTCGAATGCCTGCAGGTGGGAGACCGGATCAGTCTCCCCTGAATAAAAAGGGAGACGAGGTTCTCTGAAATTGCTTGGCACTGACTCCCATCAGATTCGATCGACGAAGGGAGAGGGAGTTTCTGAATCAACAGAAGAGCGGACTGGAGGACGAAGCTCTGCGAGCTCTGCGGACTGCCGATCAACAAAGTCTAGTCGGCGAGCCGGGGTCCCTCAGGCTGCTTCCCTGAAGAAATCCATCAGGGGGGCGAACTGATCAGCCTGAGGTCGCAGGGGAGCTGCGGACTGAGCTTGGTGGAGAGGCGGAGGCGCGGTCGCAGGCGACTGCTGAAGAGGGGTGTGACGAGCCGGGGTCCGGCGGACTGGAGTCTCAGCAACTTCTTCAGCAACCTGGGGGGCAAGCCGCTGAGTCAATGCTAACAGGGCTTGGCTGATCGTATCGAGCCGCTGGTCAGTCTCTCTTCGAGATACTTCAGCTTCCCAGTGGGACTGCTCCAACGCCTCCCACAGCGAGTCATCGGGGGAGCTGGAGCGGTCGGAGCGGCGACCTCGGCGGTCTGACATTTCTATCCGCGGTTTCAAAAATTGCTCGAATCTGAAGGTCGCGTGTTAACTGTTGATGCGCGAAAAGCGAAGGCGGAAACGAGCACCAGCAGCTAACTGTTCGAGCACCTAGGGAAGAAAAGAAAAACAAACTGCGAGCAGCAGTCTACTTGCCGGACTAGAAAAGCAAGAGCCGTGAAGCACGGCAACACCAGACTTCGCCCGTCGCAGCCTGAATGCCTCTCCTGCGACGGGCTTACTTTTTATTGCAAAGAAGGGGTTATAAGAAGGGAAAAACAAAGCAAAGTGGGAAGCAAGCTGGAGACCGCAAAGCCAGAGATTCGAGTCCGCAGCCTTTAACAAGTGGGCTCCTGGGCTCGAGTCAGCGTGCTTTGAGTGCACCACTTCCCCCTATTTATAGGCTGGGGGCCTGCCCAAGCGGGCAGGGCTAAAATAACCGGCTGCCCGGGGTACAAAAGAGCCGAGCAGCGGTGACGGGAATCAAAAAAGAGAAGGAACAAGCAGTCCGCGCGGGACCGACGGACTGGGCCAGCGAGCTGGAGACCTCCCTTGGTCGCATCGAGCGCGGTTCTTTTAAATTAGCTGCGACCTGAGTGACCTGGGCGGCCTGACTCGGAGCTCGCCGGCCTGAGCTTGACTCGTCGATGGGAGGTCGTCGATCTAGCAGAGCTGGGAACCGAGGGCGACCTGAGCGGATTGATAGCTGGAGTCCGCCTTGGTGACGGACCACGTCAACTGGCGAGCTGGGCGAACTGAGTACTTGAGTTCAGCGAGGGAAGGGCAAGATGCCTAGCTGGAAATGTTGCGGATTCTGGGGTTAACAGTTGGTGCCGTTGTTCGTCGCCATATGGAGCTTGAAGATCTTTATGACCGTGCCGTAAGTCGGAATGTTGAAACTTTGCCGCGACATCCACCGCCATCGCCGTGTCATTTTAATGTTGGAACTTTGCCGCGACATCCATCGCGATCACCCCGTCATTTAAATTATTATTTCAGATTTTATAATTATGTTTTTAATTGGCCTATGTTTAGCCAATGTTTTAATTATTTGTCATTTCATTTTGGCCTTTGTTTAGCCACATTTGGGGTGCTTATAACCTTTGTCTTTGTAAAGCCTATATAAGGCTATGTTGTATTGGATTTTGAGTAGATTGAATGAAAAATTAAAAACCTAATTTCAGATTTTGGAATTACCTTCTCCTCTTCCCTCTTCCTCTTGGCCGCCCCCTACCTTTCTCTTTCCCTCTTTGGCCACCGGCCTCCCTCCTCCCCTTCCAAGGCTTCGGCCACCTCCTCTCCTCCTCCCTTCCCTCTATCACCTTTCTCTACTCAAGGGTTACCCCTAGCTGCCTCCCCATCCTCATCCCAAAATGAAAAAAGCCATCCCCTCCATTCAAATCCGCCGGCCACCCTTGGCATCCCCTCCAAAAAAACCGACCCTCATCAACTTCATCCTTGACTGAGCCCTCTCCCTTTGCCATCAAGATCTCGGCCACACCCATCCCATCACAAAACCGACACACCCTTTCATTCTCCTAGCCGACCACCTCCATCACAACACCATCCATAACCCTATCCTTACCAAAAACCGATTCCTTTGGTGAGATCCAAATCAGCCCCATCTTCTAATCCAAGAGAAGAATCGGTCAAAGCTTGAGGTGAATCTTGTGAAACTTCAACGGCGTCGGAAGGCAACGAAGAACTTGGAGTTTCCCTCCAACCGGCACGCTTTCGGTGGATCCGGAACGGAGCGATCCAAAGAGAGTTAAATCAGAATCATCCATTCCGGTTGGGTAACGAACGTCTCCACTCTTATGTGTTTCTCTCTTAGATCTTTTCTTTGGGCATTTAGCATATCGTGTGATTTGTGATTGGTAGAATTTTCGTGGATAATATCTATTAAATTATTGTTATTGTTATTGATTCCCTTTTGAATTTGTGAGGCATGGCGGCCCTCATTTTAATTTCGTTGGGAGAGAACCACCCGTTATCCGAATCCTTATTTTTGGTGGTGTCTCTTTTGGTACAACGTACGCTCGACCGAACCGTGTGGGTTCATTTCGCTTGAGAGGATCTTGGCCTATAACCTTGATATTATCTAAAGGGGCCTAGCGAACCCCCCCCCCCGAATTCTATTAAATTAATTGTGGCAACTTGCGTAGTGGCTGTGTTTATTCTTCGTGTGAGCGTAATAGTAATTATAATTAAGCGAGCGTGTGAACCCCTTAGCCGTTACGGTGTCGAGACCCGTGACCTACATCAATTTGGTATCAGAGGGAGGTTCTCGTCAATTTCCTAATTGGCACTCCTCCAATTTTAAAATTCAAAATTAAAATTTCAAATTTCAAATTTCGATATTTCAAATTTCAAATTTCAAAATTTAAAATTCAAATTTAAAATTTCAAATTTCAAATTTCGAATTTCGAATTTCAAAATTCAAAATTAAAATTTCAAATTTCAAATTTAAAATTTCGAAATTTAAATTTTGAATTCAAATTTCAAAATTTAAAATTCAAATTTAAAATTTCAAATTTCAAATTTCAAAATTCAAATTACAAATTTCAAATTTCAAATTTCAAATTTCAAATTTCAAAATTCAAAATTAAAATTTCAAATTTCAAATTTCAAAATTTCAAATTTCAAATCCAAAATTTAAAATTTTTCTCCAAAATTACAAAAAAAAAAATTTGTGGTCTACCAATAGCCGGCTAAATTTTATTTTCAGCAATAAAAAAATCATAAAAAATTTATTAATAATCTCCATATTTTTGTCAGCAAGACTATCAAAAAATATATATATAGTATTTTGAAATATTAGCGGGAACAAATCGATCTTTGAAAATTAAATAGAACCAGACTATATTTCTTTGTATTTGTGCACTTAATCTGAGTAGTCTATCCCCATTTTCCCGCTTAAAATTAAAACAAAAAATGGCCTACGATGTTCACGTTTCCCGAATGAAATCTTTTGGTTCCGTCATGAAAGTTAGAAAGCCAGTCCATTGCCCGGTAGTGGAAGAGATTAAGGGATTGATTGGCCAACTAAAGGCTAATCAAGTTACACCGCACACCTCTCGGCGTGTTAGGATTCCTGCTCCGACATATGATGGGCTAGGTGGACCGTGAGTGTTTCTATGTTGGGTGAATGACATGGAGCATTATTTTGAGCAATATTGTATTGTGGATCGCCACAGGATTCCCGTTGCGAGACTGTAATTATTTGGTCGAGCCCATACTTTTTGGCTCAATGAGGAAAGACGCTTAGGAATGCCCTCCGTCGACCCACATATAGGTTGGCAGATTATGAAGAATTTATTAATGGATAAGTATTACCCTCCATACTGCCGTTCTCCGTCTACTGATTATCTGAGTGAGTCGCCGCTCAAGATTTTGCCTACATCGAACCAGCATGTTCCCTCGTACTCCCGTATGAGGACGTCTCATGATTTTATTTCTCCCCGCCTGGGAACTAGACCCTTTCCTGTTTATGAGAGTGTTCCTATCAGCGTGAAAATAGTATCTGAGCTTGCGATTACGAGTACGCCCGTCACTGAGGCCGATGCTGTTAATGTTGACAACATGAGTGACGATGAGGAGATTGGTTACCCGAGTGACTTGGATGAGGATTTCTCATTTGAGGAACCCTCTCCACTCCCTTTCGACGACATTTTGGAGCCATCCCCTTTGACTGTTGTGGAGACTTTTGATGATCCTAAGTCGATTGATATTCTAGCTGAGTCAGAAGAGTTACAGTCTGCTGAGAGCTTACCCATTCGTGATTCATTTGACGATCTGTTAGGACATGAGCTTGTTATTTCTAGTCCGAGACGTATCGAAGTGCCCATTTCTGAGATTTTCACTGTAACTGATGTCAGGACTGATGTGTTGGAAGATTATTCTAGTAAAGGAGTTAAACTTTTGGAATACGATATTGAAGTGGAACCGGATGAGCATCCCCTAATGCTAACTCCTTTACCTAAACTTGAATGTGATTTTAACTCTCTACCGTTTGTAACGCCTGATCTCGTTGTAGCGTTGCCGATCTATGATCCGATCACTGAATCTGAAATACATGATTACCCACATGATTTAGAAGACATGTCGGATGATTTTTCCTTAAGAGCGAATCCACTGTTTGAACTTTCTTATGACTTTATTGGGTTGCGACCGGATGATCTTTATTGGAAGTCAAATCCGTGTTTTGAGGTTTCGAATTGGATTACTAGTGGTACCTTGGCGATGGTGCCTTATGACGTGATGTCCCCTCGACAAACTTATTTGCCAAGCCCGGTCGCACGCATTTATCCCCCGCCTTTTGATGACCCGTGCACGCACACGCTAGTGAACGTAGTTGTGAATGTTAAGTTGTGTTGCCCGCACGTAATGTCAATTCCGGGAGCGCCCCGTTCTATATATAGTGATGAGTGTTTTTCGTTAGCTTTTATTCATGGTTTTAAATTTTAAATTTAACTTTAATTCTAAAACTACGACGTTGTATGGCATTGATTTCACCACTGCTTTATTAGCACCCGTGCCACCTGACTTGGTCCCGTTACTGCCCACTGTTAAAGCAAGTCATGTTGCACATGGGTTCTCCCCACACAGTTCTAAGATTGTTTGTTGGAATCAGAGAGTATCCTACCGTTATATAAGTGATTTGGTTTTGGTTTGTCTCGTCCCTAAACGGATGCCTCCGGGCACCTCAGAAATATTTATGAACCGGCCAGTCCATTATTTGCGAATCTTATGGAAATTTAGTAGCATGACATTTCTTGTAGAATTTTCCATTGATTGGGGCATCGCTCCTATTTTCTACTTTTCATACTTTACGCGTCATGTTTCTATGCCCCTTGAAAAGTCTATCTCTCCATTTACATATTCCACTATGCTTTCTATTGGGTTGGGTGGTGATAGTTTGTTTGGATCGTTCTCTTCTCCGGTCTCCATCGGAGGTATGTTGGTTGACGTTGTGGAAATACTTCATTCTTATTTGTCTAATGCGTCTGTGAGGTCCCCCTAAGATCACCTTTTGCTTTGCAGGTTCCTCTTCCTCAACGAATATACCCGAGACTACTCATCAGTGATGAGTATTTTTGAGAGGGGGAGGATTGATGGCGCCGCCATCCCCCGACATGTTGACTTGGAGCGTCCCCCACCGGACGACGTTGGTGATCCGGTACATGTCAAAGATCCACGTCATGTTGCCGAAGAAGATCCCCTTCCAGATGATTATGGTGACCCGGTTTATGTTGGTGCCGGCTCACACTTGATGTTCCCTCGCCGCCTTGAGATGATGATTTACTTGTTGGTGACGTTGTTCGTCGCCATATGGAGCTTGAAGATCTTTATGACCGTGCCGCAAGTCGGAATGTTGAAACTTTGCCGCGACATCCACCGCCATCGCCGCGTCATTTTAATGTTGGAACTTTGCCGCGACATCCACCGCCATCGCCGCGTCATTTAAATTATTATTTCAGATTTTATAATTATGTTTTTAATTGGCCTATGTTTAGCCAATGTTTTAATTATTTGTCATTTCATTTTGGCCTTTGTTTAGCCACATTTGAGGTGCTTATAACCCTTGTCTTTGTAAAGCCTATATAAGGCTATGTTGTATTGGATTTTGAGTAGATTGAATGAAAAATTAAAAACCTAATTTCATATTTTGGAATTACCTTCTCCTTTTCCCTCTTCCTCTTGGTCGCCCCTACCTTTCTCTTTCCCTCTTTGGCCGCCGGCCTCCCTCCTCCCCTTCCAAGGCTTCGGCCACCTCCTCTCCTCCTCCCTTCCCTCTATCACCTTTCTCTACTCAAGGGTTACCCCTAGCCGCCTCCCCATCCTCATCCCAAAACGAAAAAAGCCATCCCCTCCATTCAAATTCGCCAGCCACCCTTGGCATCCCCTCCAAAAAAACCGACCCTCATCAACTTCATCCTTGACCGAGCCCTCTTCCTTTGCCATCAAGATCTCGGCCACACCCATCCCCTCCCAAAACCGACACACCCTTTCATTCTCCTAGCCGACCACCTCCATCCCAACACCATCCATAACCCTATCCTTACCAAAAACCGATTCCTTTGGTGAGATCCAAATCAGCCCCATCTTCTAATCCAAGAGAAGAATCGGTCAAAGCTTGAGGTGAATCTTGTGAAACTTCAACGGCGTCGGAAGGCAACGAAGAACTTGGAGTTTCCCTCCAACCGGCACGCTTTCGGTGGATCCATAATGGAGCGATCCAATGAGAGTTAAATCGGAATCATCCATTCTGGTTGGGTAACGAACGTCTCCACTCTTGTGTGTTTCTCTCTTAGATCTTTTCTTTGGGCATTTAGCATATCGTGTGATTTGTGATTGGTAGAATTTTCGTGGATAATATCTATTAAATTATTGTTATTGTTATTGATTCCCTTTTGAATTCGTGAGGCATGGCGGCCCTCATTTTATTTTCGTTGGAAGAGAACCACCCGTTATCCGAATCCTTATTTTTTGTGGTGTCTCTTTTGGTACAACGTACGCTCGACCGAACCGTGTGGGTTCATTTTGCTTGAGAGGATCTTGGCCTATAGCCTTGATATTATCTTAAGGGGCCTAGCAAACCACCCCCCCCCCCCCCAAATTCTATTAAATTAATTGTGGCAACTTGCGTAGTGGCTGTGTTTATTCTTCGTGTGAGCGTAATAGTAATTATAATTAAGCGAGCGTGTGAACCCCTTAGCCGTTACGGTGTCGAGACCCGTGGCCTACATCAACTTGCCTTAATCGAGTATAGATTGGAGAATACGATTTTCTCTATCAAGTTTTTGGCGCCGTTGCCGGGGAGTTTTTTTTGGCAATATTACGAAAGCATCGAATTTATTACTTCTACTAAAATTCAAAAAAAAAATATATTATTATTTTTATTATTATATATATTATAATCCACCCACATCATCTTATTTCTACCCAACCTAAAATCTCTCGAAATTGGTAAGGGGCTTTAAGCGCCACCATTTTACCTAGTACCTTGCAAACCCTTCACTGGGTAGCCCTTGGGAAGTTCGAGAGCCAATCCACTAAAAAAAAATCTATTTTCAAAAAAATATATATATCTTAAAAAACAAATCAAAAAAATTAGTTTTTCTTTTTCTTTTTGGTAGCAGTTTATTTTTTTTATGGAATCGTCGTATTTTTGCGCTTCTTGCGGGTCGCCCGGCCACTTCTATTCTGAATGTCTTTCGGGAACCCCTCCCTCTTTTGATTTTAATTTTTCTGGGGAAGGTCAAAATGGCCAATTTGACCCTTACTCCACTCTTTATCCTACTTGGGAGGAGGGGAACCCGTCTTCTTTTTCTTATGATTTTGCCCCGCAAAGCGCTGCGCCTTCAAATTTTAATTTTAATTCTATTAATAATGGGTATCTTGAATTGCAAACCTCTATTAATAATATTAATTCGCATTTCAAGACCATTATGGATTATCTTTCTCGTGAGGCCGCATCTTTTTCTTCGTATTCTTCTCTGTCTCCTCCAATTTCTTCATGTAATGAGTCACCGGATATCCCGGCTTGTCTTGTTTCTCTCGAGGAGGATAACTATTCGGATATCCCGGATTGTTTCCTTCCTCCTTTGGAAGACACCTCTATGGATATTCTGGTGTGCTTCTTACCCGTTGAGGATGACGAGACGTTTCCTATTTCTCCTTCTGAAGACGTTTGTGATTCCAGTTCGCTTAAATTTTTAACTGTTCCAAATTTTTCTAGTTTTAGCGAGTCTTCTTCTTCTTTTCTTTTAGATAATTCTTCTTTAGTTCTTTCTTCCCCTTCCTCTCCCGAAATTTCCCAAGACTCTTCTTCTTTTGTGAAATTTCCGATGATGAAATTTCTTCTTCTACTTCTTTTATTCCTCTTTCTATTTCTTCTTCTTTTCTTTCTTCTTCTTTTGACGACCCCTTCTTTCCAATGTTACATACGGCGGTGTTCTTCTATAACTCCGTCCGTTCTTTTTTGGGCGTCATTCTCATGAAGATTCCACCGCATGTCGGTGCGATTCTTCATTTCTTCTTTTTTTACTTTACTCTCCTAAACGCATACTTAGGGAGTTACCTCTTCACTTTAGTTTTTATTTTCCATTTAGCTAACAAATAACATAGGGCTCAGACGACGTTAAACAAAGAGCGCTCTTGGGAGGCACCCCTTGCTTATCCTTATTGTTTTTTTTCGTTTTGTTTTGTTTTATTTTGCAGGAAAAAAAACCCCCTCCGGCGGTTCGTTTGGCTCCATCATTTCCTCTCTTCCTTAGGCCTGAGCCGGTGTCCAGCTCAAGCATGGGGGAGCGACATCTGCATTCGGCCTTACGACTCCGGAGAAGTCGTTTTCTTTTTTTTATTTTACTTTATTGCATCCCCCTCCCCTTTCTTCTTCCTTTTTCTTTCTTGTTTTTTATTTTTCATTGAGGACAATGCAAAATTTAAGCATGGGGGAGGGTTTGGTTGTTTTCTTTCTGCTTTCTTAAAATCAAAATTTCAAAAAAAAATTATTATAGTTTTATTAAGTTTCTTTAGTATTGTTTTTATTTAGCCTTATCAAAAAGCAAAAAAAATTTAGAAAAATCAAAAATTCCAAAAAAAGATCATATCCCAAAATCCAAAAATAATTGAAAAAATGTCAGAAAAATCAAAAAAATAATAAACCTCATGCTTAGCTTTTTATTATTTTCAGAAATTTAGTTTGAGTCAGTTTATAAGCATTTTTATTTGCTAATCTTTATTTCATCATATTTAGTTAAATTTAACTTTTAGTGATTTAGTTTTGAGGATAATCTTATGGTTTTATTTTGCTTAGAGTAATTTATTTAGCACTTTTTCTCTTTTATTTTAAATAGTTTCAATTTTGTAATAATTTTGCTAAACAATTTTGGATTATTATTGCCTCATGCTTTTAGATTCTTAGGAAATCTCATTCTACTAGTAGTTGTTCTCTAGTATTTTAGTTTATTTTCTAAAAATCTTGTTTAACTCCTATCCTTACCCAATTCCCTTTTTGTTTTATTTGTTAGATCATATGTCATGGGAATAAGGAGGTGTTAGTTCCTTATTCTCGGATACACATATGCAACCCAAAAAAATGAATGAAGAGAGGAATTAAAAGTTCATATATATTGGGGGAAGTGATAGGATGTTAGTCTATCATTTCCTGGTATTACATATATATTATTTAAAAAAAACAAAATTGTGTGGGGTGTGAAGAAAAAAATATGATGATCACCTCCAATCAAAGACCTCTTCATGTTAATTTCCTCCCTAAACCCCCTTAGCCAATATCATTGTCTTAGTTTTTAGATTAAAATATGTGGAGAGCATAAGTAGTAGGTTGTCTTCTTCCTTAAGTTTCTTTCAAGTTATGGTTTTTATAATTTCAATCTAACCTTGTTTGCACTTTACTCCATTTTGAATGCTAGTTAATTTATTAGAGAATTTTTGGCTAAGTACTTCTCTCTTTTCACTTTAAGTTCATAATTTAGGACTTGATTCTTAAATCCCTAAATTTTAATTTTTTGCTAGATTTTGGTGTTAATAAATTTTTAGTTTATTTGAAAATTTTATAATATCTTATAAATATTTCTCTTCCTTTTGCTCTGGAATAACAAAAGCCTAAGCATGGGGGAGTTTGATGACTAGTTTTAGTCATCGTTTTTGGTATAGTTTTTAAGCCTGAATCCCTAAAGTTTATTTATAATTTTGTTTAAATTATGTATGTTTTGTTTTATTTTCTCATTTAATGTCCTTTTTGTTATGTTAATCTTATTATTTTATGTTTTATATGGTTTTGAAGTTTAGTTTTAATTTGTTTGTTGTTTATGTTTTGTTAATTGTCTTATTTAGTGTGTTAGATTACATTATATTATGTGATGTTTAATTTCATTTGTTGTTATTATTATATTTAATATTTATAAAAAAAATTATGTGTCTAATGATAATCTTGTTTTATTTTGTAGGATCCATTGGAGCAGCCCGACCACTCCATGCAGCCCTTTTGCAAGCCCAACCCGAGCCTCTTCAACATGGTGCAGCCCTCAAGCCTACATGGATCAATATGGAGCAGCCCGGCCACCATGCAGCCCCCTTCATGAAGCTCGGCCAGCCCACATCAAGCCTACCCGAGCCTACCTCTCATGAGCAGCCCATCTACTCCTATAGCCTATACCCGCCAACACATGCATGAATATATTCATGTGGCCGGCCACTCTCATGCATGCATTCTCCCCCCTCTCTCCTCTTTATTTCTTATTCATTCCCCTTGCATTTTCTATTTTTATTTCTTTTAAATCACATGCATGCACCTTGCCACCTCATTCATCATTCCCTCTCTCCTTTTTTATTATTTTCTTCTCCACTCTTATTCACATTCATCTCCCCCTTTATATTTTATATTTTTATTTTCAGTTCCCTTTATTATCATGCAATGCATGTAGCCTCCTCTCTCTCTTTTCATTTATATCATACATGCATCCATACCTCCTCTCTCCACCTTCATTTAATATCATGCATAAACATTCTTAAACCTACATGGCCGGCCCCCCTTCATTTCCACTACAATCTAGAATGTTCTCACTCTCCTATATAAAGGACCCCTTCCCCCCTTATTTGAAGTTAAGTAGTTTTAGTTTAAAGTAGTTTAGAGTGAAGTTTTTGTAGAGAGCAAGAGAGAGTTCTTTCCTTGTTGTTGTTGTTTTCTTTCTTTTTTTTTGTAGATTAATTTTGTCTTGTTATAATTTTTATACCTCTTTTATTTAAGTAATGCAAATGTCATTTCCTTCTCTTATTCTCATTTCCTTTTTCATTATGCTTAGCTAGTTCTTTTTGTGGCCGATCGTGATGATCTTTGCAATAAAATAATATCTTTTATTTTATGTTTGGATTTGTATTTTTTCTATTTTGATCCTTCCTTGATTTCTTTTGTATCAACTCCGTATTTCTAGTATACGGTAGTAGATTCCGATCTCAATTCATAGAAGTCTAGAGACTCATTGATTTGAAAGATCACTCAAGGAAGGAAGGAGTTGAACGCACCCCTAGAGATAGGATGACGTAAATCCTCCAGATTGGAGTCAAATCCAATAGTGCGGGTCACTTCGATAATGCGACTTTAGGCCATTTTGACTTGTAAAGAGATTTCGGTCAAAACGCCTATAAGTTAGGGGATTTAATGCTCTAGCGAGATTACTTCCTAATATCGGATCTGTCACGGTCTTAATAGAATTTCAAATGTAAACTAATTATTCTATTATTTTATTTCAAAGTGAATCGTCGATCGAGCACTCTTTTCGCAATATTTTATTTCTCTTTTAATTAAGTTTTGTTTATTTTAATTTTCAAAACCAATCAATCGTTCGGTAGGATAAAAGAGTCGTTGTGAGTAATAGTACTTGCTTGCCCCGAGTTTTTATACGACCTTGATATTTTTCATATCCTATACTATATTTCGATAGGTACAGTTGCCTTAATCGAGTATAGATTGGAGAATACGATTTTCTCTATCAAGTCTATAGCCACGGGAATGTCTGATCAAAGTTGAGGGCTGACAGGCTAAGCATGCAGAAAATGTATTCTATACGCAGCAGGCTTTGGAGTATATTTCATATATAATACAGTCTGATCTGGGTTGTAGACTGAACATGAAAGTTGTAACCCATTGAAAGACCTTTCCATCGAGTGGTTACATGCATTCAACGGATTCTTATAGCCTCAGGAATCTCCGGTCGAAGTTGCTGTCCAGAAGGTATTATACACCTGAATTTCCTGGGTTGGTGTAGAATCGGGTTTGGACTCGGTGGAGATCTTGTAACAAATTGTTGTTGAGGTTTTGGCGAATTATAATATATCTAACCTTGATGATTCAACGAGTGATAAAATTATTTGATATACCCCAAGTGAACGAATAGTAATTCATCGATTAATAACAAGATTGTCTTGAACTTGTGTATTTGGTCGTTGTTGATTGTTATGAACATGTGTTGTTGATAGTTAGATGATTAATTCATGTGCGCATGAATGATTGAGTTTGGTAAAAGAGTTGTAATAGTGATGTTAAAGTTATGTGACCATAGTTTAGACGTAATCATGTTGGCTGAAAGAGTGATGCATGGTCATGACGCTTATCATATAGGGAAGTCTAAGATGGTCCATTGTATGAGGTGGTTCGCCACCTGTGTTTGTGGTAAACCCTTAAGGTGCCTTGGGCACAGGATTTTGAAAGGGTGTGAGTACGGGTGTTTGATCGCACTGGTTGGTAATGTTGAGAAGAGTTATAAATGAATGGTTGGGCTTGGTTCTCATATTTGATCTGAGGCTCCTTCCGTGCCACGATGATGTGGTATTGCATGTGGTGTGAGTCGACACGCGGTGTCATAATCCCGGGTTAAGGGTAGTGTGGCAGGTCTACAGGCTCGCCAATTATCACACCGATGGGAGTCGACAGATAGACTTTGGGCGGTTGGGCTTGGTCCTCGGTGTTCATGTCCCGAGGCTCCTTCCGTGCCAAGTGAATGATCGGGCTTGGTCCTCGTGCTTTTTCTTAGGCTCCTTCCGGGTAATAATATAGGCCAGTTTGGGGCTTGGTTCTCGGTGCACATCTACCCAAGACTCCCGCTGAGCCGTAGTATGCGTGTGAGCTCCGCCGTTGTGTTCTTAGCGTTGAGGCATACGAAGGCCTAGGCTTCGTAGTGTGGATATCATCCTAGTAGTGGAGATGCCCGCTCTACTGTAACCGTCTGGCCACGACGGATGATGCCTTAGAGGTTAGCAACCTGCTCGAATAGTGGGAACTACAAGTCTGTGTCGAAATAGCAATTGCATGTACGTGATCATGGGTGAGTCATTGCATTGCATACATGTCATTACACTTCATTGCATACACAAGATCCTCATCGTATAAGTTTGTATGGGCACTCTTATACGATGAGTTACTTACTACTGAACGATCCTCAACTTATATGTTTGTATGAGCATTCATATAAGTTGAGTTACTTTATGTTGTAGCTTTATATATTCTTATGCTACTGTAGATGGTAGAATTGCTAGAATAAGATGTTACTCACTTATTAAGCTTCTTTACATACATGATGATATTAAGTATTTACCGTCTACTTGTACTTATTCTTACATACTATATATATATTGTACCTTCATCCATTTCTCCGCCCAGTGACGAGGAGTCGCCGGGGGAGCGGATGTGAAAGCAACTTTGTCTTTATGACTAATGGTTGCTACGTCTTCCTTTTTAGGAGGAAACCCCGAAGGTAGAGCAGCCGCAGATTATGCAGCAGGACAGCTAGGCCAGGATGACGGGGCCTAAAGGTACGGTGTCGTCGCTACCGTAGGTTACTGATGTGAGTGTGAGAGATTTTGGATGTAGCCCTTTTTGGCAAAGTTTTTACATACTCTGATTCTAGAAGCTTTTTGTAGCTTCTTTATATGTTATACTTTTGGACTATTATATGCTTTATGTGGATTTGACTTTTGATTTTTATTCTGGTTTGGTTGGCATGATTGATATTGGTAAAGGCCGGCGGAATAGGCATCTTGTAGTACAGGCTAGCCTGAGTGCTAGTGCTACCGCAAGGCAGCTTTTCTGGGCATAAGAATACCCTCGTGCCGTGTTCTGTGTTCCGGGAGGGGGGTCTTACAAATAGTATTAGCTTGCTATGATACTAAATTAGAGAAGTCATTCAATAATGGTGCCACCCCAATTCGATTAGTCAATTTTGGGACAAACTGACTTAGCGGAAGGAGTGGTGTGCTCATATGTAATTCACACTAAGTATGTCTAACTTTGACCTTATGATTAGCCAACCTGACATTAGTTTTGTATTCTACGTGTAGATCCTAGTACACGTTGATCTAGTGGCGGGCACCGCCACCCCGTCCGTACCCACACAATTTCAATAATCGAAGCTAGGGCAGACGCTCATAGCTATCCTGGATGCCCTCAGATCCCAACAATCCCCCGTACAACAACATGGTCCGGGCTCCAATTGGGTGAGAACTTTTCGAGCTCTCTCCCCTCCTACTTACCTTGGGACAGAGTCGGCAGAGCATACGAAGGAATGGCTCGACACTGTGTGAAGGATCAAGCGCATACCCAACTGCACCAAAAGCCCGGACTATTGGAGAGGACGCTACTTAATTTCTTAAATAA
This sequence comes from Platanthera zijinensis, assembly GCA_039513925.1. Lineage (NCBI taxonomy): Eukaryota > Viridiplantae > Streptophyta > Magnoliopsida > Asparagales > Orchidaceae > Platanthera > Platanthera zijinensis. The sequence continues at coordinate 206,110,336 of CM077078.1, forward strand.
GTAGCAAAGCACCATGGGTCAAGTGAAGGAACGCCGGACCCAACAATCCCCCCCCCCCCCCGGCGTCCAGCACAACCCGTCGGCTCAGAGGTGGGGTTACCACATGGCCCACATGGCTCAGAGGTGGGGTTACCACATGTCCACGGTTTGCCTGACCCGCCGGACCCACACAGGTAGAAGGGAAAAATCAGGATTTAATAGCGCCCCCCCCCCATCTTGAACCTGTGACCTCCCTCTGATACCAATTGAAGGATCAAGCGTATACCCAACTGCACCAAAAGCCCGGACTATTAGAGAGGACGCTACTTAATTTCTTAAATAAGTAGCAAAGCGCCACGGGTCAAGTGAAGGAACGCCGGACCCAACACCGTGCAAGAACCGCTGGCAGGAATTAGATGCCCAAACAACATGGCTGTGACCTTGGTAGTGACACTCCTAGAATAGCATGCCAAGAGTTGGTGGAAGTCCCTCATGGGCTCCACCTTTCAAGGGCGAGTGTATACGAAGATCAGCTAGAACGAGTTCTCGGGAGCCTTCCTAGAGCACTTTATCCCTTTGTCAGCCCGAGATGAACTTGAGGAAAGGTTTTTGCAGCTGAAGCAGGGATCCAAGTCAGTGACGGAGTACCAGTTGGAGTTTAAGCATTTGGCTAAATTTGCTGACTCCTATGAGTTGGAAGACAGAGGATATGTTAAAAGATTCTACAAAGGCTTGTGAGACCCCCTGAGGCAAGCCCTTTTGTTTATAGCGGACTCCAGCCTGGCAAAAATTATTGACATGGCAAAGAGACTGGAAGCAAACCACTTGGGAAGTGGTAAGAGACCTACTGAAGGGGTGATGGAAGCTGGCCCAAGCAATAGAAGGAGACACGATTACAGAAGAGGAAGAGTATATCAGAGAGGTGGCAGGCACTTCCACCGGAATTATAGAGTGGAGCACCCGGTTCCACAATCGCCAGCATTGCCTCTACCACCACAGCCTCAACAATTTCAGCAACCCGGTGGGCGGCAGAAGCGAGTGTGCTTTGAATGCAACCAACTGGGCCACATTCGACGCTAATGCCCGCAACTGTTTGGAAATACGCCTCTTCCTCTCCCTCCAGCAGCTCCTCGAGGGCGGGGGCATATGTGTGGTCGAGGATGAGGAATACGAGGAGTAAACCCTTGACCTGCTCGGAATCAGGTGTTCGCGCTGGACATGACACAGGAGCGGAACCCCCAGGAGGTGATTGCAGGAATGATTACATGTAGTCATCTTATTTTCATTGTTAATATTAAGTTGCTTAAGATATACTAGACATCTAGCTTTGAGTATTGCTATTGGTACTTAGGAACTGTGGTGGTCGGCGGGAAACCGACTTATACGTTATTCGATACCAGTGCCTCACACTCATTTGTGTCTGCGGACTTCATTAAAGACCTGGAAGGAGTGCAATCCTTCACTGGTATTGCTCAAAGAGTACGTCTTTCAGACGGCTCTGAGATGACCGCAACCGCCAAGTGCGAATTGGAGATACTCATTGGGGGAAAGATCTTCGATACCCCTGCCACAGTTTTGAGAATGCCAGAGTTCTACCTCATTCTTGGCATGGCGTGGCTGTATTGGCACTACACAAGAATTGACTGCACGGAGAAGCGAATCTACTTGAGGCATGGGGATACCGATGTAATCTTCCAAGGTATAGAATTCGCACTACATTTATTATTGTCTTCGATTTAAACCTTGAAAGCTCACATGAGAGGGGATGAAGTTTACATGATATGTTTTGAACTGAAGGAGATGAAAATAGATATGAAGGACGTGCGGGTGATGCGAGATTTTCCCGAGGTATTTCCTGAGAAATTGCCAGGTTTACCCCCGCATAGAGAGGTTGATTTTCAAATTAAGCTAATACCAGGAGCCAAGCCCATCTCCATGACCCCTTACCGGATGGCTCCTAAGGAACTCGCAGAGTTTAGAGTTCAGTTGCAAGAGTTGGTAGAATCAAGGTTTGTTCGCCCCAGCTCATCACCTTGGGGAGCCCCTACTCTGTTCGTTAAGAAGAAGGATGGAACCTTCAATTATGTATAGACTATCGGGAGCTCAACCGACTGACGGTACGGAACACCTATCCGCTACCTCGGATCGATGAGTTGTTCGACCAATTGGTAGGAGCACATTGGTTTTCCAAGTTGGATTTGCGTTCGAGGTATTATTAGTTGAGAATACAGGAGCAGGACATTCAGAAAACGGCCTTTAGCACAAGGTACGGCTTGTACGAGTTCACTGTGATGCCGTTTGGGCTCACAAATGCCCCTTCAGCCTTCATGAGCTTGATGAACAAAGTGTTCGAACCTTATTTAGATGTCTTCGTCGTTGTTTTCATCGATGACATTTTGGGCTACTCTAAGACAGAGGAAGAGCATGTCGAACATCTGACCTTGGTAATGAAGAAGCTAAAAGAGCACGCCTTGTTTGCCAAGTTCAGCAAGTGCGAATTTTGGCTCAAAGAGGTTGCCTTCTTGGGCCATATGATCAGTGGGGCTGGGTTAGCTGTGGATCTGGCCAAAGTGCATACCGTGAAGGAGTGGTCGCCCTTAAAGTCAGAGGCCGATGTGCGGAGCTTCCATGGACTTGCTGAGTACTATCGCAAGTTTGTAAAAGGCTTCTCAAAGATCGCCCTTCCTCTGACTACGCTGACAAAGAAAGGTGTGTCGTATGAGTGGACACCCCAGTGTGAAGCTGCGTTTTAGGAATTGAAGGACCGACTTACATCCGCACCCATCCTAGCCCTTCCATCCGGGAAGGAAGGATTTCAAGTTTACACTGACGCATCGTATCAAAAAATGGGAGCAGTACTGATGTAGCACGGGCATGTGATTGCATATGCTTCAAGACAGTTGAAGAAGCATGAGATCAACTACCTGGTACATGATCTAGAATTTGGAGCGGTAGTGTTCGCCTTGAATATTTAGAGGCACTATCTATACAGCATCCACTGCGAGATCTTTTCAGACCACAAGAATCTAAAGTACGTGCATACACATAAGGAATTGAATTTGAGACAGCGGCGGTGGTTAGAGTTTTTATGCGATTACGAATTCACCTTGAACAACCACCCCGAAAAAGCAAACTCCATAGCTGATGCTTTGAGCAGAAAGTTACCGGAATCTAACTCGGAGTACCGACTGATTAGAATGGAGTTAGCTTGGATGCTCGAAGAGATGGAGATCACCTTGGTGTACAAAGACCAACCGGAAGGGTATACGGAGTACCTAACCGCGTTGAGCATAGTCTGTAATATTAGAGACCGGATCCGGGCAGAGAAAGGAAAGTATGCGGCTCTGGCCCCGACAATCAAGTCAATTGAAGATGGGACAACTGACGAGTACTCTCTAAAAGATGGCCTCGTTCATCTCCGTGGCTGGCTTTACATTCATGAGGGCGGTAAAATTCGGGAAGATATCCTGAGAGAGGCACATAGCACCCAGTATTCTGTGCATCCTGGAATTTCCAAGATGTACGCCGACCTACGGAAGACCATGTGTTGGCCGGGAATGAAGAGGGATGTCCGATATTTTGTTACGCACTGCGAGGCCTATCAAAGGGTGAAGGCAGAATGCAGGAGCCCTGGTGAATTATTACAGTCATTGCTCATCCTGGAGTGGAAGTTCGAGGATGTCTTCATGGACTTCGTCCACGGTTTGCCTCGCTCATGCTCAGGGAATGATTTAGCATGGGTAATCGTTGACTGCCTGACGAAGGTAGCTCGGTTTATTCCTATGAAGAAATAAGCTCATGTGGATGTTTTGGTACGCCTCTTTGTGGAGCAGCTCGTGCGGTATCACGGTGTGCCAAAGATGATTGTTTCTAACTGGGAAGGCCGGTTTACCTCTAAGGAGTGGAGGGTCGTACAAGCATACCTGGTTTCATGTCTTACCTTTAGCACTACATTCCATCCTCAGACGGACGGTCAGTCTGAGAGAACCATCAAAACATTGGACGATCTATTGAGGTTGTGCGTAATAGATAGAGGAGAGCCGTGGGAAAGGCTCTTACCCCTGGTTGAATTTTCATATAACAACAGTCACCACACCAGTATCGGAATGGCGCCCCATGAAGCCCTTTACGGAAGAAGGTTTAGAACACCCTTGTCTTGGGTGCAAGATGAAGACCCGAAGGCTTTGGGAATTGAATACATTGATGATACTGATGCGGTTGTGAGATTAATACGGGACCCCATGCTTGAGGCTCAAAGTCGGCAGACAAAATATTATAATGCAAAGCACCGGATGGTGCAATTTCAAGTGGGTGACAAAGTGTTTCTTAAGATCAGGCTGATGCATGGAGTATCACGGGTACGTGGTGTGAAGAAGCAAAGCACCAGATGGTGCAATTTCAAGTGGGTGACAAAGTGTTTCTTAAGATCAGGCTGATGCATGGAGTATCACGGGTACGTGGTGTGAAGAAGCTTAGCCCAAGGTACGTTAGGCCCTACATTATATTTGAAAGGATTGGCCCGTTGGCCTATCGGTTGGAGTTACCGCCAGAGCTAGAGAATCTTCATGACGTATTCCATGTCTCGTCACTTTGAAAGGCATTGTTGCGGCCTGATCAATATGTTCCCACCACTGACGAAACAGTTGTGACTGATAGGTCGGTGCGACTAGAGCCTGTGCGGATAGTAGACAACGAGCCAAGGATTTTGCGCCGCAAAAGTGTTCATTTGGTAAAGGTGTTGTGGTCTAATCATGGGAAGGAGGAGTATACATGGGAGCCGGTGGACTTGATGCAAAAGCGCTACCCGGAGCTGTTTAATCAAGGTAATCTTTAAAAGCATATTTTATTTTATTTTATGCTTTTCTCTCCCCAAAGCCTTAGCCTAATTTCGGGGACAAAATCTTTTATTTTGTTTATAGGATTTGTAACGTCCCGATTCGCGCTAGGCCCCTCGTGCGCGCTTTTGTGTCAAGAGAGCTGACATGGGCTCAGGGAGTGCAGGAGACTAGGCTTACACTCATGTGGAAAATAGAAATTGGTCCAGAATGGGACACGGGTAGAGACACGGGCGTGTACCTACCCGTGTGCGTGTCCCGAGCAGTACACGGGTAGAGACACGGACGTGTCCCTACCCGTGTGCATCGAGTAGAACTCGAGAGGTGTCGAGTGGAACTCTATAATGCCTGTCCCGAGCAGGACACGGGTAGAGACACGGGCGTGTCCCTACCCATGTGCGTTGAGTGGAGATCGACGAAATGTTTCCCGAGCAGGACACGGGTAGAGACACGGGTGTGTTCCTACCCGTGTGCATATCTCAAGGAATCCGGTCGTGTCTCCCGAGCAGGACACGGGTAAGAACACAGGTATTAACATGGCCGTGTCGCATGACATGGGTAGTGGACACGGGCGTGTCCCTACCCATGTTGGTGTCCAAGCGTGCGTCTTTAACCATCATCGTTGATTGACCCGAGTAGTATACGGGTAGGGACACGGGTGTGTCCCTACCTGTGTCGTTTCTGAATAAAAAGGGGAATGATACCCTAGCCATTTTTCATTCTCTTACAAGCTAATTTCTGGAGAAACTGCTGTAGGAGGGAAGGAGTTGCTGGAATCAACTATTCTCCGTGAAGAACCGCCATCGCTGCGAACGAGAAGAGGATTCTGCCGTGAAGGGTGATAAGATCCATGGCCGAAAATTTTGGAAATGCTGGAAATGAGGTGCTTCCTCCCCTCTCCCTTAGTGCTAGATCTGTAGTTATTCCTAGGTGAGATGTCGACTCAAAAGAGTCTAGACTTGTGAGAGGATGATCTTCCTAGGAAGAGGCCACTTAGACTTGTCTTCAAAGGATTTGTCATCTTCAACCTCTCCTTCCTTCTATTTGATGATGGGGGATGGTTTCGTGAAGAGGAATGACCTAATTAGGGTGAATAAGGGAGGAGGAATTTCTGATGTGATTTGGGAAGGTCGGTTAGAGGAGGAAGTTGAACCGATGCCGTTCATTCCGCCTTAAGATGCATGCAGAAATCTGTGCTCTGCACGTAGCGACTTTCTCGGCCATTTTCAGACATGAAATGGCCAGATCTGGGCTTTCGACTAAACACAAAAGTCGTAGCCCTTCAAAAAACCTTTCAAACGAGTGGTTACACGTCTTCAGGAAAAGTATGTAGCCACGGGAAAGTCTAATTGAAGTAGAGGGCTGACAGGCTAAGCGTGCAGAAAATGTATTCTGTACGCAGCAGGATTTGGAGCCAATTTCATATGTAATATAGTCTGATCTGGGTTGTAGACTGAACATGAAAGTTGTAACCCATGGAAATACCTTTCCATCGAGGGGTTACATGCATTCACTAGATTCATGTAGCCTCGGGAATCTTCGGTCGAAGTTGCTATCCAGAAGGTGTTATGCACCTGAATTTCCTGGGTTGGTGTAGAATCGAGTTTGGACTCGGTGGAGATCTTGAAACAAATTGATGTTGAGGTTTTGGCAAATTATAATATGTCTAACCGTGATGATTCAACGAGTGATGAAATTATTGGATAGACCCCAAGTGAACGATTGGTAATTCATTGATTAATAACAAGATTGTCTTGAACTTTTGTATTTGGTCGGTGTTGATTGTTATGAACATGTGTTGTTGATAGTAGATGATTAATTCATGTGTGCATGAATGATTGATTTTGGTAAAAGAGTTATAATCAATGATGTTAAAGTTATATGACCATAGTTTAGATGTAATCATGTTGGCTGAAAGAGTGACGCATGGTCATGAGGCTTGTTATATAGGGAAGTCTAAGACGGTCCATTGTATGAGGTGGTTCGCCACCTGTGTTTGTGGTAAACCCTTAAGGTGCCTTGGGTACAAGATTGTGAAAGGGTGTGAGTGCGGGTGTTTTATCGCACTGGTTGGTAATGTTGAGAAGAGTTATAAATGGACGGTTGGGCTTGGTCCTCGTGTTTGATCTGAGGCTCCTTTCATGCCATGATGATGTGGTATTGCATGTGGTGTGAGTCGACACGTGGTGTCGTAATCCCGAGTTAAGGGTAGTGTGGAAGGTCTATGTGCTCGCCAATCGTCACACCGATGGGAGTTGACAGATATACTTTTGGCGGTTGGGCTTGGTCCTCGGTGTTCGTGTTCCGAGGCTCCTTCCGTGCCAAGTGAACGGTTGGGCCTTGTCCTCGTGCTTTTTCCGAGGCTCCTTATGGGTCACAACATAGGCCAGTTTGGTGCTTGGTTCTCGGTGCACATCTACCCAAGACTCCCGCTGAGCTGTAGTATGCATGTGAGCTCCGCTGTTGTGTTCTTAGCATTGAGGCGTATGAAGGCCTAGGCTTGGTAGTGTGGATGGCAACCTAGTAGTGGAGATGTCCACTCTACTGTCACTGTCTTGCCACGATGGATGATGCCTGAGAGGTTAGCTACCTTCTCGAATAATGGGAAATACAAGTCTGTGTCGACATAGCGATTGCATGTGCGTTATCATTGGTGAGTCATTGCATTGCATACATGTCATTACACTTCATTGTATACACAAGATCCTCATCGTATAAGTTTGTATGGGCACTTCTATACAATGAGTTACTTACTGCTGAACGATCTTCAACTTATATGTTTGTATGGGAATTCATATAAGTTGAGTTACTTTCTGTTGTAGCTTTATATATTCTTATGATGTTGTAGATGGTAGAATTACTAAAATAAGATATTACTCACTTATTAAGCTGCTTTACACACATGATGATATTCAGTCATTACCACCTGCTTGTACTTATGATTACATACTATATATATATTGTACCTTCGTCCATTTCTCCGCCTGGTGCCGAGGAGTCGCCGGGGGAGCGGATGTCAAAGCCACTTAGTCTTTATGACTAACAGTTGCTACGTCTTCCTTTTTAGGAGGAAACCCTGCAGGTAGAGCAGCCGTAAATTATGCAGCAGGACAGTCAGGCCAGGACGATGGGGCATGAAGGGACGGTGTTGTCGCTACCGTCGGTTACTGATGTGAGTGTGAGAGATTTTTGATGTAGCCCTTTTGGGTAAAGTTTTTACATACTCCGATTCTAGAAGCTTGTTGTAGCTTCTTTATATGTTATACTTTTGGACTATTATATGATTTGTGTGGATTTGACTTCTGATTTTTATTCTGGTTGGGTTGGCATGATTGATATTGGTAAAGGCCAGTAGAATAGGCGTCTTGTAGTACAGGCTAGCCCGAGTGCTAGTGCTACCGCAAGGCAGCTGTTCTGAGCATAAGACTCCCCTCGTGTCGTTTTCTGTGTTCCGAGAGAGGGGGGGGGTCTTACAGAGACTATCAAAACTCCAACTACTATTGAAGAAGAAACTACTCCCATAGACCAAGATCAACAAGGTAGATACAGTCCTCTAAGTGAGGGGGAGAAATTTTTAGAGTAAGTCTTGGAAGATGCTCTTACTGAGGGGGAGCATCTAAAGATTGTGCAAGAGAATATTCAGAACCCTCTTGATACTGATCAACCTGGAGAGTCCATGGAGAAATATACTGAATTCAACACAGCAAAAGATCTGAATGTCCTTGTGGACATTGCAGAGTTTGAGGGGGAGATTCACACTGAACTCCCAGCTCAAGGTACAGTCTATAACATTGACTCCTCTGAGTCTGAGGAAGGGAATGTTGTTGTTGATAACAATGCCAATCAACATTCTTCAGAGTTTGAAAAGGCTGACTCAGACGCAAGAGAAGATGTCAGGCTAGAGCAACATAACATCTGTGATGAAGGTACATCCCATCAGAATGATCAGATGTCCCAAGTCTTCCTAGCTCAACTGAAAGGATTACTAGATGACCAGAGAAGGCAATTTGAGAACTTTGTTGATGACTGCATAAAGAATCTCAGAAATGATTTGACAAAAGAGATCAAATCTATAAGATTTGAGGTTAATCTACTGAAGGCCAAGACTATCAAATTCTTCTTGAGTGCAGCCCCTGCAGTCACCTTCACTAAAAGTAAGCTGAATGAAATCAGAAACATCCAAACTGGGATATTAGAAAATAAGACTATTATTGCCACCAACATGCTAGCAGTCCATAATGCATAGAAAGAATTGATTGAAAAGCACAAAACTATTCTTGAGAGAAGAATAAATGCTTGCACCCAAGTCTTAGATGATCACCTGCTCAAGCTTAAAAGTCATGTCACCATTGGTGTCAACTATCTAGATGATGAACTATCAAATATCAGCACCTCCCTGACTAAGAATATCTGTGAAGAAGTCAAAAAGGGGGAGAAGGGTGTGATAAAGGGCAATACTGAAAATGCAGTTTGGACCACAAATATTATCAGAGGCTCAATAGGTCTTGAGCTATTATCAAATGAAAACATTGACACTGCTCTGATCACTGAAAATCTATATGGTGGTCAATATATTAATCAGTATGATGGAAAATACTATGATCAGAATGCAGAACATAATGATACTCAAGATGATGTTCAGTATGACATCCAAGATGATACACAGTGGGCTGATCCTTCTACAGCAGCTGACATTCTTACAATTCCAACATTCAGCCCTACTGTTGAACAAGTGATAAAAACTAGAGGAAAATTTGTTACTGCGGATAAGGAAAAGGTTAGGGTGAGCAAGAAGAGTTACCGGGAAGAGATGGAAACAAGGCTTGATTTTGAACAGTGGAGTCCTCAATCAATGACCATAATTCTATCTGCATGGGATCTTGTCAAGAACAAGAACACTGAAAAGGGAAAGCTCTACAGCTCCCTAGAATGGGCCAAGCTTGAGAAGAATGAAAATGACAGAAGAAAGTTCAGAAAGGACAAGTGGCTAGGCACTTTACCACCAGATGCTGTGGAACCCATAAAGTATTTCCTAAAGCCATATAGTTACTTTCTGAGGCAGAAAGAAAAGAAATCAAAAGAGAAAGAAGGGAAAGCAGCCAGGAATCCAAGCAGGGGCATAGTGATAAGAGAACCTGAAACTTAGAAAAGTTTCTTATCTTTCTTAAAGGGCTGTTGGAATTTTGTTAACTTTGTCTTATGCACACTATCAAAACTTGACTTCAATTAATGAAAATCATATTTTTAGTTGTGAATACATTATCTCTATTTTCTTCTGAAAAGTTATATCTGCTCCATATATGTTGGTGTATACCATTGTCCAAGCTTTTGACTTCTTGAAATCAGGGGAGATTATTATGTCCATTGATCACAATGTCCTAGATTTGAAGAAGGCCTACAGGACAATGGTATATACATGTTTGTATTTGATGCATACCCTAAGTTCTATGTGTTGATGCGTGAAATGCGACACCGCTCAGTTAACGGGTTGTTCGATCTCACAAGCTAGGGAAAAAGGAGAATTGCAGGGATAAAGGAGAGGTTTGTGGAGCAAGGGAAAAGCTTGCTCGAGCAGGGAAGAGGCTTGAACGGGAACTATCGATCAGACGCTACTTTAGCGGTTGGGCTCTGATGGTTAGACCGAGAGAAGAAAAGAGAAGAGAGGGCCGCTAGCAGTGGCAACAACAAACTTCGCCCATTGCGGCCTGAATGCCTCTCTTGCGACGGGCTTTCCTTTGATTACAATCGAAGTTACAGCTTGAGGTTGCACCTTTACATGGAAAGCAGAATAAAGGGTACAAGGGGGAAGCTGGCGGCTAAAGAGAGGAGAATGTCAGAGGCCGTGCGGACTGACCAGGGAGGTCAGCAGACCGCGCGGTTAGCTGATCAAGGAGCTCGCAGGACTTAATCGGGCAGACTGCTTGATCAAGCGGCGAGAACAAGCCGGGAGCAGGTCGCGCGGACTGGGAAAGCGAATCCGCGGGAAGCGATGGCGAGATCTGGATGCCTCTGTCGCGTCGTCTGTCCTCCTCGAATGAGAGGTCTGGGGGTCTATTTATAGGCTCGAGGAGGTAACGGTCTTGGTAACGTCACCACCGGTGAGGCGGTGAGCTGAGCGAGTACAAACACCGAGTCCGTAGAGTCTGCACCGGGTGGCGCGGTCTGGGACTTCCTGGAGCTGGAGATGGTTGCTGCTGGGTCGGCTCGCGCTGGGACATGTCCGCCCCTACTGCTGAGCATGCTCGCGTTGGGCTGTGCGAGCTGAGGAGTTTGCCCGCTGCTGGGTAGAAGCGGACACCGAGAAGCTGGAGGGCTAGCCGGCGGACTGCAGAACGAGTCTGCCCAGCCCGCGACATAGGAGAGACAGATCGCAGGCTGCCGATTTGGGTCTGACCTGGCGAACTGCGCAACGAGTCTGCTTACCTCACGGCAGACAAGTTGAGCAGGCTGCCTGCTGGTGGCTTGTCGCCATTGCTCGACGACAAGGACTGCCAACCTGGCGGATTGAAGAGTCTAGGTCACGCCTATTGGCAAGAGCCGCTGACGACTGGTAGCACCCTTTTCTTGGGGACAAGGGTTGGCGACCTGGCGTACTGACCAGGGAGGTCGGCAGACCAAGCGGTCTGCTGATATTGAGTCCATCTACATCTAGAGGACAGGAGGGTTGGTAGCCACCTCTGGTTGAGCATGTAGCTTGCGGTCTGGGCGGATAGGGATTCGAGTCCGCCACTTAGTTGAACAGTTCGTACCTGAGTGGAAAAGGAACCACTAGACGGTTAACCGAAGTAGTCGCGTGGCCTGAAGGGGCGGACTGAGGAAGCAGCCCGCAGCCCCTACAAAACGAGCGGCTACTGTGCGACCTGGGCGGTCAGACAGGGGAGACCACCCTAGTCGTGCGGACTGAGAGGTTAGTCCGCCCACCCTTGGAAGGAAAGGCTCACAGGCCGCGTCCGCCTAGTGCAGGCCGCGATTTGCGAGCTGGCTACCTTGGGAGGGATCGCTGATTTCTTGGTTAACATAATCCCTGCACTTTTTCAAGTTCTGAAGAGAACTTCGAAAAAGTAGGAGATCCACGAAAATCGTGATCCTTCCCTTGAGAAAAGGAAAGGAGAAAGAGAGATGGAACCTGATGTCTCTCCTCAGAAACAAGGTTTGCTAGTGCCTGTCTTTTCCTACAAAGGGACAGATTAATATAGGTGGAAAGAGGTACATTTTATACGTACCTGAGCTGTTTTTGCAAAATGAGGGAGACATGAATTTCTCCTAATGGGCTCTGCAAAACAGCGATGAGAGGAAAGCATAGAAGAATGATAACTTGCAAGTACCTGAAGGAGGCTTGCAAGCACCTTCTAACTTCTGCAAAAAGCGTAAATCACAAGTATGATATAAAACTAAGTTGCAAATACCTGCATAGAACTTGCAAATATTGGCTAGTCACTACAAAGGGAAGAGTGAGCAGTAGATATAAAAGAAAGAAAACTAAGCCGCAAGTACCAGGATGGAACTTGCTAATATCTGCTAATTTCTACAAAAGAAGAATGAGTAGCAGATATGATTGAAAAGTACGGTGCAAGTACCTGAAGGGAACTTGCTAATATTTGCTAGTCTCTGTAAAAGAAGAGTAAGCTGCAGATATGAAAGGAAATTAAAATGCAAGTACCTGGGTGGAACTTGCAAGTATCTGCTAATCTCTATAAAAGAAGAGTAAGTAGCAGATATGATTGAAAAGTAAGATGTAAATACCTGAAGGGAACTTGTTAATATCTGCTAGTCTCTACAAAAGAAGAGTAAGTAGCAGATATGATAGAAAAGTAAGCTGCAACTACCTGAAGGGAACTTGCTAATATCTGTTAATCTCTGCAAAAGAAGAGTAAGTAGCAGATATGATAGAAAAGTAAACTAAGTCGCAAGTACCTGAAGGGAACTTGCTAATATCTGTTAATCTCTGCAAAAGAAGAGTAAGTAGCAGATATGATAAAAAAGTAAACTAAGTCGCAAGTACCTGGTTGGAACCTGCGAATGTTGACTGTTGATATGATAAGATATAATTGGATAGCAGAAGAGATATCTGACAAACTCTGATATAAATAAAGATCAAGCCGCAATAATGATTGTCTCGCGTGATCAAGTATGATATTTTATACATGAAATCCTGATCAGCGAGATGAAACCATTTTAATTTAGACTTATAATATCATGACTTGTCAATCCAGGAGAACCATATACTCTGATTAAATGATTTGCGTCGCTAGCATCTGATAAGAGAGCTTATGGATAACCATCTGATAGAACTTTATGCAGGTAGCGCATATAAGATGATAATAAGCCAAGAATATATTCTCGACCCTTAAAATAGATTGAATTTAACCTGCCAACCTGCAAGAAGGCAGAAAAGACATAGGAGGGCTAAAGCGGGCTGGACGCACATCCTTTGAAGGGCACAACAGATAAACAAGCACAAACAAGGAAATTCCTGCGGAGGAATCGACTGATGCATTGCTATCATGCCTCGGGTTACAAGCATCGCTGATCAATTAGACTAGATGCTCCAAGTGGCTGATTGCTTGTCTGCGGATTATCAGCGAAATTGTGGGATCCACGAAGGCACGGATTGAGAGTACCAATGAGTGTTTGGCCATCACAGTTGTGAGATGATCGAAGAGACAAGGTTACACTTGATTGCCATTGCTTGTCACGCAAAAATCACCGTAACTGTAACGTATCCCTCAACGAAGCACGATGGAACTATCACAGGCTGCATCCCCTAGGCACACACACTGTGCTAGACACCGACCGGGATCCGAAGCCTTGTCATCCGTCATACGAGAGTTGAACGCCCCCCAATGCATATATGCGAAAAATCCTCGCGATATGTTGTCGTTGTGGTCTTACGCCAGAGAACAACCTCGAGGGGAACAACAAGACTTGGCGATATCTCAGTGGTTCTGTAATCTCTTTGGCAAAGAGAAAAATATAGAGGAGAAGCATTACAAAAAGGGAACTCTGTTAGTATGAGATCTTTGACGTAAGCTTTATTGAAATGAAAATGGAAGAACACTTAGCAGTGTTTTAGAGAGAAAATTTTTGAAGAGTAAAGTAAAAGCAACCGGTCATAATTATGAGTGGCTTTGAGGAGCTGTGATTGGTCATAACTGTTGACGCAAGAAATTTGCCCTTTTCGTATTAGAATAGTATTCCAAGAGGACCTTCGTCAATGATATCAATGCACTTAGATTGATCATCGATAGGCCCCAGATGGCCTACATCCGTTATCTCCACACAATTCATCTGAACTTCAGCTACCTCCTTGCCCTTGGAGGTGGAAGGCTTTGAAGTATCAACTTTCTTGACCAGATCGTTGATCTTGCCCTCGACAAGCAATTTTTCAACTAAACGCCGAAGGGCCTTGCATTCTTCAGTCAAATGACCTTTCTCTCGGTGGAATTCGCAGAACGAATCTGAATCTCTTGATCTTTGACTCACCAATTGATAAGGCCTTTTTGAATTTGCCTTATCCATCATGATCTGGCAGGCTTCTAACAAGGCCTCATCGAGTCCTAAGCATGATAAGTCATCACCTTATGAGTGATGCACAGAAGCTGTTTGCTGAGGTGGGGCTGGTAGCAGTAGCAATTTCTCGTGAGCACGATCCTGGCCTGGGAAGGAGCATTGATGATGATGCTGGAACTTCTTTATTTTCCTAGAGTGGGATGGAAAATCTTTCTGAGGAAACCTCGGAGGCTGCTAGTAAGGTTGATTTCTCTCTGTTACAAGCCTGGAGACAAAGCTGGGGTTGCTCTTCTCACCACAGATGTATGAGTTGGCTAATCCAATCAACTCTTGGTAAGTCCTCAGTGCTCGAACGTTAGCCTCGAACTTGAGTGGTCCTTCACACAGACCGTGAATGAGAGCAACTCGATACATTTCTTGATCGACGATCTTAATGTCTAAGATCTCTCTCTGGAAACGATCCACAAAATGAGACCAAGTCTCGGTCTCTCGCTGCTTGATCTCAAAAAGGGCTTCTGGACCGCCCTTCCTCTTTGTTGAAGTAGAAAATTTGAGCAGAAACTCTCTTCGCAAATCAGCGAAGGAAGAGATGGACTGAGCACGAAGTCCATAGAACCAATCCCTCACTTGACCATCAAAGGTCGTTATAAGGAGTTTGCATTTGGTTGCATCTGAGAGAGTCTTGAGAGCAATGACAGATTCAAAAGCTTGAAGATGCTTGACTGGATCAGTCTCCCTAGTATAAATGGGCAACCGCGACTCTCTGAAGTTAGCTGGAGTTGGTTCATACCGAACATTCTCTTTAAATGGTGACTGCTCTTCTTGTTCTCCTATAGCATAAGAAAAAAAGGGAGCATAAGCTGCAGCTACAGAAGGAGCTGGAGGATAGAAAGGAAAAGTTTCTGCAGGAGGAGCAAAGGCAGGAGATGAAGAGTAGGGATAACTTCCCTAAAAATTCAGGAATCTTGTCGGACTTCCTCGGGCAGCTTCTCGGAAGAAGTTCTGACGAGTTGTGAATTCGTCATTCTGAGACCGCAAAGGGGATGCAGGCCCTTGCGGAAATGTTGGAGTGTAAGGGGGATAGGCCGGCGGATAGGCCGGTGGGTAGACATGAGGAATCTCGAATGCTGGTGCTGGATTGATTGGAGGAGCTGGTGCTGCTGAAGGTTGTGCTTCCAATCGTTGAGCGATAGAAGCTAGAGAATGGTTGATCGCTTGAAACTGTTGAGTAGTTTCTCTGCGAGAATGCTCCAAGGCCTCCCAAAGAGAATCCTCACTGGAACTTGGAGCAGGGATCTCGGCTGGTTGATGGTCTGATATGAGTAACCACTGACTTCACTATCAGATCGAGATCTGAAGGTCACGTGTTAACTGTTGATGCGCGAAAGGCGACACCGCTCAGTTAACGGGTTGTTCGATCTCACAAGCTAGGTAAAAAAAGAGTGTTGCGGGGATATAGGAGAGGTTTGATGGAGCAAGGGAGAAGCTTGCTCGAGCAGGGAAGAAGCTTGATCGGGAACTGTCGATCAGACGCTACTTTAGCGGTTGGGCTATGATGGTTAGACCGACAGAAGAAAAGAGAATAGAGGGTCGTTAGCAGTGGCTACAACAGACTTAGCCCGTCGCGGCCTGAATGCCTCTCTTACGACGGGCTTTCCATTGATTACAATCGAAGTTAAAGCTTGAGGTTGCACCTTTACATGGAAAGAAGAATAAAGGGTACAAGGGGGAAGCTGGCGGCTAAGGAAAGGAGAATGTTAGAGGCTGCGCAGACTGACCAGGGAGATCGGCAGACCGCGCGGTTACCTGATCAAGGAGCTCGTAGGACTTTATCGGGCGGACTGTTTGATCAAGTGACGAGAAGAAGCCGGGAGCAGGTCACGCGGACTTCGAAAGCGAGTCCGCAGGAAGCGATGGCGAGATCTTGATGCCTCTGCCGCATCGTCTATCCTCCCCGAATGAGAGGTCTGGGGGCATATTTATAGGCCCGAGGAGGTAATGATCTTGGTAACGTCACCACTGGTGAGGCGGTGAGCTGAGCGAGTACAAACACCGAGTCCGCACCGAGTTTCGCGGTCTGGGACTTCCTGGAGCTAGAGATGGTTGCTGCTGGGTCGGCTCGCACTGGGACGTGTCCACCCCTACTGCTGAGCGAGCTCGCGCTTGGCTGTGCGAGCTGAGGAGTTTGCCCGCTACTAGGTAGAAGCAGACACTGAGAAGCTGGAGGGCTAGTCGGGGGACTGCAGAACGAGTTCGCCTAGCCCGCGGCGGAGGAGAGGCATATCGCAAGCTGCCGAGCTGAATCTGACCTGGCGGACTATGCAACGAGTCCGCTTACCTCGCGGCGGACAAGTTGAGCAGGCTGCTTGCTGGTGGCTTGTCGCCATTGCGCGGCGACAAGGACTGTCGACCTGGCAGATTGAAGAGTCCAGGTCGTGCCTATTGGCAAGAGCCGCTGACGACTGGTAGTACCCTTTGCTTGGGGACAAGGGTTGGCGACCTGGCGGACTGACCAGGGAGGTCGGGAAACCATACGGTCAGCTGATATTGAGTCCGCCTACATCTGGCGGACAGGAGGGCTGGTCGCCGCCTCTGGTTGAGCATGTAGCGTGCGGTCTGGGCGGATAGGGATTCGAGTCCGCCACTTAGTTGAGCAGTTCGCACCTGAGGGGAAAAAAGGAACCACTAGACGGTTTACCGAACTAGCCGCGCGGCTTGAAGGGGCGTACTGAGGAAGCAGTCCGCAGCCCCTACAAAATGAGCGGCTACTACGCGACCTGGGCGGTCAGACCGGGGAGACCGCCCTAGCCGTGCGGACTGAGGAGATTGAGAGGTCAGTCTGCCCACCCTTGGAAGGAAAGGCTCACAGGCCGCGTCTTCCTGGTGCAGGCTGCGATTTACGAGCTGGATACCTTGGGAGGGATCGTCGATTTCTGGGTTAACACTATGTATACAAGTTGTTCCTTGTTACTTTGATTAGACAAGTTATCCAAGTGATAATGATAGGTGGACACAGGATAGGATGCTGTAAAGGATGAAATTTGTCTAAGTCCAGATACGTTGAGTGAAGGTAGTTCACTCAATGCCAGATGGCCAGAAGTGTTGAGTAAAGCCTAGATAGTCAAAGCCTCAGCATTGCTAAGGCAGAAATCTGGTTAAGTCCAGAAGTGTTGAGTGAAGACAGTTCACTCAATGCTCAGTGCCAAATGCATTGAGTAAAGCTCAAGAAATCAATGCCACAAAGAATCTGCTAAGAAATCTATGTAAGTATAGAAGTGTTGAGTGAAGGCAATTCACTCAATTCCATGCAGAAAAAGCGTCGATAGAACATAGTTCAGTCAGAGCTGTAGCATTGGTTGATACAGAATTCAGTCTAAGGACAGAAGCATTGAGTGAAGAAAACTCACTAGACGCCCTCATACAGAGATAATCAACTGAGTCCAAATATGTTTAGTGATGAAGGCTCACTCAACGCCTAATCAGTTAGACTGCAAAAGTCTATGTTTGTTGAGTGATGACTAATCACTCAATGCTTGGTGTTTGTAGAAAATTGACTAAGTGTTTAGGTGTAGAGTGACAAGCCTTCACTCAACGCCTATGCTGAATTGTCTGAATTTGAATAAGTCTACAGGTGTTATATCAACAGATATTCAAATGTTGTGGAAAGTGAATAGTACACGATAAATGGTATTGCTTGCCTGTTGTACAACATTTAATGCAAAAGTAGACCTACAGCTACAAACTCCTGGTTGTCCCAATGCTCAAAGAGTCGTTAGACGGTGGGATAGAAAAGACGAGATAAAAGAAGGAGAAATTAACTTTTGGAAATTGCAGAACTTCATCTTCTTCCTCTCGACTGAGTTACAGAGCTTGGAGAAGTAGTTCATTCTTATGATCTAAAAGTTCAAGAAAGATAGTTGCTAATATTTTGATCTTCAACACCAAGTTTAGAGAGCTTTCTCTCTGAGTTAGAAGTTGCAGCATAAGCAAACCCTAGCTGCAGTGTCTTCACAGGCCAAGCAGAACTACTCCTTGAGATACATTCCTGGAGCTGTGAAGAAAGGAGGACCGAGTCATCTCAGTCCAGGAAGAGAAAGACACAGAGTTTATTTCTCTGGTGTCTTACATCAACAATAACCATTTCATTCTATAGGATCTTAACAGATTTGAGTTGTAAGCCTAAATCATAAAGGCTGAGTGGCAGGGCATGTGTGCCTGAGGTAGGATTCTTACGTAGATCTGACCTATAGGGCCTTTGTGCCGGAGTTATGGGATCTGGTTTAGATCTGAGGTAGGAGAGTCATTCTCTCTGAGTTGAAGAGCTATCCTCCTAGCCTGAGCTATAGGACTTTGAGAAAATTCTAATTTAGGTGATCTGAGGATCACTTAGCTGTAGGAGCATTGCTTTCTCTGAGTGGTAGGTCCTTGGGCCTGAGGTAGGACTTGGAGGAGTATGAGAGATCTTGAGGGATCTGAGTTGTAAGCTCATTGAGCCGAGTTTAGAGAAGTTCCCTTGTCTAACAATCTGTTGGAAAGGTGGGAGGGACAGTGGATGTACTCATAATCTGGGAAACCACTATAAATTACTTGTGTGCTGGTTGTGTAATCTTGAAAGCTAACTTAAAATAAATCACAACACACCAAAGAATACTGTTAGCACTAGATCTATCGCCTGGCTGTAACTCCCAATAACCAACTCCTTATTATTTTTAGGAACTTTGGGGCATTATAATTCTCCCCTCTTTTAAGAGATTTCATCCCGAAATAAACATTTAATCGGAAACAACACAGAAGTAGAAAACAATCAAATGTACCTCAATGGAACAGTTCAGGGAACTCTTTGTGCATGGTCTACTCATGCTCCCATAACAGCTCCTCACGGCCACAGTTGTCTCATCGGACTTTGACCATTTTAATCTCTTTTTTCCGTAGGGATTTCACTTATGTGTCCTCTATGCAAATGGGCTTGAATTTCGTCGTCAACCCACTATCTACCAAAATTTGCTCCACAGCAACCACTTTCGTAGGCTCTTGCACAACCTTCTACAACACCGATATGTGAAACACCTCGTGCAAACCACTGAGTTCAGCTAAAAGCTTCAGCCAATGGGCAGCTTCTCCAATCTGCTTAATGATTTCAAATGGCTCAAGATATCTCAGACTCAACTTTTTCAATAGTTGGATCCTCGATACGCCCTAAAACAGTTTAATCTTGAGATAAACCCAATTGCCAACCGCAAACTCCATGTTTTGGTGCTTGATATTGTAATATTTTTCCTGTCAATCATGCGCAATCAGCAATCGCTCTCAAATCAAAAGTATCGTTGAAGTCATATCTTCAACGTCTTTACGTTTATACAGCTTCGATTCACCTATTTTTACCCAAGCCAATGGAGTACAACAATGCCTACCATATAAGGCCTCAAAAGGATCCATTTGAATACTCGCTTGGAAGTTATTATTGTTGGCAAACTCGATCATAAGGAGATGGTCCTCCCACCTCTTCCCAAAATCTAGGGCCCACATGCGAATCATATCTTCTATCATTCTGTTTACCCTCTCGGTTTGATCATCCGTTTGGGGATGAAAGGTCATGCTGAATTTCAGCTTGGTACCCAATAGTTGATGAATAAGCTTCCAATCATTCGTTGTGAAAAGCCCATCTCGATCACTAATTATGTTACAGGGCACACCGTGCAATCGTATGATTTCCTAACAATAAGGTTTAGCTAATCCACGGAATCGTCCCTTCGATTCAAAATGAAGTGTGCTACATTTATCAACTGGTCCATGATCACCCAAATGGAATCGTTCCCGCATTGCGATCTCAGCAAACCGTACACAAAATCCATTGATGTATCATCAAACTTGCAATCCAGTATTGGTAATGACTTCAGGAAACCATCGGGTTTTTGACATTCGGCTTTCACGAGGGCACAAGTTTGACATTTCACCACAAAAAGTGCTGTCCTTTTTCAACATTGGCCACAAAAACAACTTCTTCATGTCTATAAACATGATTGTGCTCCCTAGGTGGATTGAGTGCTTTGTAAAATGTGCCTCGTACATCAAGTCCGCCCACAACTTGCCAACATTTGGGACGCACAGTCGGTCGTCCTTCCACAAAAGACCGTCATTCAACGAGAATTAGGAATTTGACCCATCATTATCTTCATCATATAGGGCATCATGCTCTTGTCAAGCTCCAATGTTTGTCGAATCCTGTCTGCGAGGTCATATTGCACCTCCTTCCAGTTCAAGCATGCTTTCACGCTCGTCCTCCAATCTACACAAGAGATGTCCAAGGCCTCCAACTTACGAACCAGACGCTCATCATGCATCTATTACCAATTAGCTCGTGTTGGAGCCTTACGACTCAGTGCATCCGCGACTACATATCCCTTCTCGAGAGTATGAATCTCAAAGGTGTAGTCCCCTAGGAACTCCATCTACCTCTATTGTCGCATATTCAGATCCTTCTGATTCATCAAGTATTTAAGGCACTTTTGGTCCGTAAAGATATCAATCTTCATGCCATATACATAATGTCGCCATAGGTTAAGAGCAAATATCACGGCCGCCAATTACAAGTCGTGAACCGAATAATTCCTCTCGTACACTATCAATTGGCGAGAGCCATATGCAATCACATGCTCATATTGCAGTATTAAGCATCCTAAACCGCTCCCCGATGCATCACTATAAATTTCGAAGCCTTCTATTCTATATGGCGAACACAACACAAGCGTTGTGCTCAGACAACTTTTTAACTCTTCAAAAGCTCGTGCGTACTCTAGCGTCCAAATGAACTTTTGAGTCTTTCTTGTCAATGTAGTGAGAGGTAAAACAATACTCAAAAAGTTCTCTACAATGCGCCTATAATAGCCAACAAGTTCTAGTAAACTCTTGACTTCCGCTACAGAAATAGGTACAGGTCACTCTCATATCGCAACTATCTTTGTCAGATCTACAACAATACACTCTTCACTAATGACATGACCAAGAAAAGCTACTGAAGATAGCTAAAACTCACACTTAGAGAACTTGACATAAAGGCGATTCCTCCTCAGGGTATGCAAAACCAATCTCAAATGTTTCGCATGCACTTCTTCTAACTAAGAGTATACCAGTATGTAATCAATAAAGATGATCACAAACATGTCCAAATACTCTCGAATGGTCCTATGCATCAAGTCCATAAACACTAATGGCGCGTTAGTGAGCCCAAAAGGAATCACAATAAATTCATAATGCTCATAGTGTATACCAAGCGTTGTCTTTGGAATATCACTTTCCCGAATTTTCAACTGCCAGTGACTTCAAATCCATCTTCGAATAGACAGTCAATCCAACAAACTGATCAAATAAATCATCGATTTGTGTGATGGGATACTTATTTTTCTCTGTCAGCTTGTTCAGTTCACGATAATCTATATATATACGAAATCCTTCGTCTTTTTTCTTCACAAAGAGAACTAGTGCATTTCAAGGTGACATACTGAGACGTATATATCCTTGCTCTAGCAACTCTTGCAAATGAACTTTCATTTCTGCCATCTCCTTTGGTGTCACTCGGTACGGTGAGCGTGATACAGGTTTCATACATAGCAACAACTCAATATATTGCTCGATCCTCGCATACCCCCAAACTTAGTCTCACGTTCGTTGTTTTGCCTCAATATGACTTCCTTCGAGTTTCAATCAATACAGACATGCTGCTCCGAAAGCCAGTCCATGCCAAAGATCACATCAAACACAGATACCGGCAATACAAATGCTTCCAAGTTGAAATCATGGCTTTCTATCTGCAACTTAACACAACAGGCTCTATCCGCGCGCATTAAGCACCTGTTAGGCAACAACACATTCACTCAATCTGTCGGTATAAAAGAAGGCACTCTGATATGCACCACGAAGTCCTCAGATAGAAAGGAATGAGTTGCTCCTGTTTCGAACAGTTCTCGTGCCGGATAATCCAAAATCAAGACAAAGTCTAACACAAACAGGTCATACACAAGAAACATACATGGTACCAAGTATAAAAAGCAATAAAAACTGTATCTTAACTCATACCTATCACGACGTCAATTTGTTTAATGGCCCCATGTTGGTCAAGATTATAGACTTGAGACTGCGCTTGGGATGCAGTTGACTCCACTATCTTTCCGTTTTCAGCATACACCCACCTTTTTCTCACCCGTTGGACGACCACGCCAACAATCTCGAGCTATATGTCCCACCTTGCCACATATATAATAAGTAAACGGACTTCGCCCTGTCGTCACTTCAGACTTGTTAGAAGAAGTTGGTCCATAAGGCTTAGGCTCTATTTGGGAGGGCTTTTTAGAAAGGAAAAGGAGAGGTGGAAAAAGGAAGGTAAGAAAATGAGCTTTTGGAAAATGTATATTTGAAAAAAAGATTTGTTTGGGTAAACTCTTTTTGAAAAGAATTTTAGAAAGAAAAATCTCTTTATAAACCATTTGACAAATCTCCATTGCGGTGACTTTTTTAATTAAAAATGCGCGTCCGTGCAAAAAATGCGCACCCGACCAAAAATGCACGCTTGGGGGAAAAGGTGCCATATTTTCGCCCTGAAGCACACGAGCACGTCTTTTCGCCTGGACGCGGTATTTCCCCTCGGGCATCATTTTTTCGGTCGTGCGCTATATTTTCGCTCGGGTGCCAATTTTTAGGCCGGACGCGAATTTTCCAGCAGGGCGCGATTTTTCCGCCTGTGCGCAAATTTTCTCGCTTGGGCGCAAATTTTTCTCCCGGACACGATATTTTTTGGCTGGGCACGAATTT
Organism: Platanthera zijinensis; assembly: GCA_039513925.1. Lineage (NCBI taxonomy): Eukaryota > Viridiplantae > Streptophyta > Magnoliopsida > Asparagales > Orchidaceae > Platanthera > Platanthera zijinensis. The sequence goes on from CM077078.1 coordinate 206,133,465, forward strand.
TTTGCACGGACGCAAAATTTTCTCCTGGGCACGAATTTTTTGCATGGACGTGAATTTTTCGCCCAAACACGATATTTTCGCCCGAAAGAGAAAAAATGCATTCAAGCGAAAAAATAACGTTCTAGCGAAAAAAATACGCGGTCGGGCAAAAAAATCACGAACGAGTGAAAAAATCACGAACGAGTGAAAAAATCACGCAGTGGTGAAAAATTCACGCCCGGGAGAAAAATTCACGCTGAAGCAAAAAATTCGCCCCCTGATCGAAAAAATCGCGTTGAGACAAAAAAATTGCGTCCGGAAGAAAAAAAAAACACGCTCGGGCAAAAATACGCGCTCCGACGAAAATATCACTCACAGGCAAACAATTTGTGCATGGGCAAAAAATTCACGAACGGGCAAAATTACAGCGCTCGGGACAAAATTTCGTGCTCGGGCGAAAAAAACGCGCTCGGGCAATAAAAAATCCACCCGAATGAAAAAAATGCGCTCATGCGAAAAAATCGTGTTCGGGCGAAAAAACCGCGCCAGATGAAAAAAATCCCGTGTAGGCGGAAAAAATGCTCCCAGGCGAAAAAAACGAGCTCCGACGAAAAATATCGCTTCCGGGTAAAAAATTCGAGTGCGGGCGAAAAAATTCTCTCCCAGGAGAAAAACTGCTCCCGAAAAATAAAATCGCACAAAGGGAAAAATTCGTGCCTATGCGAAAAAATGCGTCTAGGCGAAAAATCGCTCCCGGGCATAAAAATCGCGGTTGGGCGAAAAAATCACGCATGTACAAAAAATTGGCACGAGCGAAAAAAACTCGTTCGGGCGAAAAAAATCGTGCGCGAGAAAAAAAATTGTGTCCGGGCGAAAAAAAACTTGCCCTGGTGAAAAATCCCGCTCCCGAGCGAAAAATGCAAGCCGGGGCGAAAAACTCGCTCCCGGGCGAAAAACTCGCGCCCGGGAGAAAAACTCGCGCCCAGGCGAAAAACTCGTCCCTGGGCGAAAAATTCGCATCCGGGCAAAAAAATGCACACTGACGAATAAACGCGCCCGGACGAAAATATGCGCCCTCAGAAAAATCGCGCCTGGACAAAAAAATTCAAATTGGAGTTTTTTTAAGAGATAAGAGTTTTGAGATGAGAAAATGATTTTTGAAAAAGTTGAAAATTGTGTGACAAATGACTTTTCAAATAGAGGAGAAAATGTAATTTTTCGCTGTAGCTTTTTCCACCGGAAGACAATCCAAACGATTTCTTAGGTACGATAGCATTTTCCAGAAAACGAAAAGGAGTTAAAAAAAACCTTTCCAAACAGGCCCTTATTGGTCTGATCGACGAATGATTTTGCCCCACGAATGATATCCGGGATATGCTCGTATGTATATAGTAGCCTATTAGTGATGATTGATATATATTTAGTTCCTCTATTTCATGATGTGTTGCATCTTTCAAGTTGTTGGCTCTTTCTTAAATTGTATGGGTCGTCTTGGGTTCAAATCTCTTTCTGTGCAGAAAATTTAACTGTTTAAACATTGAAAATAGTGTGTGACACGGCTCTACAGGCCAGCCGTCCAATTCTGCTGATCATGAGCAGAATTAGATCGTCCGGTCTATGGTTGAAATTATTTATCCGCCCGGTCCAGTCCAATCCCAATTTCACAACATCTATTTTGTATTTCATGATACTTTGTAATTTTTTCATTTACCCACCAAAAAGATTTTTTTTTATTCTAAAAGGGCCGAAGTTAATTTACAGTTGCAAACACCATGGTGACAACACGTGTAAAATGAAAATAAATTATTGCACATTATGCGTGCACAGACAACACTCAATACAATGTAGCAAACATATATTGTGAAGCAGCAATATAATATTATACGATTCTTTACAACTTATGCAATACCTTATTTCCTATATGATATTATCTACCTGTACAACACTTAGCATAAAATTATGATTTTACGTAGTGTTTTAGGCATCTGCCTGATCTTTTGTTTATCTTAAACACCACGTAACAATAGTTTTCTTAAACTCCACGTAACAGTTGTTTTCGTGTACCCCTTTGTGCACATTATACACGCTTAGGTAGCAGGGCTGCACGACAAACAACCTGCCATGTCGGAAGTGGACTAACTGGGCCTTTTTTGGGGGGTGCAGTGCACTTTACGGTACAGTGCATGATCTTGTGGCTGCGAGTGCATCTGCATTCGTGCACGAATCTCGGCGCGAGTGCTGATGCACTCCCAGCCGTGGGATAATGCACTGCACCATAAAATACAGCACACAGTATTCCTGACTCCAGGTTTCACTCGATACAGTCCAAAATACTTTCAGCCAGGTTTTACTTGCTTTGAAGGGAAATAAGTGGGGTTGTAAAAGATCAGCGTGCACTGGCCATAAGCAAAGATCGGGATCGGCTGTAGAATCACTAATGTGGGGAAAAAAATTGCAGTCAGTTCTGAGAAGGAAGAAATGCACATTAGGAATATTTTGGGCTTGCCTTTAGTAAACTATTGAATAAAAGAAAAAAAATTGAAACCAAAAAAGACCAAACCCCTCTTAGACTCTCTGGATTTGGAGATTTCTCCCATCTGGAACTCTTCAATCTGAATTCCGTGAACTTAGTCATTTTCCAAGTCGGAGCGCTTCCATAAAAAGCACGAGGATTTAATCTCTTTTTCGTTATTTTTTTACTTTGTGCTTGTAACTGAAAGATGTCATGTTACCCTCTAAGAAATCATCTCAAATTCATGTAAACTCCAAATAAATAGTGGATTTTGGCTCGGCACTGATCCAACCATGTGTTTTTCACTCTTTTCGGATTTCGTCGTCAAAAAATCCTTTTGTCAATTGCTGTTGTTTTTCTTTGTTTGATTGTGTGCCCGGTCCAATTTCGAGATAAGGCGGTCTGATTCTCCGGATCGGGAAAAAACCGAGTGAACCGCAACAGCTTGACCTCGTCTATAGGAAGGTGTTCCCAAAAAGCTTTGACAAGTTTCCAAATCTTAATGTCAACTGAAATGTTGAAAGAAAGCACACACACTGCCGGCCAACTAGCCTCCAATTAGTCTAGTGATCAAACATCCAATAAATCGCCCAAAAGCCCCACCCCGCGCCTCGAGGAAGTAATCATTGTACTGACGTCTTCAGTGGAAGAACAAATGCGCCAGATAGAAGAACGGAATGCACAAGCACATATTTTGCTGAGGGATATAGAAGCCTCCAGATCTTGGGGGATATCCCATCGAAGGAGGCCAGACATCATTTCGCTCAGGACAACGATCGCTCAAAGTAGTGACCCGCGCCACATGCTACATCGGGGCTTGGGAGGCACCACCCGTAGGAGGTGCAGTTCTCGCTAAGGCACGTGTAAGACCCCGTTTTTTTTTCAAACCTCGGGATCTTAGGCCCAGAACCGCCGCTTTGCGGTGACACCTTCACTCTCGGGAATGTCGTCACTACAAGGCGCCGATTTTGCCGGTCATATCGATCACAGATTAATAGCAATGTATATGAGAGTATATAAAACAAACTCTAACATATATGTCCACAAAAGATCACATATAAAAAGAGAAGTAATAATCTCCACGAAGGGAGTGTCCACAAATATAATAACGGTAAGAAAAGTACTGAAACGATGGCTTATGCCCAGTACATCAAAATCCTCACTACAGGGTCACTCATCGCGGAAGCAAAACGGAACACTACTAAAGATCGGGACACACAATCCCAGCTGTCTGTACTCCGGTGCTAGACTACCCCATCTCCAAGCGTGTCGACCTCCGGGGCTGCTCCTCCATACTGGGCTCCACGATCCCCTAAATGATGTGGTCCGAAAACCATTAGTCTATAAGACTAAGCCCTATCATCCCCCACCCCTTCTCCCATGGCTCCTAGGCACCGAGCGGGGAGAAGAAAGGAGAGGACATGATAGTGGAGAATAATCAAGTAAAAGATGACGGCGAACCTATGCTAGTAGTTCTATGAGTATAATGACAGTAAGTGAAAATATGAAAGTAACCTTAACTAATATGAGAGCACATAAGCTAAGGGATCTTTTCCTAGGCTCCTAGTTTATAAAAAGTCTCATACCAATTTATACATTAGGGTGTCGGTTTTCTAGCAGGCATAATATATAAATCTACTTAATAAAAACCTTGATTTATTAGAATGCTCGCGCGAACTTATAAACCAAGGGGTCGTTTTGCAGAGCCTATTGTATAAAGCGTCCCATACCACTTTATACAATAGGTGACAGGGTTATATGCAATGGTTATGTTATGACATGCAATTATGCCATGATGTGAACATGCCAGTGCAACTCACAGACTCGACTCTGTGTACACAGACCTTTAGTTCCCCCTTTCTGGAGCCGAACCTCCCAGGATACCTCTGTAGTGGCAAACAGAAGCGGTGGGTTGGGCCTCGCCCACCTCAAAACCAGTAATTGCACTACCGGTCAGACCTATCGTACGCCTCAACGCTGGTGCACAAAGCGGAATCCTGCATACTCTTGCCGGCTGGTGCACCAGACTTTATTTGGCCAAGTGCTAAACCACACTTGCCGAGTCCACATATTGGCGTCGGTGCATCGACCCTCCAATACCAAAGACCCACCACCTTTCCTTTTATGCACATGCAATAGTTATGAATCCAATCTCCGAGCCAAAGCTCACCGGACTATCTCATCCGTCTCAATCACCAACCGAGCAAAAGCTCACCGGGCAACCCTGCCCATCACCAAAACCCCCAGGGCAACAACCCATATGAACCAACCTAGCATTCCGAGACATCAAGGTGAGTGAAAGTGAATCCCTAATTATGCTAGTTACTCTTACAAATTAGTTTGCCTACAGTTTAGGTTAGCCCAGGACTGCTCCCGGTATACCCCGTGAAGGGTTCTCAAAGGGTAGTAGGAACTATAATGGTAGATGAAGCCCACCGTTCCCTTTCGCAAGGCTCTTAATATTATTGGTTAATACCCTGATTCCTGATCCCTTTATGTTATAATGGAACTAGTCCTAGTGTGATTTGACCTTCTTTCTCCTTCTACGGGGAAGACGATCTTTCACCGACCCCGAACACCACCTAACACTAGTCAACTCCACACTTTACTCAACCTGTCTTCCAGAGATGCCCCCAATTGTTTATCCAATTCAGCAGACTATTAGAATCCCAAACCCTATGCCAACACTCACACACATACCTAGGTCCCGCACTTTTGCTATCTGCAGACCATCCTTAGCAATATGACGTACATAGTAGGTAACACTATAATTATTAATCCAAATGCCTCAAGATCAATAATGGGGGTCTATCATGACCTAATTAGGCTAAATACAGTAAATTATATTTTTCCTAATTAATCTGACATTTATATAATTTTCCCAAAAGATCTATGTGCCACTAGTTTGAACATGAAGTACCTTATATATTCATGAAAGATACCTAAAATAATTATGATAAATACTAGGCTTAATTAATACTATAAATCCAAGATATAACAATTTTTCCAGTAACTTAAGAACCCTAAAATTATTTTGGTAATATGTCTTATTTTCCCATATTAATGAAGTAAGTATTGAAAATAATCATCCAAAAATTGAGAATTAATTTCCTTATGCAACTACTATCATACCAACACCACTGACCAAGATTCTTAATTTTTTCAATAGGAAATAAGCTCATAATAAATTATACATCAAATCCCCAAAATTATGGGTTTGTAAAGTATGTACTACAAATAATCATAAAAAAATGATGAATTAATTTCTCCAAGTGTTAATTGACCTAAAATTATCATGGACCTAATTTCTCTATTTTTGAAATAAGTAAATGGCTCTAAATAATTTATTTACCATAATTACACCTTTTTAACTTGTGAAGAAAGTACTAAAGTTATTCAACTAAAATTTTTAATAAAATTCAGGAATAATAATTTTGACTTAAAACATCTTTTGCCCAAATTTCATTAGTCTATAATGTACAGTGTGATCATAATAAATAAAATAACATTTAGGGTCATATCTTGTATAACAAAGAAGGTGCTAATAATATTACTCATAAATTTCCAATAAATTCACCAGAGGTCCTATCTAACTTAGAGTCCATGCTACCTAAGTTTCTCACCTTTTTTAGTAAGTTTTAGTGACTTATTCTACATAAATAGTGATTATGCCCTAAGATAGGGCTAGTGTCTTGAGATGTCTACTTTCCTCCAAATCCTCTAAGGTTCATACCTGAGAACTTAGGCTACTCAATCATCATTTCCACAAAGTTATAAGATCACACAAGGGCATTTTTCCCCCATACCCTTCACAACCCTCAAAAGCCCCTCCTTAGGGTTTGAGTTTGGATCCTAGGGCAAAACTACCCTAGACTACCCCATAATCCCTATGGGAGTGTTAAAGGTCATGCCAAGTCAGTGGTCAAAATCTCAACCTCTGTTGAGGTGATTTGACCACTCATCCTCAAGGTGCACTTTTTACTTAAGAATCCCTCATTACGGCAAAATTAGGGTTAGGTCATTCCCTATCCAAAACAAATTCAAATGAGGTGAAACTTTATACAGAGGCATCCCATGGACATAGGGACCATTCAACAAATTTGGGAGAGTTTAGAGGTCATTAGACCACCTAATTAAATTACCCTAGTATTATTAAATAAAAATTAAAATTATAGGCAAATTATCTCCAAAATATCCAAACTTTGAACAAGCTCTAGGCATAGCTAAGGGTGACCCCCTGCCCAAATATTAGGTCATTTGGACAAGGGATGAAGAGTGGGAACCCATTTGAATCTCAGAATAGCCCTAGGTATAGGTCCCACCAAAATTAGTTCCCTGGTCCAACCAGAGGTCCAAATTGGTTCAAACAAATTTTGAATTAAAATAGTCCCTTAGGGCTACAAATTTCATGTTGGTGACTTTTTCAGTAGAGGAGCCTAAGTATTTTTAAAAATTAAAACTAACTACTGCAAAAAGTGTGACAGAAATGAAATAATAATCAAAATAAAATGAATCTTATCTAAGCTTGCGCACGAATCTTAGCGCAGATCCAGCGGCCCGGGCTCATCGCCTACCACAAGCCAATGGATGAGATAGCCCGAGCCTGGAGCCACTTCTATCCGCCGCTACCGCCCATCCCGAGTCTTCCCCGGCCGGCCACCGCCACCAACACCTCCATCAAGGTGGTGGCTATCGACTGGTGGCGACCCGGCCGTCGGAGGGGTGAATTCTGGCGGTTCTACCAAGAGAATTTCTCGGCCTGAAACCATGAAAACCAGGAATTGGTTTGGGCTCAATTGAGCCCGAACCTTGTACCTAAGCATCGCTATGATCTACCCAAGAGGCAAGGAGAGGGGGAAGACCTTGCCAGCGGCTTGAAGTCGAGAAGATCGTCGGGAAACCATCTTTGAAGGCGGTGCAGCTCGGTTTCAGTAACAGCACGGTGGGAGGGCTCAAAATATTCAGGTAAAGGCTTGGAAACGTTCCTTTGGGGCCACTGATGGTGTTTAAAGGCTCGGTGGAGGAGGGGAGAGGCCGGATTATCAATGGCCATTAAAGCCATTAATGGCCATTAAAGCCATTAATGGCCATTAAAGCCATTAATGGCTAGGCTCGGGTTAGGAGCAGGGGGCTGAACCAGCCCCTTGGTGGCCGGGAAACGGCTGGAAACTTCTCCCCTTCCCCAGGGGAGTTGAATCCAGCCATTAAGGGTGGCCTTTGGCCTCCCTTGGCTGGGTTTGACTTTCCCCTCCATTCCCTCTTTTTTCTCTCTCCTCCATTAACATGGAATGGAGCTCACCCTCTCTCCTAGTCACCAAGTTGACTTGTCCTGGAGATCTATTTACAGCCCATCCAAGTGCACCTATCGATCATAGGCTACAAGCCCATCTGTAGTAGTAATCTGCTGCTCGGCCGAAGTAGAGCTCTCCTGAGAGAGGAGACATGAAAAACGTCGTGCAAACCCGCTAACTCTGGCGGCAGCTCCACTCTATAAGCCAAGGGGCCGATCCGCTCCAGGACCCTGTAAGGCCCCATGTATCTTGGACTGAGCTTCTTCCTACCACGCACCCGCGAGACTCCATGCATTGGTCGGATCTTCAAAAATACCCGATCTTCGACCAGAAACTCTACCCGACGGTGCCGAGCATCGTAATACTTAGCCTGTCTGCTCTGGGCTTCTAGCATCCTGTCTCGGATCAACCGCACCTAAGCATCCGTATCCTCCATGAACTCCGAGCCAAGTGCCTTCGGATCCTCATCCTAGAGCCAAGACAAAGGTGTCCTGCATCTCCGCCCGTATAGAGCCTCATAAGGGGCCATGTCGATGCTGGACTGATGGCTATTGTTGTATGAGAACTCAATCAACGGTAGCTGCCTCTCCCACGACTCTCCACGGTCCAGTATGCACAACCGCAGTAAATCCTCCAGGGTCCGATTGGTGCGCTCTTTCTGTCCATCTGTCTAAGGGTGGAAGGCAGTGCTGAAATTCAACCGTGACCCCAAATATGCCTGAACTGACCTCCATTCCTTAGACGTAAATCTTCCATCCCGATCAGACACTATCGTTCTCGACACCTTATGATATCGAATGAACTTCTCCACAAACTTACGTACCAAGTCACTCACCAGAGCATCCTTCCTGATCGGTAGAAACCTGGCCACCTTTGTCAGTCGGTCGACGATCACCCATATCGAGTCATTCCCCGCATGCGACCGAGGAAGACCATGTATGAAGTCCATGGCAATGTCGTCGAACTTCCACTCCGGCACCGGAAGTGGCTGCAATAACCCGACCGGGTTCCTACAATCTGCCTTCACCAACTAGCAAGCCTCACAGTGGGTCACGAAGTAGGTGATATCCCTCTTCATTCCTGGCCAGTACATCATCCTTTTCAAGTCGGTCGTCATCTGGGTGATGCTTGGGTGCACCGAGTATCTGTTGCAATGTGCATCGTTCATGATGTCCTCCCAGATTTGGCCTCCTGCGGGTATATAGACCCTGCCTCTAAAACATAGGAGTCCATCCCTCAAGGAATAATCTCCTTCCGTGCCTCCCTCCAAGGCCCTGAATATTGGCTCTGCCTTCTCGTCCAGCCTCTGCCCATCCCTGATGCAATTCGAATGCAATCTGTGGCAACCATCGATGCTAGATACTCCATGTAAATCTCTGGATCATTCTCGAACACTAATGATATCTGCATGTCCTCTAACATCTTCACCAACTCCAAGGCCATCAGCTGAGGCCCTACCTCTATCATAGTTGCTCTCCGGCTCAGAGCGTCTGCCACCACATTTGACTTCTCGGGATGGTAGTGCATCGTGTACTCATAATCGGATAGGAACTCCACCCATCGTCTCTGGCGAACGTTCAACTCCTTCTGGGTATCAACATATTTCAGATTTTTGTGATCCGAGAATATGTCGCAGTGCACACCATAAAGATAATGCCGCCAAATCTTCAGAGTGAACACTACCGCTCCTATCTCTAGATCATGCACTGGGTAGTTCTGCTCGTGTTTCTTTAGCTGCCGCAAGGCGTATGCTATCACATGACCATGCTGCATCAGCACTGTTCCCATCCCCTAGAAGGATGCATCGGCGTACACATGGAAGCCCTCCTTCCCAAACGAGAGAGAGAGAATGGGGGCTGACGTAAGACGACTCTTCAACTCTTGAAAGGCCACCTCACAACGCGACATCCATACGAACGGAGCGTCCTTCTTTCTCAACGTAGTCAGTGGGAGGGCTATCTGAGAAAATCAATGCACAAACTTCTGGTAATATCCGTCCAAACCCATGAAACTTCGAACATCCGTAGTCGTCTTCAGCTGAGGCTAGTCTCGCACTGCCTGAATCTTTGTGGGGTTCATTGCTAGTCCCGTTCCACTGATGATATGGCTTAGGAAGGCCACCTCCGTCAGCCAAAACTAGCACTTGCTGAACTTGGCATATAGCTGATGCTTCCTGAGCTTCCTCAAGGTCAAGGCCAGATGTTGTGTATGTTCCTCCTTCGTCCTCGAATAGATGAGGATGTCATCTATGAATACTATGATGAACCGGTCGAGATATGGTTGGAACACCTGGTTCATCAAGCTCATGAAGGCTGATGGTGCATTCGTGAGCCCGAAGGGCATCACAGGAAACTCGAACAACCCATATCTGCTACTGAAGTCAGTCTTCGGAATGTCCTCCTCCCGAATCCGCAGTTGATAGTAGCCCGACCACAAATCCAGTTTTGAGAAGAAATGTGCCCCTTCCAGCTGATCAAAAAGCTCATCTATCTGTGGCAGGGGATAGGTATTCCGTACTGTCAATCTGTTCAGCGCTCGGTAGTCGATGCATAGTCTGAGTGTACCGTCCTTCTTCTTGACGAACAATACTGGGGCTCCCCATGGTGAAGAGCTTGGCCGGACAAATCCAGCTTCCACTAATTCCTGCAGCTGGCTTAGAAATTCCGTCAACTCCTTCGGGGCCATCTTGTAAGGGGATCTAGATGCCGGCTTAGCTCCCGACACGAGCTGTATTTGGAAATCCTGCTCTCGGTACGGGGGTAGCCCTGACAGCTTTTCTGGGAATACGTCAGAAAAATCCCGCACCACCGGGATATCAGAGACGGAAACCTTGGCCTCAGCCATTTCAAACAGAACCTCATAGACCTCCTCCCCTCGCAAGTGGGCCTTAACGGCCTGTATAGATGATAAGAAGTGAGGGGAAATAGGTCTAATACCTTCGATGATGACAAAGGAGTCCCCGTGCCTCAAGGTGAATCTCTTCGCTAGGCAGTCAATCTGGGCGTGGTTCCATCGCAACAACGTGATGCCCAGAATCAGGTCAAATACTAGCATCCTTATGATCTCCGCTGGGTGCTTCGAATGCCTTTCCCCCGATCTCCGCCTCCATGTCGCAGTGGTCCGAGGTGAACAGCTCCGATCCGTCGGGTAATCGTATACTCATCATCAAGCCCGTGAATCGCTCCACGCCTTCCAAACCTTCCACGAAGGCCTCCGATACGAACGAGTGCGAAGCAACCGTATCGAACAACATATAAGCGGGCTTGCCGCTGGCGAAAACTATGCCTGGGGTGGGGGAGTTAAATGTCTAAGAATCTAGTTATGGTTTTCTTTCCTAGATTATCAATTCTATATCCATAAGGTTAAGTGTTCAGGAAAGAAAAACTTAAAACTTTCTGGCATACCTGTGATCACTTGCTCTGGGTTCCGGGGTTGGGCCAGATCCAGTGCATAAACTTGCTCCCTGTCCAGCCTGCGATCTCCACCCTGGTATCTACGTCCTCGGCCACTTCCTCGACCTCCAAACTGCTGAGCATGCAGGACAGCCTATGGTGCTGGTAGAGGTGCTCCCCTCATGGGGCAATTTCTCCGGATGTGCCCTGTTTGGTGGCAGTTGTAGCTCTCCGGCGGGGGAAATTCCTATCCCCGGGTCTCGGTGCCTCCCGCATCTAAAGAGGCTGAGTAGCAACTACCACCGGCTCCCTCATCTCCTGTCTCACCTCCTGACGAGGCTGGTCCTCTGCTCTTCTTCCCTCTCTCCCATCAGTGATGCGGCCCCGCCGCTGATCATTCCTGGCTCCTCGGCCCCGGTCCTCTGTTGGCCTCTTCCGACCCTGAGTCGTGTGCTAATAAGCCTCAATCCTCCTGGCCATCTCTAACATCCGAAGTATTGGCCCGTCAGATACGAATAGAAGGGCCTCCCTCAACTCCTCCCGCAGGACCTTATAGAACCTCTTAGTGTATCCTGCCTCATCCAGCTGATAGGAGTCCGCAAACTGGGCTAAATGGTTGAACTCTTGGTGGTATTTTACCACTGTCTTGTTGCCCTGCTTCAACTGCAGGAACCTGTCCTCCAGCTCATCCCTAGCCGACTGTGGAACAAAATGCTCCAGTAACGTGGCCCTGAACTCCTCCCAAGTAATCTCTATAACCTCAATATTCGCAAAAGTCATATCCAGCAACGTCTTCTACCATCTCTTGGCATGAGACTCCAAGCAAGAGACCACCAATGGCACCTCTCCTCCCAGGGGTACCATATCCCCGTTCAACATCTCGTACATAATGTCCAGCCACTCCTCCGTCCGAACAGCTGACTCTAACCCTAAGTAGGATTGGGGAGAGAGTCCTCGGAAGATGCTCAGCTAATTGGTCCCAAGGTTTGGCTGCGGAGCCGGAACCTGCTGGGCCCTGAAAGCCTCCAAAATGACTGTCAGAGTCTGCCCCATCTCTTACTGTTGGAACAAAGTGGGGACTGGGGGAGGTGGTGCATCATTCAGAGTATGTTTTACTCCGCCCTATGGTATAGGCTGTGTCGGAGTCTGCATATCCAAAAACCATTTGTAAGCAATTGGATCAAGCCTAATTAGAAGTGGACCATTACATGTGATCCTCACATGGGCACACCGTGCTTCTGCTGCTTAGTTTGTCCCCAAACTAAACTCGAGCGGGGGTGTCCCAGGGTTTGTGGACTACTACTCCTTCGATTGAGGTCTCCTATGATACCACTTGTAAGACCCCGTTTTTTTTCTTTTCAAACCCCGGGGTTTTAGGCCTAGAACCGCTGCTTTGCGGTGACACCTTCACGCCCGGGAAGGTCGTCACTACAAGGCGCCGATTCTGCCGGTCATATCAATCACAGATTAATAGCAATGTATATGAGAGTATATAAAACAAACTCTAACATATATGTCCACAAAAGATCACATATAAAAAAAGAAGTAATAATCTCCATGAAGGGAGTGTCCACAGATATAATAACAACAAGAAAAGTACAGAAATGAGGGCTTATGCCCGGTACATCAAAATCCTCACTACAGGGTCACTCATCGCGGAAGCAAAACAGAACACTACTAAAGATTGGGACTCATAGTCCCAACTGTCTGTACTCCGGTGCTAGACTGCCCCATCTCCAAGCGTGTCGACCTCCAGGGCTACCCCTCCATGCTAGGCTCTACGATCCCCTAAATGATGTGGTTCGAAAACCGTTAGTCTATAAGACTAAGCCCTATCATCCCCCACCCCTTCCACAATGGCTCCTAGGCACCGAGCGGGGAGGAAGAAAGGAGAGGACATGATAGTGGAGAATAATCAAGTAACAGATGAAGGCGAACCTATGCTAGCAATTCTATGATTATAATGGTAGTAAGTGAAAATATGAAAGTAACCTTAACTTATATGAGAGAACATAAGCTAAGGGATCTTTTGCAAGGCTCCTAGCGTATAAAAAGTCCCATACAAATTTATACGTTAGGGTGTCGATTTTCTAGCAGGCATAATATATAAATCTACTGAATAAAATCTTTGATTTATAAGCATGCTCGCGCGAACTTATAATCCAAGGGGTCATTTTGTAGAGCCTATTGTATAAAGCATCCCATACCACTTTATACTATAGTTGACAGGATTATATGCAATGGTTATGCTATGACATGCAATTATTGTAATGTTCCGAAACTTAAAAGCAGAACGGGTGGTGTTCGAACCAAGTTTGGGCCTTGGTAGGGTGAACACGGCCTGTGACACAGGCGTGTCACATGGTCGTGTTGTGCTCGGGTGGTCGAGCTGAGGTCGACGAGCGTCGAGTGCTCGAACACGGCCTGGGACACGGGCGTGTCCCATGGCTTGTCAAAATCACACGGCATGTGACACGGGCGTGTCACATGGCCATGTACTCTTCGGGAGAGATTGGTCCTGTGTCGACTAGAGGACACAGACCCGAACACGGGCGTGTACTGGTTGACACGGACGTGTCACGTTTGACACGGGCGTGTCGTCACCCGTGTCCACCAAGCGACATGACGGTTGGCGTGGCGGTTATAGGTGACACGGCCCCTAGTCACGGGCATGTCGAGGACCCGACACGGGCGTGTTAGGTTGGGACACGAGTGTGTTCCAACCCGTGTTCTTTTCTGTGCTTGATATTCGTGGCTGGATCGAGGCACACGGCCAGGACACGACCGTGTGCAAAGCCGTGTTCGGCCCAGGCTTAAGGAATTTCAAGCTAATCTGAGTCGTTCGTTTTCTTTAAATAAGATCTAACGGCCCAGATGAGTTCCTGCTTATGTTTAGTCCGGGATTAGAGGATTAATTCCTCATTTCATCTTTAACTCCCTCTTTCTAAGAAGTTAGAGAGAGAAGAGAAAGGAGAAGAAGGAAGATAGGAATCCGGCCACCGGCGGAGCATCGGAACACCAGTCTGAGATCCGAGACCGGATCTGTGGAGAGAATTCCTTTGCGAAGCTTTCTATCCGGCTAGTTTTCATGGCGCCAAAGCGGACTTCAAGGGTAACGATTCTCAAATTGAGCATGTGAAGCTCTTCTTCCTTTGCATAGGAAAACCCTCTCCCGCGAGTGTGCGGTGAGTTTACGGTGTTCCTTGGGATAGATATGTGAAGTCCCCCTTGTTTAGAGTCCAGAATCGAAGTACGGGCATAGGCATTGTGTGTGAAGCCTATATGGACGTGTTTGTCTGGATGGGAGATGTTGCATTGCATGAATAGCCGAAGAAGACTCTGTGCGTTGTTTTCAAGTTTCTACGCAGTAGATTGCATCCTTGGGGATTAACTCTAAGGCGCACCCAGAAAATTTGGCAGAAACGTAATTATGCTAACTTGGCGGCCGGGGAGTCAGCCTTGAACATAACTGGGTTATGTGATGTTTGGAAATGATTTAGGATCCGGGTGAAGCTTGGCCCGCTCATACGTCTTAAAGTGACTACGCGGAGTGAGCAACGGGAAAGTGGAAACGAACCTGGGATGTTTGGTTCGGTGCTAGAGGCCCTAAAGTGGAACTGGCTGTTGGAATAGTCGGGAGTCTTAGACTGCGGTCGGAAAGACTCAAAAATGCTCACAATTTTTGCCATCCAGAGGGTGGTGGTGAAGCCACGGAATTGACCGGATTCACTGAGAATATGCCCTGAGTGCACGGGGTGTTTGGCCGAGCGAGCCTACACCTGTGGCGAAATATATATTTGCACTTTACTATTTAGCTGTGCTAATAATATGCAGGGAAGGAGCATCACCGTCCCGAGTAAGGGCAAGGTCGTGATAATTTGGTCAGCTTTAGCTGACCATTGCTTTGTTTGCCACCGTGCGGTGGAATGTTGCTTTCAGGTGCTGCGGAACCAAGTATCAAATAGCGAGCTGGAGCCCAAGTTGCTGTGCTGGCCCTCGAAGGCCAAAGCGAATTGTTATTTTCATTTCTATTATGTGTGGCCGGCCTGCGTGCCGATGTCTATAAAACACTATGTTAAGTGAATATTTGTAAGGCCATAAGACCAAGTACTGTTTTGTGTATTTGCTTTATTTCATTCCTGGGTTGATATGTGGACATTCATGATAGTGCTGTGAATTCATGGGTTTTCTTAAACAATTTAAAAGCTTCCGCTAGAATGCTCTGTGCTAGGGCGAGTAGTTAAGTATTTGGTATTATTTTGTAACCCTTCCGACTGTCCGTGGTATATGACGTCGGGTTCCAACTGGACCTTCTGTTATATGCCATACGACGGATGAGGGTGTTACAATTTGGTATCAGACTAGGGTGTCGGTCGTCTGTAGTTGAATTCGTGGACGAATTCTTCTAAAGGTAGGTAGCCTATGTATGTGCGTCATCGTTATAACATAAAAGAACCCATGAATGTCCACTTAGGAATGAAAAAAATACACTTGTTCTGGGAACCTAAGTGTTCCAATGATTGCTTTTAGCAATTTGTGTGTCGCCTAATCAAGGGTTTATGCTATTATAGGTATCTATAAGAGGTGCGGGGTAATCGGAGCGTCCACAATCAGCGGAAAGTAGTGCACTTGGTGACGTGCCTACAATACCTCCTTCAGCATAAACCATCAGATTGGTGGCTGAAGCATTTTTTGCCATGATAACTGCCCAACAAGTGCAACACGCACCGCCTGCGAATGAGAAAGAACCGATTAGAGTTGCAGTGTAGGGAGTGATAGAGCGTGGGGCAGTTGATCCGGTATCACCAAGAAGAGCCACGGAGAAACAGCTCAAGCACGTAATGAGCTTTAATCCTCCGGTATTCGATGGGTTGGGAACGCCAACTCAAGCTGAAGATTGGCTCTCTATGATGAAGAGG
The DNA here is from genome assembly GCA_039513925.1 of Platanthera zijinensis. Lineage (NCBI taxonomy): Eukaryota > Viridiplantae > Streptophyta > Magnoliopsida > Asparagales > Orchidaceae > Platanthera > Platanthera zijinensis. The sequence goes on from CM077078.1 coordinate 206,149,558, forward strand.
GTCATGACCGCCACAGAAACTGTAGAGTGGCAGAAGACCACAATAGCGACCTTCCTATTGGCTTGTGAGGCAAGGATGTGGTGGGACGAGTTGGAGGTTCATCTCTTAGTGGGAATACAACTTGCTGATGTACCGATGGAGGAATTCTCAAGGTTATTCCTGGCTAGATACTTACCTTCTACCCAAAAGATTGAGATGGAGAATAAGTATCTTGGCTTGACTCAGGGAGCAAGTAGCGTGGATGAGTATCTCCACGAGTTTACTCGGTTAGGTCGTTATGATGGTGATATGTTACTGAAGAAGAGCGGAAGACCAACCTATTTTATGAGGGCCTACGGGGCGACCTACAGCTACTCCTCGCTGGGTCTAAAGCACAGAGCTTCCTAGCCTTGGTAAATGCAACTCGTTCTTTGGAAACGGTCGTGAAGAAAGTGCAAGAGAAGAAGGACCCAGTGGAGAAGAAGTCAGAGGTTAAAGTACCAAATACAAAGTCAAGTTTCCGCAGATGGAACAAGAATCAGAAGACTTCGAGCTCAGCCCCTTCGTCTGGTGCGACGGGGGAAAACACAAGTCGAGTCCCAGGAGCCTGTTACAACTGTGGAAAGGTGGGACATTTTGCAAGAGAATGTTGGAGCGGACGTGCAAAGTCCGAGAGGAGGCAAGGAGCAACTTATGAGGAAAAGGGGAAGGTGGTGGAGTCAACCACATCCCATCATGCTCCAGCCCAGCCTAGAGTATACAAACTTGGTCTGCAAGAGGCCATCAAACAAGCTGACGTGGTGACAAGTATGCGTTAAATTTATTACAGTTTAGCTTTTTGTTGTAACTGTTATCTTTGTACATGTTAGCTTATTTATGTTGGTGCTAGGCTTTGTATTGATTTTTGATCATCCGGCGAGAGCCCTATTTGATACGGGAGCTTCGCATTCCTTCTTGTCCGAAAGATTCGTATCGCGCATCGGAGTCCCTTCTTCGATGGCAAAGGACAAGCTGGATGTGTTGTTGCCCAATGGGTGCTCAATGCGCGTGGATAGAGTCTGTGTGGTAAAGTTGTGGATTGGGGATCAGGAGTTCGATTTGCAAGCGTCGGTGCTTCCATTAGTGGAGTTTGACGTAATCTTTGGAATGGACTAGCTTTCGGAGCAGCGAGCATGCATTGACTGTAACCGAAAAGAGGTTAAGTTGGGACTAAATACTAGGCGAGAGACTATGTTTGTGGGCATGAAAGGGTCGAGCAAGATTTTAATGTCGGCTCTTTAGGTGATTAAGGCAGTTCGGTCTGGGGCAGAGATGTTTATCACATTAGTGCAGGCTTCAACGCCCAAACCTAATCTGGGCAGTATAACAGTTGTGTCCGAGTATCCTGATGTATTACCACACAATCTCCCGGGAGCCCCTCCTCAGCGGGCGATTTATTTTACAATTGAGATGGTGCCGGGTGCCAAACCGGTGTCACGCTCTCCGTATCGGATAACACCTAAAGAGATGGCGAAGTTGAAGGTGCAACTGCAAGAATTATTAGAGCAAGGGTACGTGCGTCCATGTTCGTCGCCTTGGAGCGCACCAGCCTTTTTCGTTAAGAAGAAAGATGGGAGTTTGCGACTTTGTATTGATTATCGGGAGTTGAACAAACTTACGGTAAAGAATAAGTATCCGATCCAAAGGATTGACGATCTATTTGATCAATTAGTTGGGTCAACAGTATATTCGAAGCTAGATTTGAAATTCGGATACTACCAGTTAAGGATAAAGGAATGTGAGATCCCTAAGACAGCGTTTAGCACGCGGTTTGGACATTACGAGTTTACGGTCATGCCGTTTTGGCTGACCAATGTGCCATCCATGTTTATGGACCTGATGAACAGGACATTCAGAGAGTACCTGGACCAATTCGTGATAGTGTTTATCGACGACATCTTGGTGTACTCGCGGTGTGAGGATGATCACTACAAACATCTGCATATGGTGTTGGATACGTTGAGGAAGAATCAGTTGTATGCTAAGTTCTCCAAATGTGAGTTCTGGTTGTCCTCAATAGCGTTCCTTGGGCATATTGTTAGTGGTAAAGGGATTACGGTGGATCTGTCGAAGATAGTAGCAATACAGGAGTGGCAGTGTTTACTACAGTGGCGAAAGTACGGAGCTTTCTGGGGTTTGCCGGCTACTACAGGCGCTTCGTGGAGAATTTCTCACGATTCGCTCTACCAATCACGACGTTGACAAGGAAAGATCAAAAGTTTGTGTGGACGCAGGGTTGTGCACAGGCTTTTGAAGAGTTGAAGAGGCGGCTGATCTCGGCACATATCTTGTGTTCGTCGAGTGGGTCCGAAGGATTTGAAATTTTTAGCGATGCTTCGGGCAGTAGTTTGGGTTGTGTTCTGATACAGCATGGGAGAGTAATAGCATACGAATGACGACAGTTGAAGGTCAATGAGAGAAATTATCTTGTCCTTGACTTGGAATTAGCGGCCGTGATATTTGCTCTAAAGTTATGGAGGCACTATCTGTACGGTGTAAAGGTCGACATTTACACCGATCATAAGAGCCTGAAGTATTTACTAGATCAGAAAGACCTGAACATGAGGCAGCGAAGGTGGATGGAGTTCTTGGGGGACCACAATTTCAAGATACATTATGTGCCTGGGAAAGGAAATGCAGTGGCGGATGCATTGAGTCGTAGGGCACATGCGCAAGCAAACTGGTTGGCGGTGCATGATGAGAGTTTGGTCCGTGATTTGGAGGCTTTGGAGATCTCCTGCATTGACAAGCAGGCTAGTGCCGAGGCAATATTGTGTTGGACGGAGGTGCAGTATGACCTAGCTGATAGGATTCGACGGGCTTTGGTTCAGGATAGTGGTATGAAGCAAGTCTTGGATGAATCGTTGGATGGGTGAAATTCTCAATTTGCGGTTTAAGATGGACTGCTAAGGAAGGACGGTCGGCTATGCATCCCAAGTGTGGATAACCTTCGGGAGGAGTTGATGTACGAGGCACATCATACCAAGTACTCAATCCACCCGGGGAACACGATGATGTATAGGGACATGAGGAAGTTGTTTTGGTGGCCAGGGTTGAAGAAGGATGTAGCACTTTATGTGGCGAAGTGCCAAACTTGTGCCCTGGTGAAGGCAGAGTGCCAGAAGTTCGGAGGTTTCTTAAAGTCCTTGCCTATCCCGGAATGGAAGTTCGACGACATATCCATGGATTTTGTGCACGGTTTGCCAAAGTCGCAGAGGGGAAATGACGCCATCTGGGTGGGCGTAGATAGATTGACAAAGGTGTCACACTTCATCCCGAATAGGAAGGAAGATCCGGTGGAAAAGTTAGCCAAGCTCTATGTGGATAATATTGTACAGTTGCATGGTGTGCCCCACAATATTGTTAGTGACCGAGATGGACGCTTCACGTCAAATGACTGGAGGCTGGTGCATAAGTTGTTGGGAACTAAGCTGAGTTTCAACACAGCCTTTCATCCGCAGACGGATTGTCAGACCTAGAGTGTAAACAGGACGATGGAGGACACGCTCCGCATATGCGTCCTAGATTTCGGAAAACACTGGGAGGTCACCTGTACATGGTAGAGTTTGCTTACAACAACAGTTACCAAGCGAGTATTGGAATGACGCCTTTCTAGGCCCTTTATGGGAGAAAGTTTCGTACGCCGTTGTCTTTGTTAGAGACAGGCGAGTCAAAGCTATACAAGCATCAGGCAGTGGAAGACGCCACTTCAATGGTACGTACGATTCAGGAACGGTTAAAGATCGCTCAGGACAGGCATGCAAAATACTATAATGCCAAGCATAGGAATGTGGAGTTCAGCGTTGGCGAATGGGTGTATTTGAAAATCAAGTCGTTCAAGGGTTTCTCGTGGATTCGACGCCTGAAGAAGCTGAGTCCGAGATACCTTGGGCCGTTTGAGATCCTGGAGCTGATAGGCGAAGCAGCGTATCGATTAAAGCTGTCAGTGCAGTTGAATGGGCTACACGATGTGTTCCACGTATCAGTGTTGCGGAAGGTGGTACAAGAGCCATCACAGTTCGTTGCGGTTGATCAAGTGCCGATTGATGATGGGTTGACGACAAAGGTCAAGCTGATCCGCATTGAAGACTTTGAAGTTAAACGGCTCTGTAATAAGGAAATCCGAATGGTTAAAGTCCGTTGGGATAACTACGGTCGAGAGGAGCTTTCTTGGGAGCGAGAACAAACTATGTTGTAAGAGTACCCCGAATTATTTCACTCAGGTAACATTTAATTGTTTGTGTGTACCTTTGCATAATTTCGTGGACGAAATTCTTTTATGAGGGGAGAATTGTAACGCCCCGAAACTTAAAAGAAGACCGGGCGGTGTTCGAACCAAGTTTGGGCCTTAGTAGGGTTAACACGGCCTGTGACACGGGTGTGTCACATGGCCGTGTCGTACTCGGGTGGTCGAGTTGAGGTCGACGAGCGTCGAGTGCTTGAACACGGCCTGGGACACGGGCGTGTCCCAGGGCATGCCAAAAGTACACGACATGTGACACAGGGGTGTCACATGACCGTGTACTCTTCGGGAGAGATTGGCCCTGTGTCGACTGGAGGACATGGCCCCGAACACGGGAATGTACTGGTTGACACGGGCGTGTCACGTTTGAAACGGGCGTGTCATCATTCGTGTACACCAAGCGACACGATGGTTGGCGTGGCGGTTATTGGTGTCACGGCCCCTAGTCACGGGCGTGTCGAGGACCCGACACGGGCGTGTCAGGTTGGGATACAGGCGTGTTCCAACCCGTGTCCTTTTCTGTGCTCGATATTCGTGGCTGGATCGAGGCACATGGCCTGGGACACGGCCGTGTGCAAAGCCGTGTTCGGCCCAGGCTTAAGGAATTTCAGGCTAATCTGAGCCGTTCGTTTTCTTTAAATAAGATCTAACAACCCAGATGAGTTCTTTCTTGTGTTTAGTCCGAGATTAGAGGTTTAATTCCTCATTTCATCTTTAACTCCCTCTTTCTAAGAATTTAGAGAGAGAAGAGAGCAAGGAAGAAGGAAGGGAGGAATCCGGCCGCCGGCGGAGCATCGGAGCACCTGTCTGAGAACCGAGACCGGATCCGTGGAGAGAATTCCTTTGCGAAGCTTTCTATCCGACTAGTTTTCATGGCGCCAAAGCGAACTTCAAGGGTAACGATTCTCAACTTGAGCATGTGAAGATCTTCTTCCTTTGCATAGGAAAACCCTCTCCCGTGAGTGTGCGGTGAGTTTGTGGTGTTCCTTGGGGTAGATATGTGAAGTCTCCTTATTTAGAGTCCGGAATCGAAGTACGAGCATAAGCATTGTGTGTGAAACCTACCCGAACGTGTTTGTCTGGATCGGTGATGTTGCATTGCATGAATAGCCGGAAAAGACTTCGTGCGTTGTTTTCAGGTTTCTACGCGGTAGATTGCAGCAGGGATCCTTGGGGATTAACTAAAAGGGGCACCCAGAAAATTGGGCGGAAACGTAATTCTGCAAACTTGGCGGCCATGGAGTTAGCCTTGAACATAACTGGGTTATGTGATGTTTGGAAATGATTTAGGATCCGGGTGAAGCTTGGCCCGCGCGCACGTCTTAAAGTGCCTATGCGGAGTGAGCAACGGGCAAGTGGAAACGGACCTGGGCTGTGCGGTTCGGTGCTAGAGGCCCTAAAGTGGAACTGGCTGTTGGCATAGTCGGGAGTCTTGGACTGTGGTCTGAAAGACTAAAAAATGCTCACAATGTTTGCCATCCAGAGGGTGGTGGTGAAGCCACGGAATTGACCGGATTCACCGAGAATATGCCCTGAGTGCATGGGGTGTTTGGCCGAGCGTGCCAACACCTGTGGAGAAATATATATTTGCACTCTACTATTTAGCTGGGCTAATGATATACAGGGAAGGAGCATCGCCGTCCCGAGTAAGGGGCAGGGTCGTCATAATTTGGTTAGCTTTAGCTGACCGTTGCTTTGTTTGTCATTGTGCGGTGGAATGTTGCTTGCAGGTGCTGTAGAACCAAGTACCAAATAGCGAGCTGGAGCCCAAGCTCCTGTGCTAGCCCTCGAAGGCCATAGCGAATTGTTATTTTCATTTCTATCATGTGTGGCCGGCCTGCGTGCCGATGTCTGTAAAACACTATGTTAAGTGAACATTTGTAAGGCCATAAGGCCAAGTACTCTTTTGTGTATTTGCTTTATTTTATTCCTGGGGTTATATGTGGACATTCATGCTAGTGCTATGAATTCATGGGTTATCTTAAACTGTTTCAAAGCTTCCGCTAGAATGCTCTGTGCTAGGGCGAGTAGTTAAGTATTTGGTATTTTTTGTTACCCTTCCGACTGTCTGTGGAATATGGCATCGGGTTCCAGCTGGACCTTCTGTTATATGCCATATGACGGATGGGGGTGTTACAATTATTCCATGATGTGAACATGCAAGTGTAACTCACACACTCGACTCTGTGTACACAGACCTTTAGTTCCCCCATTCTGGAGCCGAACCTCCCAGGATACCTCCGTAGTGGCAAACGGAAGCGGTGGGTTGGGCCTCGCCCACCTCTAAACAAGTAATTTCACTACCGGTCAGACCTATCGTACGCCTCAATGCAGTGCACAAAGAGGATTCCTGCATACTCTTGCCGGCTGGCGCACCAGACTTCATTTGGCCAAGTGCTAAACCACACTTGCTGAGTCCACGTATTGGCGTCGGTGCATCGACCCTCCAATATCGAAGACCCACCAAATTTCCTTTTATGCACATGCAATAGTTATGAATCCTATCTCCGAGCCAAAGCTCACCGGACTATCCCGTCCGTCTCAATCACCAACCGAGCCAAAGCTCACCGGGCCAACCTGCCCATCACCAAAAGCCCCAGGGCAACAGCCCATATGAACCAACCTAGCATTTCGAGACATCAAGGTGAGTGAAAGTGAATCCCTAATTATGCTAGTTACTCTTGCAAATTATTTTGCCTACAGTTTAGGTAAGCCCATGACTGCCCCTGGTATACCCCGTAAAGGGTTCTCAAATGGCACTAGGAACTATGATGGTAGCTGAAGCCCACCGTTCCCTTTCACAAGGCACTTAATATTATTGGTTAATACCCCGATTCATGATCCCTTTATATTATAATAGAACTAGTCCTAGTGTGATTTGACCTTCTCTCTCCTTCTACGGGGAAGACGATCTTTTGCCGACCCCGAACGCCACCTAACACTAGTCAACTCCACACTTTACTCAACATGTCTTCCAGAGATGCCCCCAATTTTTTATCCAATTCAGCAGACTATTAGAATCCCAAACCCTATGTCAACACTCACACACCAACCTAGGTCCCGCACTTTTGCTATCTGCAGACCATCCTTAGCGATATGAAGTACATAGTAGGTAGCACTATAATTATTCATCCAAATGCTTCAAGATCAATAATGGGGGTCTATCATGACCTAATTAGGCTAAATACAGTAAATTATATTTTTCCTAATTAATCTGACATTTATTTAATTTTCCCAAAAGATCTAGGTGCCACCAGTTTGAACATGAAGTACCCTCTATAGTCATGCAAGATGCCTAAAATAATTATGATAAATATTAGGCTTAATCAATAATGTAAATTCAAGATATAACAATGTTTCCAGTATCTTAAGGACCCTAAAATATTTTGGTAATATGCTATATTTTCCCATATTAATGAAGTAAGTACAGAAAATAATCATCCAAAAATTGAGAATTAATTTTCTTGTGCAACTATTGTCCTACAAACACCACAGACCAAGATTCTTAATTTTTTTCAATAGGAAATAAGCTCTGAATAAATTATACATCAAATCCCCAAAATTATGGGTTGGTAAAGTATGTACTGTAAATAATCATCTAAAAATCATAAATTAATTTTTCCAAGTGAGTATTGACCTAAAATTATCATGGACCTAATTTCACAATTTCTGCAAAAAGTAAATGGCTATAAAAAATTTATTGACCATAATTGCACCTTTTTAAACTTGTCAAGAAGTACTAAAGTTATTCAATTAAAATTTGTAATAAAATTCAAGAATAATAATTTTGACTTAAAACTTCTTCTGCCCAAATTTATTGAGTCTATAATGTACAGTGTGATCATAATAAATAAAATAATATTTAGGGCCATATCATGTATAACAAAGGAGGTGCTAATAATATTACTCATAAAATTCCAATAAATTCACCAGAGGTCCTATCGAACTTAGAGTCCATGCTACCTAAGTTTCTCACTTTTTTTTAGTAAGTTTTAGTGGCTTATTCTACACAAACAAAGATTATGCCCTAAGCTAGGGTTAGTGTCTTGAGATGTCTACTTTCCTCCAAATCCTCTAAGGTTCGTACCTTAGAACTTAGGCTACTCAATCATCATTTCCACCAAGTTACAAGATCACACATGGGCATTTTCCCCCATACCCTTCACAACCCTCAAAAGCCCCTCCTTAGGGTTTGAGTTTGGATCCTAGGGAAAAACTACCCTAGACTACCCCATAATCCCTATGGGGGTATTAAAGGTCATGCCAAGTTAGTGGTAAAAATATAAGCCTCTGTTGAGGTGATTTGACCACTCATCCTCAAGGTGCACTTTTTTACTTAAGAACCCCTTATTAAGACAAAATTAGGGTTAGGTCATTCCCTATCTAAAACACATCTAAATAATGTGAAACTTTATACAGAGTCATGTCATGGATCTAGGGACCACTCACCAAAATTTGGGAGGGTTTGGAGGTCATTAGACCACCTAATTAAATTACCCTAGTATTATTAAATAATAATTAAAACTATAGGCAAAGTATCTCAAAAAAATCCCAACTTTGAACATGCCATGGGTATAGATAAGGGTGACCCCCTGCCCAAATTTCGGGTCATTTGGACCAGGGATGAAGAGTGGGCACCCATTTGAATCTCAGGATAGCCCTCGGTATAGGTACCACCAAAATGGGTGCCCTGGTCCAACCAGAGTTCTAAATTGGTTCAAACAAATTTTGAATTAAAGTAGTCTCTTAGGGCTACAAATTTTATTTTGATGACTTTTTCAGTAGAGGAGCCTAACTATTTTTAAAAATTAAAACTAACTACTGCAAAAAGTGTGACAGAAATGAATTTATAATAAAAATAAAATGAATCTTATCTAAGCTGGCGCACGAATCATGGCGCAGATCCAGCAGCCTGGGCTCATCGTCTACCTCCAACAAATGGCTGAGATAGCCTGAGCCTGGAGCCACTTCTAGCCGCCGCTGCCACCAATCCCGGCTCTTCCCCGGCCGGCCACCGCCACCAACACCTCCGTCGAGGTGGTGGCTATCCACTGGCGGAGACCCGGCCGCCGGAGGGGCGAATTCCGGCGGTTCTACCAAGAGGATTTCTCAGCCCTAAACCATGAAAACCAAGAATTGGTTTGGGCTCAATTGAGCCCGAACCTTGTACCTAAGCATCGTTATGATCTACCTATGTGGCAAGGAAAGGGGGAGGACCTTGCCGGTGGCCTGAAGTCGAGAAGATCGCCGAGAAACCATCTTTGAAGGAGGAGCCACTCGGTTTCTGCAACAGCACAGTGGGAGGGCTCGAAATCTTCATGTAAAGGCTGGGAAATGTTCCTCTGGGGCCACTGATGGTGTTTAAAGGCTCGGTTGAGGAGGGGAGAGGCCGGATTATCAATGACCATTAAAGCCATTAATGGCTAGGCTCGGGTATGAAGGAGGGGGCTGAACCAGCCCCTTGGTGGCCAAGAAATGGCTGGAAACTTCTCCCCTTCCCTAGGGGAGTTGAATCCAGCCATTAAGGGTGGCCTTTGGCCTCCCTTGGTCGGGTTTGATTTACCCCTTCATTCCCTTTTTTTATCTCTCCTCCATTAACATGGAATGGAGCTCACCCTCTCTCCTAGTCACCAAGTTGACTTGGTCAACCTGGAGGGATATTTGCAGCCCATCCATGCACATTATTCCCTAATATAGCCACACGAGGAGGCTTGAGCTTGGGCTAGCCCATTTGGGCTTGGTTGACCCAAAGTAGGCTTGGGTTGACTCTAATCATTTTGACCTTTTGGGTTGACACCAATGGGTCCTTGGTGATCCATTGGCCTCCCCCAAGGGTCTAGGTAGGGTTGGATAGGTTGACTTGGCACCTTGGAGGTCAATTGACCCTTAATAAGGGCACTTGACCAAGTTAAGGCTAGAGTTGACTTTGGTCAACATGACCATTAGGGTTGACCCCAAGGGGTCTTTGGTGACCCATTGGCCTCCCCTAAAATGTAGAAAGGCTTGGGTAGGGTTGGTTGGGCATCTTGGGGGTCACTTGACCTTTAGTAGGGGCACTTGACCAAATTAGGGCTAGAGTTGACTTTGGTCAACTTAGCCCCTTAGGTTGACTCCAATGGGTCCTAGGTGGCCCATTGACCTCACCCTTGGGGTAGGAGTGCATGTGTGGGATCTTAGAGTCATGGTGAGGCCTCAAGGTCATTCTACACTAGAGTTTAGGAATCTACTATTTGCAGGCCATTCACCCCAGTCACCCTTGTTCCCAAGTCCACTAGGTCCACTTGGGCTTCCAAGGGTTTTGTCATGACCTAGTCATGAAAAAACCACTCCTAGGGGTCTAGTTGTCTGAGGGATGTTACAGCTCGTCCCCGGAAGGAGGAAGGTGTTACACCCAAAAAATCCCTAAGTCCCAAAATGAGTCAGGTCGGGTGACACGGCCTGGGATACAGGCGTGTCCCAGGGCATGTCTAGTGCACACGGCATGAGACACGGGCGTGTTCCAGGGTGTGTCCAGCTCAGGTGAATACCCGGGTGGCGTTGAGTGGCGTTGAGTAGAATAGCATTGTGTGTGGTGACACGACCTTGGACACGGGCGTGTCCAAGGGAGTGTCCTGCTCGGGTGAATACCAGGGTGGCGTTGAGTGGCATTGAGTAGAATGGCGTTGAGTGTTGAACACGGCCTGTGACACGGGCGTGTCACAGGGGCGTGTTTGGCACACGACTAAGGACACATGCGTGTGCCTTAGCCGTGTCCTTCTCGGGTGATCTGGTCTTGTGTTGAAAGAGTGACACGGCTAGTCACACGGCCATGTGCTTTCTGACACGGGCGTGTCAGGGGTTTGACACGGGCGTGTCTAAGCCCATGTTTTTGACTGAGTGAGTCGGTTTTGTAGCCGCTTAAGGAACACGGCCTGTGACACGGGCGTGTCACAACCCGTGTTTTGTCCAGGAAATCAGTTTAAGGGCTGATCTTATCCATTCATTTTATTTAACCAAGATCCAATGGTCTTGGCTCATCCCTGGGGTGATATGGCTGGCCTTGAGAAGGAGGAAGCTCATGTTTGAGTTGTGCCTTGCTTTTTCTTAAGTAAGAGAAAGAGGAGAGCTTGAGGAGGAAGAAGAAGAGGAAGCCGGCTGCCGGTGGTTTTACAGTTGTTCAAATCATGAGCCAAGTTCGGATTTGCAAAGGCAAGGCTGCTGCAAGGACGTTCATCCGTTTACTTTTCTCCCAATGGCTCCGAAGTGTCTTCCAAGGGTAACAATTCCTTTCTTGGACAAGTGAAGTCCTTCTTTCCTACATTTGCATAGGAATCCTCCACCAAAAGGTGGATGGCGAAGAGATTCCCTTGGGATTGGTGGTTCATCCCTTGTTGTTGTGCATTAGAACCGAAAGTGTGAGTATGGTTTGGCATGCTGTGTGAAGCCCATCCAGACATGTTGATGTGGATTTGTGATGCTTGTTTGCACATCGGAGAAGACTCCGTGATTCTTGTTAGTATGCATGAAATATGTGGTGGATGCCTGTGTCTTGGTTCCGCAGGAAGTACTGGAGGAAGTCCAGGAAATTATGAGAGTTGGGTTCAACTCTTATGGCCGTGAGTGCCATGTGGTATAAAGGGCTTAGTGCCGAACAGGAAAGGTGAAACCGACCCGTGCCTGTAAGTTGTCCATGAGTACTTCGGTATTCCTTTGTGGCAAGGCGATTTGGGCAACGGGGGGTGGCTGATCTGTACCTGCGTTATGCCAGCTGTATAAGAGAGCGTCCAGGCATTGGGCTTTCATCAGGGGCATAATGAGAGTCTTTGGCCTGGGCGCCATAAAGACTAAGAATGCTCAAGTTTGACCATCATGTCTGGGACCTCTGAACGGTGGTGGGATCTGGTATTTCCGGTACACCTGAAAGTGCCCTGAGTGCACGGAGTGTCGGGCCGTCATGTCAGCATTTGTGATATGTACGGCCTTGGTGGCTGAAAACATATATGTGTTTGATGTAAATTGCTATGCTGTGAAGGAATTCCGCTGCCCCATGCCAGAGGCAGGGTCGTTATAATTGGTCAGCTGAATGCTGACCGTTGCTCTGTTTTCCACAAGTTGGTGGATTGGTTCTTACAGGTGCAGGTGGTGCTGGTCCAAGCGGGACTTAGCGGGCTGAAGCCCAAGATGCGTTATTGCCCTCGAAGGCACTGTTTTGCTTAGTCTTGTTCATGTGTGGCCGGGCTACGTGCCGATGTTTGTAAACCACACCTTATGTTCAGAGAAACTTATAAAAGCCATAAGTCTGTGAACCTGTTGTGTATGGTTGTATACATTCCTATTTTGTTATAGAAGTGGACAATTCCTATATTATTGAGTTCATGTTTTCAACCCTGAATCTTCCGCTAGAATGCTCTGTGTTAGGGTGCGGTGATTCGTGGTATTATTTCGTGACGTCTCCACTTGTTTGTGGAATATGGTGTGGGGCCCCGGCCGGACCCTCTATTATATCCTACGTGACGGGTAGAGGTGTTACAGAAGGAAAACTTGGGAAGAGGAAGAAAAGGAATTTGAGCCCATTGTCTAGCAAGCAAAATTAGCACCCCGATGGAACCTCGCAAGTAGGGGGAAACAACACTTTGTCAAGCTCAATGCGTCCTTTATAGAGGTCTTGTACGCCCTCAAGAATCACCCACAACTTTGGAGGCCCAAGGTGCTCCACTGGGGCAGGGGAGACCAGTCCTAGTTCCACTTTTAGAAAGGGAATGGGCACGACATGGAGGAGTGCATATGTCTGAAGAAGGAAGTCGAGCAACTCGCACACCACAGATTCATCCAAAAACTTCATTAAAAGAGAGTAGCCACGCCGCCAGCCCTAAACAAGCCCGCTGAAGGGCAGCACCTCAAGGAAGCACTGTTCAAGGAGCATCGAGAGCCGACCCATCCAACTGTCTCTAGTGCCCTCACCGAATCTGCAACACATCAAGGCAACCCTCAGAAGCCCGTCGGTGGAAGTGACCAGGATATTAATCGATGTTGACATTTCCGCTAACATGTTATTCTTATCAACTCTAGTCTAGCTAGGAATCTCAGGGCAAGATGTCCATCTTTGCTCAGGAGGCATACACGTTAAAGGACACCCGACGATCCCCAATGCCTCCAAATCCCGGGAGGCAAGAGATCTCCAATGCCTCCAAATCCCGAATCAAATGCTCATCAAGAACCGATAGCCAGTTGGCCTACGCGGGAGCTCTGCGACTCAACGCATTAGCAACCGCATTGCCTTTACCAGGCACATAATGAATCTTGAATGTGTGGTCCCCCAGGAACTCCATCCATCTTCGCTGCCGCATGTTTAAATCCTTTTGATCCAACAAGTATTTCAGACTCTTGTGATCAGTGTAGATATCGACCTTTACACCGTACAGGTAATGCCTCCACAGCTTCTAAGCAAATATCACGGCCGCTAACTCCAAGTCATGGACCGGATAATTCCTCTAGTGTACCTTTAGCTGACGTGAGCCATAAGCTATCACACTCCCATGATCCAGTAGAACGCAACACAAACCACTGCCCGAAGCGTCACTATAGATCTCAAAACCTTCGGTCCCACTAGGTGAATATAGAACAGGCGCTGCGGTCAACCGTCTCTTCAGCTCTTCGAAAGCTCACATTTGGAGAACTTGGCATACAGTTGGTTCCTCCTCAACTTCTCCATCACCAAATGCAGATGCTTGAAGTGATCCTCTTCGCACTGCGAGTACACCAATATGTCGTCGATAAAGACTATCACAAAGTGGTCCAGGTACTCTCTGAACTTTCTGTTCATCAGATCCATAAACACGGATGGCGCATTAGTCAGCCCAAACGACATGACGGTAAAATGATAATGCTCATATCTCGTGCTGAAAGCTGTCTTGGGGATATCACTTTCTCTTATCCTTGATTGATAATACCCGGACTTAAGATCCAATTTCGAGTACACCGATGAACCGACTAACTGATCGAACAGATCATACATCCTTGGGATCGGGTACTTGTTCTTCTCCATTGTTCAACTCTCGATAATCTACATAGAGTCGCAAACTTCCATCCTTCTTCTTAACAAAAAGGACCGGTGCGCTCCAAGGCAAAGAACTTGGATGCACATAACCCTGTTCCAACAGCTCTTCAAGTTGAACCTTCAGTTCCACCATCTCCTTAGGCGCTAACCGATACGGAGAGCGTGACACAGGTTTAGCACCTGGCATTAGCTCAATTGTGAAGTCAATCTCTCGCTGCGGTGGGGCTCCAGAGAGATCGCCAGGGAACACGTCAGGGTACTCAGATAACACTAGGATACTGACCAAAGTAGGTTTAGGCTTTGAAGCCTCCACTAGTGTGAAGAACAGCTCTGCACCAACACGAACTTCCTTAACCACCTGAAGAGCAGACATCAAAGTCTTGCTCGACACTTTCAAGCCTGTAAATGTCGTCTCTAGACCAGTACCCAATTTGACCTCCTTGCGGGTGCAATTAATGTATGCCTGCTTCTCCGAGAGCCAGTCAATACCAAATATCACGTCGAACTCCACCAACAGCAGTAATGATGCTTGCAAGTCGAACTCTTGACTCCCAATCCGTATTCTTACACAACAGACTCTATCCTCGCGCATTGAACACCCATTTGGCAACAACACATCCAATTTGTCCTTTGTAATCGAAGAGGGTACTCTGATGCGCGATATAAATCCTTCAGACAAAAAGGAATGTGAAGCTCACGTATCGAAGAGTGCTCTCGCCGGATTATTAAAAATCAGAACAAAGCCTAGTACAAGCAGTAATAAGCTAACATGCGCAAAGTTACAAGTATTTAAAGCTAAACTGCTATAAATTTAAACCGTACCTGTCACCTTGTCAGCTTGCTTTATGGCCTCCTGTTGGCCAAGATTATAAACCCTAGGCTGGGTTGGAGCATAATGCGATGCTGTGGACTCCACTGCCTTGCCCTTCTCCTCATAAGTGGCTCCAGGATTCCTTACGGACTTTGGGCGTCCGCTCCAGCAATCTCGGGAAAAGTGCCCTGACTTCCCACAATTGTAGCATGCGCCCGGGATTCGGCATGTAGTCTCCGCAGATACACAAGAAGAAGGGGCTGGACCCGAAGTCCTAGCCTTCTTATTAAACTTGAGAAACCCAGACTTCTAGGTAGTCGGCACATTGAACTCTGTCCTCTTTGCACTAGAGTCTTTCTTCGCTTGTACATTCCTCAGATCTTTCTCCAATGACCAGGCCGTATTGACCAGGGTCAAGAATCCCTGCGTCATAGGCCCTGAGAGCAGTAGCCTTAGGTCATCCCGCAGACCTTCATAGAATCGTTTTTTCTTTCTCTCCTCATCGGCGAATGTAGAGCTTGCATACCGACCCAACTGTGTAAATTCGTGGAGGTACTTGTCCACGCTACTCTCCCCTTGCACCATCTTCTGGAACTCATTCTCCATCGCAATTCTCTGAGCTGAGGGAAGTTACCTTGCCAAGAATAGTCTCGAAAATTCTTCCATCGAGATGTACGTGAGTTGCCTTCCCCCCAAGTGATGTAGCTCTAAACCTTCCCACCACAACCTTGAATCACCATCCAATAGGAAAGTGGCTATGGTGGTCTTTTGCCACTCCTCCATTTCCGTAGCTGTCAAGACTCTCTTTACTCAAGAGAGCCAATCCTCAGCTTGGGATGGGGTTCCCGTCCCCGAGAACACTGGAGGATTGAAGCCCATAACATGCTTAAGATGCTTTTCAGTTGCTCTCCTAGGTATCAATGGCTCCACCACCACTTGCTCCACCATTCTCGGTTCTGCCGCTTGAAGCGGTACGTGCTCCACTGCAAGGGCAGGCTGATGCATTTTCCTTGTAGGCTTGACATTTATCATAGCGAACACCGCTTCAGCCATCAATCTTATGGTTTCTGCCGAAGGAGGTGTTGTAGACACATCATTCAGTGCACTACTTGCCTCAGAATGCGGGTTTTCTAAAGGCCCTACACCACTCTTGGTCACCTATAGACATACAAAATAAGGTTAAGTGACCGAATAATATTGCAAAAAGCAATTATAGGAACACGTAGGTTCCTCAAACATGTTTATTTTCATTCCTAAGTGGACATTCATGAGTTTTTTTATGTTATAACGATGACGCACATACATGTGCTCACCAACCCTTAAAAGAATTCGTCGACGAATTCCAATAAGCATGACTGAAACCGGTAGTTTGATACAAATATGTAACACCCATAGCCGTCACACAGCATATAACAGTAGGTCCGGCCGGGGCCCGACGCCATATACCGCAGACAGACCGGTGGGTTACTAAATGAAACCATCCTTTCAATAATAATGTCCTACAAAGATCACATTCTAGCGGAAGTTTTTAAATGTTGCAAAGAAAAGAACCCAAAACACAGCATGAATGATGTAGGGATGTCCGGAATCGGAGACCTCTACGGAAATAATTCACTCCTCGCCCAATATCGTCTTAGAACTATCGCACCTACACAGCACCTATCGCCCACAATATTTCCTCGTCACAAACGCAGCGCATAAAAATAACAAGAGGATTGGTCGACTCGAAAATAGCGATCGAAATTTGAGTCGGATCGTTCCCCAAATTAACATAAAGATTGCCAACCTTTTTGAGAGCAAAACCAAGGCTATAGGCCAAGATCCGCTCCGGCAAATAGGATCCACCCGATCCGGAAATAAAAAGCCTAGCAACGGCGATTTCGAAATGAAAAGTGCAGCGATTGATTTAACAAAGCGGATAAAACGATTTGCGATCCACCACAACTAATTAGAAGAAATCACACAAGGAGGGATGAGATATTTTACCCAACCGGAGAACGTTCACACAAGATAACTGTGGGAGAATCACTCTCTCCACGGATCCACCGGCGCCACACCGAAGGGCTTGCAACCTTCTTCCACGGAGTCGCACCGAAGGAAGCCGCGCCGGAGTCGCACCAAACGGATGGAGGGAGCAAGGGAGGCCGGCGGCTTCACACCACAAGCAAAGGGGGGGAAAGGGGCGGCGGCTAGGAGGTTTCCTCCTCTTGGCCGAAATTCCTCAAGGGGATTTTAGGGTTTAATTCTTCTCTAATTATCTCATAACAAGGCCTCCTTAAATAGGAGTTACAAACAAGCCTTAACCATTCATGATGGGGATGTAATCTCATCCATCCAAATGGTTAAATGCACACCAAATAAAAATATTGTCCAAATGCAAAAATAAAAAGTGCAATATTGAATATAAAATTATCACTTCAAACTTGGATAATTTTATATTCCTAAAATAGAAATAATAAAGCATGAAAAGGGAAATGTTTTAATGCGGTGCGGCGAATGTTGCGCGCCGCGGGCGGAGGTTGTAACGTAGCCTTCCGCTAGCATCATCGTGACGCCTCAAGTCCTTTAGTTGAATCGCCTCAGCAACCGGGTCAACCTCATCATCGTCAGCATCGTCTCCAAGTAGAGGTGGAGGGGGTGCGCCATCAATCCTCCCCCGCTCAAAATCACGCATCTCTGTTGCGTGGTCCAAGAGGTAGCGGCGAAGAAGATCGGCATCCAAACCTTGCAGCTCCAACTCGAGCACCCAAGAGTCATCCGAAGGGGGGCGGTCACGCCAACGGATGAGGAAGCGGCGGGTGTCGCCATCAGCAGTGGTAACATGCTCAGCAGCAAGTATCATCTCTGGAGTGGAAAATGTCTGTGGGAACCTGGGGAACATATTAGCAGTAGGCAAGAAAGAAGGCAACGTACCATCCGATGATATACCTGTGGGGACCGTAAGAGAGAGATCATCCGTTCTACCACTCCCCAACCCATGAGAATTTAAAGTGGGAGAAGAGGACGACAAAGAAATCAACTCTTGTGGTGGCGACACAAATATCGTTAAATCCGAAACGTTAAAAATGGGGGAGATACCCCAATCAGCAGGCAAGTCCAAAACGAAAGCGTTGTCACCTAACTTCTTAATAATCCGAAAAGGGCCGGCGCGCTTTGGTGCTAACTTTTTAACGGTGCTAGTTGGCAAGCGTTCGGGAACTAAACGGACTAAAACTAGATCGCCAATTTTAAAGTTTGATACTCTCCTATGTAAATTAGCGTGCGCCTGATAAGAGTCGTATTGTGACGTCAAAGTGGCCCGTATACGTGCATGTAGATCATGGATGTGTTGGGCAAAGGATTGTGCAAATTGACTTGCTTTGTACGTTGGAGGCAACGACACCAAGTCAAGCGGCACAGGAGCTTTATAACCGTGGACAATCTCATTCGGAGACATACCCGTAGACCTATTTTTGGAATTATTGTAGGCTAATTGGGCGTGGGGTAAGAGAAGATCCCAAGTGCCTAAATGATCGCTCACGAGGCATCTTAACAAATTCCCTAAACTCCGATTAACTACTTCCGTCTGCCCATCCGTTTGGGTATGATAGGCGGAGGAAAACAATAACTTTGTTCCCATTAATATCCATAACGTTTTCCAAAAATAACTAGTGAATTTTACGTCTCTATCCGAAACTATGGTCTTTGGCACTCCGCGGTGACTAACGACTTCTTTAAAATATAGTTTAGCGACATGAGACGCATCGTTTGTTCTACTGCACGGGATGAAATAAGCCATCTTGGAAAATCTATCCACAACTACAAAAACGGAATCATGACGGCGTTGGGTAGGGGGAAGGCCTAATACAAAGTCCATACTAACATCTACCCAAGGCATGGAGGGAATAGGCAAGGGTGTATATAATCCTACATTGGTTTTACCACCCTTAGAAACCTGACACGTTCGGCAGCTACTCACTACTCCTCCTACCATAGCCTTAAGTTTTGGCCAATAAAACTTCTCTTCGACTAATATAATCGTCTTATCTCTACCAAAGTGACCACTCAACCCTCCACTATGCAATTCCCAAATGATATGTAATCGTAGTGATGACTGTGGAATACATAGCTTCCCGCTCCTAAACAGGTATCCGTCCTTAATGACGTATGTAGATATCGTCGTGGGGGAACTATCCTGGGCTGATAAATAGACGTCTTGGAAGTCAGGACACGTAGCATACTCATCCTTAACCCGCTCAAATCCTATAACATGTACCTCCATAGAAGTGAGTAAAAGCGTAAGACGACTAAGGGCGTCAGCGACTCGGTTATCAGCTCCTTTAAGATGTTTGAGGTTAAATGTATAACCTTGTAGGAATGCTACCCACTTAGCGTGTCTTGGGCTGATTTTATGCTGTCCGTTAATGAAACGCAAGGCCTCATGATCGGAGAGGATCACGAACTCCTTGGAGAGGAGATAGTGCCTCCAATGGTGTAGACATCAGACTACAACATAGAACTCCCTATCGTAATTGGAATAATTCAACTTGGGGCCCGACAACTTCTCGCTAAAGTAGCTAACGGGATGGCCTTCTTGGCTCAAGACACCTCCAATCCCAACCCCTGAAGCATCACATGTGAGCTCAAAGACTTTAGAAAAGTCGGGTAGACGTAAGACAGGTGCCTCAGTCATGAGCTTCATTATTCGTACCAAAGCATAGGTGGCGGACTTCGTCCACGTAAACTCTCCCTTCTTCATACAGTCCGTGATAGGCGCCATAATACTACTGAAGTCTCGTATGAAACGACGATAAAACGTGGCTAACCCATGGAAACTACGTACCTCACGTAGGGTGGTTGGCACGGGCCAGTCCTTAATGACCTGAACCTTGCCCGGATCAACTCGAATACCCTGTGAACCGACTATATAACCTAAGAACTCTACCTCCGAGGCATTGAAAGTGCATTTCTTAAGATTGAGAAATAAGGTCTCTTTTCGCAGGGTGGAAAGGATCACTCTCATGTGGGAGATGTTCTCGGTAGTAGAGGTGCTATAAATCAGTATATCGTCAAAGTAGACGACAACGAACTTCCCCATGAATGGCTGAAAGACATGTGTCATCATCCGGGAGAAGGTACTAGGGGCATTGGATAACCCAAAGGGCATCACAAGCCATTCGTACAGTCCATCCTTCGACTTAAATGCTGTCTTCCACTCATCGCCCTCTCGTATCCTAATCTGGTGATAGCCACTCCGAAGATCTAATTTGGAGAATACGGTGGCCCCAGACAAGACATCCAACAAATCATCTAGGCGGGGAATGGGAAACCTATACTTGATGGTGATCTTGTTGATAGCCTGGCTATCAACGCACATCCTCCACGTACCATCCTTCTTGGGGGCAAGAAGGGCTGGCACCGCGCATGGGCTCATACTAGTCCTGATGAAACCTTTCTCTAGCAAGCCCTCTATCTAGGACTGCAACTCCAGGTGAGCTGCGGGGTGGAGTCGATAATGGGGCTGATTTGGCAAGGAAGACCTCGCGATGAGGTCTATCGCATGCTGAATATTTCTAAGCGGGGGCAACGTGGACGGTAGCTCATCCGGGTACACGTCCCTATATTCTTCCAATAGTACCCGTAACTCACTAGGTAACTCATCCAAAATGCTAGAATCGGGCTTCGCACTTAGGAGGACTAGCGCATACATAATTCCATCAAGGAACGGATCTCTCTCAAACTCTTTCTTACCAACTAGATTCAATGCTTTCCGTTCTACCGGGATAGTGGTGTCCTTAGCCAAGACTACGGGCTCCTTTGGGATGGTCAATCTCAAGGTGACGGTTTTGCCATTGAATTTGAATTCATATGTGTTGGCTCTACCAAAATGAGTAACATCATGGTCATATAGCCAAGGGCGGCCTAACAACACATGACAAGCGTCCATCGGAAGGACATCACACCACACCTCATCAACGTAGGATTTGAATGAGAGTGGGACCAGGCATTGCTTGGTAACGGGTACAGAGATCTTGTTGATCCAAGCGACCTTATATGGGGTCGGGTGTGGTTCCGTGGTCAAGGACATACGTGCTATGGCGTTCTCAGATACAACGTTCACATAGCTACCACTATCAACAATCAGCTTGCAGAGTTTCTCGCCACTCTTAAAAATCAGGGAAAATATGCTCGTCCTTTTCCATTCATCTAATGGTCGAGGGGTGGCCAAGATACAACGCATCACCATAAGGGGGTGATCGTCCTCTAAGTCACTTGGGACCCCTTCCGGGTCGCTTTCCTCAGCAGCCTCATAAACATAATCCGCAAGATCGGTCGTCGACTCTAATAGGGCTATGGCTTTAGTCTTCGTTGGGCATTCGAAGGCATAATGACCTTGAATGCCGCAGGAATAGCATGTGGCGTTAGTCTTGCTAACCTTTCCGATTGGAATGTGTTCACTCACGGGGTTCTTGGTGTTCCTAGCCGTGATCACGACAGACTTGGACTCGGCCGACCGGTACTTCCCCTTATCTTGATAGGTGGAGGAAGATGCTCCGGTAGAGGATTTTCCTTTCGCATGAGAATAACGGGAGTGAGCCTTAGAGGCTAAGTGTTTTTCAATGTTGAGGGCGGCATTGAATGTGGTGTTCAAATCAGTGTGGCCATAACGCAAGAGCTTCCGCTGAATATCGGGTTGAAGCCCCTTACGAAACCTAGAAAGGGTGACTTCGGGGATCTCCCTCAGGTTACAACGCACCAACCGGTCCTTTAATTCTCCCATGTACTCTGATACAGAATTGGAGCCTTGCCGCAGGGAGGCGAGCTCGTCAAACATTTGTGTCCGATGGTACGCGGGGACGTACTGATCGGTCAGCAAATTCTTCATGACGGTCCATCCAATAATCGGGTCTCCGTCCCCAGTCCCTAGTCTACGCTCTTCATTCAGCTAATAAGTTTTGGCACGACCGGTTAGCTTCATCCTGGCAACTTGGACCTTTTGGGGGTCCGTAAGATGGTGCCAATCATAATAGCATTCCATGTCCACTATCCATGTGAGGAAATTCTGTGGATCTCCCATACCATCGAAAGTGGGGGCATCAATTTTGATGGCCCTTGTAATATCAAACTCTCGCCCGTGGCGATTGCCTCGAGGGGGCACTCGTGGGGAGTCGCCATCCGAATTCGAATCGGAAATATGTTGGCGCCGGTGGGGCAACTCAACATTAGCGGGAGGTGGGGGTGGCCTAACTTGATTTTGTAAAATCTGTGCTAAGGTGGCCCTAAGTTCCATCATATCGTTACGGAGACCTGCTATCGCTTCAGCGTTACGAATTTCGTGCTCGTTCTCAGCCATCCTAGACGTAGACGGTGCCGAATACTCCGTGCCTAGCCTAGTGCGCATGCAAGACCCAGAAAATTATGAAAGATAATTTTTCCTAGGGCTGTAGCTAGAATAAAAAAAAAATTTTTTGACAAGCGTGATGCGAGAAACACGTAGATCGTTAAAATTTTTTTTTTTTGAAATTTTGCTGAAAAATGAAGATATCAGCCCGCTATTTGCAGACCAACTAGACAGAATTACGATGTTCTAATTTGCAGGCAGACTTAACGCGGCCGAATCAAAAAATTTTTTGTTTTAAAGTTGCTGGAAATAAGTGCAGGAAGCTACAGTTTTTTTTTCAGATTTTTTTGACAAGTTTAAAATTTTGACGGATTTACTAAACGCAGACCAAACCGAAATTTCAGATCTTAGAAAATTCAGATCAACCAACGACGAACGCAGAGAGGATGTTTGCAACGTGGGAGTTGAAACGACCGCCTCTGATACCAAATTGATGTAGGGATGTCCGGAATCGGAGACCTCTATGGAAATAATTCACTCCTCGCCCAATATCGTCTTAGAACTATCGCACCTACACAGCACCTATCGCCCACAATATTTCCTCGTCACAAACGCAGCGCATAAAAATAACAAGGAGGATTGGTCGACTCGAAAATAGCGATCGAAATTTGAGTCGGATCGTTCCCCAAATTAACATAAAGATTGCCAACCTTTTTGGGAGCAAAACCAAGGCTATAGGCCAAGATCCGCTCCGGCAAATAGGATCCACCCGATCCGGAAATAAAAAGCCTAGCAACGGCGATTTCGAAATGAAAAGTGCAGCGATTGATTTAACAAAGCAGATAAAACGATTTGCGATCCATCACAACTAATTAGAAGAAATCACACAAGGAGGGATGAGATATTTTACCCAACCGGAGAACTTTCACACAAGATAACTGTGGGAGAATCACTCTCTCCACGGATCCACCGGCGTCACACCGAAGGGCTTGCAACCTTCTTCCACGGAGTCGCACCGAAGGAAGCCGCGCCAGAGTAGCACCGAACGGATGGAGGGAGCAAGGGAGGCCGGCGGCTTCACCCCACAAGCAAAGGGGGGAAAGGGGCGGCGGCTAGGAGGTTTCCTCCTCTTGGCCGAAATTCCTCAAGGGGATTTTAGGGTTCAATTCTTCTCTAATTATCTCATAACAAGGCCTCCTTAAATAGGAGTTACAAACAAGCCTTAACCATTCATGATGGGGATGTAATCTCATCCATCCAAATGGTTAAATGCACACCAAATAAAAATATTGTCCAAATGCAAAAATAAAAAGTGCAATATTGAATATAAAATTATCACTTCAAACTTGGATAATTTTATATTCCTAAAATAGAAATAATAAAGCATGAAAAGGGAAATGTTTTAATGCGGTGCGGCGAATGTTGCGCGCCGCGGGCGGAGGTTGTAACGTAGCCTTCCGCTAGCATCATCGTGATGCCTCACGTCCTTTAGTTGAATCGCCTCAACAACCGGGTCAACCTCATCATCGTCAGCATCGTCTCCAAGTAGAGGTGGAGGGGGTGCGCCATCAATGAATGTCCACTAAGATAACCAAAATAGGAATGATCGTACAAATACACAAAGTACTTGGCCTTATGGCCTTACATGAGTTTATTTTAAATATACAGTATCTTCCAAACACCGACATGCAAGCCGGTCACACATGAGAATAACAAGTAAACATTCACAAAGGACTTCGAGGGCCGGCTCAGCAACAAGGGCTTCAGCCCGCTATTTGCCACTAGGCTTCGCAACACTTGCAAGCAACAATTCACCGCAACGGTGGTAAACAAAAGCAACGGTCAGCTAAAGCTGACCAAATTATAACGACCCCATCCCTTTCTTGGGGTGGTAGTGCTCCTTCCCTTCATTGTATTAGTATAATCCAATGATTAAAGTGAAAGTACAACATTTGCACAGTACACCACAGGTGCAGGCCCGCACGGCCATACATCCCGTGCTCTCAGGGCACTTACTCGGTGAATCTGGTCCGAACCCGGTCCGTTCCGCGGTCCACCACCGCCCCCAGGACTGCAAACAACATGAGCATTAAAGTCCTTTCTACCTAAGCCTAGACTCGCTCTCCAAGCCAACTTTCACTAAACCACTTGGAGTGGGTAAGGTTCCACCCGCTCGTTGCTCACCTCGCCACGACCATTTAGCCATCGGCGCGATCCAAGTTTCCCCCAGTCCCAACATATCGTTCAAATAACCGTACATAACCCTGTTATGTACACGTCTGGCTCCCAGGCCACCGTTTTGGCAGAACTTCGCTTCTGCCCTGATTTCCGGGTGCACCTTGGAGTTAATCCCCAAGGATCCCTGCTGCAATCTACCACGTAGAAAACCCGAAAACATCCATTGGCATGAAGTCTTCTCCGACCATTCATGCATACTGAAACATCACCGATCGAGACCAACTTGTCCGAGTAGGCTTTACACACCATGCCTATGACCGTACTTCGATTCCGGACTCTACATGCAAAACAACGATGACTATTTATGTCTACCTGAAGGAATACCTCGCACTTACCGCTCACTTGCGGGAGGGAGTTTCCTATGCAAAAAGGAAAGGGACTTCACATGTCCAAGAAGATAATCGTTACCCTTGTGGTTATCTTTGGTGCCATGATGGTTTACACAAATAAAAGCACCGCAGTGTCCTCGCCTCCATAGATCTTGACTCGGCTTACGATTTGGGGCTCTGAAGCTCCTTTGGCATCCGGATCTCTCCGTATCCTTCTTCCTTGCTCTCCCCTCTCTCTAAAGCTTTAGAAAGAGATTTATCAAAGTGGAATGTGGGTTTCAAACCCTATTCCCAATCTTAACTCAGTAAGAACAGCCCTTGGCCCTTTGATCCCAAAAGAAGGAAACGAACGGCCACGATTTAAACTTAAAATATATTTCCTGGGCCGAACACGGCTTGTGACACGCCCGTGTCCAAGCACATTTGCCTCAATCGACGTTGAAACCATCGCATCCTAACCAGGACACAGGCTTAGACATGCCCGTATCAAACTTTGATATGCCCGTGTCGATCAGTACACGTCCGTGTTGCGAGGCGTGTTCCTCACTCGACATAGGACCAAATCATCTCGAAAAGGACACGACCATGTGACACTCCCATGTCACATGCCTTGTGCCAGACATGCCGGTGTCCCAGGCCGTGTAACTCACTTGACACATCTCGGCAAACAACCAGAGCAGGACACGACTCTGGACACACCCGTATCTTAGGCCGTGTACTCGACCTACTACAATCGTCAACTGCATCTCGTCGACCACATGGAAAATCGTCCAACCCGAGCATGACACGTCCACTGATACGCCCATGTCCAAGGCCGTGTTACCCGTACCAGGCCCCAAACTTGTCTTAAATGTTGCCCGACCCTCTTTTGAGTTTCGGGGCGTTACATTCTTCTTCCTTAGCTCTTTTCTCTCAAGAGTTTGGATGAAAAGGAAGAGAGAGAGTGAGAAGAAGAGAAATGACTTCTCTTTTCTCCACTCCTCTTCTTTTTTCATCCATATAAAGCAATCACCACAATTTCAGCTGACAAGTCAAACTTAACACTATCGTCTGGGCGATATCGTCGGTAGCCTCTTTGACCCCAGTCAACCATCTCTCTTCAGCCTCCATCCGGTCATCCGACACGTTCCCAGCCATACGTGGCAGCATCGCCCAATGATACTCATTATCGCCACTCTGATAGCTCACGCAACACTTTGTCGAGTGTGTTGAGAGCGTCGAGTGCGTCGAGTGCATCAAGATCGTCGAGTGCGATCGCTATTGCTAGAGATACCCACTGTCGTCCGGCGATAGCCACTTTTAAGTTCTGTTTTCCATTTTTGGGGTGTTACGAACCTCCCCTCATTACAGAAATATTGTCTCGAAATTTTATTCACTTGTAGGAAAAATAGTACAAAACTATTACAACTATACTTTACAAAAAGAACTCGGGAAATTCATTTCGCATGGTTTGCTCACGCTCCCATGTAAATTCTTCAAGGACACAGTTGTCCTAATAGACTTTAACCATCCCAATTGCCTTGTTTTGAAGTTGCCTGACCTCCGTATCCTCGATCTCAATGGGTCTAACCTTCGGAGTCAGCCCACTATCGACCGATACTTGATCATTAGCCACTACTTGCGTCGGCTCTTTCAAAGATTTCTGCAGCACCGATATGTAAAACACATCGTGCAAACCACTTAGCTCCACTGAAAGAGCTAATCAATAGACATCTTCTCCAATCTGCTCAACCACATCAAACGGACCAAGATACCTCAGACTCAACTTTTTCAAGTGCCAAATCCTGGACATGCCTTTGAATGGCTTTATCGTCAGATATACCCAATCGCCCACCGCAAACTCCACATTTCGGTGCTTGGCATTGTAATATTTTGCCTGCCTATCCTGGGCTACCAATAGCCGCTCTCGTATAGTGTGTATAGTCAAATTTGCATCTTTGACTCCTCTACGCTTATACAACTTCGATTCGCCAGTTTTTGCCCAAGCTAAAGGAGTACAACACTTCTTATCGTATAAAGATTTGAAGGGCGGCATCTGAATGCTAGCTCTATAGCTGTTATTATAGGTGAACTCGATAATATAGAGAAGGTTCTCCCACCTCTTCCTAAAATCCAAGGCGCACATACTCAGCATATCCTCCATTGTCTTGTTGGTTCTCTTGTTCTAACCATCCATTTGTAGATAAAAGGACACACTGAACTTTTGTTGAGTGCCCAAAAACTAGTGGATTAGACTCCAATCAATCGAAGTAAAGCGCCCATCTTGGTCACTGACGATGCTACGGGGCATACAGTGCAAACGTACTATGTTGTCAACATACAACCTAGCCAATTTTTCCACTGAATCATATTTCTTGTTCGGTATAAAGTGTGATACCTTTGTTAATCGGTCAATGATCACCCACACAACATCATTCTTGCTATGCAATCTCGGTGACCCACGCACGAAATCCATAGAGATATCATCGAACTTCCACACCTGAATTGGTAATGACTTCAGGAAACCTATAGGCTTCTGACATTCTGATTTCACTAAGGCACAAGTCTGAAGACATGTAAAGAGCAATGTTTTTCTTCAAACCCGGCCACCAAAACATCTTTTTCATATCCTTGTATATCTTCGTGCGCCCTTGGTGAATTGAGTACTTCATGAAGTATGCTTCAAACATCAATTAATCTCATAGTTTATCTATATTCGGGATGCACAAACGACAGTCTTTTCTCAAAAGACCGTCATCCAAGGAGAATTGGAAATTTGACCCATCTGCTGCATAGCATTTCGTACTCTCATCGAGTTCTGTTGCTCGCCGAACCATATCCGCAAGGTCATACTGCACCTCCGTCTTGTTCAAGAACGCATTTGTAGTAGAATTCTTATCAACACAAGAAATCTCTAAGGCCTCCAACTCCTAGATCAGACACTCATCTTGTATCTACAACCAATTTTCCTGTACCGGAGTCCGCCGACTCAAGGCATCTGCGACCACATTTCCCTTCCCGAGAGTATAGTGTATCTCGAAGGTGTAGTCTCCGAGGAACTCCATCCACCTCTATTGCGGCATATTTAGATCCTTCAGATCTATTAAGTACTTAAGGCTCTTATGGTTTGTGAAGATGTCAACTTTCATGCAATATAAGTAGTGACGCCACAGCTTAAGTGCAAAAATCACAATCGTAACTCCAACTCGTGGAATGGATAGTTTCGCTCATGCACTTACAACTGGCATGAGCCATAAGCAGCCGAAGCCGCTCCCTGAAGCGTCACTATAAATCTCATAGCCGTCCGTACCACATGGCAAACTCAAGATAGGCGCCATGGTCAAATGACTCTTCAACTCCTCAAAAGCTCGCGCACACTCAGGCATAAAAATCAACTTCTGATCTTTCCTTTTCAGTGTGGTGAGAGGTAAGGCTATCCCCAAAAAGTTCTCTACAAAGCTCTTATAGTAGCCTGCAAGTCCATGGAAACTCCTGACTTCAGCTATAGTGGACAACACAGGCAACTCCCGTATCGCAACTATCTCCGTCGGATCAACCGCAATACCTTCTCCACTAACCACATGGCCAAGAAAAGCCACTAATGACAGCCAAAACTCGCACTTTGAGAACTTAGCATAGAGTTTTTTTATCCTCAGGGTATGCAAAAACATCCACAAGTGATTTGCATGATCTTCTTTTGATTGAGAGTACACCAATATGTCGTCAATAAAGACGATCACAAATAGATCTAAGTACTCGAAAAAGTCCGATGCACCTAGTCCATGAATACCAATGGCGCATTCGTTAGCCCAAACGACATTATATTGAAGTCATAGTGACCGTAGCGTGTACCAACCGCTGTCTTGGGAATGTTATCTTCCCAAATCCTCAACTGGTAATAATCAGACTTTAAATCTAGCTTAGAGTAGACAGTTGAACCCATCAGTTGATCAACCTAGTCATCAATCCATGGAATTAGATACCTGTTTTTCTCTGTCAGCTTGTTTAACTCTCGATAATAAATGCATAGACGCAAGCTTCCATCCTTCTTGTTCACAAAGAGGACCGGTGCAATCCAAGGTGATATACTTGGAGGAATATAGCCATGCTCTAGCAATTCTTGCAATTGAATCTTTAGTTACGTCATCTCCTTTGGTGCTACTCAGTACGGTGAGCGGGCCACAGGTTTCACACCTATTACCAACTCAATAGCAAAGTCAATCTCCCACTGGGGTGGTAAACCAGGGAGATCCTTAGGAATAACATATGTGGACTCCAACACAACAGGAATGTCACTCAAGCTAGGCTTCGGCTCAACAGCCTCCAACAGTGTGAAGAATAACTCTGCGTCCTTCCGAATAGCCTTGACTACCTGGAGAGCAAACATCAATATCTTGCTCGATCCTCGCATAGAAGCGAACTTAGTCTCTCGTTCGGTATTTTGTCGTAATGTGACTTCCTTAGAGTTGCAATCTATATAGGGACGCTGCTCCGAGAGCCAGTTGATGAGTACATATTTTATACTTAATTTCAGACTCATCTAGGCTCATTTGCATGTCTTTGCACTACCATTCAGCGCCATTAGCACTCCTTTTGGTTCGCTACGACATTCCACGTTGTGTGCACTCTTTATTAGCCTATTTCTGTGTGTGTGTGTATTTCCCTCTTGCTGTGCATTTTATTGATATCCGTGACTGCCATGTTCGACAACCCGTCCAGTTTTCCTGCAGGTTCGGGGATCGTGTGGGCGTCCGAGGTAGGACTTTCACCATTTTTGGCAAAGGAGTCAATGGTCGTGCTGTTGATGCAGAAAATGCGCCCTCAAGTTCCTGCAAGAAAGGAAGAAGAGAGAAAGGGACTGCAAGCAACCGCTTACTAACGGACCGAGGGGAAAAGGGAGGCAGCGCAGGATCGAGACCGCGAACGCCTGAGATTTGAGTCCGCAGCCTTTACCCAGTAAATCTCTGGGTCCCCGTCAGCCTGCTTTGAATGCACCACCTCCCTCTATTTATAGATTTGGGAGCTTGCCCGAACGGGCAGGGAAAAAATAACCGACTGCCCGGGGCACAGAGGAGAAATAACGGGCAGTCCGCGAGGCTGGCGGACTGAGCTTGCGGGCTGGGACCTTGGTCATTTTGAGCGACAGTCAGACTTAGGCGCGACTTGGGCGACCTGGGCGATCTGGCTCGCAGTTCGTCGGCTCGAGCACCTGGTATAAAATCGGCGACCTGGGCGGACTGAGACTCTTGAGTCCGGCAGAAAGGGGGGTGGATTGCTTGGCTGGAGATGATGCGGATTCTGGGGTTAACATAATCCCCGCACATTTTTGAGTTTTTGAGAAATTCCGAAAATGTTTTCTTAACCGCCGAGTCCGCAACTATCATGAATGTCGTCTGTGCTATAAATATCGCTGGGAGCCCCGTCATTTGGCATAACTGCTTTCGCGACGGGTCGTTACTCACCACTTGCGGTCTCTACTTTCCAGTCCGGCATGTCAAGGCTTGGATCATTCTTTGGCAGTATGGCCGCGCCGACTGAGAAACCAAAAGCGAGCTCTCGACCTAAGAAGTCGAGCCACCGGAAAGACCAGCCTGGTCGCCATCAAGGAGAAAACTCAGGCAAAAAAGAAACAGATAAGACTGCGAATGCTCCAAACCCTCCGCAGGAGAAGTCGAATCCTCCGTCCGTCTCTGACCTGAACCCCGCGAACTCCTCCGACATGGAGATACATAGGTCACCTTCTGGGACAATTATGCTGCGGATAGACACAGATAAGGAGATTTCATCGCCGAAAACCCAGCCGCAGCCGACCGAGGAGGAGCTTCCCGCAGACGAGTCGATAGGAGAAAGAAATGATGTGGCTGAGGAGCGAGATAAAGAGCTCGCCGAAGCTGCGGCAAAAAGTTCTGCTGAGCAGCAGGCTGAAGACCCTGCACCTTCATTGGCCCTAGTTGTTGCCCCAAGCTCAATTCGCGAACCAGAGCAGGTCGTTATCGTCCTAGACAAGACTCCTGAGAGGAAAAAGAGGAAAAGAGATGGTACTGTCGCGGAGCGAGTAGAGAAGAATCTGAAAGTTAGGAAAGAGAAGAACGTCTCCAAGCGGACTGGAGCTGCGAGCTTGCAACATAAGCCGCGAGAAAAGGAAATCCAAGATGATCTCGTCACCCCCGATCCTCTGCCCGCAGCAGGTGACCCTCCATCCACGCTCAGCTTGTCGACCACTGAAATTCTCGACTCCATAGACAATGATCAGCTTGCGAGTATAAATCGCTCTCTATTGGAGGTGCTGCAGCCTGTTACCGAGACTAGAGAAAAAGCTGCTGACCCTTCTTCTTTTCTTCAAGTCGAAGAGAGGGAGAAGTCCAAGGAGCAGCTCGCCATAATGAAAGCAAAAGTCGAAGCGGTCTCAGAGAAGCAAGCTGCGGATAAGCAGGCTGAGGATCTTCGGATCGCGGTGGAGCTGATACGATCTGGTAAGCTGCGGCCGGCGACTAAGCGGTTTCAGAGCTCGTGGCTGTACCAATCTCCTCCACGAAAGTCGCGGCCAGTCAAGATTATCACAGAAACTAATGACATAGTCGCCTCGAACAGGTCGCTGGCTGAGACAAGAGCGATAGTCCGCCGAGAATGGAGGCGTCGCCTAGAAGCTTTTGACCCGGAACGCGCGAGGCGACCTATCCTTGATAGTCGCCAGATCGCCGCGATGATAACCAAAAGTGAATAAAGAAATTTATTTCACCTTTTTGGGCTTGCTGCGACTTAAATACTGAGGCGATTTTGTTTTCTTTGGTTGCAGTCCAGAGTTCTGCGCCTGACTCCATCGAAGTTGGCGAGATCGTGCCTACGCCGCCAAATGTGTCGGAGGTCGTGGGGCGGACTGTTGCTGAGCTCGCACAGGGGGAGCGACCTGCTCAAGAAAGCGTGCTGTTAGTGAAAAAATATGAAGAAGAATTGTGCAAGCTCCGAACCGATTTGAAGAAAAGCAAAGAGCGGGAGAAGATCCTGGAAGGCGAGGTCGCCAGTCTTTCATCCGCACTTGATGGGGCGAAGAAGGAGCAAAATCGACTGAGCGGAGATGTCAGTCATTACAGGAATAAGTACTTAGCTTTGGCGAGAGAAGGAAAGAAGCGAGTAGGCGAAACCGCTGGGGTGAGGCCGCAAATGTCTCAGCCTGCTGTGGGAGAGGGATCGGCCCCGGTGGTGAGCGGGCAGCCCGCGGTGATCGCAGATCCAAACCCAGCAGTTCAACTAATCCCATTTCCGCGGGTAGCTAGAGATATGGCTCATATGCATCGCACCTTCAACAACATGCACTACCTGGTTTCCGAGCTCTACTGCGAGATCTTGCGAGGAAGCGATCAGGCGGCTTATGTTGGGATGGACGATGAAGAGCGACCTGCCCCGAGAGTCCGCAACAGGCGCTAAAACTTTAATATTTGCTTTGAGCTGTTGTATAATATTATTACTCGAACATTATTGTATGATTGTATGTGTGCTGTGATGCTATTCTGCCTGTGGTATAATATTATTACTATTTTTTTTGAATTTCGCAAGTTATGCGGGCTAACGGCTTGCTTATTTTCGTTCTGAAGAATTGCGATTTCTGCGGACTTCCTGTGAATTCGCATATAGTGTTAATTGCGGGGAAACAGGGAAGAAGCAACCTGAGCGGACTGGGCGATCGATCTGGGCGGATTGAAGACTGTCATGTCAGACGATTTTTCTTATAAATAGGGCCTTTATTCTC
Organism: Platanthera zijinensis; assembly: GCA_039513925.1. NCBI lineage: Eukaryota > Viridiplantae > Streptophyta > Magnoliopsida > Asparagales > Orchidaceae > Platanthera > Platanthera zijinensis. The sequence goes on from CM077078.1 coordinate 206,182,280, forward strand.
TTTTTGTATAGGAAACAGTCGGAGCTGAAGCCCTGCGGCCTGAAAGCATGGTATCCGCACGCACTGACGCCGCAGCCGCCTTCCATTCTGCCGAACATAAAAGGAGCAGGCTGACCGAAGACGATCTGGAGGCTTTCCGGGAGGTGCATATGGCGGGCTCGCCCGTACTCGCGCGGCTCCCCGAACACCACGAGCGACTGAACTTCTCGACTGCCACCCAGCTCGCGGTGCCCATAGATCATTTTGACTGCGGATTTAAATTCCCCCTGCTCTGGGAGATCGCGGAGATCTTTGAGCATTATGGGGTGGTCCCGGGCCAGCTCGCCCCGAATAGCGTGGTGGCCATCTGCAGCTTCATCGCCTACCTGCGGGCTGAGAGGGTAGAATTTTCCTTGAAGGTTTTCAGGAAAATCTTTTCTGTCCGCGCCATCACTCCAACAGGAGACCGCCAGTACAAAGGTATCATTTACTTCTACTGTAGGGGGATGAAAGTTGTGGGTCTGCCGAATAAGATCCACAACTGGACCTCGAGATATCTCATCTTTGAAGGCGACCTGGGGGTCCTCCACACCAATCCGCAGCCGCGCCTAGATGCTGACTTCAAGAGCGTGCGGCTGAACGACGCCGAGGCTGCCATCGTGACATTCCTTGCTGGAGCGAGGCTGGATGTCGACTATTACATCCCGCAGCTGCCAGGGCTGGATACTGTTAGCCGTCAAGAGAGTAAGCCTTGCGACCTTTGCCTGTATCCGCAACAACCTTGGAGTTTTTGCTAACTTCTTCCCCTTGCAGCGACTTTGACGGTGCCCGTCAATCTGCCGTTTGCGCCGGCCGGGCAAACTCCTACACAAGGAGAAAAAAGAAAAGAACTCGCGAAGAAGAGAAAGGAAGATGGAGATCTGGCCGCGAGTTACTCTTCCGACGACAGCTTCAATATCGCGGGCTTCGGCGAGAAGCAGAAAGATCTAAGGGGCAATCCCATGATTCACTGGCATGAGAAGAAAAAATATGTCCGCTTATCAACGGCTCTTCCCTCCTGGAGGAATCCACGCCCTTCTCGCCATGCCCATGTCGCCTTGTCCGCCTTGTACGGGAAGCAAAATCTTCGTGAACTTCAAGGTGTGGCGCCTGACGTCCTCCCCCTTCTCGCCGCGCAAGCCAGTGCGAACTCCGCCGTTACCAACCATTTCCTAGGCAGGCTCACGCGCGAGCTGCTTAGGGACAATGAGCGGTATAAGCAAGAAAACCATTCGCTGAAGGAGAGGAATAAGCGACTTGGTGTGAAAGTTAATCAATACAGAGAGGAAAAGGCCGTAAGTGTTTAGTCAATCGTCGTTAATCTTGTCCATCTTTCGCGGACTGACGTTTTGACTTCTTTTACAGATCGCATACGAGGTGACCAACCCGGACTTCCAACAGGCTATGTTTCCTTTTGTAAGGGAAAGTGTGGAGGTCGCGATTGAGCGCATCATCAGCGAAGGGTATACGAAGGCTGGAGTAAACTCTATCCCTTTTCTGAAGCTTTTCCCAGAGCTAAAGGAGAAGGTTGCCGAGTTCGAGCAAGCCGCCAGGGAAAAGGCGGTTGCTGGAGATGACGAGGAGTCCGCTGGTGAGGAAGCAGATGAAGATGCGGCCTCCAGTCAGCAGCAAGGAGGTCAATCGGGTCGATCCGCTGACTCCGGCTCTGATGAGAGCAGCATGCGGACGGAGCCCTCAGCCGCTTCTCACTCTGATGACAGCAGCAGCAGCAACTCAGGCAGTTATTCGCCTATAGTGGACGTAGACGGGTCGAGCCCGGTGAATCCTGCGGATAAAAAACAGAGGATAGAATAGGAATGTATTGTAATAAATTTTTGTTTTACTTTAACGTAAATGCGGGATGGGCGGACTCTGCGCGAATCCGCCAAGACTTGTAAATATTTTTCTGACTGAATAGAAAGGATATTTTTGATCTATGTTCTGCTTTCTCCTTTGTTTATCTTCAGAGGTCGAATCTTTATATATAAATGTCATTTCCTTGATGCATGTTTAGAGCTTGTCGGATTTGTGTGATCACAGCTTGCTGTAATTATGAGAATATTCCAAGCGAAGAGAGCGTGCAAAGCGGACTGGGACGAGTTCGGTTTGCAGCCCGCGCTTGCAGAACAGCCGAGAACTACTGTTAAATATGGATAAGCGAACTAGGCGGACTAGCGTCACCGTCCGCGGATACTTGCAATTGAATTTTTTCCAAATAATTACTATAATTTGAACGAATCCTGCAGATAAATTAGAAAACCGAAAACCGACAGCGATTTATAATTATCGGAAATGACATGATTCATCACCAAGCGGGTAAGTGCGACCGGAGCAGCATTGCTTCCCTGATAGGATCATTACCGGAATCTACCATCGGCGGACTGAGCGGATATAATAAGCGGAGTCCGCACTTCAGCAATATCAGAAATAACCTGTAATTTATAATCAAGTGGGTAGGTGCGGCCGGAGCTGCATTGCTTCCCTCACAGGATTATAAACTATGGAAATCAACCATCGGCGGACTGAGCAGATATAATAAGCGGAGTCCGCACTTCAGCAATATTAGAAATAACCTGTAATTTATAATCAAGTGGGTAGGTGCGGCCGGAGCTGCATTGCTTCCCTCACAGGATTATAAACTATGGAAATCAACCATCGGCGGACTGAGCGGATATAATAAGCGGAGTCCGCACTTTGCTGACCATAAGTTGACAAGATCATCAAGCCTTCGCCTGGGAACACCGCATACCACATTGCTTTGTTGGCGGTTGAAAATATTAGTTTTATTGGTAAAAAAGGGCACACCGCTCTCTTGCCTGGGATTTAGACCGATTTGATCAATTGGGCAGGTGCATGCGGGATGCATTGCTTTCCTCAATGGATCAACTAGATCGTGAGCTCCCTGCAGGCACCGCTTGAGAGTACCAAAGAGTGTTCGAAGGTACGATCCTTGATGATCTATGGGCAGGTGTCAGGTGACATTGCTTTCCTCAATGAGACCATCAAGGTGCACGCTATCCCACGAAGCTTAGTAGAGCTGTCAACCACCCCGCCCCTCCAAAAATGCAGTGGTGGAGTCAGGTACTAGCCGGGATCCAAAATCCAGTAACCCGCCGCGCAAGAATCGGCAAGCCCCCACTACACGGTGCGAAATCTCCCCGCAACACGTGGTCATCGTGGTGTTACGCTAATGACAACAACTCTTGGGGGGATCCAAGCTGGACTTGGCGATGTCTCTTGGTTTGGTGATTTTTGTTGAATTTTAAACAAAGGAGAATAATTATGCCATATAGAAAAGATCATGGAGCCAGAATTTCTTTATGAATATAATTGCCAGAAATGATCAACAAGTTCGCTTAAGCATAAAAACGCTTCAGATCATTGCCATTCCAAGTATGAGGTACATCTTCTCCGTCACAGGTGTGTAGTTGGTATGCCCCATTTCTCAGAACTTTCTTAATGATAAATGGTCCACTCCAATTTGGGTTTAGTTTGCCCACGGAGCCAGTTCTGGCTGCTGCATCTACCTTTTTAAGGACGAGATCACCCACTGAGAAATGTTTGACCCTGATATTTTTGTCAAAATATCTTGCCATTCTTCGCTTGACTTCCTCTTGTCTGACGATGGCTTCATCCCGCAGCTCTTCGATTTGGTCCAGGCTAAGTTTTACATTCTCATCGTTAATTTCAAGCCAATCTTCCCAGCTTTGTCTGGCCAATAATACCCTCGGAGATGGAACCTCAAATTCTACTGGGATGAGAGCTTCCGAACCATGAGACAACTTGAAAGGAGTTTCCCCGGTAGCTGTGGAAGGGGTCGTCCTGAGGGTCCATAGAACCGAAGGAAGTTCTTCTACCCAGTTCCCTCTCAGATTTTGTACTTTCTTCTTCAGCAAATTATGTATCTGTTTGTTCGCAGCTTCCACTTGGCCATTACTCCTTGGATGGTGAACTGATGAAAATCTCAGTTCTATGCCGATTTGCTTACAAAAGTTCTTCATTTCTTCATTGTTGAATTGTGGCCCGTTATCTGTAATTATTGCCATTGGGATGCCGTGTCTGCATATTATCTCCCCCCATAAAAAATTTTTTACCACCTGGGTTGTAGTTTTCGCTAGCGCCTTTGCCTCGATCCATTTGCTAAAATAATCAATCATGACTAAAATAAAGCGTCGCTGTCCACTTGCCATGGGAAATGGTCCGAGGAGATCCATCCCCCACACCGCAAAAGGCCATGGTGTGGAAATTGACAAAAGTCGCTGCGAGGGTTGGAGTTGCAGAGGAGCAAATTTTTGACATTGGACACACTTCCTTGCGTATAACTCAGAATCTTGCCTCATCGTGGGCCAGAAATACCCTTGTCGCAATATTCTTTTCTCTAAAGTTCTAGCCCCTGAATGGCTGCCACACTCCCCAGAGTGAACCTCTTGGAGTACTGTGGGAACTTCTTCTTCAGACACACACCTTGCCATTGGGGAGAGAAAAGTCTTTCTATAGAGGACCCCGGAGATAAGCTTGTAATTTGCTGCCTTCATCCTAAATCTTCTCCTATCTTTCAAAGCTTGCGGCCATTCCCCTGTCGAAAGATATGATTTGAATGGGTCCATCCAGGAGGGTCGCTGCTCTATTTGCATCAATTCTCCTTCTCCTACAGCCGGATAGAAAAGTTCTGACGTTATTTCCCCGGAAGAGAGGCCAAACTTTGCTAGCTCATCTGCTTCAGCATTGTGCACTCTTGAGACATACTCAATGGTGAAGCTTCTGAATCTCCCAATCTCTGCCTTTACCAACATTAAGTACTTCTTTAGGATGGGCTCTTTGGTTTCGAAATTCCCCAATACTTGGGACGCCATTACTAATGAGTCGGTTTTAACATGCGCATAGTCTATTCCCAATTCTTTTGCGAATCGCAGGCCTGCTAGGAGTGCTTCATACTCCGCTTGATTATTGGTGGCTGGGAAAGAGAGCTTCACGGCCTGTTTTAATTTGACCCCGTTGGGATTAATGAGAACTACCCCTGCTCCTGAAGAGTTTTTGCCCGAAGCTCCATCTACATAGATTGTCCATGCTAGCGGAGATCGATCAGCTTGATCAGTATTTGACTCAGTCGTGTCTATCAAGAAATCTGCTAGTACTTGTGCCTTGATAGCTGTTCGAGGCATATATGAAATATCGAACTCACTGAGTTCAATTGCCCATTTGGCCAGTCTCCCGGAATGCTCCGGTTTCTCAAGAATGTTCTTTAATGGCTGATCTGTAATCACTCTAATTGAATGTGCTTGGAAGTATGGGCGGAGCCTTCTGGCAGACATTACCAATGCCAACGCAAGCTTCTCAAGAATCGAGTACCGGGTTTCAGCATCCTTCAATATGTGGCTGACATAATACACCGGATATTGCCTCCTTCCTTCTTCTCTGACAAGAACCGAACTTATGGCTTCCAAGCCCACTCCTAGATATATGAATAGCATTTCTCCCGCGCGAGGGCTCTGAAGCAAAGGGGTGGAAATGAGTTGCTTTTTAAGCTGTTCAAAAGCTTCTATGCATTCTTTGGTCCATTCAAACTTAGACCCTCCGCGAAGAGTCTTGAAAAACGAGGCACTCTTGTCTCCTACTCTGGAGATAAATCTCCCAAGACCTGCAAGCCTTCCCCCTAATTGCTGGACTTCTCTTGGGGAACGAGGTGATGGCATATTGAGAATCGCCTTAATTTTATCTGGATTAGGAGCAAGCCCCTCAGGGGTAAGAAGATGACCGAGGAATTTTCCTTTATTTGCCCCAAAGACACATTTTAACGGATTCAACTTCATGCTATATTTTCGCAAAGTAGAAAATGTTTCTGTAAGGTCTTGTAAATGCAAAGCGAAGGTTTTGCTTTTAATGAGAAGATCGTCGACGTATACTTCAAGATTTTTCCCTTTTTGCTCTCTAAATACCGAGTCCATCATGCGTTGGTAGGTAGCGCCTGCATTTTTTAACCCAAAGGGCATTACCAGATAACAATAACAGCCATCGTTTGTGATAAAGGATGTATGGGGGATGTCAGGCTTATGCATTCTAATCTGGTGATAACCAGAAAACGCATCTAAAAAACTCATAAAAGAGTATCCAACCGCAGAATCTACTAATGCATCTATTCGAGGCAGCGGGTAACAATCTTTTGGGCATGCTTTATTTAACTTGGTAAAATCAACGCACATCCTCCACTTTCCTCCTGGTTTTTTTACCATTACAACGTTTGACACCCAATCTGGGTACTGGATTTCACGAATGAAATTGGCTTTCAGAAGCTTAGCGACCTCTTCCCTGATTGGCTCGGCTAGCTTCGTGGCCACCTCCCGCTTCTTCTGTTGAACAGGTTTGAAACTGGGGGCGATATTGAGGTGATGGCAAGCTATATCAGGGTCCACTCCCGGCATGTCTTCTGCAGCCCAAGCAAAAACATCCAGGTTCTTCAACAAGCATGCGATCAGCCTTCTTTTTTCGCCTTCGGAGAGCTCCGAGTTGATTGTAAGCTCTCTTACTTCGCCCACTCCAATTGGGACCCCTTGGGTTGCTTGAGCAGGCTCTAGATGAACTCCTTCCGGGGCTTCCTTCTGTCCTTCAACCTCTTCTTGGGGGGCTCTCTCTTCTGAGGCAGCGACTAGAGTCGCTCGGGGAAGCGTTTGTTCAATTGCGTTGACTGCTTTGACGTAGCATTCTCGCGCCTCTCTTGGGTTGCTTCTAACCCGGTACTGTTTCCCTCCTGCCGAAAATTTTATCGCCAAGTGATAGGTGGAAACTATTGCGCGGTATTCGTTAAGAAGAGGTCTCCCAAAGATGGCACAATAACTGCTTGCCGCGTCAACTATCACGAATGTGATGAGTTTTGAGACTCCACCGAGCGTTACTGAGAGCTTGACACTTCCTTCAACCTCTTTCTTCTCACCTGCGAAGCCATACAGCGGTCCTTCGGTGGAGAGTAAAGTCTTTTCGGACCTTAGTGCCTCATAAGCGTTTTTGAATATAAGGTTGACTGAACTCCCCGTGTCGACCAAAATTCTTGGGACCGTATAGTTCTCAATGATTGCCTTGATCACGACTGCGTCGTTGAACGGGTTGGCTACCTTTGGGAGGTCATCTGGACCAAAGACAACAACTTCCGCCGGGGGAGCTGTAGAATTCATGGCCACCTCGTGCCGTGAGATCCTTGCCAAGGAAGACTTGCGGCTTGACTCCGCACCTGCTCCTCCATGGATGCAAAAGAGATCCCCGAGGGCACCTACGTCGTTCGCATCGACGTTCTCTCCTATCTTGATATTGCCATAGTATCCCGTTCTCCCAAAATCTCCGTCTTCCCAAGAGACTTCGACTACTTCTTTGCCCTTAGAGGTAGATGGCCTCAATGAGGCCTCCTTCGCTCCGAGGCCCTTCATCTTTCCCGCAGCAAGCAGTCTCTCCACGAGCTGTCGGAGAGCTCTGCAATCTTCAGTTGGATGCCCCTTTTCTTTATGGAATGCGCAGAAAAGGTCTGTGTTTCGAGTCTTTCCCTCTACTTTTTGGAAATCCTTCTTTGGTTCAGCTTTCTTTTGCAGGACCTGGAGAACTTCATCTATTGTCAAGCCCATGGCAGCAAGCTCTTCCAAGGGCTCACGGTTCTGTTGGTCATCTGAAGATGAGCTATCTCGAATTTGAAGGACAGGCAAGATTTGAGGAGCAATTGGGACAGGGGGAGCGGCCAGCGGTGGCTTTTGCTCATGAAAATGTTGATGATTTTGATAAGGCCGTTTGTGTCGGAAATTTCTTCCCCTATGCGCGGGAGGCTGATACTCTGGTAAGGGAGGCTTGGATGATCGATTGGCTGTATGGGAATTGGTGACGTCTCTTTTTTCCGCCTTTGCAGTTAAATTGGATATATATGAAGGGTTAGCGCTCTCCCCTTCTATGAAGGTGTTGGCTAAGGCTATTAGATCTTGGAATGTGGCCGGATCCTTGGTGGTTGCCTCAAACTTCAACGGTCCCTCCTTGAGTCCGTTAATTAGAGCAATCTTATAAAACTCGGGGTCTACATTCCTGACTCCCAGCTTTTCTCTCTGGAAGCGATCCACGAACTGCGCCACCGACTCATTGTCTGCTTGTTTGATCTTAAAGAGGGTAGCCGGCCCACTCTTCCTCTTCCTGGAAGTGGCAAACCTCAACAGGAGCTCTTGCCGCAACTCAGCAAAACTGGCGATGGATCCGGGATACAGTTCATGAAACCATTCTCGGGCCTGGCCGTCGAAAGTAGTCACCAAGAACTTGCATTTCAAGCCATCTGTCAAACACCTCATCGCTACTGCATCCTCAAAAGCCTGGAGATGTGCGACGGGATCCGTGTCCCCAGTGTAAAATGGAATGCGAGGTTCCCTGAAGTTGCTAGGAGCTTGCTCTTGACGGATCTTATCAACAAAAGGAGACTCCCCGAATTGGGCTATAGCCGAAGTCGCAGGAGGTCGCACGGCCTGATTATCTTCCGCAAAATTAAGTCGGCGGGCTGGACTTCCCTGGGCCGCTTCGCGGAAAAAGTCCATGAGTGCAGCGAGCTCGTCGGTTTGAGGCTTTGGTAGGACTGCGGGCTGGACGGACGAGCCTGCGAGTGGTGGCGTCGCAGTTCGCGCTTGGCGGACTGGGGTATTGCGGACTGGCTCCTGCTCAACGGCCGCCCTAGGTTGATCGAGTCGCTAAGTGATCGCGATCAAAGCCTGGCTGATCGCGTCAAGGCGCTGATCGGTCTCCCTCCGGGACTGCTCGGCTTCTCTCCTGGAACGGTCGAGCGCATCCCACAGGTCGCTTGAGGAGCTTGAGCGACCTGAGCGGGCATGATAATGGGTCGATCGACGATCCGACATCTTGGTCCGAGAACTTCAGCGATAGCTTCAATCTGAAGGTCGCGTGTTGATGTTGATGCAGAAAATGCGCCCTCAAGTTCCTGCAAGAAAGGAAGAAGAGAGAAAGGGACTGCAAGCAACCGCTTACTAACGGACCGAGGGGAAAAGGGAGGCAGCGCAAGATCGAGACCGCGAACGCCTGAGATTTGAGTCCGCAGCCTTTACCCAGTAAATCTCTGGGTCCCCGTCAGCCTGCTTTGAATGCACCACCTCCCCCTATTTATAGATTTGGGAGCTTGCCCGAACGGGCAGGGAAAAAATAACCGACTGCCCGGGGCATAGAGGAGAAAGAACGGGCAGTCCGCGAGGCTGGCGGACTGAGCTTGCGGGCTGGGACCTTGGTCATTTTGAGCGACAGTCAGACTTAGGCGCGACTTGGGCGACCTGGGCGATCTGGCTCGCAGTTCGTCGGCTCGAGCACCTGGTATAAAATCGGCGACCTGGGCGGACTGAGACTCTTGAGTCCGGCAGAAAGGGGGGTGGAATGCTTGGCTGGAGATGATGCGGATTCTGGGGTTAACACGTGCATTTTTACCCACCCACGACCATCGACCTCTTTGGCACACGATCATCGGTCGTGCGCAGTCTTGCCCTCTTTTCGAAAGTTCTGTCCTGCCATATTGCACGATCACCTGCTATACCGCGCACGATCACTGCTCGTGCGTTGCCGATCGTGCGCAGTCATGACCTCTTTTGTGCAAGTTCTGCCGCCATATCGCACGGTCACATGCCATATCGCGCACGACCACTGGTCGTGCGCCTGTGATCATGCGCAGTATTTAATTCTGTTTTCTATAAATAGCGCAGGTCTCGCCCTAATTGAGGGGAGCCCGATTTTTCCGCCGTTTTTCGTCCCCGACGAAGGGTTCCGCCATTTCCCTTTATCCTCCACCTTAGGGAGGGGTTCCGGGCAAGCTTTCTCCGCCAATAAAAGCCAGAGCACCCCCTCGGCCTCCTCCATCATCTCTTGGGCTTATTTCAAGCTTCAACGCCATGGCCATCAAGCAAAGGGAAGCTTGCAACTTTCTTCCGCTATCGTGAGACGAAGAAGACGGGCCATTGGAAAGTGGTGACAACCCTTCTCTACCCCGGACACAGTTGAGGACCGAGCTTGGGCGCGGATTGACAACCCGACGACTCCAACCGTGAATCCTTAATGAGGCTTCGGATTCGGTCGATCTCTTACCTTGTTCTTCCTTTATTGTTGTTTATGTGCTGTTGTAAACTTCATTTATTGATGATGTGTGTTTATTTGTAAAACGCTTGTGCTAAATCATGTCTATGTGATTTGTATTTTCGTTATTTATTGCTTGAGGTGCGCCATATTCCGTCCACCACCATCCATCCTTGCCGCACTAGCAATTGCTAGTGGCGTGTGTAGCGAAGAGGTGCTTACGACCCTCATTCCGCCGTTCTCTCCTCCTCATCCGCTAGCCTACTCGCCCATCCGCCTAGCGATTCGGTGCATAGCGGCCCGACTAGTCTTCATCCCGCCAAGCGAAGCTTTGCATAGCGGCATTGCATAGGAGTAGTTGATAGATTTTTACTTTATTTTCCACAACCATCAAAACCCCCATTTCATTACCTCCGACCCGAGGACTTCAATCTCAAGTCCTCCTTGAAATTAACTCCACCTTACTGTGTTCCTTGTGAGATCGATACTTGGGAAAACTCGCCCATTTTATATTACTTGTGCGACCGGTTCACTGCCGTGATCTTCTTGCATCAAGTTTTATGCGCCATTGCCGGGGAACACAGTCGTGTGAGTTTTTGGAGAGGGAGATTATAGATTGAAGCCCTTTTCCATCTGTTCATTCCATGTTTTATTTTTCTTTGCTTTAGTTTTATAATTTGTTGCTTATTTTTCTTTATTCCTTTTCTAATTTTGATATTTTAGTAGCAGGTATTCCTTTTTATTTATCTGCTTGTGTGTAGTTAATTTTTGCTTAGAAAATTCTCGTGGTGAATTCTTTCTTGCTGCACCATGTATTCTTATGCGAATATCCGTTGCCGTTGGTGCGGGGATTATAGGCATAGCAGTGATGAGTGCCCCACTGAAGAATGGGAGCATAATTCTCGTGGTTCAGTGTATGGAGCACCGTTGTCTTATGGTACTTCATACACCGTACCCCAGTCTTATGGTCACTACTCTTCTCCGCCTTCACCTTTTTCATATTCCTCTTTGGTCCCACCTGGACCAAAGAGTAATGGAAAACGGTGTGTGTTGTCGTAGCACCGACCATGTGTTGAAAGATTGCGCAGAATTTCAGCGCCAGTTGGAGGCGGATGATGAGCCGGATATCCGGATTGTCTCATCCACCTCTCAAAGTGCTGCTCCTTCTGATTCTGATGATGTATCCGCAGTACCACCTTGTCTATGGGGGACTGCTGTGGATACACCCATCAGACTTTCTACTGATTGATGTGACGATATTGCGGTACCGTCGCCCTCTATACCTTCTTCCCCTCTTCTTGATTCACCCTCGGAGGAACCTGCACCTACTTTCTCTGATGTTGTTGTTCCTCCGCTTTCTTTGCAAGAATCATCTACTCCTCTTTTTAGTGAGTTGGTTAATGACGTTGTGCCCTTTGGAGATTGGGAATATGAGGATGCGCCATGGTGTGACGAGGACATTATTCTCTTTAATGGAGAGTATTACGTCTTGGAACATAATGCCGCACCGAGGTGTGTTGATCAGGAGATCCTTGCTGATGAGGAAGTTTCCACTTCCTTGTTGGATGATTGGATCCAAACCACCACCGAGGACCTCCTATTCTCAGATCCCCATCGTCATGAATCATATGACGCCAACGATGATCATTGTTCGGAGCCTGCTGGGAGTGAGACCGGGACCACTCCCCCCGATTAGTTCCTTATGTTCTTCGTCTCCTTTATTTCTTGATCCCCTTTCTCTATCTGAGCCTATGCGGGTTGAATCCCCGTGGGTGAGCTTGGGTGACGATGAGCCTTGTGCTCAGGCTGACGACGGGTGTTTCAGCTTGTGTGAGGAGTTTCCTACTCCTTTTGCAGTTGAAGCCTCTACCTTCACCTTCGCCCCTAGCGAACTTGCGGTGGATGATACCTTGCTAGGCAAGGATTTGTTTTGTGGTGCGATGAGTGAGGACCAGTGCTCCTCCTCATCTTACTTCCTATTTCCTCTACCTGTGCGTCGCAGGTATTATTACTCAGGTAGAGGGGTAACTGCTCTTTCTCCGTATCGGTACCTATTACCGACACGGATATTAGGCCAGTTACCTGTGCATTTTTCTTTTCATAGGCCCATTAGCTAGAACTGTTTAGAATTTAATAAGTCGTGCTGGGATGACAATAACCCCAGTACTTATCTTTCATTTTTTGCATTTTTATTTCCATGTCTATTTTATTTTAGCATTTCTTTTTGTATATTTTTCTTTTGCTTTTGCGGAGCTCACCCCTGCAGGTATTTTTGGCAACTTTGTGTTGGCGGGGTTGTGATTCTTCGTATGGCGAGCCTGTTTCAGCTTTTCATGCGTCTTCTGGTATGCTCACTAGCTGAGCATTGGGTAACCTCTTCCCTTAGCCCTTTATGATTTTAATTTCAATATCATTTGTTGTTTAGTCTAAGTCTAGGGGAGAGCTAGCTTGTTGTTGCCTTTTGCACGTGCACATTGCTTGCGCATACTAGAAGCTTTTGTAGTTTTATTTTATTTAGTTTATTACATTGCACACCACTGCACCCACATGAGTGCGTGCTTAGCTGTTAGCGTGCCGCGAGTTAAACTCATTTCTTTTGTTTGATTTGGAAAAATTATTCTGCTAGTTTAGGATTGCACGATAGAGTAAAATGTTGGCCTTGCTGTGTTCCTAGTCAATTGCTCTCGTTTTGTGTAGAAATATGTGTAGATTTAATTTTTCTGTATGCTTATAGTTTTATATTTTTCTATTTGTGTAAAGACATTTTATTCTACTCAAAAGTTGGTGAATCCGGTGTGAATCAAACGGTAGTGTAGGAATGTGTGTAGCCGTCACTAGACTCATTTTGCTCGAGTCGGGAGGAAGGATTATCTTTCTCGGTGGCTAAGAACTTGCCCCAAGCTACTCTCGAAGCATTGGTACATGGTTAGTCTAGCGTGAGCGTGATGTAGGCCATCATTTTGGCCCGGTTGAGCTTTGTACCATTCCGAACATCTTATCCTCGCTAAGCCCCGTTGTGCCTACCCTTCTTTTGATTCAGCTCCACCATTATTTCACCAAAGCCTCATAGCCGATCCTAGTCGCACACCCAAGTCGAGCTTTAGTATTTTTATATTTTCATGATTGGGGTGTAGGTGTGGTGATATTTCAGGTGAATATGTGGTTGTGCTCCAAAGTCATATTTGCTGATTTTGATAAAGAAAAGAAAAATTGTTAAAGAAAAGAAAATTGTTTGTAAAAAAAAAAATATGTGAAAAGGAAAAGTGAAAAGTACGAGTTTAATTGAAAATCTTTTAGGGGATGATTTTGATTTGGAGTAGGCGGTGCACACACCCATGTTGTAAAAATTAAGTCTGGGGGTGTGGTGTACTCGTTTATATTTTTGGGGTTAGCGGTTGGATTCTTTCGTTTTTGGATAGCTCATTTGGGTTAGGTGCATAGCCTTTCTGTTTATCTTTGTTTACCTCACCATAACCCAAGCCCTGTGACTATCCTAAAGTCCTACGGATTCACGCTTGAGTCGAACTAGTGCCGTGGAGAGAGTGTGAACGGGCAAGTGTATAATCCCCGACATTGGTGGATTCCTTTGGAGGTGATCCTGAGCCCCGATATTTGGCAAAGCTCACCTTAGTGGCCAGTCTACTTTCTTCCTATGCATGACCGGATGATTCACCGTGATTCTATTTTTGAGTAATAATAACTTGTTGATACACATTGTGGAAAATATAAACTATTTTGCATACTTAGAAATTTCTTCTATTGTATTTTTATGCACGCGGGCATGCGACTTCGCATGGTACTCTGATCTGCAATTTCTTTATTAGCTAGTTCTTTTTCATTGTCTGCTAAGGTTGTGTTTGCTCGGGATGCGCAAACAGTTAAGTCTGGGGGTGTGATGAGTCCATATTTTATACTTAATTTCGGACTCATCTGGGCTCATTTGCATGTCTTTGCACTACCATTCAGCACCATTAGCACTCCTTTTGGTTCTCTACGACATTCCACGTCGTGTGCACTCTTTATTAGCCTATTTCTGTGCATGTGTGTATTTCCCTCTTGCTGTGCATTTTATTGATATCCGTGACTGCCATGTTCGACAACCCGTCCAGTTTTCCTGCAGGTTCGGGGATCGTGTGGGCGTTAGGGGTAGGACTTTCACCATTTTTGGCAAAGGAGTCAATGGTCGTGCGTTTTTACCCACGCACGACCATCGACCTCTTTGGCGCACGATCATCGGTCGTGCGCAGTCTTGCCCTCTTTTCGAAAGCTCTGTCCTGCCATATCGCACGATCACCTGCTATTCCGCGCACGATCACTGCTCGTGCGTTGCTGATCGTGCGCAGTCATGACCTCTTTTGTGCAAGTTCTGCCGCCATATCGCACGGTCACAGGCCATATCGCGCACGACCACTGGTCGTGCGCCTGTGATCGTGCGTAGTATTTAATTCTGTTTTCTATAAATAGCGCAGGTCTCGCCCTAATTGAGGGGAGCCTGATTTTTCCGCCGTTTTTCGTCCCCGACGAAGGGTTTCACCATTTCCCTTCATCCTCCACCTTAGGGAGGGGTTCCGGGCAAGCTTTCTCCGCCAAATCAAAGCCGGAGCACCCCCTCGGCCTCCTCCATCATCTCTTGGGCTTATTTCAAGCTTCAACGCCATGGACATAGGGCAAAGGGAAGCTTGCAACTTTCTTCCGCTATCATGAGACGAAGAAGACGGGCCATTGGAAGGTGGTGACAGCCCTTATCTACCCCGGACGCAGTTGAGGACCGAGCTTGGGCGCGGATTGACAACCCGACGACTCCAACCGTGAATCCTCAATAAGGCTTCGGATTCGGTCGATCTCTTGCCTTGTTCTTCCTTTATTGTTGTTTATGTGCTGTTGTAAACTTCATTTATTGATGATGTGTGTTTATTTGTAAAACGCTTGTGCTAAATCATGTCTATGTGATTTGTATTTTCATTATTTATTGCTTGAGGTGCGCAATATTCCGTCCACCACCATCCATCCTTGCTGCACTAGCAATTGCTAGTGGCGTGCGTAGCGAAGAGGTGCTTACGACCCTCATTCCGCCGTTCTCTCCACCTCATCCGCTAGCCTACTCGGCCATCCGCCTAGCGATTCGGTGCATAGCGGCCCGACTAGTCTTCATCCCGCCAAGCGAAGCTTTGCATAGCGGCATTGCATAGGAGTAGTTGATAGATTTTTACTTTATTTTCCGCAACCATCAAAACCCCCATTTCATTACCTCCGACCCGAGGACTTCAATCTCAAGTCCTCCTTGAAATTAACTCCACCTTACTGTGTTCCTTGTGAGATCGATACTTGGGAAAACCGGCCCATTTTATATTACTTGTGCGACCGGTTCACTGCCGTGATCTTCTTGCATCACCAGTCCATACCAAAGATTACATCAAACTTAGTTATTGCCAGCACAGATGCTTCCAAAAAAAAGTTTATGACTTCCTATCCGTACGTGCATAAAATCCTTTCTACCCTTGTTCACATTTTATTTTTAAGGCAATATTATCCCAATCTCATATTTATTATACAAATATAAACACAAAAGGAATACATTATGCCCAAACAAATGACTTCTTGATTAGTCCATGAACAATAGGTTTGTATATACAAAACATGCACTGTTACATAAAACAGAACTTACAGTACGCCTTTTATAGCTACTTCCTTATTCATACTTATAATATCATTACAGGCCATTTAGGCATTCTCGAGCAAAACGTCCTTTGCCATATGTGTAGCAAGTACGTGGAGCTCGCTCTGTTGCTGCTCCAGACTTGTCCTTCTATGTCTTTTTCCCAACCATTGGACGACCATTCCAACACTCTCGAGCCCTCTGCCCCACCTTGCCACAAATATAACATGTAATCGTGCTTTGCCCTGATGTTGCTCCAGAAGCAACCGTAGATGGAGTCTGTCAAGAAGACCTGGAGTTCTTCTTCAACCGTCGATACCCAGACTTTAAAGAACTAGGTACCTTGAACTCTGGCTTCTGGTGGACTTTTTCCAAGTCCATCTCTAATTATCTGGCTAACTCCACCAATGACTGGAATCCCATTAACTTAGGACTCATCAACAAAAGTTGGAGATCATCGCGCAGACCATTATAAAATCTGTTGATCTTGGTCTCTTCATCTTCCAACACAAACCCTGTATGGTGCCTTAACATGACAAATGCATGTAGGTACTCATCAATCGTATGTGCTCCCTGCACCAAACACATGTTCAACTACTGATCTGAGGCTCTTCTTATTGCAATGGGAGCTCCAACCTGCATCGAAGCCACCACCGGGATAGGGGTTGCACATGCCTTCCATGTTGGGCATTGATCATTGCGAAGACCACATCAACTATCATTCGAACCGTTGATACAGAAGGAGGAGGTGTAGGCACCTAAGTTAGTGCATTGCTCTCTGCCAGGCGCTGGGAATTACCCTGCCTCGCACCACCTCTAGTCTCCTATAATTGTGAAACACACAATTAAGCCACTAATATTATTGTAAAAAGTAATCAAAGGAACACGCAAGTTACTCAAATATGTGTAATTTCATTCCTAAGTGGACATTCTTGAATTCATTTTGTTATAATGGTATGAACAACCACGTGCTTGCCACCCCTCAAAAGAATTCGACTACGAATTCGTAGAAGGAAGACCGAGACAAGCTGATACCAAATTATAACACCTCCATCTATCACATGAAATATAACAGAGGGTCCGGCCGGGGCCCCTAACCATATTTTACTGACAGTCAGTGGGTTATATGTTAATATCAAAGACTAAATGATTTCTAACTCAGAGAATTCTAGCGGATTCAAAGGTTAACTTTTTGAACTCAAGTATCTCAGCAACGTCCAATATATAAACACTGGAATATTCGTATAAAAATACACAAAAGTTACTATCACCAACGATAATCAGTGTCGTCCGGCGACAGTCAACTGTAGCTAAACTATTACAGACTTAAGACCATACAATTATTCTTTAGAACAATGGTTTGCAGACATTGGCACGCAGGCCAGCCACACATGAAAAGAATAAAACTTTTCTTGGCCTTCGAGGGCTGGCATTGCTTCAGGGCTGCAACATGCTATTTCCCGCTTGGCTCTCCAGAACCTGCACATGGACAATCCACCACAAGGGCGACAAACAAGGCAATGGTTAGCTTTCAGCTGACCAATTTATAATGACCCTACCCCTTTCTCGGGGCAGTGGTATTCCATCCCTGTAGGCATAGCATTAACACATAGATATATCATAAAAAGTCACACTCAAGCACCCTTCAATATATAACAAACGAGTGTCTCAACGGCCAAACGTTCATGCACTCAGGGGACATTCTCGGTGTACCGGATTGCTAGGGTCCCACCACCATTCAGAGGTCCAAGACATGACAGTCAACTTTGAGCATTTCTAGTCTTTCCAGCACGCATGCCTAAGACTCTCATTATGCGCTCCAATGATGCCAATTACTTTAGGCATTTGAGTCAGACGGACATAACGTGGGTACAGTTCAGCTATTGCCCGTTGCTCAATTCGTCAGTTCAATACTAGACTGGAGCAGGTCGACTTCCCCTTGCCCGTTCGGCTCACTGGACTTTAAGAGCTCACAACTCACACTAGCCATACGGTCTTTGAGAGACTAGCTTTGTCAATAAAATGCTATCTGGAAGCTATCACCAGTGATAGTCACTATCCTCTAGCATTTGCGACTGAACTCTCTTCTGTCTCCATACTCAGCCACACTTGGAACATCTTTCCAGCTAAAACCCTGCAGCATCCTACAGTGCTAGAAAACTTGTGTTTCACAGCAATCATAGCTCACTAAGAGCTATCGACAGCGATACTCGCTATAGGCCAGCGATATCCAACAATTATGCAAACTGTGGTATTTTCTGGGTATTTTCCTAGAGCACACCTCTAGTACTTCCTACTACTCTCAATTCACAGGTACAATACACAGACCCCATAAACTACTCATTTAAATGTGGAGTCTTCTCCAGTACACAAAATAAAGCATACCCAATCCAGACCAACCTGTCCGGATGAGCTTCACACAACATGCCTATTCCATACTACGATTTTCGGATTCTGGAGTGGAAGCATTGATGAGTTTCATAAGATCACGGGTTCGAATCCAGGTGCTGGAGTTTTGCACCAATTTAATCCCGACCCGCCAGCTCAACCCGCTACCTAACCTGCTACTTGCGACCAGATACCCAACCTACTAGCCGCGACTCGCCAGCTCAACCCGCTACCCAGCCTGCCAGCTCGACTTGCTAGCCCGACTCGCCAGCCCGACCCGCCACCCTCTTTATCCAGCCAGCTAAAAATCATTTGCCCTTATCCAGCCACTAAATCAGCTGCCAGCTCATCATCATCCGCCACGTGTCCGCTTCACAAATCGCCAGCTGTCCAATAAGCTGATCTTTAGATTTACCAAAAGCTGATTTTCAGCTTTTCCAAAAGCTGTTTGGCAACTTTTCCAAAAGAACTTTTCCAAAAGCACTTATTTTTTTCTCTATAAATAGATGGCCAAGGCTGATGGTTAGAGAGAACTTGTAGAGTTCAACATAGTTCTTCTTAGTGTTTATGAGTAGCTTTTGAGTGATATTTTCCAAACCCTATTTTGGGTTCTATGTGAAACACTTTTTAAGTCTAATAAATTTCAGTTTTCAAGTTATTGTTCAAGTATTATTTCATTCTGTCTTTTAATTTCTACCACCACCCCCATCCAGGATGAGTGGCTAAGAACTTTTTAGCGCTTGATTAAGATGTTTGGGACGGATATTATTTCTGCACTTTTATGTCATTTCAATTTCTACTACCACCCCTATCCGAGATGAGAGCCTAAGAATTTTTTTAGCGCTTGATTAAGATAATGAGATAGATATTATTTCTGCACCTTTATATGTCATTTCAATTTATACTACCGCCCCTATCCCGATTGACAGGCTATGTACTTTTAGCGGTCCACCGAGATACATTGGGATGGATATATATTTTTGTAATTCAAACTATATTTTGAAAATACGTCATTGTAGCGCTTGTTTGAAATAAAAGTTGGAAATTATATTATTTGAAACATTAAATTTCTACATAATAAATTAAAAAATTATGAATTATATAAGAACGAAGTTGAGTAGAACCATACAAATCGATATTTGGTTTTCACTTATGAATATCGTAACTAGTAGCCGAAAGGTTCGTGTCTACGAATTGAACACTCTTAGGTAAAGAGAAACTACGCATCGTACTTGAAAGAGATGAACGTAAGCCTCCCGAGTTGAATCTTCGAATATCAATAGGAGGTCAATAGCGGGGTTCACAACGTAAGATGTATGTTAAGATATTTTTGGAGGATGAAATTTCGATCAATTTATCTTAATCTCAGGTGGATGTATCCTCGATAGAGGTGCATTCATTTCTAGGGAACCTCCACGGTCAAGTATTTTAATTAATAACAACTTCGATTATTTCATAAATATCTTGCAAAATAAACAAAATCGAGGGCTCTCTCTTTTATCAATTTTCAAAACCTAAGCATATAAATTTTATTTTCACTTAAAAACAAACTTAAACCTCTACTCTTTTCGATAAAATAATAGCTCCATTCCTTCAAGTAGAGTACTCGACACAGATCTTGAAAAAATACGATCTTGATATTTGAAAAAATTACTATACTATTACTCGATAGGTACGCTTGACTTAATCACAGTATATAAGTAAAGAGAAAAAACGGAACGCATAAATTGAATTATCCAATCACCATTAAAATAAAATAAGAAACACAAATTTTTACTTATCAAGTTTTTGGCGCCGTTGTCGGGGATCATTTTGTGTCGATATTTGAAATAAAAAGGAATTACTATTACTTTTATCCTAGTTGTTATATAAAAACTAATGTTTTTATAAAAATAAACAAAGCACAAATTCTCTGTTTAAAAACCTTGTTTTTATAAAAACTATATTTTTTATTAACAACACTTTTATTTCTGCCTTTTTATTTTCTAAAAAACAAACAAAACCACACAAAAAAGAATAACAAAAAAAATAATTTTTTTTATATAATAGTTTTTTAGTGCATGACCCGACGAAACTCTCCAATAGATCATAATCTCGATTTTGATCCTGAAATCGACTGCATCTATTACAGGCGCCTTCGATCTCGTGACCAAGACAAAGTTTTAAATCTGGAAGAGTCTATTAGAACCACGTACATAGAAGCTATGGCAGATCTAATTCCAATTTCGGCCCCACAAAGGATTATGTCTTATTATGCGAAGCCGAACTTGGACAACACCGGGTCAAGTATAGTTCGTCCTACGGTAGCTAATAATAATTTCGAAATCAAATCTAGCATAATCCAAATGATTCAAAACTCTATACAATTCGATGGATTGCTAGATGAAGATCCAAACACTTGTCTATCAAATTTTTTAGAAATATGTGATACCTTTAAAATAAATAGCGTCATTGATGATGCCGATTCATTTGCGTTTATTTCCATTTTTGTTACGGACGAAAGCCAAGCAGTGGTTAGGTTCTCTACCTAGAGGATCTATCACTACTTGGGCAGGTATGATTGGAAAAGTTTTAACAAAGTATTTTCCGCCTGCTAATACTGCTAAATTACGTGCAGATATTTCTTCCTTTGTGAAAGGCGAGTCTGAGTCTCTCTATGATAGTTGGGAACGCTTTAAAGAATTTTTACGTAGGCGTCCACATCACACACTACCGGCTTGGCTCTAAGTGTAGACATTTTATAATGGTTTGAATTTCCAAGCATAACAAATGATTGATGCTACCGCCGGGGAACATTAAATAATAAAATCCCCGAGCCCACTCAAGCTTTGTTTGAGGAAATGGCCATGAATTCCTACCAATGGAACGTGCCAAAGTCACACCCTAGTAAACCCATTGTACTTTATGAGCTCGACGCTGTTGAAACCGAAAATCGGTCTTTTATGGAGTTTACCTTTGGGGAAAGGGTGATCGCACACCTACTTCTCTCCCGCGAGCTGGAAGACTGGAAGAGGGAATTGGGAAAGGACCCAAGGGCTCGGCGCGGAGGACCCACTACACACCCGGAAGATCACTGAGCGCTTCCCCTCCTTAACAAAATGTCGAGCTAAGGTACCTCAGGAAATGCTAGGGGGACTTTGGAGACAAGTAAGCGTGCCTTCTGAGGTACCCCTTGGGCCCTATTTATAGATTTCTGAAAACGGCTTGCAAATAGCCAACCTCTGCTGTTCTGAACAGCTATGTGCAGCCCACCCGGGTCTGCTAACAGCGAGACTATGCTGTTTTAACTGGCTAAGGGCAGGCCAGCGGGGGAAAATGGTAAAAATACATCACAGCTAAAGGGGAGAGTTGCCCTACGAATGCCTCTGCTCGGCAAGGGCAGCGAGTACCGGATAGAGCTGGTACTCTCCGCCTTGACTCGGCACTAGGCGAGCATGAGCTTGGCCCGCCCGACCCGCTTACCGCGAGTTCGGTGATCGGGCCATAAGTTCGTCGAGTTGAGCTCGTCGATCGGCCTGGAATCCGTCGACCTGGACTCGATGAACCCTTCCGAGCTGAATGGATGTCGAGGCGAGCTGGATGGGGCAGGGGGCATCGAGTGAGCTCGACTCCAGGGGCTGGGTGCCGACTGAACTCGACGCCAGGGCAGGGCGCCGACTGAACTCGTTGCCCCTGGCTGGGGGGCGCCAAATGGACTCGACGCCTATGGCCCAACTCTCCAGGGATTTGGGCTAAGTTCGGCTGATCTAGCCCCTACTGACCCCACTCGCCGGATACGGGGTTGTACACAATTCCTGCTCTTTGCGAGATTACACAAACTCGGAAAGAAACATCCAACCCCACAGGATTCAGCGAGTGGCAGATTCCGAGGGAATCTCTCGGTGGGGCCCACCGACGGCTATATATACATGCGCCTGCATAATTGGCTGACCTTTTCCCTTCCCTTTATTGTAACCTTGCTAAGATGCTGCTCCCCAAAGAGGTCCTAGAGCGAGTGGTGCGATCTCGGGCAGAGACTGCAGCTCGTGTCGTGGGCCTGACTGACCTCAACGCCCCGCCTCGCAACTTGGCCGAGTTTAGCTTAGCAAAAAAGGCGAAGCCCCTTCCGAAAGATGTTGAGCCCATCTATAATGAGATAACGACGACCCTGAATAATGGGCCGGTTCCTCCACCCAGCCGACGCTGCACCCCCAAGACAAGGATTCCATCATTCCTCCCGCTGACCAGACTAGCCGGGGGCATAGTGGGGAGAAGTCCGCATCGTGGGCTAAGAGCCCCCTTAACAGTCCAACAAATTAGGCATCAGACGTGCATTTGCGGGCCTCCTTCCCTAGCTTCGGCACGATAGGGCTGGACTTCCAAAGGCCGAAATCGCCGACCCGTCTTCCTTCTCAGCAACATCTCACCTCCGCATCCGGGGGGAAGGATCTGAGATCATCCCTGTAACGCCCCAATCCATCGTATGGTATATAACAGAAGGTCCAGCTGGAACCCGACGTTATATACCACGGACAGCCGAAGGGGTTATAGAATAATATCAAATACTCAACTATTCGTCCAAACACAGAGCATTCTGGCGAAAGCTTTTAAACAGTTAATAGAACCCAAAATTTGCACAAGCATGAAATGAATGTCCACTAACCAAAATAGGAATGAAATAAAACGAATACACAAAAGAGTGCATGGCCTTATGGCCTTACAAAGTTTCTCTTAACAAGGTAATGTCTTACAAACATCGGCTCGCAGGCCTTCGAGGGCCTGCACAGCAGCTTAGGCTTCATCCCGCTACTTGGCGCTTGGTTCCGCAGCACCTGCAAGCAATCATTCCACTGCATGGTGGCAAATAGAGCAACGGTCAGCTAAAGCTGACCAAAATATAACGACCCCGCCCCCTTATTCGGGCGGTAGTGATCCTTCCCTGCATAACATTAGCCCAGCTAAATAATAAAGTGCATATAAAGACATTCGCCACAGGTGTTGGCTCGCTCGGCCAAACACCCCGTGCACTCAGGGCACATTCACGGTGAATCCGGTCAATTCCGTGGCTTCACCACAATCCTTAGGATGGCAAGCTATGTGAGCATTTTTGAGTCCTTCCGACCGTAGTCCAAGACTCCCAACTATGCCAACGTACAGTTCCACTTTAGGGCCTCTAGCACCGAACCGCATAGCCTAGGTCCGTATCCACCCGCCCGTTGCCCACGCCGCCTAGTCACTTTAAGACGTACGCGCGGGCCAAGCTTCACCCAGATCCTAAATAATTACCAAACAACACATAACCCAGTTATGTTCAAGGCTGACTCCCCGGCCGCCAAAAAAGCATAATTACGTTTCTGCCCAGTTTTCCGGGTGTGCCTTGGAGTTAATCTTCAAGGATCCCTGCCGCAATCTACCGCGTAGAAACCCAAAAACAACGCACGGAGTCTTCTCCGGCTATTCAAGCAATGCAACATCACCGATCTAGACAAACACGTCTGGGTAGGCTTCATACACAATGTATATGCCCATACTTCTATTCCGGACTCAAACAAGGGGGACTTTACATATCTACCCCAAGGAACACCGCGCATTCACCGCACACTCGCGGGAGCGTGTTTTCTCATGCAAAGGAAGAAAAGCTTCAAGTGCTCAAGTTGAAAATCGCTACCCTTGAAGTCTGCTTCGGCGCCATGAAAAAGTAGTCAGATAGAAAGCTTCGCAAAGGAATTCTCTCCACGGATCCGGTCTAGGTTCTCAGATTGGTGCTCCGATGCTCTGCCGACGGCCGGATTCCTCCCTTCCTTCTTCCTTGATCTCTTCTCTCTCTAACTTCTTAGAAAGAGGGAGTTAAAGATGGAATGAGGAATAAAACTTCTAATCCCAGACTAAACACAAGCAGGAACTCATCTGGGCCGTTGGATCTTATTTAAAGAAAACGAACGGCTCAGATTAGCCTGAAATCTTTAATCCTGGGCCGAACACTGCTTTGCACACGGCCGTGTTCTAGGCCGTGTGCCTCGATCCAGCCACACAAATCGAGCACAGAAAAGGACATTGGTTGGGACACGCCCGTGTCCCAACCTGACACGCCCGTGTCAGGTCCTTGACACGCCCGTGACTAGGGGCCGTGTCACAAATAACCGCCACGCCAACCGTCACGTTGCTTGGTGGATACGGGTGATGACACGCCCGTGTGGGATTTGACACTCCCGTGTCAACCACTACACGGTTGTGTTCGACAGTCGACACAAAACCCAAAATATTCAAGAGTAGAACACGGCCATGTGACACGCCCTTGTCCCATGCCGTGTGCACTGACACGCCCTGGGACATGCCCGTGTCCCAGGCCGTGTCCTTCACTCGATGACCCGAGCATGATACGGCCGTGTGACACGCCTGTGTCACAGGCCGTGTTCACCCTACTAAGATCCAAACTTTGTACAAACACTGCCCGTTACAACTCTAAATTTCGGGGTGTTACAAATCTCCTCCCTTAAAGAATTTCGTCCATGATATTAAGAAAAAGGGTACACAAAACAATTTAAATATTACCTGTGTTGAATAGTTCGGGATATTCCTCCAACATAGCCTGCTCTCGCTCCCAAGAAAGCTCCTCACGTCCGCAGTAATCCCAATGGACCTTAACCATTCGAATTTCCTTGTTGTGGAGCCATTTGACTTCAAAGTCTTCATTGCAAATGAGCTTGACCTTCGTCGTCAACCTACTATCAATCGGCACTTGATCGACAACAATGACTTGTGAAGGCTCTTGAACCACTTTCCACAACACCGATATGTGGAATACATCGTGTAGTCTACTCAGCTCCACCGACAACTTCAATTGATATGCTGCTTCACCAACACGCTTAAGGATCTCAAACGGTCCAAGGTATCTCAGACACAGCTTCTTCAAGTGTCGAATCTGCGAGACACCCTTGAACGACTTTATTTTCAGATACACCCAATCGCCAACATTGATCTCCACATTCCTATGCTTAGCATTTTAGTATTTTGCCTCCCTGTCCTGAGAGATCCTTAACCGTTCCTGAATCGTACGTACCATTGAAGTGGCTTCTTCCACTGCCTGATGGTTGAATAACTTTGACTCGCCTGCTTCCAACCAAGAAAATGGTGTGCGGCACCTTCTCCCATATAGGGCCTCGGAAGGCGTCATTCCAATACTTGCTTGAAAACTGTTATTATATGTAAACTCTACCATGTACAGGTGATCCTCCCAGTATTTTCCGAAATCTAGGACACACTTGCGGAGCATGTCATCCATCGTCCTGTTGACCCTCTCAGTCTGACCATCCGTTTGCGGATGGAAGGCTGTGCTAAAACTCAGCTTAGTTCCCAACAACTTATGCACCAGCCTCCAGTCATTGAACGTGAAGCGCCCATCTCGGTCACTAACAATACTGCGGGGCACACCATGCAACCGTACAATATTTTCCACATAGAGCTTGGCTAACTTTTCCACCAGATCTTCCTTTTTATTCGGAATGAAATGCGACACTTTTGTCAATCTATCTACGAACACCCAAATGGCGTCATTTACCTTCTGCGACTTTGGCAAACCGTGCACAAAATCCATGGATATGTCGTCGAACTTCCATTCCGGGATAGGCAAGGACTTTATGAAACCTCCGGGCTTCTGGGACTCTGACTTTACTAAGGCACATGTTTGGCACTTTGCCACATACAGTGCTACATCCTTCTTCAGCCCTGGCCACCAGAACTACTTCTTCATGTCCCTATACATCTTCGTTCTCCCCGGGTGGATTGAGTACTTGGTATGATGAGCCTCGTACATCAATTCCTCCCAAAGACTATCCACACTAGGAATGCACAGGCGACCGTCCTTCCTTAGCAGTTCATCCACAACTGCAAATTGGGAATTTGAACCATCCAACGATTCATCCAATGCCTGCTTCATACTGCTACCCTGAACCAAAGCCCACCGAATCCTATCAGCTAGGTCGTACTGCACCTCCGTCCAACACAATATTACTTCAGCACTAGACTGCTTGTCGACGCAAGAGATCTCCAATGCCTCCAAATCACGGATTAATCTCTAATCATGCACCGCCAACCAGGTTGCCTGCGCTGGAGCCCTACGACTCAAAGCATCTGCCACTGTATTTCCTTTCTAAGGCACATAATGTATCTTGAAAGTGTAGTCCCCCAAGAACTACATCCATCTTCGCTGCCTCATGTTCAGGTCCTTCTGATCTAGTAAGTACTTCAGGATCTTATGATCGGTGTAAATGTCAACCTTTACACCGTACAGATAGTGCCTCCACACCTTTAGAGCAAATATCATGGCCGCTAATTCCAAATTAGAGACCGGATAATTTCTCTCATGGACCTTCAACTGTACCGATCCGTACGCTATTACTCTCCCATGCTGTAGTAGAACACAACCCAAACCACTGCCCGAAGCATCACTATAAATTTCAAATCCTTCGAACCCACTCGACGAACACAAGATAGGAGCCGAGATCAACCGCCTCTTCAACTCTTCAAAAGCCTGCGCGCACTCCAGCGTCCATACAAACTTTTGATCCTTCCTTGTCAACATCGTGAGTGGTAGCGCGATCCGTGAGAAATTCTCCACGAAGCGCCTGTAGTAGCCGGCAAGCCCCAGAAAGCTCCGGACTTCTGCCACCGTAGTCAACACTAACAACTCCTGAATCGCCGCTATCTTCTCCGGATCCACCGTTATGCCTTCACCACTAACAATATGACCAAGGAACGCGATTGAGGATAACCAGAACTCAAACTTGGAGAACTTAGCATACAACTGATTCTTCCTCAACGTCTCCAACACCATATGCAGATGCTTGAAGTGATCATCCTCACACCGCGAGTACACCAAGATGTCGTCGATAAACACTATCACAAATTGGTCCAGGTACTCTCTGAACGTCCCATTCATTAGATCCATAAACACAGACGGCGCATTGGTCAGCCCAAACGACATGACCGTAAACTCGTAATGTCTAAACCGCATGTTTAACGCTGTCTTAGGGATGTCACATTCCTTTATCCTTAACTAGTAGTATCCAGATTTCAGATCTAGCTTCGAATATACTGTTGACCCAACTAACTGATCAAATAGATCGTCAATCCTTTGGATCAGATTCTTATTCTTTACCGTAAGTTTGTTCAACTCCCGATAATCAATATAAAGTCGCAAACTCCCATCTTTCTTCTTAACGAAAAGGACCGGTACGCTCCAAGGCGGCGAACTTGGAAGCACAAACCCTTGTTCTAATAACTCTTGTAGTCGTACCATCAACTCTGCCATCTCCTTAGGCGCTATCCGATACGGAGAGCGTGACACTGGTTTGGAACCCGACACCAGCTCAATTGTAAAATCAATCTCCTGTTGAGGAGGGGCTCCCGGGAGATTGTCTGGAAATACATCAGGATACTCGGACAACACTGCAATACTTTCTAGACTATGATTAGGCGTTGAAGCCTGTACTGAAATGACAAATAGCTCAGCCCCAGACCGAACTACCTTAATCAACTGAAGAGTCGACATCATAATATTGTCGACGCTTTCAAGCCCGCAAACCTAGTCTCCCGCTCAGTATTCAGTCCCAACTTATCCTCTTTTCGGTTGCAATCAATGCAGGCTCGCTGCCCCAAAAGCCAATCCATTCTAAAGATTACGTCGAACTCCACTAACGGCAACACCGCCTCTTGCAAGTCGAACTCCTGATCCCCAATCCGCAACTTTACCACGCAGATTCTATCTGCGCGCATTGAGCACCCATTAGGCAACAACACATCCAGCTTGTCCTTTGCCATCAAAGAAGGGACTTCGATGAGCGATACGAATATTTCAGACAAGAAGGAATGCGATGCTCCCGTATCAAACAGGGCTCTCGCCAGACGATCGAAAATCAATACAAAGCCTAACACCAACACAAATAAGCTAACACATACAAAGGTAACAGTTATAATAAAAAGCTAAACTGTAATAAATTTAACTCATACCTGTCACCACGTTAGCTTTTTTGATGGCCTCTTGCAGGCAAAAGTTATAAACTCTAGGCTGGGCCGGAGCATGGTGGGATGCGGTCGACTCCGCCGCCTTCCCTTTTTCCTCATAAGTTGCTCCTTGCCTCCTCTCGGACTTTGCACGTCCGTTCCAACATTCTCTTGCAAAATGTCCCACCTTTCAACAGTTGTAACAGGCTCCTGGGGCTCGACTAGAGTTTTCCCCCATCGTACCAGGCGAAGGGGCTGAGCTCGAAGTCTTCTGCTTCTTGTTCTATCTGCGGAAACCTGACTTTGTATTTGGCACTTTAAAATCAGACTTCTTCTCCACTGGGTCCTTCTTCTCTTGCACTTTCCTTACAACCCTTTCCAAAGACCGAGCCGCATTTACCATGGATAAGAAGCCCTGCGCCTTAGGCCCAGCAAGGAGTAGTTGTAGGTCGTTCCGTAGACCCTCATAAAATCGGTTGGTCTTCCTCTCTTCTTCAGTAAACATAGCACCAACATAACGACCTAACCGAGTAAACTCTTGGAGATACTCATCTACTCTACTCGCTGCCTGAGTCAATCAAAGGTACTTATTCTCCATCTCAAGCTTCTGGGCAGAAGGTAGGTATCTGGCCAAGAATAACCTTGAGAATTCCTCCATCGATACTTCGGCAAGTTGCCTTCCCACTAAGAGATGAACCTCCAACTCGTCCCACCACATCCTTGCCTCATTGGCCAATAGGAAGGTCGCTATTGTGGTCTTCTGCCACTCTGCAGTTTCTTTGGCGGTCATGACCCTCTTCATCGTAGAGAGCCAATCCTCAGCTTGAGTTGGCGTTCCCAACCCATCGAATACCATAGGATTAAAGCTCATCACGTGCTTGAGCTATTTCTCAATGGCTCTTCTTGGTGCTACCGGATCAACTGCCCCATGCTCTACTACTCCCGGTACTGCCACTCTAATCGGTTCTTGCTCATTAACAGGTGGTGCGTTCTGCACATGCTGGGCATTTATCATGGCAAAAACTGCTTCAACCACCAATCTGATGGTTTCTACTGAAGGAGGTGTTGTAGGCACGTCTCTTGGTGCACTACTTTCCGCTGATTGCGGGCGCTCCGATTGCCCCGCACCGCTTCTAGACACCTATAATAGTATAAACCCTTGATTAGGCGACACACAAATTGCTAAATGCAATCATTGGAACACTTAGGTTCCCAAAACAAGTGTATTTTTTCATTCCTAAGTGGACATTCATGGGTTCTTTTATGTTATAACGATGACGCACATAAATGTGCTCACCACCCCTTAAAAGAATTCGCCCACAAATTCGATTACAGACGAGCGACACCCTAGTCTGATACCAAATTATAACGCCCCATCCGCCGTATGGTATATAACAGAAGGTCTAGCTGGAACCCAATGCCATATACCACGGACAGTCGGAGGGGTTAGAGAATAATACCAAATACTCAACAATTCGTCCTAACACAGAGCATTCTATCGGAAGCTTTTAAACGGTTAATAGAACAAAAAATTTGCACAAGCATGGTATGAATGTCCACTAACCAAAATAGGAATGAAATAAAACGAATACACAAAAGAGTACATGGCCTTATGGCCTTACAAAGTTTCTCTTAACAAGCTAATATCTTACAAACATCGGCTCGCAGGCCGGCCATACATGACAGAAAATAAAAATAGCAGTTCACCTCGGCCTTCGAGGGCCTACACAGCAGCTTAGGCTTCAACCTGCTACTCTGCGCTTGGTTCCGCAGCACCTGCAAGCAATCATTCCACCGCATGGTTGCAAACAGAGCAACAGTAAGCTAAAGCTGACCAAAATATAACGACCCCGTCCTATTATTTGGGCGGCGGTGATCCTTCCCTGCATAACGTTAGCCCAGCTAAATAATAAAGTGCATATAATACTTTCGCCACAGGTGTAGGCTCGCTCGACCAAACACCTCGTGCACTCAGGGCACATTCACGGTGAATCCGGTCAATTCCGTGGCTTCACCACCATCCTTAGGATGGCAAGCTATGTTAGCATTTTTTTGTCCTTCCGACCGTAGTCCAAGACTTCCGACTATGCCAACGGTCAGTTCCACTTTAGGGCCTCTAGCACCGAACCGCATAGCCCAGGTCCGTATCCACCCGCCCGTTGCTCACGCCACCTAGTCACTTTAAGACGTACGTGCGGGCAAAGCTTCACCCGGATCCTAAATGATTACCAAACAACACATAACCCAGTTATGTTCAAGGCTGACTCCCCGGCCGCCAAGTTAGCAGAATTACGTTTCCGCCCAGTTTTCCGGGTGCGCCTTGGAGTTAATCTCCAAGGATCCCTGCCGCAATCTACCACGTAGAAACCCAAAAATAACGCACGGAGTCTTCTCCGGCTATTCATGCAATGCAACATCACTGATCCAAACAAACACGTCTAGGTAGGCTTCACACACAATTCCTATACCCGTACTTCGATTCCGGACTCTAATATGGGGGACTTCACATATCTACCCCAAGGAACATCGCGCATTCACCTCACACTCGCGGAAGCGGGTTTTCCCATGCAAAGGAAGAAAAGCTTCAAGTGCTAAAGTTGAAAATCGTTACCCTTGAGGTCCACTTTGGCGCCATGAAAAAGTAGTCGGATAGAAAGCTTCGCAAAGGAATTCTCTCCACGGATCCGGTCTCGGTTCTCAGATTGGTGCTCCGATGCTCCGCCGGCGGCCGAATTCCTCCCATCCTTCTTCCTTTATCTCTTCTCTCTCTAACTTCTTAGAAAGAGGGATTTAAAGATGGAATGAGGAATAAAACCTCTAATCCCAGACTAAACACAAGCAGGAACTCATCTGGGCCGTTGGATCTTATTTAAAGAAAATGAATGTCTCAGATTAGCCTGAAATATTTAATCCTAGGCCGAACACAGCTTTGCACACGGCCCTGTTCCAGGCCGTGTCCCTCGATCCAGCCACACAAATCGAGAATAGAAAAGGACACGAGTTGGGACACGCCCGTGTCCCAACTTGACACGCCCGTGACTAGGGGCCGTATCATGAATAACCGTCATGCCAACTGTCACGTTGCTTGGTTTACATGGGTGACGACATGCCCGTGTGGGATTTGACATGCCCGTATCAACCAGTACACGACCGTGTTCAACAGTCGACACAAAACCCAAAATATTCCAGAGAAGTACACAACCATGTGACACGCTCGTGTCCCATGCCGTGTGCACTGACATGCCTTGGGACACGCCTGTGTCCCATGCCGTGTCCTTCACTGGATGACCCGAGCGTGACACGACCGTGTGAAACGCCCGTGTCACAGGTCGTGTTCACCCTACCAAGATCCAAACTTGGTACAAATACCGCCCGTTACAACTCTTAATTTCGGGGTGTTACAATCCCCACCCCCAGCTTTGCTCGCCTTTCCTAAGAGTCTCCCCGCCTTGGCCGCAATAAGGTTCTTGGTAGTCCCCCTCCTTGCGTCGGTCTGGAGGAGCGGTGTGTGCACGGTAGGCTCTTAACTTTCCAAAATTTTGTTCAATCCCTGTGATGCTCGCCCTTGTATTTCAACCCCATATTTGTTCGTGCAGACCTCACCGTGGACTCGAAGGCCGATGAGTCCGCGAGCCAGATTCGTTACTCGCCTCTCCCTTCACCGCGCACCTTGGACGCCTTCCTAGATTCCGAGTTGGAGGGTCCTGAATGGTCAAGGCGAGAACACCTAATTCTCAAGAAGTTAGTGTGCGAGTTCCACGAGGTGCAGAGGTACAACCTCAGGCTGCAGCGAAAGTGCGCTCGGTTGGCGGACATGGCGGGAGCCAGCCTGGCGTTGGAGGAGGCGACTTCTTCCCTGCTTCTTGATAAGATTGACGAGAGCTTACAATTAGTCCACCGGAACCTGGGACGGCTCCGCGAGCTCCGCGCGCGGCATCCTGCAGCGACTGGGTCGCGAGATCAGGCTAGCTAGAAATGGCCCCCTGATGGGCGTACCGGTACTCGCCCTTGCTCTCCCTGGTCCCTGTGCGCCGGGGGACTTTTCATTTTCTTCCTTGGACATTATTTGAATCGTATCTTTAATAACCTGTGACAATTTTTCCATTATTGTTCATATGTTTTAGTGATAACCGTTGACGTCTCGTTAGTCTCGCCTAGGCATAGTGAGGGGCCAGTCCTCAACAGTCAATGAGATAGAACCAGCGAGTAGGTGAGCTGGGGTAGGCGAGCTAGGGTAGTCCCAAATTCATCCCTCTATAAATAGGCCTCCCCACTAACCACTATCACTCCTTTATTGCCTCCGTACTTTTTCTCTGCCCCCACCCTTTATCGTTCGCATTATCATTCTAGGCAGACATGGGTAAAGGGAACCCCGACTCTGATGGGAGGGCCAAATGTGCTCGACATTTTGCCGAGCAATGCTTCCTTGAGGGAAATTCCACGACAGAAGAGTTCGTCGAGTGCGTGGATGATTTCGTCCCCTCCGGCTTCACGGCTCACCTTCCAACCGAGCATGAGGACATCAATTCTTTCTACCCCGATGAACTCGCCTTCCCCATCTCGCATTATGAGATAGGGTTACGCCTGCCCCTCTGGCCGGAGATCTGCCAGATGCTGAAGTATTATGGCGTGGTACCCACGCAACTGAACCCGAACGCCATTGCCATGATGGTCGCGTTCGTCTGCCACCTCCGCCGCGAGCGGATAGAGTTTAACTTGACAGTCTTCTGAAAGTTGTTCTCTTATAAGGAGACTACCGACAGGGTCACCTTCTTCGGCAGCACCCTCATCAAAGTCCGCAAGGTTGTGAACAAGCATCACAACTGGATTACCAAGATCGTCTTCATCAAGAGCGATCTCGGCAACGTCCCCTTCTCGCCCCAGCAGAAGGCCGAAGAGGTATACCGTCATGAAAGTGAGAGAAAGATCTACTTTAACTGTAGAGGGGGGGGGGGGGGTGAATAGAGTATTTTAAAATAATTTACAATTCAAAAACTGTAAAGCAGTGGAAGTCTTGATTTATGTATATGTGTAAGGTGCTTGAAAAAAGAAAAACTAAGTAACCAAGAAATAGGAAATCACACAACACACAGCAAAGTAAAAAGCACAGCAAACTAGATGACACAAGGAGCTATAGTGGTTCCCCAACAACCTGGGTACATCCACTCTTCTACCACCCTAGGTAGGAATCCACTGCAGGAATAGTTGATCAGGTGTCCTGGGCACCAATGAGCTTTTGATAAGATGCTCAAAAACCAAAATTTGATTTTTTGATAAGGTGTCTTGCCACCACTGAGTTTTGACAAAGTCTCAGAAACCAGCAACAAAACTTTTGAAGGGAGTTTTGAGAAACCCTTTTACAGGGGAGAAAAGAAAAAGAAAATGAGTTGAGTTGTTCTTCTCTGTCAACAATCTGAGAAAAGACAAGTGGAAGATGTTGTTAAAGCTCCCCCTGAGATCTGTAAGGGTTCAGGAAGATGAGCTTTGCTTAGGGTGATAGGCCTTCAGTTGCTTTAGATCTCCAACAATAGATGATTTCAACAGATACTGAAATGTGTGTTGTCTGGAGTCCTTGATAATGAAGCTTTTGAACACTTGAAGCTTGAAGGAGTAGAAAAGCAGATGATCTCCTTCACAATGATGTTCCTTGTGTTCCTGAAGAATTCTGACTCAGTAATTCTGTAAGCTTTTGTCTACTTAATCTATTCTCAGAAGATGAATTCTTGATGATTGAATTTTTTGTTCTCTCTTCTGTATATCTTTTTCAAATCTTTTTGTTCTCTATTAAAAATAATTATGCTTTAAGGAGTATATCAGATTCTTACTTTAGACGGCCATTACTCAGTCATAAATGACTTCCATAATTGACAACTGTCTCTGGGGAAAGTCCTAAGTAACATTCCAATTATTCTTCCTTGAAACTTGCTCCAGATTGCTTGAAACTGCTACAGAATCCTTTGTCATAAATGCTGAAAATAAATCTGAATGAATTCCATAACTGTCCTGAATTTGAATTCTTAAAACGTCGACCTCTCAAAAAATCATCGATCTGAGCTCAGCTATCGTCAATCTGAGCTCAGAGATTGGATTTATACTAGAGACAGAAAACGTCGACCTGAGCTCTACAATCGTCGACCTGAGCTCAGTGACTTGGAAAACAACTAGAGACAGAGCGTCGATCTGAGCTCGAATATCGTCGAATGGAGTTCGACGCCTCATTGAATTGAGCTCAAAGATTGTCGACCTGAGCTCGGCGTTTCGTCGACCTGAGCTCGACGAGAATTGTCCTAGTCTTCAGCACTTGAATCCTGATCTGTAGAAGGTCTTGAGGGCAGCTTTCAAACCTAAGTACTAACCCTAAGACTCATTCTAAATGACCTATCAGAATAAACAGCAAAGTCAAAACATAATCCTAATAACATAATGATCCTTACCCAAATTAGTAATAGGGTGTTCCAACAATCTCCCCCTATTTGGGTTAGGATTACTATTTACATGACAGAATATGAAATAACAAACATACATCAGATTTAAACAAAACAAACAGAAACAACAATACAGATAATATATGTTGAGCATTGTAGAAACACATCAAGAGACACAGAATCAGTCAAAAAATAAATATGAGTATCATCTTACACAAGTTACTCATTGCCCTTTTTGAAAAGAATTTCTCTGTTGGGATTTAGGGCTTCCTTCTTGGATCTTCTATCATCTTCTGCACCTAAGGAGGTTTGAGATCTCGGCCTTGGAACTATAGCCTCAGGATGCAGCTTCATATAGTCTTCTGGATTAAAGAATTTCCTTGAAGCATATCTCTCTAATTCTTTCTTTCTATGTTCTGACATGGTTGTGATGTTGGAAGTATCTCTGCCTTGCTCTTTAGCCTTCTTAATCTTATCTAATGCAGCAAGTTCTTTCATTCTAGTTGTCTAAGATAAAGGGTTGTTCTCAGGGTCCTCAAAAGGAACTGGGGGTTCATATCTGTTGATTGACTCTGAATCAGTAGGAGGAGCCCTGGTGACAACTGTATCTCTGAGCTTATAAGGGAAAGGACCTGATGTAGAATCTGTAGGACCTTGTCCTTCCCTTTGGTAAGGATGTTGTCTGAAGTAAGTTCTGTAATCTCTTTGATTTCCTCTATGCTGGCCTCTTCTAGACTGATAACCTCTTTGATGTTGTCCCTTGGGTTGATATCTTTGTGAGGGTTGAGAGGAGCTATGCTTTGTAGCAGATGACTAAAAAGCAGAGCCTCCACCAGATCCTGAATCTGGAGGAGGAGGAGGAGGATGAAATTAAGATGACCCTTTTTCATACTTGTCAAGCTTTCTCCTTTTCTTCATGGCCTTAAGCTGGTTCTTAGAATATTTCATCCATGGTTCAGTGATTTGGCAGTCATGTAGAATGCAATAGGGTATATCATTGTCATCTTTGGCTTTTGCAGAAGGTACTCTCATCATGGACTTACTTCTTGCTTTCCTTTTCTTGGTAATGGTGCCAAAAGAATCATCAGAGTCAGTGTTGAATTGATCACTATCTGAACTTTGGGGTCTGTCATATAAATCATCAATACTTTTGATATACTCTTCTCTTTGTTTTGACTTCTCAGGAGCAGCAGCAGGAGCAGAAACTATTGGAGTTGCAGCATGAGCAAAAACTACAGGTTCTTCTAAGTAAACAACAAGTTCATCATCAGCAGCAGCATCAACAGGAACAACAGGCAACATATCAATATCATCAGATTCAACAACTTCAACAGCAGCAGCAATAGAAATAATAACTTCCTCAGTCTTAAGAGAACTGATATAAGAAGTAATTAGGCTGGCATCACAGACAGCAACAGGCATAATGGCCTTAGTAAAGTCTTCAACTCCCTGAGCTGGTAAGCAGCTGAAGTGAAGAAAGTCAAAATCAGATAGCAGTGACCTGAGGTTAATTGTTAGTACTGGTACTAGGGCTGGAACTGAAGCATCAACAGCAATTTCTGGCAGCAATTTCTCTGAAACAGCAGGCACTACCACAGCTTTATAAGGCATCTCCCCCTGTCTTGATTCAGTGAGAATTGGATAAAGGCACCCCATAGAAGGCATTGCCTGAGGAGTAGATAGAGAGGAGAGCCTGTCAGATAACTCCTTGATGGACTTCAGGAGTGGAGCCATGGAGGTCTCCAGCAGGGCTACTAGCTTGGGAGCCAGTATCCCATAGAGCTTATCTGCCAGTGCTGAGAGATCCACTTGCTCAAGTGGGACTTGAGTTGAGGTGGAGGAAGAAATGACTGTGGCTGATGATGGATGGGCTACAGGATGTGTGGGTGGGGATGGTAGGATGTTGGGTTGAGAGATTGGGATGGTGGAGATAGAGGTTATGGGTGTGGAGATGGATGGAGTGAAGGATGGTTGGGTGAGAATATCATGGAGTAATTGTTAGTATGAGCAAGTGGAGGGAAGCTCAGTAGGTGAGGAGGGGGAATCATCCATGAAGGAATCTTCCATGATGTTGAAAGATGGAATGTCAAGAGGCGGATAATAATGAAGTGGATGGAATTGTTATTCTGTGGTGGCTGGAGGAGGTGAAGGAGTGGACAGAGGAGTTGAAATTGTAATGGGGGAGGAGATTGATGTGGAGATGGTTGAGGTAGAAATGATTATAGTGGATGAGGGAATGGTTGAGGGAAGAATTGAAGAAGGTTGAGAAGAGGAGGAGGCAGGCGATGCTTCAATGAGGGCAGGGGCCTGAGGGGAAGAGACTGCAACAGTCCTTGTGCCTGAAGCATTAGTAGTCCTAGTTGGCTTGACTATCTGCCTGTCCCATTTCCCAAACAGGGCACAGGTCAGCCTCTTTGATGCATTGATGTGAATCCCACTTTATACCAGCAGTTCAGGGCACCTAGAGTGCAGGAATAACCCTATTATCCTCTCAAAGTACCAAATTTTTGTTCACTTTCTTATTAATAAAGTCAAAGAAAAGCTCTCCCCAGTTCAAATGTTTCTTATCCACAAGTGCTCCCATCAAGCAGAACTGATACCTAGAGATGGTATCATGTGCTAAGTGCTTTGCCAATAGTACTTTCCCCACAACATCAACAAGAAATCTATACTCAATAGATAAGTTCTTTTTCAACAACTTGCAAGGGTTAGCGGCAGAATGTCCCATTCTATCTAACATATTCGAAGATTCTTCTCGAGATAACTCAATAAAATCATCTCCAGTACTCAATTGAAACACTTCAGTCAGGAGAGTAGGTGTTAGGGATACCTACGTCCCGGCTATAGTACCAACCAATGTATTCTGATCAAGATTGTGTGTTGTGTAGACCCATTCTTTGATCTCATCGGCTGCAATCTTTATTCTCGTTGTCATTATTTGCACTAGCTGCTGTTCTCTTTATAGGTCCAGAATATCTTTAAAATCCTGATCGCTTCCATCAAAGGAGTCCATATATATGTAAAAGCCTGTGTCGAATTTCATCTTGGCGAGGGAGGCAACTGACACAGCCTTTATGTACCTGCAAAGATGAACAAACACGACCAAGTGTTGTAGAGTTTGGAGGGAAAGAAAAAGTTTGCATAGAGTATGAAAGCGCAAAAGAAGAACGACGGCCAAAAGAATGATTTTATATTAGGGTTCGACGCCGGAAAGGAAAGATTGTTGAACTCCATTCGACGATCTGGGCTTCTAAAGGAATCTGAAGAGTCTTCAATAACGTCAATCTCCGTTCGACGATATTGGAGAGCGTCGATCTCCGATCGACGATCGCTGAACAGAAGGAAGATAGCCTAGCGCTATCTGGAAAATGCTAAACTCCGGTCGACGCTATTGGAAAGCGTTGATCTCCGTTCGACGATCGAGGGGAACAGCGTCGAGCGCAGTTCAGAGACTAAAAAAGCCTTCAGACACTAGAAAATTCAAGTTTTTAGCCTAGTCTTGGTCTGTTTTTAGAGTTTTTAAATCTTGGGATTTATTTTAGACTTCCTCCATCTAACATTCCTAACTGATTTAGGAAGAAGGTATGTTTCTTTTCATCCAAGGGTTTGATGAAAATATCTCCCCTTTGCAAATCAGTTGGGATATACTGAAGTTTAATTTTATTTTTCTCAACATTATCCTTTAGAAAGTGATGCCTAATCTCTATATGTTTTGTCCTACTATGGAGGACTGGATTTTGTGCTATAGAAATAGCACTGGTGTTATCACAAAATATTTTTGACCCTTCTAAGTTGTAGCCATAGTCTTGGAGCTGGTTTTGAATCCACAAAATATGTGAGCAACAACTGCCTGCTGCCATATATTCAGCTTCAGCAGTTAAAGTGGACACAGATGTTTGTTTCTTATAGAACCAGGAGACAAGTCTGTCACCAAGGAACTTGCAAGTTCCACTGGTGCTTTTCCTGTCTACTCTACATCCATCATAATCAGCATCTGAAAATCCAGTTAATTCAAATCCTGAGTCTTTTGGATACCAGAGACCTAGATTTGGATAACTTTTTACATACCTAAGAATCATCTTAACTAATGTTAGGTGTGACTCTCTAGGGCTTACTTGGAACCTAGCACATATACATGTAGCAAACATTATATCTGGTCTACTTACTATAAGGTACAATAGAGAGCCAATCATTGCTCTATATATTGTCTGATCAACATGTTTTCCATGTTCATCAGCATCTAATACAGCATTGGTAGGCATAGGTGTTTTCATACAAGATGCTTCAGACATACCAAATTTCTTAACCAGTTCTTTTGCATACTTGGTTTGAGAAATAAATATGCCTTCAGCATGTTGTTTGACTTGCAATCCTAGAAAGAAGGAAAGCTCACCCATGCCACTCATTTTAAATTTAGAATGCATCAGATTGGAAAATCTTTTGCACAAGTTTGAATTAGTAGACCCGAATATGATATCATCTACATATATTTGTACTAGTAGGGTATGGGACTTATGGGTTCTAATAAAAAGAGTTTGGTCTACTCTACCCCTTATAAAATCATTTTTCAGAAAAAAGCATTCTAAGGTCTCATACCATGCTCTAGGAGCTTGCCTTAGACCATATAATGCTTTATGCAATTTGAAAACCTTGTCAGGATAAGTTGAAAAGATAAAACCTGGAGATTGTCTAACATAGACTTCTTCTTTGATGTCTCCATTGAGAAATGCACTCTTCACATCCATTTGGTAGACCTTGAATCCTTTGTGAGCTGCATAAGCTAGGAATATTATTATGGCCTCTAACCTTGCAACTGGTGCAAAGGTCTGGTCATAGTCTATTCCTTCTTCTTGAGAATAGCCTTGAGTAACTAGCCTTGCCTTGTTCCTTACAATAACTCCTTGATCATCCAACTTGTTTCTTAACACCCACTTTGTTCCAACAATTGAGTGATCCTTAGGCCTTGGTACTAGCTCCCAGACTTTGTTTCTCTCAAATTGATGTAGTTCCTCTTGCATAGCAATGATCCAGTGTGGATCTTGTTCTTGCATCTTGAATGGATTGAGGCTCAACTTGAGATAAAAAACAAGTGTGCATCAGGTTCTGGTTGACCTGATTTCTGGTTTGCACATCAGCTGAGATGTTTCCAATCACTTGGGAGATTGGATGATCTCTTGTTGTTACTAAATCAACAGGGGGTGTTGATTGTTCACCAACCTGTGTTGTTGTTTCCTCTAGTGGAATAACAACTTGCTCTTCAAGATGGTTCTCTCCAAGATGTTGAACATCTTCTTCATCTTCACTGATTTCATCCTTATGTTGATTATGTGAATATACTGAATCCTTCTTTGCAATATGCAATCTGTCCAAATTTTCTGAAAGAGAGTTTACCTGCAAGGGTTCTATGGTAGAAGTGGACTTCTCCTTATAAAACATGTTAGTCTCATCAAAAGATACATGAACAGATTCTTCAATTTTAAGAGAAGTTTTGTTATAAACCCTATAAGGTTTACTGATCATGGAGTATCCCAGAAAGACTCCTTCATCAGCTTTAGCTTGGAATTTTGCTAAATACTTCTTATCATTATTGTGAATATAACAAATGCAACCAAAAATTTTGAAATAGTCTACTTTAGGTTTCTTCCCTTTGAGCAATTCATTAGGAGTCTTGCCCTTCAGTTTATGTATCAAACTTCTGTTCAACACATGGTTGGAGGTGTTCACTGCCTCTGCCCAAAAAGACAGAGGAAGGTGAGCATCTGTCAACAATGTAGTAGCAGATTCAATTAGGGTTCTATTTTTCCTTTCAGCTATCCCATCTTGTTGAGGAGTTCTAGGAGCATAGAAAGTATGCCTGATCCCTTCATTCTGACAGAACTCTTGCATAAGAAGAGAATCAAACTCTGTCCCATGATCACTTCTGATCAGGGCAATGTGAGTATTGAACTCAATCTGTATACATTTGAGAAAATCTGTCAATCACTTAAAGTTATAAGACTTCTTCATCAGGAAGAATACCCATGTGAATCTAGAAAAGTCATCTACAATCACTAAAGTATAAGATTTCCCTCCTAAGCTTTGTACTGTAATGGGTCCAAAAAGATCCATGTGTAACAGATATAAGATCCTAGGTGAACCACTCTTATTAAGTGACTTAAAACTATTTTTAGTTTGCTTGCCTAATTGACAAGCCCTGCAAAGTCCTTCCTTCTTATACGGGTCAGAAGGTAGTCCTCTAACAAGGTTGTCCTTGGATAGCCTAACAATGGTTCTAAGGTTTATATGCCCTAGTCTCTTATGCCAAAGATCATTTTGTTTGCAAACAGAATTAAATAAACAGATATCTATATTGGTTGAAAGGAAATCTACTAGATAAATGTTACCTTTCCTTTTACCTGTTAACACTATTGTGTTATCATCTAACTTGATCTTGCATAAGGATTTCTTGAATATCACTTGATAGCCTTCATCACAGAGTTGACTGATGCTGATTAGGTTGTGCTTCAGTCCTTCCACATAAGCCACCTTCTTGAATGTGACTGAGCAAATCTAAACTGCACCATATCCTTTTGTTTGACCAAAGTTTGAATCTCCAAATATTACTTTGGGTCCAAGTTTGGTTCTGAAGGATGTTAGATTCTCCTTGCTCCTTGTCATCTGCTTTGAGCACCCACTATTCAGATACCATTGTTGGTTCATTGCGGGATAGGTCTTCACCTGCACATAAATAATTTATATGTTTTTGACCCAGTTTACCTTGGGTCTAGGTTGATAACCTTTAAACTCAGAAATAAAAGACATACCTGGCTGACTCTTATATCCTTCAGGATGGTATCTCCTAGGAGGCACTATCCATTTAGTATAAGGGTTGAAGCTTTGGGATGAGGGACTTCTAGGATTGATTTTAGATTTACCTCTGAAAGAATGTTCAAAGCTCTGAGCTCCGTTCGACGATCGTCGAGCTGAGTTTGACAATCTTGGGTAAGATCTTTGAGCTCCGTTTGAAGATCGACTATACCAGAGTTCAGAGTTCAGAAATTGTCGATCTGAGTTCGACGATTCAGCCTTGGATTGCCGAGCTCTGTTCGACGATCGTCAAGCTCTGTTCGACGTTTTCTGTTGAACTTTGTTTTCCTTAGGTAAATCAGGATTCTTCCTAGCTACCTCTACAACACCCTTTCCTTTATCAGAAATAAATTTAATTTGGGTTGTTAATACTATAGGTTGGCTGGATGAAGCACCCAAGCCCAGTGTACTGTTGAATCTTGAGTTCACTGTGCTTATGATGTCCATCAGTCTGATGCTTCTCCCATTAAGAGATTCTTCAAACTTCTTTGCCTGGGATAGCTCACTTTTAAGTGAAGCTATCTCCTCCCTACAACATTCTAACTCCTTAGAGAGTTTGAGGTAATCTGATTTAAAGGTGCTAGTTCAGACAATTGATTTCTGAGAGAGATAATCTCTTTCTCAGACTTTAACAGGTCTAAACAAAGTGCCTTAAATTCAGATCTAAAGTCCTCTGAATCAAAATCAAAGGAGTCTATTACCTGGAATTCTTCAGTTTGAGTTTCAGATTCAGACTCTGACTCTTATTCTGCATCAGAATTTTTTTGGGAGGCATTGATAGCCATCATGCAGAATTCCTTTTCTTCAGCATCATCTTCATCATCACTTGAGCTTGATGAAGCCTCTGATTCTTCCTCAGTTTCACTCCAGGTTTCTGCTACAAATCCCTTCCTTGTATGTTTATTTTTGCTGGAGGAGGATTTGTTGTAATTGTTTTCCCTGGAGTCCTTGTCTTTTCTCCTATCTTTCCTGTCCTTCTTGTCCTTATTCTGATTTTTTGGACAGTCAGGCACAATATGACCTGGTTTCCTGCATCCAAAACAGATTATTTCTTTATTATTTGACTTGTCATACCTTGGCTTCTCATGCCCTCTGGATGACCTCTTTCTTAAATCTTTCCTAGCCATCTTATATAATCTTTTGGCCAGCAAGCTCATCAATTCTTCATTGCCTGTGACCTTGTCTTCAGGCAGATCTTCTGTAGCTTTGAATGCTATTGTCTTCTCCTTCCTTATAGTTGGAGAAGTGCCCTTTTGTTCTTCCTCTCTGTTCTTGATGAGCAACTCATAATACTTGAGCTTGCCCAACACAGCTTCAGTAGTAATCTCAGTTAGGCTTCTGGCATCCTTGATTGGCCAGATCCTTGAGTCCCAAGTGCTAGGGAATCACATTAGGATCTTGTCATTTAATTCAGTTAAAGAGATCTCCTTGTCCAGTGTTTTTAATTCACTGACTATTAGATTGATCCTGTTGTACATGTCAGCCACTGATTCAGTTTCTCCCTTTTTGAAGTTCTCATATTGGCTTATGAGATGGGATCTCCTGTCCTTTCTTTCATCAGTAGATCCTGAGACAATTTCAGATAACTTGTCCCATATGTCTTTTACTGAACTGCATTCAGACACCTTTTGGAATATCTCATCAGACATAGTCTGAGCAAGGATATTCATAGCCTTTGCATCTACAACTTTCCATTTCTTTATTTCTGCATCTGTTCCTGAAGGAGGTGGAACATCACTTGTACTTGTAATTACTGGGGGTCTTGGACAAACTGTCAAAACAGAATTGTAGATGTCCTCATCAATAGAATTCATGTAAAGCCTAATCCTTGTCTTCCAAAGTGCAAACTTAGAAAGGTTGCACACTGGAGGTCTGGTGCTAGCATAATCTTTGTTCTGTGCCATGGTTTTATTTAAAAATAAATATATAATACACAAAAAAAACCTATTGAGGGTTGATCTTTTCAGAGATCTTTTGGTTCAGGTGCTAGCCTGTTCAACCAATCTGTTGAAGATTCAGATGTTGAGTAACCAACCTCCCTCTGATACCAATTGAAAGTGAGAGAAAGATCTACCTTAACTCTAGAGGGGGGGGGGTGAATAGAGTATTTTAAAATAATTTACAATTCAAAAACTATAAAGCAGTGGAAGTTTTGATTTATGTATATGTGTAAGGTGCTTGCAAAAATAAAAACTAAGTAAGCAAGAAATAGGAAATCACACATCATACAATAAAGTAAAAAGCACAGCAAACTAGATGACACAAGGAGCTATAGTGGTTCCCCAACAACCTGGGTACATCCACTCTTCTACCACCCAAGGTAGGAATCTACTGCAGGAATAGTTGATCAGGTGTCCTGGGCACCAATGAGCTTTTGATAAGGTGCTCAAAACCAAAACTAGATTTTTGGATAAGGTGTCTTGCCACCACTGAGTTTTAACAAGGTCTTA
Organism: Platanthera zijinensis; assembly: GCA_039513925.1. Lineage (NCBI taxonomy): Eukaryota > Viridiplantae > Streptophyta > Magnoliopsida > Asparagales > Orchidaceae > Platanthera > Platanthera zijinensis. The sequence continues at coordinate 206,226,124 of CM077078.1, forward strand.
GAAACAAACCACAAAACTTTTGAAGGGAGTTTTGAGAAACCCTTTTACAGGAGAGAAAGGAAAAAGAAAATGAGTTGAGTTGTTCTTCTCTGTCAACAATCTGAGAGAAGACAAGTGGAAGATGTTGTCAAAGCTCCCCCTGAGATCTGTAAGGGTTCAAGAAGATGAGCTTTGCTTAGGGTGATAGTCCTTCAGTTGCTTCAGATCTCCAGCAATAAATGATTTCAGCAGATGTTGAAATGTGTGTTGTCTGGAGTCCTTGATAATGAAGCTTTTGAACACTTGAAGCTTGAAGTATAGAACAACAGATGATCTCCTTCACAATGATGTTCCTTGTGTTCTTGAAGAATTCTTACTCAGTAATTCTGTAAGCTTTTTTCTACTTAATCTATTCTCAAAAGATGAATTCTTAATGATTGAATTTTTTGTTCTCTCTTCTGTATATCTTTTTCAAATCTGTCTGTTCTCTATTGAAAATAATTATGCTCTAAGGAATATATCAGATTCTGACTTTAGATGGCCGTTACTAAGTCATAAATGACTTTCATAATTGACAACTATCTCTGGGGAAAGTCCTAAGTAACATTCCAATTATTCTTCCTTAAAACTTGCTCCAGATTGCTTAAAACGGCTACAAAATCCTTTGTCATAATTGCTGAAAATAAATTTGAATGAATTCCATAACTGTCCTGAATTTGAATTTTGAAAATGTCTACTTCTCAAAAAATCGTAGATGTGAGCTCAGCTATCGTCGACCTGAGCTCAGAGATTGGATTTATACTAGAGACAGAAAACGTCGACCTGAGCTCTATGATCGTCGACCTGAGCTCAGCGACTTGGAAAACAACTAGAGACAGAGCGTCGATCTGAGCTCAAAGATCGTCGAACGGAGTTCGACGCCTCATTGAACTGAGCTAAAAGATCGTCGACTTGAGCTCGACGTTTCGTCGACCTTAGCTCGACGAGAATTGTCCTAGTCTTCAGCACTTGAATCCTGATCTATAGAAGGTCTTGAGGGCAGCTTTCAAACCTAAGTACTAACCCTAAGACTCATTCTAATTGACCTATCAGACTATACAGCAAGGTCAAAATAGAATCCTAATCACATAGTGATCTTTACCCAAATTAATAATAGGGTGTTCCAACACTCGACAACGTCCCCTTCTCTCCCCAGCAGAAGGTCGAAGAGGTATACCGTCCCCTATCGGTTTCGGGCAATGACGCCGACCTCCACAAATTTTTCCTCCACAAAGAATTCGAGGTCGCCTACCTCCATCGAGGCCTCGACTCCTTTCTACCCGTCCTCCCTGGCGAATGTATGCTCAGATTCCCTTCGCTTTTGTCGAGCTCGGCAGAGACAACATTGACAAATCTGACTAAGTATTTTCTACAGGGGAATGACTTATCCCCGAGAATCCACCCTTTGCGGACTCGGGGACCTACTCCGGCCCACTCTAGATTGCACGGGCGGATGCACTTGCCTGTCGATACGAAGCGGTGACGTACCAACCCTCCTCCAGCAAGAAGCGGGGGCTTCACGGGGGGCCGGACTCTTCTCGCCGAGCTCCAGACGTAAGAAGAAGAGGGCCGAGGCCGTATCTCTGGGGGAGAGGCAATCCGCCAAGTATATAGAGCTGCCCGAGACTCCCTCGATGCCTCGCTGGAGAGCCCACTGAAGGAGTCATCAGGGAGGGATCACCGAGGGTGCGAGGCCCCCTCCCCCAAGGATGCGAAAGGGTCGATGCCCAGTGAGCTGGGCCTACCTAAGGAACACCCCCTATTCGGCATGGGGGAGAAGTACAAAGACTCGACCAGCGAGCTGATGAAAAGTGGGACGGGTCGGCCCACCGGGTCTCCATCTCTACCTATGACCCCTCTTGGAGTGCTCGCCAGCCTCCTGCCGGCCATGCCTTCGCACTCAGCTTCGGCCTCTATGGTCAAGACAGCACCGCGGCCTTCAAGACAATGACTCCCCTCCAGTTTGGTCATGACCCCCGCCATATGATGGTGCAACGCGGATTCAACCTCGACTTGTTGCTTCTGAAGGCCGAGCAGGAGAGCGATCTCGTGAAGGACAAGGCCGTCGACGCAGAAAGACGCTGCGGGATTGCTGAGAGCCTACTCGCGAAAGCCAATGACGGGTTGGTAAGTATCGACCATCCTTTTCCTTTTTTATTTAGAAATTTTTTTGGAATTGGTGCTTAGTTGATGGTCCACAGGATGCTGAGGCCGCTCACGAGTTACAGAACTGCGCCTACGGGTTAGAGGATGTAATGCCCCTGGTTTTTCCGATACCCTTAGAAGCGTTACCTTAGCACATGTTTGGCGTATGCCGTTGTTAGAGCATGATTTGGCTCTTTGAGTTCTCTGTAGGGTTTTATCTTAGCCTGTTGGCAAGATTTCCTAACAGGCCGGGTCTGTTTTGGTGACTCGGCAGAGCCGCTTGTGTTTTGGCTTTGGTAGGTGCTTTCTTGAGTTTGGCTCATCAGATTGGGATTTCGACCTCGCCGTCGCGTTCGTAGCGTTGGTTTTTGGCTACGGCGCGAGTTTCGCGCGTTTCTGAGTTCGTTTGTGTTGGGCGTGGTATTAAGATTGTGTGTTACTATATATATTAATATTATATAATATATTATGTAGTAATTAGGGTATAAATAGGGTAGATAGGGTTTGGGCCGGTTCACATCCTCTTCTTCTTCCCCGAACCCGACAGTAGCTTCGTTTCCGTGACATTTGGGAAGCGGCGGACTCGGCGAGGCCTTCGGCTGGCGGTGTGCGGAGCAGGAGGGCTCGTTTCCCCCATCCGAGCGGATTTTCGGGCCGCTCCTGGCGAGAGCTTCTCGGTAGAGGTAAGCTTTGTCCGTTTCCTTGACTTTTGAAGGATAGGGTTAGGTGTTTTGGCTTGATTTCATCCCCAAAAGTTTCAGGAATCGTTGCTCGGCGCTCCTTGTGGACGGATCTGGAAGCGGCCGGGACGGGCGGCGTCTTCTTCGTGGGTTTTGAGGCAAGTGGATCTTCTTCCCTTGCTTTCTCCGGTTCTTCCCTTTATCGCTGTTTTCTCTCCTTTATTTTGAGTAGGTTTACGCTATAGGGCGAATATGCGATCTTCCCCGCACTACGAGACGAATCCGTCGAGTATCCTCGTTACCCGTGGTTTGGCTGTCCTAGAATGCTAAGTAAAAGTCGGCGAGAATGACCAGGTAGATTCGGTGAGTATCACAAGGCAGAGTCGACGAGTATCGGGTTGGAGTCGTCGAGAATCACTAGACACTCGTCGAAGTAGGAATCGTCGAGAATCACTAGACACTCGTCGAAGTAGGAATCGTCGAGAATCACCAGTAGAGACGTTAGCACCAAGTTGAAATCGGCGAGAATGACAAAGTATAGTCGTCAAGCGCTAAGGTAAATTCGACGAGAATCGTCGTGTCAAATCGTCGAGAATCCCAGGCAAAATTGTCGAGTATCGCGGCGATACTCGACGACTCCCTTCGGCTCCGTCGACAATTCTCGACGAATCTGTCGAGTATCAATGGTGATACTCGACGAATTCCGAAGGAATTGTCCGCCGTTCCTTGTTTTTGCTGAGTGAGGTCCTTGGGGGCCTGTTTTGGGTTGTTGACCCCAATCCTTTGGAAATTATGACCAGGAAACGTTGATAGAAGTCAATGTGGATGGAACTGTCAGTTTGTATCGCTTGTTAGCATGCGGTGATACCGAGGTCTTGGTGAGGTGTTCTGTGGGTGTTGGTTTCCGTGGCAGGTCTTGTAGATTCCGGCTACACCACTGGAGCGCCATGGGTCCTCCATGGGTAGCTAGTGGGCCGGGCGACGCTGTGCCACTTAGCTTGCCAGGTCGTTACAAGCAAATAAAATGCCTTTGAATTAAGGGTCACCCACTCCTCCGAGACAAGGATCACTAAGTGTTAATGATTTTTCCTACGCTGATCCTTGGGGCTATTACTCCTATCCTTGTTGATGGATGTTGACTGGTTAGCCATTTCTTGCTTTGCTTCAGCAGGTTGAGCCGAAGCGGGTTGTTTCCTTATGACACTTGGTGCATTTTTTTCTTCAGCTTTTGTTGATACTTTGTTTGCTATAATCTCCTTCATTTACTGACTTGTTGCAGAGTTTGACAGCTTGCTCGCTGAGGGTTGGTTCCTCCCTGTTTGTAGATCTTTTATTTAACTTGGAGCTTTTATCTCTTGTTTCCACTTGCATTATTTTATCTTGTGCTGAGGTATTCTGTCTTTGAATGCCTCAGGTCCTGGTTGCGGCCGTTTGAGCAGCTAGTTTGGAGCTGCATTCCGGTCGACCGTTTTGCAGGAGTGATCCTCTCACTTTGGGTGAGATTGTAGTTGCTTGTTGACTCTGACTTTTGTGTAAACTGAGGGGTTCATGTCAGTTTGTTGGCGCCCTTCGGTGGTTGTTTTTCTCAGTCTACTGTATACTCTTCTATGTTGTTTGGTTACCCTATTGGGAGCGGTTACTTATCTCTTGGGAATGTTTTATGCTAGGATGCATGTTAGTTATTTTAAGTATTAAACCTTGCTAATAGCATGGCATACACCTCATGTCTTCAAACTTAAAAGAAGTACTTTACAACTAGCGTAAAAAGGTATTTCCTTACTTATACTAAATCTAGAGTCTTGCATACCATGGGGTGTCCTTCGTGGACGCTTGCACTCATGTAGAATAATAAACTAATTAAATCAAGGTACTTCCACAGCGTAAATTATGTTTCCTTCTAGTGGGCTAGTGAACCACTGAGCCGAGGGATACAGCCAATATATATATAAGCAGTTTTTCAATCATTAAACTTATGAATATTTTTATAGTAATAGTTTCCGTCGCCTGAGCGTCGGCAGTTATCCCCTGCTTGACGTGGCATCACGACGCGTGTTTTTCTCATACTCTGATACTTTCTCTCCCGGAGAAAATGCGGGTTGTGATAGAGGAGGAGGTCGCCCAACTGCAGGCTAGACATGCCGAGTAAGAGGCTCGCTTCGGTGAGTGGTAGATGCGTGCTACTGAGCAGGAGGCTCGCGCTGCTGAGCTGGAGGTCGAGGTGGGGCGGCTGAAAGTGCAGAACCGGGAACTTCACAGCGAGTTCCTTCGGTAGGCGGAGCTTCTACTTCCAGAGGGTGGCGGCGTGGCCCCCTACCCCTACTAGAGGCCGCGGCTCTTTGGCATGAAGGAGGTCAAAGAGCAGTTGAGAATCAACTCCATCAAGTCTGCTGAGTGCCTTCTGGATGCCATGAGGGGTACGGGGATACTGGCAGACGGCTGCGAGGAGGTCGCGGTTCATGACCTCATGCCGGGTCTATACCCGCCGAGCCCTCCTAGCGAGAAGGAGGACAGCTTTGCCTCACTGTTCGGGGAAATGCACAAGAGCCAGGGCTACGGGGGCGAGGAATGCCGCACCTCCGGGGAGGAGGGCGAGAGCTGAGCCAGATTTTTGTTCTTTCTTTTCTTTCCCCCTCCCTCTTTTGTAACCTCACAAAGGTGAGTTTTGACATTGTATCCTTGATTGAGGTTCATTCATATCTAGGGAACCTCCACGATCAAGTATTTTAATTAATAACAACTTCGAATGTTTCTTAAATATCTTCCAAAATAATCAAAATCGAGAGCTCTCTCCTTTATCTATTTTCAAAACAAAAGCATATAAATTTTATTTTCACTTTAAAAACAAACATAAACCTCTACTCTTTTCGATAAAATAATAGCTCCATTCCTTCAAGTAGAGTACTCGACACAGATCCGTTGAAAAATACGACTATGATATTTGGAAAAATACTATACTATTACTCAATAGGTACGCTTGCCTTAGTCGCTGTAAATAAGTAAAGAGATAAAACACAACGCATAAATTGAATTATCCAATCACCGTTAAAAGAAAATAAGAAACACAACTTTTTTACTTATCAGCCATTCTTCTGAAATAGTAGTCCTTTACCTGGAACCACTTAAATATATTCTAATATCCTCATGACAAACTGTAGATGGAAATCCCTATGAGCTTGCATGAACTGGCTAACCTTGCCTAAAACGTAGGAGATGTCGGGTCTGGTTACCGTGAGATAAATGAGTTTGCCGACCAGATGCATGTACAAGTAACATCTGATAGAGGAGGCAAGTCATATGTCTAGGTTTCATCTTCTCCAGTAGACATGAGGCATCATGCAGGTTTAGCCCCAATCAACCCTGTCTCTTTAAGAAGACCAAGAGCATACTTACATTAGGAGAGGACCAAGGAGTTGGGCTTTTGAGAGATTTCTATCCCCAAAAAGTATTTTGGGGAGCCCATATCCTTCGTGACCAGGTGTTAACGAAGATGTTTCTTTGTCAAAGCTACCATAGCCTGGTCATCAATAGTTAGAAGAATATCATCCACATATACGACAAGAACCACTAGACCTAGGTAGGTTTTGCGAATGAAAAATGAGTGATCGACAGAACTTCCTATAAAACCCACGGCGGCCACAATGCCTCTAAACATGTTAAACCAAGCCCGAGGGCTTTGCTTTAGGCCATAGATGGCCTTCTTAAGCCTGCATACCCGTGTCTCCGCCTGAGCAACATACCCAAGAGGCTGCTCCATATAGACATCCTCCAAAAGATCACCATAGAGAAAGGCATTCTTTACATCCAGTTGAGAAATTTGCCAATCCCTGTTGATTGCCACAGAGAGGAGTACTCGAATAGTGCTGAGATGAGAAACGTGAGAGAAGGTGTCAAAATAATCAACACCATAAGTCTGAGTGAAGCCTTTGGTGACAAGACGTGCCTTGTAATGATCCACCCTGCCGTTCGGACTGAACTTCACAATAATGACCCTGCAAAAACCAACAACATCGGTTCCCAATGGAGGAGGAACAAGGGTCCATGTACCCCGCTCAGTCAGGGTGGCAAATTCCTCATCCATGATAGCCTTCCAATGAGGAACAATAAGGGCTTCCTGGTAGGTGTGGGGAGTGGCAGCGGAAGAGATATACAACGCAAAAGTCCTGCGAGAAGGAGTATGATGAGCATAAGAAACAACAACAGTAAGCGAGTGATGGGTACATGTCCACAACCCTTTGCGAAGAGGAATGGGAAGATCAAGGTCGGTGTATTCCTCAGTATCCGGTGCATCCGTCGTGGAGAGAGTTGGCCTGGGAGTAGAGAGACGTCCGCGGAGAAGAGGAATACATCAGAGGTGGTGAAAGAGGAGGAGGAGACGGTGGATACAGTGGAGGAGGAGATATCTCGGTAGGTGTAGACAGGATGGAGGGGACGATAGGAGAAGTAGGAACATTAGGGAGAAAAGTGCAGTCGTGAGAGAAATAGGATGGATTTTCAAAGTTTGTTACGCCCGCGGAGACGAACGACTTGCGAAGAACAGGGTCAAAACAACAATACCTTTTTGAGTCGTAGAGTAACCTAGAAAGACACATTTGGTGGCACGTGGGGAGAGTTTGTCACGGGTGGTGGAGGTAGCATGCACAAAAGCCATGCACCCAAAGATACACAGTGGGAGAGGAAACAGATTCTTGCCCAGATAGAGAATGGAGAATGGGGTTTGACCGTGGAGAACCATGGAGGGAATGCGATTGATGAGAAAGCAGGAGATGAGAATGACATAGCCCCAATTGGAGCGAGCAACCAACATCTGTGTCATCAGAGTGCGAGTGACATCATGGAGGTGAAGGTTTTTGCATTCCGCAATGCCATTTTACTGTAAGGTATAAATACAGCTAGTTTGATGAATAATCCCATTTTGCATATAGAAAGAAGAAAAATCGTGACTAAGATATTCTTTGGAATTATCATAGCATAAGATTTTAATAGAAACATCAAACTGAGTTTAAATCATAAAATAAAAAGATGTCCATACAAAGAATAATTCAGAGCAATCTTTTAAGAGATACCTCCATGTATAGCGAGAGAAATCATCAATAAAAGTTACAATATATGAACTACCCTGACCTGTGGTGAGGGTTGGAGCAGGAGCCTAGACATCGGAGTGAACGAGATCAAACGAACGGGAAGATACACGACCTTGCTTTGGTGGGAAGGAGGAGCAGTTTTGCTTGCCAAGCGGACATGCATCACAGTTGAGAGGAGGACTGTGCGGAGGGAGGGCGGCAGAAGCTGATGAAGAAGCTGTGGAGGAGGATGACCAAGAAAAGATTCCATTGTAGAATGCTGTAGAAGAGGAGGAGAAGGCGGACAGAGCGGAAACGTTGTCGAGGAAGTAGAGGCCATCGCTCTAAGTCTAAGTAGCAATCGTCCGTTGGGAGCCCGAATCCTGAAAAGAACAAGAAGTACGAGTGAATGTGATGGAAAACTATAGTTGCTTGCACAGAGAAGTAACAGATAATAAATTACAAGGAAACTTGGGCACGTAATGTAACACCCTTGATTTTTTGGGGTTTATTTTTATTCCTGTAGTGGCGTAACTTTAACGTCATAGCATTACATTAATGCATGTTTGGCTTGAGCCATGGTTAGAGTGTAGTTTTGCTCTTTGAGTTTTCTAAGTGGCTGGGTTTAGCCTGTGTGCAAGATTCCCTTGCTAGCCGGTTCTGTTTTGGTGACTCGGTGTAGCCTTTTTCGGAATGCTTGTATTTTGGCTTTGGGAGGTGTTTGCCCGAGTTCAGTTTGTTGGAATTGATTTTTGACTTCGCTGTTGGTTTCATAGTGTTGGTATTTAGCTACGGTGCGAATTTCGTAGAATTCCAAGTTGTTATGGATTTTGGATTTTTTTTGGGATTATTAATATTTATTGTAATGTATAGTGAATTAATTAATATTATTGTAATATTTATATATATATATACGCGTAAAGTAAACGAAAACCCGAGTGTTACTATTAATCGTCTTCCCCTACCTGACGGCGTGGTTTCATGAGAAAGGGCGTGCGACGGACGGAGCTTTCGGCCGGTAAATCGGGAGTTCGGGTTTTCAATTTTGGCGTTTGAGTAAAGATTTGGAAAGCTCTCGGCGATGGATTCGCGATCGTGGTAAGCTTTCCCTGATTCCTCGAATTTTGTACATTAGGGTTGCCATTTTTAACCTCCTTTCTCCTCCAAAAGTTTCAGGAAACGTTGCTTAGGGCTTTCTTCGGTCGATCCTTGAACGGCGCAAGCGGGCGGCGTTTCTCCAGAGTTTTGAGGCAAGTGGATCTTTCTCCGTTGCTTGTTCGTTTTTACTTGATCTCCCTTCTCTTTCTCTTCCTCTCTTAGAGAATAGGAGTAGTATAGGAAGCATGAAAAGATCCCTCTAGGCTAGATCTTAATTTTTGGCCAAACCATAGAAATTAGGAAATCTGAGACAGGTAAGATTCAGTGTGTATCATGATGAATTTCGTCGAGTATCGTTGGGTTTAGGTAAGGAATTTAGCCGAGTAACGATATGTAGCCTAAGTAGAATTTGGAGGGTATCAGGTAGGAATTCGGCAAGTATCTCCGAATTTAGGATAAGTCATTTTCGGCGAGTATTGCTAGTCCATTCGGCGAGTATCGTCGAATTAGTTAAGTTATATTCGGCGAGAATCAGGGGTTAGCTGAACGCAGTTCGATAAATTTCGAGTGCCCTTTTGTCGAGTATCGATGGGAATCGTCGAGTATCGTCGGTTTTCGCAAGGCATTTTTCACCGAGTATCGCATGTTAGGTACTTGAACTTATAGAAATATCATTGCTAGTATTGCATACTTGTCATCTCTTTCAAAACTAAAACGTTGTTTTCATGTTAGCACAAAGATATTTCCTATACTTAATATAAGTTAGAGTCTTGCATAACATGAGTCGTCCTTCAAGGACGTTTATACTCATGTAGTATGTTAAAATCAACTAAATTAAAGTGTTTTCCGAAACGTATAACTATATTTTTACTCGTGGACTAGTTGATCCACTAAGCTGAGGCATATGGCCGACAGCTTAACTTAAATCTGGTTTCCCATAAAATAAATTATAAATCTTCCTAAAAGGTATTTAGTTGTGGTCTCGCCTAAACATCTGCAGTTATCCCATGTTGACATGGCATCATGACGCGTGTTTTCTCCTTACTCTGATATATCCTTTAATTTGGAGAAAATGTTGGTTGTGACACATAAAGAGTATCCGCCAAGCAAAGAGACGGAGTGACTTGAACCAATCCCATCCCATTGACTGGTGAGAGAGAGCCGTCTGCAATAAAGACTAGGGGAAACCGATCATGTGTTTCTAGGAGAGAAAAACACCGAGGATTGTCTGTAATATGATTGGTAGCACCAGAGTTTATCAACTATTTGCCTTGAGTAACGACGTGGGCACTACTTGAAGACGTGACAACTGAGGCGGACTGCAAATTAGTAGTTGTAGATGTATCAGAGAGAGCCATAGAGAAGAATAGAGCTAACAAAAAGGAAGCTGTGTGAATAGGGAAATAGAAGACACGTGGATAGACAAGAGGCCGCACGAATAGGAAAAGAGGAAATCGCGCGAACAGAAAAGAGGTCACACGAACAGGAAATAAGGAAACCTCGTGAACATAAAAGTGGCCGTGTGAACAGGAAAAGTGGAAACTGCTTGAACAAAAAAGAGGCCGCGCAAAAGGAAGAGATCGCAGCGAAAGGGAGCTCGTAAAAACAGGTCGTGAATAGAAAGAGAAAAGCCGCATGAACAAAGACGAGGCCACGCAAAAGAAAAAGAGCAGAGAGAAAAAGAGGTCGTGAAAACAAGTCGCAAACAGAGAGAGAGCGCAAACATAGGGGTCGCGCACACAGAGGGCAATAACAAGGAATAGACGGAAACCGCGCGGATAGGGCACAAGAAGGAGGGGATAACCCACACAGACAGAAGCACTTACAGAATCTTGTAGAAAAGATCGGGTCCTCTGATACCTTGTGCGAACAAGAAAGAATAGATCGAAATTTTGAATAACATAATTTTTATTATCCAAAAAAAGTAAGTATTACAAAGGTATAGAATCCCTTTTATAGAATGGAGGAGAGGGGAGAGATTACAAATAAGCAATGTGAGACAAATAATTACAGGTACAAACGGCTATATACAGAAACATACCGCACAAGTCGCGCGGTTAGACAAATAGGCTAACTGCCCGACAACAACCATAAAGAGAAGACAAGCCACTAGGGGAGACCGCTAGACGGCCCTATCTTCATGTCACATGCGTTAAACCGCCAGACCGCCCGATCTTCAAGATGCTGGAGAGAAACCGCCAGACCGCCCGGTCACCAGACCGCCCGGTCACCAGACCGCCCGGTCACCAGACAACAACAACTCGACTACCAAATCGCTGGAGAGAAACTGCCAAACTGCGTGGTCTTCAAGCAACCAGGGTCAGACCGCCAGACCGCCTGGTCACCATACAACAACACTCCCCCTCAAGCTGGAGCATATATATATCAATCATGCCCAGCTTGTCGAAAATGTGAAGAAAGGAACCAGACACAGGCTTGGTGAAGATATCTGCTAACTCATTGTCAGAGGTAACGAATGGAGTACAAATCTGTTTCTTCAAAATCTCTTCTCAAATAAAATGACAGTCGACTTCAATGTGCTTTGTTCTCTCATAGAAGACTGGATTTTTGGAGATATAAATAATGGCCTTGTTGTTGTAGAACATAGGTAGAGGATGGTTGTAGACCTATCCTATGTCAAGCATGAGAGCCCATAACCACTTTAATTCACACGTGGTCGACGCCATACTTTGATATTCTACTTCTGCACTAGACTTGGAGATGTAGACTGTTTCTTTCTCTTCCAGCTCACAAGGTTTCCCCCCACAAATGTGCAAAAGCTCGATGTGGACTTGTGATCTCCTTTGTCATCAATATAGCTAGAATCCCAGTATGCTTCAACCTTTAAATGACAATTCTTCTGAAACAGTAGTCCTTTACCTGGCGTCAGTTTAATATATTCTAATATCCTCAGGGCAGACTATAGATGGCACTTCCTAGGATCTTGTATGAACTGACTAACCTTATCTACAACTTAGGAGATGTCGGGCCTGGTTACCAAGAGATAAATGAGTTTGCCGACAAGACACCTGTACCTTGTAAAATCTGAAAGAGGAGGCAAGTCATTTGTCAAGGTTTTATCTTCTCTAGTAGCCACGGGGCATCGTGCAGGTTTAACTCCACTAACCCTTGTCTCTTTTAGAAGATCAAGAGCTTACTTAGGTTGGGAGAGTACCAAGGAGTTTGGCTTTCGAGAGATTTATATCCCCAAAAAGTATTTTGGGGAGCCCATATCCTTCGTGACAAGGTGTTGACGGAGATGTTTCTTTGTCAAAACTACCCCAGCCTGGTCAGCTCTAGTGAGAAGAATATCATCCATATATACGACAAGATCTACCAGACCTAGGGAGGTTTTGAAAATGAATAATGAGTGATCGACAAAACTTCTTATAAAATCCACGGCCGCCACAATGCTGCTAAACTTGTCAAACAAAGCCCGAGGGCTTTGTTTTAGGCCATAGATGGCCTTCTTCAGGCTGCATACCCGTGTCTCCCCCTGAGCCTAATACCCAACAGGTTGCTCCATGTAGACATCCTCCTAAAGATCACTATAAAGAAAGGCATTCTTGACATCTAGGTTGGAAATTGGCCAATCACTGTTGACGGCCACAGAGAGAAGTACCCGTATAGTGCTGAGACGAGCAACGGGAGAGAATGTGTCAAAATAATCAACACCATAAGTCTGAGTGAAGCCTTTGGCGACAAAACGTGCCTTGTAACGATCCACACTACCATTCGGAATGAACTTCAAAACAAAGACCTGGTGACAGCCAACAACATCGGTGTCCAACGGAGGAGGCACAAGGGTCCATGTACCCTGCTTAGTGAGGGTGGCAATTTCCTCATCCATGGAAGCCTTCCAATGAGGAACAATAAGGGCTTCCTGGTAGGTGCGGGGAGTGGAAGTGGCAGAGATAGCCAACACAAAAGTCCTACGAGAAGGTGGAATATGAGAATAGGAAACAACAGTAGTAAGTGAGTGCTGGGTACAACTCCGCACCCCATTGCGAAGAACAATTGGAAGATCCAGGTCAGTGTGTCCTAAGTATCCAGTGTATCTTTCACGGAGAGAGTTGGCCCGGGAGTAGAGAGAGATGGTTGTGGAGAAGAGGAAGACAGCAGAGGTAGAGAGAGAGGAGGAGGAGACGGTGGATATGGTGGAGGAGGAGAAATCTCGGTAGGTGTAGACAAGCCGGAGGGGAGATTAACTGCTTATGAAGAACAAGGTCAAAACAACAATAACCTTTCTGAGTGGTAGAGTAACCCAAAATGACAAATTTTGTGGCACGTGGGAAAAGTTTGCCACAGGTGGCGGAGGGAGCGTGCACAAAAGGAGTGCAACCAAAGATGCACAGAGGGAGAGGAAATAGATGCTTTCCCAGATATTGAATGGAGAATGAAGTTTGACTGTGGAGAACCGTGGAGGGAATGTGATTGATGAGATAGCAGGAGATGAGAACGGCATTGCCGCAATAGGATCGAGGAACCTAAATCTATATCATCAGAGTGCGAGTGACATAAAGGAGGTGAAAGTTTTTGCATTCTGCCATGCCATTTCGCTGTGTGGTATAAACATAGCTAGTTTGATGAACAATCTCATTTTTCATACAGAAAGAATAAAAATTATGACTAAGATATTTTTTGTCATAATCAGAGCGTAAGATTTTAATAGAGACATCAAACTGAGTTTTAATCATAAAATTAAAAGATGTCCATACAGAGAATAATTCGGAGCGATCTTTTAAGAGATACACCCACGTACAGCGAGAGAAATCATCAATAAATGTTACAAAATATGAACTACCCCGACCTATATTGAGGGTTGGAGCAGGACCCCAGACATCGGAGTGAACGAGATCAAACAGACGGGAAGATCCACGACCTTGCTTTGGTGGGAAGGAGGAGCGATGATGCTTGCCAAGCTGACATGCATCATAGTTGAGAGGAGGACTATGCGGAGGGAGGTGGGGCAGAAGCTAATGAAGAATCCGTAGAGGAGGATGACCAAGGCAAAGATGCCAATGTTGAAGGTCTGTAGAAGAGGAGGAGAAGGCAGACAGAGCGGAAATGTTGTCGATGAAGTAGAGGTCGCCGATCTCAGTCTCAGTAGTAATTGTCCGTGGGTAGCTCGAATCCTAAAAAGAACTATAAGTAGGAGTGAATGTGACAGAAAACTGTAGTTGCTTGCACAGAGAAGTAATTGATAATAAATTACAAGGAAAGTTTGGCACCTAAAGAGTATCCGCCAAGGGAAGAGATGGAGTGACTTGAACACCTCCCATCCCATTGATCGATGAGGGGGAGCCTGTTGGGTCCATTGATCCCAATGTCATGTATTTTAAGAAGGCCTAGAAAACAATATATACACATGTGGTGATCTAACCTGTGCTCAAGTTTAGTGATTAAAGGATATCCTAGTAACAATGATGGGATAGGTAGCCTAAGTGGCTAAGTGAGGTAAACACTTACCTAAGTTGTGGATAGATAAAAATTTGTCTATGTCCATAGGCATTGAGTGAAGGTTACTCACTCAACGCTAGATGACATATAGTGCTGAGTGGAGCCTATATAGTCAAAGCCAAAGGAGTGGTAACATGAAAATTGTGGTTACATTCACAGGCATTGAGTGTAGTCTACTCACTCAATGCCATACAATAAAAAGCTGTGAGACAGGCTAAGCCAAAGAAGATAGACGAGAACATCCATCTAAGTCCATAAGCGTTGAGTGAGAACAGCTCACTCAATGCCATACGACCGAAAGATGTGAGACAAGCTCAGTCAATCAAAGCTACATAAAATCTGTGCTGATATTTGACTAAGTCTATAGGCATTGAGTGAGGCATGCTCACTCAATACCATGTGATAAAGCATTGATTGTACCTCATTTAGTCAGAACCTGTGTTTTCAGACACATAAATTTGGCTAAGTCCAAATGCATCGAGTGGAGCTTACTCTCTCAACGCCAAGGAGGAGAAAAATCTAGTTAAGGAAGAAAGAATTGAGTAAGACATGCTCGCTCAATGCTCTCAATGTCATGATTCAGAAAATCTTGCTAAAGCAAAAGTCGTTGAGTGAGGCGTGCTCACTCAATGCTCTCAACGTTTAAGATGCTCAAGAAGTAGGAAAATGACTAAGGCATAAGGTATTTAGTGAGGTGTGGTCAATCAACACTCTCAATGCCTAAATTGTAGAAAGCATGACTAAGGCATAAGGCGTTGAGTGAGGCGTGGTCACTCAATGCTCTCAATGCCAAGCATACAGAAGAGGATGAAAAATAAGTTAAGGAAAAAAGCATTGAGTGAGGCTTGCTCACTCAATGTTGTCAACGCCTAACAGCAGAAAGATTGCCTAAGTGTTTTTGAGTTGAGTGAGGCTTGCTCACTCAACGTTGTCAACTCCTAATGGAAGAAAGGTTGCCTAAGTGTTTTGGCACTGAGCGAGGCTTGCTCACTCAATGTCTATGTTGCTTATGCCAGATTTTTTGCTAAGTCCATAGATGGTGACAACAGCAAGTGAACAAGTCAACCTTATTCAAATTGTTAGCAGCAATGCTACAATGCATGAAAAAAGGCGTCGCAGAGCTACTGTACGACGGTTAACGTTAAAGCAAGATAGCAAATGGCCATCAATTATATGGGGCCCACTACTAAAATAGTCGTTGGGTTGTAATCAATAAAAGTAAAAGTCTTTTGACAGAAGAAAGTGTTGAAAAAGCTGTTCTTCCTCATCGCCATTATTGTTGTGAAGAGAAGAATAGAGAGCAAAAAGACTGTAGGTCTAAAGGCTCAACAAGTTAGCTATTTGTCTTCATCATCGACTATGACAAGATCAAAGCATATCTCTGAAGTGGAGAAAGAAAGTTTGCTGGTGGCATTTTCCATCTGCACTAGCAAGTTCTTCACAGATCCAGCTGTAAAACTCTGAAGAGCATTTACTGGAGGCTGTGAAGAAGAAGTTAGGGCTGAATCTCCACAACAAAGGAAAGAAAGAAGAAGTAGAGTTATATTATGCAAGTTATTTCCAGCACAAGCCAAAGCAAGATCTACATTCTTATCGCTGAGAAGAAATTCGGGATGGGATTCTCTCAGCTCAGGTAGCAGCAACTAGATGCAGTTACTTCTCAGTTCCTACATGAAATCTCTGGTGTAGAGAAGAAGAGGTTAGGACTAAGTAAATCTCAGTTAAGGTAAGAGTTGACTCAGAAAATATATTCCTGGAGTTAAAGTTGGGCTGAGTCTATCTCAGTTCAAGTAGATTGGCACAAAGAAATTTCTCTTGTGTCTAACCATCTCACCAACTCACTTTCATTTTATTGGATCATTTTGGATCTGAGTGGTATGAGCAAGTTTACTCTGAGGTAGGATTCTGTTAAGAATTTGAGCTGTAGGACTTGGTTTCAAGTCTGAGGTAGGTGAGTCATTCTCATTGAGCTGTAGGGCACTTGTGCTTGAGGTAGGATCTGGCTGCAAGTAGCGCCTTTCTTCCTTAGGTTGTAGGAGAGTCATTCTCTCTGAGGTAGGATCCCTAGTGGATCTGAGGTAGGGTTGTCCTCCCAGCCTGAGTGTAGTGTCCTTGTCCTAAGGTAGGTGATATACTGATCACTGAGTTGTTGGCCCTTGTGGCTGAGCTATAAGTCTTGGAGGAGACTGAGTTATCCCAAGGGATTTGAGGTGTAAGCTCTTTGGAGCAGAGTTTTGGAGAAGTGACTAGTCCAACAAGATAGTTGGATAGGTGGGAGGGAAAGTTGATGTACCCTTATTAGGGCAACCACTATAAATCTTATATATGCCTTGTGTGTTTTCTCTGTGTTGGCTTTATTGTAGGTTGCATCTCTTGAAAGCAAAATTTACTCAACTAATAAAGCATCCAACTCAAGGAAAATAAAAGATAGTCACTAAGGACTAAGAAACCTATTCACCCCCCTCTAGGTGATTTAGCTATCTTTGAAATCAAAAACTTTCAAGTTGTATCAAAGGGAGGTTACTCAAAATGGACCTAACAGACTGAGTAGGACTCAAAGATAGCTAAAAAGGTCTAAACTTTTGTGTTCAAAAGTGAACCATAAGGTGTGGAGATCAATGGAGCTATAAGTCTGTAGAGAGAACAAGAACATCATTGGGCTGTTGATAGCTCTTATAGAAGACAAAGTCTATCCAGATACAAGAGCAAAGATCAGGGGCCCTCTGTCACATTCAGATAGTGACTAAGAGGTGGTCGAAGCTGAGGAAGGTGAATGCTGATGCCATGGGCTGATAGCTACACTAGAAGAAGAATCCTGCCAGGATCAACCTGGACAAAATGAGGTATATTGCCCTTCTAGCTCATCCTCAGAGTCTGGATATGAATCCTACTCAAGCTTTTATGCATCCTCATCAAGTGATAATGAGATTCCTCTGTCAAAAGATGATATCAATCAATTGATTGAAAATCATGCTGCACATCTGAAAGATTTCAAGAAAAGCAAGATGCATGTTAAGAACAAGCAGAGGAAATTGCCCCCCTATAGGTGGTTGCTTCCCAGCAAGATGAGACTTCATCTTTCCTACATCTAAAAGTGAGGGAAGTAGCACATCTAAAGACCATGATAGATATCCATGTTGCGTCCATCAAATATAAGGATTCTATTATCTAGAATCTTCAAGAGAAACTTGAAAGGGGGGAAGAGTATTGTGGCTAATTTCTCTAAGATAGACACTATCAAGAGAAAATCAGAATTTAAGTGGATCTAAAAAGTTATCCAATCTCAGAGGAGAGGCCAAGCTCCTGTCAGGCCTCAATAAACCTCTCACAAGGTAATTCTCCCATCCAACAGGTATGACCAAGACTGTAAATGTGGTTACTGGAGGTGTGGTAATCTTTCTTGAAAGATTCTAAAAGTACCTTACAATGGAAGAAGAGTGCTCATGGGATTGAGTGCTCAGAAGGCTCCCCATGTAGAAGTTTAAAAGGCCCAACCTGGACCTTTTGTATTTGGTGCCCCCGCCCCTCATTAAAGAAAGAGCAATGGCCTATTCTAAGAGTCTTCCAGCAAGAACTCAAACCAAAGGTAAGTTAGTTAGTGAGGCTACCTTGGTTGTACCTGAATCCATGAAGAACATGCCATCTGTAAAGAAGGCTACTGTTAATGATGTTCAGAGTAAGCCAAGTTCCTCTACTGGCAGACTCACTTTTAGCCAAGCTCTTGCTAAAAGAAAGAAGAAGAAGGCCACAGTTCTCCCCACGGAACAGGCAGCCGGAAGTGGCTTGCACACTTCAAGGTGTGTTCAGAAAAGGAGATACAACATCCATGAATGTTAGTGATGTGGCAAAGTGGGCCAAATTGCCATAGATTGTTGGAATAACCCCAGTGTTCTAAAGACAAGGCAATGTCATCCTGACAGGACTCCTGTAGGAAGACATATACATTCTTATGCTAACAGGAACCTCGGACCCAAGTCAGCTTGGGTTCCTAAAATAAGGTAAATTCAATTTTGCATGGCAATTCAAGTGGTCATACCCATTTATGGTCCTTGGACAGAGATATACAAGACCTAGGTCTTAATACAAGGATTGGATGAACTGGCCAGCATGCACAAGATACCTAACACATGTGCAATTATTGAGGGAGAGCTCGGTAAATCAGCCAGATGGGGGCAGATGGAAATCTTTGGCCAAAAGGGAGACATTGCAAAATGAAAGGAAGTGGTTGTGAATCAAGCAATTGATCCAATAACACAGGATAAAGATAAGTAGAATTCATCAGGTTTATTAATCTACTAAATGTTATCTTAATTGCTAAAACTATGCATTTTAAAGATAATTGTCTTAGAAGAAGTGAGACAATTTTAGAGATAATTGTCTGATAAGTTGAAACTAAAGTCTAAGAAGAAGTGAGAGAATTGTCTAAAAACTCTACTCAATAAATAAGTTTTTGGCTCACATGTTCACTATGCCATAAGATGTAACTAGATTCAACATCCTCAAAATTGACATGGGTATGTTGAAGCTAGTTCAAATTGCACCCCACTAGGACACATATTATAATGTGTATTACATGACAATCTTACACCTACAGGTTAGGCCAACACAGTAAGGGGCTAGATGAAATCTAATTGCAAAAGAAAATAGTGGTTGAGGAAAATATGCTCACTCTACAAAAATCGTAGAAAAGATGGTCTGCAGCTAAGTGATGATATTCAATCTTGGTCGTTGATCAAAATTTGATCAACAAACAGGTAAGTGTCTTTCCACCTTTTTTTTATAATGAACTATAAATAGAAAAGCTTGTGAATAAAGCAAAGTCACAGTTCCTTGCCCTCTCCCGCCCGTATTCGCCGAATCGACAAAAGAAATTTCTCGTTAGCCCTCAGAAATTCTTTAGCAAAATGGAGCCCAAAGGTCAGGATTTTCTCTTTGAGGGGGCAGAAGTTGTTTCCAATGGATTCAAAGATGCTCTTGAAGAGGTACGTTATGTTCTTCATCTTCTCCGAACATCTGACCAAGAGTTCATCCTATTGGAACCCTGTTTACTATGGAAACGGGAGGTTAGAGTTATTCTCCAATGCCAAGGAAGATTCGGCACCTGGGAAAATCAAGATGACTGTGAGTGGAACAAAAGTCAAGATAACACCAAGAAGGCTGAGCAAAGACCTAAAGCTGACAAAGTTCTTCTCAACCGATAACGAAGACGAACTATCCCAAGATGATGTAAAGACTGCCATGAAATAATGTGGGGGTGTCCAAGCACTCAACCGGATCAATCCTAAGGAAGGAACTGAACCTAGAAGGTAATTTTTTGTCAGAAGTCATCGGTCAGGCTATGTTATGTAAAATAGGCTCCCATGACAAGATCTCAAAAAAGATGTTCGAGCTAATGTGCAGGAAAAGGACTGGGGAAGAATTCTATTTGAAAGGATTACTAAGTGCTTGAATGTACCAAATTTTGGGAGAATTCTATCCTTGTTTCTACGACAAACTGTTCCAGAGATTCTGAACTTGAAGTTGGGAGCAAAAATACATCATATGAGAAAAATGGACTTCAAGATGCTGGAGGGGTGGGACAGGTTCCTTCAACCCCATGGACCATCAGCAGTAGAAAGAAAAGGAAAGAAGGATACTGTTCCTGAGCCCAACTCCACTAGCAGCTCTTTTGATGAGGAAGAACCTCATGATCCAGAACTGACATCTTCTGCAAAAAAAGTCCAGGAAGAACATGGACACTCAGGTATCAGCTTCTACAGAACTTACCCCACAAAGCCTTGTAAGAAGACCTAAGTAAGATACTGTCCCTAGGGATGATGTGCCTACTGCTGAGATGGCTGAAGTAGTGGTAGAGGAAGTTGTTGACAAGATCTCTTCAAGGATGGAGGAAGATGCTTCCAAACTTGATGATATTGATGGGCATTTGCCTATATTTGATGATAATGATGTTACCAGGCCTCAGAGTGAGGGGGAGATCAAACTAGATTCTGACAGGGAGTTTGTAATGTCTGAAGATGAGAATCTTCAGGAAGAATTCATAGAAATTACATTTGCTGAGGACAAGACTGCAATGGCTCAGGGGGAGCAGCTTGCATAAGAGATAATGCATGAAGCATTATTGGTGGGGGAGAAACTTCAGGTACCTCCTAAAGGTATTCAGCTTGATAACACTGAAAGGTCAATTTAGGTTGCTGCTACTGATACTGTTGTCCTGCAAGATAATGAGGATATGTCAGATGTTGAGGGGGAGAATCCATCTAAACTCCCTTATCACGAAGTGCATGATCTAGTCTCCTTTGAATCTGAGAAAGAGGAATCTAGACATGAGAAAACACACTCCTTAACACATAAAGAGAATTAGCAGTTCAAGAGTGACTTAACACAAGGAACAGGGAACATTCCACTATAGGAAGCTCTAAATGAAGGCACCTCTGCTCAAACAGACAAGATACCAGCCATATTGTTTGCCCAACTGAAAGGTATGCTGGATGAGTAGAGGAGGGAATTAAAAAAATTTATGGATAATGCCCTTAAGGATATCAAAATTGATCTAGCCACAGAAATCAAATCGATCAAATTTGAAATTAACTTGCTTAAAGGAGAAACTTTCATGTTCTTTAAAAGTGCTGCTCCAGTTGTGGACTACACCATGGACAAGCTGGATGTGGCAAGCCAGAATGTAGTCACTGACATAGAAAATCAAAATATTCAGAATCAGAACATGCTGTCCATTCATAATACTGAAAAAGTTTTGAGGGATAAATAGAAGACAAAAATCTTTACCAAGATGGATGCATGTACTAAGCTGCTTGATGATCATATGCTGGAAGTAAAGAATCATGTTATTGCTCGAGTTAAGTATCTAGAAACAGAGAGAAGCAAGGCATGCACCTTCCAGACCATTAAAATAGTTGAAGAAGTCAAAGAGGGAGAGAGTGAGGCAATAAGAACAAATACTGAGAACATGGTCTGGGAAACCAATATGGTGAGAGGCTCATTGGGAATTGAGCAAATTCAGTATGACAAAATCCCAATGATGCCTGCTCATGTGCAAGATACCTTGTACAGAATGTCTGCTGCTGATCAGGTAAAAGATAATCAAGAGTATGTACAGTATATAGAAGAATGTGATAGTGCTGGGCCTGGTGAGGAGAACAGTCTACAGCTGCTAAGATTCATTCCTTCATCCCCACTATGGACCAGACATTACTAACCAAAGAAATGACTACAACTGCTGAAACAGAAGAAGAAATCAGGATAAAGAAGAGGAATTATAAAGAAGAAAAGGAGAAAAGGCCTGATTTCGAACAATGGACCCTAGAGTCCAGATCTATCATTCTGCTTGCTTGGGATCATGTCAAAAACAAAAGGTCAGACAGAGGATATTGGTACAAAAAATGGAATGGGAGTAGATGGAAAAGAAGGACACTGAAAGGAGAATTTACTGGAAGAACAAGAATGCTAACACTTTCCCTCCTGGTGTAGTTGAACCCTCAAAGTACTTCCCCAAGCCCTTCAGCTACTTTCAAAGGCATAAAGATAAAGCAGAAGCTGAAGCAGGTAAAGAAGACAAGAATGATAGCAAAGGGAAGAAAAAGGTTATTGCTAAAGAGAAAGCTGTTAAAAAGCCAAAGGGCAGAGGGATTGTGATAAGGGAACCTTAAACTTGAAAAGTTTTAGGTTCTTCTTATAGGGCTAAGGAATGTGACATTTTTATTCATGCAAAAACATTATAATTCCTTATATGTTAAATGAAATATCATTTGTTATGATTATGTACATTATTTTTCTGATTCATGCTATGTTAATGTTTTTTGTATTTGTTGCATAAGTATGTTAGTGTATACATTGACATAAGTTTTGACTTCTTCAAGTAGGGGGAGATTATTAGGTCTATTTATCCCAATATCCTGGATTTGAAGAAGGCATAACAAACAATGTATACACATGTGGTGATCTAAGTTGTGCTCAAGTTTAGTGATTGTAGGATGTCCTAGTAACAATGATGGGACAAGTAGCCTAAGTGGCTAAGTCAGGTAAACACTTACCTAAGTTGTGGATAGACAGTAATCTGTATAAGTCCACAGGTGTTGAGTGAAGGTTACTCACTCAACTCCAGATGACTTATAGCATTGACTGGAGCCTATACAGTCAAATCCATAGGAGTGGCAAGTTGAAAATATGGTTAAGTCCACAGGCATTGAGTGAAGTCTACTCACTCAACACCATACAACAAAAAGCTATTAGACAGGCTAAGCCAAAGAAGATTGACTGGAAAATCTGTCTAGGTCCACAAGCGTTGAGTGAGAATAGCTCACTCAAGGCCATACGATAGAATGCTGTGAGACAAGCTCAGCCAGTCAAAGCCACAGAAAATCTGTGTTGATATTTGACTAAATCCATAGGCATTGAGTGAGGCAAGCTCCCTCAACGCCTGTGATAAAGCGTTGACTGTATCTTATTTAGTCAGAACCTGTGTTTTCAGACACAGAAATTTGGCTAAGTCAAAATGCGTTAGTGGAGCTTACTCTCTCAATGCCATGGTGGAGAAAAATCTGGCTAAGGCAAAAAGCGTTGAGTAAGGCATTCTCACTCAACGCTCTCAACGCCATGATTAAGAAAATTTGGCTAAAGCAAAAGGCTTTGAGTGAGGCATGCTCACTCAACGCACTCAACGCTTAAGATGCTGAAGAAGCAGGAAAATGACTAAGTCATAAGGTGTTGAGTGAGGTGTGGTCACTCAACGCCTAAATTATAGAAAGCATGGCCAAGGCATAAGGAATTGAGTGAGGCATGGTCACTCAATTCTCTAAATTCCAAGCATGCAGAAGAGGCTGAAGAATAAGCTAAGGCAAAATCAATGAGTGAGGCTTGCTCACTCAACGCTATCACTGCCTAATGACAGAAAGATTACCTAAGTGTTATGGCATTGAGTGAGGCTTGCTCACTCAACGCTGTCAACGCCTAATGACAGAAAGGTTGCCTAAGTGTTTTGGCGTTGAGTGTAGCTTACTCACAAATGCCCAGATAGAAAGAATTTTGTTTAAGTGTTTCGGTGCTGAGTGAGGCTATCTCACTCAACGCCTATGCTGTTGATGCTTGATTTTTTTGGCTAAGTCTATAGATGGTGACATCAACAAGTCAGCAAGTCAACCTTATTCAAATTTTTAGTGACAAAGCAATAGTGCATGACAAAAGGCACCGTAGAGCTACTTTATGACGGCTAACGTTAAAGCAAGATAGCAGCTGGCCATCACTGGTGTGGGGCCCACTGCTTAAATAGTCATTGGGTTGCAATCAATAAAAGAAAAAGGCTTTTGACAGAAGCGAGGGTTGAAAAAGCAATTCTTCCTCATCGCCATTGTTTTTGTGAAGAGAAGAACAAACAGCAAAAAGACTGCAGGTCTAAAGGCTTAACAAGTTAGATGCTTGTCTTCATCAATACTACAACAAGATCAGAGTAGATCTCTGAAGAGGAAATAGAAAGTTAGTTGGTGCCATTTTCCATCTGCACCAGCAAGTTCTTCATAGATCCAGCTATACAACTCTAAAGAGCATTTACTAGGGGCTTTGAAGAAGAAGCTAGGGCTGAATCTCCTTAGCCCAGGAATGAAAGAAGAAGCAGAGCTATTTTTTGCAAGTTAATTCCAACACAAGCCAAAGCAAGATCTGCATCCTTGTTGCTGAGAAGAAGTTAGGGTTGGGATTCTCTCAGCTAAAGTAGCAACAACTAGCTGCAGTTACTTCTCAGATCTAGTAGGAAATTGTTGGTGTTGAGAAGAAGAGGTTAGGACTGAGTATATCTCAGTTCAGGTAAAATTAGACTTAGGAAATATATTCCTGGAGTCAAAGTTGGGTTGAGTCTATCATAGTTCAGGTAGATTGGCACAAATAAATTCTTCTTTTGTCCAATCATCTCACCAACTCACTTCCATCTTGTAAGATCCTTTTTGATCTGAGTGGTAGGAGCAAGTTTGCTCTGAGGTATGATTCTATTGAGAATCTGAGCTGTAGGATTTGGTTTCAAGTCTGAGGTAGGTAAGTCATTCTCACTGAGCTGTAGGGCACTTATGCCTGAGGTAGGATCTGGCTGCAGATTTGAGGTAGGGTCTTTGTGCCTGAGATTATAGGTGAGTCATTCTCTCTAAGGTACAATACCTAGTGGATCTGAGGTAAGGCTTTCCTCCCAGCCTGAGTATAGGGACCTTGGCCTAAGGTAGGTGATCTGTTGATAACTGAGTTATAGGCCCTTGTGGATGAGCTGTAAGTCTTGGAGGAGACTGAGAGATCTTGAGGGATATGTATGTAGTGTAAGCTCTTTGGAGCAGAGTTTTGGAGAAGTGCCTAGTCCAACAAGATAGTTGGATAGGTGGGAGGGAAAGTGGTTGTACCATTATTAGGGGAAATACTATAAATCTTGTTTGTGCCATATGTGTTTTCTCTGTGTTGGCTTGATTGCGGTTGCATATCTTGAAAGCAGAATTTACTCAACTAATAAAGCATCCAACTCAAGGAAAATAAAAGACAGTCATTAAGGACTAAGAAGCCTATTCACCCCCTGATTTAGCTATTCTTGAAATCAAATACTTTCAGAGCTGTCTGTAATAAAGATCGGGGGCAACCAATCATGTGTTTCTAGGAGAGAAAAACACAGAGGATTTCCTGTTATATGATTGGTAGCACCAGAGTCTATCAGCAATTTGCCTTGAGTAATGACATGGGCACTACCTGAAGATGTGACCACCAAGGATGACTGTGGATTAGTAGTAGTTGTAACACCCTAAAAATCTCCAATCTGGTTTTTGAGATGCAGGTTGTTTGACACGGCCTGGGACACGGGCGTGTCCCAGGGCGTGTCGGGGGTACACGGCCTGGGACACGGGCGTGTCCCAGGGCATGTCACTCAAGAAAATGCCGGATTGAGTTAGAAGATTACACGACCCGGAACCAAGCCTTGAACACGGCCGTGTCAGATTGGACACGGGCGTGTCCGATGCCGTGTGCCTACCCGTGTACTGCTTGTAGCTCGGTGAGGCAGGGGTGACACGGGCGTGTCTCATGACTGACACAGGCGTGTCAGGTTCGACACGGGCGTGTCGATGCCCGTGTTCTGGTAAAGTTCAGTCGGTACGATTGCCGCGTGTGCCGCTTAAGGGTACATGGCCTGTGACACGGGCGTGTCACAGGCCGTGTCAGCCAAAAAAGTGTAATTTTTGGGAAAATCGTGGCCGTTCCTTTTCTCTATTTGGATCCAAAGGCTCAGGTGATTCCTGGCTGGTTTAAGTCAGCAGAGGCTTGAGTCATTCTTCACTTGGCTAAGTGAAGAGAGAAAGAGAGAGGAGGAAGAAGAAGGAGGAGGAGATCAAGCCACCGGCGGAGCTCCCGTGGTCCGATTTGAGATTCGAGGCCAGCGCTATGAAGGCAAAGCTGCTGCGGTTCTTTCTCACCGGCTAGATTTCGATGGCTCCCAAGAGATCGTCATGGGTAACGATCTCCCTTCTTAGACATGTGAAGTCCTTCTTTTCTGCATTGCATAGGGAAAACCCTTCCCCGCGAGTGTGCGGTGGGTTGTGGCATCCCTTGGGGTAGATATGTGACGTCCCCCTTGTTAGAGTCCGGAATTGGAGTACGGATCTAGGCATGCTGTGTGAAGCCCATCTGGACATGTTGGTCTGGATTGATGATGCTTGTTTGCATATCGGAGAAGACTCCGTGGTTATGGCTTGTATGCCTTGTGCCTACCTGTTGCTTGGTGCAGCAGGAAGTACTGGATGAGGTCCAGGAAATGAAGAGGGTTGGATGCAACTCTTGTGGCCGTACGTTGCCACTTTGTGTGCGGTTGAGCCGTTGGGCTACAACTCGATGAAAAGGCAGATTGCCGAACAGGAAAGGTGAAACCGACCCGCGCCTATAAATTGCCATGGATACTTCCGTATTCGAAGTGGCACGACGACTTGAGCAACGGGGGGTGGCTGATCCGTACCTGCGTTAGGTCCGTCCGACTTGGAAGCCTGGTTGTGGGTTTTGTTGGAGCGCCTAATGAGAGTCTTAGGCCCGCGCGCCAAAAAGACTAGAATGCTCAATACCGTGTAAACGGTGGTGTTGACCCTGGTTTTCCGGTGCACCAAGAATGTGCCCTGAGTGCACGGACTGTCAGGCCATGTGTCCGATGGTTGTGATGGCTTGAATGTGACTGCGTTCACATAGTTGCTATTGTTGATACCATGCTGTGCAGGGAAAGAATGATACTGCCCCGAGAAAGGGGTAGGATTGTTATAATTGGGTCAGCTGAATGCTGACTGTTGCCATGTTTGCCACCGTTTGGGTGGATTGTCCCTATGCAGGTGCTGGAGAGCCAAGTGGTAAATGAAGGGCTGGAGCCCTACTGCTGTTGTTGCTGCTGCTGCGGCTAGCCCTTGAAGGCTGCGAAAAGGGTTTTGTTTTTTTTGCTTTTCCTCATGTATGGCCGGCCTGCGCGCCAATGTTTGTAATCCATGTTGTATGGAAAGAGGAACTGTAAGGCCTTAAGGCCAAACCTTCACCTTTGTTGTACATTCCGTGGCTGTATATATAACTGTGGTTTATATATTGGACATTCCTGGTTAGAGTTCAATTTACAACTTAAAGCTTCTGCTAGCATGCTCTGAGTTAGGATACGTGTATGGTTTGGTATTATCCTTTGCCCTCACCGTCTGTTTGTGGCATATAGTGTGGGGCCCCGGCTGGACCTTCTACTATACATCATGTAACGGATGGGGTCGTTACAGTAGTAGAGGAATCAGAGAGAGCTATACAGAAGAACAGAGAGGATAAAAAGGTAGCCGCGTGAACATGGAAAAGAAGCTCTGTGGATAGATGCCGCACAAATAGGAAAAGAGGAAACCGCACAAACAGAAAAGAGGTAGCATGAACAGGAAAAGAGGAAACCGCGCGAACAGGAAAAGAGGAAACCACGTGAACAAAAATGAGGCCGCATGAAAGGAAGAGATCGCGGGGTGAAAGGGAGCCAGTGAAAACCGGTCGTGAGCAGAAAGCGAAAAGCAGCATGAACAAAGACGAGGCCACGTAAAAGCAAAAGAGTAGAGAGAAAAAGAGGTTGTGAAGACAAGTCACAACTAGAGAGAGAGTGCAAATAGAGAGGTCACGTACACAGAGGGCAACAACAAGGATGAGTCGAAAACCGTGCGGATAGGGCACAAGAAAGAGGGGGACAAACCACGCAGACAGAAGTGCTCATAGAATCTGGTGAAAAAGATGGAGTCTTCTGATACCATGTGCGAACAAGAAAGAATACATCGAAATTTGGAATAACATAATTTTTATTATCCAAAAAAATAAGTATTACAAAGGTATAACCTCCCTTTTATAGAATGGAGGAGAGAGGAGAGATTATAAATACGCAATGTGGGACAAATAATTACATGTACAAATGGCTATGTACAGAAATAGACCTCACTAGTCGCGCGGTTAGATGAATAGGCTAACCGCCCAACAATAACTATAAAGAGAAGATAAGCCGCTAAGGGACACCGCTAGACCACCTTATATTCAAGTTGCCTGCATCAAACTGCCAGACTGCCCGGTCTTCAAGCAGTTGGAGAGAAACCGCTAGACCGCCCTATCACCTGACCGCCCGGTCACCAAACAGCAACAACTCGGCTACCAAATCGCTAGAGAGAAATCGCCAGACCACACGGTCTTCAAGCCTCCAAGGTCATACCACCAGACCGCCCGATCACCATCCAACAACATAAGTTATAAAATTTTCTTTTTTCAATTTTGCATAGATAATTATCTAACATTGGATCAGATGAATTCTTGAGTTTCTTATTTCATTAACCTTCTTCCATAGATCTATGATTTTGAATTCTTATGATTACCTTTGATTTTCTCTTTTTAATTTCATATTGTCCACATATGCTAATCGATCCTTGATTTGTATTCTAGTTGAACGAGAGAGATCCGTGAATACGAGTAGATTGCTCATTGGTGGAAGGAGTTGCATGCACTCCTCGAGAGAGGATGACATAAATCTTTCAGATCGGAGACAAATACAGTAGTGGTGTTCACCGCGTATAACAAGCTTAGGAGGTTTGACTGTCAAAGGGGTCTTAATTGATTAACCTAAGGTTATTTGTTAGCGTATTCTCTATTGAGGAACTTCCATTTTTGGGAACCTCCACGACCAAATTTTTCTCAATCATTCATTATGAAATTCAGATTTATTTTACTTAAGAAGAATTCACGTTTAAATGCTCTTTTCTTCCTTTACTCATTTATTATTTCAATTACGATTCTTGTATTTAGATAAAATAATATTAATTTGGAGTATAAGTAATCAATAGTGTCACAACCGACATTTTCACAATGTAAATATATTATCAGAGTGTGAGAAAATACACGTCACGATGCCACGCCATATATGAGACAACTGCAGACGCTCTAGTAGCTCCATCTCTTAATTTATTTTCATAAAAGACAAATAATTTATGTTAAAATAGGATTTAAGTTTAAAGTTCAAAGACTGTGTCCTTCAGTTTAGTGAATCAACTAGTCCACATGTAGAAAAGTACACACGCAACATAAAAATATAGAGTTTAATTCATTTTATCCTACATGAGCGTGAAGACCCAACAATGAACTAATGACATGAAAGTTTCTAAATTTAGTATAAGTATAGAAAAAACATTTACGATCTTCAAATAGAGTGACATTTAGTTTAAATAAATGCATTGAGTATGAGTAAGATGCATATTTTTTATACATATAAAATAACTAATATGCAAACTAGCATAAAACCTTCCTAGAGAGCAATACATGACAAACAGAAAGTAGTTGTAGCAGTAACAACAAATAAACAGTCTCTACAGAAGAAACCATGCTATGAGCGCAACCAATCTGACATGAACCCATAACATCAACAATACAAGTCTGAGATAAACTACAAAGTCAGCAAAAACAATAGTCTACCTTTCGCTGATGAGAGGAAAAAAACTCAGCTATAGAAGACTGGAGGAGTCAAACTTGGACAGCTCTAACTGTTAATGGTCCAAACCTGAGGCATTCAAAAAGAAAAGAATATCTCAGCACAAAGGCCCAAAAGGGCAGCTCAAACAGAGATTATAGATTAATGAGTTAAAGAAGTTACCAACCCAACAAAAGTAGTTGTGAAAAAACAACAAATAAAGGTCATATAAACTATAAGTATAAATAGTTCAGCTGGAATTGGCTATAATAGAGCTGGATTTGTACTAAGTGCTATAAGTACTCATTTAAGTAATTATAAGTATATAGTAAAAGAGACTGATTGGATTGAAAATGGAATCATTAACACCGCTATAAAATAGTATTGAAGCTGTAACATTATTTCCAACACAAACCATCAGACAAAAATATCCAAAGAAGAAGGTATTGTGGTGGTGGTCGTCCATTTAAATCCAACAAAATAGTCCATAATAATACCATCAGGTGTAATGATTCAAAAACATGCACTGTGCTGGTGGTCATCCATTCCAATCCAACCAATAGTCCATAAAATATCATAACCAAAATCTAGAACAACACAAGACATAGTATCGGATCACCACGATGACACAAGGAAAAACCACGAAAAATTCTAAGTAAAAACAACCCACACGACGAATTTGTTGAGTCCATGCGTGAACTCGGTGTTATCATTCGATGAATCTCCGTAACCACTTGACGAATCTTACCAAAGCACTCGATGAACTTGACGTAACTCCTCAATGAATTCGGCTTGACTAGACGCACTTGACAGAATCACTCCATGAATTCAACTTGAATACTCGACAAATTTGACTTAACTACTCAACGCACTAGACAGAATCTATGGACGAATTTAACTTGACTACCCAACTGATGCAGCGATCCAGAGCCGCCCCGCTCTGGAACAGCCAGAGGAACACGTCCGGCGATCACTACCGGGCTGCAGCCCAAGCACCCCACCCATGACCGCACCTATTCTCAGCGCGGCGGGATGTTGAGGCGAGGTCTCGAACCCAGCCAGCTCAGTTGGTGATGAGAGCTGTTAGGAAAGCTCTTTATCAAGGGGGCTGGGTTCGAGACCTCACCTCAACATCCCGCCGCGCTGAGAATAGGTGCGGTCATGGGTGGGGTGCTTGGGCTGCAGCCCGGTAGTGATCGTCGGACGTGTTCCTCTGGCTGTGCCAGAGCGGGGCGGCTCTGGATCGCTGCATCAAAAAAAGTGCACTTTTTTGATGCAGTGGCCCAGAGCCGCCCCGCTCTGTCGGAGTCACACCGAGCCAGAGGAACACGAATGGCACCCACTACCGGGCTGCAGCCCAAGCACCCCACCCATGACCGCACCTATTCTCAGCGCGGCAGGATGTTGAGGCGAGGTCTCGAACCCAGCCCCCTTGATAAAGAGCTTTCCTAACAGCTCTCATCACCAACTGAGCTGTTAGGAAAGCTCTTTATCAAGGGGGCTGGGTTCGAGACCTCGCCTCAACATCCCGCCGTGCTGAGAATAGGTGCGGTCATGGGTGGGGTGCTTGGGCTGCAGCCCGGCAGTGGGTGCCATTCGTGTTCCTCTGGCTCGGTGTGACTCCGACAGAGCGGGGCGGCTCTGGACCACTGCATCACCAATGAATTCGACAAACACTGGACAATCTCAACGAACTTCATTGTCGAACTCGACGAACTTTAAGAACTACCCTTCAAACTCGATATAACTTCTCGACAAACTGTTTGTGATTATTTGATGAATTTTACTTAACTATTGACGAATTCTAACTAAAGGAAACCAAAAACTCATTTTCACTGGAAAAGCACAACACTAAAAAAACAAAAAAATCGCAAAATATTAAGAAATTAAGGGAAGTAGAAAGAAGAACTAAGAGAAACTAGGCAAGAGGGATGGCCCACCACTTACCTCAAATCTTCCAATTCTAGACCTCCCAAGCACTCCATGTCAAGGATCGACAGAAGAAAAAACCACGAAAATAAATTTCTTAATGTTTTGGACGAAAAGGAGGGTTAGGGTCACCCACCCAAACACCAAAAATCCATTAAAATGGAAAAACTCACTGCACAAGCTTTGATCTTGATGAGAGCTTTCCAAATCTATGCTCAAACAAAGATCCCATTCACTCGAGCTCCTGCAGTGTCCTTCAAAACACTCTCGGAAGACCGCTCCTCCTACTTTTTTGCGACTCTTGTTCAGTGGAATAGGAGGAAATGGAACGGAAACCTAATTTTTAAGGGTTGATTGTCCTTTTATATGAAAATCTTTATGTATAAGTATTTATTTAATATGATATATAAATGGTCTTAACCTTTTATTTGACAAGTTAGACAAGGTCAACTTGGTTATCAACAAAATTTACCCAAAGGTAAATACCGATCCTACGAATCCAACGGCGAAGTTGAAATCAGAGTTCGATGAGCCGATAAGGAATTACGATTTATTTCCACAATGTACGACAAGGAAATTTGACAATCGAGGTCAAAATTAATTACTTTAATTTTTCTAAACTAAGAAAATTCCACACTCTGGCAAGCTAAAAAATTTTGTCGAGTTGACCAAACAAATACGAAAAATGCACTAACAACATCACACTAATAACTTTGCATTGACGTAACGTCCTTACATCATTATTACGCAAAAAGAAGATTAAAATAAATCTTCAAAAATTCAGGGGCATTACAAATAGACCCGTGGAATACGATACGTGATATTTTTTTAAAACTTAAATTATCCTATGTCATGAAAGATAAGTGCATTTGCTTATAGTTCATAGAATTTGGAGAAAATATAATATAATTCTAAATTTTACTCATCAAGTTTTTGTCTCCGTTGTCCAGGGGTTATTATTGTTGATATTTTGAAAGCACGAATTTTATTAATTTTATCATTCTCTTTCTCTGCCCCAATTATCTTTTTTAAATTTCTTTTTTCGAATTCCATTTTATTAAATGATGGTTGTTTTTTCAAAAAAAATGTTATATCAATTTGTTGCTAAGTTTGTCGAGCTTCAAAACAAAGTCAATCTTTTGGAAGCTGCACGGAAGAGCTAAATTATTTGCGATTTTTGTGGTGCCTCTCATCGAAGTGTGAATTGTTATTCTAATTTTTGTCATCAAATTTTTTCTTTTGAAAATAATGTTGAAGCTAATTATGAAAATAATTATTCCAACTTTAACGATAATAATTTTGCAATTTTGTATGAAATTAATTTTTTTGATTTTCGTGAAAATATTTTTTCTAATTTCAATGCAAATAATTTTTATAATTTAAATGAATTCACTTCTTACTCTGAGGCAGATTATTCATGGTGGCAAGGTCACCCAGATAGTTTTTAGAGTGATGAAGATAATTCTTTATATCAAAAATTTTGTTCTTCTACTTTTGCACCGCAAGTCTCATCTTCTAATTTTGAGAAATTTTCCCAATTTTAATTTGATTCTTCTCCCCAAAATTTTGAAGAAAGTAATTTTTATTCTAGTGTAATTTCTTATTCTTCTGATAATTTTGTTTTGGAGGAACATGATTTTTCATGTAATCTCATAGCATCTTATTGAGAAGATCAAGAATTTGTTTTACTAAGAATATCTTAACGCTATGGGCACATGAGACAAAGTAGAAGAACATGTTCCTTCTCCTACTCCGCCTGACTCTTCTTTTATTTGTCATAAATTTTCACAAAATTCTTCTATTTTTATTGAAAATGAAATTAATGTCAATTTTGTGTCAACCAATTTTATTTCCCGTGGTAATTCACTAGATTTTTCTAATGAAAATTTATTTATGGAAAATGAACAACCGGAGCCTAATTATTTTTTTTCGCATGTGCCTCCTCCTTGAGAAAAAATTTCTGACACGTTTATTTGTGATTCTTTTTACACTAATAATTTTTATGTAGAAGATGAGTCATTATTGCCACTAGAATAGTTTCTTGATCCATATGTAGTTTATCTTAAAAATTCCAAATCACCTCAAGTATGTATATCTGGTTTGGATTTGCATTTTCAATCTTACAAATACAAGGAGAATCAACAAATCAATGGAGGAGTAGTCGGTCGACTGAATCCAGCACATTCACCCAAGCGTGAATTAAGGGAGTTGCCCGTCTATTTTTAATTTTTTTTCCATTTAGCTAACCAAAATCGTATAGCTTAAAGACAGAAAAAAGAAATCTCTATTGCGGGCACCCCCCTTGGTTATCTTTATTTTTATTATTATTTTAATTTTTCTGTGTTTCTTTTTGTTTCCTATTTTCTCTCTCCTACTTGGCTTATAAACATTGAGGACAATGTTTTTTTAAAATATGGGGGTGAGTTAACCTATTTGTTTTTCTTATAGAAAAATCCTAAAAAAATGTTTTCTTTATATTGTTTAAATGTTTTTTTTAAAAAAAACTTTTTGTTATTTTCTTTTATTTCAAGATTTGTCTATTTTCCTTTTTATTTTTATTAAAAATACAAAAAATTTATAAAACTATAAAAATATAATTTCTTGGGAAAGGGTGGTATGGGCTTTCATCTCACAACACTTCCAAGTACTTTGCGAGCCTGTCATTGGCTAGCCTTTGGGAAGTGCAAGATTTAAATAAATTATTAGAAAATTAAAATTTAATTTTCTAGAAAGGGAGGTTTGGACTTATCATCTCATTATATATTCTAGTAGCAGTGCAAACCCCTTATAGGGTAGACCTCAGAAAGTCTAGGACTTAACAAAAAAATTAGAATAAATAATTTTAATTCTTTCAAATATAATAAACCATTGTTTAAGCTTTTTGACTATTTTTAAAAAACTAGTTTGAGCTTATTTGGAAGTGTTTTTACAATTTTTAATTTTGTTAACCTATTATTTATCATAGTTAGTAAAATTTAATCTTTTGGGTTCCGTTCGTTTCGATGGAATTGGGGATTTGGAATTGGCATTCAATTGCCAATTCCAATTGTGACTGTTCGGCTACCATAATATTACATTGGAATTGGAATTCATTTTAATTCCCATGGGAATTGATTGTAGAATAAACACGACTCCCTCAATTCTTACCTCACGAGGTCTTCATTCGTGATTCCCACCCCTACCAGCGCGTCCCCAACTCTCATAAAATTATATCAACGCAAATTTTGTTGTTCGCCCAGAATCGCATTTTTTGCCAAAGAGCGAAATTTTTGACGGGCACACATTTTTCTGTCCGGGATCACATTTTTCGCCCGGGCGCGCATTTTTCGCCCGAGCCTGTATTTTTCGACTGGGCATGCATTTTTTCGCCCGAACGACCATTTTTCGCCCTGGCGCGCTTTTTCGCCTGGTCGCGCATTTTTCGCTCGAGCGAAAATGCGCGCCCAGGAGCACATTTTTTGCCCGGGCATAATTTTTTTGCCCGGGAGAGAATTTTTCGCCCGAGCGCGAATTTTTCAACTGGGCGCAGATTTTTTTGCCCTGACGAGGATTTTTCGCCCAGATGCGGATTTTTCGCCCAGACACGAATTTTTCGTCCGGATGCAATTTTATTCGCCCAGGCGCCCATTTTTCATTGGAGCGCCCATTTTTCGCCCGAGCGCGAATTTTTCAGTCCGGGTGCGCATTTTTCAATCGGGCGCGCATTTTTTGCCCGAGCGTGAAATTTTCGACCGGGTTCGCATTTTTCGACTAGACGCGCATTTTTCCTCCCGAGTGCCCATTTTTTGCCTAGATGCCCATTTTTCGCCCGGGCTTGCATTTTTCACCCGGGCGCGCATTTTTTGCCCAGGCACGCAGTTTTTGTCCGGGCATGCATTTTTGCTTTAGCGCACATTTTTGCTCGGACCTGCAATTTTCGTCTGGGCGCGAATTTTTCACCTGGGCTGAATTTTTCGCCCGGGGTGAATTTTTCGCCCTGGAGCGCATTTTTTGCCCGGGAGCGAATATTTTCGGGCACAAATTTTTTGCCCGGGCACAAATTCTTTTCCCGGGCACAAATTTTTTGCCCGGGCACAAATTGTTTGCTTGGGCGCACATTTTCCGGTCGAGCTTGCATTTTCCGGCTTGCCGTGAATTTTTCGCTCGGGCGCGAATTTTTCACCCGGTCCAGAATTTTTCGCCCGGGCACACATTTTTCACCCAGATGCACATTTTTCGGCTGGGGAAAAATGCACGTCCTGGCAAAAAAGTTGCATGCTCAGATGAAAACTGCGCGCCATGTGAAACATGCTCTCAAGGGCACAAAATGCGCGTCCGGGCGAAAAAATATGCGCCCAGGCAAAAAATTGGGCGCCTGAGCAAAAAATGCGTGCTCGGACGAAAAAATTCTAATATTTAGCAGAACAGTGGAATTAATAATTCCAATTCCCATGACAGAATTCCTGCATTTAGCCGAACGACAGAATTTGAATTGACTTCAATTCCAATTCCTGCATTTCAATTCCTGCGAAACGAACGGAGCCATGGAGATTTTGTTTTAAGGAATATCTTAGGCTCCATTCATTTCGCACTAATTCAGATGCATGAATTGGAATTAACGTCAATTCAAATTCTCGCGTTCGGCTGAATGCATGAATTCTATCACTAAAAGTGAGGGATATATCTACTTTACACTAGAGGGGGGAGGTGAATAGTGTATTTTAAAAGTTTCATTTATTTTTATTGCTGATTTAAAGTAAGTGATATATATATATATATAGAAAGCAACAATCACATCACACAAATAAAAAGAATAATAATCACAGATGAAACAAGGAAAATTATAGTGGTTCCCCAATAAATCTGGGTACATCCACTCTTCTACCACCCTAGTAGGAATCCACTACAAGTTTTTGATCAGGTGCCCTTCCACCAGAAGATCTATTTTCTAAGGGAGATCTAGCAACCCTTTGAGCTTTTGATCAGGTGTCCAAAAACCAAGCTTAAGTCTTTTGATCAGGAGACTTAGAAACCAAAAGATAACTTTTGAAGGGTGTTAAAAACCCTGTAAATAATTTATGAAATAAACTAAAAAGGTGATGTTGTCTTCTCTGTCAAGATTCTCTAAGAAGACTAGTGGATGTTGTAAGTAAAAGAGCTCCCCCTGATTTGTGTAGAGATTATGATCAGGAGAGGGAGACTTTTCTTAAGGGTCTAGGCCTTCAAGAATATTATTTCTCTCCAGTAGAAATTTCAGACTGATGTTAAATTGGTTATCTCTTGGAGAGTCAGAAGCAAATTATCCAAAGTCTTTATGTGTCTCAATCTGTAATCCAAAATCTATTCTATGTATTTAAGCAATAATCTTCTGAATATATACTCTAAGAAGAATTCAATCATTTGAATTTTTAAAAACATTCCTTGAAGCGTCTAAAGAATCTCTAAGAATTTGTAATGGCTATATTCAAATATTTGGAATTAAAAACATTCCTTAACTGTCCTGGTAATTAATTAGAATAATAGCTCTGTGATAATTCAATATTTAATGCTGCCAGAAATGGCTATATTTAATACGAATATTTAACCTTAAATATCAGAGTGTAACTAACTTAAATTATGCAATTTAAAATCAATCTGCCACTGAATATAAAACTGCCTGGACACTGCAAAGAATTAGTCAAACTGAATCCTGGAAATCGTCTAACAGACCCTGGAATTTGTCGAACTGAGAATGGAGTTCGTCGAGCTGAGCCTCTAGTTCGTCGAGCTTAGCTGTAGAGTTGAGGTCAGAGTTCATTGACCGGGGCTTAACTTTCGTTGAGCTGAACTCAGAGGTTGAAATATGAGTTCGTCGAGCTGAGCTCAATAATCATCGATCTGCACTCAGCTTTCGTCGAACTGAATTTCTGCTGGAATTCCTTCTGAGGCAATAACCCTGGAAATTACCTATGAACCAAGATTATACAAAATGGGTCAAACTAATCAACCTAAGTAAATTATAGTGATCCTAGCCCAAATAAGTAATAGGGTTCCAACAATCTCCCCCTATTTAGGTGAGGATACTATTTACAAAGGAAAAACACAAAGCATACAATATCTAGCAGAAAAACTTTAAGCAGATATAAAATTAAGTTCTTTGAGAGTTCAAAAGCATAAACAAACTTTGAGGACATAAAATCAGAAATCAATTGTCTTTCTTAGAAGAATCAGAGAGTGAATCTAAAGATGGTTTAGTAAAGATCAACTTCCTATTTGGATCTGCAGCTTCTCTTTGACTCATCTTCAAAACTTGAGATCCAATGATTATCAGAGAGGTAGTCCTTGGCACAACTGCCTTGTGATGCAAGCTCATGTACTTGTCCACATTGAACAAGTTCTTTACCTGATATTTGTCAAGCTCCTTTTGTCTATAAGAGGGCATAGTGGAGAACTGAGAGGTGTTTTTCCTTCTGCTTTAGATTTCTTTATTGGATAGAGCAACAAGCTCATTAAATTTAGCTATTCTGAAATTTGGATCCATTTTTGGATCATAAGCTGGTGAATGAGGCTTCTCTTGATCTGATTGTTGTGAACTGCTTTGTTTGATGCTGCTGATTGCTTTGAGACCCTTACCTTGAAGGTCTAGAATGATAATGAGAGGTAGGCCCTGCTTCTCCTATTGCAGGAGGAGGAGGTCTTCTCCAAGTTTTTTTGAGGTGAAGAGTATCTCCTCATCTTCTTCCTATTCATTAGCTCATTCTTAGAGAACCTCATCTAGTGGGGAAGATATGGATTAAGGGGAATTCCATGAAAAAAGTAGTATGGGATATTTGGTGTACAAGAAGATTTAGGAGCAACCTTTGCAATAGATTTTTTTTTTCTTGAATTTCCTTTTCTTAGAATTAGAATCTTCTGATTCATATATCTCTGAGTCATCATTGGACTCTTCTGCATGGAGTTCATATAAATCATCTAACTATTTAAGCAAATGAGACTGATTATGAACATGATCTTCTGGGTGTGTATGAACAATATCTCTATCAACTTGTATATATACAATATCATCTTCTTGTTCCATGTCTTGAAAAAGAATGTCATCAAGATTAGGCATAGGAATTTCATCCAATGCATAAGTAGGAGGGGAAGAAACTTGGTCTATAATATCTATTATATTATTAGCTACTACAGTCTCAAGGACTGGATTATTACTGGTAGAAAAATCTTTAAGGTTGTTCCTTAGTTGTTTTAAATCTGAATGATTAACAGGAGCAGTATAACATACTATAGCTTTAGAAAGATCATGCTCAAAAACTGGAAAAACATTATGCAGAGTATCAAAATAAGATAATAAAGAATGTAAGTTGACTGTGGGATTAATAGAGGCATCACCAACAGTAAAAACTTCTGGAATTACTACTGTCAACTCTTCTATCAACTGATCTTCAACTGAAATCACTACAAGCATTTTTGAATCCTGATTTTCATCAAAAACTGTTGCTACTGCTGAAACTACTACTACTGCTGCTGCTCCTAGAACTAGCTCAAAAATTGGAGCTTCTTAATAAAACATCTACCCCTGCCTAGATCTAGGGAGACCTGAATCTAGGCCCCCAGAAGAAGGGACAAAGGAGGAAGAGGAAAGCTTAGAAGATAGAGCAGTGATAGAAGCAGCAAGTGGAGCTAAAGCTTCATCAATTAGCTTTTTGAGAGTTGGAGTAATATATTCAATAAGGTTTGAGGCAATGGAACAAAAATCCAAAAACATAAACTCAGAAGGATTTTGAGCAAATGTTGATGTTGGATTTGGAGTAGAAGAAGATGGAGTAGATCTATTTGCACAGATTTGACAGATGGTGAAAGCTTGAGGAATGGATGAAGGAGGAATGACAGTAAGAATTTCATCAGGAATGATTTCCTAGATTGATGAATGAGGTGGAAATATATGAGATTGAGGTGGAGACAGAGGAAGTAGATTGAAATGAAGTGGATTAGAAAGTAGAGGAGATGAGGGTGACTAATGAATTGGTGAATCTGTATGAAAAGAAGTGGATGGAATATCTTCAGATATAATAGGTGGTAGAGGTGACTGAGGAACAAAATCATAAATAGGTGGAGTTGATGATGGAAGTTGTTCAGATAGAGAAGGTAGTGGAGAATGTGAAGATGGATGCCTCGGAGAATGTGGAGGAGATGGAAGAGGGAATAAATAAGAGCAAAAACTTCTGTTGGGGTTGGGAGAGTGGTTGAAATAGCCCTTGTGCTTTCAGAAGATGTCTTGGAAGAGGTTGCCCTGGATGGCTTAGGGATTACCCTCTCCCAGCTTCCAATGTGGGAAGAGGTTAGCTTCTTTGAAGCATTAATCAAAATGGTCTGGGAGACCAACAGTTCAGGACACTTAGCCTGTAAGAATATACCCAGGATTTTGTCGTAACCAACATCCTTTTTATTAACCTTTTTCTTAATGGAATCAAACAAGATCGATCTCCAGTTCACAGAATTTTAATTAACCATGACACACATTAAGAGAAATTGGTGGCTGGTTATATAATCTTGAGCAAAAAGTTTTCCGAACAGAACCTTACCGACCATATCAACCAAAAACTTATATTCTATAGAAAAGTTCTTTTTGAAGAGATGGTTAGGGTTTCCTTGTGAATGACCCAACCATTCTAGCATTTCATTAAACTCAAAACTAGATAAATCAATATCATCTTCACCTTTAACGAAACCAAAAATTATAGATAAAATTTCAGGTGTTAGAGAAACCTGATTTCCTATGACTGATCTAGTTATAGTTGTAAGGTTTTGAATCTCTGTAGTATAGACCCATTCCTTAATTTCCATGACAAGGAGCTTGATTTTGGTGGACATAAAGTTTCGCAGATGTTGTGCCTCGAATAGTTGCAAAATATCCTTAAAGATTTGATTTGAATGACTGAAAGAGTCCATGTCTATATTTAATCCTGCATCAAAGTTCATTATTTTGAGAATCGCTTATGACACTGCCATTTTCCTGCAAAATAGAAAAGATCAAGCGCAAGAAAAGGGAAATGGAGAATGCGCGGGATAGAGTTCAATGAAAACCTAGATATAAGTTTTCAGAAGTTGAAAAGGCGAACTCTATCCGAAGAAAAATAAAACCTCAAACTCTTGTTCGACGAAAATTCTCAAAAGAAATACATTTCGTCGATCTCCGGTCGACGTAAGTTTTGCGAAAGAAATATATTTCGTCGATCTCCATTCAATGAAAAATACTTGAAACTAATCCGTCGATCTCCGTCCGATGAAAATTTCACAAAGACAGTTCGTCGATCTCCATTCGACGAATGTCTTACGAAAAGTTCACAGTTCGTCGATCTACGTTAGACGAAAAGTGTTCAATTTGTCATTCTCAAACAAAACCTCAAATTAATAAATCTCCATTAATCATGCCTAACTGATTTAAAAAGAAAAGATGTTTCTTTTCATCTAAGGGTTTAGTGAAAATTTCTGCCCTTTGTAAATCTGTAAAAATGAAAACATGATAAATTTTGTTTTTGTCTACATTATCTCTAAGAAAATGATGTTTTATTTCTATATGCTTAGTCCTATAATGATGGATTGGATTTTGTGCAATTGATATTGTAATAGTATTATCACAAAATATTGTTGAATTTTTTTAAGTTGTATCAATAATCTAGTAGTTGAATTTGAATGCACAAAATCTGTGAACAACAGCTGTCAGCTGCAAATGTATTCAACTTCAGCAGTTGAAGTAGACATAGAAGTTTTCTTCTGGCAAAACCATGACAGAAGCCTATCACCAAGAAACTGACAAGTTCCTGATGTGCTTTTTCTATCAACTCTACATCCAGCATAGTCAGCAACTGAGAATCCAGTTAATCAAATTCTGACTCTATTGGATACCAGAGTCCTATATTTGGGAAACATTTTATATATCTTAAAATCCTTTTTACCAAAATTAGATGAGATTCTTTGGTATTTACTTGAAACCTAGCATAAATATAGGTACCAAACATTATGTCTGGTCTACTAGCTGTTAAATATAATAAGGACCCAACTATAGTAGTATATGTTTTTTGATCAACAGGTTTTCCCTGTTCATCATTTTCAACTACAACATTAGAGGGTATGGGTGTTTTCATAGCTGAGGCATCTGATATCCCAAATCTTTTAATTAGCTCTTTAGCATATTTACATTGGGATATAAAAATATCATCAGAAGTTTGCTTCACTTATAAACCAAGGAAGTAGGATAGCTCACCCATGCTACTCATTTCAAACTTAGAATGCATTAGGTCAGAAAACCTTTTGCATAGTTTGGAATCAGTAGAAATAAAAATTATGTCATTTACATATATTTAAACTAGTAAAATTTTAGATTTATGATGTCTAACAAATAATGTTTTATCTAATATGACCCTACTAAATTTATTTTCTAGAAGAAAACTAGCAAGGGTCTTATACCAAGCTCTTGGATCTTGTTTAATTCCATAAAGTGCTTTATCAAGTCTAAAAACATGAGAAGAGTGAGTTGGAGAGAACACCTGGTAGTTGTTCTACAAAAACTTCCTCTTTGAGCTCTCCATTTAGAAAAGCACTCTTCACATACATCTGATATACCTTGAATCTCTTGAATGCTGCAAATTCAAGAAAAATCCTGATAGCCTCTAATCTTGCAATAGGAGCAAATGTCTGATCATAGTCTATGCCTTCCTCCTATGAATATCCTTGAGCTACCAATCTTGCTTTATTTCTTACAATGATTCCTTGAGCATCCAACTTATTCCTAAAGACCTACTTTGTTTCAATGATTGGATAATCTTTGGGTCTTAGAACTAAGTCCCAAACTCTACATCTCTCAAACCGATTGAGTTCATCTTGTATAGTAATGATCCAGTGGGGATCTTGATCTGCATTTATGATGGATTGAGGTTCAATCTGAGAAATAAAACAAGCATGAATTTGATCTTAATTCAATTGATGCCTTATTTGAACACCAACTGTTATGTCTCCAATCATTTGAGATCTAGGGTGATCTCTAAGTGTGACAAGATCAACAAGTAGAGTTGGTTGTTCAACAATTTGTGGTGCTAATTTCTCTCGTTGAATTTCATTAGCCACAATATTTTCAGCATGAATTTCTGAATTTTGTTCATAACTGTCTTCAGTAATCTATTGAGAAGGATGTAATGTATCCTCTTGTGTTAGGATTAAATAATCCATTTTTCACACTAATTTGGTACCTAAAAAGATTTTATGGTAGAGATATCTTCTCCTTGTAAAACATATTAGTTTCATCAAAAGAAACATGCACAAACTCTTCCATTTTAAGGGTAAATTTATTAAACACTCTGTAAGCCTTGCTGACTTGAGAGTATCCAAGTAAAATTCCTTTTACAGCTTTGGCTTCAAATTTTCTAAGATATTTCTTATTATTGTTATGAATGTAACACTTACAACAAAAAACTTTAATAGAATTTATTTTAGGTTTCTTAGATTTAAGTAATTCATAGGGTGTATTACCCTTTAGTTTATGTATTAGACTTCTGTTAAGGACATAGTTTGCTATACTTACTGCCTCTGCCTAAAAGGATAGGGGAAAGTGAACATCTATAAGTAATGTTCCAACAGATTCAATTAGGGTTCTATTTTTCCTTTTAGCTACCCAATTTTGTTGAGGAGTTCTAGGAACAGAAAAATAATGCCTGATACCTTCCTTCTCACAAAATTCTTTCATCAAAAGAGATTCAAACTCAGTTCCATGATCACTTATGATCAATGAAATCTGAGTAGAGTACTCAATCTTGATGTTCCTAAGAAAGTCGGTAAGAACTTTAAAGTTATCTGACTTGTTTATAAGAAAGAACACCCAAGTGAATCTAGAGAAATCATCTACAATAACTAAGGTATATGACTTTTCTCCCAAACTTTGTACTGCAATAGGTCCAAAAAGGTCTATATGTAGCAAATACAAAATCCTGGGTGAATCACTTTAAGAAATGTATTTAAAACTTTTTTTGGTCTGTTTGCCTAGCTGACAAGCCCGACAAAATCCTTCCTTCTTGTAAGAACCAGAAGGTAGTCCTCTAACAAGGTTGTCCTTAGATAGTTTAGCAATAGTCCTAAGCTTTACATGTCCTAATCTTTTATGCCATAATTCACTTAATTTACTCATTTGATTGAATCGACAAATTTCTGAATTAGTAGAGTTACAGTTAACTAAGTATATATTACCTTGTCTAATTCCAGTTAAAACAATTTTATTTTTATCAGAAGTAATAAAACATGATGACTTATTAAAAGTTACCTAATAACCGTCATCACATAACTGACTTATGGAGGTGAGATTATGCTTGAGACCATTCACATAAGCTAACTTCCTGAAGGTAACTACTCCAACCTTGACATTGCCATAGCCTTCTGTCTGTCCACAGTTGGATTCTCCAAAAATGACT
Organism: Platanthera zijinensis; assembly: GCA_039513925.1. NCBI lineage: Eukaryota > Viridiplantae > Streptophyta > Magnoliopsida > Asparagales > Orchidaceae > Platanthera > Platanthera zijinensis. The sequence goes on from CM077078.1 coordinate 206,269,895, forward strand.
TTTGGTCCAAGCTTAGATTTGAAGTCACTCAGGTTTGCTTTGCTTCCTGTCATATATTTTGAACAATCACTATCCAAATACCACTGTTCCTCTGTGGAATGATAGTTCCTTTCCTTTACAAAAAAAATTAGATGTTCTTGACCCAGGTTACCTTAGGTTCTAGCTTTCTTTCATAATGATAATTACAAATGTAAGAATATTCTGGTTGATCCTTATAACCAAGTGGATACAATCTCCTAGGAGGGATGATCCACTGAGTAAAGGGATTTATAAATCTTTGAGTTTGATTATAATTTTGAAAAGAATTAAAATTTCTGTTTTAAAATTCTGGGTTCGACGAATTATGATGAGTTCGTCGAGCTGAGTTTGACGAATGAGAGTGAGTTCGTTGAGCTCCATTCACAGAATGATAATATTCATTTTGTATGTTCCACGTTCGTCGATCGCAGTTCGACGAATCATATTGATTTCATCGAGCACCATTTGAATAATTCTACCCAAATTCTGCGTTCATACTTCGTCGAGCTCTGTTCGACCAATGATGATTATTTCGTCGAGCTCGGTTTGATGAATAATTTTGAATTTAATTTTTTTGAAAATTTTTATTTTGATTTTGTTTATTCTTTTGTAAAACTTCAGGGGTTTTATTTATAATTTGTAATACTTTTTTTCCTTTGGCAGAAACAAATTTTATAGGTGTAGATAAAATGTTTTCCTGTAATAGATGAGGTTGACTTGATGAAGCTCCCAAGCCTAGTTTGTCATTTAGCCTGGCATTAACTGTGCTTGTGATATTCATTAGATTGATGCTTCTCCCATTAAGGGATTCTTAAAACTTTTTAGCCACAGATAATGTGTTTTCTAAAGATACTATTTGTTCAAAAGAATTTCTCAAATAATCTTTAAGTTTTATGTTTTCAGAAGATAAATTATCCATTTTATCTCAGAGAAGTTTTATTTCCTTCTCAGACTTTATTAAATCTTTACATAGTAATTTAAAATCTATTTTAAATTGGTTTGAAGTAAAATCAGAAGAAGATATTACCGGATCTTCTTCAAATTCTGATGCGGACTCAGAATTGCTGCATGATGCATTTATTGCCATCAATCTTAGCCTTTGCTTCTTCTTCATCTTCACTTGTGCTAGATAAAGACTCATCATCTGTTTCACTCCAGGTTTCAGCTACAAAACCTCTCTCCTTCTGTTTGTGTTTACTAGAAGAGAGTTTTTTGGAGTGCTTCCTGTTATCTTTTTCTTTCTTCTTATCCTTCTTCTGATTCTCAGAATATTCTGGAAGAATATATCCTGGTTTCCTGCAACCACAACACACAATTTCTTTAGGGGGTGTTTTGTCATACGTTGGTTTGTCATTGTTTCTGGAAGATCTTCTCCTGAAGTCTTTTCTTGCCATTTTGTAAAATCTCTTAGCCAAGAGACCTATAAGATCTTCATTCTCTTGAAGAACTTCTGCTTTTTTTGTTGCTTGGAAAGCTATGCCCTTTTCTTTCCTTACTAAAGGTGAAGTCCTTTGTTCATCTTCCCTTATTTTGATGAGCTGCTCATAGGATTTGAGCGCCAGATCCTTGAATCCCATGTGCTAGTGAAACATAACAGGATCTTATCATTGACCTCTATTAATGTGATGTCCTTCTCCAAAGTCTTTAGTTCATTGATTATAATACTAAGTCTTGTGTACATTTCAACTACAGATTTAGATTCTCCCTTTTTGAAGTTCTCATATTGAGAGATAAGATAAGATCTTCTGTCTTTTCTCTCATCAGCAGATTAAACAACCATTGTATTGAGGGAGTTACAGATGTCCCTTGCTGAAATGTATTCAGCAACCTTTTGGAAAATGTCATCTGACATTGTTTGAGCTAAGATGTTCATTGCTTTTACATCAGCAATCTTTGCTTTCTTCTGGGCTTCTGTCCATTTTGGAGGTGGTACAATACTGGTACTTGTTGTTGCCACTAGTAGAGGTGGACCTATCAAAATGGAGTTATAGATATCTTAATCAATAGTGTTCATATACTGTCTAATCCTTGTCTTCCATAGTGCAAACTTATTAAGATTGCATACAGGAGTTCTAGTGCTTGAATATTCCATTTTTGTACCATGATATATTTCTAGGTAAAAATAAAATATATCAAATCTTATGGTTCAGGTGTTAGCCTGTAAAACCAAAGAACCTCCGCTTGATACAAGTTGAAAGTGAGGGATAGATCTACTTTACACAAGAATGAGGGGTGAATAGTGTATTTTAAAACTTTAATTTATTTTTATAGCGGATTTAAAGTAAGTGATATATATATATAAAGCAACAATCAAAGCACACATAAAAAATAACAATCACAGACGACACAAGGAAATTTATAGTGGTTCCCCAATAAATCTGAGTACGTCCACTCTTCTACCACCCTGGTAGGAATCCACTACAGGTTTTTGATCAGGTGCCCTACCACCCGAAGATCTAATTTCTAAGCGAGATCTAACAACCCTTTGAGCTTTTGATCAGGTGCTCAAAAACCAAGCTTAAGTCTTTTGATCAGTAGACTTAGAAACCAAAAGATAAGTTTTAAAGAGATTTAAAAACCTTGTATACAGTTTATGAAATAAACTAAAAAGGTGATGATGTCTTCTCTGTCAAGATTATCTGAGAAGACTAATGGATGTTGTAAGCAAAAAGCTCCCACTGATTTGTGTAGAGATTATGATAAAGAGAGAGACACTTTTCTTCAGGGTGTAGGCCTTCAAGAATATTGTTTCTCTCCGATAGAAATTTCAGACTGATGTGAAATTTGTTGTCTCTTAGAGAGTCAGAAGAAAATTATCCAAATTGTCTGTGTGTATCAATCTATAATCCAAAATCTGTTCTATGTATTTAAGCAGTAAACTTCTGAATACATATACTCTGAGAAGAATTCAAACATTTGAATTTTTAAAAACATTCCTTGAAGCTTCTGAAGAATCTTTGAGAATTTGCAACGACTATATTCAAATATTTAGAATTAAAACCATTCCTTAACTGCCCTGCTAAGTAATTAGAATAATAACTCTGTGATAATTCCATATTTAATGCAGCCAGAAATGGATATATTCATCAAGTATATTTAGCATTAAATATCTGAGTGTAACTGACTGAAATTATGCCATTTAAAATCAATCTTCCTCTAAATTTAAAACTGTCTGGATACTGCAAAGAATAAGTCGAACTGAAACCTGGAAATCATCGAACAGACCTTGAAATTCGTCGAACTGATAATGGAGTTCGTCGAGCTAATCCTCTAGTTCGTCGAGCTGAGTTGCAGAGTTGAGGTCCGAGTTCGTCGATCGGAGCTCAGCTTTCGTCGAGCTGAACTGAGAGGTAGAATTCTAAGTTCGTCGAGCTGAGCTCGACGATCATCGAACTACGCTCAGATTTCGTCGAACTAAATTTCTGCTAGAATTCCTTCTAAGGCAATAACCTTGGAAATTACCTATGACCCTAGACTATAAAAAATGGGTCAAACTAATCAACCTAAGCAAATGATAGTGATCCTAGCCCAAATAAGTAATAGGGTTCCAACAATCACAGTTGGAATTTGTAATTCCACAATTCACCTGCATACTCGATTTTTTTTCTAAAGCTGGCATATTCCGCTTGGGCGCACAATTTTCTGCATAGGCGCCCATTTTTCCGCTCAAGAACATATTTTTTGTCAGGGCTCGCATTAATTGCCCGAGCAGGCATTTTTCACCCGAGCGTGGATTTTTTGACCGGGCATTCATCATTTGCATAGGTGCACATTTTTTGCTCGGGCGTGATTTTTTTCCCAGACTTGCTTTTTTTCGCCCGGAGGTTGTTTTTTTGCCCGGCCACAGATTTTTCGCCCGGGCGCGTGATAGAAAATATCGTACTCTCCAATCTATACTCTATTAAGGCAAGTGTACCTATCAAAATATAGCATGGGATATAAAAATATCAAGGTCGTATTAAAACTCGGGTTTGTCGATTATTTCTACTTTGAGAAAACAACTATTATTTTTTCTGTACAACCCCGTGTTCGCCAAGTGGGTCCACCAGGCTAGGTGAGCAGACCAGGGCAACCTACCCATACCAGAATAGTGTGCGGGCAAACTCAAACCGGACAGCACACTCTCGCCAAAACAAGGCGAGCGAGCCGGTTCATCCAGCCTGCTCTCCCCATAGGCGACCTGGCCGCCAGCCCGCCTCAAAATGAGGGTTGGCAGATTACGGCGAATTGGCTCACGCTCTCCTAAGGAGGGAAGGCGAGCTGAGGGAGTTAGGTCGCATCTGCCTCAGCAGGATGCCGAGCTGTGGCGAGTTGACCTTCAGATCCTTGGATCCTATCCAGTGGGGCCCAGCGGCCAAATTACCTTGGTACCCTTACTCGAGGTGCTAATAACTATTCAAAACAGGGAGTTATGATGTTAGCAGACCTAGTTGGTATGCACATAGTTGTTCAAAACAACGGACGGTGGCTGTTGGCAGAGCGTTCCCCGAATACTATAAATAGGACCCAAGGGGCACCTCAGAAGGCATGCTCACTTATATCCCAGTCTTCTAGCGCTTTCTGAGGTTTTCTTAGCTCAGCTTTTTGCTAGGGAGTGGAAGCGCTCTATGATCTTCCGGGTGTGTGGTGCGACCTATGCGCTGAGCCCTTGGGTCAGTCCCCTTCCTTTATCATTTTTCTTACAGGAGAGAAGTAAGTGTGCGATCACCCCTTCTCTGAGGGGGAACTCTACAAGAGACCGAATTTTTGGTTTCAACATTTTGGTGCGGTGAGCGTGGATCATGGTCAGCATAGAAATATTCAGTAGGCTCGATGACTGGAGGATCAGGACAAGGCTCGGACATGGTCCGACTCGCCACCCCCTCACCACGATGGGGATGTTCGAAGAATTCAAGCAGGAGGTGCTCGTCCTTGTTAGGTTTGCACTCGGTACTCGGGCCGAGTGATCGAATCCAGCAGTACTTGTACTCGCAGTCCTGGCCCATGGCGAGGATGCTCCCGGCAGGCTAGCTGGGAAGGAAGTTATAGAGGAAGTGAGAGGATGCGAGCTCCCCGGGCGAGTGATCTTCCCGAGCTCGGCGAGCAATGGCAGGTTCGGCGAGATGGGGGTGTGAGACCCTCTAGCTCGCCCAGTAGGGGGAGGCATCCCCTTCAGCAAGTTGATTTCTTCCTCACCAGTTCCAAAGGGGTTCAGAGAGCCGGAGATGACTTACAACACCTGGAAGGGAGACCCTGTCAAGCACCTCCAGTGGTTTGAGGACGTGGTTTCGATTCGATAGATGTCAGATGGGTTCAAGTGCAGGCTCTTCACCATCAATCTCAAAGAGAAGGCGAGAGAATGGTTCCACCAGCTGCCGACCAACTTCATCTACTTCTTTGAGGACCTATGTCGGGGGTTCATGTTGAGGTTCACCACCTCGAAGAGGAGGAAGAAGGAGTCGGAGTCCCTGTTCCACATCAAGTAGGGGGTGAACGAGACCCCGGGGAGCTACGTGGACTAGTTCCAAGAGGAGGTGACAAAGGTGTAATGACTCCACCCGTTAAATAACATATAATAGAAGGTTCGGCCGGGGCCCCACACTATATGCTTCAAACATACGGTGAGGTCACATGATAATACCATCAACGCATCCTAACACAGAGCATGCTAGCGGAATAGATACACAATTAGCTGAACTCATAGCAGGAATATCAACTAGATATATAAACCAACGTTATATACAACCACTCAAACGAGGGGATAGCAAATAAAATAGTTTGGCCATAAGGCATTACAGTTCCTCTTTAAATAGTATGGATTACAGACATCGGCGCGCAGGCCGGCCATACATGAATAAAAGAAAATACAAAAGCTAGCCTTCAATGGCTAGCAGTAACAGCAAGAGTGGCAACAACAACAGCAGGGGCATTAGCCCTTCATTTTTCGCTCGGCTCTCCAGCACCTGCACAGGGACAATCTACCCAGAAGGTGGCAAACAAGGCAACGGTCAGCATTCTGTTGACCAATTTATAACAATCCTACCCCTTTCCCTGGGTAGAGGCATTCCTTCCCTGCAAAGCAATACAACAATTAACAGATAATATACATATTGTGTTCTCACACACAAGCAATCCATCACAACCGTAGGCCACCCAGCCTGACATTCTGTGCTCTCAGGCACACTTTTGGGTACACCGGCGAACCAGGATCAACACCAATGAGAATTTAGTCTTAATGACGCACATGCCTAAGACTCTCATTATGCTACTGACGAAAGCCCAATGCCTTGGAACTTCCTTGTACAACCAACATAATGCAGGTACAGATCAACCACCCCCCGTTGCTCAAAATCGCCTTGCCATCACCAAGCACATCGTACTTACGGCTATAATAAAAGACGCGGGTCGGCTTCACCTTTCCTGTTCGACACGAGGCCTTTAGAGCTCGCAGCTCCCAATCGCCATAACGTCCGCCAAGGACTGGCATCACAATAGCCATACTGTCCAAATAGGATTGGCTTCATAGTCCATCAAGGACTGGCTACATCGTAGCCACATCACAAGGGCATTTTCCTGGAGTTCCACATTCAAGTACTTCCTCCCCTTCACAGGCATAACCCAACGACCCCACTAACTACATGAGTATACGTGGAGTCTTCTCCGGTGCGTAAATGAAACATCACCAATCTAGACCAACATGTCCAGATGGGCTTCACACAACATGCCTATCCCGTACTACACTTTTCCGGGTATATATGCAGACTCAATAGGGGATAAAACCTATCAACCCAACAGAATAACTCACTCATTCCACCTTTTGGTGGAGAGGATTCCTTACTCATGCATAAAGAAGGACTTCACATGTCCAAGAAGGAAGATCGTTACCCTTGACGATCTCTTGGGAGCCATCGAAAATCTGGCCGGTTGTAAAGCACCGCAGCAGCTTTGCCTCCACTAAACTAGACTCAGATCTCGAATTGGACCGCGGGAGCACCACCAAAGCCTTACTCTTCTCCTCCTTCTCCTTCCTCCAAGCTCTCTCTTTTTCTCTCTTGATAAGAATGAGAGAAGAGGCCAACACTCAGCCTTATCACTACAGGAAAGGACCCGGGCCATCAGATCCAAATAGAAATAATTGGATGACCAAGCTCTGCCCAAAAGTCCAAATTTTACTTGACACGTCCTGTGATACGCCCGTGTCCCAGGTCGTGTCCCCCAAGTGTTGTACGAACTGGCTCAAATTGAACCAGAACACGGGCTCCAACAAGCCCATGTCACAGGGCAGACAAACCCGTGTCTACTTTGACACGGCCATGTGACTGGTCGTGTCACCTTTTTAACACATGCCCAAATCACCCGAGAAGCACATGGCTAAGGCACATGCCCGTGTGCCCAAGACGCCCCTGTGACACGCCCATGTTACAGGCCGTGTTCCACACTCAACGCCATTGCACTCAGCGCCACTCAACGCCACTCAACGCCACTCAGTATTCACCCGAGCAGGACACGCCCTGGGACATGCCCGTGTTGCAGACCGTGTCGCCTCTCGACGATCAGTTCTCGAGAATGCGAGTCGATGCTTACATAAAAGGACACGCCCTGGGACATGCCTATGTCCCAGGCTGTGTGCACTGGACACGCCCTGGGACATGCTCGTGTCCCAGGCTGTGTCACCCAGCCTAACTCCATCTTAAGATTTTTGGGGTGTTACAATCCCCACCTTAAGATAAATTTCGTCCCTAAATTTGTACTCAGCAAATAAACAGGAATCACAAAGCTATAACGTTAAAAGAACTGTTATAACAATATATACACGGTCAACAGTTTATATAAAAAGTTCGGGAAAATCAGCTCGCATGGTATGCTCACGCTCCCATATTAGCTCCTCACGGCCACAATTGTCCCACCAGACTTTGACCATCCCAATTATCTTGTTCCGCAACTGTTTCTCGGCTCAATCCTCGATGCAAATGGTTCTAACCTTCGTCGTTAGCCCATAATCGACCGGTACATGATCATTCTCAACTATTTGAGCTGGATCCTTGACGGCTTTGTGAAGTACTGAGATGTGGAAGACATCATGCAATTCACTCAACTCTGCTGAAAGCACTAGCCTATAAGCAGCTTCCCCACTCGCTCCACCACTTCAAACGAACCAAGGTATCTGGGACTTAGCTTTTTCAACCGCCGAATCCGAGATACGGCTTTGAAGGGTTTGATCTTCAAATAGACCCAATCTCCCATCGCGAACTCCACATTCCGATGCTTGGCGTTGAAGTACTTTGCTTGTCGATTCTGGGCTATCAATAGCCTCTCCCGAATAGAACGTATTATTGAGGTAGCTTCTTCGACTTCCTTTCACCCTTTCAGCTTGGATTCTCCTACCTCTGCCCAAGCTAATGTTGTACGACATTTACGACCATATAGAGCCTCAAACGGTGTCATACCGATGCTCGCTTGGTAGCTATTATTATAGGCAAATTCAACCAAATAAATGTACTCTTCCCATTTCTTACCGAAATCTAGGGCGCACATACGAAGCATATCTTCCATCGTCCTGTTGGTTCGCTCAGTCTGGCCATCCGTTTGGGGATGAAAGGCTGTACTGAATGCTAATTTTGTGCCCAACATTTGATGAACTAGCCTCTAATCAGTTGAGGTGAATCGCCCGTCATGATCACTAACAATGCTCTGAGGAACACCGTGCAGTCGAACAATTTGTTGCACATAGAGCTTAGCCAAGGCTTCCACTGAATCATCTCTCTTATTTGGAAGGAAGTGAGCCACTTTTGTCAACCGGTTTACAATCACCCATATAGAGTCATGACCGCGTTGCGATCTCGGTAACCCGTGCACGAAATCCATTGAAATATCATCAAACTTCCACTCCGGAATCGGAAATGACTTCAGGAAACCACTAGGCTTCTGGCATTCTGCTTTTACCAAAGCACAAGTGTGACATTCTTCCACATAACGTGCCATGTCTTTCTTTATTCTAGGCCACCAGAATAACTTTTTCATGTCTCTGTACATTTTTGTGCTCTCAGGGTGAATTGAGTACTTGGCAAAATGTGCTTCGTACATCAACTCTTCTCTCAACTTCCCCGTACTTGGGACGCATAATCGACCATATTTTCGCAACAATCCATCATTTTAGGAGAATCGGTCACCAGGACCATCCTTTGCATAGCGTTGGAAACTTTCATTAAGCTCTGTTGCTCGCCGAACTCTGTCCGCAAGGTCATATTGTACCTCCGTCCAGTTCAAGGATGCGTCGGTCGTAGCATCCTTGTCAACACAAGATATCTCTAACGCTTCCATCTCCTGGATTAGCCGCACATCATGCCTCTACAACCAGTTTGCTCGTATTGGTGTCCTACGACTCAAAGCATCAGCGACAACATTTCCCTTCCCAGGAGTATAGTGAATATCGAAAGTGTAGTCCCCAAGGAACTCCATCCACCTCCGTTGTCGCATATTCAAATCCTTCTTATCTAACAAATACTTTAGGCACTTGTGATATGTATAGATAGCTACTTTAACGCCATAAAGATAGTGTCTCCACAACTTTAGCTCAAAGATTATCGCTGCCAACTCTAAATCGTGGGCGGGGTAGTTCCGTTATTGCACCTTTAGCTGGCGTGAGCCATAAGCAATCACTTTACCAAATTACAAAAGAAAGATGCCTAAGCCACTCCCTGAAGCATCACTGTAGATCTCATAGCCATCTGTACCACATGGTGATGTCAACACAGGCGCCGTGGTCAAACGACTTTTCAGCTCTTCAAAAGCTCGCGCGCACTCCGATGTCCAAACGAACTTCTGATCTTTTCTCGCCAATGTGGTCAAAGGTAAAGCAATCCGTGAGAAGTTTTCCACAAACCGTCTATAGTAGCCTACCAGGCTAAGAAAGCTCCTGACTTCGGCCACTGAAGACATCACTGGCCAATCCTGTATGGAACTTATCTTTGCCAGATCTACTGCTGTGCCCTCTCCACTTAACACATGGACAAGAAAAGCCACTGACGATAGCCAGAACTCACACTTTGAGAACATTGCATACAGCTTATTCCTCCACAGGGTATACAACACTAACTGCAAATGGTTTGCATGATCATCTCCCGACTGAGAGTACACAAGAATATCATCAATAAACACAATTTTGAATAAATCCAAGTACTCTCAGAACGTCCGGTGTGTAGAGACCCAAATCCCGGGCTCTTCAAAATTAATGATCGGACAACAGTTTTGAATAAAAAGAGTCATATGAATATACAAAGAACATACACCAAGCTTTTAATGCACTTGTTACTATATTACAGGCAAATTAACACATACTATATGGACTTTGTATAATAAATGCACGTAGATCCAATATAGCGAGCTCTGTGCCAATCCTGATCTTCGATTATTGCTTTTGTCAGTTCAATTGCTAGGCTCCTGCGTGTTCCACTTGAAGTTGGTTCCGCTGTCTAAAAAAATGAGTCCACAAAGGGTTAGTCATAAAATTATGACAAAGTGAGAAAAGTATTTCGTGAAACGTTATACAAGCAAACAAAGGGAATGACAACAATATGCATACAGTACAAGAACATAATCACTTGATTATCCTGAACACTAATCCTTAAATTACCCCTTAAATTTTAGTTACATAAAATGGGAAATGGTCCGGTGATGCAAACTTGAATTGGGCCCCGCCCCCCCGAAGAATGTAATTGTAGGCTCACCCCTACTGGTGAATCCATCAGTGGATGCCTCCACATCATTGGATTCGAAACCATCACATTCCTGCATGAAGGCTTTGAAATGAATTTTATCTTGCCGCATAAATAAGAGTTTTAAATAAAATGAATCCCCTCAGAAATATATCTATCTCGCTTTTATGTTTTTCCCTCACCCACATTTATTTCTTAGTGATATTTCATTAAGGCGAAACTCATATGCATAGGCACTTGTTTACTTCATAAAAATGCAGCAGAATAGGAAAGTAAGTGAGTAAACTAATTCAAGAAATAAGAATCTCACAACAGCTTTGCATGCATTCGCATTTCCGTCACGGCTTCCTTGTGACGCCATCCTCTTAATCCTGAGATTCGATATCTACTGAAATTGTACGCACATTTATTGGGTTGCGTCACTTGGAATGCGTAGCGAAAAGCACAAAAGATTTAGAAAGATTTGCTAAATCATCGGAAAACTTAAATGATAAACCGGAAATCTCAAAAAGACCAAAATCTGATTTTATATCTTGCCAGACAGCCTTAAATATGCCTCGAAATGGGCTAAAACCAACTCCCAAATGGACTAACTGTCCCTATAAAATGCTGTCCGGTAAAATATAGGAAAATAGTCCAAAAAAGACCTCTAAATAGCAACAAAACAGCACAAAAATAGCTACCAAAACAGCCCAACAGCGCAGCAAAAAGTCGTCGAAAAACCAGCGAAAATGCAGCCCAAAAACAGAAAGAAAACAACCTAAAAATCAGCTTAAAAGAACCATGAAACAACACATACATCACTATAAAAAATAGCCCACATAGTCCACGTGCACAGCCCGAAATGATAGTGAACTCCAAAGTAATTTCAGCTAAAAACCCTAAAACAGAAATTAAAGGAGAGGGAGAAGCATGCTTACAGCGGGAGAAGGAGGAAGAAGAATTTTACGCAACCAATCCTTGACGGATCGTCGGGGTGCAACATATTCCTTCCTAGAACTCCAAAATAGCAGCAATGACTATGCCCCAAAAGCTTGGCACAGTCCAGTCGAAGGCACAGAGAGGAAAGCAACAACGACAAAAGGTACAGTAAGAGCTTGGGGAAGCATAGAAGCAGCCACCCAGGACAGCAAGGAGCAACAGCCCGGGACAACAGCTGCTCAAGACAGCACAGCAAAGCAACAACGATAAGGCAACAACAGGAGATCGAGGCAGGAGGATGGCAGGAGTTGATGTTGGTGAAGAAGAAGAGGGAGGCAAGTATTTAAATAGAAGAAATAAGCGGTGAAGAGGCAAAAAAGAGTCAAACCTATTTAATAGGTGTCACAAAATGAAACCAAAATAGCCACCAACAACACCAAGTGTCAAGACACATACCAAGTGTCAAGACACAACACCAAGTGTTAACATTAAGCTGCCAACATAAGCCCAACTCAGCCAGCACTCACCACAAAATAGCCAGCACATCAAAACAACCAGCAATCATATCCAGCCAGCCCCCACATGTCCAGCCAGCAATAATTCCAGCTAGCTCACACAAATCAAGCCAAACCATCAATATATATTGCCCAATATCAAGCCAGCCCATATACAGAAGCTCGCATCTAAATGAAAGCCCACATGAAATTGCTATCGGCACCATAAAGAAATAATAAATGAAAAAAAATGAAATAAAACAAGTTCGTCGTAAACAAAAATTCGGAAACTTTTCCAATGTATTTTTCTCATCATTGGGAAAATTATAACAAACTAATCGGGAGAAAAATAATTATTTTGTTTTGCGATTTTTGGGTTGTCACAAATCGTCCCCACTACAAGAGTTTTCGTCCCTGAAAACTAACTTCTTAACGTCACGAATAGGTTGCTATATAGGGAAAGGTTTATGTTTAGCGGTTTCTTCGAGCAATGTCTTTGTACTATCCGTGACACCATTTATTGAAAACTTGTCCCTCTGATAACAATTTGTAGAGACCAAAATCCCGGGCTCTTCAAAATTTAGGATCGGACAATAGTTTTGAATAAAAAGAGTCACATGAATATACAAAGAACATACACCAAGCTCTTATTGCACTTGTTACTATATTACAGGCAAATTAACACATACTATATGGACTTTGTATAATAAATGCACGTAGATCCAATATAGCGAGCTCTGTGCTAATCCCGATCTTTGATTATTGCTTTTGTCAGTTCAATTGCTAGGCTCCTGTGTGTTCCACTTGAGGTGGTTCCGCTGTCTAAAAAATGAGTCCACAAAGGGTTAGTCATAAAATTATGACAAAGTGAGAAAAGTATTTCATGAAACGTTATACAAGCAAACAAAGGGAATGACAACAATATGCATACAGCATAAGAACATAATCACTTGATTATCCTGAACACTAATCCTTAAATTACCCCTTTAATTTAAGTTACATAAAATGGGAAATGCTCCGGTGATGCAAAGTTGAATTGGGCCCCGCCCCCCGAAGAATGTAATTGTAGGCTCACCCCTACTAGTGAATCCATCAGTGGATGCCTCCACATCATTGGATTCGAAACCATCACATTCCTTCATGAAGGCTTTGAAATGAATTTTATCTTGTCGCGTAAACAAGAGTTTTAAATAAAATGAATCCCCTCAGAAATATATCTATCTCGCTTTTATGTTTTTCCCTCACCCACATTTATTTCTTAGTGATATTTCATTAAGGCGAAACTCATATGCATAGGCACTTATTTACTTCATAAAAATGCAGCAGAATTGGAAAGTAAGTGAGTAAACTAATTCAAGAAATAAGAATCTCACAACAGCTTTGCATGCATTCGCATTTCCGTCATGGCTTCCTTGTGACGCCATCCTCTTAATCCTGAGATTCGATATCTACTGAAATTGTACGCACATTTATTGGGTTGCGTCACTTGGAATGCATAGCGAAAAGCACAAAAGATTTAGAAAGATTTGCTAAATCATCGGAAAACTTAAATGATAAACCGGAAATCTCAAAAAGACCAAAATCTGATTTTATATCATGCCGGACAGCCATAAATATGCCTCGAAATGGGCTAAAACTAACTCCAAAATGGACTAACTGTCCCTATAAAATGCTGTCCGGTAAAATATAGGAAAATAGTCCAAAAAAGACCTCTAAATAGCAACAAAACAGCACAAAAACAGCTACCAAAACAGCCCAACAGCGCAGCAAAAAGTCGTCGAAAAACCAGCGAAAATGCAGCCCGAAAACAGAAAGAAAACAACCTAAAAATCAGCTTAAAAGAACCATGAAACAGCCCATACATCACTATAAAAAATAGCCCACATAGTCCACGTGCACAGCCCGAAATGATAGTGAACTCCAAAGTAATTTCAGTTAAAAACCCTAAAACAGAAATTAAAGGAGAGGGAGAAGCATGCTTACAGCGGGAGAAGGAGGAAGAAGAATTTTACGCAACCAATCCTTGACGAATCGTCGGGGTGCAACAAATTCCTTCCTAGAACTCCAAAATAGCAGCAATGACTATGCCCCAAAAGCTTGGCACAGTCCAGTCGAAGGCACAGAGAGGAAAGCAACAACGACAAAAGGTACAGTAAGAGCTTGGGACAGCACAGAAGCAACCACCCAGGACAGCAAGGAGCAACAGCCCGGGACAACAGCTGCTCAAGACAGCACAGCAAAGCAACAACGATAAGGCAATAACAGGAGATCGAGGCAGGAGGACAGCAGGAGTTGATGTTGGTGAAGAAGAAGAGGGAGGCAAGTATTTAAATAGAAGAAATAAGCGGTGAAGAGGCAAGAAAGAGTCAAACCTATTTAATAGGTGTCACAAAATGAAACCAAAACAGCCACCAACAACACCAAGTGTCAAGACACATACCAAGTGTCAAGACACAACACCAAGTGTTAACATTAAGCTGCCAACATAAGCCCAACTCAGCCAGCACTCACCACAAAACAGCCAGCACATCAAAACAACCAGCAATCATATCCAGCCAGCCCCCACATGTCCAGCCAGCAATAATTCCAGCTAGCTCACACAAATCAAGCCAAACCATCAATATATATTGCCCAATATCAAGCCAGCCCATGTACAGAAGCTCGCATCTAAATGAAAGCCCACTTGAAATTGCTATCGGCACCATAAAGAAATAATAAATGAAAAAATGAAATAAAACAAGTTCGTCGTAAACAAAAATTCGGAAACTTTTCCAATGTATTTTTCTCATCATTGGGAAAATTATAACAAACTAAGCGGGAGAAGAATAATTATTTTGTTTTGCGATTTTTGGGTTGTCACAAATCGTCCCCACTACAAGAGTTTTCGTCCCTGAAAACTAACTCCTTAACGTCACGAATAGGTTGCTATATAGGGAAAGGTTTATGTTTAGCGGTTTCTTCGAGCAATGTCTTTGTACTATCCGTGACACCATTTATTGAAAACTTGTCCCTCTGATAACAATTTGTAGAGACCAAAATCCCGGGCTCTTCAAAATTTAGGATCGGACAATAGTTTGAATAAAAAGAGTCACATGAATATACAAAGAACATACACCAAGCTTTTATTGCACTTGTTACTATATTACAGGCAAATTAACACATACTATATGGACTTTGTATAATAAATACACGTAGATCCAGTACAGCGAGCTCTGTGCCAATCCTTAGCTTCGATTATTGCTTTTGTCAGTTCAATTGCTAGGCTCCTGCGTGTTCCACTTGAGGTTGGTTCCGCTGTCAAAAAAAATGGGTCCACAAAGGGTTAGTCATAAAAGTATGAATAAGTGAGAAAAGTATTTCATGAAACATTGTACATGCAAATAAAGGGAATGATAACAATATGCATACAGTACAAGAACATAATCACTTGATTATACTGAACACTAATCCTTAAATTACCCCTTTAATTTTAGTTACATAAAATGGGAAATGCTCCGGTGATGCAAACATGAATTGGACCCCGCCCCCCCCCCCCCCCCCCGAAGAATGTAATTGTAGGCTCACCCCTACTAGTGAATCCATCAGTGGATGCCTCCACATCATTGGATTCGAAACCATCACATTCCTTCATGCAGGCTTTGAAATGAATTTTATCTTGCCGCATAAACAAGAGTTTTAAATAAAATGAATCCCCTCAGAAATATATCTATATCGCATTTATGTTTTTCCCTCGCCCACATTTATTTCTTAGCGATATTTCAATAAGGCGAAACTCATATGCACAGACACTTGTTTACTTCATAAAAATGCCGCAGAATAGGAAAGTAAGTGAGTAAACTAGTTCAAGAAATAAAAATCTCACAACAGCTTTGCATGCATTCGCATTTCCATGACGGCTTCCTTGCAACGCCATCCTCTTAATCCTAGCTTCGATATCTACTGAAATTGTACGCACATTTATTGGGTTGCGTCACTTAGAATGCATAGAGAAAAGCACACAAGATTTAGAAAGATTTGCTAAATCATCGGAAAACTTAAACGATAAACCGGAAATCTCAAAAAGAACAAAATCTGATTTTATATCTTGCCGGACAGCCATAAATATGCCTCGAAATGGGATAAAACAAGCCCCCAAATGGACTAACCGTCCCTATAAAATGTTGTCCGGTAAAATATAGGAAAACAGTGCCAAAAAGGCCTCTAAAGATCAACAAAACAGGACAAAAACAGCTACCAAAACAGCCCAACAGCACAGCAAAAAGTCGACGAAAAACCAGCGAAAATGCAGCCCAAAAATAGTAAGAAAACAACCTAAAAATCAGCATAAAGGAACCATGAAACAGCTCAAACAACACTATAGAAAACAATCCACGTAGTCAATGTCCACAACCCGAAATGATAGTGAACTCCAAAGTAATTTCAGCTCAAAACCCTAAAACAGAAATTAAAAGGAAAGGGAGAAGCATGCTTACATCGGGAGAAGGAGGAAGAAGATTGTTACGCAACCAATCCTTGACGGATCGCCGGGGTGCAACAAATTCCTTCCTAGAACTCCAAAATAGCAGCAGCGGCTATGCCACAAAAGCTTGGCACAGTCCATTCGAAGGCACAGAGAGGAAAGCAGCAGCGGCAAAAGGCACAGTAGGAGCTCGGGACAGCACAGAAGCAACAGCCCAGGACAATAAGGAGCTACAACCCGGGACAGCAGCTGCTCAAGACAGCAAAGCAGCAACGACAAGGTATCAACAGGAGATCGGGCCAGGAGGACAGCAGGAGTTGATGTTGGTGAAGAAAAGGAGGGAGGCAAGTATTTAAATAGAAGAAATAAGCGGTGAAGTGGCAAGAAAGAGACAAACCTATTTAATAGGTGTCACAAAATGAAACCAAAACAGCCACCAACAACACCAAGTGTCAAGACACATACCAAGTGTCAAGACACAACACCAAGTGTTAACATTAAGCTGCCAACATAAGCCCAACTCAGCCAGCACTCACCACAAAACAGCCAACACATCAAAACAGCCAGCAATCATATCCAGCCAGACCCCACATGTCCAGCCAGCAATAATTCCAGCTAGCTCACACAAATCCAGCCAAACCATCAATATATCTAGCCCAATATCAAGCCAGCCCATATACAGAAGCTCGCATCTAAATGAAAGCCCACTTGAAATTGCTATCGACACACCAAAGAAATAATAAAAGAAAAAAATGAAATAAAACAAATTCGTCGAAAACAAAAATTTGGAAACTTTTCAAATGTCTTTTTCTCATCATTGGGGAAATTATAACAAACTAAGCGGGAGAAAATAATTATTTTGTTTTGCAATTTTTGGGCTGTCACACGGTGCATTAGATCCATAAATACCGAAGGCGCATTACATAAGCCAAACTACATCATCGTGAATTCATAATGACCATAGCGTGTCCCAAACACTGTCTTAGAAATATCACCTTCCTGAATCCGCAATTGATAATATCCCGATTTCAAATCCAACTTTGAATAGACGGTTGACCCCGCTAGCTGATCAAATAAGTCATTGATCCATGGAATCAGATATTTGTCTTTTTTCGTCAGCTTATCCAATTCGCAGTAGTCAATACACAAACGCAAACTACCGTCTTTCTTTTTCACAAATAGAACAGGCGCGCTCTAAGGTGACATACTTGGGCGTATGTATCCCTGCTCTAACAATTCTTACAATTAGACTTTAAGTTCAGCCATTTCCTTTGGCGCAACGCGATATGGCGAGCGAGCCACAGGTTTTGCACCTAGCACCAACTCAATCGCGAAGTCAATCTCCCGCTGGGGCAGTAACCCAAGAAGATCCTTAGGAAATACATCTGCAAACTCCGACACAATCGGAACTTCACTTACACTGGCCTTAGGCTAAACAACCTGAATAAGCGTGAAGAATAACTCTGCGCCCTTCCGAACAGTACTGACGACTTGGAGTGCAGACAACAAGGGCCCGCCTACTCCTCGCATACCAGCGAACTTCATCTCAAGTTCGGTATTCTGGCCTAGTGTGATCTCCTTGGAAGTGCAATCAATCAAGGCGCGCTGCTCCGAGAGCCAGTCCATGCCAAAGGTCACATCAAACTTCGATAACGGCAGCACGGTTGCTCTCAATCTGAAATCTCGATTTCTTATATGCACTTCCACCTCGCAAGTCCTATCCGCAAGCATGATACAACTATTCAGTAGTAGCACCTTTACACAATCTATCGTCACATGACTCGGTACTCCAACTCGAGTTACGAAGTCCTTAGGCAGAAAAGAATGCGAAGCACCCGTATCAAACAGGGCTCTCGCCGGATTGTTCCAAATCAGGACAAAGCCTAAAGCGTACACATCATGCACAAGTTATATACAGAATATGCAATCAATACAACAAGCATTAACTTAACTCGTACCTGTGACGACGTCACTTTGCTTGATAGCCTCCTGTTGGCCAAGATTGTAGACTATGGGTTGCGCCTGAGATGCAGAGGAATCAACCACTGCTTTGCCCTTCTCAGCATAAGATGCACCTGTCTTCTTTTCTCCTTTGGGTTGAGCAACCCGACAATCACGGGCTAAATGCCCCCACTTTACCACAGGTAAAGCATGTACGAGACTCCAGCCTCGACGTTGCTCCCGATGTAACCGTCATAGAAGTTTGCTCCGAAGGCTTGGATCTCTTGCCCCACTTCTTCTAGTAGTACGATTTGCCAGAGCGGGGTGCTTTGAATTCGGGCTTTGCCACAGCCAAGTCCTTCCTGTCTTTCACCCACTTCATGTCCTTTTCCAGCGCACCTGCCGTATCAACTAAAGCCTGAAATCCCTGGTTCACTGAACTAGAAAGCAGGAACCTCAACTCGTCCCGCAATACTTCATTGAACCGATTTGTTTTTCTTTGTTCATCGGCGAAGATTGTTCCTGCATACCGTCCCAATCTTGTAAATTCATGTAGGTACGCATCAACGCTATTTTCTCCTTGCGTTAGCCGCTGGAACTCATTATTCATAGCAATGCGTTGTGCCGCTGGAAGATGTTTTGCCAAAAACATGTGAGAGAACTCCTGAATCGATACTTGAGTCAATTTCCTGCCCGCCAAATGGTATAACTCAACCTCGTCCCACCATAACCTCGCCTCTCCTTCTAACAAGAAGTTGGCCAAAGTGACCTTTTCAGTTTCCTCCGTCCTGATCGCCGTCAAAATACGTTTGACTTGCGATAACCAGTCCTCTGCCTGCGTTGGGGATTCCAGTCCCGTGAACGTAGGCGGATTGAAACCCATGAATTGCTTCAATTGTCGTTCAGCTGCTCGCGGATCCACAACCTCTATCGGTTCGGGTCGGACATCAACACGATTTGGCACCACCGCCGGCAGTGCCTGCCAGGTCGGCCGAATAATCGCAAATAGAGCCTCAACAAATAATCAAACAATTTTCGCAGATGGAGGAGATGTTGGCACCTCAGCTGGTGCCGCACTCTCATTAGAGCGATGAGGCTCAGATTGCCCAGCACCACTACGAGTCACCTATGGCTGGACAAGACACACATTAGCGATAATACGCAAGCAATAACAACAAAGTAGGAACGCACAGATTCCTCAAACAAGTGTATTTGCATTTCTTTGTAGATATTCCAGAGTTCACTAGCGTTACAGCGATTCGCACAGACACGTGCTCGCCACCCCACAAAAGAATTCGACCACGAATTCAAAAGAGGAAGACCGAGATAAGCTGATACTAAAATATAACGACTCCACCCGTTAAATAACATATAATAGAAGGTCTGGCCGGGGCCCCACACTATATTCTACAAAAAGACGGTGAGGTCACAGGATAATACCATCAATGCATCCTAACACAGAGCAAGCTAACGGAATAGATACACAATTAGCTGAACTCATAGCAGGAATATCCACTAGATATATATAAACCAACGTTATATACAACCACTCAAATATGGGGATAGAAAATACTACAGTTTGGCCTTAAGGCCTAACACTTCCTCTTTAAACAGTATGGATTACAGACATTGGCGCGCGGGCCGGCCATATATGAATAAAAGAAAATACAAAAGCTAGCCTTCAATGGCTAGCAGCAACAGCAAGAGTGGCAACAACAACAGCAGGGGCATCAGCCCTTCATTTTTCGCTCGGCTCTCCAGCACCTGCACAGGGACAATCCACCCAGAAGGTGGCAAACAAGGCAACGGTCAGCATTCTGTTGACCAATTTATAACAATCGTAGGCCACCCAGCCCGACATTCTGTGCTCTCAGGCACACTTTTGGGTACACCGGCGAACCGGGATCAACACCAATGAGAATTTAGTCTTAATGACGCACAAGCCTAAGACTCTCATTATGTTACTGACGAAAGCCCAATGCCTTGGCACTTCCTTGTACAGCCAACATAATGCAGGTACATATCCACCACCCCCCCCCCCCCCCGTTGCTCAAAATTGTCTTGCCATCACCAAGCACATCGTACTTACGGCTATAATAAAAGACGCGGGTCGGCTTCACCTTTCCTGTTCGGCACGAGGCCTTTAGAGCTCGCAGCTCTCAATCGCCATAACGTCTACCAAGGACTGGCATCACAATAGCCATACTGTCCAAATAGGATTGGCTTCATCGTCCATCAAGGACTGGCTACATCGTAGCCACAGCACAAACATCACAAGGGCATTTTCCTGGAGTTCCACATTCAAGTACTTCCTCCTACTCCCCTTCACAGGCATAACCCAACGACCCCACTAACTACATGAGTATACGCGAAGTCTTCTCCGGTGCGTAAATAAAACATCACCAATCTAGACCAACATGTCCAGATGGGCTTCACACAACATGCCTATCCCGTACTACACTTTTTCGGGTATATATGCAGACTCAATAGGGGATAACAACTATCAACCCACCAGAATAACTCACTCATTCCACCTTTTGGTGGAGAGGATTCCTTACTCATGCATAAAGAAGGACTTCACATGTCCAAGAAGGAAGATCGTTACCCTTGACGATCTCTTTGGAGCCATCAAAAATCTGGCTGATTGGAAAGCATCGCAGCAGCTTTGCCTCCACTAAACTAGCCTCAGATCTCGAATCGGATCGCGGGAGCACCACAAAAGCCTTGCTCTTCTCCTCCTTCTCCTTCCTCCAAGCTCTCTCTTTTTCTCTCTTGATAAGAATGAGAGAAGAGGCCAACACTCAGCCTTATCACTGCAGGAAAGGACCTTGGCCATTGGATCCAAATAGAAATAATTGGATGACCAAGATCTTCCCAAAAGTTCAAATTTGACTTCACACGGCCTTTGACACGCCCGTGTCCCAGGCCGTGTCCCCCAAGCGGTGTACGAACTGACTCAAATTGAACCAGAACACGGGCTCCAACACGCCCGTGTCATAGGGCAGACATGCCCGTATCAACTTTGACAGGGCCGTGTGACTGGCCGTGTCACCTTTTTAACACAAGCCCAAATCACCCGAGAAGCACACGGCTAAGGCACACACTCATGTCCATGGTCGTGTGCCCAACACACCCCTGTGACACGACCGTGTCACAAGCCGTGTTCCACACTCAATGCCACTCAACGCCACTCAACTCCATTCCACTCAGCGCCACAACGCCACTCAACGCCACTACGTATTCACCCGAGCAAGACACGCCCTAGGACACGCCCGTGTCCCAGGCCGTGTCTCCTCTCGACGATCAGTTCTCGAGGACTCGAGTCGATGCCTACAGAAAAAGACACGCCCGTGTCCTAGGACGTGTGCATTGGACACTCCCTGGGACACTCCTGTGTCCCAGGCCATTTTACCCAACCTGACTCCATCTTAAAAATTTTGGGGTATTATACAAGGTCCAAGAGATGGTAGGGCACACCCTGATGAAGGCCTTCACCTTAGGGCTGCAGCAGGGATACTTCTGAATGGAGCTAAAGAGGATGTCGCATCTATCCTATGAAGAACTAATGGAGAGGGAGGCAAGAGAAGTTGATGGGGAGGCATCGAACCCGGAGTTTGCCCAGAAGCTGGCTTGGTGGGCCACAGAGGAAGAGATGCCCTGAGGTGGCAGAGTCTAGGAGGAGAGGAGAGCTGAACCCCGGCAGAAGGAATAACAACAGCAGCAGCAATCCAGGTGGAGTCACTCAAAGCCTTTCAATCAACAATCGTTGAGTGAGGACGCACGACCTGAGCCCAGGCGTGTTCGGGTCCGACACGGGCATGTCAAATTCGACACAGGCGTGTCGAATACCCATGTCATGCTCGGGTCGTTTGGCGAGTTGTGCTAAGGCAGCTACACGGCCTAGGACACGGGCGTGTCCTAGGGAAGGTCTAGCACACGGCATGTGACACGAGCGTGTCACATGGCTATGTCATGCACTGGACGTTTTGGACCTATGCCGATGGAAGATCACGCCTTAGACACAGGCGTGTATTGGATGACACGGACATGTCAAGCCTGACATGGGCGTGTTGAGTGCCCGTGTTATTTTCGGGATGCGACGATTTCGACGGCGAATGAGTGACACGGCTTTGGACACGGGCGTGTCGCAAGCCTTGTTCGGCCTATGAAGTTTATTTTCTAGACGTATCACAGCCGTTCGTTCCATTACTTAGGGATCTGACAGCCCAGGCCTCTGCTGGTTGGGTTTTAAGCAGGGAATAGGGCTTCAAACCCTCATTTTTGTTGGGGCCACTCTCTTTCTAAGTCCTAGAGAGAAGGGAGAACAAGGAGGAAGAAGAAGGGGAAGATCCGGCCGCCGGTGGAGCTTCGGAGCTCCGATTCTCGATCCGAGTTCAGATCTGCGAAGGCAAGATCATCGCGGTTCTTTTCATCCGCGTAGTTTTCCATGGAGCCGAGGAAAAATACTAGGGTAATGATTCTCATCTTGAGTATGTGAAGCTCTTCTTCTTTTGCATGGGAAAACCCTCTCCCGCGAGTGAGCGGTATTATTTGGGGTAGATATGTAAAGTCCCCCATGTTTAGAGTCCGAAATTGTAGTACGGACATAGGCATGGTGCGTGAAGCCTACCCAGATAAGTTGGTCTGGATTGGTGATGCTGCATTGCAGGAGTAGCTGGAGAATACTCCGTGCCTTTGATTGTTTTCGGGTTTCTATTGGGTAGATTGAAGCAGGGATCCTTGGGGATTAATCCCAAGGCGCACCCAAAACACTGGGCGGAAACACATTTTTGCCATCTTGGTGGCCTGGGAGCCGACCTTGAACATAACTGGGTTATGTGCTTGTGTGATCGAAATTGGGATCCGGGAGAAGCTTGGCCGCGCGTGTAACGCCCCAAAAATGTTGTAGGAGCGACGGGGATCGCTTTTGGCCAAAAGAGTCTTTTTTTTACTTTTTTTAGCAGGTGACACGGGTCCTGACACGGCCGTGTCAGAGGCCGTGTCGGCCGTGTCAAGCTGGCCGTGTGGTCGACCATGTTAAGGTCGACGATCGTCGAGTATGGAACACGGCCAGGCACACGGCCGTGTCCCAGGCCGTGTAGCCTGGGTCGTTTCGAATTTCTCTGAGGTTTGGCACACGGGGTATGACACGGGTCCGGACACGGCCGTGTCCCAGGTGACACGGGCGTGTCGAAGGCCGTGTCAGAGGCCGTGTACTTCTCTGACTGAAAATGTTGAAAACGGGTGCCGTGACACGGGTCACGACACGGCCGTGTGGAGCGAGACACGGCCGTGTCGAAGTCCGTGTCGAAGGCCGTGTCAGGAGCCGTGTGCTGGTTTTCGAATCGATCGAGACGGCGAATGGCTAACACGGCCATGCACACGGCCGTGTTGCAACCCGTGTTCGGCCCAGTTTTTCTAATGTGAGTTCCGATCGTGGCCGTTCGTTCTTTTCTTTAGAAGATCCAACGGTGGGGAGCCTCCCTGGGTGGTTTAAGGCCGGGAATAGGGTTCCAAACCCTCATTTCCCACTTCCTTTTATCTCTCTATGTTCTAGAGAGAAGGGAGAGCAAGGAGGCCAAGTTCCGGCCGCCGGCGAAGCTTCGGAGGTCCGTTTCGCGAGCGGAGTTCAGATCCGCGAAGGTGGGAGCGTTGCGGTGGTGTTCATCCGAGCAAATCTTCTCCATGGCTAGGAAGAGGGGATGGAAGGTAATGACACTTCTCCTCTCGGTTTTTAGGATTTAGGATGCATGAATAGCATCCCCTTCCTTTCGTATTTTGAGCACCGGATCTCTCAAATGAGAGGGATCCGTGTAGCCTAGGTTCAAGAGGACCTCCGGGTTGAGAATGCTCATCCCGGCATGCTTTGCATTAGAGATCCGCTCCGTTAGCGGATTAGGCATTGTGGGTGAAGCCGTGGTCGCGACCGATAGTCCGACCCGGTGATGTTGCATAGCGAACTTCGGTAGAAAATCCGTTGCGGCAATACGCCGTTGTGTGTATGCGTTTTCCCCATTGTATTTGAGTGAGTACTCGTAGTCGGAACCGGACGAGGTTAGCTCCGCTTTGTGCGGTAGATGGTTTCCTTGGAGCACGGGAAAGACGCGGTGCGAGTGGCAATTGGGGTGGGGAAACCTTTGTTTGTGCTGTGCTAAGGCGCGGCTATGTCTCCGTGGTCGGCTGGCTATCCCGTGACGCGCAAGTCATGTGGGGAAAGTGTCCCGGCGAGACTAGCCCTTACGTGAGATTGACGAGAATGCCGAGCGGAGGGCAAGCCCGGGCAATGTGGCCATGAGCGGGTGGGGTCCAGCAAGGCTTCTTAGAATCGGTCAGTGTGAGACGGAACCCTGACGTGCGACGTCAGATTATGCGGGCAAGCCTGGGGTTTAAGACCCATGTGCGGGTGGGGCCATTACAAGGTTCCGTGTGACGGCCTGTGTGCCGTTGGGGACATGGTGTCTCCCTTTTGTTTGCAGCTTTAAGCCAATGGGGAAACGGAAGTACCCAATGTTTGATGTTGTGCTAGATGCATACGAGCTAGGGTGCCTTGGGTGAAACCCGGGTTGCATTCATGTTGCATAGTAGGCCCCTTTTACTTTGTTCGAAACATAGAGAACGTGTATGCTGTTTGAGACATCCAAGCCTGTTTTACCGCTTTAATATATATGCTCTTTTGGTATACGAAGTGTTAACTTGCAGGTGGAGTGGTACCCTGGGGTCCGTTAGGGACGGCCGGGAGGAGATGTGTTTGTTACACAGTAGAGGTCAGCCTTTGCTGGCCCACGTTACTTCAAATCCTTTCAGGGCAAGGATCGCATGCAGGAGCTAGCGCGCCGGGCGAAAAGCCCTAAGCATCATGAAGTGTTGCTGTGCTTGGCTAGTTTCTTTTCCTTGTTTTGTTGATTTTGTTTGATCATGTCTGGCTTGCATGCCGAGGTAGCCTAGGGGTGCTTGGCACTTTTATATGTTTGGACTTATATTGTGTAAGGCCTTAAGGCCATTTTGATACTCTATTGTTAGTGGATAACTTCTGTCTTTTAGTTTTATGTTTCCGCTGTGTATGTCTGGAGTTTTGAGTTTGGGTAGTTTCATATCATCTTTTAATACTAAAGCTGTGGTGTCCGTATGTTATGGGGCCCCGGCCGGACCCATATTATATGGTCTTTACAAGGGAGGTGTTACAATTTGGTATCAGAGGGAGGTTTGCGTTCCAAGGAGAAGTTTCGCGGTCGAAATTATAAGTCGAGTCGCGTATTAGAAGTTATCCACATAGGAGTATCGCAGGACCATGAGTGTCCTGGTGTTCGAGTCTTGCGATTAGAGGCTTATTTGTGTTTTCTTGTTGTGTTTAGAGTGCAAGCAACGAGGCTGGGACCTCGAGGCCAAGAGAAGAGCTCTCGGCAAGTAGTGCAACTGCGCACGGTCCGCTAGGAATGGGTGTCACCCCGGCCGACTTTTGTCGTATGCTTGCAGAAGCGATGGTGGCGGCTCAAGCTGCAGCGGCAGCACAGGTAGCAACTCCTGCTACCCCGGATACGGCAGCGACCGTGCAGGTTGAGGAAGCCAGGCGGGCAGAGCCGCAGGCCGAGAGAGTGGTTGTCGGGCATGGGGACCGGCAAATGAAGTACTTTTTGAGTTTCCACCCTCCAACCTTCAAGGGAACCGGCACACCCACCGATGCAGAGGATTGGTGGGCTAGAAGTCAGGAGCTTCTGAGGGCGGCGGAGGTGCCAGATGAGAAAATGGCAGAGTTCGCAGCCTTTATGTTGGAGGGAGATGCCAAGTTATGGTGGGTGAGCCACAGTGGTCGGCAGTTCCCAGGACGCACACCGTCCATCGAGGAATTTGGGGATGCCTTCCTGAAGAAGTACATACCCGCCTCAACGAGGTTAGCCCTCCAGAGGCAGTTTCTACATCTTGTGCAGCGAGACAAGACAGTGGATGAGTATGTTCAGGAATTTACTCGATTGGGTCGTTCTGAATCCGTAGCTGATAATACCTAGATCGTAAATCCAGCTTGGAGAACCAGAAGGCTCCCTGAAGCTGATCAAACTGCTCATCGATCCAAGGCAATGGGTGTGTTCCGGACTATCAGCCGGTTCAGCTCTCGATAGTCGATGCAGAGCCGCAAAGTCCCATCCTTCTTCTTGACGAATAATACTGGTGCTCCCCATGGTGATGAGCTGGGTCAAACAAAGCCTGACTCCACTAACTCCTGAAGCTGGGTCTTGAACTCTGCAAACTACTTAGGAGCCATCCTGTACGGTGCCCGAGATACGGGTCTCGCTCCTGGTACTAACTGTATCTAGAAGTCCACATCTCTAGCTGGTGGTAATCCGGGCAATTTCTCCGGAAATACATCCGGGAAATCCCGAACCACCGGGATGTCAGCAATGGAAACTTCTGCTCCCGCCATCTCGAAGCATAAAATGTATACCTCCTCTCCCTGATGGTGGGCCTTGACAGCCTGTACCAATGATAATAATAGATGGGAGATAGGTCTAATACCTTCGACGACGATGTAGGAGTCACCGTGCCTCAGTGTAATCCTTTTCGACGGGCAATCAATCTTGGCCTGATTCTAGTGCAACCATGTTATGCCCAAGATCAAGTCGAAATCTGGTAATCTCAGGATCGTTGCCAGTGCCTTAATTGCCTTGCCGCCAATCTCGGCCTCCATGTTGTAATGGGCAGTGGTCCATAGCTCTGACCCATCAGGTAGGCGCACCCTCATCTCTAAGCCCGGAAATCCTTCCACACCTTCCAGTCCCTCTATAAAGGCCTCGGAAACGAACGGGTGGGAGGCACCCGTGTCGAACAAGGTACGAGCGGGCTTGTCACTGATCATGACTATGCCTGAGGTTGTTTGGGTTTAAATAGACTGTTATTCTATAACATTAGGTACTATATTAATGAAATCATGAAATTTACAATAATCTAAGTACTTGTGATGACCTCCTCTAGATTTCTCTGTTCGGCGAGGTCTAGTGGGTAAACCTGCTCCTTCTCTCGACCTCAGTCGTGATATCCCCGGCCTCGGCCTCGACCTCATCCTCGTCCTAGGCCTCTGCCCTGCTGTGCTGGAGGGGCCACTGGGGGTGAAGGAGGAGGAAGTGGATGAAATTGATGTGGGCACTCTGATCTGATATGTCCAGGCTGGTGGCATCCAAAACAAACTACCGGCCGGTGGCCACGACCATCTTGCCTCATCGGGTCATGCACTTGTAGAGGTGGAGGAGCTAATACCGTAGGAGGTCCCTCCTCCTATTTTATGTGGGGACAACAACGTCCCCCATGCCTCATGTATCAAATAACTCTGCCTCTCTGCGATCCCCTGCTGCTCTCCCCGGGTGATGACCCATCTAGTGGTATCTTCCTCTATTTTGTACCATCAGCTGGTCTGCTTCCAACTTCTTGGCCATCTCTATGATCTGTGTCGAGGTGCCATGAGAAATGAATAGTAGGGACTGCCTCAAGGAATCTGTTAGCCCATGGTAGAACCTCTTGGCGTACTTCCTGTCATCCAAGTCGTGGATCCCCGAAAATCTAGCCAGATGGGAGAACTCCCTTTGATACTCAATCACAGACCTGGTACCCTGCTTGAGGTTCAAAAACCTCTCTTCCAACACATCCCTATACGTGGTTGACACATAGTGCTCCAAGAACGTCTCTTAAAACTCCTCCCATGAGATGTCCGTCAGCTCCCTATCAGCATAAATGGAATCTCAAACGGACTTCCACCATCTCTTTGCATGAGCATATAGTACAGAGGTGGCTAGAGGAACTGCCTGGCTGACAGGGCAGCTGTTGCCTGCGAGCAAATCCTGTATGGTCTCCAGCCACTCTTAAGTCTTCACAGCATCCTCTGTCCCGCGGTACATCGGCGGGAATAGGCTCTTGAAGGCACTGAACAAGTTTGACCCTGGATTTGGCTGTTTATCCGGGACCTGCTGGGCTCTGAAGGCTTCCAGGATAGCCGTAAAAGTTTGCCCCATCTCTGTCTGCAGAAAGGGAGTGGCAGCCGGAGGGGGAGGAACCACATTCTGCGGTGGATCGACCTTGGAGGTTGCAAAAAGGTAAGTTTAAACATAATTGGCCTAACTCATTGTATTAAATGGACTGTTTAATGTGACTTTTACACATGGGAAAACCATTGCTTCCTCTGCATAGTTTGTCCGCAAACTAATGCTCGAGCGGGGTGTTCCAGTGTTGTGGACTTCTTTCTCATATGATCGTTTGTTCAAGTGATACCAGTTTGTAAGACCCCTCCCCTTACCAAGGAGGCCACCGGTCTTATGCCCAGAACCGCCACCTTACGGTGACACTAACTGTAAGATCCTGTTCCTCAAATCCGAGGCAACCCGGATCTTATGCCCAGAACCGCCGCCTTACGGTGACACTAACGCACGAGTTAGTCGTCACCGCAAGACGCCGATTCTGCCGGCTAGTACGATCATATCCTGTTCGGCCAATATGAGAATAATTGCATAATAAATCAGAGTAAAAACAGAAGCAAGTCCACAGCCACATCACATATATATATCAAATGAAATAAAAGCCAGTCCATAATGAGCACAGAAGTGAAAGTAAATAGGGCTTATGCCCAGTACATCATGATCTCTCTCTCACTCTCATACACAGCAGCGGAAAGACTAAAACTCTCTCATCACCTGTAGACGTGCCCCAGTAGTAGTAGTAGCAGTAGTAGCAGGTGCCGGCCTCTGCTCCTCAAATCCGGCCTCCTCGACGTGCTGGACCACCTCCTCGAGCTCCTAAAAATAATAAGGTCACCGACCATTAGTCAAAAAGACTAAGTCGTATCCTCAGCACCTCCTCTTGCAACTCCTAGACACCGTGCGGGAGGACGAAGCGGAGGACAACAAGGGGTGGGAAAAGGTGGGCAGGTGACAGGAAACTAACAGAGTATATATAATCAAAATATAGTGAAATGTAACCTCCACTTATGCGAGTACGCATAAGCAAGGGATCTTTTGCAAGGCTCCCATTGTATAGAATGTCCCATACCATTTATACAATGGGGTGTCAGAGTCACAAGCATATATATTTATAAAGGAAAATAACCTTAACCTACAAACATGCCCACTCAGGCTTATAGGCTAAGGGTTCGTATAGCAGGTCCTAATGTATAAGCGTCCCATACCACTTATACATTAGGTGTCTTAGGTTGTTATGCAGATTAATGTTATGCAACTATATGGTGGGTATGATATGAACATGCAGTGCAACACACACACACGACTCCGTGATCACAGACCTTTAGTTCCCACTTTTCGAGAGCTAGCATCACTCTCAGGTACCACCGTTGTGGCTACGGCAGCAGCGGAGCGGGCGTCTCCGCCTTCTAGGCGGGTATACACACTACCAGGCCTAGACCTCTCTTGTGCGCCTCTGTACACCGTCAGTGCACTCTAGAGTCTCTGCGTACAACTTTGCTGACTATATGTCAGTCTTGTTGGGCTGGGTGCGCGTTATTAGGAAAAGCCTTCCAGACTCCAGTATAAACATCCTACTGGTCCCTCTAACCCTCGCACCCGCCTGGTCCACCGTACTGCCGTCGGTGTGACGACTGGCCAGTACCGCATGGCCCGCCACTAATATGTGCACATGCAAGTATTATATATTGAGCCTCCAGCTCAAAGGACTATCATGTCACAAATCTCTCCAACCCGCCACGGGTGAGTATGTGCTACAAACCCTCCAACCCTGGCCGGGTGAGTGTATATAAGTCAATTTCTTTCCTCCAACTCTGCACGGGTGAGCAAGTAGTCAAAAGACTCCAAGTCCCTCCAACCCGGCACGAGTGAGCACATGTCCAGTTCACCTAGCCTATTAGACTACTCTTATCTACAGATTATCATACTTAGAGTCTTAAGGTTAGTCCCAGGACTGCCCAAGGTATTCCCGGTGAAGGGCTCTCAGGGGCACTAGGAGCTGCGATGGGCTGAATCCCAAAGCTCCCTTTCTCAAGGTTATTTACTTTAGTTGTTTCTTACCCCGGACCTCTTTTCTCTCTCCTGTTACATAGAGTGACCTAGTGATTTAAGGTATAGATTAAGGAGTGACGGTCTTCCGTCAACCCTACCTAGGCATGACTAATGTTGCACTTTTACTCTCGTCTCTATAATGCATCTGCCACCCAGGGTTATACTTCCGAACTTAGACTCTAACTCAGTTGTTGATTCATCCCCTGGCGGCCTATAGTCCAGCCTACTTTCACTATGCGCACCCCATGACCTAACACCACCCTGAAATCGAACTTCTAAATCTTTGATCCAACTGACCCCAAATATTTATCCTAGGATGGTATGGACTAATAAAATGAGTGTGTTGATTTTCATAATATTCCTAGGTCATTAGGGCCTTTAAATAAATCTTTTACATTATTCCCTAGGTCATTTTACACAAGAAGTATTAACAATTAAAATCTTCTGACCTAAGGGAATTTTCCTGAGTTGCATATGAATAAATTATTACTGTCTACAACATTTCATAATTTCTCTTTTTATATTTCTATTTTTCCCATAATTAATACAAATTCTACCTATTTATCACTTTCCAAATGAAGTACAAGAAATATATACACCAAAATTCCAGGAAAATTACTGAGCATTTATATTACCATTTTATGACTAATGGCAGAGTTTTATTAATTTCTACAAGGTAATGGTCTATCAAATCCATTCTTAATTATTTACCAAAAATGCCATTATGCTAATTAATAATTAACATTGTACCCAAAAATTCTGATATAAATCTACAAGACTAATATAACAATTATGCAACTCTAGGATTATTTTCACAATTTTCCAACAAGTATTTATACTAATTCATAAACATTTACAAAAAGGGTAAAATGGTCATTTCCATGAATTTTGCTCTAACAGTTGCCAAACAGAGATAAGAAATTTTCTTAAGTCAATTAAAACACCATACTTTGACTTGGCTGAATCTGAAGGTCTTCTATAGCCAAAACCTATTTTTCCCATTCATTTTACAAAAGGACCTATAATTTGAAAAATTCCATTAAGTGGTATTTTTAATTCCAAAAATCCCAAAAATTATTCTAGGGGTGAAACATGCCCTAAAGTATCACTGGAATTTATTTCATGGCTTTTGGGTGCCTCAGTTAGGTTAAATACACAAAATATAAATTATTGCTAATTGCACACCAAGGCCTAAATTAGCCTACACAAACACATGGAATAACCCTTCATGCAGGGGTCCAATTGCCTTGAAATTCCTACCAGACACCAATAATGTCCCCAAGGACATACCACCAAAATTTGGGGTCATTTGGGTGCCTAAAATTACCATTATGCCCTTAATTTAATTTTTGATATTTTGATAAAAACTATAGAAAAAGTTCTTCCAAAAATTCCAAATTTTTGGCAGGGCATAGGCATGCCCTAAATACACCCATGACCAAAATTTCAGGTCATGGTGATGCTTGGTTTGTCTTGGGCATCCAATTTGGTTTCTGCCCTAGTTTAAGGGCAGTCCTAGAAAAACAGCCCTAC
This sequence comes from Platanthera zijinensis, assembly GCA_039513925.1. Lineage (NCBI taxonomy): Eukaryota > Viridiplantae > Streptophyta > Magnoliopsida > Asparagales > Orchidaceae > Platanthera > Platanthera zijinensis. Next base: position 206,301,960 of record CM077078.1, read on the forward strand.
AGGACAGCCTACTGGTCCAAAAGTCATGATTTCTGTGGCATTTCAAAGTTAACCCATCTACCTAACTTTTTCATTCAGGGTCCACCCTAAGGTGGGGCCTCTAAGTACTTCATAATCAACATGCAAAATAACTGATATATTGTGACAGTATTTCATTTATTCATGAAATTAAATAATGCAGAATTAATAATAAAACGTGCACGAATCTTAAAGCCCAATCCAACGGTGGCTGCCTTTCTTCCTCATGCACATGCATGCATGGCCAGCCCGAGCCCATGGAACTTGCATGGCCGTTTCCGGCCATCACCGGCGGCAAGGCCTCCGGCCAATTGCTCCCCCGGCCTCACGGTGGCCGGAGCTTGATCTGGCCGGCGACTGGACGGCGGAGAGCGGCGGACGGCGGCGGCGCAACCAACCCGAAAACCTCCAGGCCGCCATTTTTAAAGCTTTTTCCAAGCTTTTGGATTCCTATGTCGAGCTCGTTTGAGCTCGACCTCTAACCTAGATGATCTAGGATGCTAGCACAGTAAGAGGGGAGGGGATACGGACCCTTGGTGGTTGTGGTTGAGGGTGGCGGCGGCTTCCCCTAGCTTGCAAATTCCGGCGAGCTCCACGGCCGTCCATGGCTTTCTTCTTCTCTCTCTCTCTCTCTCTCTGGGATAGGGCTGGATGGAATGAGAGAGGGGGGAAGAGTTTGGGGCTGAGTTAAGAGAGGGGGCGATTTCACCTAGGTAGGGGGGCGGATTCACCAAGGTAGGGGTCGGGTTGGGTGTCTTGGCCGGCTAGGTGGCTGGTGAGTGGGTCCCACTGGCCATGAAGGTTGTCTAGACCTTAGTGGGTCGGGTTGCCAAGTCTAGGGCCGAGTTGGGTGAGTGAAGAGGGGGAGTTGACTTCCATGAATGGGTTAGGTCATATTGGGCTTGGGTTGGGTTTGGGCTTGGCCCAAGGCAGCATGGTGGGGGTCCCACACCTCCTAATGCTCATGCATGGTGAGCCAACCCATGGTGGGTTGGTGGGATGAGCCCAAGTGGCCCAAATAATTTCCTAGGCACTTTCTCTCTCCTATTCTCTTCTTTTCTCTCTCCTAGATGTTCTCCCAAAAGTACTATTGAGAGGCCCTATTTTTCTCTCCCCTAGGGTTTATAGGGTCACTTTAGGCCCACCTAATGAGTTTGGGTTGATTTGGGTGGACCCAACCTAGTGAAATGGGCTAGGGCACCATTCTCACTATTTAGGTCAACATGTTGACTTGACCCAACATGGGTCAACTGGTTGACCCCATGGCCTACCTTAGGGTCCACTTAGATTGTATTTAGGGTTAGGGCATCATGGTGGGGTCATGGTGTGGCTAAGGTTCCTGTTTAGGCTAGTTTGACCTAGTTTGACTTTGGCCCCATAGTGGGCCCCACATGGCTACAACCCACTATCTAGGGTCAAACCTAGCTCATTACCCTAACACCCACCCCATGCCTAACCCAATCTAAGTTAAGGGGTCTAGAAGTAACATTGGGATGTTACAAATCCTATAAACAAAAGAAATAATTTCGTCACCGAAATTTAAGTTTGGGTCTACGGGTTCCAGTTGCAGAAATTGTTAAGGAAATTTTGTAGAAAATAACATAAAGGTACCTGATGTAAATAGTTCTGGATGACGCTCCAGCATCAGATCCCTAGGTTCCCAGGTGTGCTCCTCCTATCCATGGTTGGACCACAGCACCTTTACGAGTGGAACCTTCTTTTTCCTCAACGTTCGAACCGCTGAATCGTCGATCCGGATCGGCTCCAATCTAACCGAACGGTCAGGCTCTACCGGTCCAGCTGCAGTAGGGACATGCTGCTCAGGGCGAAGGAGAGCTCTTCGCAAAGAAGAGACATGGAACACATCGTGTAGGCTGCTCAGCTCCGGAGGTAGCTGCAGCCGATAGGCCAAGGGGCCCACACGCTCCAGAATCAGGTATGGTCCCATGTACCGGGGGCTGAGCTTCTTATGTCTCCGAATCCGAGAAATACCGTGTACCGGTCGGATTTTCAGGAAAACCCTGTCCCCAACTTGGAAGTCCACTTTCCGGTGCCGAGCATCATAATATTTCGCTTGTCTGCTCTGAGCCTCCAGAAGCCGATCCCTGATCAAATGAATCTGAGCCTCCGTATCCTCTACAAAGTCTGACCCAAGGGCTCGAGTATCCACATCTTGCACCCAGGATAGCGGAGTCCGGCATTTTCTCCCATAAAGCGCCTCGTAAGGAGCCATCCCGATGCTGGCCTGGTGGCTGTTGTTGTATGAGAATTCGATCAACGGCAGTAGCCTCTCCCAAGGTTTCCCTGTATCCAAAATACATAACCTGAGCAGGTCCTCCATAGTGCGTATCGTCCGCTCCGTCTGACCATCGGTCTGCGGGTGGAAGGCAGTGCTAAAGGAAAGTCTGGATCCCAAGTAAGCGTGCACTGCCCTCCATTCCCTGGAGGTGAAGCGACCATCCCTATCTGAAACAATAGACCTGGGTACTCCGTGATACCGGACGAACTGCTCTACAAATAACCTCACTAGTACAGCAACCGGGGCATCTTTTCTGACCGGGATAAACCGTGCCACCTTGGTCAACCTGTCTACAATGACCCAGATGGAGTCGTGCCCAGAATGAGAGCGAGGGAGTCCGTGAACAAAATCCATAGAGATATCCTCGAACTTCCACTCTGGGACTGGCAGTGGCTGTAATATACCGCCTGGGCTCTTGCATTCGGCCTTCACTCGCTGGCAAGTCTCGCAGTGTGTCACCAAGTATATGATCTCCCTCTTCATTCCTGGCCAGTACATGGTCCGCCGTAAGTCAGCCCACATCTTGGTGATACCGGGATGCACTGAATATCTGGAGTAGTGTGCCTCTCTGAGGATGTCATCCCGGATCTCACCACCTGCTGGAATGTACACTCGGCCACGGAATCGAAGAAGGTCGTCCTCCAGCGTATAGTCCTCATGCTTGCCTCCTTTTAGAGCGTCAAAGATGGGCTCTAGATCAGTATCCAATCTCTGATGTGTAAGAATGCGTTTCTGTATATCATCATTGCTGACCAAAGAGTTCAGGTACTCTCGATAGAGCACTGGCTCGGCTTCCGAGACCATGGTAATCTGCATATCCTCCATCATGCGTAGTAGCTCCATAGACATCACCCGGGACTCCGGTCCAGAAGTGCCGGCTCTCCTGCTCAAAGCATCTGCTACAGTATTCGCCTTTCCCGGGTGATAGTGCATCTTATAGTCGTAATCGCAGAGGAACTCAAGCCACCTCCTCTGTCGCAGGTTCAGAACCTTCTGCGTGTCGATGTATTTGAGATTCTTATGATCGGAGTATATGTCACAATGAATCCCGTAGAGGTAATGTCTCCATGTCTTGAGGGCAAAGACTACGGCCCCGAGCTCGAGATCATGTACAGGATAGTTATGCTCATGCTTCTTCAGCTGTCGCGAAGCATAAGCGATAACATGCCCGTGCTGCATTAAGACTGCACCCATCCCCTGATAGGATGCATCCGTATATATCTGAAATCCTTCACTCCCCGAGGGAAGTGCAAGGATGGGGGACGAAGTGAGCCGATCCTTGAGCTCTTGAAATGCTGACTCGCACCGCTCTGTCCAGTCAAATGCGGCATCCTTTTTCGTCAAGGACGTGAGGGGGAGGGCTATCCTTGAAAACCCCTCCACGAACTTACGATAATAACCTGCCAGACCCAAGAAGCTACGTATATCCGACGCCGTCTTTGGCCGTGGCCAATCCCGCACCGCCTCAATCTTAGCCGGATCCACTGCTAATCCTGCTCCACTGATCGTGTGTCCTAGGAAAGCCACTTCCTGAAGCCAGAACTGGCATTTTGAGAACTTCGCATACATCTGAAATTCTCTTAACTTCTGCAATACCAGTGCTAAATGCTCTGCATGCTCCTCTCGAGATCGCGAATAAATCAGAATGTCGTCAATAAAGACTATAACAAACCGGTCCAGATAAGGCTCGAATACCCTGTTCATGAGCGTCATAAAGGCCGAGGGCGCATTCGTGAGCCCGAACGGCATTACCGTGAACTCATATAAGCCATAACGGGAGCTGAATGCGGTCTTCGGTATGTCTTCCTCCCGGATGCGTAACTGGTAATAGCCGGATCGTAAATCGAGCTTAGAGAACCAGAAGGCTCCCTGAAGTTGATCAAATAACTCGTCTATCCGGGGCAATGGGTAGGTGTTCCGAACCGTCAACCTATTCAACTCCCTGTAATCTATACACAATCGGAGGGATCCATCCTTCTTCTTCACAAATAAAACCGGTGCTCCCCACGGCGATGAACTTGGCCGCACAAATCCTGACTCCACAAGTTCCTGTAGCTGAGTCCTGAACTCTGCTAATTCCCTAGGGGCCATTCTGTAGGGTGCTCGGGACACTGGTCTTGCCCCTGGCACCAACTGGATCCTGAAGTCCAAGTCCCGTGATGGTGGTAGCCCAGGTAACTTTTCTGGAAAGACATCAGCATAATCTCGTGCCACTGGAATATCAGCTATGGAACTCTCTACCACAGCCATCTCGAAACAAATGAGGTATACCTCTTCTCCCTGTTCATAGGCCTTAACGGCCTGTACTGAAGACAAGGAGAGTCGGGGAATGGAACGGATACCTTCAATGATGACGTAGGAGTCCCCGTGTCTGAGAGTGATCCTCTTCGAGGGGCAATCTATCTGCGCGTAGTTCCAATGAAGCCAATTCATGCCTAGGATCAGATCATAATCCGGTAGGCTCAGAACTGTTGCCGGGGCTTCGAACGCTTTGCCTCCTATCTCGATATCCATATTGCAGCAGTCTGTGGTTCGAAGTTCCGTACCATCAGGGAGTCGCACTCTCTTTTCCAAACCGGAAAACTTCTCCACTCCCTCTAATCCTTCAATAAACGAGTCCGATACGAAGGAGTGTGACGCACCCGTGTCGAAGAGGGTGTGAGCGGGCTTGCCGCTAATCATCACTATGCCTGGGTTCGTTGGAGTTCAAAGAATAGTATTACTATTAATGTCTAAGGTATTCTTAGAAAGAGAAAATTTAAAATTTATAAATCTTACAAAATTTTAAGTACCTGTAATCACCTCCTCTGGGTCCCTCTGTTCCGTGAGATCCAGCGCGTATACCTGCTCCCGGTCTCGGCCTCGGCCGTGATATCCTCGGCCTCGGCCTCGTCCCCGTCCTCGTCCTCGTCCTCGGCCTTGGTGAACTGGAGGGGCCACTGGAGGTGGAGGAGGAGGAAGAGGATGGACCTGAAGCGGGCACTGCGTCCTGATGTGCCCAGGTTGGCCGCAACCAAAGCAGGTGATCTGCCTCTGACCTCGATCATCCTGTCTCATCGGTCCGGGAATCTGCATAGGTGGGGGAGCCAATGGTGGAGGAGGCCCCTGCTCCTGCCTGTAGTTGGGACGACGACGTCCCCCACCCCTCCTATATCCAATGACCTTCCCCCTTTGGGATGTCCTGCTACCATCGGAAGACGGTCCTTCGAGCGGCCTTTTACCTCTGCCCTGTACCATTAGCTGGTCAGCCTCCAGCTTTTTCGCCATTTCTATGATTTGAGCAGTGGTACCATGAGATATAAACAACAGTGGCTGCCTCAACGAATCCCGGAGGCCATGATAAAATCTTTTAGCATACTTTCGATCAACCCATTCATGAAAGCCTGCAAACCTAGCCAGGTGGGAGAACTCTCTCTGATATTCGATCACTGATCGGCTCCCCTGCTGGAGGTTCAGAAATCTCGCCTCCAAAGTATCCCGGTCTGTGACAGAAACATAATGATCCAGGAATGAGTCGCTGAATTCCTCCCAGGATATGTCTGTTAGTTCCCTATCCCCATAAATTGAGTCCCGAATAGACTTCCACCATCTCTTTGCATGGGCTTCTAGTGCGGAAGTGGCAAGTGGCACCGCCTGGCTGACTGGGCAGCTAATTCCAGCCAGTAACTCCTGAATGGTCTCCAACCACTCCTCTGTCTTCACGGCATCTTCTGTCCCACGATACAGTGGCGGAGACAGACTTTTAAATGCACTCAACCAGTTCGATCCTGGGTTGGGCAGCTGAACCGGGGCTTGCTGCGCTCTGAAGGCATCCAGGATAGCCGTCAGGGTTTGCCCCATCTCCGTCTGCATGAACGGAATGGCAGCCGGAGGGGGAGGAACCGTATCCTGCGGAGGCTGCATAAAGGAAAAACTTAACGTCAAAATTGGCCTAACTCATTGTTTGATGGACTGATTATGTGGCTTTTTACGCATGGGCACACCACTGCTTCCGCTGCATAGTTTGTCCGCAAACTAATGCTGGAGCGGGGTGTTCCAGTGTGGTGGACTGTATTCTCATATGATCGTGGTTTCAAGTGATACCAGTTTGTAAGATCCTGTTCCTCAAATCCGAGGCAACCCGGATCTTATGCCCAGAACCGCCGCCTTACGGTGACACTAACGCACGAGTTAGTCGTCACCGCAAGACGCCGATTCTGCCGGCTAGTACGATCATATCCTGTTCGGCCAATATGAGAATAATTGCATAATAAATCAGAGTAAAAACAGAAGCAAGTCCACAGCCACATCACATATATATATCAAATGAAATAAAAGCCAGTCCATAATGAGCACAGAAGTGAAAGTAAATAGGGCTTATGCCCAGTACATCATGATCTCTCTCTCACTCTCATACACAGCAGCGGAAAGACTAAAACTCTCTCATCACCTGTAGACGTGCCCCAGTAGTAGTAGTAGCAGTAGTAGCAGGTGCCGGCCTCTGCTCCTCAAATCCGGCCTCCTCGACGTGCTGGACCACCTCCTCGAGCTCCTAAAAATAATAAGGTCACCGACCATTAGTCAAAAAGACTAAGTCGTATCCTCAGCACCTCCTCCTGCAACTCCTAGGCACCGTGCGGGAGGACGAAGCGGAGGACAACAAGGGGTGGGAAAAGGTGGGCAGGTGACAGGAAACTAACAGAGTATATATAATCAAAATATAGTGAAATGTAACCTCCACTTATGCGAGTACGCATAAGCAAGGGATCTTTTGCAAGGCTCCCATTGTATAGAATGTCCCATACCATTTATACAATGGGGTGTCAGAGTCACAAGCATATATATTTATAAAGGAAAATAACCTTAACCTACAAACATGCCCACTCAGGCTTATAGGCTAAGGGTTCGTATAGCAGGTCCTAATGTATAAGCGTCCCATACCACTTATACATTAGGTGTCTTAGGTTGTTATGCAGATTAATGTTATGCAACTATATGGTGGGTATGATATGAACATGCAGTGCAACACACACACACGACTCCGTGATCACAGACCTTTAGTTCCCACTTTTCGAGAGCTAGCATCACTCTCAGGTACCACCGTTGTGGCTACGGCAGCAGCGGAGCGGGCGTCTCCGCCTTCTAGGCGGGTATACACACTACCAGGCCTAGACCTCTCTTGTGCGCCTCTGTACACCGTCAGTGCACTCTAGAGTCTCTGCGTACAACTTTGCTGACTATATGTCAGTCTTGTTGGGCTGGGTGCGCGTTATTAGGAAAAGCCTTCCAGACTCCATTATAAACATCCTACTGGTCCCTCTAACCCTCGCACCCGCCTGGTCCACCGTACTGCCGTCGGTGTGACGACTGGCCAGTACCGCATGGCCCGCCACTAATATGTGCACATGCAAGTATTATATATTGAGCCTCCAGCTCAAAGGACTATCATGTCACAAATCTCTCCAACCCGCCACGGGTGAGTATGTGCTACAAACCCTCCAACCCTGGCCGGGTGAGTGTATATAAGTCAATTTCTTTCCTCCAACTCTGCACGGGTGAGCAAGTAGTCAAAAGACTCCAAGTCCCTCCAACCCGGCACGAGTGAGCACATGTCCAGTTCACCTAGCCTATTAGACTACTCTTATCTACAGATTATCATACTTAGAGTCTTAAGGTTAGTCCCAGGACTGCCCAAGGTATTCCCGGTGAAGGGCTCTCAGGGGCACTAGGAGCTGCGATGGGCTGAATCCCAAAGCTCCCTTTCTCAAGGTTATTTACTTTAGTTGTTTCTTACCCCGGACCTCTTTTCTCTCTCCTGTTACATAGAGTGACCTAGTGATTTAAGGTATAGATTAAGGAGTGACGGTCTTCCGTCAACCCTACCTAGGCATGACTAATGTTGCACTTTTACTCTCGTCTCTATAATGCATCTGCCACCCAGGGTTATACTTCCGAACTTAGACTCTAACTCAGTTGTTGATTCATCCCCTGGCGGCCTATAGTCCAGCCTACTTTCACTATGCGCACCCCATGACCTAACACCACCCTGAAATCGAACTTCTAAATCTTTGATCCAACTGACCCCAAATATTTATCCTAGGATGGTATGGACTAATAAAATGAGTGTGTTGATTTTCATAATATTCCTAGGTCATTAGGGCCTTTAAATAAATCTTTTACATTATTCCCTAGGTCATTTTACACAAGAAGTATTAACAATTAAAATCTTCTGACCTAAGGGAATTTTCCTGAGTTGCATATGAATAAATTAATACTGTCTACAACATTTCATAATTTCTCTTTTTATATTTCTATTTTTCCCATAATTAATACAAATTCTACCTATTTATCACTTTCCAAATGAAGTACAAGAAATATATACACCAAAATTCCAGGAAAATTACTGAGCATTTATATTACCATTTTATGACTAATGGCAGAGTTTTATTAATTTCTACAAGGTAATGGTCTATCAAATCCATTCTTAATTATTTACCAAAAATGCCATTATGCTAATTAATAATTAACATTGTACCCAAAAATTCTGATATAAATCTACAAGACTAATATAACAATTATGCAACTCTAGGATTATTTTCACAATTTTCCAACAAGTATTTATACTAATTCATAAACATTTACAAAAAGGGTAAAATGGTCATTTCCATGAATTTTGCTCTAACAGTTGCCAAACAGAGATAAGAAATTTTCTTAAGTCAATTAAAACACCATACTTTGACTTGGCTGAATCTGAAGGTCTTCTATAGCCAAAACCTATTTTTCCCATTCATTTTACAAAAGGACCTATAATTTGAAAAATTCCATTAAGTGGTATTTTTAATTCCAAAAATCCCAAAAATTATTCTAGGGGTGAAACATGCCCTAAAGTATCACTGGAATTTATTGCATGGCTTTTGGGTGCCTCAGTTAGGTTAAGTACACAAAATATAAATTATTGCTAATTGCACACCAAGGCCTAAATTAGCCTACACAAACACATGGAATAACCCTTCATGCAGGGGTCCAATTGCCTTGAAATTTCTACCAGACACCAATAATGTCCCCAAGGACATACCACCAAAATTTGGGGTCATTTGGGTGCCTAAAATTACCATTATGCCCTTAATTTAATTTTTGATATTTTGATAAAAACTATAGAAAAAGTTCTTCCAAAAATTCCAAATTTTTGGCAGGGCATAGGCATGCCCTAAATACACCCATGACCAAAATTTCAGGTCATGGTGATGCTTGGTTTGTCTTGGGCATCCAATTTGGTTTCTGCCCTAGTTTAAGGGCAGTCCTAGCAAAACAGCCCTACAGGACAGCCTACTGGTCCAAAAGTCATGATTTCTGTGGCATTTCAAAGTTAACCCATCTACCTAACTTTTGCATTCAGGGTCCACCCTAAGGTGGGGCCTCTAAGTACTTCATAATCAACATGCAAAATAACTGATATATTGTGACAGTATTTCATTTATTCATGAAATTAAATAATGCAGAATTAATAATAAAACGTGCACGAATCTTAAAGCCCAATCCAACGGTGGCTGCCTTTCTTCCTCATGCACATGCATGCATGGCCAGCCCGAGCCCATGGAACTTGCATGGCCGTTTCCGGCCATCACCGGCGGCAAGGCCTCCGGCCAATTGCTCCCCCGGCCTCACGGTGGCCGGAGCTTGATCTGGCCGGCGACTGGACGGCGGAGAGCGGCGGACGGCGGCGGCGCAACCAACCCGAAAACCTCCAGGCCGCCATTTTTAAAGCTTTTTCCAAGCTTTTGGATTCCTATGTCGAGCTCGTTTGAGCTCGACCTCTAACCTAGATGATCTAGGATGCTAGCACAGTAAGAGGGGAGGGGATACGGACCCTTGGTGGTTGTGGTTGAGGGTGGCGGCGGCTTCCCCTAGCTTGCAAATTCCGGCGAGCTCCACGGCCGTCCATGGCTTTCTTCTTCTCTCTCTCTCTCTCTCTGGGATAGGGCTGGATGGAATGAGAGAGGGGGGAAGAGTTTGGGGCTGAGTTAAGAGAGGGGGCGATTTCACCTAGGTAGGGGGGCGGATTCACCAAGGTAGGGGTCGGGTTGGGTGTCTTGGCCGGCTAGGTGGCTGGTGAGTGGGTCCCACTGGCCATGAAGGTTGTCTAGACCTTAGTGGGTCGGGTTGCCAAGTCTAGGGCCGAGTTGGGTGAGTGAAGAGGGGGAGTTGACTTCCATGAATGGGTTAGGTCATATTGGGCTTGGGTTGGGTTTGGGCTTGGCCCAAGGCAGCATGGTGGGGGTCCCACACCTCCTAATGCTCATGCATGGTGAGCCAACCCATGGTGGGTTGGTGGGATGATCCCAAGTGGCCCAAATAATTTCCTAGGCACTTTCTCTCTCCTATTCTCTTCTTTTCTCTCTCCTAGATGTTCTCCCAAAAGTACTATTGAGAGGCCCTATTTTTCTCTCCCCTAGGGTTTATAGGGTCACTTTAGGCCCACCTAATGAGTTTGGGTTGATTTGGGTGGACCCAACCTAGTGAAATGGGCTAGGGCACCATTCTCACTATTTAGGTCAACATGTTGACTTGACCCAACATGGGTCAACTGGTTGACCCCATGGCCTACCTTAGGGTCCACTTAGATTGTATTTAGGGTTAGGGCATCATGGTGGGGTCATGGTGTGGCTAAGGTTCCTGTTTAGGCTAGTTTGACCTAGTTTGACTATGGCCCCATAGTGGGCCCCACATGGCTACAACCCACTATCTAGGGTCAAACCTAGCTCATTACCCTAACACCCACCCCATGCCTAACCCAATCTAAGTTAAGGGGTCTAGAAGTAACATTGGGATGTTACACTAACTCTAGGGTTAGTCGACACCGTAAGACACCAATCCTGCCGGCTAGCACGATCATAAAACCTGTTGGCCAATATGAGAAATATAGGTATAAAAGTAGTGTAGAAATAAACTACAAACCAGTCCACTCCTAAGCAGATATGCACACTACCAAACCTAGACCTCTCATAAGCCTCTGTACACTTCCTAGGTGCACTCTAGAGTTTTGCGTACTAATTGCTGACTACCCATTAGTCTTATTGGGTCGGGTGTGCGTTTTCGAGGATTGTCACCCAGACCGCAGTATAAACAACCTACTGTCCCCTCAAACCCACACACCCGCCTGAGTCACCATACTTCCATCGGTGTGATGATTGGCCCAGTACCATATGACCCGCCACTTGTTTGTCTTATGCACATGCAAGGTAATTCAACTCGAGCCTACAACTCGCAGGGCTAAACTGCCCTGAATCCCTCCAACCCTACACAGGTGAGAATATTACCACAAATCCCTCCAACCCTATAAGGGTGAGAATGATATCACGATTCTTAGCCTATTAGACTACTCTTGTCTAAGGGTTATTATACTTAGTAATTTAAGGTTAATCCCTAGACTGGCCAGGGCATGCCCGGTGAAGGGCTCTCAGGGGCACTAGGAACTACGATGGGCTGAAGCCCAAAGCTCCCTTTCTCAAGGATATTTACTTTTATTAGTGTCTACCCATGATTCATACCAGCTCTCGTTGTTACACTGGAACGATCCTAATGACTTAAGGTATTACCGGTAAATCGACGGTCTTCCGCCGGTCTCCGTTTTAGTTACTATCCTTAGGGTTTTGCACTCTACCACTTGATACTAAGAAATGACCTACTAGGCACCAACCAGGGTTTATCCTCTCAATCTAAATCCATCTCCATAGGTAATCTAATCCCCTGTGGTCCTAGTAGTATATGTTAAAAGTACTATTCACAGCCCATGACTTAATACCACCCATATATTCTGACTTCCAATGTCTTGGGCCGAATGCCCTATCTATTTATCCTAGGATGGTATGGACAAATGTGATGACTATGTGGAGTTTCATAATTTTCTAAGTCATTTAGGTCACTAAATTAAATCTTTTAATTAATTCCCAAGATCACTTTATACATAAAGTACCATAATTAATAATCCCACTGACCTAAGGGATTTTCTTGATTTGTAATTTGGTGAAATAATAATGTCTGCCAAATATTATAATTTTCCTACCAAGAATTCCATTTATTCCTTATTTAATACAAGATCCATGTAAAAGTCATTTTCCAAAGGAAGTACAGAAAAACCTTTACCCAATATTCTAAAAATATTACAGAACATACGTATTGGTGAAATAAAGCTAAGTACAGATATTCATAAACATATATGGTGTAATGGCCTATAGAAATTAATTTGAAGTATTTTACAAGAATGCCATTATAGGGTTGTAAATATTATTGAGACATCCAAAAATGTTGAGATAATTGTACAAGATCATTCATACATACATACATACATACATCACTATGAAGTTTCCCAAAATTTTCTACTATAAATTTCCATCATTTTTAAATAATTACAATAAAGGGTAAAATAGTAATTTCAACATAACACCATCTTAAATCCATCAAACAGAGCCATAAAATTGTCCAGGTTTTAATAATGACACCCTTGAGTTCTTACCAAAAAATGAAGATTTTATTTCATCAATAGACCTAATTTCAATTTATTATCATTTAATAATACAAAATTTTCAAAATTCAAAATAATGAGATTTTTGATCCCAAAAATACCAATATCTTTGTGAGGGGTATATTCCATCCCTATAAACCCATGTCCAGGGTTTCATTGACATGCAACGTGTAATAAGGGGTAAATTCACATTTTGGTAAACATGGCTATATGCACCCCAAGCCCAAGTATATCAAACACATGCAAGTGGGATTACCCGACATGCAGTGGTCCAATAAGGCTGAAAACTTAACCATGGAAATTTACTGACCCCAAGGCCATGCCACCAAAATTTGGGGCCATTTGGAGTTATATTTCTCCAAATATTTCATTAATTTACTTTTGTGTATTATGATAAAAACTATAGGAAAATGTCCCCCAAAAATTCTCATTTTTGGGCAAGGGCCATATATACCCTAATTAAGTACATTCCCAAAATATTGGGTCATGTGGACATCTGGTTTGGCAAGGGCATTAGTTTTAGTTTCTTCCCTAGCCTAGGGCAAGTCCTAGTAAAACTATCCTACAGAAAAATCTACTGCACCAAATTATGATTTTAATGTGCCAAATTAAAGTTAAGAGAAGTATCTACAATTTTTATTTTATCTTAATGTTCTGTAAATGCCTCTACAGGCCTAAAAATAACATGCAAGGTCACTGCAATAGTGTGACATATATTTAATATCCTTAACTCAATATTTAATTAATCTATTAAATCGAAACGGACGACATACGTTTGTCGTCCCCGATCAGCACCGGCTGAGATTGAACCGTGCTGGGCCATTTTGACTGGCTGTTTCCGGCCACCTGGGCCGACGCCACCGCCGGCGATTATCGCCACCACCTCCGTTGAGGTGGTTACTAGCATTTCCCGAGAGTGAGGCGGCCGGAGGCGGCTCCTCCAGCGATCCCGAGAAAGAAGAAAAACTCGATATTTCTGCTCTCTGCTCACATAGCACTGGGATCAATTTAACCTGATATCTCTGCTAATTGATCTAGGATTCTAGTACGGAGAGAGGTGAAGTGAAACGAACCGTTAGAGCAGCTTGACGGCGAGGTTGGCGGCGGTGAGCCATGACCGAGCTTGCTCCGGCGACTCATGCTCGATTTCTGGTTTCTCCACCGAAAGCTCTGCTCCAGGACTCGTTCTCCACACGTTTCCACTCACTGAAGCTGATGGTGTGGTCGGTTTGAGCTGGAAGTTGCTGTATAGGGAGATAAGACTGAGGGGAGCTCGGTTTAACTTTGGATGCTTCACCTCAGCTGCCAAGTGGCCATCCTTGCAGCCAAAATCCTCTGTAATTCTATGCGTGACCGACCAGCAGCTTTGGATAGAAGAAATGAGGCCACATGGACACCTCTTATCTCCTTTCAATTTCTCTCTCCTCTTTTTGGGTGAATTCCCCAAAATGTCCCTTTGCATGTGTACTCTCTCTAAAACCAGAGGGGTAGGGATTGTCTTTGACCACATGGGCTTGTCATGGGCCATGTTTGGTGGACTTAACCCAAGGGGAGTGGGCTTAGCCATTATTTTCCTCTTTAGGCCCCATGTTTGACCAAGTTGACTTTTTAGGTTGACTTGGTCAACATGTGTGTGGGCTGACCCCACTTGAGGGTCATGGACCCTATGGCATCAAACAACATGGGTTGGGCCATGGTTATGCCCCACTTGGGCTAATTGAGTCGTTAAGTATGAATTTGCCCAAATTAGGGTTAGGGTTGACTTGGGTCAACTTGGGTCAATGGGTGGCCCCATGACATGCCCTAAGGTGTACTTAGATTGTTTCTAGGGTTAGGGCATAGTGGTGAGGTCAAGGTGTGGCTAGGTTTGCAAATTATCCTAAGTTGACTTAAGTTGACTTGGGCCCATAGTGGGGCTCATATGGCTATACCCCATCCTCATGGGCAAACCTAGTCTAAACCCCACACCCACACCACATGACCTAGCCTAATCTAAGTTGGGGGCCTAATAGAAAAAGGGATGTTACACAAAAGATCCCTTCTTATTTCCAAGTATGAGAACGTCAGAAAGGAAGATGCTGAATCAGTTGAAGAGATGCATGACAGACTGAGTGTAATCACCTATGAACTAAGAACATTGGACAAGGACATTTCACTGACAGAGATCAATGATAAAATATTGATGTGTTTTCAAAGTTCTTGGGACACAAGAATCTGCCCTATCAAAGATGCCAGAAGTATTTCAGAAATTTCCATATAAACACTTCTAGGAAAGCTCAAATCCTTTGAGCAGTTGACAAAGACTAGGGAGGCAGAGTAGAAGGCCTCTACTCCAGTCAAGAAAGAGCAAAACATTGCTTTTAAGGCTACAGAATAAACAGCAACTCCTTCTGTTAATGAAGAGTTCTTGAGTCTCTTAGCAAAGAGATTCTACAAGTTGGGAAAAAGAGACATCAGGAAGAAGTCATCTAGACAAGAAGATAAACCCAGGTATGACAAAACACCAACTAAAGAGGTTGTTTGTTTTGGTTGCAGGAAACCTGGACACTACATCTCTGAGTGTCCAGAGAATCAGAAGAAGGAGAAAAGAAAGGATAAGGACTCCAGAAGAAAGAAATACAGTAAGTCTTCAACAAGCAAGCATTAGAGGAAAGAGAAATGCTTTGTAGCAGAAACCTGGAGTGATACTGAAAAGGATTCCTCATCCTCTAGCTTCAGTGTTTAAGATGAGGAGGAAGCAAAGGCAAAGGAAGTTTGCCTAATGGCAATTGATGTTTCCATCACTCATTCAGAAAATGACTCATCAGATGATGAAGAACCACTCTTTGATGTGGATCAGGTACTCTCATCCTTTGAATTCAATTCTGAAGATTTTGTACATAAATTCAAAACTATGTGCATGGACCTAATTAGTTCAGAAAAGGAAATTAAACAAATTAGAGAGTAATTGAATGATCAAAGTAATTTAGTTACAGAAAACCATAAATTAAAAGATGAAATTACTCTTGTAAATGAACAGATGATTAAATTGAAAACTGAACTAGCTGAGGCAAGGCAACTTGAAGAATCCCTTAATGGGAGAAGCTTCAAGCTGATGGATATTACAAGCACTGTTAATGCCAGACTAACTAGCAAACTGGGCTTGGGTTCTTTATCAAGCCAACCCCCACTAGTAAAAAAAAATGCACTAAGGACCCTAATAAAATTCATCTCATAAAAAGATAAAGAACTAATCTATGAGAAACCCTCAACTCTAAATAAGAACAAACCAAACAAACAGAAAAATATAAACAGACAAAATCAAAACAAAAACAATGTTCAGCAATTTTCGTCGAACTCAAATCGACGAAATGTGAACAAATCGTCGAACCCAGGTCTATGATATTTGAACGAAAATTTCTACTATAATCAATCGTCTTACTGCGATCGATGATTTTTGTATGGATCATCGAGCAGAGATCGACGAACTTGGGGCACAGAGAATGAGTATTATCCTTCTCTGAGCAGAGATCTACGATCTCAACCCATGTCGTCGAACTCAGATCGACGATCTCACTTCCAATCGTCGAACCCAGTGAGAATTAATATAACTTTTAACTATAACAAAAACCCTAATCAAAAAAGACAAACAATCAATCCTTTCACCCTTTGGGAAATTCCACCTAAGAGATACCATCCACTAGGCTATAAATCTCAACCAACCATGTATGTTATCTCAAGTTTTTATTATCAAGAAAACAAAGGACTAAAGGTAACCTAGGTCAAGAAAAATTAATCTTTTGATTATTGTAGGTGAAGAATTGTCCACCATACAACCAGCAATGGTATCTGGACAGTGGGTGCTCAAAGCACATGACAGGATTGAAGGACAACTTATCCAACTATAAGTCAAAGCTAGGACCTAAGGTTATTTTTGGTGACTCCAACTTTGGCCAGACTGAAGGCTATGGAGAAATCAGGATAGGTGTTATCACATTCAGGAAGGTTGCATATGTAAGTGGATTGAAGCATAACTTGATCTCCATTAGTACGCTTTGTGATGAAGGATTTCAGGTAACTTTTAATAAGTCCTCTTGCATTATTTATTAAGCTGACAGTGTAGTAGTTTTATCTGGTTCTATAGTAGGTAATATTTATATTGTCAACTTCAATTCAGCTATAAATGAAATTTGTTTGTTTAACCAATCATATAATCAAAATGAATTATGGCATAGGAGATTGGGACATGTAAACCTAAAATACATTGCTAGGCTATCAAAGGACAACCTTGTTAGAGGATTGCCTTCTTACCCATATAAGAAGGAAATCCTGTGTAGGGCTTGTCAACTAGGCAAGCAAACTAAAAATAGTTTCAAATCCATTAATAAGAGTGACTCACCTAGGATTTTGTATTTGCTTAACATGGATATTTTTGGACCCATTGCTGTACAAAGCCTAGGAGGGAAGTCTTACACCTTAGACATTATAGATGACTTCTTTAGGTTCACTTGGGTGTTCTTCTTGAAAAACAAGTCAGATAACTTCAAAGTACTTACAGATTTTCTCAAGTGCATACAGAGTGAGTTCTCTACTCAAGTTGTATTGATCAGAACTGATCATGGTACTGAGTTTGAGTCTCTTCTTATGCAAGAGTTCTATGAGAAGGAAGGTATCAGGCAATATTTTTCTGCTCCTAGAACTCCTCAACAAAATGGGGTAGCTGAAAGGAAAGACAGAACCCTAATTGAAGCTGTAGGTACACTACTAGCTGATGCATACTTGCCCCTTTCCTTTTGGGCAGAGGCTGTGAGCACAGCTAACCATGTCTTGAATAGAAGTTTAATACATAAGCTAAAGGCTAAGACCCCCTATGAGCTACTCAAAGGGAAGAAACCTAAAGTAGACTATTTTAGAGTATTTGGGTGTCTATTACATTCATATTAACAATAGAAAATACACTAGAAAGTTTGATGACAAGTCTGAAATGGGAATTTTTTTAGGATACTCCCAAGTAAGCAAGGCTTATAGGGTCTATAATAAATCTATCTTGAAAATTTGAGAGTCTGTACATGTATCCTTTGATGAAACTAATATGTTTTATAAGGGGAAGAATACTTCTACCAATCAGAACTTGCAGGTACCTACTTTGTGTGAGAATTTGGATGATGTGATACTCTCTCCTGAGGTTGTAACACCATCATCTCCATAAATAGCTGAAGACAGTGATGAAGATATAAGTGAGCCAACTGATAGTGTCCCAGCAGCTGAAATAATTCCACAAGAGGAAGTAGCTCAACAAGCTGTTGAGCAACAAACTCCTCATGCTGATTTAGTCCCACTTAGAGATCATCCTGTATCTTAAGTGATTGGAGAAATATCAGTAGGTGTGCAGACTAGACATCAGCTCCACCAAGATTTCATGCATGCCTGCTTCATTTCTCAAGTTGAACCTCAATCCATTCAAGATGCAGAGCAAGATCCCCACTGGATCTTTGCAATGCAAGAGGTACTTAACCAAATTGAGAGGTCTAGAGTTTCAGAATTGGTCCCAAGACCAGAGAACTACCCAATAATTAGAACAAAATGGGTGTTCAAAAACAAGATGGATGCACAAGGAGCAATTATAAGGAATAAGGCTAGACTTGTTGCTCAAGGGTATAAGTAAGAAGAAGATATTGATTATGATCAGACCTTTGCTCCAGTTGCAAGGTTAGAGGCAATCAGGATCTTCTTGGCCTATGCTGCTTCTCAAAAATTTAAAGTCAATCAAATGGATGTTAAAAGTGTTTTCTGAATGGAGAACTGAAAGAAGAAGTTTATGTTGAACAACCACCAGGTTTTTTCTCTCCAACTTAACCTTCTTTTGTTTATTGGTTGTATAAAGCTCTTTATGGTCTTAAGCAAGCTCTAAGAGATTTGTATGAGACCCTAGCTAGCTTCTTGTTAGAACATAGATTCTCTAGAGACATTGTAGATAGGACTTTATTTGTTAAACATCATCATGATAAAATATTGTTAGTATAAATATATATAGATGACATAATATTTGGCTCTACAGATCCCGAACTATGCAAGAGGTTTTCTAACCTTATGCATTAAAAGTTTGAGATGAGTAGTATGGGTGAGCTCTCCTACTTCCTTGGTCTCCAAGTAAAGCAGTCATCTGATGGCATTTTTCTATCCCAATCTAAGTATGCTAATGAGCTGATCAAAAGGTTTGGGATGGCAAGTGCCTCAGCTAAGAAAACACAAATGGCTGCCAATGTTGTGATTGATTCTGATGAGCATGGGAAACCTGTTGATTGTTCGGTTCTTGTTATATCTCACAGCAAGTAGGCCAGATATCATGTTTGCAACATATCTTTGTGCTAAATTCCAGGTGAATCCTAAAGAATCCCACCTTATTTTATTAAAAAGGATTTTGAGATATATGAAGAGTTGCCCAAATCTAGGACTCTGGTATCCTGCTGAGTCAGAATTTGAGTAGATTGGATACTCAGATGTTGACTTTCCAGGATGTAGAGTAGATTGGAAAAGTTCCTCTAGAACAAGCTAGTTGCTAGGTGCTAGGCTTGTCTCTTAGTTTTATAAAAAACAAACATCTGTGTCTACATCAACTGCAAAAGATGAGTACATAGCAGCTGGTAGTTGCTGTTCTCAGATGCTATGGATACAAAATCAGCTACTAGACTATGGATATAACTTAAATAATTTAACTATATTTTGTGATAGTACAAGTGCTATTTCTATAGCACAGAATCCAGTCCATCATTTTAGGACTAAGCATATAGATGTAAGGAATCATTTCATTAGGTATTGTGTAGACAAAAAGAAAATCAATCTCACCTTCATCCCTACTGATTTGCAAAGGGCAGATATTTTCACCAAACTCTTGGATGAAAAGAAACATATATTCTTCATGAATCAGCTAGGTATGATTAATAGAGATGAGATTATTTGACTTTCTGTCTGAGCTCGACGATTTGTTGACAGATCGTCGAAGGGAGATCGTCGATCTGCTAACGTCTCGTGAAGTTGAACGTCGAACAGAGATCGACGATAACTTCTTAGTGAAACAATTGTCGTTGAACAGAGATCAACAATTTTTGGTTCAGAGAATTTATCGTCGAACTGAGATCGACGATTTATTGCTTCTCTTCGATCTGAGGTTACCGAACTCATTTTGTATAAAAATATTTCGCCAACCTTGGTTTTGAAGTCATTTTAGTAGTTAATTCGCTTGGCTAATCCCGTCTCTTCGTTTTATTATACCTTATAAACTATGGTTCAGACGGAAATAGTCCCGCGCTTTCCATTTCCCTTCTGCACTTGATCTTTGTTTTCTCTGCAGGAACTCTCCAATGGCAATTCCTGCGGCGATTGTGTCCAGCATGAAGTTTGATTCTTGTTTTGATATTGATCTGGATTCATTCAAGCATAGTGATCAGATATTTCAAGATGTATTAAAGCTATTTGTTGCACCAAAATTACAGAAGTTTCTGACGACCAGGATGAAGTTACCAGTATAAGAAATAAAAGAATGGGCTTATACCTCTTCTTCAAACGGACAGACGATGATATGAACTATTTTTGGACAGGAGGTACATCTAACCCCTGTCGTTCTTATAGAAATTTTTCAGTTTTATTAATGGAGAAGACAATATTGATTTGGATAAAGAGGAATTTGCTGCCATGCTTGCCAAAATGGGTCATGCTGAGGCAAACCCTAGCAATCTTCTGAAAAAGAACTTATCTCCTTAATACAAGTTCTTGGCAGATATTATGTGAAAAGTGATGCTTGGGAGGCACACTGCCCATGATAATATATCCAGGCACCAGTTTCATTTGATGAGTGCCTTGGTTAATCAGAAATCGGTGAATTGGGCTGAAGTTTTGTTTGAGTTGATCAGGAAGAAAGAAAATAAGAGAGAGGTCTCTCTTGGCAGAATTTTAGGGATTTTTCTCACTGAAAAATGCCTTGAGTTGTTGACATCCCCAACAACATTCATCAATGCTTCCAAGAGGCTGACCGCAGTTCTCTTTGGAAAGTGGGAGAGGACTATCTCAAAGCCCTCCAGGGCTCCCTCCACCCACAGGTTTTCTGAGGACACAAGGATTGCTCCAGTCACTCGTCACCAAAGAGAAAATTAGCCAGAGATTTCTCCTTCCCTAGCTAGACGTACTTCCCCTTTGCCACATAAACCAAATCTAACTCAAAGCCCTCCTCTATGAACTCCTACTCCTTTGTCCCCTCCACAACATTATCTAGAAGAGATCACCTCCACCAACATCTCAATCCAAACCTCACCAACTTTTGATCTTCATTTCTCTTCACCAACTCCTTCACCAACTAATTTACCTTCTCATGAACCCTCGCCTCATGTTTCCCCCCATCTAAAACAAGTGTCTATCCCTGACTCCATGTAACACCCCAAATATCTCCAAGGCAAAATGGAGTTTTTGTTGGCTGACACGGCCTGGGACACGGGCGTGTCCCAGGGCGTGTCTTGTTCGGGTTGCTCGGGATCGTTTGCTCAACAAATTGTGCTCAACAATTATTGTGAGGGCTGACACACCCGGCGACACGGGCGTGTCGGGGGGGGGGGGGGGGGGGGGGGGGGGCGTGTCCAGCCAAGTGTCGTGTTTGGTGGCCAGCGGCTTGCAGGCGGCAAGGTCGAGCGCCGTGTCGGTTGACACGGGCGTGTCCCAGGGCGTGTCCGACACGTGTCCATCTGGGCGTGTCGAGATGTCGAAGTGGCCGTTGGCGTTCGTCAAGCGGCGATACGGCCTGGAACACGGGCGTGTTCCAGGGCGTGTCTAGGCCAGGTCGACGATCGGTGTGAGATCGGGGTTCGACGCTTGAAGGACACGGCCATGGATACGGGCATGTGCCTTAGCCGTGCCCTGCTCTGTTCTTTTTGGCGATCCGTTGAGGCCGTGTCACAGGGGTGACACAGGCGTGTTGATTGGCCTACACGGGCGTGTCAGGCCCGACACGGGCGTGTCCATGCCCGTGTTCTGGTATCTTTTGAGTCGGTTGCTAACCGACTAGGGGAACACGGCCTGTGACACGGGCGTGTCACAGGGCGTGTCAGGCCTGTTGAAATGCTTTTTAGAGCAGATCTCGGCCGTTCGTTTCCTTCTATTTGGATCTTGTGGTCCAAAGCCCTTCCAGCTGCTATAAGGCCTGTTGCGTGGATTGAGATAAAATCTCATTCTCACTTAGCCATTCTCTTTCTAAAGAGAAGAAAGAGAGGAGAGCTTGGAGGAGGAGGAGGAGGAGCATTCCGGCCACCGGTGGAGCTTCGTTGGTCCGAATCGAGAGCCGAGTTCGGCGTTGCAGAGGCAAGGCCGCTGCGGTGATTTCCATCCAGCTAGTTCTTCCATGGCGCCGAAGCGGTCGTCAAGGGTAACGGTCTTTCTTCCTTGGGCAGGTGAAGCCTTTTGTTTATGCATGTGCATGGGATCCTCCATCAAGAGATGGACAAGCGTAAGCGATTCCAGCAGTTGAGTCTGCATCTAGAGCCGGAAATATGTAGTACGGCATATGCATGCTGTGTGAAGCCCATCCGGACGTATGTCGGGATTGGTGATGTTTATATTGCAAACCGGGGAAGACTCCGTGTATTCATCGTTTTGCCTGCGGAGATGGTAAGGACGATATGCTTGGTGTGAAGGATGCTTTGCATAGCTCCTTTGGAAGAGCTGGTTGATGGAGTACGGACACCTCTGAGTGGGTGGGCGCGGGAGGTCTTCAACAGGGGTTTGGAGGCTTATGCCCATTCCACCAAGTGGCGATGTTAAGATCGGATGAGCGGTCGATTGGTAGCAAAGCAGCAGGGCGATTTCCCTAGGCTTGTTACACTACGTGGGTAGGTTGACTGGTAGTGCTCACGGGTTTTGTGAGGTGCGTACCTCTGAGTGAGACGGGTACGTGAGGTCTTCAACAGGGGTTTGGAGGCTTATGCCCGCCTACCAAGTACAAACCTAAATGTGCCCTGAGTGCACGGAGCGCCTGGCATTGAGGCCGGCGTTTGTGATGATGTGTGTGATATATATATTGTAATTGTTATACATGCAGGGAAGGAACCACTGCCTCGGGTAAGGGGTAGGGTCATTATAATTGGTCAGCTGAATGCTGACCGTTGCTTTGTTTATCACCCATGGGGTGGACGTCCATATACAGGTGTTGCAGGCTGATTGGATTGAGCGGGTGGAAGCCCATGCTGCTGGTAGGCCCTTGAAGGCCATGCGAAGTGTTGGATTTCATGTGTGGCCGGCCTGCGTGCCGATGTATGAAATTATATTGTGTAAAGAGAAACCTGTAAGGCCTTAAGGCCGTGTGCGGTGTATTCGTGTAAACATCCCTGGTATTATATATAAATGTGATATTTATATAGTGTGGACATTCAGTATTTTGAGTTCTATAACTTAATAATCTTCCGCTAGAATGATCTGAGTTAGGATGCGTGTAGACAAGTTTTTGATACTCTCAAGTGGCTCTCTCGTTTGTCTGTGAAATATGGCGTGGGGCCCCGGCCGGACCCTCTGTTATATTCCAAGTGACGAATGGGGGCTTTACAATTTGGTATCAGAGGGAAAGGTTTGAGTTGGGAGCGCATAATTGAACTCAAGAATGTCTACTAGGAATGTGTGTGTGTCTATTCGGTTTGTTTGCCGTTTTAGCATGGAGAGTAATGCTTTCTTGTTCACCTATAGGTGACAAGGAGTGGAGCTGGGCAGTCTGAGCCCCAGCGTTCGGATGAGAGTGCGGCACCAACTGAGGTGCCTACACCTCCCCCTTCTGTAGAAACTGTGCGCTTAGTTGCGGAGGTGGTATTTGCCATGCTTCGAGCACAACCTTTTGGGCAAGCGAGACCTGTTGTGGAGCCAGTACAGGTTGGTGCGAGGCAAGAGCATGTTGCGGTTCCGGTTGCTGTGAAAGAAGCGGACGAGCAACTAAAGCAATTTATGGAGTTTAATCCGCCTACGTTTGTCGGGGCGACGTCTCCAACAAAGGCAGAGGATTGGCTCTCCAGGGTGAAAAGAATCCTGGCTGCGCTCAGGATTAGTGAGGAGCAGAAAGTCCCGTTAGCCACTTTCCTACTTGAAGGAGAGGCGAGGCTTTTGTGGGATGAGATCGAGTTGCACCAGTTGAGAGGTAGAGATCTGGGCGACATATCGATGGACGAATTCTCCGGATTGTTTTGGGCGAAATATTTGCCAATGTCGCAGCGAATTGCAATGGAAACTGAATTTCAACGTCTAACGCAGGGTGATAAGACCATAGACGATTACCTGCATGAGTTTACCATACTCGGTCGGTATGCGGGGTCGACGTTTGCGGAAGAGGCGCGGAAGACGAATAGGTTCTATGACGGACTGCGTGATGAGCTGAGGTTGTCTCTCCCGAGTTCAGTGAACCAAGGATTCCAAGCATTGGTACATACCGCTAGTGCGCTGGAGAAGGATTTGAAGCGGGTGCGGGAGAAGAAGAATGCGGCAGTGGAAAAGTCTGAATTCAAAGTTCCGCAACCAGAGCAATCAGATTTTAGGAAACGTGATAAGAAGCGATTCAGGCCTGCTGAACAAACTTCGTCGGATGTTGCGTCGGGAGCGACGTTTGGGCACGGACGGTTTGAGCCGCGTACATGTTTCATTTGTGGGAAGCAAGGGCATATCGCCCGCTTTTGCTGGAGTGGTACTTCAAAGGGTGAGCAAAAGACCGGTGCGTCCTATGACGAAAAGGGCAAAGCCGTGGTAGAATCATCTGCATCACGGGCGCAACCTCGAGTCTACACTCTTGAGTTGCAGGAGCCGTAAAGTTCCAACCAAGCAGAGCAACAAATCCGTGCTTTGGACTTAATGGAAGCCGCTAAACGGATTTTGCGAGATGCGGAGAAGCCGAAATAAAGTGGAGTGTGCACTTTCTTATCTTTTGTTGTATATTGTATGTATGTAGCTATGTTTGTGGCAAACATGCGTGGTGGCACGATTCCGTGGGATGAGTCAAGCTGCGGCCTCTGAACTCTAAACCTGGATCGTTTTGGTTTGTATCGCAACAGCGTTGTTGTGTTGATATCTCTGTGTTGCGCTAAATTTCGGGACGAAATTTCTATAAGGAGAAGAGGGTTGTAACACCCCAAATATCTCCAAGGCAAAATGGAGTTTTTGTTGGCTGACACGGCCTGGGACACGGGCGTGTCCCAGGGCGTGTCTTGTTCGGGTTGCTCAGGATCGTTTGCTCAACAAATTGTGCTCAACAATTATTGTGAGGGCTGACATGCCCGGCGACACGGGCGTGTTGGGGGGGGGGGGCGTGTCCAGCCAAGTGTCATGTTTGGTGGCCAGCGGCTTGCAGGCGGCAAGGTCGAGCAGCGTGTCGGTTGACACGGCCTGGGACACGGGCGTGTCTCAGGGCGTGTCCCAGGGCATGTCCGACACGTGTCCATCTGGGCGTGTCGAGATGTCGAAGTGGCCGTTGGCGTTCGTCAAGCGGCGGCACGACCTGGAACACGGGCGTGTTCCAGGGCCTGTCTAGGCCAGGTCGACGATCAGTGTCAGATCGGGGTTCGACGCTTGAGGGACACGGCCATGGACACTGGCATGTGCCTTAGCCGTGTCCTGCTCTGTTCTTTTTGGCGATCCGTTGAGGCCGTGTCATAGGGGTGACACGGGCGTGTTGATTGGCCGACACGGGCATATCAGGTCCGACACGGGCATGTCCATGCCCGTGTTCTGGAATCTTTTGAGTCGGTTGCTAACCGACTAGGGGAACACGTCCTGTGACACGGGCGTGTCACAGGGCATGTCAGGCCTGTTGAAATGCTTTTTAGAGCAGATCTCGACCGTTCGTTTCCTTCTATTTGGATCTTGTGGTCCAAAGCCCTTCCAGCTGCTATAAGGCCTTGGATTGAGATAAAATCTCATTCTCACTTAGCCATTCTCTTTCTAAAGAGAAGAAAGAGAGGAGAGCTTAGAGGAGGAGGAGGAGCATTCCGGCCGCCGGTGGAGCTTCGTTGGTCCGAATCGAGAGACGAGTTCGGCGTTGCGGAGGCAAGGCCGCTGCGGTGATTTCCATCCGGCTAGTTCTTCCATGGCGCCGAAGCGATCGTCAAGGGTAACGGTCTTTCTTCCTTGGGCAGGTGAAGCCCTTTGTTTATGCATGTGCATGGGATCCTCCATCAAGAGATGGACAAGCGTAAGAGATTCCAGCAGTTGAGTCTGCATCTAGAGCCGGAAATATATAGTACGACATAGGCATGCTGTGTGAAGCCCATCCGGACGTATGTCAGGATTGGTGATGTTTATATTGCGAACTGGGGAAGACTCCATGTATTCATCGTTTAGCCTGCGGAGATGGTAAGGACGATATGCTTGGTGTGAAGGATGCTTTGCATAGCTCCTTTGGAAGAGCTGGTTGATGGAGTGCGGACACCTCTGAGTGGGTGGGCGCGGGAGGTCTTCAACAGGGGTTTGGAGGCTTATGCCATTCCACCAAGTGGCGATGTTAAGATCGGATGAGCGGTCGATTGGTAGCAAAGCAGCAGGGCGATTTCCCTAGGCTTATTACACTACATGGGTAGGTCGACTGGTAGTGCTCACGGGTTTTGTGAGGTGCGTACCTCTGAGTGAGACGGGTGCGTGAGGTCTTCAACAGGGGTTTGGAGGCTTATGCCCGCCTACCAAGTACAAACCTAAATGTGCCCTGAGTGTACGGAGCGCCTGGCATTGAGGTCGGCGTTTGTGATGATGTGTGTGATATATATAATGTAATTGTTATACATGCAGGGAAGGAACCACTGCCCCGGGTAAGGGGTAGGGTCGTTATAATTGGTCAGCTGAATGCTGACCGTTTCTTTGTTTATCACCCATGGGGTGGACGTCCATATGCAGGTGTTGCGGACTGATTGGATTGAGCGGGTGGAAGCCCATGCTGCTGGTAGGCCCTTGAAGGCCATGCGAAGTGTTGGATTTCATGTGTGGCCGGCCTGCGTGCCGATGTATGAAATTATATTGTGTAAAGAGAAACCTGTAAGGCCTTAAGGCCGTGTGCGGTGTATTCGTGTAAACATCCCTGGTATTATATATAAATGTGATATTTATATAGTGTGGACATTCAGTATTTTGAGTTCTATAACTTAATAATCTTCCGCTAGAATGATCTGAGTTAGGATGCGTGTAGACAGGTTTTTGATACTCTCAAGTGGCTCTCTCGTTTGTCTGTGAAATATGGCGTAGGGCCCCGGCCGGACCCTCTGTTATATTCCAAGTGACGAATGGGGGCGTTACACTCCACCACTCAACCTACCATCTCAAACATCTACACAGCTTGTGGTCATTCCACTTCCTCTCTTCCATCTACATCATCCTCTCCATCTGCTTTCATTGCCCTCCTCACCCCTACAATCAAAGCCATTGTAGAGGATGTCATTGCCCCTCTACTAACAATTTTAATTCTTTTATTGCCTCTTTTTCTGGCCCTTCTTCATCTAGGGGCCCAGCAGCAGACATTACTGCTACTAGGTAGGGGGAGATGTCCACTGCAGAAGTCCCTCCTTATCCAGCAGTTGTAACAGCAGAGGCAGATATATTTTTGGCAGAGGCAGACACAGGTTTGACAGTTGTAGATACAGAGATTATAGATACAGTTTTGGCAGATACAGAGAATGTAGATATTGATATTACTGATGCAGAAGTTATTGCATTTTTTGAAGATGACATTGAAATACCTGAAGAACCCTTGGACATTCTTCATGGAGATTGTTTCATCTCTCCAGCTTTGAACTGACTTTAGTTCTAAGCTCTTTTGATCTTTTGTATAGAGAATGTTTTCCTCTGCTGCTTTTCAATCTTGTACAGATATAGTATGTTATACTGCTCCTGTGAGTAAAGATCTTTTACTTCAGCTTCTTCAGAGTTTCGCTACTCCAGTGCCTGAGCTCTTTGTAGCTCCTAAGCCTGAGCCTTTTGCAGCTCCTTCTGCAGTTCCAGTGCCTGAGCTGATCAGAATGCCAAGGTTGAGAGTCCAGAGCCCAAGGCCTTCTCTCCTCCAACCTATGCTTGTTCTACTTCTCCAATCTCAGACTTGGATGAAATTATGACTGCTGATGCAGCTGAAGAACTTTCAGTTATCAAATAGATTGATGATTTATATAATAATCCACAAGGCTCATCTGATAATGATTCAGATTCAGATTCAGACTCAGATCCAGATGTCAGTAAGAAGAAGAAAGTGACCAAGAAAAGAAAAGCTCTAGTGAAGGAAGTGCCTAAGTCTAATCCTCAAGATGACATTCCTTACTTCATCAGGCACAATATTACTCTCACATCAAATACTCCTCACTAGATGAGATTTTCCAAGAATGAGATGATGGATCAGAAGAAAAGGAGATAGACTGGCTCCTCTCCTGTCAAAATTTTCAGGAAGGATCCACCTCCTCCTTTGCCTCCTTCAGCAGGTGCTAGTGGAAATGTTGCTTCTAGGGCTGCTACCTCCTCCCATCAACAGACTTCTTATGCTCCTCACTCTCACAGCAGACCATCCAGGTCTTATTCAAGGGGCTATTCAAGAAGGAGAGGTAGACAGAATGATCAGTCTGACTGAGAAGATATTTCAGATTCTAGCAGGAGATTCAGAATTCCTGAAAAGTTCAGTGAAGTCAGACCACCTCCAAATCTTCATAACAGTCATTCTCAGCATACAACAACAGAAATAAAATTATAAGAACAATCAATCAAACACAGGAAGCTTCAGAAGACCTCTCATAACTTTAAAGAAGAATCATCTCAGTATGAACCTGAGCTTGATCCTAACTTCAGGATGGCTAGGTTTCATGAATTGATTGCTCTCTCTCAAATAAATAAAGCTAAAAAAGAAGGAAATGTTCCTTCTCAATTTTCAACCATGTCTAAGTATAAGGAGAAAGAACTGGAACAATTTGATATTGATAAGAATATCTTTGATGTTAATGCCTATATGCAGGTACATCATGAGGCAATTGTTCCCAGAGAAGCTACAATTAAAGTTCTTGGTGAAGCAGACATAAAAATGTCAAGACAGCAAGCAAAAGATCCAAAAAGGAAGATTGCTTTCACTAAGCCAACTTTAGACTAGTCTTAGTAACTGTTTTCTTTTTGTGTCTGTATTTCTTATTGTAAATATATGTTGAACTTTTTTTATATCTCATGACAGATATATTTATTTAGTTTTCCTATTGTTTTCTTTTATTGTTGTTTAGTGACCTCACCCAAATAGAGGGAGATTATTGGATCTCTAGTTTGGATTTCGGCTAGGTTCGCGAATCTAGGCTAAGTTAGACCCACATTGTATAGCCTGGGTCTAGTCTAATGTCTTAGTTGTCAGTCAGGTCAACAACTCAGTGAGACAAGACCAAGATATCAGAGACTTAGAAGACAACAGAGAGTGAACAAGGCAAAAATTTTCTAAGGAAAAAGTCATTCGGCGATCTCTAAAGAGAGCTCGACGATCTTCATTCTGCGCTCGACGATCTTAGAGTTAAATCTCTAAATGTTGAGATCGACGATTGCTGAACTCAGGTCGACGATCTGTGATCTACTTTCAGGATTGAGATCGACGATCAACCATCCCAGTTCGACGATCTTGAAGCCCAGTTTAGAAAGCAGATTTTCAGGTCAACGATCACAGGGCTCAACTCGACGATAGAGTATGTTTGAGTTTGACGATCTCAGGACTAGATCGATGTTTTCTGCCCGATCAACATTTTATTCCCTGCAGTTATTATTTTCCTTATTGACTTATTATTATATTGTTTATATGAGTCTGAGTGATTAATGCATATATTCTCTGAATATAGCCGTTCCTTGGCAAGCATTAAATTACTGGTTTTCACAAAGTTTTTATACAACTTTTCTAAGGACAGTTCAGGAAATGAGTTAATTCTCTTATGGTCGTTGCACAAGTTCTCGTGATTCCGGCAGTCAATCAATGTGGACGATTTCAAATTCAGTTTGGAATTATTCAAAGAAAAGGGTCTCAGAGAATAAACGACCCAGAGAATTATTATTCAGTACTTCTTGATGCAAGTCGACATGCATTTCGAAAGAAATCACAAGGCTGCAAGAAAAAGAAGAAGAACAACTCTCAGTTCCAAAAACAAGAGTTCATTCAGGAAGCTTGTGGAGATAATCATCTTCAATCAGTCTCAGCTTCCTGGAATTCAAGTCGTACACTCCTGTATAAGGCTCTGATTTCCTGAACTATTCAAATCACAGGACAAGCCTTGATTCCATCAGGATCACTCTCAAGTCTTCTCTCATTTAGTTTGAGAAAAGAGAAGACAACTCAACTTTCCTTTCCCCCCTCTATGTTCAGTGTTCTTACTCCCTTCAAAAGTAATTCTTGGTTGTGAGGTTTCCTGATCAAAAGACTTCAAGTTGGTTTTTCGGCACCTGATCAAAAGCCAGAAGGGTTGCAATATCTCCCTTGAAATAGATATTATTTGGTGGCAGTCACCTGATCAAAAACCCTAGAGTTATTCCTACGAGGGTGGTAGAAGAGTGGATGTACCCAGATTTAGGGAACCACTATAATTTCTTGTGTCGTCTGGTTGCACCTTTTCTTTTTGCTCTTTCTATTTTCTGTGATACTTTAGAATAGTTCTCTAGTTTTCTTTCTGCTTATATATTTATTGGCATCACTTATTTAGTACTCTGATAGAATAGATTAAAACAGCCAATAGTTTTTAAACACTCGATTCACCTCCCCCCCTCTAGAGTAGATCTGAATAACTCCCTCCTTTTATAGGTGATATCAATAATAATATAAAAGGAAATAAAAGACTGGTTAAACTAATCTATCTATCACAGCACAACAAGAATAGAAAGAAAATTAACACACACAGACAACACAAGAAATTTTATAGTGATTCCCCAACCTGGGTACATCCACTCTTCTACCACCCTTGTAGGAATCCACTAACAGGTTTTTGATCAGGTGACTTCCACCAATAGATCTATTTCCAGTGAGATCTCACAACCCTTTAGGCTTTTGTTCAGGTGCCCAAAAACCAAGAATAAACTTTTGAAGGGAGTTAATAAACCCTTTTTACAGGAGATAAGAGGAGGGGTGATGAGGTCTTCTCTTTTATCTAAATAGCAGAGAAGACTTGTGGATTCTGTAGTTATCAAGACTCCATCTGAAATATAGAGTTGGTTCAGAAAGATGGAGCCTTTCTCAGGGTGTAGGTCTTCAGCCTTGTCTAAAAACAATTCTAGAACTTTCTGATTGATTCAGGATGTACTGTCCTTGAATGTTCCTCGAGAAGAAGGTTGAAGAAGACTCTTGATAGTGATGGATGTTCTTTTTCAGTCTTCAAAATGGATAAGGAAGAAAACCAAATGTTTTTTTCACTGGGAGAGAGTTCTAAATGTTCAGTATATGTCTCTCTGTATTCTTGTGTGATGTATATTCTCTTCTGATGTTTGGCTCAGTGTCTGTCGACTGAAAAGAGAAATTCTCTTTTATATTCTGCAGTCAATAATTTCTCCTTTGAAATTTTAATTTCTGGCATTAATTGCTAATTGCCCTAGAGAAATAAATGACTGGAATATTGACATAAATGAGTTTCCCCAACTGTCCCTAATAAAATAAGCAATTAGTTAACCTGATGAAGACCATAATAAATGCTGCAAATAACGGCTATATTCAGGGGAATATAAGCATTAATTACTCAGGAATATTACTGCTAAATAATATAGAAAGTAAGGGACAGAATTAAGGAAAACTTCTCATTCAGGCTCAGGACAAAAATCGTCGACCTCTTAACGGAATTCATCGACCGGAGTTCCAAGTTCATCGAACTGAGAAATCCTGTTCGTCGACCTGAGCTTTGCGAACTGCATTCATGGAATAACTTGCCAATTTTGTTTTCTGAGTTCTTCGAGCTGAGAATCTATCTGAAAGAATCGATCGTCGACTAGAGCTCGAAGATCATCGAGCTCAACTCAGAGAAATAACTATGAGTTCGTCGATCTGAGATCGACAATCATCGAGCTAAGCTCGAAGAACTTCGAACTGATAATTTTGATCTCTGAATTCTTCTAAGTCTTGAATCTACTGAGGTCCTTTGCTGGCTAGTCCATGAAGGTTGAACCTAAAGACTAGCCTAAATTCTTGGACTACTAGACTTGACCCTAGCTATACAATGTGGGTCAGACTCAACCTAATTTAGTGAACCTAGCCAAAATCCAACTAGGGATCCTACGCAGTGTTATAGCTCCACGTCCATTGGGCATTGGGGTAACCCCGGCCGATTTCTATCGCATGCTTACAGAAGCAATCGTAGTAGCCCAATCTGCAGTGGCAACGCAAGTTGTGACCCTGGTTACATAGGTAGCAACTCCTGCTACCCCGGATGCGGCAACAGCCATGCCGGGTGGAGGGGCCAGACAAGCAGGGCCTTTGGCTGAAAGGATGGTTGTCAGGCACAAAGACCGACAAATGAAGTATTTCTTAGGCTTCCATCCTCCAACGTTTAAGGGAGTCGGTACGCCGACGAATGCGAAGGATTGGTTAGCAATGATTCAAGAACTTCTGAGGCAGTAGAGACACTAGAGCAGAAGAAATCTGAGTTTGCATCCTTCATGTTGGAAGAAGATGCTAAGTTGTGGTGGGTGAGCAATAGTGGTCGGCAATTTCCTGGATGCACCCCGTCCATTAAAGAGTTCGGGAATGCTTTCTTGAAGAAGTACATTCCTGCACCGACGAGGTTAGCCCTTCAGGGGTAATTTCTACACTTGGTGCACCGGGACAAGACAGTGGACAAGTATGTTCAGGAGTTCACTCGGTTGGGCTTTTATGCTGGAATGACCATGACAGCTGATGAGGAGAGTTACAACCTCTTCTACCACAGACTGAGGGAGAATCAGAAGCAACACCTCATATCTATGAAGAGCGTTGGTTTCAATGAGCTGGTTGAGGCTGCCAAAAAGTTGGAGAGTGATATGGAGTGAACTCAACGTCGGAAGGGTTTTGCAGCCAAGCAAAGGGAAAGGAAGCCTTCTCAAACTCAAGGGAAGTCTGAAGGGAACAGGTGGAAGAAGTAACCTTATCATTTCTAGCCAGGTGAGAAAAGTAACATGATGTCTGGAGAGTCTCGCTTCAAGGGACCACCATCATGCTTCAAGTGTGGCAAGCCGGGCCATATATTTCGCTTTTGCACTGAAGGAGGCGCGGAGCAGGAGCCAAGGCAAGAGCAGTCGGTGCGCTCCGGGCCCGGTATGGCGAAGAAGTGAAAGATGGCGGTGTCAAGCGCTTCACTGTTTCAACCAGTGCAGCCAAGGGCCTATAATTTTAGAAAGCAGGAAGCGATCCTCCAGCCTGACGTTGTGACAGGTATGAGGAAATTTAAGTTGATCTTTTATTTTAGACCTTCATGATCGTTTATGTTTGTTGCCTATGTTTTAGACTTTGTGTTAGTTTCTAGATACCCCACTAGGGTATTGTTTAATACGAGAGCGTCGTACTCCTTTCTTGCTGAAAGCTTTATCCGGAGGATTGGAGTTGAGTCATTCTCAGCGGATGCATAGATGAAGGTGTTCATGCCCAATAGGTCATCCATGACTACCGGGGAAAAGGGAAGCATTTGTTGGAATCTAGATTTAGTTGACTTCATGTTGATAGCAGCGGTCCTACCATTGGTTGAGTTTGATGTGATATTGGGAATGAACTGGCTAGCAGAGCAACATGCCAGTATTTATTGCCTGTATAAGGTGGTGACCCTGAGAGGCGAAGGGCAGGCAGAAGTTAAGTTTGATGGTCTTAATGGAGTGGCATGTTCCCTGATTTCGACCATGCAGTTGGTCTGGATAGTTAACCAGGGAGGAGTAGCTCTTGTAGCATTATTGGAGGTTCGTCTTTCTAGGTTATCCCATGGAGAAGTACCCGTAGTGGCAGAGTTCGAGGATGTGTTTCCTAATGAGCTTCCTGGAGTACCTCCTTGACGGGAGATTGAGTTAGTGCTAGAGGCTAGGCCGGTGTCACGTCCTCCTTTTAGGATGGCACCAAAAGAGTTGGCCGAACTCAAAGTACAGTTGCAGGAATTGTTGGAGCAGGGTTATATCAGACCCAGTTCATACCGTGGAGCGCGTCGCTGTTGTTCGTGAAGAAGAAAGATGGTAGTATTTGGTTGTGCATAGACAACCGAGAGTTGAATAAACTTACCGTCAAGAATAAGTATCTGATTCCTCGGATAGATGACCTGCTCGACCAGTTGGTGGGGTCAGCGGTGTATTCAAAGTTGGACTTGAAGTCAGGATACTATCAGATGTGAATTCGAGATGAGGACATACCCAAGACAGTGTTTGGTATAAGGTATTGTCACTTTGAGTTCTCGGTGATGCCGTTCGGGTTGACGAACGCACCATCCATATTCATGAATTTGGTGAATCGAGTATTTCGGGAATACTTAGACTCTTTTGTAGTTGTCTTTATTGACGACGTTCTGGTTTACTACAAATCGGAGGGGGAGCATGAGACTGACTTGAGAGTAGTCTTGCAAGTGTTGAGTGAGAACCAACTTTATGCAAAGTTCTCGAAGTGGGAGATCTGGTTATAGAAGGTGGAACTTTGGGGCCATGTGATTAGTGGGGATGGGGTGGCGGTAGATCCAACAAAAGTGGAAGCCATCAGAGATTGGCCGATTGTGAGAACCGTGGCAAAAGTCCGAAGTTTCCTTGGACTAGCCGGGTACTATAGAAGGTTCGTGGAAACGTTTTCGGGGATAGCTCTACCTCTCACTTCACTAACTCGTATGGACAAGAAGTTTGTGTGGACTCAAGAGTGCATTCAGGCGTTTGACACCATGAAGGAAAGGCAGATGACAGCTCCAATCCTAATTCTACCGAAAGGGACTGAAGTATTTCAAATTTTCAGTGACGCATCAGGATACAGTTTGGCTTGCATATTGGTGCAACATGGCAGTATGATAGCCTTTGGGTATAGGCAGTTGAAGCCTCATGAGAGGAATTACCCTGTCAATGACTTGGAATTGGTGGCAGTAATTTTTACGTTGTGGTGGCGGCATTACGTTTATGATGCAAAGGTGGAGATCTTCACGGACCACAAAAACCTGAAGTATCTACTAGATCAGAAGGACTTAAATATGCAGCAACACAGGTGGGTCGAGTTCCTTGGAGACTACGAGGTGGCGATTCTATATACGCTAGAAAAAGCCAAAGTGAAGGTAGATGCCTTGAGTAGAAAATACTCTGGGCAAGGGAAATGGATCGAAGCTCATGATGAGCGGTTGGTACGGGATTGGGAGTCCCTTAGCATCAAGTGTGTAGCGAGAGGCGAGTCTAGCATGGCTTGTATGAACTGGATTGAGTTGCAAAATTACTTAACCGATCGGGTTCGGGAAGTGACTACTTTGGATGAAGAGTTACAGCCATTTGTGGTAGAAGCTCAAAAGGGTGAAGGTAGCGCCTGAGAAATGATTGACGGGATCCTGAGGAAGGATGGAAGGATATGTGTACCGTAGCTCGACAAGCTCCGCGAGGATTGATGTTTGAGGCTCATTTTACGAAGTCCTCCATTCACCCGGATAGTACAAAGATGTACTTGGATATGAAGAAATCCTTTTGGTGGCCTGGTCTGAAGCGGTACATAGCTTTGTATGTGAGTCGGTGCCAAACTTGTGCCTTGGTGATGGCCGAGTGTCAAAGACAGGCGGGTTCCTGAAGTCTCTTCCTATTCCCGAGTTAAAATTTGATGACATCTCTATGGACTTTGTGCATGGCTTACCTCGATCGCAGCAAGTTAATGACATGATTTGGGTGATCGTGGATTGCTTGACCAAAGTGGCTTATTTCATCCCAAATCGGAGAGAGGATAGCGTGAAAATGCTGGTAGAGTTATATGTTCGCAACATTGTGCAACTACACGGGATTCCTAAGATTATAGTAAGTGATTGCGATGCACGATTCACGTCCAAAGACTAGAGGTTGGTTCAAAAGAGTCTGGGCGTGAAGCTCAAGTTCAGTACGATGTTCCATCCCAAAACTGATGGACAAACCGAAAAAACGGATCGTATAATGAGGATATGCTTAGGATGTTTATCCTCGTATTTGGGAAAAAGTGGGAAGACCACCTCTTTATGGTGGAGTTTGCCTATAACAACAGTTACCAGGCAAGTATAAAGATGGCGTCATACGAAGCTTTGTATGGAAGGAAGTGTTGAACGCCAATGTCTTGGATCGAGGCGGGAGACACCAAGATTTTGGGAAAAGAAGTGGTGGATGATGCATGTGAGTTTGTGAGAACCATTGAAGAGCGCATGAAGGTTGCCCAGGACAAGTAAGCAAAGTATTTTAATGCTCTCCATAGGAATATGGAGTTTGCGGTTGGCGACTGGGTCTATCTAAAGATCAAGCCGTTCAAGGGCGTTTCGCGGATTCACCGACTCAAGAAGTTGAGTCCGAGGTTTTTGGGACCTTTCGAGGTTATAGAACGGGTGGGAGAAGCAGCGTACCGGTTGGTATTGTCCACAGAGCTGAGTGGAGTACACAATGTTTTCCATATCTCTGTCTTGAGGAAAGCCTTAGTAGAGGCTAGTGTTGTGATCGAATCGGCATCAGTGCCGATAGAAGAGGACTTGAGGATGCGAGTTCGTCCAGTTAGTATAGAGGATACAAAAGTTCGGTAGTTGCGGAACAAAGAAGTTAAGCTCGTGAAGGTATTTTGGGATAACTGCGGGCGTAATGAGTTCTCTTGGGAGCATGAGCAAGCAATGCACGAGGACTATCCCGAGTTTTTTATGTAATGCTGGTTTGAAACAGTAACCGATATGTACCAATAGTGTTTTGAGACGTTGCAATATTGTTTTCGGCTGGTTGCCTGATTAGAAATTGTTTGTGTAAAGTTGTTGTCACAATGTTTCTATTTGATTGCAATAATTTTTCTTGCTGTCTTCCTGTATGAAGATTTATTTCGGGGACGAAATTCTTGTAAGGGGAGAGGAGTTGTAACACCCCAGTTTAAAGACCTAGATTCGCTGGAAGCTAACGCCCAATAGTAGAGATACCGCTAGCGGTAGGTCGATGAGCTCGACATTGGAGCTAGCGCACTATCATTGGATCTAGTGCGCACAACCACTAGTCGTATGCCACTGATCGTGCACACTATTCTCCATTGTTCCAAGTTCTGCATAGGGAAATTGCATGACCATTGGGCATAGTGCGCACGACCACTGGTTGTGCTCCGCTGCTCGTGTGCATTTATCCCATTCTTTCTATAGTTTTGCCCTTATTAATCGCATGAAAATGGGATCCAGTGCGCACGACCACTGGTCGTGCGCCACTTATCGTGCGGGCAGGTGCAGTTCCATTAATTCTTTTGTGGCCATCTGATGCTTCCTTAACCTCGATCCAAGGGCCTAGGATCTTCCGCCCAAATGAATTTATTAGGGCTGAGAGTGTCTTTCCCCTAATTTTCTCATTTTTTTAGAGTGAGAGTTAGGGTGGAGAGGAAGATATGGGAGGAGGAAGGAGAGAGCTTTCATCCACCATTGACGGAGCTTCAGAGCTCAGATCGTCGTTCCGAGACCAGATCCGTGGAGAGGGCGTTGAGGCGCTCGTGTCAATCCATTCAAAGAAGGATTCCATGGCTAGGAAGAGGGGTCGTAAGGTAACGATATTTCTCTTCTCGGTTTCTAGGATGCGTGCATAACATCTCTTTCTTTCTTGCCTTTCAAGCTTTTGGGCACCAGATCTCTCAAATGAGAGGGGTTTGGGTCGCCATGGTTCACGAGGAACCACCGGGTCGATTGTGTCCGTCCCCAACATGATATTGCATTAGAGATCCGCTCCAGTAGTGGATTAGGTATTGTGGTGAAGCCGTAGTCGCGACCGTTAGTCCGACTCGGTGATGTTGTATATCAAGCCTTAAGGATTTTGTAGAAATCCCTTGCGGCATGATGTTGTTTGTGATGTATGTGTTTACTCCTTTTATCGAGTGAGTACGTGTAGCAGGAATAAGACTAGGTTAGCTCCGCATTGGCGGTAGATGGTTTCCTTGGTGCACGAGAACGTTGTCGTACGAATGATGGATTAGGGTGGGAAAGGCTATTGATTGTTATGTGCTAAGGTGCGGCTTTGTCTTTGGGGTCGGCTAGCTATCCCGTGGCGTGCAAGTAATGTTGGGAGAGTGTCTCATCGAGACTAGTCCCTTATGTGAGACTGACGAGAATGCCAAACATAGGACAAGCCTAAGCAATGAAGCCCACGAGTGGGTGGGGTGCAAGGGTTCTTAGAATCGGTTTGTGTGTGAGACGGAATCCTGACGTGAGAAGTCAGAGTTTGCAGGCAAGCCTGGGTATAAGACCCATGAGCGGGTGGGGCCTTGGCAAGATTTCTGTATGGCGGCTTGTATGCCGTTAAGGGAATTGCAGTACCCGTTTTGTTTGCGGAAATTGGAAGTACCCAGTTGTTATGTTATGATAATGTGATAGATGCATACGCGATAGGGTGCCTTTGGTGAAACCTAGGATTGCATACATGCTGCATTGTAGCCCCCTTTTTCTTACGCTCAACGTAGAAATATGTTTGTTGTATGAGACATCCAAACCTTTTTTTACTAATTTACATATTTATGTATATTGCATACGAAGTGCTGACCTGCAGGGTGATGGAGTGACCCGGGGTCCGCTAGGCACGGCTAGGAGGAGATGTGTTGGTTACACAGTTGGGGTCAGCCTTTGCTGAACCACGTTACCGCAAATTTTTACAGGGTATGGATTGCAAGCAGGAGCTAACTCACCGACCAAAAAGGATTGAGTCCAATGAAGTGTTTCAAGTTATGTAATAGCTCTATTTTGTGGAACTGTATGTTCCTCATTCGCCGTAAATCAAGAAAATCCCGACCAGGACATGGCCCGTGATACGGCTTGGGACACGCCTGTGTCTCAAATGACACACCCATATTACAGGTCGTGTGCCTCAAACGACACAGGACCAAAAACGTCCCGAGCATGACACGGCCATGTGACCTGCCCATGTCACATGCCGTGTGCTAGACACGCCCTAGGACACGCCTGTGTCCCAGGCCGTATAACTTCCTCAGCACAAAATTAGCAAACTGCCCAAGCAGAACACGGCCTCTGACCTGTGTCTCAGGCTGTGTTCCCTGTCTGGACGCTTGTCAACTGCATTTTTGTCGACCACTCGGTGAGTCGTCGAACACGTGCACGACACGGCCCTGGGACACTCCCGTGTGAGTGTCCCAGGCCTTGTGACCCTTACAAAGGCCCAAACTCGCCTCAAAATGCTGCCCGTTGCTCTTTTGAATTTCGGGGCGTTACACATCGAGCCTGTGGAAAATTATTTGTGCTGACCATGATCCACGCTCACTGCACCAAAATGTTTAAACTGAAAACTTGGTCTCTGCGAAGTTTATCCTTGGGGAAGGGCCGATCGCAGACTTACTTCTCTCGCGCAAGACAAACGACTAAGGAAAAAAAGCAGGGAACATACCCAAGGTCTCGGTGTGGAGGTCCCACCACACACCCGGAAGATCTTCATGCGCTTCCCCTCCCCAGCCAATTGCCAAGCTAAGGGTATCTAAGAAAGAGCAAGAAGACTGGTGCACAAGTAAGTTCCTTTTGAGGTACTCCCTTGGGTCTATTTATAGATTTCTGAAAACGGCCTGCAAATAGCCAACCTACACTATTCTGAGTAGCTATGTGTAGCCCAACTAGATATGTCAATAGCGTAACTCTGTTGTTCTAACTGGATATAGACAGGCCAGCATGGGTAAAATAGTAAAGATACACCACAGGAAATTGGGCAAGTGGATCTATGGAGCCTCCGCTCATCGGGGGTGGCGAGTGCTCGATGGAGCTGTCACTCGCCATCTCTGCTAGCCTTGGGTGAGTGCGGGCCCGGGCTGCCCCCACTCGCCCGCTGCATGCCGAACCGCAGGCGAGTGCGAGCTGACAGACTCCATTCGTCCACTGCTCGCAAGGCCCTTTGGGCAAGTGCGAGCCGACCTGCTCCACTCGCCCCTCAAACTATTCACCCCCATTCTGGAGAGTCGTACTGCTATACTTTGGCCGATCTTGCCCCTGTCGACCGCTACTTGCCGAATATGGGGTTGTACACACACACTTACAGATGTTGATGAAGTAAGGCTTCATATCATACTTTGTGCAACTTCTCATACTTAAAAATCTGTAAATTCTGCATTGCTTATTATTTTATGATTTATATGCTGTGGTTGGGAAACTATTCTGTCTTAGGATGGTAACCCTGTAACGTCTCTTATTTATTTACCTTTGGTTTTCTTTTGCCACTTGTTTATTTTTGCTGAGGCGTTCCTTCTTTTGAATGCCTCAGGATCAGAGCTGTAGCGGGTTGGGCAGCTAGAGTTGGTGGCCTCAGGTTTTCCATAATAGTAGCAGTGGTTCATTCCTCCCCTTCTTGTGGTAGTTTTGTTGTTTTGTTTTTATTTCAGACATACATGCCTTTTGGTGGATTCGTGTCAGGTTGTTAGCATCGACTGGATATTTTGTAAATTGTTAAGTTACTTGCTAGCTGCTAAGTAACTTTCTAGATGATTTGTTGGTTTTACTCGCCCTCTGGGATGGATTTATGGTAGGAATGCATGTTAGTTATTTTCAAGGAAAAAAAGTATCATTATGCTTATCTCATACTCATGACATCTTTTAAAATCAAATGCCATTACATTTTAATGAACGTAAAAGCTCTTTTTCTACTTATATTAAATCTAGAGGTATGCATATCATGAGTTGTCCTTTTGGAGGTCTCTGCTCATGTAGGATAATAATCAAGTAAAATAAAGAATTTTTCACAGCCTATATTTATATTTTCCATCGTGGACTAGGTGATCTACTGAGCCGAGGGATACAGTCGTCAAACTTAACCAAAAATATGTTTTCTTCAAGGTAAACTTGAGAATTTCATGATAAGTGTAGGGAGTAGGTTCTTGCCTGAGCGTCTGCAATTATCTGATAATACGTTTTGTAGCCTTAACTATTATCGTATTTTTTTAATTTATAATGTACAAATCTTGTTTTTAAGCTTTATTTATATCTTTCTTATGTTAATTTTATTGCCTCTAACTTTTTCCTCTCTTTGTGCCGCTTTTCTGAAAATTGGTCAAAATTGACCTGACACGCCCCCTGTCACGCCCTCCATGGGCATGACCTAGGGCATGTCGCCCGATCCCGATGAAGCCTGATGACAGAGACAAAGTACCAGGAAAAATGGATGTCACGCCTCCCTGACATTCCCTCCCCGGGAGTATCCCCGGGCGTGATACGGGGCGTTTCGCCCTCTGCCCGAAGACTGCCGCCACATTAAATGCTAATTTGACTCAGCACGCCAACAGTACTGTCACGCCCCCCGTCACGGGCATGACACAGGGCGTGACCCCTCCTTTTTAGATGACTGACGGATTTTAGACCAATGATTTCGACGCGATATGCGTGTCACGCCCCCCTATATGGGTGTGACCCAGAGCATGTCCATCGACGTACAGAAGCAATCATCCTTCCCTCCAGAATCCAAAGCCCGAGGTCAACCCCGTACATGTCACGCCCCCTAACACTCCCCCTAGGAGTGTCGAAGGGCGTGACCAACCCGTGAACTTTTCCTATAAATTCAGACCCCCCTTCCATTTCAGCAAGCTTGGGTTGAGGGGGGAGGTGCCGCCCCTTTGTTTCTTGGTCTTTTTCATGTTCTTCCCTCTCTCTTCCTTATTTTGTGTTTTCCCTTAACCTTAGCTTAGTGCTTAGTTTGTTTAAGATTTTATTGTAATTTATGTACTTGTTTTAGTTGATAATTATAGGGCTAGAATAGGATTTTAATTTCATACAGGTGTAATTTTTTTTCATTTCAAGTAGTGTAGCTCTATTTCATTATTAATAAAACTGCACGTTTCTTACTTGTGTTCTTATTATGCTTTACTACTCGTCCCCCCTCCTCCACTCCATTATGATTAACTAATCCTTCTTGTACTCGATCTTGATGATCCGAGGTTCGAGCAATTAAGTTATGATGTTTTAATTTATCTTTTCTTTTAAGGTTTTAGGGCTTGAATTACTCTTGATTTTTCATGGGATGGAGGTATATTATCGATATATACACTCCAACTTTTCTTTCATTCTGGGCTAGCCGAGAGGCCGATAGAATGAAGTGAGCATTCAAGAGTAAAGGGAGTTGTACGCACCCCTCGAGAGAGGCAGGCGTACAAATCTCCCGGATTGGAGTAAAATCCAATAGTGGGGTTCACCGCGTAAAGCGAGCTTTAGGCCTCCGATTTAGACGAGAGTCAGTCGGACCTTCCTAAACTCAGTTGGGCACGACTTCGATAGAAGCATGTTAAAGCTTTAGGAACGTCCACGGTCAAGGACCTTTACCCTATTATGTTTAGGTTTTTATCGCATTTCTTAGTCGACTTTAACCGAGGTGATTCTTGATCGAGTGCATTTCCATTTCATATTTTAATCCCTTCATTGTAATCGCTTCTTGTAGGCCTTTAATTAACTGCAGTAGTTTTCTTTCTAGCATAGTTTTATTTACTTAATTGCAATTAGTTTCTCAAACCCTAGTTTTTCCATCGATAAAATAATAGCCTTCGTGTGAGTAAGTGTACTCCACAGTTAACGAATTTCAATACAACACTTGTGTCCCCTAGCTAAAGTTCGATAGGTATACTTGCCTCAGTGGATTGCTAGTTCGGTTGCTTTTATTTTCTTCGAAGCTTAGCGACCATCAAGTTTTTGGCACCATTGCCGGAGAGCAACTTTCGTTGATATATTGAAAACACGAACCTATTAATTTTATCTCTTCTCTTTCTCATCCTCTTTCTTAAAATTTTTAAAATCAAATTTTTTTTTATTACTGCTCTTAATAGTAACCAACTTCACATTTTTTCTACGCCACCTAATTCTCTCGGAAAGGGAAAAGTGGCTTTAAGTGTCGTTATCTTGTATAGTACCTTGCGAACCTTTCATCGGGTAGTCCTTGGGAAGTTTGGGAGTTAAAATCTAATAAAAAAATCTATTTCAAAAAAATTAATCTTGCTTTTCTATCTAGCTTTGTTTTTTTTATTTCTCTTCTTTTCTCTTCTCTTCTTTTAGTGCATGACCTGAGGGAATCCGTTGGCTATTTTGGACTTGGACGACGAAATTGAGCGTACTCTTCGGAGAAGATCGCGATTTCAAGGTCCTACTTCACAAATACCGGTTGAGGATTCCGAGTCATTGTCTACTTTAAGAATGGCAGAGCCCCTAGTGGAGGAAGCCGTGCAAAGACCTATGTCTTATTATGCACGACCGAATCTAGAGGGAACAAAATCTAGCATCATTCACCATGCTATAGCAAATAATAACTCTAATTAAAGCCTAGCATAATTCAAATGGTGCAGCAGTATGTGCAATTTGACGGACTTCAAGATGAAGATCTGAACGCACATATAGCAAGATTTCTTGAAATTTGTGACACCTTTAAGATAAATGGTGTCACAAATGATGCAATCAGGCTAAGACTCTTTCCCTTCTCTTTAAGAACTTAAGCTAAGCAGTGGCTGAACACTCTACCTAAGGATAACATAACCACCTGGAATCAATTAACCGAAATTTTTTTGGCGAAGTATTTTCCACCAGCTAAAACTGCAAAACTTAGGAACGACATCTCAGCCTTTGGACAAATAGACTCCGAAACCTTATATGAAACTTGGGAAAAATTTAAAGAATTATTAAGATGATGCCCACATCACGCGCTGCCTGTATGGTTTCAAGTGCATACGTTCTATAACGGGCTAAATCAAAGCAAAAATCAAAGGATAGACGCAGCTTCTGGTGGTACTTTAAATCATAAGACCCTAAAAGCAGCTCTTGAGCTTTTTGAGGACATGGCCATGAACACTTATCAGTGGAATGTGCCTTGATCCCGCCCAAACAAACCTGCAGGTATCTTTGAAGTGGACAACATCTCCCAGCTCGCTCTACAAGTTGAAATATTAAGCAAAAAGATAACGGAGATGATTGCTGCCTCCGCCCCTCAGGTATGGGAATCTACAACTCCTGCTCCATAACAAATAGATTTTGTTAACAATATGGATTGGAATTCTTTTAATAATTTTTCTGCTATGAATTTTCATCCTCCAGGTTTTAATTCTCCGAATAGTTATAATCCTGCTTTAAGAAATCACCCGAATTTTTCGTGGAGTAATCCATCGAACGCAATGCGCCCGCCACCACAAAATGATTTTTCTACACCACCATCACCACCTCTTCAAAATTATCCAAAACCTTCAACCTTGGAGGAGTTTCTTTCCAAATATATAGCCTCAAATGACGCTACGATAAGAACTTTAACTAGAAGCATAAAAAGTCTAGAAAATCAAGTAGGACAACTCGCTAAAATTATTTCTGAGTGACCCGCAGGGTCTCTTCTTTCCAATACCGAGCCCAACCCGAGAGAGCAAGCGAAAGGTATAACTCTTCGGAGTGGGAAGAAAGTTCCTGGTATGGTAAGTGAAGAGCCCGA
Source organism: Platanthera zijinensis (assembly GCA_039513925.1). Lineage (NCBI taxonomy): Eukaryota > Viridiplantae > Streptophyta > Magnoliopsida > Asparagales > Orchidaceae > Platanthera > Platanthera zijinensis. The sequence goes on from CM077078.1 coordinate 206,346,308, forward strand.
GGCAAGCTCCGCCCCCGCTTTAAAAAATCAAAGCTCCGCCCCTATTTTAAAAATTCCAACCTCTGCTGAATAAGTTATCACTCCCATTTTAGAAAACGATCTCACACCACCACCCATATTTAAAAATAATCCAAATCCGCTTTACCCTTCCGAACTTAATAAACAACATCAAGACGATAAATACTCCAGTTTCTTAGAGATGCTTAAGCAAATCCACATAAATCTGCCCTTCCATGAAGCGATTTTCTAGATGCCGAAGTACTCAAAGTACCTTAAGGACCTCCTGACCAACAAGATGAAGTTATAGAACCTTTCGCATGTTACGTTAAATGTCGAGTGCTCCGCGGTTTTAACAAACGGCTTACCAAAGAAAATTTGTGACCCGGGTAGTTTTTCTATTCCGTGTGTCTTTGGTAATCATTTTGTCAAGAACGCATTAGCCGGCTTAGGTGCGAGTGTTAACCTGATGCCCCTATAGTTATTTAAGAAGTTAGGAATTGGTAGCCTCAACCCCACACGCATGAGTATCCAGCTCGCCGACAGATCCGTTAAATACCCGTTAGGAATAGTAGAGGATGTTCTAGTAAAAGTCGACAAGTTCATCTTCCCGGTGGACTTTGTCTTTTTGGACATCGAAGAAGACGTCGAGGTTCCCATGATCCTTGGCCGACCCTTCCTTACCACCTCCCGAGCTATCATTGATGTAAGCAATGGTAAGCTCTTCCTTCGAGTAGGAGATGACGAATTCACTTTCTCTATCACACCTTCGATGAAAAACACCTTAGCAAATGATGACTCCTGATTTTTCGTAGATGTCGTGAGTGATCCTCCCTCTCTATTTTTGAAAAAGAATTTTCTGTTTTTTGTTCCTCCTCTTCTCTTCCAACTGAATCGCTACACCTAAGTGAATAAACTATAGAATCCTCTTATCCTTTATCTGATTTTGAAAACGAATTTTCCGATTTTTGTTTCTCTTCTACTCTTCCAACTGATTCGGTGCAAGAAACCGCTTTGGCCACCAGCTCCACCCCTTTTAATTTTCCGTCTAAAAAAATCTACGAAGATATAGTATTTGAAAAAGAATGAATTTCTCAAACCTCTTATGAAGAACCACCTGCCCTAGAACTTAAAGAACTTCCTGAACATCTCAAGTACGCCTTCTTCGAAAAGAACTTCAAGCTACTAGTTATAGTTTCGGCCTACCTCACGGATGTCCAAAATGAAAAACTCCTTTTAGTTTTACGTAAACATCACCGAGCTATTTCTTGGCAGATATCTGATATCAAGGGCATAAGCCCATCTTTCCGCACTAATAAAATTTTAATGGAAGATAATTCGCGTAACTCCATTCAACTTCAGTGCCATATAAACTCAAACATGAAAGAAGTAGTTAAGGGCGAGGTTAAGAAATTATTAGACGCAGAAATTATCTACCATATATCAGATAGTAAGTGGGTTAGCCCTGTTCAGGTAGTACCAAAGAAGGGAGGGATAACGGTAGTTAGTAATGAAAATAACGAATTAATCCTGACACAGATGGTGACGGGATGTCGTATGTGTACAGATTATAGGAAGCTAAATGACGCCACCGGCAAGGACCACTTTCCTTTGCCTTTTATCACCATATTTTAGAATGATTATCCGACCATACCTTTTATTGTTTTCTCGACGGCCTCTCGGGGTATTTTCAAATCCCCATCTCTCTCGAGGACCAGGAGAAAACTACGTTTACTTGTCCCTTCGGCACCTTCGCCTACCGAAGAATGCCGTTAGGATTGTGCAATGCGCCAGCTACATTCTAGTGATGTATGCTCGCTATCTTTGACAAGTACGTATAAAGCATTATGGAGGTATTTATGGATGATTTCTCCGTGTTCAGCGATTCCTTTGATAGATGTTTAGAAAAGCTCGAAAAAGTCTTTGAACGACGCGAAGAGACTAACCTTACCCTAAATCGAGAAAAATGCCATTTTTGGTGAGGGAAGGGTTAGTTTTGGGTCATAAAATTTCTGCGAGAGGTATTGAGGTAGATATTGCGAAGATAGAAGTTATCGAGAAGCTGCCGCCGCCTACGAATATAAAAGCTATAATAATTTTCTTAGGTCACGCTGGTTTCTACCGCCGCTTCATAAAGGACTTCTCCAAGATCACCAAGCCCCTCACCCATCTTCTAGAAAAAGACGCCCCATTCATTTTTGATGACTCTTGTCTTTCTGCCTTCGAATTAAAAAAAAATTAATTAACGCACTGATTATGATAGCTCCTGTGTGGGACCTTCCATTTGAGATAATGTTCGATCCGAGTAGTTTCGCGGTGGGAGCCGTATTAGGTCAACGCATATCTAAAAACTTCCACCCCATCTATTATGCTAGTAAAATGCTCACATCTGCACAGGAAAATTACACCATGACCGAGAAGGAGCTCCTAGCTGTAGTATTCGCTTTAGATAAATTCCGTCCTTATATTACACTTTCAAAAATTATTGTTTTTACGGTCCACTCGGCCCACAAATATCTTCTTGTCAAAACGGATGCCAAGCCGCGCTTGATTCGCTAGGTGTTACTCCTCCAGGAGTTTGACTTAAAGATCCGTGATAAGCGAGGAGACAAGAACTTGACCGCCGACCATCTCTCCAGATTGGACAATCCCTTTATAGAAAAATTAAATGAAAAATCTTTTAATGATTATTTTCCTGATGAGAACCTGCTTTCAATTAACACATATACTTCTCCTTGGTTCGCACGCATCGCCAACTATTAAGTGGCCCGGGTGCTCCCAAAAGAGTTCTCCTCTCAGCAAAAGAAGAAATTCTTTTCTGAGCTAAAGAACTATTTTTGGGAAGACCCGCATCTTTTCAGAATCTGTGCGGACCAAGTGATAAGGAGATGTGTTTCTTATGAAGAAGGAGTTAATATTTTAAAACACTTACATGAATGTCCGATAGGTGGGCACTATCAAGCAGCTCGCACCGCTCACAAGGTGCTTTGCGCGGGGTTTTACTCGCCTAGACTATTTAAAGATGCGCAAGCCTTTGTGAGTAGGTGTGATAGTTGCAAACGGTCGGGAAACATTTCCAATAAAAATGAAATGCCGCAAAATTATTTCCTTGAGTGCGAAATTTTCGACCTCTGGGGAATCGATTTTGTTGGCCCCCTTCATTCTAGCTTCGGAAATAAGTATATTTTAGTTGCCGTTGATTTTGTTTTACGTTGGGCCAAAGCCCAAGCTCTTCCTACGAACGACTCCCGAGTTGTAGTTACCTTTTTGAAAAAATTGATTTCTAGATTCGGTACGCCACGCGCCATCGTTAGTGATAGGGGTTCTCATTTCTACAACGCGCAATTTTCAAAAATCCTTACAAAATATGGCATTACACATAAGCTTTCAACTGTCTACCACCCCCCAAACTAAAAGACAAGTCGAAGTAGTGAATAGAGAAGTAAAAAGAATATTAGAAAAGACTGTTTCAACTTATAGGAAAGGCTGGTCAGCCAAATTAGACGATGCTCTATGGGCCTACAGAACTGCGTACAAAACCGCCCTCGGATGTACGCCGTATCGGCTGGTCTATGCAAAATCGTGCCATTTACCTGTAGAATTAGAACACCGCACTTTTTGGGCCTTAAGATTTTTAAACTTCGATCCCCACTCTGTTGGTGACCTTAGAAATTTTCAACTTAATGAACTCGACGAGTGGCGCTCTTATGCTTACGAAAATAACAAACTTTATAAAGAGCGGACGAAGAGTTTGCACGATAAGCACTTAAGGCATCCGAAAACCTTTAAGCCGGGCAACCAAGTTCTTCTATATAATTCTCGATTGCGTTTATTTCCTAGAATATTAAAATCTCGTTGGTCTTGGCCCTTTTCTGTTCTGCAAGGTTTTCCTTATGGTACTATTTTAATTTCTCACCCTGATAAGGGTAATTTCAAAGTGAATGGTCAGCCTCTTGAACTTTATTTCTCTGGTTATGATGATGTCAGTCCAAACATTATTAAGTATGTGTTGCACGAACTCTAGCTTTGAACTTTTATTTTTTATTAAAAACAATTTTATTTCTAGATAAAAATATTTTTGGACAATATTATTTTTGATGCGTAGAGCTCAATGACGCTTTAAACAAAGGGCGCTCTTGGGAGGCAACCCAAGTTATCTTTTTTTTGCTTTCTTTATTTTACAATTTTTGCCACGGACGGCTCCGACAAGCTGAAGCCTCTGCGATTGCCTGCTCCAACGTTGCTGAATCCATCATGAAGTCCAAAAAAGAAGCTTGGGGGAGCGACATCACTCAGCTTTCGCAGCAAATAAATCCAGGGAAGTACTTGTTTTTCAATTCTATCTTTCAATTCTATACTTTAATTTTCTCTCCTTCTCCAATCCTCTTCTTTTGCCATTGAGGACAATGTCCATTTTAAGCTTGTGGGAGGACTTCCTCCTTCTTTTTGCTTAGTGTAAATATTTTTTCTTTTTGGGTATATATTTTTTTTAAAAACCCAAAAAAATGAATATCTTAAAAATCCAAAAAAAAGAGAATATTTTAAAAATTTTAAAATATATATATTTGCTTTTTTTGTTCTTACTTTAATAGTTTAGACATTTTGGTATCTCAATAGTACCCCTAGTTTTTGTCTTATTTTACTCAAAATTTCCTATAACAAATTAGTTAATTATAATATTTCTAATCGTCCTTTTTAATTATGTTTCACAAGTAAAATGTTGGTCATGCTGTGTTTCTAATTCACGGTAGCATGTTAAGGTGAAATATTTTTCTAAAACTCGCATTTCTTTTATGGTTTTTCGTACTTTATTTCCTTTACTTTCTCAAAAATTCATCATCCACTATTTTCCTTTTCATTTTTTGATAATTTTTGTAACGTCAACTTTTCAATAACGTAGTAGATGTGAACGATCCAAGTCACTTATTATTTCTAATTTCAAGATAATTTCATAAATCTTCTATTATTATCTAGGACTTGTTTTTTTTGAAAATTTTCAAATATTTATTTTAAATAAATTTAAAAGCGTTAAAATGATTTAGGCTATTTTTTGTTTTCGTTTGAGCTTTCCTGCCAACCTAAAAACGTTTACCACTAGTTTGCCGCTTTTGAGCCCTTTTTTTCCGATTTCATTTTATAGCTCCTCTTTTCATTTCACTTTTACCAAAGCCAAAATTTTGAACCTATCTAATCACACTAGCCTTTTTGAGTTTCATAAAAAAATTTTCCATGATTATGATAGGATATTTTGTGATATTTTTGGGAAACGTTTTTGAAAAAAGTAGTGCCCAGAAGAGATGTTTGTTTTTGTTTGGCCATTTTAAAATGAAAATAAAAATATTTATGGTCTTTGTTTGGAAAAAAGAAAAAAAATGGAGAAAAGAAGAAAAAAAAATATTTTTATTTTAAATGAAATTTTTTGAAACGCTTTATTTTGGTTTAGTGTAATTATAAGCCTTCACGTTTATCTTTGAATTCCACTCCTAATAATATTCCTAAACCAAACGTTTCTGTCCTATTTAAGTCCTTTGGATTCACGCATTTTGAATTTAATTTAATAACTAAGAAAAGAAGAAAAGTAAATCAATTTTAGTTTTGGATTTAAACTTAGATTTTTGTTATTGAATTTATATAATTTTAATGCATTGCTTGGATCTAGTAACAACTCAATGAGTTTTTTCATTTTCGTTGCTTTTCTTAAATCTATTTAAAGAATTTTGTTAAAATTTTGGATGATTTATTTTTGTTCGTAAAGTTTATAAAAGTTAAACCGTACATAAATAATTATTTTAGATTTACGTTTCGCCTTTTCTCTATTTAGAATTTCGCATGGTATTTGTGTTAGAATAATTAGAACTTTCTGATTAGTCCTATTTTATGTTTATCTAGTTTTTATATTTTTGCTTGGGGACAAACAAAGCTTAAGCTTGGGAGAATTTGTTAATACGTTTTGTAGTCTTAACTATTATCGTATTTTTCTAGTTTATAATGTACAAATATTATTTTTAAGCTTTATTTTTATCTTTCTTATGTTAATTTTATTTCCCCTAACTTTTTCCTCTCTTCGTGCAGCTTTTCTAAAAATTAGTCAAAATTGACCTGACACGCCCCCCTGTCATGCCCTCCCCAGCGTGACCTAGGGCGTCTCGCCCGATCCAGATGAAGCCTGAGGACAAAGACAAAATAACAGGAAATACGGCTATCATGCCCCCTTGACATGCCCTCCCAAGGCGTGTCCTCGGGCGTGACACAGGGTGTGTCGCCCTCTGCCCGAAGCCTGTCACCGCATTAAATGCTAATTCGACTCAGCACGCTAATTGTATTGTCATCCCCCCGTCATGGGCATGACACAGGGCGTGAGCCCTCCTTTTCCGATGACTTACGGATTTCTGACCAATGATTTTGACAGGACGTTCGTGTCACGCCCCCCTACACGGGCATGACCCAGGGCATGTCCATCGACGTATAGAAGCAATCATTCTTCCCGCCAGAATCTAGAGCCTGAGGTCAACCCCATACCTATCACGCCCCCTGACATGCCCCCCTAGGGCATGTCGAAGGGCGTGACCAACCCGTGAACTTTTCCTATAAATTAAGACCCCTCCCTTCCATTTCAGCAAGCTTGGGTTGAGGGGGGAGGTGCTGCCCCTTTGTTTCTTGGTTTTTTAATGTTCTTCCCTCTCTCTCTTCCTTATTTTGTGTTTTCCCTTAACCCTAGCTTAGTTCTTATTTTGTTTAAGCTTTTTTTGTAATTTATGCACTTGTTTTAGTTGATAATTGTAGGGCTAGAATAGGATTTTAATTTCGTGCAAGTGTAATTTTTTCATTTCAAGTAGTGTAGCTCTCTTTCATTATTAATAAAAGTGCTCTTTTCTTACTTGTGTTCTTATTATGCTTTACTACTCATCCCCCCTCCTCCACTCCATTATGATTAAAATCCTCCTTATACTCGATCTTGATGATCCGAGGTTCGAGTGATTAAGTTATGATATTTTAATTTACATTTTCTTTTTAGGTTTTAGGCCTTGAATTACTGTTGATTTTTCAAGGGCCGATAGAATGAAGTGAGCATTCAAGAATAAAGGGAGTAGTATGCACCACTCGTGAGAGGCAGAAGTCCAAATATCCAGGATTGGAGTAAAATCCAATAGTGGGGTTCACCTCATAAAGCGATCTTTAAGCCTCTGATTTAGACGAGAGTCGATCGGACCTTCCTAAACTCAGTTGGGCACGACTTCGAGAGAAGCATGTTCAAGCTTTAGGAACCTCCACGGTCAAGGACCTTTACCCTTTTAAGTTTAGGTTTCTATCGCATTTATTATTCGACTTTAGCCGAGGTGATTCTTGATCGAGTGCATTTCCATTTCATATTTTCAGCCCTTCGTTCTAATCACTTCTTATAGGCCTTTAATTAACTGCAGTAGTTCTCTTTCTAGAATAGTTTTATTTCCTTAATTGCAATTAGTTTCTCAAACCCTAGTTTTTCCATCGATAAAATAATAGCCTTCGTGTGAGTAAGTGTACTCAAAAGTTCCCGAATTTCAATACGACACTTGTGTCCCCTAGCTACAGTTCGATAGGTATACTTGACTCATTGGATTGCTTGTTCGGTTACTTTTATTTTCTTCGAAGCTTAGCGACTATCATTATCCACTACACGGCGTGGCTTCACAATGCATGTTTTCTCTTACTCTGATATATCATTTAAATGCGAAGAAAATGCGGGCCGTGATAGTTAATATCACAGGTGTATTTTTAGTGGTCTTTTTTTCCTTTTATACGCACACTGATGTGTCATCAATACATCTTGGCTGAAGCATGACCACTACACTCATAAGCATGATAAGAAGTATACATGGCATATTATGTAGTATGGGATGCATAATTTGTGTTTGTGTATGGATCCTCATAGGAATCAAGCATGTGAGTGTTATGTAGTATGGGATGCATACCAATCATTACATGAATGCACATTTGATTTTAACTTTTTGTTACATGCGATATTATGTTGTATGAGATGCATAATATTTCATGTGTATGCCGTTCATAACATGCATTAAGGGATTTATTAGAATGCATAACACAACATGCATAACCAAACATAGCATTAGAACACATGCCAAGATAAGATTTACATGATGACATATGTACACACATGGATTTAAACCAAAAAGAATAAGAATTAATGCATGCATAGTTTATACACATTAGTATATAGGATGACGGCATATCATCCTATGTTTAACAATAACATCATTTATGAAAATCCCAGAGCAAGTTAGCAGCGTGAGCAAGTATCTATACATGTGTTGTTTGAACTAAGTTGTTTAGTTCTAGCGTTAAGTAAGGTTTTGATTAGTTGTTCATTGTGTTATTAGGATGCGCCCAAAGCATGTTGCGATGAGGTAAACTCCCCAGTCTTAGGGCGAGTCGTCAGGTGTGCAGAGTGAGACTGTGATTGAAGGGCTACGACTGAGCAATGAGGCCCTATCTAGGTAGATGGTTGAGATGCAATTGCAAATTCATGCATTGTTGACTGTCTTTCAAAATAGTAGCCTAGAGTGCAGGACCCTACTATGGGTCAAGCCGTTCAAATTCCTCCTACTACGTTTGTGCCTCTAGTTATGTTGCAACCATAGTTGAATTTCATTTCATACATTCAGCAACTAGGACCTCCTACCAATGACGGTAGACCTGACATCATGGATTTAGATGACTGGATCATCACTCTAGAGGAAATGTTCTGGTATTCAGGAATATCTGCTGACCAAAGAGTGATGGTCATCGTGTACCAGATTTATGGTCTTGCGAAGAGAAGGTGGTTAAGGGAAAAAGAGAACATTACAGATGGATGCTCGTGGGAATCTTTCAACGATTTGTTGCTGAGGAATTTTCTGCCATCGGTCGAGCAAGATCGTTTGATGAACAAATTTCTGCATCTGAAGCAAAGAAAACTCTCAGTAAGTGTGTACGAGGTAGAGTTCAGCAAGTTGAGCAGGTTTGCCCCGGATTTGGTAGCCTCTAAAGCGAACAAAGTAATGCGCTTTTTGGGTGGTCTTAGGAGCGACATCTAGCAATTGGCTAGTGCATATAGAACTGGGAATTATGCTGAGGAAGTAAAAGCTGCTCTAAAATACGAAGCGATCGATAATGCCAAGAATCAAGGTATGCAAATGAGGAAGTATAAGAGAAAGTCTGACGATAGTAAAAGCTCTTGAGATTCTAGACCTGCTTCGAAGAAAGGAAGCAAGGAGGCGTGTAGTTTCTGTGTCCGGCTAAGAAATCCATTCGAAAAGTGTTTCAATAGGTTGGGAGTTCAGAAGCAGCAATAGGTGCTTTCAATTCAGAGCGCACCCAAAGGAGATCTAGTATGTGCTTTATGTAAGCAGAAGGGACATGATGTTGCCCGTTGTTGGAGTAAAGATAAGGTATGCTTCCACTGTGGACAAAAAGGGCATTTGAAGTCTAAATGCCTGCGGTCTCAGCCCCCGTGCAACCAGTCCCACTTCAAGCCTTGCCGCTGCTGCAAAATTTTTATTAAGGGAAGGGCAAGCTGGATGTGATGACATTGGAAGAAGCGTAGACATCCACCCAAGTGATCTCAGGTTAGATTCTGATCTAGTCCTTAGCTCGTAGCTTTTGTTTTAATGTTGGTCGATTAGTTACGTATGCGATTTTATAGGGAAGTTTAAGGTAAAGAATCATTGGGCGCGCGTTCTTTTTTGATTCTACTGTTACCCACTCGTTCGTGGCTAGGACATTCGTGGAACGTAAACGTTTGACTCTTGATCAAGTTGGCAACCCATTTCGCATTAAGTTTCCCTCTGGTGACTCGGTGGTGTCGGACCAGGGTATCCATAGTTATCCTATTCTCTTAGGCGATTTTCAAGCTTTTGCTGATCTAAAGCTGCTGGACCTGGAGGACTTTGATGTGATTCTTAGCATGGACTTAATGTCTATATATGATGCAGTTATCCAATGCAAGGTTAAGCATTTGCACTTCAAGAAAGACAACAGCCACCCCAGGAGTGTGTATGGCCTTCCGCGCTAGGATTCAGCAATTATTTCTTCGATATGTGCTCGTAAGCTTTTATATTCCGGTTGTTATGCTCATTTGGTTTCTATTTTGGAAGCCGTTAGTAGTTTGTCATGTGTCAAGGATATTCTTGTGGTACAAGAGTTACCTAATATTTTCCTAGATAGTCTTCGTAGTCTTCTGTCTGAGAGAGATGTGGAGTTTGTTATAGATCTGGAGCCGAGTATGTTGAATCCCGAGTTTGGATTTGGGCTAGGTTCACTAATCTAGGCTAAGTCAGACCCACATTGTATAGACAGGGTCTAGTCTAGTGTCTTAGGAGTCAGTTAGGTCAACAACTCAGTGAGACAAGACCAAGACATCAGAGACTTAGAAGACATCAGAGACTGAACAAGGCAGAAAATTCATTCGACGATCTCTAAAGAGAGCTCGAAGATCTTCGTTCCTCGTTCGACGATCTCAAAGTTAAATCACTAAATGTTGAGATTGACAATCGCTGAACTTAGTTTGACGATCTCTGATCTACTTTCAGGATAGAGATCGACGATAAACCATCTTAGTTCGACGACCTTGAAGCCCAGTTTGGAAGGCAGATTTTCAGGTCAACGATCACAGGGCTCAGCTCGACGATAGAGGATTTTTGAGTTCGACGATCTCAGGACCAGATCGACGATTACTGCCAGATCAATATTTTATTCCTTGTAGTTATTGTTTTCCTTATTGACTGATTATTATATTGCTTATAAGACTCTGAGTGATTAATGCATATATTCTCTGAATATAGTCATTCCTTGACAAGCATTAATTACTGGTATTCACAGAGTTATTATACAGCCATTCTCAGGACAGTTAGGGAAATGAGTTAATTCTCTTATAGCCGTTGCACGAGTTCCCGTGATTCCTGCAGTCAGTAATTGTGTGAAATTTCAAATCCAGTTTAGAATTATTCAAAGAAATATACTCAGAGAATAAAGGGGATAGAGAATTATTATGCAGAAGACATAGACATAGACATAGACATAGACAGATTTTGTTAGATAACACAAGACAACAAAAGAAGAAGAAGAAGAGCTTTCAGTTTTTCATACAAGTGTTCATCCAGGAAGCCTGTAGAGACATTCATCTTCAATTAGTCTCAACTTTCTGGAATTTAAGACCTACACCATGTACAAGGCTTTGGATTCCTTAACCAATCATGATCATCAAGACAAGCCTTGACTCCATCAGGATCACTCTCAAGTCTTCTCTCATTTTCTTGAGAAAAGAGAATATAAATCAACTCTTTCTTCCCCCCTCTGTGTACAAGTTTCTTACTCCTTTCAAAAGTAATTCCTTGTTGTGAGGTCTCCTGATCAAAAGACTTCAAGTGGTTTTTCGACACCTAATCAAAATCCAGAAGGGTTGCAATATCTAAGGACAACCTTATAAGAGGATTGCCTTCTTACCCCTATAAGAAGGAAAGCCTGTGCAGGGCTTTTAAACAAGGCAAGAAAACTAAAAATAGTTTCAAATCCATTAATAAGAGTGACTCACCTAGGATTTTGTATTTGCTTCACATTGATCTCTTTGGACCCATTGCTGTACAAAGCCTAGGAGGGAAGTTTTTTACCTTGGTTATTGTAGATGACTTCCCCAGGTTCACCTGGGTGTTCTTCTTAAAAAACAAGTCAGATAACTTTAAGTTTCTTAAAAATTCTCTCATGTGCATACAGAGTGAGTTCTCTACTCAAGTTGTATTCATCAGAAGTGATCATGAATGAGTCTATTCTTATGCAAGTGTTCTGTGAGAAGGAAGGTAGCAGGAAATGTTTTTCTGCACCTAAAACTCCTCAACAAAATGGGGTAGCTGAAGGAAAAATAGAACCCTGATTGAAGCTGCAGGTACATTACTTGCTGATGCATACTTGCCTCTTTCCTTTTGGGCAAAGGCAGTGAGCACAGCTAACCATGTCCTGAATAGAAGTTTAAGACATAAGCTTAAGGCTAAGACCCCCTATGAGCTACTCAAAGGGAAGAAACCTATAGTAGACTATTTTAGAGTATTTGGTTGTGTTTGTTACATACATATTAACAATAGAAAATACACTAGAAAGTTTGAAGCCAAATCTGAAATGGTAATTTTTCTAGGATATTCACAAGTAAGCAAGGCTTATAGGGTCTATATTAAATCTACCTTGAAAATTGAAGAGTCTGTACAAGTATCCTTTGATGAAACTAACATGTTTTATTAAGAGAAGAATACTTCTACCAGTCAGACTTTGCAGGTACCTACTTTGTGTAAGAATTTAGAAGCTATGGCCCTCACCCCTGAGGCTGTTACAGCAACATCTCCACAATTAGTTGAAGACAGTGATGAGGAAATCATTGAGCCCACTGATATTGTTCCAGCAGCTGAAATAATTCCACAAGAGGAATTACCCCCACCAGCTGTTGAACAACCAACTCCTCCTACTGATTTAGTCACACTTAGAGATCATCCTGTATCTCAAGTGATTGGAGACATATCCGCAAGTGTGCAGACGAGACATCAACTCCCCTAGAACTTGATGCATGCCTGCTTCATCTCTCAAGTTGAACCTCATTCCATTCAAGATGCTGAGCAAGATCCCCACTAGATCCTTGCAATGGAATAGGAGCTAAACCAATTTGAGAGATGTAGAGTTTGGGAATTGGTCCCAAGACCAAAGTGTTAACCCAGAATCCGCGACTAGTTCTCCAGGTTTTCAGGTCCGGGCGGCTTATTCTTTCTAGCCACCATTCTTAGCAAACTGGCTTGTTGACAGATGTGTCGGGCGGCCTCTCCGTCAGGCCGCCGCCAGTTCCGGTCCAGCCATCATCTAAGGGTCGGCCTGTCCTTATCCAAGCCGCACGACCTATATCCCAGGTCGCCGTCAGAGGGGGTTCAGATCTACCTGTCCAGAGGCCAGCACTCTCAACTCGCCAGAGGAAGCCCGCCAGGCCGCGCGGCCTTTCCTCTGCCCTCTTCTCTTTCTTGGTTGTTTCCCATCACTACTGCCCGGTTCTCCTATACCCCGGGCAGCCGGTAATTTTAGCCCTGCCCGTTTGGGCAGGCCCCCGAGCCTATAAATAGGCGTGAACAGTACCTTTCAGGGGACAGAGTTCGAATCACCAAGCTTGCCGCCTGTGGCAGCGGATTCGAAATCCTTCTCCGGCGGGTATCCTGTCCGCGCGGTCTCCGTAGGCTAACCGATGTAACCGTTTTCCCGTTCATAAAAGGAAAGTCCGCCGCAGGAGAGGCATTTAAGCTGCGACGGGCGAACTCTGGTGTTGCTGCTGATAGCGGTCCTTTCCCTCTTTTCTCTATCTGGCCTTATCCGCCATTCCTAGTCGCTAGTAACCGACTGGCCGACAGTTTTCTCCATTCCTTCCCCAGTGCTCGAACCGTTAGCTGGTGGTGCCCGATTCCCTTTTGCATTTCGTGCATCAATAGTTAACACGCGACCTTGAGATCTCGGTTGGCCGGTGAAAATCTGCGGCTAGATATTGTCAGACCGCTCGACCGCTAGAGCTTAGCGGCTAGTCGAGCAAGTAGCGGCAAGGGCGGTTAACCTGTTCAGTAACCGCTTTCCATTCTGTCCGCTCGGTCAAACTGCAGCTGTTCGGCGGTCTCTAGATACGTGTTGATTGTTATATCACGAGGAATGACAGTAATTTCTTATCATCTACTTGGGATCTCTTAGAGAGGGAAGAGGAAGTTTCTTTTCCGTTCATTGATCGAATTCGCTGGGATACCGTTGCTGATGATTTCAGAGAGCCTCGCTTGTCACGCTATTCTGGGATTAGTGATCCAATTTCACATCTACAAGCATTTGAAGCGGCTGTTTCTTTAAATGTCGTGTCGGATGGAATCAAGTGTAAGCTTTTTCTAATGACCTTCGGCGGTCTTGCTCAGGAATGGTTTCATGGTTTACCTTCTCGGTCTATCACTTGCTTTGGGGATTTTCAAAAACAGTTCCTTTTGAGATTTGATACCTTTAGGAAGCGGAAGAGAAACCCAGTAGCTCTTTTCCAAATCAAGCAGGAAGTTGATGAGCCTACTGCTCATATCGTTGATCGGTTTCAAAAGGAAACACTCGATATCGTTAACATTCATCCAGACTTTTACAAATATGCCTTGATAAGTGGACTTCGAGAAGGTCCTCTAAAATTTAAAGTTAGCAAAAAAGAGCCAAAGACTTATGGGGATCTTATTAAAATAGCTAATCGATTCATAATGGGTGAAGCAGCAAACGCCAACTATATATCTTTCTTGAATCAGATGGCTAGGGAACATCAAAAAAAATTTTGTCATCAACCCGGTTCTTCCCAAAATGCTTCGGAACCTCAACAACAGGATAAATCATCAGAGTTTGTGGAAGCTTGCCCTATCATGTCTTTTGATCCTAAAACACTCAAGTATGAAAGGTACTCAGACATGTATGTCAAGTTAAAAATTTCTATGGAAGATCTCTTGCCGGTTCTTGCTAGTATGAAAGAATTTAAAAAGCCTCGACGTATGAAATCAAAGATTGAACATCGACATGAAGAACTTTTTTGTAAATATCATAAGGATATTGGTCACAACACAGAAGATTGTCGGGCTCTTCGGAAACTAGCAGATATATTCGCAAAGGCAGGGAAATTACAAGACTATGTTGTCCTATGATCCTCCAACACATTTTCCACTGATAAAGCCGATGTTGCAAATGAAGATTCTGTTGTTAGATAGTGGAAGTGTTTGAAGCGATAATATCTTGTTTTTCTTTTGTTTATATATTTTGTGTATCTCCCATGTGTTCAGAGTTTCTTGTATTTGTTTCTTTTCTTTTGATAATGATAGTTGTAATAGATATAGCAGCAAATCAGTCCTCACGAGCATCCAGCTTCACAAATATATCTCAACAATCGTCGAAAATTGGGTTTAATCAGGCTTCAAGCCCATATCCTTTTACTAAGCTTTCCACTAGAAATAAGCACTCATATGCCCTCTGAATTCTACTTCTTAGCTTTGCATTTAACATTGACATACGTATGTGGACATTTACTTATAACAAAAATAATATTACCTTTTTGGCCCTCCACATCCCGCACGACATCAGTCGCAGATGTGTAGTGGCAATCCCGCTCGACATCAGTCGCCGATATAAACCCCGCTCGACATCAGTCGTCGATGTGAACCTCGCTAGGATCATTCGCAGATGAGTCGAAATGAGATCTTCTTTAGGAGAGTTGTGACTCTTGATCTAAGTTGCAAGACAGTGCAAGCAGAATTTTTGTTATCCTTTCAACCTGCAAATTACGGTGGTAGATAAATTATGGTTTTCATAGATTGTTATTGTTATGCTGATCAGTTCATAGACCTCGCAATTATTCGTTCTAGCTTATCCACCGTCTCACGGTCTTGCAGTCTAGTAAATTTACATTACACAGTGCGCAGACCGCGCGGTTACATATTCCGGTTGGTTTTATTCGGCTAATGGTATCTCTGTAAGATTATTACTAATAAACTCAGGAATTCGGCCGACTTGATTCTGTCAGATGATTCCAGTCCGCCGGCTTATGGTATTATTCTCTACCCTTGAGTCATATTGGAAGCGTGGTCTACATTAATGTTCGGACAGGCCGCCACCATCAGCTTGATTACTAAAGTTTCTTATTAGTCTATTTACTTAGCCGAGCGGCTTATTGATCGCTATATACCTTTTTGATCTCCAATTAAACTATGGCCTATCGGCAATCAACTATATTAGTCGTGCGACCTCACATTACATATAAATGATAGACGGCAACAGCAGAACTACTTTACGTTCTTGGAGAATACTTTCCTAACCGCCCGGTTAATGGCTATAAATGCGTTCAAGGGTAATCAGATTGTTATAAACTCGCAGACGACTAATATATTTGGCTACTGGTATTCTATCCAAGTTTAACCGGAACAGAACTACTTATTATTAGGCGAAGTCATCAATGAGATTTCTTAAGTTGGAAGCGAGTAAGGAAGATTAAGCCGCATTTATAAGCAAGTAAGTAAAATTGCAGTACAATGGATTTTCACAAAAGGTAAATAGTTTTCATTTTTACTGTCAAGTACAAAAGGTAGACCGCGCGGTTTACAAAAACATACCGCCGGTCTCAAAAAGATGGAAAATTATTACAAGTATTTTGTCATAGCTATCCGGCTTTAGTCTTTTAGACACAGGAGCGCCGGAGTCCGATTCACCATCGACATCGACCTCGGACGGGGTATTCGCCGCTGTCGGACGAAGACGTGTGCGAACTACCGGACTCCCCGGTCTCTGACCTAACGGCTTCAACCCGTGCGGTCTCAGATGCTTGACCGTCGGTTTCTAAAGAAGCGGTCTCGCTCCTGCTTCCTTCGCTGTACTCCTCTTCATTTTCTGCCTTGCCCTCGCCCTCGCCCTCTCCATCGACCTTCTCCTTTCACTTCAACGCTCGATAAACCGCGGCCACCCTTTTCTTCAAGGGTGGATACAAGTCGGCGTAGGTGAAGTCGGTGAATCCCGGGGCGAGGCCGTCGCGATCTCGAAGGTGTTTCAACGCTCCGTCGATTCCTTGGACTAGCTGCGGAAAGACCGCGTCCTGGAAGGCCGAGTTGGCCGGATCATACATTTTCTGCAAAGGAAGAAAAAAGGTCAGTCTGCGCGGCTTGATAAATGAAGCCGCAAAAATCAGGTAATATCTTACCGCATTCAGTTCCTTCAAGCGTGCATTTTATTTATCCTTTTCGGCGAGTTGCCTCTTCAGGACGCCTTGACTTACGACTAACCGCCTATGGGCCAGGCCCATGTAGTGGTTAGCCACGAAGCTTCTCGCGCTGACCTGCGCGGCAAAGCGCGAGAAATGCTCTTCTGGTATCTTTTTCAGCGCTTTAAGGTTGCGCCTACCATACAAAGCCGCGCCAGCCGCGGAGGCGTGGCGGCTTATCGTTTCCTTCCCCCAATTAGGGAGGGCGGTGGAAACTTGGACTGATTCGCCGTCTGCACTCCACTGCATGGTGGGGTTGCCGTGGAGATCCTTCAAGCGACTGCCCATACCATGCAGCGTGAAGTCGCTGGAGGAATCCGATGCTCCTTCCTCTTCAGCCCGCTCCGGCCTGGCCTTCTTAGCCCTTTTCTCCCGTTGTGTAAGGGTTAGGCCGATTGGAGTTAGCGGCTTGTTCAGCGGGACCGAAACGACAGCTGCAAGGCAAATTTGACAAGTCAGATGACAAGCCGCCCGGCTAGCTGAGCAGTTTGGTTGGCTGATACTTACTGTCCTCCGCGTGAACATCCTCCAAAGTTGGGAGCAGCGGGAGGTAGGGGACGATGTCTAGCCACTTGTCCTTGAAGAAGTCTAAGATATCTATCTCCAGGCCATCCAGTCCGCTGCTGCCAAAAGCGGCTTCGTCGCGAACCTGTGGAAGGACCGGCAGGAGTCCGAGTTGGCCTTCAAAGATCAGGTATCTCTCTGACCAATTCGGGATTTTGTTCTCCAGGTTGACGACCTTCATCCCCCGGCAGCCGAAGTACAGATACCCTCTGAAGATCTTTGTTCCAGAGTCCGTAATAGACCGGACGGAAAAGCATTCTCTAAACAGCTATATCGAGAAGCGAACTCTCTCCGACCTCAAGTAGGAGAAGAAGCTGTAGATAGCCGCGTTGGAATTCGGCGGCAGCTGTCCTGACACTACTCCATAGTGGTCGAAGACCGCTACGGCTTCCATCAGTACGGGGAAGCGGAAGCCACAGTTAAAGTGATCGACAGGAATGGCGATTTGGTTGGCTGCAGAGGTGTTGATTCGTTCGTAAGGAAGAGGAAGCCGAGCGAGCAGCGGGCTGTCTTTCATGTACTTCTCTACAAAGTTATCTAGCTCGGCTTGAGTAAGCCGACCTTCTTTATGGTCCGCCGAATGGAAGGAAGAAGCCGCATCGGTCCTGATGGTAGAAGTTTTCTCAAACCGCATCGACTTTTCTTTAGCTCACATCCTAATCTTTCGTGGCGAAGTCTCCGGGATCATCTCCTTTTATAGATTTTCTAAACTGCTACAGTGATGGTTGTCAAATCGCGGTTTGTTGTCTAGTCGCACGACCTAGCCTGCAAGAGAAAGTATTCAAACTGCAGAACAGTTCGTCAGTTCGCGCGGCCAAGTTCCTGTACTTAGCAAACTTCACAAAGCAAAAATATAGCATCTATGATATTCAAACCGCACAGAGCCGCAAGCAATTCGCAGTAGCATACAATCAAATATACAAAAATTGTTCACAACAATCAGACTGTCCGGCATCACGAGTTGATGCTTATTAAAAAGCCAAATAGAGTTCTCATAATTATTTCTCTCCACTTTTTAGAGCTTCTCGACCAACTCGCGCGACCTGGTCTCCGTCCTGTACCAGCTGGACATACACTTGACTAACAAGGTTGTGGATGGAGTGCAGAGTCCGATGAACCCATGAGGTATCACGCTCAACGCATGAAAATGGAACCAGCGGTAGAGCGCGATCTCCTGGGTCGCCAGCAGCAGCGACCTGCCTAACCGCCGCGACTACTGGTGAGTCCGAAGTCTCTCCAGAAGCCGGGCGGTTTGGTTGTTTCTACTGCTCAGTAGTCGTCCCAGCAGGTTGCAAACCTCTGCCGACCTCCTCTGGTTGATCCTTATCCCTTTCCTCTTCAAGTCGAGCGATGTCCGCCCTTTCCCTCTAGATCCGGCCGGCCATCAGAACTAAAGCTTGCATGTCTAGTTTCTCTTTCTTCTCCTGGTCCAGGTTGGCCAGCGCCTCCTGTGTTCTTTGCTCGGCGGCCTCCAGCGCAGTCCGCATCGTTATCTTCTCCTCCTCCCAGCTGGCCAAGACCTCCTGCATCTTTTGGTCAGCGGCCTCCAGCGCAGTCCTGCACCCTTATGTTAGCGATCTCCAACGTAATCTGCATCGTTGCTCTCGCTAAGTCCAAGTTGGTCAGTGCCTCCTGCGTCTTTTTCTCTGCGATCTCCAGCTCAGACCGCATCATTCCTCTCTCCTGCTCCAAGTCCTCCAGCACTTCTTGAGTTCTCTTTTCAGCGGCCTCCAGCATAGACCGCTGATTTTCTTCTTGAAGCCTCCACTCTTCTTCCTTGGCTTGAAGGGCCTCGGCATGCTCCCTTACTCTAGCCTACAAGGCGGCGACCTCCTCATGGAATTCGGCCGTCCTTTGGTCACGGAAACTTGGAGGTAGCGGTGGAATCAGTGGAGGTAAGAAAGACGTCAGATCGCCCGGCTTGATGGCAGTTTCATGTGCACCTGCAACGAATAAACAAGCGGTTAGATTCAGTAACATGACCGACACCTTTTAAAAGATCTCGTTAGAATGAGACCGCAGCTCGTGGTTATCTCTCCTTCAAAAGCTGCAGTATCAAGTCTAGCCGCTGGTCGCCTAAACCTTTCAGAGTCTATTCGCTTTAGCTTTTCTTTCCATAGCCACGCGGTCTCCTTAGCTTTGCTTTTCAGTTGAGCCGTGGTCAGGAAGAAGCTCGCCGGCGGATTGAAAATTTTGTCCACTCCCTTCTTCCGTGACCGCGGCTTGTAGAATTTTACAATACGCTTAACTTCTTCATGTTTACCTTGCAGGGCAGGAAATGTAGTCGCCACCTGCTTCCCGGCGATTAACTCCTTCATCTCCTTTATCTTCTCTCTGAGTTTTAATTTTTCAGCCCCTTCTGAAACTGCAGGAGTCGGTTCGCCAAGCTTCTCTCCTGTAACTTCGACATCAACGTCGGCAACCTCTTCAGAAGCCTGCGGAGTTGCCAATAACTTGTCCTACTGCTGGAATTTCTCTATCCCCTTCAGGATGTCGCTCAGAGATTCTCTAACCGCCGACGTGCTCTCTAGCTCGTTTGGCTTGGGGGATGGAGTCGACGGACTCTCAGATACTTCCTTCTCGCGTGGCTTATACTAGACACTAGCCGATCCGGTCTTCACAGAAACATTGCGGTTATCAACCCGCATCTTCCGCGCTTTCCTCTTCATCCTTTCCTCAAGGGCCTCGTCCTTTTTCTTATGTAGCTTCAAGTGGCCGACTATTGTCTCTGTCCGCTTCCCTTTCTCAGTCAAAGATCGCTCGGCCTCCAGTGGCTTCTCTGAGTCGTCCTCATCAACAACGATCAAGTCAGCTGATGTGGGCAACTCGCGCGGTTTGGAAGAGTCGACACTCTTCTCCTCCGCCCCGGCAATCTTCAAAAGGGGTTCACCTGATGGCGAGTAGGTAATGTCGAAGGATTTGGTGTTTCCGGCTTGCGGGAGAGCAGATTTGGAAATCGTTTTGACTATGGTCGCGGATTGCGAGGATTCCTCGACGGCTTCTATCGGTTTCTTTCCAGAATCAGAAGCCGCCGAGGTGATTGGCTACTCTGTTTTCTTCTCATGCTGTTGGTCAGAACTGTCCATTTTCCTGCTCCTCTTTTTGGACCCAGACGACTTCTTTTCGCGAACTAGCATCGAGGACATGACGTCCATCTTGTAGAAGTCCCTGTCAGCTTGGGGGATTCTAACCGCAAGTGGCGAATAGTGACCCGTTGCTTGACAGAAATATTGACGAAATGGCAGGGCCCTCGGCCTTTTATAGACGCAGGAGCAATAATGGCAGTCACGGTCTACGACTTAGTTCTACATTTTCGAAGTTTTTCAGAAACATAAAAATGTACAGGGATTATGTTAACCCAGAATCCACGACTAGTTCTCCAGGTTTTCAGGTCCGGGCGGCTTGTTCTTTCTAGCCACCATTCTCAGCAAACCGGCTTGTTTACAGAAGTGCCGGGCGGCCTCGTCTGTTAAGCCGCCGCCAGTTCTAGTCCATCCATCATCTAAGGGTCGGCCTGTCCTTATCCAAGCCGCGCGACCTATATCCCAGGTCGCCGTCAGAGGGGGTTCAGATCTGCCCTTCTAGAGGCCAGGACTCTCAACTCACCAGAGGAAGCCCGCCAGGCCGCGCGGTCTTTCCTCTGCCCTCTTATCTTTCTTGGTTGTTTCCCGTCACCGCTGCCCGGTTCTCCTGTACCCCGGGCAGCCGGAAATTTTAGCCCTGCCCGTTTGGGCAGGCCCCCAAGCCTATAAATAGGCGTGAACAGTACCTTTCAAGGGATAGAGTTCGAATCCCCAAGCTTGCCGCCTGTGGCAGCGGATTCGAAATCTTTCTCCGTCGGGTATCCTGTCCGCGCGGTCTCCGTAGGCTAACCGCTGTAACCGTTTTCCCGTTCATAAAAGGAAATTCCACCGCAGGAGAGGCATTTAAGCCGCGGCGGGCAAACTCTGGTGTTGTCGCTGATAGCGGTCCTTTCTCTCTTTTCTCTATCCGGTCTTATCCGCCATTCCTAGTCGCTAGTAACCGACTGGCTGACAGTTTTCTCCATTCCTTCCCCAGTGCTCGAACCGTTAGCTGGTGGTGCCCGATTCCCTTTCGCATTTCATGCATCAACACAAAGAACTGCCCAGTAATTGGAATAAAATGGGGGTTCAAAAACAAGATGGATGCACAAGGAGCAATTATTAGGAACAAGGCTAGGCTTGTTGCTCAAGGGTATTGGTAGGAAGAAGGCATTGATTATGATCAAACATTTGCACCAGTGGCAAAGTTAGAGGCAATCAGAATTTTCTTGGCATATGCTGCTTCTCAAAAATTCAAAGTCTATCAAATGGATGTAAAGAGTGCTTTTCTAAATGGAGAACTCAAAGAAGAGGTGTATGTTGATCAACCACCAGGTTTTATCTCACTAACTTAACCTTCTTTTGTTTATAGGTTGCATAAAGCTCTCTATGGCCTCAAGCAAGCTCCAAGAACTTGATATGAGACCCTAGCTAACTTCTTGTTAGAACATAGATTCTCTAGAGGCATAGTAGATAGGACTTTATTTATAAAACATCATCATGTCAAAATATTGTTAGTACAAATATATGTAGATGATATAATATTTGGCTCTACTGATGCCAAACTATGCAAGAGGATTTCCAACCTTATGCATTCAAAGTTTAAGATGAGTAGTATGGGTGAGCTCTCCTACTTCCTTGGTCGCCAAGTCAAGCAGGCTCCTGGTTGCATTTTCCTATCCCAATCTAAGTATGCTAATGAGCTGATCAAAAGGTTTGGGATGGCCTGTGCCTCAGCTAAGAAAACACCCAAGGCTACCAATGCTGTGATTGTCTCTGATGAGCATGGGAACCTGTTGATTAGAAATTATATAGGGCCATTTTTGTGTCCCTGTTATATCTCACAGCAAGTAGGCCAGATATAATGTTTGCCACAAGTCTTTGTGCTAGGTTCTAGGTGAACCCTAAAGAATCCCACCTTATTTTACTTAAAAGGATTTAGAGATATATAAAGAGTTGCCCAAATTTAGGACTCTGGTATCCTGCTGAGTCAGAATTTGGGTTGACTGGATACTCAGATGCTGACTTTGTTGGATATAGAGTTGATAGGAAAAGTACCTATGGAACATGTCAGTTCCTGGGTGCTAGGCTTGTCTCTTTGTTTTGTAAAAAGAAGACATTTGTGTCTATATTAACAGCAGAAGCTGAATACATAACAGCTGGCAGTTGCTGTTTTCAGATGTTATGGATACAAAATCAGCTACTAGACTATGGATACAACTTAAATAACTCAACTACATTTTGTGATTGTACTAGTGCTATTTCTATAGCACAGAATCCAGTCCATCATTCTAGGACTAAGCATGTAGATGTAAGACATCATTTCATTAAGGAGTGTGTAGACAAAAAGAAAATTAATCTCACCTTCATCCCTACTGATTTGCAAAGGGCAGATATTTTCACCAAACCCTTGGATAAAAAGAAACATCTATTCTTCATGAATCAACCAGATATGATTAATGGAGATGAGATTATTTAACTTTCTGTCTGAGCTCGACGATTTGTTGACAGATCGTCGAATGGAGATTGATGATCTGTTAGCATCTTGTGAAGTCGATCGTCAAACGGAGATCGACGATCACTTCTTAGTGAAATAATTGTCGCCGAACGGAGATCGACGATTTTTGGTTCAGAGAATTTATCATCGATTTGAGATTGACAATTTATTCCTTCTCTTCGATCTGAGGTTACCGAACTCATTTTATATTAAAATATTTCGCCAACCTCGGTTTGAAGTTGTTTTAGTAGTTAATTCGCTTGACTAATCCCGTCTCTTCGTTTTCATAAACCTTATAATCTATGGTTTAGACGGAAATAGTCCCGCGCTTTCCATTTCCCTTCTGCACTTGATCTTTGTTTTTCTCTACAGGAACTCTCAAATGGCACTTACAACGACTATTTTGTTAAGCATCAAATTTGATTATGGTTTTGATATTGATCTGGAATCATTCAAGCACAATGATCAGATTTTTCAGGACGTGTTGAAACGGTTTGATGCGCCAAAGTTACAGAAGTTGATGACGACAAGGATGAAGTTGTCAGTGACAGAAATCAAGGAATGGGCTTATACTTCATCATCAGACGAACAGTTGTTGGTAGGAACTATTTCTGGATAGGCAGTAAGTCTAACCCCTGTCGTTCTTACTGAAATTTTAGCTTTGTTAATGGAGAAGATGATATTGATTTGGATAAAGAAGAATTTGCTGTCATGCTTGCCAGAATGGGTCATGCTGATGCAAACCATAGCAAGCTTCTGAAAAAGAACTTATCCCCTCAATACAAGTTCTTAGCAGATATTGTGGGTAAAGTGCTACTCGGGAAGCACACTTCCCATGATAACATATCCAGGCACAATTTTTTTTGATGAGTGCCTTGGTTAATCAGAAGGCAGTAAATTGGGCTGAAACCTTGTTTGAGTTGATTAGGAAGAAGACAAATAAGAGAGAGGTCTCTCTTGGAAGGATTCTAGGGATTTTTCTCACTTAAAAATGCCCTGAGCTGTTGACATCCCAAAACCCCTTCATCAATGCTTCCAAGAGGTTGACCCCAGTTCTCTTTGGAAAGTGGGAGAGGACTATCTGATGTAGGCCACTATCCGCCAACGAGACTACTAAAGCGTTCTAACGCGCGTGACGTCTAACACCCACGACGACAACCACACAAAAACTAAAACGCAGCGCACTATTATGCAAACAAACAAGTAACCAACACGGTAGCCACACCGTCGGAAAGATCGGACAAGCGGCTAAAGGCCGTTATCCTTTCTAGCAAAAGGGACCCACCCGATCCGGACGAGCGATGTTGTACCAAAGAAGATCTACCCGAAAACACGATCGAGAAACTGTAGATCTCCCCCAACAAAAAGAAGCGGGGTTCGCCAAACCCTTTTCGGAAATAAAGCGTAGTGATGTTGCAACACTTGAAGCAAAACCCACGAAAAATAACGATTCGCAAGCAATGCTAAAATCTTTCCAGCCGCTAGAAAAATCAAGAGGGAATCTCACAGAAGTGGAGAGAATCGTTACCCAAATCGGAATGGATGATTCCGACTGTTTTACCAAGGGATCACTCGCCCGCGGTTCTGCCGGAGTTGTGCCGGATGGAGAAAGAGATTCCGCCGTCGCCGCGTCACGCCGTCACCAAGTTCCTCGGAGCAAGGAAGACTCCACCTCCACCCAAAGGGGGTGGTCGGCCAAGATGGGTGGGAGAGGGTGGTCGGCCGATTGGGATGTGGAAGGGTAGTCGGATAAGGGGCGGCTTGTGAGGAGGGGGTAGTGTTGAGGATATAGATAGGGAGAAGAGAGAAAGGGATGAGGAAGAGGCGGCTTTTGGGAATGGAGAGAGGGGGCGGCCGAAGTAGTGAGGGGGAAGAGGGAGAGAGTAGGGGGCGGCTAAGAGGAGGAGAAAAAGAGAAATAGGGTTAGGGTTTTCAAAATTCTTCTTCAATACTTCAAAAGGAAACATCCTATGCCTATATATAGGCTTACAACCAACATCCGGCTATTAGCAGCCCAAAATGAAAAATAAAGCTAATAGTATTTGTTTTGTTTTAAACTTAAAGAGACTAATAAAATGCCTAAACAAGTGGCACAATAAATACGATAAATAAAATGACATAAATAAAAGGATTAGACGGGCTTGAGCCGAGGGAGGAGATCATAACGTCGCCCCGAGTGGGCACCATGGAGACGAGAGTCCTTTGTTGGAGACGAGGAAGGGTCTTCAGCAAGCCGTGGTTCGTCGTCTCCACCAATCCTCCCCCCCTTAAAAGGACTCATCACCGAGGAGTTGTCCTGCAGATATTGTCATAGAAGAGAATCATCCAAGAGCGTGACCTCGGATTCCGGGAGCCAAGAGTCATCCGAGGCGGGGCGGCCACGCCAACGAACCAAGAAACGTCGCACGTCTCCATCCGGAGTGGGAAGTACATCATCCTGTAGAATCCTGTCGGGCAAGAAAGCTGTCCTGGCAAACCTGGGAAAAGCATTAGGCAGTAACGGGGGAAAATCTAATTCATCAACATATGGCGTACCTCCTTTGGAGACCGACGGAACGAGGGATCCCGTACCCCACTCAGTCTTACGCCCAAGAGAATCTGTAATAGATGTAAACGAGGAGGAAGATAATTCTAGCGGCGGAGCAATATATGGCGTTAAGTCCGAAACATTAAAAATAGGGGAAATACCCCCAATCAGTGGGTATTTCTAAAAGAAATGCATTTTCGCCTAACTGCTTTAAGATCCGAAAAGGACCCGCTCGCCGGTCCGCTAACTTTTTTAAGGTGCCCGTAGGCAACCGTTCAGGGATGAGACAGACCATGACTAAATCGCCGACTTTCAGGGGAGACGCTCGTTTGTGTGTGTTGGCATGAACTTGATAGGACGCATATTGAGCGGTAAGCGTTTCATTAATGTGTTTATGCAGGTCATGGATGTGAGAGGCAAAATCTTGTGCGAATTGGCTTGATTTAAAAGATGGGGGTAACGGAATCAAGTCAAGTGGCACCGGGGCCTTATAGCCATGCACAATTTCATTCGGGGACAGACCCGTGGACCTATTTTTGGAATTATTATATGCCAACTAAGCATGTGGAAGGATAAGATCCCATGTACCCTTGTGGTCTCCCACAAGGCAGCGCAGCAGACTACCCAAACTTCTATTTACAACATCTGTTTTCCCATCCGTCTGCGGATTGTAGGCCGAAGAAAATAGGAGCTTGGTGCCCATTATCCTCCACAAAGTTTTCCAAAAATAGCTCGTGAATTTTACGTCCCTATCAGTAACTATCGATTTTGGGATGCCGCGGTGACCCACTACCTCCTTAAAATAAAGTTGAGCGACA
Source organism: Platanthera zijinensis (assembly GCA_039513925.1). Taxonomy (NCBI): domain Eukaryota; kingdom Viridiplantae; phylum Streptophyta; class Magnoliopsida; order Asparagales; family Orchidaceae; genus Platanthera; species Platanthera zijinensis. The sequence goes on from CM077078.1 coordinate 206,372,574, forward strand.
TGTGACGTGTCGTTAGTTTTATTGCAAGTGAAAAAATAAGCCATCTTGGAAAAACGGTCAACGACAACTAAGATCGAATCGTGACGCCTAAACGTGATCGGAAGGCCTAGAATGAAGTCCATGCTAACGTCTTCCCAAGGCGTCGAAGGGATCGGGAGAGGGGTATAAAGCCCGGCATTCGTCTTGTTCCCCTTTGCCAACTGGCACGCCCGACAACTTCCCACGATTTTACTAACAATGGTCTTAAGGCCGGGCCAATAAAATTTGTCCTCAACTAACGCGATAGTCTTGTCACGGCCAAAATGGCCTCCTAACCTGCCGCTATGCAGTTCCCACACAATGAAGTGACGTAGGGATGAGCACATAGCTTCGAGTGGTTGAAAGAATACCCGTCACGAATGTAAAACGTGGAAATGGTTGTGGGCAGGTTATCCTGAGTGATGAAATATATGTCCTTGAAATCTGGGCAGTGGACATATTTGTCCTTAATCCTATCAAAGCCCACCACCTTAATTTGTAATGTGGATAGTAATAACGTGACACGACTAAGAGCGTCGGCTACGCGATTGAGGGTACCCTTCAGATGCTTGATGATGAATGTGTACTCCTGAAGATAGGAGACCCATTAAGCATGTCGCGGGCTCACCTTTGACTGCGAATTGATAAATCGTAGCGCCTCGTGGTCGAATAGGATGATGAACTCTTTAGGAAGAAAGTAGTGCCGCCAATGTTGGAGGCATCGGATGACCGCGTAGAATTCCCGATCATAGTTAGAATAGTTCAATTTCGGGCCGGCAAGCTTCTCACTGAAGTACCCCACCGGGTGACCTTCTTGGCTCAATACGCCCCCAATCCCCACACCCGAAGCGTCACACGATAATTCAAAGACCTTGGAGAAATCTGGGAGACACAAGAGGGGGGCTTCAGACATGCGCGCCTTAATTAATTGAAAAGCCTTGGCGGCCGACTTCGTCCAAGAGAACTCACCCTTCTTCATGCACTCGGTTACGGGGGCCATTATGCTACTAAAATCCTTAATAAACCGCCGGTAGAAGGTGGCGAGTCAGTGGAAACTCCGCACATCCCGAATGTTGGCGGGCTCGGGCCAATCCTTTATGGCTTGCACCTTCTTAGGGTCTACATGGATTCCCTTTGAACTAACGATGTAACTGAGGAACTCGACGGATGTCACGTGGAAGGTACATTTTTTTATGTTCACGAATAATTTTTCTGATCTTAACGTGGTTAGGATAATTCTTAAATGCGTCTCATGTTCACTCGTGGAGGTGCTAAAAATCAGGATGTCATCGAAGTACACCACAATGCATTTCCCCATGTAAGGTTGGAAAACATGGGTCATCATCATAGAAAACGTGATGGGCGCGTTGGATAGCCCAAACGGCATCACTAACCACTCATAAAGGCCCTCCTTAGATTTACAGGCGGTCTTCCACTCATCCCCTTCTCTAATTCGGATCTGGTGGTAACCACTCCTAAAATCCAACTTGGAGAAGATCGAGGCGCCGGCCAACATATCTAACAAATCGTCGAGACGGGGGATGGGGAATCGGTACTTGACAGAGATTTTGTTTATGGACCGGCTATCCACACACATCCTCCACGAGCCGTCCTTCTTGGGGGCAAGTAAGGCGGGCACGGCGCATGGACTCATGCTATGGCGGATAAATCCCTTTCGCAATAATTCCGAGATCTGGATTTGTAGTTTTAAATATGCGGACGGATTGAGGTGATAATGGGGAAGGTTGGGCAGGGAGGAGCCAGGAATAAAATCGATGGCATGTTGGATGTCCCGCATGGGGGGTAACTCAGACGGTAGCTCGTCCGGATACACATCCACAAATTCTTCTAGGAGCGACTTCAATGCCGGGGGTAAGCGCTCACATATCGCCGCATCGTCCTTGACTTGGAGGCAAGCTAAAGCATAAAGAACTCTGTCCATGAAGGTATCCCGGGTAAGTTCCTTCCTACTAATAAGACCCAACACTCTCATCTCGACTGGGATGACGGTGTCCTTGGACGGGATCGAAGGGTCCTTCGGAGGAGAGGGCTTCAAAACGATGACGCGGCCATTAAACTTGAATTTATAAGTGTTAGCCCGACCATAGTGGGTGACGTCATGGTCAAACAACCAAGGGCGCCCAAGTAAGACGTGACACGCATCCATGGGGATGACATCACACCAAACCGGTTCGGTGTAGGCCTTGATGGTGAGGGGAACTAGACAACGCTTCGCCACGGGGAGGGATGACTTGTTCACCCACGCCATCTTATACGGGTGAGGGTGTGGCTCAGCAACTAGGGACATGCGTTTCACGGCGGCTTCAGAAACGACATTCATGCAACTACCGCTATCTATGATCAGCCTACACCATTTTTCACCGCTCTTGAAATTTAACGTGAAGATATTTGTCCTATTCCATTCGTCTAACGGTCGCGGGGTGGCCAAAATACATCTCATCACCATCATGTGGGATTCATCATCCATGTCACTCGGCACGCCGTCCGACTCACTAAAATCCCCTGCTTCGTAAGTAAGGTCGTCAGACCCGCCCGCGGCATCTAACAGGGCTAGGGGCTTGGGTTTTGTAGGACAATCACTAGCATAGTGTCCTTGAACCCCGCAAGCAAAATAGGTGACGTTCGTCCTGCTGACTCTTCCTATCGGCACTCTTTCCCCAGTTGGACTCCTATTGTTTTTAGCCTTCACCACAATGGATGACGAATCGGAGAACCGATACTTTCCTTTATCCTTATAGCTGGGTGCAGGGGGCGGTCCTAAGATGGATTTGCCCTTCTGGAAAGGACGTGACTTTCCCTTAAGCACATTGTGTTTTTCGATATCTAACGCAGCGTTGAAAGTCACGTGTAAGTCCATATGGCCGTATCGCAATAACTTCCCTTGGATATCGGGGTTGAGGCCCTTACGGAACCTGGATAGGGTGACCTCGGGCATCTCCTTCACATCACAATGGACCATCATATCCTTGAGCAAGCTCATGTACTCAGAAACCGACCTCGCCCCTTGCTTAAGGGTAGCCAAATCATCGAACATCTGTGTTCGATGGTACGTGGGAACGTATTGCTCGGTCAACCTAGCCTTTATATCTTCCCAACCGATGGGCCTTGCACCATTCTCTACTTGCAAGCGTCTCTCTTCGTTCAGCCAAAAGATCCTGGCTCGCCCTAATAAGTTCATTCTCGCCACACGCACCTTGTCCGCATCGTTGAGAGCGTACCATTCGAAGTAACACTCGATTTCCATGACCCAGTCCTGGAAGACTTGGGGATCTCCCAATCCATCATAGGATGACGGCTTAACTCGGACAGCCCGAGTAAGATCAAACTCGTAAGGTGCTCGAGGAGCATGCTCATTAGGAGGGTGGGGGTAGGGATTGTGATTTTCTGCCGCCCGTTGGTGCGGAGGTAGATTACCAGTGCTCCTTGTTGTAATCCCATTACGTGAATAGCCTCCCGAATAGCCATCATCTGCTCCGTGAAATCCTGACGGAGCTCCTCAATATCCGTGAGGGCACGACCCTCAGGCCGGTCATCATCCATATTGGAAGACGACAGAGGATATTCCGTACTGAGCCTAGTGCGCATGCACAAGTGAAGAAAATAGAATTAGACAGACCACAGAAGGATTTAATCCCGCTAGACAATTTACCAAAAATAAATTTTTTTTTGATTTTCTTACTGGAAATAAAATGAGGGTTATTAAAAAAAAAATTTGGAATTTTTTGCTGAAAAATAAGAAATCTACACCGCTATTGGCAGACCAGGGAAAATTTTTTGTGATTTTTTTGACTCCAAACGTGCAAACAGAAGTGCGGGCTAACGTGCAAAAATAACAGGGGGGGTGTCAATTAAGAAACTGACAAGAACCACCTCTGATACCAAATTGATGTAGGCCACTATCCGCCAACGAGACTACTAAAGCGTTCTAACGGGCGTGACGTCTAACACCCACGACGACAACCACACAAAAAATAAAACGCAGCGCACTATTATGTAAACAAACAAGTAACTAACACGGTAGCCACACCGTCGGAAAGATCGGACAAGCGGCTAAAGACCGTTATCCATTCTAGCAAAAGAGACCCACCCGGTCCGGACGAGCGATGTTGTACCAAAGAAGATCTACCCGAAAACACGATCGAGAAACAGTAGATCTCCCCCAACAAAAAGAGGCGGGGTTCGCCAAACCCTTTTCGGAAATAAAGAGTAGTGATGTTGCAACACTTGAAGCACAACCCACGAAAATAACGATTCGCAAGCAACGCTAAAATCTTTCCAGCCGCTAGAAAAATCAAGAGGGAATCTCACGAAAGTGGAGAGAATCGTTACCCAAGTTGGAATGGATGATTCCGACTGTTTTACCAAGGGATCACTCGCCCGCGGTTCCGCCGGAGTTGTGCCGGATGGAGAAAGAGATTCCGCCGTCGCCGCGTCACGCCGTCACCAAGTTCCTCGGAGCAAGGAAAACTCCACCTCCACCCAAAGGGGGTGGTCGGCCAAGATGGGTGGGAGAGGGTGGTCGGCCGATGGGGATGTGGAAGGGTAGTCGGATAAGGGGCGGCTTGTGAGGAGGGGGTGGTGTTGAGGATGTAGATAGGGCGAGGGGAGAAAGGGATGAGGAAGAGGCGGCTTTTTGGGAATGGAGAGAGGGGGCGGCCGAAGTAGTAAGGGGGAAGAGGGAGAGAGTAGGGGGCGGCTAAGAGGAGGAGAAAAAGAGAGATAGGGTTAGGGTTTTCAAAGTTCTTCTTCAATACTTCAAAAGGAAACATCCTATGCCTATATATAGGCTTACAACCAACATCCGGCTATTAGCATCCCAAAATGAAAAATAAAGCTAATAGTGTTTGCTTTGTTTTAAACTTAAAGAGACTAATAAAATGCCTAAACAAGTGGCACAATAAATACGATAAATAAAATGACATAAATAAAAGGATTAGACGGGCTTGAGCCGAGGGCGGAGATCATAACGTCGCCCCGAGTGGGCACCATGGCGACGCGAGTCCTTTGTTGGAGACGAGGGAGGGTCTTCAGCAAGCCGTGGTTCGTCGTGTCCACCACTATCTCAAAGCTTTCCAGGGCTCCCTCCACCCACAGGGCCTCTGAGGACAGAAGGACTTTTTCAGTCACTCTTCACCCTATGGAAGATGAGCCAGAGATTCCTCCTCCTCCTCCTTCATCCCCATCTAGACCTATTTCTCCACCCCCAGCTAGACAAACTTCTCCCTTTTGACATCCATCAACTCCACCTCCAAGCCCTCCTCCAACATCTCCTCCTCCACTATCCTAACGACGAAATTATCTAAAAGTGATCCCTACCACTAAAATTTCTATCCAAACCTCACTAACCTTTGATCTTTACTTTTCAACCCCAACTCCTTCACCTTCCCCTTCCCAAACTCATTTACTGTCTCATGAATCTCATGAACCTTTCTATCCTTCCCCCCATCCAAAACAAATGCTATTCCCTGAATCAACCACTCAACCTACCATTTCCATCATCTGTACAGCTTGTGGACATTCTACTACATCCCTACCATCCACATCGTCTGACCCATCTGCTCCCATTGCTCTCCTCACCCATACAATCAAAACCATTGTATAGGATGCCATTGCACCTCTACTAGCCTCTTTCAATTCTTTTGTTGCCTCTTTCTCTGGCCCTTCTTCATCTAGGGGTCTGTCATTAGAAATTACTATTACCAGACAGGGGAAGATGTCTAGTGAAGAAGTCCCTCTTCCTCCAGCAGTTATAGTTTTGGCAGTTGTAGATATAGAGGTTAAGGATACAGTGTTAATAGATGCAGATCTTGAAACATTTCTGACAGATGATTCTTTGGAATCTTTGGAAGTAGAAACTCTTTCTGTTGGACATACTGTACATCCTTCAGGAGAATTGTCTGCTATCTTAGATCTTTTTGATATCTCTTTTAGAATAATTCCTTCTTTTGGAATTCCTCCATTTTGTATAGATATTGTATGTTATACTGCTCTAGTGAGCACTGATATTTTACATCAGCTTCTTCAGAGTCTTTCAGCTCCAGTGCCTGAGCTCTATGTAGCTCCAAAGGCTGAGCTTATCAGTATACCAGAGGTTGAGATTTCAGAGCTCAAGACTTTCTCTCCTCTAACCTATGTCAATTCTACTTCTCTAGTCCCAGACTTGGATGAAGTTAAGGCTACTGATGCAGCTGAAGAACTTTCAGTTATCAAAGAGATTGATTATTTGTATGATAATCCAATACGCTCATCTGATAATGATTCAGATATAGATTCAGATTCAGATTCAGACTCAGATCCGGACGTCAGTAAGAAGAAGAAAGTGACCAAGAAAAGAAAAGCTCCAGTGAAGGAAGTGCCTAAGTATAATCCTCAAGATGACATTCCATACTTCATCAGGCACAATATTATTCTCACATCAACTACTCCTCACTGGATGAGATTTTCCAAGAATGAGATGAACGCTCAAAAGAAAAGGAGAAAGACTTGTTCCTCTTCTGTCAAAGTTTTCAGGAAGGATCCACCTCCTCCTCCTCCTCCTTCAGAAGGTTCTAGTGAGAATGTTGCTTCTAGGACTGACCTCCTCCTAGCAGCAGAGTTCTTATGCCCCTCACTCTCATAGTAGACCATCCTGGCTTGCTCTAAGGGTTATTCAAGAAGGAGAGGTAGACAACATGATCAGGCTGATAGAGAAGTTAGTTCAGATTCTAGCAGGAGATTCAGAATTCCTGGAAAGTTCAGTGAAGTCATACCTCCTCCAAATCTCCATGACAGTCAGTCTAAGCATACAACAATAAAACAAAATTCCAAGAACAATCAGTCAGGCACAGGAAGCATCTAAAGATCTCTCTCTATTCAAAAGAAGATTCTTCAAAATATGAACCTGAGCAAGATCCAAACATCAGGATGGAAAATTTTCATGAATTGATTGCTCTCTCCCAGATAAATAAAGCTAGAAAAATGGAGTTGATCCTTCACAATTTTCAACAATGTCCAAGTACAGGGAGAAAGAGTTTGAATAATTTGATATTGATAAGAATGTTTTTGATGCTAATGCCTATATGCACGTTCGCCCCGAGGCAATTATTCCCAGAGCAGCATCCATAAAAGTTCTTGGTGAATCTGACATAAAAATGACAAGACAGCAAGCAGAAGATTCAAAAAGAAGAATTGAATTTACTAAGCCAGCTTCTGGCAAGTCTTAGTACTGTTTTCTTTTTATTTCTATATCTGTTATTGTAAATATATGTTGAATTTTTCATATCATTCATGACAGATATGCTTGTTTAGTTTTGCTGTTGTATTCTTTTATTTTGCTTAGTGACATCACCCAAAATAGGGGGAGATTGTTAGATCCCTAGTTTTAATTTGGCTAGGTTCATTAATCTAGGCTAAGTCAGACCCACATTATATAGCTAGGATCTAGTCTAGTGTCTTAGGTGTCAGTTATGTCAACAACTCAGTGAGACAAGACCAAGACATAAGAGACTTAGAAGACAACAGAGACTGAAAAAGGCAGAAAAGTCGTTCGACGATCTATGAAGAGAGCTCGACGATCTTCGTTCTGCGTTTGACGATCTAAGAGTTAAATATCTAAAAGCTGAGATCGACAATCGCTGGAATTAGTTCGACGATGTCTGATCTACTTTCAGGATAGAGATCGACGATCAACCATCTCAGTTCGACGATCTTGAAGCAAAGTTTCGAAGACAGATTTTAAGGTCAACGATCACAGGGCTCAGATCGACGATAGAGGATGTTTGAGTTCAACGATCTCAGGACCAGATCGATGATTACTGCCAGATCAACATTTTATTCCATGTAGTTATTTTTTTCCTTATTGACTGATTATTATATTGCTTATATGACTTTGAGTGATTAATGCATATATTCTCTGAATATAGCCATTCCTTGGCAAGCATTAATTACTGGTATTCACAGAGTTATTATGCAGCCATTCTCAGGGCAATTAGGGAAATGAGTTAATTCTCTTATAGCCATTGCACGAGTTCTCGTGATTCCTACAGTCAATCATTGTGTGCCATTTCAAATCCAGTTTGGAATTATTCAATGAAATATACTCAAAGAATAAAAGGGATAGAGAATTATTATGTAGAAGACATATATATAGACATATACATAGATAGATTTTGTTAGATAACACAAGACAACAAAAAAAGTAGAATAGCTTTCTGTTCTTCATACAAGTGTTCATCCAGGAAGGCTGTAGAGAAATTCATCTTCAATCAGTCTCAGCTTTCTGGAATTCAATACCTACACCATGTACAAGGCTTTGGATTCCTGAACCAATCAAGATCATCAAGACAAGCCTTGACTCCATCAGGATCACTCTCAAGTCTTCTCTCATTTGCTTGAGAAAAGAGAAGACAACTAAACTCTTTCTTTACCCCCTCTGTGTACAGGGTTCTTACTCCCTTCAAAAGTAATTCCTTGTTGTGAGGTCTCCTGATCAAAAGTCTTCAAGTGGTTTTCTAACACCTAATCAAAAGCGAGAAGGGTTGCAATATCTCCCTAGAAATAGATATTACTTGGTGGCAGTCACTCGATGAAAAACCTGAGAGTGATTCCTACCAGGGTGGTAGAAGAGTGGATGTTCTAAGATTTGGGGAACCACCATAATTTATTGTGTCGTCTGGTTGCTCTTTCTCTTATTGTTCTTGCTATTTCCTATGATATTTAGAATAGCTCTCTAGTTTTCTTTTATTTATTTAATTATTGGTATCACCTATTTTTAACTGTAATAGAGTAACATATAACAACCAAAGGTTTAAAACACTCTATTCACCCCCCCCCCCTCTAGAGTAGATCTGAATAACTCCCTCCTTTCACAATACTCGCCTTATTGCTGATGTTGATGCTCGAAATGCGACGGACTCGGGCACCACCAGATAACCGTTCGAGCACTGGGAAAGAAGAAAAAGCAAACTGCAAACAGTAGTCTACTAAGCGGGTAAGAGAAAAGAGCAGAGAAGCCGTGAGCTATGACGACACCAGACTTCGCCTGTCGCGGCCTTAATGCCACTCTTGCGACGGGCTTGATTTTGATTACAAATGGTGGGTTACAAAAGGTGGAAAGGAAATTGTGCGAGAAGCAAGCCGGAGTCCGCAAATCTCGATATCCGAGTCCGCAGCCTTTAACCAGTAGGCTCCTGGATTCGAGTCCGCGTCCCTCGGGTGCACCACTTCCCCCTATTTATAGGCTTGGGGGCCTGCCCAAACGGGCAGGGCTAAGATAGCCGGCTGCCCGGGGTACAAGAGAACCGGGCAGCGGTGACGGGAATCAAAAAGAAAACAAGAAGTCCGCGCGAGATAGGCGGTCTGGGCTTGCGAGCTGGAGCAATTCCTGGCCATCCGGAGCGCCATCTCCCTGGAGTGACGCGACCTAGGCGGACTGGGCTTGCGAGCTGGAGCAATTCCTGGCCATCCGGAGCGCCATCTCCCTGGAGTGACGCGACCTAGGCGGACTGGGCTTGCGAGCTGGAGCAATTCCTGGCCATCTGGAGCGCCATCTCCCTGGAGTGACGCGACCTAGGCAGACTGGGCTTGCGAGCTGGCGAATGAGCGATCTTGAATTCTTCGTGGAGCGGTCTGGGCAGACTGAGGATTGAAGTCCGCATTTGGGGTATCTGGTCGACTTGAGCGGACTGAGAATTGGAGTCCGCGGCTTGAGATGCCCAATGAATACATCGATCGTGTTGCGGATTCTGGGGTTAACATAATCCCCGCACATTTTCAAATTTCGAGAAATTTCAGAAATGTTTCTTTAACCGCCGAGTCCGCAACCAATGCTACCACTGCGTGGGCTATAAATATGGCCAGGAGCATGTCATTCTGTCAAAATTATCTGCGCGATGGGATGATACTCACCACTTGCGGTCTGCATCCTCGAATCCGGCATGTCGAGGTTGGGATCTTTTTTCGGAAATCTCCCTAAAGCCGACAAATTCAATGGGCCCGCGACGCGGGTGAAGAAGGTGGTTCAACGAGGGGAAAAGAATGTTAAAGATATCGAGGAGAGTTCGCAGAAGGATGGAACGTCCGTAAAGAGCAAGGAACACGATCCCTTGAAGGCAGCTTCTCAGGGCGCGGTCACGACTTCTCAGCCGCAGCAATCAGACCAGGCCCCCATGGGATCTGGCGGAATGGCGATAGTCGCCTCCGCGTCTGGAAACTTCATGATGCAACTAGACGGCGGAAAAGAGGTTTCTTCGCCGGAGATCTGTCAGCTGGATTCTGAGGAGGTACGGGCTGTAAATCCGGATACCGATAAATGAACAGGCATAGCAGCAGAATGGATAGAGGAGCTAGCCAGGAGTCAAGCCGTAACTCCGGCGACCTTCTTGGATGCAGTCGACACTAATCAAGGCGTTGTCCGCGCAAAACTGCCGGACCCAGAGCAGAACATGCCAGCCTTGGAGAAGACTCCCGAGAAAAAGAAGAGGAAGAGGGACAAATCCTCTGTTTCTGAACGAGTTGAAAAGCCACTGCGAACTCAGATAGAAAAGAATGTCTCTGTACGAACAGGAGTGGCGAGCTTGCAATACCGACCACGGGAAAAGGAGGTTTCAAACGTAAGCTTTATAACATCCCATTTTCCAATTAGACCCCCCCTTAGGAGTGACTTGAGCGTAACTAGGTCATATGAGTTAACCTAGGTGAGCCCAGGAGATCAAGTGACCTAAAAACCTAGTTGAGACCCACTTGGTCTGCAAATAGTAATTTTCAAAACTCTGATTTTGGGTGGCCTAGTAGGTTCATTGTGACTCTAAAAAAATTCCCTTAGACATAATGTGGGCCCAATGAGTCACCAAGGACCCACTTGGGTCAACCATAGTGGTCAATTCGACCAAGTCAACCCCAAGCCCAAATCAAGTCAAACCTAGCCTATATGTGCTAACCCAACCTCAAACCACCCTCCCCCTTAGGCTAACTCTTGCATGATTATTTTTATCATATTTGGCTGCCTATATCCTAGGGAATTGACCAAGTCAACATTGGTGACTAGGAGAGAGAAAGTGAGCTCCATTTTCATGATAATGGAGGAGAGAGAAAAATCCAAGAGAGAGGGAAGGAGGAATTCGGCCAAAGGGAGGCCAAAGGCCACCCTTAATGGCTGAATTCAACTCCCCTAGGGAAGGGGAGGAGTGTCCAGCCGTTTCCCGGCCACCTAGGCCTAGGTTCACCCCCCCTCCACCATGGCCGCGACCTCCCTTAATGGCCATTAATGGTGTCTCTCATAACTGCATTCCCCCTCCCCTCCTGGCCATATAGACCTCACCAGCCGGAGCCACCAAAGGAGACGGATTTCGAAGCATTAGAAGGAGGGAGAACCACTGCCGGAGCCACCAAAGGAGAAATCGCCGCCGCCGCCGCCGCCATGAATTCCCGTCGATCCACCCGCATCCAAGCCCGAGTTCAGGTCCTCCTCCTCTCCTTCTCTCATGCTTAGATCCTAGGAATGCTTAGAAACCATTTCCATGCTCATCTAACCCGAGTTTAGATTTTAGGTTTTTGGAAAAATGCCATTTTTTTTGGAGAGTTTGAGCTCTCGGCTAGGGCGGCGCCGCCACCTCCGGCCGCCCTAGCTCCGGCCAATGATAGCCCCCACCACCGGGAACAATTTGGGGATGTTTCCCGGTGGTGGCGCCGCCTCAGGCCGCCGGTAGATAGCCCGCAAAAACCACCTGCGCAGCCCTATTTTCGGCTCCATCGGGGAAGATGAACAGGAGTCACCCGATCTTGCTTTAAGATTCGTGCAGGATCAATAATCCTATTTTCTGATTTTTTCTGTTTTTTTTAATATACAGTTTACTATTTTTGGATTTTAGGCCCCTTATGGGCACCTGATGAAAAAGTTTTTAGCATGAAAGTTGTAGGCCCTTTCAATACCTACAATTTGATATGCTGTGGCAAAAATTTAGTTGAGAACGTAGGCCTGTAGGGTCATTTGATTATGGGTATTTCCTAGGTTTAGGGCAGTTTTATTATAAAAATTATTTAGGCCCTTTGGATGCTTGTTCATCAAAATTGACCAACATGAATGTTGTAGGCTTTTTAATTATCTATAGTTTGATATATTATGGAAAATTATAGGACAAGTATTCTGACCTATAGGGCCATTATACTAGGGTAGGTCCTACAAATAGGGCAGATCTTTGGAAAATTCCCCACACCTAATCCTTGGTCCAAATGCTTTGAATTTTGGACAGGGGCTTAATATCACCTAGACCTAGCTCCTGTAAAAATTGGAACCCATTTAAAGAAGTTTAACCTAGGGTTTTTCCCTAAACCTAGAAAATCTAGGGTAAGGTAGTTAAAGGGTCAAAGGACCTCCAAACCCTCCCAAATTTTGGTGAGGTGTCCCTGGTATAGGTATCTAGGTTTGGTTAAAATTTCAACTCATTTGGTTGAGTTTTGATTAGGAATCCTCTAAACCCTAGTTTTGACCTAGTAGGAGGAAGCTTAGTGAGAAGGTTCCTTGCACTCTGGTATGATCATCTCACCTCAACAGAGGTTGAGATTTTGACCACTGGTTTATTTTGGTCCTAAGATTATCCTTAGGGAAGATGGGATGATTTAGGGTAAGTTTACCCTAGGGCCCAGGTTAAAACCCTAAAGGTGGACTTTGGGGGTTTGTGAAGGACATAGGGGCAAATGCCCTTGTATGTCCTTGCGATTTAGTGGAAAGGTTGTTAATAAGCTTGTAACTCTTTGGTTGTAATGTTAGAGAATTTTTATGTAGGTAGCAACCTCAAAACCTAAACCCTAGTTTTAGGATAGAAGGGATTTTAGGTCAAAACAGTATCTTAAACTCTTTTAAAAGCCCTGAAATTTGGGTAGTGTGTTTCTAGGGTAGTTAGGACCCTTGGATAATTTTACTAGAATTTTTGGATAGGTATTTCTAGTACTTCATTCATGAATGTGGGTATAGCCCTTCTTGATGTTTTATTTGTTAAAGATTTTTAATTCAAATAAGGCACCCTTGAAACTCTGGAATTAGATGTTTTTGGTCAGTAGGAATTCCCATGAATTTTAGTTCAATTTTATGTTGATTAAACAGAATAGTTCCTTCACAAGTATTATTAAAGGGCTCTATGTTTTAAAAATATTTTATGGCATAAATAGTCTCTGGAAAATTATGAAAGTTGGTAAATGGTATTTTTAATTCATTATAAATCAGTGGGATTTTATTCTGGATTTTTGGAGTTATGGATATTGTACTTGATTCACAAGCATGCTAGATTAGGGTTTTAGTAAATGTTTTATTATAAATTAATTTCCAGCAGGAAAATTATGAAAATTTTATAGTACTGTTTTCATGGTATTTCTAGTACCTTCTAATTAATCCAAATTATTTAGAAGAGAATTTGATGTGGTTTATTCATTAGACATGAAAGAAATGGATTATTACAAAAATATGTTTAGAGTTAACCCCAGAATCCGCAATATTTCCAGCTAGGCATCTTGCCCTTCCCTCACTGAACTCAAGTACTCAGTTTGCCCAGCTCGCCAGTTGACGTGGTCCGTCACCTAGGCGGACTCCATCTATCAATCCGCTCAGGTCGCCCTCGGTTCCCAGCTCTGCTAGATCGACGACCTCCCATCGATGAGTCAAGCTCAGGCCGGCGAGCTCCGAGTCAGGCCGCCCAGGTCGCTCAGGTCGCAGCTAATTTAAAAGAACCGCGCTCGATGCGACCAAGGGAGGTCTCCAGCTCGCTGGCCCAGTCCGCCGGTCCCGCGCGGGCTGCTTGTTCCTTCTCTTTTTTTGATTCCCGTCACCGCTGCCCGGCTCTTTTGTACCCCGGGCAGCCGGTTATTTTAGCCCTGCCCGCTTGGGCAGGCCCCCAACCTATAAATAGGGGGAAGTGGTGCACTCAAAGCACGCTGACTCGAGCCCAGGAGCCCACTTGTTAAAGGCTGCGGACTCGAATCTCTGGCTTTGCGGTCTCCAGTTTGCTTCCTACTTTGCTTTGCTTTTCCCTTCTTGTAACCCCTTATTTGCAATCAAAAGTAAGCCCGTCGCAGGAGAGGCATTCAGGCCGCGACGGGCGAAGTCTGGTGTTGCCGTGCTTCACGGCTCTTGCTTTTCTAGTCCGCCAAGTAGACTGCTGCTCGCAGTTTGTTTTTCTTTTCTTCCCTATGTGCTCGAACAGTTAGCTGCTGGTGCTCGTTTCCGCCTTCGCTTTTCGCGCATCAACAGTTAACACGCGGCCTTCAGATTCGAGCAGTTTTTGAAACCGCGGATAGAAATGTCAGACCGCCGAGGTCGCCGCTCCGACCGCTCCAGCTCCCCCGATGAATCGCTGTGGGAGGCGTTGGAGCAGTCCCGCTGGGAAGCTGAAGTATCTCGAAGAGAGACTGACCAGCTGCTCGATACGATCAGCCAAGCCCTGTTAGCATTGACTCAGCGGCTTGCCCCCCAGGTTGCTGAAGAAGTTGCTGAGACTCCAGTCCGCCGGACCCCGGCTCGTCACACCCCTCTTCAGCAGTCGCCCGCGACCGCGCCTTTGCCTCTCCACCAAGCTCAGTCCGCAGCTCCCCTGCGACCTCAGGCTGATCAGTACGCCCCCTGATGGATTTCTTCAGGGAAGCAGCCCGAGGGACCCCGGCTCGCCGACTAGACTTTGTTGATCGGCAGTCCGTAGAGCTCGCAGAGCTTCGTCCTCCAATCCGCCCTTCTGCTGATTCAGAAACTCCCTCTCCCTTCGTCGATCGAATCCGATGGGAGTCAGCGCCAAGCAATTTCAGAGAACCTCGTCTCCCTTTTTATTCAGGGGAGACTGATCCGGTCTCCCACCTGCAGGCATTCGAAGGGGCAGTTGCATTGAGGAGCCTCTCTGACGCCCTGAAATGTAAACTTCTGGTGACCACTCTTGATGGTCAAGCAAGAGAATGGTTCTATGAGTTGCCTCCAGGCACCATTTCCTCCTTCGCCGAGCTTCGCAGTGAGCTGCTCCTGAGGTTTGCAACCTCTAAGAAGAGAAAGGATGGGCCGGCAGCCCTTTTTGACATTAGGCAAAGAGACAATGAATCGGTGGCAAGATTTGTTGATCGTTTCCAAAAGGAAATCCAAGGGGTAAGGAATGTGAACCCCGATTATTATAAAGTTGCCCTGATTCACGGCCTCTGGGAGGGCCCGTTGAAATTCAAAGTGACAACAAAGGCACCATCAACTTATCAGGAGCTCATAGCGATAGCTAATCGCTTTATTGAGGGAGAAAATGCCAACCCAACCTATGTCTCATCCCTGACAGCTAAAGCTGGAGGAAGGGATGTCCCCAACTCCTCTTCCAACAATCAGTACCACAGTAAGCCTCCCCGGCCTGACTTCCATCCTCCACCTCAGAGGGGGCGTAACCTCCGCCATAAGAAACCCTTCCATGGCCATCAACAGTTTCATGATCAGAGACTGCCATTGGCCGTCACTCCCGCCGTTCCCCTTCAAGCGTTCCCCATTCTTCAGAGCGCCCCGCCAGCTTCAAATCCTCATGGGAGCAGCCCTATGGAAGAGCTTGCAGATCTGGGCATCGACTTTGAAGAGGTTACTGTCACAACCCGCATTTTCTCCGAATTAAGAATTATCAGAGTAAGAGAAAACACGCGTCATGATGCCACGTCAAGCAGGGGATAACTGCTGACGCTCAGGCAAATCCAACTACAATCTTTATGCAAGAAAATCATGTGCTTAATGAATAGAAAATCAGTTATGTTTAGAGTCCGTATCCCTCGGCTCAGTGGATCATCTAGTCCACAAAAGAAAACTATATTTAAACGCTGCGGAAAAATACTTTAATTAGGTTTTACACCCTAAAGAGCGCATAAGGGTCCCAAGATAACCACTCATGCTATGCAAGACACTACACTTAATTTATATAATATATATAAGAAAATGGTTTTCGTACGTGATTTGGAAAATAGTGATTAAGTTTACAAAACATGCTGATCATGAGCTTCATTTATAATAATAATTATAGTTTAAAAATAACTAGCAACCTAACATAAAACTTTCTCAAAGCAAGTAGACTATCTCCAGAAAAATAAATGGTAGCAGCAATAGTATATATCTAGTACAAGGTAAAAACTACTAGTGGGCGCCAACAACCTGACACGAACCCACCAGCACATATATATATCTGTAAGAAAGTACTGAAAACAACCTCACAAACAAGGTAAACAAAACTCCAAAGTCCGGGAGTCCACCAACAACAACACCTCCAACTAGCCACCAGACTGGCTACAGCTCAGAACCTGAGGCATTCCAAAAGAAAACAGAATACCTCAGCAAGCAAAAATCAAGGTAAAACTGCATGAAAGAGTCAACCAAAAGGACAAAATAACAGGAAACATGCAGTATAAAGAGTCACAACTGTCCAAAACAGGACAACGAGAAATACACAACGTGCAAAGAAACAGCAACGACCCAGCCTAGGAACAACATCCTGCAGGGCCTACTAGACTACCAAGAGCTAGAATGCTGCAAACTACCAAAGAAGAAACTTCTAACACCCTAAACTGTGGGAAGTGATAGTAGCAAAAACAACAACGAGGAACCGGATCGAAGGCAAACGCAGTCCCCCAATCCACCATGTCCAAGTCAAAAGCTCGAGGGTCAACACGTGAAAACACAAGGGACCTTCCACCCGACATGCCCAGCCCGTACCTGGAGCAAGAAATCCATGGGTGGGCTTGGCTATATCACACAACTCCACCCCCATAAAGAGCTACAACCACCACTACTAACCACGACCCACGATTCGGCCTTTAGGAAAATAAAGAAAACGGCCGACAAGGAAAACCCAGAAATACAACTGGAAATCCACTCGGAAATGAAACACAAGGTAAAGGAAGAGTGTTGAAATAAACCAACACGACTAGGCATTGAGTGAAACGCACTCAGTGCCTACCTAAACCTTGGAGTTGAGTGAGCTAGCCTCACTCGCCGCCAAAATAAAGTTACTACCCACAAACCCACTAAAGAAAACGGAGCTCGACAACAGTCGAACGACTAAGGCAGAAGATCCAGAACTCGAGTAGTTGCCTGCCACTTGAGTATCTAAACTCCCGCACTCGAAACCATCTAAATTCGCCTATCAAAAGAAAATATACAAAGCGCACGATCAGTGACGCACGATCAGTGGTCGTGCGCACTCATCGGCTGATGATCGTGCGAAACAAACCTGGAAAACCTGACAGAAAACCTAGCAACTGCGCACGATCAGTGTCGCACGATCAGTGGTCGTGCGCACTGTTGCCAGCGCTCGTGCGATTGCCCGAGACAGAACTTTGGAAACTGAAATTTATACGCGCACGAACAGAGGCACACGACCAGTGGTCGTGCGCCCTAAAGGTTGATGACCGTGCGCGGTCAACCTGTACCGTTTGGAATTTCCCGAACGACACCGGAACGCGCACACGACTCACGCCACTGCAGTAGCAGTAGACAACTATCAACGTCGCACGCTACTACCATTCAAACTATGCCTAACCATTCGAATAATACCTTAATGAAGGAAATTGGCAACCACACCCCCCCTCCTAACTCTCCCTCTCGGCTACGCCCGAACCAGAGCAACAATCAGAGCAAGGGAAACAACGGCTTCACGCCGACAATTTGGATTCCAAACACCACAACATAGGGGGGGTTTCAGTAGGAAGAACTAAGCCCTATAGTTAGCAAAAAAAAAGAGAACAACAAGGCCTCTAACCTGGGCTAATCGGGATTTCAATTTCAGCAAATAAAATCAAAGAAAACACTTGGCAACGACAAGAATACCACTTGCCTCAATTCACAACGAAGCTTTGGACTGCTTTCCTCCTCTTCGCACGGATCAAAACGGCCGCAACACCTAGAACAAAGACTCGGCCATTAATGGCGGAAAACTTCCAAAACCGAAAATTCCAATCCTTCCAAAACTCCACGAAAATCGAATTTCTTACCGCAGGAATGAAGGTCTCGACGAGAGCAATCCGAATCCACTCTCGGAATCGAATTCCGTCCACAAACGCTCCGGGAATCAGCGTCCGAAGGCAAGGTAGGCGGTTACTCCGTTTCTCTCGTACAAGGGGCCGGCGGTTATTAATCGGGGAAGAAGATGATGGATCCTTTCATTCTAATTCTATATATATATATATATATATAATTATATATATATATATTTATATAATTATATTATTAATTACAAAATTACATAAAGCACCAAATCGACGCGAAAACCGAACTACCTCGGAATTCGACGAAATTCGCACCGTAGCTAAATACCCACGCTACGAACGCAACGGCGAAGTCGAAATTAACTTTCGACGAACAGAACTCGAGTTACACCCAAACAAAGCCAAACACAAACATCCCCCCGAGAGGCCACACCGGGTCACCAAAACGACTCGGTTTGCTAGGGAGATCTTGCCAACAGGCTACCAAACAGGGCACTCAGTTCTAAGGAGCTAAACCGTACTCCACACATGGCACAAGCCACGGAAATGCGTCATCGTAACGCCAAACGAGAATAAAAATAATCGCTGAAAAGACTTTGAAGAGGTTACCCAGATAATCCAGAAGAAGGTTGAAGAAAAGAGGCAAGGGCCTCAGAGAGATTGGAAGCCCAGGGACAACTCTCAGTTCTGTAATTTTCACAAGGAGAAGGGTCATCTGACTAAAGATTGCAAGGCTCTTCAGAAGCTAGTTGAGAGGTTGCTCGCCGAGGGTAAACTCGAGGACCCGGGCAGGAAGAGTGATTCTTCAAAGCCTTCCACCTACAAGGGCAAGGAGGTGGCTGAAGTCCACCAGGAGTGCATAGAGATAAGGGATGAGGGCCATCTGGGGCTCATCGCCATCCCAAATGAGTGTATTGATGTTGTCGACGAGGGGGCCCTGGGAAGACTCTTTTTCATCCATGGCGGAGCAGGGACTGAGTCTACTCGGAAGTCTTCTCTGTCAAGGCTTTCCCGAGCTGAGGTTGCTTCTACTTCTTCCGCCCCACCCTCTGAAGTCGTCACCTTTGATTCCGCGGACCTTCCTGTAACCGCCAACCCTTTCGATGATGCCATCGTAGTCCAGGCAGCCATCGGAGATTTCACAGTTGATAGAATTCTCATTGACACTGGCAGCTCCGTAAATCTCCTCTTTAAGTCCACTTTTGAAGCTCTGAGGACTGGAAAGCCTCTGCTTTCCACCGAGGGACCGCTTTATGGCTTCTCAGGAGAAAGGAAGGAAGTTGAAGGAAATGTCACACTCCCAGTGACGCTCGGAGGGGTGACCAAGGAAATCCAGTTCATAGTGGTGGATTCCCCGAGCAGCTATCATGCTATCTTTGGGAGACCATTGCTGAACAAATATCGCGCCATCATTTCAACATACCATTTAGCCATCAAGTTCTGTAAGGATGGCCGTCAATACAGGGTCAGGAGCGACCCGAGGCAGGCTCGAGAGTGTTACCTCCGCACAGTCAATGTGACTGAAGTCTCCCCCTCAGCTTTTCCAGCAGCAGCAGAAGCCTTTTCTCCATCAAAAGCTGTTGAGGATAAAGAAGGCGCTCACCTGGAACCTGCCCAGGTAACGCAAGAAGTCCCCATTGCAGAAGGGGAAGAAAAAAATCTCTCCATCAACTCCGAATTGCCAGAAGATCAAAAGGCGGAGTTGATATCTTGCCTATTGAAGAATCTGGATGTCTTCGCTTGGTCAGCGGAGGACATGCCAGGGGTGGATCCCGACGTGGCTTGCCATCATCTCAATGTTGATCCGGCTGCCAAGCCCGTCCAGCAAAAGAAGAGGGATGTAGCTGTCAAGCTAGCAGAGCCCATCAGAGAGGAGGTTGCCAAACTCCTCAAAGCGCGCTTCGTTCAAGAGGTTCAGTATCCCGAGTGGGTCTCGAATGTTGTAATGGTTAAGAAACCTGGGGGAAAGTGGCGTATGTGTGTAGATTTCACTCGTTTGAATAAAGCATGCCCGAAAGATTTCTACCCCTTGCCTCGGATAGATTTATTAGTTGATTCTGCGGTAGAATATCCGTTTATGAGTTTTTTAGATGCATTCTCTGGTTATCACCAAATAAGAATGCACAAACCTGATATCCCTTGCACATCGTTCATCACTAATGATGGTTACTATTGTTATCTTGTGATGCCCTTTGGGCTTAAAAATGCTGGCGCAACCTATCAACGCATGATGGACCAAGTGTTTAAAGAGCAAAAAAGTAGAAACCTCGAGGTGTATGTGAATGACCTCTTGATTAAGAGTAGGTCTCTTCCACAGCACCTGGTAGATCTTGTAGAGACCTTTTCTACTCTACGAAGGCACAAAATAAAGCTTAACCCATGTTGGAACCTTAGGTTCTGATTTGGGTTAGGATCACTATTAGGATGATTAGTTTGACCCAAAATGTATAGTCTAAGGGTCATAGGTCTTTCCAGGTATTCCTCAGAAAGAATCCCAGAAGAAGTGCAGAAGAATTCCAGAGAAAATCAGTTTTGAAGTTCAGAAATTGGAGTGCAGAAATAGTCGAACGGAGTTCAACTATTGCAGTCCAGAAATAGTCGAACGGAGTTCAACTATTGCAGTCCAGAAATAGTCGAACGGAGTTCAACTATTGCAGTTCAGAAATAGTCGAACGGAGTTCAACTATTGCAGTCCAGAAATAGTTGAACGGAGTTCAACTATTGCAGTCCAGAAATAGTCGAACGGAGTTCAACTATTGCAGTCCAGAAATAGTCGAACGGAGTTCAACTATTGCAGTCCAGAAATAATCGAACGGAGTTCAACTATTGTAGTCCAGAAATAGTCGAACGGAGTTCTACTATTGCAGTCCAGAAATAGTCGAACGGAGTTCAACTATTGCAGTCCAGAAATAGTTGAACGCAGAATCTCTGAACGCAGAATCTCTGAACTCAGAAATCTCTGAACGCAGGAATCTCTGAACGCAGAATCTCTGAACGCAGAATCTTTGAACGCAGAAATCTTTGAACGCAGAAATCTTTGAACGCAGAAATCTCTGAACGAAGAATCTCTGAACGAAGAATCTCTGAGCTCAGCACAATGATCTCCGAGCTGAGCTCAATGATCTTTGAACGCAGTTTGAAGAAGCTTTAAAATTCAGTGTTGTGATTTCCTGTGCCGTTTTTCAGACAGATTTATTTACAGCTGGCAGATTTAATTAAGGCTATTGAGGCGATTACAGCTATCAGAATTAATGTTATATATTCTTAAGAATATAGCCGTTTGGAGGCTGCATTAATTATGGATTAAATCATAGATTTAATGCCAATTGATTCCCAAAATAAATTACCATTCTTGGGAAAAGGCTTCAGCCGTTTCAAGGCAAGAATTCAAATGTTTGAATTAGTCCAAGGGATATATGTATATGATATACAGAAGATTGAAAAAATATATATATATATCATAAAGTGACAGAGAAAAAAAAGAAGCAGGCATATACAGATCATATTCATCTTCTTCATCTACTCCAGGCTTTCAAGAGACACAAAATCAACATCAGTCTAAAAGCTTGTTGGAGAGCAACATCAACTTGAAGGCCTACACCCTGAAGCAAAGCTTCCACTCCTGAACTATTCTACATCTCAGGGGGAGCTTTGACAACAACAATCCACAAGTCTTCTCTCATTTGATTTGAGAACAGAGAAGACAACATCAACTCTTCCTTCCTCCTGTACAAAGGGTTCTTGAACTCCCTTCAAAAGTTCTGCTTGGTTTCTGAGACCTTGTCAAAACTCAGTGGTGGCAAGACACCTGATCAAAAAATCTAGATCTGGTTTTTGAGCACCTTATCAAAAGCTCATTGGTGCCCAGGACACCTGATCAACTCATCCTGCAGTGGATTCCTACCAGGGTGGTAGAAGAGTGGACGTACCTATTGAGAGGGAACCACTATAGTTCCTTGTGTCGTCTGGATTGCTTGCTCTATTTTCTTCCTTATGTGTTGTGAATTTTATTTTGCATTTTATTTTCTAAAAACTCTTAAGCATATCAGATCTATCACCTCACTTTCAATTGGTATCAGAGGGAGGTTGGTTGCTCATACAGGCTAACACCTGAACCAAAAGATCCTTGATAGATCTTATTGTTCTTAAGAGTTTTTCATGGCACAAAATGAAGAATGGTCAAGCACTGGACCTCCTAAGTGCAATCTGGACAAGATTGCACTATGGAAGGCAAGGATTAGGCTTTTTATGAACTCTAATGATGACGCCATTTATAATTCTATTTTGTCAGGTCCCTTTACACCATCTGCAGCTACAGAAGCTCAAAAACAACTTAAGATGGCTGATGCACAAGCAATGAACATTCTTGCAGAATCAATGTCTGATGACATTTTTCAAGAGATTGCTGAATGTTCATCTGCAAAGGAAATTTGGGACTCTCTCTCAGTAATGGTTGCTGGATCAACAAAAGAAAGAACATCAAATGCTAATTCCTAGAGTAACTCTGAAGCTTCATCTTGCACAACTGAGGATGAAGAAGAAGCAAGAGCAAGAGAATTTTGTCTAATGGCAATAGATGCATCTTGCAAAAGGTATGATGAAGATAAAGAATCTGAATCAGATGATGATGAAGATCAGGTTATCTCTACCCTTGACTTTTCATCAGAAGAACTTAAAACAGATTTTAAATTATTATGTAAAGATCTGATTCAATCTAAGAAGGAAATAAAACTTCTTAGAGAGAAAGTAAATAAACTTTCTTCTAAAAACATAAAATTCAATAAAGATTTAGAAATTGCTTTAAATCATATAGCCTCATTAAAATCAGTTAAAGATTTTCAGAAAATCTGTGTTCAACATAATTCGTCGAGCTCAGGTAGACGAAAATACTATTCGTTGAGATCAGATTTTCATAGCAAAGATTTTAAATCATTTTATAATCAAAAATTTAAAAATCCTTATACCCAGTGGTTCATCCCTTCTAGGAAACTTCATCCACTTGGCTATAAAGATTTCCCTGGATATTACTTTACTTCAAATTATTATTGTGAAAGAAAATTAAGACCCAAGGCAAATCTGGGTCAAGAATTCCTAACATCTCCTTTCAGGAAAATTGTTCAGAAGGCTACAACTATAGGGGGAGATTATCAGAATCTCAGAATGAAAATGAACAAAAGTGCAGCTGTCACTTTATTAGATTCTATGCAGCTGCCCCTTAGTTTCTGTTTGTATTTCTTTTATTTTGAATCCTTTTTTAACAAAGCACCCATGTACATCTGCTATCATATTATAATTCAGGCAGATCTTTTTGCTTTGTATTTTGTTTTTATGTAAATAGTATCCTCACCCAAATAGGGGGAGATTGTTGGAACCTTAGGTTCTGATTTGGGTTAGGATCACTATTAGGATGATTAGTTTGACCCAAAATGTATAGTCTAAGGGTCATAGGTCTTTCCAGGTATTCCTCAGAAAGAATCCCAGAAGAAGTGCAGAAGAATTCCAGAGAAAATCAGTTTTGAAGTTCAGAAATTGCAGTGCAGAAATAGTCGAACGGAGTTCAACTATTGCAGTCCAGAAATAGTCGAACGGAGTTCAACTATTGCAGTCCAGAAATAGTCGAACGGAGTTCAACTATTGCAGTTCAGAAATAGTCGAACGGAGTTCAACTATTGCAGTCCAGAAATAGTCGAACGGAGTTCAACTATTGTAGTCCAGAAATAGTCGAACGGAGTTCAACTATTGCAGTCCAGAAATAGTCAAACAGAGTTCAACTATTGCAGTCCAGAAATAGTCGAACGGAGTTCAACTATTACAGTCCAGAAATAGTCGAACGGAGTTCTACTATTGCAGTCCAGAAATAGTCGAACGGAGTTCAACTATTGCAGTCCAGAAATAGTTGAACGCAGAATCTCTGAACGCAGAATCTCTGAACTCAGAAATCTCTGAACGCAGGAATCTCCGAACGCAGAATCTCTGAACGCAGAATCTTTGAACGCAGAAATCTTTGAACGCAGAAATCTTTGAACGCAGAAATCTCTGAACGAAGAATCTCTGAGCTCAGCTCAACGATCTCCGAGCTGAGCTCAACGATCTTTGAACGCAGTTTGAAGAAGCTTTAAAATTCAGTGTTGTGATTTCCTGTGCCGTTTTTCAGACAGATTTATTTACCGCTGGCAGATTTAATTAAGGCTATTGAGGCGATTACAGCTATCAGAATTAATGTTATATATTCTTATGAATATAGCCGTTTGGAGGCTGCATTAATTATGGATTAAATCATAGATTTAATGCCAATTGATTCCCAAAATAAATTACCATTCTTGGGAAAAGGCTTCAGCCGTTTCAAGGCAAGAATTCAAATGTTTGAATTAGTCCAAGGGATATATGTATATGATATACAGAAGATTGAAAATATATATAATATATATCATAAAGTGACAGAGAAAAAAAAGAAGCAGGCATATACAGATCATATTCATCTTCTTCATCTGCTCCAGGCTTTCAAGAGACACAAAATCAACATCAGTCTAAAAGCTTGCTGGAGAGCAACATCAACTTGAAGGCCTACACCCTGAAGCAAAGCTTCCACTCCTGAACTATTCTACATCTCAGGGGGAGCTTTGACAACAACAATCCACTAGTCTTCTCTCATTTGATTTGAGAACAGAGAAGACAACATCAACTCTTCCTTCCTCCTGTACAAAGGGTTCTTGAACTCCCTTCAAAAGTTCTGCTTGGTTTCTGAGACCTTGTCAAAACTCAGTGGTGGCAAGACACCTGATCAAAAAATCTAGATCTGGTTTTTGAGCACCTTATCAAAAGCTCATTGGTGCCCAGGACACCTGATCAACTCATCCTGCAGTGGATTCCTACCAGGGTGGTAGAAGAGTGGACGTACCTATTGAGAGGGAACCACTATAGTTCCTTGTGTCGTCTGGATTGCTTGCTCTATTTTCTTCCTTATGTGTTGTGAATTTTATTTTGCATTTTATTTTCTAAAAACTCTTAAGCATATCAGATCTATCACCTCACTTTCAACCCGTTAAAATGCATCTTTGGGGCAAGTAAAGGGAAGTTTCTCGGCCATCTCCTTACTCCCGAGGGTCTTGCCCCCAATCCTGATAAGGTTAAAGTCATCCTTAATATGACTCCTCCCCGTTCACCAAAAGAGGTTCAGCAGTTAGGAGGGAGGTTGGCAGGACTCGGGAGGTTCATCTCTCGAGTTGGAGATAAAAGTGCACCATTCTTTAAGACTCTTCGGGGAGCGTCCAAGTTTCAATGGACAGAAGAGTGTTCCTTGGCCTTTGAGCAATTAAAAAAGCAGCTAACCTCGACTCCTTTACTCCAAAGCCCCCGAGCAGGGGAGATGTTGTTCCTATACCTAGGGGTTGGTCCCGAGGCAGTTAGTTCAATTCTGGTTCGCGAAGAAAGCAGAAGGCAGTTCCCTGTCTACTATGTCAGTCACATCCTGAAAGATGCAGAGGCAAGGTACCCCATCCTAGAGAAGCTAGCTTTGGCATTAGTTATGTCTGCCCGCAGACTCCGACCATATTTCTAGGCTCATTCAATTCAGGTGGTCACTGATCAACCTTTGAAGAGTGTGCTAGAAAAATCAGAGCATTCGAGCAGGCTAGCTAAATGGGCAATTGAGCTAAGTGAGTTTGAAATTTCCTATGTGCCCAGAACAGCTATCAAGGCACAGGTGCTTGCAGATTTCCTGATTGATACGACAGAATCTAGCTCGGACCAGGCAGCAAGGTCTCCCTTAGCTTGGACCATTTATGTGGATGGAGCTTCTGGTAGAAACTCCTCGGGTGCAGGGGTAGTTTTGATAAACCCGAATGGCGTCAAGCTTGAGCAAGCCATCAAGTTCTATTTCCCAGTAACTAACAATCAGGCAGAATATGAAGCTTTATTAGCCAGCTTGAGGCTTGCACGAGAGCTTGGAATTGATCACGTCCATATCAAGATTGATTCACTGGTAATGGCTTCACAAGTTCTTGGCAACTTCGAGACCAGGGAGCCAGTGTTGAAAAAGTACCTTGTGCTGGTAAAGGTTGAGGTTGGCAGGTTCAAAAGTTTTACTATTGAGCACATCCCAAGGACGGAGAATGAGGAGGCCGACGTTCTTGCAAAGTACGGGCTCTCATCAGGAGGGACAACTTCTGAGCTTTTCCACCCGGCAGTGGAGGGGGAAGGAATAATGCAGATTGATCAATGATCTTCTTGGATGGATCCGTTCATTCTCTACCTGTCAACTGGGAATCTACATCAGTCAGTAAAAGATAAGAAGAGATTCAGGTTGAAGGCAGCACACTATTACTTGATATCCGATATTCTCTACAGGAAAACCTTCTTGTCCATAATGGCAAGATGTGTTTTAGAAAGTGAAGTTCCCACCATTCTCCGAGAAGTGCATTCTGGCGAGTGCGGAAGTCATTCGGGAGCAAGAACATTAGAAAGAAGGATCCTGCGGCAAGGTTACTTCTGGCCTACAATGAAGAAGGACTCTGAGGCCTATGCAAGAAAATGTGTTCAATGCCAGAAATTCGCCCCTCTTCAACATCAAGCAGCTCAATCTCTCAGATCGATTACAACCCCTTGGCCCTTTGCTGTTTGGGGAATGGATCTCATTGGCCCTTTTCCCATGGCAAGTGGGCAGCGGCGCTTTATTATAGTTATGATCGACTACTTTAGTAAGTGGATTGAGGCTAAAGCACTGGCAAAGACAACAACCCAGGTCGTGAGGAATTTTATTTGGGGAGAGATAGTCTGCCGGCATGGAATCCCTATGGCAATAATCACCGATAATGGACCACAGTTCAATAATGCAGAGATGATAGGCTTTTGCAGGCAGATCGGAACAGAGCTGCGCTTCGCATCAGTTCATCATCCCAGAAGCAATGGTCAAGTAGAAGCAGCTAATAAGCAAATCCTCAACCTGCTTAAGAAGAAGGTTCAAAATCTCAAGGGCAGTTGGGCTGATCAACTTCCCTCAGTCCTCTGGACCCTGAGAGCAACACCTTCATCTGCAACAGGAGAAACCCCGTTCAAGCTTTCTCACGGGTCCGAGGCATTGATTCCTGTTGAGTTTGAAGTTCTGTCGCCTAGAGTACTGCTTGCCAGGCAAGGTACGGAGGATTGGCTAGAGTTGAACAGCGAGGAGATGAGGTTCAGTTTGGAGCATATCGAAGAGGTCAGAGACAAGGCTGCTATCAGGCAGGAGGAAGTTAAAAGAAGAAAGGCCCGTTACTTCGATAAGAACGTAAGGATCAAACACTTTCAAGTGGGAGATCTGGTTCTTAAAAAGGTCGATGCTGCTGCAAGAGCCAGCTCAGTTGGAAAGCTTAATCCTAGCTGGGCAGGACCATTCATTGTCAAGGAAGCACTTCAGAATGTGGCCTACCGGTTACAAACATTTGAAGGAGAAGACGTGCCGCACACGTGGAGCGAAGATGACCTAAAGCGGTTCTTTTCCTGAACCTCTTTTCTTTTCTTCCTATGTAAACTCTTTAAGAGGTTCACTATTAACAAAAAGTTCCTTGCTAACACTTTTATCAAGTATCTTTGTGTTTCAAGTGTTGACAGTTAAATATATGAAGCAAGGATAACTCTAAACGGTTCTCTCTGAACTCTCTATTTTATGGTTATACGAATCTCTCAAAATTGATATTTGTCTAAATACTCATACTAACACTTCTTTGAATGCCTCTTCCTCCTTACCTCCTCGAGCAACTCCCGACAGTTGCTTGATACCAGGAGATATCGCCGTGTTCAGCAAAAACCTCCCCTAGAACCGTTGGTGTCAGCATAACACCACGACGACCACGTGTTGCGGGGAGATTTCGCACCGTGTAGTGGGAGCCTACCAACTCTAGTGCGGTAGGATACTGGATTTCGGATCCCGGCTAGTACCTAACCCCACTTCTGCATTATGGAGGAGCAAAGTGGAGGTCAGCTCTACCACGCCACTTAAGGGATATTGTTACAACCCAGATGATCGCACGGGGAAAGCAATGACGCTCCGGCCGCACCTACCCCCAGATCATCTTAGGGTTGTGACTCTCGAACACTCCTTGGTACCCTCAAGCAGTGCCTGCAGGAGACCCACAGTCTTGTCGATCTCAAAGGAAAGCAATGCCGCTCCGGCCGTACCTGCCCGAGAGATCGACTTAGACTGTACTCCAGGCAAGAGGGCAGTGAATTGAGTTATGGAGTCTGCAGATCTCGAGGTCCAGTGAGGAAAGCAATGCCGCTCCGTCCGCACCTACCCGCTTGGCCTCCAGACTGCGGCTTTCTTCTTCACAGGGGTTGTCATTACTGATGAAGTGCGGACTCCAGTTGTCTTATCCTCTCAGTTCGCTGTTCCTTGGGTTGATTCTGTAATTCATAACCTTGTGAGGAAAGCAATGCCGCTCCGGCCGCACCTACCCGCTTAGTTGTGAATTACAGGTCATTTCTGATATTGTTCATTAATGAAGTGCGGACTCCAGTTGTCTTATCCGCTCAGTCCGCTGTTCCTTGGGTTGATTCTGAAATTCATAACCTTGTGAGGAAAGCAATGCCGCTCCGGCCGCACCTACCCGCTTAGTTGTGAATTACAGGTCATTTCTGATATTGTTCATTAATGAAGTGCAGACTCCAGTTGTCTTATCCGCTCAGTCCGCTGTTCCTTGGGTTGATTCTGTAATTCATAACCTTGTGAGGAAAGCAATGCCGCTCCGGCCGCACCTACCCGCTTAGTTGTGAATTACAGGTCATTTCTGATATTGTTCATTAATGAAGTGCGGACTCTAGTTGTCTTATCCGCTCAGTCCGTCGTCCCTTGGTTGATTCGGTAGTCCATAATCTTGTGAGGAAAGCAATGCCGCACCGGCCGCTCCTACCCGCTTAGTTATGAATTACAGGTCATTTCTGATGTTGCTGACTGATGCGGTGCGGACTATGGTTTTCTAATTCTCCTAGTCCGCAGAATTTGTTCGATGCATACAATAATTACTTAGAAAAATTCAAACGTAAATATCTGCGTACGGTGACCCTAGTCCGCCTAGTCCGCCTATTCTCGTTATTCAAGTGGGCAGATTGTCGTTTTCTTGGTTCTGTTTTGCAAAGCGCGGACTGCCAACCGAACTCGTCCAAGTTCGCTTTACACGTTCTCTTCGCTTAGAATATTTTCATATTACAGCAAGCTGTGGTTATGCAATTTCAGCGAGCTTTAAATGTACAGCAAAGCAATGACAAAGATTTACATATAAAGTGCGACCTCTAAACATAAGCAAGGGAAAAAAGCAGAACATCTCAGATCAAAAATATCCTTTTTCTATTCATTCAAAAATATATTTAAATGTCTTGGCAGGATCGCGCAGAGTCCGCCCCCTTACATTAAAGAGAACCAAAAAATTACAATATATATTCCTATTCTGTCCTCTGCTTCTTGTCCACAGGCTTCTCCGGGCTAGAGCCATCCACATCCACTCTAGGCGAGTAGCCACCTGAGTCACTGCTGCTGCTATCATCAGAGTGAGAAGCGGCTGAGGGTTCTGTTCGCGAGCTACTCTCACCAGAGCCGGAGTCAGCGGACTGATCCGACTGACCTCCTTGCTGCTGACTTGAGGCCACGTCTTCAGCGGCTTCCTCGTCAACGGATTCCTCCTCGTCATCCTCGGCAACCGCTTTCCCCTTGGCAGCTTGCTCGAACTCGGCAACCTTATCCTTTAGCTCCGGCAAAAGCTTCAGGAAAGGAATAGAGTCTACTCCAGCCTTCGTGTATCCATCGCTGATAACGCGCTCGATCGCGACCTCGACGCTTTCCTTTACGAAAGGAAACATGGCCTTTTGAAAGTCTGGGTTGGTCACCTCATATGCGATCTGCAAAAGAAATCAAAGCATCAGTCCGCGAAAGATAAGCAAGATTGACGACGGTTAACTAAGCACTTACGGCCTTGTCTTCTTTATATTGATTAACTTTTACACCAAGTCGCTTATTCCTTTCTTTCAGCAAATGGCTTTCCTTCTTATACCGCGCATTGTCCCTAAGCAGCTCGCGCGTAAGCCCGCCTAAGAAGTGGTTGGTGACGGCAGAGTTTGCGCTGGCCTGCGCAGCGAGAAGGGGGAGGTCATCAGGTGCCACACCTTGCAGTTCGCGAAGGTTTTGCTTCCCGTACAAGGCGGATAGGGCGACGTGGGCATGGCGAGATGAGCGCGGACTCCTCTAGGAGGGAAGAGCCGTTGATAGGCGGACATACTTTTTCTTCTCATGCCAGTGGATCATGGGGTTGCCCCTCAGATCCTTCTGCTTCTCGCCGAAGCCCGCAATGTCGAAGCGGCCTCGACATCGTTCAGCCGCACGCTCTTGAAGCCAGCATCCACGCGCAGCTGCGGACTGGTATGAAGGAACCCCAGGTCGCCTTCAAAGATAAGATACCTAGAGGTCCAGTTGTGGATCTTGTTCGGCAAGCCCACAACTTTCATTCCCCTGCAGTAGAAGTAGATGATACCTTTGTACTCGCGGTCTCCCGTCGGAGTGATGGAGCGAACAGAGAAAATTTTCCTGAAAATCTTCAAGGAAAATTCAACCCTCTCAGCTCGCAGGTAAGCAATGAAACTGCAGATGGCAACCATACTGTTCGGGGCAAGCTGGCCTGGAACCACCCCATAATGCTCAAAGATCTCCGCGACCTCCCAGAGCAGGGGGAATTTGAACCCGCAGTCAAAATGATCTATTGGAACTGCGAGCTGGGTAGCGCTTGAAAAATTCAGTCGTTCGTGGTGTTAGGGGAGCCGCGCGAGTACGGCCGAGCCCGCCATATGAACTTCTAAGAAAGCCTCCAGGTCGGCTTCGGTTAGCCTACTCCTTTTATGATCAGCAGCATGGAAGGCGGCTGCGGCCTCAGTGCGTGCGGACACCATGTTTTCAGACCGCAAGGCTTCATCTCCCACTGTTTTCTATACAAAAAGAGAATGACGACCCAATTTATATAGAAACCGTCTGACATGACAGCCGTCAATCTGCTCAGATCAGGAAGCCAGTCCGCTCAGCTCGCTTCTTCCCTGTTTTCCCTGCAATATCAGATATTTCTCAAGGCTTTGCGGATTCAAAGCCAGTCCGCTCAGCTCGCTTCTTCCCTGTTTTCCCTGCAATATCAGATATTTCTCAAGGCTTTGCGGATTCAAAGCCAGTCCGCTCAGCTCGCTTCTTCCCTGTTTTCCCTGCAATATCAGATATTTCAAGACTTTGCTGATTCAAAGCCAGTCCGCAGAAACCGCAGTTTGCCAATAAAATGCCAGCCCGCATAACTTACATCCCATTTAAAGAAGTTTAACCTAGGGTTTTGCCCTAAACCTAGAAAAGCTAGGGTAAGGTAGTTGAAGGGTCAAAGGACCTCCAAACCCTCCCAAATTTTGGTGAGGTGTCCCTGGTATAGGTATCTAGGTCTGGTTCAAAATTCAACTCATTTGGTTGAGTTTTGATTAGGAATCCTCTAAACCCTAGTTTTGACCTAGTAGAAGGAAGCTTAGTGAGAAGGTTCCTTGCACTCTGGTATGATCATCTCACTTCAACAGAGGTTGAGATTTTGACCACTGGTTTATTTTGGTCCTAAGATTATCCTTAGGTAAGATGGGATGATTTAGGGTAAGTTTACCCTAGGGCCCAGGTTAAAACCCTAAAGGTGGACTTTGGGGGTTTGTGAAGGACATAGGGGCAAATGCCCTTGTATGGCCTTGAGATTTAGTGGAGAGGTTGTTAATGAGCTTGTAACTCTCTGGTTGTAATGTTAGAGAATTTTGATGTAGGTAGCTACCTTAAAACTTAAACCCTAGTTTTAGGGTAGAAGGGATTTTAGGTCAAAACAGTATCTTAAACTCTTTTAAAAGCCCTGAAATTTGGGTAGTGTGTTTCTAGGGTAGTTAGGACCCTTGGATAATTTTACTAGAATTTTTGGATAGGTATTTCTAGTACTTCATTCATGAATGTGGGTATAGCCCTTTTTGATGTTTTATTTGTTAAAGATTTTTAATTCAAATAAGGCCCCCTTGAAACTCTGGAATTAGATGTTTTTGGTCAGTAGGAATTCCCATGACTTTTAGTTCAATTTTATATTGATTAAACAGAATAGTTCCTTCACAAGTATTATTAAAGGGCTCTATGTTTTAAAAATATTTTATGGCATAAATAGTCTCTGCAAAATTATGAAAGTTGGTAAATGGTGTTTTTAATTCATTATGAATCAGTGGGATTTTATTCTGGATTTTTGGAGTTATGGATATTGTACATGATTCACAAGCATGCTAGATTATGGTTTTAGTAAATGTTTTATTATAAATTAATTTCCAGCAGGAAAATTATGAAAATTTTATAGTACTGTTTTCATGGTATTTGTAATTAATCCAAATTATTTAGAAGAGAATTTGATGTGGTTTATTCATTAGACATGAAAGAAATGGATTATTGCAAAAATATGTTTAGGCCCCTTAGACCTTAGTGAAAATTTCCAAACCTTGGATATATCATTTTTAGACATAGTAGTATTTATCTTAAATTTATTATGATTTATACATGACTGAAAAGTATAATCCTTGTTCAAATTTGGAAGACCTTGGATTTAATAAAAATTAATTAATTATTAGGTTAATTGGAAAAATTGTTATTATCAGAAAAATCGATTCAATAATGTCATGATAGGCCCCCAGAAATTAACTTAGGCCGTATGGAAGAAAACACAAAGGACATCCTATCGTAGACATTACTTAGTTTAAGGTGGTCTGCATTTAGTAATTTTGGGAAATGAGCAACAAGAGAAGGTTTGGGTTAGCATAAGGACAGCTTGTGTTGGTTGGATTTAAAGAAAGAGGATGGATCACCATAGGAGGTTCCAAGTACGGTGAGGAATGAGTTGATGCGCTCTAGAAGGTGCGCGGGACCGACGAAAGATCGCCGTCCCCGTAGGAGTGAAGAGTCAAATCCACCCTAGGTTTAGTTCGATGCAATTTATAGAGAGAACGGGGAAGGGAAAAACAACCAATAACAATAAGTGCCTTGCGAAAGGGAACTTCGGGCCGTAATGCCGCCGTCTTGGTTCCTAGTGCCCCTTGAGAGCCCTTCACGGGGTATGCCGGGGGCAGTCCTGGGCTAACGTAAATCTTAAAACAAACGAAAGAGTAATTAGCCTAATAGGATTCACGTTGCACACACTCATTCGTTAGGGTTGGTAATGGTTAAGTCGTCCCAAGGTGTTCAAGGGGGCGCTGTCCCGTGGTGTTCTAAGGGATGAAGTCTGGAGATGAGCCGGACGTTTTAGTCCGGGGAAGTTGGTCTCGGATGTGGTTTATACGGACGGTTTAGTCCGGGAGTTTGACACTTTAAAATTGTTATATATTAAACTGCTGCATGTGCATAAAAATAGGAAAGATTAAGGTGGTGGGTTCTCGATATCGGGGAGTTCGATTGCACCGACACCGATATCGTTGACTCGGCAAGGTGACTAGTACTTAGCCAAGGTTAAGTCCGGCGGACCAGTCGGCAAGAGTACGCAGGAGTCCGCCTCGTGCACCAGGCGTTGAGGGCGTACGATAGGTCAGACCAGTGGTGCTTTTACTGGTTTTGAGGTGGGCGAGGCCCAACCCACCGCTTCCGTTTGCCACTACGGGAGTATCCTGGGAGTTAACTCCAGAAAGGGGGAACTAAAGGTTTGTGTACACAAAGTTGTGTGTGTGAGTTGCACTGCTTGAACATCATAACCGACCATATAGCTGCATGTCATAATCATTCATAACAACCTTGACACCTAAAATATAAGTGGAATGGGACGCTTATACTTTAGGACTTGCAAAACGACCCCTTGGTCTATAAGCTTGTGTGAGCAAGTTTATAAATTAAGGTTAATTTGATATATGTATATCTGTTGCTTGATAACTGACACCCCAACGTATAAGCGGTATGGAACGCGTTATACGATGGGAGACTTGCAAAAGATCCCTTGGCTTATGTGTACTCACATAAGCGAAGGTTTAACTTCTTACTTACTTACCTTTCTGTTATACCTATTACAATATTTATACTGTTCACCTATTATAACTTGCTAGTTAGGTCCACCGTCATCTGCTTTGGAATTTATCTCCACTTTCATGTCCTCCCCTTTCTTCCTCTCCGCCCGGTGCCTTAGAGCGTGGGGGAAGGGGTGTGGGATGATAGGGCTTAGTCTTTTAGACTAACGGTTTTCGAACCATATCATATTAGGGGATCGCGGAGCCCAGCATGGAGGAGCAGCCCAGGAGGCCGGTACGCTTGGAGATGGGACAGTCTAGCACTGGAGTCCAGACTACGGGGACTGTGAGTCCCGGCCCTTCGTAGATTTTTAGGTTTGTTTCCGCTTTTGAGTGATCTTGTAGTGAGGATTTGATGTACCGGGCATGAGCCCTTTTAATTCCAGACAATTTATACTCTGATGATTTTCTGTGGACACTCCCTTCGTGGAGTTTTATTTTATGTGATATTCTCTTTTGATGGACTTGCTTCTCTCTTGCTTGCTACTTATTGTGATCGAAAAGGCCGGCAGAATCGGCGCGTTGTAGTGACGACCTTCCCGGGGGCGAAGGTGTCACCGCAAAGCGGCGGTTCTGGGCATAAGACCCCGGGTTTGCAAAAAAAAAGGGGGTCTTACAAGCTTAGTCACGCCGAATGTTTCCATCCCGGGCGGTGATTCCCTGTCTGCAGTCAGTCTGTCTACCACAGAAATACTTGACTCTATCGACAATGAGCGGCTTGCTGATATTAATCAGTCTCTGCTTGAAGTATTGCACTCTGGCGTGGCGATAATAGGCGAGAAGGTTGCCGAACCCGCCCCTTCTACTGCGGATAATAAGAGGGAGAAGGCGAAGGAGCAGCTTGCCATCATGCAAGCGAAGGTTGAGGCGGTTTCTGAACGACTGGAGGCGGACAGGCGAGATGAGGATCTGCGGATGGCAGCCGAGGGGGTATGGACAGGTAAGTCGCCACCGCGTTTCTAGAAGAGATGGCTGTATAAGTCTCCGGTGCGAAAGTCGAAGCCGATAAAAATTATCACCGAGACTGAAGACATAGTAGATCAATGGCGGAAAAGAAAGCGATGGTTCACCAAAGATGGAAACAACACTTGGTCGCTTTTGATCCCGAGCGAGTACGACGGCCTGTAGTAGATAGTCGCCAGATCGCCGCAATGTTTATGAAAAGTGAATTTTCTTCCATCTTTTCTCTGAGTTTATCGTGCCTTGGAGACAACTGAACTTTGCTTCTTGTGTTGCAGTTCGAAACTCACCGCCGGATTCCGTTGAAGTGGGCGAGATCACACCATTATCCGCGGATGCTCCTGTATCCGTATCAGCAGATGCTCCTGCAGAGCCTACACCCGAGATCCAGTCTGCCCTGGAGGAATACATTTCCTTAGTGAAGAAATATGAAGAAGTGTTGAAGAAATATGAAGAAGAGTTAAGGGAAGTGAGAGCAGACGCTCAGAGACGAAAAGAAAGAGAGAAAGTGCTGGAGAGCCAGGTCGCTAGCATCTCGGCCGCGATGGAGGGGCTGAAGAAAGAGAAGCAAGGTCAAAGTGAGGATGCACAAAACTACAGGAATAGGTTTTTGGCCCTGGTGCGAGAAGGAAAGAAGCAAGCTACCGAGGTCATCGACACCCGTCCGCAACAGACTCAGCCCGCTCTGGGGGGAGGATTGACACTGGCCGTGAGCGGGCAACCTGCGGCGGATATGAACCAGAGGCCAGCGGGCGAACACATGATCCCGTTTAGCCGGGTTACGAGGGACTCCGCACGCCTACACCGGACGTTCAACAACATGCACCATCTAGTCCCGCAAATGTACAGGGAGATTCTTCGAGGTAGTGACCAGGCCGTATACTTTGGCGTAGAGGGCGAAGAGCGGCCTGCTCGCCGTGCCGCTAAACCCTGAAATTATTATTATTCCTTAATGATGCGGACATCGATAATTTCTGTATAACATGGAACACTATGTTGTTAGCTATTGTTATGTCATGTTGTGTTCTTTTTTGTTGGATGATTGTTTTATGCGAATTTGATGCGTATGAACTATTCCCATGTGCTGGAATGCCTTTTTGCCTTATGCTGCGGATGAGGGTTTAACCCGCACTAACTTTTGCGGGATGGAACGAACGGCGCGGATTATGGTTTAATCCGCGTGAAGTCATGTTACCTGTCTTGTCGAGTTTTTGCTATATATATACGTTCTCGTTTCGTTTCTATCGGAAACAGCTGGATCAAAAAACCCTGCGGCCTGGAAAAATGGTGTCCGCCCGTGCAAATTCCGCAGCTGTGTTTCATTCCGCCGACCATCAGAGGGGTAGGCTGACTGTAGCGGATCTAGAGGTTTTTAGGGAAAGGCATATGACGGGCTTGCCAGTCCTTGGGCGACTTCCGAAGGACGATGAGCGATTGAATTTTTCCACCGCTTCCTAGATCGCAGTGCCTGTCGATCACTTTGAATGCGGATTCAAGTTCCCCTTGCTCTGGGAGGTCGCCGAGATCTTTGAGCATTATGGGGTGGTTTCGGGACAACTCGCGCTGAATACCGTAATGGCCATTTACGCTTATCTCTCCTACATGCGTTCTGAGAAGATCCAGTTCTCCCTAAAAATCTTCAGGAAGATATTCTCTGTCCGCGCAATTACGCCATCAAAGGATCAACAATTCAAAGGCGTGATCTACTTTTATTGCCGGGGGATGAAAGTTGCGGGTCTTCAGAACAAGATCCACAACTGGACCTCGAGGTACCTTATCTTCAACTGGACCTGCAGGTTGTGCGTTTATGGAAAGCAGAAAACTACTAACTCACACAGAAATTAAAAAGGAAAATAAAAGAAAGTCACAAGAGATTAAGAAATCTATTCACCCCCTCTAGGTGATTTAGCTATCCTTAAAATTAAAGACGTTCAAGTGATATCAGATGGAGGTTACTCAAAAAGGACTTAATAGTCTCAGAGATCTCCAAGAATAGATAAAATGTTTGTTCTTGTGAGTCAAGTAGTGAACCATAAGGAGTGGAGCTCAATGAAGGTTCAAGAAGGTAGAGTAGAAAAGACATATAAAGGGTTGTTGGCAGCTGTTGTATATAATGAAGACTATCCTTC
This sequence comes from Platanthera zijinensis, assembly GCA_039513925.1. Classification (NCBI taxonomy): domain Eukaryota; kingdom Viridiplantae; phylum Streptophyta; class Magnoliopsida; order Asparagales; family Orchidaceae; genus Platanthera; species Platanthera zijinensis. Next base: position 206,409,695 of record CM077078.1, read on the forward strand.
TACCAGGATAAGAATCAGAGCCCTAATATCCTCAGTGTTCAGAGACTGTGGTAAAGTTGATGTCTATCCAGATGCCAGGTTAAAGATCATGGGCCCTCTTTCACACGCAAATAGTTATTCCGAGGATGATGATGAAGTGGAAGTTGACTGCATATGTTATGGGCTAATGGCCATGACAGAAGAAGTATCTTTCCAGGATCAGCCTGGGCAAGATCAAGTTCACTCCCTATCCAGCACATCCTCAGTATCTGTGTATGAGACAATTCCAGACTCCGATGTATCCATATCAAGTGATGATGAGGAACATGTATCAGAGGAAGATGTCAATCAATTGATTGACATGTATGGTGCACAACTGAAGGCTTTCAAAAGAAGCTTGAAGTTTGCTAAAAAGCAGCCTGAGGAGATTGCTTCGCTTTAGCTAGCTTCTTCCTAGCAAGCTGAGAAAACAACTCTGTTGGAATAGAAGGCAAGGGAAGCTATCCAACTAAAGGCTATCTCAAATCTCCAAATTGAGACTTTAAGCCTGAAGGACAAGATCATCTTGGATCTCAAAGAGAAACTCTTAAAGGAGAAAAAGGTTGTGGCTGATTTACATTAGTTCAAAGTTGTGTTGCCACTGATTGACTCCTTTACATCTCAAAAAGATGAGAGATGTTTAGGGTCTAAGTGGAATTCCAGAGTTCTCCTTTTCAAAGGGAAAGGCATAGCTCCTGTTGAGCCTCAGTCAACCCTTCATAAGGTAATCCTTCCTTCTAACAGGTATGACCAAGACTGCCTGCATGGTCACTGGAGGAATAATAATTCTTCTTATAAGAGTACAAGTGTATCTTATAAGGGAAGAAGGAAGGGTAGGGTAATGAGTGCTTGTATGGATCCCCATAAAGATATTCAAATGACCCATCCTGGACCATTTGTATTTAGTGCATCAGCCCCTACACTAATGAATAAGGAAGTGTCCTTTTCTCAAGATCTCCCAACCCATATACAGACCAAAATCAATTCTATCACCAAGCCAGACTTGGGCATTTCTGATGTCACAACCCGCATTTTCTGTGAATAAAAGAATTATCAGAGTATGAGAAAACACGCGTCATGATGCCACGTCAAGCAGGGGATAACTGCTGACGCTCAGGCAAAACCAACTACCAACTTAATGAAAGAAAATCATGTGATTAATGATTAGAAAATCAGTTATATTTTAGAGACCGTATCCCTCGGCTCAGTGGATCACCTAGTCCATAAAAGAAAAACTATATTTATACGCTGCGGAAAAATACTTTATTTAGGTTTGACATCCTAAAGAGCACATAAGGGTCCCAAGAGAACCACTCATGCTATGCAAGACCCTACATTTAATTTATATAATATATAAGAAAACGGTCTTTATACGTGATTTGGAAAATAGTGAATACGTCTTATAAAACATGCTGATCATGAGCTTTATTTATAATAATAATTATAGTATAAAAATAACTAGCAACCTAGCATAAAACCTTCTCAGAGCAAGTAGACTATCTCCAGAAAACGGTAGCAGCATAAGTAAATATATCCAGTACAAAGGTAAAAAAACTACCAGTGAGCGCCAACAACCTGACACGAACCCACTGGCATATATGTATGTCTGTAAGAAAGTACTGAAAAACTACCTCACCAACACGGCAAACGGAACACCAAGGACCAAGAGACCACCAACACCACCACTGCAAACTAGCCACCCAACTGGCTACGGCTCGGAACCTGGGGTATTCCAAAAGAAAACAGAATACCTCAGCAAGCTAAACAAAGTAAAACTGCATGAAAGAGTCAACCAAAAGGGGAAGAGTACCTGTAAAATATGCAGTAGAAAGAGTCACAACTGTCCAAAATAGGACAACAAGAAAAGCACTACGTGCGAGGAAACAGCAACAACCCAGCTCAGGAACAACATCCTGCAGGGCCTACTAGGCTACCAAGAGACCAAAGTGCTGCAAACTACCAAGGAAGAAACTTCTAACACCTTAAACTGTGGGAGGTGGTAGTAGCAAAATCAAACAACGAGGAACCGGATTGGAGGCAAACTCAGTCCCCCCATCCACCATGTCCAAGTCAACAAGCTCGAGGGTCTACACGTGAAAGCACAAGGGACCTTCCACCCACACATGCCCAGCCCGTACCTGGAGCAAGAAAAACACGAGTGGCCTTGGCTAAATTACACAACTCCACCCCCATAAAGAGCCACAAACCACCACTACTACCCACGAACCACGATTCGGCCATTAGGAAAGAGAAACATGACCGACAAGGAAATTACAAATATAAACAAGGAATTCACTCGGGAACGTAAATCGAGGAAAGAGAAAAAGAAAGTGTTGAAATGACTCAACACGACGTGGCGCTGAGTCCTCTCGACACCGCATTGAGTGAGCTTCACCCACTCAACGTGCCACGCAAGGCGAACTATCACAACAATAACTCTTACCTTACTACCTTAACACTACACAAAACACTCAGGCCCACCTAACCCGCGTATCGACGCCAGCTAAATACGGAGCGAAAGGAAATATTCAAAGCGCACGATCGGTGGCGCACGATCAGTGGTCGTGCGCGGTCATTGGTTGATGGTCGTGCGAAGTGAACCAGGGAAACCTGACAGAAAACCTAGCAACTGCACACGATCAGTGTCGCACGACCACTGGTCGTGCGCACTGTTGTCAGCGCTCGTGCGATTGCCGAGACAGAACTTTGGAAAATAAAAAGACAGCCGCGCACGAACAGAGGCACACGACCAGTGGTCGTGCGCCCTAACGGTTGATGACCGTGCGCGGGTAACCTGTACCGTTGGGATTTCCCGGACAACACCGGAACGCACACACGACCCACGCAATTACAGTAGCTGTAGGAAACTACCAATGACGCACGCCACTACCATTCAAACTATGACTAATCATTCGAGACGGAAAAATATGAGATAAAACGATATAAACAATAGGCTTTAAACAAAAGAAAACAACTTGGCAAGGGCAAGAACACCACTTGCCTCGATTTCTGGCAAAGCTTGGTCGGCTTTCCCTCCTCTTCACGCTGCACTAGAAAAAGCAGCACCAAAAACTCACCTAACAAGCAAATCCGAACTTTAATGGCGGAAACCTCAAAAACCAAAAATTCCAATCCCCCTAAAGCTCCACGAAAATCGAATTTCTTACCGTAGGAATGAAGGTCTCGACGAGAGCAATCCGAATCCACTCTCGGAATCGAATTCCGTCCACAAACGCTCCGGGAAACGGCGGTGGAAGGCAAGGCTCGGCGGTTTCTCCATTTCCTCTCGTACAGGGGCGGCGGTTAGATTTGGAGAAGATGATCGTTCTTTTCATTCTATCCTATATATATATATATATATAATAATATAATTAATTACAAAATTACATAAAGCACCAAAACGACGCGAAAACCGAACTACCTCGGAATTCGAAGAAATTCGCACTGTAGCTAAATACTCACGCTACGAACACAACGGCGAAGTCGAAATTAATTTTCGACGAACAGAACTCGAGTTATACCCAAATGAATCCAAACACAAACATCCCCCCGAGAGGCCACACCGGGTCACCCAAAATGACTCGGCTTGCTAGGGAGATCTTGCCAACAGGCTACAGAATAGGGCACTCAGTTCTAAGGAGCTAAACCACACTCCACAAATGGCACAAGCCACGAAAACGCGTCATCGTAACGCCAAACGAGAATAAAAATAAACGCAGAAAAATCGGGGGCGTTACAGTCACTCCCCCTATAAGAAAGTTTCGTCCCGAAACTTTACGCACAACACTCCTACTAAAGAAGGAAAAGTAACTAATAGGAGTTACAAGAAGGGACACATACCGATCAAATCAGGGAAACAGGTGAGGGTAAGCCCTCCTCATGGCCGACTCTAGCTCCCAAGTCGCGCTCTCCAAATCCTGATTTTTCCACAGAACTTTCACCATCGGTATGGACTTCTTTCGCAGCACTCGCTCCTGAGTATCCAAAATACGAACCGGCACCTCAACAAAAGAGAGGTTGGGCTCCAACTGGGGCACAACGTCCAAGACCTGCCCACTACTGCGCACACACTTCCGCAATTGGCTAACATGAAATACATTATGAACTCCTGGGAAGTTTGCTGGCAAACCCAATCTATAAGCTGACAAGCCAATCCGTTCCAAGATCTCAAACGGGCCCACATACCTTGGGTCCAATTTCCGATTCTTACCAAACCTCTTTACACCCACCATTAGGGAAACCTTAAGAAATACAAGGTCCCCTACAGAGAACTCCAAAGCAGACCTACGCCGATTGGCGTTCTTTTCGTACCTCTCCTGAGCTATACGAAGCTTATCCCGAATAAGCTTCACGGCGACTTCCATATCCTCCAGCGCATCAGGACCCAACAACGGCCTCTCACCAGCCTCAGCCCAAAACAACGGAGTCCTACAGCGCCTCCCATACAAGGCTTCGAACGGAGCCATCTGCAAACTTTCCTGATAACTGTTGTTGTAAGCAAATTCCATAAGTCGCAGCCGCTCATCCCACGCTCCGCCGTGGTCTAAAATATAGCATCGGATCATATCCTCAACAATCTGATTCACCAGCTCCGTCTGCCCATTGGTCTGTGGGTGGTACGCAGTAGAATATCTCAGATCCGTACCCAAACCCTCCTGCAGACTCTGCCAAAAACGAGAAGTAAATCGGGAGTCTCGATCAGAAATGATGCTAACCGGCACACCGTGGAGTCGGATGACTTCATTCAAGTACAACTCCGCTATCTTCTTCATCGGGTAATCAATCTTATAAGGCACGAAGTGAGCACACTTCGTCAATCTATCTACTATAACCCAAACAGAATCAAATCCCCTCGGAGATTTTGGTAAGCCCGTAATGAAGTCCATAGATATACTCTCCCACTTCCAAGTCGGGATCTCTAACGGGGTCAACTTGCCACCAGGCCTTCCATGATCGGCCTTCACGCGCTTGCAAGTGTGGCACTCAGCAACAAATCGGGCTATATCACCTTTCATGACATACCACCAGGCAATTTGCCTTAAGTCACGGTACATCTTCGTAGATCCTGGATGATAGGCAACGCTAGATCCATGAGCCTCTCTGCAAATCATACCTCTAATATCCCCAACGGAGGGGATGCAAAACCTACCGCGGTACTTCAAAGTACCCGCATCATCGATAGCAAAATCTGGAAACTCTCCCTTCTTTGTCCTGAAGAACAAGTGCAACAGATCCGGGTCGTCCTTCTGGTGCAGTCTGGTCAAAGAAATCCAGGACGGCTCTGCCACTGACAAACTACTCTGCAAACCACATCATCCCACTGAAATATCCATAAGGAGGAACTCCTCAACTAACCGATCGGCGGAGAGGTTAAAGATCTTTCCCGTCTTTCAGCTCAGGGTGTCGGCCACCACATTGGCCTTGCCCGGATGATACTGGATCTCTACCTCATAATCGGCCACATACTCTAGCCACCGCCGCTGGCGCAGATTCAACTCCTTCTGCGTGAACACGTACTTCAGGCTCTTGTGGTCAGTGAAGATCTTGCACTGAGCCCCATAAAGTAGGTGTCTCCACAGCTTCAACGCAAAAATAACCGCTGCGAACTCAAGGTCATGCGTAGGATAATTCTTTTCATGAGTCTTCAGCTGCCATGACCCATAGGCAATCACCTTCCCAACCTGCATTAATACGCATCCCAGACCTACAAGCGAAGCATCCACATATACATCATAATCCACACCCTCAATAGGCAGGGTCAGAACGGGGGCAGTGCACAATCTCTTCTTTAGCTCCAGAAAAGCCTCCTCGCACTTTTCGCTCCAAACAAATGCCACATTCTTCTGAGTCAGCTTGGTCAACGGTGCAGCTAGGGAAGAGAAACCCTCCACAAATCTTCTGTAATATCCAGCCAACCCTAAGAAACTCCTGATCTCCTTAGGCGTACTTGGCCTACTCCAATCCATCACTGCTGCAATCTTTTCTAGATCGACCGAGATCCCTTCCTTGCTCACCACGTGGCCTAGAAAAGAAACCTGAGGCAACCAAAATTCACACTTGCTCAACTTGGCGAATAACTTATGGTTCCTCAACTCTGAAAGGAGCAAACGCAAATGCTGCTCATGCTCCTCAGCACTACGAGAATAAACTAACACGTCATCAATGAAGACCACAACGAACTTGTCGAGGAAATCCTTGAACACCTTGTTCATCATATCCATGAAGGCTGATGGTGTGTTGGTCAGACCAAACGACATCACCAAAAACTCAAAGTGTCCATGCCTCGATCTAAACGCAGTCCGTGGAATATCCGCCTCACGGATCCTGAGCTGATGATAACTAGAACGAAGATCGATCTTGGAGAACACCATGCTACCGCGCAACTGGTCAAATAAATCATCGATCCTCGGCAGAGGGTATCTGTTCTTAATAGTGACCTTGTTCAATTCTCTATAGTCGATGCAAAGCCGCATCGACCCATCTTTCTTCTTTACAAACAAAACAGGAGCACCCCAAGGCGACGAACTCTGCCTGATAAAACCTTTAGCCAACAGCTCATCCAACTGACTTCGCAACTCCTCTAACTCACGAGGGGCCATCCGGTACGGCGCCTTAGCAATAGGACGCGTACCCGGCTCCAAATCGATCACAAACTCCACATCCCGCTCGGGAGGAAGACCAGGAAGGTCATCAGGAAAAACATCGGCGAAACCACAAACAATAGTGTTGGTACCCTAGTTTGATTTGAGTTTAGTCCTCTTCTTTGTGCCCTTGACCCAAGAAATATCTATGGTCAATGGTTAGGAGTCTAGCTGTAGGGTCCTCGCTTTTCCAAATTGTGAATTTGGTTAAGTAGGTTTTTCGTTCGACTATAGTCGAACGCCGTTCGACTATCGTCTATCGGCTGATCGACGATCGTCTATCAGTTGGTCGACGCTTTGTCTGCGCTGATAGTTCGACTATCTGTTGATAGCTCGACTATCTGTTCTGCGCTGATAGTTCGACTATCTGTTGATAGCTCGACTATCTGTTCTGCGCTGATAGTTCGACTATCTGTTGATAGTTCGACTATCTGTTCTGCGCTGATAGTTCGACTATCTGTTGATAGTTCGACTATCTGTTCCGCTTTGATAGTTCGACTATCTGTCCTGATAGCTCGACTATCTGATAGTTCGACTATCTGGTGATAGATCGACTATCTGGTTGGTTTTGATAGTTCGACTATCTTTTGATAGATCGACTATCTGTTTTCTGAGGTAGGTCGACTATCTGCTTGATAGTTCGACTATCTCTGTGCGCTTGATAGCTCGACTATCTGTCCTAGATAGATCGACTATCTGATAGTTCGACTATCTGTCCTGATAGTTCGACTATCTGCTGCGGTAGCTCGACTATCTGTTTGATAGCTCGACTATCTGGATCGTTCGACTATCTGCCCGATAGTTCGACGATCTCCTGGCGTCGTTCGACGATCTTCGAAGGTCGTTCGACGTTTTCTGTCTGCCTGTGTATTTTGTATTTATTTATTATATTTAATTATTTAATACATTTTCTGGCACTCTATTTTAAGCTGTATGATAAAGTTTCCAGGCATTATTTGCTCTATTCTTATTGCCTGAGTTAAAATCTTTTAAAATAAAGTTGTTTGTCTTATTAGCTGTCATTTTAATTTACTTTATCTGCTGACAGCCCTTTATAGCCGTTAGACTGAAAAGTCTTCTTTTGCTATAAAGAGATTGTTTCTGATGTGACTTTATTTAGTCTATCTGATTATTTGATTTAAGCCTGCAGCTTCTTAGAAAGAGGTTTATTCCTTTTTATAGAATGTTTTGCTGCAGAGATATTTCTGTCTTCTTGATATTTACAGCCCAGGTCTCAAGGCTTAGAAGAAGACAAACTAATTCAAATGGAAGAGAGCCGTTGCTTGCTGATGATTATATAAAGAACCCTTTGCAGAAGGATTCAAGCTAGTTAACGGAAGCAAGTGTTACACACATATTAAAAAGCACTCAAGCCTTCATCAAGCTCAAGCTTCCTGCTCTCAGCAAACTCCATCTAACTGAGAAGTGTTAAGATCTTCATCTCTTCTTCACCCGAGTTCTCCTGCTTTCAGGAAGTTCAACTCAGAGTTTCTTTGAAGAAGAAGAAGAAGAAGAATAGCTGCTTGAAGAGATTTCTTTTTGTTATTTACTTTCTTCTTGTAGCTCTTTCCTTCAGAACTTTCTGAAGAGTTTTCTCTGCACTGAAGCAAGACTTCACCTGGACATCTTTGAGCCAGGGGGAGCCTTGATTCTTTAGAGCATTCTAGCTCAGTGCAAGCTTTTTGTGCTTCTCTAATCTATTGTAAAATAGAGAAGACATCTTAACCTTCTTCCCCCTCCTGTACAGGGTTATTACTCCCTTCAAAAGTATCCCTTGGTGGCAGGGCACCTGATCAAAAACCTGTGCTTGGTTTTTTAGACACCTGATCAAAAGTCTAAAGGGTTTCTGGATCTACCTGAAGAAGATCCTGTTGGTGGCAGGGCACCTGATCAAAAACCTGTAGTGGATTCCTACCTTGGTGGTAGAAGAGTGGACGTACCCAAGTTGTTTGGGGAACCACTTAAATTCCTTGTGTCGTCTGGCTTGTTTATTATATTTCCTGTACTGTGGCTGTGAATAGATATAACTAGGTTGCTAGGTGCTGTTTAGGTTTTCCAAGCTTTAACTGTAATTACAGTTAGCTTGTGTTTGCACATCACTTGTGATAGGCTTTAAGGTTAAATCAATATCTATAATCTCTTCATTCCGCATTTCACTCCAAGGGAGTTGGGTAGACAGTTAAGTTATGTATTGTGCAAAATTTGATTACTCTATTCACCCCCCCCCCCCCCCTCTAGAGTAGTATCTATCCCTTCACTTTCAATTGGTATCAGAGGGAGGTTGACTGACTGTATAGGCTAACACCTAAGTCACAAGATCCTGATAGATACCAAGAGCTTATAGATATTCACTATCATGGCCCAGTCTAAGGATTATTCTAGCACCAGACCTCCAGCATGCAACTTAGCAAAGTTTGGCATCTGGAAGGCAAGGATTAAATTATATATGAACTCTATTGATGAGAGTATTTTTGCTTCTATTTTGTCAGGTCCCCCAAGAGCACCTGCTGCAGCCACTGCCTCATCATCTGATATGAGTGCAGTGCCTCCTCCAGACTATAATGATGAATACAAGAAGGCCAAAATTGCTGATGCCAAGGCAATGAACATACTGGCTCAGACAATGTCTGATGAGGTGTTCCAGAAGGTGGCTGACTGCTCCTCAGCTAAGGCCATGTGGGACACACTGAACCAGATTGTAGCTGGTTCAGCTGATGAAAGGAAGGACAGGAGGTCCAACCTTATCTCACAGTATGAGAACTTCAAGAAGACTGATGCTGAATCAGTTGAAGCTATGTACACCAGGCTCAGCTCAATCATCAATGAGCTGAGGACCCTGGACAAGGACATATCATTGACAGAGGTCAATGATAAGATTCTTATGTGCTTCCCTAGCACATGGGATCTAAGAATCTGGCCCATCAAAGAAGCCAGAAGCACCAATGAGATCTCAACTGAAGCTCTCCTCGGCAAGCTCAAGTCTTTTGAGCAAGTGCTGAAGACCAGAGAAGCAGAAGCTGAAGCAAAGACCCCTACTTCAACAAGAAAAGAGCAATCTCTAGCTCTTAAGGCTGCAGATGTTTCTGAAGGCAGCCAATCCAATGAGGAACTTATGGCACTGTTTGCCAAGAGGTTTCTCAAAATGGGGAGAAAGGAGTTCAGAAAGAAGTCTTCACGCTATGAAGACAAACCAAGGTATGATCGATCTCCTGCTAAAGAAATTATATGCTATGGTTGCAGGAAGCCTGGACACATTTTGCCAGAGTGTCCAGAGGAGAAGAACAAGGAAAAGAGAAAAGACAAAGAACAACACAGGAAGCACTCCAAGCCATCCTCCTACAAAAACAAAAAGAAGGAGAGAGGTTTCATTGCTGAAACCTGGAGTGATTCTGATGAAGAATCATCCTCATCAAGCTCCAGTGAAGATGAGGAAGAGAAGAAGGCCAAAGAAATTTGCCTAATGGCAATAGATGCCTGCAGCAACCACTCTGCTGCAGAGAGTTCTGATTCTGATGAAGAGATGCCTACTGAAGATGAGGTACTTTCATCTTATGATTTTACTTCAGAAGAGTTTAAGTTAGATTTTAAATCTTTGTGTTTAGATTTAATTAGTTCAGAAAAAGAAATAAAAGAACTTAGAAATAGGCTAGCTGACTCTGAATCAATAGCCTCTGAAAACATTAGGTTAAAAGAAGATCTCACTACTTGTAGTGAAGAAATTAAATTTCTTAAAGTAGAATTAGCTAAGTCTAAGAGATTAGAAGAATCCCTTAATGGTAGAAGCCTTAAGCTATTAGAAATTACCAGCATGACTAACACTAGGTCAGGTAATGATAAATTAGGCTTAGGAGCTTCTCCCAGTGAACCCCCAGTCTTGCTTAAAAATAACCTTTCAACTCCAGTGAACTTCATTTCAGCTAGTGGAAAGAAGAACACTGAGCAAGTAAACCTTGTAAATAAAACCCTAAATAAAGCTAAGAGAGAAAAGAGAAAGAAGTTTTTCAAAGAAATGCAAAGAGCGTCGAACGCCGCTCGACGATCGGATGCTCCATGGTCGAACGAAGCTCGACGATCTGAGCGCCCATCGTCGAACGTCGATCGACGATTTCAACATGATTTTCAAAATCATAATCAGTATCATAGAAACCTAAATGAAAATAGAAACCCTAGGTTTGTTGACCCATCATCTGCATGGAGAATCCCACCTAGGAGATCTCACCCACTAGGTTATCACCCTCAGCCTGCATTCTCTTATATTTCCAGTTTTTCTTATGTGAAAAACAAGGGACCCAAGATTACCTGGGTCCACTCTGTCTAAATAATTGTTTTGCAGGTGAAGGCCTATCCAATCACTCAAAATAAGTGGTATTTGGATAGTGGATGCTCTAAGCATATGACAGGAAACAAAGAGCTTCTGTCAAAGTACAAAGCTAAGCTCGGCCCAAAGGTTATCTTTGGAGACTCCAGCTGTGGTCAGACAGAAGGATATGGCAAGATCACGATTGGAGCTGTTACATTCAAGAGAGTTGCTTATGTCAATGGACTGAAGCATAATCTGATTTCAGTTAGCCAGCTATGTGATGCTGGCTACCAGGTTTCTTTTTGTAACTCCTCTTGCAATATTACTTTAAATAATAATGTTGTTTTAATAGGTAATAGAATAGGCAATATATATTTAGTAGATTTTAATTCATCTCACTCTGAAATCTGCCTGTTTAATGAATTAACCCTTAATAATAATTCTTTATGACATAAAAGGCTTAGTCATGTAAACCTTAAGAATATCTCTAGGTTATCTAAGCACAACCTTGTTAGAGGCTTACCTTCTTGCCCCTACAAGAAGGAGAGTCTATGCAAGGCTTGTCAGCTAGGCAAGCAAACCAAGAATTCATTTAAATCAGTAAATAAAAGTGATTCTCCTAGAATCCTGTATTTATTACATTTGGACCTTTTTGGCCCAATAAATGTACAGAGTTTAGGAGGGAAGTATTACACTTTAGTAATTATAGATGACTTCTCTAGGTTCAGTTGGGTTTTCTTTTTGAGAACTAAGTCTGATAACTTCAAAGCCCTTACAGACTTTCTACTTTGTGTGCAGACTGAGTACTCTACTCATGTGGCCTTGATCAGAAGTGATCATGGTACTGAGTTTGACTCTCTTCTCATGCAAGAATTCTGTGAGAGAGAAGGTATCAAACATAGCTTCTCAGCTCCTAGAACTCCCCAACAAAATGGGGTAGTTGAAAGGAAGAATAGAACACTAATTGAAGCTGCTAGCACATTGTTGGCAGATGCTAACATGCCTCTATCCTATTGGGCAGAAGCTGTTAGTACAGCTAACTATGTCTTGAATAGAAGTTTGATACACAAACTTAAGTGTAAAACTCCTTATGAGTTGCTTAAAGGAAAGAAACCAAAAATTAATTACTTTAGAATTTTTGGCTGTACTGTTTATATTCATAACAATAATAAAGAATATATTAGAAAATTTGAAGCAAAAGCTTCAATGGGAATCATGCTTGGATATTCCCAAGTAAGCAAAGCTTATAGGGTTTATAACAAATCAACCTGTAAGATAGAAGAATCTGTGCATGTGACTTTTGATGAGTCTCAGATGTTTTACAAGGAGAAAGAAAATTCTCCTTCATCTAGTTCTTTGCAGGTACATGATGCCCCTCAAGAAATCCTTCAACTTTCAACTCTTCAGATCACTGAATCAGACAGTGATGAAGACATTGCTGAAGCTGTTGAAGCTGTTGTTGTTCCACCAACAGTAGATCAAATTCCTCCTGAGGAATTAATCCCAACTGTTGCTGAAGATCACATCCCACCTGCTGATATTGTCACACTTAGAGATCACCCTACATCTCAAGTGATTGGAGACATATCAGCTGGTGTGCAAACAAGACATTAATTAAGACAGGATGTGATGCATGCTTGTTTCCTCTCACAGGTTGAGCCCCTCACCTTTAAAGATGCAGAGCTAGATCCCCACTGGATCATTGCAATGCAAGAGGAACTCAATCAGTTTGAGAGATGTAAAGTTTGGACTTTGGTTCCAAGACCTAAAGGCCAACTGATCATAGGCACCAAGTGGGTGTATAGAAACAAGTTAGATGCAAATGGAATAATAGTAAGGAATAAAGCTAGGCTTGTAGCTCAGGGCTACAGACAGGAGGAAGGTATAGACTATGACCAAACCTTTGCTCCTGTTGCAAGGCTAGAAGCAATAAGGATCTTCTTGGCCTATGCAGCCTACATGAAGTTTAAGGTGTTCCAAATGGATGTCAAAAGTGCATTCCTAAATGGTGAGCTTAAGGAAGAGGTGTTTGTTGAACAACCACCAGGGTTTGTTTCTTCAACTCAGCCTTCTCATGTTTTTAAGTTGCAAAAAGCTCTTTATGGACTAAAGCAAGCTCCTAGGGCCTGGTATGAGACCTTAGCTAGTTTCCTGTTAGAGCACAACTTCACTAGGGGAGTAGTTGATAGAACCCTTTTCCTCAAGCATCACAAGGACACAATCCTGTTAGTTCAGGTGTATGTAGATGATATTATCTTTGGCTCCACTGATCCCAAACTATGCAAAAAGTTTTCCAACTTGATGCACTCTAAGTTTGAGATGAGTAGCATGGGTGTGCTGTCTTACTTTCTTGGTCTCCAAGTTAAGCAAGATGCTGATGGTATCTTCATCTCCCAATCCAAATATGCCAAGGAATTGGTAAAGAAATTTGGGATGGCTGATGCTTCAGCAATGCCTACACCCATGGCTACTAATGTAGTTATTGATTCTGATGATCACGGCAAGCCAGTTGATCAAAAGACTTATAGGGCCATTGTTGGTTCCCTATTATATCTAACTGCAAGTAGGCCAGATATAATGTTTGCTACATGCCTTTGTGCTAGATTCCAGGTCAACCCCAAGGAATCTCATCTGATTCTTCTAAAGAGAATCCTGAGATACCTGAAAGGATGTCCAGATCTAGGACTTTGGTACCCAGCTGAGTCAGAGTTTGAATTAATTGGATATTCTGATTCTGATTATGCTGGTTGCAGAGTTGACAGGAAGAGCACCTCAGGAACTTGCCAGTTCCTGGGAGAGAGATTGGTCTCTTGGTTCTGTAAGAAGCAGGCTTCTGTCTCAACTTCAACTGCAGAGGCTGAATATATAGCAGCTGCCAGTTGTTGTTCACAGATCCTGTGGATTCAAAACCAGCTTGTGGATTATGGTTACTCACACAAGAACACCAAGATCATGTGTGATAGTACCAGTGCTATTTCTATTGCACAAAATCCAGTGCACCACTCTAGAACGAAGCACATTGAGATTAGGCACCATTTCCTGAGAGATTGTGTGGAAAAGAACAAGATCTGTCTTGAGTTCATATCCACTGAGTTTCAGAGTGGTGATATATTCACCAAGCCTTTAGATGAACAGAAGCATCTGTTCTTTTTAGTCCAACTAGGCATGATCAATGGACGAGACTAAGTGTGACGATATCTGCCTATGTTGAGGTCTGCTTGAAGATCGTCGAACGATGATCGAAGATCGTCGAACGGATTGAGCCTATCGTCGACCTCTGGTTAATGATAGCTTATCTGTTTGAAGATCGTCGATCGACGTTCGACCATCGTCGAACAGGCTGAGCTTATCGTCGATCTCTACTCGACGACAGCTTGTTGCTTGTGAAGCCAGAATTAGCCGAACGATGGTTCGACTATTCTGCTTCTGAGCCGATCGTCGAACGGCCGTTCGACTATCGGTTCAAGATCTTTTTAATAGATCGACTATTTCCGGTCCATTATAAAGCCGATAGTCGACCTAGGTTAAAAGATCGTGTGCTTTATCGTCGACGGAGCGTGCCCTTTCGCATTCTGCTTTCCCGCTTGCGATTTTCTGGCGCTTCGTCTTTCTCGTTCTCTCTCCAGCTTTCTCGTGCTTTCTCCGGCGAATCCATGGCGATTTCCCCAGCTGTTCTAGCCGTAGTAAAGTTTGATGCCGGATTCAGTGTGGATTTCGAAGCCTTCAGCAGTTGCGATGCAGGAATCGTGGAAATTCTCCAGCTCTGCAGGGATCAAGGTTTAGAGAAGCTGATGTCTGAAAGGATCAAGATCAACATTCCAGAAATAAAAGAATGGGCTTTCACGTCGTCTTCCACAGACGAATCGATGATCGGTACCATCGGCGGAGTAGAAGTTATCCTGACTCCGGCCGTTCTTTCTGATGTTTTTGGTTTAGTTATTGGTGAAGAAGATTATGAGCAAGACGCTTAGGAGTTTGGAAGAATGCTGGTTGAGCTGGGACATGCCGAGGGCATTCCCACCAAGCTGCTCAAGGTAAACTTCCCCTTCAAGATCAAGTTCCTCGCTGAGGTAGTCGGAAAAGTGCTCCTAGGGAAGCACTCTGCCCATGATAACATAACAAGGCAGCAATTTGCACTTATGTGTGCAATTGTTAATCGGAAAAGGATCGATTGGGCTGCAGTTCTGTTTGATTTAATCAGGAAGAAGACAGGAAAGAAGGAAGTCACCCTGGGAAGGGTTATTGGAATTTTCCTTAAGGAGAAATTCCCCCAGCTGCTGAGTTCTGCCGCAACTACCATCAATGCCAGCAAGAAGATGGATCCCCATCTGTTCTCAAAGTGGAAGAGGACATTCGTGAAATCTGCTCCAGCACAATCTGAGGACACAAGGACTGCATCAGTCGCTCCTCAACCTATTGAAGCTGGCTCAGCTCTCCCTTCCTCCTCCTCTGCTTTGCCGTCTGCCTCAGTTGAAGTACCATCAACCTCAGCTGAGGTACGACCTTCTTCTTCTGCTGCACCTGAAACAACTATGGTTGTTCCTCTGTCCCCTCCAGCATCTCCTCTACCTGCTCATCTGGCTAGGATATCTGCTCCTAGCTTTGATTTGTTAGGATCAGAGAGATTCCCTACTCCTCCTGTATCTCCAATTCATTCCCAAATAAATTCACCTGCTCCATCTCCTGCTCAATCCCCTGTTCACACCATCCTCCATCCCAGCACATCTACCATATCTACTGCAGCTCCATCAACCTCTCATCCATCATCTTTTGAAATCACTCCTGATTTCATCTCGCGCATTGTGGAGCTGATTACCCCATCAATCAAAACCATGATTGACGAGGCAATCGCTCCCCTTGCTGCCTCCATTGATCTATTATCTGCTTCCATCAAATCCCTCTCCAAATCAGCTGAGCCATCTTCCTCTAGGGGCCTGGTTTCAGTACCCACTGAAATCAGGCAGGGGGAGATGTTCAATGAAGATGTCTCAGGCCTTCCTGCCTCTCCTCCAGCTGTGAAAGATTCAGTCTTGTCTGCCCAGCCAGAATCCGCTCAAGTTGAGCCAGAAGAAGTTCCAGATGTTGTTATGATTGTTCCAGCTGAGGATGTGGTAGCTCCAGCTGAGAAAGAGATTGCTCCAGTTAAGCAAGTTGTAGCTCCAGTTTTGACTGAGAAAGAAATATCAGATGGAATCCTGCTATCAGAAATTGCAGTGAAAGTATGCTTAGAGGATCTAACCTCTCCTATGATTGCCAGATTCCTGGAAGGAATCATAACCTCTTATCTAAATGAATCATGGGAAATGGTTAAATATGAAGGTAACTCTTTCATTCGCTTTGTTGATGAGTCTATTAATTTGATAGTCTGTGAATACCTTGAAGGAATGATCTCTGTTTATTTAGCAGATCTATATTCATAATTTTATAGATATTATTAAAGAAGATTTAACTGCTCAAATCATAGCAGTAGTTTCTGAGGCTGACCCAAGTATTCCTGCTACTCAAGTAGACCCTGAGTTAGAATCCTTCTTAGATAATAAAGAAGATGAGTCTGAGAAAGAGGAAGTCAAAGTTGACTCTTCTGTTCTGAGCTTGGAAGAAGCTCAAGCAAGAGCAGCATGGGAATTAAGAGTTCAATCCTTAAAAGAGAAAGAAAAAGATTTGCAATTTGAAAAGTCATCCATCTGGGATGACTCTCCTGGTTTAGATTTAGACTCCCTTCTGGCTTTGGATGCCCTGGAAGAAGAAAAAGAGAAATCTGCCTCAAAGCTTAAAGAAAAGGCTGTCTCAGAAGCCTATGATCCGTATGAGAACCCTCCATCATCCCATTCTGATGATGATGATGATTCTGATATCTCTGAAAAGTCTAAGAAAAAGAAATCTGCTGCAAAGAAAAGAAAAGCTGCTCCTCCTCCACCTCCAAATAAGGATAATGACACTCCCTACTACATTTTGAAGGGCATTGACCCCAAATCCAAGGATTTTAAGCATTGGATGTGGTTTTCGAAAAATCAGCAAAAAGAAAGGAAGAGAACTAAGAGGTATCACAGTCCAGTCTCCAGATGGACTCCCAAAGGTCCTCCTCCACCTCCAGGTGCAGGAGCCTCTGGGAATCTACCTGCTAATCAATCTGCCGCCTATGGAAAATCTGCGTCTGCTCAGCCCCAACCAAGACAAGGTCATCAAAGTTCACAAAGCAAATCATCTTATGGTTCTCAAAGACCAATGAAGGAGGTTGTGGCCCAAAGACCAACTTTTTCCCCACCTCCTTCTCCAGTTCTATCTAAGAAAAGTGTTTCGAAAGGTAAATAGTTTACAGTGTTTTAAAACCTTCTAGCAAGTCCCTTTTGCTAAGTTTATTCTAATGTCTTATTTAGATATAATAGCTGATGCTGCTTCCCCTGAGCCCGTATATGAAAATCCTGAGCTCGATCCTAATTTTAGGATGGCTCGCTTTCAAGAGCTTGTAGGGGCAGCCCAAATAAGAAAAGCAAGAGCCGAAGGTAAAGATACGTCTGGCTTTACTACTATGTCAGTGTACAGAAAGAAAGAATTTGAGAAATTCCAAGTCAATCCTGAGATTTTTGATCCAGCAAAGTACATGGAAAAACATCCTGAAGCTGTTGTCCCCAGATCTACAGAACTAAAGATCCTTGGAGTGCAGGATTTAAAGATGTCAAAGAAGGAATCAGATGACCCTCTTCGAAAAATTTCTTTTGTCTCTAGTTCTTCTGATCCATTACCTGACCCTAAAGATTCTTAATAGTTTGATTAAACTGCTGTGATATATTTGATTATTTGTTTATCTGATTGATAATCTGCCAGTTTACTGTTATCTATCTGCTGAAATTATTTTTTAATATTATTTTGCTAGCTGTTTAGTTTTTAAGAGACTTAACTCAAATAGGGGGAGATTGTTGGTACCCTAGTTTGATTTGAGTTTAGTCCTCTTCTATGTGCCCTTGACCCAAGAAATATCTATGGTCAATGGTTAGGAGTCTAGATGTAGGGTCCTCGCTTTTCCAAATTGAGAATTTGGTTAAGTAGGTTTTTCGTTCGACTATAGTCGAACGCCGTTCGACTATCGTCTATCGGCTAATCGACGATCGTCTATCAGTTGGTCGACGCTTTGTCTGCGCTGATAGTTCGACTATCTGTTGATAGCTCGACTATCTGTTCTGCGCTGATAGTTCGACTATCTGTTGATAGCTCGACTATCTGTTCTGCGCTGATAGTTCGACTATCTGTTGATAGTTCGACTATCTGTTCTGCGCTGATAGTTCGACTATCTGTTGATAGTTCGACTATCTGTTCCGCTTTGATAGTTCGACTATCTGTCCTGATAGCTCGACTATCTGATAGTTCGACTATCTGGTGATAGATCGACTATCTGGTTGGTTTTGATAGTTCGACTATCTTTTGATAGATCGACTATCTATTTTCTGAGGTAGGTCGACTATCTGCTTGATAGTTCGACTATCTCTGTGTGCTTGATAGCTCGACTATCTGTCCTAGATAGATCGACTATCTGATAGTTCGACTATCTGTCCTGATAGTTCGACTATCTGCTGCGGTAGCTCGACTATCTGTTTGATAGCTCGACTATCTGGATCGTTCGACTATCTGCCCGATAGTTCGACGATCTCCTGGCGTCGTTCGACGATCTTCGAAGGTCGTTCGACGTTTTCTGTCTGCCTGTGTATTTTGTATTTATTTATTATATTTAATTATTTAATACATTTTCTGGCACTCTATTTTAAGCTGTATGATAAAGTTTCCAGGCATTATTTGCTCTATTCTTATTGCCTGAGTTAAAATCTTTTAAAATAAAGTTGTTTGTCTTATTAGCTGTCATTTTAATTTACTTTATCTGCTGACAGCCCTTTATAGCCGTTAGACTGAAAAGTCTTCTTTTGCTATAAAGAGATTGTTTCTGATGTGACTTTATTTAGTCTATCTGATTATTTGATTTAAGCCTGCAGCTTCTTAGAAAGAGGTTTATTCCTTTTTATAGAATGTTTTGCTGCAGAGATATTTCTGTCTTCTTGATATTTACAGCCCAGGTCTCAAGGCTTAGAAGAAGACAAACTAATTCAAATGGAAGAGAGCCGTTGCTTGCTGATGATTATATAAAGAACCCTTTGCAGAAGGATTCAAGCTAGTTAACGGAAGCAAGTGTTACACACATATTAAAAAGCACTCAAGCCTTCATCAAGCTCAAGCTTCCTGCTCTCAGCAAACTCCATCTAACTGAGAAGTGTTAAGATCTTCATCTCTTCTTCACCTGAGTTCTCCTGCTTTCAGGAAGTTCAACTCAGAGTTTCTTTGAAGAAGAAGAAGAAGAAGAATAGCTGCTTGAAGAGATTTCTTTTTGTTATTTACTTTCTTCTTGTAGCTCTTTCCTTCAGAACTTTCTGAAGAGTTTTCTCTGCACTGAAGCAAGACTTCACCTGGACATCTTTGAGCCAGGGGGAGCCTTGATTCTTTAGAGCATTCTAGCTCAGTGCAAGCTTTTTGTGCTTCTCTAATCTATTGTAAAATAGAGAAGACATCTTAACCTTCTTCCCCCTCCTGTACAGGGTTATTACTCCCTTCAAAAGTATCCCTTGGTGGCAGGGCACCTGATCAAAAACCTGTGCTTGGTTTTTTAGACACCTGATCAAAAGTCTAAAGGGTTTCTGGATCTACCTGAAGAAGATCCTGTTGGTGGCAGGGCACCTGATCAAAAACCTGTAGTGGATTCCTACCTTGGTGGTAGAAGAGTGGACGTACCCAAGTTGTTTGGGGAACCACTTAAATTCCTTGTGTCGTCTGGCTTGTTTATTATATTTCCTGTACTGTGGCTGTGAATAGATATAACTAGGTTGCTAGGTGCTGTTTAGGTTTTCCAAGCTTTAACTGTAATTACAGTTAGCTTGTGTTTGCACATCACTTGTGATAGGCTTTAAGGTTAAATCAATATCTATAATCTCTTCATTCCGCATTTCACTCCAAGGGAGTTGGGTAGACAGTTAAGTTTTGTATTGTGCAAAATTTGATTACTCTATTCACCCCCCCCCCCCTCTAGAGTAGTATCTATCCCTTCACTTTCAAATAGGAATCTCCTCCAAGCATGGTATGCTAACAGCGGTTTCAACCGCCGAGACTAAACAAGCACAACAACCAGAAAGAAACAACCTCTAAGCACATACCGCAGAGATGATAAGAGAATCCTGACACGGATCAGCATACACGCTGCCGGGCTGACCGTCGTCCCTGATGAAGTCCAAGCGCTTTCCTTTGCACTGAATGACTGCATCATACCTAGAGAGCCAGTCCATGCCTAGAATAACATCGAAGTCCTCCAGATCAATCATCTTCAGGTCCGCCTTCGCAAGAAAGTTCCCCAACAAAACAGGGCAATCCAAAATGCCCAAATCTGACAACACAGATTAACCAGAGGGAAACTTGACACGGAAGGAATCCCGAACACGATCTAAGGTCAACCGATGTCGCTCCACAAAGGCTCTATCCACGAACGAGTGGGTAGCGCCGGAGTCAAACAGAACCCGCGCCCAGCGGTTCTTTACCTTAAATTTCCCTATAGGAGCATAGAAGACTAAGGAACTACCACAACAATACTACAAACATTCTAGCAAATAGAACTACCAGGCTGGAAAAACAACAAACAACTAACCTGAGATGACCTGGGTCGAAGCCTGAGCCTCCTCGGAAGAGATCACGTTCAGCTTCCCCTTTCCCTTGTCCACACGCTGAGGTGGAGGTAAAGCCTGTAACGGAACTGCAGGAAGAGCTGGCTGAAACTGAGGACACCTCGACTTGATGTGACCCTTCTGCCCACACTGAAAGCAGACTTTATCCTTGGTCCAACACTGGGCCGCATCATGGCCGGATCGCTTACAAACGGAACAGGAGACATCACTCCTAGGAGCACCCTGAATCGCATGAACCTGCTCCTTCCTCTGAGCTGCTGCCTTCTTGAAACATTTCTCGGTAGGGTGGCCTGACCGGCCACAGAAGCTGCACTCCACCTTGCCCCCCTTTCCCGGAGCCGCACCGGGTACCTGGGGTTTCTTCTCCTCCACCGACTTTCTCTTGTCCAACCTCATTTGCTGGCCTCTGCACTTCGCGGTCTCAATAGCCTCCACCTTCAGAGCAGCCTCTACTACACCTACATAAGTCTCTGACCCATAAGCACTGGTCAACTGCTGCACCTCGCTCCTCAAACCACCGAGAAATCGCTTAACTCGATCATTCTCAACGCTGGCCAATCCCGGGGCAAAACGGCTCAACTTGCTGAACTCTATCTCATACTCACCCACCGTGAGTTGCCTTTGCTTCAGATGGAGGAAGTCGTTCATGAGGCGGTCACGCTCGACCGAGGGTAAGAACTTCCTCAACAGCATCTCCTTGAACACCTCCCAAGAGCATCCGGCTACCAAGCTCTCCTTCTCTCTCAAGCACCAACTCTTAGCCAAACCTTTAAGCTGATAGGCGGCTATCATCACCCTCTGATCATCCGCAATCCCTGAGTACGAGAACATCTCCTCCATGGAGATCAGCTAGTCATCTATCACCATGAAATCTGCCTTCCCATCATAAGTGGGAGGACTCAGCCTCTGAAACTGCGAGATGAAGGCCATCTCTGCTGGCACCACCACTGGAGGTCTCAAGGGTACAGGAGGAGGAGGAACTGCTAACCCTGCCACGACAGCCACCAAAGACTGAATCTGGGCTTGCACCTCCTCCAACTGCCTGCCCATAGCTTCGCTACTCAGACGCAGACTCTCGATCACCGCATCGTTCTGAGCCCCAGATGACTCACCCTCAGACAGGGGAGTCGATCGAGTCGCAGGACGCCTAGCCATTCTAAAATCATAACAACACAAATTAGACCCTACTACAACGTATAGAACCAAATACAAGTACAGACCATACATATATAGATATAGACTTAAAGCAGCTAAACTTGCTCTGAGAGTTTATCTTTTTAACAAAAGTTAGATGTTATGACCTAACCTAGGATGGTTAACCACCACCTTACTAACTCTTGTGCCTAGATCGGGAATGCATGACTTTTATATTAATTTGAAAACTTATGTGTGTACATATGTCATCCTGCAAATCTTTAGCTTGGCACGTTGTGCTTATGCAATGATATGTTATGCATGATTGTGTTATGCATTCTAAAAAGGCCCTAATGCATGTTATGAGCGGTGTACACATGAAAATGTTATGCATCCCATACTACATAACATTCTCAAGCAACGAAAAAGAAAACGTGCTAGTCGCAGCTATGTGGTGAGGTTATGCATCCCATACTACATAACCCTCACATATTGCCCCTATGGTGGATCCATATACGAACACATATTATGCATCCCATACTACATAATATGCCCCGTATACTTCATGTTATGCTATGAGTGTAGTGTTCGTGCTTTTGCCAAGACGTGCTGATGACATATCGATGTGTGAATGACATGATGCTGAACTACTAAAAAGCAAACAAAGGAAGGTTTCTCAACTAACTTGTCAAGCAACCTCCCTCTGATACCAACTGTCACAACCCGCATTTTCTCTGAATAAAAGAATTATCAGAGTATGAGAAAACACGCGTCATGATGCCACGTCAAGCAGGGGATAACTGCTGACGCTCAGGCAAAACCAACTACCAACTTAATGAAAGAAAATCATGTGATTAATGATTAGAAAATCAGTTATATTTTAGAGACCGTATCACTCGGCTCAGTGGATCACATAGTCCACAAAAGAAAAACTATATTTATACGCTGCGGAAAAATACTTTATTTAGGTTTGACATCCTAAAGAGCACATAAGGGTCCCAAGAGAACCACTCATGCTATGCAAGACCCTACATTTAATTTATATAATATATAAGAAAACGGTCTTTATACGTGATTTGGAAAATGGTGAATACGTCTTATAAAACATGCTGATCATGAGCTTTATATATAATAATAATTATAGTTTAAAAATAACTACCAACCTAGCATAAAACCTTCTCAGAGCAAGTAGACTATCTCCAAAAAACGGTAGCAGCATAAGTAAATATATCCAGTACAAAGGTAAAAAAACTACCAGTGAGCGCCAACAACCTGACACGAACCCACTGGCATATATGTATGTCTGTAAGAAAGTACTGAAAAACTACCTCACCAACACGGCAAACGGAACACAAAGGTCCAAGAGACCACCAACACCACCACTGCAAACTAGCCACCCAACTGGCTATGACTCGGAACCTGGGGTATTCCAAAAGAAAACAGAATACCTCAGCAAGCTAAACAAAGTAAAACTGCATGAAAGAGTCAACCAAAAGGGGAAAAGTACCTGTAAAACATGCAGTAGAAAGAGTCACAACTGCCCAAAATAGGACAACAAGAAAAGCACTACGTGCGAGGAAACAGCAACAACCCAGCCCAGGAACAACATCCTACAGGGCCTACTAGGCTACCAAGAGCCCAAAGTGCTGCAAACTACCAAGGAAGAAACTTCTAACACCCTAAACTGTGGGAGGTGGTAGTAGCAAAATCAAACAACAAGGAACCGGATTGGAGGCAAACTCAGTCCCCCCATCCACCATGTCCAAGTCAACAAGCTCGAGGGTCTACACGTGAAAGCACAAGGGACCTTCCACCCACACATGCCCAGCCCGTACCTGGAGCAAGAAAAACACGAGTGGCCTTGGCTAAATTACACAACTCCACCCCCATAAAGAGCTACAAACCACCACTACTACCCACGACCCATGATTCGGACATTAGGAAAGAGAAACATGACCGACAAGGAAATTACAAATATAAACAAGGAATTCACTCGGGAACGTAAATCGAGGAAAGAGAAAAAGAAAGTGTTGAAATGACTCAACACGACGTGGCGCTGAGTCCTCTCGACACCGCATTGAGTGAGCTTCACCCACTCAACGTGCCACGCAAGGCGAACTATCACAACAATAACTCTTACCTTACTACCTTAACACTACACAAAACACTCAGGCCCACCTAACCCGCGTATCGACGCCAGCTAAATACGGAGCGAAAGGAAATATTCAAAGCGCACGATCGGTGGCGCACGATCAGTGGTCGTGCGCGGTCATTGGTTGATGGTCGTGCGAAGTGAACCAGGGAAACCTGACAGAAAACCTAGCAACAGCGCACGATCAGTGTCGCACGACCACTGGTCGTGCGCACTATTGTCAGCGCTCGTGCGATTGCCGAGACAGAACTTTAGAAAATAAAAAGACAGCCGCGCACGAACAGAGGCACACGACCAGTGGTCGTGCGCCCTAACGGTTGATGACCGTGCGGGGGTAACCTGTACCGTTGGGATTTCCCGGACGACACCGGAACGCGCACACGACCCACTCAACTACAGTAATAGTAGGAAACTACCAACGACGCACACCACTACCATTCAAACTATGACTAATCATTCGAGACGGAAAAATAGGAGATAAAACGATAGAAACAATAGGCTTTAAACAAAAGAAAACAACTTGGCAAGGGCAAGAACACCACTTGCCTCTATTTCCGGCGAAGCTTGGTCGGCTTTCCCTCCTCTTCACGCTGCACTAGAAAGAGCAGCACCAAAAACTCACCTAACAAGCAAATCCGAACTTTAATGGCGGAAACCTCAAAAACCAAAAATTCCAATCCCCCTAAAGCTCCACGAAAATCGAATTTCTTACCGTAGGAATAAAGGTCTCGACGAGAGCAATCCGAATCCACTCTCGGAATCGAATTCCGTCCACAAACGCTCCGGGAAACGGCGGTGGAAGGCAAGGCTCGGCGGTTTCTCCGTTTCCTCTCGTACAGGGGCGGCGGTTAGATTTGGAGAAGATGATCGTTCTTTTCATTCTATCCTATATATATATATATAATAATATAATTAATTACAAAATTACATAAAGCACCAAAACGACGCGAAAACCGAACTACCTCGGAATTCGACGAAATTCGCACCGTAGCTAAATACCCACGCTACAAACACAACGGCGAAGTCGAAATTAATTTTCGACGAATAGAACTCGAGTTATACCCAAATGAAGCCAAACACCAACATCCCCCCGAGAGGCCACACCGGGTCACCCAAAACGACTCGGCTTGCTAGGGAGATCTTGCCAACAGGCTACAGAATAGGGCACTCAGTTCTAAGGAGCTAAACCACACTCCACAAATGGCACAAGCCATGGAAACACGTCATCGTAACGCCAAACGAGAATAAAAATAAACGCAGAAAAATCGGGGGCGTTACATCTGAGGCCATCTATAGTATGTCTTTAGTAATTAAGATCACTGTTGGTAGATCTCAAGAAAAAATAAGCTCTTTACTGACAGACTCACCTTCAGTTTGATTAATGTTGAGAGAAATAAAAAGAAGGAAGCTGTTCTTCATTTTGAGAAGTCTAGTGTTTACAGAAGGCATAAATGCAGACCTGCTCAAAGGAGAAGATACAATATTCATGAGTGTTTGTGCTGTGGCAGAGTGGGAAACTTTGTCATATACTGTTGGCACAACTCTAGTAAGCCAAGGGAAAGGGTGAGTCTTCCTGACAGGACTGATGTAGGTAGACATGTGCATCTTTATACTAACAAGAGCGTAGGGCTAAATTAATTTTGGGGTCCTAAGGTAAAATAAATTATGTTTTGCAGGACATTCCAAATACCCATACCCATATATGGTACTTGGATAGAGAATTTTCCAGACTTTGGACTGGAACAAGGAAGCTATATTCAGGATCATACACATGTAGATAGAAGAGAATTGGCAGGGTGAAAGAAAGTTGATGTGCACAGTTACTGAGAATCCAGTATCTATTCCAAGTCTACATTATTAAGATAAGTAGAACTCCCTCATATAGTGTTTCTACTAAGTACAATCTCAATTGCTTGGCATCCTGTCTCTCTCAGCAGGACTATGCATATTGAGACAAGATATCATGTTAAATTAGAGAGCATAAGGAGGAGAAAGTCATCCGTCTTGAATTTGTCTCGATAGATAAACTAATGGCTCTCATCCTTACTAAGCCACTTTATGGAGCTAAGTTCAACTCCTTCAAATTGAAATGGGTAAGTTGAATTTAGTTCAGCCTAAGTAGCTCCCAATTATACATATGTGCTATGCTTGTAGGTTGCATGCTTATGTAATCCATGCAGGGAATGTTTGTCAAATAAGAATAGTTATAAAGGTGTTGAGAATGTTGAATGTATAAAGTTAACTCAACAAATACTACTGGAGTGTCTGTTTGCGGCTAAGTAACAGGAGCCAATCCCAGCCATCGATCATATAATGATCCCAAACAGGTAAGTGTCTTTCCTCCTTCTCATTTAGAAATAACTATAAATAGAAGGACTCACAAAGAACAAAATACATCGTTCCTTGCCTTCCACTGCCCGTATTCGCCGAAACAACGTAACCGTCTCGCCAACCTCGAGAAATTCCGTACAAAATGGCGCTGAAATGTCAAGATTTCCTTTTCAAAGGCTCTGAACTAGTGAGGACTGGCTTCAAGGATGCACTAGAGGAGGGTGCAATATGTTCTCCATCTACTCCAGGTTTTTGACCTAACTTTCATTCTAACGGAGTTGTGTTTGCTGTGGAAAAGGGAGGTCCTAGAATTGTTTTCCAATGCCAAGGCAGATGACTCTGCAAGGAAGATAAAAACTGTAGTCATTGGATAAAAGATAAAGATAAAATCAAGACGATTGAGCAAAGCCTTCCAGTTTCCAAAGTTCACAGAAGGAGATATGGAAGAGGACCTAGATCAATCTGAGGTCAGGTCTGCTTTGAAATTGTGTGGCCTATATTAGCACACCTCTAGTTCAATCCTCAGGAAGGAACTAAACTTAAAAGGTAAATTCATGGCAAATGTCTTTGGGAAGGCTCTGATCTGCAAGACAGGGTCCCATGACAAGATATCTAAAAATATGTTTTAACTCATGACTAGATTGATTCACTCTGAAAGAATCGACTGGGTAAGTGTTCTACTGAAAGGGTAGCAGATTACCTGTCTAAGCCAAACTTGGGAAGGATCATGTCTCTGTTCTTACTTAGAACAATTCCTAAGATCCTCAATATGATGTTAGGAGTCAGGATTCACCACATGCGGCTATTGGACATCAATATGCTAGATAGATGGGACATGGTCCTTCAGCCACATGGAAAGCTTGTCACCAAGAAAAAACAAAAAGGAAGTTCTAGCTCCATCATAGAGCAGCTCAGGTAGTTCTTCTAAAGAAGATGATGAAGAGAATCATGACCCCAATCTGACTGTATCTGAGGATGAGACCCAGAGAGACAGATCAGCCCAAGTGTCAGTATCTTTTAATCTTGATGTTAGAAATCAGTTGAGCAAGGCTCAATCTGAAGATGTTCCTGACCATGATATTGACTTGCCATCAATTGAGGATGCTGGGCAAGTAGCTGAAGATTTTGTCAACAGAAGCTCTGCTAGGATGGAGGGGTAGATTCCCAGGCCTGATGCTACTGCTGACAACATTCATGTACCAGATCCTTCAGATGTAACCAACCCTCAGAGTGAGTGGGAGAAACTCCTGGAACAAGTAATGTAGGATTCACTTTCTGAGGTGAGCAGTTCCAAGGTTCTCCCGAGATAAATCAGGATGCTGAGAGGACTACTACTGCTGCTGAACTGCATGTCACTGAGGATATGGCAGATGTTGAGGGGGAGATTCACTATAAACTCCCTGCTCATGATGAGGTCCAAGTCATTGACTCGTCTATGTCAGAAAAAGAAGAGAGTGTTCCAAAGAAAGCTCACTCCTCTAAATTTACTATGGCTGACTCTGATGGAAGGGCAGAGGTCAGACCGATCCATGAACCTTATGATGAAGGCACTTCTGCAGGAATGAATCAGATTCAACCTATGTTTTTGGCCTAGCTGGACAGCCTGTTGGATGAGCAGAGGAGAACCCTGGAAACCTTTATAGATGATGCACTCAAGAATATCAGAAATGAGCTATCTACAGAGATAAAGTGTATCAGATTTGAAGTCATCTTCTGAAGGGTGAAACTGTTAAATTCTTCACTAGGGAAGCCCCAGCAGTTGACTACACTATGTGCAAACTGGATGTCATGGACACAAATGTCACTACAGTCATAGCAAATCAGACAATTCAAAACGAAAATATGCTAGCTCTTCAAAATGCTGAGAAAGTGATGCTGACACAACAAACTGCTACCATACTTACCAAGGTAGATGGATGTACCAAGCTACTAGATGAACATATGCTGGAGGTCAAGAATCAAGTAACAGTATGTGTAAACTATCAAAAATTTGTAAGAAGCAAGGAAAGCACCTCCCAGACGCTGGAAATATGTAAAGAAGTCAAAAGGGAGAGAGTGATATCATAAGAACAAATACTGAAAATATGGTATGGGCTACTAATGTGATAAGGGGATCATTTGGGATTGAACATGTCCAATATGACAACATCCCTATGTTTCTTACTCAAGTACAAGATGTCTTGAATCCTGGTATGTTTGCTATACAAGAATGCCAACTGTAAGAATAGAAAAGAAGGTGCTCAGTGGAGTGAAGAAGCTGTTGAATCTCCCCAGTTCAGCCCCTATGCAGACCAGCTACAAAATAGAAAAGGAAGGACTGTTGCTAATGGAGAAGAAGAGATAAGGATTAGCAAGATAAGATATAGATAAGAAATGGAAAAGAGGTCGGAGATTGAAAATTGGACCTTGAATCAAGGACTATAATCTTGGCAGCATGGGAGCAAGTCAAGTCAAAGAAGACTGAAAGGGGCAAACTATAGCCAACTTGAGTTGAACAAAATGGAAAAGAGGGACACTGAAAGGAGGATATATAGGAGGAAAAAGAATGCAGACACTCTTCCTACTGATGTTATTGAGCCGACAAATTACATACCTAAGCCTTATAGTTACTTTGAGAGATAGAGAAACAAGATATCTGAAGCCAAAGCTAAGAAAGCAGAGCAAAAAGGCAAGAAGATATCTACAGCTGAAGCTGAGAAGAAAGATGAAATAGTCAAGAAGACAAAGGGCAGTGGAATTGTTATAAGAGAACCTTAAACATAAGATGTTTCCTGTTCCTCTGAAAAGGGCCAAAGGATATGTGATCTTGTACTATGATCATTATCTTTGAGTTATGCAAGTGTTATTTTCTATATGTGTTGCATATATATGTTGGTGTATAATATTGTCTCAGGTTTGACTTCTTCAAATAGCAGGAGATTATTGGGAATATTGATCTCAATGTCCTAAATTTGACGATGGCCTAATAAACAATCGTACACACATGTTGTAACATAACAAGTGTTACAAGTTCTTTGCATGCCGGATACTTACTATGCAATGATTAGACAGGTTACTGATGTGGCCATGACAGGTGATAATTGGGCATTGTTGTGGAAAGACGGAAAACCATCTGAGTCTACAGGCATTGAGTGAGGAAATCTCACTCAACTCCATGAGGACATAACATTGATTGAACCTTGTTCAGTCAGAGCCACTATGTTTCAAACATAGAATTTTGTCAATGGACATAAGCATTGAGTGAAGGTTATCCACTCAACGCCTAATCAACTGTGATATTGTCTTAAGAGCAGAAGCATTGAGTGAAGCCTACCCACTCAACGCAACGTCAATTAAATTTATAGATGCAGAAAGCATTGAATGAAGAAGCAACTCTCAACGCTTCCTAGGTAGGAAATTTGGCTAAGTCTTAAAGCATTGCGTGAAGGTTGATCACTCAAATCCAAGTGACATAAATATGTCTAAGGGCTTTTTCATTTAGTGAAGGTTGCTCACTCAATGCCTAACGAAAGAAAACTTTTCCAAGTGTTTTGTCATTGAGTGAAGGTTTCTCACTCAACGCCGAGTGACAATGAAACTTTTCTAAGAGTTTTCGAGTTGAGTGAAGGTTGCTCACTCAATACCAAGTGACAGAGAATCTGTCTAAGTGTAGGGGAGTTGAGTGAGGTTGCTTACTCAACACCTATGCTCTAATGCTTGAAATTGACTAAGTCCACATGTGTTTACGTCAGCAATCGTCGACAAAATTCAAAATGTTACGTGAAGTCTACATTATTCAACAAACAGAGTTGGAGGCCCACCACACGACTTTTGCAGTTAATGCAAGGTTGTAACAGGCAACTCCTTGCTTGGGCCCCACAGATCAAAGAGCCGTTGAGCGGAGGAATAGAAAAGGCAGAGTTTCGATTGAAGAAACAAGCTTTTCTCAAAAACAGATGACAGTCATCTTCTTCCTCTCCATTATTGCAGAGGCAAAAGAACAAGTTAAAATAAGCTGTTCTGAAAGCTCAAAAAGTTAGTTGTTATCCTCTTCATCGACAACAGCAAGTTCCGAGATAATCTCCGAGGAAAAGAAAGAAGGCAAGGTGTAACCCGAGCTGCATGATCTGGGATCTAAAACAAGTTAGCTAATGCCATTTTTACACACACCAGCAAGTTATGAAGGCTTACTTTCTAAGTAAGAAGAAGAAGCTGAATCATCTGGTTTCAGCAGTCTAGGAGAAAGGGTTGAGCTTATCTCAGCTCAAGAAGTAGTTAAGGGAAAAAGCCCCTGCTATAGTTACATCTCAACTCAAGCAAGTCTTATCCTGAGGATCAACTTCTGGAGCTTTGAATAAGAAAGAACTGAGGTTCTGGTTATGTCCAGAAAAGAAAGAAGAAGTAGAAAAGATTTCTGCAAGTTATTTCCAGCCCAAGCAGAGCTATAACTGTTACTGTCAAGATAGTTAGAGCCGAGATAACTAAGCTCTAGTTGCAGACACAGTGAAATTTCTCTGTGTCAAATTAACTAAAACCATTGTACACCTTTAAGACCTTAACAAATCTGAGTTGTAGGCCTGAATATATAAAGGCTCAATGTAGGATCACATATTGATCTGAGGTAGGATTCTGTTGAGAATATGATTATAGGGCTTTGGATTGAGTAGTAGTATTCAAGTGTGAATCTGAGTTGTACGATCCAACTTGAATCTGAGGCAGAAAATCATTTGATCATTGAGATGTAGGGCTTTTGAGCCTGAGGTAGGAGAGTCATTCTCTCTGAGTTGTAGCGAACTTGTGCCTGAGTTGTAGGATCCTTTGGATCTGAGGTAGGGACTTTGTACCAGAGCTATTGGAGAGTCATTCTCTCTGAGGTAGAATCCTTTGTGGATCTGAGGTAGGGTTGTACTCCCAACCTGAGTGGTAGGGCCTTTGGCCTGAGGTAGGTGATTAGTTGATGACTGAGTTGTAGGGCTTAGTGAATGATTTGTAAGTCTTGGAGGAGACTGAAAGATCTTAAGGGATCTGTGGTGTAAGCTCTTGGAGTAGAGATTGGAGAAGTGCCTTGTCTAACAAGAAGTTAGAAAGGTGGGAGGGAAAGTGGACATACCCATAATCTGGGGTACCTCTATAAATTATGTATGTGTTTCTTGTGATGTTTCATTGTTGCAAGTTGTGTGTTTCTTGAAAGCAAAAAACAACTAACTCACAAAGCAATTATGAAGGAAAAAAAAAAGAAATTCACAAGAGACTAAGAAAGCTATTCACCCCCCCCCCCCTCAAGGTAATTTAGCTATCCTTGAAATTAATGACTCTCACAAACGACAATGAATTGAACTTGGAAGAGTTAAGAAAATCAGAGAAGTATAGTAACATAATGTTTTATCATAAACTTTACGTATCAGAGGTAAAAGATGCTCTAAATAAGATGAAAAATAGAAAGGCAGTTGGGCCAGATGATATACCCATCGAAGTAAGGAAATTTCTAGAAAATGATGGAATTTTGGGGCTTACATGTTTTTTCAATAAGGTACTGAAGTCAAAAAGGATATCAGACCATTGGAGAGAAAGTTTCTTAGTACCTTTGTATAAGAATAAAAGAGATATACAAATTGTATTAAATATAGATCAATTAAATTGATGATTCATACCATAGAACTATGAGAATGAGTAATAGAAAGAAGAGTAAGACGGGACGCTAACATCTCAGAGAATCAATTTGGATTCATGCCCGGGAGGTTGAAGATGTGATGGAGATGACAACCCCCACATGTTAATGACGGTGCTGGCATGCTTACGGATGATATCTGGCCCTCTCCAATAAAGACTTGCGGTGTCGCGGAAACACTATTGATCGATTCTACATCCTCCTCCCTCAGTGCAAGACTTTTTTTGATGATCATCTTGCTTATGTTATATTTATTTTCCTTGTTTATTTGCTTTAAAATCATGATTGTATTTATCTAGATTCTTATTTTAAAGTTTGGCCTGCGTTTAGCCATATGATGTTTAAAGTTTGGCTGCGTATAGCTCGAATTTTGTTAGCCTTATATAAGGTTGTGTGTTGATGAATTATTTAGAGATTAGTGAAAGGAAACCCTAAATCTAAAATCATCTTTTCCCATTCTTCCCCTAAAGATTCGGCCGCCACCTTCCCCTCCTCTCTTCTCCACCTCAACACCTCCCCTCTCCTCTTAAACTTTTTACTAAACAATGACTTCCCACTAGAAGATTTAGACTACACCAAGGATCCCCCACCTAGAGCTTTCATCCACCCTTGCCCTCCCCCTCTTGGTGGATTTTCGGCCAAGTCCTAGTTCCATTGCAACGAAGAATCCTCTCTGGCGTGAAGCAAGGAAGATTGATGTGTTTCTCTCTGTTCGGTGTCACTCCGGTTGAACCATCAAATGGCGATCCTCTTCCAAAGAATCATCTTTCGAGTGGGGTAAAAAAATCTCTAATCTTGTGTGTTCCCTCCTAGATAAATCTTGTGGTGGTTAAATTTTGCGATGTTTGCGAATATTGATTTCATTGTGGTTTTGATCCAATCGATTATTATTATTTTCTCTTGATCTATTTAAATTTGTGAGGATTGGAGGACCTCATTTTCTTTTGTTGGGATAGATCTACGATTTTCGAAATCGTTATTTTTCGGTGGATCTATTTTGGTATAACACACAGTTGATCAGATCAGGTATATTAACCCCAGAATCCGCAACATGTTCAGCAGGATAGATCCTTTTCTTTTTTCAAGCAGACTCGAAAGTCTCAGTCTGAACAGGTCGTCGCGTCCTTGAAGCAGGATTTTCCCCAGCAGTAGACTGCAGATCAAGTCCACATAGGTCGCAGCATTAGGGTTCCAGCACCTCATTTAACGACGGACTCAATCCTTCAGTCTGCCCAGTTCGCCCAGCCTTGATCAGCTTCCAGATCACCTGCCAAGTTTTCAAGCAGACTCCAGAGTCAGTCCGCACAAGTCGCGGGCCTTCAGCCAGGATAATGCCCTATTGACTGGAAGGAGGCTCCAACTCGCGAGCCCAGTCCGCCCCTCTTGAGCAGACTGTTTATCTTGTCCTTTTTGATTCCCGTCACCGCTGCCCGGTTCTCCTGTACCCCGGGCAACCGGTTATTTTAGCCCTGCCCATTTGGGCAGGCCACCAAACCTATTAATAGGGGGAGGTGGTGCACCCTAAGGCAGGTTGGCTCGAGCCCAGAGGCCCATTTAGTAAAGGCTGCGGACTCAGATCTCGGACTTTTGCGGTCTCGAATCTGTGTTGATCCCTTCTTTCCTCGGTCCGTTAGTAAACGGTTGCTTGCAGTTTCCATCTTTCTTTTTCCTTTTTGCCAGAACTCGAGAGCACATTTTCTGCATCTACATCAACATGCGACCTTCAGATTCAAGCTATCGTTGAAGTTCACGGACCAAGATGTCTGATCGCCGATAATCTCATTATCATGCCCGCTCGGGTCGCTCAAGCTCCTATGATGACCTGTGGGACGCGCTCGACCGATCCCGTAGAGAGGCAGAGCAGTCTGGGAGAGAGACTGACCAGCGCCTAGACGCGATCAGCCAGGCTCTGGGCACGCTCACTCAGCGGCTCGACCAGCCTAGGGTGGCTTTCGCGGATGAGCCTTTTTGCCAAGCGCCAGTCCACAACACGCCTGACCGCCAAGCCCCAGCTGCGATGCCACCACCCACAAGCTCACCCATCCAGCCCGCAGCCCCACCAAGACCTCGAGCCGACGAGCTAGCTCCACTTATGGATTTTTTCCGCGAAGTAGCCCGGGGAAGTCCAACCCGCCGACTTGACTTTGTAGGAGATGATCAAGCCATGTGACCTCCGGCGATTTCTGCTGAAACCCAAGCCGGGGAATCCCCTTTGGTTGATAAGATTCATCAGGAGCAGGCTCCTAATAACTTCCGGGAACCTCGCATCCCATTTTACACTTGAGAAACAGATCCTGTCGCTCATCTCCAAGCTTTTGAGATGCTGTAGCAATGAGGTGTTTGTCAGATGGCCTGAAATGCAAGTTCTTAATAACCACTTTCGATGGCCAGGCCCGAGAATGGTTTCATGAACTGTATCCCGGATCCATCGCCAATTTTGTTGAGTTGCGTAAAGAGCTCCTGCTGAGGTTTGCCACTTCCAGGAAGAGGAAGAGTGGCCGGCTACCCTCTTCAAGATCAAGCAAGAAGACAATGAGTCGGCGGCGCAATTTTTGGATCGCTTCCAGAGGGAGAAGCTGGGAGTCAGGAATGTGGACCCTGAGTTCTATAAGATCGCCCTAATTAACGGACTCAAAGAAGGGACGTTGAAGTTTGAAGCAACCACCAAAGATTCGGCCACATTCTAAGAACTGATAGTCTTGGCTAACACCTTCATAGAAGGGGAGAGCGCCAATCCTTCATATGTATCCAATTTAACCGCGAAGGCAGAGAAAAAAGACACCGCAAGTTCTTCTGCAGCTAATCGGGCATCCAGACCCCCTTTACCAGAATATCAGCTTCCAGCGCACAGAGGATGAAATTTTCGGCACAAGCGGCCTTATCAAAATCATCAGCAATTTCATGAGCAAAAACCACCACTGGCCGCTACCCCTATTCATGGTTCTCCTCGAATCCAACCTGTCCTTCAAATTCGGGATAACACATCTTCAGATGATCAACAGAGCCATGATCCCTTGGAAGAGCTCGCTACTATGGGTCTGACGATAGATTAAGTTCTCCAGATCCTGCAAAAGAAAACGGAGTCAAAGAAAGAATTCCAGAAGCCAGATGGAAGGGTTCGAAATGCGGATCTTTTCTGTGCATTCCATAGAGAAAAGGGGCACCTGACTGAAGATTGCAAAGCTCTCCGGCAGCTTGTGGAGAGACTGATTACCGCAGGGAAGATGAGTGGCCTCAGAGTAAAAGAGGCTTCATCAAAGCCGTCCTCCTCTAAAAGTGGCCGAAGTCTCTTGGGAAAATGAGGACACTGAGAGAATGGGATACTACGTCAATATTAAGATTGGAGAGAGCATCGATGCAGACGACATGTGTGTCCTCGGAGATCTATTTTACATCCATGGAGGAGCAGGTGCAGAATCAAGCAGAAAGTCTTCCTTGGCAAGGATCTCACGACATGAGGTAGCCATGAATTCTACAGCCCCCCCCAATGGAAGTTGTTACTTTTGGGCCAGACAATCTCCCAAAGAGATCCAACCCATTCAACGATGCACTTGTAATCAGAGCAATCATTGAGAACTATACAGTCCCAAGTATTTTAGTTGACACTAGAAGTTCGGTCAACCTTATATTCAAAAATGCTTATGAGGCCCTAAGGTCCGAGAAGACTCTGCTCTCCACCAAAGGGCCACTGTATGGCTTCGCGGGCGAGATGAAAGAAGTTGAAGGGAGTGTCAAACTCTCAGTGACACTTGGGGGAGTGTCAAAGCTTATCACGTTCGTGATAGTCGATGCGGCAAGCAGTTATTGTGCCATCTTTTGAAGACCTCTTCTTAATGAATATCGGGCAGTAGTCTCCACCTATCATTTGGCGATCAAGTTTACGACAGGAGGAAGGCAGTACCGGGTTAGAAGCAACCCAAGGGAGGCACGAGAGTGCTACGTCAAAGCAGTCAACATGATCGAGCACATGCCTCACTAAGCGGCTCTAGTCGCTGCCTTAGAAGAAAAAGCTCCCCAAGAAGCGGTCAAAGATCAGAAGGAAATCCAGGAAGGGGTTCATCTGGAGCCTGCTCAAGCAACCCAGGGAGTTCCAATTGGAGCAGGTGAAGAAAGAAGACTTACAATCAACTCAGAACTCCCCGAAGAGGAAAAAGAAAAGTTGATCACCTGCTTACTAAAGAACTTGGATGTCTTCTCCTGGGCTGCAGAAGACATGCCAGGAGTGGATCCTGATGTAGCTTGCCATCACCTCAATATCGCTCCCGACTTCAAACCTATTAGGCAAAAAAAGCGGGAAGTGGCGACAAAGCTAGCCAATCCAATCAAGGAAGAGGTTGTGAAGCTTCTAAAGGCTAAGTTGATTCATGAAATACAATACCCGGATTGGTTGTCAAACGTTGTAATGGTAAAAAAGCCAGGAGGAAAATGGAGGATGTGCGTTGATTTTACCAAGTTAAATAAAGTGTGCCCAAAAGATTGTTATCCGCTGCCTCGAATAGATGCTTTAGTAGATTCTGCGGTTGGATATCCCTTTATGAGTTTTTTAGATGCATTTTCTGGTTATCACCAGATTAGGATGCATAAGCCTGACATCCCCCATACATAATTTATCACAAACGATGGTTGCTACTGTTATCTAGTGATGCCCTTTTGTTTAAAAAACGCAGGCGCTACCTATCAACGCATGATGGACTCTGAAGAAATACTTAATATTGGTAAAGGCGGAGATTGGAAAGTTTAAGAGCTTCACTATTGAGTATGTTTCAAGAATACACAATACTGAGGCAGACGAGCTAGCAAAGTTTGGCCTCCCCTCAGGGGAAACAACTTCAGAGCTTTTTTATCCGATTATAGAAGAAGGAGAATTGATGCAAATAGAACAATGACCTTCTTCGATGGATTCATTCAAATCATATCTCTCAACAGGAGAATTGCCACAGGCTTTGAAAGATAAAAGAAGATTCAGAATGAAGGCAGCAAATTACAAACTTATCTCCGGAATTCTCTATAGAAAGACCTTCCTCTCGCCAATAGCAAGGTGTGTATCTGAAGAAGAGATTCCTACGGTGCTCCGAGAAGTTCACTCTAGAGAATGTGACAGCCATTTAGGGGCTAGAACCTTGGACAGGAGAATATCGCGGCAAGGGTACTTCTGGCCCACCATGAGAAAAGATTCTGAATCCTACGCAAAGAAGTGTGCCCAATGTCAAAAATTTGCTCCGCTTCAACTCCAATCATCGCAGCGACTTGTGTCAATCACCACGCCATGGCCTTTCACAGTATGGGGAATGGACCTCCTTGGACCATTCCCTATGGCAAGTGAACAGTGACGCTTTATCTTGGTTATGATTGACTACTTCAGCAAATGGATTGGCGCAAAGGCACTAGCAAAGACAAAGACCCAGGTGATAAGGAACTTTTTATGGGGGGAGATAATTTGCAGGCATGGAATCCCGATGGCAATAATTATAGATAATGGGCCGCAGTTCAACAATGAAGAGATGAAGAACTTTTGCAAACAAGTCGGCATAGAGCTGCGATTCTCATCAGTTCACCATCCTAGGAGCAATGGCCAGGTGGAAGCTGCAAATAAACAGATACATAACTTGCTGAAAAAGAAAGTGGAGAATCTAAGAGGGAATTGGGCAGAGGAACTTCCTTCAGTTCTATGAACCCTCAGAACAACCCCTTCCACAGCTACCTGGGAAACTCCTTTTAAACTATCTCATTGTTCGGAGGCTCTCATCCCAGTGGAATTTGAGGTCCCAACTCCTAGGGTATTATTGGCCAGGCAAAGCTGGGAGGATTGGCTTGAGATTAATAATGAGAATATGAAACTTAGTTTGGATCAAATTGAAGAGATGCGGGACGAAGCCATCGTCAGGCAAGAAGAAGTCAAATGAAGAATGGCAAGGTATTTTGACAAAAACATCAGGGTCAAACATTTTTCAGTAGGAGATCTCGTCCTGAAGAAGCTAGATGCGGCCGCAAGAACTGGTTCCATAGGGAAGTTGAACCCAAACGGAGCGGACCGTTTATCATTAAGAAAGTTCTACGAAATAGGGCATACCAGCTACAAACCTATGACGGAGAAGATGTACCCCATACTTGGAATGGCGATGATTTAAAGTGATTTTATGCTTGAGCAAAACATTTATCATCCGTGTTCATTTTGATAGTTATATAAATAAGAACTTCTGGCTAACGATTTGTTTTTACATAACACAATCATTTGCCCCTATCAGCAATTCAAGGCAAGAAATCACCAAACCAAGAGACATTGCCAAGTCCAGCTTGCCCCCCCCCCCGCCCCGAGAATTGTTGACATTAGCGTAACACCACGATGACCACGTGTTGCGTGGAGATTTCGCAACGTATAGTGGGAGCTTGTAGATTCTTGTGTGGTGGGCTACTGGATTTTTGATCCCAGCTAGTACCTGACTCCACCACTGCATTTTTGCAGGGACAGGGTGGTTGAAAGCTCTACTAAGCTTTCCATGGATAGCGTACACATTGATGATCTCTTTGAGGAAAGCAATGCCACCCGACACCTGCCCATAGATCATTAAAGTTCGTAGTCTCGAAAACTCTTTGGAACTCTCAAGCGGTGCATGCATGGAGCTTACGACCCAGTTGATCCATTGAGGAAAGCAATGCATCCCGCATGCACCTGCCCAATTGATCAAATTGGTCTAAATCCCAGACAAGAGAGCGGTGTATTCCTTTTCTTTTTCCTTTTCTTTCAAAATTAAAAAGAGGCTTTCGACCTCAACCAACCTTGCGTGGAAAGCAATGCTGCATGCACCTGCCCGCACGGTTTGGTTGTAGATCATTTCTTGTCAGTCGGACTCTATCTCACTATCCTCGCAGTCCGCCACTTCCGGCCAGTTGGGTTGATCTTGCAACCAACCTTACGTGGAAAGAAATGCTACATGCACCTGCCCGCACGGTTTGGTTGTAGATAATTTCTTGTCAGTCGGACTCTATCTCACTATCCGCGCAGTCTGCCACTTCCGGCAAGTTGGGTTGATCTTGCAACAACCTTTGCGTGGAAAGCAATGCTTCATGCACCTGCCCACACGATTTGGTTTTAGATCATTTCTTGATAGTCAAACTCTATCTCACTATCCGCGCAGTCCGCCACTTTCGGCCAGTTGGGTTGATATTGCAACCAACCATGCGTGGAAAGTAATGCTGCATGCACCTGCCCGCACGGTTTGGTTGTAGATAGTTTCTTGACAGTCGGACTGTATCTCACTATCTGCGCAGTCCGCCACTTTCGGCCAGTTGGGTTGATCTTGCAACAAACCTTGCGTGGAAAGCAATGTTGTATGCACCTGGCCGCACGGTTTGGTTGTAGATCATTTCTTGACAGTCGGACTCTATCTCACTATCCGCGCAGTCCGCAGCTTTCGGCCAGTTGGGTTGATCCTGCAACCAACCTTGCGTAGGAAGCGATGCTGCATGCATCTCTGCCCGCACAGTTTGGTTATAGATCATTTCTTGTCAGTCTGAATCCGCGCAGTTCATCATTTGTTGCAGTTCTTACAGCGACATTGATAATCGCAGCAGTCCGCAAGTTTGATCTTTTCAAGCTGTAAAATTATAACTCAATTTATTGCGGACTAGAGTTGATATCCGTCAGAGTCTGTCGATTATCTATATCCTTAATAAGTTGCAAGAACTTGATGAACTACAAGGTAAACATCGCGACCTATACTATTGTCGGCCCTAGTTTCCGTCAAACTTTATACACCCCAAGCATACAGCCTAAAACATAAGCTGCGTGGACTGCTTTTTACTAATCAACAAAGATTATTGATCAAATACGAAACAAATCCCACCGAAGCATAAAGGAAGCTGAAAATAAGCAATAAAAGCAGCAGAATACACGGACTGAACAAAATATCCTTTATACCCATTCAAAAAATATGTATACAATATTCGCATCTATTTATCGTCAGGAGACCTCGAATGAAGTCCGCCACTTTACAAATAAGCAAAAACAAAAACAAAAGAGCACTTTTAATTCCGCAGTCTTTCGTATTTTTTCCACAGGCATGTCCGGGCTAGATCTGTCAATATTAACTTCAGGAGAATATCCCTCTGAATCGTCGCCGCTGCTATCGCTATAACTCGGGCTATCCGCAGACTCCATCCCCGCGCTGCCATCAGAATCCAAAGAAGAGGCGTCCTGCTCGATTTGACCATTTTGCTGCTTACTTGATGCGGCATCATCAAGAGCTTCGTCATCAGCTAACTCGTCTTCTTCCTCTTCTTCTTCCTCGACGGTAACCGCCCTCCTTTATTCAGCCTGCTCCCATTCAGCAACCCTCTCCTTCAACTCAGGAAAGATTTGCAAGAAAGGCACCTGGCTCACCCCTTCTTTCATGAAACCGTCAGTGACAAGGCGCTCAATGGCGACCTCAACACTTTCTTTCACAAAAGGGAACATGGCGTTCTGAAAACTGCGGTTGGTGACATCGTACGCGGTCTGGAAAAAGAGGAACGGATTCAGTCCACTGTGAATAAATTAAAAGAAGCCGTTGCGAATAGAATAAAAAAACTTACTGTTTCATTCTCCATGTGCTGGTTGATCCTTTTTCCCAACTTTATATTCCTTCCCTTTAATATCTTATTTTCCTACAGAAGCTGCTCATTCTCTCTAAGCAGATCGCGGGTCAGGCAACCCATAAAATGGTTAGTGATGGCGCAGTTCGCGCTGGCTTGAGCCGCAAGCAGAGGGATATCGGCATGCTCCATTCTCTTCAGGTCATGCAGATTGCACTTCCCATAAAGTGTTGAGATCGCCACGTGAGCGTGACGGGAGATCCGCAGACTTCTCCACGAAGGAAGAGCTGTAGAAAGGCGGACATACTTATTTTTCCCATGCCAGTTAATCATCGGGTAACCCCTAAGATCTTTCTGCTTTTCACTGAAGCCTTGCATATCAAAACTTTCCGAGGAAGAGTAATCCGCGACGGGATCCCCCTCCTCCTTCCTCTTCATCGCAATCTCTTTTCTTTTTTCTCCTTGAGTGGATGTTAGCTTGCACGGTGTCTGGGATAGATTAGCCGGCACCGCCAAGGTCGCTGTGAGAATAAGAAAGGACAAAATTAGTACACTACTGGTCGCGGCGGGTATACTGCAGGTCGCGGCCGGTACATACTCTCTTGGCGGGCTACGGTGTCCAAACTAAGAAGTAGTGAAATATAACAATCAATGTCGAGCCTGGCCCCTGCCAGGAATTAGACGATGGCGTTTTCCACTGTATCCAGCTCCACGCTTTTGAAAACGGAGCCCTCCCGTACATGCGGATAGGTATGGGCGAACCCTAGATCGCCCTCAAAAATAAGGTACCTCGAAGTCCAGTTATGAATCTTGTACATCAAGCCCATAACCTTCATCCCTCGGCAGTAGAAGTAAATAACGCCTTTATATTGGAGGCCTCCGGAAGGAGGTACTGAGCGGGTTGAAAAAAAATCTTTCTGAAGATGTTTAAAGAAAATGCGATTTTTTTCAGATCCCAAATAAAAAAGATAGCTGTATATTGCGGCCAGGGTATTCGGTGCAAGTTGTCCAAGAACCATGCCGTAATGTTCGAAGATCTCCGCGATCTCCCATAACAAAGGAAACTTGAACCCGCTCTTGAAGTGA
Organism: Platanthera zijinensis; assembly: GCA_039513925.1. Classification (NCBI taxonomy): domain Eukaryota; kingdom Viridiplantae; phylum Streptophyta; class Magnoliopsida; order Asparagales; family Orchidaceae; genus Platanthera; species Platanthera zijinensis. Next base: position 206,451,288 of record CM077078.1, read on the forward strand.
TCAATAGGTATCGTGATCTGCGTGGCAGTAGAAAAGTTTATTCTCTCCTGATCCTCTGCAAGTGCACGAGCACTGGCGAACCCGCCATTTGCTTCTCTACAAACGCATCAAGTTTGACCTCTGTCAATTTACACTTCTTATGGTCGACAACATGAAAAGCGGTCGCAGCATCGGTACGTGCGGACACCATTTCTTCAGACTGCAGGGACTTTTGCTTCGATCGCATTTCCTATGCAGAATGAAGACTAGGTTCTATTTATAAAAAAAATCAGTCTGACAATATTCAGTCAGTCCGCAACGGACTCAAACACAGTCCACACAGTTTGCTTCTTCCAACTTTTCTGCAAACAAATACCTACAAGTAATTGCAGACTCACAGGAAGTCCGCCAAGACCCCAGTTTTCTGTATTTATAAATTAGGCAGGCATCTAATTAGTCCGCGTAGCTCACATTAATCACAAATAATAACATTGTTCAAGTCTAAAAGCATCATACAACAGATAAAACTAACATCACACTACAAAAAAAAAATAATGTACAGGAAGCACACCAAATTATACAACATACAGTAGTTCACATTAGACATTTTTCTCACTCGGCGACTTCTTCGGTCTCGATGAGCAGGTCGCTCCTCCTTTTCCATCCCAAGATGGGCCGCCTGATCGCTCCCTCTTCAAATTTCTCTATACAATTGCTGGATGAGATGATGCATAAAGTTGAAGGTACAATGCATGTGGGCAGTGTCCCTATGGATCCAGCTAACAGGGACCAAGTGCTCGCCTCAGTTCCTCAACCGTTGCGGGCTTCATACTCGCTGCTGGGACTGAAGCCTCAGCAGGGGCGGGCTGAACCGGCTGCTACGGCCTCACTGCGGTAACCTCAGGAACTTGTTTCTTCCCTTACCGCACCAACGCCAAGTAACTCCCCCTGTAGTAGCAGGCATCCTCGATTAGTCATTGCGTATCCTTCTTCAGTCTCTCTACCTCAGCAGAAACTCTGACGGCCTGGTTCTCCAAAATCTTCTCTCGCTCTACCCGCCTTCTTAACTCTCCTTCTACTTCATTCAGCTTATCCTGGTATTTCTTCTCTAACATTGCCAAGTTCAGGCCGGGCTGCTTGTTCTGCGCAGACTCAACCTGATGGATCGTCTCAGTTCGCACCGGAGCATCCACTGTGGGCGATAACAAAATCTTGCCAGCCTCAACAGAGCCGGGAGGCGACTTTCGTCCTACGACAAGAAAATAAAATTCAAGTCAATATCCAGGTTGCGACCAATTTAAAAGGTAAAAGCTTAATTCACTTTTTGAAATCACTGCAGCGATCTGGCGACTATCAAAGAAGGGTCGCCTCGCATGCTCTGGATCAAAGGCTCCTAGGCGGCGCCTCCATTCTCGATGAACTTTCTCTCTTGTTTCCGCCATCGATCTGCTAGAAGCAACTATATCGCCGGTCTCCGTAATAATCTTAACAGGCCGTGATTTCCGGGGAGGAGACTTATAAAGCCACGAACTCTGAAAACACATAGGCGCCGGGCGCAATTTACCAGACCGCATCAGTTCCGCCGAAGTCTGCAGATCCTCAGTCCGCTTATCCGCAGCAACTTTTTCTGAGACCGCCTCAATCTTTGCGCTCAAGGCAGCGAACTGCTTCTTAGTCATCTTCTCTCTTTCCTCAGCTGTAAGGGAGGAGGGAAGATCAGCAGGATTTTCTCCCATAACCTCAACACCAGGCTGCAGCACCTCCAGCAGAGATCGGTTCATGTCCGCGAGCTGCTCGTTGTTGATGGTGTCAAGTATTTCAGTTGTTGATAAGCTTAGCGTTGAGGGAGGATCACCCCCTGCGGGCATGGCATCAGGGGTAACGTGATCAGTACCTGGAACTTCCTTCTCTCGCGGCTTATGCTGCAAGCTCGCAGCCCCAGTCCGCTTGGAGATATTTTTCTCCTTCCGAGCTTGCAGTTTTTTCTCCACTCGCTCAGCAGCCGAAGTCTTGTCCCTTTTCCTCTTTCTTTTCTCTAGCGTCTTATCTAAGTCTATGACAACTTGTTGAGAGCTCGCCAGACCCTCGCGGACTGAGATTGGTGCGACAATCAGAGCCATGGAAGACACCGGATCTTTAGCCACTGTTTTCGCTGGTTCTTCAGCTTGTTTCTCAACCACCCCCTCTACCCTTTCCTCCGTATGTTCATTAACAGGATGCCCTTCCTTAAAGCTCGGCTGCTGGATCTTAGGTGACGAGACCTCTTTGTACGGATCTATCCGCAACATGATGGTTCCTGAGGCAGAACGGTGCACCTCCATACTTGAAGAACTCACAGGGTTCTGGTCAGAGATGGATGGCGGGTTCGTTTTCTTTTTCTCACTCTCAGTTGGTAGACTCTGCGGGGGAGGAGCAGTCGCAGTTTTCCCTTGTTCGGTACTACGGACTAAGTCAGTCCTGTTCTGTCCCGAACTCTCTCCCGTGTGACAGACAGGCGTCCCGCTCCGGGGGATAACCTTTTTAGTCCTTGTGGTCGCTTTAGGTTTTTCTGTGCTCAAGGTGAAATTGCCAAAGAAAGCTCCATGTCATGCAATCCCGGACTGGATAATGCAGACCGCAAGGGGCGAAAACCGACCCGTGGCGTAGACAATCTTGTCAGAATACAGCACTCCCAGCAGTATTTATAGAAATATCAGCATTTATGACATTTGCGGACTCGGCGGTTAAGGAAACATTTTCGGAATTTTCCAAAACTCAGAAATGTGCGGGGATCATGTTAACCCCAGAATCCGTAACATGTTCAGCAGGATAGATCCTTCTCTTTTTTCAAGCGGACTCGAAAGTCTCAGTCTGCACAGGTCGTCGCGTCCTTGAAGCAGGATTTTCCCCAGCAGCAGACTGCAGATCAAGTCCGCATAGGTCGCAACATCAGGGTTCCAGCACCTCATTTAGCGGCGGACTCAATCCTTCAGTCCGCCCAGTTCGCCCAGCATGGATCTGCTTCCAGATCACCCGCCAGGTTTTCAAGCAGACTCCAGAGTCAGTCCGCACAGGTCGCAGGCCTTCAGCCAGGATAATGCCCTACAAACTGGAAGGAGGCTCCAACTCACGAGTCCAGTCCTCCCCTCTTGAGCAGACTGTTTATCTTGTCCTTTTTGATTCCCTTCACCGTTTCCCGGTTCTCCTGTACCCCGGGCAGCCGGTTATTTTAGCCCTGCCCATTTGGGCAGACCACCAAACCTATTAATAGGGGGAGGTGGTGCACCCTAAGGCAGGTTGGCTCGAGCCCAGAGGCCCATTTAGTAAAGGCTGCGTACTCAGATCTCGGACTTTTGCGGTCTCGAATCTGTGTTGATCCCTTCTTTCCTCGGTCCGTTAGTAAACAGTTGCTTGCAGTTTCCATCTTTTTTTTTCCTTTTTGCCGGAACTCGAGAGCGCATTTTCTGCATCAACAGTGTAGATCCTTTTCACATGAGAGAATATTAGATCATAGCTTCAAATTCATCTCTAAGGGTGTGGCGAACCCGTGCATTAGCATTGGATTAATAATATTGCAAATCGATTATGGTGCGTTTTACTTATGCGATTGTAAAATTGGAACGTTAGAGAGTAGTTTTAGGTCTTTTTTTCATCTCGGTTCGTTGGGTGACGAGCCTACATCAATTTTTGTATCAGAGGGAGGTTCGTTTAAATTTCTTAAATGACACCATCCTAATATTCATAGGATGCCGACATGCACTCGTCTAGCACATTTCGTTGATCAAAATAGCAAAAAAAAATTTAATTTCTTGTCCGCAAATAGCGGCCTAAAATTCTCATTTTTTGCGTAACCCAAAAAAATAATTTCTGGAAAATCTCCATACTCTTCGCAGTGAGAAATTAGAAATATATTTTATTTTTACCTGGTTATTATTAGTAAATAAAATATCTTTTATAAAATTTCATCAAGTCAAGGTCAAAATTTTTTCATTGCATGCGCACTAGATTAGGAACAGAGTATACCCCTTCTTCCTCCAATATGGAGGACGATCGGGATACGGGTCACGATATGACACGTATTGATGAACTCCTCCAAGAGTTCACTGATCAGCTGACAAAAATCAGGGAGATGCTTCACGAGATCAGATTAAACCAAGCAGCTCCCACTAATCAGGCGGCCTACCAACGTGACGAGGGGAATAACAATAACCATAATAATAACGATTATGTCGCGCGTGCACCAAATCATAATAACCAGGCAACGTACGAGTTTTATATCACTAGGGCTATTTTAATCAAACCCCCATCGTACGACGGACTAGGTGAACCCCAAGTGTTCTTAGATTGGGTAATGGAAATAGAGTGTGAAAGACATTGTTTTCAAGGTAAGCTAACACAACTAGAGGGAGGGGGTGAATAGGTTTTTGCCCTTTTTAAGATTATCTAGACCTAACCCCTATTAAACTGTGCGTAGTGTTTTTATTATTCTAGTTTCCAAGACATACACACAGAAGACACAGAAATTTATAGTGGTTTCCTTGATTATGTATACATCCACTGTCCCTCTCTGCCTTTCTAACAGTGTGTTAGGAAAGGCTCTTCCCCAATACTCGGCTCCTTAAGAGTTTACAACAAGATCCCACAGGATCGCTCAGTCTCCTCCAAGACCTACAGCTTAGGCACAAGGCCCTACAACTCAGTGATTAAATAACCACCTATCTCAGGCCAACAACCCTACAACTCAGGCTGGGAGGACAACCCTACACTCATATAAACAAATGATCCTACCTCCGCCTTTATAACACAGGCATACAACTCAGATTCTACACAGAATCCTACACTTAGATCCAAGACTAAATCCTGTAGAAAATAGAAATGTTTTAAAACATTTAGACGTTGAGTAAACTTGATTCACTCAATGTTGTTGTACTTAGATAGATTTTTCCTATAATTCTACGAAGGCTTTGATAGAATTAGAATGGGGTAGAGTGAAATGGCCTCATTCAACGCTTTTGGACTTTGAAACTTTTCCTTTGACAGAATCTCTCTGGCTTTGACTGAGGCAGCTTTACTCAACGAACTTGCTGTTTGGTGTTGAGTGAGCTGACATCACTCAACGCCTGTGAACTTAGCCACTTTTTTGCCTTCTATTATTAAGGCTTTGATAGGTCCTACTGTATTCAGCTCCTTTTGTGCTATGGCATTGAGTGAACTGTCTTCACTCAAAGCCTGTGGACTTAGGCACTTTTCTGCCTATCCAACCCACAACTTTGTGTCCACCTGTCCAATCAATGTGAGGATGACTAACCTGCATACTTGAACTTACACACACATCAAATACCATTATGTGTATGTGATGCGGTTTACGACAAGTGTACTGGTCGCACAAGTAATATAAAATGGGCAAATTTTCCCAAGTATCAATCTCTCAAAGAACACAGTAAGGTGGAGTTAATTTTGAGGAGGACTTGAGATTGAAGTCCTTAGGTCGGTGTTTACGAAGGGCGTTTTGATTGTTGCGGAAAAAGAAAGTAAAACACTAAAAAACTACTCCTATGCAATGTCGTTATGCAATGCTTCGCCACAAGGATGGAAAACTACATGGGCCGCTATGAATCGAATCACTGTGCGGATGGATGAGTAGGCTTGCGGATGAGGTGGTGAGAATGGCGGAACGAGCGTCGTGAGCACCTCTTCGCTATGCATGCCACTAGCAATTACTACTGCGGAACTGTGTGGTGGAGGATGGATAATGGCGCACCTCAAGCAAATAACGTGAATATAAAATCACATAGACATGATTGCACACAAACGTAAATCAAATTATGCACACTTCATCAAATACAAAGAGATTAAACTACACTATCAACAACAAAAGAAGAAGATAGTTCAAAAGCGACCAGATCCGATGTCTTGCTAAGGATTCACGGAAAGAATCGCCGAGTTGTCAATCCACATCCTAGCTCGGTCCCCAACTGCATCTGGGGTAGAGGAGGCTGTTACTAACTTCCAATGGACCAGTCTTCTTCGAGTCATGATCCAATGGAGGATGACACAAACTCCTCAGGTCTGACTTGAATTTTGCGTTGAAAGCTTGCCCGGAGCCCTCCCTACAGTGGGGGAAGAAGGAGATCGACGGAACCCTCCTCGGAGACGAAAATGACAGAGAAATAGTCCAGCCTCCGGAATTAGGGCGGAACCTGTGTATTTATAGATTGTAGAAAATATAATGCACACGATCAGTGGCGCGTGACCAGTGGTCGTGCGCAATGTGTCATGTGATATTGCGCATTGGTATGGCAGAACCTGGAAAAATGGAATAAACGCGCACGAGCAGTGGTGAACGAGCAGAAGTCGTGCGCACTATGTCCAATGGTCGTGCGATTTCCCTAGACAGAACTTGGAAAAATTGAGACTAGTGCGCATGATCAGAGACGCACGACTAGTGGTCGTGCGCTAAGAAATCCAATGAGCGTGCGCATGTAAAAACGCACGATCAGTGGCCCTTAGGCAAAAATGGGCCCCAAACCAACCCAGAGCACAAACACAACCACTGTACCTATAGGAAAAACCAACTACTGATATGTGCAGACATTCCAGACAATCACAATAAGAAGTACAATAAATAAAAGAAACAAAAATACACAACCACGGGCCTATAGGTGCATTACCTATGGAAATAAAGATTAGAAGAAATATATATGATAACAAACTAAAAGTTAAGTGCTTGTGAAAGAAAACTAGCCCACATGAGTCTGAAAATCAGTATATAAATAGGACTCATCACACCGCCAGACATACCTGTTTGCGCATCTTGAGCAAAAAAAACTATGCAGATAGGGAAAATAAACTAGCTGATAGAAAAATTGAGATACAGAGTACTATGCAAAGCCGCATGCTCGCGCACATAAAAATATAATAGATCAAATTTCTAAGTATACAAAATAGTTTACACTTTTCATAATGCGTATCAATATTTTATTACTACTAAAAAATGGAATCACTGTGAATCTTCCGGTCACGCGTAGGGAGAAAGTAGACTAATCGTAAGGCGAGCACTTCCAAAGATAGGGGCTCGAGATAACCTCCAAAGGAATCTACCAATGTCGGTGACCATATGCTTGCCCGTTCGCACTCTCTCCACGACACTAGTTTGGTTCACACACGAATCAATAGGAATTTAGGTGAAGAGATGGAGCTTGGGTTTCGATGAGGTAAACAAAGATAAATAAAATGGCTAGCACCTAACCCAAATGAGCTAGCATAAAAAAGAATCTATTCACTAACAAAAATAAATGCGGGTACACCATACCCCCAAGCTTAATTTTTAAAATATGGGTGTGCGCACCTCCTACTCCCAATACAAGCTCATCTCAAATAGAATTTTCAATTATACTTTTTTTTTTCACTTTTCTTTTTCACAATTAATTTTTATATATTGTTTTCAAATCATCTTTTTATTTTAAAATTTTCAGCAAATAAAAACTTTGGAGCAGATCCACATATTCACAAGGAATATCACCACATCAACACCCCAAAATGAAAATGTAAAACACTAAAGCTCAACTTGGGTGTGCGACTAGGATCAGCTATGAGGCTTTGTTGAAATAATGGTGGAGCTGAATCAAAAGAAGGGGTAGGCACATCGGGACTACCGAGGATAAGACGTTAGGAATGGTACAAAGCTCAACTTGACAAAAATGATGGCCTACATCACGCACATACGATTGAACTAACCTATGCCCATGCTTCAAAAATTGCTTAGGGCAAGTTCTAGCTACGAGAAAGACTATCCATCCTCTCAACTCGAAGAATATGAATCTAACAACCGTCTATACAAATCCCTAAGCTACCGTCGGATTCAAACCAGATTTACCAATTTTTGAGTAGAATAAATAGTATTTACACAATTAGAAAAATATAAAACTATAAGCATACAGAAAAATTAAATCTAATCCAACTTCTACACGAGACGAGAGCACTCGACTAGGAGCACTAGAGGAGTCAACATTTTACTCTATCTCACAATCCTATGCCAGCATAATAATTTTTCCAAATTATACAAAAGAAACGAGTTCATATCGCAACACGCTAACAGCGAAGCACGCACTCTTATGAGTGCATTGGTGTGCGATATAATGAACAAATCAAAATAAAATAATAAAAGCTTCTAGAATGCAAATGAAATGTGCGCGTGCAAAAGGTAACAAATACTGGCTCACCCCTAGACTTAAAGTAAGCTACACAGCATATGATATTGAATTAAAATCAGATAGAGACAAAGGGAGACGTTACCCAATGCTCAACTAGTGAGAATACAAGAAGACGCGTGAAAAAACAAAAGCAGGTCTGCCAAACGAAGAATCTCAACCCCGCCATTACAAATTTGCCATGAATACCTATAGGGGTGAGCTCCGCAAAAACTAAAGAAAATTAGACAAAATACAAAGAAATACTAAAACTAAGATAGACATGAAAAATAAAAGTGCAGAAAATATAAGATAACTACTGGGGTTATTGTCCTCCCAGCACGACTTATTAAATTTTATACATTTCTTGCTAATGGGCCTATGAAAACAAAAGTGCACAGGTAACTATTCCATTATCCATTTCGATAACAGTTACCGATGCGGCGATAAAACAGTTACCCCTCTGCCCAATTAATCATACCTACTCCTCATAGGCAGAGAAAATAGGAAGTAAGAAGAGGAGGAGCGATGGTCCTCACTCATCTCACCATAGAAAAAAATCCTTGCCCAGCAAGGTATCATTTATAGTGAGAAGTTGGAGGAGAAGGAATTAATGGAGCTTCCTCAACAGAGGAGGAATCAACCTCCTCGCAAAAGAGGATGCTATCATCCACGACTCGAGTTGAAAGCTCCAATTCCTCCTAAAACACCTGCGAAGACTCAACCCGCACAGGCTCAGATACAGAAAGGGGATCAAGAAATAAAGTAGATGAAAAATTAAAACAGTCAAAAATAGGGGGAGTGGTCCCATTCTCACTCCCATAAGGATCCAAGCATAGATCATCATCGATGTCAAATGAGTCATAGCAAGGGGAATCCGAGAGCTCGAGGTCCTCGATGGTGGTTTGGAGCTCCTCATCCAACAAAAAAGTGAAAACTTCCTCATCAGAAAGGATCTACTCATCATCCCACCTTGGTGCATCATCATGTTCCAAGGTGTCACACTCTCCATTGGAGGAAATAACGTCCTCGTCCCACATTGGCGCAACCCTTGGCTCTGAATCACTATTCGGCATAACATCATCAACAGACTCACTAAAAATAGGGATAGATAATTATTGCAAAGAAAGCAGAGGAATAACAACATCATAGAAAATATGTGTGGGTTCCTCCGGGGGTGAATCCAAAAGAGGGGAAGAATGCATAGGGAGAGACGGCACAACAATGTCGTCACACCGATCAATAGAAAGTCTGATGGGTATATCTGTAGCAGTCCCCCATAGACAAGATGGTACTACGAATATATAATCAGAATCAGAAGGTGAAGCCAATTGAGAGGTGTATGGAACGAATCGGATACCCGGTTCATCATCCTCCTCCAAGTGGCCCTGAAATTCTGCACAATCTTTCAACACTTGCTCGGTGCTACGACAACACAAACACCGTTTTCCATTACTCCTCAGTCGTGGTGGGACCGGAGAGGAATAAAAAAAAAGTTAAGGCGTAGAAGAGAATTGACCATAATACTTGGGTATGGTGTATGAAGTACCATAAGAGGACGGTGCTCCATACACTGAACTACAAGAATTATACTCACTATCTTCAGTGGGGCACTCATCACTTCCATGCCAATAATCCCCGCACCATCTGCAACGAATATTCATATAAGAAAAAATGGTGCAACAAGAAAGAATTAACCAACAGAAATATTCTAAGAAAAAATTAACTACACACTAGCAGATAAAAGAAAAGGAATGTCTGCTACTGAAAATTAAAACTAGAAAAGGAACAAAGAATAATAAGCAACAAATTCTAAAAACTAAAGCAAAGAAGAAACATGAAATGAACAAATGGAAAAGGGATTCTATCTCCTATCTACCTCTCCAAAAACTCACACGACTGTGTTTCCCAGCAACGGCGCCAAAAACATGATGCGGTTTACGGCAAGTGTACCGATCGCATAAGTAATATAAAATGGGAGAATTTTCCCAAGTATCGATCTCTCAAGGAACACAGTGAGGTGGAGTTAATTTTGTGGAGGATTTGAGATTGAAGTCCTTAGGTCGGTGTTTATGAAAGGGGTTTTGATTATTGCGGAAAAAGAAAGTAAAACACTAATAAACTACTCCTATGCAATGCCACTATGCAATGCTTCGCTAGGCAGATGGAAAACTACATGGGCCGCTATACACCAATTCTCTAGGCGGATGGATGAGTAGTCTTGCGGATGAGGTGGTGAGAATGGCGGAATGAGGTTCGTGAGCACCTCTTTGCTACACACGCCACTAGCACTTGCTAGTATAGCACTGTGTGGTGGAGGATAGATAATGGCACACCTCAAGAAAATAACGTGAATATAAAATCATATAGACATGATTGTACACAAACGTATATCAAATTAAGCACACATCATCAAATACAAAGAGATAAACTATACTATCAACAACAAAAGAAGAAGAGAGTGCGAAATCGACCGGATCAAAAGTTGCTAAGGATTAACGGAAGGAATCTCCGGGTTGTCAATCCGTGTCCTAGCTCGGTCCTCAACTACGTCCATGGTAGAGCAGGTTGTCACTAACTTCCAATGGACCAGTCTTCTTCGTGTCGCAATCCAGTGGAGGATAACACATACTCCTCAGAGCTTTATGGTGAAAGCTAGGTCAAACCATTCTTGAAGCTCAAGGATTAAGGAGGAGGCCGAGAGGAATCTCCGGCTTGAATAAGGCATTGAAAGCTTACCCGGAGCCCCACCCTACGGTGGAGGAATAAGGAGATCAGCATAACCCTCCTAGGAGACGAAAACGGCGAAGAAAAAGTCCAGCCTCCAAAATTTGGGCGGAACCTACGTATTTATAGATTGTAGAAAATGTAATGCACACGATCAGTGGCGCACGACCAGTGGTCGTGTGCACTGTTTCATGTGATAGTGTGCATTTGCATGGCAGAAATTGGAAAAATGGGATAAACGCGCATGAGTAGTGGTGCACCAACAGAGTTCATGCGCACTATGTCCAATGGTCGTGTGATTTCCCTAGACAGAACTTGGAAAATTGGAGAATAGTGCACACGATCTTTTGATGCGTGAAATGCGACACCGCCCAGTTAACGGGTTGTTCGATCTCACAAGCTAGGGAAATAGGAGGGTTGCGGGGATAGATGAGAGGTTTTATGGAGCAGGGAAGAGGCTTGATCGGAAACTTTCGATCAGACGCTACTTTAGCAGTTGGGCTCTGATGGTTAGACCGAGAGAAAAAAAGAGAAGAGAGGGCCGCTAGCAGCAGCAACAGCAGACTTCTCCCATCGCAGCCTGAATGCAACTTTTGCGACGAGCTTTCCTTTGATTACAATCGAAGTTACAGCTCGAGGTTGCACCTTTACATGGAAAGCAGAATAAAGGGTACAAGGGGGAAGCTGGCAGCTAAGGAGAAGAGAATGCCAGAGGCCGTGCAGACATACCAGGGAGGTCGGCAGACTGTGCAGCTAGCCGATCAGGGAGCCCGCAGGACTTAGCCAGGCGGACTGCTTGATCAAGCTTGGAGAAGAAGGTGGGAGCAGATCGCGCAGACTGGAAACTTTAGTCCGCAAGAAGCGATGGCGAGATTTGGACGCCTTTGCCGCGTCATCTGTCTCCTCAATGAGAGGTCTGGGGGCATTTTTATAGGCCCGAGGAGGTAACGGTCTTGGTAACATCACCACCGGTGAGGCAGTGAGCTGAGTGAGTACAAACACCGAGTCCGCAGAGTCCGCATCGGATTACGTGGTCTGGGACTACCTGGAGCTGGAGATGGATGATGCTGGGTTTGCTCGCGCTGGGACGTTTCCGCACCTACTGCTGAGCGAGCTCGTGCTAGGATGTGCGAGCTGAGGAGTTCGCCCGCTGCTAGGTAGAAGCGGACACCGAGAAGCTGGAGGGCTAGCCGGTGGACTGCAGAACGTGTCCGCCTAGGCCGCGGCAAAGGAGAGGCAGATCGCAGGCTGCCGAGCAGGGTCTGATCTGGCGGACTGCGCAACGAGTTCGCCTACCTCGCGATAGACAATTTCAGCAGGCTGCCTGCTGGTGGTTTTTCGCCATTGCTCGGCGGCAAGGACAGTAAACCTGGCGGACTTAAGAGTCCAGGTCGCGCCTATTGGCGAGAGCCGCTGACAATTGGTAGCACCCTTTGCTTGGGGACAAGGGTTGGCGACCTGGCAAACTGAATAGTGAGGTCGGCAGACTGCGCGGTCAGCTGATATTGAGTCCGCCTACATCTGGCGGACAGGAGGGCTGGTCGCCGCCTCTGGTTGAGCATGTAGCGTGTGGTCTAGGCGGATAGGGATTCGAGTCCGCCACTTAATTGAGCAGTTCACACCTGAGGGGAAAAAGGAACCACTAGACGGTTAACCGCACTAGCTGCGCGGCCTGTAGGGGCGGACTGAGGAAGCAGTCCGCAGCCCCTGCAAAACGAGCGGCTACTACACGACCTGGGCGGCCAGACCGGGGAGACCGCCCTAGCCGCAAGGACTGAGCGGACTGAGTGGTCAGTCCGCCCACCCTTAGAAAGAAAGGCTGACATGCCGCGACCTCTTGAGGCAGGTCGCGACTTACGAGCTGGCTACCTTGGAGGGATCGCCAATTTCTTGGTTAAAATAATCCCTGCACTTTTTCCAGTTCTGTAGAAAACTTTGAAAAAGTAGGAGATCCACAAAAATCATGATCCTTCCCTCGAGAAAAGGAAAGGGGAAGGAGAGATGGAACCTGATGTCTCTCCTCAGAAACAAGGTTTACTAATGCCTGTCTTTTTCCTGCAAAGGGACAAATTAACATAGGCGGAAAGCGGCACATCTTACACGTACCTGAGCTTTTTTTGCAAAACGAGGGAGACATGAATTTCTCCTAATGGGCTCTTTAAAACAACGATGAGAGGAAAGCATAGAAGAATGATAACTTGCAAGTACCTGAAGGAGGCTTGCAAGCACCTGCTAACTTCTGCAAAAAGCATAAATCACAAGTATGATATAAAACTAAGTTACAAGTACCTGGATAGAACATGCAGATATCAGCTAATCACTACAAAGGGAAGAGTGAGCAGTAGATATGAAATGAAATTAAAATGAAAGTACTAGGATGGAACTTGCTAATATCTCGCAATCTCTGCAAAAGAAGAGTAAGTAGCAGATATGATAGAAAAATAAGGTGCAAGTACCTGAAGGGAACTTGCTAATATCTGCTAATCTCTACAAAAGAAGAGTAAGTAACAGATATGATAGAAAAGTAAGGTGCAAGAACCTGAAGGAAACTTGCTAATACTTGATAATCTCTACAAAAGAAGAGTAAGTAGCAGATATGATAGAAAAGTAAGGTGCAAGTACCTGAAGGAAACTTGCTAATATCTGCTAATCTCTGCAAAAGAAGAGTGAGCCACAGATATGTAAGGAAATTAAAATGCAAGTACCTGGATGGAACTTTCTAATATCTGCTAATTTCTGCAAAAAGAAAGTGAGCCGCAGATATGAAAGGAAATTAAAATGCAAGTACCTGGATGGAACTTGCTAATATCTACTGATTTCTGCAAAAGGAGAGTGAGCCGCAGATATGAAAGAAAATTAAAATGCAAGTACCTGGATTGAACTTGCTAATATCTGCTAATTTCTACAAAAGGAGAGTGAGTAACAGATATGATTGAAAAGTAAAGTGCAAGTACCTAAAGAGAACTTGCTAATATCTGTTAATCTCTGCAAAAGAAGAGTAAGTAGCAAATATGATTCAAAAGTAAAGTGCAAGTACCTGAAGGAAACTTGTTAATATCTGCTAATCTCAGCAAAAGAAGAGTAAGTAGCAGATATGATTGAAAAGTAAAGTGCAAGTACCTGAAGGGAACTTGCTAATATCTGCTAATCTCTACAAAATAAGAATAAGTAGCAGATATGATTGAAAAGTAAAGTGCAAGTACCTGAAGGGAACTTGCTAATATCTGCTAATCTTTGCAAAAGAAGAGTAAGTTGCAGATATGATAGAAACGTAAGGTGCAAGTAGCTGAAGGGAACTTGCTAATATCTACTAAACTCTGCAAAAGAAGAGTAAGTAGCAGATATGATAGAAAAGTAAGCTGCAAGTACTTGAAGGGAATTTACTAGTATCTGCTAATCTCTGCAAAAGAACAGTAAGTAGCAGATATGATAGAAAAGTAAGGTGCAAGTACTTGATGGGAACTTGTTTATATCTGCTAATCTCTGCAAAAGAAGAGTAAGTAGCAGATATGATGGAAAAGAACTAGGTCGCAAGTACCTGGATGGAACCTGCGAACACTGACTGTTGATATGATAAGATACAATTGGATAGCAGAAGAGATTCCTAGCAAACTCTGCTATTAACTGAATAAAGATCAAGCCGCGATAATGATTGTCTCGCGTGATTAGGTATGATATTTTATACAAGAAATCCATATCAGCAAGATCAAACCATCTTATTTTAGACTTATAACATCATGACTTGCCAATCAAGGAGAACCAGATACTCTGATTACATGATTCGCATCGCTAGCATATGATAAGATAGCTTATAGATAACCATCCGATAGAACTTTATGCAGGTAGCGCATATAAGATGATCATAGGCCAAAAAGATATTGCCGATCCTTAAAATATATTTAATTTAATCTGCCAACCTACAAGAAGGCAGAAAAGACATAGGACGGATAAAGCGGGCTGGCCACGCATCCTTTGAAGGGCGTAGATAAACAAGCACAAACAAGGAAATTCCTATGGAGGAATCGACTGATGCACTGCTCTTATGCCTTGGGTTACAAGCATCGCTGATCAATTAGACTAGATGCGCCAAGTGACCTATTGCTTGTCTGCGGATAGATCAGCGAAATTGTTGGATCCGCGAAGGCACGGATTGAGAGTACCAATGAGTGTTCGGCCGTCACAGTTATGAGATGATCGAAGAGACAAGGTTACACTGATCGCCATTGCTTGTCACGCAAAGTTCACCGTAACTGTAATGTATCTCTCAAGGAAGCACGATAGAACAATCACAGGCTGCCTCCCCTAGGCACACACAATGCGCTAGACATCGGTCGGGATCCGAAGTCTTGTCATCCGCCACACGAGAGTTGAACGGCCCCGACTGCAAATATGCGAAAACTCCTCGCGATATGTGGTCGTTGTGGTCTTACGCCAGAGAACAACCTCGAGGGGAACAACAAGACTTGGCGATATCTCAGTGGTTCAGTGATCTCTTTAGCAAAGATAAAAATATAGAGGAGAAGCATTACAAAAAGGGAACTGTGTTAGTATGAGATCTCTGATGTAAGCTCTATTGAATGAAAATGAAAGAACACTTAGAAGTGTTTTTAGAGAAAAAATGTTTGAAGAGTAAAGTGAAAGCAACCGGTCATGATTGAGAGTGGCTTTGAGGAGCTACGATTGGTCATAACTGCTGATGCAAGAAATGTGCCCTCTTCGTATTAGAATAGTCTTCCAATAGGACATTCATCAATGACATCAATGCACTTAGATTGATCATCGATAAACCCCAGATACCCTACATCTGTTATCTCCACACAATTCATCTGAACTTAAGCTACCTCCTTGCCCTTGGAGGTGGAAGGCTTTGAAGTATTAACTTTCTTTACCAGGTCGTTGATATTGCCCTCGGCAAGCAATTTATCAACTAACCGCCAAAGGGCCTTGCATTCTTCAGTCAAATGACCTTTCTCTCGGTGGAATTCACAGAACGGATCTGAATCTCTTGATCTTTGATTCGCCGATTGATAAGGCCTTTTTGAATTTGCCTTATCCCTCATCATCTGGCAGGCTTCTAGCATGGCCTCATCGAGTCCAGAGCACGATAAGTCATCCTCTTGTGAGTGATGCACAGAAGTTGTTTGCAGAGGTGGGGCTGGTAGCAGTAGCAATTGCTCGTGGGAACGATCCTAGCCTTGGAAGGAGCGCTGATGATGATGCTGGAACTTCTTTATTTTCCTAGAATGGGATGGAAAATCTTTCCGAGGAGACCTCGGAGGCTGCTTGTAAGGTTGATTTCTCTCTGTTACGAGCCTGGAGACAAAGCTGGGGTTGCTCTTCTCACCACGGATGTACGAGTTAGCTAATGCAATCAACTCTTGGTAAGTCCTCGGTGCTCGGACGTTAGCCTAGAACTTGAGTAGTCCTTCATGTAGACCTTGAATTAGAGCCACTCAATACATTTCCTGATCGACGATCTAAATTTCTAAGATCTCTCTCTAGAAACGATCCACAAAATGAGACCAAGTATCGGTCTCTCGCTGCTTGATCTCAAAAAGGGCTTTTGGACCGCCCTTCCTCTTTGTTGAAGTAGAAAATCTGAGCAGAAACTCTCTTCGCAAATCAGCGAAGGAAGAGATGGATTGAGCACGAAGTCCATAGAACCAATACCTCACTTGACCATCAAAGGTCATTATAAATAGTTTGCATTTGGTTGCATCTGAGAGAGTCTTGAGAGCAATGGCAGATTCAAAAGATTGGAGATGCTTTACTGGATCAGTCTCCCTAGTGTAAATGGGAAACCGCGACTCTCTGAAGTTAGCTGGAGTTGGTTCATACCGAACATTCTCTGTAAATGGCGACTGCTCTTCTTGTTCTCCTACAACATAAGTAAAAAAGGGATCATAAGCTGCAGCTGCACAAGGAGCTGGAGTATTGAAAGGAAATGTTGTTGCGGGAGGAGCAAAGGCAGGAGCTGAAGAGTTGGGATAACTTCCCTGAAAATTCAGGAACCTTACCGGACTTCCTTGAGAACCTTCTCGGAAGAAGTTCTAACGAGCTGAGAAATCGTCATTCTGAGACCGCAAAGGGATGCAGGCCCTTGCGGAAAGGTTGGAGTATAAGGAGGATAGACCGGCGGATAGGCCGGTTGGTAGACATGAGGAATCTCGAATGCTGGTGCTGGATTGATTGGAGGAGCTGGTGTTGCTGAAGGTTATGCTTCCAATCGTTGAGAGATAGCAGCTATAGTACAGTTGATCGTTCGAAACTGTTGTGCAGTTTCTCTGCGGGAATGCTCCAAGGCCTCCCAAAGAGAATCCTCACTAGAACTTGGAGCAGGGCTCTCGGCTGGTTGATGGTCTGTCATGAGTAACCGCTGATTTCACTATCTGATCGAGATCTGAAACTGGCGTGTTAACTATTGATGCGCGAAATGCGACCCCGCCCAGTTAACGGGTTGTTCGATCTCACAAGCTAGGGGAATAGGAGGGTTGTAGGGATAGAGGAGAGGTTTGATGGAGCAGGGAAGAGGCTTGATCGGGAACTATCGATCAGACGCTACTTTAGCGGTTGGGCTCTGATTGTTAGACCAAGAGAAGAAAAGAGAAGAGAGGGCCGCTAGCAGCGACAACAGCAGACTTCGCCCATCATGGCCTGAATGCCACTCTTGCGATGGGCTTTCCTTTGATTACAATCGAAGTTACAGCTCAAGGTTGCACCTTTACATGGAAAGCAGAATAAAGGGTACAAGGGGGAAGCTGGTGGCTAAGGAGAGGAGAATGCCAGAGGCCACGCGGAATGACCAGGGAGGTCGGCAGACCGCGTGGTTAGCCGATCAAGGAGCCCACAAGACTTAGTTGGGCGGACTGCTTGATCAAGCTGGGAGAAGAAGCTAGGAGCAGATCATGCGGACTTGAAACTTGAGTCCGCAAGAAGCGATGACGAGATCTGGACGCCTCTGCCGCGTTTCCTATCTCCTCCTCAATGAGAGGTCTGGGGGCCTATTTATAGGAATGAGGAGGTAACGGTCTTGGTAACGTCACCACCGGTGAGGCGGTGAGATGAGCGAGTACAAACACCAAGTCCGTAGAGTCGGCACCGGGTTGCACTGCCTGGGACTTCCTAGAGCTGAAGATGGCTGCTGCTGGGTCGGCTCACGCTGGGACGTGTCTGCCCCTATTGCTGTGCGAGCTCGCGCTAGGTTGTGTGAGCTGAGGAGTTCGCCCGCTACTGGGTAGAAGCGGACATCGAGAAGCCGGAGGGCTAGCCGGTGGACTACAGAACGAGTCTGCCCAGCCCGCGGTGGAGGAGAGGCAGATTGCAGGCTACTGAGCTGGGTCTGATCTGGCGGGCTGTGCAACGAGTCTGCCTACCTCGCGGCGGACAGTTTGAGTAGGCTGCCTGCTGGTGGTTTGTCGCCATTGCTCGGCGACATGGACTGCCGACCTGGCATACTGAAGAGTCCAGGTCGCGCCTATTGGCGAGAGCCGCTGACGACTGGTAGCACCCTTTGCTTGGGGACAAGGGTTGGCGACCTGGCAGACTGACTAGTGAGGTCGGCAGACTGCGCGGTCAGCTGATATTGAGTCCTCCTACATCTGGCGGACAGGAGTGTTGATGCTCGAAAAGCGACGGACTCGGGCACCACCAGCTAACCGTTCGAGCACTTGGGGAAGAAAAAGGAAAAACAAACTGCGAGCAGCAGTCTACTCGGCGGACTAGAAAAGGAACAGGAAAGCAACAGAGCCGTAGAGCACGGCAACACCAGACTTCGCCCGTCGCGGCCTAAATGCCACTCCTGCGACGGGCTTGCTTTTAATTGCCAAGATGCGGTTACAAGAAGGGAAAAGGAAAGCAATGGGGAAAGCAAGCCGGAGGTCGCAAAGCCAGAGATTCGAGTCCGCAGCCTTTAACAAGTGGGCTCCTGGGCTCGAGTCAGCGTGCTTTGAGTGCACCACTTCCCCCTATTTATAGGCTGGGGGCCTGCCCAAGCGGGCAGGGCTAAAATAACCGGCTGCCCGGGGTACAAAAGAGCCGGGCAGCGGTGACTGGAATCAAAAAAGAGAAGGAACAAGCAGCCAGCGCGGGACAGGCGGACTGGGCCAGCGAGCTGGAGACCTCCCTTGGTCGTACTGAGCGCGTGACTTTTAGACTAGCCGCGACCTGAGCGACCTGAGTGGCCTGACTCGGAGCCTGCCGATCTGAGCCTGACTCGCCGATCTAGCGGAGCTGGGAACTGAGGGCGACCTGAGCGGACGGAGTTCTGGAGTCCGCCTAGGTGACGGACCATGTCCACTGGCGAGCTGGGCGAACTGAGTACTTAAGTTCAGCGAGGGAAGGGCAAGATGCCTAGGTGGAAATGTTGCGGATTCTGGGGTTAACATAATCCCCGCACATTTTTGAGTTTTGGAAAATTCCAAAAATGTTTGCTTAGCCGCTGAGTCCGCAACTATCATTAATGCTATTTGTGCTATCAATACTGCCGGAAGCGCTGTCTTCTGTCAGAATTGTCTGCGCGACTGGTCGTTACTCACCACTTGCGGTCTCGACTTTCCAGTCCGGCATGGCGAGGCTAGGGTCCTTCTTTGGCAGCATGGCTGCTCCGATTGAGAAGCCGAAAGCGAGTTCTCGGCCTAAGAAATCGAGCCATCGAAAAGATGCACCTGCCCGCCACCAGGGGGAGAGTTCAGACCAGGTGAAGCAAGATCCAGTCCGCGATACTGTAAAGACTGCGAATGCTCCTTCAAGTCCTCTACGGGAGAAACCGAATCCGCCCTCCGTTTCTGACCAAAACCCTGCGAACTCCTCCAGCATGGAGGTGCATCGCTCTCCTTCTGGGACCATCATGTTGAGGATAGAAACGGAAAAGGAAGTTTCGTCGCCGAAAGTCCAGCAGCAAAGGACCGAGGAGAAGCTTCCTGCTGGTGAGACGATAGTGGAAAGGGGAGAGGAGGTTGCCGAGGAGCGAGATAAGGAGTCCGCTGAAAACGCGACCAACAGTTCCATCGAAAAGCAAGTTGTCGCTCCAAACTCAGTTCCCGAACCAAAACCGGTTGTCATCGATTTAGAGAAGACTCCTGAGAAGAAGAAAAAGAGGAAAAGAGATGGTAATGCCGCCGAGCGGGTAGAGAAGAAGTTGAAAGTTAGAAAAGAGAAAAATATCTCCAAGCGGACTGGAGCTGCGAGCTTGCAGCATAGGCCGCGAGAAAAGGAGGTCCAAGATGATCTCGTCACCCCCGATCCTCTGCTCGCAGAAGGTGATCCCCCTTCCACGCTCAGCTTATCAACCACTGAGATACTCGACTCTATAGATAATGATCAGCTTGCGAGTATAAATCGCTCTCTACTGGAGGTGCTGCAGCCTGATACCGCAACTGGAGGAGAAATCTTGACGACCCTTCTTCTTTTTTTCCAGCTGAAGAGAGGAAGAAAACCGAGGAGCAACTCGCAATAATGAAGGCGAAGGTTGAAGCGGCCTCGGAGAAGCTCGTGGTGGATAAGCGGACTGAGGATCTTCAGATTGCTGCCGAGCTGATGCGATCTGGTAAGTTGCAGCCGGCAACCAAACGGTTTCAGAGCTCTTGGTTGTACAAATCCCCTCCACGAAAGTCGCGGCCAGTCAAGATCCTTACAGAAACTGATGACATAGTTACCTCGAGCAGATCGCTGGCCGAGACAAGAGCACTAGTCCGCCGTGAATGGAGGCGTCGCCTAGAGGCTTTTGATCCGGAGCGCGTGAGGCGACCTATCCTTGATAGTCGTCAGATCGCCGCGAAGATAACCAAAAGTGGATAAAAACCTTTTCCCTTTTCTCTTTTTTTTCTGGAGCTATTGCGGCCTGGATACTGAGGCATCTTTACTTTCTTTGTTGCAGTTCAGAAGTCCACGCCCGATTCTATCGAGGTCGGCGAGATCGTGCCTACGCCACCAAATGTGACGGAGGCCGCGGCGCGGACTGCTGATGAACTCGCACAGGAGGAGCTGCCTGCTAAAGAAGACAGTGTACTGTTAGCGAAGAATAATGAGGAAGAGTTATGCGAGCTTCGAACTGCACTAAAGAAAAGCAAAGCGCGGGAAAAAATCCTAGAAAGCGAGGTCGCCAGCCTTTCAGCCGCACTGGAAGGAGCGAACAAGGAGAAAAATCGTCTGAGCGGAGATGTCCGCCATTATAGGAGTAAATATTTGGCTTTGGCGAGAGAAGGAAAGAAGCAAGTAAGCGAAGCCGCTGGGGTGAGATCGCAAACGTCTCAGCCTGCTGTGGGGGAGGGATCGGCCCCTGCGGCAAGCGGGCAGCCCGCGGTGGTCGCAGATCCAACCCTGGCAGTTCAATTGATTCCATTTCCGCGGGTAGCCAGAGACATGGCTCATATGCACCGCTCCTTCAATAACATGCACCATCTGGTTTCCCAACTCTACTGCGAGATCTTGCGAGGAAGTGACCTGGCTGCACATGTTGGAATGGAGGAGGAGGTGTGACCTGCCCAGAGAGACCGCGGAAGGCGCTAAGGCCTAAACATTCGCTTTCTATTATTTTTTAAGCTGCTGTACAATATTGTTGCTGAAACTCTTTGTTGTGTGATTGTATCTGTGTTGTGATACTACTCTGCTTGTTGCATGCTATTATTTTTTCGGATAATCTTGTTGTGGAATGTAAGTTATGCGGACTGGCGTTTTATGCTTACTTATCATGTTTACTAGAAAATTGCGATCCCTGGCTTTGAATCCGCAAAGCCTTGAGAAATATCTGATATTACAGGGAAAACAGGGAAGAGGCGAGCTGAGCGGACTGGCTTTGAATCCGCAAAGCCTTGAAAAATATCTGATATTGCAGGGAAAACAGGGAAGAGGCGAGCTGAGCGGACTGGCTTTGAATCCGCAAAGCCTTGAAAAATATCTGATATTGCAGGGAAAACAGGGAAGAGGCGAGCTGAGCGGACTGGCTTTGAATCCGCAAAGCCTTGAAAAATATCTGATATTGCAGGGAAAACAGGGAAGAGGCGAGCTGAGCGGACTGGCTTACCGATCTGAGCGGATTGACGGCTGTCATGTCAGACGATTTTTATATAAATAGAGTTGTCATTCTCTGTTTTTGTAGAAAGCAGTGGGAGCTGAAGACTTGCGGTCTGAAAACATGGTATCCGCACGCACTGAAGCCGCAGCCGCCTTCCACACTGCTGATCATAAAAGGAGTAGACTAACCAAAGCCGACCTGGAGGCTTTCTTGGGAGCTCACATGGCGGGCTCGCCCGTACTCGCGCGGCTCCCCGAGCACCACGAACGACTGAATTTT
This sequence comes from Platanthera zijinensis, assembly GCA_039513925.1. Classification (NCBI taxonomy): domain Eukaryota; kingdom Viridiplantae; phylum Streptophyta; class Magnoliopsida; order Asparagales; family Orchidaceae; genus Platanthera; species Platanthera zijinensis. The sequence goes on from CM077078.1 coordinate 206,473,452, forward strand.
TCAACCGCTACCCAGCTCGCAATTCCAATAGATCATTTTGACTGCGGGTTCAAATTTCCCCTGCTCTGGGAGGTCGCGGAGATCTTTGAGCATTATGGGGTGGTTCCGGGCCAGCTTGCCCCGAACAGTATGGTTGCGATCTGCAGTTTCATTGCTTACCTGCGAGCTGAGAGGGTTGAATTTTCCTTGAAGATTTTCAGGAAGATTTTCTCTGTTCGCTCTATTACCCCGACGGGAGACCCTGAGTACAAAGGCATCATCTACTTCTACTGTAGGGGAATGAAAGTTGTGGGCTTGCCGAATAAGATCCACAACTGGACCTCTAGGTATCTCATCTTTGAAGGAGACCTGGGGTTCCTTCACACCAGTCCGCAGCTGCGCGTAGATGCTGACTTCAAGAGCGTGCGGCTGAACGATGCCGAGGCCGCCATCGTCAAGTTCCTTGACGGAGCGAGGCTGGATGTTGACTATTACATCCCGCTGCTACCCGGGTTATATACTATTAGCCGCCAAGAGAGTAAGTCTTGCGACCTTCGTTTGTATCCGCAACAACCTGGGAATTTTAGCTAACTTTCTCTCTTGCAGCGACCTTGGCGGTGCCCGCAAATCTGCCCGTCGCGCCTGCTGGACAGACTCCTACGCAAGGGGAAAGGAGAAAAGAAATCGCAAGGAAGAGGAGGGAAGACGGAGACCCCGCCGCGGGTTATTCTTCTGATGGCAGCTTCGATATTGCGGGCTTCGGCGAGAAGCAGAAGGATCTGAGGGGCAACCCCATGATCCACTGGCATGAGAAGAAAAAGTATGTCTGCCTATCAACGGCTCTTCCCTCTTGGAGGAGCCCGCGCCCATCTCGCCATGCCCACATCGCCCTGTCCGCCTTGTACGGGAAGCAAAACCTCCGCGATCTGCAAGGTGTGGCACCTGATGACCTCCCCCTTCTCGCTGCGCAGGCCAGTGCGAACGCCACCGTCACCAACCACTTCCTAGGCAGGCTTACGCGCGAGCTTCTTAGGGACAATGCGCGGCATAAGAAGGAAAGCCATTCGCTGAAAGAAAGGAATAAGCGACTTGGTGTAAAAATTAATCGATATAAAGAAGACAAGGCCGTAAGTGCTTAGTTAATCGCCATTAATCTTGCTTATCTTTCGCGGACTGATGTTTTGATTTCTTTTGCAGATCGCATATGAGGTAACCAACCCAGACTTTCAAAAGGCCATGTTTCCTTTTGTAAGGGAAAGCGTCGAGGTCGCGCTCGAGCGCGTTATCAGCGATGGGTACGCGAAGGCTGGGGTAGACTCTATTCCTTTCCTGAAGCTTTTCCCGGAGCTAAAGGATAAAGTTGCCGAGTTCGAGCAGGCTGATAAAGGGAAAGCGGTTGCCGAGGATGACGAGGAGGAGTCTGCTGACGAGGAAGCTGCTGAAGACGTGGCCTCAAGCCAGCAGCAAGGAGATCAGTCGGATCAGTCCGCTAACTCCAGCTCTGGTGAGAGCAGCTCGCGAACGGAACCCTCAGCTGCTTCTCACTCTGACGACAGTAGCAGCAACGACTCAGGCGGCTACTCGCCTACAGTGGATGTGGATGGGTCAAGCCCTGAGAAGCCTGCGGACAAGAAGCAGAGGACAGAATAGGAATATATATATTGTAATTTTTTGGTTTTCTTTAATGTAAGGGGGAGGGGCGGACTTTACGCGAGTCCGCCAGGACATGTAATTTTTGAATGAATATATATAAAAAAGGATATTTTTGATATCTTCTGAGATTTTCTGCTTGTTTCTCGCTGATGCTTTAGAGATCGCACTTATATCTTTGCTAGCTGAAACTTCATAACCACAATCTTGTTACAATATGAACAGAATGTACTCTTCGGGAAAGAGACGAATAATGCGGACTTTGACGAGTTCAGTTCTCAGTTCGCATTTCACAGAACTTTTGCCAGTTTTTGCGAGAACTAAGATAACGAAAAAACCATAATCTGCTAACCCAAATAGAATAAGCGAACTGGACGGACTAGGGTCACCGTCCGCAGATATTTACGCTTGAATTTCTTCTAAGTACATTGTGCGCATCAACTAAATTCTGCGGACTAGGCGAATTAGAAAACCAAAGTCCGCACTACATCAGTCAGCAACGTCAGAAATGACCTGTAATTCATAATAAGCGGGTAGGAGCGACCGGAGCAGCATTGCTTTCCTCACAAGATTATGAACTACCGAATCAACCAAGGGACGGCGGACTGAGCGGATAAGGCAACTGGAGTCCGCACTTCATTAATGAACAATATCAGAAATGACTTGTAATTCACAACCAAGCGGGTAGGTGCGGCCGGAGCGACATTGCTTTCCTCACAAGGTTATGAATTACAGAATCAACCCAGGTGACGGCGGACTGAGCGGATAAGGCAACTGGAGTCCGCACTTCATTAATAATGAGAACCCCTGTGAAGAAGAAAGCCGCAGTCCGGAGGCCAAGTGGGTAGGTGCGGCCGGAGCGGCATTGCTTTCCTCACAAGACCTCGGAGTCTGCAGACTCAATAACTCAATTACTGCCCTCTTGCCTGAAGTACAGTCTAAGTCGATCTCTCGGGCAGGTACGGCCGGAGCGGCATTGCTTTCCTTTGAGATCGACAAGACTGTGGGTCTTCTGTAGGCACTGCTTGAGGGTACCAAGGAGTGTTCGAGAGTCACAACCCTAAGATGATCTGGGGGTAGGTGCGGCCGGAGCGGCATTGCTTTCCCCGTGCGATCATCTGGGTTGTAACAACATCCCTTAAGTGGCGTGGTAGAGCTGACCTCCACTTCGCTCCTCCATAATGCAGAAGTGGGGTTAGGTACTAGCCGGGATCCGAAATCCAGTATCCTACCGCACTAGAGTTGGTAGGCTCCCACTACACGGTGCGAAATCTCCCCGCAACACGTGGTCGTCGTGGTGTTATGCTGACACCAACGGTTCTAGGGGAGGTTTTTGCTGAACACGGCGATATCTCCTGGCATCAAGCAACTGTCGGGAGTTGCTCGAGGAGGTAAGAAAGAAGAGGCACTCGAAGAAGTGTTAGTATGAGTATTTAGGCAAGTATCAATTTTGAGAGATTCGTATAACCATAAAATAGAGAGTTCAGAGAGAATCGTTTAGAGTTATCCTTGCTCCATATATTTAACTGCCAACGCTTGAAACACAAAGATACTTGATAGAAGTGTTGGCAAGGAATTTTTTATTAATAGTGAACCTCTTAAAGAGTTTACACAGGAAGAAAAGAAAAGAAGTTCAGGAAAAGAACCGCTTTAGGTCATCTCCGCTCCATGTGTGCGGCATGTCTTCTCCTTCAAACGTTTGTAACCGGTAAGCCCCATTCTGAAGTGCTTCCTTGATAATGAATGGTCCTGCCCAGCTAGGATTAAGCTTCCCAACTGAGCTGGCTCTTGCAGCAGCATCGACCTTTTTAAGAACCAGATCTCCCACTTGAAAGTGTTTGATCCTTACATTCTTATCGAAGTGACGGGCCATTCTTCTTTTTACTTCCTCCTGCCTGATAGCAGCCTTGTCTCTGACCTCTTCGATATGCTCCAAACTGAACCTCATCTCCTCGCTGTTCAACTCAAGCCAATCCTCCGTGCCTTGCCTGGCAAGCAGTACTCTAGGCGTCAGAACTTCAAACTCAACAGGAATCAATGCCTCGGACCCGTGAGAAAGCTTGAACGGGGTTTCCCCTGTTGCAGATGAAGGTGTTGCTCTCAGGGTCCAGAGGACTGAGGGAAGTTGATCAGCCCAACTTCCCTTGAGATTTTGAACCTTTTTCTTAAGCAGGTTGAGGATTTGCTTATTAGCTGCTTCTACTTGACCATTGCTTCTGGGATGATGCACCGATGCGAAGCGCAGCTCTGTTCCGATCTGCCTGCAAAAGTCTATCATCTCCGCATTATTGAACTGTGGTCCATTATCGGTGATTATTGCCATTGGGATTCCATGTCGGCAGACTATCTCTCCCCAAATAAAATTCCTCACGACCTGGGTTGTTGTCTTTGCCAATGCTTTAGCCTCAATCCACTTACTGAAGTAGTCGATCATAACTATAATAAAACGCCGCTGCCCACTTGCCATGGGAAAAGGGCCAATGAGATCCATTCCCCAAACAGCAAAGGGCCAAGGGGTTGTAATCGACCTGAGAGATTGAGCTGCTCGATGCTGAAGAGGGGCGAATTTCTGGCATTGAACACATTTTCTCGCATAGGCCTCCGAGTCCTTCTTCATTGTAGGCCAGAAGTAACCTTGCCGCAGGATCCTTCTTTCTAATGTTCTTGCTCCCGAATGACTTCCGCACTCGCCAGAATGCACTTCTCGGAGAATGGTGGGAACCTCGGCTTCTGAAACACATCTTGCCATTGTGGATAAGAAGGTTTTCCTGTAGAGAATGTCGGATATCAAGTAATAGTGTGCTGCCTTCAACCTGAATCTCTTCTTATCTTTCACTGACTGATGTAGATTCCCAGTTGACAGGTAGAGAATGAACGGATCCATCCAAGAGGGACACTGATCGATTTGCATTAGCCCTTCTTCCTCCACCGCTGGGCGGAAAAGTTCAGAAGTTGTCCCACCTGACGAGAGACCGTACTTTGCGAGAACGTCGGCCTCCTCATTCTCTGTCCTTGGAATGTGCTCAATAGTAAAACTTTTGAACCTGCCAACCTCAACCTTTACCAGCACAAGGTACTTTTTCAACACTGGCTCCCTGGTCTCGAAGTTGCCAAGAACTTGTGAAGCCATTACCAGTGAATCAGTCTTGATATGGACGTGATCAATTCCCAGCTCTCGCGCAAGCCTCAAGCCGGCTAATAAAGCCTCGTATTCTGCCTGATTGTTAGTCACCGGAAAATAGAACTTGATGGCCTGCTCAAGTTTGACACCATTCGGATTTATCAAAACTACTCCTGCACCCGAGGAGTTTCTACCAGAAGCTCCATCCACATAAATGGTCCAAGATAAAGGGGACCTTGCTGCTTGGTCCAAGCTGGATTCTATCGTATCAATCATGAAATCTGCAAGCACCTGTGCCTCGATAGCTATTCTGGGCACATAGGAAATTTCAAACTCGCTCAGCTCGATTGCCCATTTAGCTAGCCTGCCTGAATGCTCTGGTTTTTCTAACACGTTCTTCAAAGGTTGATCAGTAACTACCTGAATTGAATGAGCCTGGAAATACGGACGGAGTCTGCGGGCAGACATAACTAATGCTAAAGCTAGCTTCTCTAGGATGGGGTGCCTTGCCTCTGCATCCTTCAGGATGTGACTGACATAGTAAACAGGGAACTGCCTCCTGCTTTCTTCGCGAATCAGAACTGAAATAACTGCCTCGGGACCAACCCCTCGGTACAGGAACAACACCTCCCCTGCTCGGGGGCTTTGGAGTAAAGGAGTCGAGGTTAGCTGCTTTTTTAATTGCTCAAAAGCCAAGGAACACTCTTCTATCCATTGAAACTTGGACGCTCCCCGAAGAGTCTTAAAGAATGGTGCACTTTTATCTCCAACTCGAGAGATGAACCTCCCGAGTCCTGCCAACCTCCCCCCTAACTGCTGGACCTCTTTGGGTGAACGGGGAGGGGTCATACCAAGGATGGCTTTAACCTTATCAGGATTGGGGGCTAGACCCTCGGGAGTAAGGAGATGGCCGAGAAATTTCCCTTTACTTGCCCCAAAGACGCATTTTAACGGGTTAAGCTTTATTTTGCGCCTTCGTAGAGTAGAAAAGGTCTCTACAAGATCTACCAGGTGCTGCGGAAGAGACCTACTCTTAATCAGAAGGTCATCCACATACACCTCGAGGTTTCTACTTTTTTGTTCTTTAAACACTTGGTCCATCATGCGTTGATAGGTTGCGCCAGCATTTTTAAGCCCAAAGGGCATCACAAGATAACAATAGCAACCGTCATTAGTGATGAATGATGTGCAAGGGATATCAGGCTTATGCATTCTTATTTGGTGATAACCAGAGAATGCGTCTAAAAAACTCATAAACGGATACCCTACCGCAGAATCAACTAATAAATCTATCCGAGGCAAGGGGTAGAAATCTTTCGGGCATGTTTTATTCAAACGGGTGAAATCTACACACATACGCCACTTTCCCCCAGGTTTCTTAACCATTACAACATTGGAGACCCACTCGGGATACTTAATCTCTTGAATGAAGCGCGCTTTGAGGAGTTTAGCAACCTCCTCTCTGATGGGCTCTGCTAGCTTGACAGCTACATCCCTCTTTTTTTGCTGGACGGGCTTGGCAGCCGGATCGACATTGAGATGATGGCAAGCCACGTCGGGATCCACCCCTGGCATGTCCTCCGCTGACCAAGCGAAGACATCCAGATTCTCCAATAGGCAAGATATCAACTCCGCCTTTTGATCTTCTGGCAATTCGGAGTTGATGGAGAGCTTTCTTCCTTCTCCTTCTGCGACGGGGACTTCTTGCATCACCTGGGCAGGTTCCAGGTGAGCGCCTTCTCTATTCTCAGCATCTTCTGAAGGAGTGGCTTCTGCTGCTGCTGGAAAAGCTGGGGGGGGGAGACCTCAGTCATGTTGACTGTTCGGAGGTAACACTCTCGAGCCTGCCTCGGGTCGCTCCTGACCCTACACTGGCGGCCATCCTTGCAGAACTTGATGGCTAGATGGTATGTTGAAATGATGGCGCGATATTTGTTTAGCAACGGTCTTCCAAAGATGGCATGATAGCTGCTCGGAGCATCTACCACTATGAACTGGATTTCTTTGGTCACCCCTCCGAGCGTCACCGTGAGTGTGACACTTCCTTCAACTTCCTTCCTTTCTCCTGAGAAGCCATAGAGTGTCCCTTCGGTGGAAAGCAGAGTCTTTCCAGTCCTCAGGGCTTCGAAAGTGGACTTAAAGAGGAGATTCACGGAGCTGCCGGTGTCGATGAGAATTCTATCGACCGTGAAGTTTCCGATGGCTGCCTGGACCACGATGGCATCATCGAAGGGGTTGGCGGTTGCAGGAAGGTCCGCAGAACCAAAGGTGACGACTTCAGAATGTGGGGCAGAAGAAGTAGAAGCAACCTCAGTTCGCGAAAGCCTTGACAAAGAGGACTTCCGGGTAGATTCAGCCCCTGCTCCGCCGTGGATGAAAAAGAGTCTTCCCAAGGCCCCCTCGTCGACAACATCAATACACTCATTTTGGATATCAATGAGCCCCAGGTGGCCCTCATCCCTTATCTCTATGCACTCCGGGTGAAGTTCAGCCACCTCCTTGCCCTTGGAGGTGGAAGGCCTTGAAGAATCATTCTTCCTGCCCAGGTCCTCGAGTTTACCCTCGGCGAGCAACCTATCAACTAGCTTCTGAAGAGCCTTGCAGTCTTTAGTCAGATGACCCTTCTCCTTGTGAAAATTACAGAACTGAGAGTTGTCTCTGGGCTTCCAATCTCTCTGAGGCCTTGCCTCTTTTCTTCAACTTTCTTCTGGATTACTTGGGCAACCACTTCAAAGTCGATGCCTAGATCTGCAAGCTCTTCCATAGGGCTGCTCCCGTGAGGATTTGAAGCTGGCAGGGCTCTCTGAAGAATGGGGAGCGCTTGAAGGGGAACGGCGGGAGCGGCGGCCAACGGCAGTCTCTGATCATGAAACTGTTGATGGCCAAGGAAGGGTTTCTTATGGCGGAGGTTGCGCCCCCTCTGAGGTGGAGGGTGGAAATCAGACCGGGGAGGCTTACTGTGGTACTGACTGTTGGAAGAGGGGTTAGGGACATCCCTTCCTCCAGCTTTAGCTGTCAGGGATGAGATATAGGTAGGATTGGCATTTTCCCCCTCAATAAAGCGATTAGCTATCGCGATGAGCTCCTGATAGGTTGACGGTGCCTTTGTTGTCACTTTGAATTTCAACGGGCCCTCCCGGAGGCCGTGAATCAGGGCAACTTTATAATAATCGGGGTTCACATTCCTTACCCCTTGAATTTCTTTCTGGAACCGATCAACGAATCTTGCCACCGATTCATTGTCTCTTTGCCTAATATCAAAAAGGGCTGCCGGCCCATCCTTTCTCTTCTTAGAGGTTGCAAACCTCAGGAGCAGCTCGCTGCGAAGCTCAGCGAAGGAGGAAATGGTGCCTGGAGGCAACTCATAAAACCATTCTCTTGCTTGACCGTCAAGAGTGGTCACTAGAAGTTTACATTTCAGGGCGTTGGAGAGGCTTCTCAATGCTACTGCCCCTTCGAATGCCTGCAGATGGGAGATTGGATCAGTCTCCCCCGAATAGAAAGGGAGACGAGGCTCTCTGAAATTGCTTGGCGCTGACTCACATCGGATTCGATCGATGAAGGGAGAGGGAGTTTCTGAATCAGTAGAAGGGCGGACTGGAGGACGAAACTCTGCGAGCTCTGCGGATTGCCGATCAACAAAGTCTAGTCGGTGAGCCGGGGTCCCTCGGGCTGCTTCCCTGAAGAAATCCATCAGGGGGGCGAACTGATCCGCCTGAGGTCGCGGGGGAGCTGCGGACTGAGCTTGGTGGAGAGGCGGAGGCGCAGTCGCAGGCGACTGCTGAAGAGGGGTGCGACGAGCCGGGGTCCGGCGGACTGGAGTCTGGCGGACAGGCGTCTCAGCAACTTCTTCAGCAACCTGGGGAGCAAGTCGCTGAGTCAATGCTAACAGGGCTTGGCTGATCGTATCGAGCCGCTGGTCAGTCTCTCTTCGAGATACTTCGGCTTCCCAGCGGGACTGCTCCAACGCCTCCCACAGCGAATCATCGGGGGAGCTGGAGCGGTCGGAGCGGCGACCTCGGCGGTCTGACATTTCTATCCGCGGTTTCAAAAAAAACTGCTCGAATCTGAAGGTCGCGTGTTAACTGTTGATGCTCGAAAAGCGACGGACTCGGGCACCACCAGCTAACCGTTCGAGCACTTGGGGAAGAAAAAGGAAAAACAAACTGCGAGCAGCAGTCTACTCGGCGGACTAGAAAAGGAACAGGAAAGCAATAGAGCCGTAGAGCACGGCAACACCAGACTTCGCCCGTCGCGGCCTAAATGTCACTCCTGCGACGGGCTTGCTTTTAATTGCCAAGATGCGGTTACAAGAAGGGAAAAGGAAAGCAATGGGGAAAGCAAGCCGGAGGTCGCAAAGCCAGAGATTCGAGTCCGCAGCCTTTAACAAGTGGGCTCCTGGGCTCGAGTCAGCGTGCTTTGAGTGCACCACTTCCCCCTATTTATAGGCTGGGGGCCTGCCCAAGCGGGCAGGGCTAAAATAACCGGCTGCCCGGGGTACAAAAGAGCCGGGCAGTGGTGACTGGAATCAAAAAAGAGAAGGAACAAGCAGCCCGCGCGGGACAGGCGGACTGGGCCAGCGAGCTGGAGACCTCCCTTGGTCGTACTGAGCGCGTGACTTTTAGACTAGCCGCGACCTGTGCGACCTGGGTGGCCTGACTCGGAGCCTGCCGGTCTGAGCCTGACTCGCCGATCTAGCGGAGCTGGGAACTGAGGGCGACCTGAGCGGACGGAGTTCTGGAGTCCGCCTAGGTGACGGACCATGTCCACTGGCGAGCTGGGCGAACTGAGTACTTAAGTTCAGCGAGGGAAGGGCAAGATGCCTAGCTGGAAATGTTGCGGATTCTGGGGTTAACAAGGAGGGCTGGTCGCCGCCTCTAGTTGAGCATGTAGCGTGCGGTTTGGGTGGATAGGGATTCGTGTCTGCCACTTAGTTGAGCAGTTCGCACCTGAGTGGAAAAAGGAACCAGTAAACGATTAACCGCACTAGTTGCATGACCTGAAGGGGTGGACTGAGGAAACAGTCCACATCCCCTACAAAATGAGCGGCTACTACGCGACCTGGGCGGCCAGACCGGGGAGACCGCCCTAGCCGTGCGGACTGAGCGGACTTAGAGGTCAGTCCGCCCACCCTTAGAAAGAAAGGTTGACAGGGCGCGACCTCCTGGGGCAGGCCACGACTTGCGAGCTGGCTACCTTGGGAGGGATCGCCAATTTATGGGTTAACACAATCAGTGGCGCAAGACCAGTGGTCATGCGCTAAGGAATCGACTGGGCGTGCACATGTAAAAATGCATGATCAATGGCCCTTAGGAAAAAATGGGCACCAAACCAACCCAAAGCACCAACACAACCCCTATACTTGCAGGAAAAACCAACCACTGATATGTGCATACATTACAGGCAATCACAATAAGAAGTACAATCAATAAAAGTAACAAAAATACACAACCACGTGGCTATAAGTGCACTTCCTATGGAAATCAAGATTAGAAGAAATATATACGATAACGAATTAAAAGTGAAGTGCTTGTGAAAGAAAACTAGCACAGATGAGTCCGAAAATTAGTATATAAATAGGACTCATCAGTATGTCCTTTACTTATTTGACTTCTTACAATTCTGGGATATTGGGATCAATGGACCCAACAATATCCCCTTATTTGAAGAAGTCAAAACCCTTGATCAAATTTCTAATTCAGTGACATACATAACATATGCAGCAATAAAATATACTATAATGATAGAACAAATCTAGGAAGATTACCATATTCCTTGCATGTATGGTAAGCATCACCTACTCCCCCTAAATTGTTACAAGATAAGTGATACCACTAGAAGGCCTTGATTACCTTCACTCCATTACCCTGTATGGGGATATCTGTTTCTCCCCTTGCATTTACTGCAAGACATTTATCATCTTCTTTTCCCATTGATGCACTTGATTACTTGATGAACCTCTGATGCTACTTGAGCAATCTCTTCTCTCCCCCTTTCTGACTTCTGAATAGTAAGGGAGCAGCTGGTCTGACTTGATTGTCTTCTCACCCTAGCTAATTGCAGATAATACTACTGGTGCAGCTTCCAGCTTGCTTTTTTCATGAGGCTGAAGGTTCTCCTATAACTGCTGTACTTGCTCCCCATCAATAAGAGCATCTTCTATCATCATATTCCTGATAGACACTTTTGTCTCCATTTCCACTTTATGTCTTCATCATCTATAAGAAGAACAAATCCTGCACCAAAAATAACCTAGGGAGTAACTGCTATGCTAATTTCAGCATACCCAACTAGAACTTGAAGGTGGTTAACTTTACCTCATCTAGTGGCTTGGTAAAGATATCATCCACTTGCTTTTCTATGGGGAGAAACTCTAGACTGATGTCTTCCTTTTATACATGCTCCCAAATAAAATGATACCTAATTTCTATATGCTTAGTCCTGCTGTGTGAGACATGATTCCTAGAAATAGAAATAGCACTACTAGAATCACAATAAAGAGGAGTTCTACTTATATGGAGGTTATAATCCGGGAGTTCATGCTAGATCCATAGTAACTGAGCACATCAGCTACCTACTGAAATGTGCTCTAACTCTGTTGTTAATATTATTACATTTGTTTGCTTCTTGCTCCTCCAAGATACTAGTCTCCCATCTAATAACTGATAGGATCCTGAATTGCTTTTCCTGTCCTCTTTGCAGCCTGCAAAATTTGCATCTGAATAGCCTGTTAGTTAAAAATCCCTATTTCTAGGGTACCATAGGCCAAGATTTGATGTGCCCTTAAGATACCTCAAGATTCTCTTTGCAGCAGAGTGATAAGATTATATAGGGCTGGCCTGATACGTAGCACAAAAACATGTAGCATGTTGATGCACGAAATGCAAAAAGGACTCGGGAACCACCAGCTAACTGTTCGAGCACTGGGGAAAGAAGAAGAAGCAAACTGCAAGCAGTAGTCTACATAGTGGATGAGAGAAGAACAGAAGAGCTGTGAATCACGGAAACACCAGACTTCGCCCGTCGCGGTCTGAATGCCACTCTTGCGACGGGCTTGACTTTGATTGCAAATGATGGGTTACAAAAGGCGGAAAGAAAACTGTGCAGTAGGCAAGTCGGAGTCCACAAAGCTCGAGATTTGAGTCCAAAACCATTAACAAGTAGGCTCTTGGGCTCGTGTTAGCGTCCCTTGGGTGCACCACTTCCCCCTATTTATAGATTTGGGGGCCTGCCCAAACGGACAGGGCTAAAATAACCGGCTGCCCAGAGTACAGGAGAGCCGGGAAGCGGTGACGGGAATAAAAATAAATGGACAAGCAGTCCACGCGAGATAGGCGGACTTGGCTTGCGAGCTGAGGCATCCCCTTGGCCGTGCGGAACGTAATCCTGACTGGAGGGGAGCGACCTGAGCGGACTGACGCTGGAGTACGCCTAGTGATGCCAAATATGGAAACTGACCAAGGTGGGGCGACCTGAGCGGACAGAGAAAAGGAGTCCGCTTGTGGGGGTGCCTTGACGACCTGAGCGGACTGAGGGGCTCGAGTCCGCCGAAAGAGGAGAAAATTCTCGCCGGGCATGTTGCGGATTCTGGGATTAACATAATCCTCGCACCTTTTCAAGTTTTGGAAAATTTCGAAAATGTTTCCTTAACCGCCGAGTCCGCAACTGTCATAAATATCGCCTGGGCTATAAATACGGTCGGAAGAACTGCATTCTGCCAGAACTGTCTGCGCAACGGGCCGATACTCACCAATTGCAGTCTGCACTCTCCAGTCCGGCATGGCGAGACTCGGATCTTTCTTTGGCAACCTTGCCTCCAAGACTGACAAATCTAAGGCGAACACACGGATTTAGAAAGCAGATAATTGGAGTGATACAACTGTCCGCCACATTGGGGAGTGTTCGCAAAAGGAAAAGTCGACCACTGATTTAGCCCGCAAAAACAAGGAGCTGGAGCCCGAGCGGTCAGATGCTTCCCTTGCTCAGGACATGCCATATCAGGGTGCGGATAGGATCTCTGATCCGTTGCGGATTTCTGACCAGAACCCTGCGAACTCGAGGGGTATGGTCATAATCATCTTTGCCTCTGGGACACACATGTTGCAGATAGATAATGAGAAGGAGGTCTCGTCACCGTGATTCCGACAGCTACATACTGAGGAGATGCGGATTGCTGATCTGGAGGCTAAAAAGTGAAAAGAAAAGGTCAGGGAAGATGAGCAAGTGGACCAGCTTGCTGAAGAGCAAATCGCGGAACCAGCGACTTCTTTGACCGTAGTCGGCACCAATCAAGAAGCAGTCTGCGCGAATCTGTCGGACTCTCAACAGGTCGTGCTGGCCTTGGAGAAAAAGGGCCCTAAGAAGAAAAGTAAGAGGGACAAGTCTTCTGTTGACATGCGAGTGGAAAAGAAGCTGCGGGATTAGAAAGAGAAGAATGTATCTGTGCGGATGGGTGCTGCGAGCTTGCAGTACAGGCCACGAGATAAAGAAGTTCCCGACGCGAGCTTGGACACACCGGATGCCACTATCTCTGGGGACGACTCCTTATCGGTCAGCTTGTCTACCACTGAAATACTCGACAATGTTGAGAACGAGCGGCTTGCTGACATAAATCAATCTCTGCTTGAGGTATTGCAGTCCGATCTCGAGATAGTGTGAGAGAAAGTTGCCAACCCCGCCCCCTCTCTTGTGGATGATAAAAGGGAGAAGATGGCAAAAGAGCAACTCGCTATCATGCAGGCCAAGGTCGAGGCGGTCTCTGAAAGGTTGGAAGCGGACAGGCGAGCTGAAGACCTACAAACTGTGGCGGAGTTGGTGCAGTCAGGCAAACTGCATCCTCTGCCCCGGCAGTTTCGGCATCAATGGATTTATAAGTCTCCACCCCAAAAGTCGCGGTCGATAAAAATTATTACGAAGACCGAGGACATAATTTCTTCCAGTAAATCAGCTGCCAAGAAGAAGGTGAAAGTTTATCGAAGGTGGAAGCAACATTTGGTCGCTTTTGATCCGGAGCGAGTGAGGCGGCCTTTGGTGGATAGTCTCTAGATTACCGCGATGATTACAAAAAGTGACTTTTTCTTTACCTTTTTAAGCCTATCATGATCTGGAAATTAAGATGAATTTCATTCCCTTTGTTGCAGTTCGAAAATCGCCACCAGGTTATGTGGAGGCCAGTGAGATCGTGCCATTGCCCGCAGATGCACTGGCTCAAACTGTGATGCCTCTCCCCGCTGAGCCCGCGCAAGGTGAACAGTTTGTCCTGGACAAATATGTTTCGTTAGCAAAGAAATATGAAGAGGAGCTGAACGAAACTCGTGCTGAAACTAAGCAAGGGGAAAGAGCGAGAAAGGATGTTGGAGAGCAAGGTTGCCAGCATTTCCATCATGGTGGAAAGCTTAAAGAAGGAAAAATAGCAGCTAAGCGAGGACGCTCGCCACTACAGAAGCAAATACTTGTCCATGGTGTGAGAAGGGAAGAAGCAGGTCGCCGAGGTCGTCGAGATCGCCATAGTTCGGTCGTAAATGCCGGCTCAGCCCGCTCTGGGGGAAGCATCAGTCCCTACGGCGAGCGGGCAGCCCGTGGTGGTCGCAGATCCGAGGTCGGCAGGCGAGCTCGTGATCCCGTTAAGCCGGGTTGTCAGGGACACTGCTCACATGCACCGCACCTTCAACAACATGCATCACCTCATCCAGTAGCTGTATAGAGAGATTCTCCGAGGAAGCGACCAAGCGACTTATCTTGGGACGGATGAGGAGGGGCGACCTGACCATCAGATGGATAGGGAGGAATGACCTACTCATCGTTCAAGCCGTTGTGCTCGCGAACGCCTTTTGCTATTCTTATCGTGATGCGGACATCATTTGGTTTCTGTATAACATTGTATTGTATGGTATTGTTGTGTATTCTTTATACTATGTTGCTATCTGTGTGATGAATGCTTTTCTACAGGATATTTAAATGCGACTTATGCGAACTGCTATGTGCGAGCTGCATTTTTCGTGTGCTGAATGTTTGCGAGTTGAGCAAACTATGCCTGTTATTATTTGAATTTGAAGAAAATATGAAGAGAATCGAGCTGCGCGGATTGAAATTGAATCCGCAAAACCTTGTCTGAATTTGCAGGGAGCCTGAAAAGAAGCGAGCTGCACGGATTGAGCTTTAATCCGTAAAACCTTATCTGAATTTGCAGGGAGCCTGAAAAGAAGCGAGTTGTGCAGATTGATCTATGAATCCGCAAAACCTTATCTGAATTTGCAGGGAGCTAGAAAAGAAGCGACCTGCGCGGATTGAGCTCTCAATCTTGGCAGATTGGCTGTCATCTGTCTGTCAGAGTTTTTCTATAAATAGGGTCTCCACTTTCTTTATGTATCAAAAATAGTTGAAGCTGAAGGCCCTGCGGTCTGAAAAAATGGTGTCCGCACGTACTGATGCTGCAGCTGCCTTTCACTCTGCCGAACATAAAAGAAGCCAACTGACTGCGGCCAACTTGGAGATCTTCCGGGAGAGGTACATGACGGGCTCGCCGGTGCTTGCACGCCTACCTGAGGATCAAGAACGGCTGAACTTTTCCACCGCTACCCAGATCGCGGTGCCCATGGATCATTCTGACTGTGGGTTCAAGTTCCCACTTCTCTGGGAGGTCGCCGAGATCTTTGAGCCCTACGGGGTAGTTCCAGGTCAGCTCGCGCCCAACACTATTACCGCGATCTACAACTAACTATCCTACTTGCGGTCGGAAAGGATCCAGTTCTCCCTAAACATATTCAGAAAGATCTTCTCTGTCCGCTCAGTAACCCCGTCCAGGGATCACCAGTACAAGGGCGTAATCTACTTTTACTACCGAGGAATAAAGGTTGCGGTCTTGCCGAATAAAATCCACAACTGGACCTCGAGGTATCTTATTTTCGAAGGCGACTTAGGGTTCCTCCATACTAACCCGCAGGTGTGCGCGGACACTGACTTCAAAAGTTTGTCGTTGAATACGGTGGAGTCCTCCATCGTGGAATTTTTGGTCGGGGCAAAGCTTGATATCGAACACTATATCCAGCTGTTTCCCTGCCTAGATACTATAAGCCGCCAGTTGAGTAAGTATTGCGACCTGATTTTGTGTTCGCACATTCTGAGGTTGTATGACTAACGGGTTTCTTATTTGTAGTGACCTTGGCAGTGCCGACCAACTTACCTCAAACACCCGCCAGGATGACTCCTACACAGGGAGAAAGAAAAAAGGAAATTGCATGGAAAAGATGGGAGGACGACGATCCGCGGCGGACTATTCTTCATCCGACAGCTTCTATATGGCGGGCTTCGGGAAGAACCAGATGGATCTGATTGGTAAACCCAATGATCCACTGGCACGAGAAGAAGAAATTCGCCCGCCTCTCCACTTCTCTTCCCTCCTGGAAGAGTCCGCGTACTTTTCGCCATGCTCATGTGGCGATTTCTGCTTTATACGGGAAGCCAAACCTACGCGAGCTGCAGAGCATTGCCCATACCGACCTCCCCCTGATCACGGCTCAAGCTAGCACGAATAGAGCCATCACTAACCATTTTATGGGTCGGGTAACGTGCGAGCTACTCAGGGAGAATGAGCATCTGCTGCGAGAAAATAAGTCTTTAAAAGACAGGAATAAGCGACTAGGAGCAAAAGACAACAAGTATAAGGAAGAAAAAGCTGTAAGTATCAATAATCGTCGCAGTCTGTCGGCTATCCGTTGCGGATTGATTTATTTACTTTTCTACAGACCGCGTACGACGTCACCAACCCCACCTTTCCGAACGCCATGTTTCCTTTTGTGAAGGAAAGCGTGGAAGTCGCCGTTGAACGTTTCATCAGCGACGGACTCGCGAAGGAGGGCATGGATTCCGTCTCTTTCTTGCAACTGTTCCCCGAACTAGAGGACAAAATCGCCGAGTTCGAGCGGGCTGCAGAATGGAAAGCAGTTGATGGAGAGGAAGAGCCTGCTGATGGAGAGAACCCAGAGGTCGCTGCTTCAGACCAACCAGGAAGCCAGTCCGACCAGTCCGCTTCTTTTGATTCCGACGGAAGTAGTGAGCGAACAGAGCCCGCAGAGGCAAGCGGGCGGAGTCGATTCCAGAAGCGCCTGCCGAGAAGAAGCAAAGGACAGAGTAGGGACATTGTATTTTTTTTATTTTTATTGTAAAGGGTGCGGGCTCCGTGCGAGTTCGCTAAAACATGTAAAATTTATGAATGAAATGAAAAGGATATTTTGATGTCTTCTGTAATGCTCTGATCTCTGTTTGTAACCATAGGTCGAACTTCATATACACATCCACGTCATATAGACGTTGTCTGCACGATGTAATTTTTCAGTCCGTAAGAAATCCTTGTCTAAATTGTTATCACAGCTCGTTGCAACATGAATCTTATTTTTCCCTATAAAAAGTAATGACCATCAAGCAGGCGCTTGACGAGTTCGAACAGCCATCCGCGCCTTGCAGAAACCGAATCATCCTTTGCAAGTTTTAAGATTACCAAGATAATAAGAGCTGCGATTTAGGATAGTTCCAACAGAATAGCATTGACATGTGAGCTGGCGGATTTATACCATAGTCTGCTGGTGGTTATAGTCGAGTCATTGTGAAAGTAACATTGTTAAACTCAAACGAACCCAGCGAACTGAACGGACTAGAAAACCAAAGTTTACTTATGAACAATACGATAATAGATCAACCCACAAAACTATGGACTGGGCGGACTAGAAAACCAGAGTCCAGCAAAGTGCTTATTATTATAATAGAAATGACCTATAGCTCATGACCAAGTGGGCAGGTGCGGCAGTGCGGCATGGATTTCGATACCGGGCCATGAACTATAAGATCAACCCAAGGCACGACCGACTGAGTGGACTAGAAAACCTGAGTCCGACAAAGTGCTTATTCATCGAAATGGTACACTGCCCTCTTGCCTGGAGTATAGCCTTGATTGATCCTTCGGGCAGGTGCGGCCGGAGCGGCTTTGCTTTTCCTGAGATCAACAACGCTGTGGGTCTCCTGCAGGCACTGCTTTAGGGTACCAAAGAGTGTTGAAAGGTCACAAACCAAGACAATCTGCAGGCAGGTGCGGCCGGAGCGGCATTTCTTTCCATGCGTGATAATCAAAGTTGTAACGATATCCCCTAAATGGCATGGTAGAGCTGACCGCCACTCTGTCCCTCCAATATGTAGAAGTGGGTTTAGGTACTAGCCGGTATCCGAAGTCTAGTATCCTGCCGCAGTAGAACCGGTAAGCTCTCACTACATGGTGCGAAATCTCCCCGCAACACGTGGTCTTTGTGGTGTTACGCTAATAACAACGGTTCTTAGGGAGGTTCTTGCTGAACTCGGCGATATCTCCTGGTATTAGGCAACTGCTGGATTTGCTCATGGAGCAAAAGAGAAAAAACACCCAAAGAAGTGTTAGTATGAAACCTTTGATAAGTACCAAATTTAGAGAAATTTGTGTAACAAAAAAAAGAGATTTAAGGGATAGAATCTTTTGGGATTGCCCTTGCTTAATGTATTAACTGTCAACATGTGAGACGAAAAGATACTTGAAGAGGCGTCAGCAAGGAGCTTTTTATTAATGATAAACCTCTTTAAAAGTTCACTTAAGAAGGAAGAAAGAAAAGAAGAGGTTCAGGAATAGAACCGCATTAAATCATCTCCACTCCATGTATGTGGAATATCTTCTCCTTCATATGTTTGCAGGCGATAAGCCCCACTCTCGAGCACTTCATTGACAATGAATGGCCCAACCCATTTTGGATTGAGCTTTCCCATTGAGCCGGCTCTTGCCCCAGCATCCACCTTTTTAAGAATTAGATCTCCCACTTGAAAGTGTTTGATCCTCAAGTTCTTATCAAAATAGCGAGCCATCCTTCTCTTGATTTCCTCTTGTCTGATTGCCACCTTATCTCTGATTTCTTCGATATGCTCCAAGCAGAATCTCATTTCCTCATTATTCAGTTCCAGCCAATCTTCCATGCCTTGCCTTGCCAGCAGAACTCTAGGTGATGGGACTTCAAATTCAACAGGAATTAGTTCTTCCGATCCATGAGAAAGCTTGAACGGAATTTCTCCTATCGCAGATGAAGGCGTTGTTCTCAGGGTCCAGAGAACCGAAGAAAGTTGATCAACACAACTGCCCCTGAGATTTTATACTTTCTTCTTAAGCAAGTTGAGGATCTGCTTATTGGCTGCTTCCACCTTACCATTGCTTCTAGGATGATGAATGATGCAAAACGTAGCATTGATCCAATCTGCCTGCAAAAATCTATCATCTCAGTGTTATTGAACTGTGGTCCATTTTCAGTGATTATCTCCATTGGGATACCATGTCGGCAGACTATCTCTCCCCAAATAAAATTCTTTACAATCTGAGTTGTGGTCTTTGCCAATGCCTTAGCCTCGATCCATTTACTGAAGTAGTCAATCATGACTATGATGAAACGCCGCTATCCACTTGCGATGGGAAAAGGGCCAATGAGAACCATCCCCCAAACGGCAAAGGGCTAGAGGGTTGCGATTGATCTAAGAGACTGAGCAGCCTGATGCTGAAGTGGAGCAAACTTCTGGCATTGGACACACTTTTTCGCATGAGCCTCAGAATCTTTTTTCATGGTAGGCCAGAAATAACCCCGCCACAGGATCCTTATTTCCAAGGTTCTCGGTCCTGAGTGGCTTCCACACTCACCAGAATGTACTTATCGAAGGACAGTAGGGACTTCATCTTCCGATACACATCTTGCCATGGTGGACAAGAAAGTCTTTCTGTAGAGAATATTGGATACTAAGTAATAGTATGCTGCTTTCAACTTAAATCTCTTCTTATCTCTAACCGACTGATGCAAGTTTCCAGTTGATAGGTAGAGGAAGAACGGGTCCATCCAAGACGAATGCTGATCAATCTACATCATCTCTTCCTCCTCCACTGCCGGGCAGAAGAGTTCAGAAGTCGTTCCTCTTGACGATAATCCGTACTTAGCAAGAACATCTTCCTCCTCATTATCTGTCCTTGGAATGTGTTCAATGGTAAAACTTTTAAATCTTCCGACCTCAATCTTCACAAGAGCAAGATACTTCTTCAACACTGGCTCCCTGGTCTCAAAGTTACCCAAAACTTATGATGCCATTACCAGGGAATCAGTCTTTATGTGAACATGGTCGATCCCGAGCTCTCTTGCGAGCCTCAAGCTGGAAAACAAAGCTTCATACTCTGCTTGGTTGTTGGTCACCGAAAAATAAAACTTGATTTCCTGCTCGAGTTTGATGCCATTCAAGTTTATCAGAACCACTCCTACTCTGGAAGAATTTCTGTCTGAAGACCCATCAACATAGATGATTCACGACAGAGGAGATCTTTCTTCCTGATTAGAACCAGATTCTGCTGTATTAATCAGAAAATCTGCAAGCACCCGCGCCGTGATAGCTGTTCTGGGCACATAGGAGATTTCAAACTCACTCAGCTTGATCGCCCATTTAGCTAACCTGCTCGAATATTCTGGCTTCTCTAGCACACTCTTCAAAGGTTGATCAGTTACCACTTGGATTGGGTGTGCCTAGAAATAGGGTCGGAGCCTACGAGCAGACATAACCAATGCCAGAGTTAGTTTCTCTAGGATTGGATACCTTGTTTCTGCATCTTTCAGAATGTGACTGACATAATAGACTGGAAATTGTCTCCGGCTTTCCTCTCAGGCAAGAACAGAGCTGACCTCCTCAGGGCCAACTCCTAGATACAGGAACAACATCTCACCTGCTTGGGGACTTTGCAGTTAGGGTGTTGAAGCTAGTTGTTTCTTTAACTGCTCAAAGGCCTGAGTGCACTCTTCCGTCCACTTAAACTTAGATGCTCCCCGAAGAGTTTTGAAAAATTGCGCACTCTTATCTCCTACTCGATAAATAAATCTCCCGAGTCCCGCTAACCTCCCCCCTAACTGTTGGACTTCTCTCATTCAACGGGGAGGATCCATATCTAGGATTGCCTTAACCTTGTCTGGATTAGCGGCACGACTCTCTGGAGTAAGGAGGTGACCGAGGATTTTCCCCTTACTTGCTCCAAAAACGCATTTTAGCGGGTTAAGTTATATCTTGTATTTTTGCAAAGTGGAAAAAGTTTATACCAAATCGTGCAGATGTTGCAGAAGAGACTTGCTTTTAACCAAAAGATCGTCCACATATACTTCAAGGTTTTTACCCTTTTGTCCTCTAAACACATGATCCATCATGCGTTGATACGCCGCACCAGCGTTTTTAAGCCCAAAGGGCATCACAAGATAGCAGTAGCAACCATCATTAGTAATAAATGATGTGTGAGGGATATCAGGCTTATGCATTCTTATTTGGTGGTAACCAGAGAACGCATCTAAAAAGCTCATAAAAGTATACCCTACTGCAGAATCAACTAAAGAATCTATCTGAGGCAAGGGGTAGCAATCTTTTGGACACATTTTTTTAAATCGAGTGAAGTCTACACACATTCTCCACTTCCCCCCTGGTTTTTTAACCATTACAACGTTTAAAACCCACTCAGGATATTGAATTTCTTGAATAAAGCGTGCCTTAAGGAGTTTGGCAACCTCCTCTCTGATTGGCTCTGCGAGCTTGACCGCCGCATCTCTCTTCTTTTGTTGCACTGGCTTGGCGGTTGGGTCAATGTTGAGATGATGGCAGGCTACGTCACGATCGACTCTTGGCATGTCCTCCGCTGACCAAGCGAAGACATCAAGGTTCTTTAGCGAGCAAGCTATCAACTCTGCCTTTTGATCTTCTGGCAACTCTGAGTTGACGGAGAGCTTTCTCTCCTCCCCTTCAGCAATGGGGATCCCTTGCGCCTCCTGGGAAGCTTCCAGGTGAGCGCCTTCACTATCCATAGCAGCTATTGACTGAGCAGATACTTCTTGATACCGCCGAGAAGATTGGAGGGGCAACTTCGGACATGTTAACTGTGCGGAGGTAGCATTCCCGAGCTTGCCTTGGGTCACTTCTGACCCTGTATTGATGGCCATCCTTGTTGAACTTGATAGCCAGGTGGTATGTTGAAATTATTGCTTGGTACTTGTTTAGCAGCGGCCTCCCGAAGATGGCGTGATAGCTGCTTGAAGCATCCACAACTACAAATTAAATCTTCTTGGTCACCTCCCCCCCCCCCCGAGCCTTAATAGGAGTATGACACTTCCCTCGACTTCCTTCTTCTCGCCAAAAAAGCCATAGAGCGGCAATTCGGTGGAAAGCAGAGTCTTTCTAGTCTTTAGGGCTTCAAAGGTTAGCTTGAAGAGGAGATTAACAGAGCTCCCAGTATTAATAAGAATTCTATCGATGGTATAATCCGCGATGGCTGCTTAGACCACAATAGCATCATAAAAATGATTAGCAGTCGGGGGAAGATCCGCGGGACAAGAGGTGACACTTCCCGAAGACGGGGCAGAGGAAGACGTAGAAGCAATCTCTGCTTGGGTGACTCTTGCAAGGGAAGACTTCCGAGTGGACTCAGTTCCTGCTCCACCGAGAATGTAATAGAGTCTCCCCAAGGCTCCTTCGTCGACGATATCGCAGCATTCATTCTGAATATTAATGGGCCCCAGACGGCCCCCATACTCTATCTCTATGCATTCTAGTTGAACCTCCGCCACCTCCTTGCCTTTGGAGGTGGAAGGTTTTGAAGGATCATTCCTCCTGCCCAGATCTTTGATCTTTCCTTTGGCAAATAACCTCTCAACCAGCTGCCGAAGGGCCTTGCAATCTTCAGTCAAATGGCCCTTCTCTTTGTGAAATTCGCAGAATTGAGAGTTATTTCTGGGCTTCCAATCCCTTTGAGGCCCATGCCTCTTTTCCTCTTCCTTCTTCTGGATGATCAGGACGACGTCTTCAAAGTCGAGCCCCAGATCTGCAAAATCCTCCACGGAGCTGCTCTCATGTGGCCTTGAAGCAGGCAAGGTGTTCTGAAAAATGGGTTGAGCCTGAAGGGGTTTGGCGGGAGTGGCGGCCAACGACAGTCTCTGATTATGAAACTGTTAATGGCTGATGAAAGGTTTCTTGTGACGGAGGTTTCGACCCCTCTGAGAAGGAGGCTGTAAATCGGGCTGAGGAGGCTTGCTGTGATGGTGGCTGCTGGAAGAGGCGTTGGAAGCATCCCTTCCTCCAGCCTTAGCTGTCAGGGATGAAATGTAGGTGGGGTTAGCATTCTCACCTTCAATAAAGTGATTGGCCATCGCTATCATTTCCTGGTAGGTTGATGGCGCCTTTGTTGTTACTTTAAACTTCAGTGGGCCTTCCCGGAGGCCGTGAATCAAGGAAACCTTGTAGTATTTGAGGTTCACATTCCTCACCCCTGGATCTCCTTTTGGAACCGGTAAACGAACCACGCCACTGATTCGTTGTCTCCTTGTTTGATATCAAAGAGGGCTGCCAGCTCATCTTTTCTCTTCTTTGAGGTAGCAAACCTCAGAAGGAGTTCACTGCAAAGCTCAGCGAAGGAAGAAATTTTGCCCGAGGGCAGCTCATAAAATAACTCTCTCGCCTGTCCATCGAGAGTGGTGACTAGAAGCTTGCACTTCAAGGCATCGGAGAGGCATCTCAATGCAACTGCCCCCTCGAAAGCCTACAGATGGGAAACTGGATCGGTCTCCCTAGAGTAGAAGGGGAGACGAGGTTCTCTGAAGTTGTTGGGTGTTGAATCCCATCAGATTCTATCAACGAAGGGAGGAGTCTCAAGTTCTGTAGAGGAGCGGACTGGCGCACGAGGGTCCGCGGGCTCGCCGGACTACCGATCCACAAAATCAAGTCGGCGGGATGGAGTCTCCCTGGCCGCCTCTCTGAAAAAATCCATCAAGGGGGCGAACTGGTCAGCCTGAGGCCGCAAAGGAGCTGCGGGTTGAGCTTGATGGCGAGACTGAGGAGTGACTGCAGGTGACTGTTTGAGAGGGGTCTGGGGAGGTGGAGTCCGGTTAACTGGAGTCTGGCGGACTGGGGTTTCAGCAATATCTCCTGCGGCCTGGGGAGCAAGCAGCTGATTTAGCGCGAGCAGAGCTTGGCTAATAGTATCAAGCCGCTGGTCGGTCTCACTGCGAGATAACTCGGCCTCCCAGCGAGACTATTCCAAAGCCTCCCACAACGAATCATCTGGCGAGCCTGAGCGGTCTGACATCTCTATCCGCGGATTTCAAAGACTGCTTGGAACTAAAGGTCGCGTGTTAACTGTTGATGCACGAAATGCGTAAAGGACTCGGGCACCACCAGCTAACTGTTCGAGCACTGGGGAAAGAAGAAGAAGCAAACTGCAAGCAGTTGTCTACTTAGCGGATGAGAGAAAAGAACAGAAGAGCCGTGAATCATGGCAACACAAGACTTTGCCCGTCGCGGCCTGAATTCCACTCATGGGCTTGACTTTGATTGCAAATGATGGGTTACAAAAGGCGGAAAGAAAACTGTGCAGTAGGCAAGTCAGAGTCCGCAAAGCTCGAGATTCGAGTCTGCCTTTAACAAGTAGGCTCTTGGGCTCGATTCAGCGTCCCTTGGGTGCACCCCTTCCCCGTATTTATAAATTTGGGGGCCTGCCCAAATGGGCAGGGCAAAAATAACCGTCTGCCCAGGGTATAGGAGAGCTAGGCAACGGTGATGGGAATAAAAAAGAAATCGAAAAGCAGTCCACGCGAGATAGGCGGACTGGGCTTGCGAGCTAAGGCATCCCTTTTGCCGTTCGGAACGTAATCCTGGCTGGAGGGGAGTGACCTGAGCAGACTGATGCTGGAGTGCGCCTAGTGACGCCAGATCTGGAAACTGACAAAGGTGGGGAGACCTAAGCGGACTGAGAAATGGAGTCCACTTCTGGGGGTGCCTTGACGACCTGAGCGGACTGAGGGGATCGAGTCCGCAAAAAGAGGAGAAAAGTCTCGCCGAGCATGTTGCGTATTCTGGGGTTAACATAGCATACATGATGTCAGGCCAACTAGTAGTAAGATATAGAAGGGAGCCAATTATCCCTTCCTATAAAGTTTCATCAACTATTTTCGCTACTTCATCTTTGTTTATAGACATACTTGACCCCATGGTAGTATTCATGGTAGAGGCATTCTCCATTCCATATTTCTTAATCAACTCCCTGGTGAACTTGGACTGGGATATGTAAAGGCTATCATCAGTCTGTCTAACTTGGAGTACCAAGAAGAACTTGAACTCACCCATACTGCTCATCTCAAACTTCCCATGCATAAGTTTAGCAAACTTCCTAAAAAGGTTGTCATTAGTAGATCCAAAGATAATGTCATCAGCATATATCTGGACTAGGATGATCTTGCCCTTAGATTCCCTTAGGAATAGGGTCTTTTCTATCTTCCCCCTTGATAATTCATTCTCAATGAGGAAACTAGACAAAGTCTCATACCATGCTATAGGGGATTGCTTTAACCCATATAGAACTTTCCTAAGTTTCTAAAAATGGCCAGGAGAGTTAGAGTCAACAAAACCTTTAGGGTGTACAATAAAGACCTCTTCTTTTAAGTCCCCATTCAGGAAGGCTGACTTCACATCCATCTGGTAGACTTTGAATCCTTGGTTGGCAGTAAATGCAAGTAAGAGTCTTATAGATTTCAATCTGGCTACTAGGGCAAATGTCTGATCAAAATCGATCCCTTCTTCTTGCATGTATCCTTTAGCCACCAGTCCAGCCTTGTAAGACCCACTTGACTCCAATAACAATATGTCCTTGTGTTCTGGGAACTAGCTTTCAGACCATATACCTCTTAAACTGGTTCAGTTCCTCTTGCATTGCTCCAATCTAGAATTTATCTATGTTGCCCTCTTCAAATTTCTTGGGCTCTATTTGTGACAGAAAGCTTAATTATTAGACTATATTCAGACTTGTGCTCCTTGTAATCACTCCTTGGATTGCTTCACCAATGATATGGTGTAATGGATGATCCCTCAGAAGCCTTACAGCTAGAGGCAACCTTACTTCACCTTCTTGAGCATCATTGGCTCCAACTGGCAGAACTTCATCCACAACTTCTGTGTCTTGTGCACCCTCGGGATAGTACATATCCTCATCCTTATCCTGGACTGCCGGATCATCTTCCTTGATGGTGAGCTTGTCCATCACCTTCTCTATGCTTGCAGAACAAGAAGAAGAGCTAGGCAGCTCACTGTTAATCATGTTTGTTCATCAAAGACAACACAAATTGACTCTTCTATAACTTGGCTTGTCAAGTTGTAGATTCTATATGCCCTACTGTGGTTGTTGTGCCCAACAAAGATCCCTTCATAGGATGTTGGTTCAAACTTAGTCGCATAAGACTTTTTATTGTTTAGCACATAACACTTGCTACGAAAAATCCTGAAGTTGGACAAATTGGTTTTCTGCCTTTAAAGATCTCATAGGGAGTCTTCTTGTGCCTTTTGGTGATTGAAGCTCAGTTAATGACATTACATGCAGTGTTTACTGCATCAGCCCAGAAATATTCGGGGAGAGTTGTGTCATTCAGTAAGGTCCTTCTAGCTTCTATGAGAGTCCTGTTTTTTCTCTCAGCAATTCCATTTTACTTGGGTGTTCTAGGTGAGGAGAATTCTTGGTGAATCCCTTGCACTTCACAAAATCTTGTCATGGTTACAGACTGAAATTAAGTTCAATTGTCACTTCTTATTTTGCCCACAGTTATAAAACCTCCTTCCTTCTCATGGAATATAGTAGAGGGTCCGGCTGGGGCCCCACACCATATTCCACAAATAGGAGGCGGGATTACATATGAATATCAAAATACTACACACATCATAACTCAAAGTATTCTAGTGGATGCTTCAGGGATTAAGTTTTGAACTCATGTACAACAGTAATGTCCACTATAAAAAGACGGGAATGTTTTTTACAAAAATACACAAAAGTAACTATCTCCCAATAATAGTCTCTGTCGCCCGACGACAGTCAACAGTAGCTTAAAAATGTTCTGGTCTTACGACCGTAGATTTACTCTTTATAAGGTGGGGATTACAGACATCGGCACGCAGGCTGACCACACATAAAAGTAATAAAACTTTGCTTGGCCTTCGATGGCCGACATAGCTACGGGGCATAGCCCGCTACTTCAAGCTTGTCTCTCCAGCACCTGCACTGGGACAACCACCACAAGGGAGGCAAATAAGGCAACGGTCAGCAATAAGCTGACAAGTTTATAATGATCCTACCCCTTTCCCGGGGCAGTGGTATTCTTTCCCTATAGGCATAGCATTATCACAAGTAGATATATCACAAGAACGTACACTCACACATAGTTCAATATCTCACAAACGCCAGTCTTAACTGTCGACGCTCTGTGCACTCAGGGAACATTTTCGGTGCACCAGTTTCCCGGATTGTACCATCGTTCAGAGGTCCAATACATGATGGTCAACTTTGAGCATTTATAGTCTTTACGGAATGAGGGCCTAGGACTCTCATTATGTGCTCAAATGAGACAAATAACTTAGGTCTTTGATTAAGTCAGACATAACGCCGGTATGGTTCAGCCTTTGCTCGTTGCTCAAATCATCAGTTCATAGGCAAAGACTGACGCGGGTCGGCATCCCTTTGCCCGTTCGGCATGATGGCCTTAAGAGCTTGTAGCTTACAGATGTTACATTGTCTCCAAGAGATTGGCTTTACAATCAAAAAGGGGTATCATGGGAGCTATGGTCGACGATACTCACTATCGTCAGGTATTAACAACATAGCTCACTTTCTTTACTAGACCCAGCTAAAATCCTGCAGTAACCTACCGTGCGAGAAATACTAGACTTTCACAGTACCCAACACAAATATCTCAACAAGAGTTATTGCCGTCGGCGATACCCACTGTCGCCCGGTGATATCCAAGAGTTATGCCAACTGTGGTATTTTCTGGGTATTTTCCTGGATTGTGTCTCCAGTACTTCTTGCTATTCCCTTTCATATGCATAACCAATCAAGCCCAATAAATGTCCCGTTTATACTTGGAGTCTTCTCCGGTATGCAAAATAAAACATCACCAATCCAGACCAACCTGTCCGGATGGGCTTCACACAGCATGCCTATTCCGTA
Source organism: Platanthera zijinensis (assembly GCA_039513925.1). Classification (NCBI taxonomy): domain Eukaryota; kingdom Viridiplantae; phylum Streptophyta; class Magnoliopsida; order Asparagales; family Orchidaceae; genus Platanthera; species Platanthera zijinensis. Next base: position 206,501,249 of record CM077078.1, read on the forward strand.
CTACGATTTCCAGATCTATATACAAAACTACCCAAGGATATCACGTATCAACCCAATGGAATTCCCTTGATGCTTCCACCTTTTGGTGGGGGATTCCTTGTCTATGCAAAAAGGAGGACTTCACTTATCCAAGTAGGAAGATCGTTTCCCTCATAGTCTATTGTTAGGTCCATTGATACCAATGTCCTGAATTTGAAGAAGGACAAGCAAAACATTGTTTACACATGTTGTGATCTAACTTGTGTTTAAAGTGAATGATTATAGTTTGTCTTGATAAGCTATGATGGGACAGGTAGCCGAAGTGGCTAAGTCAGGTAAGTTCTCACCAAAGTGGTGGAAAGACAAAAAACTGTCTAAGTCCATAGGCATTGAGTGTAGATCAGTCACTCAACGCCAGTTGGCTTATAGCGCTAAGTGGAGCCTATGTAATCAAAGTCAAGGCAGTGGCAAGCTAAGAAAATGGCCAAGTCCACAAGCATTGAGTGAAGTAAACTCTCTTAACGCCATACAACAAAAGGGTATGAGATAAGCAATAACTGTAAAAGCCTGAAGTTGGAATGAGCTAAAATATGGCTAAGTCCACAGACGTTGAGTGAAGTCAACTCATTCAATGTCATGCTATTGAATAAGCAGAAAATTGGCTATGGAAGAAAGCATTGAGTGTGGCATGCTCACTCAACGCTCTCAATGCCATGCTACTGAATAAGCATAAAATTGTCTAAGGCAGAATGCGTTGAGTGAGGCATGTTCACTCAACGCTCTCAATGCTTATGTTGCTGAATAAGCGGAAAAATTGATTAAGGAAAAAATCATTGAGTGGAGGTTACTGACTCAGCGCTGTCAATGCCTAGTGAAGACAAAATTTTGTCTAAGGGGTTTGGAGTTGGGAAATGCTTACTCACTTAACGCCAAAGGGCTTAAAGCTGATAAAGCAAGATTGGAGTTGAGTGGAGCTGAATCACTCAACACCTAGAATCATTCTTAATATTCTAAGTAGTTTGGTGTTGAGTGAAGATGACTCACTCAACGCCAAGAGACAGTGAATCTGTCTAAGTGTTTTGGCATTGAGTGATGCTTAACTCACTCAACGCCTATTCTCTAATGCTTGATTTTTGGCTAAGTCCACAGCTGGAGACATCAACAAGTCAACAAGTCAACATATTTCAAATTAGTGGTGGGATAGCTTCAGTACGCGACAAAGGTTGCCACAGACCTACTATAGGACAGTTGGCGTTAAAGCAAATTGAGCCAACATTAAATGTGTGGGGTCCATTGTTAAAAGAGTGGTTGGGTCTTAATATAAAAAAGAAGTAATAATTGTTCTTCTTTCTTGCTATTGTTGTGGAGCTATAGAACAAGAAGCTCAAGCTGCGAAAGAAATAGAGCAAGTCAGTTGTTGGAATCAACATCTTTAACAGCAAGATAGCTGGTTTCATTCTCACCTGCACAAGCAAGCTATTTCAGAGTATCTTCTCTGAGCATAAGATTATAGCCAAGGGCCGACCCTTATTGTAGGTTCTTCATAGTTCTAGCAACTCAAGCACCTGAAGATCTTTATCTGGAAGATGTGAAGAGAAGAAAGCTTGAAGAAGCAGAGATCTGAAAGAAGGCTAAGGGGACTATTCCTCAGAAGTCAATATTTGGGCTTAATCACTTCAGCCCAAGAAATAGAGAAGGGCAGAATAGGGTTTTGCAAGTTGCTTCCAGTACAAGTAATTACTTGTTTCTATGAAAGTAGTTAGGACTAAGTACATTATTGCGCGCTTGGGTTCGAAGAAAATAAACGCAACCGAACTAGCAACCCGATGAGGCAAGTATACCTATCGAATTGTAGCAAGGGGACACAAGTGTCGTATTGAAATCCGGGAACTGTTGGCAATGCTTACTCACACGAACACTATTATCTTATCGACGGAAAAACTAGGGCTTAGAGAAAAACTAAGTGCAGGGGAGAAAGTAAAGCTATACTAGAAAGAGAAACACCGTAATTAAGTAAAGCTATTAAGTAAAACGATTACTACGAAGCGTAGAAAATATGAAATGGAAATGCACTCGATCAAGATTCACCTCGGCTAAAGACGATTAAGAAAATGCGATAAAAATCTAAACTTAATAGGATAAAGGTCCTTGACGGTGGAGGTTCCTAAAGCTTGAACACGCTTCTCTCGAAGTCGTGCCCAACTGAGTTTAGGAAGGTCCGACCGACTCTCGTCTAAATCGGAGGCCTAAAATTCGCTTTACGCGGTGAACCCCACTATTGGATTTTACTCCAATCTGGGATATTTGGACGTCTGCCTCTCTCGAGGGGTGCGTACAACTCCCTTTACTCTTGAATGCTCACTTCATTCATTCGGCCTCTCGGCTAGCCCAGAATGAAAGCAAAGGCGAAGAGTATATATCGAAAATATACCTCCAACCTAATCAAGAGTAATTCAAGGCCCTAACCTAAAAAAGAAATGATTAATTAAAACATCATAACATAATCGCTCTAACATCGGATCATCAAGATCGAGTACAAGGAGGATTAGTTAATCATAATGGAGTGGAGGAGGGGAGATGAGTAGAAAAGTATATAAAGGAACACAAGTAAAGGAAGAACACTTTTATTAATGAAAAAAAGGGCAAGTTACACTATTGAAATTGAAATTACAAGTGCATGAAAATTAAATCCTATTCTAGCCCTACAATTAGCACTAAGCAAGAGCAAAGATTACAAAGAAAGCTAAAGCAACTAAATATTAAACCATGATTAAGCAAAAATTACCAAGGAAGAGAGAGAGAGAGAGAGAGAAAGAAAGCATAAGAAAGGATCAAGAAACAAAGGGGCAGCACCTCCCCCACTCAACCAAAGCTTGCTGAAATGGAGAGGGGGGTCTCAATTTATAGAATTTTTCTCGGTTTGGTCACGCCCTCCGACACGCCCTAGGGGGGGCGTGTCAGGGGGCATGACAGTACTATGTTGACCTTGTGCTCTGGATTCTGGCGGGATGGATGATTGCTTCGGTACGTCGGTGGTCACGCCCTAGGTCATGCCCGTGTAAGGGGGGCGTGACAGGCACGTCATGTCCAAATCATTGGTCGGAAATCCGTCAGTCGTCGAAAAGTTGATATCACGCCCCAGGTCACGCCCGTGACGGGGGGCGTGACAGTACTATTTTCGTGCTGTGGAGAAACGGCATTTAATGCGGCGGTAGGCTTTGCTGCAGAGGGCGACACGCCCATCGTCACGCCTGGTGACACGCCCAGGGAGGGCGTGTCAGGGGGCGTGACAGCGGTTTTGACCGTTTTCCTGTCCCTTCCAGCAGGAGTCCTGGGGATCGGGTGACACGCCCTAGGTCACGCCCAGGGAGGGTGTGACAGGGGGGCGTGTCAGGTCATTTTTGACAAATTTCCTGAAAACCTGCAAAAGGACAAGAAAATGTTAGTGGCAATAATATTTACATAAAAAGGATAAAAATAAACTAATAATAGACATGATTTGTACACTATAAAATAGAAAATACGATAATAGTTTAGGCTACAAAACGTATTATCAAATTCCCTCAAGCTTAAGCTTTGATTGTCCCCAAGCAAAAATATAAAAACTAGATATTTATAAAATGGACTAATCAAAAAGTTCTAATTATGCCTACACAAGTACTATGCGAAATTCTTAGTAGGGAAAAGGTGAAATGTAAGTCTAAAACAATTATTTAGGTATGGTAAAACTTTTATAAACTTTACTTAATAAAAACAAATCATCCAAAATTTTAACGAGATTTTTTTAAATAGACTTAAACAAAGCAACGAAAATGAAAAACACGCATTGATTTGTTACTAGATCCAAGCAACGCATTATAATTATATCAATTTAATTAACAAAACTCTATGTTTAAATCCAAAACTAAAACTGATTTACTTTTTTTTTCTTTTCTTAGTTGTTAAATAAAAAATCAAAAAGCGTGAATCAAAAGGACTTAAATAGGACAGAAACGTTTGGTTTAGGAAAATGATTAGGAGTGGAATTCAAAGATAAACGTGAAGGTTTTAAAATCACATTAAACCAAAGCAAAGAGTTTCAAAAACTTTCATAAAAATATATACACATTTTTTTCTTTTTCTTCTTTTTTTTTCATTTTTTTTCTTTTTCAAAACAAAGGCCATAAATATTTTTATTTTCCTTTTTGAATTGGCCAAACAAAAATAAACATCACTTTTGAACATACTTCTTTTTTTTTCGAAAACCTTTCTCCCACAAAAATCACGAAATACCCTATCAAAATCGTCAAAATAATTTATGAAACTCAAAAAGGGTAGTGTGATTCGATAGGTTGGAAATTTTGGCTTTGGTGAAACTGAAAATGAAGGGAGGAGCTATCAAATGAAATTGGAAAAAGGCTCAAAAACGGCTAACTAGCGGTAAAAGTTTTTTAGGTTGGCAGGAAAGCTCAAACGAAAACAAAAACGGCCTAAATCATTTTCACGCTTTTGAATTTATTTAAAACAAAGGTTTGAAAATTTTCAAAAAGCGAGTCCTAGATAATAAAAGAAGATTGATGAAATTTACTTGAAAATAGAAATAATAGGTGACTTGGATCGTTCACATCTACTACGTTATTCAAAAGTTGACTTTACAAAAATTATTCAAAAACGAAAAAGAAAATAGTGGATGATGAATTTTTGAGAAAGTAAAGGAAATAAAAAAACAAAAACCATAATAGAAATGCGAGTTTTAGAAAAAAATTATTTCACCTTAACATGCTACCGTGAATTAGAAACACAGCATGACCAACATTTTACTTGTGAAACATAATTAAAAAGGACGATTAGAAATATTATAATTAACTAAGTTGTTTATAGGAGATTTTGAGTAAAACAAAAACAAAAATTAGGGGTACTATTGAAATACCAAAATGTCTAAACTATTCAAAAACACATATATTTATTTTTTTAATTTTTTAATTTTTGGATTTTGGAAATTTTTCTCTTTTTTTTTGGAATTTTAAGATATTCATTTTTTTTTGGAAATATTTAAAATATATACAAAAAGAAAAATATTTACATTAAGCAAAAATGAAGGAGGAAGTCCTCTCCCAAGCTTAAAATAGACATTGTCCTCAATGGCTAAAGAAGGGGATTGGAGAAGGAGAGAAAAGTAAAGTACAGAATTGAAAGATGAAATTGAAAGACAGGTACTTCCCCGGATTTATTTGCTGCGAAAGCTGAGTGATGCCGCTCCTCCAAATGTCTTCTTTGGACTTCGTGATGGATTCAGCAATGTTGGAGACGGCGATCGCGGAAGCTTCAGCTTGTCGGAGTCGTCTGAGGCAAAAATTGTAAAATAAAGAAAACAGAAAAAGATAACTTGGGTTGCCTCCCAAGAGCGCCCTTTGGTTAAAGCGTCGTTGAGCTCGACGCATCAAAAAAATAATTTTGTCCAAAAATATTGTTGTCCAGAAATAAAATTGTTTTTTTAACAAAGTAGAGTTCAAAGTTAGAGTTCGTGAAGCAGAAACTTAATAATGTTTGGACTGACATCATCATCACCAGAGAAATACAGTTTAAGACGCTGACCATTCACTTTGAAATTACCCTTATCAGGGTGAGAAATTAAAACAGTTCCATAAGGAAATACTTCTAAAACAGAAAACGGGCCAGACCAGCGAGATTTTAATTTGCCCGGAAATAAACGTAAACGAGAATTATATAAAAGGACTCGATCGCCCGGCTTAAAGTTTTTAGGGTGCCTTAAGTGTTTATCGTGTAAATGCTTCGTCCGCTCTTTATAAAGTTTATTATTTTCATAAGCATAAGAGCGCCACTCATCGAGTTCATTTAGTTGAAATTTTCGAAGGTCACCGACTGAGTGGGGATCGAAGTTTAAAAATTTTAAGGCCCAAAAGGCGCGGTGTTCTAACTCTACGGGCAGATGACACGATTTTCCATAGACCAGCCGATACGGCGTACATCCGAGTGCGGTTTTGTACACTATTCGGTAGGCCCATAGAGCATCGTCAAGTTTGGCTGACCAGTCTTTTCTAGAAGTTGAAACAGTCTTTTCTAATATTCTTTTTATTTCTCTATTAACTACTTCGACTTGTCCGTTAGTTTGGGGGTGGTAGGCAATGGACAGCTTATGTGTAACGCCGTATTTGGTAAGGATTTTTGAAAATTGTGCGTTACAGAAATAGGAACCCCTATCGCTAACGATTGCGCGAGGCGTACCGAATCTGGAAAATAATTTTTTTAAAAACGTGACTACAACTCGGGAGTCGTTCGTAGGAAGAGCTTGGGCCTCAGCCCATCGTGAAACATAATCAACAGTAACTAAAATATATTTGTTTCCGAAGCTAGAAGGAAGGAGGCCAACAAAATCAATTCCCCAGAGGTCGAAAATTTCGCACTCTAAGAAATAATTTTGCGGCATTTCATTTTTATTAGAAATATTGCCCGACCGTTGGCAACTATCACACCTGCTCACAAAGGCTTGCGCGTCTTTAAACAGGCTAGGCCAATAAAAACCCGTGCAAAGCACCTTGTGAGCGGTGCGAGCAGCAAGATAGTGCCCACCTGTCAGACCTTCATGCAAATGCTTTAGAATATCATTTCCTTCATCAAAAGAAACACATCTCCTTATCACTTGATCCGCACAAATTTTGAAAAGATGCGGGTCTTCCCAAAAGTAGTTCTTCAGCTCAGAAAAGAATTTCTTCTTTTGCTGAGAGGAGAACTCTCTTGGGAGCACCCGGGCCACTAGATAGTTGGCGATGTGCGCGAACCAAGGAGAAGTAGATGTATTAACTAAAAGCAGCTTTTCATCAGGAAAATAGTCATTAAAAGATTTTTCATTTAATTTTTCTATAAAGGGGTTATCTAATTTGGATAGATGGTCGACGGCCAAGTTCTCGGCTCCTCGCTTATCACGGATCTCTAAGTCAAACTCCTGGAGGAGTAAGACCCAGCGAATCAAGTGAGGCTTGGCATCCGTTTTGGCAAGAAGGTACTTGAGGGCTGAGTGGTCCGTAAAAACAATGATTTTTGAAAGTGTAATGTAAGGGCGGAATTTATCAAACGCAAATACTACAGCTAAGAGCTCCTTCTCGGTTGTGGTGTAATTTTCTTGTGCAGATGTGAGGGTTTTACTAGCGTAATAGATGGGGTGGAAGTTTTTAGATATGCGTTGACTTAATACGGCCCCCGCCGCAAAACTATTCGCATCGCACATAATCTCGAATGGAAGGTCCCACACCGGAGCTATCATAATCGGTGCGTTAATTAACTTTTCTTTAATTGATTCAAAGGCATAAATACAATAGTCATCAAAAATGAATGGAGCGTCTTTTTCTAAGAGATGGGTGAGGGGCTTTGTGATCTTGGAGAAGTCCTTTATAAAACGACGATAAAAACCAGCGTGGCCTAGGAAACTTCTTATAGCTTTTATGTTTGTAGGCGGCGACAACTTCTCAATAACTTCTATCTTGGCAACGTCTATCTCAATACCTTTAGCAGAAATTTTATGACCCAAAACTAACCCTTCCCTCACCATAAAATGGCATTTTTCCCAATTTAGGGCAAGGTTAGTTTCTTCGCATCGTTCTAAGACTTTTTCGAGGTTTTCTAAACATCTATCGAAGGAATCGCCGAACACGGAGAAATCGTCCATGAATACCTCCATAATGCTTTCTACGTACTTGTCAAATATTGCGAGCATACATCGCTGGAATGTAGCTGGCGCATTGCATAATCCAAACGGCATTCTTCAGTATGCGAAGGTGCCAAAGGGACAAGTAAACGTAGTTTTCTCTTGGTCCTCGGGAGAGATGGGTATTTGAAAGTACCCCGAGAGGCCATCGAGAAAACAATAAAAGCTATGGCCTGAGAGACGTTCTAAAATCTGGTCGATAAACGGTAAAGGAAAGTGGTCCTTGCGGGTGGCGTCATTTAACTTATGGTAATCTATGCACATACGTCAACCCGTCACCGTCCGTGTCGGGATTAATTCATTATTCTCATTACTAACTACGGTTATCCCTCCCTTCTTTAGAACTACCTGAATGGGGCTAACCCACTTACTGTCCGATATAGGGTAGATAATTCCTGCCTCTAATAGTTTCATAACCTCGCCCTTAACTACTTCTTTCATGTTCGGGTTTATACGGCGCTGAGGTTGGATAGAGTTACGCGAATTATCTTCCATTAAAATTTTATGGGTACAGAAAGATGGGCTTATGCCCTTGATATCAGAAATTTGCCAAGCAATAGCCCGGCGATGCTTACGTAAAACTAGAAGAAGTTTATCATTTTGCGTATCCGTGAGGTAGGCCGAAACGATAACTGGTAACTTGGAATCTTTTTCTAAGAAAGCATACTTAAGGTGTTCGGGAAGTTCTTTAAGTTCTAGGGTAGGGGGTTCTTCATAAGAGGATTTTGAGATTCTTTCTTTTTCAAAAATAATATCTTCATAAACTTTTTTATAAGGAACGTAATAAGGGGTGGGGCTAGCAGCCAAGACGGCTTCTTGTAGCGATTCAGTGGGAAGAACAGAGGAAGAACAAAAATCAGAAAATTCTTTTTCAAACTCAGAAAGACAATAAGAAGATTCATCACTTCCTTGCAGTGATTCCGTTATAAGAGAAGAGGAGCAAAAAGTAGAAAATTCTTTTTCAAAGTCGGAGAGGCAGTAGGAAGAATCATCACTCACGGCGTCTATGAAAAAGCAAGAGTCATCGTTTGCTAAGGTGTTCTTCATCGAAGGGGTGATAGAAAATGTGACTTCGTCGTCGCCTACTCGAAGAAAGAGCTTACCATTGCTTAGGTCAATGATGGCTCGGGAGGTGGCAAGGAAGGGTCGGCCAAGGATCAGGGGAACCTCGACATCTTCTTCGATGTCCAAAATGACAAAGTCCACCGGGAAGATGAACTTGTCGACTTTCACTAGAACTCCACTATTCCTAACGGGTACTTGACGGATCTATCGGCTAGCTGGATACTCATATGCGTGGGGTTAAGGCTACCAATCCCTAACTTTTTGAACAACAAAAAGGGCATCAGGTTTATACTCGCGCCTAAGTCGGCTAACGCGTGTTTAACAAAAAGATCACCGAAGACACACGGGATAGAGAAACAACCCGGGTCACTGATTTTCTTCGGCAAACCATTTGTTAAAACGGCGGAGCACTCGGCGTTTAGCGTGACGTGCGAAAGATTCTCTAACTTCTTCTTGTTTGTGAGGAGGTCTTTAAGATATTTGGCGTATTTCGGCATCTGCGAAATAGCCTCGTGGAAGGGAAGATTAATGTGGATTTGTTTGAAGATTTCTAAGAAGCGGGAGTACTGATCATCTTGATGTTGTCTATTAAGTTCAGAGGGGTATAGAGGAGTTGAATTATTTTTGAAGATTGGTGGTGGAGTGAGATTTTTTTCTTAAGCGGGGGTGATTACTTCTTCAGCAGAGGGTGGAATTTTTAAAATGGGAGCGGAGCTTTGATTTTTAGAGGCGAGAGCGGAGCTTGCCTCGGGCTCTTCACTTACCATACCGGAGACTTGCTTCCCACTCCGACGAGTTATAGCTTTCGCTTGCTCTCTCGGGTTGGGTTCAGTATTGGAAGGAAGAGACCCTGCGGGTCGCTCAGAAATTATTTTCGCGAGCTGTCCTACCTGATTTTCTAGACTTTTTACGCTTCCAGTTAAAGTTCTTATAGTGGCATCATTTGTGGTGATATATTTGGAAAGTAATTCCTCCAAGCTTGGAGGTTTTGGGTAATTTTGAAGAGGTGGTGGTGGTGGTGCAGAAAAATCATTTTGCGGGGGTGGGCGCATCGCATTCGATGGATTACTCCATGAAAAGTTTGGGTGATTTCTTAAAGCGGGGTTATAACTATTCGGAAAATTAAAACCAGGCGGATGAAAATTCGCAGCAGAAAAATTATTAAAAGCAGTTCTAGGCGTATTATTAACATAATCTAAATGTTCTGGAGTAGGGGTTGTAGATTCCCATACCTGAGGGGCGGAGGCAGCAGTCATCTCTGTTATCTTTTTGCTTAGGATTTCTACTTGCAGAGCGAGCTGGGAGACGTTGTCCACTTCATAGATACCTGCAGGCTTGTTCGGGCGGGACCTAGGCACATTCCACTGATAAGTGTTCGTGGCCATGTCCTCAAAAAGCTCAAGAGCGGCTTCTGGGGTCTTATGATTTAAAGTACCGCCAGAAGCTGCGTCTATCATTTGCTTCGTGCTTTGATTTAGCCCGTTATAGAACGTCTGCACTTGTAACCATACAGGCAGCGCATGATGTGGGCATCGTCTTAATAATTCTTTAAATCTCTCCCAGGTCTCGTATAGGGTTTCAGAGTCTATTTGTCCGAAGGCAGAGATGTCATTCCTAAGTTTTGCAGTTTTAGCTGGCGGAAAATAGTTTGCCAAAAATTTTTCAGTTAATTCATTCCAAGTGGTTATGCTATTTTCGGAAGTGTGTTCAGCCACTGCTTAGCTTTAGTTCTTAGAGAGAAGGGGAAGAGTCTCAGCCTGATCGCATCATTTGTGACACCATTTATCTTGAAGATGTCACAAATTTCAAGAAAGCTAGCTATATGTGCGTTCGAATCTTCATCTTGAAGTCCGTCAAATTGCACATATTGCTGCACCATTTGAATTATGCTACGCTGTAATTCGAAGTTATTATTTGCTATAGCAGGGCGGACTGTACTTGATTCTGTTCTCTCGAGGTTCGGTCGTGCATAATAGGACATAGTCCTTTGCACGGCCTCATCTACATTGGGTTCTTCCATTCTTAAAGTAGCAAATGACTCGGAGTCCTCAACCGGCACTTGGATAGTAGGACCTTGAAATCGCGATCTTCTCCGAAGAGTACGCTCAATTTCGTGGTCCAAGTCCAAAATAACCGATGGACTCCCGCGGGTCATGCACTAAAAGAACAGAAAAGAAGAAGAGGAAGAGAAAAAGGATAAACTAGAAAAAAGATTAGAATTTTTTTTTCTTTTTGAAATAGATTTTTTTTTATAGATTAACTCCCGAACTTCCCAAGGACTACCCCGTGAAGGGTTCGCAAGGTACTAGACAAGACAGTGGCGCTTAAAGCCCTTTGCCCTTTTCGAGAGAATTAGGTGGCGTAGAAAAATTGTGAGGTTGATTTCTATTAAGAGCGGTGATAAAAATTTTTTGATTTTTAAAATTTTAAAGAAAGAGGATGAGAAAGAGAAGAGATAAAATTAATAGGTTCGTGTTTTCAAAATATCAACGGAAGTTGGGTCCCCGGCAACGGCGCCAAAAACTTGTTGCGCGCTAGGGTTCGAAGAAAATAAACGCAACCGAACTAGCAACCCGATGAGGCAAGTATACCTATCGAATTGTAGCAAGGGGACACAAGTGTCGTATTGAAATCCGGGAACTGTTGGCTATGCTTACTCACACGAACGCTATTATCTTATCGATGGAAAAACTAGGGCTTAGAGAAAAACTAAGTGCAGGGGAGAAAGTAAAGCTATACTAGAAAGAGAAACACCGCAATTAAGTAAAGCTATTAAGTAAAACGATTACTACGAAGGGTAGAAAATAAGAAATGGAAATGCACTCGATCAAGATTCACCTCGGCTAAAGACGATTAAGAAAATGCGATAAAAATCTAAACTTAATAGGATAAAGGTCCTTGACCGTGGAGGTTCCTAAAGCTTGAACACGCTTCTCTCGAAGTCGTGCCCAACTAAGTTTAGGAAGGTCCGACCGAATCTCGTCTAAATCGGAGGCCTAAAATTCGCTTTACACGGTGAACCCCACTATTGGATTTTACTCCAATCCGGGAGATTTGGACGTCTGCCTCTCTCGAGGGGTGCATACAACTCCCTTTACTCTTGAATGCTCACTTCATTCTTTCGCCCTCTCGGCTAGCCCAGAATGAAAGCAAAGGCGGAGAGTATATATCAAAAATATACCTCCAACCCGTGATTAATCAAGAGTAATTCAAGGCCCTAACCTAAAAAGAAAAGATTAATTAAAACATCATAACATAATCGCTCTAACCTCGGATCATCAAGATCGAGTACAAGGAGGATTAGTTAATCATAATGGAGTGGAGGAGGGGAGATGAGTAGAAAAGCATATAAAGGAACACAAGTAAAGGAAGAACACTTTTATTAATGAAAAAAAGGGCAAGTTACACTATTGAAATTGAAATTACAAGTGCATGAAAATTAAATCCTATTCTAGCCCTACAATTAGCACTAAGCAAGAGCAAAGATTACAAAGAAAGCTAAAACAACTAAATATTAACCATGATTAAGCAAAAATTACAAAGGAAGAGAGAGAGAGAGAGAGAGAAAGAAAGCATAAGAAAGGATCAAGAAACAAAGGGGCAGCACCTCCCCCACTCAACCAAAGATTGCTGAAATGGAGAGGGGGTCTCAATTTATAGAATTTTTCTCGGTTTGGTCACGCCCTCCGACACGCCCTAGGGGGGGCGTGTCAGGGGGCGTGACAGTACTATGTTGACCTTGGGCTCTAGATTCTGGCGGGAGGGATGATTGCTTCGGTACGTCGGTGGTCACGCCCTAGGTCACGCCCGTGTAAGGGGGGCGTGATAGGCACGTCATGTCCAAATCATTGGTCGGAAATCCATCAGTCGTCGAAAAGTTGATGTCACGCCCCAGGTCATGCCCGTGACGGGGGGCGTGACAGTACTGTTTTCGTGCTGTGGAGAAACGACATTTAATGCGGCGGCAGGCTTTGCGGCAGAGGGCGACACGCCCATCGTCACGCCTGGTGACACGCCCAGGGAGGGCGTGTCAGGGGGGCGTGACAGCGGTTTTGACCGTTTTCCTGTCCTTCCAGCAGGAGTCCTGGGGATCGGGTGACACGCCCTAGGTCACGCCCAGGGAGGGCGTGACAGGGGGGGAGTGTCAGGTCATTTTTGACAAATTTCCTGAAAACCTGCAAAAGGACAAGAAAATGTTAGTGGCAATAATATTTACATAAAAAGGATAAAAATAAACTAGTAATAGACATGATTTGTACACTATAAAATAGAAAATACGAAAATAGTTTAGGCTACAAAACGTATTATCATACATCTTAGTTCAGCAAAGGTTGACTCAGGAAATAATCTCTTGTAGTCATTGTTGGACTGAGTCTATCTCAGTCAAGAAGCTTGACACATAGAAATATCCCTTGTGTCAAACATATCCATCAACCCACTTTCATCCTGTAGGATTCAGTTTACCTAGATCTGAGCTATAGGTACTTGAAAGGGTACTGAGTTATAGGAGTGTTGCAGCACTCTGAGAGTAGGGTTGTGTGTTTGAAGCTGTAGGGTTGTAGAGCCTAAGTTGTAGGCCTTAGAAATAAGGAAGAGGTATGTTATCAGTGGATCACTAAGCTATAGGAGCTCTGTAGGGCTCTGAGGTAGGAACCCTTGTGGTTCTGAGTTTGGATTCTGTGAAGAATCTGAGTGTTAGGCTGAGGGTCTGAAGTGTAAGCTCCTTGGAGCATTTTGGAGAAGTGTCTAGTATAACAAGATAGTTGGATAGGTGGGAGGGAAAGTGGATATCCCCAGTTAGAGAACCACTATAAATATCTATGTTCTTTACTGTGTTGTTTTCTTTGTGCAGGGTAAAAAATCTTGAAAGAAAAAATTAATCAACCACTCAAGCAACAAACTAAAAGAAAGGAAAAGAATTAATAAAGAGACCAATAACCTATCCACCCCCCCCCCCCCCACTAGGTGATTTAGCTATCCTTGAAATTAAAGACTTTCAAGTGATATCAGAGGGAGGTTGCTCAAAAATGACCAACAGTATGAGTTGACCTTCACGGATAGATAAAAGGTAATACTTATGTATTCAAGGATGAACCATAAGATGAGGAACTATATGGAGCAGCAAATCTGTAGAGAGGACAAGATCAGCATTGGCTATGGGCTGCTGTTAGTGATGACAAAGTCCTTCCATATTCAAGAGCAAGAATCAGTTCCCCTTGTTTACATCCAAAGAGTGACACAGAGGTGGATGAAGCTGTAGAAGGGAAATGCAGATGCTATGGAGAAATAGCTACCCAAGAAGTAGAATCTCGCCAGGATCAGCTTGGTCAAATTATTATACATTCCCCATCTAGATCATCCTCAGAGTCTGGATATGAATCATGTACAGACTTTGATGTCTCCTCATCTAGTGATGATGAGGGTCCTTTGACAGATGATGATATCAATCAATTGATTGACAATCATGCTACCCTTCTAAAAGCTTTCAAGAAAAGCAAGTTGTTTGTTAAGAAACAAGGAGAGGAAATAGCCTCCTTACAGAAGACTGCTTCCCAGCTGGATGAAGTTTCATCCTTCCTATGTATAAAAGAGAGGGAAGTAGCTCATCTGAAAATCATGGTAGATATCCATGTTGAGTCCTTAAAATACAAGGCGTCTATTATCAAGAATCTTGAGGAGAAACTTGATAGGGAGAGGAGAATTGTGGCTAACTTCTCTAAGATAAATTCTATTAAGAGAAGATCTGAATCTTAGTGGATTTTTAAAGTAATCCAATCTCAGAAAATGGGTCAAGTTCCTGCCAGGCCTCAGCCTACCATTCATAAGGTAATTCTCCCTTCCAACAGGTATGACCAAGACCCCAGGTATAGTCATTGGAGGAATGGGAATATTCCTTATAAGACTACAAATGTATCTTACAATGGAGGAAGAAAGACATGTGTCTAAGTGCTCGAAAGGCTACCCATGAAGAAGTACAAAAGGCCCATCCTGGAACTTTTGTATTTAATGCAACAGCTCCATCTCTCTTGAGCAAGGCAGTGGCTTTTTCTCAAAATCTCCTTGCTCACACTCTAACCAAGGGTAAAACAGCCAAGATGCAAGACCAGAATCTTCCAAGGACACCAACAACATGCCCTCTGCTAGGAGATCTGCTGTTGATAGACCTTGGGAAAATCTAAGCTCTTATCATATCAGACCTACTCTTAGTATGGCTAAGAGAATTTAAAACAAGGAAGCTGCTTCCTCTTCTGTTCAGTCTACTATCAACCATGCTGTCAGTCCTGCTCAGAAAATACGATACAATATTCATGAGTGCTGGTGTTGTGGTAAAGTGGGCCACTTTGGCATAGATTGTTGGGACAACCCTTGTGTGCCAAGGGCAAGAGATAGTCTTCCTGACAGAGCACCTATAGGTAGACATTTGTTTTCTTTTTAAGCTAACAAGAACCTAGGACCCAAGTCAGCTTGGGTTTTTAAGGGAAGGTAATTATGTCTTGCAGGATAGTCCAATTGGCCATAACCATTTATGGTCCTTGGACAATGTTGTACCAGAGCAAAGTCTGGATACAAGAAATGATTCAACTTATCAACATGCACTAAATGTGAATGACAAGTGCAATTATTAAGGGGGAGCTTTAAAAAAGTAATCCAGATGAACATCAAGGGCTAAAGCTCTAAAGCAAGGTTGCTGGTATGCTCAGAAACTATGAATCCAACATGGACTTAAAGTCTACAGAGCAGAGATAAGTAAAATTTATCTTTCTTTTATTCTACCACCTAATTTCAGAATTGATTACTCATGCATGAGAAGTGTAATTGAAACAAATGACTATGAAGATATAAAAACAACAGCTCTTCTTAATTCATGTGTTAGTGGCTTACATGTTCACCATGCCACAAAATTTAACTTGTCTAAACATGTAAAACCCCTATCCGTCACATAGCATATAACAGTAGGTCTGGCTGGGGCCCGACGCCACATACCACGAACAGACTGGTGGGTTACTAAATGAAACCATTCTTCCAATCACACGTCCTATACAGAGTACATTATAGCGGAAGCAATTTAATAAGTTGCAATGAAAGAACCAATCCAAAAGCATGAATGTCCACTAACAAACCTAATTAGTAATGAACGTACAAATACACCAAGTCCTGGGCCTTAAGGCCTTACAAAAGTTCACTTAAATAAAATGTGTCCTCCATACAACGGCACGCAGGCCGGTCACACATGAGAATAAAGTAAACAATACACTTCATCCATCGAGGGCCGGCACTGCAACAAGGGCTTTAGCCCGCTATTTGCCACTCGGCTCCGCAGTACCTCCAAGCAACATTCCACCACACTGTGGCAAACAAAAGCAACAATCAGCTAAAGTTGACCAAATTATAACGACCCCACCCCTTTACTTGGGATGGAGGTTCTCCTTCACTGCAATGCATTAGTATAAACAAATGGGATAGTGAAAGTATAAATTAAGCACACTTCACCACAGGCGTAAGCATACACGGCCGCATGCCCCTTGCTCTCAGGGCACTTACATGGTGAACTCGGTCCAGCATCACCTCTAGGGCGGTAAATCTCGTGAGCATTTTGCTCCGTCCATCCTTAAGCCTAAGACCCTACATCTATGCCAACGTTAAGTGCCACATATATTAGGTCTCTTTAACCGAACGACATAGAGCGGGTACGGTTCTGCCTAACCCTTGCTCACACCGCAACGTCAATTTAAGCCAAATGCATGGGCCAAGCTTCCCCGAGTACCAAAGCGATTACACAAATCATACATAACCCAGTTATGTACAAGTTGGCTCGCAGGCCACCAAGTTGGCAGAATCACGCTTCTGCCCAGTTTTCCGGGTGCACCTTGGAGTTAATCCCCAAGATTCCCTGATGCAATCTACCGCATAGAAAACTCGAAAACAACAATCGGCATGGAGTCTTCTTCGAACATTCATGCATAATGAAACATCACCGATCCAGACCAACTTGTTCGGGTAGGCTTCACACACCATACCTATGTCTGTACTTCGATTCCGGACTCTACATGCAAAACAACGAGGGCTATTCATGTCTACCCGAAAGAACACATCAAACTCACCGCATACTCGTGAGAGCGGGCTTCCTATGCAAGAAGAAAAGAGGACTTCACATGTCCAAATAGAGAATCATTACCCTAGCATTTCTCTTCGGCGCCATGAAGATCTAGTCTGATGGAAAGCACCGTATCGGCCTCGCCTTCGCAGATCTAGACTCAGATCGAGAATCGGGGCTCCGAAGCATCTCTGGCGACCAGATTTCCTCTTCCTCTTCCTCCTTGCTCTCCCCTCTCTCTAAAGTCTTAGAAGGAGAATGCTCACTTTAAAAGAGGGTTAAGAAAACCTATTCCCGGCCTAAATCCCAACATAGACTAACCTGAGCCCTTGGATCCCAAAAGAAGGAAACGAATGGCCACGATTCGCTCTTAAAGTCAAATTACTGGGCCGAACACGGCTTGCAACACGCCCGTGTCCATGGCCGTGTTCCACACTCGCCGTAAACCAGGAAATTAAGAATAGGACACGGCCTGTGACACGGCTTATGACACGCCCGTGTCACCCATGGACACGCTCGTGTCATGGGCCGTGTGCCTCAAATGGCGTTGAAACCGTCACGTCCCGAATAGGACATGGGCTTAAACACGCTCGTGTCAACTTCGACACGCCCGGGTTAATTAGTACACGCCCCTGTTCCGGGTCATGTCCCTCAATCGACATAGAAACAAAACTTCCAGAAGAGGACATGGCCATATAACACACCCGTGTCACCGACCATATGTTTGAAACACCATGGGTCACGCACGTCTCCCAGACCGTGTTCCCAGCACTCAACGCTCATCGACCTCTCCTCGATGACCCGAGCACGAAACGACCATGTGATATGCCAGTGTCACAGGCCGTGTTCACCTTACCAAGACCCAAACTTGGCTCAAACGCCGCCCGTTCCTCTTTTGAGTTTCAGGGCATTACAATTCTCCCCCTTAAATGAATTTCATCCCGAAATTACAGAAAGGAAAACTAAGTACTCAAACCTTGAGAAGAAGAGTTTGGGATACTCCTCGAGCATGGTTTGCTCTCGCTCCCACAAAAGCTCCTCACTACCATAGCTGTCCCAATGGACTTTGACCATCCTGATGTCCTTTTTACGCAGTTGCTTGACTTCCGAGTCCTCAATGCTTACTGGCTTGACCTTCATCGTCAACCCAACATCAACCAGTACTTTATCGACCGCGATAACTTGCGAAGGCTCTTGCACCACCTTCAACAACGTCGATATGTGGAATACGTCGTGTAGACAACTAAGTTCCGCTTATAGCTTCAGTCGATAGGCTGCTTTGCCAATCCTCTCCAGAACCTCACATGGTCCAAGGTACCTCGGGCTTAAAATCTTCAAGCGCCGTACCCGTGAGACACCCTTAAACAGCTTGATCTTCAAATGCACCTAGTTTCCAAAAATGAACTCCACATTCCGATGCTTGACATTATAGTATTTAGCTTGCCAGTCCTGAGCAATTAGTAACTGATCTCGAATAGTTTGTACCAATGAAGTTGTGTATTCCACCTCCTGCCTCTTGAAAAGCTTCGTCTAACCCGTTTCTAACCATGATAATGGGGTGCGACATTTTCTACCATAAAGGGCCTCGAAGGGCGCCATTTGAATGCTCACTTGGTAGTTGTTGTTGTACGCAAATTCCACCAAGTACAGGTGATCTTCCCATTGCTTCCCAAAATCCAGGACGCACATGCGAAGCATGTCCTCCATCTTCCTATTAACTCTCTTGATCTGACCTTCCTTCTGTGGATGAAAGGTCGTGCTGAAACTCAACTTGATTCCCAACATTTGCTGCACCAACCTCCAACCATTGGACGTGAACCGTCATCTCGGTCGCTCATGATGCTGCGGGGCACACCGTGTAGTCAAACAATGTTATCCACATACAGTTTCTCTAGTTTCTCCACAAAATCATCCTTCCTATTCGGAATTAAGTGCAACACCTTCGTCAAACGATATATGATCACCCAGATGGCATCGTTCCCCTTCTGCAATCTTGGCAAACCGTGCACAAAATTCATAGAAATGTCGTCGAACTTCCACTATGGGATAGGAAAAGACTTCAAGAAACCTCCGGGCTTCTGGCACTCCGCCTTCACCAAGGCGCACGTTTGAAACTTCGCCACGTAAAGTGCCACGTCCTTCTGCAGTCCTGGCCACCACAACAACTTCTTCATATCCTGATACATTTTTGTGCTCCTCGGGTGAATCGAGTACTTAGTATGATATGACTCGTACATCAATTCATCCCGCAATTTACCCACATCAGGGACGCACAAATGACTGTAATTCCATAACAGTCCATCAACAACATTAAACTGGGAATTTGACCCATCCAAAGCCTCATCCAAGATTTGCTTCTTACTGATATCCAACTCTAGTGCTTGCCGAATCCGATCAGCCAGATTATACTGCACCTCTATCCAGTTCAGCTGTGCTTCGACACTAGTCTGCTTTTCCACACAAGAGATCTCTAATGCCTCCAGCTCCTGGATCAACCGCTCATCTTGAACCGACAACCAGTTGGCCCACACAGGAGCCCTGCGACTCATTGCGTCCGCAACTGCATTGCCTTTCCCAGGTACATAATTAATCTTGAATGTGTAGTACCCCAGGAACTCCATCCATCTCCACTGCTGCATGTTTAGATCTTTTTTATCTAACAAGTATTTCAGGCTCTTGTGGTCGGTATAGATATCGACCTTCACCCCATACAGGTAATGTCTCCACAGCTTCAGAGAAAATATCACGGCCGCTAACTGCAAGTCATGGACAGGATAATTTCTCTCATGCACTTTCAGCTGGCGCAAGCCATAAGCTATCACTCTTCCGTGCTATAGTAGAACATAACCCAAACCACTGCCCGAAGTATCACTATAGATCTCAAAGCCTTCGATCCCAACCGACGAACCTAGAACAAGCGCTGTGGTCACCCATCTCTTCAGCTCCTCGAAAGCTTCCTCACACTCTGGCGACCACACAAACCTTTGATCTTTCCTCTTAAAAGTCGTGAGGGGTAACACCATCCGCGAGAAGTTCTTTACAAGGCACATGTCGTAGCTGTCAAGCCCTAGAAAACTCAGGAGTTCCGCTACCGAACACAATACAGGCCACTCCTGTATCACATCTATCTTTGCCGTATCCATCGCAATCCCTTCTCCACTAACTATATGACCAAGGAACGCCACCGAGGACAACCAAAACTCGCATTTGGAGAACTTGGCGTATAGTTGGTTCCTCCTCAGCGTCTCCATCACCAAATGCAAATGCTTGAAGTGATCCTCTTCGCACTGTGATTACACCTATAAGTCGTCGATGAAGACGATCACAAAGTTGTTCGAGTACTCTTTGAACGTTCTATTCATCAGATCCATGAACACTGATGGCGCATTAGTCAGCCCAAATGGCATGATAGTAAAGTCATAATGTCCATATCTCATGCTGAACGCTATCTTCGGGATATCACTTTCCCTTATCCTTAGCAGATAATACCCGGACTTAAGATCAAATTTAGAGTACACCGATAACCTAACCAACTGATCGAATAGATCATCAATCCTTGGGATAGGGTACTTGTTCTTCTCCGTTAACTTATTCAGCTCTTTGTAATCGATACAGAGCCGCAAACTTCTGTCCTTATTCTTAACAAAGAGGACCGGTGCGCTCTAAGGCGACGAACTAGGACGCACATAACCCTTCTCCAAAAGCTCTTCCAGTTGAACCTTCAGTTCCGCCATATCCTAAGGCGCTAACTGATACGGAGAGCGTGACACAGGTTTGGCACCTGACACTAGCTCAATTATGAAGTCAATCTCTCACTGCGGTGGGGCTCCAGGGAGATCGTCAGGGAATACGTCAGGGTACTCGGATACCACTAAGATATTGTCCAAAGTAGGCTTAGGATTCGAAGCATCCACTAGTATGAAGAATAGCTCTGCACCGGCACGAACTGCCTTAACCACTTGAAGAGCAGACGTCTTGCTCGACCCTTTCAAGCCCGCAAAAGTCGTCTCACGACAAGTTCCCAACTTGACCTCCTTGCGATTACAATCAATGAATGTCTGCTGCTCCGAGACCCAGTCCATACAAAATATTATGTTGAACTCCACCAGCGTTAGTAATGACGCTTGCAAGTCGAACTCCAGACTCCCAATCCATAACTTTACGCAACAAATTCTATCCGCGCGCATTGACCACCCGTTAGGCAATAACACATCCAGCTTGTCCTTCACCATCGAAGAAGGTACTCCGAAGTCCGATATAAATCATTCGGACAAAAAGGAGTGCGAAGCTCCCGAATCAAAGAGTTCTCTCGCCGGATTATCGAAAATCAACACAAATCCTAGTACAAACAGTAATAAGATAACATGCGCAAGGAAACAAGTATTTAAAGCTAACTTGCTATAAATTAAAACCGTACCTGTTACCACATCCGTTTGTTTTATGGCCTCCTGCTGGCCAAGGTTGTAGACTCTTGGTTGAGTTGAAGCATAATGAGATGCGGTTGACTCCACCGCCTTCCCCTTTTCCTCGTAGGTTGCTCCCGGCTTCTTCTCGGACTTTGGACGTCCTCTCCAACAGTCACGGGAAAAATGCCCTGGCTTCCTACAATTATAGCATGCACTCGTGGTTCGGCCTGTAGTTGACCCCGAAGCACCAGAAGGAGGGGTTGGACCCAAAGTCCTAGCCTTATTACCAAACATACGATAACCTGACTTTGAGGTAGTCGGCACTTTGAACTCGGTCCTCTTAGCACCAGAGTCCTTCTTTGCCTGCACATTCTTCATATCTTTTTCCAAAGACCGGGCCGTGTTGACCAAAGTTAGAAAACCCTGCTTCATAGGCCCCGAGAGTAGTAGCCTTAAGTCATCCCTCAAACCTTTATAATCAATTTGTCTTTCGCTCCTCATCGGCAAATGTAGCACTTGCATACTGACCCAAGCGTGTAAATTCGTGGAGGTACACGTCCACGCTACTCTCTCCTTGCACCATCTTCTGAAACTCATTCTCCATCGCAATCCTCTGAGCCGAGGGAAGCTACCTTTCCAAGAAAAGTCTCAAAAACTCCTCCATCGAGATGTCCATGAGTTGCCTACCCAGCAAGTGGTGCAGTTCCAAACCTTCCCACCACAGCCTTGCATCGCCATCCAACAAGAAAGTTGCTATAGTCGACTTCTGTCACTACTCCGGCTCCCTAGCTGTCAGGACTCTCTTTATCCGGGAGAGCCAATCTTCAGCTTGGGTTGGAGTTCCCGTCCCTGAGAACACCGGAGGATTGAAGACCATAACATGCTTCAGCTGCTTTTCAGTTGCTCTCCTGGGCATCAATAGCTCCACTACCACTTGCTATACCCTCTTCAGTTCCGCCGCTTGAAGCGGTACTTGGTCCACAGCAGGGGCAGGCTGCTGCACTTGTTTAGCAGGCTAAGCATTGATCATAGCGAACACTGCTTCAGCCACCAATCGTATGGTTTCTGACGAGGGCGGTGTTGTAGGCTCAACATTTGGTGCGCTACTTGCCTCAGAAACAAGATATTCTGACGGCCCTACACCACTCTTGGTCACCTATAGTCGTACAAAACACCATTAAGTGACCGAAAAATATTGCAAAAGGCAATTATAGGAACACGCAGGTTCCTCAAACATGTGTATTTTCATTCCTAAGTGGACATTCATGGGTTCATTTTATGTTATAATGATGACGCACACACATGTGCTCACCACCCATTAAAAGAATTAGCCCATGAATTCATTTAAGCTTGAACGAAACCGGTAGTCTGATACCAAATTGTAACACCCCTATCCGTAACATAGCATATAGCAGTAGGTCTGGCCGGGGCCCGAACCCATATACCACGGACAGACCGGTGGGTTACTGATTGAAACCATTATTCCAATCACACATCCTACACATAGTACATTTTAGCGGAAACAATTTAATATGTTGCAAAGAAAGAACCCAGCAAAAAGCATTATGTCCACTAATAAACCCAATTAGTAATGAACATACAACAACACCAAGTCATGGGCCTTATGGCCTTACAAAAGTTCACTTAAATAAAATGTTTCTTCCATACAACGGCACGCAGGACGGTCACACAAGAGAATAAAGTAAACAATACACTTCGGCCTTCGAGGGCCAGCACTATAACAAGGGCTTTAGCCCGCTATTTGCAACTCGGCTCCGCAGCACCTGCAAGCAACATTCCACCTCACGGTGGCAAATAAAAGTAACGGTCAGCTAAAGCTGACCAAATTATAACAACCCCACACCTTTACTTGGGGTGGCAGTGCTCCTTCCCTTCAATGCATTAGTATAAAAAACGGGATAGCGAAAGTAAAAAAATAAGCTAACTTCACCACAGGCGTAAGCATACACTGCCGCACGCCCCGTGCTCTCAAGGCACTTACACGGTGAACTCGGACCACCACCGCCTCTAGGGCGGCAAATCTTTTGAGCATTTTGGTCCTTCCGGCCTAAGCCTTAAGACCCCCCATCTATGCCAATGGTAAGTGCCACGTACATTAGGTCTCTTTAACCGAACAACACACAGCGGGTACGGTTCCGCCTAACCCATTACTCACACCGCGACGTCAATTTAAGCCATATGCACGAGTCAAGCTTCCCTGAGACCCAAAGCGATTACACAAATCATACATTACCCAGTTATGTACAAGTTGGCTCCCAGGCCACCAAGATGGCAGAATCACGCTTCTACCCAGTTTTCCGGGTGCACCTTGGAGTTAATCCAAAAGATTCCCTGATGCAATCTACCGTGTAGAAAACCCGTAACAATTATCGACACAGAGTCTTCTCCGACCATTCATGCATAATGAAACATCACCGATCCAGACCAACTTGTCCAGGTAGGCTTCACACACCATGCCTGTATCCGTACTTCGATTCCGGACTCTACATGCAAAACAACGAGGACTATTCATGTCTACCCGAAGGAACACCTCAAACTCACTACATACTCGCGAGAGCGGGCTTCCTATGCAAGATGTAAAGAGGACTTCACATGTCCAAGTAGAGAATCGTTTCCCTAGCATTTCTCTTTGGCGCCATGAAGATCTAGTAGGATGGAAAGCACCGTATCGGCCTCACCTTCGCAGATCTGGACTCGGATCGAGAATCGGGGCTCTGAAGCTTCTCCGACAACCGGATTTCCTCTTCCTCTTCCTTCTCTCCCCTCTCTCTAAAGTCTTAGAAAAGAATGCTCACTTGAAATGAGGGTTTAGAAACCCTATTCCCGGCCTAAATCCCAAAATAGACCAACTCTAACACTTGGATCCAAAAATAAAGAAATGAACGGCAACGATTCGCACTTAAAGTCAAATTACTCGGCTGAACACGGCTTGCGACATGCCCGTATCCAAGGCCATGTTCCACACTCGCCATAAACCAGGAAATCCAGAACAAGACACACCCTGTGAACATGGATTGTGACGTGCCTGTATCACACATGGACACGCATGTGTCATGGGCCATGTGCCTCAAACGGCGCTGAAACAGTCACGTCCCGATCAGGCCACGGGCTTAGACACGCCCGTGTCAACTTTGACATGCCCATGTTAATCAGTACACGCCCGTGTTCTGGGTCATGTCCCTCAATCGACACAGGACCAAAACTTCCAAAAGAGGACACAGCCATGTAACTTGCCCGTATCACCGGCTGTGTGTTTGACACGCCCGTGTACCATGTCGTATTCCTAGCACTCAACGCTCATCGACCTTGCCTCGACGACCTGATCACGACACAGCCATGTGACACGCCTGTGTCACAGGCTGTGTTCACCTTACCAAGACCCAAACTTGGCTCAAATGGCGCTCGTTCCTCTTTTGAGTTTCGAGGCATTACAAAACATACCCAAAGACATATTTCATATGGAATACTAAGCTAGGTTAATATAAAAATTTGGTTGAGTCAATTGAGCTTGGGGACTAATACTCTCTCAGTTGAAAAAAATATAAGGTTATCAAAACTTTTTCTAATTGCACCCCAATAGAACACGACTTAGAATGTGTACTGCAGGTTTATATTTCCCCTGCAAGTTAGGACAACACAGTTAGGGGCTAATAAAAAATTTAAATTAAAACTTTTAATTACTAAAGAAAACTGAGGTTAAGCCAATTAATCTCACTTAACTAATACTAGAGAAAAGATGGACTGTGGATATGTGTTGGGACTCAATCCTGGCCATTGATAAAGATTAAAATAATAGAGATGGATTAGTGAGCTTCCGCCTTCCTGGTAGTAATACCTATAAATAGAAGGACTTGTGTAATACGCCAAGTCACTATTCCTTACCCTCTCCCGCCCGCATTCGCTAAATCGATAGAAAGCCGCTTTCTCTTGCTTTCTCAAATTCTCTTGAGAGATGGCGCCCAAGGGACCAGATTTTCTCTTCAAAGGTGTTGAACTGGTGCGAAATGTATTCGTTAATGCTCCGGAAGAAGTTCTGCAAGTGCTAAATCTTCTGCAGAAATCTAATCTAGATTTCGTCCTAACGGAACCATGTCTTCTGTGGAAGAGTGAAGTACTGGAATTGTTTGCCAATGCCAAAGCGGATGCCTCGGCTGGGAAAATTAATACCATGGTAAGCGAAAAGAAGATCAAGATAATGCAAAGAAGGCTAAGCAAGGCTCTGCAGCTGCCAAAGCTCTCTACAACTAAGGACGAAGAAGTGTTATTATTGGACAATGCAAAATCGGAAATGAAATGGTGTGGACTTTCCAAGCACACAACCGGATCAATTCAATGGAAAGAACTCAACCTGAGAGGCATGTTCCTAGCCAACATCATTGGGAAAGCCCTGATATGCAAAATAGGTTCCTATGATAAAATCTCAAAAAGGATGTTTGAACTTATGGTTAGGGTCATACTGTCCAAGAGAACTGATTGGGGAAGAATTGTGTTTGAAAGAGTAGTGGAATGCTTGGCTGATTCAAATTTGGGGAGAATCATGTCACTTTTTCTGCAAGAAACTGCTCCAGAAATTCTTAATCTGAAAATTGGTGCTAGGATTCACCATATGAGAAGGATGGACATCAGGATGCATGAGAGATGGGGCAAGATCCTTCTGCCCCATGGTCCAGAAGCTGTGGAGAGAAAAGGGAAGAGAATTACTGCTACTAAGCCCAGCTCCTCTAGCAGCTCATCTGAGGATGAAGAGCCTCATGATCCTGATCTATCGTCATCTGCTAAAGTGTCCAAAAGGGACATGAATATCCAGGTATCCACCTCGTCTGAACTTACCCCTCTTAGTCGTGTGAGCAGACTAGAGTCAGATTCAGTTCCTGAAGTGGATGAGATTGTTGTCGGGTTAGTTGGATCTGCTGGAGAGGATTTGTCTCTAGCCAAGGATGCTGGCAAAATAACAGAGGAAATTGTTAACAAAATACTTTATGAATGGGGGTTGATGCTGCCAGATTGGAAGATGCAGATAGACAAATACCTATGTCTGAAGATGAGGAAGTACAGGATAAAGGCTTGGAAACTCCTAGTTCTGAGGAAAGGATTACTCAGATTGAGGGGGAGCAACTAATTGAAGAAATAATGGATGATGAATTTTTTGTAGGGGAGCAATTGGAGGTTCCTCAAATAAAGGATGTTGTTGTTGTTGACCTGCATGCAAACAAAAGCATGGCAGTGGTTGAGGGGCAGAAATCTTCTGGTCTCCCTGATCATGAGGTACACAATCTAGTGTAATCAGGATCTAAGGATGAGGAAGACAGTGATGAGAAAGCACACTCCTCACCACATCCAGAAATAGAACGACATAAGAGTGGCACAGCTTAAAGAATAGGGAGCAAGCCTGTATAAGGAGAAACTGAAGTCCTAGATGAGGGCACATCTGCTAAATTTGATCAGCTTCCATCTACATTCATGGCCCAACTAAAAGGTTTGCTAGAGGAGCAAAGAAGTGCATTGGAAAAATATGTGGATGAAGCCCACAAAGATGTTAGAAATGATCTTGCAACTGAGATCAAATCAATAAGATTTGAACTGAATCTGCTGAAAGGAGAAATAGTAAAATTCTTTACAAGATCTGCTCCTGCTGTAGATTATACAATGGAGAAACTGGATGTGTCAAATCAGAATATTGCTATTATATTTGAAAATCAAAGTATTCAGGCTAAGAACTCTGTGACCATTCTTGAGAATGATAAAATTCTGAGAAAAGCACAAAACATTAAAATCTTCATTAAAATGGATGTCTGTACAAAGATGCTTGATGACCACATGTTAGAAGTCAAAAATCAAGTAACTGCTGGAGTTAACTACCTGGAATGGAAAGAAACAAAGCTAGCACCTCCCAGACTACTCAAGTAATTGAAGAAGTCAAAAAGGGGAGAGAAATGTAATCAGAACAAATACCGAGAATATGGTCTGGGCCACAAATGCTGTGAGAGGCTCATTGTGAATGGAGCCACTGCAATATAATAACCTCCCAATTATGCCTGACCATGTACAAGATACTTTAAACAAGATGTATAGCAGTGAAGCCCAAATTCAAGACAATCAAGAATATGTTCAGTGCATTGAAGAAGGTGATAGTGCTAATGCTCAGTGGGGAGAGAAGACTATTGGTGCTCAGAATCCTTCCTTCAGCTCCATAGTAGACCGGTCACTACAGATCAAAGAAAGAATCACTGATGATGCTGAAGTGAAGGCCAAGCTAAGGAAAAAGAGATATAGAGAATAAATGGAATAGAGGCCTGATTTCGAGTAGTTGAGCCCAGAGTTCGGATTTATTATTCTACTTGCTTGGGACTAGGTCAAAGCCAAAAGATCTGATAGAGGTAAATGGTATAACAAAACTGAATGGGATAAGATGGAAAAGAGAGACACAGAAAGAAGGACATTCTGGAGGAACAAAAAGGCAAATCATTTGGCTCCTAATGCTGTGGAACCATCCAAATCCTTTCCCAAGCCTTTCATCTATTTTAAGAGACAAAAGGATATAGCTGAAGCTACTAAGGCTAAGGATACTAATGGAGCTGATAAGAAAGGGAAGAAGATAGCCGAAGATGAAGACAAGCCGGCAAAAAAATCCAGAGGCAGTGGAATTATGATAAGGGAACCTGAAACTTAAAATATTTCAGGTTATGCTTTCATGGCTACTGATGAAACATTGTGTTTATATTGCTCAAACATTTATTTCCTATATGATTAAATAGTACAACCTTTTGTTATAATAATGATCTGTCTAACTCATCATTTGCTATGTTTTTGACTTATCTACTACATCATTTGATATGTCTATGATTTATTTTTATTATATTGTCATGATTATGTCTATGATTTAACTTGAATTATGATGTGATGATTTCAATAGTTATAACTTAGGTATGTTTAGTGTATACATTGGCTTAGGTTTTGACTTCTTCAAATAGTGGGAGATTGTTGGGTCCATTCATCCCAATGTCCTGAATTTGAAGAAGGACTAGCAAAACAATTCATACACATGTTGTGATCTAACTTGTGTTTAATGTGAATGATTGCAGTTTGTCCTGATAAGCTATGATGGTACAGGTAGCCTAAGTGGCTAAGTGAGGTAAGTTCTCAAATAAGTAGTGGAACGACAGAAAACTGTCTAAGTCCATAGGCGTTGACTGAAGATCAGTCACTCAACGCTAGTTGGCTTATAGTGCTGAGTGGAGCCTATAAAGTCAAAGCCAAGGCAGTGGCAAGCTGAGAAAATGTCCAAGTCCACAGGCGGTGAGTGAAGTCAAATAACTCAACGCCATACAACAAAAGGCTGTGATATAGGCTACAACTGTAAAGCCTGAAGTTGGAATGAGCTAAAATATGGCTAAGTCCACAGGCATTGAGTGAAGTCAACACACTCAACACCATGCTACTGAATAACCAGAAAATTGGCTAAGGCAGAAAGCATTGAGTGAGGCATGCTCACTCAACGCTCTACGCCATGCTACTGAATAAGCAGAAAATTAGCTAAGGCAGAAAGCGTTGAGTGAGGCATGTTCGCCCAACGCACTCAACGCTTATGTTGCCGAATAAGCAGAAAAATTGATTAAGGTCAAAAGCATTGAGTGAAGGTTAGTAACTCAACGCTGTCAACGCCTAGTGAAGATAGAATTTTTTCTAAGTGGTTTGGTGTTCAGTAATGCTTACTCACTCAATGCAAAACTATTGAAAGCTGATAAAGCAAGATTGGCGTTAAGTGGAGCTGAATCACTCAATGCCTAGAATCAGTCTTAATATTCTACGTAGTTTGGCATTGAGTGAAGGTGACTCACTCAATGCCAAGAGACAATGAATCTGTCTAAGTGTTTTGGGGTTGAGTGATGCTTACTCACTCAACGCCTATTCTCTAATGCTTGATTTTTGGCTAAGTCCACAGCTGGTGACATCAGCAAGTCTATAAGTCAACATATTTCAAATTAGTGGCGGGATGGCTATAGTACGCGACAAATGTTGCCACAGACCTACTGTACGACATTTGGCGTTAAAGCAAATTGAAATGCCTCCATTCGTCATATGAAATATAACAGAGGGTCCTGACGGGGCCCCACGCCATATTTCACAGACAAACGGCGGAATCACGTGTGAATATCAAAATACTTTCTACTCGCATCTTAACTCAGACCATTCTAGCGGAAGTTTAAAACTTATAAGCACTCATCCAACAAATGTCCACTAAACATATAAATGACACATTTATATATAACACCAGGAATGTATACAAACACACAAATGCTCACGACCTTAAGGCCTTACATATTTCTCTTTACAAGAGGAGGTTTCATACATTGGCATGCAGGTCGGCCACACATGAAATCCAATTCTTTGCACGACCTTCAAGGGTCTACAAGCATCAATAGTAAGGGCTATTGCCCGATCAATCCAGTTCAGCCCGCAATACTTGCATATGGACGTCCACCCCAAGGGTGATAAACAAAGTAATGGTCAGCATTCAGCTGAACAATTTTAACGACCCTAACCCTTACCCGGGGTAGTGGTTCCTTCCCTGTATGCATTGCAATAAAATATATATATATCACAACAAGTGCACTCATGCACAAAATCATCACAAATGCCGGCCTTCGTGCCAGACGCTCCATGTACTCAGGGCATGCTTGCGTTGTACCGAATCATTCTAGGTTCCACCACCGATTAGAGGTTATTAACTTATTGGTCGTGGGCACTATTCTACCGCAACACGTATGTTGGCGACATCCTAGACCATACCACTAAGAGTCATTCACCTCACGGAAATAATGAGCACTCTAATAACAAGCCTGAAAGGCCCGCAGCCCCCCATTTGTATTGCTATCAACCAGCCAGGAAGGCCGCCCACCATTTGCAAATCTCTAAAAGCCGGGAAGGCCCGTAGCCCCCCATTTGCACTACTATCAACCAAATAGGGAGGACCTCAGCCCCTAATTTGCACATCTCTACAAGCCGAGAAGGCCGCAGCCCCCCATTTGGGCTGAATCGCAGCCCCCTATTTACACATCACTACTTTTCGGTTCAGACCATAACTCACTTAGAGCATACGAAACAAGAAGCTAGCAAGCATCCTCACACCCTCCATAACCTACTCGTTACATACACTGAGTCTTTTCTGGTTCGCAATATAAACATAACCAATCCAGACTAACCATCCGGATGGGCTTCACACAGCATGCTTATTCCGTACGACTTATTTCCAGATCTAGATGCAGACTCAACCAGGGATATCAACTATCAACCCGCTGGAATCGCTTACGCATTCCACCTCTTGGTGGAGGATCCCATGCGCATGCATAAAGTAGGACTTTACTTGTCCAAGAAGGAGATCGTTACCCTTGACGATCGCTTTGGATCCATGGACAAATTAGCCAGTTGGAAAGCACCGCAGCATCTTTGCCTCCACAACGCTGTATCCGGCTCTCAATTCGGATAGCTGAAGCTCCACCGGTAACCAGAATCCTTCTCCTTCTTCGTTCCTTGCTCTCCTATCTCTCTTCTCTTTAGAAAGAGAATGGCCAACATAGAATGAGAGTTTATCTCTCAATCCTCGGCCTTATAACAGCAGGAAGGAGCTTGGACCATAGGAT
Source organism: Platanthera zijinensis (assembly GCA_039513925.1). Lineage (NCBI taxonomy): Eukaryota > Viridiplantae > Streptophyta > Magnoliopsida > Asparagales > Orchidaceae > Platanthera > Platanthera zijinensis. Next base: position 206,532,158 of record CM077078.1, read on the forward strand.
CTAAATAGAAGGAAATGAATGACCACAATTTGCACTGAAAAGCATCTTTCAAGGGTTGACACGGCCTGTGACAGACCTGTGTTACAGTCTGTGTCCCTTAAGAGGCACACAACCGACTCAAGCCAGACCGGGACATGGGCTTAGACACGCTCGTGTCAGCTCCTGACATGCCCGTGTCAACCAGTATAAGCCCGTGTTGAGGGGCGTGTCCCTCAATCGACACAGGACCAACAATTCCAAAAGGAACACGGGTTCCCAACACACCCTTGTCACCTTTGACACGCCCGTATAACCCTGAACATGCCTGGGATCCCGACTGTGTTCCTCACCCGACACAGCTCGGCTGCCTACCCAAGCAGGACATGTTATGGAACCCGCCCATGTCCAGGGACATGTCGACAACACAGTGAAAGACACACCCTGGGACACGCCCGTGTCCCAGGCCGTGTGCCTCACTCGAGACACACTCGAGGCCCACTCGAGTCCTAATCGAGACTCACTCGAGTACACTGAGCTTGACACGCCATGGGACACGCCCGTGTCCCAGGCCGTGTAACCCAGCCTGAACTCTAAATTTGGATTTGGGGTTTTACAACCCTCCCCTCCTTACTAAAATTTCGTCCCTAAATTTAGCGCATTATATACACCAACAAAACCACTCCGTTACGATATAAACAAAAATGATCCGGGTTTAGAGCTCAGAGGCCGCAACTTGTCTCGCCCCACGGCATCGCACAACCAATAATTTTTTACAAGCAGTCATTACAACATTATATTACAACAACATTACACTTTTTTACTTAATTTTCGCTCGACCGCGTCTTTGATAATCCGCTTTACGGCCTCCTGTAACTCTAGGTTATACACGCGAGGCTGTTATACTTCACGATTTGAACTTTGCGGCTCCTACAATTAAGAGTGTACATTCGAGGCTATGCCCGGGATGTAGATGACTCTACAACTGCCATGCCCTTTTCCTCATAGTACGCACCAGTCTTTTTATCACCCTTTGAAGGGCCACTCAAGCAATAACAGGCGATATGTCCCTGCTTCGCACAGTTAAAGCACACACGTGTCTCCACACGTCCTTGCCTATACGTTGCTCCCGAAGAAACATCCGAAGAAGTTTCTTCAGCAGGCCTGAACCTCTTCTTATCTCCTTTCCTCAATTTCGATAGTTCCGACTGCGGAACTTTTAACTCTGGATTTCCCACTGCCAAGTTCTTCTTATCCTACATCCACTTCAAATCCTTCTCCAGCGCACAGGTTGTATCTACTAATGCTTGGAAACCTTGGTCCACCGAACTCGGGAGTGCTAACCTCAGCTCATCACGAAGTCCTTCAACAGTCTTGATCGCTATCAGGATCCTCTTCACTCTTACGAGCCAATCCTCAGCTTGCGTGGGGGAACCCGCCCCATCAAATGTAAACTCCATAAACCGTTTCAATTGCTCATCACCCGCTTGCTTGTCAATTAGAGCCGCAACACGCTCTTGCCTCGTACTAACCCGTACTTACTCCACTGCAGTCCTTGCCTGCCCAGTAGGCTAAACATGAAACATGGCAAATAGCACTTCCGCAACTAAGCGGACGGTTTTCGCTGAAGGAGGAGGTGTGGGCACCTAAGCTGGTGCCGCACTCTTATCCAAATGCTGGGGTTCAGACTACCCAGCTCCACTTCTCGTCACCTATACGTGAACAAGACATCATTAACGTCCATTCCAAAATAGCAAACCTGCCTAATATACATGCTCACATTCCTAGTTGGCATTATTGAGTTCAATTATGTGATCCCTACCAAATCCTAACCTCTGATACCACTTTGTAATGCCTCCATTCGTCACATGGAATATAATAGAGGGTCCGTCGGGGTCGCACACCATATTTCAAAGACAAACGGCGGAATCACGTGTGAATATAAAAATACTTTCTACTTACATCTTAACTTAGAGCATTCTAGCGGAAGTTTAAAGTTTAGATGAACTCATCCAACGAATGTCCACTAAACATATAAATGACACATTTATATATAACACCAGGAATGTATACAAACACACAAACGCTCACGGCCTTAAGGCCTTTCATTTTTCTCTTTACAAGAGATTGTTTCATACATCAACACAAACCGGCCACACATGAAATCCAATTCTTCGCATGGACTTCAAGGGCCTACAATCAACAGCAGCAAGGGCTTCAGCCCGCTCAATCCAGTTCATACCGCAACACCTGCATATGGACGTCTACCCCAAGGGTGATAAATAAAGCAATGGTCTGCATTCGGTTGACCAATTATAACAACCCTACCCCTTACCCGGGGCAGTGGTTCCTTTCCTGCATGCATTGCAATCACAATATATATCACAACAAGTGCACTTATGCACAACATCATCACAAACGCCAACCTTCATGTCAGACGCTCCGTGCACTCAGGTAATGCTTACGGTGTACCGAATCATTCCATCTCCCACCACCGATCAGCGGTTATTAGCTTATTGGCCGTGGGAACTAGTCTACCGTAACACGCATGCTGGAGATATCCTCGCCCATACCACTCAGAGGCGTTCACCTCACGACAATAATGAGCACTCTAGTAATAAGCCGGGAAGGCCTACAACCCCCATTTGCATTGCTATCAACTAGCCGGGAAGGCCTCCCCCCATTTACACATCTCTACAAGCCAGGAAGGACCGCGAACCCCTATTTGCACTGCTATCAACCAGCCGGGAAGGCCATCAGCCCCCCATTTACACATCTCCACAAGCCGGGATGGCCCTCAACCCCCCATTGGCACACTACTTTCTAGTTTAGACCACAGCTCACACAGAGCGTACGATACAAGAACCTCAAAAGCATCCTAACACCCTCCGTAACCTACTCATTACATACACGGAGTTTTCTCTGGTTCATAATATTAACATCACCAATCCAGACTAACCGCCCGGATGGGCTTGACACTACATGCCTATTTCGTACTACTTATTTCAGGATCTAGATGCAGACTCAACCTGGGATATCAACTATCTACCCGCTGGAATCGCTTACGCTTTCCACCTCTTGGTGGAGGATCCCATACACATGCATAAAGTAGTACTTAACTTGTCCAAGAAGGAGATCGTTACCCTTGACGATCGCTTTGGAGCCATGTACAAACTAGCCGGTTGGAAAGCATCGCAGCGGCTTTGCCTCCACAACGCTAAACTCGGCTCTCGATTCGGACCGCTGAAGCTCCACCGGCGGCCAAAATCCTTCTCCTTCTTCCTTCCTTGCTCTCCTCTCTCTCTTCTCTTTAGAAAGAGAATGGCCAACAAAGAATGAGAGTTTATCTCTCAATCCTCGGCGTTATAATAGCAGGGAGGAGCTTGGACCACAGGATCCAAATAGAAGGAAATGAACGGCGACGATTTTCTCTGAAAAGCATCTTTCCATGGCTGACACGGCTTGTGACACGGCCATGTCACAAGTCGTGTCCCTTAAGCGGCACACAACCGACTTAAGTTAGACCAGGACACGGGCTTAGACATGCCCGTGTCAGCTTTTGACACGCCCATGTCAACCGGTACATGCTCGTATTGAGGGGCGTGTCCCTCAATCGACATATGACAAACAATCCCGAGTGAGACACGGGATCCCAACACGCCCGTATCACCTTTGACACGCCCGTGTCACTTAGAACACGCCTGGGATCCCGGCCGTGTTCCTCACTCGATAAAGCTCAACGGCTTACCCGAGCAGGACATGCCCAATGACACACCCATGTCCCAGGCCGTGTCGACAACACAGTGAAGGACACTCCCATCGACACGTCCATGTCCCAGGCCGTGTGCCTCACTCGAGACACACTCGAGGCCCACTCAAGTCCTACTCGAGACTCACTAGAGTACACAGAGCTGGACACGCCCTGGGACATGCCTGTGTCCCAGGCCGTGTCACCCAGCCTAAACTCTAAATTGGGATTTGGGGTGTTATACAAATTACAACAAGCTTTAAATGTGTGGGGCCCAATGCTAAAAGAGTCGTTGGGTCTCAATATATAAAATAAGTAACATTTGTTCTACTTCCTTGCCATTGTTGTGGAGCTATAGAACATTAAACTCAAGCTGAGAAAGAAAGAGAGCAAGTCAACTGTTGGAATCAACATCTCCAACAACAAGATAGCTGGTTCCATTCTCACCTACACCAGCAAGCAAGTTCTGAGTATCTTATTTTACCATAATATTGCAGCCAAGGGCCGACCCTTGCTATAGGTTCTTCACAGTTTCAGAAACTCAAGCACCTGAAGATCTTTATTTGGAAGCTGTAAAGAGAAGAAAGCTTGAAGAAGCGGAGATCTGAAAGAAGGCTCAGGGGACTATTCCTCAGGTGTCAAAGTTAGGGCTGAATCACCTCAGCCAGGAAAGAGAGAAGGGCAGAACAGGGTTCTACAAGTTAGTTTCAGCACAAGTAATTACTTGTTGTTGTTGTAACGTCCCGTTTCGGGCTAGGACCCTAGTACGAGTGTGGAGTCCGCAAGGCGGCTGTTCTGGGCATAAGACCCCTCTCGTGCCGTGTTTTGTGTTCCGAGAGGGGGTCTTACAGTTGTGAAAGTAGTTAGGACTATGTATATCTTAGTTAAGTAAAGGTTGACACAGGAAATAATCTCCTGCAGTCATTGTTGGATTGAGTATATCTTAGTCAAGAAGCTTGACATAGAGAAATATCCCTTGTGTCATGCATATCCATCATCCCACTTTCATCCTATACGATGCAATTTACCTAGAGCTTAGCTGTAGGTACCTGAAAGGGTATTGAGTTGTAGGAGTGCTGCAGCACTCTGAGAGTAGGGCTATGTGTCTGAATATGTACGACTATAGAGCCTAAGTTGTAGGCCTTAGAAATAAGGCTGGGGTAGGTGATAAGTGGATCACTGAGCTATAGGTGCTCTGCTGGGCTCTGAGGTAGGAACCCTTGTGGTTCTGAGTTTGGATTCTGTGAAGAATCAGAGTTTAAGGCTGAGGGCCTTATGTGTAAGCTCCTTGGAGCATTTTGGAGAAGTTCCTAGTCTAACAAGACAGTTGGATAGGTGGGAGGAAAAGTGGATGTACCCCGTTGGAGAACTACTATAAATATCTGTGTGCTTTGCTGTGTTGTTTTCTTTGTGCAAGGTAAAACATCTTGAAAGAAGAAATTAATCAACCACTCAAGCAGCAAACTAAAAGAAATGAAAAGAATTAATAAAGAGACCAATAACCTATTCACCCCCCCCCCCCCTCTAGGTGATTTAGCTATCCTTGGAATTAAAGACTTTCATCCATTTTGGAGCCATGAATGAGCTTTTTTATCAAGTTGGTAAGGAACGCTTCGCTTTCCTCTTCACAGATTTAGCCTCGATTCTTGATTCCGACCACAGGATCTTCTTCTCCAAGCTCATAAAGCTCGGCCTCAGCCTTAGATCCAACCCTTAGCTCTTTCTCTCAAGAACGTGGATGAAAGAAGGAGAGAGAGTGAGAAGAAGAGAATGAATTCTCATTCCTTTACTCCTCTACCAAAGTGGCCCTGGGGTTTAATCCCATCCACAGGATCATTTCATTAAAAGGGAGCAAAGGCCAAGATTTTTGTTGAAAAGTCAAACAAAAGGATATCGTCGTACGATATCGGCTATCGCCTGGCGATAACGATAATAACTGCTTTGATCCTAGTGAACCACCGCTCATCGACCGCCATCTGGCCATCTGACATGTGTCTTGAATACATGGCACTATCGCCTGGCGATATCCACTATCGTTGTTCCGATAGCTCACACAATGCTTTACGGCGTCGAGTGCATTTAGTTCATTCAACGCTTTAAGGCGTTGAGAGATTGGAGAGCTAAGGCTATCGCTGCGCGATATCTAATATTGTCACGCGATAGCCTCTTCCTCAACGATTCGTCGAAAGCGTCAAGTGTGTTTAACTCACTCAACACTTCAAGGCATTGTGTGTTATCCCTATCGCCGTCGGCGATACCCTCTGTCGCCCAGCAATATCGACCAGAAGGTCCGATGTCAAATTTGGGGTGTTACAACCCTCCCCTCTTTACAGAAATTTTATCCCGAAATCTTATTCATCTACAAGGGAAAAACATTAACTATTATGTTGCAACATGCAACATAATGTTACAATAATTCGGGAAACTCATCATGCATGGTTTGCTCATGCTCCCATGTCGATTCTCGATAGTCAACATTATCTTAATAGATTTCGACTGTCCCGATTGTCCTTTTTCGGAGCAACTCACTCTTCGTACCGTTGATCAAATGGGCTTAATCTTCATCGTTAGCCTTTATTCGTCCGGTACTCGATCATCCACAATCACTTGTGTTGGATCTTTCATCGCTTTACGCAGCACTGATACGTACAAAACATCGGGCAAGCAACTTAGCTTCGCTAAAAGAGCTAATCGATAGGTCGCTTCTATAATTCATTCAACCACTTTAGACGGAACAATATACCTCAGACTCAACTTTTTCGCACGCCGAATCCTGTACACACCTTTGAATTGTTTATTCTTCAAGTATACTCACATGCCAACCGCAAAATCTATGTTTCGGTGCTTCGCATTGTAGTATTTTACTTGCCTATCTTGGGATATCAATAGCCGCTCTCATATAGTACGTATGGTCAAATTTGAATTTTCGACATCCTTACGCCTATATAGCTTTGATTTGCATGTTTCCTCCAAAGCTAAGGGTGTACGACATTTCCAACCATATCAGTTTCAAAGGGAGTCATTTATATGTTTGTAATACCCCCGATTTTTCGATGATTTTATTTGACTTGGTATAATCATATTTTTGATGTCATGGCTTTACTTTTAATGTCGAGTTGACGGCGCATCGTCGTTAAGGCATTTTCGCGTCCGTTCGTTCGAGTCGGCCAAATTACTTTTATAATTGGAAAATTTTTTACATAGAAATTAAGTTAAATAATTTTGGACTTGCTAGTCAAGTTTCGTCTCAATCCGAGCGATATTCGGGCCTCGGCGATTTTCCGAAGTTTTGTAGAATTTATGTTCACTATAGACTTTAAAATTTTATATCTCGAGAATGGCTCATTGGATTTTTGTTTTTTACTTCGTCGTTTGGTTCGTAGCATCAGTATTCGCCTATGGTGTGAGTTTCATTTAATTCGGGGCGCATTTGGACCTCCGTTTTGAACTCATGTTTCGTTATTCAAAAATATATACATATGATTATTTTAATATTAAAGCACTATTCAAAAATGTCATTTACTATTCATCTCTATAGTTTTATTTTTTGGATATATTTGCAAAAAAGGCACTGTTAATGCAATTTAAATTATTACTTTTACTCGAGTGCTGCCTTTTCATTACTCTAGTGCTGCCTTCATTACTCGACTGCTGCCTTCATTACTCGAGTGCTGCCTTTTCATTACTCGATTGTTGCCTTCATTACTCAAGCGCTGCTGTAGAAAACTCGAGTGCTGCCTTCCAACCTCTCGAGTAGCCTGCTTTCTACTAATCGAGTACTCCTAAACTTGTTCTAGAGTGGTCTGCAGCCCTTCTCAAGTAGTCCGTTGCAATTTGCGTTTTGGCACCTTTTTGAGAGTCAAAACAGTGTCGTAAAAAAAAGGTTAACCTGAAATTTGTTCGTCTTGACGAGATTTACATCTTTAATGCAGGTCACTTTTCGATTTGAAGCCATCCTAAAACTCTATTCTTGTTTTCCGCGCACCCGCTCGTAAATTGTCCGTTTTTAGACAAAACTTTTTATAAATACTATATATATATATATATATATATATATATATATATATATATTCTTATACTTAGGATAATTAGAAAAGAAAGAAAACTTCATCTTCTTCCTCAAGACTTAGACCGAACCGAAACCATCTGTGCGGCGACTCTCTCCAATTCGTGAATCTTCCGGTGGTCGCCGACGGTGCTCCGTTGCTCGAAATATTCAACCGAATATAGATCTGGAAAGCTCTCATCGAGAGCTATGCCATCGTGGTAAAACTTTCTCCATTCCTTGAGTTTTCTCGTTATGGTTTTTTGGCCCTAACTTCTATTTCGACCATTTTTGTTCTGATTTCGACTCATCTCGTCTTCTTTTGCCCTGATCTGCGACGTGGAGTGATTCAGTGAACGTATCCGGTAAAACCAAGGCAAGTGGTGGTTTACCCTCGTTTCTTCTTCTTCGGTTATTGGTAACTGATAAGTTCTTCATGTTTGTTAAATTTCTACACTTTTCCCCCCCGAGATATCACAGTAATTAATCTTCCTTAATAATCACTTGATGTTGTAAGATCTTGTCATGGTAAACCTAAAAATTGCCAAGTCATATTTATTCATTCTTGAAGTGTTTTATTGGCAGCTCTAATCGCATTATCAATCATTGTTGATCGTGTTAGAATTGATCTAGGCCTTGTAACACTTCCTAGAGGGTCGATCAACCGCGTCTTTAATCTAGAATGTCGAGTAAAATCTGACGTGCCAAGTCTCGAGATATATGTGGTGGTTTTTTTGGTTGTTTTCTTGATTGCAGGAGTTAGTGGACAAAACCACCTCTACAATGTTTGATTCCTTTATTAGTACCATGTGGAAGTATATCAGGTTTTTGGGCATCTGCGGTGTATGGTGGAGGGTATGAGACTCCACCACAGTTTGACTGATATTATATTCGTGAGGAGTGTGTCCAGTTGAGTGACCACCTCGCCCGTGTTTTGGGGTAAAGTTGACCACAGGTGCCTAATAAAGGTTATGCAATTTCTTTCTTATGATTTACTCATATTTGTCACCTTATAGCCTTATGTATATGGTGTATTTGTTGATGTACTTGACGATTCACGTTTCTTTTCCTGTTTGATGATTTACTTTCGTACTTTACTTCAGTACTGTTGGTCTTATCTTGGTACCACTTTTGACCTTTGTTTATTTTGGCTTTTTTTTCTGCCACCATTTATACCTTCTTGCTGAGGTGTTCTTTCCTTGGAATGCCTCAGGTTCAGAGCAGTATTAGATAGCCGTGTTGGTTTTGGAGTTCCTGGGTAGCTGTCTTTGTTGTGGGTTTGCCTCGCCGTAGCAAGGTAGTTTGTTGTTTATTTTTGTTTTACTGGTTCAGACATACTTTATGGTATGTGGGTTCGTGTCAGTTTGTTGACTCCCACAGGATTGTTATTTTTGGATACTTGCTAACTGCTTAGTTTTCTTTCTGTGCATGTTGATTACTTGCTCTCTGTGATGATTTTTGCTAGGAATGCATGTTAGATATTTTTGAGTTTAAAATTTACTATAATTACTTGATGCATTTGCATATTTAAAAATTCTAACTTATTATATTTAGCGACCGTAAAAGCTATCTTTACTACTATTATAAATTTAGGGTCTTGCATAACATGAGTTGTCCTCGGGTACGTTTATACTCATGTAGGATGTTGGAGTCAATCTAAACTAGTATCTTCCACAGCGTATAATTTTATTTTGATTCGTGCACTAGTTGATCCACTAAGCAGAGGGATACAACTAACTTTTTAACTCAAACTGGATTTTCCTCCAAATAACCTAAAGATCTTTATTTATGTATTAAGTAGGAGTTTTGCCTGTTAGTTATCCCCTACTGGCGTGGCATCATAACGTGTATTTTTCCTTACTTTGATATATTGTTTAATGCGGTGAAAATGTGGGTTGTGATAGTTGGTATCAGAGGGAGGTTGCTTACTGTTGGTCGGGCAACCTTCCTTTGTTAGTGTTAGTTGTTTAGTGACATTTCATACCCACACTGATGTGTCATCAGTACATCTTAGCCGAAGCATTGTCACTACACCCATAGCTAGATAAGAAGTATACAGGGCATATTATGTAGTATGGGATGCATAATATGAGTTTATATATGGATCCACCATATGAGGCAACATGTGACCGTTATGTAGTATGGGATGCATAACCACCATCACATGAATGCCCATTAGCATGTTTTATTTTCTCGTTGCATGCGATGTTATTTAGTATGGGATGCATAACATTTCATGTGTACACTGCTCATGCATGCATTAAGGCCTTTCTAGAATACATAACACTGCATACATAGCATATCATCGCATAAGCACATGTGCTAAGTTAATGTTTACATGATGACATATGTATACACATGATTTTAAATAAGAATAAAGAATCCATGCATTCATGTTATAGGCACAAGAGTTAATAGGATGAGAGAATGTCATCCTAAGTAGGACATAACATCATTATAAAATCCCAAAGCAAGTTGCAGCACAAACAAGTGTCTTTAAGTATGGTCTGAACTAGTTAAATGCCTTTGTTGTAAGCTAGGATTTTGATGAGTTGTTTGATGTCTTTTAGAAAGCCTCCTAAGCGTCCTGCGATGAGGTCAACTCCCTAGTCAGAGGGTGAGTCGTCGGGTGCGCAAAGTTAGGCGTTGATCGAGAGTTTGCGTTAGAGCAATGAAGCTCTGTCAAGGCAGTTAGTTAAGATGAAGTCATAGATTCAGTCATTGTTGTCTGCCGCTCAAGCGCAGCAACCCGTAGCGTAAGATTCTGTCGCGGGTCAGGTCATACCTACTGATCCTGCTCCTCTAGTGCCCCTGGTGACGCTACCACCAGAAATGAATTTTATATCGCACTTCCAACGTTTGGGACCTCCCACCTACGACGGGAGTGCCGACTTTATGATTTTAGATGATTGGATCATCTCCATCGAGGAGATGTTTTCGTATTCCGGAATTCTAGAAGCCCAAAAGGTAATGATTGCAGCCTATCGATTAAAAGGCCTGACAAAGAGTTGGTGGATTCGGGAAAGGGAGAGTCTGAAGGAAGGTTGTTCTTGGGAAACTTTTAAGAAGATGCTACTGAATAAGTTTCTACCCTCGATCGACCAGGACCGCCTGATGAATAACTTCCTGTATCTTAAGAAGTGACAACTCTCGGTGATAGAGTACTAGATTGAGTTTAGCAAACTGAGTAGGATTGCTCCTGATTTGGTAGCTCCAGAGGAGGGTAGAGTGAAATGTTTCCTGGGAGGACTAAGAAGTGATGTCCAGCTATGGGCATGCGCTTATGGAGCTGACAGTTATGCTGTAGCAGTGGAATACGCAATGAAAGTGGAGGTGATTGAAAATGCCAAGAATCGAGGTGCTGCGGCGAGGAAAGAGAAGAGAAAGGGTGTTGAGGATGGGAGCTCTAGGGCATCCGGCCCTTCTTTGAAAAAGAAAGGTGGAGAAATATGTAGCTTTTGTGGTCGACCTGGCCACCGTTACGAAAGGTGTCTCAAGAGGACTGACAATCTAAAGCAGCAGCAGGTGCACGCAATCAAAGGTGCTCCCAAGGGAGAGCTAGTATGCTCGTTATGTGCAAGGAAGGGTCATGATGTGAGTCGTTACTGGATGAAAGAAAGGACTTGCTTACAGTACGGGCAAAAGGGACACCGAAAGTCTTCGTGCCCCAAGGCTTAGTCCCTACTACAGCCTACACTGCTTCGAGCTCTGCGGCCACCACCAAACCAGGACAAAGGAAAACGAAATCTAAATGTGGTGACTAGAGAGGATGATTAGACCTCTACGCAAGTTATATCAGGTTAGCTCCAGTTTATCTTTATTATATGCTACAGTTTTAGCGGAGTTTAAGGTGCGGAATAGGTGGATGCGCGTCCTTTTCGATTCGGGTTCCACCCATTCTTTTGTATCCCGGAGGTTTGTAAAAAAACATCGCCTGGATGTGGATCAATTAGAAGACTCCTTCAACATCAAGCTTCCCTCCGGTTATTCGGTGATAACAAATCAAGGAGTTCTAAGATGACATATATACCTAGGCGATTTACTAGCCTTTGCAGATCTGATGGTGTTGGATCTGGCAGACTTTGACGTGATTTTGGGCATGGACTGGCTGTCCAAGTAAGATACGGTCATCCAGTGCAAGGCAAAGATACTGGACTTCATGATGGACGATGGCCAACTTATGAGCATCTATGTATTTTAGGACAGGGTTTCCCCTATTATTTCTGTGGTACGTCCTTATCGTGTTATAAAGTCTAGTTACGAGGCATTTTTGGTTTCTATTTCATCTTTAGAAACTGCTTTTGTTACACCATGTCTTGATGATATCTTAGTTGTGTGATAGTTTCTAGATGTTTTTCCTGACTGTCTTCCACGACTTCCTCTAGTTAGGGAGATAGAGTTTGTGATAAACCTCGAGCATGGTACTTGTCCTATTACAAAATCACCGTATTATATGGCTCTGCGTGAGTTGGATGAGTTGCATACTCAGCTCGATGAGTTGCTGAGGTGTGTTTTTATTAGATCAAGTTCTTTTCTATGGGGTGCTCCTATTTTGTTCGTCAAGAAGAAAGATGGATCGATGAGGCTTTGCATCGATTACATAGAATTGAATAAGGTGACCATTAAGAATAGATATCCCCTGCCAAGGATTGATGATATGTTCGATCAATTGCGTGGTAGATCGGTATTTTCAAAGATCAATCTTTGCTCAGGCTACCACCAGTTGAGAATTCGTGAGGCAAATGTTCCTCGGATCGCTTTCCGTTCGTGACATGGACATTTTGTGTTTTTTTTGATGTCCTTTGGTTTGACCAATGCATCCTCTGCTTTCATGGATCCGATGAATACGGTGTTTAAGGATTTCTTGGACCGATTTGTTATTCTGTTCATAGATGATGTCTTGGTGTATTCCCGCAATGTTGAGGAGCATACTCAGCATTTGCATTTGGTTTTGTCGACCTTGAGGGAGAATAAGTTATATGCGAAGTTGAGCAAGTGTGAGTTATGGCTACCTCAGGTGTCCTTTCTTGGTCATGTTGTAAGCAAGGACAGTATTTTTGTAGACCCGACAAAGATTTCTACTGTGATAGAATGGGAGAGACCTTCTACACCTAAGGAGATTATAAGCTTCCTAGGCCTGACTGGCTATTATAAAAGATTCGTGGAAGGGTTTTCGGTGTTGTCTGCTCCTTTAACTAGACTTACCCAGAAGAATACTGCATTCATTTGGAGCGATAAGTATGAAGAAGCCTTCCAAGAGTTGAAGAAGAGATTATGTACTGCTCCAATTTTAACCTTACCTACTGAAGGAGTTGAGTATGATTTGTATGTTGATGCATCACACATCGGCCTTAGCTGTGTTTTAATGCAAGATGGTAGGGTGATCGCGTATGGATCGAGACAACTAAAGATTAATGAGAGAAACTATCTGACGCGTGATTTGGATTCGATGCTGTAATTTATGCGTTGAAGCTTTGGCGACACTTATTGTTTGGCGCATTGTGCAAGATCTATACAGACCATAAGAGATTGAAGTATGTCTTCACTCAGAAGGAACTAAATCTGCGCCAATGTCGGTGGTTATAATATGTTGCTGATTATGAAGTGGAAATTCTTTATCATTAAGGAAAGGCTAATGTAGTAGCCGATGCTTTGAGTAGAAAGACCGCCAAAAATTTTAATATGCCAGTACAGTCCTTGGTGGAAGAATTCCTATTGATGGATATTGAGGTTGGGAGTAGTACTGTGCCTGCTAGTCTAGAAGCAGGAGAGCCCTCTTGGATTTCCCTTACTCGAGCACATCAGAAGGCTGATCCGGATTTGTTACACCTCCGGAATAAAATTGTGATGGGAGAGCTACCTAATTTCTCCTTGGATAAGTTGGATACCTTGAAGTATAGGGGTAGATTTTGTGTCCCCGCCTTTGGCGACATTCGGGCTATGTTCTGTGCTGTAGCTCATGGTTCCAGTGTAGCCTTCCACCCTGGTTCCAATAAGATGTATAAAGAACTAAAGAAAATTGTTTGGTGGTCAGGGATGATGAATGATATCGCCAAGTTTGTATTGGATTATTATACGTTCCAGCGTGTTAAGGATGATCATAGAAGGCCTGGTGGTAAACTGACTCCACTTGATATTCCACAATGGAAGTGGGAGAGTATTTCGATGGATTTCATCACTGCTCTACCAAAATCTCCCCATGGGCAAGACTCTGTGTGGGTAATAGTTGATAGATTAACAAAGTGTGCTCACTTTGTTCCTTTTAAGATTGGGTATTCTATAAAGAAAATAGCTGAGTTATATCTTGAAGAAGTCGTCAGATTGAATGGAGTGCCTGTTAGCATTATATCAGTTCAAGACTCTAGATTTATGTCTCGCTTTTGGAAGAGTTTACAGGAGGGGTTGGGTACCGATTTAAGGTATTCCACCGCCTATCATCCGCAGACGAATGGCCAAGCAGAGCGAGTTAATCAGATCGTGGAGGATATGATCAAATATTACATATTGGATCATGGTGGAGCTTGGGATGAGCGCCTCAGACTCATGGAATTTGCTTATAATAATATTTATCAAGAGAGTATACAGATGGCCCCGTTTGAGGCCTTGTATGGAAGGCGTTGTAGAACTCCTTTGTTTTGGGTTAAAGTTGGTGAGAGATCATTGCTGGGTCCTGAAGCCCTTGAAGAGATGAATTGTGCTGTAACTCATATTCGAGAGAAGCTTTGTGTATCACAAGAGCATTATGAGAAGTATGTTAATCGACGAAGGGTCAATCTGGAGTTTGCTGTTGGGGACTTAGTTTTTCTGAAAGTCTCTCCGATGTCAAGTGTTAAAAGATTTGGAAGGAACCACAAGTTAGACCCCCGGTATGTGGGACCTTTAATTCTTCAGCGCATTGGAGTGTCAGCTTATAGGCTGGATTTGCCTGCGACCTTCCCTGTTATCCATGATGTGTTCCATGTGAGCCAGTTGTGGAAGTGTGTTCATAATGGTCGTTAATTCCACGACTCGGTCCCCAGATTCAGCCCAACCTTACGTATGTGAAACAACCTGTTCGTATTCTAGATTCTCAAGAGCGTGTGTTGCGGAGAAAGACCATCCTCGTGGTCAAGATTCTTTGGAAAAATCAAGACGTCGAGAGTGCGACGTGGGAATTAGAATCGGCGATGAGGGAATCTCATCCACACCTCTTCTCTTAGTTTCAGGTATGTCTTTATGTTTTCAGTCATGTTAGATTTTCTCGTTTTGGTTTGGTTTTGGAGTTATGTTAAGTTTCGGGACGAAACTTCTTTTTAAGGGGAGTGATTGTAACGCCCACGATTTTTCGATGATTTTATTTGATTTGGTATCGTCATAATTTTGACGTCATGGCGTTACTTTTAATGTCAAGTTTACAGCGCATCGCCGTTAAGGCATTTTCGCGTCCGTGCGGTCGAGTCGGCCAAATTCCTGTTGTAATAGGAAAATTAAGTTAAATAATTTTGGACTTGCTCGTCAAGTTTCGTCGCAATCCGAGCAATATTCGGGCCTCGGCGATTTTCCAAAGTTTTGTAGAATTTACTTTCGCCGTAGACTTTGAAAATTTATATCTTGAGAATGGCTCGTCGGATTTTGATTTTGACTTCTCTGTTGGGTTCGTAGCATCAGTGTTCGCCTACGGTGTGAGTTTTGTTTAATTCAACGAGCGTTTGGGCCTCCGTTTTGAACTCGTGTATCTTTATTCAAAAATATATAAATATGATTATTTTAATATTATAGCACTATTCAAAAATGTAGTTTACTATTCATCTCTATAGTTTGATTTTTTGGATATATTTACAAAAAAGGTACTGTTCATGCAATTTAAATTGTTTCTTTTAGCGAGTGCTGACTTCATTACTCGAGTGCTGCCTTTTCATAACTCGAGTACTGCCTTCATTACTCGAGTGCTTCCTTCATTACTCGAGTGCTGCCTTTTCATTACTCGAGTGTTGCCTTTATTACTCGAGTGCTTCTTTAGAAAACTCGAGTGCTATTTTCCAACCTCTCAAGTAGCCTGCTTTCTACTACTCGAGTACTCCTAAACTTGTTCTCGAGTGGTCTGCAGCCCTTCTCGAGTAGTCCGTTGTAGTTTGCGTTCGGGTGCCTTTTTGAGGGTCAAAACTGCGTCTTATAAAAAATGGTTAACATAAAATTTGTTCGTCTCGACAAAATCGACAACTTTCATGTTGGGAACTTTTCGATTTGAAGCCATACTAAATCCTTGTTTTTGTTTTCCGCGCACCCGCTCGTAAATAGTCCGTTTTTAAACAAAACTTTTTATAAATACTTATATATATATATATATATATTTACTTAGGATATTTAGAGAAGAAAGAAAACTTCATCTTCTTCCTCAAGACTTAGACCGAACCGAAACCATCTGTGCGGCGACTCCCTCCCGTTCGTAAATCTTCCGGTGGCCGCCGACGGTGCTCTGATGCTCGAAATCTTCAACCGAATATAGATCTGGAAAGCTCAAGTCGAGAGCTACGCCATCGTGGTAAAACTTTCCCCATTCCTTTAGTTTTCTCGTTAGAGTTTTTTGGCCCTAACCTCTATTTCAACCATTTTTGTTCAGATTTCGACTCCTATCTTATTTTGCCCCGATCTGCAACGTGGAGTGATTCGGTGAACGTTTTCAGTAAAACCAAGACAAGTGGTGGTTTACCCTTGTTTCCCATTCTTCGGTTAATGGTAACTGTTAAGTTCTTCATGTTTGTTAAATTTCTACACTTTTGCCCCCCAAGGTATCACAATAATTAATCTTCCTTAATAATCACTTGATGTTGTAAGATCTTGTCATGGTAAACCTAAAAATTGTCAAGCCATGTTTATTCTTTCTTGAAGTGTTTTTTTGGCAGCTCTAATCATATTATCCATCGTTGTTGATCGTGTTAGAATCGATCTAGGCCTTGTAACACTTCCTAGAGGTCGATCAACACCGTCTTTAATCTAGAATGTCGAGTAGAATCTGACGTGGCAAGTCTCGAGATATATGTGGTGGTTTTTTTGTGGGTTTTCTTGATTGCAGGAGTTAGTGGTCAAAACCACCTACGCAATGTTTGATTCCCTTATTAGTATCTTGTTGAAGTCTACCAGGTTTTTGGGCATCTGCGGTGTATGGTGGAGGGTATAAGACTCCCCTGTAGTTAGACGGATATTATATTCTTAAGGGGTGTGTCCAATTGAGTGACCACCTCGCCCGTGTTTTTGGGTAGAGTCGACCACAGGTGCCTAATAAAGGTTGTGCAATTTCTTCCGTATGATTTACTCATATTTATCACCATATAGCCTTGTGTATCTGGTGTATTTGTTTATGTACGTGACGATTCACGTAAGAGTTCTTTTATTGTTTGTTGCTTTACTTTCTTACTTTACTTCAGTACTATTGGTCATGGGTTGGTACCCCTTGTGACCTTTGTTTATTTTGGCTTATTTTTTACCACCATTTGTACCTTCTTACTGAGGTGTTCTGTCCTTGGAATGCCTCAGGTTAAGAGCAGTAGCAGATAGCTGTGCTGGTTTTCGAGTTCCTGGGTAGCTGTCTTGGCTGTGGGTTTGCCTCGCCGTAACGAGGTAGTTTGTTGTTTATTTTTGTTTTACTGATTCAGACATACTTTACTGTATGTGGGTTCGTGTCAGTTTGTTGAAGCCCACAGGATTGTTATTTTTGGATACTTGCTAGCTGCTTAGTTTTCTTTCTAGGATGTGAATTACTTGCTCTCTGTGATGATTTATGCTAGAAATGCATGTTAGGTATTTTTGAGTATAAAATTTACTATTATAACATCATGCATTTGCATATTTTAAAATTCTAACTTGTTATATTTAGAGATTGTAAAAGCTATCTTTACTACTATTATAAATTTAGAGTCTTGCATAACATGAGTTGTCTTTGGGGACGTTTATACACATGTTGGATGTTGGAGTCAATCTAAACAAGTATTTTCTGCAGCGTATAATTATATTTTAATTCGTGGACTTGTTGATCCACTAAGGCGAGGGATACGGCTAACTTCTTAACTTAAACTGGATTTTCCTCCAAATAACCTAAAGATCTATATTTATGTATTAAGTAGGTGTTTTGCTTGAGCTCCCGTAGTTATCCCCTACTGGCGTGGCATCATGATGTGCATTTTCTCTTACTCTGATATATTATTTAATGCGGTGAAAATGCGGGGTGTGGCAATGTTAGCTTGATAACTATTATTGTAGATGAACTCAATCTTATAGAGATGGTTTTCCCACCTTTTCTGAAATCCAGTGCGCACATAAGGAGCGTATCCTCCAAAGTTTTGGTTGTCCTTTTTGGTCTAACCATCCATTTGAGAATGAAAGGCCGTACTGAACTTTAGTCTAGTTCCCAACTACTGATGGATTTATGTCGAATCATTTGTAGTAAAGCGCCCGTTTCGGTCACCAACGATGTTATGGGCACACCGTGCAATCATACAATGTCGTCTACGTACAACGTAGCCAACTTTTCACGAAATCGTACTGTTTGTTCGATATGAAGGGTGATACATTTGTCAATTGGTCAATGATCACCCTCTCGGCATCGTTTTAGCTCTGTGATCATGGCATTCCGTGTACAAATTTCATTGGGACCTCATCGAACTTCCATACCAGAATGAGTTTGTTGGTACCCTAGTTTGATTTGAGTTTAGTCTTGCCTTTTTAGTCCCTTGACCCAAGAAATATCTATGGTCATTGGTTAGTGGTCTAGCTGTTGAGCCCTCACTTTTCCAGATGAAGAATTTGGTTAAGTAGGTTTTTCGTTCGACTATAGTCGAACGTCGCTCGGCTATCGTCTATCGGCTGATCGACGATCGTCTATCAGTTGGTCGACGCTCTGTCTGCGTTGATAGTTCGACTATCTGTTGATAAGTCGACTATCTGATTGGCTTGGTAGTTCGACTATCTGTCCTGATAGATCGACTATCTGATAGTTCGACTATCTGTTGATAGGTCGACTATCTGCTTGGCTTGGTAGTTTGACTATCTGTCCTGATAGATCGACTATCTGATAGTTCGACTATCTGTTGATAGGTCGACTATCTGTCATCTTTGATAGTTCGACTATCTGTCCTGATAGTTCAACTATCTGATAGTTCGACTATTTGTTGATAGATCGACTATCTTGTCTGTTTTGATAGGTCGACTATCTGTTGATAGGTCGACTATCTGTTTTCTGAGGTAGGTCGACTATCTGCTTGATAGATCGACTATCTGTTTGTGCTGGATAGTTCGACTATCTGTCCAGATAGATCGACTATCTGATAGATCGATTATCTGCTCTAATAGGTCGACTATCTGCCGGGATAGTTCGACTATCTTCTTCTATAGGTCGACTATCTGGATCGTTCGACTATCTGCCCGATAGTTCGACGATCTTCGTACGTCGGTCGACGATCTCCGAGGGTCGTTCGACGCTTTCTGTCTGCCTTTATATTTTGTATTTATTTATTATATTTAATTAATTAATACATTTTCTGGCACGTTGTTTTAGTTGTTTTATGATAAAATTTCCAGGCAATATTTGCTGCATCCCTTTTTGCCTGAGTCAAATCTTTTTAGATAAAGTTATTTGTCTTATTAGCTGACATTATATTTTACTTTATCTGCTGTCAGCCCTTTATAGCCGTTAGACTGAAAAGTCTTCTTTTTGCTATAAAGAGTTTGTTTCTGATATGACTTTATTTAGTACTTTATTATCAGATTGCTTCCTGCAGCTTCCTATAAAAAGGTTTATTCCTTTTATAGAATGTTTCTGCTGCAGAGATTGTTTTGTCTTCTTGATATTTACAGCCCAGGTCTCAAGTTTCAGAAGAAGACAAGTAATTCAAATTGAAGAGAACCGTTGCTTGTTGCTGCTATAAAAAGGATCCTTTGAAGAAGGATTCAAGCTAGCTAAGTAGTTACCCAATTATTCATTTAAGCATTCAAGCCTTCATCAAGATCAAGTTTTCTGCTCTCAGCAATTTCCATCCTACTGAGAAGTGTTAAGCTCTTCTACTCTTCTTCAACCTGAGTTCTCCTGCTTCCAGGAAGTTCAAACTCAGAGTTCTTTTGAAGAAGAAGAAGAAGAAGACAGCTGCTTGAAGATTGCTAATTTTATTATTTATTATCTTCTTGTAGTTTTTCCTTCAGATCTTTCTGAAGAGTTTTCTGCACTGAAGCAAGACTTCACCTGGACATCTTTGTGCCAGGGGGAGCCTTGATTATTTAAGAGCTCTCTAGCTCAGTGCAAGTCTTTGTGCTTCTCTAATCTTTGTAAAATAGAGAAGACATCTTAACCTTCTTCCCCCTCCTGTACAGGGTTATTACTCCCTTCAAAAGTATCCCTTGGTGGCAGGGCACCTGATCAAAAACCTGTGCTTGGTTTTTAGACACCTGATCAAAAGTCTAAAGGGTTTCTGGATCTACCTGAAGCAGATCCTGTTGGTGGCAGGGCACCTGATCAAAAACCTGAGTGGATTCCTACCGTGTGGGTAGAAGAGTGGACGTACCCAAGTTGTTTGGGGAACCACTATAAATTTCCTTGTGTCGTCTGGATTCCCTTGTTTAATTCCTGCATTGTGGCTGTGAATAGATATAACTAGGATTGCTAGTTGCTGATTAGGTTTTCCAAGCCTTAACTGTAATTACAGTTAGCTTGAGTTTGTGCACATCACTCGTGTTAGGCTATAGGGTTAATTCTATATCTATAATCTTTTCATTCCGCACTTCACTCCAAGGGAGTTGGGTAGACCATTAAGTTTTGTCTAGTGCAAAATTTGATAACTCTATTCACCCCCCCTCTAGAGTAGTATTTATCCCTTCACTTTCAATTGGTATCAGAGGGAGGTTGACTGACTGAATAGGCTAACACCTAAGTCACAAGATCCTGATAGATACCAAAGCTTATAGATATTCACTATCATGGCCCAGTCCAAGGATTATTCTAGCACCAGACCTCCAGCATGCAACTTAGCTAAGTTTGGCATCTGGAAGGCAATGATAAAATTATATATGAATTCTATTGATGAAAGCATCTTTGCTTCTATTTTGTCAGGACCCCCAAGAGCACCTACTGCTGCTACTGCCTCATCATCTGATATGAGTGCAGTGCCTCCTCCAGATTACAACGATGAGTACAAGAAGGCCAAAATAGCAGATGCCAAGGCGATGAACATACTGGCTCAGACAATGTCTGATGAGGTATTCCAGAAGGTAGCTGACTGCTCTTCAGCAAAAGCCATGTGGGATACACTGAACCAGATTGTAGCTGGTTCAGCTGATGAAAGGAAGGACAGAAGTTCCAACCTGATCTCACAGTATGAGAACTTCAAGAAAACTGATGTTGAATCAGTTGAAGCCATGTACACCAGGCTCAGCTCAATCATCAATGAGCTGAGGACCCTAGACAAGGACATATCATTTACAGAGGTCAATGATAAGATTCTTATGTACTTCCCTAGCACATGGGATCTAAGTATCTGGCCCATCAAGGAAGCCAGAAGTACAAATGAGATTTCAACAGAGGCCCTTCTCGACAAGCTCAAGTCTTTTGAGCAAGTGTTGAAGACAAGGGAAGCAGAAGCTGAAGCAAAGACCCCCACTCCAACAAGAAAAGAGCAATCTCTAGCTCTTAAGGCTGCTGATGCTTCTGAAGGCAGCCAATCAAATGAGGAACTAATGGCGTTGTTTGCCAAGAGGTTTCTCAAGATGGGGAGAAAGGAGTTCAGAAAGAAGTCTTCACGCTATGAAGACAAACCAAGGTATGATCGTTCTCCTGCTAAAGAAATTATTTGTTATGGTTGCAGGAAGCCTGGACATATCTTGCCAGAGTGTCCAGAGGAGAAAAATAAAGACAAGAGGAAAGAAAAAGAACAACACAGGAAGCACTCCAAGCCATCCTCCTACAAGAACAAGAAAAAGGAGAGAGGTTTCATTGCTGAAACCTGGAGTGATTCTGATGAAGAATTCTCCTCCTCAAGCTCCAGTGAGGATGAGGAAGAGAAGAAGGCAAAAGAAGTTTGCCTCATGGCAATAGATGCCTGCAGCAACCACTCAGCTGCAGAGAGTTCAGATTCAGATGAAGAGATGCCAACAGAAGATGAGGTACTCTCTTCTTATGACTTCACTTCAGAAGAATTTAAATTAGATTTTAAATCTTTATGCTTAGATTTGATTAGCTCAGAAAAGGAAATAAAAGAACTTAGAAATAAGTTAGCTGACTCAGAAGTAATTGCTACAGAAAATATTAGGTTAAAGGAAGATCTCACTACTTGTAGTGAAGAAATTAAATTTCTTAAAATGGAGTTAGCTAAGTCTAAGAGGTTAGAAGAATCACTTAATGGTAGAAGCCTTAAGTTGTTAGAAATTACCAGCATGACTAACACTAGGTCAGCTAATAACAAACTAGGCTTAGGAGCTTCTCCCAGTGAACCCCCAGTTCTTCTTAAAAACAATCTTTCAACTCCAGTGAACTTCATTTCAGCTAGTGGAATGAAGAACACTGAGCAAGTAAATCTAGTTAATAAAACCTTAAATAAAGCTAAGAGAGAAAAGAGAAAGAAATTTTTTAAAGAAATGCAAAGAGCGTCGAACGCCGCTCGACGATCGGAAGCTCAATGGTCGAACGAAGCTCGACGATCTGAGCACCCATCGTCGAACGTCGATCGACGTTTTCAATATGATTTTCAAAATCATAATCAGTACCATAGAAACCTAAATGAAAATAGAAACCCTAGGTTTGTTGACCCATCATCTGCATGGAGAATCCCACCTAGGAGATCTCACCCACTAGGTTATCACCCTCAGCCTGCATTTTCATATATTTCCAGTTTTTCTTATGTGAAAAACAAGGGACCCAAGGTTACCTGGGTCCACACTGTCTAAATAAATGTCTTGCAGGTGAAGGCCTATCCAATCACTCAAAATAAGTGGTATTTGGATAGTGGATGCTCCAAGCATATGACAGGAAATAAAAATCATCTGTCAAAATTCAAAGCTAAGCTCGGCCCAAAGGTTATCTTTGGAGATTCCAGCTGTGGTCAGACAGAAGGCTATGGCAGGATCACAATTGGAGATGTCACTTTCTAGAGAGTTGCATATGTGACAGGATTGAAGCACAATTTGATCTCAGTCAGCCAGCTATGTGATGCTGGCTACCAGGTTTCATTTTCTAACTCCTCTTGCAATATTACTTTAAATAATAATATTGTTTTAGTAGGCATTAGAATAGGTAATATTTATTTAGTAGATTTCAATTCAACTCATTCTGAAATCTGCATGTTTAATGAAGTAACACTTAATAATAATTCTTTGTGGCATAAGAGGCTTAGTCATGTTAACCTTAAAAATATATCTAGGTTATCTAAACACAACCTTGTTAGAGGTTTACCTTCTTGCCCCTACAAGAAGGAGAGCCTATGCAAGGCTTGTCAGCTAGGCAAGCAAACCAAAAATTCTTTTAAATCTGTAAATAAAAGTGATTCTCCTAGAATCCTGTATCTATTACATTTGGACCTTTTTGGCCCAATAAATGTACAGAGTTTAGGAGGGAAGTATTACACCTTAGTAATTGTAGATGAGTTCTCTAGGTTCAGTTGGGTTTTCTTTTTGAGAACTAAGTCTGATAACTTCAAAGCCCTTACAGACTTTCTACTATGTGTGCAGACTGAGTACTCTACTCATGTGGCCTTGATCAGAAGTGATCATGGTACTGAGTTTGACTCTCTTCTCATGCAAGAATTCTGTGAGAGAGAAGGTATCAAACATAGTTTCTCAGCTCCTAGAACTCCCCAACAAAATGGGGTAGTTGAAAGGAAGAATAGAACACTCATTGAAGCTGCTAGTACATTGTTGGCAGATGCTAACATGCCTCTCTCCTATTGGGCAGAAGCTGTTAGTACAGCTAATAATGTCTTGAATAGAAGTTTGATACACAAGCTTAAGTGTAAAACTCCTTATGAGTTGCTTAAGAGAAAGAAACCTAAAATTAATTATTTTAGAGTATTTAGTTGTATTGTTTATATTCATAATAATAATAAAGAATATATTAGAAAATTTGAAGCAAAAGCTTCAATGGGAATCATGCTTGGATATTCCCAAGTAAGCAAAGCTTATAGGGTTTATAACAAATCTTCCTGTAAAATTGAAGAATCTGTGCATGTATCTTTTGATGAGTCTCAGATGTTTTACAAGGAGAAGGAAAATTCTCCTTCCTCCAGTTCATTGCAGGTACCTGATGCCCCTCAAGAAATTCTTCAACTATCAACTCTTCAGATCACTGAATCAGACAGTGATGAAGACATTGTTGAAGCTGTTGTTGTACCACCAACAGTAGATCAAATTCCTCCTGAGGAATTATTCCCAACTATTGCTGAAGATCACATCCCACCTGCTGATATTGTCACACTTAGAGATCACCCGTCATCTCAAGTGATTGGAGACATATCAGCTGGTGTGCAAACAAGACATCAATTAAGACAGGATGTGATGCACACTTGTTTCCTCTCACAGGTTGAGCCCCTCACCTTTAAAGATGCAGAGCTAGATCCCCACTGGATCATTGCAATGCAAGAGGAACTCAATCAGTTTGAGAGATGTAAAGTTTGGACTTTGGTTCCAAGACCTAAAGGCCAACTGATCATAGGCACCAAGTGGGTGTATAGAAACAAGTTGGATGCAAATGGAATTATAGTAAGGAATAAAGCTAGGCTTGTAGCTCAGGGCTACAGACAGGAGGAAGGTATAGACTATGACCAAACCTTTGCTCCTGTTGCAAGGCTAGAAGCTATAAGGATCTTCTTGGCCTATGCAGCCTTCATGAAGTTTAAGGTGTTCCAAATGGATGTCAAAAGTGCATTCCTAAATGGTGAGCTTAAGGAAGAGGTGTTTGTTGAACAACCACCAGGGTTTGTTTCTTCAACTCAGCCTTCACATGTGTTTAAGTTGCAGAAAGCTCTTTATGGACTAAAGCAAGCTCCTAGAGCCTGGTATGAGACCTTAGCTAGTTTCCTGTTAGAGCACAACTTTACTAGGGGAGTAGTTGATAGAACCCTTTTCATCAAGCATCACAAGGACACAATCCTGTTAGTTCAGGTGTATGTAGATGATATTATTTTTGGCTCCACTGATCCCAAACTGTGCAAAAAGTTTTCCAACTTGATGCATTCCAAGTTTGAGATGAGTAGTATGGGTGTGCTGTCTTACTTTCTTGGTCTCCAAGTTAAGCAAGATGCTGATGGTATCTTCATCTCCCAATCCAAATATGCCAAGGAATTGGTAAAGAAATTTGGGATGGCTGATGCTTCAGCAATGCCTACACCCATGGCTACTAATGTAGTTATTGATTCTGATGATCACGGCAAGCCAGTTGATCAAAAGAATTATAGGGCCATTGTTGGTTCCCTATTGTATCTAACTGCAAGTAGGCCAGATATAATGTTTGCTACATGCCTTTGTGCTAGATTCCAGGTCAACCCCAAGGAATCTCATCTGATTCTTCTAAAGAGAATCCTGAGATACCTGAAGGGATGCCCAAATCTAGGACTTTGGTACCCAGCTGAGTCAGAATTTGAATTAATTGGATATTCTGATTTTGATTATGCTGGTTGCAGAGTTGACAGGAAGAGCACCTCAGGAACTTGCCAGTTCCTGGGAGAGAGATTGGTCTCTTGGTTCTGTAAGAAGCAGGCTTCTGTCTCAACTTCAACTGCAGAGGCTGAATATATAGCAGCTGCCAGTTGTTGTTCACAGATCCTATGGATTCAAAACCAGCTTGTGGATTATGGTTACTCACACAAGAACACCAAAATCATGTGTGATAGTACCAGTGCTATCTCAATTGCACAAAATCCAGTGCACCACTCTAGAATGAAGCACATTGAGATTCGGCACCATTTCCTGAGAGATTGTGTGGAAAAGAACAAGATTTGTCTTGAGTTCATATCCACTGAGTTTCAGAGATATTCACCAAGCCCTTAGATGAACAGAAGCATCTGTTCTTTTTAGTTCAACTAGGCATGATAAATGGACGAGACTAAGTGTGACTATATCTGCCAATGTTGAAACTTGTTTGAAGATAGTCGAGCGACGTTCGAAGATAGTCGATCGGGTCAAGCCCATCGTCGACCTATGGTTGATGAAAGTTTGTCTGATTGAAGATCGTCGACCGGCGTTCGACCATAGTCGAACAAGTCGAGCTCATCGTCGATCTCTGGATGACGACAGCTTGTTGTTTGAGAAGCCAGAAATAGTCGAACGATTGTCCAACTACTCTGCTTCTGGATCGATCGTCGAACGACTGTTCGACCATCGGGTCTAGTATCTTTTTAATAGATCGACTATCTCCGGTCTAATATAAAGCCGATAGTCGACCTAGGTTAAAAGATCTTTTGTTTTATCGTCGACGGAGCGTGACTTTTCGCATTCTGTCTTCCCGCTTGCGATTTTCTGCCGCTTCGTCTCCTTCATCTTCTCCGTCTTTCTCGCGCATTCTCCAGCAATTCCATGGCAGTTTCTCCAGCAGTACTAGCTGTCGTGAAGTTCGATGCAGGCTTCAGCGTCGATTTTGACGCCTTCAGTAGCTGTGAAGCAGGAGTTGTAGAAATTCTTCAGTTATACCGGGACCAAGGTCTAGAAAGATTAATGTCGACAAGGATAAAGTTAAATATTCCCGAGATCAAGGAATGGGCTTTCACTTCGTCATCCTCTGACGATTCAATGACTGGCACCATCGGCGGAGAAGAGGTAATTTTAACTCCGGCCGTTCTGACTGATATTTTTGGATTAGTTAATGGTGAAGATGATTATGAGCAAGATGCTCAAGAGTTTGGAAGGATGCTGACTGAGCTGGGACATGCGGAGGGCATTCCCATGAAGCTGCTCAATGTCAATTTTCCCTTTAAGATTAAATTTCTTGCTGAGTTAGTCGGAAAAGTGCTCCTTGGAAAGCACTCTGCTCATGACAATATCACAAGGCAACAATTTGCACTGATGTGTGCAATTGTTAATCGGAAAAAGATTGATTGGGCAGGAGTAATGTTTGATTTGATAAGGAAAAAGAATAGTAAGAAGGAAGTTATCCTCGGAAGGGTTATTGGAATTTTCCTGAAGGAAAAGTATCCTCAGCTGCTGGTCTCCGTTGCAACAACCATAAATGCGAGCAAGAAGATGGACCCAAATCTGTTCTCCAAGTGGAAGAGAATTTTTGTGAAACCCGCTCTCACAGGGGTTGCTCCAGCGACATCAGAGAGCACCAGGACTGATTCGGTCGCTCCTCACCCTCAAGAAGCTGGCTCAGCTCTTTCCCTTCCCTCATCTTCTTCTGCTATGCAGTCTGCTTCAGTTGAAGTTCCATCAACTTCAGCTGAAGTACGACTTTCTCCTTCTCCTGTTAGAGAAACAACCACGGTTGTTCTTCCTTCCTCTCCAGCATCTCCTCTTCCTTCTCATCTGGCTAGGATATCTGCTCCTAGTTTTGATCTGTTAGGATCTGAGAGGATTCCAACACCTCCTCAGTCCCCTATTCATTCTCCAGTTAACACTCCTGTTAACTCTCCAGCTCCATCTCCCATTCGATCTCCATTTAACACTACAACCATCTCTGCTGCATCTCCATCCACTACACTTCCATCATCTTTTGAGATCACCCCAGCATTCATTTCCGGCATTCTGGAGTTGATTACCCCTTCAATCAAAATCATGATTGAAGAGGCAATTGCTCCACTTGCCTCCTCCATTGCCTCCTTGACTGCTTCCATCCAATCTTTTTCTAAATCTGCTGAGCCCTCTTCTTCAAGGGGCCTGGTTTCAGTTTCCACTGAAATCAGGCAGGGGGAGATGTTCTGTGAAGATGCCTCAGAGCCTCCAGCCTCCCTTCCAGCAGTTCAAGAAAAGTCTGATGCAGTACAAGCTCAAGATCAATCAGGTTCAGTGTTGTCTGACAAAGATATATCTGATGCTATTATGCTATCTGAATTTGCTGTGAAAGTTTGCTTAGAAGATCTCACCACTCTCGTGGTTGCCCATTTCCTAGAAGGGATTATTACATCATACCTAGAAGAATCTTGGGAGTTGGTCAAGTATGAAGGTAATTCACTCATCCGCTTTATTGACGAGTCAATTAATTTGATAGCTTGTGAATACCTAGAAGGAATGATTTTTGCTTATTTAGCAGATCTGTGTTCATAATTCTACAGATTATATTAAAGAAGATTTAGCTGCTCAGATTATAGTCATTGTTTCAGAAGCTGCTCAAGATATTCCTGATGTTCAAGTAGATCCAGAATTGGATTCTTTTTTAGATGACATAGAAGATGTGTCTGAAATTCAAGAAAAGAAAGCAAGAGATGCTTGGAATCAAAGAGTTCAATCTTTGTTAGAGGAAAAAGAAAAAGATTTGCAAGTTGAAAAGTCAACTGTTTGGGATGATTCCCCAGGTCTTGATTTAGATTTCCTTCTAGCTCAGGATGCCATAGAAGAAGAAAAAGAGAAAGCTGTTTTGAAGGAAAAGGCTGTTTCTGAAGCCTATGATCCATATGACAATCCTCCATCATCTCACTCTGATGATGAAGATGATTCTGATTTGTCTGAAAATTCAAAGAGAAAGAAAGCTGCTCAAAAGAAAAGAAAAGCCGTTGCTCCTCCTCCTCCAAATCGAGAAAATGATACTGCATATTACATTCTTAAAGGAATTGACCCCAAATCAAAAGAATTTCAGCATTAGATGCGGTTCTCCAAGAACCAGCAGAAAGAGAGAAAGAGAACTAAGAGATATGACTCTCCTGCTTCCAGATGGACACCCAGAGGTCCCCCTCCACCTCCCAGTGCAGGAGCCTCTGGCAACATCTCTGCTAATCCATCTGCCTCTTCTGGAAAATCTGCACCTTCTCAGCCTCAGCCAAGGAAAAGCTCTCAAAGTTCCCAAGGCAGATCTTATTCTGGTTCTCAAATACAAGTGAAGGAGATTGTGTTTCAAAGACCAACTTTTTCCTCTCCTCCTTCTCCAAAGAAAAGAGTTCCATCTCCAATGCCAGTACAGTCTGAAAAAGTTGTTTCAAAAGGTAAGTAGTTTATTTTGTTTTAAAATTCTAGCAAGAACTTTGCTAAGTCTGCTCCCATGTCTTATCTAGTTAATCAAGATAAAGAATCAGATACTACTCCTCCTGAGTCTGTTTATGAAAGTCCTGAGCTTGATCCTAACTTTAGGATGGCTCGTTTTCACGAATTGGTTGGAGCAGCTCAAATCAGAAAAGCAAAAGCTGAAGGAAAAGATACTACTGGTTTAACCACCATGTCTACATTCAGAAAGAAAGAGTTCGAAAAGTTCCAGGTTAATCCTGATGTATTTGACCCCTCAAAGTATATGGAAAAGCACCCTGAAGCAGTTGTTCCAAGGGCTGCAGAATTGAAAATCATTGGTGTGCAGGACTTGAAGATGTCAAAGAAAGAGGCTGATGATCCTCTGAGGAAAATTTCTTTTGTTCCTAGTTCCTCTGACCCTTTGCCAGATTCTGTAGACTCTTAATAGTTTGATTGTCTGCTGTGTTATATTTGTCTATTATCTATCTGTTTGATAACTGCTAGTTAATTGTTAACTATTTCCTGTATTAATTTTATTGCTCTTTAGCTAGCTTTATGTGTTAGTTTTTGAGAGACTTAACTCAAATAGGGGGAGATTGTTGGTACCCTAGTTTGATTTGAGTTTAGTCTTGCCTTTTTAGTCCCTTGACCCAAGAAATATCTATGGTCATTGGTTAGTGGTCTAGCTGTAGAGCCCTCACTTTTCCAGATGAAGAATTTGGTTAAGTAGGTTTTTCGTTCGACTATAGTCGAACGCCGCTCGGCTCTCGTCTATCGGCTGATCGACGATCGTCTATCAGTTGGTCGACACTCTGTCTGCGTTGATAGTTCGACTATCTGTTGATAGGTCGACTATCTGCTTGGCTTGGTAGTTCGACTATCTGTCCTGATAGATCGACTATCTGATAGTTCGACTATCTGTTGATAGGTCGACTATCTACTTGGCTTGGTAGTTCGACTATCTATCCTGATAGATCGACTATCTGATAGTTCGACTATCTGTTGATAGGTCGACTATCTGTTCCGCTTTGATAGGTTGACTATCTGTTGATAGATCGACTATCTGTCGTCTTTGATAGTTCGACTATCTGTCCTGATAGTTCAACTATCTGATAGTTCGACTATCTGTTGATAGTTCGACTATCTGGTCTGTTTTGATAGGTCGACTATCTGTTGATAGGTCGACTATCTGTTTTCTGAGGTAGGTCGACTATCTGCTTGATAGGTCGACTATCTGTTTGTGCTGGATAGTTCAACTATCTGTCCAGATAGATCGACTATCTGATAGTTCGACTATCTGCTCTGATAGGTCGACTATCTGCCGGGGTAGTTCGACTATCTTCTTCTATAGGTCGACTATCTGGATCGTTCGACTATCTGCCCGATAGTTCGACGATCTTCGTGCGTCGGTCGACGATCTCCGAGGGTCGTTCGACGCTTTCTGTCTGCCTTTATATCTTGTATTTACTTATTATATTTAATTAATTAATACATTTTCTGGCACGTTGTTTTAGTTGTTTTATGATAAAATTTCCAGGCAATATTTGCTCCATCCCTTTTTGCCTGAGTCAAATCTTTTTAGATAAAGTTGTTTGTCTTATTAGCTGACATTATATTTTACTTTATCTGCTGTCAGCCCTTTATAGCCGTTAGACTGAAAAGTCTTCTTTTTGCTATAAAAAGTTTGTTTCTGATATGACTTTATTTAGTACTTTATTATCAGATTACTTCCTGCAGCTTCCTAGAAAAAGGTTTATTCCTTTTATAGAATGTTTCTGCTGTAGAGATTGTTTTGTCTTCTTGATATTTACAGCCCAGGTCTCAAGTTTCAGAAGAAGACAAGTAATTCAAATTGAAGAGAGCCGTTGCTTGTTACTACTATAAAAAGGATCCTTTGAAGAAGGATTCAAGCTAGCTAACTAGTTACCCAGTTATTCATTTAAGCATTCAAGCCTTCATCAATATCAAGTTTTCTGCTCTCAGCAATTTCCATCCTACTGAGAAGTGTTAAGCTCTTCTACTCTTCTTCAACCTGAGTTCTCCTGCTTCCAGGAAGTTCAAACTCAGAGTTCTTTTGAAGAAGAAGAAGAAGACAGCTGCTTGAAGATTGCTAATTTTATTATTTATTATCTTCTTGTAGTTTTTCCTTCAGATCTTTCTGAAGAGTTTTCTGCACTGAAGCAAGACTTCACCTGGACATCTTTGAGCCAGGGGGAGCCTTGATTCTTTAAGAGCTCTCTAGCTCAGTGCAAGTCTTTGTGCTTCTCTAATCTTTGTAAAATAGAGAAGACATCTTAACCTTCTTCCCCCTCCTGTACTGGGTTATTACTCCCTTCAAAAGTATCCCTTGGTGGCAGGGCACCTGATCAAAAACCTGTGCTTGGTTTTTAGACACCTGATCAAAAGTCTAAAGGGTTTCTGGATCTACCTGAAGCAGATCCTGTTGGTGGCAGGGCACCTGATCAAAAACCTGAGTGGATTCCTACCGTGTGGGTAGAAGAGTGGACGTACCCAAGTTGTTTGGGGAACCACTATAAATTTCCTTGTGTCGTCTGGATTCCCTTGTTTAATTCCTAAATTGTGGCTGTGAATAGATATAACTAGGATTGCTAGTTGCTGATTAGGTTTTCCAAGCCTTAACTGTAATTACAGTTAGCTTGAGTTTGTGCACATCACTCGTGTTAGGCTATAGGGTTAATTCTATATCTATAATTTTTTCATTCCGCACTTCACTCCAAGGGAGTTGGGTAGACCATTAAGTTTTGTCTAGTGCAAAATTTGATAACTCTATTCACCCCCCCTCTAGAGTAGTATCTATCCCTTCACTTTCAGAGTTCATGAACATCTTTATGCTCTCTAGGTGAATTGAGTATTTCATGAAACGTGCTTCACGTATCAATTCCTCACGTAGCTTACCCACATTGGGGATGTACCATTGATTGTCCTTTTTCAAAAGACCAGCATCCAAGGGGAACTACGAATTTGACCCATCCTCTGCATAGCATTTCATACTCATCTCAAGTTCCATTACATGTCAAACCTTGTCCGTAAGGTCATATTATACCTCCTTACAGTTTAGGCATGCATTTGTCGTGGTACTCTTGTCATTACAGGAAATGATTACGATTTCCAACTCTTGGATTATACATTCCTCACATATTTATACTCCCTTCGCGCTTGCCATAGTTTTACTTGTCCACGCATCTGCGACTATATGTCCCTTTTGGGAGTCTAATGACTATCGAAGGGATAGTCCCAGAGGCACTCCACTCACCTTTGCTGTAATAACTTTAGATCCATCCGATCTCATAAGTACTTATGGCTTTTATGGTCCGTGAAGATGTCCACTCTCATGCCATCTATGTAGTAATGCCACAGTGTAAGTGCAAAATCACAACTGTTGACTACATGTAGTGTACTGGATATTTCCGCTTGTGCACTTTCAATTGACGTGAGCCAGAAGTTATTACTTTATAAAATTCAAAAGCACGCAGCCTAAGCCGCTCTCTGGTGCAATACACCAGCTATCCGAACCACATGGAGAACTCAAAATTGGTGTCGTGATCATACGACTCTTTAATTCTTCAAAATCTCGTGAGCACTAGGGTGTGCAGACAAACTTCTGATCTTTCCATGTCAGTGTGGTGAAGGTAAGGCTATCTGCGAACAGTAGCCAATAAGTCCAAGGAATTTTTTTACTTTAGCTACAATAGATAACACAGGTCACTCCTGTATCATAACTATCTGCGTAAGATCTACTACAATAACTACATCGCTAACAAAATGGCCAAGAAAATCCACCGACGATAGACAGAACTCGCATTTTGAGAACATGGCCTAGAGTTTGTTCTTTCGCAGGGTATGCAAAACCATTCTTACTTGATTTGCAGAATCCTTGTTTAGTTAAGGGCACACCATTATGTCGTCAACATAAATAGGTCCAAGTACTCATTAAAGGCTTAAGGCATTGAGTCCATGAATAACGATGTCGCATTCGTCTGGCCAAATGACATTATCGTGGAATTATGAGGACCGTAGAATTTTCCACACGCCAATTTGGGGAATGTCACATCCCCATATTCTCCACTTGTAATAGCCAGACTTCAAATCTAGCTTTGGGTATACCATTGATCCAACTAGCTAATCGAACACGTTATCAATCTGTGGAATCAGATACATGTTCTTCTCTGTCAGCTTGTTCAGCTCTCTATAATCGATGCATAAATGCAGGTTACCATCCTTCTTTTCTTTTCACTAACGGGCCGGTGCATCTTAAGGTGACCCCCTTGGACTTCAATAGCCTTATCTTAGCAATTCTTACAGTTGAACTATCCATTTTTTCCATTTCCTCTGGCATTACTTGATATGGTTAGCAGGCCGCAGGTTTCACACCTGGCACCACTGTAATAGTGCAGTCGGTGATAATACATTTTGTAGTTTAAAATACTAGAAAAATTACAAGTTTTTATTATGGTAATCTTGTTTTTTAAGTTTTATTTTGACCTCGTTTTGTATACATTTTAATACCACTAATGTTTTCTTCTCTTTTTGCAGGTTTTCTGCAAATTCGTCGAACTCAGGAAAATTCGTCGAACTCAGCAAAATTCGTCGACCTTAGCAAATTCGTCGACCTCAGCCATTTCGTTGACTTCATTTCATCGAGCTCAACTAGTTCGTCGAGCTCAGCCTTCAGTTCTGCGGTCGAGAACGTCCTCAGCATTCGTCAAGCTTTGCCTTCAGCCCCAGTTCACCAAGCTCAACATTCGTCAAGATCCACCAATTTCGTCGACCTCAGCTTTTAATCAAGCTCAGTTTTTCAAACTCGCCTTCAGTCCAAAATTCGTCTACCTCAGCCAGTTCGTCGAGCTCATTTCATCAAACTCGCCTTCAGTCCAAAATTCGTCGACCTCAGTAGTTCGCCGAGCTCGTTTCGTCAAGCTCAGCCTTCAGTTCTGCAGTCGACGAATGTCCTCAACAAATTTCGTCGACCACACCTTCTCTCCTCAGATTTTTTCGACCTCATTTTCTGCGTTCGACGAACGGTTCTTTCTGCCATTTTGTTGACCTCATTTTCTACGTTCAACATTGGTCAACCTCCATTCCACCTTCTCTTTTCTCATTTCGTCGATCTCTCCCTCCTTCTCCTCTGATTTCATCGACCTCTCTCTCCTTCTTTCGTCGAGCTTACCTACTTCTAGAGGACAAGTCTAGCTTTTTAACAAAAGCCTGCTTCTGCCATTAATGCACGTCACTCGTATCAAAGCAATCAGAATTTCCCGCTAGAACCCGTACTAAGGTCAACTCATGTGCATGGCTTAAGGCATTTCCTACTCCTTAAAAATCTAAAATAGAGCCCCGGCCCTTGAGAAAAAAGATAGAATTTTGGGAGAGGGGAAGTGCTGCCATTTTCATTTCTCCCTTAGTGTTCTTCCTTTGTCCTATTTTTATTTTAGTTTTTCTGTTTAGTTTTATTTAAGTTTTCTGTAATAGTTTAGTTTACTTTAGTTTCAATTTTAGTGTTAGTGCTAGCAAGTTTTTCATTTTCCTGCAGTGTAATATTTTTGTATTCCAAGTGTAGCTCTCTATTTGAATTTAATATAAAGCTTGTTTATTTGTCTTTTCTCTATTTTTGTTTCAATGCACTCCTACTCATCTTTCATCCTCCACTTCACCATGAGTAACTAATCCTCCTTGTACTCGATCTTGATGATCCGATGATTGAGTTGATTAAGTTATGATGCTCTAGTTTGCTTTTTCTTTGTAAGGATTAGACCTTGAATTACTCTTGATAAATCATGTTTGGAGATATATCATCGATGTATATTTTCAATCTTCATTTCCACTCTTAGATCATCGAGAGGCTCGTAGTTTGGAGTTAACACTCAAGAGTAAAGAGTATTGCACACACCCCTTGAGAGAGGAAGACGTTAAATCTCCTGGATTGGAGTGAAACTCAATAGCGGGGTTCACAGTGTAAAGCGAGCTTTAGGCCTCTGATTTGGATGAGAGTTTGGTTGGTGATGACCATTTTCACTAAGCCTAACCTTGATGCGGAGTCATTCTACGTTTTATCATAACTATGTAGATGGGCATAAGCTAGATTGAATTATCTTTCAGGCAAGTGCACCTATCAATCATAGTATAAGAGAAGCTTACATCTCGTATCGTATTCCACAGGGTCCTTTCAACTACTTGTACTCACTCTCACTCTATTATCATACCTAAATTTAAAAGTGCGTTCTAACATAGATTAATCCTAACTATGACTACTTGGATGAAAAATTGTATTGGAGAGTTGCAAAAATAATTTCAAGCCGAAAGTTAAAGGCGTTCAATGAACATCATCATTTTATGTAATCATGAAATAACAAAACTATCAAATTCATTGTATTGTAAAGGGTTAAACTAATTATCAAATTCTCTCTCGAGCAATTTGAAATTTATATCTAAGTTAAGTAAATCTTCTCTCGAACAATTTACAATACTCAAAGTTGCATTGAATGAAATACCCTATCTACTACATAGATTCATGGAACTTTATCTCTAAATTACCATAATTCCATCATTTCGTATTCTAATTTTCCAAGAAACATATCTCTCGATCATGAATTTTAGATTACAAAGAGAATTAACACATAAATATGAAGATTTAACCATCATCCAAAGAATCCAATTTCTCAATCTAGACATTTGGAATTCATGTAAAAGTAAATAATCATTCATAACAAGGATAATCCTCAATGTTTGCAAACCCATATACGAACAAAATACCATGAAATTGATTAAAACAAGAAGATACATGATTACTAATTTGTTCAAACACATTGTTCATGAAAATTAAAAGATAAATAAAGTTGGATTACCAAGAGAGATACAAGATTAAATGAGATAAATTGAAGAATAAATGCATACGAATATCTCCTTCAAGCCTTCCTTCTCTTGGGTGCTCCACTTTCGTTCTCCAGAAAAT
This sequence comes from Platanthera zijinensis, assembly GCA_039513925.1. Taxonomy (NCBI): domain Eukaryota; kingdom Viridiplantae; phylum Streptophyta; class Magnoliopsida; order Asparagales; family Orchidaceae; genus Platanthera; species Platanthera zijinensis. The sequence continues at coordinate 206,567,993 of CM077078.1, forward strand.
CTCCAAACAAAATTGATCCAAAAGTCCAGAATAAAATTTTCTCCAGGTTTTTATAGTCTCATAGCAAACATGGTCGAACACGGGTTCCGACACGGCCGTGTTGCAGGCCGTGTCAGCAGTTCCAAGGCAGTTCCACACGAGCAGACGTGTTTGGTCATGGGCCGTGTTGGATGACACGGGTACTGACACGGCCGTGTCGGAAAACACGGCCGTGTTGTTCTTCATGTTCTTCGGACACGGGTAGGCCGGATTTAATTCTTCAATTTGTCCCGAGAAGCACACGGTCTGGACACACGGGCATGTTCAAACCCGTGTAGACAAATAGTTCCAGCTAGGATAGAACACGGGTAGGCACACGGGCGTGTTCCTACACGTGTTCGACCAATTCTTCTGCTTTGATCAGCCCTCCTGGTCCCGTCAACTCCCCTGTTTGCTCCAAGACTTTTAGTTCCACTGATTAGTCGTACCTACATTAGAAAAATGATGTAGTAAGTGGGGAGTTCAATACATAAAATAGTAAAGACTCTAACCTATGCTCTACTATTCATGACAATACCAATTCTCAACTATTTTGCGCAATTACTTGAGTAAAGAGGTAGAAAACAATGGACATGATTACAATTATGATAGTCAGAATCTATCATAATTGTACTCATCAAATACCCCCAGACTTGAGTGTTTGCTTGTCCCTAAGCAAACTAATTCAAATAATTGAGTTACCGATACATAATTTTTCTTCCGCACACTGATTGTTTTGAATTCAAATAGAAATTTGATGCTGTAATTGTATAGGAAATAGTATAGCAGACTTTTCTAAATATAACTTTTTCTTAAAAATTCCTCCAATACATATCTTAACTATTTTTCGCTCTTTCTTAGAATTAGGATTATAGTTATCCATTACTATTATAAGGAGAAAAGAATAATCTTAATAACATATGCATTAGTCTTTCAAAACTTAAACATACCCCTATTAATAATCATACACTTTCCTTTACACCCCCTCTCCATAGCACTAATGAGAATTAGTAAAGTTGGATCCTTAGGACTTGTATGGTGGTGTAACCTTTTTGGCTTATGATAGGTAATTATAGGTGGGGTAAGCAAAAAAAATATATATATAACTCGATGGTTTTTTTTTCTTCTTTGCACACGTAGATCACAATTGAGCCCTTGGTATGGTCAATACCTTAACAAACATTGATATTCTACGAGCACCCCCAGACTTTGCACGTATTATACTTCCCATATATTTTTTTCTTTGTTTCTTAACCAAAGATCCATAGTAGGGATCATTCCGAATGGGTGCAAAGTCACACTCACTTAGGCCACATATCACTATGTTTTTGTTTTTAGGGACTTCATAGTAGGGATCATTCCGACATATCACTATGAAAATTAATTTCATGACGAACTCAATGATAGGTGTGCTACTAAGTGAGGATTTGCCTTGGTGAATTTTAGAGTTGGAGTATCACAAAAATATAGGGATAAGGTCCAAATTGGGTGAGCAATGGTATAATGTTTAAGGTTTTGGGATGTGAACGGCTCAAGCTATCCAAAAGGAGGCCTAAGTCATTTCCACCTTTACTAATTAACATGTGCAAAAGGTTTGAGGATCGTTGGTTAGTTCTAGACACCAATAGAGAAGAGTTTTGTTATTTTATTTGTATCTCCTAATACACAATTATCAAAATATTGCATTCATCGACTCACTTTAGTATAGATAAATATATTTTCTAAAATGGAGTGATTATTAGTTAATAATATAAAGGACACTCTTTTTAAACCAAATTATATGGAGAAAAGTAGGCTAATGAATTTCTATACGTAGTTACTAATCAACAAATTGGAACATGAATTCGGTTTAATCAGCGTGCGAAAGTAAATTAGATATTTATATTCCCAATGAGTGAAGTACTGAAAGCTTAAAGAGAAGTAATAGAATGCTGTGATAGAGAAAGAGAGTACTATGACAGAGATAATATCAATAACTGTAATCATGCACCCCACTGTCAACACCAATACCCCCAGACTTGTGTTGCAATGTCCTAATTGCAAAAAATTAAAAAAAAATTGAGGTTATTATTGCACTAGGATAGAGGGAACTGATGATCATGAATATAAAGGAGCACAGAACAAAACAATGAGCAAAAAAAAAATACTTCTAGATATACTGTACATGCCAATACAAGATCATGATAATAACAATAAAAAGGATACAATGCTCCAAAGCTAGAGATACAGGGATAGAAAATCAAAAATACAAGGTGTATCATCCTGGTCAGCCGGATCATCCTGAGTGCGAGATCGATGAGGAGCTGCTCGTGGTGGGCTAGTAATCCCTAAGTGTTGCCGGATCTGATATATGACGTCCTCAGTCCGCTGCTGCGTCTCCTCGATACGCTGAAGGCGCGGCGATAGCTGAGTGTCATAGAAGCGCTGGATCTCCTGTGCATATCGAGACTGCCGCGGAGGCTGGGCAAAAGAGGACTCCCCCTGAGTATACGTCGAGCGGGGTGGGGGAATGAGAGGCTCATCGAGGTCTGGATCTACCTCCTCATCATCGTCGTGGACATGACGTCCACGACTCGCTATGGTGTATGTAATCCCACCCCGGCCTTGACGTGTTGAAACGAGGTGGATGGATCGAAGACTTGCCATGGTGATGGGCATAGTCTTTGCTACCACCGTCATCGGGGGAAGAGGCAAGAATATGCCCATATTCCTTGCCAAGCGCGTAATGTAAGGGGCTACACAAATGGACCCGACGCGGGAGTTCTCTGCCTGATGAAGAATGAACTGAGCAAGCATATACCCTAAGTGGATAGGGTAACGGGCTGTCATGCTTTGCAGATAAAGGATGTCCTGTCGGCTAACTACGCCGGAGATTTCGCCCCAGCCGCTCAGAGTATGGCTAAGCAGATGATGAACGTAATGTACGGCGGGGGAAACCAGCTTGGAGGCCTTAGACCTCTTGGCTTTGTAGGGCCCGGTGTCAAAAGAGAGACGGCACCAAATATCGCCCGCCTGGTCGCGACTTGGGAGACTAAAATTCAGATCAGGGTAGGTGTCACTAAAGAAGAATGCCTCTTCGTATACTCCTAAATGTTGTGTAAATAGGATGAGAGATAGCGTATAGAAGGTGCCTCCTACTCGAAAGGAAATATTCCCCTCGGTTGGTCTTCCATTATCGGTCATGGAGGGTCGAAGGTTTAAATAGAAGGTGGACAAAAACTCGAGCGTGAGTTCGCGGAAACCTAACTCTTCTATTGCAAAAAAACCTTGCCACCCAATTACAGAAATTAATTCCTTAACATTGGCAGTAAGACCTATGGCTTCCAAGACGTCCCAGTCGATCATCTGTATGTCCTGAAATTTCTTGGCTTACAGGCGGTTATAGCGGTTAGTATGCACTGCATCCGTGAAAACTAAGGGCTGAACGACGTCGCGTCTCTCAATAGACAACGCTTGTAGTTCCGGTCTACGTCGGCGACCGCCTTGGCTACTTGAAGATGACATGATCTGAAAATAAAGGAACAAAATATTCTAAAGCGAATGAAGATGGACAAAAAAATCCAGTAAATAAGAAGAGATTTTATGGATAGAAACCCAGGAATTATACCGATGATGTAAATAGCGAAGCGACGAGGTGATTGCACGAAATTGGGAGAGCTCCGGCTGTATTGGTTGCAGGAATGATTAGGGGAGAAGGTGGAACTGATGGAATGAACTCCAAAAAATTTGCCCCTATAAAAATAAGTCGAACACGGGTGTACACACGGTCGTGTGTACACCCGTATTAGGGAATCGACGTGGGCGGGAAACACGGTCTTCAAGGAGACTTGTGGTCATTTCGCGGGAACTGCTCGTGTCAGTTGGACACGGTCAACAACACGGCCGTGTCCACAACCCGTGTGGTCAATCTGACAGGTGGTTGGATCTGACACGGTCCACAACACGGGTGTGTGTGGACCCGTGTCCTTCTCTGTATGAAATCGCTTTAATTGGCCGTATCGACACGGGTGAGCACATGGTTGGGTGAACAGCCGTGTACATTAAAACACGGCCACAAACACGGGTGTGTGGAGACCCGTGTTAAGCGCTAGCGTAAAATTGAAATGGCGATGAATGACACGGCAACGCACACGGGCGTGTATTTGCCCATGTGGTGCTCTGTAAATTTCTGCCTTTCCTGGTTTAAATAGGGTGCACGGCTGGGTGACTGTGCGTGTGCTAGACACGGCTAAGCACACGGCCGTGTGCTTGGCCGTGTACTCTTCTTAAATAGTGATTTCTCCTAATTACTTTATTTTATTTTATTTTATTTTTTGGGGTAGAAATTTAAATAAAGTTTTCATTAAAATTTTTATAAACTATTTAGACAAGTTACTATTAAATTATATATATTGTTTCTTAGTCTAGATGAAGGCAGGATTCTAGGCGAGCAAAAGCTTGGGGAGGTGCACTATAATAAAGTTTTAACCGGTGCCCGTTGACTTTAAAATCTCCTTTTTCAGGGTGAGTTAGTTCGACGGTGCCATAGGGGAAAACTTTTTTAACTTGGAAGGGTCCGGACCACTTAGACCTAAGCTTCCCTGGGAATAAATGCAGCCTAGAATTAAAAAGGAGAACCTGGTCACCCTCGTTGAATGTTCTGGCTTTTCGGAGGTGACGGTCATGAAATAGTTTGGTTTTCTCCTTATAAATTTTGGAGTTTTCATATGCCATAGTCCTCCATTCGTCTAGTTCATTAAGTTGAAGTTTGCATTTTTCCCCTATAGAATTAGTATCAAAATTTAGAGATCGTATTGCCCAATATGACTTGTGTTCTAATTCTATAGGTAAGTGACAAGATTTACCATAGACTAATCTAAAGGGGGTGGTCCCTATAGGTGTTTTAAATGCGGTCCTATAAGCCCATAAACAATCGTTTAGTTTCCTAGACCATTGTTTTCTATTCCCTTCTATAGATTTTTCTAGGATACGTTTAAGTTCTCTATTGGATACCTCAACTTGACCACTAGTCTGTGGATGATATGGTGTAGCTGTCCTATGTACGACTCAATATTTCTGCAATACCTTATCTAGCTGTAGATTGCAAAAGTGAGAACCCCTATCGCTAATAAGTGTACGTGGTGTGCCAAATCGCGCAAATAGAGATTTCAGGAATTGAATTACTACTCTACTATCATTAGTAGGTAAAGCTTGCGCCTCAACCCACTTTGATACGTAATCTACGGCTACCAAGATAAATTTATTCCCGAATGAAACTGGAAATGGACCCATAAAATCTATCCCCCACACATCAAATACTTCACATTCAAGAATAAAGTTTTGCGGCATTTCATGTAATTTAGAAATATTACCTGTTTTCTGACAAGAATCACATGAAAGCACATACCTTTGGGCATCCCTGAATAGAAGGGGCCAATAAAAACCCGAATCAAGAACCTTTTTCGCAGAGCGATTTGCTCCATAGTGACCACCAGTAGGACCTGAATGACACTGCTCCAGGATTTTCCACCCTTCCTCGGCTGATGCACACCTTCGGATCACAGAATCTGCACATATCCGAAAAAGAAAAGGGTCCTCCCAAAAGTAATATTTCAAGTCGGAGAAAAATTTCTTTTTCTGCTGATATGAAAAATCCTGTGGGAGGACCTTAGCCACAAGATAGTTTGCATAATCTGCAAACCATGGATAATAATTGTTTACTTTCGAAGATAAGGCAAATAACGATTCCTCAGGGAATGCATCAGAAATTTCAGATTCTTCTAACATTGCTCGTAATGGATTTTCTAAACGTGAAAGATGGTCTGCCGCTAAGTTTTCTGCTCCTCGTTTATCCCTAATTTCCAAATCAAATTCTTGCAATAGAAGAACCCAACGGATTAAACGAGGCTTTGCGTCTGCTTTGGCTGGCAAATATTTAAGTGCAGAGTGATCTGTGTAAACTACTACCTTGGACAATGTTAAATAGGATCTAAATTTATCAAAGGCAAAAACTACTGCTAGAAGTTCTTTTTCAGTAGTAGTATAATTCTCTTGTGCATTATTAAGTGTTTTACTAGCATAAAATATAGGATGAAAATGTTTGTTTCGGCGTTGTCCTAGAACAGCCCCTACCGCAAAACTGCTAGCATCACACATGATTTCAAAAGGCTGAGTAAAATCAGGCGCTATCATAATAGGAGAATTAATTAATCTCTCTTTTAAGAACTCAAAAGCATGTAGACACTCTTGATTAAAGAGAAAAGGTGTGTCCTTTTCTAAAAGTCTCGTAAGTGGTTTAGCAATTTTGGAAAAGTCTTTAATAAACCGACGGTAAAATCCGGCGTGGCCTAAAAAACTTCTCACTGCCTTAACAGATGTGGGTGGTGGTAACTTTTCTATTGTCTCTATCTTCGCTCTATCTACTTGAATTCCGCGATTGGAGATTTTATGACCAAGTACTAACCCTTCTTGTACCATAAAATGGCACTTCTCTCAGCTAAGTACTAAGTTTATTTCCTCACACCTCCTCAAAACTTTTTCTAAATTATTCAAACATAAATCAAAGGAATCTCCAAAGACGGAGAAGTCATCCATAAACACTTCATGATATCTTCAACATACTCATTGAAGATGGCCAACATGTATCTTTGGAAAGTAGCGGGGGCATTGCATAGTCCGAAAGGCATACGCCTATAGGCAAAGGTGCCGAATGGGCACGTGAACGTTGTTTTCTCTTGGTCTTCTGGTGCTATTGGGATTTGGAAATACCCAGAAAGTCCATCTAGAAAACAATAATACGCATGCCCTGACAAGCGTTCTAATATTTGGTCAATAAAGGGTAAAGGAAAGTGGTCCTTTCTAGTGGCATCGTTTAGCTTCCTATAGTCTATACAGACACGCCAACCTGTTATTGTTTGCGTTGGAATTAATTCATTTTTATTGTTTGCTACCACAGTTAAACCACCCTTCTTAGGAACGACTTGGACAGGACTAACCCATGAACTATCGGAAATAAGGTATATCATACCAGCATCTAACAATTTAACAATTTCAGCCTTAACTACCTCTTTCATATTAGGATTAAGCCTACGTTGCGGTTAAATAGATGACTTATAGTTTTCTTCCAAAAGGATTTTATGAGTGCAAAAACTAGGATTAATACCTTTTATATCAGATATTTGCCAGGCTATTGCACCTTTACATTTTTTCAACACAGTTAATAATTTGGTTTTTTCAATCTCAGAAAGATGAGAAGAAATGATAACTGGGTAAGACGAATTAGATCCTAAGAATGCATACTCAAGATGATCCGGTAAATTTTTTAATTCAACTATAGGTGGATTCTTAGTATTATTCTTATGAACTTCATGATTTCCTTCTGTAAGTAAGTTATATTCGGTATTTCCATTCATCGAAACAGAGCTATCTAGAAAAAATAAATGCTCAACAATGTCTTCACTAGTTTCATCTTCTAGAAAGCAATTAGTAATGCAAATTTCTAAAGGGTCTTTATAATAAAAATTAGAATCAATAGAAGTCATTAAATCATCAACACCATGAGAAAAGTAGCAACAATCATCACTATCCAAAGATTGTTTCATAGTATTGCCAATTTGAAAAGTGACTTCATCCTCCCCTACTCTCAAAACTAATTTACCATCAAAAACATCAATAAGAGCTCTAGAAGTGGCTAGAAATGGACGACCAAGTATAAGTGGTACTTCTATATTTTCGTCCATATCTAAAATAACAAAATCGGCAGGAAATATAAATTTGTCTACCTTAACTAATACATCCTCCACTATACCTCTTGTGTACTTAACCGACCTATCTGCCAACTGGATGCTCATCCTAGTCGGGCTAAGTTCCCCTAGGCCTAGTTTCAAATATAATTTATAAGGCATCAAATTTATACAAGCTCCTAAATCCGCTAAAGCTTTATTAACTTGCAAATCACCGAATAAACATGGAATTGAAAAAGAACCGGGATCCTTAAGTTTTTGTGGTAATTTATTTTGTAAAATAGCAGAGCATTCTTCACTAAGTGTGACTAAAGACAATTCTTCTATTTTCTTTTTATTAGAAATTAAATCCTTCAAAAATTTTGCATACTTGGGCATTTGAATAATATCAGAAAAAGGTAAATTAACATGCAATTGTTTAATCATAGATAAAAATTTACCATATTGCGCATCCATGCGCTCCTTGTTCATCTTTGCTGGATATGGTATGGCTGGTTGATATTCCATTGGTGTCACGTTCGGTGCTTCTCCACTGGACTCCTCTTGAGGTGCATCCTGTGCAAGCCTTGGGTCTTGCAATTCCTTCCCGCTCCTCAACTGAATTGCTCTTGCATGCTCCTTTGGGTTTGTCTCAGTATTTCCTGGAAGTGTCCCTTGTTGTCTCTCTGATACCATCCTTGCCAACTGCCCAATCTGATTCTCCAAATTTCGAATAGAACCCTCTTGATTACGGAAGGCAACATCGGTAGTTTGCATGAAATTTGCAAGGACATCTTCCAATGTTGGTTTCCTTGGCTCCAATTGTTGTTGTTGTTGCCCAAACATGGGTTGTTTGCCTTGGTTGCCTTGCCCTCCCCAAGAGAAATTGGGGTGGTTCCTCCATCCTTGATTATATGTAAAACTATATGGGTTGTTTGCAGGATTGAAAGGTGGTCTGGGATTATTACCCATGTAGTCTACATGTTCTTGCACTTGAGGTTCACCACTAGGTATTCCAACAAGGGAAGGGTCCCATTGTTGAGGTACCATGGGGGGCGTAGCTAAAGAAAGGTTGTCCATCTTTTGATGGAGCTTCTCCACTTGAATTGCTAAGGCTGTTACGGAATCCACTTCATACATTCTGGCAGGCTTAGTAGACTTTGGCCGCACGGTAGTCCATTGGTAGCTATTCATTGCCATTTCTTCTATCAACTGCTGGGCTGCATCAGGTGTCTTATTATTCAAGGTGCCTCCACTAGCCGCATCAATCATCTGCCTGGTGGCTGGATTTAGACCGTTGTAGAAGGTCTGAATCTGAAGCCAAGAAGGTAAGGCATGATGGGGGAATCTCCTTAATAATTCTTTGAATCATTCCCAAGTATCGTACAATGATTCAGCCTCCAATTGAACATACGTAGAGATATCGTTCCTTAACTTTGCGGTCTTTGCCGGTGGAAAATACTTCATCAAAAACTTCTCAACCATCATGTCCCAAGTAGTAATGGACCCTCCAGGTAACGAATTGAGCCACTGCTTTGCCTTATGCCTTAATGAGAATGGGAACAATCTCAATCGAATGACATCGTTGGAGACACCATTAATCTTGAAAGTATCACATATCTCTAGGAATCCGGCTAAGTGTGTATTGGGGTCCTCGTCTTGTTAGCCATCATATTGAACATATTGTTGGACCATTTGTATCACACTCGGCTTCAGTTCGAAATTATTGGTTGGAATGGGAGGTCGAACAATGCTTGACCCAGTTCCTTGGAGATTGGGTCTAGTAAAGTCAGACATGGTTTGCTCATTTTGGTTTGCCATGATATCAAAATCTTCAGGATGGTGTTCTCCTTGATTCACTGTTTCTTCTTCTAACAGTTCGTTTACAATATCTGTGGTGTTAATACCCACGTCTCTTTGATTGGTGTTATGAATAAGTCGTTCTGGATCAGATTGAAATGGTTTTAGCCCAGAATTTCTTGCCCTGGTCATAGACTAACAGACTACAAAACAGAGATTAAATAATATAATTATACTATCAACTATGTTACATATATTTATTAGTAAACAAAAATGGTAGATTAATAGAGTTAAAGCTTTCAAAATATTAAAAAGGGGTCCCCGGCAACGACGCCAAAAACTTGATGACAATTTTCACTAAGCTTAACCTTGATGCGGAGTCATTCTACGTTTTATCATAACTATGTAGATGGGCATAAGCTAGAGTGAATTATCTTTCAGGCAAGTGCACCTATCAATCATAGTATATGAGAATGGGGAGAATATTCACTCGAGCAGGTTTTGAGTTTTGCACAGGCAAAAGTACATTTTCCCCTCTAAAATGAGAAGAGTGTAGAATTGTCTAGCTGGACCAGATCTTGTAAGAAATAGTAAGAAAAGGCGGCTTTGGCATCTCCCGAACCTAGCTTAGCAGAGCTCATTCTTGTCCAAGAGTTCTTGCACTCCAGAAGCGAGCAACGGACAGTTGGACAGATGCGAAAGGAGAGACAACAAAGAGGATTAGTACTGTCTGCCTAAACAAGAATTCTTGAACGGCGAAAGAGCCTATTACTCGCTACATCAAACAATTTCTACGTGCTCGTCAGAACAGCAGGAGGTTTTTGTTTTGAAAGAAGGAAACGAAAGCGCTATTCGTGGACTGAGCCAAGGATAAAGCAAGTAGGTTCGATTCCTGCTGGATGATTTGACACCTTCCATTTCTCAGTTTTATATAAGCCCGCTGCTCCTATGATTTTTCTCTACTTATCAAAAGCAAAAAAGCATGGGCAGAGAAGGAAGGAACCAGTGTTTTAAGATCTCCATTAGATAGACATTTGGTTAGGTTGTTCAGGAGCTTTCCCGGGATCCCGATCTTTAGCTACCATCCTTTACGTTGGTTGATTTTTCGCATCTAGTAGGGAGAACTTTGGGCGTCTGCGGGAGAAGCAACTCATCCGGCCGGGTTTCTCAGCTCAATCGTTTGACTGGCTGTAACCCGTTGAGCATCTGCACTCTGAATGCTTCACACATGATGTCTCTGACAAGAGAAAGCAAACAACAAAAGCGGAAGCTGTTGTCCGAACGAGAAGGCCTTTGCAGCTTTTAGGGAAGGCTTAAGAGTTTCGAAGAGTTTTCTTTTTGGTCAGGAAACACGTCTCGAGCTGCTACGCAGCGAAGAGGAAACGAAGGCTACTTTCTTTATGTCGTTTCTCCTCATGTCCACCCCAAAGAAATCCCTTGTGAACTTCTCAAATTCCTTGATCACATCAAGATCAGAGTCAGCAACCAGAGATCAGAGGAGCGACTGTGAAGGAGCGGACCCACGGATTGATTGATTGAAAGTTCGAATTGAGTTCCTGGGCGCTTAGAAAAAGCCTGTCTTTTCCGTGTCGTACCGGATTCCAGAACTCGTTTTTCCTTTCTTCTAGTCCAGGAAAAAAGTGCTTAACAACGGTGGACTGAAAGCAGTCTTCTGATCTCTCAAAGTTTTTCTAATCCAAATGCAGGGAATCGGAAACAGAAGAAACCATCGGTTACTCGGGTCGCCTTTCCTCTGCCTATGAGATTTCATTTCCTAAACCATTTCGCCGGTACTCCTTATTGAATAACTAAGTAAGTGATGCGGACTTGACGTCATCCCCACCTTCCTCCAGTATCTCACTGGCAGTCCCTCGTGAGTGCGGAGCCAACCACCGCTGCCCGGAGCTCCTAGCGGAACCCTTCGCTTTATAGATAGGGCGCGCATCAAATTTTGATCTTCCCGGAACTGAGAAATTTGAGCTTCCCGATTGAACTTCCCAGCTTACATCTCGTATCGTATTCCACAGGGTCCTTTCAACTACTTGTACTCACTCTCACTCTATTATCATACCTAAATTTAAAAGTGCGTTCTAACATAGATTAATCCTAACTATGACTACTTGGATGAAAAATTGTATTGGAGAGTTGCAAAAATAATTTCAAGCCGAAAGTTAAAGGCGTTCAATGAACATCATCATTTAATGTAATCAAGAAATAACAAAACTATCAAATTCATTGTATTGTAAAGGGTTAAACTAATTATCAAATTCTCTCTCGAGCAATTTGAAATTTATATCTAAGTTAAGTAAATCTTCTCTCGAACAATTTACAATACTCAAAGTTGCATTGAATGAAATACCCTATCTACTACATAGATTCATGGAACTTTATCTCTAAAATACCATAATTCCATCATTTCGTATTCTAATTTTCCAAGAAACATATCTCTCGATCATGAATTTTAGATTACAAAGAGAATTAACACATAAATATGAAGATTTAACCATCATCCAAAGAATCCAATTTCTCAATCTAGACATTTGGAATTCATGTAAAAGTAAATAATCATTCATAACAAGGATAATCCTCAATGTTTGCAAACCCATATACGAACAAAATACCATGAAATTGATTAAAACAAGAAGATACATGATTACTAATTTGTTCAAACACATTGTTCATGAAAATTAAAAGATAAATAAAGTTGGATTACCAAGAGAGATACAAGATTAAATGAGATAAATTGAAGAATAAATGCATACGAATATCTCCTTCAAGCCTTCCTTCTCTTTGGTGCTCCACTTTCGTTCTCCAGAAAATCTCCAAACAAAATTGATCCAAAAGTCTAGAATAAAATTTTTCTCCAGGTTTTTATAGTCTCATAGCAAACATGGTCGAACACGGGTTCCGACACGGCCGTGTTGCAGGCCATGTCGGCAGTTCCAAGGCAGTTCCACACGAGCAGACGTGTTTGGTCATGGGCCGTGTTGGATGACACGGGTACTGACACGGCCGTGTCGGAAAACACGGCCGTGTTGTTCTTCATGTTCTTCGGACACGGGTAGGCCGGATTTAATTCTTCAATTTGTCCTGAGAAGGACACGGTCTGGACACACGGGCATGTTCAAACCCGTGTGGACAAATAGTTCCAGCTAGGATAGAATACAGGTAGGCACACGGGCGTGTTCCTACCCGTGTTCGACCAATTCTTCTGCTTTGATCAGCCCTCCTGGTCCCGTCAACTCCCTTGTTTGCTCCAAGACTTTTAGTTCCACTGATTAGTCGTACCTGCATTAGAAAAATGACGTAGTAAGTGGGGAGTTCAATACATAAAATAGTAAAGACTCTAACATATGCTCTACTATTCATGACAATACCAATTCTCAACTATTTTGCGCAATTACTTGAGTAAAGAGGTAGAAAACAGTGGACATGATTACAATTATGATAGTCAGAATCTATCATAATTGTACTCATCAGTTGGACCTTCCTAAACTCAGGTGGGCATGACTTCAAGATAAGCGTGTTCATGCTTTAGGAACCTCCACGGTCAAGGTCCTTTTCCTTATTAAGTTTGAGTTTATTATCACATTTTTATTCAACTTTTGTCGAGGTGATTCTCGATCGAGTGCTTTTCTTTATCAATGTTTCAACCCCTCATTTTAAATCGCTAGTTGTGGTCACTTTGATTAACTTCAAGTGCTTTTCTTTATGCAAGTAGTCTTTCCTTTTAATTTAGTAAACAAACCCTAAAACAATCCTTTGCTAAGATAATTGTCTTCGTGTGAGTAAGACAACTCAATAGTTCCCGGATTTTAATACGACACTTGTGTCCCCTTTCTACAATTCGATAGGTATACTTGCCTAGTTGGATTTCCAGTTCGTTTTTATTCTCTTCGCGATTAGTAGACACCAAGTTTTTTGCGTCGTTGCCGGGGAGCAACTTGTGTTGATAATTTGAAAACACGAACCTATTACTTTTATCACTTCTCTTTCTCACCCTCTTTCTTAAAAATTAAAAATTCAAAAAAAATATTAACGCTCTTAATAGAAACCCACATCACAATTTTTCTACACCACCTAACTCTCTCGAAAAGGGCAATGTGGCTTAATATTCAAAAAAAATATTAACGCTCTTAATAGAAACCAACATATCAATTTTTCTACACCACCTAACTCTCTCGAAAAGGGCAATGTGGCTTAAATACCACTATTTTGTCTAGTACCTTGTGAACTTTTCATAGGGTAGCCCTTGGGATGTTCGGGAGTTAAAACATTAAGAAAATCTATTCCAAAAAAAAATTTAATTGTCCCCTTTTTCTAGTTTATTTTTCTCTTTCTTCATCTTCTCTTCTGCTAGTGCATGACCCAAAGAAATCGGTCGGAGATTTTGGACTTGGACCATGAAATTGAGCGTACTCTTCAGAGAAGATCGCAATTTCAAGGTCCTTCTCTCCAAATACCGGTTGAGGATTCCGAGTCATTTTCTAGTACAATAATGGAAGAGCCCGTTGTAGAGGAAGCCCTGCATAGGCCTATGTCCTATTATGCATGGCCGAATTTATAGGGTACAGAATCATGCATAGTTTGCCCTGATATAGCTAGTAATAATTTTGAACTTGAGCCTAGCATAATTCAAATGGTGCAGCAGTATGTGCAATATGACGGACTTCAAAATGAAGATCCGAACTCGCATATAGCTTGCTTTCTTGAGATTTGTGACACCTTTAAAATCAATGGTGTTACAAATGATGCTATTAGGCTAAGACTCTTCCCTTTCTCTCTTAGAACTATGTCTAATCAATGGCTGAACACTCTACCAAAAAACAACATCACTACCTGGATCAACTAACTAAAAAATTTCGGGCGAAGTATTTTTCGCCAGTTAAAACTGCAAAACTTAGGAACGATATTTTTTCCATTGGACAAAAAGACTCTGAAACTTTGTATGAAACCTAGGAAAGATTTAAAGAATTCTTAAGACGATGCCCCCCACCACGCGCTGCCTGTATGCTTGTAGGTGCAGACATTTTATAACTGGTTAAATCAAAGCACAAAGCAAACGATAGATGCAGCTTCTAGTGGTACATTAAACCATAAAACCCCGGAAGCAACTCTTGAACTTTTCGAGGACATGGTCATGAACACATAATAGTTGAATGTGCATAGGTCCTGCCCAAACAAACCTGCAGGTATCTTTGAAGTAGATAACGTCTCCCAGCTAGCTCTACAAGTGGATGTATTAAGTAAAAAGATAATGGAGATGACTGTTGCCTCTGCCCCTTAGGTATGGGAATATGCAACTCCTGCTCCCGAACAATTGGATAATGTTAATAATATGCCTAGAAACGCTTTTCATAATTTTTCTGCTGCTAATTTTCCTGCTTCGAGTTTTGCTTTTTCGAATAGTTATAATCTCGCTTTACAGAATCACCCGAACTTTTTCGTGGAGTAATCCCTCGAACGTAATGCGCATTCCACCACAAAATTATTTTTCTGCACCACCTCCACCTCTTCAAAATTATCCAAAACCTCCAAGCTTGGAGGAGTTACTTTCTGAACATATAAACACAAATGACGCAACTATAAGAACCCTAGCTGGGACCATTAAAAGTTTAGAAAATCAAGTAGGACAACTCGCAAAAAATTTTTCTGAGCGACCCGCCGGGTCTTTTCCTTCCAATATGTAGCCCAACCTGAGATAGCAAGCGAAAGTTATAACTCTTTGGAGTGGGAAGCAAGTTTCTGGTATGGTTAGCGAAGAGCCCGAGGCAAGCTCTGCCCCTATTTTGAATATTCCACCATCTGTTGAAAAAGAAGTTATCACTCCACTCTCTACTTTAGAAAAGAACTGACTCCATCACGCATCTTTAAAAATGATCCAACTCCACCATACCCTTCCGAACTTAATAAGCAACATCAGGATGATCAATACTCCCGCTTCCTAGAAATATTTAAGCAAATCCACGTAAATCTGCCTTTCCACGAAGAAATCTCCCAAATGCCGAAGTACGCTAAGTATCTTAAGGACCTCCTTACTAATAAGAAGAAGTTAGAAAACTTATCGCATGTCTCACTAAATATAGAGTGCTATGCGGTCTTGAAAAATGGTTTACCAAAGAAGATCAGTGATCCGGGTAGTTTTCTATTCTGTGTTTCTTTGGTGAACTTTTTGTCAAGAACGCATTAGCTGACTTAGGCACGAGTATCAACTTGAAGCCCCTCTCGTTATTCAAGAAGTTATAAATTGGTAGCCTCAACCCCACATGCTTGAGTATCCTGCTCGCTAATAGATCTGTTAAGTACCCATTAGGAATCGTGGAGGATGTATTAGTTAAAGTCGACAAATTCATCTTCCCGATTGATTTCGTCATACTGGACATCGAAGAAGACGTCGAGGTTCCATTGATCCTTGGCCGACCCTTCCTTGCCACCTCCCTACCTATCATTTGCATAAGTAATGGTAAGCTCTTCCTACGAGAAGGCTGCAACGAAGTAACTTTCTCTATCACCCCTTCGATGAAGAACACCCTAGAGAATGACGACTCCTGTTTCTTCTTAAATGCCTTAAGTGATGAATCTTCCACCTGCCTTTTTGAAAGTGAAAATAAATTTTCTGATTTTTGTTCTTCCTCTACTCTTCCAATTGAATCTCTGTAAGAAGCCGCCATGGCCACTAGCTCCGCCCCTTTAAATTTTCCGTATAATGAAAAATTCTACGAAGACATTGTTTTTGAAAAAGATAGAATTTCCAAGACGTCATATGAAGAACCTCCTACCATGGAATCAAAGGAACTACGCGAACATCTTAGTTATGCCTTCTTAGAATAGGAATCCAAGATACAAGTAATTGTTTTCGCCTACCTGACTTAAGTGCAAAATGACAAGCTCCTACTAGTGTTACGTAAACATCGTCGAGCTATTGCCTGGCTGATATCTGATATCAAGGGCATAAGCCCATCTTTCTACACCCACAAAATCCTAACGGAAATAATTCGTGTAATTCAATCCAACCTCAGCGCCGTATAAATCTAAATATGAAAGAAATCATAAAGTGCGAGGTTATGAAACTCTTAGACGTAGGAATTATCTATCCTATATCTGATTGTAAGTGGGTTAGGCCTGTCCAGGTACCACCCAAAAAGGGAGCGATAACAGTAATTAGTAATGAAAATAATGATTTAATCTCGACACGGACGGCGACGGGGTGGCGAATGTGTATTGACTATAGTAAGGTTATCGACGCCACCCGCAAGAAAGACTTTCCCTTGTCGTTCATCGATCAAATTTTAGAGCGATTATCCGTCCATAGCTTTTACTATTTTCTCGATGGTCTCTCGTGGTATTTTCAATTCCTTATCTCTTCCGAGGACCAGGAGAAAACCATGTTTACTTGTCCCTTCACCTTCACTTACTGAAGAATATTATTTGGGTTGTGCAATGCGTCAGCTACATTCCAACGATGTATGCTCTCTGTCTTCGACAAGTACATAGAAAGCATTATGGAGGTGTTTATGGATGATTTCTTCGTATTCAGCGATGCTTTTGATAGTTGTTTAGAAAACCTCGAAATAGTCTTAGAAAAATGCGAAGAAACTAACCTCGCCCAAAATTGGGAAAAATGCTATTTATGGTGAGGGAGGGGTTAGTTTTGAGTCATAAGATTTCTTTAAGAGAAATTGAAGTAGACATAGCTAAGATAGAAGTTATCGAGAAGCTACCGCCGCTTACGAACGTCAAAGCTATAAGAAGTTTATTAGGACACGCTGGTTTCTACCGCCGCTTCATAAAAGACTTCTTCAAAATCACCAAACCCCTTACTCATCTTCTGGAAAAAGACGCCTCATTCATTTTTGACGAACCTTGCTTATCTGCCTTTGAAACAATTAAAGATAAGTTAAATAATGCCCCTATTATGATAGCTCCGGTGTGGGACCTTCCCTTTTAAATTATGTGCGATGCGAGTAGTTTCGCGGTGGGAGTCATACTAGGAGAACGAATATTTAAACACTTCCACCCCATCTATTATGCAAGTAAAACACTTACATCGACACAAGAGAATTATACCACAACCTAGAAGGAGCTCCTAGCTGTTGTTTTCGCTTTTGATAAATTCCGTCCTTATATTACTCTTTCCAAAATTATCATTTTTACGGACCACTCGGACCTCAAGTATCTTCTTGCTAAGAAGGATGTCAATCCGCGCCTGATTCGCTGGCTCTTACTCCTCCAGGAGTTTGACTTAGAAATCCGTGATAAGCGAGGAGCCGAGAATTTGGCTGCAGACCATCTCTCACGATTAGATAATCCTTATATAGATAAATTAGATGAAAAATCTTTTAATGATTTCTTCCCTGATGAGAAGCTACTCTTAATTAACACATCTCCTTCTCCTTGGTTTGTACACATAGCCAACTATTTAGTGGCTCATGTGCTCCCAAAAGAGTTCTCCTCTCAACAAAAGAAGAAATTCTTTTCTGAGTTGAAGAACTATTTTTGGGAGGACCCGGACCTTTTTCGAGTCTGTGCGGACCAAGTGATAAGGAGATGTGTCTCTCTTGAAGAAGGATTAGATATTTTAAAACATTTGCATGAAGGACCGACTGGTGGTCACTATAAAGCCGCTCGCACCGCCCACAAATGCTTTGCGCGGGTTTTTATTTGCCTAGCCTGTTTAAAGACGTGCAAGCCTTTGTGAGTAGGTGTGGTAGTTTCCAATGGTCGGGAAATATTTCCAATAAAAATGAAATGTCGCAAAATTATTTCCTTGAGTGCAAAGTTTTCGACCTCTTGGGAATTGATTTTGTTGGCCCTTTTCCTTCTAGCTTCGGGAACAAATACATTTTAGTTTTTGTCGTCTATGTTTCACGTTGGGCTGAAGCTCAAGATCTTTCTACTAACGATGCTCGAGTCGTAATTATATTTTAAAAAAATTATTTTCTCGATTCGGTGCGCTGCGAGCCATCGTTAGCGATAGGGGTTCACACTTTTGTAACGTGCAGTTTTCAAAAATTCTTATAAAATATGGCGTTACACATAAGCTTTCAACTGCCTACCACCCCCAAACTAACGGACAAGTCGATGTAGTGAATAGAGAGATAAAAAGAATTTTATAAAAGACTGTATCCACCTCTAGAAAAGACTGGTCAACCAAATTGGACGATGCTCTATGGGCCTACTGAACAACGTACAAAACCGCCATCAGATGTACACCATATCGGTTAGTCTATGGAAAATCGTGTCATTTACCCGTAGATTAGAACACCATGCTTTTTGTGCCTTAATGTTTTTAAATTTTGATCCTCACTCTATCGGCGACCCTAGAAATTTCAACTTAACAGACTCGATGAGTGGCGCTCTTACGCATATGAAAATAACAAATTTTATAAAGAACGGACGAATCGTTTTCACAATAAACACTTAAGGCACCCAAAAACCTTCAAGCCGGGCGACCAAGTTCTTTTATATAATTCATGATTATGTTTCTTTCTAGGCAAGTTAAAGTCACAATGGTCTGGGCCGTTTACTGTTAAAGAAGTTTTTATGTATGACACTGTTTTAATTTCACACCCTTATAAGGGTGATTTCAAAGTGAATGGACAGCGTCCTAACATTATTTTTGTGGTAATGATGTTATTCCGAACAATGTAAATTTTATTCTGCATGAACTTTAACTAGCTTAAGACTTTATTTTTGTTAAACACTTTGAATATTATTTTGGTTATTTTTATTATTGGACAATATTATTTTTTGACAATATTATTTTGTTGCGTCGATCTCTAAGGATGTTTTATACAAAGGGCGCTCTTGGGAGGCAACCCAACTTATTTTTTTGTTTTCTTTATTTTACACTTTTTTGCCACGGATGGCTCCGACAAGCTGCAGCTTTTGCGATTGCCTGCTTCAATGCTGCTGAATCCATCACAAAGTCCAAAGAATACATTTCATGAAGATCCAAAGCACAAGCATGGTGGAGCGGCATCAATCAACTTTCCGCAACTCGCAAATCTGGGAAGTACCTATTTTTAATTCTGTACTTTTTTATTTATGTTTTTCCTCTCTCCTTCCCCTCTTTTCTCCATTGAGAATAATGTCCATTTTAAGTTTGGGGGAGGATTTCCTCCTTTTCTTTTCTCCATTTTGTTTCTCTGAAAAAAAATCAAAATCAAAAAAATAAAAATTAGTGCTTTCTCCATTTCTTCTTGAAGATAAATTCAAATCCAAAAAAAAGAGGAAAATCTTAAAAAAAAATTATAATAGCTTTAAAAATCAGAAAAAATTAGAATATTTCAAAATAAAAAAAATATATGTTATTTGTTTATTTTAAACTAATTTTGGCATTTCAATAATACCCCTTGCTTTTGTTTTGTTTTTCTCAAAATTCCATATAACAATTTAGCTAATTATAATCTTTCTAATAATTTTTTTAATTTTGTTTCGCAAGTAAAATGTTGCCCATGCTGTGTTTCTAATTTGTGGTAGCATGTTACTGTGAAGCATTTTTCTAAAAATCGTATTTCTATTTTGGTTTTTCGTTCTTTATTTTCTTTACTTTCTTAAAAATATTTCATCCATTATTTTCTTTTTCATTTTTGGATAATTTTTGTAATGTCAACTTTTGATTAGCGTAGTAGATGTGAACGATCCAATTCATCTATTATTTTTATTTTCAAGATAATTTCATTTGTCTTCTTTTATTATCTAGGTCTTGCTTGTCGAAATTTTTCAAAAATAATGCTTTAGATAAATTTAGAAACATGAAAATGATTTAGGCCGTATTTGTTTTAGTTTGGGCCTTCTCGCCAACCCAAAAATTATTCCCCTAGTTAGCCTCTTTTGAGTTGTTTTCCTATTCCATTTGAGAACTCCACTTACCATTTCATTTTTCACCAAAGCTAAAATGTTCCAGCCTATGTAATCACACTAACCTTTTGAGTTTCATTAAAAATTTTCATGATTATGATAGGGTTGTTTTTGTGATATGTTTGGAGAACTTTTTGAAAAATGTATCCTCAAAAGAAGTGTTTACTTTTGTTTGGCCAATTTCAAAATGAAAAGACAAAATTTTTATGGCCTCTGTTTTGAAAAAAAGAAAGAAAGAAAAAAAAGAGAAAAGAAAATGAAAACGAAAAAGAAAGTAAAATATTTTATTTATGATGAAATTTTTTGAAACTCTTGATTTTGGTTTAGTGTGATTTTAAGCCTTCATGTTTATCTTTGAATTCCATTCCTAATTATATGCCTAAACTAAACATTTCAGTCCTAATAAGTTCTTTAGATTCATGCTTTTGAATTATATTTATGAGCTAAGTAAAGAAGAAAAGTAAAATAGTAAAGTTTTTGATTTAAATTTAGATTTTTGTTATTTGATTGATATAGTAATAATATGTCCCTTGGATCTAGTAGCAATTCAATGCGTTTTTTTTCATTTTGTTGCTTTGCTAAAATTTATTTAAAGAATTTTCCTAAAATTTTGGATGATTTATTTTCGTTAGTAAAGTTTTTAAATTGTTAAACCATATTACAGTAATTGTTTTAGGCTTACGTTTCACTTTCTCCCTACTTAGAATTTTGTATTGTACTCGTGTTAGCATAATTAGAATTTTCCTGATTAGTCACTTTTATGTTAACTAGTTTTTATATTTTTCTTGAGGACAACCAAAGTTTAAGCTTTGGGGAGTTTGATAATACATTTTGAAGTTTAAACAACTAGGGAAATTACAAGTTTTTATTATAGTAATCATGTTTTTTAAGTTTTATTTTGACCTAATTTTGTATATATTTTAATACCACTAATGTTTTCTTCTCGTTTTGCAGGTTTTCTGCAAATTCGTCGAACTCAGCAAAATTCGTCAACCTCAGCAAATTCGTCAACCTCAGCCTGTTCGTCGAGCTCATTTCTTCGAGCTCATTTCGTCGACCTCAGCAGTAAGACCCCCTTTTTTTCTCTTTTTAAAAACCCGGGGTCTTAGGCCCAGAATCGCCGCTTTGCGGTGACACCTTCACGTCCTGAAGGGGTCATCACCATAAGGCGCCGATTCTGCCGGCCGATTCGATCACAGAAAAGGTAGCACAATAATTGAAGCAAGAGCAAGTCCACTGGATTTGAGCCAATCTCTTAGGGTAAAATCCACCCTAATCCACACCATGTTACCCAAGAGGGTAGACATAGACTCAACAAATCAGTGGCCACAACATCAGCCTCTTTTGAGGAGATTTGTCCACTCCATTTCCAAACTCTTAGTGCACTTTTTACTAAAAGATATCTCACTAATGCCTTGTTAAGGGTAGAAGGTTTCCCACCCAAAACTCCTCCAAATTAGTGGTAATTTTGTACAGACCTAGGTTTAATAGCCAGGCACCACTTACCAAAATTTGGGAGGGTTTGGAGGTCATTTGACCACTAAAATAAATTCCTCTATGTTTATTAAATTAAAACAAAAACTTTAGGCAAAGTATCTCCAAAAATTCCCATTTTTGGACTGCCTTTAGGTATTTCTAAGGTTAACCCCCTGCCCAAATTTCAGGTCATTTGGACAAGGGACGAAGAGTGGGCTTCCATTTTAATTTCTGCCCAACTCTAGGTACAGCCCCCACTAAGACGGGTGCTGCGGCCGAACCGCTTAACCAAACGAGTTGAAACCAATTTTACATTAAACTAGACTCGAAGGGCTACAACTTTCGTGACTGGTCATTTTTCCTAAAACGGCCTCTAAGCGCCTCATTTCGCAGCATCAAAATATACTCAGATAATATACCTTTCCTCTATTTATTATACACTTAATTTATAAATTATAAAATTGATTCTACTGTTCATCTTCTACATGAACCCGAAACCAGACTCAAAAAACCATTTTTCCTATAACCTTTCCGTGATCCGTCGCCGGCAGTTCGGTCACTTCCCTGGCCAGCCACCACCACCACCTCCTCCGTTGAGGCGATGGCTAGCGGTCGGCGGTGGTTTGGCAGCCGGAGGTGGCAGTTTCCGACGAACTCAAGAATACATTTTTTCATAGTTTTCCATGAAAATGAGAGATGGGCCCGGCTCCGTTGAGCGCGAACTTCCTTTCTAAGAATCCTAAGATCTACCCATGAAAGAGAAGAAGACAGGGAGGACCTTGTTCGCGGTTTGGAGGCGAGATGAACGACGGGGTGCCATGGCGCAGTGGTGGCGTAGCCGAACTTCTCCTACAGCAAGAACGAAGATCTGATCCGTTTGATTGAGCGTGTAAACTTCTCCTCTTACTCCAAGTGGACTTTTATAAGTCAACAAGTGGGGAGGTGAAAGGGTAAAGCCTTAATGGTCATGAAGGCTCCCCTTAATAATCTTTCGGTTATAGTGAAGGGATAGGAAATGGTGGAAGATGAACAGGTGTTTGCCAGGTCGATTCCTATTGGACCAACATTTCCTCCTTTATTGTATAATTACAGAAGGAAAAATAGCCCGTAATTACTCCTGGTGTAACTTCCCACACCAGTAATTATTACCACGCGTGTTAGAATAATTTCGGGCCTGAACCGTCGTTTCGGCCAATGTCACGGGCGTGACACTTAGGCCACGGGCGTGACAGGCCCGGGTGACAATTCTGAGGTCGATGATCGTCGAACTGAGATCGACGGTCGTCGAAGGGTTGTCACGCCCTAGGTCACGGGCGTGACACCTAGGTCACGGGCGTGACAGGCCCGAACGACAATTCTGAGGTCGACGATCGTCGAACTGAGACGGTCGTCGAAGGGTGGTCACGCCCTAGGTCACGGGCGTGACACCTAGGTCACGGGCGTGACAGGCCTGAGTCTCAATTTCGACGATCTCCTTACGGAGATCGACGATCGTCGAAGGAGTCACGCCCTAGGTCACGGGCGTGACACCTTGGTCACGGGCGTGACATGCCCGGGCTGCAAGTTCGACGATCGTCTCATGGAGATCGACGATCGTCGAAGGAGTCACGCCCTAGGTCACGGGCGTGACACCTTGGTCACAGGCGTGACATGCCCGGGCTGCAAGTTCGACGATCGTCTCACGGAGATCGACGATCGTCGAAGTAGTCACGCCCTAAGTCACGGGCGTGACGGGTCGGTCACGGGCGTGACCAACCAGTGACCCGATATCTCGATCGATTTATTTCAATTTTTGGGCTTCCTAGGGTTCTATCACGACCAACCGACTCCTAGGGGTCTAGCCGGAAATGGGATGTTACAAATCCCAATAAACAAAACAAAAATTTCGTCCCCGAAATTGAGGTTGAGCCTACGGGGATTTCTATCGGAATAAATTAAACTTGTAACATCTCATACGATATTTCTATTGGGTTCAGGCGACTATTCGTTTGATAAACGAAGACAACCCCCCAATAAACAAAAGATTAGCCCCTACTTTCCTACGCATGCCTAGGTTCTCAATTTTCCTTATCTAGTCTTAACTGTCCAATACAAGAAGGCAATCTATAGTATACCGAGAGGTGGTGAGATGTACCTGACTGAACAACTCCGGGTATCTTTACCTCATCAGGTCCTGTAATTCCCAGGTGTGCTCCTCCTGACCGTGATTTCTCCACAGAACCTTGACTAAGGGGATCTTCTTGCAGCGCAAGATCCGTACTCCTTTGTCGTCGATCCGAACCGGCTGCAAGTGAACAGATCGGTCTGAAGCTACCGGCTCTTCGGTGGTCAAAATCCGCTGCTCCGGGCATAGTATAGCCCTTCTCAGCGAAGAAATGTGGAAGAAATCGTGTAGAGCTGCCAGCTCTGGTGGCAACTCTAGCCTGTAGGCTAGGGGTCCGATCCGCTCCAGGATCCGGTAAGGGCCCATATACCTAGGGCTGAGCTTCTTCCTCCGACTGCGCACCCGTGAGACTCCGTGCATGGGCTGGATCTTCAAGAACACTCGATCCCCTACCCAAAACTCCACCTGACTATGCCGGGCGTCATAGTATTTAGCCTGTCTGCTCTGCGCCTCCAACATCCTATCTCTAATCAGTCTCACCTGAGCCTCGGTGTCTTCAACAAAATCCGATCCCAACACCTTCGGATCCTCGTCTTGAACCCAAGAAAGCAGGGTCCTACATTTTCTTCCATACAAGGCTTCATAAGGTGTCATCCTGATGCTGGACTGGTAGCTATTGTTATAGGAGAACTCGACCAACGGTAACATCTTCTCCCACGGCTCCCCTCGGTCCAGTATACATAGTCGTAGTAAATCCTCCAAGGTCCGGTTGGTGCGCTCTGTCTGCCCGTCCGTCTGAGGTTGGAAGGTCGTGCTAAAAGTCAACCGGGTGCCCAAATATGCCTGCACTGACCGCCACTCCCTGGATGTAAACCGTCCATCGCGGTCCGACACTATCGTCCGGGGCACGCCATGATATCGGATATACTGCTCCACGAACTTCCGCACAAGCACTCCCACCGAGTCATCCTTCCTGATCGGTATAAAGCAAGCCACCTTCGTCAACCGATCAATAATCACCCAGATCGAGTCGTTCCCCGTCCGAGACCGGGGAAGACCATGTATAAAATCCATAGCTATATCGTCAAATTTCCACTCCGGCACCGGGAGTGGCTGCAATAATCCTGCGGGGTTCCTACACTTCGCCTTCACCAACTGACACGCCTCGCAATGGGTCACGAAGTACGTAATGTCCTTCTTCATGCCCGGCAAAAACATCGTCTTCTTCAGATTAGCGGTCATCTTTGTGATCCTCGGGTGCACAGAGTACCGGCTGCAATGCGCCTCCATCATAATATCCTCTCGGATCTGGCCTCCTGCGAGTATATATACTCTGCCTCTGAAATGTAGCAATCCATCTCTCAGGGAATAATCTCCTGTCGAACCTTCCTCCAAGGCTCGGAACATCGGCTCTGCCCACGCATCTGTCCTCTGTCCGTCCCGAATGCGATCCCGAATATCGTCTATGGCCACCATCGATGTCAGATACTCCTTATACAGCTCTGGATAATCCTCGGACACTAGGGATATCTGCATATCTCTGAATGACCGGACTAGCTCCATGGACATAACCTGGGGCCCAGCTTCGGAAGTGGCAGCTCTCCGACTCAATGCGTCGGCCACCACGTTTGCCTTCCCTGGATGGTAGTGCATCTCATACTGATAGTCTGCTAAGAACTCCACCCAGCGCCTCTGCCTGATTTTCAGCTCCTTCTGAGTGTCCACGTATTTCAGGTTCTTGTGGTCGGAGTAGATGTCGCAGTGGACTCCATAAAGATAATGGCGCCAGACCTTCAGAGCAAAAACGACCACTCCCATCTCAAGGTCGTGCACTGGGTAGTTCTTCTCATGGGTCTTCAACTGGCGGGAGGCATATGCTATGACGTGTCCGTTCTGCATCAGCACTGCTTCCATCCCCTGGTATGATGCATCGGTGTACACCTGGAATCCTTCCTTTCCAGATGGAAGGGCCAGAATAGGGGCTGAGATGAGTCGGTCCTTCAGCTCCTGGAAAGCCGCCTGGCACTACGGGGTCCAAACGAAAGGTGCCTCCTTCTTCGTCAAAGATGTGAGGGGGAGGGCAATCTGAGAGAAGCCCTCCACGAACTTCCGGTAGTAACCGGCAAGTCCCAAGAAACTTCATACATCGGTGGCTGTCTTCAACTGCGGCCAATCTCGAACTGCCCGAATCTTTGTCGGAATCACTGTCAACCCGGCTCCGCTGATAATGTGGCCTAGGAAGGCCACCTCCTTCAACCAAAACTGACACTTGCTGAATTTTTCATAAAGGCGATGATCCCGCAACCTCTCCAGAGTGAGTGTCAGATGTCGAGTGTGCTCCTCCTCCGTCCTAGAGTAGATCAGGATGTCGTCTATGAATACTATGACGAACACATCCAAGTAGGCCTCGAAAACCCGGTTCATGAGGCTCATGAACGCCGACGGTGCATTCGTGAGCCCGAAGGGCATCACGGTGAACTCATACAGGCCATATCTGCTACTGAAGGCCATCTTTGGGATATCCTCCTCCTGGATCCGCAGCTGGTAGTATCCTGATGTCAAGTCTAGCTTCGAGAAATAATGGGCCCCCTCCAGCTGGTCGAACAATTCGTCTATCCGTGGGAGCGGATAGGTATTCCGGACGGTCAGCCTGTTTAGTGCTCGATAATCGATGCAAAGGCGGAGTGTCCCATCCTTCTTCTTCACGAATAGGACCGGTGCTCCCCATGGCGAGGAACTCGGTCTAACAAACCCTGCCTCAACCAATTCCTGCAACTGAGTCCGAAACTCTGCCAACTCCTTTGGGGCCATTCGATAAGGGGCCCTTGATGCCGGCTTGACCCCCGGCACAAGCTGTATCTGAAAGTCCTGCTCTCGGTGTGGAGGTAGTCCTGGCAGTTTCTTTGGAAAGATGTCAGCGAAATCTCGCACCACTGGGATGTCTGTCACCGACTCCTTAACTTCCGCCATCTCAAATAGAATCTGATAGACCTCCTCTCCCTGCAGATGGGCCTTAACGGCATGTACCGAAGATAAGAGTATACGAGAGACAGGTCTTATACCTTCGATGGTAATGAAAGAGTCCCTGTGTCTCACGGTGATCCTCTTCGCCTGGCAGTCAATCTGGGCATGGTTCCAGTGCAGCCATACCATGCCCAGGATCAGGTCGTAGTCCGTCAGCTTCAAAATCGTCGCTGGAGCCTCGAACGCTTTTCCACCAAATTCTGCCTCCATATTACCGTGATTCGTGGTAAGGAGCTCAGATCCATCTGGTAGTCGCACCCTCATCCTCGAGCCTGTGAACCGGTCCACACCTTCCAGTCCTTCTACGAACGTCTCCGACACAAAGGAGTGAGTAGCTCCAGTATCGAACAGCGTGCGGGCAGGCTTGCCGCTGATGAAGACTATACCTGGGGTGATTAGATATCTTAGGGTTCTATAGTGAGTTTTGCTTTCCTTGCTAATCTATCCAGTGCGATTCAAAGTTTTAACCATTGAAAAGGAAATTCTATGAAAATTAAAGAGGCATTGCAGTGTACCTGCTATGACCTGCTCCGGATTCCGAGGATGCGCAAGGTCCAAGGCATATACCTGCTCCCTTTCCTGTCTACGATCTCCCCCCTGGTATCCACGACCGCGGCCGCGTCCTCGGCCTCCGTAATGCTGAGCTGGTGGGCTGCCCTGTGGTGCTGGAGGTGGTGCCCCCCTCATGGGGCAGTTCCTCCGAATGTGCCCAATCTGATGACAAAGGAAGCACTCTGGTGGGGGATACGCCATTCCCCCTGGTCTCGGCATCTCCTGCATCCGAAGAGGTGGAGGGGCCAATATCACTTGTTCCCTCGGCTCCTGCCTCACGTCCTGAAGAGGTTGGTCCTCTGTCCTCCTCCCCTCTGGTACAGCACCTCGCCGCTGGTCATTTCTACCTCTCCGTCCCAGATCCTCTACTGGCCGTTTCCGGCCCCGGATGGCGTGCTAATCTGCCTCAATCCTTTTTGCCATCTCCAAAATCCGGGAGATGGGCCCGTCAGATACAAACAAAAGAGTTTCCCTCAAGTCCTCCCGCAGGCCCTTATAGAACCTCCTGATATACCCTGCTTCGTCCAGCTGGTAGGAATCTGCGTATCGAGCCAGATGGTCGAACTCTCGATGATACTCCACCACGGTCTGGGTGCCCTGCTTCAGCTGTAAGAACCGCCCCTCCAAATCATCCCGGGCCGACTGCGGAACGAAATGCTCCAGCAGTGCGGCCCTGAACTCCTCCTAGTTAACCTCCGCAACCTCCCTATCGGTAAATGTCGTGTCCAACAGTGTCTTCCACCACCTCTTTGCATGGGACTCCAGGGAAGAGACAACCAGAGCCACCCTCTCCTCCCAGGGACACCGTATCCCGGTCAGCATCTCATACATGATATCTAGCCACTTTTCCGTCCGAACCGCCGACTCTGTCCCCAAATAGGACGGGGGAGAAAGACCCCGGAAGATGCTCAGCCAGTTGGCCCCAGGGTTTGGCTGCGGGGCCGGAACCTGCTGGGCCCTGAAAGCCTCTAGGATGGCAGTCAGAGTCTGTCCCATGTCTGACTGAAGGAAAGGAGTGGGGACCGGTGGGGGTGGTGCAACATCCTGAGCCTGTTGAACTCCACCTTGTGGCGTAGGCCGTGCTGGAGGCTGCGTAACAAAAACACATGCTGAGAAAACGTTCAAATATTACATAAAGGTGGACAATTTATATGTGATCCCGATATGGGCACACCACTACTTCTACTGCTTAGTTTGTCCCCAAACTAAACTCGAGCGGGGGTGACCCAGGGTTAGTGGACTGCTACCTTTTCAGATCGATGTTTCGCTCTGATACCACTTGTAAGACCCCCCTTTTTTTTTATTTAAAAAACCCGGGGTCTTAGGCCTTCGTAGAGTAGGGTTAGTGGACTGCTACCTTTTTTTTATTTAACGGGTTAAGCTTTATTTTGCGCCTTCGTAGAGTAGAAAAGGTCTCTACAAGATCTACCAGGTGCTGCGGAAGAGACCTACTCTTAATCAGAAGGTCATCCACATACACCTCGAGGTTTCTACTTTTTTGCTCTTTAAACACTTGGTCCATCATGCGTTGATAGGTTGCGCCAGCATTTTTAAGCCCAAAGGGCATCACAAGATAACAATAGCAACCGTCATTAGTGATGAACGATGTGCAAGGGATATCAGGTTTGTGCATTCTTATTTGGTGATACCCAGAGAATGCATCTAAAAAACTCATAAACGGATATCCTACCGCAGAATCAACTAATAAATCTATCCGAGGCAAGGGGTAGAAATCTTTCGGGCATGCTTTATTCAAACGGGTGAAATCTACACACATACGCCACTTTCCCCCAGGTTTCTTAACCATTACAACATTCGAGACCCACTCGGGATACTGAATCTCTTGAATGAAGCGCGCTTTGAGGAGTTTAGCAACCTCCTCTCTGATGGGCTCTGCTAGCTTGACAGCTACATCCCTCTTTTTTTGCTGGACGGGCTTGGCGGCCGGATCAACATTGAGATGATGGCAAGCCACGTCGGGATCCACCCCTGGCATGTCCTCCGCTGACCAAGCGAAGACATCCAGATTCTCCAATAGGCAAGATATCAACTCCGCCTTTTGATCTTCTGGCAATTCGGAGTTGATGGAGAGC
The DNA here is from genome assembly GCA_039513925.1 of Platanthera zijinensis. Taxonomy (NCBI): domain Eukaryota; kingdom Viridiplantae; phylum Streptophyta; class Magnoliopsida; order Asparagales; family Orchidaceae; genus Platanthera; species Platanthera zijinensis. The sequence goes on from CM077078.1 coordinate 206,597,623, forward strand.
TTTCTTCCTTCCCCTTCTGCGATGGGGACTTCTTGCGTCACCTGGGCAGGTTCCAGGTGAGCACCTTCTCTATTCTCAGCATCTTCTGAAGGAGTGGCTTCTGCTGCTGCTGGAAAGGCTGGGGGGGGGGGGGAAACCTCAGTCATGTTGACTGTTCGGAGGTAACACTCTCGAGCCTGCCTCGGGTCGCTCCTGACCCTACACTGGCGGCCATCCTTGCAGAACTTGATGGCTAGATGGTATGTTGAAATGATGGCGCGATATTTGTTTAGCAATGGTCTTCCAAAGATAGCATGATAGCTGCTCGGAGCATCTACCACTATGAACTGGATTTCTTTGGTCACCCCTCCGAGCGTCACCGGGAGTGTGACACTTCCTTCAACTTCCTTCCTTTCTCCTGGGAAGCCATAGAGTGGCCCCTCGGTGGAAAGCAGAGTCTTTCCAGTCCTCAGGACTTCGAAAGTAGACTTAAAGAGGAGATTCACGGAGCTGCCGGTGTCGATGAGAATTCTATCGACCGTGAAGTTTCCGATGGCTGCCTGGACCACGATGGCATCATCGAAGGGGTTGGCGGTTGCAGGAAGGTCCGCAGAACCAAAGGTGATGACTTCAGAAGGTGGGACAGAAGAAGTAGAAGCAACCTCAGTTCGTGAAAGCCTTGACAAAGAGGACTTCCGAAGAACTGAGAGTTGTCTCTGGGCTTCCAATCTCTCTGAGGCCCTTGCCTCTTTTCTTCAACCTTCTTCTGGATTACCTGGGCAACCTCTTCAAAGTCAATGCCTAGATCTGCAAGCTCTACCATAGGGCTGCTCCCGTGAGGATTTGAAGCTAGCAGGGCGCTCCGAAGAATGGGGAGCGCTTGAAGGGGAACGGCGGGAGCGGCGGCCAACGGCAGTCTCTGATCATGAAACTGTTGATGACCAAGGAAGGGTTTCTTATGGCGGAGGTTGCGCCCCCTCTGAGGTGGAGGATGGAAGTCAGGCCGGGGAGGCTTACTGTGGTACTGATTATTGGAGGAGGAGTTGGGGACATCCCTTCCTCCAGCTTTAGCTGTCAGGGATGAGATATAGGTTGGATTGGCATTTTCTCCCTCAATAAAGCGATTAGCTATCGCGATGAGCTCCTGATAGGTTGACGGTGCCTTTGTTGTCACTTTGAATTTCAACGGGCCCTCCCGGAGGCCGTGAATCAGGGCAACTTTATAATAATCGGGGTTCACATTCCTTACCCCTTGAATTTCCTTCTGGAACCGATCAACGAATCTTGCCACCGATTCATTGTCTCTTTGTCTAATATCAAAAAGGGCTGCCGGCCCATCCTTTCTCTTCTTAGAGGTTGCAAACCTCAGGAGCAGCTCGCTGCGAAGCTCAGCGAAGGAGGAAATGGTGCCTGGAGGCAACTCATAAAACCATTCTCTTGCTTGACCATCAAGAGTGGTCACTAGAAGTTTACATTTCAGGGCGTCAGAGAGGCTTCTCAATGCAACTGCCCCTTCAAATGCCTGCAGGTGGGAGATCGGATCAGTCTCCCCCGAAAAAAAGGGAGACGAGGTTCTCCGAAATTGCTTGGCGCTGACTCCCATCGGATTCGATCGACGAAGGGAGAGGGAGTTTCTGAATCAGTAGAAGGGCGGACTGGAGGACGAAACTCTGCGAGCTCTGCGGACTGCCGATCAACAAAGTCTAGTCGGCGAGCCAGGGTCCCTCGGGCTGCTTCCCTGAAGAGATCCATAAGGGGGGCGAACTGATCCGCCTGAGGTCGCAGGGGAGCTGCGGACTGAGCTTGGTGGAGAGGCGGAGGCGCAGTCGCAGGCGACTGCTGAAGAGGGGTGCGACGAGCCGGGGTCCGGCGGACTGGAGTATGGCGGACAGGTGTCTCAGCAACTTCTTCAGCAACCTGGGGAGCAAGTCGCTGAGTCAATGCTAACAGGGCTTGGCTGATCGTATCGAGCCGCTGGTCAGTCTCTCTTCGAGATACTTCAGCTTCCCAGCGGGACTGCTCCAACGCTTCCCACAGCGAATCATCGGGGGAGCTGGAGCGGTCGGAGCGGCGACCTCGGCGGTCTGACATTTCTATCCGCGGTTTCAAAAAACTGCTCGAATCTGAAGGTCGTGTGTTAACTGTTGATGCTCGAAAAGCGACGGACTCGGGCACCATCAGCTAACCGTTCGAGCACTTGGGGAAGAAAAAGGAAAAACAAACTGCGAGCAGCAGTCTACTTGGCGGACTAGAAAAGGAACAGAAAAGCAGGAGCCGTGGAGCACGTCAACACCGGACTTCGCCCGTCGCGGTCTGAATGCCTCTCATGCGACGGGCTTACTTTTGATATCAAAGAAGGGGTTACAAGAAGGGAAAAGCAAAGCCAAGCAGAAAGCAAGCTGGAGACCGCAAAGCCAGAGATTCGAGTCCGCAGCCTTTAACAAGTGGGCTCCTGGGCTCGAGTCAGCGTGCTTTGAGTGCACCACTTCCCCCTATTTATAGGCTGGGGGCCTGCCCAAGCGGGCAGGGCTAAAATAACCGGCTGCCCGGGGTACAAAAGAGCCGAGCAGCGGTGACGGGAATCAAAAAAGAGAAGGAACAAGCAGTCCGCGCGGGACAGGCGGACTGGGCTAGCGAGCTGGAGACCTCCCTTGGTCGCACCGAGCGCGGGACTTTTAAACTAGCTGCGACCTGAGCGACCTGGGCGGCCTGACTCGGAGCTTGCCGGTCTGAGCTTGACTCGCCGATCTAGCAGAGCTGGGAACTGAGGGCGACCTGAGCGGACTGAGTACTTGAGTTGGAAGGGCAAGATGCCTAGCTGGAAATGTTGCGGATTCTGGGGTTAACACCCGTGTCTCACGGTGATCCTCTTCACCTGGCAGTCAATCTGGGCATGGTTCCAGTGCAGCCATACCATGCCCAGGATCAGGTCGTAGTCCGTCAGCTTCAAAATCGTCGCTGGAGCCTCGAACGCTTTTCCACCAATTTCTGCCTCCATATTACAGTGATCCGTGGTAAGGAGCTCAGATCCATCTGGTAGTCGCACCCTCATCCTCGAGCCTGTGAACTGCTCCACACCTTCCAGTCCTTCTACGAACGTCTCCGACACAAAGGAGTGCGTAGCTCCAGTATCGAACAGCGTGCGGGCAGGCTTGTCGCTGATGAAGACTATACCTGGGGTGATTAGATATCTTAGGGTTCTATAGTGAGTTTTACTTTCCTTGCTAATCTATCCAGTGCGATTCAAAGTTTTAACAATTGAAAAGGAAATTCTATGAAAATTAAAGAGGCATTGCAGCGTACCTACTATGACCTGCTCCGGATTACGAGGCTGCGCAAGGTCCAAGGCATATTCCTGCTCCCTTTCCTGTCTACGATCTCCCCCCTGGTATCCACGACCGCGGCCGCGTCCTCGGCCTCCGTAATGCTGAGCTGGTGGGCCGCCCTGTGGTGCTGGAGGTGGTGCCCCCCTCATGGGGCAGTTCCTCCGAATGTGCCCAATCTGATGACAAAGGAAGCACTCTGGTGGGGGATACGCCATTCCCCGGGGTCTCGGCATCTCCTGCATCCGAAGAGGTGGAGGGGTCAATATCACCTGTTCCCTCGGCTCCTGCCTCACGTCCTGACGAGGCTGGTCCTCTGTCCTCCTCCCCTCTGGTACAGCACCTCGCCGCTGGTCATTTCTACCTCTCTGTCCCTGATCCTCTGCTGGCCATTTCCGGCCCCGGGTGGCGTGCCAATCTGCCTCAATACTTTTTGCCATCTCCAAAATCCGAGAGATGGGCCCGTCAGATACAAACAACAGAGCCTCCCTCAAGTCCTCCCGCAGGCCCTTATAGAACCTCCTGATATACCCTGCTTCGTCCAGCTGGTAGGAATCTACGTATCGAGCCAGATGGTCGAACTCTCGATGATACTCCACCACGGTCCGGGTGCCCTACTTCAGCTGTAAGAACCGCTCCTCCAAATCATCCCTGGCCGACTGCGGAACGAAATGCTCCAGCAGTGCGACCCTGAACTCCTCCCAGTTAACCTCCGCAACCTCCCTATCGGCAAATGTCGTGTCCAACAGTGTCTTCCACCACCTCTTTGCATGGGACTCCAGGTAAGAGACAACCAAAGCCACCCTTTCCTCCCAGGGACACCGTATCCCGGTCAGCATATCATTCATGATATCTAGCCAGTCTTCCATCCGAACCGCCGACTCTGTCCCCAAATAGGACAGGGGAGAAAGACCCCGGAAGATGCTCAGCCAGTTGGCCCCCGGGTTTGGCTGCGGGGCCGGAACCTGCTGGGCCCTGAAAGCCTCTAGGATGGCAGTCAGAGTCTGTCCCCAGTCTGACTGAAGGAAAGGAGTGGGGACCGGTGGGGGTGGTGCAACATCCTTAGCCTGTTGAACTCCACCTTGTGGCGTAGGCCGTGCTGGAGGCTGCGTAACAAAAACACATGCTGAGAAAACGTTCAAATATTACATAAAGGTGGACAATTTATATGTGATCCCCATATGGGCACACCACGCTATCCGCTGCTTAGTTTGTCCCCAAACTAAACTCGAGTAGGGGTGACCAGTCAGAGTCTGTCCCATGTCTGACTGAAGGAAAGGAGTGGGGACCGGTGGGGGTGGTGCAACATCCTAAGCCTGTTGAACTCCACCTTGTGGCGTAGGCCGGGCTGGAGGCTGCGTAACAAAAACACATGCTGAGAAAACGTTCAAATATTACATAAAGGTGGACAATTTATATGTGATCCCCATATGGGCACACCACTGCTTCCGCTGCTTAGTTTGTCCCCAAACTAAACTCGAGCGGGGGTGACCCAGGGTTAGTGGACTGCTACCTTTTCAGATCGATGTTTCGCTCTGATACCACTTGTAAGACCCCCTTTTTTATTTTTTCTCTTTTTAAAAACCCGGGGTCTTAGGCCCAGAATCGCCTCTTTGCGGTGACACCTTCACGTCCTGAAGGGGTCATCACCACAAGGCGCCGATTCTGCCGGCCGATTAGATCACAGAAAAGGTAGCACAATAATTGAAGTAAGAGCAAGTCCACTGGAAATAAATCACATATATATATAACTCTACGAAGGGAGTGTCCACAGAATAACAATAATCAGAGTACTATAAAATGCGGGCCTATGCCCGGTACAAAATGTCCTCACTACAAGTCTCTCATGCGGAAGCAAAAATAGGAACTACTCAGGGTCGAGACTCACGGTCCCAACTGTATGAACTCCGGAGCTAGACTGCCCCATCTCCAGGCGCACCGATCTCTGGGACTGCTCCTCCATGCTGGTCTCCACGATCCCCTAAATGATGCGGTTGGAAAATCGTTAGTCATAAAGACTAAGCCCTATCATCCCCTACCCCTTCCCCCATGGCTCCTAAGTACCGAGCGGAGAGGAAGAAAGGGAAGGACATGAAGGTAGAGATTAATCAAGAAACAGATGACAGCGGAACTAATCTAGCAATTCTATAATAATATGACAGAAAACAGAAAGTAAGAAAAGTAACCTTAACTTATGTTCGAAAGCGCATAAGCCAAGGGATCTTCTGCAAGGCTCCCATCGTATAGAGTGTCCCATACCACTTATACGTTGGGGTGACGGTTCTCAAACAACAGCATGTATATATATTGAAATTAACCTTTGATTTATAAACTTGCCCACACAAGCCTATAGACCAAGGGGTCGTTTAGCAGGTCCTAATGTATAAGTGTCCCATACCACTTATACTTTAGGTGTCAGGGTTAAATGAATCGATTATGCTATGACATGCATGTGGGTATGATGAAACATGCAAGTGCAACTCACACACCCGACTCTATGCACACAGACCTTTAGTTCCCCCTTTCGGAGCCGTTACCTCCCAGGATACCTCCGTAGTGGCGGACGGAAGCGGTGGGTTGGGCCTCGCCCACCTCAAAACCAGTAAAAGCACCACTGGTCTGACCTATCGTACGCCTCAACGCTTGGTGCACTAAGCGGACGCCTGCGTACTCTTGCCGGCTGGCGCACCGGACTTCTGTTGGCGAAGTGCTAATCACCTCGCCGAGTCAACGATATCAGTGTCGGTGCAATCGAACTCCCCGATATTGAAAACCCACCACCTTAACTTTTCCCTATTTTATGCACATGCAAGTTTAATCGTAAACACACAAAAATCGAGCCGAAGCCCCTCGGACCAAAACGTCCGTCTCCAAACCAACCGAGCCGAAGCTCCCCGGACCAAAACGTCCGTCTCCAAACCAACCGAGCCGAAGCTCCCATCAATCTTCCTATGCCAACAGTGTTTGTGAAAGGTGTAGCCCTAGTTACTAAGTTACTCTTGCCAGTTTGTTATTACAGTTTACGTTAGCCCAGGACTGCCCCCGGTATTCCCCGTGAAGGGCTCTCAAGGGGCACTAGGAACCAAGACGGCGGCATTACGGCCCGAAGTTCCCTTTCACAAGGCACTTACTTTAATTGGTTTCTCACCTTACCTTTTTCCCTTTAAGAGTTACATTAAACTAAACCTAGGGTAGCTTGACTCTTCACCCTCTCAACACGGAAATACGGTCTTCCGCCATACCCACGTAACACCTAATCTTCCAACTACCATCAGTGCTAAACCAAACCTCCTAGGGACTCACCTAGGCTACACGATAATCAAGATTACACGTAATTTACTTTTTCATCCAAATGCCACCATTTATTTATCGGGGGTCTATCCTAACAAAATTTGCCTAAATCCAAAATATTGGAATTTTCCTAATAAATCCGATAACTTATTTATTTATTCTTAAGGGTCTAATATCATCATTTTGAACATGAGGTATAACATTCTAGTTGATTCCAGCTATCATAAAATTAAGGTAAATAATAGTAGGCCTAAATATCAAGTTTCCAAAGTTTGATAGTTTTACAATGATTTTCAAGGGCCTAAACTTATTTAATCATTATTTCAGTTATTTCAAGCTTAATGAATAAACTACCTTAATTTGTCCTCCAAATAATTCAAATAAAATACAGGGTGCTGGTTTTATCATGAAAATAACTTTGACAGAATACCATAATTTTCTTGCTGGTAATTAAATCATAATAAATCAAATACTAAATTACAATCTAACATGCTTTGTGAATGAAGTTCTATAACAGTAACTCTAAAAATTCCCAAATAATTTGCAGTGAAATAAAAGGGCCTAAAAAAACTTAAGTTCCAACTATCATAATTTTTCAGCAATTGTACAAGCCCTAATTTATTTTTATGCTCAAAAGCCCATATTAAAACATTGTGAATGAACCTCTAAAATTTCTCAACATAAAATTCTATAAAAAATTCAGGGATCAATGTTCTACTAGTCAAGATCTAAATCCAGAATTTTAACTAATTATAATTAATTTAAAACTTCCAAATAATTGAAACAACAAATCGGGCTAATAATCATTTAACACATGAAGTATAATATTTATTAATCATAAAATTCCAGGAAAATTACCGTAAGTCTAAAACATCCTAAAACTCCCTCCTCCCGAGTTTCATAATTTTTAGATTAGATTTCGTGCTTAAAATAACTAAATTACATTTTTATCCTAATCCAAAATCTCAACTTTTGAGGTACCTAATTACCTCCAATTCCTCCACTATTTCAACCAGAGGGTTTTCCTCATATCATCCCCCTCTCCTCCAAATTTCAAGGGCATACAAGAGCTTTTGCTCCTATGTCCTTCACAACCCTCAAACTCCCACCCACTGGATTTGAGCCAATCTCTTAGGGTAAAATCCACCCTAATCCACACCATATTACCCAAGAGGGTAGACATAGACTCAACAAATCAGTGGTCACAACATCAGCCTCTTTTGAGGAGATTTGTCCACTCCATTTCCAAACTCTTTGTGCACTTTTTACTAAAAGATGTCTCACTAATGCCTAGTTAAGGGTAGAAGGTTTCCTACCCAAAACTCCTCCAAATCAGTTGGAATTTTGTACATACCTAGGTTTAATAGCCAGGGACCACTCACCAAAATATGGGAGGGTTTGGAGGTCATTTGACCACTAAAATAAATTCCTCTAAGTTTATTAAATTAAAACAAAAACTTAGGCAAAGTATCTCCAAAAATTCCCATTTTTGGTCTGCCTTTAGGTATTGCTAAGGTTAACCCCCTGCCCAAATTTCAGGTCATTTGGACAAGGGACGAAGAGTGGGCATCCATTTTAATTTCTGCCCAACTCTAGGTACAGCCCCCACTAAGACGGGTGCTGCGGCCGAACCGCTTAACCAAACGAGTTGAAACAATTTTTAAATTAATTTAGACTCGAAGGGCTACGACTTTCGTGACTGGTCATTTTTCCTAAAACGGCCTCTAAGCGCCTCATTTCGCAGCCTCAACATATACTCAGATAATATATCTTTCCTCTATGTATTATACACTTAATTTATAAATTATAAAATTGATTCTACTGTTCATCTTCTACATGAACCCGAAACCAGACTCAGAAAAACATTTTTCCTGTAACCTTTCCGTGATCCGTCACCGGCAGTTCGGTCACTTCCCTGGCCAGCCACCACCACCACCTCCTCCGTTGAGGCGATGGCTAGCGGTCGGCATTGGTTTGGCCACCAGAGGTGGCAGTTTCCGGCGAACTCAAGAATACATTTTTCATGGTTTTCCATGAAAACGAGAGATGGGCCCCGCTCCGTTGAGCGCGAACTTCCTTTCTAAGTATCCTAAGATCTACCCATGAAAGAGAAGAAGCAGAGGAGTACCTTGTTCGCGGTTTGGAGGCGAGATGAACGACGGGGTTCCATGGCGTAGTGGTGGCGTAGCCGAACTTCTCCTACAGCAAGAACGAAGATCTGATCCGTTTGATTGAGCGTGTAAACTTCTCCTCTTGCTCCAAGTGGACTTTTATAAGTCAGCAAGTGGGGAGGTGAAAGGGTAAAGCCTTAATGGTCATGAAGGCTCCCCTTAATAATCTTTCGGTTACAGTGAAGGGATAGGAAACGGTGGAAGATGAACAGGTGTTTGCCAGGTCGATTCCTATTGGACCAACATTTCCTCTTTTATTGTATAATTACAAAAGGAAAAATAGCCCGTAATTACTCCTGGTGTAACTTCCCACACCAGCAATTATTACCACGCGTGTTAGAATAATTTCGGGCCTGAACCGTCGTTTCGGCCAATGTCACGGGCGTGACACTTAGGCCACGGGCGTGACAGGCCCGGGTGACAATTCTGAGGTCGACGATCGACGAACTGAGATCGACGGTCGTCGAAGGGTGGTCACGCCCTAGGTCACGGGCGTGACACCTAGGTCACGGGCGTGACAGGCCCGAACGGCAATTCTGAGGTCGACGATCGTCGAACTGAGATCGACGGTCGTTGAAGGGTGGTCACACCCTAGGTCACGGGCATGACACCTAGGTCACGGGCGTGACAGTCCCGAGTCTCAATTTCGACGATCTCCTTATGGAGATCGACGATCGTCGAAGGAGTCACGCCCTAGGTCACGGGCGTGACACCTTGGTCACGGGCGTGACATGCTCGGGCAGCAAGTTCGACGATCGTCTCATGGAGATCGACGATCGTCGAAGGAGTCACGCCCTAGGTCACGGGCGTGACACCTTGGTCACGGGCGTGATATGCCCAGGCTGCAAGTTCGACGATCATCTCACGGAGATCGACGATCGTCGAAGTAGTCACGCCCTAAGTCACGGGCGTGACGGGTCGGTCACGGGCGTGACCAACCCGTGACCCGAAATCTCGATTGATTTATTTCAATTTTTGGGCTTCCTAGGGTTCTGTCACGACCAACCGACTCCTAGGGGTCTAGCCGGAAATGGGATGTTACATCAGCTACTTTGTCAAGCTCAACCTTCAGTTCCATGGTCAACGAATGTCCTCAACATTCGTCAAGCTTTGTCTTCTGCCCCAGTTCATCAAGCTCAGCATTCGTGAAGCTCCGTCAATTATTTGGACCTTACCTTTTCGTCGAGCTCATTTCGTCAAACTCGTCTTCAGTCCAGAATTTGTCGACCTCAGGCAGTTCGTCGAGCTCATTTCGTCAAACTCGCCTTCAGTTAGAATTCATCGACCTCAGCTAGTTCGTCGAGCTCTTTTCATCAAACTCGCCTTCAGTCCATAATTCATCGACCTCAGCCAGTTCGTCGAGCTCAGCCTTTAGTTCTGCGGTCGACGAACGTCCTCAGCAAATTTCATCGACCTCACCTTCTCTCCTAAGAGTTCGTCGACCTCATTTTCTGTGTTCGACGAACGGTTCTTTCCGCCATTTTGCCAACCTCATTTCCGCATTCGACGTTCGTCGACCTCCCCTCCACCTTCTCTTTTCTCATTTCTTCGAGCTCTCCCTCCTCCTCTGATTTCGTCGAGAACTCTCTCCTTCTTTCGTCGAGCATACCTGTTGCTAGAGGATAATACCAGCTTTTTAATGCACGTCACCCATATCAAAACAATCATCATTTCCCGCTAGAACCTGTACCAAAGTCAACTCTTGTGCATGGCTTAAGGCATTTCCTGCTCTTGGAAAATCTATAAATAGAGACCCGACCCTTGAGAAAAAAAGATAGAATTTTGGGAGAGGGGAAGTGCTGCCATTTTCATGTCTTCCTTAGTGTTTTTTCGTTCTCCAATTTTTTATTTCAGTTTTTCTGTTTAGTTTTTATTTCAGTTTTCTATAATAGTTTAGTTTAGTTTCAATTTCAGTGTTAGTGCTAGCAAGTTTTTCATTTTCCTGTAGTATAATATTTTTGTATCCAAGTGTAGCTCTCTGTTTGAATTTAATATAAAGATTATTTATGTTTCTTGTCTCGGTTTTTGTTTCCATGCACTCCTACTCATCTCTCCTCCTCCACTTCGCCATGAGTAACTAATCCTCCTTGTACTCGATCTTGATGATCCGAGGTTGAAGTTGATTAAGTTATGATGATCTAGTTTGCTTTTTCTTTGTAATGTTTAGACCTTGAATTACTCTTGATTATTCGTGTTTGGAGATATATCATCGATGTATATTTTCCATCTTTGTTTCCACTCTTAGCTAGCTGAGAGGCTCGTAGTTTGGAGCGAACACTCAAGAGTAAAGAGTATTGCACGCACCCCTTTAGAGAGGCAGACTTCGAGAGAAACGTGTTCATGCTTTAGGAACCTCCACGGTCAAGGTCCTTTAACATATTAAGTTAGAGTTTATTATCACAATTTTAATCAACTTTTACCGAGGTGATTCTCAATCGAGTGTTTTTCTATATCATCGTTTCAACCCCTCGTTTTTAATCGGTAGTTGTGGTCTCTCTGATTAAGTTCAAGTGCTTTTCTCTATGCAAGTAGTCTTCCCTTTTAATTTAGTTAATAAGCCCCAAAACAATCCTTCGATAAGATGGGAATAAGATTTTGTTCTGTAAGCATAGTCATCCAATATTTCAAAAGATTATATGTTACGGAGTATGAGGATAAAATTCATTAATCCTATACATATACATTGGGTTATATGAAGTTGTTCAAAAAATATTTATATGTTAAGGAAAATAAGATTTCATTTTCCTAAAACAGCAAATGCAAAAAATTATTAGAGGTTTGAGAAAAAATTTCCTTACTTCTAATTCTAAGCCCTCTTCATGAACCAAAATAATCCCCCTAGCCAATTTAAATGATTCTAGAATTAAATTAAAATCTTTTTGAGAGCATAATTTAAAATTGCATTATTTTCTTTACAACTCTCATAAGCTAAAGTTCCTATAATTCCAATCTAAGTTTGTTAACTAACTATTACATTTTATGCTCTCTATTTGGTTACTTTAAGAAGTCTTTCTTGCCAAAAAATTTCCTCTATTTAAATCATTTTCATGGATCAGGACTTAACTCTTATACCCTGTATGTTCATTTTGATCTCTCTTTTAATTAATTCAAGCGGTAGCTAAATTTAGGATTTCTCTAATTCCTTATAAGTATATCTCCAACTTTTGCTCTGAAATAACAAAAGCTTAAGTATGGGGGTATTTGAAGAGTTGTAAATATTCTTCTTTTTTAGTACTTTAGATAAGTAATTTTTGGCATTTTTATAGTCTTTTTGTTATTTTTATTAAATAATATGCTCCTTTTTTTATTAATTTTTACTTTCTAACTTATTTAATATTTTTTATTATTTTCAGCAAATATCAGCATTATGCAGAAATGCCTTGTCATAAAAATCATCGAACTCAGCTCGAATTTCGTCGAGCTGAGCTCGACGATTTGACTCTTGACTCGGTGGAAAAATTCAGCATATAGAAAATTCATTGACTAGAGCTCGACGTTCGTCAAGATCCGCTCGGTGAAACATTGCCAGCAGAGCAGCGCTCAACGATTAGCTGTAGAGCAGCGTTCGACGATAATTTTCCGGAGCTCCGCTCGAAGATTTGCTGTAGAACTCAGCTCGACGAAATTCATCCAGAGGTCGATAAAATTGTGCCAATCCTGCTCTCGACGCTTCGCCAGCAACTCAATGCTCGACGCTTCGCCAGATCGATGTTCGTTGATGTCAGCTCGATGTTCATCGACCTCAACCCGATTGGCTTTTCAATCAAATAACATATCGATGTTCGTCGATCTCAGCCCGCCAAAACATTGCCACCACTTCTTTGTTCGACTTTTGTCGAGCTCTACTCGACAAATTTCTGCCAGACTTCTCCGCTCGACAAATTTTTGCCTGACTTCTCCGCTCGACAAATTTCTGCCAGACTTCTCCGCTCGACAAAAATCTGCAAGGTGCATTCGACGATTAAAGTGAAGAATTAAATTGAGCTTTCCCGTTCCCGATACTTCTAGAACCTGGCCAGTCATAAGTGTTTCAAGCTTCCCATGCCCACCAGCGTGCCACCTCTTGTAAATTTTTTGTCTATAAAAAGAACTTCACTTTCAAGTCAAAGGGTTCAAACTTTTGGGCCAATTTTGTTTGTTGTGGGCTGCTTGGGAGCACTTCTTGCTATGTAAGGATAATTTTCTCCCCCTCTCTTTTATGTTTGTTTTAGCTTTGTAATCAACATTTTTCATAATAAAATATGTTATATTTTCTCTCCTTATGTTGTCTTTGAATGGATGTGAGTGCCCCACTTTTGTTCTCATTTTATACCTTGTTTTTCTTTTTCTTTCTCTTAAAAATGTGTGTGTGTGTGTGTATGAGTCTAGCTTCATGTTTTTATATTTTCATAGTTTTGTTTTGCTTAGATTTTGTTCTATGTTTTCTTTTATAGTTATTAGTTGTTATGTTAACTTTTATTTTCCTGTCCCTTAGGATTATTTAAGTTTAGTTTTTTTTAGTACTTTAATTTCATTTTTATGGTTTTATACAAGTGTTTTCAAAGTGGCTTTCTATCCCTTTTTTATTTAATTATTTTTATTTTTGTAAAACTTTTGTTCTTTTCAACTTTTTTTTTCCACTTTTAAAACTCTTTAATAAAATTATAACAGTGAAAAAGTTGTTCTTTTAATTTTTAAGATAAGTTTCTTTTCTTCCTCTTTTTGTTGGAAGTGTATTAGATAATATTTATTGCTTTCTTTCAATTATGTAAAGTGTGTGTGTTGATGCGTGAAACGCGACACCGCATAGTTAACGGGTTGTTCGATCTCACAAGCTAGGGGAATAGGAGGGTTGCGGGGATAGAGGAGAAGGTTTGGCGGAGCAAGAGAGAAGTTTGCTCGAGAAGGGGAGAAGCTTGATCGGGAACTGTTGATCAGACGCTACTTTATCGGTTGGGCTCTGATGGTTAGACCAAGAGAAGAAAAGAGAAGAGAGGGTCGTTAGCAGCGGCAATGGCAGACTTCGCCTGACGTGGCCTGAATTCTTCTCTTGCGACGGGCTTTCCTTTGATTACAATCGAAGTTACAGCTCGAGGTTGCACCTTTATATGGAAAGCGGAATAAAGGGTACAAAAGGGGAAGCTGGCGACTAAAGAGAGGAGAATGCCAGAGGCAGTGCGGACTAACCAGGGAGCTCGGCAGACCGCACGGTTAGCCGATCAAGGAGCTCGCAGGACTTAGCCGGGCGAACTGCTTGATCGAGCTGGGAGAAGAAGCTGGGAGCAGGTCGCACGGACTGGGAAAGCGAGTCTGCAGGGAAAAATGGCGAGATCCTAACGCCTCTGCTGCGTCGTCTGTCCTCCTGAATGAGAGGTCTGGGGGCCTATTTATAGGCCTGAGGAGGTAACATTCTTCGTAACGTCACCGTCGGTGAGGCGGTGAAATGACGGAGTACAAACACTGAGTCCACAGAGTCCGCACCGGGTCGTGCGGTATGAGACTGCCTGGAGCTGGCTTTGCTGCTGGGTCGGCTCGCGCTGGGTTGTGCGAGTACAAACATTGAGTCCGCAGAGTCCGCGCATGGCTGCATGATCTGGGACTGCCTTGAGCTGGCTTTGCTATTGGCGGACAAGGACGGGTCCTCCCCTGCCGCTGAACGAGCTTGCGCCGGGCTGTGCGAGCTGAGAAAAAGTTTGCCCGCTACTGGTTAGATGCGGACACCGGGAAGCTGGAGGGCAAGTCGGCGGACTGCAAAACGAGTCTGCCCAGCTTGCCATAGAGAGGATGCAGATCACAGGCTGTCGAGCTGGGGCTGATCTAGCGGACTGCGCAACGAGTCCGCCTACCTCGCAGCGGACAGGTTGAGCAGGCTGCCTGCTGGTGGCTTGTTGTTATTGCTCAGCGACAAGGACTGCCGATCTAGAGGACTGAAGAGTCCAGGTCGCGCCTATTGGCGAGAGCCGCTGTCGACTCGTGGAATCCATTGCTTTGGGACGAGGGTTGGCGACCAGACGGACTGACCAGAGAGTTCGGTAGATCGTGCGGTCGGGTTATATTGAGTCCGCCTACAGCTTTCAGATAGGAGGGCTGGTCGCCGCCTCTGGTTGAGCATCTTGCGCGCGGTCTGGGCGGATAGGGATTCGATTCCGCCACTTAGTTGAGCAGTTTGCACCTGAGGGGAAAAAGGAACCACTAGATAGTTAACCGAACTAGCTGCACGGCCTGTAGGGGCAGACTGAAGAAGCAGTCCACAGCCCCTACAAAATGGGAGGATACTGCGCGACCTGGGCGGTCAGACCGGGGAGACCGCCCTAGCCGCGCGAACTGAGCGGACTAAGAGGTCAGTCCGCCCACCCTTAGAGAGAGGCTGACAGGACGCAACCTTCTAGAGTAAGCCGTGACTTGCGATCTTTTTACCTTGGGAGGGATCGCCGATTTCTGGGTTAACATAATCCCCGCACTTTTTTAAGTTCAGAGGAGAACTTTAAAAAAGTAGGATACCCACGAAAATCGTGATCCTTCCCTCGAAAAAAGAAAAGAAGAAGGAGAGATGGAACCTGATATCTCTCCTTAGAAAAAAGGTTTGCTAATGTCTGTCTCTTTCCTGCAAAGGGACAAATTAACATAGGCGGAAAAGAGGTACATCTTACACGTACCTGAGCTGTTTTTACAAAACGAAGAAGAAATGAATGTCTCCTAGCGGGCTCTGCAAAACAGTGATAAGAGCAAAGCATATAAGAATGATAACTTGCAAGTACTTGAAGGAGGCTTGCAAGCACCTGCTAACTTCTGCAAAAAGCGTAAATCACAAGTATGATATAAAACTAAGTTGCAAGTACCTGTATGGAACTTGCGAATATCTGCTAATTTCTACAAAAGAAGAGTGAGTAGCAGATATGATAGAAAAGTAAGCTGCAAGTACCTGAAGGGGACTTGCTAATATCTGCAAATCTCTGTAAAAAAGAAGAGTATGTAGCAGATGTGATAGAAAAGTAAGTTGCAAGTACCTGAAGGGGACTTGATAATATCTGCAAATCTCTGCAAAAGAAGAGCAAGTAGCAGATGTGATAAAAAAGTAAGTTGCAAGTACCTTAAGGGGACTTGCTAATATCTGCAAATCTCTGCAAAAGAAGAGTAAGTAGCAGATATGATAGAAAATTAAGCTGCAAGTACCTGAAGGGGACTTGCTAATATCTGCAAATCTCTGCAAAAGAAGAGTAAGTAGCAGATGTGATATAAAAGTACGTTGTAAGTACCTGAAGGGAACTTGCTAATATCTGCTAGTCTCTGCAAAAGAAGAGGAAACCGCAGATATGATAGAAAAGTAAACTAAGTCGCAAGTACCTGGTTGGAACCTGCGAATGTTGACTGTTGACATGATAAGATAAAATTGGATAGCAAAAGAGATTCCTAGCAAACTCTGCTATTAACTGATTAAAGATCAAGCAGCAAAAATGATTGTCTCGCGTGATCAAGTATGATATTTTATACATGAAATTCATATCAACAAGATGAAAACATCTTAATTTCTACTTATAACATCATGAATTGCTAATCAAAGAGAACCAGATACTCTGATTAAATGATTCACGTCACTAGCATCTGATAAGAGAGCTTATAGATAACCATCTGATAGAACTTTATGCAGGTAGTGCATATAAGATGATCATAAGCCAAAAAGATATTGCCGATCCTTAAAATAGATTGAATATAACCTGCAAACCTGCAAGAAGGCAGAAAAGACATAGGAGGGCTAAAGAGGGCTGGCCGCGCAACCTTTGAAGGGCACAGTAGATAAATAAGCACAAACAA
This sequence comes from Platanthera zijinensis, assembly GCA_039513925.1. Taxonomy (NCBI): domain Eukaryota; kingdom Viridiplantae; phylum Streptophyta; class Magnoliopsida; order Asparagales; family Orchidaceae; genus Platanthera; species Platanthera zijinensis. The sequence continues at coordinate 206,614,178 of CM077078.1, forward strand.
GGAAATTCCTGCGGAGGAATCGACTGATGCACTGCTCTAATGCCTCAGTTACCAGCGTCGCTGATCAATTAGACTAGATGAGCCAAGTGGCCTATTGCTTGTCTGCGGATTCATCAGCAGAATTGTGGGGTCCGCGAAGTCACGGATTTAGAATACCAATGAGTGTTCGGCCGTCACAGTTATGAGATGATCGAAGAGACAAGGTTACACTTGATCGCCATTGCTTGTCACGCAAAGATCACCGTAACTGTAACGTATCCCTCAATGAAGCATGATAGAATTATCACAGGCTGCCTCCCCTAGGCATACACACTGCGCTAGACACGGCCGGATCCAAAGTCTTGTTATCTGCCCCACGAGAGTTGAACGGCCCCCACTGCACATATGCGAAAACTCCTCGCGATAAGTGGTCGTTGTTTTCTTACGCCAGAGAACAACCTCGAGGGGAACAACAAGACTTGGCGATATCTTAGTGGTTCAGTGATCTCTTTGGCAAAGAGAAAAATATGGAGGAGAAGCATTACAAAAAGGGAACTGTGCCAGTATTAGATCTCTGACGTAAGCTTTATTGAAATGAAAATGAAAGAACACCTAGAAGTGTTTCAGAGAAAAAATGTTTGAAGAGTAAAGTAAAAGCAACCGGTCACGATTGTGAAGGGCTTTGAGGAGCTGCGATTGGTCATAACTATTGACGCAAGAAATGTACCATCTTCGCTTTGGAATAGTTTTCCAAGGGGGCCTTCATCAATGACATCGATGCACTCAGATTGGTCATTGATAGGCCCCAGATGGCCTACATCCGTTATCTCCTCACACTTCATCTGAACTTCAGCTACCTCCTTGCCCTTAGAGGTAGAAATCTTTGAAGCAACAACTTTCTTGACCAGGTCATTGATTTTGCCCTTGGCAAGCAGTCTTTCAACTAACTGCTGAAGGGCCTTGCATTCTTCAGTCAAATGACCTTTCTCTATGTGGAATTCACAGAACGGATCTGAATCTCTTGATCTTTGATTCGTCGACTGATAAGGCCTCTTTGAATTTGCCTTATCCCTCATGATCTGGAAGTCTTCTAGCACGGCCTCATCGAGTCCAGAGCATGATAAGTCATCATCTTGTGATTGATGCACAACAGATGTTTGTTGAGGTGGGGCTGGTAGTAGTAGCAATTGCTCATGGGCATAATCCTGTCCTGGGAAGGAATGTTGATGATGATGCTGAAACTTCTTTATTTTCCTAGAGTGGGATTGAAAATCTTTCCGAGGAGACCTTGGAGGCTGCTTGTAAGGTTGATTTCTCTTTGTGACAAGCCTGGAGACAAAGCTGGGGTTGCCTTTCTCACCCTAGATGTACGAGTTGGCTAATCCAATCAACTCTTGGTAAGTCCTCGGTGCTTGACAGTTTTACTTTCAAGACAACCTAAACACCTAGAGGGGGGGTGAATAGGTTCTAATTTCTTGTTTATACTTCTAGGCAGAATTCAATTACAAATTAAAACATCTAGCACAGCATTCACAGACAACTAAGCATCACATATTGCACAATGTTTTATAGTGGTTCCCCAAGGTCTGGGTACATCCACTTTCCCCCTTCACCTATCTAGCAGTATGCTAGATTCGGCCAAACTTCCACTATTCTCAGATCCTCAGATCCTATAGCTCAGAACCTGGATAGGTTTCTACAACTCAGGCTCAATAGCCCTACCTCAGCCTTGCCTCAAGGCCTACCACTCAGAGAATAACCTTCTCCTACACTCAGGCAAATAGCCCTACCACTCAGAGATCACCTCTCCTACACTCAGCCTTTATAACATAGGCTTACAACTCAGATCTGTGTAAACAGATCCTACAGAAATTTAGAAAAGATATTTTAATGTCTTGCCTTTGTTGAGAGAGAAGAGGACAAGACACTTCTTGATCAGCTGATGAAATCAACTGAATCTGAGCTTTCTTCAAAGCTTCTTGAATCTGAACTTAGCTGAGTTGATTTCCAAACAGCTTCTTGAGAAGCCACTGATGGCTTCCTTCTTCTTCTTCAAGATGACTGGATCCCTCTCTATCCAACACCTTTTCTGATACTTCAGACTTCTTCTTCTTCTTCTTAGATCTTCTGATAAAGATCTTCTTTAGAGCTTAGCACTTTCTTGAATTGAAACTACAACAGGATCGTAATCCTTCTGTTTCTTCTTCTTAGATCTTCTTCTGTTATTTTTCTTAGCTTTTTATTTCCTTCTGAATATGTCTATTTATAGACTTTCTTCATGGTAACCGGCTGATCCGGTTTCTAACTGTTTCTGACAGGTCTGACAGCTTCAGTTAAATGGTGGCAACCCACAGCTGTCAAGTCTTCAAACAGTTCCTGTACCTTAGCCTTGGACAGCAAAATGTCGAGACAGTCTGTTAGAAAGTGTCGAGACCAATCTGTCTATCTATGTCGACACAAGTGACTTTGGTGTTGACACAGTCTTTGATGATGTCGACTAAGTTGCCTTTAAGTCGACACAGCTTCTTCAGAAATTAACTTGGTCTAGACTCTGCAGTGTGTCGACACAAGTCCTGTGTGTCGACACAGTTGTTGTAGATTCAGAACTCAGTATGTGTCGACTCAGCCTTCAGGTGTCGACACATCAATCTTCAATTCTGCCAAAATGTGTCGACTCAGTCTTCTGGTGTCGACACAAGCATAGTCGACTTCTGCCAATATGTGTCGACTCAATCTCAAGGTGTCGACACATCCACCCAGTGTCGACACAGTTGAGGTCGACTATCTTCTTCTGTGAGTCGACTATCTTTCTCTGGTCGACTATCTTTCACTAGTCGACTATCTTCCACTAGTCGACTATCTTTCTCTGGTCGACTATCTTTCACTAGTCGACTAACTTTCTCTGGGTGTCGACTATCTTTCACTGTGTCGACACTGCTTCCCAGTGCTGAGGTCGACGATTTTCTTTATGTGTCGACACTACTTCCCAGTGTCGACATAAATGTGGTCGACTATCTTTCTCTGTGTCGACACTGATATTCTGAAGTGTCGACACAAATATTCTGAAGTGTCGACACAATTTCTTCAGGTGTCGACATGTGGACTTAGAATATTTTCTGCATTCATTAATACTTCTTCACCTGCACATGTCAACTCAAAACAACATCAAATACACCTTGATGTATATCATTGAGCTAAGTTGGGCTTCTTCAAATCAGGTACACATTTTCCAATGTACCCAACAATCTCCCCCTATTTGGAGAAGTCATAACCCTATAGTCAATGATATACACCATTTATAAAAAGTATAAACTGATGATATATGACATAACAAGAATACTTAATATAAACAAAATAAAAACAATCCATCACAGAATGAACATTATATGATACCAAACAATATTTTGTTTATAACTTGATAATATTTGAATACAGAGATTTACATTTAATGATTTAATCAAAACATTACAAAATACTTTGAAAGAACTAAAAATTAAGACTGATCAGGCTCTTTTATGACAATCCCTTTGCCAGATAGAATTTGAGCCTTCACAGGAGCTTCAGAATCTTCAGCTGGCTTCTTGCCTTTTAGATCAGCCTTCTTCTTTGCTTCTTCCTTGAGCCTTTGCCTTTCAAAATAATGAAAGGGCTTTGGAAAGTACTTGCTCGGCTCCTGAGCATCTGGAGGCAGCCTACCCAGCTTGGCTTTTCTTCTAAACTGTACTATGGCCTCTTGCCTGGCTTCATACTTCTGCCATTCCATCTCATTGAACCATTTGCCTCTTTCATGCACTTGGTCTTTGACAGCCTTCCATGCAGTGATTATAATATTTCTGGAAGTAGGACTCCACTGCTCAAAGTCTGGCTTAAGTTCAGCCTGCTCTCTAAATCTTTTCTTATATAGTAGAGCATCTTGCTGGTCTTTCAAAGTAGCCTCAGGCTTATCAACCTTCCCAATAACAATATTAATAACCTCCTTTGGAGGACTATACATTCCTTGAACTTGCTGATCAATCATATCATAATCTGGAGGAGGGTAAATGACTTGGGCAACCTCAGGTTGATTGCCTTCAAGTAGACTTGTTTGTATTCCTGACTCAGCCACCATAGCATCATCACACAAAGGTGGATATCCCAATGTGGCTCGAATACTATTGGTCACCCATTTGGTGTGCTCTGAGCCTGCATGAACTAACATCCTCTCCCCCTTTATGGCTTCTCTAGTAACATGATCTCTTAGATCTTCCTTCTGAAATCTGATTTGGCCATCTAGATAATTCACACCCTCTTTAAAAAATGGTTTTAACTTTAGAAGCTTGTCAGATATTTCCTTTTGAGAGGTAGTGATAGCAGTTTTAACAGAATCAATAGTAGCTTGAAAGTTCTTATCAAATTCTTCCATTTCCTTTGCTCTAGCTGCAGGCAGGCCTGGAACAATCTTTTTCAATTCATTAATGATCTGATGATGAGATTCAGTTAAATTCTCATTGATCCTTATCTGATTTTCCAAGACATAGCTTTGTTTTAAAGCAATATCATCCACCTTAGGGATGATAGACTGCTGTTGTTTTGCCAAATATACCACAGCATTACCTCCCTTATGGAAGCAATCTGTCATCTCCTTCTTATGCATATTGACCTCAAACCTAATAGATTTTATATCTTGAGCTAAGTCAAATTGCAGGGACTTGTTGTTCTCATCAACATATTTTTCAATAGCCACTCTGTGTTCATCCAATCTTACTTGTAAATCGACCAAAAACTTATTATAATCAAATTCAGAAGGAGTGTGATGTGCTGTAGACTGTAGAGCCTGCTTATAGCTCTTGCTCCTTCTCTGGAAGACCATAAGTTTTCTCTTCTTAGCCATCCTGACTTCGTCATTCTCAGAATCAGAAGTACTCTCAATTTGAACTCTTTCTTTGGGAGGAGGAGGAATAGCAGCTTCAGTGCCATGTTGTACAGTCTCAACATGCACAGGTTCCCCCTCAATTTCTTGCTCCACTTCCATTCTATCAGTAATTATTTCATCATTTGGAAATAACTCTTCTAGAGTATATTCCTTCTGGGCTGGAACATCTGCAGTATTCAAATTTTGAGATATATCAATTTGAGCATCTTCTTGCACTTGCTCAGACAGCTTCTCCCCCTATACTTATTCAGTATTGGGGATGTCCTGGGCAGGTGAGGACACTTGCTTTCCCTGGACCTGTGCAGAAATAGAAATATTAGAAATGTCTTTTGTAGGAAAATACACCAGCTCCCCCTGCACCTGTACCTGGTCATGAGTAGATACAGTCTGTGTAGGTGAATAAACTTGCTGAGCTGGTATTCTTACTTCTTCTTCTTGAATCGCAGGTATTGTGGCATCCTGAACTTGTGTAGAAGCAGGCTGATCTTCAACCTCTTGTCTTACTTGCTCTTCTTGTGGGTGCTCAGTACTGGTAGCATGACCTGGGGATTTCTCAGGTGAATCCTGCCTTTCCACTTCAGGCATCTCTTTGGTTAGCACCCTATCCCATCTGGAGAACAATCTCATGTCCATCCTTCTCATGTGATTAATTTTTGTTCCAGGTTGTTGTTGCATAACATCAGGAATCTCCTTACTTAGGTATATACTCATTATTCTAGCCAGATTTGGCTTCTTGATTCCTTCCTTAATCTTTTCAAAGATTACAGTTGACCAATCCGTTGGAATTGTAAACACAATCCTGGTCATTAGGCTGAACATATAGGCGGAAATCCTATCATGTCCACCTGGCTTGCACAGAATAACTTTTCCAACCACCTTAGACAGAAACTTGCCCTGTTGATTCATTCCTTTCCTATTGAAAGCAGCTCCAATTTTCATGGTGGAATCCAATCCACACCATTGAAGAGCCTCCCTTGATTTAGATGCAGGGACATCCTCTTCATTCTCAATTATAGGTAATTGTAGAATTGTTCTTAACTTACTTGGTGTAATTTCCACTAGTGACCCATGAACTGTGGATTTTATCTCATGACTTTCAGAGTCTACAGATGCAGAAGTAAAGAACTCATGCACCTCCTTCTTCCATATCTTAGATGGTTCAGAGACCAGAAATTCTAATCCTGAGTCGGAGAGGAGAGAGATAACCCCGAGAACATCTGGAGGGGCAGCAGCAAAGGCCTGGCGCACCAACTCATATCCTTCATTCACATTTTCTTCAATCTTTGGCGCCATTGATCAGTCGAGAAAGCTTGAAAGATGAGAGAAAGAGAGAGAGAGGGAGAATGTCGACACAGGGTTTCGAAAACCTTATAAGCGTGTTGACAGAATGAGTTTTTTGACCTATTTATACCTTCTGTTTAAAGAAGATCAAAAGTCGCCAAAAACAGACTATAAGTGTCGACACAGATGGAATGTGTCGACACAAGCTTCTATTGTCTCGACTTCAAGTCCGTCTATTATGTGTCGACACCAATTTGCAGTTATGTCGACACCAGAGATATATAGTAGAGCATCAGAAATTTGTGTCGACTCTTAGTATAAGTGTCGACACAAAATCTGTAAGTGTCGACACCACTATCCTGGTGAAGTCGACACTACATACCTGGATAAGTCGACAATAAGATTCTTAAGTGTCGACACATATTTTCTGTGTAGACACAATATCTCTGACTTGTCGACATTACTACCCTGAGTCGACACATTATTACTGAATGTGTCGACACCATTTTACTTAGCCAATTTCTGTTTGTTCAATACAACTTATAAGTACTACAAAGTACTTGATACTACTTTAATGTGTCTTTATATCACATGAATGTCTTGTTACCACTTCAACTTCATTGTTGATGATTTTGTGATTACACTAATCAATGGTTAACATACCTAATTCAATTTTGAATTTATTGAATTTGGTCTCATCTAGGGGCTTAGTAAACACATCTGCTATTTGATAATCTGTTTTCACAAATTCCAATGAGATGTCATCTTTTTCTACATGTTCTCTAAGAAAATGGTATTTTATTTCTATATGCTTAGTTCTACTATGAGAAACAGGATTATTAGCAATAGAAATTGCACTCTTAGAATCACACAAAAGAGGTGTTCTACTTACTTGAATACCGTAATCCTTAAGCTGATGCTGCATCCATAATAGCTGTGCACAGCAGCTTCCAGCAGCAACATACTCAGACTCAGCTGTGGAAATTGCCACACTGGTCTGCTTCTTACTACTCCATGATATTAGTCTTCCTCCCAGGAATTGACAAGTACCTGTAGTACTCTTCCTATCCTCTCTACATCCTGCAAAATCTGCATCTGAATAGCCTGTTAGTTAAAAATCTCTATTCCTAGGGTACCAAAGACCTAGATTAGGTGTGCCCTTAAGATATCTCAGAATCCTTTTGACTACAGTATAATGAGATTCTTTAGGGCAGGCTTGGTACCTAGCACAGACACATGTAGCATACATAATATCTGGTCTACTAGCAGTGAGATATAGTAGTGAGCCAACTATTCCTCTATACAAAGTCTCATCAACAGGTTTACCTGCATCATCTTTGCATATAGGCATACTTGTTCCCATAGGAGTTCTCATGGTGGAGGATGACTCCATACCATATTTCTTAATCAATTCTTTGGTGAACTTAGACTGGGATATAGACAAGCCATCATCAGTCTGTCTTACTTGGAGTCCCAAGAAGAACTTCAGTTCCCCCATACTGCTCATCTCAAACTTCCCTTGCATAAGTTTGACAAACTTTTTACAAAGGTTGTTTTCAGTAGATCCAAAGATTATGTCATCAACATAGATTTGAACTAAGATGATCTTGCCTTTGGATTCCCTAAGGAATAGAGTTTTGTCAATTTTTCCTCTTGAGAATTTATTCTCAATAAGGAAAGTAGACAGGGTTTCATACCAAGCCCTTGGGGCTTGCTTTAACCCATACAGAGCTTTCCTAAGCTTATAAACAAAATCAGGTTTAAGAGGATCTACAAAACCTGATGGCTGCTCTACATATACTTCTTCTTTAAGATCACCATTCAGAAATGCTGACTTCACATCCATCTGGTATACTTTGAAGTCTTGATAGGCTGCATAGGCAAGGAATATTCTGATTGCCTCCAGCCTTGCTACTGGAGCAAAGGTTTGATCAAAGTCAATCCCTTCTTCCTGCCTGTATCCTTTTGCAACCAATCTTGCTTTATTCTTTACTATTATTCCACTTTCATCTAGCTTGTTCCTATAGATCCATTTTGTGCCAATTATGTTGTGGCCTCTTGGTTTAGGAACAAGCTCGCAGACATTGCACCTTCTGAATTGATTCAGCTCCTCTTGCATAGCATCAATTCAGTGCTGGTTTTGGATAGCTTCTTCAAACTTCTTAGGCTCCATTTGTGACAGGAAACTTGAATGTAGAACTGTGTTTTGATTTCTGCTTCTAGTTTGCACCCCCTGTCTTGGATCACCTATTATCTGATCAGCTGGATGATCTCTTAAATGTCTTGTAGCTGGAGGAAGATTCCCTTCTGGTTGAACATCTCCAGCTCCTTCATTTAGCTGAATCTCTTGGTTTTCATCAGCTTCTATAGTGTCTTGTTCTCCCCCTGGACAGAAGCCTTCATTTTCCTTTGATACTTCAGTAATGGAGAGCTTGTCCATACTTTTTCTTATACCTGTTGAGTCATTTGATCTACAAGACAACTCACAGTTGATTAATCTTGTTTCATCAAACACAACATGCACAGATTCTTTAACAACTTGAGTAATCAAGTTGAAGACTCTATAGGCCTTACTATTTGTGCTGTACCCAACAAATATCCCATCCTGGGATTTGGCAGCAAACTTAGTCAAATATGACTTGCCATTGTTAAGTATATAACACTTACAACCAAAGATCCTAAAGTAAGATAGATTTGGTTTTCTGCCTTTCACAATCTCATAGGGAGTCATTTTGTGGCTTTTGGTGATAGTAGCCCTATTGATTACATGACAAGCAGTGTTAACTGCCTCAGCCCAAAAATATTCTGGGAGAGAGGTATCACTCAACAGAGTTCTACCTGCTTCAATTAATGTTCTATTCTTTCTTTCAGCAATTCCATTTTGCTGAGGTGTTCTAGGTGAGGAGAACTCTTGGAAAATCCCAAAGTCTTTACACAATTTTGTTATGCTTTCAGATTGAAACTCAGTACCATGGTCACTTCAGATTTTGACCACTCTACTATTTAGTTCATTCTGAATTTGCTTTACAAAATTAAGTAATACACTTGGCGTTTCAGATTTTTGTCTCAGAAAGAACACCCATGTAAATCTTGAATAGTCATCTACAACCACAAAAGTGTAGACTTTCCTACCTAGACTGTGAACTGGCATAGGACCAAAAAGATCCATATGCAAGAGGTATAAGCACCTCACAGAATCCTTGTTTTCAAGGCTTTGAAAGGAGGATTTTGTCTGCTTGCCCTTTTGACAAGCTGAGCATATCCCTTCCTTTATACACTTAACTTGAGGTCCATTTCTCACTAACTCTTTGCTAAAGAGTTGGCCAATTGTCTTGTAGTTTAGATGAGCCAATCTCTTGTGCCACTTAACACAATGAGAAGCATTTTCATCAGCTACAAGACAGATGGGAGAAGCCTTATTCTCACATTCAAAATTAAGACAATATACATTTCTCTTCCTATACCCAGTCAATATGATCTTTTGATCACTTGACCTTTTGATATGACATCCATCTTTAACAAATGAAATGTCATATCCTAAATAACTTAGCTGGCTTATGCTTATTAGATTATGTTTCAAACCTTTTACATAAGCCACTTGAGTGATAGTAATTAGGTTAGAAGAAATGTTACCAAACCCTTTGATGACTCCTTTTTCAGATCCACAAAAGATCACTTTAGGTCCATCTTTAACAGATGAATACTCCTTCAGCAGCCCCTATGTTCCAGTCATGTGCCTGGAACAACCACTATCCAAGTACCATATAGGGGCATGGTTACTTGGATTCACCTGCAACACATAATTACTTACCCTTAGAACCCAAGTAAGTCTTGGGTCCTTGTTTCAGGTTAGCATTAATAAAGCTACCATAACCTCTTCTAATAGGTAGACTATTGTTCTTTATAACACTTGGGTTATACCAGCAGTCTAGTGCAAAATGGCCTCTCTTGCCACAGCACCAACATTCAAACTTATTGTATCTAGATCTAGATACATCCTTGTCAGAAGAATTTCTGTTCATTGCTGGTGCTGCAGCAACTTCACCTACTGATTTCTTAAAACCATTGGGTTTATGACCATGGGTAGGCCTGCTTGCATTTACACCCTTGTTCTTCAGAACATTAGTCTTAATATGACCTTGAATATATTCATGATCATATTTATTAGAAGGCACTTCCACCTTACTAAACTTTATGGGGACTGAAAGGTTTAGTGGCTGAACAGGAGCTTTGCCTTTCCTCTTGAATCTGCCAGCCCTGGAGTTACCTTTAAATCCTAATCCAGCCTTACCCTTTTGAGTGACAAATTCATCTATCAAGGGTAAGACAGATTTTGGCTTAGAGTAACTAGCCACTAAATCCCTTTTAATTCTAAGTCTGGCCGCCAGACTCTTCACTTGATCATTAGTATAGTTAATTGTGCCCATCTGAATAATAGTTATATTCTTCAGCTTGGCAATTTCATTTAATTTTTGATCAATAACTTTCTCTAACTCAGTTGTAGCAACCCTTAGTTCAGCAATTTCCTGAGCCTGAGATTTAACTAGGTTCTTGCTTTTCTTAAGGGCCTGCAACAAGTCCCCATACTTGTCTATCAATTGATAGACATCTCCTTTAGATTCAGATGCATCTACATCACTTGATGCAGATGTAGCTGATTCTTCAATTATACAACAAATAGATGTAATAGAAGGACATTGTACCTTATTAGGACCAGACTGATTCTGGCATATGTCCTCTTTTGATCCTGCCATCAGCCCCATACACTGATGATCCTTTTGTTCATTGATGGAGTCTAGCAACTGCAGAAACTCCTCTTCTTCAGATGCAGCATATAGTCCAATATATGCTTCAGCTTCAGATTCTGACTCTGAAGTTGACTGGTCTGTTAGACTCTTATCTTTCTTTGCAACAAAGGATTTCTCCTTCTTGCCTTTCTGATGAGTCTTCTTCTTGTCTGAAGACTCCTTTCTCTTATCAGGACAGTCAGCCACTACATGTCCAGGCCTATTGCAACAATAGCAGACAATATTTGAAGTAGTGGCTTTGCTGGGCTTTGATCTGCTCTTCTCTTTCCTTGATGACCTTTTCTTCTGATAATAGTCATCAACTTGCTGTGATGTGGAAGGCCTAGACTTCCATTGCTTCTTTTTCAAGAACCTCTGGAATTGCCTTGTGAATGCAGCAAAGTCTGCATCTGAATCACAGCTTTCTGAACCCTTATCTGAATTTTCAGAACTATCTTCTTCAACTTCCTTAGGAGGAGATGGTGATTTCCTCCTATTCTTTCTAGTGGCTTCTGCATTGAATGCCACAGTCTTTTCTCTATGCTCTCCTCTTGAATTCTTTTCCTCCTCCTTCCTCACCATAAGTTGCATTTCATAGGATAGCAACTTTCCAAACAAGGTGGGAGGAGATATCTCTGCCAATTTAGCCACTTCTCTTATGGCACAGATCTTTGTGTCCCAATCCTTTGTTAAGGATCTCAAGAATTTGTCATTCAGTTCATAAGTACTGAAGACTCTTCCATAGGACATAAGCTCATTCACAATTCTATAGAATTTCTTGTAGCACTCAGTTATGCTATCAGATTTTCCTTGTCTAAAACTTTCATACTCCTGATTGAGCATAGATTTCCTGTCCTGCCTTACTTCTTCAGATCCCTCCATGTAGACAATCAATGTGTCCCACATCTCTTTGGAGGTCTTGCAGTGATTCAGATTCTGAAATGTTGAATCATCTATGGCACTAACAATAATGTTCTGAGCTCTTTTATCCATGGTTGCCAAGATGATTTCATCCTTGGTCATTTCTGAATAACTCATTGGAGTTTGGATATTTGCATCAAGAACTGATACCTTCATTGGAATGAAGGGGCCTTCCTGTACTGTGATGTAAATCCTTGGGTCAGATGCCTCCATAAACAGTCTGACTCTTTCTTTCCAAATTCCAAAAATTTCTTTCTTGCATATGGGTAATTTCATAGACCCTAGCTCCTTATGATTCTCACCAGAACCCATCTTTTTGAATCTTGATTCTGCCTTTCAGATCTACCTCAGACTGTTAAGTCCTTTTTGAGGAACCTCCCTCTGATACCACTTGATAGTTTTACTTTCAAGACAACCTAAACACCTGAGGGGGGGGGGTGAATATGTTCTAATTTCTTGTTTATACTTCTAGGCAGAATTCAATTACAAATTAAAACATCTAGCACAGCATTCACAGACAACTAAGCATCACAGATTGCACAATGTTTTATAGTGGTTCCCCAAGGTCTGGGTACATCCACTTTCCCCCTTCACCTATCTACCAGTATGCTAGATTCGGCCAAACTTCCACTATTCTCAGATCCTCAGATCCTACAGCTCAGAACCTGGATAGGTTCCTACAACTCAGGCTCAACAGCCCTACCTCAGCCTTGCCTCAAGGCCTACCACTCAGAGAATAACCTTCTCCTACACTCAGGCAAATAGCCCTACCACTCAGAGATCACCTCTCCTACACTCAGCCTTTATAACACAGGCTTACAACTCAGATCTGTGTAAACAGATCCTACAGAAATTTAGAAAAGATATTTTAATGTCTTGCCTTTGTTGAGAGAGAAGAGGACAAGACACTTCTTGATCAGCTGATGAAATCAACTGAATCTGAGCTTTCTTTAAAGCTTCTTGAATCTGAACTTAGCTGAGTTGATTTCCAAACAGCTTCTTGAGAAGCCACTGATGGCTTCCTTCTTCTTCTTCAAGATGACTGGATCCCTCTCTATCCAACACCTTTTCTAATACTTCAGACTTCTTCTTCTTCTTCTTAGATCTTCTGATGAAGATCTTCTTTAGAGCTTAGCACTTTCTTGAATTGAAACTACAACAGGATCGTAATCCTTCTGTTTCTTCTTCTTAGATCTTCTTCTGTTATTTTTCTTAGCTTTTTATTTCCTTCTGAATATGTCTATTTATAGACTTTCTTCATAGTAACCGGCTGATCCGGTTTCTAACTGTTTTCTGACAGGTCTGACAGCTTCATTTAAACGGTGGCAACCCACAGCTGTCAAGTCTTCAAACAGTTCCTGTACCTTAGCCTTGGACAGCAAAATGTCGAGACAGTGTGTTAGAAAGTGTCGAGACCAATCTGTCTATCTGTGTTGACACAAGTGACTTTGGTGTTGACACAGTCTTTGATGATGTCGACTAAGTTGCCTTTAAGTCGACACAGCTTCTTCAGAAAATAACTTGGTCTAGACTCTGCAGTGTGTCGACACAAGTCCTGTGTGTCGACACAGTTGTTGTAGATTCAGAACTCAGTATGTGTCGACTCAGCCTTCAGGTGTCGACACATCAATCTTCAATTCTGCCAAAATGTGTCGACTCAGTCTTCTGGTGTCGACACAAGCATAGTCGACTTCTGCCAATATGTGTCGACTCAATCTCAAGGTGTCGACACATCCACCCAGTGTCGACACAGTTGAGGTCGACTATCTTCTTCTGTGAGTCGACTATCTTTCTCTGGTCGACTATCTTTCACTAGTCGACTATCTTCCACTAGTCGACTATCTTTCTCAGGTCGACTATCTTTCACTAGTCGACTAACTTTCCCTGGGTGTCGACTATCTTTCACTGTGTCGACACTGCTTCCCAGTGCTGAGGTCGACGATTTTCTTTATGTGTCGACACTGCTTCCCAGTGTCGACATAAATGTGGTCGACTATCTTTCTCTGTGTCGACACTGATATTCTGAAGTGTCGACACAAATATTCTGAAGTGTCGACACAATTTCTTCAGGTGTCGACATTTGGACTTAGAATATTTTTCTGCATTCCTTAATACTTCTTCACCTGCACATGTCAACTCAAAACAACATCAAATACACCTTGATGTATATCATTGAGCTAAGTTGGGCTTCTTCAAATCAGGTACACATTTTCCAATGTACCCAACAGTGCTCGAACGTTTGCCTCGAACTTGAGTGGTCCTTCACGCAGACCGTAAATGAGAGCCACTCGATACATTTCCTGATCGACGATCTCAATATCTAAGATCCATCTGGAAACGATCCACAAAATGAGACCAAGTCTCGGTCTCTTGCTACTTGATCTCAATGAGGGCTTCTGGACTGCCCTTCCTCTTTGTTGATGTAGAAAATCTGAGAAGAAACTCTCTTCGTAAATCTGCAAAGGAAGAGATGGACTAAGCACGAAGTCCATAGAACCAATCCCTCACTTGACCATCAAAGGTCCTCACAAGGAGTTTGCATTTGGTTTCATCTGAAAGAGTCTTGAGAGCAACGGCAAATTCAAAGGCTTGAAGATGCTTGACTGGATCAGTCTCCCCAGTGTAAATGGGCAACCGTGGCTCTTTGAAGTTAGCTGGAGTTGGTTCATACCGAACATTATCTGTAAATGGCGACTGCTCTTCTTGTTCTCCTACAACATAGGGAAAAAAGGGAGCATAAGTTGTAGCTGCACAAGGAGCTGGAGGATAGAAGGAAAAGTTGCTGCGGGAGGAGCAAAGGCAGGTGCTGAAGAGTAGGGGTAACTTTCCTAAAAATTCCGGAATCTTGCTGGACTTCCTCGAGCAGCTTCTCGAAAGAAGTTCTGACGAGCTACAAATTCGTCATTCTGAGACAACAAAGGGGATGCAGGACCTTGCCGAAAGGTTGGAGTGTAAGGAGGATAGACCGGTGGATAGGTAGGTGGGTAGACTTGAGGAATCTCGAATGCTAATGCTGGATTGATTGGAGGAGCTGGTGCTGCTGAAGGTTGTGCTTCCAATCATTGAGCGATAGCAGCTACAGTATGGCTGATCGCTTGAAACTATTGTGCGAATTCTCCGCGAGAATGCTGCAAGGCCTCCCAAATAGAATCCTCACTGGAACTTGTGAAATAAAAGGGATAAATACTACTCTAGAGGGGGGGGGGGGTGAATAGAGTAATCAAAAATTGCACTAGCAAAGTTGACTGTCTACTCAACTCCCTTGGAGTTAATTGCGGAATGAAGGTTATAGATATTTGAGAAGTAACCCTAAAGCCTAACACAAGTGTTGTGCACAAAAGGCAGCCAACTGTAATTACAGTTAAGGCTTGGAATCCTAAACAGCAACTAGCAACCTAGTTAAGACTAATCACAGCCAACAACACAAGTAATGAATCAAACAACCAGACGACACAAGGGAATTTATAGTGGTTCCCCAAACAACTTGGGTACGTCCACTCTTCTACCAACAAGGTAGGAATCCACTCAGGTTTTTGATCAGGTGCCCTGCCACCAACAAGATCTGCTTCAGGTAGATCCAGAAACCTTTTAGACTTTTGATCAGGTGTCTAAAAACCAACACAGGTTTTTGATCAGGTGCCCAGCCACCAAGGTATACTTTTGAAGGGAGTAATAACCCTTTATAGGAGGGGGAAAGGAGGTTAAAATGTCTTCTCTATTTTAAATAGAATTAGAGAAGCTCAAGAACTTGCACTGAGCTAGAAAGCTCTAAAGAGTCAAGGCTCCCTCTGGCTAAAAGAATGCCCAGGTGAAGTCTTGCTTCAGTGTAGAAAACACTTCAGAAAATCTTTAGGAAAAAGCTACAAGAAGATAATAAATATGAAATGAAAATTCTTCTTCAGGCAGCTATCTTCTTCTTCTTCTTCTTCAAAAAGCTCTGAGTGAAGATCTTCCTGGAGGCAGGAGAACTCAGGTTGAAGAAGAGTGAAGAGCTAAAACTTCTTCTCAGTTGGATGTGAACGAGCTGAGAGCAGTTGTAAACTGTAAGTAAGTTTGAATGCTGCTGTTAGCTTTT
This sequence comes from Platanthera zijinensis, assembly GCA_039513925.1. NCBI lineage: Eukaryota > Viridiplantae > Streptophyta > Magnoliopsida > Asparagales > Orchidaceae > Platanthera > Platanthera zijinensis. The sequence continues at coordinate 206,630,133 of CM077078.1, forward strand.
GAACTCCTTTTCCTGAATGAACTAGTTCATTTCTTTCTCCAAAGAATTCTTTATATAGCGGCAGCAACAACGACTCTAATTTGAGTTTGAATCTTGTCTTCTACTGAAATCTGCAAGCTGGGCTGCAAATAGCATAAAATAAGAACAAAAACTGCAGACAGATATCCTATAAAAGGATAAAGCTTTCTAAGAAGCTGCAAGTAACTCTGATAAAATAATACTAGAGAAAGTCACATCAGAAGAGACTCTTTACGGCCAAAGAAGACTTTTTGAGTCTAACGGCTATAAAGGACAGCCTGACAAATAAAGCAGAAAACATATTTCAACTAATAAGACAAACAACTTTGTCAGAAAAAGATTAGCTCATGCATAAGGAATGGAGCAGATATTGCATGGAAATAATATCATAAATTTATTCAAATAATCTTTTATAAAATATGCCAAAATAAATATGAAATTAATCACATCATAGAAGATGACAAAATTACTCAAGACATACAGCAAAACGTCGAACGACCCCCGGAGATCGTCGACCGAAGCACAGAGATCGTCGACCTATCAGACAGATAGTCGAACGATACAGATAGTTGAACTATCAAAGAAGATAGTCAAACTACCTCAGCAGATAGTCGACCTATCAGAACAGATAGTCGAGCTATCAGATAGTCGATCTATCAAGGCAGATAGTCGAGCTACCAAGCAAAACAGATAGTCGACCTATCAAACAGATAGTCGAACTATCAAAGAAAACAAATAGTCGACCTATCAATAGATAGTCGAACTATCAAAGAAAACAGATAGTCGACCTATCAACAGATAGTCGAACTATCAAAGAAAACAGATAGTCGACCTATCAACAGATAGTCGAACTATCAAAGAAAACAGATAGTCGACCTATCAACAGATAGTCGAACTATCAAAGAAAACAGATAGTCGACCTATCAACAGATAGTAGAACTATCAGATAGTTAAACTATCCAAGCAGATAGTTGAACTATCAAGAAGAGCAGATAGTCGACCTATCAACAGATAGTCAAACTATCAAAGAAGACAGATAGTCGACCTATCAGACAGATAGTTGAACTATCAGATAGTTGAACTATCCAAGCAGATAGTTGAACTATCAAGAAGAGCAGATAGTCGATCTATCAACAGATAGTCGAACTATCAAAGAAAACAGATAGTCGACCTATCAAACAGATAGTCGAACTATCAAAGAGAACAGATATTCGACCTATCAAACAGATAGTCGAACTATCAAAGAGAACAGATAGTCGACCTATCAAACAGATAGTCGAGTTATCAAGAAGACGATCGTCGATCGGCTGATCGACGATAATCGAGCGACGATCGACCATAGTCGAATAAAAAATTACTTAGCCAGATTTTCATCTGGACAGGCAATTCTACACAACTAGAGAATCTATCCTATCAAATAACCTTTGACCATAAATAAATCTTGGGTCAAGAGACTAAAAGAGAAGACTGAACTCAAATCAAAAACTAGGGTACCAACAATCTCCCCCTATTTGAGTTAAGTCTCTCAACAACTAAACACAAAACTAATTACTGAAAATAAATAAAATGCATGAAGAAAAAAAATAACTAAGCAGATAACATCAATCAAACAGATAAGCAATTAACTGTCAATCAATGAAATTTTAAGATGCTTCAGAATTAGGTTTAGGTTCAGAAGAACTAGGAATAAAAGTAATCTTTCTAGAAGGATCTAGAGCTTCTTTCCTTGACAACTTCAGGTCTTGTTCTCTAATGATTTTCATTTCTGACGCTCTTGGGACAACTGCTTCAGGATGCTTTTCCATGTATTTTGAAGGATCAAATACCTCAGGCCTAACCTGGAATTTATCGAGCTCCTTCATTCTGAATTTTGACATAGTGGTCAATCCTGCAGTGTCTTTGCCTTCAGCTTTGCCTTTCTTAATTTGAGCTGAACCAACAAGTTCAAGAAAACGAGCCATCCTAAAATCAGGATCAAGCTCTGGGCTTTCATACACATTTTCAGAGGTTGTATCAACATTTTTCACAGCTTTAAACTTAATAGACAAGTCTAGCAGACTTTCAGCTGGCTCTTTATCCTGAATAACTAGATAAGAAGGAGGAGCAAACTCAGCAAATATCTTGCTAGATTTTTCAGAGAAAATAATTCGCTTACCTTTTGAAACAGCCTTCACAGTATGATCTGGCTTTGGAGAGGTTGAGCTCTTGAGTTCTTTGGAAGGAGGAGGAGAAAAAGTTGGTCTTTGATACACCACCTCCTTTACTTGTTCCTTAGCATCAGCATCAAGTCTTTGATAGCCAGATTGAGTTTTACCATGATATCCTTGAGAACTTTTCCTTTGTGATGACTGAGATGGGTTGAATCTGTCAGACTGAGCAGCTGGATTTGCAGATAGGTTTACAGAGGCTCCTGCACTGGGAGGTGGAGGAGGAGGACCTCTGGGAGTCCATCTTGGGACAAGACTGTCATACCTCTTTGACTTCTTCCTTTGCTTCTGCTGATTTTTAGAAAATGCCATCCAGTGTTGGAATTCTTTAGATTTTGGATCAATGCCTTTTAAGACATAGTAGGGCACATCATGGTCAGGATTTGGAGGAGGAGGAGCCACAGCTTTCCTTTTCTTTTTAGCGGATCTCTTTCTCTTAGACTCATCAGATTCATCAGAATCAATTTCATCCTCAGAATTTGAAGAAATAGGAAGATCATATGGATCAATTGCCTCTTGCACAACTCTTTCCTTTTCTTTTAGGGTAGCTTTTTCTAATTCTTCTTACATGGCATCCTGTGCCAGATGGGTATCTAAAGCCAAACCCGGAGAGTCATCCCAAACGGTAGATTTTTCAATTTGAACATCTGAAGCCTTTTCTTGTTGATCAGAAACTGTCATGGGGACCAGTTCTACTTGCACTGCTAGCTGAGCTGGCTGAGCAGTCTTAGAAACTTGAATAACTGGTTCTGGTTCAGATTGAACTTCTGGAGCTGGTTGGTGATCAAGCTCTTGAACATCTAATACTTCTTCCATTTTATCTGTAGTATTATGAACAAAAATTTGCTAAATGACATCGAATCATCCCTTCCAGGTATTCTCATACAAGCATATCAGTTATCAAGTCTAAAAAGTGAGTAAAAAGGATACCTTCAGAATTGTCCTTTGAGTGTCCTAACTCCCATAATTCATCTAAGAAGGAAGTGATAACTCCTTCTAGGTATAGGGCGACCAGGGGAGTGGAACATTCTTCCAGGCAAACTTTGACAATGAATTCAGACTTCATTACAGCATCAGAAATTTCTTTTTCAGACAATGGAGGAGGAGCTGATTCTTTTATCTCTTTCTCTGCAATTGCAGGAGGATCTGCTGGAGGGGAGGCCAAGGGCAGCTCAGAGGCATCTTCATAAAGCATCTCCCCCTGCCTGATTTCAGTAGATACTGAAACCAGGCCCCTAGATGAAGAGGGCTCAGCAGATTTTGATAGGGCTTGGATGGCAGCAGTTAAAGAAGAGATGGAGGAAGCAAGGGGAGCAATTGCCTCTTCAATCATAATTTTGATTGAAGGAGTAATTAACTCCAAAATGCTATAAATGAATGCTGGAGTGATTTCAAAAGATGATGATGATGGGGGAATCTCAGAGGATGGATGATCAGCAGGAATGGTGTATTCTTGATGATCTGGAGAGTGAATTGGAGATGGAGAGTGAACTGGAGATGGAGAGTGATGGGTGGAAGCAGGATGATCAATATGATCTGAAGAAGGAATTGGAGAATGAGGAGGAGTAGAAATCTCAGAGACCAACAAATCAAAACTAGGATGAGATATCCTAGCAAGATGAGAAGGTAGAGGAGATGCAGGAGGTGATGCATGGAGAATTGTAGATGAATCAGGAAGATGAGAGGCAGAAGGTTGTACTTCAATTGAAGTTGATGGAACTTCAACTAAAGTAGACGGTAATGCAGATGAAGAAGATGGAAGGGAGAGGTTTGCTGAGCCAGCTTCTTGTAGGAGAGGAGTGACTGAGGCAGTCCTTGTGCTCTCAGATGCAGCTGGAGCAACCCCTGCAGGAGCAGGCTTCAAAAAAGTCCTTTTCCACTTGGCGAACAAGGTTGGATCCATCTTCTTGCTGGCATTGATGGAAGTAGCAGCTGAAACTAACAGATGGGGATATTTCTCCTTTAGAAAAATCCCAACCACCCTTCCCAGGGTGACTTCTTTCTTGCTGTTCTTTTTCCTTATTAAATCAAACAATACTCCTACCCAATTAATCTGTTTCTTATTCACAATTGCACACATCATTGCAAACTGCTGCCTTGTAATATTGTCATGGGCAGAGTGCTTTCCCAGTAGCACTTTCCCGACGAGTTCAGCAAGGAACTTAATCTTAAACGGAAAATTTACTTTAAGCAGTTTAAAGGGAATGCCTTCGGCATGTCCCAGCTCTGTCAGCATTCTCCCAAACTCTGGGGTATCTTGCTCGTAATCTTCTTCCCCATTCAACAATCCAAATATTTCAGTTAAAATGGCGGGAGTCAAAGTCACCTCTTCTCTGCCAATTGTTCCGGTCATAGAATCATCATTTGAAGACGAAGTAAATGCCCATTCTTTAATCTCTTGAATGTTTATCTTTATCCTGGAGGACATGAGCTTTTACAAACCTTGATCTTTGCATAAGTTGAGTATTTCCACAATTCCAGATTCGCAGCAGCTGAAGGAATCGAAATCCACACTGAAGCCTGCATCGAACTTCACCACTGTCAGGAGAGCTGGAGCTATCGCCATCGAAAGGGCTGGAGAAGACGAGGGAGAGACGGTGAGGATGAAGCGGCAGAAATCGCAAGAAAAAGAGCAAGCAGGAAGACGGAATGCAAAAAGACGCTCTCCGTCGACGATAAAAAGAAAGATCTCTTAAACTAGGTCGACCATCGGCTTTATATTAAAACAACGATCGTCGATCTATTTAAAAGATACTGGTGACGATGGTCGAACGGTCGTTCGACGATCGGTCCTGAAGCAGAGTAGTCGATCCATCGTTCGACTATTTCTGTCTTCTCAAACAGCAAGCTGTCGTCAACCATAGATCGACGATAGGCTCGACCTGTTTGACTATGTTCGAACGCCGGTCGACGATCTTCAAGTAGATAAGCTATCTTCAACCATAGGTCGACGATAGGCTTGATCCGATCGACTATCTTCGAACGTCGTTCGACGATCTTCAAACAAGTTTCAACAAGGCAGACGTCACACTTAGTCTCTTCCATTAATCATGCCTAGTTGAACCAAAAATAACAGATGCTTCTGTTCATCTAAGGGCTTGGTGAATATATCACCTCTCTGAAGGTCAGTGGATATGAACTCAAGGCTGATTTTGTTCTTTTCCACACAATCTCTCAGGAAATGGTGCCGGATCTCAATGTGTTTCGTTCTAGAGTGGTGCACAGGATTTTGTGCAATAGATATAGCACTGGTACTGTCACACATGATTTTTGTGTTCTTGTGTGAGTACCCATAATCCAAAAGTTGGTTTTCAATCCACAGGATCTGTGAACAACAACTAGCAGCTGCTATATATTCAGCCTCTGCAGTTGAAGTTGAGACAGAAGCCTGCTTCTTACAGAACCAAGAGACCAATCTCTCTCCCAGAAACTTACAAGTTCCTGAAGTACTTTTCCTGTCAACTCGACAACCAGCATAATCAGAATCAGAGTATCCAATTAATTCAAATTTTGATTCAGCTGGGTACCAAAGTCCTAGATTTGGACATCCCTTCAGGTATCTCAAGATTCTTTTGAGAAGAATCAGATGAGATTCCTTAGGGTTGACCTGGAATCTAGAATAAAGGCATGTAGCAAACATTATATCTGGCCTACTTGCAGTTAAATACAATAGGGAACCAATAATGGCCCTATAATTCTTTTGATCAACAGGCTTTCCCTGATCATCAGAATCTATAACTACATTAGTAGTCATAGGTGTATGCATTGCTGAAGCATCAGCCATCCCAAACTTCTTTACCAATTCCTTGGCATATTTGGATTGGGAGATGAAGATGCCATCAGCATCTTGCTTTACTTGGAGACCAAGAAAGTAAGACAACTCACCCATACTACTCATCTCAAACTTAGAATACATCAAGTTAGAGAACTTTTTGCACAGTTTGGGATCAGTGGAACCAAAAATAATGTCATCCACATACACTTGAACTAACAAGATTGTGTCTTAGTGGTGCTTGACGAAAAGGGTTCTATCAACTACTCCCCTAATAAAGTTGTGCTCTAATAGGAAACTAGCTAGAGTCTCATACCAGGCTCTTGGTGCTTGTTTGAGTCCATAAAGAGCTTTTTGCAACTTGAAAACATGTGAGGGCTGAGTTGAAGAAACAAACCCAGGTGGTTGTTCAACAAATACCTCTTCCTTTAGCTCACCATGTAGAAAGGCACTTTTGACATCCATCTGAAAAACCTTAAACTTCATATAGGCTGCATAGGCTAAGAAGATCCTTATTACCTCTAGCCTTGCAACAGGAGAAAAGGTTTGGTCATAATCTATACCTTCCTCCTGTCTGTAGCCCTGAGCTACAAGCCTAGCTTTATTCCTTACAATGATTCCATTTGCATCCAACTTGTTTCTATACACCCACTTAGTGCCTATGATCAGTTGGCCTTTATGTCTTGGAACCAAAGTCCATACTTTACATCTTTCAAACTGATTGACTTCCTCTTGCATAGCAATGATCCAGTGGGGATCTAGCTCAGCATCTTTAATGGTGAGGGGCTCAATCTGTGAAAGGAAACAAGCATGCATCACATCCTGTCTTAACTGATGTCTTGTTTGAACACCAACTGATATGTCTCCTATCACTTGAGATATAGGATGATCTCTAAGTGTGATAGCATCAGCAGGTGGGATGTGATCTTCAGCAATAGTTGGGATTAATTCCTCAGGAGGAATTTGATCTACTATTGGTGGAACAACAATAACTTCTGCAAGGTCTTCATCACTGTCTGATTCAGTGATATAAAGAGTTGATAGATGGAGAATCTCTTGAGTGACATCTTGTACCTGCAATGAACTTGAGGAAGGGGAAGTTTCCTTCTCCTTGTAAAACATTTGAGATTCATCAAAAGACACATGAATAGACTTCAATTTTAGAAGATGATTTATTAAATACCCTATAAGCTTTGCTTACTTGGGAATATCCAAGAAAAATTTCCATTTAAGCTTTTGTTTCAAATATTCTAAGGTATTCTTTATTATTATTATGAATATAAACTACACAACCAAATACTCTAAAATAATTTATTTTAGGTTTCTTTCCTTTAAGCAACTCATAAGGAGTTTTACACTTAAGCTTGTGTATCAGACTTCTATTTAAGACATAGTTGGCTGTACTAACAGCGTCTGCCCAATAGGAAAGAGGCATATTAGCATCTGCCAACAATGTGCTAGCAGCTTCAATTAGTGTTCGATTCTTCCTTTCAACTACCCCATTTTGTTGGGGAGTTCTAGGAGCTGAGAAGCTATGTTTGATACCTTCTCTCTGATAATACGTTTTGTAGCCTAAACTATTATCGTATTTTCTATTTTATAGTGTACAAATCATGTCTATTATTAGTTTATTTTTATCCTTTTATGTAAATATTATTGCCACTAACATTTTCTTGTCCTTTTGCAGGGTTTCAGGAAATTTGTCAAAAATGACCTAATACGCCCCCCTATCACGCCCTCCCTAGGCGTGACCTAGGGCGTGTCACCCGATCCCGAGGACTCCTGCTGGAAGGGACAGGAAAACGGTCAAAACCGCTGTCACGCCCCCCTGACACGCCCTCCCTGGGCGTGTCACCAGGGCGTGACTATGGGCGTGTCGCCCTCTGCCGCAAAGCCTGCCGCCGCATTAAATGTCGTTTATCCACAGCACGAAAACAGTACTGTCATGCCCCCCTTCACGGGCGTGACCTGGGGTGTGACATCAACTTTTCGACGACTAACGGATTTCCGACCAATGATTTGGACATGACGTGCCTGTCACGCCCCCCTTACACGGGCGTGACCTAGGGCGTGACCACCGACGTACCGGAGCAATCATCCCTCCCGCCAGAATCCAGAGCCCGAGGTCAACATAGTACTGTCACGCCCCCTGACACGCCCCCTAGGGCGTGTCGGAGGGCGTGACCAACCCGAGAAAAATTCTATAAATTGAGACCCCCCCCTCCATTTCAGGAAGCTTTGGTTGAGTGGGGGAGGTGCTGCCCCTTTATTTCTTGATCCTTTATTATGCTTTCTCTCTCTCTCTCTCTCTCTTTGTAATTTTTGTTTAACCCTAGTTTAATCTTAGTTTGTTTTAGCTTTTATTGTAATATTGCTCTTGCTTAGTGCTACTTGTAGGGCTAGAATAGGATTTTAATTTCATGCACTTGTAATTTTAATTTCAATAGTGTAACTTGCCCTGTTTTATTAATAGAAGTGTTATTTGTTTAGCTTGTGTTCTTTTTATGCTTTACTACTCATCCCCCTCCACTCCATTATAATTAACTAATCCTCCTTGTACACGATCTTGATGATCCGAGGTTAGAGCGATTAAGTTATGATGTTTTAATTAATCTTTTCTTTTTAGGTTAGGGCCTTGAATTACTCTTGATTAATCACGGGTTGGAGGTATATTATCGATATATACTATCCGCCTTAGCTTTCATTCTGGGCTAGCCGAGAGGCCGAAAGAATGAAGTGAGCACTCAAGAGTAAAGGGAGTTGTACGGACCCCTCGAGAGAGGCAGACGTCCACATCTCCCGGATAGGAGTAAAATCCAATAGTGGGGTTCACTGCGTAAAGCGAGTTTTAGGCCTCCGATTTAGACGAGAGTCGGTCGGACCTTCCTAAACTCAGTTGGGCACGACTTCGAGAGAAGCGTGTTCAAGCTTTAGTAACCTCCACGGTCAAGGACCTTTATCCTATTAAGTTTAGATTTTTATCGCATTTTCTTAATCGTCTTTAGCCGAGGTGAATCTTGATTTAGTGCATTTCCATTTCATATTTTCTACCTTTCGTAGTAATCACCTATCTTGTGCCCTTTAATTAACTGCAGTAGTTTCCTTTCTAGCATAGTCCTTTGCTTAATAGCTTTACTTAATTGCGGTAGTTCTCTTTCTAGTATAGCTTTACTTCCTTCCTTGCAATTAGTTTTTCTCTAAGCCCTAGTTTTTCCGTCGATAAGATAATAGCGTTCGTGTGAGTAAGCATAGCCAACAGTTCCCGGATTTCAATACGACACTTGTGTCCCCTTGTTACAATTCGATAGGTATACTTGCCTCATCGGGTTGCAAGTTCGGTTGCGTTTATTTTTTTCGAACCCTAGCGCGCAACAAGTTTTTGGCGCCGTTGCCGGGGAACCAACTTCCGTTGATATTTTGAAAACACAAACCTATTAAATTTATCTCTTCTCTTTCTCATCCTCTTTCTTTAAAATTTAAAAAAAAAAAAAATTATCACCGCTCTTAATAGTAACCAGCCTCACAATTTTTCTACGCCACCTAATTCTCTTGAAAAGGGCAAAGGGCTTTAAGCGCCACTGTCTTGTCTAGTACCTTTCGAACCCTTCACGGGGTAGTCCTTGGGAAGTTCGGGAGTTAATCTATAAAAAAATCTATTTCAAAAAGAAAAAAAATAATCTTTTTTCTAGTTTATCCTTTTTTTCTTCCTCTTCTTCTTTTCTGTTCTTTTAGTGCATGACCCGCGGGAGTCCGTCGGTCATTTTGGACTTGGACCACGAAATTGAGCGTACTCTTCGGAGAAGATCGCGATTTCAAGGTCCTACTATCCAAGTGCCGGTTGAGGACTCCGAGTCATTTGCTATTTTAAGAATGGAAGAACCCAACGTAGATGAGGCCGTGCAAAGGACTATATCCTATTATGCACGACCGAACCTCGAGGGAATAGAATCAAGTATTGTCCGCCCTGCTATAGCAAATAATAACTTCGAATTAAAGCCTAGCATAATTCAAATGGTGTAGCAATATGTGCAATTTGACGGACTTCAAGATGAAGATCCGAACGTACATATAGCTAGATTTCTTGAAATTTGTGACACCTTCAAGATAAATGGTATCACAAATGATGCGATCAGGCTGAGACTCTTCCCCTTCTCTTTAAGAACTAAAGCTAAGCAGTGGCTGAACACACTTCTGAAAAATAGCATAACCACTTGGAATGAATTAACTGAAAAATTTTTGGCGAAGTATTTTCCGCTAGCTAAAACTGCAAAACTTAGGAACGACATCTCTGCCTTCGGACAAATAGACTCTGAAACCCTATATGAAACCTGGGAGAGATTTAAAGAATTATTAAGACGATGCCCACATCACGCGCTGCCTGTATGGTTACAAGTGCAGACGTTTTATAACGGGCTAAATCAAAGCACGAAGCAAATGATAGACGCAGCTTCTGGCAGTATTTTAAATCATAAGACCCCGGAAGCCGCTCTTGAGCTTTTTGAGGACATGGCCATGAACCCTTATCAGTGGAATGTGCCTAGGTCCCGCTCGAACAAGCCTGCAGGTATCTATGAAGTGGACAATGTCTCCCAGCTCGCTCTGCAAGTAGAAATCCTAAGCAAAAAAATCACGGAGATGACTGCTGCCTCCGCCCCTCAGGTATGGGAATCTGCAACCCCTACTACAGAACATTTAGATTATGTTAATAATATGCCTAGAACTGCTTTTAATAATTTTTCTACTGCGAATTTTCATCCGCCTGGTTTTAATTTTCCGAATAGTTATAACCCCGCTTTAAGAAATCACCCGAACTTTTCATGGAGTAATCCATCGAATGCAATGCGCCCACCCCCGCAAAATGATTTTTCTGCACCACCACCACCACCTCTTCAAAATTACCCAAAACCTGCAAGCTTGGAGGAATTACTTTCCAAATATATCACCACAAATGACGCCACTATAAGAACTTTAACAGGAAGCGAAAAAAGTCTAGAAAATCAGGTAGGACAGCTCGCGAAAATAATTTCTGAGCGACCCGCAGGGTCTCTTCCTTCCAATACCGAACCCAACCCGAGAGAGCAAGCGAAAGCTATAACTCTTCGGAGTGGGAAGCAAGTCTCCGGTATGGTAAGTGAAGAGCTCGAGGCAAGCTCCGCTCTCGCCTCTAAAAATCAAAGCTCCGCTCCCGTTTTAAAAATTCCACCCTCTGCTGAAGAAGTAATCACCCCCGCTTTAGAAAATAATCTCACTCCACCACCCATCTTCAAAAATAATTCAACTCCTCCATACCCCTCTGTTGGATATTGTATCCACAATGTACCTGATTTGAAGAAGCCCCTGTACAAGCTAAGCTAAATAGACAATGTATTTGATAAAATATTTCTAGTTGTGCTTGCAGTTATTCCATGCTAAGTACACACCAATGTCAGGGTGCAGTGGGTCAATATACACAGGTCTGTGCAACGTAATCCCTCATTGAGCAGATCAGTGTGTTGGCCTACGTGTACTCTCTCTATTGGCGTGTACTTAATTTCAAGTACAAGGCTATAATAAAGCTAGAGCAGACATGGAGCAAGGATGGGCCAAAGACCATCTCACGGGTTGAAAGACGAGAATCGTCCAAGTGTAAATCGTCGAGAATCACTAAGTGATTCTCACCGATTCGTCGAGAATCACCAGTGATTCTCGACGAGTCGTCGAGAATCACTAGTTGATTCTTGCCGGGTTGGGCCAGCTGTCTCGATGCAGTCAGAAAAATCATCTAAGGCAGAATCGTCGAGAATCACTAAGTGAGTCTCGCCGATCCGTCGAGAATGACTTTGCATTCTCGATGAGTCGACGAGAATCCAAGGTGATTCCCACCGATTCTCCCCGGCCTCTATAACCTGTGCAGCAAGAATTCACTAAGTAGAATTCGGCGAGAATCGTAAGTGATTCTCGCAGATTCGTCGAGAATCACTCACGATTCTCGCCGAATTTGACTTGGGTATTTTTCTGACTCTGCATGGACCGGTCCACGACATCTGCGGGATTTTGAACCGTACTTTGGTCTTACTGCTGGTGGGGCCCACAACGGTCATCTCTTGACCTAGTGTATAAATACTCTGTATTTGTGAACAGTACATACAGAGACGATATACGAAACAGAGCGGCCGACTAACCCTAATCTCGCGAACTTGCTCCGCCTCCGTCGCCGCAGCCGATCACCGAAGCCGATCTCGATCTCCTCCAGATACTCGGTGATAGAAGCCAAGTTCTGCACAGCGTCTCACGTGTCTATCCAGAGATCTTTTGTCTCTTGATTTGAGATAGGGAAATCTTTCCCCGTCCGAATCGATCGAGACGATCGATCCTCGTGTGACCGTTGGTAGACCTTGCCGACTTCGCTAAGAAGATTGGATCTCCAGTGCTTTGCTGCTGTTTTCAGTTGCCGCCGCCAACACCGAGAGCCTCGCCGCCGCTCGTCGCCGCCGCCGGTCTCGGGGAGATTCTCTCCAAGTGATATCTAGGGTTGTGGACTCTTCGTTGACTTCAAGAACACGTCGTCGAACGAAGAGGGACACCTTAGTCTCCATACGTTGTTTGTATTTCTTACAAGCTATTTTTAATTCTTTGTAAAGGACCGATTGGTCTTTAGTTGTAGGGTTGGGTGCAACCCGTGTTGTGGGAGTGTTGACTCCTACGTGTGGAAGGGTTCCTTCCGGTAGTGCAAGGATTGGATTTCAATCCTGTTGGTGAAGTGACCGAGTCGTCCCTGGTTGGGAGATAGGTCGAAGGGGGAAAGTGGACGTACCCAAATCGGGGAACCACTATGAATTGCTTGTGTACTTTCTGTGATGTGGTGTTTTATTTTCTTGTGCAGGTAAAACTTTAATTCTGCAAATACGCTGCAAAGACACCTATTCCCCCCCCCCCCATAGGTGTAAGTAGTTGACACTAAGTGGACTTTCAAGTGCTATCAGAGGGAGGTTGCTCATCAAAAAGGTTCACACTTTAGTAAAATCCTGCCACCAGTGTCAAGAAGAAGACTGATATCTTCCATGGATGGACTCAAGCACTCCGGCAAAATCCTAGTATGCACAACACTGAACTTTCCTATCTGGAAGGAAAGAATCAGATTCTACATGGAAGCAGTCGACCCCCGGCTCTTCATGATAGTGGAGGAGGGACCTTATATTCCCACCAAGGCCTCCACCATTGATCCAACCAGGAAAGTGCCCAAGAAACTTTCGGAAATGGACAAGGACGAAATGGTGCTGTTCGGACTCGACAAGAAAGCTCAGAACATCCTGGCAAGCGCAGTTGACGACTCTATGATGCAGAACTTCAGCAACTGCAGGACAGCCAGGGATCTCTGGAACTGTCTAACTGTCCTAATGGAGGGCACAGATGATGTGAGGGACGATCGGAGATCCCTCCTCAATCAGAAATATGAGGCCTTCCGGCAAGGGCCAAAGGAGGAGATCGGAGTCACCTTCGAAAACTTCCTCAAGATCATCAATGCACTCAAAGGATATGGAAGAGTGTTCACTGACGGTGAACTCAATGATAAGTTCCTTAGGTCCCTCACTAAGGAATGGGACACAAAGATCTGCGCCATCCGCGAGTTTGGCAGACTTGCGGAAACTGATCCACAGATTCTATTCAGGAAGCTCATGTCCTATGAGCTTCAGTTGAACACAAGGAAGGCTGAAGAGGAAGCAGAGAAAGCCGCGGCCAAGGAAAAGACGGTGGCCATGAAAGCCATTCAATCTAGAAAGGGCAAGGGTGTCGCCTCTTCCCGTGCGTGGAAGAGGGATGAAGAGGAAGACTCTGAGCCAAGCTCCTCCGGCTCAGAGTTATCAGAGGAAGATTTATCCCTTATCATACGGGAATTCAAGAAGTTCCTCAAGCTGAGGAATCAGAGAAAGAGAAACGGCTCCTCCTCAAGGGATCAGAGGAAGAACTATTCCCCTGACAGGTATGTTTCCAAACCGAATAAACACCGCTCTTCTGACATTATATGCTTTGGTTTCAACAAGCCAGGACACGTCGTGGCCGACTGCCATCAAGGCAAGAGGGAAAAGGGAAAGGGAGAGGAGCACAGGTCCTCAAAAGACAAGAAGAAGGAGAGGAGTTACATCGCAAAGAAGCCAAAGACGCTGAGTGAATCTGACACGTCAGACACCAGCGATGATGAGGAAGCCTACTTTGGGCTAATGGGTCGCTCTGACTCAGAAGGAGAATGCCCCCCATTTACTGGGAAGGTAAAAGCTCCCACCCCTCTCTCCGACTCTGACTCTGATCCTGAGTCTCAGGATGATGACCCTGAGGATAGCCCTTCTGCCCTTGAAGCTGAGCTCCTTGATAAGTATGAGCTTCTGCTCAATACATTCCTGAAATGCCGAAAGAAACTGAAGGCTGAGAAAAAGGAAGTTAAGTTCCTTAAAGGTGAGAGTGTATCCCTGAGGGAAGAGATCACCAGTTTGATCTCCCTCCGACAGGAACACTTGGACCTGACCTCAAAGCATTCATAATCTCTTAATCTGCTTGATCTTAAGCAGGAGGAAATCGACAAGTTGGAAGAACTACTTGCGGCAGAAAGGAAGATCGTCAAGAGCTTCTCTATGCCAAAAACTGTTCTTCCATTAGTTGATACCTTCTCTGCTCAAGCCAAAGGAGCTGGCTTGGGGCATGTAGGGGTATCTAGCTCCTCATCCAAGAGAAACAGGAACAGGAGGAAGAATAAGGCTGCCAAGAAAGCCTCTGCTGATGAGAAGGGAAAGACCCCACTCAGCCCTGTTGAGTTCAGAAAGCCTAGCTTTCCCTGTAACCAACATGACTTTGAGTCAACATATGGGCATCACTTCAGGCCCTCGGTTGCAAAGCCGAAGAGCCGATATGATGGATGGACCTTTCCCCGTAACTTCAGTGAGAGTGTCTTCAAGGCACCTTATGAGGACCACTTGGGAAATTATGGTCCATTCTCTAGTGGCCATAATAGGAAGCAGGCACCTAAGGACAAGCCTGTTACACTGAAAAGCCAAGAGGTGAAGAAGTCATGTGACTGTGGTCATCATGTTGCCTCCACCTCCAGGTCTTCGGCCCCAGCTGAACCCCACGTTTCAAGGGTAAAGCAGGCGCCCAAGAGGAAGTATAACAGGTTTGACTGCTGGTGCTGTGGCAAAATTGGTCACTTTGCCGTGGATTGTTGGTTTAATCCAAGGTATAACGAGACTCCTTATGTTAGCAATGCGAGGCCGACCACTCGTAGAGTTAACCAATCGAGGGGGAGTATGCTAACAAGGAATCTAGGACCCAAGTTCGATTGGGTTCCTAAGGCAAATTAATTCTGTTTTGCAGGGATGTCCAAAGGACAACAAAACTCCTATTTGGTATTTGGACAGTGGATGCTCCCGTCACATGACTGGGACAAGAAGCCTGCTGAGGGAGTACTCTCCAGTCGAGGATGGACCCAAAGTCATATTTGGGGGATCTGATCGGGGAGTCACCAGAGGTTACGGTACGATTTCCAACGGTATACTCTCTATCACTAACGTAGCTTATGTTGAAGGGTAAAATCATAACCTGATCAGCATAAGCCAGTTATGTGATAAAGGGTATGACGTTAAGTTCTGCAAGGATAAATGCCTGATAATATCATGTGACTCTTCGGAGACTGTATTAACAGGCATTAGGAGCAGAAATATTTTCTGTTTAGATTTCCTTAGTTTAGATTCTTCTACCCCAGTATGCCTCGTTGCTAAAGGCAGTGCATCTCTTTGTGAACAATGGCACAAGAGATTGGAACACATTAATTACAAGACAATAAATATGCTGTTTTCCAAAGACTTAGTAAGGGATGCTCCCATTATTAAGTGCATCAAAGATAGTTCATGTCCTGCATGTCAGATGGGCAAGCAGACTCGGGCTACCTTTAAGGTCATCCCAGACAAAGATTCCTCCAGATGTCTATATCTTCTGTACATGGACCTGTTTGGTCCAATGCAAGTTCATAGCTTAGGAGGGAAGTCGTATACGCTAGTGATTGTAGATGATCACTCTCGGTTTACGTGGGTATTCTTTTTAAAACGCAAGTCTGATACGTTTGACATCTTCACCAGCTTTGTCAAGCAGATACAGAACGAACTTAACTGCTCAGTGGTCAAAATCAGGAGTGACCACGGAACAGAGTTTGAGTCTGGGGCTATGACAGAGTTATGTGAAGAGCTTGGTATCTTTCATGAGTTCTCCTCCCCTCGCACTCCTCAACAGAATGGAGTGGCGGAGAGGAGGAATAGAACACTCATTGAAGCGTGCACGACAATGTTGAATGACGCTTCTCTCCCAGAATACTTCTGGGTCGAGGCTGTCAATACGGCCTGTCATGTACAAAATCGGGCGTTGATTAACAAGAGCCATCGTAAGACTCCTTATGAGCTACTGAAAGGCAAGAAACCAACCTTGTCCTATCTGAGGATTTTTGGCTGCAAGTGTTATGTACTGAATAATGGGAAGTACCCGCGTACTAAGTTTGGTGAAAAATGCTTCGAAGGCATATTCATGGGCTATAGTAGTCACAGCCGGGCTTATAGAGTTTTCAACAAGAAAACCCTAGTGGTAGAGGAATCAATAAATGTTGTATTTGATGAAGGAAGCTTGCTTAATTGCAAAACTTCTAGTTGCCTTCCTGAAGCTGCAGGTGCCAGACTCGAAAAGCTACAACTGGATGATCCCGAGAAAGATGCAACTCCAAAGTATGTCAAGGTCTCCACATCAACGCCGATCGGAG
This sequence comes from Platanthera zijinensis, assembly GCA_039513925.1. Taxonomy (NCBI): domain Eukaryota; kingdom Viridiplantae; phylum Streptophyta; class Magnoliopsida; order Asparagales; family Orchidaceae; genus Platanthera; species Platanthera zijinensis. Next base: position 206,646,901 of record CM077078.1, read on the forward strand.
AAGTTGAAGATCAAAATGAGGCAAATCCTTTAGAAGAAAGAGATGCCCAAGAAATAGTCGAAGCTCCTGATGCAAGACTTCTAGAGCTCAGACACGTGAGGGATCATCCCAGACATCAAATCATTGGAGATCCCCGAGACGGTGTCAGAACTCGCCGAGGTACTCTTAACGAGATCTTGCATCTTAGCTTTCTGTCGCAGGTGGAGCCAAAGAAGTTCGACGAAGCGAACAAAGACGCATCGTGGATTTTGGCCATGCAAGAGGAGCTGCATCAATTCGAAAGATGCGAAGTCTGGACGCTGGTTCCCAGACCGAAGACGCAAAATGTGATTGGCACCAAGTGGATCTTCAGAAACAAGTTGGATGAACATGGAGTCATCATCAAGAACAAAGCCAGACTGGTGGCTCAAGGATACAGACAGGAGGAGGGGATTGACTTTGACCAGACGTTTGCACCAGTTGCACGGCTCGAGGCAATCCAGCTATTCCTAGCCTATGCCTCTCACAAAGGATTCACAGTCTATCAGATGGACGTGAAATCGGCTTTCTTGAATGGAGATTTGAAAGAGGAAGTATACGTTGCTCAACCTCCAGGGATGACAGGAAAAGCACCTCCGGGACGTGTCAATTCCTCGGAAGAAGGCTTATTTCATGGAACAGCAAGAAGCAGAATTGTGTAGCAACCTCCACTGCAGAGTCTGAGTACATCTCGGCTGGGAGCTGTTACGCACAACTCCTATGGATAAGAAACCAGTTAGCCGACTATGACCTCCAGTTCAAGGAAGTACCGATGTACTGCGACTCCTCCAGTGCAATTGCTATTGCCAACAATCCGGTATCGCACAGCAGAACAAAGCATATTGAAGTTCGTTACCATTTCATTCGGGAGCACGTGGAGAACAAGGACATCTCTCTCTGATATGTTCCCACTGACAAGCAGATTGTAGACATTTTCACAAAGCCCCTTGACGAGGCCAAGTTCAGTATGTTCAAAACTGAATTGGGGATGTTAAACTACGAAGAATGAAGACTACAGGAGCTCAAGGCTCATGCGTCTAGGGGGGAGCCTCTGCTAGGAATTTAGTGAAAGCAAAGGTACAAGAACTGAGGGGGAGCATAGTGTCACATGCTTCAGTCCCCGATTTGCAGAAGCCGAAAAGGGGGAGATTACCCTCTCGGCTAAGGCTAAGGTGGCTCCAAGTTTGCTCTCAAGAAATTGGTAATGAATATCTCTCTCAACTCAATTTTAAGTTTATGATTTTCATTCCTATATGCTCTATTCACCTTAGCTTGTAGGGTTTAGGCTTCTTCAAATAGGGGAAGATTGTTGGGTATTGTATCCACAATGTACCTGATTTGTAGAAGCCCCTGTATAAGCTAAGGTAAATAGACAATGTATTTGATGAAATATTTCTAGTTGTGCTTGCAGTTATTCCATGCTAAGTACACACCAATGTCAGGGTGCAGTGGGTCAATATACACGGGTCTGTGCAACGTAATCCCTCGTTGAGCAGATTAGTGTGTTGGCCTACGTGTACTCTCTCTATTGGGGTGTACTTAATTTCAAGTACAGGACTATGATAAAGCTAGAGCAGACATGGAGCAAGGATGGGCCAAAGACCATCTCACGGGTTGAAAGACGAGAATCGTCTAAGTGTAAATCGTCGAGAATCACTAAGTGATTCTCACCGATTCGTCGAGAATCACCAGTGATTCTCGACGAGTCGTCGAGAATCACTAGTTGATTCTTGCCGGGTTGGGCCGGCTGTCTCGACGCAGTCAGAAAAATCATCTAAGGCAGAATCGTCGAGAATCACCAAGTGATTCTCGCCGATCCGTCGAGAATGACTTTGCATTCTCGACGAGTCGGCGAGAATCCAAGGTGATTCCCACCGATTCTCCCCGGCCTCTATAACCTGTGCAGCAAGAATTCACTAAGTAGAATTCGGCGAGAATCGTAAGTGATTCTCGCCGATTCGTCGAGAATCACTCACGATTCTCGCCGAATTTGACTTGGGTATTTTTCCGACTCTGCCTGGACCGGTCCACGACATGTGCGGGATTTTGAACCAGACTTTGGTCTTACTGCTGGTGGGGCCCACAACGGTCATCTCTTGACCTAGTGTATAAATACTCTGTATTTGTGAACAGTACATACAGAGGTGATATACGAAATAGAGCGGCCGACTAACCCTAATCTCGCGAACTTGCTCCGCCTCCGTCGCCGCAGCCGATCACCGAAGCCGATCTCGATCTCCTCCAGATCCTCGGTAATAGAAGCCAAGTTCTGCACAGCGTCTCACGTGTCTATCCAGAGATCTTTTGTCTCTTGATTTGAGATAGGGAAATCTTTCCCCGTCCGAATCGATCGAGACGATCGATCCTCGTGTGACCATTGGTAGACCTTGCCGACTTCGCTAAGAAGATTGGATCTACAGTGCTTTGCTGCTGTTTTCAGTTGCCGCCGCCAACACCGAGAGCCTCGCCGCCGCTCGTCGTCGTCGCCGGTCTCGGGGAGATTCTCTCCAAGTGAGATCTAGCGTTGTGGACTCTTCGTTGACTTCAAGAACACGTCGTCGAACGAAGAAGGACACCTTAGTCTCCATACGTTGTTTGTATTTCTTACAAGCTATTTTTAATTCTTTGTAAAGGACCGATTGGTCTTTAGTTGTAGGGTTGGGTGCAACCCGTGTTGTGGGAGTGTTGACTCCTATGTGTGGAAGGGTTCCTTCCGGTAGTGCAAGGATTAGATTTCAATCCTGTTGGTGAAGTGACCGAGTCGTCCCTGGTTGGGAGATAGGTCGAAGGGGGAAAGTTGACGTACCCAAATCGGGGAACCACTATAAATTGCTTGTGTACTTTCTATGCTGTGGTGTTTTATTTTCTTGTGCAGGTAAAACTTTAATTCTGCAAATACGCTGCAAAGACACCTATTCCCCCTCCACCCATAGGTGTAAGTAGTTGACACTAAGTGGACTTTCACCCTCTGAACTTAACAGATAACGTCAAGATGATCAGTACTCCCGCTTCTAAGAAATCTTCAAACAAATCCACATTAATCTTCCCTTCCACGAGGCTATTTCGCAGATGCCGAAATACGCCAAATATCTTAAAGACCTCCTCACAAACAAGAAGAAGTTAGAGAATCTTTCGCACGTCACGCTAAACGCTGAGTGCTCCGCCGTTTTAACAAATGGTTTGCCGAAGAAAATCAGTGACCCGGGTAGTTTCTCTATCCCATGTGTCTTCGGTGATCTTTTTGTTAAACACGCGTTAGCCGACTTAGGCGTGAGTATAAACCTGATGCCCTTTTCGTTGTTCAAAAAGTTAGGGATTGGTAGCCTTAACCCCACGCGTATGAGTATCCAGCTAGCCGATAGATCCATCAAGTACCCGTTAGGAATAGTGGAGGACGTTCTAGTGAAAGTCGACAAGTTCATCTTCCCGGTGGACTTTGTCATTTTGGACATCGAAGAAGACGTTGAGGTTCCCCTGATCCTTGGCTGACCCTTCCTTGCCACCTCCCGAGCCATCATTGACGTAAGCAATGCTAAGCTCTTTCTTCGAGTAGGCGACGACGAAGTCACATTTTCTATCACCCCTTCGATGAAGAACACCTTGGCAAACGATGACTCATGCTTTTTCGTAGACGTCGTGAGTGATGATTCTTCCTACTGCCTCTCCGACTTTGAAAAAGAATTTTCTACTTTTTGCTCCTCTTCTCTTACAACGGAATCACTGCAAGGAAGTGATGAATCTTCTTATTGTCTTTCTGAGTTTGAAAAAGAATTTTCTGATTTTTGTTCTTCCTCTGTTCTTCCCACTGAATCGCTACAAGAAGCCGTCTTGGCTGCTAGCCCCACCCCTTATTATGTTCCTTATAAAAAAGTTTATGAAGATATTATTTTTGAAAAAGAAAGAATCTCAAAATCCTCTTATGAAGAACCCCCTACCCTAGAACTTAAAGAACTTCCCGAACACCTTAAGTATGCTTTCTTAGAAAAAGATTCCAAGTTACCAGTTATCGTTTCGGCCTACCTCACAGATACGCAAAACGATAAACTTCTTCTAGTTCTACGTAAGCATCGCCGTGCTATTACTTGGCAAATTTCTGATATCAAGGGCATAAGCCCATCTTTCTGTACCCATAAAATTTTAATGGAAGATAATTCGCGTAACTCTATCCAACCTCAGCGCCGTATAAACCCGAACATGAAAGAAGTAGTTAAGGGCGAGGTTATGAAACTATTAGACGCAGGAATTATCTACCCTATATCGGACAGTAAGTGGGTTAGCCCCGTTCAGGTAGTTCCAAAGAAGGGAGGGATTACCGTAGTTAGTAATGAGAATAATGAATTAATCCCGACGCGGACGGTGACGGGTTGGCGTATGTGCATAGATTACCGTAAGTTAAATAACGCCACCCGCAAGGACCACTTTCCTTTACCGTTTATCGACCAGATTTTAGAACGTCTCTCCGGCCATAGCTTTTATTGTTTTCTCGATGGCCTCTCGGGGTACTTTCAAATACCCATCTCTCCCGAGGACCAAGAGAAAACTACATTTACTTGTCCCTTCGGCACCTTCGCTTATCGAAGAATGCCGTTTGGATTGTGCAATGCGCCAGCTACATTCCGCGATGTATGCTCGCAATATTTGACAAGTACGTAGAAAGCATTATGGAGGTATTCATGGACGATTTCTCCGTGTTCGGTGATTCCTTCGATAGATGTTTAGAAAACCTCGAAAAAGTCTTAGAACGATGTGAAGAAACTAACCTTGCCCTAAATTGGGAAAAATGCCATTTTATGGTGAGGGAAGGGTTAGTTTTGGGTCATAAAATTTCTGCTAAAGGTATTGAGGTAGACGTTGCCAAGATAGAAGTTATTGAGAAGTTGCCTCCGCCTACAAACATAAAAGCTATAAGAAGTTTCCTAGGCCACGCTGGTTTTTATCGTCGTTTTATAAAGGACTTCTCCAAGATCACAAAGCCCCTCACCCATCTCTTAGAAAAAGACGCTCCATTCATTTTTGATGACTCTTGTATTTCTGCCTTTGAATCAATTAAAGAAAAGTTAATTAACACACCGATTATGATAGCTCCGGTGTGGGACCTTCCTTTCGAGATTATGTGCGATGCGAGTAGTTTTGCGGTGGGGCCGTATTAGGTCAACGCATATCTAAAAACTTCCACCCCATTTATTACGCTAGTAAAACCCTCACATCTGCACAAGAAAATTAAACCACAACCGAGAAGGAGCTCTTAGCTGTAGTATTTGCGTTTGATAAATTCCGCCCTTACATTACACTTTCAAAAATCATTGTTTTTACGGACCACTCGGCCCTCAAGTACCTTCTTGCCAAAACGGATGCCAAGCCTCGCTTGATTCGCTGGGTCTTACTCATCCAGGAGTTTGACTTAGAGATCCGTGATAAGCGAGGAGCCGAGAACTTGGCCGCTGACCATCTATCCAGATTAGATAACCCCTTTATAGAAAAATTAAATGAAAAATCTTTTAATGACTATTTTCCTGATGAGAAGCTGCTTTTAGTTAATACATCTACTTCTCCTTGGTTCGCGCACATCGCCAACTATCTAGTGGCCCGGGTGCTCCCAAGAGAGTTCTCCTCTCAGCAAAAGAAGAAATTCTTTTCTGAGCTGAAGAACTACTTTTGGGAAGACCCGCATCTTTTCAAAATTTTTGCGGATCAAGTGATAAGGAGAAGTGTTTCTTTTGATGAAGGAATTGATATTCTAAAACATTTGCATGAAGGTCCGACAGGTGGGCACTATCAAGCTGCTCGCACCGCTCACAAGGTGCTTTGCGCGGGTTTTTACTGGCCTAGCCTGTTTAAAGACGCCCAAGCCTTTGTGAGCAGGCGTGATAGTTGCAACGGGCGGGCAATATTTCTAATAAAAATGAAATGCCGCAAAATTATTTCTTAGAGTGCGAAATTTTCGACCTCTGGGAAATTGATTTTGTTGGCCCCCTTCCTTCTAGCTTCGGAAACAAATATATTTTAGTTGCTGTTGATTATGTTTCACGATGGGCTGAGGCCCAAGCTCTTCCTACGAACGACTCCCGAGTTGTAGTCATGTTTTAAAAAAAATTATTTTCTAGATTCGGTACGCCTCGCGCAATCGTTAGCGATAAGGGTTCCCATTTATGTAATGCACAATTTTCAAAAATCCTTACCAAATACGGCGTTACACATAAGCTGTGCACTGCCTACCACCCCCAAACTAACGGACAAGTCGAAGTAGTTAATAGAGAAATAAAAAGAATATTAGAAAAGACTGTTTCAACTTCTAGAAAAGACTGGTCAGCCAAACTTGACGATGCTCTATGGGCCTACCGAACAGCGTACAAAACCGCCCTCGGATGTACGCCGTATCGGCTGGTCTATGGAAAATCGTGCCATCTGCCCGTAGAGTTAGAACACCGCGCCTTTTGGGCCTTAAAATTTTTAAACTTCGATCCCCACTCAGTCGATGACCTTCGAAAATTTCAACTAAATGAACTCGATGAGTGGCGCTCTTATGCTTATGAAAATAATAAACTTTATAAAGAGCGGACGAAGCGTTTACACGATAAACACTTAAGGCACCCTAAAAACTTTAAGCCGGGCGACCAAGTCCTTTTATATAATTCTCGTTTACGTTTATTTCCGGGCAAATTAAAATCTCGCTGGTCTGGCCCGTTTTCTGTTTTAGAAGTATTTCCTTATGGAACTGTTTTAATTTCTCACCATGATAAGGGTAATTTCAAAGTGAATGGTCAGCGTCTTAAACTGTATTTCTCTGGTGATGATGATGTCAGTCCAAACATTATTAAGTTTCTGCTTCACGAACTCTAACTTTGAACTCTAACTTTGTTAAAAAACAATTTTATTTCTGGACAACAATATTTTTGGACAAAATTATTTTTTTGATGCGTCGAGCTCAATGACGCTTTAACCAAAGGGCGCTCTTGGGAGGCAACCCAAGTTATTTTTTTCTGTTTTCTTAATTTTACAATTTTTGCCTCGGACGGCTCCGACAAGCTGAAGCTTCCGCGATCGGCGGCTCCAACATTGCTGAATCCATCACGAAGTCCAAAGAAGACTTTCGGAGGAGCGGCATCACTCAGCTTTCGCAGCAAATAAATCCGGGGAAGTACCTGTCTTTCAATTCCATCTTTCAATTCTGTACTTTACTTTTCTCTCCTTCTCCAATCCCCTTCTTTAGTCATTGAGGACAATGTCTGTTTTAAGCTTGGGGGAGGACTTCCTCCTTCATTTTTGCTTAGTGTAAATATTTTTCTTTTTGTATATATTTTAAATATTTCCAAAATAAAAAAAATGAATATCTTAAAATTCCAAAAAAAAAAAGAGAAATTTCCAAAATCCAAAAAAAAGGCGAATATTTCTCAAAATTAAAAATAAATATATGTGTTTTTGAATAGTTTAGACATTTTGGTATTTCAATAGTACCCCTAGTTTTTGTTTTTGTTTTACTCAAAATCTCCTATAAACAACTTAGTTAATTATAATATTTCTAATCGTCCTTTTTAATTATGTTTCACAAGTAAAATGTTTGTCATGCTGTGTTTCTAATTCACGGTAGCATGTTAAGGTGAAATATTTTTTCTAAAACTCGCATTTCTATTATGGTTTTTTGTTTTTTTTATTTCCTTTACTTTCTCAAAAATTCATCATCCACTATTTTCTTTTTCGTTTTTGAATAATTTTTGTAAAGTCAACTTTTGAATAACGTAGTAGATGTGAACGATCCAAGTCACCTATTATTTCTATTTTCAAGTTAATTTCATCAATCTTCTTTTATTATCTAGGACTCGCTTTTTGAAAATTTTCAAACCTTTGTTTTAAATAAATTCAAAAGCGTGAAAATGATTTAGGCCGTTTTTGTTTTCGTTTGAGCTTTCCTGCCAACCTAAAAAACTTTTACCGCTAGTTAGCCGTTTTTGAGCCTTTTTCCGATTTCATTTGATAGCTCCTCCCTTCATTTCAGTTTCACCAAAGCCAAAATTTCCAACCTATCGAATCGCACTAGCCTTTTTGAGTTTCATAAATTATTTTGACGATTTTGATAGGGTATTTCGTGATTTTTGTGGGAGAAAGGTTTTCGAAAAAAAGAAGTATGTTCAAAAGTGATGTTTATTTTTGTTTGGCCAATTCAAAAAGGAAAATAAAAATATTTATGGCCTTTGTTTTGAAAAAGAAAAAAAATGAAAAAAAAGAAGAAAAAGAAAAAAATGTGTATATATTTTTATGAAAGTTTTTGAAACTCTTTGCTTTGGTTTAGTGTGATTTTAAAACCTTCACGTTTATCTTTGAATTCCACTCCTAATCATTTTCCTAAACCAAACGTTTCTGTCCTATTTAAGTCCTTTTGATTCACGCTTTTTGATTTTTTATTTAACAACTAAGAAAAGAAAAAAAAGTAAATCAGTTTTAGTTTTGTATTTAAACCTAGATTTTTGTTAATTAAATTGATATAATTATAATGCGTTGCTTGGATCTAGTAACAACTCAATGCGTGTTTTTCATTTTCGTTGCTTTGCTTAAGTCCATTTAAAAAAATCTCGTTAAAATTTTGGATGATTTGTTTTTATTGAGTAAAGTTTATAAAAGTTTTACCATACCTAAATAATTGTTTTAGACTTACATTTCACCTTTTCTCTACTAAGAATTTCGCATAGTACTTGTGTAGGCATAATTAGAACTTTTTGATTAGTCCTTTTTATAAATATCTAGTTTTTATATTTTTGCTTGGGGACAAGCAAAGCTTAAGCTTGGGGGAATTTGATAATACGTTTTGTAGCCTAAATTATTATCGTATTTTCTATTTTATAGTGTACAAATCATGTCTATTATTAGTTTATTTTTATCCTTTTTATGTAAATATTATTGCCACTAACATTTTCTTGTCCTTTTGCAGGTTTTCAGGAAATTTGTCAAAAATGACCTGACACGCCCCCCTGTCACGCCCTCCCTGGGCGTGACCTAGGGCGTGTCACCCGATCCCGAGGACTCCTGCTGGAAGGGATAGGAAAACGGTCAAAACCGCTGTCACGCCCCCCGGACACGCCCTCCCTGGGCGTGTCACCAGGGCGTGACTATGGGCGTGTCGCCCTCTGCCGCAAAGCCTGCCGCCGCATTAAATGCCGTTTCTCCACAGCACGAAAACAGTACTGTCACGCCCCCCGTCACGGGCGTGACCTGGGACGTAACAACAACTTTTCGGCGACTGACGGATTTTCGACCAATGATTTGGACATGACGTGCCTGTCACGCCCCCCTTACACGGGCGTGACCTAGGGCGTGACCACCAACGTACCGAAGCAATCATCCCTCCCGCCAGAATCCAGAGCCCGAGGTCAACATAGTACTGTCACGCCCCCGGACACGCCCCCCCTAGGGCGTGTCGGAGGGCGTGACCAACCCGAGAAAAATTCTATAAATTGAGACCCCCCTCTCCATTTCAAGAAGCTTTGGTTGAGTGGGGGAGGTGCTGCCCCTTTGTTTCTTGATCCTTTCTTATGCTTTCTCTCTCTCTCTCTCTCTCTCTCTCTTTGTAATTTTTGTTTAACCCTAGTTTAATCTTAGTTTGTTTTAGCTTTTATTGTAATATTGCTCTTGCTTAGTGCTACTTGTAGGGCTAGAATAGGATTTCAATTTCATGCACTTGTAATTTTAATTTCAATAGTGTAACTTGTCCCTTTTTATTAATAGAAGTGTTATTTGTTTAGCTTGTGTTCTTTTTATGCTTTACTACTCATCCCCCCTCCACTCCATTATGATTAACTAATCCTCCTTGTACTCGATCTTGATGATCCGAGGTTAGAGCGATTAAGTTATGATGTTTTAATTAATCTTTTCTTTTTAGGTTAAGGCCTTGAATTACTCTTGATTAATCATGGGTTGGAGGTATATTATCGATATATACTCTCCGCCTTAGCTTTCATTCTGGGCTAGTCGAGAGGCCGAAAGAATGAAGTGAGCACTCAAGAGTAAAGGGAGTTGTACGCACCCCTCGAGAGAGGTAGACGTCCAAATCTCCCGGATTGGAGTAAAATCCAATAGTGGGGTTCACCGCGTAAAGCGAGTTTTAGGCCTCCGATTTAGACGAGAGTCGGTCGGACCTTCCTAAACTCAGTTGGGCACGACTTCGAGAGAAGCGTGTTCAAGCTTTAGGAACCTCCACGGTCAAGGACCTTTATCCTATTAAGTTCAGATTTTTATCGTATTTTCTTAATCGTCTTTAGCCGAGGTGAATCTTGATTGAGTGCATTTCCATTTCATATTTTCTACCTTTCGTAGTAATCACCTATCTTGTGCCCTTTAATTAACTGTAGTAGTTTCCTTTCTAGCATAGTCCTTTGCTTAATAGCTTTACTTAATTGCAGTAGTTCTCTTTCTAGTATAGCTTTACTTGCTTCCTTGCAATTAGCTTTTCTCTAAGCCCTAGTTTTTCCGTCGATAAGATAATAGCGTTCGTGTGAGTAAGCATAGCCAACAGTTCCCAGATTTCAATACGACACTTGTGTCCCCTTGCTACAATTCGATAGGTATACTTTCCTCATTGGGTTGCTAGTTCGGTTGCGTTTATTTTCTTCGAACCCTAGCGCGCAACACTCTCTCACAGAATTCTTGCATGAGAAGAGAGTCAAACTTAGTACCATGATCACTTCTGATCAAGGCCACATTAGTAGAGTACTTAGTCTGCACACATAATAGAAAATCAAGGGCTTTGAAGTTGTCAGCCTTAGTTCTCAAAAAGAACACCCAACTGAACCTAGAGAAGTCATCTACAATGACTAGGGTGTAATACTTCCCTCCTAAACTCTGTACATTTATTGGGCCAAATAGGTCCAAATGTAATAAATACAAGATTCTAGGAGAATCACTTTTATTTACTGATTTAAATGAATTCTTGGTTTGCTTGCCTAATTGACAAGCCTTGCATAGGCTTTCCTTCTTGTAGGGGAAAGAAGGTAAGCCTCTAACAAGGTTGTGTTTAGATAACCTAGATATATTCTTGAGGTTAACATGGCTAAGCCTTTTATGCCATAAGGTATTGTTATTTGTTACTTCATTAAATAAGCAGATTTTAGAGTGAGTTGAGTTAAAATCTACTAAATAAATGTTACCTTGTCTAATACCTACTAACACAACATTATTATTTAAAGTAATATTACAAAGAGAGTTAGAAAATGATACCTGGTATCCAGCATCACATAACTGACTTACTGAAATGATATTATGCTTCAGTCCAGTTACATAAGCAACTCTCTTGAATGTTACAGCTCCAAGTGTCATCCTGCCATAGCCTTCAGTTTGACCACAGCTTGAATCTCCAAAGATTACCTTTGGACCAAAGTTGGCCTTGAACCTTGACAGATGTTCTTTATTTTCTGTCATATGCTTGGAGCAACCACTATCCAAGTACCACTTATTCTGAGTGATAGGATAGGTCTTCACCTGCAAATAAATCAATTAAACATTGTGGACCCAGGTAACCTTGGGTCCCTGGTTTTTCACATAAGAAAAACTTGAAATAAATGAATAAGCAGGTTGAGGGTGATAACCTAACAGGTAAGATCTCCTAGGTGGGATTCTCCATGCAGATGATGGGTCAATGAACCTAGGGTTTCTATTTACATTCGGGTTTCTAAAGTTCTGGTTGAAGTTTTGAAATTCATGTTGAAAACGTCAATCAGCGTTCGACGATGGGTACTCAGATCGTCGATATCCATTCGACCACTGAGCCTACGATCGTCGAGCAGCGTTCGACGCTCTTTGTATTTCCTTAAACTTTTGCTTTCTTTTCTCTCTCTTAGCTTTATTTAAAGATTTATTAACCTGATTAACTTGCTCAGTGTTCTTTATCCCACTAGATGAAATAAAATTCACTGGAGTTGAAAGTTGGTTTTTAAGAATGATTGGGGGTTCACTGGAAGAAGCTCCTAAGCCTAATTTGTTATTGCCTGACCTAGTGTTAGACATGCTGGTTATTTCAAGCAACTTAAGGCTTCTACAATTCAGAGATTCTTCTAACCTTTTGGACTTAGCTAATTCATTCTTAAGGAATTTTATTTCTTCACTAGAATTAGTGAGTTTTGCTGTTAACCTAATATTTTCAATAGAAATTAATTCAGATTCAGCTAGTTTATTTCTAAACTCTTTTATTTCCTTTTCAGAACTAATTAAATCTAAACACAAAGATTTAAAATCTGATTTAAATTCAGCAGATGTAAAATCGTAAGAAGACAATACCTCATCTTCAGTTGGCATTTATTCATTAGAATCTGAACTCTCTGCAGCTGAGTGATTGCTGCAGGCATCAATTGCCATCAGGCAAACTTCCTTTGCCTTCTTTTCTTCCTCATCCTCACTGGAGCTTGAGGAGGAAGATTCCTCATCAGAATCGCTCCAGGTTTCAGCAACAAAACCTCTCTCCTTCTTTTTGTTCTTGTAGGAGGATGACTTGGAATGCTTCCTATGCTGATCCTTGTCTTTCCTTTTCTTTTTATTCTTTTCCTCTGGACAGTCTAGAAGAATATGTCCCGTCTTCCTGCAACCATAGCAAATTATTTCTTTAGTAGGAGTGCGATCATACCTTGGTTTTTCTTCATATTTTGAAGACTTTTTTTTTGAATTCTTTCCTTCCCATCTTGAGAAACCTTTTGGCAAATAATGCCATCAGTTCCTCATTGGACTGGCTTCCTTCAGAAGCATCAGCAGCTTTGAGAGCAAGGGTTTGCTCTTTTCTTATGGGAGTTGGAGTCTTTGCTTCAGCCTCAGCTTCCCTGGACTTCAGCACTTGCTCAAAGGACTTGAGCTTGCCGAGAAGGGCTTCTGTTGAGATTTCTGTTGTGCTTCTGGCCTCCTTGATAGGCCAGATCCTCAGATCCCATGTGCTAGGGAAGCACATAAGAATCTTATCATTGACCTCTGTCAATGAAATATCCTTATCAAGAGTCCTCAGCTCATTGATGATTGAGCCGAGCCGTGTGTATATTGCTTCAACTGATTCAACATCAGTTTTCTTGAAATTCTCATACTGGGAGATAAGGTTGGACCTTCTGTCCTTCCTTTCATCAGCTGAACCAGCTACAATCTAGTTCAGTGTATCCCACATTGCTTTTGCTGAGGAGCAGTCAATAACCTTCTGGAATACTTCATCAGACATTGTCTGAGCTAGAATATTCATTGCCTTAGCATCTGCTATCTTTGCCTTTTTGTATTCATCATTGTAATCTGGAGGAGGCACTGCACTCATATCAGTTGATGATGAAGTAGTAGCTGCAGCAGGTGCTCTTGGTGGTCCTGTCAAAATAGAAGCAAAGATACTCTCATCAATAGAGTTCATATATAATTTAATCCTTGCCTTCCAGATGTTGAACTTGGCTAAGTTGCATGTTGGAGGTCTGGTGCTAGAGTAATCCTTGAACTGGGCCATGATAGTGAAAGTGAATATCTATAATCCTTGGTATCTATCAGGATCTTATGACTTAGGTGTTAGCCTATAAAGTCAGACAACCTCCCTCTGATACCAATTGAAAGAAAAGGGATAGATACTACTCTAGAGGGGGGGGGTGAATAGAGTAATCAAAAATTGCACTAGCAAAGTTGACTGTCTACTCAACTCCCTTGGAGTTAATTGCGGAATGAAGGTTATAGATATTTGAGAAGTAACCCTAAAGCCTAACACAAGTGTTGTGCACAAAAGGCAGCCAACTGTAATTACAGTTAAGGCTTGGAATCCTAAACAGCAACTAGCAACCTAGTTAAGACTAATCACAGCCAACAGCACAAGTAATGAATCAAACAACTAGATGACACAAGGGATTTTATAGTGGTTCCCCAAACAACTTGGGTACGTCCACTCTTCTACCAACATGGTAGGAATCCACTCAGGTTTTTTATCAGGTGCCCTGCCACCAACAAGATCTGCTTCAGGTAGATCCAGAAACCCTTTAGACTTTTGATCAGGTGTCTAAAAACCAACACAGGTTTTTGATCAGGTGCCCTGCCACCAGGCATACTTTTGAAGGGAGTAATAACCCTTTACAGGAGGGGGAAAGGAGGTTAAAATGTCTTCTCTATTTTAAATAGAATTAGAGAAGCTCAAGAACTTGCACTGAGCTAGAAAGCTCTAAAGAGTAAAGGCTCCCCCTGGCTAAAAGAATGTCCAGGTGAAGTCTTGCTTCAGTGCAGAAAACACTTCAGAAAATCTGAAGGAAAAGGCTACAAGAAGATAATAAATATGAAATGAAAATTCTTTTTCAGGCAGCTATCTTCTTCTTCTTCTTCTTCTTCAAAAAGCTCTGAGTGAAGATCTTCCTGGAGGCAGGAGAACTCAGGTTGAAGAAGAGTGAAGAGCTAAAACTTCTTCTCAGTTGGATGTGAACGAGCTGAGAGCAGTTGTAAACTATAAGTAAGTTTGAATGTTGTTGTTAGCTTTTGAACTCCATTTCCTGAATGAACTAGTTCATTTCTTTCTCCAAAGAATTCTTTATATAGCGGCAGCAGCAACGGCTCTAATTTGAGTTTGAATCTTGTCTTTTACTGAAATATGCAAGCTGGGCTGCAAATAGCATAAAGCAAGAACAAAAACTGCAGACAGATATCCTATAAAAGGATAAAGCTTTCTAAGAAGCTGCAAGTAACTCTGATAAAATAATACTAGAGAAAGTCACATCAGAAGAGACTCTTTACGGCCAAAGAAGACTTTTTGAGTCTAACGGCTATAAAGGACAGCCTGGCAGATAAAGCAGAAAACATATTTCAACTAATAAGACAAACAACTTTGTTAGAAAAAGATTAGCTCATGCATAAGGAATGGAGCAGATATTGCATGGAAATAATATCATAAATTTATTCAAATAATCTTTTATAAAATATGCCAAAATAAATATGAAATTAATCACATCATAGAAGATGACAAAATTACTCAAGACATACAGCAAAACGTCGAACGACCCCCAGAGATCGTCGACTGAAGCACAGAGATCGTCGACCTATCAGACAGATAGTCGAACGATACAGATAGTCGAACTATCAAAGAAGATAGTCGAACTACCTCAGCAAATAGTCGACCTATCAGAACAGATAGTCGAGCTATCAGATAGTCGATCTATCAAGGCAGATAGTCGAGCTACCAAGCAAAACAGATAGTCGACCTATCAAACAGATAGTCGGACTATCAAAGAAAACAGATAGTCGACCTATCAACAGATAGTCGAACTATTAAAGAAAACAGATAGTCTACCTATCAACAGATAGTCGAACTATCAAAGAAAACAGATAGTCGACCTATCAACAGATAGTCGAACTATCAAAGAAAACAGATAGTCGACCTATCAACAGATAGTCGAACTATCAAAGAAAATAGATAGTCGACCTATCAACAGATAGTCGAACTATCAGATAGCTGAACTATCCAAGCATATAGTTGAACTATCAAGAAGAGCAGATAGTCGACCTATCAACAGATAGTCGAACTATCAAAGAAGACAGATAGTCGACCTATCAGACAGATAGTCGAACTATCAGATAGTTGAACTATCCAAGCAGATAGTTGAACTATCAAGAAGAGCAGATAGTCGACCTATCAACAGATAGCCAAACTATCAAAGAATCAAGAAGAGCAGATAGTCGACCTATCAACAGATAGTCGAACTATCAAAGAAAACAGATAGTCGACCTATCAAACAGATAGTCGAACTATCAAAGAGAACAGATAGTCGACCTATCAAACAGATAGTCGAACTATCAAAGAGAACAGATAGTCGACCTATCAAACAGATAGTCGAGCTATCAGGAAGACGATCGTCAATCGGCTGATCGACGATAGTCGAGCGACGATCGACCATAGTCGAACAAAAAATTACTTAGCCAGATTTTCATCTGGACAGGTAAATCTACACAACTAGAGAATCTATCCTATCAACTAACCTTTGACCATAGATAAATCTTGGGTCAAGAGACTAAAAGAGAAGACTGAACTCAAATAAAAAACTAGGGTACCAACAACTTGGAGCAGGGCTCTCGGCTGGTTGATGGTCTGACATAAGTAACCACTGACTTCACCATCTGATTGAGATCTGAAGGTTGCATGTTAACTATTGATGCGTGAAATGCGACACAACATAGTTAACGAGATGTTCGATCTCACAAGCTAGGGGAATAGGAGGGTTGCGGGAATAGAGGAGAGGGTTTGGCGGAGCAAGGGAGAAGTTTGCTCGAGCAGGGGAGAAGCTTGATCGGGAACTGTCGATAAGATGATACTTTAGCTGTTGGGCTCTGATGGTTAGACCCCATCGTGGCCTGAATGTCTCTCTTGCGACGGGCTTTCTTTTGATTACAATCGAAGTTACAGCTCGAGGTTGCACCTTTACATGGAAAGCAGAATAAAGGGTACAAAGGGGGAAGCTGGCGGCTAAGGAGAGGAGAATGCCAGAGGCCGCGCGGACTGATAGGGGAGGTCGGCAGACCACGCGGTTAGCCGATCAAGGAGCTTGCAGGACTTAGCCGGGCGGACTGCTTGATCGAGCTGAGAGAAGAAGCTGGTAGCAGGTCGCTCGGACTGGGAAAGCAAGTCTGCAGGGACTAATGGCGAGATTCTTATGCCTCTGCTGCATCATCTGTCCTCCCGAATGAGAGGTCTTGGGCCTATTTATAGGCCCGAGGAGGTAACAGTCTTGGTAACGTCACTACCGGTGAGACGGTGAGCTGACCGAGTACAAACATTGAGTCCGTAGAGTCCGCACCGGGTAGCGTTGTCTGGGACTGCCTGGAGCTGGCTTTGTTGTTGGGTCGGCTCCTGCTGGGTTGTGCGAGTACAAACATTGAGTCCACAGTGTTCGCGCAGGGCAACGCGGTCTTGGACTGTCTCGAGATGGCTTTGCTGTTTGCGGGCTGGGACGGGTCCGCCCCTGCTACTGAGCGAGCTTGCTCCAGGCTATGCGAGCTGAGAAGAAGTTTGCCTGCTGCTGGGTAGAAGCGGACACCAGGAAGCTGGAGGGCTAGCTGGCGGACTACAGAACGAGTCCGCCCAGCCCGCTGCGGAGAGGAGGTAGATCGCAGGCTGTCGAGCTGGGGCTGATCTAGCGAACTACGCAACGAGTCCGCCTACCTCGTGGCAGATAGGTTGAGCAGGCTGCCTGCTGGTGGCTTGTTGACAATGCTTGGCAATAAGGACTACCGACCTGGCGGATTGAAGATTCCAGGTCGCGCATAATGGCGAGATCCGCTGTCGACTGGTGGCATCCTTTGCTTGGGGAAGAGGGTTGGCGACCTGACGGACTGACCAATGAGTTCGGCAGATTGCGCGGTCAGCTGATATTGAGTCCGCCTACAACTGGTGGATAGGAGGGCTAGTCGCCGCCTCTGGCTGAGCATCTTGCGCGCGGTCTGGGCGGATAGGGATTCGATTTCGCCACTTAGTTGAGCAGTTCGCACCTGAGTGGAAAAAGGAACCACTAGACAGTTAACCGAACTAGCCCCTGCAAAACGGGCGGCTACTGCGTGACCTGGGGGGTCAGACCGGGGAGACCTCCCTAGCCGCGCGGACTGAGAGGTTAGTCCGCCCACCCTTAGAGAGAGGATGACAGGCCGCGACCTCCTAGAGCAGGCCGCGACTTGCGAGCTGGCTACCTTGGGATGGATCGCTGATTTCTAGGAAAGCAGTGTGTTTGTGCATTTACTTCCCGCCTACTCATTTGAGTAGGAATCGCTTTCATTTCCTGCCTACTCATTTGAGTAGGACTTGTCATTTCCAGCCTACTCATTTGAGTGGGACTTTTCATTTCCCGCCTACTCGTTTGAGTCGGAATTGTAATGCATTTATTTCCCACCTACTCATTTGAGTAGGACTTGTAATGCAATTATTTCCCGCCTAATCATTCGAGTAGGACTTGTAATTAATATTTTTTGTGTAAATTAGCTTTTTATTTTATGAATTTGAAAGGTGTGAGTTCTCGTTTTAGTTAGTTTTATAATTTTTTAACGTCGTGTTCTTTTATGTCCCTTTTTTGTAACCCTTTAGCGCTTAGTCTCGAACTCACGCCTCATTAAAATCATATGTGGTCCCCATACCGATGAATGGATAATCATTCTTAGCCCTCGGCATAGATGAGCATTGGGACATATGAAATCACTCTAAATAATTAAAGGATCTTTCTCTCACTTTAATTAAAAGGGTTAAGTTTTGCCCCGGGTATACGATGCGTAGAACCACATATCGATGTGTGGGATCTATTTCCGTTATCCATATGCTAGCTAGCCGAGAGGCCGTGCGTGCATATGGACTGATCACCCTTGGTTAAAAAGAGTTGTGTGCATACCCTCGAGAGAGGATAAGCGTAACTCTATCGGATTGGGTTCCCCACCCAATAGCAGGGTTCTTTGCGTAAAGCGGACATTAAGAGGAATCCTTTGTCGGATGAGAGTTCGGTCGAATAGTCTTAATGTTCAGGTGAGTGATATCCCTATAGCAAGGTGAGCTCATGTTTGTGGAACCTCCACAGCCAAGTTGCCTTTAATTAATTTGACAATTATGTTCTCTAGTTATTATGAGTCGTTTTAGTCTTATTCCGATTTGATGTCGAGCCTTAACCCTTCATCGAATTTCCTAATTCATTTTCGGGCTTTTATTTTATCCACCTCAGTTAATTATAATCCCCACTATATTTTCAGTAAAATATTAGTTACTCTAGAAAGAGTAAAAATATTAAACCCGTCCCCGAGAACAATATGACCTCGGTATTCCCACCGAATATAGAGTACTACACGCGATTGGTGCACTTGCCTCCTTTCGTTAAAAACTAGCTTTTTAGCAATCCGTGACGTTCGACCAATCGAACCAACCAGCTAAATAAGAGTTGGCCTCGCGGCCATCAACAGTCAAAGCCCTTCAACATTGGAAAGGCAGGAAAGTGGCTAAGTCCACAAGCGTTGAGTGAATCTAGTTCACTCAACGCCATTCAGCAAGAAGGGTTGAGTAAAGTCAAGTCAGTCAAATCCTGACTATTTGCAAGGTAGAAATGTGGATAAGTCCACAGGCATTGAGTGAAGGCAATTCACTTAATACCATACTACAAAAAGCGTTTAGTAAAGCTCTGCTAGTCAAAGCTTTATCTTTGACAGTAAAGAAATCTAGTTAAGTTCAGAAGCGTCGAGTGATGAAGGCTCACTCAACGCCTAAGCAGATAATACTACAAAAGTCTAGATGGCGTTGAGTGATGAAGCCTCACTCAATGCACTCATTGCCTAAGATGACAGAAAATTTGTCTAAGAACAGAAGCCTTGATTGAAGGATATTCACTCAACGCCTCATCAAAATTTTAGGCTAAAGAAGTAATCATTGAGTGAAGAAGCTACACTCAACGCTTTCATTCAGGAATGCGACTAAGGGTTTTGGCATTGAGGGATGAAGGCTCACTCAACGCTTAGTGATAGAAATCTATCTATGTAATTTGGCGCTGAGTGATGAAGGATCACTCATTGCCTACTAGTACAGAATGATTGGATAAGACAGGCATTGAGTGATGAAGGCTCACTCAACGCTCTTAATGCTTGAGATACAGAAAGATTGGTTAAGGACAAAAGTGTTGAGTGAAGTTTGTTTACTCAATGCATATACTAATGTGTTTGAATTTGACTAAGTCAACATGTGCTTACGTCATCAAAATTCAAAATGTTGCGTGATGGCTACAGTACGCGATAAACGGGGCCGCAGGCCTACTGTATGACTTTTGGATGTTAAAGCAAAGTTGAGCTGTCAACTATTATGCATTCCTGATGCAGACCCATACGTTGACACCGTAAAATATCCATGGACAAACAGAAATACCTCTCTACGATCCAATTCTACACTTGCACAAAACATCCAACGCGGTGCACACACTATTTAATTTTATCAATTAGATGCTAGTGTACGGGTAGCAAATCGATTAGTATCGAAGAAAGACTATATGCCAATATTCTTTCCGGCTAAAGGGACCAACCCGGTCTCGTCGAGCGATGGTTGTACCAAAAGAGATCTACCAAAAAGTTACCATTCAAAAAAGGTAGATCTCCCCCAACAAAAATAAAACGAAGAATTGCTAAACCTCTCGAACTTAAATCAAATAAGGATGAACAATAAAATCAAGCGAAGAAAACCACGATGAAATTAATGCTATCAAAAATCAAGGACAAAGTATTCCACCACAAAAATTAATCTAGAGAGACACACAAGTATCGAGGTTTCGTTACCCAATCAGAATGGATGATTCCAATTCACTATTTCCTAGATCTCTCTTCAATGGCTCCGCCGGAGTCATGCTGGATAGAGAGAAAACTCGTCCTCCTTCATCGCTTCATGCCAGAGTTTGAATCACGAGGGGTGATCTTGGTGCCTTTAACGAATTTCATCAAGGGGATGGAAAAAGCTAGTAAGTTTTGTTGTGGATGAAGGGGGGCCGGGTTTGGTGTGATTGAGGATGGTGGTCGGTTTAGATTAAGAGGGCTGCTCGGGTTGAAGGTGGTGGTAGGTTTGAGGGTGGTGGTGGAGAAAAATCGAGAGGATGGAGAGAGAAAGGTGGCGGCTAGGAGGGGTGGTGGCCGAGCACTTTGAGAAATAGGAGGAGAGGTTGTTGGCAGCTTGGGGGAGGGAGAGAGGGTGGAGGCCGTGAGTAGAAAAGAAGGAAAATGGAGAGAGGCCGAGATAGAGAGAGAAGAGGGATATGTGGCCGGAGGCCAAAGAGAGGGGAGGAGGAGAGGAGGTTGGCGGCTAGGAGAAGGGAGAAAGGCCTTCGCCGAATTTTGAGAAGGAGGGGAAAAAGATCTCAAGAAATATTTAGGGATTCAAATTCTTATCATTCATTCTATAATCAATGTGATACAGTACATGGCTATACGTGCGTGAACCGTGTCATTCTTTCCGCCTCAAGATGCGTGCAGAAATCTGCGTTCTGCACGCAACGACCTTCTTGGCTATTTTCAGGCAAGGTATGGCCAGATCTGGGCCTTAGACTAAACACGAAAGCCGTAGCCCTTGGAATTACCTTTCAACCGAGTGGTTACATGCCTTTAGGTGAAGTCTGTAGCCACAGGAATGTCTGATTGAAGTAGAGGGCTGTCAGACTAAGCGTGCAGAAATTGTATTATGTACGCAAAAGGTTTTGGAGCCAATTTCATGTGTATTACACACTGATCTGGGCTATAGACTTAACATGAAAGTTTTAGCCCATGGAAAGACCTTTCCATCAAGGTGTTACACACACTCACCGAATTCCTGTAGCCACGGTAATCTCCGGTTGAAGTTGCTGTCCAGCAAGTGTTTTGCACCTAAAATTCCTGGGTTAGTGTATAGTTGGGTTTGGACTCGGAAGAGGTTTTGTAACAATCTGACGTTAAGTTGTAGGCGAATCATAATATGCCTAATTGTGATAATTCAACGGATAATGAAATTACTTGATAGACCCTACGTAAACAAATGGTGAAATGGTATATGGTTGAACGAAACGACTTGGTGGGGGTAGGTTTGAGGATGGTGGTCGGTTTAGAGAAAGGGGGCTGCTCGGGTTGAAGGTGGTGGTAGGTTTGAGGGTGGTGGTGGAGAAAAATCGAGAGGATATAGAGAGAAAGCTGGCGGCTAGGAGGGGTGGTGGCCGAGCACTTTGAGAAATAGGAGGAGAGGTGGTTGGCAGCTTGGGGGAGGGAGAGAGGGTGGAGGCCGTGAGTAGAAAAGAAGGAAAATGGAGAGAGGCCGAGATAGAGAGAGAAGAGGGATATGTGGCCGAAGGCCAAAGAGAGGGGAGGAGGAGAGGAGGTTGGCGGCTAGGAGAAGGGAGAAAGGCCTTGGCCGAATTTTGAGAAGGAGGGGAAAAAGATCTCAAGAAATATTTAGGGATTCAAATTCTTATCATTCATTCTATAGGCAATGTGATACAGTACATGGATTAAATAGTAAAAGTCAGAAAAATGGTCACGCATGGTCTAGCACATGACCGTGCGTGAACCGTGTGACATTAATATTCAGAAAATGCCTAAAGAAGAAGAAGCGTTGACCCGTGCGTTTTACTGACGCACGGGCGATTCCGCCCGTGCGTTTTACTGACGCACGGGCGATTCCGCCCGTGCGCTAAGGAAATCGCACGGGTAACGACATAAAGCACAAAATGCAGGGAACATGGTGGAATCTTGCGTTTAACTCACGCACGGGTGCTTCCGCCCGTGCGTGAATGAAAACGCACGGTTAACCACAGAACAACCTAAATGCAAAAGATACAGGAAAACCGTGTGTTTACTTCGCTCACGGTTCTGAATAAACCGTGCGTGAAGGAATCACACGGGCCGGTCAACCCTTCGAGAATAACTTGCAGAAAAACGCACGACCATAAGTAACCGTGCGCTAAGAAAATGCATGACCGTGCGTTTTCCTCAAATCAGAACTCTGAAGTGGGGAACACTGACAACCTGCACATAATAAAAACTCACAAAGGAGGACCCTCCAACAATTAATAAAATGCAATAAAAACTACTGGAACGAGCCCTGGGGAGCACCAAGTGCATAAAACGAGCTAGAAAAGTCACTAAACGTGAAACCCAGTAGGAACGAAATATCAATGAAAACAACCGAAAAGTGAAGTGCAAAGTCATGAAAACCACCCCAATTGAGTACGCAAAAACCTATATAAACGGGACTCATCACACCACCATACTTACCTATTTGCGCCTCCCGATCAAAGAAGATCCTTCCAGACTAGAAAAAGAACTAACTAACACAGTAATTATGATCCGGAGTACCATGCGAAGTCACACGCTCGCGGGCATAAAAATATAGTAGAGAAAATTTCTAAGCATACAAAATAATTTATACTTTTCAGCCTGCGTAACAAAAATTCTATGACTACTCCAAAACAGAATCGCGGTGAATCCTCTTATCACCGTACAGAGAAAATAGACTAACTGCTATGGCGAGTATCGCCAAAGATCGGGGTTCGGGGCAACCTCCAAAGGAATCCACCAATGTCAGTGACCATATGCTTGCCCGTTCGCACTCTCTCCACGACACTAGTTTGACTTAAGCGTGAGTCTGTAGGACTTCAGGTAGTAATGGGGCTCGGGTTATGGCGAGGTAATAAATGATAAAAAACAAAAGCTACACACAAAACCCAACTGAGCTAGCACAACATTAGTCTATCCGCTACCCACAAAACGCGCGGGTACACAACACCCCCAGACTTAATTTTTTAAATACGGGTGTGCGTGCCTACTCCAAAAAATATATTAACTCAAATCAGATTTTTTGTTATACTTTTCCTTTCTCTTTTTCTTTCTTTTTCAAATTTTCTTTTTATAAATTTTCTTCATAATTCTTCCTTTTCTTTTACACAATTCCAGCAAATAAATTCATGGGAGCAAAAACACATATCTCACAAAGAACAACACCGCATCAACACCCTCATCCTGAAGTTAGAAAATAGTAAAGCTAGACTTGGGTGTGCGACTAGGGTCGGTTACTAGGCTTTGGTGAAATAAAAGTGGAGCTGAATCAAAGGAGGGGTAGGCACAATGGGGCTAGCGAGGATAAGATGTTAGGAATGGGTACAAAGCTCAACCTGGCCAAAATGATGGCCTACATCATGCTCACGCTTAACTAACCATGCATCAATGCTTCGAGAGTAGCTTGGGGCAAGTTCTTAGCCAATGAGAAAGACTATCCATCCTCCGGACTCGAGCAATACGAATCTAATGGCTGTCTACACACATCCATAAACTACCGTCGGATTCACACAGGATTCAACAATTTTTGAGTAGAATAAAAAGAATTTACGCAATTAAAAAAATATAAAACTAAATGAATGCAGAAAAATTAATTCTACTCTAATTTCTACACGAGACGGGAGCACTCGACTAGGAGCACAACATGGTCAACATTTTACCCCATCTCACAATCCTATGTTAGCAAGGTAATTTTTCGAAATCTAACGAATGAAACAAGTTTGTCTCGTCGTACGCAAAAAGTTAAGTACGCGCTCATGTGGGTGCAACGATGCGCAATGCAATGAACTAAATAAATAAATTAAAAACAGCTACTGGTATGCAAATGAAGTGCACGTGCAAAGGTAACATCGACAAGCTCTCCCCCAGACTTAAGCTAAGAAGCACAACAAAATATGTTGAAGTTAAAATCAAAATGAGATAAGGGGAGAAGTTACCCATTGCTCAGAAGATGAGCATACCGGAAGATTGGCTTTAAACTTGATCAATAAGCCCTCAGCCCAGACAAAATCACCTACAAGAAGCACCTCTCCAACCAAGAAATTAATAGGCATGCACACTCAAAAAGCTAAACAAACAAATTAAACGCAGCTTAATTGGGTTGTCTCCTAGAAGCCCTTTTCTTTATCGTCCTTAAGGTAGACCAAATACCTGTATTAACAGGTTTATACAATGTTCAGGTAGCAAAAGTTTAATACGCAGAGAAAGAGAATTCAAGGTCACACACAACATTAAATAAATAAAACGCTAGCAGCAACAAACCAAAAGGAGATGGCCTCGGAGATCCCTCACTCTTCAGCTATATGCTGATTTGTGATAGATCCCCCCAGACACGCGAGATGAGGAAGAGGGGAGAGCATTAGGGCCCAAGGAAGACAAGTCTCCCCTACCCCTACCCTCCTCCATCCCGCGCCTGCGGGCAAAACTCTACGCTTTCCGCAAAAGCAACTCCTTTCATTTTAATTCCAGGGAAGAGGAGTGCCAGGGCGGTAAGGTCACACCCATCTCTTTAACAGCTAGAATAAGATCCAAAACTGGGGGCATCCTTTCTTCACCCGCTGAGGGTGAAAGATCAGCCCAAGTTACCTGTTTCAGAGTTTTACAGACTTTGGCTAAACAAATTGTAGTTTTTAAATCGAAATTCTACACGCCCACATCCGGCGTGCACAACATATCATCATTGCAGCAGCATCATGCATCACATCAAGGACCTGTGTCACTTCTTTCCCTTTAGTTGTCATTAGCATATCAAAAACTTCCTCAACCTGTTCTTGTCCCGTTGATTGAAAATCTGCCTTAACACCACTAGAAATATCATTAGATGATACGATAGTCAAGTTCACTGGTTTAACGAGGTCAATAAAAATTAATTGAGGAAGTGAAGGTGGTAAATGTGCATTAACATTGGGCGCAATAGTGATGCCACTAGCATAAAAATGCAATGTCGCCTCACTGGCTTTAAGGAAGGGGACCCCAAGGATGGGTTTTGACGTGTTACCCCTGGGTCCAAGCACCTGAAATTCTGTGAAGATAGCCGCCCCATTCAAAACAACTTCTACACCCTTAACCTCTCCATTGGTCTCAACCACAGATCCATCAGCTAGTATTAAGGATTTCCTTCCATCAGATTCGATATTCAAATTCTTCTTTTCAACATCTTGCAAAGCAAGAATGTTGCAAGATGAACCGGAATAACATAGCGCTAGAGTTTCTATGGAATTAATCTCACATTTAACAGTCATTTCATGGGCATTACATTCCCCCACATCCTCAACACTCTTCCCCTGCTCATGGGGATTCTTCTCCGTGTCGCTAGGAAGTGTGACGCGGGTGCACTCAGAAAATATGTGGGCTAATTGTCCCAATTGCGTTTCCAAATTCCTCAAGGAAGCAGTCTGAGTAGCCATATTCGACTGGGCCATTTCAACAAACTTTTCCATCATCTCCTCTAACGTACTCTTGAGCGTCCCTTGAAAATTCTGATTATAACCCGGCTGAGACAGTCGCGGCTGGCTACCAGAAGCCTGAGCATCGAATTGATGCTGACCCCCCTGCAAAATTTGACCGGGTGCATTTTGGTTCCATGAGAAATTAGGATGGTTTTTTGCATTGGTGTTATAAGTATGATTTTAAAGAACATCCCGATTTTGATTATTTATAAAATTAACATTTACTTCACAAGCCATACCTGCCTGGTTAGCAAATAGCTCACCCGCGGGGCACTCATAAGCGTGGTGGCTAGAGTTACTGCAACCCTGGCAGGATATGCTCATCACAGGGACAGGCGGTGAGGTCCATCGAGTCAACATCATCTTCCTATCTAAGGCAGGATGGCTCGATTCGGCGTGCAGCCCCACCGCATTTACTTCAAACAAATTTATCACCCCTCTAGGAGCATTCCTTCCTGCTGTCCAGTACGTGTTGTGGTAGGCCGTGTCTTTAAGGAGTCTCAACGCTTCCTTAGGAGATAAGTTCATGATCATGCCACCTGGCGCCGCATAGATCATCGCCCTGAAATTTGGCTCAATTGCGAAATAAAATATCTCCACCAAATTCCAAGGCTCACAGCCGTGTTGAGGACAACGGTGCTGCAGGTCGGCAAATCTCTACCATGCCTCAGAAAGAGTTTCTTGATCAAGTTGTCTGAACGTGGCTATTTCCCTACGAGCATTATAATTTTATCAACAGGATGAAACTTAGCCAAAAACATGGAAGATAAAGCTTCACAGGTGGCAGTGGTGTTAGGCGCAATCGTATGCAGCCATGTCTTGTCCCTATCCCTTAGTGAAAAAGGGAACAACTTTAGTTTCACAACTTCATCTGCAATGCCCGCATAGCGGAAAGTACTGCATATCTCAGAAAACTCAGCCAAATATAGCTGAGGATCCTCGCTCGATAAACTCGAGTACTGTGTATTGTTCTAATCATATTCAAAATTGAAGGCTTGATCTCAAAATGATTATTGGCTATGTCTTGCCCGAACCATGGATAAACACTCCCCACTGTAGGGATAGTGAAATCCCATATTGTTCTAATGCGAGGCTTGTCCACATCATGTTTCTCAACGATTCGTTCCCCTTGGGCATTTCCCTAATGGCCCAAGTCATCAATCCTTCCCTCAGCTGTAGCAGCATGCAAGCGAGCTCTCCTCGCTCGTGCAGTCTCATGATCAACACCCAAATCTTCACCCCTTCCACCAGGGTTCAAATCTATCATACAAGTCTCACAAAAAGAAAACACTAAAAACACCAAAACACTCACAAACTTTTCCCAAAAGAAACAAAATTCACGAAACAGTTGCACTCCCCAGCAACGACGCCAAAAACCCGATGCGCTGGAGGTAAGATTATGGTTCATGGCCAAGTAATAAAAGGGAGGAGTAGCTTCCCCAAGTATCGATCTCACGCGGAGTGCAAGTAGGGAGCATGGATTTTTCTTTCAGAGAATTGAATGAAAGTGTTAAGTAAAAACAAGGGGTTTGATTTTGGGATTCCTACACTAAGAGGCATTAATCTAGTGCGGGTCGGCTTCACCGCATCGCCTGGGTGAATTACTCCAAAGAGTAATAGCGGAGATGAACAAACTATCGAGGGTCGTAAACACCTCTTTGCATCACACGCTTCTAGCAGTCGCTAGAACGGCTCAAACATAAATTTCTCTAACAAAGATGAAGCTCATCAATACACATAATGATCAAGAAATCACCACACAAAACCATAGCAAGACCTTGAGCAAAACATGGTTATTAAACCTCAAGTATACTAGCACAAGTTCAGGTTAAAGAAAATCCAAGAAAAGATGGGGAGAAACACAACCAAGCACTCGAAGGATCTCCAAGATTCATGGCCGAAAGCGAGGGGTTTCGAGCCTCGTCCTAGCTCGGTCTTTGGAAGGTATCCGAGATCCTGAAGGGCTGTCACTTCATTCTTCACACCTGTCTTCTTCGTGTTGTGGTCGCTGATTCGGATTAGAACGAAATGCATCACAAGTTCTGCAACTAAGTACTCAAATAGTTTTTTGAAGGACTTCAATGGCGATGGCGGTCGGAGACAAAGCTTTAGCAATCTCTTTGGAGGAGAATGGGTTGTCGGATCAACCCTCCAAGGAGGAGAGAGAAAACAACGGCTGGAGGGACGAGTTCCCGCTCAAAGGGGCGGAAATGGCGTGGGAAAACGGAGATATCCCGGTCTAGAAGAAATCTGCGGCTTAAATAGTAAAAGTCAGAAAAAATGGTCACGCATGGTCTGGCGTACGACCGTACGTGAACCGTGCGATATTAGTATCAAGAAAACGCCTGAAGAAGAAGAAGTGTTGACCCGTGCATTTTACTCACGCACGGGCGATTCCGCCCGTGCGCTAAGGAAATCGCACGGGTAACGACACAAAACACAAAATGCAGGCAACATGGTGGAATCGTGCGTTTAACTCGTGCACGGGCGCTTCCGCCCGTGCGTGAAGGAAAACCCACGGTTAACCATAGAACGGCCTAAGAGCAAACGATACAGGAAAACTGTGCGTTTACTTCGCGCACAGTTCCGAAGAAACCGTGTGTGAAGGAATCGCACGGGCCAGTCAACCCTTCCAGAATAACATGCAGAAAATGAACGACCATAAGAAACCGTGCGCTAAGAAATTGCACGACCATGCGTTTTCCTCAAATCAGAACTCTGAAGTGGAGAAAACTGACCACCTGCACACAATAAAAACTCAAAATGGAGGACCCTCCAGCAATCAACAAAATGCAATAAAAACTACTGGAACGATCCCTGGGAAGCACCAAGTGCATACCCCCAGCAAACGAATGTGCAATTGCGCACCCACGGACTAGAAAAGTGCACTAAACGTGAAACGCAGTAGGAACGAAATATCATTGAAAATAACCGAAAAGTTAAGTGCAAAGTCATGAAAACTAGCCTAGATGAGTCCGCAAAACCCTATATAAATGGGACTCATCAGTTGTCATCTTCAGAATCAATATCAAGTTCAAAGTGAATCTCTGAGAAAGAAGGTGCAGCAAGGGCTAACCATAGCTACATCCACTTCACAATTCCAGCTAAACATTTCTGAAGAATATTTTCTGGAAGCTGTGAAGAAGGAGAAGACTGTACTGAATCTACTCGGTCTAGGAAGGGAAGAAGATGCATAGTAAGTTCAAAGTTGCTACTCAGCAAGATAATTCTCAGCACAAGGCAAGTCAACCTAAAGATCAGTTTCTTATTACTGTGAAGAAGGTAGGGTTTAGTTCATCTCAGCTCAGGAAGACAGGCTCAAAGAAATTTTCTTTGCAGTCAAATCTACACCAACCAACATTTCCCTCTATAGGATCCATTCTTGGAACTGAGCTATTGGATCCTTTTGGATCTGGGTTATAAGCCTGAAGTTATAAAGGCTGAGAGTAGGATACAGTTATTGATCTGAGGTAGGGCTTGAGGTCCTGAGCTGTAGGAAATTTATTCTCCGAGGTAGGTTCATTTGTTGATCTGAGTGTAGGGCTTGTGTACATGAAGTAGGAGCAAGCTAGCACTGAGGTAGGAGAGTCAATCTCTCTGATTTGTAGGGCACTTGTGCCTGAGTTGTTGGATCCTTTGGATCTGAGGTAGGTCCTTTGTGCCTGAGCTATAAGAGATTAATTCTCTCTGAGGTAGGGCTATCCTACATAGCCTAAATGTAGTACTTGTGCTCAAATCTGCGGTGGGTGATCTTTGGATCACTGAGCTGTAGGATCCATGGATCTGAGGTAGGGCTTTGTGGATAAAGGACCCACAACCTAGTGCTAAATTGTGAATCATTACACAGTTGGGCTAGTTTTTTGTCTGTGTGTTGAGTTTGATAATGTTTCCACCACTACATCAACTTGTTTATATATATTTGGATTGTTAGGTTGAGTTTGACAATGTTGTCACCACCCTATTATCTTGTTGAGAACATTGGACTATTGGGTGGGGTTGGACAATGTTGCCACCACCATAGTACCTTCTTGGAATATGTTGGGTCTATAAGTTCTGGTTGGATAATGTGGTCACCAACTCAGGACCATTTCTTATCAGTGTTAATGATTCATATGAGTAGAGTTATTAAGTCTCTTTCCTTGTATTGTATAGATATTAGTTATTCTACTTACTTTTGCAGATATTCCCAAAGCATGGCTTTATTTCGCACTTAGTGCAACTTTCTTACTTTTGAACTCAATAAGTATATCTTTTACTATTGTCATATGATTAATTGTTGAGATTTTATAGTTTCCTAATGTTTGGGTTGGTAACCCTTGATTCCTTTTTGGTTTATTGCTAACCTTTTGATCTTTGAACTCCACTTGTATTTTCATTCTTGCTGAGGTGTTCTTTCTTTGAATGCCTCGAGTTTGGATATGTAGTCGGTTGACTGGCTAGGGTTGGTTTTTAGCTGGTACTCTACAGCTGTCGTTTCCTCACCGACTGTGAGGTAGTTATTGTTTATTTTCTTTTAGTTCAGGCATACATACCTTTTAGTGGGTTCGTGCCAGGTTGTTGATGCCCACTGAATTTTTTTAATATGAGTACTTTATTATTGCTAAGTCTTTTCCTATGATGGTTTGGATTTACATGCTCTCTTAGAAGGTTTTATGCTAGGCTGCATGTTATATATTTTAAAGTATAAAAGTATTACCTCTATTACCTCATGCATGACATCTTTTGAAGCTAAAGTCACTATATCTTATTGGACGTATAAACTAATTTTTTTATACTTATACTAAATCTAGAGTCATGCATTACATGAGTTGTCCTATGGAGATGTTTATGCTCATGTATGATGTTAACCATTATAAACAAACTATTTTCGTAGCGTATACTTACATTTTTTGTCATGGACTAGTTGATTAACTGAGTCGGGGATCCAACCATCAAAACATAACTTGAAACATGTTTTTCTCACATCATAACTTGGTATTTTTATAAAATGTGTTAGGATTAGAGTTTGCCTAAACGTCTACAGTTATTCCCTATACGGCATGACATCACGTCGCGTGTTTTCTCTTGCTCTGATTTACATTTAAATTCAGAAAAAATACGGGTTGTGAAAGTTGGTTTCAGAGGGATGGGTTGTTTGACAATTGGTCGAGCAACCATCCCAAGTTAATTTTAGTTTTCTGGTTTCATTGCATACACTCACCGATGTGTCATCGGTATGTCTTGGTTGAAGCACGAACACTATAATCATTAGCAGGACAAGAATAATACATAGCATATTATGTAATATGGGATGCATAATATGTGTTTGTATATGGATCCTCATAGGAAGCAACATGTGACTATTATGTAGTATGGGATGCAAAACAATCATTACATGAATGCACATTAAATTTTACTTTTCGTAGCATGCGTTATTATGTAGTATGGGATGCATAATATTTCATGTGTACAACGCTCATAACATGAACTAAGGCCTTTATTAGATTGCATAACATAACATGCATTACATAGCATTGCATTTACGCACATGCCAAGCTAAAGATTTACATGATGACATATGTACACACATGGTTTTAAGTCCAAAAAGAATAAGAATTCATGCATTCATAGTCTATTGGGTCCATTGATCCCAATGTTCTGAATTTGAAAGACCAGCAAAACAATGTATACACATGTTGTGATCTAACTTATGTTTAAGGTGAATGATTGCAGTTTGTTTTGATAAACTATAATGGGATAGGTAGCCTAAGTGGCTAAGACAGGTAAGTTCTTACCTAAGTTGTGGAAAGACAGATATCTATCTAAGTCCACATGCATTGAGTGAAGATCAGTCAGTCAACGCCAGATGACTTATAGCGCTGAGTGAGGCCTATATAGTCAAAGCCAAAGCAGTGGAAAGCTGAGAAAATGACTAAGTCCATGGGCATTAAGTGAAGTCAATTGACTCAATGTCATACAGAAAAAAGAAGTGAGATAGGCTAAAGCAGTAAAAGCATAAAGTTGGCATGAGCTGAAATGTGGCAAAATCCACAGGCGTTTAGTGAAGTAAATTCACTCAATGCCATGCTACTAAAGAGAAAGTTGGCTAAGTGTTTTAACTTGATTGATGAAGACACACTCAGTGCCATTCAGCAAAAAGGCTTTAAGTTGAACTGGTTGAACTAAGTTCAGATTTCGTTGAACTGAGTTAAGAGTTCATTGAGCTCAGCTCATATTTCGTCGAGCTAAGTTCAGAGCATGAGTTCTGAGTTCGTCGAGCTTAGTTCAGAGTTCATCGAGCTCAGCTCACATTTTGACAAGCTAAGTTCAAAGCTTGAGTTCTAAGTTTGTCGAGCTCAGCTCACATTTTGTCGAGCTAAGTTCAGAGCTTGAGAATCTGAGTTCGTCAAGCTCAGTTGAGAGTTCGTCGAACTGAGTTCAAAGTTCGCCGAGCTCAGATTCACCATTCGTAAAACTTAGTTCAAAGTAAGACAGTCTAAGCCCAGTGGTTTTAAACACAGAAAATTGGCTAAGGCAAAAACGTTGAGCGAGGCGTGCTCACTCAACGCTCTCAATGCCATTATGCAAAATTGAGTTAAAAGCAAATAGCGTTGAGTGAGGCATGCTCACTCAACACTCTCAATGCTTTAGTTGCTGGAAAAGCAGATATATGGCTAAGGCAGATGGCGTTGAATGAGGGTTGTTCACTCAATGCTCTCAATGCCTAGAAATAGATTTATATTCTAAGTATTTTGGCGTTGAGTGAAGGCTACTCACTAAATGCCAAGTGACAGTAAATTTGTCCATGTGTTTTGACGTTGAGTGATGCTTACTCAACACTTATGCTAATGTTGCTTGATTTTTTGCTAAGTCCACAGTTGGTGACGTCAGCAAATAAACAAGTCAACATATTTCAAATAAGTGGCGGGATGGCTACAGTTGTAACGACCCCATCCGTTACATGACGTATAGTAGAAGGTCCGGCCGGGGCCCCACACTATATGCCACAAACAGACGGTGAGGTCACAGGATAATACCAAACCATACACGTATCCTAACTCAAAGCATGCTAGCGGAAACTTAAAGTTGTAAATTGAACTCTAACCAGGAATGTCCAATATATAAACCACAGTTATATATATAGCCACGGAATGTACAACAAATACACAGGGTTTGGCCTTAAGGCCTTTACAGTTCCTCTTTCCACACCGTATGGATTACAAACCTCGGCGCGCAGGCCGGCCATACATGAGTAAAAGAAAACAAACAAAAACATTCGCATAGCCTTCAAGGGCCAGCCGCAGCAGCAGCAGCAACAGCAGCAAGGGCTTCAACCCTTCATTTACCACTTGGCTCTCCAGCACCTGCATAGGGACAATCCACCCAAACGGTGGCAAACATGGCAACGGTCAGCATTCAGCTGACCCAATTATAACAATCCTACCCCTTTCTCGGGGCAGTAGCCTTCCTTCCCTGCACAGCATGGTATCAACAATAGCAAATATGTGCTCGCAGGCACACTCAAGCCATCACAACCGTCGGCCACACGGCCCGACAGTCCGTGCACTCAGGGCACATTCTTGGTGCACCGGAAAACCAGGGTCAACACCACTGTTTACACGGTATTGAGCATTCTAGTCTTTTTGGCGCGTGGGCCTAAGACTCTCATTATGCGCTCCAACAAACCTATAACCAGGCTTACCAGTCGGACGGACATAACGCAGGTACGGATCAGCCACCCCCCGTTGCTCAAGTCGCCGTGCCACCTCGAATACGGAAGTATCCTTGGCAATTTATAGGCGCGGGTCGGTTTCACCTTTCCTGTTCGGCAATCTGCCTTTTCATCGAGTTGCAGCCCAACGGCTCAACCGCACACAAAGTGGCAACGCACGGCCACAAGAGTTGCATCCAACCCTCTTCATTTCCTGGACTTCATCCAGTACTTCCTGCTGCACCAAGCAACAGGTAGGCATAAGGCAAACAAGCAAAAACCACGGAGTCTTCTCCAATTTGCAAACAAGCATCACCAATCCAGACCAACATGTCCAGATGGGCTTCACACAGCATGCCTAGATCCGTACTCCAATTCCGGACTCTAACAAGGGGGACTTCACATATCTACCCCAAGGGATGCCACAACCCACCGCACACTCGCGGGGAAGGGTTTTCCCTATGCAATGCAGAAAAGAAGGACTTCACATGTCCAAGAAGGGAGATCGTTACCCTTGACGATCTCTTGGGAGCCATCGAAATCTAGCCGGTGAGAAAGCACCGCAGCAGCTTTGCCTTCACAGCGCTGGCCTCGGATCTCGAATCGGACCACGGGAGCTCCGCCGGTGGCTTGATCTCCTCCTCCTTCTTCTTCCTCCTCTCTCTTTCTCTCTTCCTTAACCAAATGAAGAATGAGCTCTTCATCAAGCCTCTGATGATTAAATCCAGCAAGGAATAACCTGAGCCTTTGGATCCAAATAGAGAAAAGGAACGGCCACGATTTTCCCAAAATTACACTTTTTTTGCTGACACGGCCTGTGACACGCCCGTGTCACAGGCCGTGTACCCTTAAGCGGCACACGCGGTACTCGTACCGACTGAACTCTACCAGAACACGGGCATCGACACGCCCGTGTCAGACCTGACACGCCCGTGTCACCCCTGCCACATCGAGCTCCAAAACCAACAAGCAGTACACGGGTAGTCACACGGCATCGGACACGCCCGTGTCAAAGCTGACACGGCCGTGTTCAAGGCTTGGTTCCTGGCCATGTACTTCCCTGACTCCATCCGCTTATTTCTTGAGTGACACGCCCTGGGACACGCCCGTGTCCCAGTCCGTGTACCCCCGACACGCCCTGGGACACGCCCGTGTCCCAGGCCGTGTCAAACAGCCTACACCTCAAATTCAATTTTGAGATTTTTGGGGTGTTACAATCCTCCCCCCTTAATAAAATTTCATCCCGAAATTTGACACGGTAAGGAACCAGAAAATACAATGCTATAACTTGATAACTCTGTTATAACAAAAGGTACACGGTCTACAGTTTATACAAACAGCTCGGGAAATTCAGCTCGCATGGTCTGCTCTCGCTCCCATGTTAGCTCTTCACGGCCACAATTGTCCCATCGGACCTTGACCATCCCGATCACTTTGTTCCGCAACTGTTTCTCGGCTCGATCCTCGATCCGAATGGGCCTCACCTTTGTCGTTAGCCCATAATCGACCGGTACCCGATCATTCTCCACTACTTGAGTTAGATCCTTAACAGCCTTACGAAGTACTGAGATGTGAAATACATCATGTAATCCACCCAAGTCTGCTGAAAGTGCTAGTCGATAAGCAGCTTCCCCAACTCGCTCCACCACCTCAAATGGACCAAGATACCTCGGACTTAGCTTTTTCAAATGCCGAAGCCTGGACACGCCTTTGAAGGGTTTGATCTTCAAATATACCCAATCACCCACCGCGAACTCCACGTTCCGATGTTTGGCATTGTAGTACTTTTCTTGACGATCTTGGGCTATCACTAGCCTCTCCCGAATAGAGCGTATAAGCGAGGTAGCTTCTTCTACTTTCTTTTTCCCATTCAGCGTAAATTCGCCTGCTTCTGCCCAAGCTAACGGTGTACGGCATTTACGACCATACAAAGACTCAAATGGTGCCATGCCGATGCTCGCTTGGTAGTTATTATTATAGGCAAATTCTACAAGAAAAATATAATCTTCCCACCTCTTACCAAAGTCTAGGGCGCACATGCGGAGCATGTCCTCCATCGTCCTGTTGGTTCGTTCAGTCTGGCCATCTGTTTGGGGATGAAAGGCCGTACTAAACGCTAATTTTGTACCCAACATTTGATGAACTAGCCGCCAATCATTCGATGTGAATCGCCCATCACTGTCACTGACGATGCTCCGAGGAACACCGTGCAGTCGAACAATCTGCTCCACATAAAGCTTGGCCAAGATTTCCACTGAATCGTCTCTTCTGTTTGGAAGGAAGTGCGCCACTTTTGTCAACCGGTCCACAATCACCCAGATTGAATCATGACCGCGTTGAGATCTCGGCAACCCGTGCACGAAATCCATCGAAATGTCATCGAACTTCCACTCCGGAATCGGTAACGACTTCAGGAAACCGCAAGGCTTCTGGCATTCCGCTTTCACCAATGCACAAGTATGGCTTTCCGCCACATAACGTGCTACATCTTTCTTTAGTCTGGGCCACCAGAACAGCTTTTTCAGATCTCTGTACATCTTTGTGCTCCCTGGGTGAACTGAGTACTTTGCAAAGTGAGCTCCGTACATCAACTCTTCCCTCAATTTACCCACACTCGGGACGCACACTCGACCATTTCTTCGTAACAAAACGTTATCCCAAGAGAATTGGTCATCCGGCCCATCTTTTGCATAGCGCTGGATGCTTTCATCAAGCTCCGTTGCTCACCGAACTCTGTCCGTAAGGTCATATTGAACCTCCGTCCAGTTCAAGCATGCATCGGTCGACGAACCCTTGTCAACACAAGATATCTCCAATGCTTCCAAGTCCTGGATTAAATGCTGATCATGCCTCTACAACCAGCTTGCCCGTACCGGAGTCCGACTCAAAGCATCAGCGACCACATTTCCCTTCCCGGGCGTATAGTGAATCTCGAAGGTGTAGTCCCCAAGGAACTCCATCCATCTTCGTTGTCGCATATTCAGATCCTTCTGATCCAACAAATACTTTAGTCTTTTGTGATCTGTATAGATGTCCACTTTAACGCCATAAAGATAGTGCCACCATAACTTGAGCGCAAAGATTACCGCCGCCAACTCCAAATCATGGACGGGGTAATTCCGCTCATGCACTTTCAACTGGCGCGAGCCATAAGCAATCACTTTACCAAACTGCAGAAGAACGCAGCCTAAGCCGCTCCCGGAAGCATCACTATAGATCTCATACCCATCTGTACCACATGGCGATGTCAACACAGGCACCGTGGTCAAACGACTCTTCAGGTCTTCAAAAGCACACGCGCACTCCGGCATCCAAATGAACATTTGATCTTTTCTCGTCAGCGTGGTCAGAGGTAAAGCAATCCGTGAGAAGTTTTCCACAAACCGTCTATAGTAGCCCGCAAGCCCAAGGAAACAACTGACCTTAGCCACTGAAGACATCACTGGCCAATCTCGAATAGCACTTATCTTCAACGGATCCACCGCGATACCTTCTCCACTTACCACATGGCCTAAAAAGGCTACTGAGGAGAGCCAGAACTCACACTTTGAGAACTTGGCATAAAGCTTATTCCTCCGCAGGGTATGCAAGACCAACCGCAAATGGTTTGCATGATCCTCTTCCGACTGAGAGTATACTAAGATGTCATCGATAAACACAATCACGAACAAATCCAAGTACTCTCGGAACGTTCGATGCATTAGATCCATAAATACCGAAGGCGCATTACATAGGCCAAACGGCATTACCGTGAACTCATAATGACCGTAGCGTGTTCCAAACGCCGTCTTGGGAATGTCACCTTCCCGAATCCTCAACTGATAATATCCCGATTTCAAATCCAACTTGGAATAGACCGTTGATCCTGCCAGCTGATCAAATAGGTCATCAATCCGTGGAATCGGATATTTGTTTTTCTCCGTCAGCTTATTCAATTCACGGTAGTCAATACATAACCGCAAACTACCATCTTACTTTTTCACAAAGAGAACAGGCGCGCTCCAAGGTGACATACTTGGGCGTATGTATCCCTGCTCCAACAACTCCTGTAATTGGACTTTCAATTCAGCCATCTCTTTTGGCGCGACGCGATATGGTGAGCGGGCCATAGGTTTAGCACCTGGCACCAACTCAATAGAGAAGTCAATCTCCCGCTGGGGTGGTAACCTAGGAAGATCTTTAGGAAACACATCGGCAAACTCTGACACAACCAGAACTTCACCGACACTGGCCTTTGGCTCAACAGCTTGAATTAGTGTGAAGAATAACTCCGCGCCCTTCCGAACGGCATTGACGACTTGGAGCGCAGACAACAAAGTCCCGCCAACTCCTCGCATACCAGCGAACTTCGTCACAAGTCCGGTATTCTGGCCCAGTGTGATCTCCTTGGAGTTGCAATCAATAAAGGCACGCTGCTCCGAGAGCCAGTCCATGCCAAAGATCACATCAAACTCCGATAACGGTAGCACAGCTGCACTCAAACCGAAATCCTGACTTCCTATTTGAACATCCATATCGCAAGCCCTGACCGCAAGCATCACATAGCCATTCGGCAATAGCACCCTTGTACTATCAACCGTCACATGACTCGGCACCCCAATGCGAGATACGAAGCCTCAGACAGAAAAGAATGCGAAGCACCAGTTTCAAACAGGGCTCTCGCCGGACGATACCGAATCAGGACAAAGCCTGCAGCACACACATCATGCACAAGCTATATATAACAAAAGGCAATAGCACTTAAGCAAGTAAGCTATATTAACTCATACCTATGATGACGTCACTTTGCTTAATCGTCTCCTGCTGACCAAGGTGATAAATTCGGGGCTGTGCCTGGGATGCAGAGGAATCAACCACCGCTTGTCCCTTCTCAGCATAAGACGCACCCGTCTTCTTTTCCCCTTTGGGTTGAACAACCCGACAATCACGGGCTAGATGCCCCACCCGGCCACAAGTAAAGCATGTACGAGACTCCGGCCTTGACGTCGCCCCCGACACAACGGTCGTAGACACTTGCCCAGATGACTTGGACCTCTTGCCACCTTTCTTCTGGTAGAACGATTTGCTAGGGCGAGGTGCTTGCTCTGGCTTCGACACAACCAAGCCCTTGTTCCCTTGCACCCACCTCATGTCCTTCTCCAACGCACACGCAGTATCAACCAACGCCTGAAACCCTTGGTTCACTGAACTCGAAAGCAGGAACCTCAACTCATCCCGCAATCCTTCATATAACCTATTCGTTTTCCTTTGGTCATCCGCGAAGATTGTTCCCGCATACCGTCCCAACCTTGTAAACTCATGCAGGTAAGTATCCACGCTATCTTCTCATTGCTTTAACCGTTGGAACTCATTTTTCATGGCAATGCGTTGCGCCGCTGGGACATGTTTCGCCAGAAATATTCGAGAGAACTCCTCAATCGATACTTGCGTTAATTGCCTGCCCGCCAAATGGTGTACCACAACCTCGTCCCACCACAACCGCGCCTCTCCTTCAAGCATGAAGGTGGCCAAGGTGACCTTTAAAGTTTCCTCCGCCCTGATTGCTGTCATTATCCGCTTGACACGCGATAACCAATCCTTTGTCTGCGTTGGTAAGGAAGAGAGAAAGAGAGAGGAGGAAGAAGAAGGAGGAGGAGATCAAGCCACCGGCGGAGCTCCCGTGGTCCGATTCGAGATCTGAGGCCAGCGTTGTGAAGGCAAAGTTGCTGCGGTGCTTTCTCACCGGCTAGATTTCGATGGCTCCCAAGAGATCGTCAAGGGTAACGATCTCCCTTCTTGGACATGTGAAGTCCTTCTTTTCTGCATTGCATAGGGAAAACCCTTCCCCGCGAGTGTGCGGTGGGTTGTGGCATCCCTTGGGGTAGATATGTAATGTCCCCCTTGTTAGAGTCCGGAATTGGAGTACAGATCTAGGCATGCTGTGTGAAGCCCATCTGGACATGTTGGTCTAGATTGGTGATGCTTGTTTGCATATCGGAGAAGACTCCGTGGTTTTGGCTTGTTTGCCTTGTGCCTACCTGTTGCTTGGTGCAGCAGGAAGTACTGGATGAAGTCCAGGAAATGAAGAGGGTTGGATGCAACTCTTATGGCCGTGCGTTGCAACTTTGTGTGTGGAAGCGTAGTGGGCCCATAACCCACAGGTCGGAGGATCGAAACCTCCCTCTGATACCAAAATATAACGACCCCATCCGTTACATGACGTATAGTAGAAGGTCCGGTCGGGGCCCCACACTATATGCCACAAACAGACGGTGAGGTCACAGGATAATACCAAACCATACACGTATCCTAACTCAGAGCATGCTAGCGGAAGCTTAAAGTTGTAAATTGAACTCTAACCAGGAATGTCCAATATATAAACCACAGTTATATATATAGCCACAGAATGTACAACAAATACACAGGGTTTGGCCTTAAGGCCTTTACAGTTCCTCTTTCCACACCGTATGGATTACAAACCTCGGCGCGCAGGCCGGCCATACATGAGTAAAAGAAAACAAACAAAAACATTCGCATAGCCTTCAAGGGCCAGCCGTAGCAGCAGCAGCAACAGTAGCAAGGGCTTCAGCCCTTCATTTACCACTTGGCTCTCCAGCACCTGCATAGGGACAATCCACCCAAACGGTGGCAAACATGGCAACGGTCAGCATTCAGCTGACCCACTTATAACAATCCTACCCCTTTCTCGGGGCAGTAGCCTTCCTTCCCTACACAGCATGGTATCAACAATAGCAAATATGTGCTCGCAGGCACACTCAAGCCATCACAACCGTCGGCCACATGGCCCGACAGTCCGTACACTCAGGGCACATTCTTGGTGCACCGGAAAACCAGGGTCAATACCACCATTTATATGGTATTGAGCATTCTAGTCTTTTTGGCTCGCGGGCCTAAGACTCTCATTATGCGCTCCAACAAACCTATAACCAGGCTTACCAGTCGGACGGACATAACGCAGGTACGGATCAGCCACCCACCGTTGCTCAAGTCGTCGTGCCACCTCGAATACGGAAGTATCCATGACAATTTATAAGCACGGGTCAGTTTCACCTTTCCTGTTCGGCAATCTGCCTTTTCATCGAGTTGCAGCCCAACGGCTCAACTGCACACAAAGTGGCAATGCACGGCCACAAGAGTTGCATCCAACCCTCTTCATTTCCTTGACTTCATCCAGTACTTCCTGCTGCACCAAGCAACAGGTAGGCACAAGGCAAACAAGCCAAAACCACGGAGTCTTCTCCGATATGCAAACAAGCATCACCAATCCAGACCAACATGTCCAGATGGGCTTCATACAGCATGCCTAGATCCGTACTCCAATTCCTTACTCTAACAAGGGGGACTTAACATATCTACCCTAAGGGATGCCACAACCCATCGCACACTCGCAGGGAAGGGTTTTCCCTATGCAATGCAGAAAAGAAGGACTTCACATGTCCAAGAAGGGAGATCGTTACCCTTGACGATCTCTTGGGAGCCATCGAAATCTAGCCGGTGAGAAAGCACCGCAGCAGCTTTGCCTTCACAGCGCTGGCCTCGGATCTCGAATCGGACCACGAGAGCTCCGCCGGTGGCTTGATCTCCTCCTCCTTCTTCTTCCTCCTCTCTCTTTCTCTCTTTCTTAACCAAATGAAGAATGAGCTCTTCATCAAGCCTCTGATGATTAAATCCAGCAAGGAATCACCTGAGCCTTTGGATCCAAATAGAGAAAAGGAACGACCACGATTTTCCCAAAATTACACTTTTTTGGCTGACACGGCCTGTGACACGCCCGTGTCACAGGCCGTGTACCCTTAAGCGGCACACGCGGTACTCGTACCGACTGAACTTTACCAGAACATGGGCATCGACACGCCCATGTCGGACCTGACACGCCCGTGTCAGTCAGGAGACACGCCTGTGTCACCCCTGCCTCATCGAGCTCCAAAACCAACAAGCAGTACACGGGTAGTCACACGGCATCGGACACGCCCATGTCAAATCTGACACGGCCATGTTCAAGGCTTGGTTCCGGGCCGTGTACTTCCCTGACTCCATCTACTTATTTCTTGAGTGACACGCCCTAGGACACGCCCGTGTCCCAGGCCGTGTACCCCCGACACGCCCTGGGACACGCCCGTGTCCCAGGCCGTGTCAAACAGCCTGCACCTCAAATTCAATTTTGAGATTTTTGGGGTGTTACAACAGTACGCGACAAAGGTTGTCGCAGACCTACTGTACGATAGTTGGCGTTAAAGCAAAATTACAGCCAGCATTAAAAGTGTGGGACCCACTGCTAAAAGATCTGCTTGGTCTCAATAAATAAAAGGAGTTCTCTTTACAAAAAAAAGAGTTAGTGATAGTTATTCTTCTTCTCTAGCATTGTTGTGGAGCTAAAGAACAGGAAGCTTAAGTCCAAAAGAAAAAGAGCAAGTTAGTAATTGAGATCAACATCTTCAACAACAAGTTTGCTGGTGTCATCTTCAACTGCACCAGCAAGGAAGCTCGGGGTGATTCTCTGAGAAAGAGATAGCAGCAAGAGCCAACACTTGTTGCAGGAGCTTCACAGATCCAACCAATACTTTCTAAAAGAACATACACATGAGGAGCTGTGAAGAAGAAGTTGGAGCTGAGTAGTTTGCTCAGTTTAGAAAGGATCAGAGAAATAGATCTGCTAGTTGCTTCTAGCATACGCCAAAGCTTCTACATCAATGTTGCTGTGAAGAAGAGAGAGTTGAATCTTTGATTCAGTTTAGAAAGAGGCAAAATAGTATTCTGCAAGTTTCTTCCAACTCAAGTGCATTAACTTGTTGCTATGAAGTAGTTGGGACTGAGGTGCACTCAGTCCAGTAAAGTTAACACAGGAAAACTCTCCTGGTGTCATAGGGGGGGCTAAGTCTAACTCACCCAAGGCTGATTGTCATAGAGGAATTCCTCTTGTGATCAATCAAGAAACTCATCAATCCATTTCAATCTTGTAGGATCCTTCTGGATCTAAGTTATAGGAGTGCTGCAGCACTCTGAGAGTAGGGCCTTGTGCCTAAAATTGTAGGGCTAAAAAGCTTAAGTTGTAGGCCTTTGAAATAAGGCTGAGGTGGGTGGTTTGAGGACCACTGAGCTGTAGGAGAACTGCAGGGCTCTGAGGTAAGAATCTTTGTGGTTCTGAGGTAGGGTTCTGAAGAGAACCTGAGTGTAAGGCAGAGGGCGAGAGGTGCAAGCTCTTTGGAGTATTTTTGAGAAGTGCCTAGTCCAACAAGACTGTTGGATAGGTGGGAGGGAAGTGGATGTACTTAGTTAGGGAACCACAATAAATTTCTGTGTGCTTTGCCGTGTTGTTTTCTTTATACAGGGTAAATCATCTTGAAACTATAGATATGGACTTCAGACCGTGGCTTCATTCTAATTGGGTTATATGCCAAAGTTACACGCCCGTGTAGGGGGACATAGCTATGACCAGGAGGCGTGTAAAGTGGAAAATGACGAAAAAGTGTCACAGTCCTAAAAAACAGAAAATAAACTATGTTAGAATGATTTTTATAAAAGAAACTGATTATAGGATTAAAATTCATATAATATATAATTTTAAACAAGAAAATGCATGGATTTTCCCAAGTAAATTAGGCTAAAATAAGTATCATCAATCTTCAAGTAATCCATATTGCCCACTACAAACTCCACATTTTTATGAAACACATTAAAATTCTTCACCTACCGATCTGTAGTAACCTTCATGTGCTCTTGGATCATCTCCATCAACTCACAAGCATCTATTACTACTTCTTTTCCTAAAATTTTGGTGTCACCCGCCTCTACCCAAGATATTAGCATTCAAAACTGCCTCCCATATAGTGCTTCATACAAGGAAACCTAAATGCTCGCTTGGAAGCAATTATTCTAGGTAAACTGTACCATAAATAAGTGGTCTTCCCATCTCTTGGGGAAATCAAGCACACACATTCTCAAAAAATCTTCCAATATACAATTTGTCCTCTCCGTTTTTCCATCGGTTAGTGGACGGAATGTAGTATAAAACATATGCTTGGTGTCGAAGCTACTTTGGAATAACCTCTAGTCTTCTGACTTGAATCATCCTTCTTGATAACTAATTATACTCTTTGGGATCCCATACAACTACACTATGTGTAACACCTCCATCTATCACGTAGAATATAATAGAAGGTCCGGGCAGGGCCTCACGCCATATTCCACGAACAGTCAAAAGAGTTCCGCATTGAAACCATAACCTTTACGTATCATAACTCGGAGTGTATTCTAGCGGAAGTAATTAAAGTTATCTTATAAACCAAACTCCAAAATGTCCACTAACATGACCATAGGAATGATATTCAAAATACATAATAGGTTTTGACCTTAAGCCCTTACATGTATATTCCAAACATCGGCACACAGGCCGACCACACATGAAAACAGAAAATTTGCATTTGGGCCTTCGAGAGCCAACCAACACAGCATAGGGGACTTCAGCCCGCAACTTTCCACTTGGCTTTCCAGCACCTGCATAAGCTTAGCCCACCAAGATGTGGTAAAATAAGGCACTATTCAGCATTAGCTGACCAAAATATAACGACCCCAACCCTCACCCGGGGCGGCAGTTCTCCTACCCTACAAACAACATTATATATCTCGTTTGGAAACAAAATGTGCAAATAAGCACCATTCTCAATAAACATAAGCTCGCACGACCACATGCCCCATGCACTCAAGACACACTATCAGTGTACCGGATTTCTAATGGTTCCACTACTATCCAAAGTCAAAGACTTAATGGTCCAACATTGAGCATTTTTGGTCACGCATAAAGCGAACGACCCTCTCTTATGCCCCCGACCACACCAGATACTTTAGGCCATCTAGTTAAGCGACATAGAGCAGGTACAGACCAACCCTTTCCCATTCCTCAAATTGCCATGTCCACATAGCGGTCGACAAGACGCGGGTCGTCCTATCATTTCCCTCATTTAAAATACATAATTGAGTAATGTCCAAGGCTCGCACTCAAGACCACCACAGCTATGA
Source organism: Platanthera zijinensis (assembly GCA_039513925.1). NCBI lineage: Eukaryota > Viridiplantae > Streptophyta > Magnoliopsida > Asparagales > Orchidaceae > Platanthera > Platanthera zijinensis. The sequence continues at coordinate 206,691,334 of CM077078.1, forward strand.
ACTTAGGGCTCTAAGTTTCACATGCTACCCACCTTATCTCGTGGACATAGGCTTTGCAACCACAGTTAGGATGGCTCTCATGGACACTATAGATGGGCTCTTTAGGCTTTCACCTCAATCGTTTGGCCTCCAAGTCTCAAGGAGATAGGCCCATAATAATAGCTCTTTGGGAGCTACCGCCAGCGGTATCTCTACCGCCACCCAGTAGGGGACAAAATTTCATTTCTTCCCCCAATTTAGGTTTTTTCCTAGAGACAATATCTAATAATATCACTACAGTAACCTGCATACCCCATAACTCCGTAAACTACACGTTTAAACTCAGAATCTCTCTGGCATGCAAATCAATCATCACCAATCCAGACTAACCTGTCCGGATGGGCTTCACACTGTATGCCTATTCCGTATTCGATTCCGAATTCTATATGCAAGTTTCATAATAGGGATATCAACGATCAACCCATTGGAAATCTCTCGATCTTTAGCAATTGGGAGGATTTTCATGTACATGCCAAATAAGGACTTCTCTTGTTCAAAGAGAAAGGTCGTTACCCTTGTCGATCGCTTACGAGAAATGATCTTTCACTTGATCCGGATGGAAATGATCACCACTCCTTCCACTCCACTAATCTCGCTTTGACTCGCAAATTCGATCACAAGAACTTCTTCACAACAGCCCTCCTTTAGGTCTTGATTCAACCTTGCTCTTGCTCTTCTATATTTCCCCTTCTTCTACCTCAGGATCCATGAGATAAAGAGAGAGAAAGTGAAAATGAGAAAATAATCTCATCTCAACCTCTAATCAAAGCCTACCGCCACGTGGTACCTTGCTACCGCCGCGCGGTATCTTGGGCGATGGTCGCTTGGCCCAATCAGTGTAATTCTACCGCTAAAAGACCGCCTCAACCTTATCCAACATGTTGAACAATACTGCCAGCATTGTCTCTATAGTAAGGCGGTAATGTTCAGAGATAAAGGTTGATTTAATTCATTGGCTACCACTGCATGGTGTCATCCTACCATCGTGCGATACCTATGAGAGACATTGGTCCATCAAAATAAGCTAGATATTGCCAGTGCTAGCTCTACCACATAGCGGTAATCTCTAGTTACCAACTACCTGTTATTTTCAGGATATTTTGGGCGTTACAATTCTCCCCTCCTTTAAGATATTTCGTCCCGAAATCCACACTGAACAAGAAATAACACAAAGCTTCAAAACATATCAAATTTGCCTCAATGGAACAGCTTAGGGAACTCTTCTCGCAGGGTCTGCTCCCGTTCCCATGAAAGATCCTCATGGGCACAGTTGTGCGAACAAACTTTGACCATTTCGATATCTTCGTTTCGTAGTCGCTTGATGTCCATGTCCTCGAATCGAATGGGCTTCACTTTTGTCATCATCCCACTATCGACCAGAACTTGTTCCACAACAACCACTTGCGTAAGGTCTTTCTTTGCCTTCTATAGCACCGATATGCGAAACACATCATGCAAACCATTGAGTTAAGTTAAAAGATTCAGCATATAGGTAGATTCTCCAATCCGGTCAATGATTTCAAATGGCCCAAGGTATCTCGGACTAAGCTTTTTCAAGCGTTGTATCCTCGATACGCCCTTGAACGATTTTATCTTGAGATAAATCCGATTGGCAATAACAAACTCCATGTTTTTGTGTTTGGCATTGTTGTATTTTGTCTGCCTATCTTTTGCAATCAACAATCTTTCTCAAATCAAACGTATCGTTGAAGTCACATCTTCAATGTATTTGCGTTAATAAAGCTTTGATTCACCCGTTTCTAACCAAGCCAATAGATTACGACACTTCTTATCGTATAAGTCCACAAAAGGTTCCATTTGAAAACTTGCTTGGTAGCTATTATTGTAGGCGAATTCGATCATAAAGAGATGGTCATGCCACCTCTTTCCAAAATCTAAGGTGCTCATACAAATCATATCTTCCATTGTTTTTTAGCCTCTCGGTCTTACCATCCGTCTGAGGATGAAAGGTTGTGCTGAATTTCAGCTTGGTACCCAACTGTTGATGAATAAGCTTCCAACCATTTGACGTGAAACACCCATCTCGGTCACTAATCATGCTATGGGGCACACCGTGCAATCATACTATCTGTTCAACAAAAAGTTTGGCTAACTTTTCCACTAAATCATCCCTTCGATTCGGAATGAAGTGTTCTACTTTTGTTAATCGGTCGACAATCACCCAAATGGAATCGTTCCCGTATTGTGATCTCGGCAAACCGTAAACATAATCCATAGATATATCGTCAAACTTCCATTCCAGTGTTGGTAACGATTTCAGAAAACCACTGGGTTTTTGACATTTAGCCTCCACGAGGCTGCAAGTTCTACACTTCGCCACCTAAAGTGATATGTCCTTCTGTTGGGTTTTACTATACATCACAACAGTTGTGCGCAGCGGAAATGGAACAAGAAAACCCAAAATAGTTCGGATCTAGCGATTAACAATGATCAAGAAGTAAAGTGTTGTAAATAAAATTTTACCTTTGAGGGATTGAGTTAATACTCAACCAAGGTGCTCCGATGAATTCCAACAAATGGCAATGGTTGGATTTCCAAGCGTAGAATAGTGTCCACACCTATACAGGTGATCCACACGAACAGGAGAACTCTAAGACTCTTGTCGTACAAGATCTAGGTTGGAAGAAAACACTCTATGTCTTCACATACTGTTATGTACGCTCCAGAAGAGGTGGCGAAAATGAATATGATGCCTTGGAAACACTTTCCGACAATGTACAAGGACGGCGGATGGTTACGGCGAGATCGGCTTTCACGGCCTTGGCAGAACAGTTCCATCGGGAGGAATAAGAAGCTGACTCGCGATTAGGTCAAAACATATCGTCACTTGTTCTGTTTACTGTGCATAACGTTTATATACTAAATGTCGCACAAATTGTTAAACACAGACCCCGACCGAACCGAACTTAGAGGAAATAAATCGGACGAAACAGAATTCATCGAGTATTCACGTCGATATTCGGCGAATCAACATTTGACTCGACGAAGCGTCGAGTGCACTCAATGCACTCTGCACCAGACTCGTCGAATCAACACTTGACTCGATGAATCGTTAATTGAACTAAAAACACTCAATGCCAGACTCGTCGAATCAACACTTGACTCGACGAATCGTTGAATGGACTCAACAAACTCAATTCCTATTTCGACAAGTCAGCATTTAACTCAACGAAGGTGTCGAATGGTCTCGACCTCTCAGCGCCTGATTCGACAAGTCAACATTTGACTCAATGAAGGCATTGGGTGGTCTCGAAGTACTCAACACCATCATTCGATGAATCAATAATTGACTCGACAAATCGTCGAGTTGTCTCAACACTCTCAACGCTCACTCGACGAATCAATACTTGACTCGACGAAATCGTCGAGTGGTGTCAATAGACTCAAAGCCTGGCAGAGTAGACTTGACAAAATGAACGCCTGGCTGAGTCCAGTGCTTCACTCATCTCATGCCAGTGCTTGGTCCTTCACTGATCACATGTGTAAGACCAACATAATCCAATCTTCTAAAATCTCCAAACGCTCTTATGTACACCCCTGATAGGCTCATACTGCGTTAGCAGTGAGATTACAAGCTTGATCACTTCCAGATCTCTATGGTAACACAAAAAGTCTCCCACTTGATCTTGAAAGTATTAAACAAGAGCTTAACAAACAATGAGTGGCATCTAGCAATACATCATTACTCCCCAAGCATTAAGAGTTTAGAACTCCAAAGCCATTGTGACCAATGTATCAGTGTTGTCATGTCCCTTCATCCCTTACATCTTGATAGACCTAGAGGTATAGACCGTGTCACCCTCATAATAGTTCAACCCTAGTTTCCTGATCTAGATTGGACTTCCAGAAATCGGTGAGTCCAATATCATATATTGACTCAACAAAGCATGGCCAACCATTTCTCAGTCCCATTCCATCAAGGGGCCTATGGATGCAACTCCTGTCATATAGTAGGATAAATCTCATATTGGTTCACATGCAGACACCAAAAAAATTCGTAATGTACCCAATAATCACCTCTATCATCCAACTTTCTCAAGACAGGACTTTTGATGGCATCAAATCACGCTCTTCCTCATTCGATGAATGTTGTGACTTCACGTCAAAGAACCACAAACACCATTGCCACTTGAGCCTTACTTGTGAAACGTTCGTATAACTATCCACAAAGTATTCTCATGGTGGGTTTATCCAGTAAAACTTGTTCACTAACAAGTACCCAAGTGATGACATGATATCACAATATACCTGTGAGAACTGGTCATCACTCAACGCACTTGTTAGTCTTAATATATCATCATCGCCCTTATCTTTAAGATGACACTCGACATGGGACCATTTAAGAATAAAGCTTCTAAGAACATATGCTCTCACATTCAAGTCACCACTTGACATCTATAGAAGCAAATATTCTAAGGGAATTTAGTACGTTAAATAAATCTATCACAATAGAAATTAATTTTACATAACGCAAGAACTTGCCAAAATATAGAATGAAATGTCTAATACACTATTAATCAAATGAATTATTATAACAATCGACAAATACACAATTCACAAGACTCCCACTAGAGCTGATCATTAAGGTATCGTATACCCATAGATCTAACATGACCACCATGCTTTTGCTGCGCTAGAGGCTTTGCAAGTGGATCAGCTATATTCTCTTCAATCAACACTCTGTAAATGTTAACATCTCCTCAATCGATAATCTCTCAAAAAGATGGAACTGCCGAAGTATGTGCTTGGAGTGCTGATGAGATCTAGGTTTTGAAGCATGTCCAATTGAACCAGTGTTGTCACAGTAGAGAACTACGAGATCAACAATGCTAGGAACTACATCTAACTCACCGATGAATTTCCTAATCCATACAACCTCCTTTACCGCATTTGCTGCAGCGATATACTCGGCCTCAGTTGTAGAATCGATAATTGTCTCTTGCTTGGAACTCTTCCAACTAAAAGCTCCTCCATTTAGACAAAATACGAATCATGACTGAGACTTTGAGTCATCCCTATCAGTTTGGAAGCTAGCATCCGTGTAACCTTTTACAACGAACTCTTCCACTCCACCAAAAACCAGGAACATATCTTTAGTCCTTCTCAAGTACTTTTGGATATTCTTGATGGTAATCGAGTGACTTTCACTGGGTTCACACTGATACCCGCTAGTCATGCTCAAGGCAAAAGAGACATTGGGTCGAGTACATATCATTGCATACTTGACTGACCCAATTGCCGAAGCATATGGAATCAACTTCATGTGGTCCTTATCTTCACAACATTGAGGACACTAGACCTTAGAGAGACTCATACCATGAGACATGGGTAAGAATCCTTTCTTAGACTCAAGCATGTTTAATCATTTCAACACCTTATAAATGTACGTACTTTGGGTCAAACGAAGTAAATTTTTTGATCAATCTCTATGGATGATGAGTAGTTATTTATAAACATTTTATTACATGTTTTAGTTTAATTTCTAAATATAAATTCTAATATTTTATGTAAATCATTGAATAAATGGTCTGTTTTTTTTATTCTCTAAATAAATTTAATTATATATTAAATACTATATTATAACAAATATAAGTTGTTTATATATAAGCTAAATAAAATATATAATTGTTGTATTTATATAATATATATATATAATAATAATATTAAAAATAAAAGTAGATTATAACTATTATAATAAATATTAAATATAATTGTATAGTTATAATGATAATTTAAATACTACTTTTATATATTATATAATATACATATATATATATATAATAAAATAATTATAGTATTTACTAGATAATAATAATTATATTATTTAATAATAATGATAATCATAACTTATAATAATAATACTATATATATATATATATTATATATCATTATATGTATATATAAAGTTAAAAATTAAACCTATATATTAATTATATTAAATAATTAAATTTATGTATACATAAAAATATATACTATATAAAACTATATATATGTAAATAAAAAATTAAAAATAAAAACTATGACAAAATAATTTTATCATATCAATATATATATTATATGTATAATTATATATATAAAACAATTTTATAACAAAATAATTAAATAATTAAGATAATTATTCTATATGTAAAAATCTGGAAATACATAATATAAATAATATGTTTCTTTGTTTGACAGAAATGATCAATTGGCTTGGTGGAATGGTATGTAGTTCTCTCTGGTTGCTTGGGATCGAGATCAGGACAACACAGTTTTTTTTGGATTTATTCCTGCCCGCAACCCGCTAAAGCCCACAACCCGCCAGGACCTGCAACCTGTAGCCCATAACCCGCCAACCCGCTATCCAACCTACTACCTGGACCCGCAACCTGCCATCTCGCCAGCTTTTCAATCAGCCAGCTGTCAAGCTTATCTATCAGCTACTTATCCATCAGCTGCTTATCCATCAGCTGCTTATCCAGCCAGCCAACTCAGCTACCAAGTCAGCTCCATCCTTATCCAAGCCGCCACGTGTCAAGCTGTCCAATATCCAGCTGTCCCCCAAGCTTATTTTTTGCTTTTACAAAACCTGTTTGGCAGCTTTCCATAACATGTTTGGAAACTTTTTCAAAAGTGTTTTTCCAAAAGTATTTATTTTTTTCTATAAATAGAGGGCCGGAGCTTTGTAAAATAATTTGAACACCAGCAGATTCCTTAAGAACTGTTAGGATTCCCCAGCTCTCTGACAAAGAACTGGTAGTAGCTTTCAAGTATTCCAAGTTCTGTAAGTTGTAATTTTTTTCAGCTTTCTTTTTAGCTTTATAGGAAGTTGTAATAACTTTTGAATTTATAAAATAGAATGTTTCAATTTCAATTCTGAGTACTTTGCAGTTTTATTTTCTGTTTTACTTTACTTTATTTTCTCATACTATCCTGAATGAAAGGCAAAGCTCTGCTTATGTCCTGGATTAAGATAGCGTGAAACTGCTTTCAAAACTATTTTTCAAAACCTTATTATTTCATACTATCCTGAATGAAAGGCGGGGCGAAAGCCTATTACCTGGATTAAGATAGTGTGAAAGTTTTTCAATAGTTTAGATTTTACTACCCTATCCTGAATGAAAGGCGAAGCAAAAACTTAAGTCTTGGATTACGATAGATGGGTAGATATTATTTTTTGCACTTTATACCGCCCCCATCCTGATGAGAGGCTAAGAACCCTTAGCACTTTGTCAAGATGAGCTCTCGACTGGATATTATTTTCAACTATTTCAACTCTACGTTCTTGTTATTCTAACTAGGGTTTATTGTTAATTGATCATATACCAGGTGAAGTATAACATCCCATTTCCGACCAGACCCCTAGGAGAGGTTTTGTCATATCCAAGTCATGAAAAAACCCTAGGAAGCCCAAGGAGGCCAAGTGACCCGGGCTCAAGGTGAAAATCACCTAGGTCTGCAAATAGTAGGTTAGAAATTTACTTAAAATAAGATTTGGGCTCGGGCATTGAGTGTTTCGAGTGCACTCAATACCATAAGATGAATGGCGTTGAGTGCACTGACTGCACTCAACGCCATCTCTCTTAGGCTGGATGGCATTGAGTGTGTCGAGTGCACTCAATGCCATAAGTTGAATGGCGTTTAGTGCACTGATTGCATTCAATGCCATCTTACTTAGGATGAATGGCATTGAGTGCATCAAGTGCACTCAACGCCATAAGATGAACGATGTTGAGTGCACTGACTGCACTCAACGCCATCCGACTTGGGCTTAATGGCGTTGAGTGCATCGAGTGCACTCAATGCCATAAGCTGAACGGCGTTGATTGCGCTGACTGCACTCAACACAATCTTGTTTAGGGGTTATGGCAATGAGTGAGCTGAGCTCACTCAACGCCGTATGCTGGAGGGCGTTGAGTGAGCTGAGCTCACTCAACGCAATTTTACTTAGAATTTTTCTGGCGCTTTTGGTTTGTTTGCTGGTTCAGTTGAACCGAACTGTTTCGACAAGCGGGCCAAGATGTCTTAAATTAGCCGTTCATCCATTAACACCTAATTAAGACTTATTTAAAAATACTAACTGGTCAAATGGGGGTAGGCCACGTGGCCGGCGGTTATGAAAATGAAGAAGGCTTCAGCCATTGCCGAGAACCGGCTTTCATGGCCAGTAATGGCACTTGATGCCTTGGCCTCCTTCCCCTCCTCTTTTATGGCTGGATTCAACTTCTCTAGGAAAGAGGAGGAGTTTCTAGCTATTACTTGGCTGGATTGAGCCATATTCATCCCCCCACCACCATGGCCGAAATTACCTTAAAGAAAAATTAATGGCCACCATCAGTTAGACCCCTCCCCTCCCCCATTTTACTGATTTATAAGCATCACAAGACTCCAAGCCTTCGTTTCCACACTTTGCCCAAAGGAGACGAAAGAATTATGTGTGCTTTTGAAGAGCGCCGGTGACACCTTCACCGCTAATGGCTTTCTGTCGATCTGCACGTCTCCAGCCCGCGAACAAGGTCCTCCCCTCCTCCCTCTCTATGGGTAGATCTTAGAATTCTTTAGGTTTTAGAATCGGGCTCAACTGAGTCCAATCGGGAAGAGCTTCTCTTTATAGTTTTTCCCGCAAAAATATAGCTCTCGGGTTCACCGGAAAACACCTCTCCGGCGGCCGTGCCGCCGCCCGATGATGGCCACCACCTCAAAGGAGGTGGTGGTGGCGGTGGCCGGCCAGGGAGGAGGCAGGATGGCCGATGGCAACGTTTGGAATAAGCTCCAGGTTCGGCCAATCATGGCCCTCGGATGGAGGAAGAAGACGATCCAGCAGTCGTCGGATCTTGCATCAAGATCTGTGCTGATCATTTAAATCTTTTTCTTTAAAAATGATTTTCTGTATTATGACAACAGTCACTTTAGAAAATTAATGAAAAATACTTAGAGGCTCTATTTAAGGAAATTATCAACATATAATTTGTATCCCTATGGGTCTACTTTATTTTAAAATTAATTTGGGTCAATTAGGTCAGCTGGTTTGACCAGGGCACCCCTTTTCGTGGGGTATATACCTAGAGCTAGACAGAGATTAAAATGTGTCCTCCCACTTCATCCCTTGTTCAAAAGACCTGAAACTTGGACAGGGAATCCCCCTAACCTATATCTAGGCCCTGTCAAAAAATGGAAATTTTTGGAGACACTTTTCTTATAGTTTTTTGTAATTATTTAATAATCTTATGATAAATTAATTAGGTGGTCTAATGACTTCCAAACCATTCAAAATTTTGGTGAGTAGTCCATGGATTCATCATGAGGCTCTGTATAATTTTTCATCTCATTTGGAGATGTTTTAGATTGTAAATGAACAAACCTAAGCTTTGCCCTATTAAGGGGTTTTTGGTCAAAAGCGCACTTTGTTATTTGGGTTGTTAAATCACCTCAACAGAGGCTGATATTTTGACCACTGACTATGCATGATTTCTAGCACCCTCCCAAGGAAGATGGGGTGGATTGGGGTAGATTTTCCCTAGTATCCAAGACCAAACACTAAGGATGGTTTTGGGTGTCTTGTGAAGGACATAGGGTGTTATGTCCTTGAATGAACTTGGTACTTATAATAAATACTTATATTGTGGTTGGATGCCCTAGGAAATGAATGGGTAGTGCTTGGAAACAAATACCCCAAATTAACCACTTAATAAGTAATTAGGTCTTTACACCCTAGGAATTTTATGGTGGGTCATATGGCCTTGATTCTTAGTCAAACTTTGGCAAGAGTGTTGTCATAGTGATATTCATATCTTGATAATTTTGTTATGAATTATAGATCAATGAATATAGTACTTTATGTACAAACCATCAAATTGTACTTCCAACTTAGGAATTTCTTATGATTTAACCACTCACTAGAATCTTATGGAATTTAGTCAAAGGACCTTTTAAGATGTTATAAAGCTCTGTGATGTTTTATGGAATTATGGGAAGTGTATTTATAGGGGTTGCTTCAATAAGTATTGTTTCCTATGAAAAATTTATTAAATTTATATTGGTGTCTAGTAAGCTAGGAAAATTATGATTTTTGTGTAATGGTTCTTTCTGTACATTATTAATCTTCAGTAATTTTTCTACAATTTTCTAATGAATAATTTTAGTACTTCCTTCTTTAAATATGATTAATGAAATTATGTTTGATAAATTAATTAGAGGCTAAATATTTTCTGTAAAATCATAGAAATTAATATTTATTGATATCTCTTTGTGATTTTGTGGTCATAATTTTGGGGTGACCTTTACTTGAGAGAATCATGTAGTTTATGTTTAAAATTACCCATGGCCAATCTCTTGGGAAAATTAATTAAATAACAAATTAATTAGGAAAATTAAAATTTTCTGGATTTAGGCTAGTTATGTTATGATAGATCTCCAATAAATAATTTAAGGCTTTTGGATGAGGACTTGAGGGAACTCCTTTCATGATCTTTATATAGTATAGGTTGGTCTGAATAGCATAAAACAGCGTAAGTAGTGATAGCCTGTGCCTTGAATATAGAGGATGAGATTGATAGTTCATGGGATTTGAAATGGGCTGTTAAGTGATATGAGGAGTCACGATGAGGAGAGAGAAGTTTGGTTAGTGTTAAGTGGTGCTCGGGATCGACGAAAGGTCGTCTTTCCTGAGGTGAGGAAGGGCCAAAACACACAACGGTTAGATCTAGTATAACATAACAAGGGATAGGGTAATCGGGTATAAACCAATTATACTAAGTGCCTTGCGAAATGGAACGATGGGCTTCAGCTACCATCATAGTTCCTAGTGCCCTTTGAGAGCCCTTCACTGGGTATGCCGGGGGCAGTCCTTGGCTAACGTAAACCGTAAGAATAATAAACTAAAAGATCAACTAGTATAACTAGGGTTTCACAATCACACACCCCGTAGCTATGGAGGTTGAATAGGTTTTAAGGCAGCTTCGAAAGCTAGATGCACGGACGGGACAGTCCGGGGAGCTAGGGGCTCGTGGGTTTGAATACAGAATAAGGTGGTGGGTCTTCGGTATTTAACAGTTGTTCCAAACGGTAGGTTCGAAAGGTAGATGCACGGACGGGACAGTCCGGGGAGCTGGGGGCTCGTGGGTTTGAATACAGAATAAGGTGGTGGGTCTTCAGTATTTTACAGTCGTTCACACCGGCGTCGGTACATTGACTCGGCGGTGTGGGACACTAAGCCAAAGAAAGTTTGGTGGTTATAGCCAGCACTAGTACACAGATACTCTAGGTTGTGTTCTTCTAGGGGCGTATAGAAGGGCTAGGCCCGGTAGTGTGGGTACTAGCCTATGAGTGGGGGGCCCAACCCACTGTCTCTGTTTGCCTCTACGGAGGTTCCTGGGAGTGAAGCTAGCTACCCGATGTAACACCCCAAAAATCTCAAATTTGAATTTGAGGTGCAGGTTGTTTGACATGGCCTGGGACACGGGCGTGTCATAGGGCATGTCAAGGGTACACAGCCTGGGACACGGGCATGTCCCAGGGCGTGTCACTCAAGAAATAGGCTGATCGATTCAGGGAAGTACACGGCCCGGAACCAAGCCTTGAACATGGCCGTGTCAGATTTGACATGGGCGTGTCCGATGCCGTGTGACTACCCGTGTACTGCTTGTTGGTTTTGGAGCTCGATGAGGCAGGGGTGACACAGGCGTGTCTCCTGACTGACACGGGCGTGTCAGGTCCGACATGGGCGTGTCGATGCCCATGTTCTGGTAAAGTTCAGTCGGTACGAGTACCGAGTGTGCCGCTTATGGGTACACGGCCTGTGACACGGGCGTGTCACAGGCCGTGTCAGCCAAAAAAGGGTAATTTTGGGAAAATCGTGGCCGTTCCTTTTCTCTATTTGGATCCAAAGGCTCAGATGAGTCCTTGCTGGATTAAGTCATCAGGGGCTGATGAAGAGTTCATTCTTCATTTGGTTAAGGAAGAGAGAAAGAGAGAGGAGGAAGAAGAAGGAGTAGGAGATCAAGCCACCGACGGAGCTCCCGTGGTTCGATTTGAGATCCGAGGCCAGCGCTGTGAAGGCAAAGCTGCTGCAGTGCTTTCTCACCGGCTAGATTTCGATGGCTCCCAAGAGATCGTCAAGGGTAACGATCTCCCTTCTTGGACATGTGAAGTCCTTCGTTTCTGCATTGCATAGGGAAAACCCTTCCCCGCGAGTGTGCGGTGGGTTGTGGCATCCCTTGGGGTAGATTTGTGAAGTCCCCCTTGTTAGAGTCCGGAATTGGAGTACGGATCTAGGCATGCTGTGTGAAGCCCATCTGGACATGTTGGTCTGGATTGGTGATGCTTGTTTGCATATCGGAGAAGACTCCGTGGTTTTGGCTTGTTTTGCCTTGTGCCTACCTGTTGCTTGGTGCAGCAGGAAGTACTGGATGAAGTCCAGGAAATGAAGAGGGTTGGATGCAACTCTTGTGGCCGTGCGTTGCCACTTTGTGTGCGGTTGAGCCGTTGGGCTGCAACTCGATGAAAAGGCAGATTGCCGAACAGGAAAGGTGTAACCGACCCGCGCCTATAAATTGTCATGGATACTTCCGTATTCGAGGTGGCACGACGACTTGAGCAACGGGGGGTGGCTGATCCGTACCTGAGTTATGTCCGTCCGACTGGTAAGCCTGGTTATAGGTTTTGTTGGAGCGCATAATGAGAGTCTTAGGCCCGCGCGCCAAAAAGACTAGAATGCTCAATACCGTGTAAACGGTGGTGTTGACCCTGGTTTTCCGGTGCACCAAGAATGTGCCCTGAGTGCACGGACTGTCGGGCCGTGTGGCCGATGGTTGTGATGGCTTGAGTGTGCCTGCGCGCACATAGTTGCTATTGTTGATACCATGCTGTGCAGGGAAGAAATGCTACTGCCCCGAGAAAGGGGTAAGATTGTTATAATTGGGTCAGCTGAATGCTGACCGTTGCCATGTTTGCCACCGTTTGGGTGGATTGTCCCTATGTAGGTGCTGGAGAGCCAAGTGGTAAATGAAGGGCTGAAGCCCTTGCTACTGTTGCTGCTTCTGCTGCGGCTGGCCCTTGAAGGCTATGCGAATATTTTTGTTTGTTTTCTTTTACTCATGTATGGCCGGCTTGCGCGCCGAGGTTTGTAATCCATACGGTGTGGAAAGAGGAACTGTAAAGGCCTTAAGGCCAAACCCTGTGTATTTATTGTACATTCCGTGGCTATATATATAACTGTGGTTTATATATTGGACATTCCTGGTTAGAGTTTAATTTACAACTTAAAGCTTCCGCTAGAATGCTCTGAGTTAGGATTCGTGTATGGTTTGGTATTATCCTGTGACCTCACCGTCTGTTTGTGGCATATAGTGTGGGGCCCCGGCCGGACCTTCTACTATACGTCATGTAACGGATGGGGTCGTTACATTTTGGTATCAGCTTCGTTCGGTCTTCCTCTTTCGAATTCGTGGTCGAATTCATTTATGGGGTGGCGAGCGCGTGTTTGTGCGCCCTGCTGTAATGCTAATGAACTCTGGAATGTACACTAAGGAATGTACATAATCTTGTTTGAGGAATCTGCGTGTTCCTTTTCTGTTGTTTTGCTTGCATGTGATCGCTAATGTGTGTCTTGTCCACCTATAGGTGACGCGTAGTGGTGCTGGGCAGTCTGAGCCCCAACGCTCTGATGAGAGTGCGGCACCAGCTAAGGTGCCAACACCTCCTCCATCTGCGGAAACTGTTCGCTTAGTTGCTGAGGCTCTCTTTGCCATGATTCAGCCGACCGGGCAAGCGCAGCTGACCGTTGTGCCAGTTCGTGTTGATGTAAGACCCGAGCCGGTTGAGGCAGTCGATCCACGAGCAGCTGACCGACAGTTGAAGCAATTCATGAGCTTCAGTCCGCCTACGTTTACGGGAATGGGATCCCCAACACAGGCAGAGGATTGGTTATCGCATGTCAAGCGGATAATGACAGCGATCAGGGCGGAGGAAACTCTAAAGGTCACCTTGGCCACCTTCATGCTTGAAGGAGAGGAGCGGTTGTGGTGGGACGAGGTTGAGGTACACCATTTGGCGGGCAGGCAATTAACGCAAGTATCGATTGAGGAGTTCTCTCGAATATTTCTGGCGAAACATGTCCCAGCGGCGCAACGCATTGCCATGGAAAATGAGTTCCAACGGTTAAACCAAGGAGAAGATAGCGTGGATACCTACCTGCATGAGTTTACAAGGTTGGGACGGTATGCGGGAACAATCTTCGCGAATGACCAAAGGAAAACGAATAGGTTCTATGAAGGATTGCGGGATGAGTTGAGGTTCCTGCTTTCGAGTTCAGTGAACCAAGGGTTTCAGGCGTTGGTTGATACTGCGTGTGCATTGGAGAAGGACATGAGGCGGGTGCAAGGGGACAAGGGCTTGGTTGTGTCGAAGCCAGAGCAAGCACCTCGCCCTAGCAAATCGTTCTACCAGAAGAAAGGGGGCAAGAGGTCCAAGCCGTCTGGGCAAGTGTCTTCGACTGCTGTATCGGGAGCGACGTCAAGGCCCACATGCTTTACTTGTGGCCGGGTGGGGCATCTAGCCCGTGATTGTCGGGTTGTTCAGCCCAAAGGGGAAAAGAAGACGGGTGCGTCTTATGCTGAGAAGGGCAAAGCGGTGGTTGATTCCTCTGCGTCCCAGGCACAGTCCCGAATATATCACCTTGGTCAGCAGGAGGCGATTAAGCAAAGTGACGTCGTCACAGGTACGAGTTAATATAGCTTACTTGCTTAAGTGCTATTGCCTTTTGTTATTTATAGCTTGTGCATGATGTGTGTGCTGCAGGCTTTGTCTTGATTTGGAATCGTCCGGCGAGAGCCCTGTTTGATACGGGTGCTTCGCATTCTTTTCTGTCTGAGGACTTCGTATCTCGAATTGGGGTGCCGAGTCAAGTGACGGTTGATAGTACAAGGGTGCTATTGCCGAATGGCTGTGTGATGCTTGCGATGAGGGCTTGCGATGTGGATGTTCAAATAGGAAGTCAGGATTTCGGTTTGAGTGCAGCTGTGCTACCGTTATCGGAGTTTGATGTGATCTTTGGCATGGACTGGCTCTCGAAGCAGCGTGCCTTTATTGATTGCAACTCCAAGGAGATCACACTGGGCCAGAATACCGGACTTGTGACGAAGTTCGCTGGTATGCGAGGAGTTGGCGGGACTTTGTTGTCTGCGCTCCAAGTCGTCAATGCTGTTCGGAAGGGCACGGAGTTATTCTTCACGCTAATTCAGGCTGTTGAGCCAAAGGCCAGTGCCGGTGAAGTTCTGGTTGTGTCAGAGTTTGCCGATGTGTTTTCTAAAGATCTTCCTGGGTTACCACCCCAGCGGTAGATTGAATTCTCTATTGAGTTGGTGCCAGGTGCTAAACCTGTGGCCCGCTCACCATATCGCGTCGCGCCAAAAGAGATGGCTGAATTGAAAGTCCAATTGCAAGAGTTGTTGGAGCAGGGATACATACGCCCAAGTATGTCACCTTGGAGCGCGCCTGTTCTCTTTGTGAAAAAGAAAGACGGTAGTTTGCGGTTATGTATTGACTACCGCGAATTGAATAAGCTGACGGAGAAAAACAAATATCCGATTCCACGGATTGATGACCTATTTGATCAGCTGGCAGGATCAACGGTCTATTCCAAGTTGGATTTGAAATCGGGATATTATCAGTTGAGGATTCGGGAAGGTGACATTCCCAAGACGGCGTTTGGAACACGCTATGGTCATTATGAGTTCACAGTAATGCCGTTTGGCCTCTGTAATGCGCCTTCGGTATTTATGGATCTAATGCATCGAACGTTCCGAGAGTACTTGGATTTGTTCGTGATTGTGTTTATCGATGACATCTTAGTATACTTTCAGTCAGAAGAGGATCATGCAAACCATTTGCGGTTGGTCTTGCATACCCTGCGGAGGAATAAGCTTTATGCCAAGTTCTCAAAGTGTGAGTTCTGGCTCTCTTCAGTAGCCTTTTTAGGCCATGTGGTAAGTGGAGAAGGTATCGCGGTGGATCCGTTGAAGATAAGTTCCATTCGAGATTGGCCAGTGATGTCTTCAGTGGCCGAGGTCAGGAGCTTCCTTGGGCTTGTGGGCTACTATAGACGGTTTGTGGAAAACTTCTCACGGATTGCTTTACCTCTGACCACGCTGACGAGAAAAGATCAAAGGTTCATTTGGACGCCGGAGTGTGCGCGTACTTTTGAAGACCTGAAGAGTCGTTTGACCACGGTGCCTGTGTTGACATCGCCATGTGGTACAGATGGCTATGAGATCTATAGTGATGCTTCCGGGAGCGGCTTAGGCTGCGTCCTTCTGCAGTTTGGTAAAGTGATTGCTTATGGCTCGCGCCAGTTGAAAGTGCATGAGCGGAATTACCCCGTCCATGATTTGGAGTTGGCGGCGGTAATCTTTGTGCTCAAGTTATGGCGGCACTATCTTTATGGCGTTAAAGTGGACATCTATACAGATCACAAAAGCCTAATGTATTTGTTGGATCAAAAGGATCTGAATATGCGACAACGAAGATGGATGGAGTTCCTTGGGGACTACACCTTCGAGATTCACTATACGCCCGAGAAGGGAAATGTGGTCGCTGATGCTTTGAGTCGGACTCCGGTACGGGCAAGCTGGTTGCAGAGGCATGATCAGCATTTAATCCAGGAATCGGAAGCATTGGAGATATCTTGTGTTGACAAGGGTTCGTCGACCGATGCATGCTTGAACTGGACGGAGGTTCAATATGACCGTACGGACAGAGTTCGGCGAGCAACGGAGCTTGATGAAAGTCTCCAACGCTATGCTAAAGATGGGCCGGATGACCAATTCTCTTGGGATAACGGTTTGTTACGAAGAAATGGTCGAGTGTGCGTCCCGAGTGTGGGTAAATTGAGGGAAGAGTTGATGTACGAAGCTCACTTTGCAAAGTAGTCAGTTCACCCAGGGAGCACAAATATGTGCAGAGATCTGAAAAAGCTGTTCTGGTGGCCCGGACTAAAGAAAGATGTAGCACGTTATGTGGCGGAATGCAATACCTGTGCGTTGGTGAAAGCAGAATGCCAGAAGCCTGGCGGTTTCCTGAAGTCGTTACCGATTCCGGAGTGGAAGTTCGATGACATTTCGATGGATTTCGTGCACGGGTTGCCGAGATCTCAACGCGGTCATGATTCAATCTGGGTGATTGTGGACCGGTTGACAAAAGTGGCGCACTTCCTTCCAAACAGAAGAGACGATTCAGTGGAAACCATGGCCAAGCTTTATGTGGAGCAGATTGTTCGACTGCACGGTGTTCCTCGGAGCATCGTCAGTGACCGTGATGGGCGGTTCACATCGAATGATTGGCGGCTAGTTCATCAAATGTTGGGTACAAAATTAGCGTTTAGTACGGCCTTTCATCCCCAAACGGATGGCCAGACTAAACGAACCAACAGGACGATGGAGGACATGCTCCGCATGTGCGCCCTAGACATTGGTAAGAGATGGGAAGATTATATTTTTCTTGTAGAATTTGCCTATAATAATAGCTACTAAGCGAGCATCGGTATGGCACTATTTGAGGCTTTGTATGGTCGTAAATGTCGTACACCATTAGCTTGGGCAGAAGCAGGCGAATCTACGCTGAATGGGAAAAAGGAAGTCGAAGAAGCTACCTCGCTTATACGCTCTATTCGGGAGAGGCTATTGATAGCCCAAGATCGTCAAGCAAAGTACTACAATGCCAAACATCGGAACGTGGAGTTCGCGGCGGGTGATTGGGTATATTTTAAGATCAAACCCTTCAAAGGCGTGTCCAGGATTCGGCGTTTGAAAAAGCTAAGTCCGAGGTATCTTGGTCCATTTGAGGTGGTGGAGCGAGTTGGGGAAGCTGCTTATCGACTAGCACTTTCAGCAGACTTGGGTGGATTACATGATGTATTTCACATCTCAGTACTTCGTAAGGCTGTCAAGGATCCAGCTCTAGTAGTGGAGAATGATCGGGTACTGGTCGAGTATGGGCTAACGACGAGGGTTCGACCCATTCGGATTGAGGATCGAGCCGAGAAACAGTTGCGGAACAAGGTGATCGGGATGGTCAAAGTCCGATGGGACAATTGTGGCCGTGAAGAGCTAACATGGGAGCGAGAGCAGACCATGCGAGCTGAATTTCCCGAGCTGTTTGTATAAACTGTAGACCGTGTACCTTTTGTTATAACAGAGTTATCAAGTTATAGCATTGTATTTTCTGGTTCCTTACCGTGTCAAATTTCGGGACGAAATTTTATTAAGGAGGGGAGGATTGTAACACCCCAAAAATCTCAAATTTGAATTTGAGGTGCAGGTTGTTTTACACGGCCTGGGACAAGGGTGTGTCCCAGGGGGTGTCGGGGGTACACGGCCTGGGACACGGGAGTGTCCCAGGGCATGTCACTCAAGAAATAGGCTGATCGAGTCAGGGAAGTACACGGCCCGGAACCAAGCCTTGAACACGGCCGTGTCAGATTTGACATGGGCGTGTCCGATGCCGTGTGACTACCCGTGTACTGCTTGTTGGTTTTGGAGCTCGATGAGGCAGGGGTGACACGGGCGTGTCTCATGACTGACACGGGCGTGTCAGGTCTGACACGGGCGTGTCAGGTCCGACACGGGAGTGTCGATGCCCGTGTTTTGGTAAAGTTCAGTCGGTACGAGTATCGCGTGTGCCGCTTAAGGGTACACGGCCTGTGACACGGGCGTGCCACAGGCCGTGTCAGCCAAAAAAGGGTAATTTTGGGAAAATCATGGCCGTTCCTTTTCTCTATTTGGATCCAAAGGCTCAGATGAGTCCTTGCTGGATTAAATCATCAGGGGCTGATGAAGAGTTCATTCTTCATTTGGTTAAGGAAGAGAGAAAGAGAGAGGAGGAAGAAGAAGGAGGAGGAGATCAAGCCACCGGCGGAGCTCCCGTGGTCCGATTCGAGATCCGAGTCCAGCGCTGTGAAGGCAAAGCTGCTGCGGTGCTTTCTCACCGGCTAGATTTCGATGGCTCCCAAGAGATCGTCAAGGGTAATGATCTCCCTTCTTGGACATGTGAAGTCCTTCGTTTCTGCATTGCATAGGGAAAACCCTTCCCCGCGAGTGTGCGGTGGGTTGTGGCATCCCTTGGGGTAGAAATGTGAAGTCCCCCTTGTTAGAGTCCGGAATTGGAGTATGTGAAAGTGAGGGGATAAGTTGTAAACTACTCTAGAGGGGGGGTGAATAGAGTATTCAAATTTTATGAACAACTAGTCAGCTCCCTTAGAGTTTATTTGCGGAATAAATAATCTGATACTTGAACCCTAAGAGCCTAACACAGTGAAGTGCACAAGTGAGAGAGTTAACTGAAATTTCAGTTTAACTATAAGCCTATCACAGCAACTAGCAATCCTAGGTAGTTCTATCACAGCCACAGAATAAACAATTAAACAAGATAGCCAGTGACACGGGATATATAGTGGTTCCCTCTAAATAGGTACTCCACTCTTCTACCACCCTGGTAGGAATCCACTACAGGTTTTTGCTAAGGTGCCCTGCCACCAATGATCTGATTCAGGTAGATCAAACAGACCCTTTGAGCTTTTGATAAGGATGCTCAACCACATGTTGTTGATAAGGTGCCCTGTCACCAATGTTCACTTTTGAAGAGGTGTGAACAAACTCTTTTACAAAGGGGTTGAGAGGGTTAGATTATCTTCTCTGTTGTAAATACAGATTAGAGAAGACTTGTGGATTCTCTAAAGAATCAAAGTCTCCCCCTGGCTCAGTGAAAGTCCAGGGAAAGCCTTTGCTTCAGGATGAAGGAGTTTCAGATATACTGAAACTAAATCCTCAGAGATCTGTAGACTGATTTTTATCAGGTCTTCAGATTCTGGAATAATTGAAGCAGAACTGGAGCTCTTTCTGAAGTCTTGAAAACTCTAAGCAGATGCTCAGGAGACTTGAGAATGAAAGTAATTGCTCTGGGCTTTTTCTTCAGGGAAGCTTTTCTTCTTCTTTTTGTGAGATGGTGAAGAGTTGCTCTGAAGATGCTTAAGAGAATGCAGCACTGAGAAGAAAACTCTCTGTATCTGTAACTTGTTATTTTTCTGAGAAAAAATCTCTCTTAAATATGTCTTCTCATTTTTCCTTTGGAACGGCTCTATTGATTTGAATTCTCGAGCCCTGCAACAGATTAACTCAAAATAGAATATAGCAATAGGAATAGAATGACCTATTAGCTTACTGTCAGTCCCAATAAGGAATTAAATAAGTGGGAAAATATTTCAGTACAAGGACTTACCATTCTTGGAAATAGCAAACAGTGCCAACGACTAGAATACAGCCTGGCAATGTATTTTGTATAATAGGACAAAAATGCTTTATCAAAATACTGAATCCCGTGATTTAAGCTTGACATATTTGGTAATTAATTTATTTTGAATTTAAGCCATAAATCTGCAAAAACAACTTCAGAAAATTCTCTAACCACAAGCTAAAACACTTGGAAATAAACCAAGGAATAGAGTGAATACAAAATGATAAAGGCAGACAATAAACGTCGAACAGGGGTTCGATGATCATCGACCTAGCTAAAAGATCGTCGACTAAAAGCAGAAATCTGTCGAAACAGAAATCGTCGAACAGAAATCGTCGACCAGCTCAAGATATCGTCGACTAAAGCAGAAAATCTGTTTAAACAGAAATCGTCGAACATCTCAAGATATCGACGACTAAGGCAAATATCTGTCGAGACAGAAATCGTGAAGCAAGAACACGATCGTTGAACTGCTGATGGCAGATCGTCGACCAACCTTCAGAGCATAATAAACTTGCTCTGAGATCGTCGACCATCGGTCGACGATAGTTGTCTTGACTTCAACGATTCTATAGCCCTGCTATCGTCGACCAATGATCGACGATCGCGAGGCCTCGTTCGACGATGGTCGAACGGAAAATGCTTTAACCAAAAAATACATCTAGAACTTCTAGCCTAAGCTCTAGGTCAGTTATAAACTGTCCTAGGGAAACTGAACAAGGCCTAATCATGATCATATATAGTTATATGGATCAAGAGGGGCTGGAAATGGATTACATAAGCCAAATCACATCTAGGGTACCAACAATCTCCCCCTATTTGGGTTATGTTATCCAATCCGATCTAAAAACTAATGCACACAATAACAAAAGCAGAGATTAACCAAAAATTTAAATCACAGGCAATCCACAGAAAAACATAAAACATAAATCAGCAGAACTATAAAGTATCAAACAGATTTATCAGAGGTTTTAGCATCAGATGAGTTCTTAGGGATTACAGCTGGTTTGAAAATAATTTCTCTGTTTGGATTTGCTGCTTGTCTTTTGGATAGCATTAGGTCATGTTCATCAATAATTTTCTTTTCAGCATAGCTTGGCAGAACTGCAGCAGGGTGCAACTTCATGTATTCTTCAGTATTAAAAATTTCAGAGTTGACTTGAATTTTGCTGAGTTCCTTTTCTCTGAATTCAGACATAGTTGTATATGCTGTAGGGTCTAGTCCTTGAGCTTTGGCTCTCTCCATCATTCTTAGTGCAATAGATTCCTTAAATCTTGCCATAGAGGCAATTCTTTCAGTTTCAGTCATATCTGATGGAGAGGGTGGTCTGTCAGTATCAGCTTGAGCTGCAATCTCCATGTTCCTTTGAAGAGCTGTGGCTAGTTTTCTTGAGTCAAGAGGAATCTGTGCAGCCTTCTTAGGATCAGTTCCAGCATATAGAGATCTTGGAGGTGCAAGTTCAATGAACTTCTTGTGGGATTTCTCTGAATAGACCACTCTTTTTCCTTTTGTTTCAACTGTCTCAGAAGCAGCAGGTTTCCTTGATGTGGAGGATGGACCTTTCCTGGGAGGAGAAGGTTTCCATTCTGGAACTTTCTTTTTAGGAGAAGGAGGAGGAGAGAAAGTAGGTTGCTGAAATGTCATCTCCTTTATTTGTTCCATGAGAACATTTTCATTTCTTTTCCTTCCTTGTCCTGATACATCTTGGCCTCCCTGGCTTTGGTTACTCCTTCTCTGGTAGGACTGAAAGGTGTTAGAGCTGGCTGATTTTGCAGATGGGGCAGAAGAGAGACTTCCAGAGGCTCCAGCACCAGGAGGTGGAGGAGGACCTCTGGGGGGGAATTTCTGAATTGGAGTGTCATATCTTTTTGTTCTCTTCTTCTCTCTGTCTGATTCTTTGAGAGTCTCATCCATGGTTGAAATTCTTTGCTCTTGGGATCAATTCCCTTCAGAATGAAATAGGGAACATCCTTGTCTGGATTAGTAGTAGGAGGAGCAGATGCTTTTCTTTTCTTGGATACAGCCTTTTTCTTCTTCTGAGTGCTATCAGAATCCTCAGAGTCATCATCATCAGAGGAGTGGGATGAGGTTCTGCCAGCATAATCATCAAAGTCTTGTTCTGAGATATCCTTGGCAACTATAGCATGTTCAGCCTTTTCTTTCTCCTGCTTCTCTCTATCTTCTTTTTCTCTTGCTTCCTCAATGGCATCTTGCTCAAGGAGGGCATCAAGATCAACATTTTGAGATCTCTTCCAGAGTTCTGATTCAGGATACAAGTCAGGAACTATCCTGGGGACCAGTTCTGCAATAGAAGGAATGGATAGAGGATAGGTAAGGATAGGTGGAGAAAAAATGACTGTATCTGCAGGGGCAGATGCTTTTCCTAGAGAGATGGCTAGGGAAACCATATGAGATTTAGCCAACTCTTCAATGTACTCAGAGGCAATATTCTCAGCCATAAAGGCTATGTATTGTTCAAGGTTTAGAGTACCTGAGCTTGATTCCTTTTCAGTCATCTTGGAGGCATTCTCTGGTAAGTCTTGCACAGCCTCAGCTTCTCCAGCAGCAGCAGCAACAGCATCAAGTTGTTGAACCACTACTTCTGAGTCAGTAGTGTTCATTGGAACTTTTTCACACAAATCCATGAGGACTTCCTCATTATCTCTCTCAGAGACTTCTTCTTCAGAAGCTAGATTCACTAGGGAGTGAATGTCTTTGTTAGATAAAGATATCAATTTAAAGTCCTGATTATAACCTTTAGAGGAAGTGTTTTACCTTCTGGTTGCTCTTGATCTTTCATCAGAGACTCTTTCTCTGGAATAGCTTCCTCTGGACGCTCTTGAGGTTCTTCTACAATTGCTGGAAGGGGAAGGGAAGAATTGTCCTGAAGGGTCAAGGCATCACCTGTGACCACTTCAACAGACATCTCCCCCTGCATGACTTCAGTGGGGACTGGAGTCATGCATCTTACTGAAGAGGGCTCAGCAGAGGGTGGAAGTGATTTGATGGCTTTAGTAAGGGCATTGATGGATGTAATGAGAGGGGCATTGGCAGCCTCAATCATGTTTTGGATGGATGGAGTGATGAGCTTTACAATATTTGCAATCAATTCAGGAGTTATCTGAAATGCTGAGGGTGTGGAGGTGGATGGATGACTGTGGGATGCAAATTGAGGTGGTGTTGGAATGGAAGCAGTATGATCTGCCACATGATCAAATGAATCATGTGGAGATGGGTGATCATCAACATGAGTGTGGTATTCATGTTGAGAGAGGTGTGTGAGGATGGTAGCAGTTACTATGTCAACACTGGCTGAGGCTGCCAGATGTTGTGGTGTGGGTGACTGGGGTGGAGATGCATGTAGGATGAGAGATGCATGTAGGGATTCATGTTGTGGTGGCACTGCAGATTGTGTGGAGGGTAATGCAGGAGATGAGGATGCAGGGGTAAAGAGGGAGGATGAAGGGATTACTGAGCCTTCCCCAGTAAGCTAGAGAGTGGCTGAATCAGCCCTTGTGTCTGATGGAGGGTTAGGATCAACCCTGGCTGACTTCTGGATGACTCTCTGGGATTTCTTGAATAGAGAGGGGTCCAACCTCTTGCTGGCGTTGACTGCAGAGGGTGCAGAAACAAGCAGCAGGGGTGCTTTCACATACAGAAACACACCCAACACCCTGGCAAGGTTTACTTCTTTCTTGGTGTTCTTTCTCCTTATCAGTTCAAACAGAACTTTTCCCCAGGCTATCTGCGTCTTATTCACCAAAGCGGACATTAAGGCAAATTGTTGCCTGTTGATGTTGTCGTGAGCAGAGTGTTTTCCCAAAATGACCTTGCCCACCAGGTCTGCCAGAAACTTATACTCTGGAGACAGATTGATCTTCAGCAGCTTAGCTGGAGTACTCTCAGCATGGCCCATCACAGTTAGCATGCGGCCATATTCCTCTGTATTTTGCTCATAGTCCGCAGTACCGGTGGGTAGTCCAAACAGCTCAGTCAGAACTTCAGGAGTGAGAATGACCTCCTCTCCATTTATCTTTCCAGTCATGGCTTCGTCGCTGGAGGACGAAGTATATACCCATTCTCGAATCTCTGGTATATGAATCTTTGGTGAGAATGACATAAATTTCTTTAGGCCTTGATCTTCACACAACTGCAGAATGTCTTGGATGGGTTGATCACATTGACTGAAGGAATCGAAGTCGACACAGAATCCAGTGTCGAACTTCATCCCGAAGAGAACTGCTGAAGGAATCGCCATTGGATTAAAGAGAGAATGGAGAATCGAGATGCAAGGCAGGGGAGAAGAGAATCGCGCGGGATGCGAATTCTAAGCCAGAAGATGGAATATGAAAAGACGGAGCGGAAGAACGATGATCTCCAGACCTAAATCGACTATCAGATATAAATCTGCGATCGTCGAACCCGGAACAAAATCGGTCGTCGAACAATGACCGACGATAGTCAATATTTGACTAATCGGTAAACATCGACCGACTACAAGCAATCACCACGATCGTCGATCAATATATGTTGGTCGACGATTCTCCACACAGCACAGAAAATCTGTCGTCGACCATTGATCGACGATAGATACCTAAGGAGTGATCGTTGACCAGTTGATCGACGATTTCTGCCTTACTACCGAACGAGCTGTCGTCGACCGTTGGTCGACGATAGTTCTGACCTGGTCGAAGATCGTCGAGCAGTCGTTCGACGATTTTAGACAGAAAACAAATCTATCCAAATTTTCACTACTCTGAACCATTAATCATACCAAGCTGGTTCAGGAAGAACAAAAGCCTTTGTTCATCAAGGGCTTAGTGAAAATATCTCCTCTCTGCAGGTCTGTGGATATAAATTCCATTGCTATCTTGTTCTTTTCCACATTATCTCTCAGAAAATGATGTCTAATCTCAATGTGCTTGGTCCTGGAATGGTGCACAGGATTTTGAGCAATTGATATTGCACTGGTACTGTCACACAGAATTTTTGTTTTTGAGTGTGTGTACCCATAATCCACTAGCTGATTTTGAATCCACAGGATCTGTGAACAACAACTAGCTGCTGCTATATATTCAGCCTCAGCAGTTGAAGTAGACATAGATGCATGTTTCTTACAAAACCAAGAGACAAGTCTCTCTCCCAGGAACTGACAGGTCCCTGAGGTGCTTTTCCTGTCAACTCTACAACCAGCATAATCAGCATCTGAATATCCAATTAATTCAAATCCTGACTCAGCTGGGTACCACAATCCTAAGTTAGGGCATCCCTTAAGGTATCTCAAGATCCTCTTGAGAAGAGTTAAGTGAGATTCCTTTGGGTTGACCTGAAACCTAGCACATAGGCATGTAGCAAACATTATGTCAGGCCTACTTGCAGTCAAATACAGCAGGGAACCAACAATGGCTCTATAGTTCTTTTGATCAACAGACTTGCCATTGACATCAGAATCAATAACTACATTTGAGGCCATAGGTGTGCTCATTGATGAAGCATCAGACATTCCAAATCTTTTAACCAGCTCTCTGGCATATTTTGATTGAGAAATGAAGATACCATCAACACACTGTTTCACTTGGAGACCAAGGAAATAGGATAACTCACCCATGCTGCTCATCTCAAACTTGGAGTGCATTAGTTCAGAGAACCTCTTGCATAGTTTGGGATCAGTGGAGCCAAATATAATGTCATCTACATAGATTTGAACTAACAGTTGTGAGTCCTTATGATGTCTAATAAATAGGGTTCTATCTACTACACCTCTCACAAACTTGTGTTCTAGAAGGAAATTTGCTAAGGTCTCATACCAAGCTCTAGGAGCTTGCTTAAGTCCATATAGAGCCTTTTGGAGTTTGAACACATGAGTGGGTAAGGTTGATGAAACAAACCCTGGTGGTTGTTCAACAAATACTTCTTCCTTTAAATCTCCATTGAGGAAGGCACTCTTCACATCCATTTGGAAGACCTTAAATCTCTTATAGGCAGCATAGGCTAGGAAAATCCTAATGGCTTCTAGTCTAGCTACAGGGGCAAAAGTCTGATCATAATCTATGCCCTCCTCCTGTCTATAGCCTTGAGCTACTAGCCTAGCCTTATTCCTAACTACTATGCCTTGGGCATCAAGCTTGTTTCTAAACACCCACTTGGTGCCTATGATCAGTTGGCCTCTTGGTCTTGGAACCAAAGACCAAACTTTACATCTTTCAAACTGGTTAAGTTCCTCTTGCATGGCTATAATCCAGTGTGGATCAAGCTCAGCATCTTTAATGGTTAGGGGCTCAACCTGAGAAAGGAAACAAGCAAACATCACATCTTTGTTGAGTTGATGTCTTGTTTGGACTCCTACTGAAATGTCTCCAATCACTTGAGATACAGGGTGATCTCTAAGTGTGACAAGATTAGTAGGTTCAACAATGATCTGATCTTCAACATGTTCAAGATTTAATTCCTCATGTGGAATTTGATCAACTGTTGGAGCAGGTGCTTTAACTTCTAAAAGTTCTACATCAGATTCAAAATCTGAAGAAGCAACCTGAGGAGTTTGTTGGGGATGATTCTCCTGTGTGAGTCTCAAACCTTCCAAATCCTTACTTACTCCTAGGACTTGCACTGTACTATTAGAGGAAGAGTCCTTCTCCTTATAATACATGACTGTCTCATCAAAAGAGACATGTGCAGACTCTTCTATCTTAAGAGAGGATTTATTAAGGACCCTATAGGCTTTGCTTACTTGAGAGTATCCTAGAAAAACTCCCATTGAAGCTTTTGCCTCAAATTTTCTAAGATATTCTTTGTTATTGTTATGAACAAAAGCAACACAGCCAAATACTCTAAAATAGTCTATTTTAGGTTTCACTTGCTTAAGTAACTCATAGGGAGTCTTACCCTTAAGTTTATGTATCAGACTTCTGTTCAATACATAGTTAGCTGTGCTAACTGCTTCAGCCCAAAAGGACAGAGGCATGTTAGCATCTGCCAACAATGTACTTGCAGCTTCAATTAGGGTTCTGTTTTTCCTTTCAACTACCCCATTTTGTTGAGGAGTTCTAGGAGCAGAGAAGCTATGTTTGATACCTTCCTTCTCACAGAATTCTTGCATAAGAAGAGACTCAAACTCAGTACCATGATCACTTCTGATCAAGGCAATCTGAGTAGAATACTCACTCTGTATACACTTTAGAAAATCTGTAAGAACCTTGAAGTTATCAGCCTTAGTTCTCAAGAAGAATACCCAAGTGAACCTAGAGAAGTCATCTACAATTACTAGAGTGTAAGACTTTCCTCCAAGACTCTGTACAGCAATAGGACCAAATAAATCCAAGTGTAGCAAGTACAGAATCCTGGGAGAATCACTTTTATTAACTGATTTAAAGCTATTTCTTGTTTGCTTACCTAATTGACAAGCTTTGCAAAGGCCTTCCTTCTTGTAGGGGCAAGAAGGTAAGCCTCTTACAAGATTGTATTTAGCCAACCTAGAAATGTTTTTCAAATTTACATGACTAAGTCTCTTATGCCAAAGGGTATTATTATTGGTTACTTCATTAAATAAGCATATTTCAGATTTGGATGAGTTAAAATCTACAACATAGACATTACCAATTCTAATACCTACTAACACAACAGTATTATTTAAAGCAATATTACAAGCAGTGTCAGTAAACCATACCTTGTACCCAGCATCACACATTTGGCTTACAGAGATTAGGTTGTGCTTTAGTCCTGAGACATAAGCAACCTTCTTGAATGTTACAGCTCCTATGGTGAAGCTGCCATACCCTTCAGTCTGTCCACAGCTGGAATCCCCAATACAACTTTTGGTCCCAGCTTGGCTTTGAACCCTGACAGATTCTTCTTCTTTCCTGTCATATGCTTTGAGCATCCACTATCCAGATACCATTTGTCATGTATGACTGGATAGGTCTTCACCTGTAGAGAAAACAGTTATACATTGTGGACCCAGGTTACCTTGGGTCCAGTATTCTTCACAAAAGAAAAACTAGATATAAAAGATTTTGCAGGCTTAGATTTATATCCTAAAGGGTGTGATCTCCTAGGTGGGATAATCCATTCAGTTGAAGGATTAAACAACCTAGGGTAGTGATTGGGATTTGCAATTCTGGAAGTTTGAAATTTATTTTCCAGCTTAAGTCCAGATCGTCGATCCACGGTCGACGATCGCAAGCCATATCGTCGATCATTTGTAGTAGTGCTATGTTCTGGATTCCACGATCGTCGATCACTGGTCGACGACTCAAGATGAGATCGTCGATCTCCTGCACCAAAGATATCATACTTGGTGAAGGTGTTCAGCGATCGTCGATAGATGTTCGACGATTGGTTTGACGATCGTCGATTAATGTTCGACGATTTTTGTAAAGCTAGAAATTTTTTCTTCCTGTTCTCTTTCTTAATCTTATTCTGAATTTTCTTACATTTTTCAATTTCCTCAGTATTCTTTATTCCTGATTCAGAAATAAATTTTACTGGAGTGCTAAATCTCTCCTTTGTGAGGAGGATGGGTTCACTAGATGTAGCACCTAAGCCTAGTTTATCATTACCCACCCTAGTGTTTGCTATACTGGTTATTTCAGATAATTTAAGGCTTCTGCCATTTAATTGTTCTTCTAACCTCTTAGATTTAGCTAGTTCTAATTTTAGGAATGTTACTTCTTCTCTTAAGCTTTCTAATTCTTTTTCTAATCTGATTATTTCAGTACCTTCCATGTCTAGTTCCATTATCTTTAATCTAAGTAACTTGATTTCTTTTTCAGATAATAGTAGATCTGAACATAGAGTTTTAAATTTAAATTTGAACTCAGGAGATGAAAAATCAAATGAGTTGATTACCTGGTCTTCCATAGGAAGATCTTCTTCATTGTCTCCTTCTTCTTCAGAATTCTCTGCAGCTGACAAAGAGCTGCAGGCATCAATAGCCATGAGGCAGACCTCTTTGGCTTTCTTCTCTTCTTCTTCTTCTGAATCACTGGAGCTAGAGGAGCAGGTATCCTCTTCTGTTTCACTCCAGGTAGCAGCCACAAATCCCTTGTCCTTCTTCTTGTATTTGTGTGAGGAGGACTTGGAGTGGTGCTTCCTGTATTCTTTCTCATGTTTCTTCTCCTTGTGTTTCTTCTCTGGACAATCTGGAGCAATGTGTCCAGGCTTGCTGCAAACATAACAGATGATTTCTTTAGATGGAGTCTTGTCATACCTTGGTTTGTCCTCATACTTGGAGAACTTCTTTCTGAGGTCTCTTCTTCCCATGTTGAAGAACCTCTTGGCAATGAGTGCCAGTAACTCCTCATTTGATTGACTTCCTTCAGAAGTCTCAGCAGCCTTAAGAGCTAGAGAGTGCTCTTTCTTTGTAGGTGTAGGAGTTTTTACTTCAGTTGCAGCAGCTCTGCTCTTTAAAGTTTGCTCATATGACTTGAGCTTTCCCAACAGAGCTTCTGTGGAGAGTTCCACAGTGTTTCTTCCATCCTTGATGGGCCATATCCTTGAGTCCCAAGAGATGGGAAGGCACATCAGGATCTTGTCATTGACTTCTGACAAAGTTATCTCCTTGTCCAAAGACCTCAGTTCACTTATTATTGAACTGAGTCTTGTGTACATTGAGTCAATGTCTTCAGCATCATCCTTCTTGAAATTTTCATACTGAGAGGTGAGGTTGGATCTCCTGTCCTTCCTCTCATCAGCTGAGCCAGCAACTATGTGGTTGAGGGAATCCCACATAGCTTTGGCTGAGGTACATTCAGCAAGCTTCTGGAATATTTCATCAGACATTGTCTGAGCTAGGATATTCATTGCTTTTGTATTAGCTGCTTTTGCCTTCTTGTAAGTCTCATTGTAGTCAGGTGGTGGCACAGCACTGAGATCAGCAGAAGTGGAAGCAGCAGCAGGCCTAGCAGGTGGTCCTGTCAAAATAGAAGAAAAGATATCTTCATCAATAGAATTCATGTATAGTCTTATCCTGGCCTTCCATATGCCAAACTTGGACAAGTTGCATACAGGAGGTCTGGTGCTTGAATAATCCTTAGACTTGGCCATGTGTGAAAGTGTTTGTGAATGGTATCAGGAAACAACTTATCACTGGATCTTTTAACTCAGGTGTTAGCCAGTATGAACAGCCAACCTCCCTCTGATACCAATTGAAAGTGAGGGGATAAGTTGTAAACTACTCTAGAGGGGGGGTGAATAGAGTATTCAAATTTTATGAACAACTAGTCAGCTCCCTTGGAGTTTATTTGCGGAATAAATAATCTGATACTTGAACCCTAAGAGCCTAACACAGTGAAGTGCACAAGTGAGAGAGTTAACTGAAATTTCAGTTTAACTATAAGCCTATCACAGCAACTAGCAATCCTAGGTAGTTCTATCACAGCCACAGAATAAACAATTAAACAAGATAGCCAGTGACACAGGATATATAGTGGTTCCCTCTAAATAGGTACTCCACTCTTCTACCACCCTGGTAGGAATCCACTACAGGTTTTTGCTAAGGTGCCCTGCCACCAATGATCTGATTCAGGTAGATCAAACAGACCCTTTGAGCTTTTGATAAGGATGCTCAACCACAGGTTGTTGATAAGGTGCCCTGTCACCAATGTTCACTTTTGAAGAGGTGTGAACAAACTCTTTTACAAAGGGGTTAAGAGGGTTAGATTATCTTCTCTGTTGTAAATACAGATTAGAGAAGACTTGTGGATTCTCTAAAGAATCAAAGTCTCCCCCTGGCTCAGTGAAAGTCCAGGGAAAGCCTTTGCTTCAGGATGAAGGAGTTTCAGATATACTGAAACTAAATCCTCAGAGATCTGTAGACTGATTTTTATCAGGTCTTCAGATTCTGGAATAATTGAAGCAGAACTGGAGCTCTTTCTGAAGTCTTGAAAACTCTAAGCAGATGCTCAGGAGACTTGAGAATGAAAGTAATTGCTTTGGGCTTTTTCTTCAGGGAAGCTTTTCTTCTTCTTTTTGTGAGATGGTGAAGAGTTGCTCTGAAGATGCTTGAGAGAATGCAGCACTGAGAAGAAAACTCTCTGTATCTGTAACTTGTTATTTTCTGAGAAAAAATCTCTCTTAAATATGTCTTCTCATTTTTCCTTTGGAACGGCTCTATTGATTTGAATTCTCGAGCCCTGCAACAGATTATCTCAAAATAGAATATAGCAATAGGAATAGAATGACCTATTAGCTTACTGTCAGTCCCAATAAGGAATTAAATAAGTGGGAAAATATTTCAGTACAAGGACTTACCATTCTTGGAAATAGCAAACAGTGCCAACGGCTAGAATACAGCCTGGCAATGTATTTTGTATAATAGGACAAAAATGCTTTATCAAAATACTGAATCCCGTGATTTAAGCTTGACATATTTGGTAATTAATTTATTTTGAATTTAAGCCATAAATCTGCAAAAACAACTTCAGAAAATTCTCTAACCACAAGCTAAAACACTTGGAAATAAACAAGGAATAGAGTGAATACAAAATGATAAGGCAGACAATAATCGTCGAACAGGGGTTCGATGATCATCGACCTAGCTAAAGATCGTCGACTAAAAGTAGAAATCTATCGAAACAGAAATCGTCGAACAGAAATCGTCGACCAGCTCAAGATATCGTCGACTAAAGCAGAAAATCTGTTTAAACAGAAATCGTCGAACATCTCAAGATATCGACGACTAAGGCAAATATCTGTCGAGACAGAAATCGTGAAGCAAGAACACGATCGTTGAACTGCTGATGGCAGATCGTCGACCAACCTTCAGAGCATAATAAACTTGCTCTGAGATCATCGACCATCGGTCGACGATAGTTGTCTTGACTTCAACGATTCTATAGCCCTGCTATCGTCGACCAATGATCGATGATCGCGAGTGTTGATGCAGAAAATACGCTCTCAAGTTCCTGCAAGAAAGGAAGAAGAGAGAAAGGGACTGCAAGCAACCGCTTACTAACGGACCGAGGGGAAAAGGGAGGCAGCGCAGGATCGAGACCGCGAACGCCTGAGATTTGAGTCCGCAGCCTTTACCCAGTAAATCTCTGGGTCCCCGTCAGCCTACTTTGAATGCACCACCTCCCCCTATTTATAGATTTGGGAGCTTGCCCGAACGGGCAGGGAAAAAATAACCGACTGCCCGGGGCACAGAGGAGAAAGAACGGGCAGTCCGCGAGGCAGGCGGACTGAGCTTGCGGGCTGGGACCTTGGTCATTTTGAGCGACAGTCAGACTTAGGCGCGACTTGGGCGACCTGGGCGATCTGGCTCGCAGCTCGTCGGCTCGAGCACCTGGTATAAAATCGGCGACCTGGGCGGACTGAGACTCTTGAGTCCGGCAGAAAGGGGGGTGGATTGCTTGGCTGGAGATGATGCGGATTCTGGGGTTAACATAATCCCCGCACATTTTTGAGTTTTTGAGAAATTCCGAAAATGTTTTCTTAACCGCCGAGTCCGCAACTATCATGAATGTCGTCTGTGCTATAAATATCGCTGGGAGCCCCGTCATTTGGCATAACTGCTTTCGCGACGGGTCGTTACTCACCACTTGCGGTCTCTACTTTCCAGTCCGGCATGTCAAGGCTTGGATCATTCTTTGGCAGTATGGCCGCGCCGACTGAGAAACCAAAAGCGAGCTCTCGACCTAAGAAGTCGAGCCACCGGAAAGACCAGCCTGGTCGCCATCAAGGAGAAAACTCAGGCAAAAAAGAAACAGATAAGACTGCGAATGCTCCAAACCCTCTGCAGGAGAAGTCGAATCCTCCGTCCGTCTCTGACCTGAACCCCGCGAACTCCTCCGACATGGAGATACATAGGTCACCTTCTGGGACAATTATGCTGCGGATAGACACAGATAAGGAGATTTCATCGCCGAAAACCCAGCCGCAGCCGACCGAGGAGGAGCTTCCCGCAGACGAGTCGATAGGAGAAAGAAATGATGTGGCTGAGGAGCGAGATAAAGAGCTCGCCGAAGCTGCGGCAAAAAGTTCTGCTGAGCAGCAGGCTGAAGACCCTGCACCTTCATTGGCCCTAGTTGTTGCCCCAAGCTCAATTCGCGAACCAGAGCAGGTCGTTATCGTCCTAGACAAGACTCCTGAGAGAAAAAGAGGAAAAGAGATGGTACTGTCGCGGAGCGAGTAGAGAAGAATCTGAAAGTTAGGAAAGAGAAGAACGTCTCCAAGCGGACTGGAGCTGCGAGCTTGCAACATAAGCCGCGAGAAAAGGAAATCCAAGATGATCTCGTCACCCCCGATCCTCTGCCCGCAGCAGGTGACCCTCCATCCACGCTCAGCTTGTCGACCACTGAAATTCTCGACTCCATAGACAATGATCAGCTTGCGAGTATAAATCGCTCTCTATTGGAGGTGCTGCAGCCTGTTACCGAGACTAGAGAAAAAGCTGCTGACCCTTCTTCTTTTCTTCAAGTCGAAGAGAGGGAGAAGTCCAAGGAGCAGCTCGCCATAATGAAAGCAAAAGTCGAAGCGGTCTCAGAGAAGCAAGCTGCGGATAAGCAGGCTGAGGATCTTCGGATCGCGGTGGAGCTGATACGATCTGGTAAGCTGCGGCCGGCGACTAAGCGGTTTCAGAGCTCGTGGCTGTACCAATCTCCTCCACGAAAGTCGCGGCCAGTCAAGATTATCACAGAAACTAATGACATAGTCGCCTCGAACAGGTCGCTGGCCGAGACAAGAGCGATAGTCCGCCGAGAATGGAGGCGTCGCCTAGAAGCTTTTGACCCGGAACGCGCGAGGCGACCTATCCTTGATAGTCGCCAGATCGCCGCGATGATAACCAAAAGTGAATAAAGAAATTTATTTCACCTTTTTGGGCTTGCTGCGACTTAAATACTGAGGCGATTTTGTTTTCTTTGGTTGCAGTCCAGGGTTCTGCGCCTGACTCCATCGAAGTTGGCGAGATCGTGCCTACGCCGCCAAATGTGTCGGAGGTCGTGGGGCGGACTGTTGCTGAGCTCGCACAGGGGGAGCGACCTGCTCAAGAAAGCGTGCTGTTAGTGAAAAAATATGAAGAAGAATTGTGCAAGCTCCGAACCGATTTGAAGAAAAGCAAAGAGCGGGAGAAGATCCTGGAAGGCGAGGTCGCCAGTCTTTCATCCGCACTTGATGGGGCGAAGAAGGAGCAAAATCGACTGAGCGGAGATGTCAGTCATTACAGGAATAAGTACTTAGCTTTGGCGAGAGAAGGAAAGAAGCGAGTAGGCGAAACCGCTGGGGTGAGGCCGCAAATGTCTCAGCCCGCTGTGGGAGAGGGATCGGCCCGGTGGTGAGCGGGCAGCCCGCGGTGATCGCAGATCCAAACCCAGCAGTTCAACTAATCCCATTTCCGCGGGTAGCTAGAGATATGGCTCATATGCATCGCACCTTCAACAACATGCACTACCTGGTTTCCGAGCTCTACTGCGAGATCTTGCGAGGAAGCGATCAGGCGGCTTATGTTGGGATGGACGATGAAGAGCGACCTGCCCCGAGAGTCCGCAACAGGCGCTAAAACTTTAATATTTGCTTTGAGCTGTTGTATAATATTATTACTCGAACATTATTGTATGATTGTATGTGTGCTGTGATGCTATTCTGCCTGTGGTATAATATTATTACTATTTTTTTTTGAATTTCGCAAGTTATGCGGGCTAACGGCTTGCTTATTTTCGTTCTGAAGAATTGCGATTTCTGCGGACTTCCTGTGAATTCGCATATAGTGTTAATTGCGGGGAAACAGGGAAGAAGCAACCTGAGCGGACTGGGCGATCGATCTGGGCGGATTGAAGACTGTCATGTCAGACGATTTTTCTTATAAATAGGGCCTTTATTCTCTTTTTGTATAGGAAACAGTCGGAGCTGAAGCCCTGCGGCCTGAAAGCATGGTATCCGCACGCACTGACGCCGCAGCCGCCTTCCATTCTGCCGATCATAAAAGGAGCAGGCTGACCGAAGACGATCTGGAGGCTTTCCGGGAGGTGCATATGGCGGGCTCGCCCGTACTCGCGCGGCTCCCCGAACACCACGAGCGACTGAACTTCTCGACTGCCACCCAGCTCGCGGTGCCCATAGATCACTTTGACTGCGGATTTAAATTCCCCCTGCTCTGGGAGATCGCGGAGATCTTTGAGCATTATGGGGTGGTCCCGGGCCAGCTCGCCCCGAATAGTGTGGTGGCCATCTGCAGCTTCATCGCCTACCTGCGGGCTGAGAGGGTAGAATTTTCCTTGAAGGTTTTCAGGAAAATCTTTTCTGTCCGCGCCATCACTCCAACAGGAGACCGCCAGTACAAAGGTATCATTTACTTCTACTGTAGGGGGATGAAAGTTGTGGGTCTGCCGAATAAGATCCACAACTGGACCTCAAGATATCTCATCTTTGAAGGCGACCTGGGGGTCCTCCACACCAATCCGCAGCCGCGCCTAGATGCTGACTTCAAGAGCGTGCGGCTGAACGACGCCGAGGCTGCCATCGTGACATTCCTTGCTGGAGCGAGGCTGGATGTCGACTATTACATCCCGCAGCTGCCAGGGCTGGATACTGTTAGCCGTCAAGAGAGTAAGCCTTGCGACTTTTGCCTGTATCCGCAACAACCTTGGAGTTTTTGCTAACTTCTTCCCCTTGCAGCGACTTTGATGGTGCCCGTCAATCTGCCGTTTGCGCCGGCCGGGCAAACTCCTACACAAGGAGAAAAAAGAAAAGAACTCGCGAAGAAGAGAAAAGAAGATGGAGATCCGGCCGCGAGTTACTCTTCCGACGACAGCTTCAATATCGCGGGCTTCGGCGAGAAGCAGAAAGATCTAAGGGGTAATCCCATGATTCACTGGCATGAGAAGAAAAAATATGTCCGCTTATCAACGGCTCTTCCCTCCTGGAGGAATCCACGCCCTTCTCGCCATGCCCATGTCGCCTTGTCCGCCTTGTACGGAAGCAAAATCTTCGTGAACTTCAAGGTGTGGCGCCTGACGTCCTCCCCCTTCTCGCCGCGCAAGCCAGTGCGAACTCCGCCGTTACCAACCATTTCCTAGGCAGGCTCACGCGCGAGCTGCTTAGGGACAATGAGCGGTATAAGCAAGAAAACCATTCGCTGAAGGAGAGGAATAAGCGACTTGGTGTGAAAGTTAATCAATACAGAGAGGAAAAGGCCGTAAGTGTTTAGTCAATCGTCGTTAATCTTGTCCATCTTTCGCGGACTGACGTTTTGACTTCTTTTACAGATCGCATACGAGGTGACCAACCCGGACTTCCAACAGGCTATGTTTCCTTTTGTAAGGGAAAGCGTGGAGGTCGCGATTGAGCGCATCATCAGCGAAGGGTATACGAAGGCTGGAGTAAACTCTATCCCTTTCCTGAAGCTTTTCCCAGAGCTAAAGGAGAAGGTTGCCGAGTTCGAGCAAGCCGCCAGGGAAAAGGCGGTTGCTGGAGATGACGAGGAGTCCGCTGGTGAGGAAGCAGATGAAGATGCGGCCTCCAGTCAGCAGCAAGGAGGTCAATCGGGTCGATCCGCTGACTCCGCTCTGATGAGAGCAGCATGCGGACGGAGCCCTCAGCCGCTTCTCACTCTGATGACAGCAGCAGCAGCAACTCAGGCAGTTATTCGCCTATAGTGGACGTAGACGGGTCGAGCCCGGTGAATCCTGCGGATAAAAAACAGAGGATAGAATAGGAATGTATTGTAATAAATTTTTGTTTTACTTTAACGTAAATGCGGGATGGGCGGACTCTGCGCGAATCCGCCAAGACTTGTAAATATTTTTCTGACTGAATAGAAAGGATATTTTTGATCTATGTTCTGCTTTCTCCTTTGTTTATCTTCAGAGGTCGAATCTTTATATATAAATGTCATTTCCTTGATGCATGTTTAGAGCTTGTCGGATTTGTGTGATCACAGCTTGCTGTAATTATGAGAATATTCCAAGCGAAGAGAGCGTGCAAAGCGGACTGGGACGAGTTCGGTTTGCAGCCCGCGCTTGCAGAACAGCCGAGAACTACTGTTAAATATGGATAAGCGAACTAGGCGGACTAGCGT
Source organism: Platanthera zijinensis (assembly GCA_039513925.1). Taxonomy (NCBI): domain Eukaryota; kingdom Viridiplantae; phylum Streptophyta; class Magnoliopsida; order Asparagales; family Orchidaceae; genus Platanthera; species Platanthera zijinensis. The sequence goes on from CM077078.1 coordinate 206,728,671, forward strand.
CACCGTCCGCGGATACTTGCAATTGAATTTTTTCCAAATAATTACTATAATTTGAACGAATCCTGCAGATAAATTAGAAAACCGAAAACCGACAGCGATTTATAATTATCGGAAATGACATGATTCATCACCAAGCGGGTAAGTGCGACCGGAGCAGCATTGCTTCCCTGATAGGATCATTACCGGAATCTACCATCGGCGGACTGAGCGGATATAATAAGCGGAGTCCGCACTTCAGCAATATTAGAAATAACCTGTAATTTATAATCAAGTGGGTAGGTGCGGCCGGAGCTGCATTGCTTCCCTCACAGGATTATAAACTATGGAAATCAACCATCGGCGGACTGAGTGGATATAATAAGCGGAGTCCGCACTTCAGCAATATTAGAAATAACCTGTAATTTATAATCAAGTGGGTAGGTGCGGCCGGAGCTGCATTGCTTCCCTCACAGGATTATAAACTATGGAAATCAACCATCGGCGGACTGAGCGGATATAATAAGCGGAGTCCGCACTTTGCTGACCATAAGTTGACAAGATCATCAAGCCTTCGCCTGGGAACACCGCATACCACATTGCTTTGTTGGCGGTTGAAAATATTAGTTTTATTGGTAAAAAAAGGGCACACCGCTCTCTTGCCTGGGATTTAGACCGATTTGATCAATTGGGCAGGTGCATGCGGGATGCATTGCTTTCCTCAATGGATCAACTAGATCGTGAGCTCCCTGCAGGCACCGCTTGAGAGTACCAAAGAGTGTTCGAAGGTACGATCCTTGATGATCTATGGGCAGGTGTCAGGTGACATTGCTTTCCTCAATGAGACCATCAAGGTGCACGCTATCCCACGAAGCTTAGTAGAGCTGTCAACCACCCCGCCCCTCCAAAAATGCAGTGGTGGAGTCAGGTACTAGCCGGGATCCAAAATCCAGTAACCCGCCGCGCAAGAATCGGCAAGCCCCCACTACACGGTGCGAAATCTCCCCGCAACACGTGGTCATCGTGGTGTTACGCTAATGACAACAACTCTTGGGGGGATCCAAGCTGGACTTGGCGATGTCTCTTGGTTTGGTGATTTTTGTTGAATTTTAAACAAAGGAGAATAATTATGCCATATAGAAAAGATCATGGAGCCAGAATTTCTTTATGAATATAATTGCCAGAAATGATCAACAAGTTCGCTTAAGCATAAAAACGCTTCAGATCATTGCCATTCCAAGTATGAGGTACATCTTCTCCGTCACAGGTGTGTAGTTGGTATGCCCCATTTCTCAGAACTTTCTTAATGATAAATGGTCCACTCCAATTTGGGTTTAGTTTGCCCACGGAGCCAGTTCTGGCTGCTGCATCTACCTTTTTAAGGACGAGATCACCCACTGAGAAATGTTTGACCCTGATATTTTTGTCAAAATATCTTGCCATTCTTCGCTTGACTTCCTCTTGTCTGACGATGGCTTCATCCCGCAGCTCTTCAATTTGGTCCAGGCTAAGTTTTACATTCTCATCGTTAATTTCAAGCCAATCTTCCCAGCTTTGTCTGGCCAATAATACCCTCGGAGATGGAACCTCAAATTCTACTGGGATGAGAGCTTCCGAACCATGAGACAACTTGAAAGGAGTTTCCCCGGTAGCTGTGGAAGGGGTCGTCCTGAGGGTCCATAGAACCGAAGGAAGTTCTTCTACCCAGTTCCCTCTCAGATTTTGTACTTTCTTCTTCAGCAAATTATGTATCTGTTTGTTCGCAGCTTCCACTTGGCCATTACTCCTTGGATGGTGAACTGATGAAATCTCAGTTCTATGCCGATTTGCTTACAAAAGTTCTTCATTTCTTCATTGTTGAATTGTGGCCCGTTATCTGTAATTATTGCCATTGGGATGCCGTGTCTGCATATTATCTCCCCCCATAAAAAATTTTTTACCACCTGGGTTGTAGTTTTCGCTAGCGCCTTTGCCTCGATCCATTTGCTAAAATAATCAATCATGACTAAAATAAAGCGTCGCTGTCCACTTGCCATGGGAAATGGTCCGAGGAGATCCATCCCCCACACCGCAAAAGGCCATGGTGTGGAAATTGACAAAAGTCGCTGCGAGGGTTGGAGTTGCAGAGGAGCAAATTTTTGACATTGGACACACTTCCTTGCGTATAACTCAGAATCTTGCCTCATCGTGGGCCAGAAATACCCTTGTCGCAATATTCTTTTCTCTAAAGTTCTAGCCCCTGAATGGCTGCCACACTCCCCAGAGTGAACCTCTTGGAGTACTGTGGGAACTTCTTCTTCAGACACACACCTTGCCATTGGGGAGAGAAAAGTCTTTCTATAGAGGACCCCGGAGATAAGCTTGTAATTTGCTGCCTTCATCCTAAATCTTCTCCTATCTTTCAAAGCTTGCGGCCATTCCCCTGTCGAAAGATATGATTTGAATGGGTCCATCCAGGAGGGTCGCTGCTCTATTTGCATCAATTCTCCTTCTTCTATAGCCGGATAGAAAAGTTCTGACGTTATTTCCCCGGAAGAGAGGCCAAACTTTGCTAGCTCATCTGCTTCAGCATTGTGTACTCTTGAGACATACTCAATGGTGAAGCTTCTGAATCTCCCAATCTCTGCCTTTACCAACATTAAGTACTTCTTTAGGATGGGCTCTTTGGTTTCGAAATTCCCCAATACTTGGGACGCCATTACTAATGAGTCGGTTTTAACATGCGCATAGTCTATTCCCAATTCTTTTGCGAATCGCAGGCCTGCTAGGAGTGCTTCATACTCCGCTTGATTATTGGTGGCTGGGAAAGAGAGCTTCACGGCCTGTTTTAATTTGACCCCGTTGGGATTAATGAGAACTACCCCTGCTCCTGAAGAGTTTTTGCCCGAAGCTCCATCTACATAGATTGTCCATGCTAGCGGAGATCGATCAGCTTGATCAGTATTTGACTCAGTCGTGTCTATCAAGAAATCTGCTAGTACTTGTGCCTTGATAGCTGTTCGAGGCATATATGAAATATCGAACTCACTGAGTTCAATTGCCCATTTGGCCAGTCTCCCGGAATGCTCGGTTTCTCAAGAATGTTCTTTAATGGCTGATCTGTAATCACTCTAATTGAATGTGCTTGGAAGTATGGGCGGAGCCTTCTGGCAGACATTACCAATGCCAACGCAAGCTTCTCAAGAATCGAGTACCGGGTTTCAGCATCCTTCAATATGTGGCTGACATAATACACCGGATATTGCCTCCTTCCTTCTTCTCTGACAAGAACCGAACTTATGGCTTCCAAGCCCACTCCTAGATATATGAATAGCATTTCTCCCGCGCGAGGGCTCTGAAGCAAAGGGGTGGAAATGAGTTGCTTTTTAAGCTGTTCAAAAGCTTCTATGCATTCTTTGGTCCATTCAAACTTAGACCCTCCGCGAAGAGTCTTGAAAAACGAGGCACTCTTGTCTCCTACTCTGGAGATAAATCTCCCAAGACCTGCAAGCCTTCCCCCTAATTGCTGGACTTCTCTTGGGGAACGAGGTGATGGCATATTGAGAATCGCCTTAATTTTATCTGGATTAGGAGCAAGCCCCTCAGGGGTAAGAAGATGACCGAGGAATTTTCCTTTATTTGCCCCAAAGACACATTTTAACGGATTCAACTTCATGCTATATTTTCGCAAAGTAGAAAATGTTTCTGTAAGGTCTTGTAAATGCAAAGCGAAGGTTTTGCTTTTAATGAGAAGATCGTCGACGTATACTTCAAGATTTTTCCCTTTTTGCTCTCTAAATACCGAGTCCATCATGCGTTGGTAGGTAGCGCCTGCATTTTTTAACCCAAAGGGCATTACCAGATAACAATAACAGCCATCGTTTGTGATAAAGGATGTATGGGGGATGTCAGGCTTATGCATTCTAATCTGGTGATAACCAGAAAACGCATCTAAAAAACTCATAAAAGAATATCCAACCGCAGAATCTACTAATGCATCTATTCGAGGCAGCGGGTAACAATCTTTTGGGCATGCTTTATTTAACTTGGTAAAATCAACGCACATCCTCCACTTTCCTCCTGGTTTTTTTACCATTACAACGTTTGACACCCAATCTGGGTACTGGATTTCACGAATGAAATTGGCTTTCAGAAGCTTAGCGACCTCTTCCCTGATTGGCTCGGCTAGCTTCGTGGCCACCTCCCGCTTCTTCTGTTGAACAGGTTTGAAACTGGGGGCGATATTGAGGTGATGGCAAGCTATATCAGGGTCCACTCCCGGCATGTCTTCTGCAGCCCAAGCAAAAACATCCAGGTTCTTCAACAAGCATGCGATCAGCCTTCTTTTTTCGCCTTCGGAGAGCTCCGAGTTGATTGTAAGCTCTCTTACTTCGCCCACTCCAATTGGGACCCCTTGGGTTGCTTGAGCAGGCTCTAGATGAACTCCTTCCGGGGCTTCCTTCTGTCCTTCAACCTCTTCTTGGGGGGCTCTCTCTTCTGAGGCAGCGACTAGAGTCGCTCGGGGAAGCGTTTGTTCAATTGCGTTGACTGCTTTGACGTAGCATTCTCGCGCCTCTCTTGGGTTGCTTCTAACCCGGTACTGTTTCCCTCCTGCCGAAAATTTTATCGCCAAGTGATAGGTGGAAACTATTGCGCGGTATTCGTTAAGAAGAGGTCTCCCAAAGATGGCACAATAACTGCTTGCCGCGTCAACTATCACGAATGTGATGAGTTTTGAGACTCCACCGAGCGTTACTGAGAGCTTGACACTTCCTTCAACCTCTTTCTTCTCACCTGCGAAGCCATACAGCGGTCCTTCGGTGGAAAGTAAAGTCTTTTCGGACCTTAGTGCCTCATAAGCGTTTTTGAATATAAGGTTGACTGAACTCCCCGTGTCGACCAAAATTCTTGGGACCGTATAGTTCTCAATGATTGCCTTGATCACGACTGCGTCGTTGAACGGGTTGGCTACCTTTGGGAGGTCATCTGGACCAAAGACAACAACTTCCGCCGGGGGAGCTGTAGAATTCATGGCCACCTCGTGCCGTGAGATCCTTGCCAAGGAAGACTTGCGGCTTGACTCCGCACCTGCTCCTCCATGGATGCAAAAGAGATCCCCGAGGGCACCTACGTCGTTCGCATCGACGTTCTCTCCTATCTTGATATTGCCATAGTATCCCGTTCTCCCAAAATCTCCGTCTTCCCAAGAGACTTCGACTACTTCTTTGCCCTTAGAGGTAGATGGCCTCAATGAGGCCTCCTTCGCTCCGAGGCCCTTCATCTTTCCCGCAGCAAGCAGTCTCTCCACGAGCTGTCGGAGAGCTCTGCAATCTTCAGTTGGATGCCCCTTTTCTTTATGGAATGCGCAGAAAAGGTCTGTGTTTCGAGTCTTTCCCTCTACTTTTTGGAAATCCTTCTTTGGTTCAGCTTTCTTTTGCAGGACCTGGAGAACTTCATCTATTATCAAGCCCATGGCAGCAAGCTCTTCCAAGGGCTCACGGTTCTATTGGTCATCTGAAGATGAGCTATCTCGAATTTGAAGGACAGGCAAGATTTGAGGAGCAATTGGGACAGGGGGAGCGGCCAGCGGTGGCTTTTGCTCATGAAAATGTTGATGATTTTGATAAGGCCGTTTGTGTCAGAAATTTCTTCCTCTATGCGCGGGAGGCTGATACTCTGGTAAGGGAGGCTTGGATGATCGATTGGCTGTATGGGAATTGGTGACGTCTCTTTTTCCGCCTTTGCAGTTAAATTGGATATATATGAAGGGTTAGCGCTCTCCCCTTCTATGAAGGTGTTGGCTAAGGCTATTAGATCTTGGAATGTGGCCGGATCCTTGGTGGTTGCCTCAAACTTCAACGGTCCCTCCTTGAGTCCGTTAATTAGAGCAATCTTATAAAACTCGGGGTCTACATTCCTGACTCCCAGCTTTTCTCTCTGGAAGCGATCCACGAACTGCGCCACCGACTCATTGTCTGCTTGTTTGATCTTAAAGAGGGTAGCCGGCCCACTCTTCCTCTTCCTGGAAGTGGCAAACCTCAACAGGAGCTCTTGCCGCAACTCAGCAAAACTGGCGATGGATCCGGGATACAGTTCATGAAACCATTCTCGGGCCTGGCCGTCGAAAGTAGTCACCAAGAACTTGCATTTCAAACCATCTGTCAAACACCTCATCGCTACTGCATCCTCAAAAGCCTGGAGATGTGCGACGGGATCCGTGTCCCCAGTGTAAAATGGAATGCGAGGTTCCCTGAAGTTGCTAGGAGCTTGCTCTTGACGGATCTTATCAACAAAAGGAGACTCCCCGAATTGGGCTATAGCCGAAGTCGCAGGAGGTCGCACGGCCTGATTATCTTCCGCAAAATTAAGTCGGCGGGCTGGACTTCCCTGGGCCGCTTCGCGGAAAAAGTCCATGAGTGCAGCGAGCTCGTCGGTTTGAGGCTTTGGTAGGACTGCGGGCTGGACGGACGAGCCTGCGAGTGGTGGCGTCGCAGTTCGCGCTTGGCGGACTGGGGTATTGCGGACTGGAGTATTGCGGACTGGCTCCTGCTCAACGGCCGCCCTAGGTTGATCGAGTCGCTGAGTGATCGCGATCAAAGCCTGGCTGATCGCGTCAAGGCGCTGATCGGTCTCCCTCCGGGACTGCTCGGCTTCTCTCCTGGAACGGTCGAGCGCATCCCACAGGTCGCTTGAGGAGCTTGAGCGACCTGAGCGGGCATGATAATGGGTCGATCGACGATCCGACATCTTGGTCCGAGAACTTCAGCGATAGCTTCAATCTGAAGGTCGCGTGTTGATGTTGATGCAGAAAATGCGCTCTCAAGTTCCTGCAAGAAAGGAAGAAGAGAGAAAGGGACTGCAAGCAACCGCTTACTAACGGACCGAGGGGAAAAGGGAGGCAGCGCAGGATCGAGACCGCGAACGCCTGAGATTTGAGTCCGCAGCCTTTACCCAGTAAATCTCTGGGTCCCCGTCAGCCTACTTTGAATGCACCACCTCCCCCTATTTATAGATTTGGGAGCTTGCCCGAACGGGCAGGGAAAAAATAACCGACTGCCCGGGGCACAGAGGAGAAAGAACGGGCAGTCCGCGAGGCTGGCGGACTGAGCTTGCGGGCTGGGACCTTGGTCATTTTGAGCGACAGTCAGACTTAGGCGCGACTTGGGCGACCTGGGCGATCTGGCTCGCAGCTCGTCGGCTCGAGCACCTGGTATAAAATCGGCGACCTGGGCGGACTGAGACTCTTGAGTCCGGCAGAAAGGGGGGTGGATTGCTTGGCTGGAGATGATGCGGATTCTGGGGTTAACAGCGAGGCCTCGTTCGACGATGGTCGAACGGAAAATGCTTTAACCAAAAAATACATCTAGAACTTCTAGCCTAAGCTCTAGGTCAGTTATAAACTGTCCTAGGGAAACTAAATAAGGCCTAATCATGATCATATATAGTTATATGGATCAAGAGGTGCTGGAAATGGATTACATAAGCCAAATCACATCTAGGGTACCAACAGTAAGGATCTAGGCATGCTGTGTGAAGCCCATCTGGACATGTTGGTCTGGATTGGTGATGCTTGTTTGCATATCGGAGAAGACTCCGTGGTTTTGGCTTGTTTTGCCTTGTGCCTACCTGTTGCTTGGTGCAGCAGGAAGTACTGGATGAAGTCTAGGAAATGAAGAGGGTTGGATGCAACTCTTGTGGCTGTGCGTTGCCACTTTGTGTGCGGTTGAGCCGTTGGGCTGCAACTCGATGAAAAGGCAGATTGCCGAACAGGAAAGGTGAAACCGACCCGCGCCTATAAATTGCCATGGATACTTCCGTATTCGAAGTGGCACGACGACTTGAGCAACGGGGGGTGGCTGATCCGTACCTGCGTTATGTCCGTCCGACTAGTAAGCCTAGTTATAGGTTTTGTTGGAGCGCATAATGAGAGTCTTAGGCCCGCGAGTCAAAAAGACTAGAATGCTCAATACCGTGTAAACGGTGGTGTTGACCCTGTTTTTCCGGTGCACCAAGAATGTGCCCTGAGTGCACGGACTGTCGGGCCGTGTGGCCGACGGTTGTGATGGCTTGAGTGTGCCTACGCGCACATAGTTGCTATTGTTGATACCATACTGTGCAGGGAAGGAATACTACAGCCCCAAAAAAGGGGTAGGATTGTTATAATTGGGTCAGCTGAATGCTGACCGTTGCCATGTTTGCCACCGTTTGGGTGGATTGTCCCTATGCAGATGCTGTTGAGCCAAGTGGTAAATGAAGGGTTGAAGCCCTTGCTGCTGTTGCTGCTGCTGCTGCTGCGGCTGGCCCTTGAAGGCTATGTGAATGTTTTTGTTTGTTTTCTTTTACTCATGTATGGCCGGCCTGCTCGCCGAGGTTTGTAATCCATACGGTGTGGAAAGAGGAACTGTAAAGGCCTTAAGGCCAAACCCTGTGTATTTGTTGTACATTCCGTGGCTATATATATAACTGTGGTTTATATATTGGACATTCCTGGTTAGAGTTCAATTTACAACTTAAAGCTTCCGCTAGAATGCTCTGAGTTAGGATTCATGTATGGTTTGGTATTATCCTGTGACCTCACCGTCTGTTTGTGGCATATAGTGTGGGGCCCCGGCCGGACCTTCTACTATACGTCATGTAACGGATGGGGTCATTACACCCGAATATGGGGAACTAAAGTTCTATGCGCATAGAGTCGTGTGTGTGAGTTGTACTTGCATGAATCATGGCATAACATATCACTACACTCATATTTTCATACACTGACACTCCAACGTATAAATCAGTATGTGACTTTTTATACGATTAGAGGCTTGCAGAAGACCCCTTAACTTATAAGTTTGTATAGGCATTCATATAATTTAAAGTTATATATTTAATTTCTACCTATCCTTTCATATATATATTGATTTACTACATATTTACTTTACTGCTCAATATTGAAGAACTGCTAGATGTACCTTTCATACTTAGCTGCTTATACAATATATTTACTGTTAAACTAGTTCTGTTATCACCCGCCTTGCTTATTCTCCACCATTGTTGCTTCCCTTTCCTCCTATCTGCTCTGTGCTTAGGAGCCGTGGGGGGAGGGGTAGGGGATGATAGGACTTAGTCTTCATGACTAATGGTTTTCGAACCACAATATTACAAGAGCTCCGGATGGGAGATAGGGACCAGCAGCCCATGGACCAGTACCAGCGGAGTACGGTGCACTTGGAGGTGGGCCAGTCTAGTTTCAGAGCACCTATGACCGGCTCCGTGAGTGATTAGTCTTTCTTTTAGCTTTCACGATGAGTGACTTGTAGTGAAGACTCTGATGTATCGGGCTTGAGCAAGTTTATATTTCATCTGTACTGATCTTTTGCAGTACTCTGGTTTCTTTATTTTTATGGACTCGTTGTGATTTCCATTTACATGTGATTCTGGGGACTTGATTAAATTCATTTTATACTTACTTCTCTCTCTTTTGTGATCAAAAAAACCGGCAGAATTGACATTTTGTAGTGGCTGCCTTCCCGAGTGTCGGTGTCATCGCAAAGCGGCAAGTCTGGGCATAAGACCCCCAGTGGTTTAAAAAGAAGAAAATGGGGTCTTATAAGTGGTATCAGAGCAGACCTCGATCGAAAGAGAAGTAGTCTAGAAGAACCTTAGGCCACCCCCGCGCGAGCATAGTTTGCAGGCAAACTAGCAGCGGAAGTAGTGGTGGCCCATAAGGGAAATCATATGTGAAAGTCCATTTTATCCCTTTCTTCTATTCCATTCATACGCTGTCTAACAAATGGAATTTTTCCTTCTAGCCTGCGACGAACCCTACTACACAGCAGGGGACACCTCAGGCTCCGAATGTTGTCCCACCTCCGCCGGCTCCAACTCCGTTCTAGCTGACAGAGATGGGGCAAACACTGACGTCCATTTTGGATGCCTTCAGAGCTCAGCAAGCCCTGGCTCCACAGCCAAACCCCGGGGCCAACTGGACGAGTGTCTTTCGGGGACTTTCCCCTCCATCTTACCTGGGGACGTAATCGGCAGTATGCACAGAGGAATGGTTAGATACCATATATGAGATGCTTGCGGGGATTCGATGCCCCACTAAGCAGGCAGTTGCTTTGGTAGTCTCCTGCCTGAACTCACAATATTGGAAGAGGTGGTGGAAGTCACAGCTGGACACCACCTTTGTGGGTATGGATTGCGCAGATATTACTTGGGAAGAGTTCAGAGCAGCACTCTTGGGACATTTCATACCTCAGTCGGCGAGGGACGAGCTGGAGGATAGGTTCCTGCGGTTGAGGCAGGGGAACAGAACGGTGCTGGAGTATTATCAAGAGTTTACTCACCTAGCCTGCTATGCGGACGCTTATCAGTTGGACGACGCTGGCTATGCTAGGTGGTTTTATAAGGGACTGCAAGACGACATGAGACAGGCCCTCCTCTTCGTCTCAGAGGGGAGCTTGGCAAGGATTCTGGAGATGGCCAAAAAGAGAGAAGCGGATCAGCTTACAATCAAGAACCAGAAGAAACTTGCTAACGATACAGTGATTGGAGGTCGTAGAGACCGTCCTCGAGGCCAGGTTATTGGGGAGAGAAGGAATGGGGATCAACCTCGTTAGGAGATTGGGCAGGAGCAGAGGAGTCAGTGGGTATTGGCTCCCCAGCATTTACAGATACTAGAGATGCCATGGACAACAGAGCAGGCACTGGTATGCTTTTAGTGCAATAAGTCGGGGCATATCAAGAGGAACTGTCCTATGAGGCAAGAACCCCCCACAAGCACTTCAGGGCGCCCCACCTCCCCGGCAGTTTGGCGGGCGAGGTCACGATCGAGGACGAGGATATCAGGGCCGAGGCCACAGGCCAGAGAGGGAGCAGGTGTATGCTCTAGACCTAACACAGCCCTAGAACCCGAAGCAGGTTATCGCATGTATGAAAGTACATTTAAGTTTTTCTTTCCCTTCCTAGGAACTAGTTTTCTTAGACATAGCCTAGTTAGAAATTAAGAGAAGACAAACTATAACCAGAATACTAAGACACTTAATTACCTCAGCCATAGTTTTCATTAGCGGCAAGCCTATTAACACGCTCTTTGACACCGGTGCTTCGAACTCGTTTCTGTCAGAATATTTCGTAAAAGGACTGGCAGGCGTGGAGTAGTTCACTAGAAAGATAATGAGGGTGCTTCTACCCGATGGATCAGAGCTAATGAACTCTGTTCATTGCAATATGGAGGTGGAGATCGGCGGGAAGGCGTTTGAGGCACCAGCGATGATCCTGAGGATGCCAGACTATGATCTGATCTTAGGCATGACATGGCTGTACTGAAACCATGCCCAGATTAACAGCTTGGCGAAGAGGATCACCATGAGGCACGATGACTCCTTTATTTTTATCGAAGGTATTCAACCAGCACCCTATATGTTATTATAATCTGTGCAGGCCATCAAGGCCCATCTACAGGGGGAGGAGGTTTATCAGGTTCTTTTTTAGGAGGTCGTGGCAAAGGACTCCATTTCAGATATTCTAGTAGTGCGAGTCTTTGCCGATGTATTTCTGGAGAAGCTACCAGGGCTACCCACGCACCAAGAGAAGGACTTCAAGATTCAGCTCATACCCGGGGCTAAGCCGGTATCCAGATCTCCCTATCGAATGGCCCCGAAGGAGTTGGTGGAATTCTAAAGCCAGCTTCATGAGTGAGTGGAGGCCGGGTTTGTCCGGCCTAGCTATTCACCATGGGGTGCTCCGATGTTATTCGTCAAGAAGAAGGACGGAACTTTTTGGCTGTGTATAGATTACCGGCCCTGAATAGGTTGACAGTTCACAATAAATATCCCGTACCAAGGATAGAAGAGCTATTTGACCAGCTGGAGGGAGCCCATTGGTTCTCAAAGCTGAATCTGAGATCGGGGTACTACCATCTTTTCATTCGGGAGGAGGACATCCCGAAGACGGCCTTCAGCAGTAGATATGGATTGTATGAGTTTACCGTGATGCCTTTCAGGCTCACAAATGCACCCTCCGCATTCATTACCATGATGAACCGGGTGTTCAAAGAGTATCTGGATGTCTTCGTTATTGTATTAATCGACGACATCCTTATCTATTCGAGGTCGGAGGAGGAGCACACAAGGCATCTGGCCATTACTTTGGAGAAGCTCCGAGAGCATAAGATGTATGCCAAGTACAGCAAGTGCCAGTTATGGCTAAAGGAGGTGGCCTTTTTGGGCCATGTCATCAGTGGAGCAGGTTTGGCAGTAGATCCGGCGAAGGTCCAGGCAGTACGAGACTGGCCACCACTGAAGACGGACTCGGATGTTAGAAGTTTCTTAGGACTTGCCGGTTATTACCGGAAGATCGTAAAGGGGTTCTCTCAGATTTCCCTCCCTTTTACGTCTCTGACGAAGAAGGAGTCTCCTTTTATTTGGACGCCATTGTATGAGCTTGCTTTTCAGGAGCTGAAGGATCGTCTTACCTCGGCTCCCATCCTTGCTCTTCCTTTAGGGAAGGAAGGATTCCAGGTGTACACTGATGCTTCCTATCAAGGGATGGGTGTCGTTCTGATGCAGAACGGGCACGTAATAGCCTACGCCTCACATCAGCCGAAGAAGAATAAGTAGAACTATCCCGTGCATGACTTTGAGATGGGGGAAGTTGTTTTTGCTCTTAAGATCTGGCGACACTACGTCTTCGGAGTTCATTGCGACATCTTCTCAGACCAAAAGAACTTGAAATACGTAGATACACAGAAGGAGTTAAACATCAGACAGAGATGCTGGGTGGAGTTTTTGTCAGACTACCAGTATACCATGCACTACCATCCCGGGAAGGCTAACGTGGTCGCAGACGCTTTGAGCCGGAGAGCGAGTACGTCAGGAGTAGGCCCGCAGCTGATGGCCTTGGAGTTGGTTAAGTCATTCGAGGAGATGCAGATATCACTAGTGTCCGAGGATGACCTGGAGTTATTCATGGAGTACCTGGGATTTATGGTTACCACTGATGATATTTGGGACCGCATTAGAGATGGGCAGAAGCTGGATGTGAGAGCTGAGCCGATATTCAGAGCCTTGGAGGAAGGCACGACTACAGATTACTCCCTGAAGGATGGGCTCCTGTGTTTCTAAGGCAGGGTCTACATACCAGAAGGGGGCCAGATCTGGGAGGACATTATGATGGAAGCTCACTGCAGCCAATACTCGGTGCACCTGGGATAACCAAGATGATAAAAGATTTGAAGAGGATGATGTACTGGCCGGGTATAAAGGACATTACGTACTTTGTGATGCACTGCGAGGCCTGCCAACTCGTAAAGGTAGAGTATAGGAATCCGGCTGGCTTGCTGCAGCCACTTCCGGTGCTGGAGTGGAAATTTGAGGATATAGCCATGGACTTCCTACATGGGCTAGCTCGATGCCGTGCAGGACATGACTTGATCTAGGTGATAGTGGACAGGCTAATGAAGGTGGCTAGATTCTTTACAGTGGCGAAGGATGCTCCGTTTGGTGTATTAGTACGGAGGTTCATTGAGCAATTTGTGCGTTATCATGGGGTGCCAAAGACTATCGTTTCAGATTGGGATGAGCGGTTTACATCCAGGGAGTGGAGGTCAGTTTAAGCTCATCTGGGTTCGCGGTTGACATTCAGCACGACCTTTCATCCTTAGACCGATGGGTAGACGGAGTGCACCAATCGTACATTGGAATATCTTTTGTGCCTGTGTATTTTGGATCGCGACGAGCCTTGGGAGAGATTGCTACCACTAGTCGAGTTTTCGTACAACAAGGCCCATTAGTCCATCATAGGCAAGGCTCCATACAAGGAATTGTATGGACGGAGGTGCAGGACCCCACTATCATGGGTTCAGGATTAAGATCCGCAGGCTCTAGGCTCGGAGTTTGTGGGTGATACTGATGCTCAGATTAGATTGATCCGGGACAGGATGTTGGAATCCCAGAGCAGGCAGGCCCAATATTACAATGCGAGGCAACGTCAGGTGGAGTTCCAGGTGGGGGACAGAGTTTTCTTTTAGATACGGTCGATGCATGGAGTCTTGCGGGTTCGCGGGCGGAAGAACCTCAGTCTGAGGTATATGGGGCCTTATAGGATCCTGGAGCGGATCGGCCCCTTGGCTTATACACTGGAGCTACCGCCGGAGTTAGAGGGATTGCATGACGTCTTCCACATCTCCTCACTATAGAGAGCTCTGCTACGCCCTGAGCAGCTGATTTCAACAGTAGACGACACGGTAGCCTCGGATCGATCAGTCAACTTGGAGCCGATCAGGATCGATGACGCGGCTGTGCGGGTCTTGCGACGTAAGAAGGTTCTGTTAGTCAAAGTTCTTTGTTGCAATCATAGGAAGGAGGAGCATACATGGGATCCACAGGACTTGATGCATCAAAAGTGTCCGGAACTCTTCGAGTCAGGTATACCTTAAACCGTAGGGATGTTACAATTTCTTCTATTCCAGTAGAAACCCCCGTAGGCTTAACCTTAATTTCGGGGACGAATTTTTTATTTTTTATATTGGGATTTGTAACATCCCATTTTCTACCAGACCCCTAAGAGAGGTTTTGTCATGACCAAGTCATGGCAAAACCATAAGAAGCCTAAGGAGGCTAAGTGACCCGGGCTGAAAGGAAAATCACCTTGGTCTGCATATAGTAGGTGAGAAATTTACTTAAAACAGGATTTGGGCTCGGGCGTTGAGTGCGTCGAGTGCACTCAACACCATAAGCTGAATAGCATTGAGTGCACTGACTCAACTCAACGCCATCTTTCTTAGGCTGGATGGCATTGAGTGCGTCGAGTGCACTCAACTCCATAAGCTGAACGGGGTTGATTGCACTGATTGCACTCAATGGCATCTTACTTGAGATTAATGGCGTTGAGTGAATCAAGTGAACTCAACGCCATAAGCTGAACGATGTTGAGTGCACCAACTGCACTCAACGCCATCCGACTTGGGCTAAATGGCGTTGAGTGCATCGAGTGCACTCAACGCCATAAGCTTAACGTCGTTGAGTGCGCTGACAGCACTCAACACCATCTTGTTTAGGCTGTATGGCATTGAGTGAGATGAGCTCACTCAACGCCGTCGGCTAGATGGCGTTGAGTGAGCTGAGCTCACTCTAAACTGTATGCTGGATGGCGTTGAGTGAGCTGAGCTTACTCAACGTCGTAGGCTGGATGGCGTTGAGTGAGCTGAGCTCACTCAATGCCATTTTACATAGAATTTTTTTTGGCACTTTTGGTTTGTTTGCTTGTTCAGCTGAACCGGACCGTTACGGGAAGCGGGCAGGGATGTCTTAAATTATTCATTCCTCTATTAACACCTAATTAAGTCTTATTTAAAAATATTGACCGGTCAAATGGAGGTAGGCCACGTGGCCGGATGTTTTTAAAATGAAGAAGGCTTCAGCCATGGTCGAGAATCGGCTTTCATAGCATGTAATGGCACTTGTTGCCTTGGCCTCCTTCCCCTCCCCTTTTATGGCTGGATTCAACTCCTCTAGGGAAGAGGAGGAGTTTCAAGCCGTTAATTGGCTGGATTAAGCCAAATTCATTCCCCCGCCAGCATGGAGGAAATTACCTTAAAGGACCATTAATGGCCACCATCAGTTAGACCCTTCCCCCCCCCATTTTACTTATTTATAAGCTTCACAAGACTCCAATCCTTCGTTTCCTCACTTTGCCCAAAGGAGACGAGAGATTTATATATGCTATTGAAGAGCGCTGACGACACCTTCACCGCTGATGGCTTTCCGTCGATCTACACGCCTCCAGCCCGCGAACAAGGTCCTCCCCTCCTCTCTCTCTCTACAGGTAGATCTTAGAATTCTTTAGGGTTAAGAATAAGGCTCAACTGAGTCCGATCGGGAAGATCTTCTCTTCCTAGTTTTTCCCGCAAAAATATAGCTCTCGGGTTCCCCGAAAACACCTCTCCGGTTGCCGCGCCGCCGCCCGATGATGGCCACCACCTCAAAGGAGGTGGTGGTGGCGGTAGCCGGCCAAGGAGGCGGCTGGATGGCCAGCGGCAACGTTTGGAATAAGCTTTAGGTTCGGCCAATCAAGGCCCTCGGCTAGAGGAATAAGACGATCCAGCAATCGTTGGATCTTGCATCAAGATCTGTGCTGATCATTTAAATCCTTTTCTTTAAAAATGATTTTTTGTATTATGACAACAGTCACTTTAGAAAATTAATGAAAAATACATAGAAGCTCTATATAAGGAAATGGTCAACATATAATTTGTAGCCCTATGGGTCTACTTTATTTTAAAATTGATTTGGGTCAATATGGTCAACTGGTTTGACCAGGGCACCCCTTTTGGTGGGGTCTACACCTAAGGCTAGACAGAGATTAAATTGTGCACCCCCACTTCATCCCTTGTCCAAAAGACCTGAAATTTGGACAAGGAATCCCCCTAACCTATATCTAGACCTTGACTAAAAATGGAAATTTTTGGAGACATTTTCCTATAGTTTTTTTGTAATTATTTAATAATCTTATGATAAATTAATGAGGTGGCCTATGGACTTTTAAACCCTCCCAAATTTTGGGGAGTGGTCCTTGGGTTCATCATGAGGCTTTGTATTATTTTTCATCTCATTTGGAGATGTTTTAGATTGGAAATGAACAAACCTAAGCTTTTCCCTATTTAGGGGTTTTTAGGTCAAAAGTCCACTTTGTGATTTGAGTGGTCAAATCACCTCAACAGAGGATGAGATTTTGACCACTGACTAGGAATGATTTCTAGCACCCTCCCATGGAAGATGGGGTGGATTGGGGTAGATTTGCCCTAGGATCCAAGACCAAACCCTAAGGATGATTTTTGGTGTCTTGTGAAAGATATAGGGTGTTATGTCCTTGTATGAACTTGGTACTTAGAATAAATACTTGTAGGGTGGTTGGATGCCCTAGGAAATGAATGGGTAGTGCTTGGACACAAATACCCCACATAAACCCCTTAATAAGCTATTAGGCCATTACACCCTATGAAATTTATGGTGGGTCATATGACCTTGATTCTCAGTCAAACTTTGGCAGGAGTGTTGTCATAGTGATATTCATATCTGGATAATTTTGTTACGAATAATAGATCAATGAATATAGTACTTCATGTACAAACCATCAAATTGTACTTTCAACATAGGAATTTCTTATGAATTAACCACTCACTTTAATCTTATGGAATTTAGTCAGAGGACCTTTTATGATGTTATAAAGCTCTGTGAATTTTTATGGAATTGTGGGATGTGTATTTATAGGGGTTGCTTCACTAAGTATTGTTTCCCATGAAAACTTAATTGAATTTATTTTGGTGTCTAGTAAGCCAGGAAAATTATGATTTTTACAGATGGTAGCTTCGAAAGGTAGATGCACGTATGGGACAGTCCGGGGAGCTGGGGGCTCGAGGGTTTGAATACAGAATAAGGTGGTGGGTCTTCGTTATTTAACAGTCGTTCACACCGGCGTCGGTAAATGACTCGGCGGTGTGGGACACTTAGCTAATGAAAGTCTGGTGGATATAGCCAGCACTAGTACGCGGATACTCTTGGTTGTGTTCTTCTAGGGGAGTACAGAAGGGCTAGGCCCAGTAGTGTGGATACCCGCCTAGGAGTGGGGGGCCCGACCCACTGTCTTCGTTTGCCACTATGGATGTTCCTAAGAGTGAAGCGAGCTGCCCGAACAGGGGGAACTAAAGGTCTGTACGCATAGAGTCGTGCGCGTGAGTTACACTTGCATGAATCATGACATAACATATCACTACACTCATATTTGCATACACCGACACCAAAACGTATAAATCGGTATGAGACTTTTTATACGATGGGAGCTTTGCAGAAAACCTCTTAACTTATAAGTTTGTATGGGCAATCATATATGTTAAGGTTACTGCTGGACTAGTTCTGCTGTAACCCACCTTGCTTATTCTCCACCACTGTAGCTTCCCTTTCCTCATCTCCGCTCGGTGCTTAGGAGCCATGGGGGGAGGGGTAGGGGATGATAGGACTTAGTCTTTATTACTAATGGATTTCGGACCACAACATTATAGGAGCTCCAGATTGGAGACAGGACCAGAATCCCAGGGACCAGTACTAGCAGAGTACGGTGCGCATGGAGGTTGGCCAGTCTAGTTCCGGAGCACCTGTGACCAGTTCCGTGAGTGATTAGTCTTTCTTATAGCTTCTACGATGAGTGACTTGTAGTGAGGACTATGATATACCAGGCTTGAGCCCATTTATATTTCATATGTACTGATCTTTTGCAGTACTCTGCTTTCTTTATTTTTATCGACTCGTGATTTCCATCTACATGTGATTCTATGGACATGATTATATTCAGTTTATACTTACTTCTCTCTCTTTTATGTTCGAAAAGGCCTTCAGAATTGGCATTTTGTAGTGGCTGCCCTCCCGAGTGTCGGTGCCACCGCAAAGCGGCAATTCTGGGCATAAGACCTCGTTGGTTTAAAAAGAAAAAAAATGGGGAAATACATGAAGAGACACTACGTTTAACATTAACCCATTTTAAGCGCAAGCCTTCTCGGTCGTACTTTCGAGTCAGTGATGCTACCAAAGGGACCCTCTCGTTAAGTTAGGTAATCAAGAAATAGAGTTATTCTTTAATAGGTGAATTGATATTTCCCATAGTAATTCTGAAATCAAGGACTACCTTCTGAGCCTTATCTTAATAAAACCACGTTTTATATATTTTTCTGTCAATATATGTATATATATATATATATTATATATATATATATATATATATATATATATATATATATATATATATATATATATATATATATATATAATATAAACTCCACTCCGTTCTTTTGATAAGATAATAGTCCATTCTAAAAAATAGAATAATTAACACCGATCCTAGAAAAAATACGACCTTGATATTTTCTACAAAAAACTATACTCCTATGCGATATGTACTATTGCCTTAATCCACAGGATATAAGTAAGTAAAAAAGAGATAGACATATATACGTAAAAGATTATATAACACCAAATCTATCCTCTTTAAATAAAAATTTACTTATCAAGATTTTTGGCGTCGTTGCCGGGGATTCGTTTATATGTGTTAATATTTGAAAATAAAAGAACGCTTTTAATTTTATCTTTTCTTTTCTTGTTATTTAAAAACCTTAGTTTTTTATAAAAATAAAACAAACATAAAATTCACTTAATTTAAAACTTTGTTTTTATAAAACATAACTTTTTATTAACAATTTTATTAACCACTAACAAATTCTAACAAAACCTAACATATTATTTTAACGTATTTTATATAAAACTCTTCTTATTATAAAACTAGTTTATAATAAAACTGCTTTTTATTATAAAACTTGTTTTATATAAAACCTTATTTTTAGTTATTTTCGTGTTTTAAGTCTTTTTGTGTGTTTGTATTTGTGTGTATTTTCCCTTTTTTTTAAAACATAAGTTAAGTTTTATCTATTTATAAAAACCTATCGCCTAAATTCTCTCAAAAAGGACATGGTTGGCGTTGATGTGCGAAATGCGACACCGCCTAATTAACGGGTTATTTGATCTAAAAAGCTAGGTGAATAGGAGGGTTACGGGGATAGAGGAGAGGTCTGAGAGACTGTCGGGCAGCTGGTTACTCTGAGTCGCGCATGAAGATAGAGAGAAAAATAGAAGAGAGGGCCGCTAGCAGCGGCAACAACAGACTTCGCCCGTCGCGGCCTGAATACCACTCTTTCGACGGGCTTTCCTTTGATTACAATCGAAGTTACAGCTCGAGATTGCACCTTTATATGCAAAGAAGAATAAAGGGTACAAGGGGGGAAGCTAGCGGCTAAGGAGAGGAGAATGCCAGAGGCCGCACGGACTAACCAGGGAGGTCGGCAGCCCATGCGGTTAGCCGATCAAGGAGCCCGCAGGACTTAGCCGGGCGGACTGCTTGATCAAGTTGGGAGAAGCTGGGAGCAGGTTGCGCGAACTGCGAACTTGAGTCCGCAAGAAGGGATGGCGAGATCTGGATGCCTCTGCCGCCTCGTCTCTGTCTTCCTGAATGAGAGGTCTGGGGGCCTATTTATAGGCCTGAGGAGGTAACGGTCTTGGTAACGTAACCACCGGTGAGGCGGTGAGCTGAGCGAGTACAAACATTGAGTTCGTTGAGTCCTCGCTGGGTTGCGCGATCTGGGACTGCCTGGAGCTGGAGATGGTTGCTGCTGGGTGAGCTCATGCTGGATCGGGCGATTATAGATACTGAGTCCGGAGAGTCCGCGCCAGGCTGCTCGGTCTAGGACTTGGAGAAGGCAGAGATGGCTACTACTGGGGGCGGACTGGGACGTGTCCGCCCCTACTGCTGAGCGAGCACGCATTGGGTTGTGCGAGCTGAGGAGTTCGCCCGCTACTGGGTAGAAGCAGACATCAGGAAACTGGAGGGCTAGCTGGCAGACTGCAGAATGAGTACGCCCAGCCCGCGACAGAGAGGAGGCAGATCGCAGGCTTCCGAGCTGGGGCTGATCTAGCAGACTGCGCAACGAGTCTGCCTACCTCGCGGCGGACAGGTTAAGCAGGCTGCCTGCTTGTGTCTTGTCGCCATTGCGCGACGACAAGGACTGCCGACCTGGCGGACTAAAGAGTCCAGGTCGCACCTATTGGTGAGATCCGCTGGTAGCACCCTTTGCTTGGGGAAGAGGATTGGAGACCTAGCGGACTGATCAGTGAGGTCGGCATACCGCGCGGGCAGCTGATATTGAGTCCGCCTACATCTGGCGGACAGGAGGGCTGGTCGCCACCTCTGGTTGAGCATGTAGCGTGCGGTCTAGGAGGATAGGGATTCGAGTCCGCCACTTAGTTACGTAGTTCACACCTGAGGGGAAAAAGGAACCACTAGATGGTTAACCGCACTAGCTGCGCAGCCTGCAGGGGGGACTGAGGAAGTAGTCCGCTGCCGCTACAAAAAGAGCGGCTACTACAGAACCTGGGTGGCCAGACCAGGGAGACCGCCCTAGCCACGTGGACTGAGCAGACTGAGAGGTCAGTCCGCCAACCCTTAGAAAGAAAGGCTTACAGGCTGCGACCTCTTGGGGTAGGCCGCGACTTGCGAGCTTGCTACCTTGGGAGGGATCGCCAATTTCTGGGTTAACATAATCCCCGCACTTTTTCAAGTTCTAAAGAAAACTTCGAAAAAGTAGGAGATCCACGAAAATCGTGATCCTTCGCTCGAGAAAAGGAAAGCGGAAGGAGAGATGGAACCTGATGTCTCTCCTCAGAAATAAGGTTTGTTAATGCCTGTCTTTTTCCTGCAAAGGGACAAATTAACATAGGCGGAAAGAGGCACATCTTACACGTACTATTTTTGCAAAACGAGAGAGACATGAATTTCTCCTAATGGGCTCTGCAAAACAACGATGAGAGGAAACATAGAAGAATGATAACTTACAAGTTCTTGAAGGAGGCTTGCAAGCACCTGCTAACTTTTGCAAAAA
Organism: Platanthera zijinensis; assembly: GCA_039513925.1. NCBI lineage: Eukaryota > Viridiplantae > Streptophyta > Magnoliopsida > Asparagales > Orchidaceae > Platanthera > Platanthera zijinensis. The sequence goes on from CM077078.1 coordinate 206,750,092, forward strand.
GCGTAAATCACAAGTATGATATAAAACTAAGTTGCAAGTACCTGAATAGAACTTGCAAATGTCGGCTAATCACTGCAAAGGGAAGAGTGAGCTATAGATATAAAAAAAAGAAAACTAAGCCGTAAGTACCTGGATAGAACTTGCTAATATTTGCTAATTCCTGCAAAAGAAGCGTGAGTGGCAGATATGATGGAAAAGTAAGGTTCAAGTACCTTAAGGGAACTTGCTAATATCTGCTAATCTCTGCAAAAGAAGAGTAAGTAGCAGATATGATAGAAAAGTAAGGTGCAAGTACCTAAAGGGAACTTGCTAATATCTACTAATCTCTGCAAAAGAAGAGTAAGTAGCAGATATGATAGAAAAGTAAACTGCAAGTACCTGAAGGGAACTTACTAATATCTGCTAATCTCTTCAAAAGAAGAGTAAGTAGTAGATATGATAGAAAAGTAAGGTGCAAGTACCTGAAGGGAACTTGCTAATATCTGCTAATATCTGCAAAAGAAGAGTAAGTAGCAGATATGATAGAAAAGTAAGCTGCCAGTACCTGAAGGGAACTTGCTAATATCTGTTAATCTATGCAAAAGAAGAGTAAGTAGCAGATATGATAGAAAAGTAAGGTGCAAGTACCTGAAGGGAACTTGCTAATATCTGCTAATCTCTACAAAAGAAGAGTAAGTAGCAGATATGATGGAAAAGAACTAAGTCGCAAGTACCTGGATGGAACCTGCGAATGCTGACTATTGATATGATAAGATACAATTGGAAAGCATAAGAGATTCATAGCAAACTTTGTTATTAGCTGAATAAAGATCAAGCCGCGATAATGATTGTCTCGCGTGATTAGGTATGATATTTTATACACGAAATCCAGATCAGCAAAATGAAACCATTTTAATTTAGACTTCAATAGCATCGTTTCTCAGTAAATATAAATAGATATCTAGATTGAGTAGTAGATGCCAGGATTAAGCATAATCAATCGTTCAACGGATAGAATATATAAGAAATCACAAGCAGCCACGCGAAGTGCACATGAGTATAAGAAGTTCCTGGGCTACCGCTAAGAAGTGAATTTGACTACTCTATGAAATGTTATCACGAGGGTTAAAACTGATACCGAACTGGAAAAAGGGATACCACATAAAGTGGGTTTAATTGCCACACGTTTCCTAAAATAATTAAAAAGCAGACTTGGCTGCCACTTTGGAAAATGGGCGACCACTTGAAAAGTGGGTTTGATTGCCGCTAAGAACTTTTAAGCTACAATGCGGAGTGGGTTTATTGCTGCAAAATTAGCCGCTGAACAATATAAATTTCAAATCAATGAACTTGAAGAATGGCGTGCAAACGCCTATGAAAATTATAATTTTTATAAAGAGTGATCTAAGTTTTATCATGATAGGAAAATTAAATTTCCAAAATCTTTTTCACCAGGTGATCTTGTCCTACTATATAACTCACGCCTTAAATTATTTCTAGGAAAATTAAAATCACGATGGACCGGAACCTTTATTGTTAAACAAATCTGACTATATGGGACCGTTCTTATTTCCAACCCTGAACTAGGAACTTTCAAAGTAAACGGGCACCGTTTAAAACAATATTTTACTGGGGACCCTTGTCAAAAAGAACCTAAAACCATAACACTACTCCATTACATCGAAATATAAATTCACTTGTATATTTCCATCTATTATGCTTTTGTATATTCTATACATAAGCTTTTTCTGTCTTTATTTGTCACTTCATACCTATGCCTAACATAAGTATGGGAGTGATTTTAGCTGCATTTTTTTATCACGTTTATGTTATATTTTTCCTTTTAAATAAAAACATTGTTTATTTTATTACTCATCCAAAACAAGTCAAAACTTTCAAAACCATACTATTTATATATATTCAAAAAATCTGCTTTGATAAAAATACAAATTATTCAATTTTCGAATTTACTACTCCTTCTCATAACCAGATAGATATAAATATCCGGAATAAACTTGTAAACCCTACCCTGTAAATTTCATTACAATCGGAGTTATTATTTTAGCAAGCTTGCTTTAATATATCAAAAATACATATACATATACATATATATATATATATATATATAATATAAGCAAAACATATTATGTTCACCAAATAATTTTAGACTGTAATTATCCTTACTCCATTCATATCGAAATATAGGAAATACAAACTATTATAGTTGCTCTCAAAGTTTTTTATCCAACTCTTGAATATTTATTTATTTCAACTTGGCATGTTTTCTTACGCAAGCAAGTATCTAGGAGTATGTGCTCATAGTAAAAGAAAAGATCTTATGTCAATGAGAATAATATTTCATTCCGTACACATAGGCATCCAATAAATATGAAAAAATTATATGGAAAGAAGTATGTGATCCTCTAAATATGCATTGGATTCAAATAAAAACTCAAGTATGCATTGTATTTTTTGCCACTTTGGAATTACATTCCTTAGTAGTTATAACAACGCATAACTTAGATAAAAAGATGATAGAATACAAAAATCTATCACTCTACAAAAGCCTATTGTATAGGTAAACTCCACCCTTCCAAAGTTGATATTCTATTTTTGTTTAAAATTTTGACAGAGCATAAATAATAGGATGTATATTTTCCAACATATCTCGTATAAGATATAGTAATCATAAAGCCAATCTACCCTTGTTATATCTGATTTTAGTATGTGCTTACTATTTGTTTTCCAAAACATTTTATGGTTATAAATTCTAACTCTGGTATCAATTATATATATACGATAGCATTTAACTCTTTATTCACCGGATTTTTATACCTGTTTAATCTTGAAGATTTAAATTGATAGTAAATAGAAAATTTCATAACTTGTAAATATACTCAACTCTATATTTGCTCTGGAATAGGAAAAATCAATTATGGGGGTATTTGATGAGTAGTTATTTATAAACATTTTACTACACATTTTAGTTTAATTTCTAAATATAATTTCTAATATTTTATGTAAATTATTCAATAAAAGGTCTGTTTTTTTATTCTCTAAATAAATTTAATTATATATTAAATATTATATTATAACAAATATAAGTTGTTTAGATATAAGTTAAATAAAATATATAATTATTGTATTTATATAATATATATATATTATAATAATAAAAATAAAAGTAGATTATAACTATTATAATAAATATTAAATATAATTGTATAGTTATAATCATAATTTAAATACTACTTTCATTTAGAATATAATATAATATATATATGTATAATAAAATAACTATAGTATTTACTAGATAATTATAATTATATTATTTAATAATAATGATAATTATAACTTATAATAATAATACTATATATATTTAATATATCATTATATGTATATATAAAGTTAAAATTAAACCTATATATTAATTACATTAAATAATTTAATTTAGGTATATATAAAAATATATATAAAAAACTATATATATATGTAAAAATAAAATAAAATAAAAATTAAAACTATGACAAAATAATTTATCATATCAATATATATTATATGTATAATTATATATATAATGTAATTTTATAACAAAATTAATAAATAATTAAGATAATTATTCTATATGTATAAATCTGGGAATACATAATATAAATAATATGTTTCTTTGTTTGACATAAATGATCAATTGGCTTGGTGGAATGGTATCTAGTTGTTCTCTCTGGTTGCTTGGGATCGAGACCAGGACAATGTAGTTATTTTTGGATTTATTCCAGCCCGTAATCCGCTAAAGCCTGCAACCTGCCAGGACCTGCGACTTGCAGCCAGTAACCCGCCAACCCGCTATCCAACCTGCTACACGGACCCGCAACCCGCTAGCCCGCCAACTTTTCAATCAGCCAACTGTCAAGCTTATCCATCGGCTGCTTATCTAGCCAGCCAACTCAGCTGCCAAGTCAGCTCCATCCTTATCCAAGTCGCCACGTGTCAAGCTGTTAAATAGCCAGCTATCCCATAAGTTGATTTTAGCTTTTCAATAAGATGTTTGGCAACTTTTTCAAAAGTGCTTTTCTAAAAGCATTTTTTCCCTATAAATAGAGGGCCAGAGCTTTGTAAAATTATTCGAACACCAGCAGATTCCTTAAGAACTGTTAGGATTTTCCAGCTCTATGATGAAGAACTGATAGTAGCTTTCAAGTATTCCAAGTTTTGTAAGTTATAAATTTTTTCAGCTTTTTTTTCAACTTTTTAGGAAGTTGTAATAACTTTTGAATTTATAAAATAAAATGTTTCAATTTCAATTTTGAGTACTTATCCGTTTTATTTTCTGTTTTACTTTACTTTATTTTCTCATACAATCCCGAATGAAAGGCGAAGCTCTGCTTATGTCCTGGATTAAGATTGCGTGAAACTGCTTTCAAAACTATTTTTCAAAACCTTATTATTTCATACTATCTCGAATGAAAGGCGAGGCGAAAGCCTATGACCCGGATTAAGATAGTGTGAATGCTTTTCACTAGTTTAGATTTTACTACCCTATACCTGATGAAAGGCGAAGTGAAAACTTAAGTCCTGGATTAAGATAGATAGTTAGATATTATTTTCTGCACTTTATATCGCCACCATCCTGATGAGAGGCTAAGAACCCTTAGCACTTGGTTCAGATGAGCTCTGGGCTGGATATTATTTTCAACTATTTCAACTCTACGTTCTAGTTATTTTAACAAGGGTTTACTGTTAATTGATCATATACCAGGTGAAGAGACACTACGTTTAACATTATCCCGTTTTAAATGCAAGCCTCCCCGGTCATACTTTCGAGTCAGTGATGCTACCAAAGGAACCCTCTCATTAAGTTAGGTAATCAAGAAATAGAGTTGTTCTTTAATAGGTGAATTAATAATTCCCATAGTAATTCTGAAATCAAGGACTACCTTCTGAGTCCTTATCTTGATAAAATCATGTATTTATATTTTTCTATTTCATGTATATATATATATAATATAAACTCCACTCTGTCTTTCGATAAGATAATAGTCTGTTCTAAAAAGTAGAATAATTAACACCGATCCAAGGAAAAATACGACCTTAATATTTTCTACAAAATACTATAATCCTATGTGATATGTACTCTTGCCTTTATCCACAGGATATAAGTAAGTAAAAAAGAGATAGACTTATATACATAAAAGATTATATAACAACAAATATAACCTCTTTAAATCAAAATTTACTTATCAAAAGTTCTTAATTCCAAGTATATCTTTCATAAAAAAACAGTTCCTTAGGTTGTTTTTAACAAATTCTAGGGTCGGTTTGTCATTCCCAATCAATAGTATGTCATCGACATATAATACCCGGAAGACAACAATGCTCCCACTAATCATCTTATAAATACACGGTTCATCCTCGTTCTTGATAAAGCCAAACTCTTTGATCTTTTCATCAAACGAATATTCCATCTTCGAGAAACCTATTTTAATTTATAAATTGATCTCTGCAGCTTGCATATTTTAGTGGCTTCATCTGGAGATACAAAACCATCGGGTTGTGTCATATACACTTCCTCAAGAAGGTTTCCATTTAAGAAAGCTATTTTGATATCCATCTGCCAGATCTCTTGGACATAATACGCAACAATAACAAGCAGAATTCTTATGGACTTTACCATAGCAATAGGGGAAAAGGTCTCATTAGAGTCAACACCATGAATTTGCTTAAAACCTTTAGCCACCAGTCTCCCTTTGATTGTTTGTACATTCCCATCTATGTCGGTCTTCTTCTTGAAGACCCACTTGCATCCTATGGGTCATACCCCTTCAGGTAGTTCCGCCAAAGTCCAAACTTGGTTTGAATACATGGAGTCCATTTCAGATTTCATGGCCTCAATCCACTTCTAAGATATTGGTCCACACATAGCCTCTTGGTAGGTTGCAAGCACATCATCATGATCCATAAGCAACACATTACCTATCTGAGACATGAGAAATCCATATTTCTCGGGCTCAAACCTTGGTCTACTAGATCTATGTAGAACTGGGGTTTATTGAGCTGGCTCTCTAGCTACAATAACTTGTAGTCCTTGCTCAGGTTCCAATTCTTGTTCATTCACGAATTATGGTTCTTGAACTTCTTAAATTTCTACCCTGGTAGTCTTTATACATAAGAACTCTTTCTCAAGAAAGACACCTGTCTTTGCGATAAATACTTTTCCATCAAACGGTAGGTACAAATAGTACCATTTAGTTTCCTTAGTATATCCCACAAGATGACATTTATCTGACTTAGGTTATAGCTTATCAGGCATTTGACATCACACGTATTCCCCGCAACCCCAAATCATAATGAAAGACATATTAGGACGCATCCCAGTCCATATCTCATATATTGCCTTTAGAACCGCTTTCATTGTAGCACGATTTAGTGTAAAAGCAGCAGTTTCTATAGCCAAACCCCTAAAGGAAACAGGCAGATCTTCATGACTCATCATCGACCGTACTATGTCTAACACATTACAATTCCTTAGCTCAAATGCACCATTATGCTGTGGCATTCTGGTTAGAGTCAGTTGTGATATAATAACACGCTCTTTCAGATGATCACGAAACTAATGACTCAAGTATTTGCTAGCTCGATCAAATTGAAGTGCTTTAATCCTCTTACCCAGCTGGTTCTTTAATTCATTCTTAAACTCTTTGAACTTTTCAAAGGTCTTAGATTTGCACTTCATAAGATACACGTATTCATATCTACTGAAATCATCAATAAATGTAATAAAGTAAGGGTACCCACTTATGGCCCTAGAACTCATGGGTCTACATACATCGCTACACACTATACCCAAGAGATCATTAGCCCTCTCATTGAAACTAGTGAAAGGGACTTTAGTCATCTTGCCTAATAAACATGATTCACATCTCTCAAATGATTCATAATCAAATGAGTCCAGTAGTCAATTTTTATGGAGCTTGGATATGCGCTTCTCAATTATATGGCCCAAACGACAATGCCAAAGGTACGTAGGGTTTGAGTCTTTCATTTTTAGTCATTTAGAATTTTATATATTATAGATCTGATTGTCTAAGTTAAAAATATATAAACTGTTAAACATTTGGGCTATACTATAACAAACATCATTCTTAAGTATATAACAACAATTGTTCTTAATAATAAATGAAAATCCAATCATGTCCAACCTTAAATAGATATAATATTTCTATTTATGGAAGGAACATAATAATAATTATCTAGTTCGATTACAAGCCCACTAGTAAGGAAAGATGGTAAACAGCCACGGCGATAGCAGCAACTCTTTCTCCATTTTTAACATGCAGGTCTACCTCTCCTTTACTCAACAATCTTCTTCTTCCCAGTTCCTGCATATTTATCCAAATGTAAGAACCACATCCTGTATCTTATACCCAAGATGAAGGAGCAGAAAGGTTTATCTCTATAACATAGATACTTGAAGCGAAAGTCCTACCTCCCTTCATCTTTTACAGACCCTCAATATAAGAAGGACAGTTCCTCCTCCAATGACCAGCCTTGCCATAGTGGTGGCATTTCCCTTGTTTCGCAAAGCCCTTCTTTTTTAGTGTTGAATACTTGGGCTCAAGAGATGACTTAGGTCCTACCATCGTTTTATTGAAGCCCTTGGCCTAGACCTTGGCTTTATGCACCATCAGTATGGGGCTAGTAGGCTTGACCTTCTTCATATTTATTTCGAAATTTCTCAGCATGCCTAGAGCTCGGGCAGCATCTTGTCTATTTCATTCATATTATTGTTCAAGACAAACTTCTCATAACTATCCGACAACGATTGCAGGATCAAGTACGTAGCCAACTTTTGGCCTAAAGGAAAGCCTAGCCTTTCAAGGGACTCTATATACCCAATATTCTTGTGTACGTGAGTCCCCACTAGGTCTCAAGCTCCAATCATACATTGAAACAACACCTTGGTGATATCAAACATCTCTTGGCGTTCGTGCCCATTAAATATTTTCTTGAGCTGCTCGCCTATTTCTATGCAACCCATGTTCTCATGTTGCTTCTGAAGCTCAAAGTTCATGGTTGCCATCATTAGGCATTCTACATCCAAGGAGTCGTCTTGATGCTTTTTATAAGCATCTTTGTTAGAATGGGTCACATTCACGACCGGCTCATCAGGGTATTCCTCTTCCAAAACATAGAGCTTATGCTCTTTCCTGAGAACAATTCTCATGTTTCTGTACCAATCCAAATTATTCGACCCACTCAGTTTCTCCTTCCCAAGGATGGCTCTGATGGACTGGGTGGAATGAGATCCATTATCCATAGAAATTCTACAAGAACATATGCAAAGTAAAATCAGTTCTACATTTCAAAATACATTTTATTTCAATTAGGACTTTAATCAAAATACTCCCACTATTTTAATCAAATGGATAACCCTTGATATCAATTCAGAGAGTTTATGCGAGTTAATCTCTTAGTGGACAAGATCCATATTTCACCAACCCAATGATTGAGATTTGGCTTTTCTCTCACAATACAGTTATCTACGTAGGCAACGCTTACCGATTGCGTCACTATGCAACTCTTGTATTGCTAGTGAATAATTCCTTATTCGCATCCATCATATGGTGCATGCATACCCTATGCCTATGGGCACTAAACCTTTGAGGTCACCCAGTTAAGTTTTACCCGATGTCGATAGTGGGATATCACAATTATCTGCTCGCACCCTGACCATGATAGATCAATGCACCTTGCTTTGGCAAGCCCACACTTCATCGATCGAGGCAGGAAGATTGCCATCCATCGAAATGCATCAGAATACTTCATATTACATAAGTGATTTAAGATACTTTATTAACACTTTATCATGGATAATAATTAACCAATGTGCACATCCACAAAATAACACTTGCATCAATCATATTCCAAATTCATCCCATATGTGCATAATAAAATCATCAACACTTGATGAAGTGGGCTAAATCTGAACATTTAGATTATTTATAAATCCTTAGATTTACAAGCACTAGACATGAGCAACACCAACTCCACTTACTTAGTAGACAAGCTCATTTCTCTATGTGAGATTCAAAATCTAACACACACTTAGTTTCACAAACCAACAAGAGGGACAGTTGCTATTAAGGAGTAACAAGCATATCAACTAAGATATCCCAATGAAATCACATGCGTTCTTCGTGGGGTTCCTAGAATGGATTTGGGTATTTTGAACACTTCTAAAACTTCCAGATCTACACACAATAGATTTAGCAACTTTTAAAACAATGATCATCATATCAACCTCCCTCTGATACCACTGTTGGTTCTTACTATACATCACAATAGTTGTGTGCAGCGGAAATGGAACAAGAAAACCCAAAATAGATCGGATCTAGCGATGAACATTGATCAAGAAGTAAAGTATTTTAAATAAAATTTTACCTTGGTGGGATTGAGTCAATACTGAACCAAGATGTTGCGATGAAGTCCAACAAACGACAACGGCTAGAGTTACGAGCGCAGAATAGTGTCTATGGCTCTATAGGTGATCCACATAAATGGGAGAACCCTTAGACTCTTTTCGCACAAGATCTAGGTTTGAAGAAAACACACTGTATCTTCACATACTGCTAGGTCTGCTCTAGAAGAGGGGGCGACAACGTATATGATGCCTTGGAAACACTTTTCATCGACAAACATGGACAGCGGACGGTAGTTTGCTAGATCGGCTTTTACGTCCCTGGCAGAACAGTTCCGTTGGGAGGAAGAAGAAGCCGAATCTTAATTAGGTCAAAACGTATAGTCTCTTGTTTTGTTTACTATACATAATGTTTATATACTAAGTAATGAACCAATCGTTAAACGCAGACCCCGGCCTAACCGGACCTAAAGGAAATAAACCGGACGTAACATAATTCGTTGAGTATTCACGTCGATATTAGACGAATCAACATTTGACTCAACGAAGCATCAAGTGCAATCAACACACTCAGCGCTAGACTCGTCAAATCAATACTGGACTAAATGAATCGTTGAATGAAATCAACGCACTCAGCACACTCAACTCAAGACTCATCGAATCAACACTTGACTCAATGAATCGTTGAATGAACTCAACGCACTCAACGCCTATTTCGACAAGTAAACATTTAACTCGACGAAGGCGTCAAATTGTCTCGAAGTTCTCAATGCCTGATTCGACAAGTCAACATTTTACTCGATGAAGGCATCGAGTGGTCTCGAAGTGCTCAACGCCATCTTTCCACGAATCACTAATTGACTCAACAAATCGTCGAGTGGTCTCAACACTCTCAATGCTAACTCGAAGAATCAACACTTGACTCGACGAAAGCATCAAGTGGTCTTAACACACTCAATGCCTGCCTGAGTAGACTGGACACACTCAATGTCTGACTGAGTCCAGTCCTTCACTCATCTCACGCCAGCGCTTGGTCCTTCACTCATCACTTGAGTAAGACAAACATAATCCAATCTTCCAAATTCTCCAAATGCTCTTATGTGTGACCCAGACAGGCTCATACTGCGTTGGTAGTGATACTACATGCTTGGTCACTTCCATATCACAATTGTAACTCCAACACCTTCTTCAAGCCCTGCACCAAAAAAACTTCTTCATGTCTATAAAAATTTTTGTGCACCCTGGGTGGATTGAGTACTTCGTAATACGCGTTTCTTACATAACCTCTTTGTTGATGCACGAAAAAGCCAAGGGGAAAACGAGCACCACCAGCTAACTGTTAGAGCACTGGGGGAAGAAGAAAAAGCAAACTGCGAGCAGTAGTCTACTTTGCGGACTAGAAAAGGGATAGAAAAGTAGAAGAGCTGTGAACCACGACAACACCAGACTTCGCCTGTCGCGGCCTGAATGCCACTCCTGCGATGGGCTTGATTTTGATTGCAAATAAGCAGTTACAAGTAGGGGAAAAGGAAACGATGCTGAAAGCAAGTTGGAGATCGAAAAGCCAGAGATTCGAGTCTGCAGCCTTTAGTAAGTAGGCTCCTTGGCTCGAGTCAGCGTGCTTTGAGTGCACCACTTCTCCCTATTTATAGGCTGGGGGCCTTCCCAAATGGGCATGGCTAAAATAACCGGCTGCCTGGGGTATAAAATAATCGGGCAGCGGTGAATGGAATCAAAAAAGGGAAAACAAGCAGTCCGCGCGAGACCGGCGGACTGGGCTTGCGAGCTGGAAACCTCCTTTGGTCGCATCGAGCGCAATCCTGCCAGAAGAACCGCGACCTGCACGACCTCAGCGACCTGATCTCGGAGCTTGCGAAAAACTGGCAAGATCTGAGAGCAAACCATGGGCGGCCTGGGCGGACTAATAACTGGAGTCCGCCTAGGTGGATGGGATTTCCACGTCAACTAGAGATCTGGGCGGACTGATAGCTTGAGTCCGGCAAGAAAGGAGCAAGAAGCCTAGCTGAACATGTTTGTGGATTCTGGGGTTAACATAATCCCCGCACATTTTCGAGTTTTGGAAAATTCTGAAAATGTTTCCTTAACTGCCGAGTCCGCAACTATCATAAATGCTAATTGTGCTATAAATACCGCCGGAAGTCCTGTCCTCTGTCAGAATTGACTGCGCGACGGGTCGTTACTCACCTCTTACGGTCTCAACTTTCCAGTCCGGCATGGCAAGGTTAGGATCCTTCTTCGGCAACCTCTCCACCTCGACTGAGAAACCCAAGGCGAGTTCCCGACCGAAGAAGTCGAGTCACCGGAACGATATACCTGCCCGCCATCCAGGAGAGAGTTCAGGTTGGAAGAAGAAGACAGACCCAACCCGTGACATCGAGCATGAGAAGACCGCGACTGCTCCTGCTGGTCAGAATCTACCGATAGGAAGCTCGAATAAGAAACTAAATCCGCCATCTGTCTCTGATCTGAACCCTGCGAATTCTTCAAGTATGGAGGTGCACCGTTCTGCCTCCGGAACTATTATGTTGCGGATAGACCCGAACAAGGAAGTGTCATCGCCGAAGGTCGAGCAGCCGGATATCGAGGAGAAACTTTCAGCCGATGAGCAAGTGGAGGAGAGGGTAGAAGAGGTAACTGAGGAGCGAGCTAAAGAATCCACCGAAGCTGCGGCCAAAGATTCTGCTAAGAAGCAAGCTGAGGAAATGGTGCTTTCTCTTATGCTGATTGTCGCTCCAACCTCAGTTCACGAATCACAGCATATCGTTATAGACTTGGATGAGACGCCTGAAAAGAAAAAGAGGAAGAGATACAAGAGTACTGTTGTGGAGCGAGTAGAGAAGAAGCTGCGGGTTAGGAAAGAAAAGAATATCTCTAAGCGGACTTAAGCTGCGAGCTTGCAGCATAAGCCGCGAGAGAAGGAAGTTCCGGACAACGATCTCGTCACCCCGGATGCTCTGCCCGCAGAAGGTGACCCCCCCTCAATGCTCAGCTTATCAACCACCGAGATACTTGACTCTATTGACAACGAGAAGCTCGCGAACATGAATCGTTCCCTGTTGGAAGTGCTGTAGCCTGGTGCTGAGAACATGGGAGAGAAGCCTGCTGACCCTTCTTCCTTCCTTCCATCCGGAGAAAGAGAAAAATCGAAGGATCAGCTCGCAGTAATGAAGGCAAATATTGAGGCGGTCTCGGCGAAGCTTGCTGCGAAAAAGCAGGCTGAGGATTTGCAGAAAGCTGCTGAACTGATGCAGTCAGGTAAGTTGTGCCCGGCGCCTAGGCGTTTCCAGAGCTCGTGGCTCTACAAATCACCTCCCCGAAAATCGCGGCCGATTAAGATCATTACAGAGACCGGCAACATAGTTGCCTCAAGTAGATCGCTGGCCGAGACAAGGGCGAAAGTTCGTCGGGAATGGAGGCACCGCCTGGGCGCTTTTGATCAAGAGCGCGTGAGGCGGCCCACTTTCGATAGTCGCCAGTGTTAACCCCAGAATCCGCATCATCTCCAGCCAAGCAATTCACCCCCCTTTCTGCCGGACTCAAGAGTCTCAGTCCGCCCAGGTCGCCGATTTTATACCAGGTGCTCGAGCCGACGAGCTGCGAGCCAGTTCGCCCAGGTCGCCCAAGTCGCGCCTAAGTCTGACTGGCGCTCAAAATGACCAAGGTCCCAGCCCGCAAGCTCAGTCCGCCAGCCTCGCGGACTGCCCGTTCTTTCTCCTCTGTGCCCCGGGCAGTCGGTTATTTTTGCCCTGCCCGTTCGGGCAAGCTCCCAAATCTATAAATAGGGGGAGGTGGTGCATTCAAAGCAGGCTGACGGGGACCCAGAGATTTATTGGGTAAAGGCTGCGGACTCAAATCTCAGGCGTTTCGCGGTCTCGATCCTGCGCTGCCTCCCTTTTCCCCTCGGTCCGTTAGTAAGCGGTTGCTTGCAGTCCCTTTCTCTCTTCTTCCTTTCTTGCAGGAACTTGAGGGCGCATTTTCTGCATCAACATCAACACGCGACCTTCAGATTGAAGCTATCGCTGAAGTTCTCGGACCAAGATGTCGGATCGTCGATCGACCCATTATCATGCCCGCTCAGGTCGCTCAAGCTCCTCAAGCGACCTGTGGGATGCGCTCGACCGTTCCAGGAGAGAAGCCGAGCAGTCCCGGAGGGAGACCGATCAGCGCCTTGACGCGATCAGCCAGGCTTTGATCGCGATCACTCAGCGACTCGATCAACCTAGGGCGGCCGTTGAGCAGGAGCCAGTCCGCAATACTCCAGTCCGCAATACCCCAGTCCGCCAAGCGCGAACTGCGACGCCACCACTCGCAGGTTCGTCCGTCCAGCCCGCAGTCCTACCAAAGCCTCAAACCGACGAGCTCGCTGCACTCATGGACTTTTTCCGCGAAGCGGCCCAGGGAAGTCCAGCCCGCCGACTTAATTTTGCGGAAGATAATCAGGCCGTGCGACCTCCTGCGACTTCGGCTATAGCCCAATTCGGGGAGTCTCCTTTTGTTGATAAGATCCGTCAAGAGCAAGCTCCTAGCAACTTCAGGGAACCTCGCATTCCATTTTACACTGGGGACACGGATCCCGTCGCACATCTCCAGGCTTTTGAGGATGCAGTAGCGATGAGGTGTTTGACAGATGGTTTGAAATGCAAGTTCTTGGTGACTACTTTCGACGGCCAGGCCCGAGAATGGTTTCATGAACTGTATCCCGGATCCATCGCCAGTTTTGCTGAGTTGCGGCAAGAGCTCCTGTTGAGGTTTGCCACTTCCAGGAAGAGGAAGAGTGGGCCGGCTACCCTCTTTAAGATCAAACAAGCAGACAATGAGTCGGTGGCGCAGTTCGTGGATCGCTTCCAGAGAGAAAAGCTGGGAGTCAGGAATGTAGACCCCGAGTTTTATAAGATTGCTCTAATTAACGGACTCAAGGAGGGACCGTTGAAGTTTGAGGCAACCACCAAGGATCCGGCCACATTCCAAGATCTAATAGCCTTAGCCAACACCTTCATAGAAGGGGAGAGCGCTAACCCTTCATATATATCCAATTTAACTGCAAAGGCGGAAAAAAAGAGACGTCACCAATTCCCATACAGCCAATCGATCATCCAAGCCTCCCTTACCAGAGTATCAGCCTCCCGCGCATAGGGGAAGAAATTTCCGACACAAACGGCCTTATCAAAATCATCAACATTTTCATGAGCAAAAGCCACCGCTGGCCGCTCCCCCTGTCCCAATTGCTCCTCAAATCTTGCCTGTCCTTCAAATTCGAGATAGCTCATCTTCAGATGACCAACAGAACCGTGAGCCCTTGGAAGAGCTTGCTGCCATGGGCTTGACAATAGATGAAGTTCTCCAGGTCCTGCAAAAGAAAGCTGAACCAAAGAAGGATTTCCAAAAAGTAGAGGGAAAGACTCGAAACACAGACCTTTTCTGCGCATTCCATAAAGAAAAGGGGCATCCAACTGAAGATTGCAGAGCTCTCCGACAGCTCGTGGAGAGACTGCTTGCTGCGGGAAAGATGAAGGGCCTCGGAGCGAAGGAGGCCTCATTGAGGCCATCTACCTCTAAGGGCAAAGAAGTAGTCGAAGTCTCTTGGGAAGACGGAGATTTTGGGAGAACGGGATACTATGGCAATATCAAGATAGGAGAGAACGTCGATGCGAACGACGTAGGTGCCCTCGGGGATCTCTTTTGCATCCATGGAGGAGCAGGTGCGGAGTCAAGCCGAAAGTCTTCCTTGGCAAGGATCTCACGGCACGAGGTGGCCATGAATTCTACAGCTCCCCCGGCGGAGGTTGTTGTCTTTGGTCCAGATGACCTCCCAAAGGTAGCCAACCCGTTCAACGACGCAGTCGTGATCAAGGCAATCATTGAGAACTATACGGTCCCAAGAATTTTGGTCGACACGGGGAGTTCAGTCAACCTTATATTCAAAAACGCTTATGAGGCACTAAGGTCCGAAAAGACTTTACTCTCCACCGAAGGACCGCTGTATGGCTTCGCAGGTGAGAAGAAAGAGGTTGAAGGAAGTGTCAAGCTCTCAGTAACGCTCGGTGGAGTCTCAAAACTCATCACATTCGTGATAGTTGACGCGGCAAGCAGTTATTGTGCCATCTTTGGGAGACCTCTTCTTAACGAATACCGCGCAATAATTTCCACCTATCACTTGGCGATAAAATTTTCGGCAGGAGGGAAACAGTACCGGGTTAGAAGCAACCCAAGAGAGGCGCGAGAATGCTACGTCAAAGCAGTCAAACGCAATTGAACAAACGCTTCCCCGAGCGACTCTAGTCGCTGCCTCAGAAGAGAGAGCCCCCAAGAAGAGGTTGAAGGACAGAAGGAAGCCCCGGAAGGAGTTCATCTAGAGCCTGCTCAAGCAACCCAAGGGGTCCCAATTGGAGTGGGCGAAGTAAGAGAGCTTACAATCAACTCGGAGCTCTCCGAAGGCGAAAAAAGAAGGCTGATCGCATGCTTGTTGAAGAACCTGGATGTTTTTGCTTGGGCTGCAGAAGACATGCCGGGAGTGGACCCTGATATAGCTTGCCATCACCTCAATATCGCCCCCAGTTTCAAACCTGTTCAACAGAAGAAGCGGGAGGTGGCCACGAAGCTAGCCGAGCCAATCAGGGAAGAGGTCGCTAAGCTTCTAAAGCCAATTTCATTCGTGAAATCCAGTACCCAGATTGGGTGTCAAACGTTGTAATGGTAAAAAAACCAGGAGGAAAGTGGAGGATGTGCGTTGATTTTACCAAGTTAAATAAAGCATGCCCAAAAGATTGTTACCCGCTGCCTCGAATAGATGCATTAGTAGATTCTGCGGTTGGATATTCTTTTATGAGTTTTTTAGATGCGTTTTCTGGTTATCACCAGATTAGAATGCATAAGCCTGACATCCCCCATACATCCTTTATCACAAACGATGGCTGTTATTGTTATCTGGTAATGCCCTTTGGGTTAAAAAATGCAGGCGCTACCTACCAACGCATGATGGACTCGGTATTTAGAGAGCAAAAAGGGAAAAATCTTGAAGTATACGTCGACGATCTTCTCATTAAAAGCAAAACCTTCGCTTTGCATTTACAAGACCTTACAGAAACATTTTCTACTTTGCGAAAATATAGCATGAAGTTGAATCCGTTAAAATGTGTCTTTGGGGCAAATAAAGGAAAATTCCTCGGTCATCTTCTTACCCCTGAGGGGCTTGCTCCTAATCCAGATAAAATTAAGGCGATTCTCAATATGCCATCACCTCGTTCCCCAAGAGAAGTCCAGCAATTAGGGGGAAGGCTTGCAGGTCTTGGGAGATTTATCTCCAGAGTAGGAGACAAGAGTGCCTCGTTTTTCAAGACTCTTCGCGGAGGGTCTAAGTTTGAATGGACCAAAGAATGCATAGAAGCTTTTGAACAGCTTAAAAAGCAACTCATTTCCACCCCTTTGCTTCAGAGCCCTCGCGCGGGAGAAATGCTATTCATATATCTAGGAGTGGGCTTGGAAGCCATAAGTTCGGTTCTTGTCAGAGAAGAAGGAAGGAGGCAATATCCGGTGTATTATGTCAGCCACATATTGAAGGATGCTGAAACCCGGTACTCGATTCTTGAGAAGCTTGCGTTGGCATTGGTAATGTCTGCCAGAAGGCTCCGCCCATACTTCCAAGCACATTCAATTAGAGTGATTACAGATCAGCCATTAAAGAACATTCTTGAGAAACCGGAGCATTCCGGGAGACTGGCCAAATGGGCAATTGAACTCAGTGAGTTCGATATTTCATATATGCCTCGAACAGCTATCAAGGCACAAGTACTAGCAGATTTCTTGATAGACACGACTGAGTCAAATACTGATCAAGCTGATCGATCTCCGCTAGCATGGACAATCTATGTAGATGGAGCTTCGGGCAAAAACTCTTCAGGAGCAGGGGTAGTTCTCATTAATCCCAACGGGGTCAAATTAAAACAGGCCGTGAAGCTCTCTTTCCCAGCCACCAATAATCAAGCGGAGTATGAAGCACTCCTAGCAGGCCTGCGATTCGCAAAAGAATTGGGAATAGACTATGCGCATGTTAAAACCGACTCATTAGTAATGGCGTCCCAAGTATTGGGGAATTTCGAAACCAAAGAGCCCACCCTAAAGAAGTACTTAATGTTGGTAAAGGCAGAGATTGGGAGATTCAGAAGCTTCACCATTGAGTATGTCTCAAGAGTGCACAATGCTGAAGCAGATGAGCTAGCAAAGTTTGGCCTCTCTTCCGGGGAAATAACGTCAGAACTTTTCTATCCGGCTATAGAAGAAGGAGAATTGATGCAAATAGAGCAGCGACCCTCCTGGATGGACCCATTCAAATCATATCTTTCGACAGGGGAATGGCCGCAAGCTTTGAAAGATAGGAGAAGATTTAGGATGAAGGCAGCAAATTACAAGCTTATCTCCGGGGTCCTCTATAGAAAGACTTTTCTCTCCCCAATGGCAAGGTGTGTGTCTGAAGAAGAAGTTCCCACAGTACTCCAAGAGGTTCACTCTGGGGAGTGTGGCAGCCATTCAGGGGCTAGAACTTTAGAGAAAAGAATATTGCGACAAGGGTATTTCTGGCCCACGATGAGGCAAGATTCTGAGTTATACGCAAGGAAGTGTGTCCAATGTCAAAAATTTGCTCCTCTGCAACTCCAACCCTCGCAGCGACTTTTGTCAATTTCCACACCATGGCCTTTTGCGGTGTGGGGGATGGATCTCCTCGGACCATTTCCCATGGCAAGTGGGCAGCGACGTTTCATTTTAGTCATGATTGATTATTTTAGCAAGTGGATCGAGGCAAAGGCGCTAGCGAAAACTACAACCCAGGTGGTAAAAAATTTTTTATGGGGGGAGATAATATGCAGACACGGCATCCCAATGGCAATAATTACAGATAACGGGCCACAATTCAACAATGAAGAAATGAAGAACTTTTGTAAGCAAATCGGCATAGAACTGAGATTTTCATCAGTTCACCATCCAAGGAGTAATGGCCAAGTGGAAGCTGCGAACAAACAGATACATAATTTGCTGAAGAAGAAAGTACAAAATCTGAGAGGGAACTGGGCAGAAGAACTTCCTTCGGTTCTATGGACCCTCAGGACGACCCCTTCCACAGCTACCGGGGAAACTCCTTTCAAGTTGTCTCATGGTTCGGAAGCTCTCATCCCAGTAGAATTTGAGGTTCCATCTCCGAGGGTATTATTGGCCAGACAAAGCTGGGAAGATTGGCTTGAAATTAACGATGAGAATGTAAAACTTAGCCTGGACCAAATTGAAGAGCTGCGGGATGAAGCCATCGTCAGACAAGAGGAAGTCAAGCGAAGAATGGCAAGATATTTTAACAAAAATATCAGGGTCAAACATTTCTCAGTGGGTGATCTCGTCCTTAAAAAGGTAGATGCAGCAGCCAGAACTGGCTCCGTGGGCAAACTAAACCCAAATTGGAGTGGACCATTTATCATTAAGAAAGTTCTGAGAAATGGGGCATACCAACTACACACCTGTGACGGAGAAGATGTACCTCATACTTGGAATGGCAATGATCTGAAGCGTTTTTATGCTTAAGCGAACTTGTTGATCATTTCTGGCAATTATATTCATAAAGAAATTCTGGCTCCATGATCTTTTCTATATGGCATAATTATTCTCCTTTGTCTAAAATTCAACAAAAATCACCAAACCAAGAGACATCGCCAAGTCCAGCTTGGATCCCCCCAGGAGTTGTTGTCATTAGCGTAACACCACGATGACCACGTGTTGCGGGGAGATTTCGCACCGTGTAGTGGGGGCTTGCCGATTCTTGCGCGGCGGGTTACTGGATTTTGGATCCCGGCTAGTACCTGACTCCACCACTGCATTTTTGGAGGGGCGGGGTGGTTGACAGCTCTACTAAGCTTCGTGGGATAGCGTGCACCTTGATGGTCTCATTGAGGAAAGCAATGTCACCTGACACCTGCCCATAGATCATCAAGGATCGTACCTTCGAACACTCTTTGGTACTCTCAAGCGGTGCCTGCAGGGAGCTCAGGATCTAGTTGATCCATTGAGGAAAGCAATGCATCCCGCATGCACCTGCCCAATTGATCAAATCGGTCTAAATCCCAGGCAAGAGAGCGGTGTGCCCTTTTTTACCAATAAAACTAATATTTTCAACCGCCAACAAAGCAATGTGGTATGCGGTGTTCCCAGGCGAAGGCTTGATGATCTTGTCAACTTGTGGTCAGCAAGGTGCGGACTCCGCTTATTATATCCGCTCAGTCCGCCGATGGTTGATTTCCATAGTTTATAATCCTGTGAGGGAAGCAATGCAGCTCCGGCCGCACCTACCCACTTGATTATAAATTACAGGTTATTTCTAATATTGCTGAAGTGCGGACTCCGCTTATTATATCCGCTCAGTCCGCCGATGGTTGATTTCCATAGTTTATAATCCTGTGAGGGAAGCAATGCAGCTCCGGCCGCACCTACCCACTTGATTATAAATTACAGGTTATTTCTAATATTGCTGAAGTGCGGACTCCGCTTATTATATCCGCTCAGTCCGCCGATGGTTGATTTCCATAGTTTATAATCCTGTGAGGGAAGCAATGCAGCTCCGGCCGCACCTACCCACTTGATTATAAATTACAGGTTATTTCTAATATTGCTGAAGTGCGGACTCCGCTTATTATATCCGCTCAGTCCGCCGATGGTTGATTTCCATAGTTTATAATCCTGTGAGGGAAGCAATGCAGCTCCGGCCGCACCTACCCACTTGATTATAAATTACAGGTTATTTCTAGTATTGCTGAAGTGCGGACTCCGCTTATTATATCTGCTCAGCCCGCCGATGGTAGATTCCGGTAATGATCCTATCAGGGAAGCAATGCTGCTCCGGTCGCACTTACCCGCTTGGTGATGAATCATGTCATTTCCGATAATTATAAATCGCTGTCGGTTTTCGGTTTTCTAATTCACCTAGTCCGCAGGATTCGTTCAAATTATAGTAATTATTTGGAAAAAAATTCAATTGCAAGTATCCGCGGACGGTGACGCTAGTCCGCCTAGTTCGCTTATCCATATTTAACAGTAGTTCTCGGCTGTTCTGCAAGCGCGGGCTGCAAACCGAACTCGTCCCAGTCCGCTTTGCACGCTCTCTTCGCTTGGAATATTCTCATAATTACAGCAAGCTGTGATCACACAAATCCGACAAGCTCTAAACATGCATCAAGGAAATGACATTTATATATAAAGATTCGACCTCTGAAGATAAACAAAGGAGAAAGCAGAACATAGATCAAAAATACCCTTTCTATTCAGTCAGAAAAATATTTACAAGTCTTGGCGGATTCGCGCAGAGTCCGCCCATCCCGCATTTACGTTAAAGTAAAACAAAAATTTGTTACAATACATTCCTATTCTATCCTCTGTTTTTTATCCGCAGGATTCACCGGGCTCGACCCGTCTACGTCCACTATAGGCGAGTAACTGCCTGAGTTGTTGCTACTGCTGTCATCAGAGTGAGAAGCGGCTGAGGGCTCCGTCCGCATGCTGCTCTCATCAGAGCCGGAGTCAGCGGATCGACCCGATTGACCTCCTTGCTGCTGACTGGAGGCCGCATCTTCATCTGCTTCCTCACCAGCGGACTCCTCGTCATCTCCAGCAACCGCCTTTTCCCTGGCGGCTTGCTCGAACTCGGCAACCTTCTCCTTTAGCTCTGGGAAAAGCTTCAGGAAAGGGATAGAGTTTACTCCAGCCTTCGTATACCCTTCGCTGATGATGCGCTCAATCGCGACCTCCACGCTTTCCCTTACAAAAGGAAACATAGCCTGTTGGAAGTCCGGGTTGGTCACCTCGTATGCGATCTGTAAAAGAAGTCAAAACGTCAGTCCGCGAAAGATGGACAAGATTAACGACGATTGACTAAACACTTACGGCCTTTTCCTCTCTGTATTGATTAACTTTCACACCAAGTCGCTTATTCCTCTCCTTCAGCGAATGGTTTTCTTTCTTATACCGCTCATTGTCCCTAAGCAGCTCGCGCGTGAGCCTGCCTAGGAAATGGTTGGTAACGGCGAGTTCGCACTGGCTTGCGCGGCGAGAAGGGGGAGGACGTCAGGCGCCACACCTTGAAGTTCACGAAGATTTTGCTTCCCGTACAAGGCGGACAAGGCGACATGGGCATGGCGAGAAGGGCGTGGATTCCTCCAGGAGGGAAGAGCCGTTGATAAGCGGACATATTTTTTCTTCTCATGCCAGTGAATCATGGGATTGCCCCTTAGATCTTTCTGCTTCTCGCCGAAGCCCGCGATATTGAAGCTGTCGTCGGAAGAGTAACTCGCGGCCGGATCTCCATCTTCCTTTCTCTTCTTCGCGAGTTCTTTTCTTTTTTCTCCTTGTGTAGGAGTTTGCCCGGCCGGCGCAAACGGCAGATTGACGGGCACCGTCAAAGTCGCTGCAAGGGGAAGAAGTTAGCAAAAACTCCAAAGGTTGTTGCGGATACAGGCAAAGGTCGCAAGGCTTACTCTCTTGACGGCTAACAGTATCCAGCCCTGGCAGCTGCGGGATGTAATAGTCGACATCCAGCCTCGCTCCAGCAAGGAATGTCACGATGGCAGCCTCGGCGTCGTTCAGCCGCACGCTCTTGAAGTCAGCATCTAGGCGCGGCTGCGGATTGGTGTGGAGGACCCCCAGGTCGCCTTCAAAGATGAGATATCTCGAGGTCCAGTTGTGGATCTTATTCGGCAGACCCACAACTTTCATTCCCCTACAGTAGAAGTAAATAATGCCTTTGTACTGGCGGTCTCCTGTTGGAGTGATGGCGCGGACAGAAAAGATTTTCCTGAAAACCTTCAAGGAAAATTCTACCCTCTCAGCCCGCAGCTAGGCGATGAAGCTGCAGATGGCCACCACGCTATTCGGGGCGAGCTGGCCCGGGACCACCCCATAATGCTCAAAGATCTCCGCGATCTCCCAGAGCAGGGGGAATTTAAATCCGCAGTCAAAGTGATCTATGGGCACCGCGAGCTGGGTGGCAGTCGAGAAGTTCAGTCGCTCGTGGTGTTCGGGGAGCCGCGCGAATACGGGCGAGCCCGCCATATGCACCTCCCGGAAAGCCTCCAGATCGTCTTCGGTCAGCCTGCTCCTTTTATGTTCGGCAGAATGGAAGGCGGCTGCGGCGTCAGTGCGTGCGGATACCATGCTTTCAGACCGCAGGGCTTCAGCTCCGACTGTTTCCTATACAAAAAGAGAATAAAGGCCCTATTTATAAGAAAAATCGTCTGACATGACAGTCTTCAATCCGCCCAGATCGATCGCCCAGTCCGCTCAGGTTGCTTCTTCCCTGTTTCCCCGCAATTAACACTATATGCGAATTCACAGGAAGTCCGCAGAAATCGCAATTCTTCAGAACGAAAATAAGCAAGCCGTTAGCCCGCATAACTTGCGAAATTCAAATAAAAATAGTAATAATATTATACCACAGGCAGAATAGCATCACAGCACACATACAATCATACAATAATGTTCGAGTAATAATATTATACAACAGCTCAAAGCAAATATTAAAGTTTTAGCGCCTGTTGCGGACTCTCGGGGCAGGTCGCTCTTCATCGTCCATCCCAACATAAGCCGCCTGATCGCTTCCTCGCAAGATCTCGCAGTAGAGCTCGGAAACCAGGTAGTGCATGTTGTTGAAGGTGCGATGCATATGAGCCATATCTCTAGCTACCCGCGGAAATGGGATTAGTTGAACTACTGGGTTTGGATCTGCGATCACCGCGGGCTGCCCGCTCACCACCGGGGCCGATCCCTCTCCCACAGCGGGCTGAGACATTTGCGGCCTCACCCCAGCGGTTTCGCCTACTCGCTTCTTTCCTTCTCTCGCCAAAGCTAAGTACTTATTCCTGTAATGACTGACATCTCCGCTCAGTCGATTTTGCTCCTTCTTCGCCCCATCAAGTGCGGATGAAAGACTGGCGACCTCGCCTTCCAGGATCTTCTCCCGCTCTTTGCTTTTCTTCAAATCGGTTCGGAGCTTGCACAATTCTTCTTCATATTTTTTCACTAACAGCACGCTTTCTTGAGCAGGTCGCTCCCCCTGTGCGAGCTCAGCAACAGTCCGCCCCACGACCTCCGACACATTTGGCGGCGTAGGCACGATCTCGCCAACTTCGATGGAGTCAGGCGCAGAACTCTGGACTGCAACCAAAGAAAACAAAATCGCCTCAGTATCTAAGTCGCAGCAAGCCCAAAAAGGTGAAATAAATTTCTTTATTCACTTTTGGTTATCATCGCGGCGATCTGGCGACTATCAAGGATAGGTCGCCTCGCGCGTTCCGGGTCAAAAGCTTCTAGGCGACGCCTCCATTCTCGGCGGACTATCGCTCTTGTCTCGGCCAGCGACCTGTTCGAGGCGACTATGTCATTAGTTTCTGTGATAATCTTGACTGGCCGCGACTTTCGTGGAGGAGATTGGTACAGCCACGAGCTCTGAAACCGCTTAGTCGCCGGCCGCAACTTACCAGATCGTATCAGCTCCACCGCGATCCGAAGATCCTCAGCCTGCTTATCCGCAGCTTGCTTCTCTGAGACCGCTTCGACTTTTGCTTTCATTATGGCGAGCTGCTTCTTGGACTTCTCCCTCTCTTCGACTTGAAGAAAAGAAGAAGGGTCAGCAGCTTTTTCTCTAGTCTCGGTAACAGGCTGCAGCACCTCCAATAGAGAGCGATTTATACTCGCAAGCTGATCATTGTCTATGGAGTCGAGAATTTCAGTGGTCGACAAGCTGAGCGTGGATGGAGGGTCACCTGCTGCGGGCAGAGGATCGGGGGTGACGAGATCATCTTGGATTTCCTTTTCTCGCGGCTTATGCTGCAAGCTCGCAGCTCCAGTCCGCTTGGAGACGTTCTTCTCTTTCCTAACTTTCAGATTCTTCTCTACTCGCTCCGCGACAGTACCATCTCTTTTCCTCTTTTTCCTCTCAGGAGTCTTGTCTAGGACGATAACGACCTGCTCTGGTTCGCGAATTGAGTTTGGGGCAACAACTAGGGCCAATGAAGGTGCAGGGTCTTCAGCCTGCTGCTCAGCAGAACTTTTTGCCGCAACTTCGGCGAGCTCTTTATCTCGCTCCTCAGCCACATCATTTCTTTCTCCTATCGACTCGTCTGCGGGAAGCTCCTCCTCGGTCGGCTGCGGCTGGGTTTTCGGCGATGAAATCTCCTTATCTGTGTCTATCCGCAGCATAATTGTCCCAGAAGGTGACCTATGTATCTCCATATCGGAGGAGTTCGCAGGGTTCAGGTCAGAGACGGACGGAGGATTCGACTTCTCCTGCGGAGGGTTTGGAGCATTCGCAGTCTTATCTGTTTCTTTTTTGCCTGAGTTTTCTCCTTGATGGCGACCAGGCTGGTCTTTCCGGTGGCTCGACTTCTTAGGTCGAGAGCTCGCTTTTGGTTTCTCAGTCGGCGCGGCCATACTGCCAAAGAATGATCCAAGCCTTGACATGCCGGACTGGAAAGTAGAGACCGCAAGTGGTGAGTAACGACCCGTCGCGAAAGCAGTTATGCCAAATGACAGGGCTCCCAGCGATATTTATAGCACAGACGGCATTCATGATAGTTGCGGACTCGGCGGTTAAGAAAACATTTTCGGAATTTCTCAAAAACTCAAAAATGTGCGGGGATTATGTTAACCCCAGAATCCGCATCATCTCCAGCCAAGCAATTCACCCCCCTTTCTGCCGGACTCAAGAGTCTCAGTCCGCCCAGGTCGCCGATTTTATACCAGGTGCTCGAGCCGACGAGCTGCGAGCCAGTTCGCCCAGGTCGCCCAAGTCGCGCCTAAGTCTGACTGGCGCTCAAAATGACCAAGGTCCCAGCCCGCAAGCTCAGTCCGCCAGCCTCGCGGACTGCCCGTTCTTTCTCCTCTGTGCCCCGGGCAGTCGGTTATTTTTGCCCTGCCCGTTCGGGCAAGCTCCCAAATCTATAAATAGGGGGAGGTGGTGCATTCAAAGCAGGCTGACGGGGACCCAGAGATTTATTGGGTAAAGGCTGCGGACTCAAATCTCAGGCGTTCGCGGTCTCGATCCTGCGCTGCCTCCCTTTTCCCCTCGGTCCGTTAGTAAGCGGTTGCTTGCAGTCCCTTTCTCTCTTCTTCCTTTCTTGCAGGAACTTGAGGGCGCATTTTCTGCATCAACATCGCCTTGACATGCCGGACTGGAAAGTAGAGACCGCAAGTGGTGAGTAACGACCCGTCGCGAAAGCAGTTATGCCAAATGACAGGGCTCCCAGCGATATTTATAGCACAGACGGCATTCATGATAGTTGCGGACTCGGCGGTTAAGAAAACATTTTCGGAATTTCTCAAAAACTCAAAAATGTGCGGGGATTATGTTAACCCCAGAATCCGCATCATCTCCAGCCAAGCAATTCACCCCCCTTTCTGCCGGACTCAAGAGTCTCAGTCCGCCCAGGTCGCCGATTTTATACCAGGTGCTCGAGCCGACGAGCTGCGAGCCAGTTCGCCCAGGTCGCCCAAGTCGCGCCTAAGTCTGACTGGCGCTCAAAATGACCAAGGTCCCAGCCCGCAAGCTCAGTCCGCCAGCCTCGCGGACTGCCCGTTCTTTCTCCTCTGTGCCCCGGGCAGTCGGTTATTTTTGCCCTGCCCGTTCGGGCAAGCTCCCAAATCTATAAATAGGGGGAGGTGGTGCATTCAAAGCAGGCTGACGGGGACCCAGAGATTTATTGGGTAAAGGCTGCGGACTCAAATCTCAGGCGTTCGCGGTCTCGATCCTGCGCTGCCTCCCTTTTCCCCTCGGTCCGTTAGTAAGCGGTTGCTTGCAGTCCCTTTCTCTCTTCTTCCTTTCTTGCAGGAACTTGAGGGCGCATTTTCTGCATCAACAGCCAGATTGCTGTCATTATCTCAAAAAGTGACTTAACTTTTTACCTTTTACGCTTATTGCGACCTGGAAACTAAATCGAGATTTACTTCCTTTGTTGTAGTACAAAAGTCAACACCCGATTCTATCGAGGTCGGTGAGATCGTGTCCTCGTCTGCAGAGGTGCCTGCACAGGCTTTGATGCGGTCTGGTGCTGAGCCCACGCAAGGGGAGCAGTCTGGCCAAGAGACATACGCGTTATTAGCGAGGAAGTATGAGGAGGAACAAAACAAAGTTCGAGTTGAGCTAAAGAAAGGTAAGGATCGAGAAAAGATCCTGGAGAACCAGGTCGCGAGCCTTTCTTCCACAATCGAGGGTCTAAAGAAAGAGAAGCAGCGGCTAAGCGGAGACGCCTGTCATTATAGGAGCCGATATTTGGCTTTGGTGAGAGAAGGGAAGAAGCAAGTGGGCGATGTTGCTGGGGTGAGGCCGCAAACATCTTTTCAACCTGCTGCAGGAGAGGCGTCAGCCCCAGCGACAATCGGGCAACCCGCGGTGGCCGCAGATCCAACATCAACAGGTGTCCCTGCAATCCCGTTTAACCGGATAGTCAGGGATACTGGTCGCATGCATCGCACATTCAACAACATGCATCATCTTGTTCAGCAACTATACAGTGAAATCTTGCGAGGAAGCGACCAGGCGGCCCATGTTTGGGTGGATGAAGAGCGACCTGCTCAGGGAGACCGCAGAAGCCGCTGAGTAGAACATTTAATTTGAACTGTGCGCATTGTATAGGTGTCTTTTGAAACTTCTCTGTTTCATTTGTGCTGTGATGCGACTTCCCCTTGGTGTATGATATTATTATTATTCCTTTAAACTTGAACAATCCTGCAGTGATGTATGCGAATTATGTGGGATGGTTTTATGTTTGATCATTTCTTTTACTGAAAAATTTGAGGTCTTTGCGGACTGCCTGTAAGTTCGCGATTACTTGTAGATAACTTGCAGGAAAACTGGAAATGCGCGGGCTGAGCGGACTGCATTTTAATTCACAAAGCCTTGAGAATTTGTCTGAAATTACAGGGAAAAAAGGGAAGAAGCGGGCTGCGCGGACTGAGCAATCGATCTCTACGGATAGACTGCTGTCATGTCAAATGATTTTTCTATAAAAAGGGTCTTCATTTTCTCTTTGCATAGGAAACAGTCGAAGCTGAAGCCCTGCGGTCTGAAAAGATGGTATCCGCGCATACTGATGCCGCAGTCGCCTTCCATGCTGCCGAGCACAAAAGAAGCCGACTGACCGAAGCTGATCTGGAAGCTTTTCTGGAGGTGCACATGGCGGGATCGCCGGTGCTCGCACGACTTACCGAGCCACAAGAGCGGTTGAACTTCTCCACGGCTACCCAGCTCGCGGTGCCAATCGACCATTTCGATTGCGGGTTCAAATTCCCCCTGCTTTGGGAGATCGCGGAGATCTTCAAGCACTACGGAGTGGTTCCAGGCCAACTCGCGCCGAACACCATGATTGCCATCT
The DNA here is from genome assembly GCA_039513925.1 of Platanthera zijinensis. NCBI lineage: Eukaryota > Viridiplantae > Streptophyta > Magnoliopsida > Asparagales > Orchidaceae > Platanthera > Platanthera zijinensis. The sequence continues at coordinate 206,777,899 of CM077078.1, forward strand.
GCAGCTATCTCGCCTACTTGCGATCTGAAAAGATCGAGTTTTCTTTGAAGATCTTTAAAAAGATCTTTTCTGTCCGCTCCGTAACTCCAAAAGGAGATCATGAGTATAAGGGTATCGTGTATTTCTACTGCAGGGGGATGAAGGTTGTGGTCTTGCAGAATAAGATCCACAACTGGACCTCCAGGTACCTCATTTTTGAGGGCGACCTTGGGTTTCTTCACACTAACCCGCAGCTGCGATCAGACGCCGACTTCAAAAGCATGCAGCTGAGTGATGCCGAGGTCGCCATCGTCGGATTTATTGCTGGAGCAAAGCTCTACGTTGACTATTACATTCCACTGTTGCCTGGACTTGGCACCGTAAGCCGCCAGGAGAGTAAGTCCCACGACTTTCATTTGTATCCGCAACGACCTGGAACTTTGGCTAACTTTTCTTCTTGCAGCGACCTTGGCGGTGCCCGCAAACTTGCCCTACGCACCAGCTGGACAGACTCCTACACAAGGAGAAAGGAGAAAAGAGATTGCAAAGAAAAGGAAGGAGGACGGGGATCCCGCCGCGGGTTATTCTTCAAGCGATAGCTTTAACATTGCGGGCTTCGGCTAGAAGCAAAAGGATCTAAGGGGCAACCAAATGATCCGTTGGCATGAGAAGAAGAAGTACGTTCGCCTTTCGATAGCTCTCCCCTCCTAGAGGAGTCCGCGCCCATCTCGACACGCCCATGTCGCCATCTCCGCTCTGTACGGGAAGAAAAATCTTCGCGACCTGCAAAGTGTGGCCGCTGACGACCTTCCTCTGCTTGCCTCCCAGGCTAGTGCGAACTGCGCCATCACCAACCACTTCATGGGCAGGCTTACACGCGAGCTGCTTAGGGAAGATGCGCGACATAGGAAGGAAAACAATGCGTTGAAACACAGAAATAAGCGACTAGGCACAAATATTAATCAGTATAAAGAGGACAAAGCTGTAAATGTCAGTTAATCGCCGTTTATCTTTGTCGAATATTTGTTGCGGACTGACGTTTTGATTTCTTCTGCAGACCGCGTATGAGGTAACCAACCCCGACTTCCAAAAAGCCATGTTTCCTTTCGTCAAGGAAAGCGTGGAAGTCACAATTGAATGCATCATCAATGATGGGTATGCAAAAGCAGGGGTGGAATCTATTCCCTTCCGGAAACTGTTTCCCGAGCTGAAGGAGAAGGTTGCTGAGTTCGAGCAAGCTGCTAAAGGGAAAGCGTTCGTTTAATATGACGAGGAGGAGTTCGTTGGTGAGGTATCTCGTGAAGATGTGGCCTCAAGTCAGCAGCAGGGAAGTTAGTCGGATCAGTCCGCCAACTCCGGCTCTGATGAGAGCAGCGCACGAACAGAACCCTCGGTCTCTTCTCGTTCCAGCGACAGCAGTAGCAGCGACTCGGACGGCTACTCGCCTGTGGTGGATGTGGATGGATTAAGCCCAGAGAATCCTGCAGAGAAGAAACAAAGGATTGGATAGGAACATTATGTAATTTTTTGGTTTTTTTAATGTAAAAGGGGGAGGGGCGGACTCTGCGCGAGTCCGCCGGAACATGTGTATATAATTTTTGAATGAATAGAAAAGGATATTTTTGATGTCTTCTGATATGTTATGTTTTTTTCTTGCTTGTTAGAGCTCACACTCCTTATATCAATTCGTGTTATATAGCTTCTTAGTATGTTTAAAACTCTTGCTGAAATCGCTTTCTCACAGCTCGCTACAACATGAGCAGAATCAACGTGCTTCCTTAACGAAGGGAAAAAATGAAGCGGACTCTGACGAGCTCGGACAGCAGTCCGCGTCTTGCAGAACAACCTTTGCCAGTTTTGAGAGAACTAAGATGATGAAAGCCGCAATACTATGACACAAATAATGTTGATATGCGAACTTTGGCAGACTGGGATCACCGTCCGCTGATATTTATAGTCAAATCTTTTCAGATAAATAATCATTGAGTTATATGAACTGAAGTGAATCCTGTGGACTAGGCAAACTATAAAACCAAAGTCCGCACTTAAATCGAATAATAACAGAAATGACCCATAGCTCGTAACCTGGTGGGTAGGTGCGGCCGGAGCGGCATTGCTTTCCTCACAGGGTTATGAACCACGGAATCAACCCAAGGGATGGCGGACTGGGCGGACTAGAAAACCGGAGTCCGCATTATACCAATAATAACAGAAATGACCCATAGCTCATAACCAGGCGGGTAGGTGCAGCCAGAGCGGCATTGCTTTCCTCACAGGGTTATGAACCACGGAATCAACCCAAGGGACGGCGGACTGGGCGGACTGTAAAAACCGAAGTCCGCATTATACCCATAATAACAGAAATGACCCATAGCTCATAACCAGGTGGGTAGGTGCGGCCGGAGCGGCATTGCTTTCCTCACAGGGTTATGAACCACGGAATCAACTCAAGGGACGGCGGACTTAACAATATAATCCACTGCCCTCTTGCTTGGAGTACAGTCTAAGTCGTTCTTTTGGGCAGGTGCGGCCGGAGCGGCATTGCTCTCCTCTGAGATCGACAAGACTGTGGGTATCCTGCAGGCACTGCTTGAGGGTACCAAGGAGTGTTCGAGGGTTACAACCTTAAGATGATCTGGGGGTAGGTGCGGCCGGAGTGGCATTGCTTTCCCCGCGCGATCATCTAGGCTGTAACAATATCCCTTAGATGGCATAGTAGAGTTGTCCACCACCCTGCTCCTCCATAACACAGAAGTGGGGTTAGGTACTAGCTGGGATCCGAAATCCAGTGTCCTACCGCACTAGAACCGGCAAGCTCCCACTACACGGTGCGAAATCTCCCCGCAACACGTGGTCCTTGTGGTGTTACGCTGATAGCGGCGATTCTAAGGGAGGTTTCAGCTAAACTCGGCGATATCTCCTGGTATTAGGCAACTGTTGGAGTTGCTTGGGGAGCCAAAAGAAAAAGGACACTTGAAGAAGTGTTAGTATGAATACTTTGATAAATATCAAATTTTGAGAAAATTGCATAAGATAGAAAAGAGAGTTCAGAGATAGAACCGTTTAGAGTTGTCCTTGCTCAATATATTAACTGTCAACACTTTTAACAAAAAGGACACTTGATGAAGTGTTAGCAAGGAGTTTTTATTAATGATGAACCTCTGAAAAGGTTTAAATAAGAAGAAAAGGAAAAGAAGTTCAGGAATAGAACCGCTTTAGGTCATCTCCACTCCACGTGTGTGACACATCTTCTCCTTCAAATGTTTGCAACCGGTAGGGTCCATTCTCAAGTGCTTCCTTAATAATGAATGGCCCAGCCCAATTTGGATTAAGCTTCCAAACTGATTCGGCTCTTGCAGCAGCATCGACCTTTTTAAGAACCAGATCTCCCACTTGAAAGTGTTTGATCCTTACATTCTTATCAAAGTAGCGAGCCATTCTCCTTTTAACTTCCTCTTGCCTGATGGAAGCCTTGTCTCTAACCTCATCAACATACTCCAAGCTGAACATCATCTCCTCGTTGTTCAGCTCAAGCCAATCCTCCCTACCTTGCCTTGCAAGCAGCACTCTAGGCGACAGAACTTCGAACTCAACAGGAATTAGCGCTTCGGACCCATGAGAAAGCTTGAATGGGGTTTCCCCTGTTGCAGATGAAGGTGTTGTTATCAGGGTCCAGAGAACTGAAGGAAGTTGATCAACCCAACTGCCCTTGAGATTTTGAACTTTCTTCTTAAGCAGGCTGAGGATTTGCTTATTGGCTGCTTCTACCAGACCCTAACTTCTAGGATGATGAACTGATGCAAAGCGCGGCTCTGTTCCGATCTGCTTGCAAAAATCTATCATCTCGGTATTATTAAATTGCTGTCCATTATCTGTGATTATTGCCATAGGGATACCGTGCCGATAGACTATCTCACCCCAAATAAAATTTTTTACGACCTGAGTTGTTGTCTTTGCCAGCGCTTTAGCTTCGATCCACTTACTGAAGTAGTCGATCATAACTATAATGAAACGTCGCTGCCAACTAGCCATGGGAAAAGGGCCAATGAGATCCATTCCGCAAACGGCAAAGGGCCAAGGAGTTGCAATTGATCCGAGAGATTGAGCCGCTTGATGCTGAAGAGGAGCAAACTTCTGGCACTGAACAAATTTTCTTACATAGGTCTCAAAATCTTTTTCCATTGTGGGCCAGAAGTTACCCTGCCACAGGATTCTTCTCTCCAAGGTTCTTGTCCCCGAGTGACTTCCACACTCGCCAGAATTCACTTCCCGAAGAACAGTAGGAACTTCCTCTTTTGAAACACATCTTGCCATTGTAGACAAGAAGGTTTTTCTGTAGAGAATACTGGATATCAAGTAATAATATGCTGCTTTTAACTTGAATTTCTTATTATCTTTGACTGACTGATGCAGATCGTCGGTTGATAAGTAGCGAACGAACGGATCCATCCAAGAGGAATGCTGATCAATTTGCATTAACACTTCCTCCTCCACTGCTGGGTGGAAAAGTTCAGAAGTTGTTCCTCCTGACGATAGCCCGTACTTGGCAAGAACATCGGCCTCCTCATTCTCTGTCCTTGGGATGTGCTCAATAGTGAAACTTTTAAACCTGCTAACCTCAATTTTTACCAGCGAAAGATACTTCTTCAACACTGGCTCCCTGGTCTCGAAGTTACCAAGAACTTGTGAAGCCATTACCAGTGAGTCAGTCTTTACATGAACATGATCGATTCCTAGCTCTCTTGCGAGCCTCAAGTCGGCCAATAAAGCTTCGTACTCCGCTTGATTGTTAGTTATTGGAAAGTAGAACTTGACGGCTTGCTCAAGCTTGATGCCATTCGGGTTTATCAGAACTACCCCTGCTCTAGAAGAGCTTCTGCCTGAAGCCCCATCAACATAGATGGTCCAAGCTAAAGGAGACCTTACTGCCTGATCTGAGTTAAATTCTGTCGTGTCAATCAGGAAGTTCGCAAGCACCTGTGCCTTGATAGCTGTCCTGGGCACATAGGAAATTTCAAACTCACTCAGCTCGATTTCCCACTTAGCTAGCCCACCTGAATGCTCTGGCTTCTCTAGCACACTCTACAAAGGTTGATCAGTGACCACTTGAATTGAATGTGCCTGGTAATAGGGACGGAGCCTGCGAGCAGACATAACTAACGCCAAAGCCAGCTTCTCAAGGATTGGGTACCTTGCTTCTGCATCTTTCAAAATATGACTGATATAATAAACTTGGAACTGCCTCCTGTTCTCTTCTCGCACAAGGACAGAACTAACTGCCTCGGGACTAACCCCCAGGTATAAGAATAACATCTCCCCTACTCGGGGGCTTTGGAGTAAGGGTGTTGAAGTTATCTGCTTTTTCAACTGTTCAAAGGCCAAGGAACACTCTTCTGTCCATTGGAACTTGGACGCTCCCCGAAGAGTTTTGAAGAATGGCGCACTTTTATCTCCAACTCGAGAGATAAATCTCCCGAGTCCTGCCAACCTCCCCCCAACTACTGAACCTCTTTTGGAGAACGGGGAGGGGCCATATCAAGGATGGCTTTAATCTTATCAGGTTTAGGGGCAAGGCCCTCTGGAGTAAGGAGATGGCCGAGGAATTTCCCCTTACTCACCCCAAAAACACACTTCAATGGGTTAAGCTTAATTCTATGCTTTCGTAGAGTGGAAAAAGTCTCTGCTAGATCTAGCAAGTGCTGTGGAAGAGACCTACTCTTAATCAAAAGGTCATTTACGTACACTTCAAGGTTTTTATCTTTTTGCTCTCTAAACACATGATCCATCATGCGTTGATAAGTTGCGCCAGCATTTTTAAGTCCAAAGGACATCATGAGATAACAATAACAACCGTCATTAGTAATGAATGACGTGCAAGGGGTATCAGGTTTATGCATTCTTATTTGGTGATAACCAGAGAACGCATCTAAAAAGCTCATAAAAGGATACCCTACCGCAGAATCAACTAATAAATCTATCTGAGGCAAGGGGTAGAAATCTTTTGGCACGCTTTATTTAAACGGTTGAAGTCTACACACATATGCCACTTCCCCCCTGGTTTTTTAACCATTACAACATTTGAGATCCACTCAGGATATTGAATTTCTTGTATAAAGCGCGCCTTGAGGAGTTTTGCAACCTCCTCTCTGATTGGCTCTGCCAACTTGACTGCAACATCTCTTTTCTTCTGTTGAACTAGCTTGGCAGCTGGGTCGACGTTGAGATGATGGCACGCCATGTTAGGATCCACTCCTGGCATGTCTTCCGCTGACCAAGCGAAGACATCCAGATTCTTTAGCAGGCAAGATATCAACTCTGCCTTTTGATCTTCTGGTAACTCAGAGCTGATGGAGAGCTTTATTTCTTCCCCTTCCACAATGGGGACTGCCTGAATCACCTGGGCAGGTTCCAGGTGAGCGCTTTCACTATCCACAGTAGCTTCTGATGGAAGGGGGACTTCTGCTGCTACTGGGAAAGCTGGGGGGGGGGGCAATTTCAGTAATGTTGATTGTGTAGAGGTAACACTCCCGAGCTTGCCTTGGGTCACTCCTGACCCTGCACTGACGACCATCCTTGCAGAACTTGATGGTTAGATGATATGTTGAAATGATGGCCCGATACTTGTTCAGCAATGGTTTTCCAAAAATTGCATGGTAGCTTCTTAGAGCGTCTACCACTATGAACTAAATCTCCTTGGTCACCCCTCCGAGCCTCACCGAGAGTGTGACATTTCCCTCGAATTCTTTCTTCTCACCCGAGAATCCGTAAAGTGGCCCCTCAGTGGAAAGTAGTGGTTTCCCAGTCCTCAGGGCTTCAAAGGTGGTCTTGAAGAGGAGATTCACTGAGCTGTCAGTGTCAATAATAATTCTATCTACCGTGAAATCTCTTATGGCTGCCTGGACCACGATGGCATCATCGAAAGGGTTTGCGGTTGCGGGAAGATCTACACGACTAAACGTGACAGTTTCTAAGGGAGGGGCAGAGGAAGAAGTAGATGCAATCTCTGTTTGGGAAAGTCTTGACAGAGAAGACTTCCGGGTAGACTCAGCTCCTGCTCCGCCATGAATGTAAAAGAGTCTTCCCAAGACTCCCTCATCGACAACATCAATGCATTCACTTGGAATATTAATAAGCCCCAGACGGCCCTCATCTTCTATCTCTATGCACTCCAGCTGAAACTCAGCCACCTCCTTTCCCTTGGAGGTGGAAGGTTTCGAAGAGTCATTCTTCCTGCTCAGATCTTTGATCTTGCCTTCTGCAAACAACCTCTCAACCAGCTGCCGGAGGGCCTTGCAATCTTCGGTCAGATGGCCCTTTTCCTTGTGAAAATCACAGTTCTGAGAGTTGTTTCTGGGATTCTAGTCTCTCTGAGGCCCTTGCCTCTTCTCTTCTGCCTTCTTCTGAATTATCTGGATGACCTCTTCGAAGTCGAGCCCCAGATCTGCAAACTCCTCCACAGAGCTGCTCTCATGCAGATTTGAGGCTGGCAAGGCACTCTGAAGGATGGGAAGAGCTTAAAGGGGTTGGACAGGAATGGTGGACAATGGCAGTCTCTGATCACGAAGCTGTTGATGGCCAATGAAGGGTTTCTTGTGACGAAGGTTACGCCCCCTCTGAGAGGGAGGCTGGAATTCGGGCCGAGGAGGCTTGCTATGATACTTGTTGTTGAAAGAGGAATTGGAGGAATCCCTTCCTACAACTTTAGCTTTCATGGATGAGACATAAGTAGGGTTGGCATTCTCTCCTTCAATGAAGCGATTAGCCATCGCTATTAGCTCCTGATAAGTTGATGGCGCCTTTGTCATTACTTTGAACTTCAATGGGCCCTCCCGGAGGCCATGAATCAAGGCAACTTTATAATAATCGGGGTTCACATTCATTACCCCTTGGATTTCCTTTTGAAACCGATCAACGAACCTTACAACTTATTCGTTGTCTCTCTGCTTGATGTCGAAAAGGGCTGTCGGCCCATCCTTTCTTTTCTTTGAGGTAGCAAACCTAAGAAGGAGCTCGCTGCGAAGCTCAGCGAAGGAGGAAATTGTGCCCGAGGGCAACTCATAGAACCATTCTCTTGCTTGACCATCGAGAGTGGTCACAAGGAGCTTGCATTTCAAGGCATCGGAGAGGCTCCTCAATGCGATTGCCCCTTCGAATGCCTGATGGTGGGAAACAGGATCAGTCTCCCCTTAATAGAAAGGGAGACAGGGCTCTCTAAAATTGTTTGGCGCTGACTCCCATCGGATTCGATCAACGAAGGGAGAGGGGGTCTCAGAATCAGCAGAAGAGCGGACTGGAAGGCGAGGCTCTGCGGGCTCCGCGGATTGCCGATCAACAAAATCTAGCCGCCGAGCCGGAGTTCCTCTAGCTGCTTCCCTGAAGAAATCCATCAGGGGAGCGAACTGATCAGCCTGAGGTCGCAGGGGAGCTGCGGGCTGAGCTTGATGGAAAGACGGAGGAGCGGTCACAGGTGACTGTTGAAGAGGGGTTTGACGAGCTGGGGTATGGCTAACCAGAGTCTGGTGGACAGGAGTCTCAGCAATCTCTTCTGCGACCTGGGGAGCAAGCCGCTGAGTCAGCACTAACAGGGCTTGGCTGATTGTATCGAGCCGCTGGTCAGTCTCTTGATGGTCGCGGAACCGAGACCGACTGTGGTTGGTTCGAAATGCTCAGATTCCACGGGCCGAGTTAGATGATCGAGTTTTCTAACGAGAGGAGGCAAGTGCACCTATCGCAAGTAGTACTCGGTATTCGGGAAAATACCGAGGTCATATTATTCTCTTGGACGCGTTGATTATATCTACTCTTCCAGGAACACTATTATCTTACTATCAGTAAGGTGGAGTTTCTTAGTCTAATTAAAACGGAAAGAAAGAAGAGCAGAATTTTTACTTAGATTTGTTCGATGACGGGTTAACGCTCGGCATCGAATCGGATTAAGACTAAAACAATTCTTAACAATTATTGAACTTAGTTTTTAAATTAATAAAAGGCACTTGGCCGTGGAGGTTCCAGAAATATGAGCGCACTTATCTCTAGAAATATTGCTCACCTGAACATTAAGACTATTCGACCAATCGTTAGACCGACGAAGGATTCCTCTTAATGTCCGCTTTATGCTAAGAACCCCGCTATTGGGTGGGGAACCCAATACGGTAGAACTACGCTCGTCCTCTTTCGAGGGTATGTACGCAATTCTATTTACCCAAGGGGGATCGATCCATACGTACGGCATCTCGGCGTTGCGTATGGATAACGGGAATAGTGCCCACACATCGAATATGTGGTCCTATTCGTCGTTAACCCGGGGTAAACCTTAAGTCCTTAAATAAAAATAAAAAAAAGTTCTTTAATTATTTCAAATCATTTTATATGTCCCAATGCTCTTCGATGCCGAAGGCTAATAGAGATTAGCCACTCATCGGTATGGGGGCGGCTTTATGTTTTTAGGTGAAGCGTGAGTGTTAAATTAAGCATTAAACAATTATAAGATAAAACACAAAAAAACAGGACAATTAGATAAATTGAAGGCTAATTGATGCAGGCACTCACACACACTTCAAAACCATAAAGAAAATTTAATAAAGCAAGTCCTACTCAAAACTGAGTAGGCGGGAAATGAAAGCAAGCCATTTAACTCTTAACGAGTAGGCAGAAATAAATGCACACACGCACACACTCTACTTAATTGAAGAAAGCGATAAACGAAGCATAAAAATTATCTCCTACATGCACGCACTCTACATAATTGCGAAAGCGATAAATTGAAAGCGATAAAATCAAAGCGATAAAATTGCGAGTCCCAGCTCAATTGAGTGGGCGAGAGTAAATTTATCTCATACACGCACACACTCTACATAAATGAAAACACACACACACACGCACAAAGTTTTCCTACTCAAGTGAGTAAAAAGAAAATGTAAGCAATAAAATACAAGTCCCACTCAAACGAGTGGGCGGAAAATGAAAGCAGAGCGTCATTTAACTCTTAACGAGTAGGCCGAAATAAATGCATACGCACACACTCTACAGAAATTGAAATAAAGCAATAAAATCTAACTCATATACGCACGCACACTTGCAGAAATAAGAAAAACAAAGTTGCTGAAAAATTAAAACAACTGCATTTCTACCGCTAGAATGCGGTAGAAATGCATAAAAAGTGAAAATAAAAATTAACCGGAGTGAAAAGTTTTGCAAATAAACGCAAATGTGAAGTGTTCGAAAAATTAAAACAACTGCATTTCTATCGCTAGAATGCGGTAGAAATGCATAAAAAGATGAAATAAAAATAAAGGGACTAAAAAGTTTTGAAATTAAAAAGCTAAAATGAAGTTGACGAAAAATTATAACAACGACTTTTTCATTCTTAAGTTTTTATAAAAGCTCCTAAAAAGTGAAAATAAAATTAAAAAGAGACGAAAAGGTTTACAATCCTAAAGAGTCTAAGTTAAAGAAAATAAAAACGAACACTTTTAGGGGAGTATTTATAAAACCTATATGAATGAAAATGATAAAGAATAAAAAGCTAAAGCTAAAAAGTGTTGAAAACAAAAATTAAACGGATGACACAACGGCTAGAAATGCCGATAAAATCCTAAACTAAGCGAGATTATGAAAGCTTTAAAATAAAAGACATGAAAAGTAAAGCACAAAAAAGGGAACGAAAAATCACTTTGGGTAGGCGCATTCAAATGAAATTTGATACTATGTAAAGAGAGGAAAAACAACTAACTTTTTATTAACTGAAAAGCTATTACAATGAAAAGCTAAAGCAAGAAAGCTAACACAAACTAAGAGAGAGAGGGAGAAATTCTCCTTACATAAGCATATATGTCATTCAGGCAGCACCTCCCCTAAGCAAAATGGTCAAAAAGTGGACCCTTAAAATTTTCTGAAAGCCCTTCTTTATAGGCAAAATTTCGGGTTGGTCACGCCCGTGACTAGGGCGTGACAGGGGGGCGTGTCACTACTGTACATGAGCTGATCGGGTGATTTGACTGGAAAGTTGACTTCAACTGAAAACGTGGCGGTCACGCCCTAGGTCACGGGCATGACATGTGTCAGTCACGGGCGTGACTGGGGCGTGTCGGGGAGGTCGATCTGGGCGCGGTCCGGCCGCAAAGTCGCGCGCGTCACGTCGGGCCAGGTGGTGAAGTCACGCCCGTGTCACACTTTGACACGGGCGTGTCTTGGGGCGTGTCGAGCTCGGTTTGATGATCGCCGATCGTCGAGCTGGCAACCTGTGGTCGGCGATCATCGAGGGCGTGACACGGGCGTGTCGGTCATGTGACACGGGCGTGTCAGTCAACTTTTTGACTTTTTTTGGAATTTTTCTGGAATAAAAATAAAGCTATGTTAGAAATAATATTTACAAAAATAAGCAATTTATTGAATAAAACTAATAAAAAAGACAAAAATAAACAAAATTGACTTAAATAAAATACGAAAATATAGGTATATTTACAACTCATCAAATCCCCCCATACATAAGCTTTTGTTATTCCAGAGCAAAAGTTTGAGGTGAACTTATAAGGAAAAAATTCTAAGTTTTGCTACCGCTTTATTAATTAAATGAATGATCGAAAGAAACATACGTGGTATAAGAGTTAAGTCCTAAAATTATGAAGATGATTTAAAATAGAGAAAAAGTTTTGACCAAAAAGACTTCTTGATGTAATCAAATAAGAAGCAGTAATTGTACGTGTTAGGTTAAAAAAATAGCTTGGAGTTTATACGAACCTTAGCTTATAGGAGTTTTATAGGAAATAATGCAATTTAAAAATTATGCTCTCAAAAAATTTTTAAAATTAATTCTAGAATCATGAAATTGGCTAAGGGGGTTGTCAGGTTTATGAAGAGGGTTTTGAATTTTGAGGCGAGGTAATTTTTTCTCGAACCTCCAAATTTTTTTTTGATTTGGATGTTAAAGGAAAACGAAATCTTATTTTCCTTAACATAAATTTTGTCTTCTTCATAAATAAAAATAACCCAATGGATATGAACAGGAGTAATGAATTTTATCCTCTTACTCCGTATATAATCTTTTAATTTATTGGGTGTCTATGTTTACGGAATGAAATCTTATTTCCATTGACATAAGATCTTTTTCTTTTTAGGGAAATATTTTTATCATACCAAGTAGGTTATGATAAGTAAGGGGAGAAAAGAGAACTAGATTTTTAATTAAATAAAATTTGAGAGCAACTTTTATAAATTGTACGTTCCAATTTTTCAGAAAGCTAAAAGTAAGCATAATTGAATTCTATAGTCATTATTTTCTAACATGATACAGGTGCTCCTATCAATGAAAAATTAGAAGTAGTGTCAAAAAACGAGTTCCCTATCTTTTTACATGCATAATAAATTCTTTAAAACTTAACCCCGGCTATTTAAATTTGTCAATCAAATATTAACAAACGAATAGTAAACAAAGAATTAATAAAATTCACAAATAGATCAACTCAAAACAAAATTTTTAGATAGTAAAAAGGATGGTATATCTGATTTATTTGTTTTATAGAATATATTTTTTTTGAATTTTTGAAGTTATTATCTTTTTTTTATTATATATATTTTATATTTTTGTATTTATTTCTATAATATATACATACTAAAGAAAAGAAAAATGAAAAAAAAAATTTGGATTTTTGAGTTTTGCTAAATTTTTTGTATTTTTATGTTTTGGCGAAATTTTTTTTTTTTGTATTTTAAAGTTTTTTTTTTAAAGTAAATTTTCATACTATTTACAAAATTTGGGAGAAAAAGAGCAGTTATATACAAGGATGAGAGAAAAAGGGAGAGGGGAAAGAGAAAGAATATTTACAAAAAAAAATACTTGCAAAAATACTTACAAAAAATATTTACAGAAATACTTAAAAACAAAATAAAAAATATTTACAAAAAGAAAAACTAGGTAGCCGCGAGATGACTCATTATGTGGATGGCTCGATGAGCCGGATCTCGCGGACCGAGTTAAAAAAGGTCAAAGTTTCAAAAATGAAACTTCAAAAACAAAGTATTTTTGTATTTTTGTATTATATATATATTTTTTGTTTTTGTAAATGAAAACGAAAGTACAAAAATACGAAAACACCCTCATACTTAATTCCAACATTGTCCCCAATGTTGTATGCTAAGTATGAGGAACAAGACAACAGGTATATGTATAAAAAGGGAAAAAGACGGGGGGAGGCAGAAAACGTCCCTGATCCGCGCTCGGGGAAGCCCATTAGAAACCCGACATTATTAGAAAAATAGAAGACATGATAAATAAAGAGCGAAAAAGATAGACGTGGGGTGCCTCCCAGGAGCGCTTTGTTTATTATCGCATAGCTTGACTAAAGTGGCGGGTTTATAAGTCGAGGAGGGATATTGTTTCGCTATATTGGATCACAGGGTCGCCTGCTATGTACTTTAACCGATGACCGTTTACTTTAAACGAGCCCTTTTCCGGGTGGGAGACGAGTACGGTCCAATATGAAAAAACTTCTTCTACTAAGAAGGGACCGGACCAACGGGATTTGAGTTTGCCAGGAAAAAGTTTAAGACGAGAATTATAAAGGACTAGATCGCCCGGAGAAAATTTTTTGGGGGTTTTAATTTTTCGATCGTGATATAACTTAGAACGCTCCTTATAGAATTTATTGCTCTCATAAGCGTTCGCACGCCATTCATCGAGCTCATTTAGTTGCAGTTTTCTATTCTGAGCGGCTAAATTAGCATCGAGGTTTAAGAGTTTTAATGCCCAAAGTGCACGATGCTCCAATTCTACGGGTAAATGGCACGCTTTGCCATAGACTAATCGAAACGGAGTACAACCGGTAGCGGTTTTGTAAGCCGTACGGTACGCCCATAACGCGTCGTCGAGCTTAGCGAACCAATCTTTCCTATTAAGTGAAACGGTTTTTTCTAATATGCGTTTTATCTCTCGATTTACTACCTTAACTTGGCCACTTGTTTGCGGGTGGTAGGGGATGGCAAGTTTGTGCGTGACTCCGTATTTAGCTAACGTCTTAGCCATTAGAGCGTTACAGAAATGCGTTCCACTATCACTAACAATAGCGCGAGGCGTGTCGAAGCGAGAAAATAATTTTTTTAGAAATGTAACGACGACTCGCGCATCGTTGGTGGGGAGAGCTTGCGCTTCCGCCCACCGTGATACGTAGTCGACCGCCACTAAAATATATGAATTTTTATAAGAAGGAGGTAGGGGGGCAACAAAATCTATGCCCCATAAATCGAAGACTTCGCATTCTAAAAACATGTTCTGGGGCATCTCGTCTCGACGTGAGATGTTACCCGACCGCTGACAGCTATCGCATGCGCGCACAAAATTGTGCGCGTCTTTGAAGAGAGTGGGCTAAAAGTAGCCCGCCTCTAGCGCCTTCCTAGCGGTCCGGTTGGCTTGATAGTGCCCCCCGGCTGGACCCTCGTGGCAGTGCCTCAATATTTGTGTGCACTCCACTCCCGCGACGCATCTTCGAACCGCTTGGTTCGCACAGACACGGAAAAGAAATGGGTCATCCCAAAAGAAAATTTTTAAGTCGGAAAAGAATTTCTTCTTTTGATGACTTGAAAAATCTTTTGGAAGTACCCGCGCGACTAAGTAGTTCGCAAAATCTTCGAACCAAGGCGAAGATGACGAAGACGAACGAATGGCGAGGAGGCGTTCCTCGGGAAATTTGTCATTTATTTCAGATTCGACGAGCGCATCCGCACCCGGATTTTCTAAACGGGAGAGGTGGTCTGCCGCTAGATTCTCCACGCCCTTCTTATCTCGGATCTCCAAGTCAAACTCTTGTAGGAGGAGAATCCAACGAAGAAGGCGGGGATTCGCGTCGGTTTTAGCAAATAAATATTTAAGGGCGGAGTGATCGGTAAAAACGATAACTTTAGATAGCGTAAGGTACGAGCGAAACTTATCGAAAGCGAAAATGATGGCTAAGAGTTCCTTTTCCGTCGTCGTGTAATTCACTTGTGCGGAAGTGAGCGTCTTGCTAGCGTAATAAATAGGATGAAAATGTTTTTCTACGCGTTGGCCAAGAACGGCGCCTAAGAAAATATCACTAGCGTCGCACATGATTTCGAACGGAAGGGACCAATTAGGGGCCACTAGAATTGGAGAATTGATAAGTTTTTGTTTTATAAAATTAAAAGCAGACTCGCAATCGCTACTAAAGACAAAAGGTGATTCCTTTTCCAAGAGGTGAGTAAGCGGCTTTGTTATTTTTGAAAAATCTTGAATGAAGCGCCTGTAAAAGCCCGCGTGGCCTAAGAAACTCCTAATAGATTTTATGTTAGTCGGCTGAGGAAGTTTTTCTATGATTTCTTCTTTGGCCTTATCGACCTCTATCCCCTTAATCGAAATCTTATGGCCGAGGACCAAACCTCCTCGAACCATAAAGTTACACTTTTCCCAATTTAAAACAAGATTCGTGTCCTCGCATCGCTGGAGGACACGATTGAGATTACGAAGACAATCCGGGAATGAGCATCCGAATACAGAAAAGTCATCCATAAATACTTCCATAATATCTTCTACTAGCTCGCCAAAGATTGCTAGCATACATCTTTGGAATGTAGCTGGCGCATTGCAGTGGCCAAATGGCATTCTTCGATAGGCGAAGGTGCCAAACGGGAAAGTAAAAGTCGTTTTCTCTTGGTCTTCAGGGGAAATGGGGATTTGGAAAAACCCCGATAAACCGTCGAGAAAACAATAATATGGATGACCGGAGAGACGCTCGAGAATCTGGTCAAGGAATGGTAGTGGGAAATTGTCCTTGCGGGTGGCATCATTAAGTTTACGATAATCGATGCACACACGCCAACCCGTAACAGTACGAGTTGGGACGAGCTCATTATGCTCATTCGCCACTACGGTTAGACCTCCCTTCTTGGGCACGACATGAATGGGACTAACCCATGCACTATCAGAAATGGGATAAATAATCCCCGCATCTAATAATTTAATTATCTCAGTTTTCACGACGTCTTTCATGTTTGGGTTAAGACGTCGCTGCGGCTGAATGGTTTTGCGGCAATTATCGTTTAGGAAAATTTTGTGAGTGCAAAAAGAAGGGTTAATCCCCTTAAGGTCAGAAATTTGCCATGCAATTGCGTGGCGATGTTTAAGCAAAACATCCAATAAATCGGAGGTCTCTGAATCACTTAAATGTGAAGAAATGATTACCGGGAGTGTATCATTTTTTCCCAAAAAGGTGTATTTGAGGGATTCGGGTAATGGTGTGAGATCTAGGGTGGGCGGTTCTTCTAGCGAGGCTTTAGATCTAATGTCTTTTGAACCAATCGGTTCAAAAGGCACATCTGTAGACGCGTCCTCATCGCAATAAAAATTTTCGAGTGAAAAAATATTTTCGTTTAAAAACTCGGACTCGAAAACCAGAGAAGAACAATCTCCATAAAAAGAATCTAAAGAGTAGCAGAAATCGTTGCTCGGCGACGAGTCTTCCATAGAGGAGTTAATAGAAAAAGTAACTTGGTCGTCTCCTACCCGAAGGAGAAGCTGACCATTACTTACATCGATTAACGCACGTGAGGTTGCGAGGAGAGGGCGACCAAGTATTATTTGTACGTTGGCATCTTCCTCGATGTCTAAGATGACAAAGTCCACCGGGAAGGTGAACTTGTCTACTCGGACAAGGAAATCCTCAACTACCCCGATGGGGAACCTAACCGAGCGATCCGCTAGTTCGATGCGCATATTGGTAGGAGCAGTAGTACCCAAACCTAATCACAGGAAGAGCGAGAACGGCATCAAATTAATGCTCGCGCCTAAGTCTGCTAAGGCATATTTTACTAATTCATCGCCAAAAGGTACGGGATAGAAAACCGTCCAGGGTCGTTTTATTTTGAGGGCAATTTACTAGTAAGAGCCGCCGAACAGACAACGTTGAGAGATATATGCGAAATATCCTCGAGTTTGCATTTACTAGAAAGTAGTTCTTTTAAAAATTTCGCATATTTAGGCATTTGCGAGATGGCCTCGCAAAAAGAAACATTATTATGAATTTGTTTAAGTAATAAAATAAATTTTTCATATTGCGCGTTTCCTCGCTCGTTATCTAACTTATGTGGGTAGGGCAGCGCCTTGTTTAAAATAGTTTTGTCGTTAAAAATCGGTAAGGGTTGCGTAATCGAAGAAGAGGGAAGAGGGGTCGGAGGTGAAATATGTACCTAAGGATCGATCTATTTTGGATCGACAACCTCCTTACCGCTACGGAGGGTTATAGCGTTGGCAGTTTCCCTTAGATTGGGCTCCGTGTTCCCTTGCAGTTCCCCAAGAGCGCGTTCCGACATAAGTCGCGTTAGCTGTCCAACCTGGATTTCTAAATTTTTTAGCGATCCGGTGATGTTCCGGATATTGGACTCGTTGGACGCGACATAACGATTAAAATTTTCCTCCACCGGGGATGGCTTCATAGGAGGGGAAGGAGGAAACGTGGGCACAAAAGGAGGGGGGGAGGGCGATGCGCGTTGTTCGGGTTGCTCCATGAGAAATTCGGGTGGTTCCTCCAACCCGGATTATTGTGGCTACTATAAGGGTTGTTTTGAAAGGAGGGACGCACCAGATTTCCCATGTAGTCCACGAACTCGTCGACTACGCGGAAGTTAGAGGGGGGAAGAAAACAAGGCGGAGTGGGGGAGGCAACAGACTTCTCCGCCACCTGCTTAGTTAGCCTTTCGACTTGAAGGGCTAGCTAAGCAGTGGCATCCACTTCATAAAGGCCCGCCTGCTTATGGCGCGCCCGCGGGACATTTCATTGATAGGCATTCATAGCCATCTCTTCAAAAAGGGCCTGGGCGGCCTCGGGGGTCTTATTATTCAGAGTGCCCCAGGCAGCCGCGTCAATCATTTGACGCGTCTGACTGTTCAGTCCGTTATAAAAAATTTGTACCTGCAACCACGTTGGCAGCGCGTAGTGCGGGCACCGGCGGAGAAATTCCTTAAAACGCTCCCAAGTCTCATAAAGAGACTCGGAGTCGATTTGCACAAAGGAGGAAATGTCTGCCCGCAATCTTGCAGTTTTTGCGGGCGGAAAATATTTAGTAAGGAATTTCTCCGCCAACTCCGCCCTGGTCGTGATGGATCCCCGCGGGAGGGAGACCAGCCACTCCTTGGCTTTGGACTTAAGGGAGAAGGGAAAAAGGCGCAAACAAATGGCGTCATCAGTGACGCCATTAATTTTAAAAGTATCGCAAATTTCCAAAAAATTAGACAAGTGATTATTCGGGTCCTCATCCGGCTGTCTGTCGAACTGCACGACATTTTGGATCATTTGTATAACACTTGACTTAATTTCAAAATTATTGTTCGCCACAGCAGGCCGAACAATACTCGACCCTGTATCATCCAAGTTGGGTCGAGCGTAGTAAGACATCGTACGCTCGGCCGCTTGGGCATTATTTGGGTCGGCCATAGAAGAGAAAGAGGGTTCTCCGGTGGATTCTGCGGGGTCTAAAAAGGGAATTCGACGTAGAGATCGGATACGCGCAAGAGAGCGGTCGATCTCAGGGTCGAATTCAAGATTTTCTGAACTCGAAGGTTGTCCGCGGGTCATGCACCCTAAAAAAAACAACGAAGGGGGAAGGATTATTTTTTATTTATTTTTTATAAATTTTTTTATTTGAAAATAAAGTAAAATTAATAGTGTCCCAGATTCAATATAACAACTGTGCTCCCCGGCAACGGCGCCAAAAACTTGATGGTCGCGGAACCGAGACCGACTGTGGTTGGTTCGAAATGCTCAGATTCCGTGGGCCGAGTTAGATGATCGAGTTTTCTAACGAGAGGAGGCAAGTGCACCTATCGCAAGTAGTACTCAGTATTCGGGAAAATACCGAGGTCGTATTATTCTCGGGGACGCGTTGATTATATCTACTCTTCCAGGAACACTATTATCTTACTATCAGTAAGGTGGAGTTTTTTAGTCTAATTAAAATGGAAAGAAAGAAGAGCAGAATTTTTACTTAGATTAGTTCGATGACGGGTAAACGCTCGGCATCGAATCAGATTAAGACTAAAACAATTCTTAACTTTTATTGAACTTAGTTTTTAAATTAATAAAAGGCACTTGGCCGT
Organism: Platanthera zijinensis; assembly: GCA_039513925.1. NCBI lineage: Eukaryota > Viridiplantae > Streptophyta > Magnoliopsida > Asparagales > Orchidaceae > Platanthera > Platanthera zijinensis. Next base: position 206,796,977 of record CM077078.1, read on the forward strand.
TGAGGTTCAAGAAATATGAGCACACTTATCTCTAGGAATATTGCTCACCTGAACATTTAGACTATTCGACCGATCGTTAGACCGACGAAGGATTCCTCTTAATGTCCTCTTTATGCTAAGAACCCCGCTATTGGGTGGGGAACCCAATACGGTAGAACTACGCTCATCCTCTTTCGAGGGTATGTACGCAATTCTATTTACCAAAGGGGGATCGGTCTATACGTGCGGCCTCTCGGCGTTGCGTATGGATAACGGGAATAGAGCCCACACATCGATTATGTGGTCCTATGCGTCGTTAACCCGGGGCAAACCTTAAGTCCTTAAATAAAAATAAAAATAAAGTTCTTTAATTATTTCAAATCATTTTATATGTCCCAATACTCTTCGATGCCGAAGGCTAATAGAGATTAGCCACTCATCGGTATGAGGACGGCTTTATGTTTTTAGGTGAAGTGTGAGTGTTAAATTAAGCACTAAACAATTATAAGAGAAAACACAAAAAAACAGGACAATTAGATAAATTGATGGCAAATTGATGCAGGCACTCACGCACACTTCAAAACCATAAAGAAAATTTAATAAAGCAAGTCCTACTCAAAACTGAGTAGGCGGGAAATGAAAGCATGCCATTTAACTCTTAACGAGTAGGCGGAAATAAATGCACACACGCACGCACTCTACTTAATTGAAGAAAGCGATAAACAAAGCATAAAAATTATCTCCTACACGCACGCACTCTACATAATTGCGAAAGCGATAAAATGAAAGCGATAAAATCAAAGCGATAAAATTGCGAGTCCCGGCTCAATTGAGTGGGCGGGAGTAAATTTATCTCATATACGCACACACTCTACATAAATGAAAACACACACACACGCACAAAGTTTCCTACTCAAGTGAGTAGAAAGAAAATGTAAGCAATAAAATACAAGTCCCACTCAAACGAGTGGGCGGAAAATGAAAGCAGAGCGCCATTTAACTCTTAACGAGTTGGCGGAAATAAATGCATACGCACACACTCTACAGAAATTGAAATAAAGCAATAAAATCTAACTCATATACGCACGCACACTTGCAGAAATAAGAAAAACAAAGTTGCTGAAAAATTAAAACAACTGCATTTCTACCGCTAGAATGCGGTAGAAATGCATAAAAAGTGAAAATAAAAATTAACCGGAGCGAAAAGTTTTGCAAATAAACGCCAAAGTGAAGTGCTCGAAAAATTAAAACAACTGCATTTCTATCGCTAGAATGCGGTAGAAATGCATAAAAAGATGAAATAAAATTAAAGGGACTAAAAAGTTTTGAAATTAAAAAGCTAAAATGAAGTTGACGAAAAATTATAACAACGACTTTTTCATTCTTAAGTTTTTATAAAAGCTCCTAAAAAGTGAAAATAAAATTAAAAAGAGATGAAAAGGTTTACAATCCTAAAGAGTCTAAGTTAAAGAAAATAAAAACGAACACTTTTAGGGCAGATTAATATTTAATTTATATTTAAGTGTATATGTGCTTGCTATGAAACAGAGATAAAATAAAAACTAAAGAAACACACAGTACAAAGCAAAGATAAACACACATCAATCCAGACGACACAAGGAGCTATAGTGGTTCCCCAACAACTTGGGTACGTCCACTCTTCTACCACCCTTGGTAGGAATCCACTCAGGAAGAGTTGATCAGGTGTCCTGACACCAAAGAGCTTTTGATAAGGTGCTCAAAAACCAAATCTAGATTTTTTGATCAGGTGTCTTGCCACCACTGAGTTTTGACAAGGCTCTCAGAACCACACACAAAACTTTTGAAGGGAATCTTGATAACCCTTTTATAGCAGGAAAGTAAAAAAGTAAAGAGGTGGATGTTGTCTTCTCTGTTCTCAAATCAAATGAGAGAAGCACAAGTGGATTTGATGAAGATGTCAAAGCTCCCCCTGAGATTAGCAGTAGGTTCAGGAGTAGAAGCTTTGCACAGGGTGATAGGCCTTCAATGAGACTTCTCCAGCAAATGATGATTTCAGCAAGGCTGAAATGTGAGTTGTCTGGAGACTTGAATGTTGAAGCCTTTTAGCACTTGAAGCAGATCTTTTAGTCACACAAGATGAAAACTTGATTAGAGAATTTTTGTTGTTCTTCTTCAGTAATGCAATTCTTGTGTCTCTTGGTGTTGGTGTTGAATGATCTATCTTCTTGTGTCTCTCTTTTCTTTTGCCAAATATCTCCAAGAGAACTGAGAGAATAATGATGAATTCTTGTCTTGAATGGCCGAATAAACAGTCTTGAATGATTTCCAAAAACATCATTTGTCTCTAGGGAAAGTCCATTAGCAATATTCCATTTTTACCTTCCTTGACATTAGCATCAGATAGCTTGAAACGGCTAGGAAATCTTTTGCCATTAATGCAGCAATTAACTCTGAAAGAATTTGAAATAATTCCATAACTGATATTGACTTGATAGCAGAAAACGTCGACCTCATCAAGAAATAGTCGATCGGAGATCGACTATGGTCGACCAGAGCTCAGAGTTAATGAAATTGAACTGGAACAGAAATAGTCGATCTGAGCTCGACAGAAATCGTCGACCTTCTCTTAGACAGAAATAGTCGACCTTAAGCTTAGCAGAAATAGTCGACCTAAGCTTGACGACAAAGCGTCGATCTAAGCTCAGCAACAGAGCGTCAATCTAAGCTTGACGATAAAGCATCGATCTAAGCTTGACGACAAAGCGTCGATCTAAGCTCAGCAACAGAGCGTCGATCTAAGCTTGACAGCAAAGCGTTGATCTAAGCTTGACGACAAAGCGTCGATCTAAGCTCAACAACAGAGCGTCGATCTAAGCTTGACGGCAAAGCGTCGATCTAAGCTTGACGACAAAGCGTCGATCTAAGCTCAGCAACAGAGCGTCGATCTAAGCTTGACGGCAAAGCGTCGATCTAAGCTTGACGACAAAGATCTAGCTGAAGGCCGGGCGCTGATCCAAGCTCGACGATCGTCTGACTGAAGCTCGACGATAGTCGACCTGAGCTCGACTATTTTTAACATTTGTCTCAGCTTTGATTCCTGATTTTGAATGGTCCTGGGGGCAGCTTCAAACCTAAGTTCTAAGCCCTAGACACATTCTAACTTGACCTTTTCTACTATACAACTAGGTCAAACAGATATCCTAAATACATAGTGATACTTGCCCAAATTAGTAATAGGGTGTTCCAACAGAATGTCTGCACTTGTAACCATACAGGCAGCGCGTGATGTGGGCATCGTCTTAATAGTTCTTTGAATCTTTCCCAAGTCTCGTATAAGGTTTCAGAGTCGATGTCGTTCCTAAGTTTTGCAGTTTTAGCCGACGGAAAATACTTCGCCAAAAATTTTTCGGTTAATTCATTCTAGGTTCTGATGCTATTTTTAGGTAGTGTGTTCAGCCATTGCTTAGCCTTAGTTCTAAGAGAGAAAGGAAATAATCTTAGCCTAATAGCATCATTTGAGACACCATTAATTTTGAAGGTGTCACAGATCTCAAGAAAGCTAGCTATATGTGCGTTTGGATCTTCGTCCTGGAGTCCGTCATACTGCACATACTGCTACACCATTTGAATTATGCTAGGCTTTAGTTCGAAGTTATTGTTAGCAATAGTGGGGCGAACTATGCTAGATTCTGTACCCTCCAGGTTTGGTCTTGCATAATGGGACATAGTCCTTTGCACGACTTCCTCTACGTTGGGTCTCTGCAAGACTTCCTCTGCATTGGGTATTTCCATTCTTAAGGTAGAATACGAATCGGAATGTTCAACCGGTATTTGGAGAGTAGGGCCTTGAAATTGCAATCTTCTCCGAAGAGTATGCTCGATTTCGTGGTCCAAGTCCAAAATAACCGACGGACTTCCCCGGGTCATGCACTGGAAGAAGAAAGAGAGAAGTATTGTTTAATTTTTATTATTATTATTATTATTTTTAATATTTTTTTTAGATGTTTTAGCTCCCAAACTTCCCAAGGACAACCCGGTGAAGGGTTCGCAAGGTACTAGACAAGATAGCGGCACTTAAAGCCACTTTGCCCTTTTTGAGAGAATTTATTGGTGTAGGAAACTTGTGATGTGGGTTTCTATTAAGAACGGTAGTATATATATATATATATATATATATATATATATATATATATATATATATTTGAATTTTTAATTTGCAAGAAGGAGGATAAAAGTAATAGGTTCGTGTTTTCAATATATCAACAAAAGTTGTTCCCCGGCAACGGCGCCAAAAACTTGATGTCAACTAATCGTGAAGAAAATAAAAGCAACTGAACTAGCAATCCATCTAGGCAAGTATACCTATCGAACTGTAGTTAGGGGACACAAGTGTCGTATTGAAATCCGGGAACTGCTGAGTACATCTACTCACATGAAGACTATTATTTTATCGAAGGAAAATCTTGAGGGTTAAAAGAGAAGAAATTGCAATTAAGAAAGGAAATACAGTTAAAGCTAGAAAGAGAACTACTGCAGTAAATATTAGAAGCGATTACGATCAAGTGTTGAAACAATGGGATGGAAATGCGCTCAATCAAGAATCACCTCGGCTAGAGTTAATAAAGAATTGCGATAAAAACCCAAACTTAATAGGGAAAAGTTTCTTGACCGTGGAGGTTCCTAATGCTTAAACACGCTTCTCTCGAAGTCGTGCCCGACTGAGTTTAGGAAGGTCCGACCGACTTTCGTCTAAATCGGAGGCCTAAAGCTCGCTTTACGCGGTGAACCCCACTATTAGATTTTACTCCAATCCGGGAGATTTGAATGTCTGCCTCTCTCGATGGGTGCATACCAATCCCTTTCCTCTTGAGTGCTCACTTCAAACTATCGGCCTCTCGGCTAGCCAAGCATGAAAGCAAAGGCGGAGAATATATATCGATGATATATCTCCAACCCAAAAGAAATCAAGAGTAATTCAAGGCTAAACCCTAAAAAGAAAAGGTAAAATTAAAGCATCATAACTTAATCACTCAAACCTCGGATCATCAAGATCGAGTACAAGGAGGATTTAGTTACTCATGGTATAAAAAATGAAAATCATATTAATAATATGGAAACTAACAACGAGCAGAAGGGAAAGAGAATAGCGAACTATTTTATTTCTTAATGAAGAGGAATCACAAGTAGGGCACACAGATACTATAAGAACACCTTCTACGATGATTACAAATACTGTAAAAAGGAAGTACAAAAATGTTAAAAGGGCTTGCATAAAAAAAACATAATTACTTGAAATGAGAAAGGGGAAGAGAAAAGCTTAAGACATGAAAAACTAAAGTGGCAGCACTACTCCTCCTAAAATCTTGATGCTGGGCTCAAGGAGAGGGGTTTCTATTCATAGAATTTTTTCGGCCGAGTCACGCCCTCCGTCACGCCCGTGTCAGGGGCGTGTCGGGTTAGGTACGAAAGCGACGCAATAACTCTGGCAGGAAACAGCTGTTGGCAGCTTATTTTTCTTGGAACTTGGGGTGACACGCCCTCCGTCACGCCCGTGTCTGGGGCGTGTCGTCTGTGTCTTCCGGTAGAAAAGTCAAAGTTGCTGCTGGCGCCAAAACTGTGACTTTGTAGGTCACTCCCTTGTTACACGCCCGTGTCAAATGTGACACGCCCGTGTCGGGGGCGTATCAGATGGAAATCTTTGTCTTCTGTCTTCGGACTATTTGTTCATTCCACTGGGTTACACGCCCTAGGTACACACCCTAGGAGGGCGTGACCATGGGGCGTGTAACAGCAAAACTTTGTAAAAACCTGCAAAAAGAAGGAAAAACGTTAGTGACAATAATATATACAAAAAGGGGCCAAAATATTAGCATACAAGACATGATTTGTAAATTGAAAACTAGAAAATACAATAATTGTTTAGGCTACAAAACGAACTATCACCGCCCCAGACCCCGAGCAGATCCCGCTGTCAGGCTTTGACCTAGCTGGCAGGGCTGGTTGTCACTCGAGGGAGTCTGCCCTTGACCTCGAGCAGATCTCGCTGTCAGGCTCTCACATAGCTGGCGGGGCTGGATGTCACTCGAGGGGGTCCCTCCCTCTCCTGGAATTGTTTTGGAAGATTGCTTTCTTAAGTGTGTAGGGGGTGGGGGAAGGTCCTTAAAGGCGAGTTTGAACTCGCAGGCCCAGCTCGGCAGAGAGAAGACAAGCCCCGATCGGTCCTCCTGTTGATGAAGGCAAGCTTCGAAAAGGCACTCCGCCCCCCTTCTGTTTTACTTGTGAAATATTTTGACAGTTTTGACTCAGCTTCAGTAAGAGAAAGGACAACTCGCAGGCGAGCTGGGTGGTTATGAACCCAGATCGGTAGATGGTCCATTCCTGGTCAACCTAGGGAGGGACGAGCTCTTGGAAACCGCTCGCGGGTACGAATCCTATACATGCACTCTAGCGGCAAATTCTGTCCTAGCGAGATTTAGAGGGGAGGGCTCGCGGGCGAGTGCATCACAGAAGAAAAGTTTAAAAGGAAAGAAGATAGAAAAATTCACATTTCATTCAGTATAAAATGATTACAAAAGGAGAGCTCGTCTCAGCAAGGTTACAAAAGGGGGGAGAGTTAAAAAGGGGGGGGGGTCAGCTCTCGCCTCTTTCCCCGGATTGGCGATCTCCGCCCGCACCGCCAGAAGGATTGTCCTTGAAGTCCTTGCCAAAGAACAAGTCGAGGCTGTCTTCCTTCTCGCTTGGCGGCATGGGCGGGAACAAACTCGGCATGAGGTATAAGACCGTGACCTCCTCGTAGCCCTCCACCAGCACCTGCATATCCTTTATAATTTGCAGGGTGCATTCAGTGGATTCGATTGAGTTGACACGCAGCCTTTCAACGACCTCAGCCTCACCAAAGATCCTCGGGCTCTTGTATGGGAAGTGGGGCTGGCCACCACCTGGGGGGAGGAAGGAATCCGCCTGACAGGCAATTTTGCCATGAAGCCCCTTATTCTCCTCGCTCAGCATAGCATTCCTCCCTTCTAGCTCAGCAGTGCGAGCCTCCAGCTCGGCGGTGCGAGCCTCTAGATCGGCGGCGCGAGTCTCCTGCTCGGTTGAGCGAGCACGAAGCTGATTATTCACTTCCTTCAGCCCGGCAGAGCGAGTCCGCAGCTCCCTGGCAGCCTCGGCATCCTAAGGAAAGAACAGATAAGTAAATATTAAGCTAAAAATCCCAAGTTAAAGGAGGAAGGGGTAACCAGTGCTCACCAGCCCATCGGTGCCCTTGGCGAGCAAGTCCTCGGCAATGCCGAGCCTCCTCTCCAGGTCAATGACCTTTTCCTAGGCCAGGTCGCGCTTCTGCTCCGCTTATATAAAAGATGTATGAGGTTGAAGCCGCGACGATCCACCATTTAGTGGAGCTCCAGTGCCCGCATATGGGCCTGCAGGCCCTCATGGCCGAGTTGGCACAGGGTCATGCGCTTGTAGGCTGCGACATCTTTGCGCCCATAGAGGCCGAAGCTGAGCGCATAAGCTAAACCTGAGGAGGGCTCGCGGTCAGCCCAGGGGTTTGGAGGGTGGAGACGGAGACCCGGTGGGCGGACTCGTCCCATTGAATCACAGGCTCGCCGACCGAGTCCTTCCACCTCCCCCAAGGCCGAAGAGGGGATGGCCCTTCAGCGGGCCCAACTCGCGGGCTGGGGCTTTCTTGACTGCAGGAGCAGACGACTCACCTTCCTCCTACTCTTTGCCCATTGTCTCCTTCAACAGGCTCCTCGACGATCAATACGGGGTGGTCTCAGGCGAGCTCATGTACTTGGGCTATTGTTGTTGCTTCGCCCGAGAAACCACCACCGCGTTCAGCTTATTCTGCGGTGGATGGCGAGGAGGCAATCCAAACCCCGCAGCATCAGCCCGCTTCTTGCTAGAGGGCTTAGACGATGACGACTCATCTCAGCAGGCGACTGTAGCTGCCTTTTCGTGGGCGAGTGGGTCAGTGAGTAGTCCCGAATCCGTAAAAGGCGGGTTCTCGGGAATCAGCCGCTCCCCTATAGAAATAACTTAGTAAAAATTACGATGGATTTGACGAGATCTGGCAAGGAGGAGAGTTGAAAGATATACCTTTGCTGAGAAGGACGGGGAGGAGCGAATCGAGGCCCCTTCGGATGAAGGCGACTTCGAAGTCCTTGTGGATGAAAAATTTCTGGAGCTCGGCATCGTTGCCAGAAACGGTGGGGGGGGGAGGGGGCGGTATACCTCCTCGCCTTTTTAATGCGGTGAGTTGGGGACATTGTCGAGATTGCCCTTGAGGAAGACAATCTTGGTCTTCTAGTTGTTGTGTTTGTTCGCGATCTTGCGAACCTTGATAAAGGAACCCCGAAGAAGGCGATGCCATCTAGAGTCTCCTTGTAGATGAAGAGTTTCCTGAACACTGTAAGGTTGAACAAGATTCTCTCCCAGTAGAGGAAACTCGCGAAAGCCACCATCTTTGAGTTTGAGTTTGGGTTCAGCTGCGCGGGCACAGCGCCAAAGTATTTGACGATCTGGCGGATCTCCGGCCCGAGCGGAAGGCGCAACCACATCTCGAAATGCGAGATGGGGAAGGTGAGCTCCTCAGATTAGAAAGTGTTGATGGCCTCGCCCTCCCAAGGCCAGCACACCTCGAAGCCAGGGGGCTTGAACTCGGCAGTGAACACGGAAAACTCCTCCTCCGTCGTGTTCCCCTCAAAGAAACAATAGTTGGTGAAGTGCTGAGCGCACTTGGAGCGACCATCCGAGTCAGGGTTGGTCTTTCCCATGCTCGCGCAAGGTGTAGGGAGCGAGTACAAGTACGGAGAAGACGAGCAGGGGAGGAAATTACAGAAGTAATAAAAGCGATAAGTCAGGGTAGGTGAGTGGGTCTATTTATAGGAAAAGGGATCAAGGGTCGAGCTGACCGATCGGTCCAGCTCGCAAAACCCAGCTCGCCTAACCCAGCTCGCCGACTTCAGGGACCTGTCCCATCATGTGCCAAGCCATAATATTATATTCAAATAACAAGAAATAAAATTTGAAAATATTTCTAAGTTATTACAGGCCCAAGAGGGATATCGATCAGAGAAATCAAACGCGAATGAAACAACAATTTTGGCACATGCGCGAACAGAGGGGGAAAGGATGCGAGTTCTAGTAGGCCCAGTAGGGGGCAGGCTACCTACCCTGTCCTCGCATCTCTTTCCCGCAGGTCGGCGCGAATTGTGGAGATCGCGGATCCACCTCAAGCACCCCCAGGCAGCTAGGAGGTTCTCTTCCAGCTCCTCCAGCAGCGGTGTAAGGGACATCGCCTCACCCGTCGGGTCCTCCCTCACCTCGCCTACAAGCCACACGCACTCTAGCTGTAACATGTCGTTGTCTTCCCGCAACCGGTGGAGCTCGCGCGCCATCTTTTTAGGTTTTCAATTCCTTGCTTCGTCAGCTCAGGACCCTCTAGCTCAGCATATAGGAAGGACTCTAAGGTCTTCGGGGAGGGAAGGGGTGAGTGGCGAGCTCACTCTAAGGATTCGTCGGCCTCTGACTGGCTGAAGAAGGCTGCAAGAATTGAACAATAATGTAAAGGGGAAGTACACCTGGGGAACTACAGATGAGAACCAATAAAGGATGACTCTCCTGAAGAGCTTAGCGCCTCGAAGGAGAGGCGAGGTGGGGGCATCTTCAGATTTTTACCGCGACTCAGAGGCTATATTCGGGGTGGAATAAGGTTGAAGCCTTGCGCTGGGATAATTCTGGCACCATCCCTCGAAGTCTCGGTGAGCTAAAAAAAGGGAAAGAAGGTCGGTGAGTCTGGTCTTTGCGAGCTCAACCCTTGAGTCCCGAAGGGCGGGTATGGGTCCCGTTGGCGAGTCTCCGGAGCCATGAACTGTGGTCGGTGGGAAGACCATCGACTCGCGAAGTGGTTACCTCGCCGCACCCATCCCGGCAGTCCTGGTCAACGTAGAAGTCAATGAAATTCCCCTCTTTCCCAGGGGCAGGCAGGGTAGAGGGGCCCGTCTCAGGCTCTAGGGTCATTCTTAAGTCTTACAAGGCATGTTTTGACGCCTTTGCATCTTTCTTGGGTGAATTGGACTCGGATGGGACGCTCCACGGGATGTTAAGGGGAGTGGAGGTTAGGCTGGCGATGTGGGTAGAGGAGACCTCGCGACCCTTCGCAAGCCTCTCTTAGAGCTCCTTGGGAAAAGGCATTTTGGCAAATTCACAAAAAAGGGGAGTGACAAAGGTCACCCAGGTACGCAGGCGCATATTTATAGAAGATGGTGAACCCCGCCGAAAGATTCCCTGGCTCCTGCCACACTCGCCGAATCCCGTGGGGTTGGATGTTTCTTTCCGAGCTTGTGCCAACCTCGCAAAGAGAAGGGATTGTGTACAACCCCGTATCCGGCAAATGGGTCAGCAGGATCCAGAATGGTCAAATAAGGCAGTCCAAGTCCCTGGCCGAGCTCGGTAGGAGGGAGAGCTCGGCAGTCTCTGACTCACCACGGCAGGGTGAGAAACCTTTGGGATGCGAGCTCGTACTCTCCAAGCCCAGCTTTCCATGCTAACCTCGCCAAGTCCAGTTCGTCGAGCTCTGGGTTGTTCGTCCAGCTCTAGGCAGTTCATCGAGCCCTGGGCTGTTCGCTGAGCTCTGAGCTGTTCGTCAAGCTCTGATTCGATCGCAAAATTCGAACCGTTCAACAAGCCTGCGGTGTGCGAGTAGGGCAGGCTGGGCCCGTACTCGGCCAAGGTCGAATATAGGAGGCGAGTGCCTCCTCCATCGAGCACTCGCCGCCCTTGCTAAGTAAGATTTGTTGAGGGCTACTCGCTCAGTGATCTGTGAGGTGTTTTTACCATTTTGCCCCAGCTGGCCTACCCATAACCAGTTAGAACAGCGGAGTTATGCTATTGGCAGACCCAGTTAGGCTGTACATAGCTATTTAGAACAGTAGAGGTTGGTTATTTGCAGGCCATTTTTAGAAATCTATAAATAGGAGCCAAGGGGTACCTCAGAGGGCATGCTTACCTGTCTCCCAGTCTTCTAGCGCTTTCTGAGGTACCTTAGCCCGACATTTGGCTAAGGAGGGGAAGCGCTCAGTGATCTTTTGGGTGTGTGGTGGGTCCTCCGCGCCGGGCCCTTGGTCCAGTCCCTTGTTCTTTTTCCTTGTTGTTTTTCTTGCAGGAGAGAAGTAGGTGTGTGATCACCCCTTTCCTAAGGGTGAACTCCATCGAGACCGAGTTTTTGGTTTCAACACATAGCGTATACCAAGCGTTGTCTTGGGAATATCACTTTCCCGAATTCTCAACTGCCAATCGCCAGACTTAAAATCCAACTTCAAATAGATAGTCAATCAAACCAGCTAATCAAATAAATCATCAATTTGCAGAATCAGGTGTTCATCTATGTCAGCTTGTTCAATTGACGATAATCAATGCTTAGATGCAAACCTCCATCCTTCTTCTTCACAAAGAGAACCGGTGCACTCCAAGGTGACATACCTGGACGTTTGTAGCCGTGCTCTTGCAACTCTTGCAACTCTTGCAACTGAACCTTCAGTTCTGCCATCTCCTTTTGCACCACACAGTATGGTGAGAGTGACATAAGTTTCGCACCTGGCACATGCTCAATAGCAAAATCAATATCTCACTGAGGTAGAATCCCAGGGAGATCATCAGAAAAAACATCCGCAAATTCCGACACAACATGAACGTCACGGCATCGGCTCTACACCCTCTCATAACGTGGAAAATAATTAAGTGTCCTTCGAAACCTCCATGACTACTTGGAGAGCAAACATCAATATCTTGCTTGATTATCGCATAGTCGCAACTTTGTCTCGCATTCAGTGTTTTGCCCCAGTATGATTTCCTTAGAGTTGCAATCAATAAATGCGCGCAGCTCCGAGAACAAGTCCATACCAAAGAACACATCAAACTAAGATATCGGCAGCACAAATTCTTCCTGGCAAAAATCATGACTTCCTATCCGCACCTTAACACGCAAGGCTCTATCTGCGCGCATTAAGCGCCTGTTAGGCAGCAAAACATTCACTTTATTTGTCGATAGAAAAGAAGGCACTCTGATATGCACCACGAAGTCCTCACATAGAAAGGAATGAGAGACTCTTTTATCGAACAGTGTCTTGACAAACAATCCAAAATCAGGACAAAGCTTAATTCACACAAGTTAAAAAATTTAAAAGGTAGCAAGTCTAGAAAGCAGTAAAAACTATTTCCTAATTTTTACTTGTTATCACATTGCTTTGTTTAATGGCCTCCTATTGACCAAGATTATATACTTGGGGATGAGCTTGGGATGCAGTAGACTCGACTGTCTTTCCCTTTTCAGCATACGATGCACCCGTATTTTTCTCAACTGTTGGATGACCATGCAAACAATCTCGAGCTAGATGTCCCACATTGCCACACGTGTAACAAGCGTGCGAAGTTCGCCCTATCGTGACTTCATAAATAGTAGAAGAAGTTGGTATCATTAACTTAGACTTCTTCCTCCACTTTCCTTGTCCAGACCTCGCTAAACTCGGTACTTTAAAATCTGGCTTCTTTACCTCCAACTTATTCTTATGCTGCACGCACTTCATATCTTGCTCTAAAGATCGGGATGTGTTGACAAATGTTAGAAAACACTGCGTCGTCGGACCCGAGATAAGCAACCTAAGATCATCCCACAGTCCTTCATAGATCTGATTGGTCTTCCGTTTCTCGTCTGCAAACGTAAAGTCCGTATATAATGATATAAATGATATACTATTATTTTATGTCGACTCTCACAGCTAGCACTACCCCCACCCCAGCAGACTTAGGCATATCGGTAGCCCAGGGAGCACTTCAAGGAAGGTTGCTTCTAGTGTCACCAGCCGAGCCACCTTCGGCACTTTTACCCGCAACTAGCTGGGAATGTCCCAAATCATCTTGTATTCCCTCCAACATCTCGGCGAGGACGAAGACATGGTCGAGGTTTAGGACCAAAAGGTAGGAACCCTGGACTTACTCGAGAGCATGTGTTTGCTTTAGATATGACTCAGGAACAGGACCCGCAGGACGTCATTGCAGGTATCCTATAGTCAAACTCATTACTATATGTTTATAAATATATTCGTCCTTAACATTCCAAAAAATGCGTTGAAAACCTAGTCTTGAAATTGTTATAACTTAACATTTAGGCATCGTGACTGTGAGTGGGAAGCCTACCTATACCTTATTTAATACCGGTGCCACCCACTTATTCGTCTCATCAAACTTCATGAAGGATCTTAATGGTGTGTGATGTTTCACCAGAGTCACTCGGAGAGTATGCCTTCCAGATGAATCTGAGATGACCTCATCTGCCAAATATATCTTGGATGTGTATATTGGAAATGAGTTTTCGAAACCCTGACGACGGTATTACAGATGCCATAATTTGATCTTGTTCTTGGCATGACTTGGCTGGATTGGAACCATGCCAGGATTGACTGCACGATAAAGCAGATCAAGTTATGGCAGGGAGATTCAGCGGTCGTCTTCCATATATTATATTTGCACCCCTAATGCAATTATCTTCTATTCAGGCCGTTAAGGCCCATTCGCAGGGGGATGAAGTTTTTATGAAATGTTTTGAGCTTAAGGAGATAAAGTTTAGCATGAAGGATGTACAAGTGCTTTATGATTTTCGTGAGGTTTTCCTCGAAATACTACTTGGTTTTCCCCCACATAGGGAAGTAGACTTCTAGATTAGGCTAGTACTGGGTGCCCAGCCCATCTCTTGGCCCCCATATAGAATTGAACCGAAGGAGCTAGCGGAGTTTAGAATTTAGCTATAAGAACTGGTGAGCTCGGTATTTATTCGCCCCTATTCGTCGCCCTGAGGAGCTCCAGTTTTATTTGTAAAGAAGAAGGATGGATCACTGCAATTGTGTATAGACTACTGGGAGCTCAACCAGTTGACGGTGAAAAACACCTTCCCTTTCCCCGAATGTAACGACCCCATCCGTTACATGACATATAGTAGAAGGTCCGGCTGGGGCCCCACACTATATGCCACAAACAGACGGTGAGGTCACAGGATAATACCAAACCATACACGAATCCTAACTCAGAGCATTCTAGCGGAAACTTTAAGTTGTAAATTTGAACTCTAACCAGGAATGACCAATATATATAAACCACAGTTATATATACAACCATGGAATGTACAACAAAGGTTTGGCCTTAAGGCCTTACAGTTCCTCTTTCCATACAACATAGATTACAAACCTCGGCGCGCAGGCCGGCCATACATGAGGAAAACAAAACAAACAAAATTATTTGCTCAGCCTTCAAGGGCTAGCCGCAGCAGCAGCAGCAACAGCAGTCGGGCTTCAGCCCTTCATTTACCACTTGGCTCTCCAGCACCTGCATAGGGACAATCCACCCAAACAGTGGCAAACAAGGCAACGGTCAGCATTCAGCTGACCCAATTATAACAATCCTACCCCTTTCTCGGGGCAGTCGCATTCTTTCCCTGCACAGCATGGTATCAACAATAGCAACTATGTGCGCGCAGGCACATTCAAGCCACCACAACCGTCGGCCACACGGCCCGACAGTCCGTGCACTCAGGGCACATTCTTGGTGTACCGGAATACCAGGGTCAACACCACCGTCTACACGGTATTTGAGCATTCTAGTCTTTTCGGCGCGCGGGCCTAAGACTCTCATTAGGCGCTCCAACAAAACCATAACCAGGCTTCCAAGTCGGACGGACCTAACGCAGGTACGGATCAGCCACCCCCCGTTGCTCAAGTCGCCGTGCCACCTCGAATACGGAAGTATCCATGGAAATTTATAGGCGCGGGTCGGTTTCACCTTTCCTGTTCGGCAATCTGCCTTTTCATCGAGTTGCAGCCCAACGGCTCAACCGCACACAAAGTGGCAACGCACTGCCACAAGAGTTGCATCCAACCCTCTTCATTTCCTGTACTTCATCCAGTACTTCCTGCTGCACCAAGCAACAGGTAGGCACAAGGCAAACAAGCCATAATCACGGAGCCTTCTCCGATATGCAAACAAGCATCACCAATCCAGACCAGCATGTCCAGATGGGCTTCACACAGCATGCCTAGATCCGTACTCCAATTCCGGACTCTAACAAGTGGGACTTCACATATCTACCCCAAGGGACACCACAACCCACCGCACACTCGCGGGGAAGGGTTTTCCCTATGCAATGTAGAAAAGAAGGACTTCACATGTCCAAGAAGGGAGATCGTTACCCTTGTCGATCTCTTGGGAGCCATCGAAAACTAGCCGGTGAGAAAGAACCGCAGCAGCTTTGCCTTCACAATGCTGGCCTCGGATCACGAATCGGACCACGGGAGCTCCACCGGTGGCTTGATCTCCTCCTCCTTCTCCTTCCTCCTCTCTCTTTCTCTCTTCCTTAACCAAATGAAGAATGAATTCTTCATCAAGTCTCTGCTGTTTTAATCCAGCCAGGAATCACCTGAGCCCTTGGATCCAAAGAGAGAAAATGAACGGCCACGATTTTCCCAAAAACCCACTTTTTTGGCTGACACGGCCTGTGACATGCCCGTGTCACAGGCCCTGTACCCTTAAGCGGCACACGCGGTATTCGTACCGACTGAACTTTACCATAACACGGGCATCGACACGCCCGTGTAGAACCTGACACGCCCGTGTCAGTCATAAGACATGCCCGTGTCACCCTTGCCTCACCGAGCTACAAGCAGTACACGGGTAGGCACACGGCATCGGACACGCCCGTGTCAAATCTGACGCAGCCGTGTTCAAGGCTTGGTTCCGGGCCGTGTAATCTTCTGACTCAGATCGCCTATTATTTGAGTGACACGCCCTGGGACACGCCCGTGTCCCAGGCCGTGTACCCCCGACGCGCCCTGGGACACGCCCGTGTCCCAGGCCGTGTAAACCAACCTGCACCTCAAATCCATATTTGAGACTTTTGGGGTGTTACAATCCTCCCCCCTTAACAAAATTTCGTCCTGAAATTTGCATGGTAAGGAAACAAGGAAAAACAATGCTATAACTTGATAACTCTGTTATAACACAAGGTACACGGTCTACAGCTTATACAAACAACTCGGGAAATTCAGCTCGCATGGTCTGCTCTCGCTCCCATGTTAGCTCTTCACGGCCACAATTGTCCCACCGGACTTTGACCATCCCGATCACTTTATTCCGCAACTGTTTCTCGGCTCGATCCTCGATCCGAATGGGTCGAACCCTCGTCGTTAGCCCATACTCAACCGGTACCCGATCATTCTCCACTACTTGAGCTGGATCCTTGACAGCCTTACGAAGTACTGAGATGTGAAATACATCATGTAATCCACCCAAGTCTGCTGAAAGTGCTAGTCGATAAGCAGCTTCCCCAACTCGCTCCACCACCTCAAACGGACCAAGATACCTTGGACTTAGCTTTTTCAAACGCCGAATCCTGGACACGCCTTTGAAGGGTTTGATCTTCAAATATACCCAATCACCCACCGCGAACTCCACGTTCCGATGTTTGGTATTGTAGTACTTTGCTTGACGATCTTGGGCTATCAATAGCCTCTCCCGAATAGAGCGTATGAGCGAGGTAGCTTCTTCGACTTCCTTTTTCCCACTCAGCTTAGATTCGCCTGCTTCTGCCCAAGCTAACGGTGTACGACATTTACGACCATATAAAGCCTCAAATGGTGTCATACCAATGCTCGCTTGGTAGCTATTATTATAGGCAAATTCGACAAGAAATATATAATCTTCCCATCTCTTACCAAAGTCTAGGGCGCATATGCGGAGCATGTCCTCCATTGTCCTGTTGGTTCGTTCAGTCTGGCCATCCGTTTGGGGATGAAAGGCCGTACTAAACGCTAACTTTGTACCCAACATTTGATGAACTAGCCGCCAATCATTCGATGTGAATCGCCCATCACGGTCACTGACGATGCTCCGAGGAACACCGTGCAGTCGAACAACCTGCTCCACATAAAGCTTGGCCATGGTTTCCACTGAATCGTCTCTTCTGTTTGGAAGGAAGTGCGCCACTTTTGTCAATCGGTCCACAATCACCCAGATTGAATCATGACCGCGTTGAGATCTCGGAAACCCGTGCACGAAATCCATCGAAATGTCATCGAACTTCCATTCCGGAATGGGTAACGACTTCAGGAAACCGCCAGGCTTCTGGCATTCCGCTTTCACCAACGCACAAGTATGGCATTCCGCCACATAACGTGCTACATCTTTCTTTAGTCCGGGCTACCAGAATAGCTTTTTCAGATCTCTGTACATCTTTGTGCTCCCTGGGTGAACTGAGTACTTTGCAAAGTGAGCTTCATACATCAACTCTTCCCTCAATTTACCCACACTCGGGACGCACACTCGACCATTTCTTCGTAACAAACCGTTCTCCCAAGAGAATTGGTCATCCGGCCCATCTTTAGCATAGCGCTGGAGACTTTCATCAAGCTCCGTTGCTCGCCGAACTCGGTCCGTAAGGTCATATTGCACCTCCGTCCAGTTCAAGCATGCATCGGTTGACGAACCCTTGTCAACACAAGATATCTCCAACGCTTCCAATTCCTGGATTAAACGCTGATCATGCCTCTGCAACCAGCTTGCCCATACCGGAGTCTTCCGACTCAAAGCATCAGCGACCACATTTCCCTTCCCGGGAGTATAGTGAATCTCGAAGGTGTAGTCCCCAAGGAACTCCATCCATCTTCGTTGTCGCATATTCAGATCCTTCTGATCCAACAAATACTTTAGGCTTTTGTGATCTGTATAGATGTCCACTTTAACGCCATAGAGATAGTGCCTCCACAACTTGAGCGTAAAGATTACTGCCGCCAACTCCAAATCATGGACGGGGTAATTCCGCTCATGCACTTTCAACTGGCGCGAGCCATAAGCAATCACTTTACCAAACTGCAGAAGAACGCAGCCTAAGCCGCTCCCGGAAGCATCACTATAGATCTCATACCCATCTATACCACATGGCGATGTCAACACAGGCGACGTGGTCAAACGACTCTTCAAGTCTTCAAATGCTCGCACGCACTCCGGCGTCCAAATGAACTTTTGATCTTTTCTCGTCAGCGTGATCAGAGGTAAAGCAATCTGTGAGAAGTTTTCCACAAACCGTCTATAGTAGCCCGCAAGCCCAAGGAAGCTCCTGACCTCGGCCACTGAAGACATCACTGGCCAATCTCGAATGGCACTTATCTTCAACGGATCCACCGCGATACCGTCTCCACTTACCACATGGCCTAAAACGGCTACTTAAGAGAGCCAGAACTCACACTTTGAGAACTTGGCATAAAGCTTATTCCTCCGCAGGGTATGCAAGACCAACCGCAAATGGTTTGCATGATCCTCTTCCGACTGAGAGTATACTAAGATGTCATCGATAAACACAATAACGAACAAATCCAAGTACTCTCAGAAAGTTCGATGCATTAGGTCCATAAATACCGAAGGCGCATTACATAGGCCAAACGGCATTACCGTGAACTCATAATGACCGTAGCGTGTTCCAAATGCCGTCTTGGGAATGTCACCTTCCCGAATCCTCAACTGATAATATCCCGATTTCAAATCCTACTTGGAATAGACCGTTGATCCTGCCAGCTGATCAAATAGGTCATCAATCTGTGGAATCGGATATTTGTTTTTCTCCGTCAGTTTATTCAATTCGCGGTAGTCAATACATAACCGTAAACTACCGTCTTTCTTTTTCACAAATAGAACAGGCGCGCTCCAAGGTGACATACTTGGGCGTATGTATCCCTGCTCCAACAACTCTTGCAATTGGACTTTCAACTCAGCCATTTCTTTTGGCGCGACGCGATATGGTGAGCGGGCCACAGGTTTAGCACCTGGCACCAACTCAATAGAGAAGTCAATCTCCCGCTGGGGTGGTAACCCAGGAAGATCTTTAGGAAACACATCGGCAAACTCTGACACAACCAGAACTTCACCGACACTGGCCTTTGGCTCAACAGCCTGAATTAGCGTGAAGAATAACTCCGCGCCCTTCCGAACAGCATTGACGACTTGGAGTGCAGACAACAGAGTCCCGCCAACTCCTCGCATACCAGCGAACTTCGTCACAAGTCCGGTATTCTGGCCCAGTGTAATCTCCTTGGAGTTGCAATCTATACAGGCACGCTGCCCCGAGAGCCAGTCCATGCCAAAGATCACATCAAACTCCGATAACGGTAGCACAGCTGCACTCAGACCGAAATCCCGACTTCCTATTTGAACATCCACATCGCAAGCCCTATCCGCAAGCATCACACAGCCATTCGGCAATAGCACCCTTGTACTATCCACCGTCACATGACTCGGTACCCCAATGCGAGATACGAAATCCTCAGACAGAAAAGAATGCGAAGCACCCGTATCAAACAAGGCTCTCGCCAGATTATTCCGAATCAGGACAAAGCCTGCAGCATACACATCATGCACATGCTATACATAACCACAAATAATAGCACGTAAGCAAGTAAGCTAATCACTCGTACCTGTGACGACGTCACTTTGCTTAATCGCTTCCTGTTGGCCAAGCTGATAGATTCGGGGCTGTTCTTGGGACGCAGAGGAATCAACCACCGCTTTGCCCTTCTCAGCATAAGACGCACACGTCTTCTTTTCCCCTTTGGGCTAAACAACCCGACAGTCACGGGCTATATGCCCCACCCGGCAACAGTTATAGCATGTACGAGAATCCGGCCTTGATGTCGCCCCCGACACAACGGTCGTAGTCACTTGCCCAGACAGCTTGGACCTCTTACCCCCTTTCTTCTGGTAGAACGATTTGCTAGGGTGAGGTGCTTGAACCTCGGGCTTCGACACAACCAAGCCCTTGTTCCCTTGCACCCGCCGCATGTCCTTCTCCAACGCCCACGCAGTATCAACCAACGCTTGAAACCCTTGGTTCACTGAACTCGAAAGCAGGAATCTCAACTCATCCCGCAATCCTTCATAGAACCGATTCGTTTTCCTTTGGTCATCCGCGAAGATTGTTCCCGCATACCGTCCCAACCTGGTAAACTCATGCAAGTAGATATCCACACTATCTTCTCCTTGCTTTAACCGTTGGAACTCATTTTCCATAGCAATGCGTTGCGCCGCTGGGACATGCTTCGCCAGAAATATTCGAGAGAACTCCTCAATCGATACTTGCGTTAATTGCCTGCCCGCCAAATGGTGTACCTCAACCTCGTCCCAACACAACCGCGCCTCTCCTTCAAGCATGAAGGTGGCCAAGGTGACCTTTAGAGTTTCCTCCGCCCTGATCGCTGTCATTATCCGCTTGACACGCGATAACCAATCCTCTGCCTGCGTTGGGGATCCCATTCCCGTAAACGTAGGCGGACTGAAGCTCATGAATTGCTTCAACTGTCGGTCAGCTGCTCGTGGATCTACAGCCTCAACCGGCTCGGGTCGTACAACAACACGAACTAGTTCTACTGCCGGCTGCGCTTGCCCGGTCGGCTGAATCATGGCAAATAGAGCCTCAGCAACTAAGCGAACAGTTTCCGCAGATGGAGGAGGTGTTGGCACCTCAGCTGGTGCGGCACTCTCATCAGAGCGCTGGGGCTCAGACTGCCCAGCACCACTACGCGTCACCTATAGGTGGACAAGACACACATTAGCGAACGTATGCAAGCAAAACAACACAAAAAGGAACGCGCAGATTCCTCAAACAAGATTTTGTACATTCCTTAGTGGACATTCTAGAGTTCATTAGCATCACAGCAGGGCGCATAAACACGCGCTCGCCACCCCAAAAAAGAATTCGACCACGAATTCGAGAGAGGAAGACCGAACGAAGCTGATACCAAAATGTAACGACCCCATCCGTTACATGACGTATAGTAGAAGGTCCGGCCGGGGCCCCACACTAAATGCCACAAACAGACGGTGAGGTCACAGGATAATACCAAACCATACACGAATCCTAACTCAGAGCATTCTAGCGGAAGCCTTAAGTTGTAAATTTGAACTCTAACCAGGAATGTCCAATATATATAAACCACAGTTATATATACAACCACGGAATGTACAACAAAGGTTTGGCCTTAAGGCCTTACAGTTCCTCTTTCCATACAACATGGATTACAAACCTCGGCGCGCAGGCCGGCCATACATGAGGAAAACAAAACAAACAAAATCATTTGCTCAACCTTCAAGGGCTAGCCGCAGCAGTAGCAACAACAGCAGTCGGGCTTCAGCCCTTCATTTACCACTTGGCTCTCCAGCACCTGCATAGGGACAATCCACCCAAACAGTGGCAAACAAGGCAACGGTCAACATTCAGCTGACACAATTATAACAATCCTACCCCTTTCTCGGGGCAGTCGCATTCTTTCCCTGCACAATATGGTATCAACAATAGCAACTATGTGCGCGCAGGCACATTCAAGCCACCACAACCGTCGGCCACATGGCCCGACAGTCCGTGCACTCAGGGCACATTCTTGGTGTACCGGAATACCAGGGTCAACACCACGGTCTACACGGTATTTGAGCATTCTAGTCTTTTCGGCGCGCGGGCCTAAGACTCTCATTAGGCGCTCCAACAAAACCATAAACAGGCTTCCAATTCGGACAGACCTAACGCAGGTACGGATCAGCCACCCCCCGTTGCTCAAGTCGCCGTGCCACCTCGAATACGGAAGTATCCATGGCAATTTATTGGCGCGGGTCGGTTTCACCTTTCCTGTTCGGCAATTGCCTTTTCATCGAGTTGCAGCCCAACGGCTCAACCGCACACAAAGTGGCAACGCACTGCCACAAGAGTTGCATCCAACCCTCTTCATTTCCTGGACTTCATCCAGTACTTCCTGCTGCACCAAGCAATAGGTAGGCACAAGGCAAACAAGCCATAATCACGGAGCCTTCTCCGATATGCAAACAAGCATCACTAATCCAGACCAGCATGTCTAGATGGGCTTCACACAGCATGCCTAGATCCGTACTCCAATTCCGGACTCTAACAAGGGGGACTTCACATATCTACCCCAAGGAACACCACAACCCACCGCACACTCGCGGGGAAGTGTTTTCCCTATGCAATGCAGAAAAGAAGGACTTCACATGTCCAAGAAGGGAGATCGTTACCCTTGTCGATCTCTTGGGAGCCATCGAAAACTAGCCAGTGAGAAAGAACCGCAGCAGCTTTGCCTTCACAATGCTGGCCTCGGATCACGAATCGGACCACGGGAGCTCCACCGGTGGCTTGATCTCCTCCTCCTTCTCCTTCCTCCTCTCTCTTTCTCTCTTCCTTAACCAAATGAAGAATGAATTCTTCATCAAGTCTCTGCTGATTTAATCCAGCCAGGAATCACCTGAGCCCTTGGATCCAAAGAGAGAAAATGAACGGCCACGATTTTCCCAAAAACACACTTTTTTGGCTGACACGGCCTGTGACACGCCCGTGTCACAGGCCGTATACCCTTAAGCGGCACACGCGGTATTCGTACCGACTGAACTTTACCAGAACACGGGCATCGACACGCCCGTGTCGAACCTGACACGCCCGTGTCAGTCATAAGACACGCCCGTGTCACCCCTGCCTCACCGAGCTACAAGCAGTACACGGGTAGGCACACGGCATCGGACACGCCCGTGTCAAATATGACACGGCCGTGTTCAAGGCTTGGTTCCGGGCCGTGTAATCTTCTGACTCAGATCGCCTATTATTTGAGTGACACGCCCTGGGACACGCCCGTGTCCCAGGCCGTGTACCCCCGACACGCCTTGGGACACGCCCGTGTCCCAGGCCGTGTAAACCAACCTGCACCTCAAATCCATATTTGAGACTTTTGGGGTGTTACACCGAATCGATGAGATATTCGACTAGCTGGTGGGAGCACATTGGTTCTCCAATCTAGATTTGTGGTCGGGGTACTATCAGTTGAGGATATAGGAGAAAGATATCCAGAAGATAACTTTTAGTTCGAGATACATCTTATACCACTTCACTGTGATGTTGTTTAGACTCACAAGTGCCTCCTCTGCATTTATGAGCACGATGAACTTGGTGTTTGATCCATATTTGGATGTCTTTGTCATCGTATTCCTTGATGACATCTACTTAAGGAGAGAGAAGGAATTTACAGGGCACTTGGCCTTAGTTTTGGAGAAGCTGAGGGAGCACTGTTTATTTGCTATGTTTTGCAAGTGAGAGTTTTGGGTCCTCGAAGTGGCTTTCTTGGGCTATATTATTAGTGTAGCTAGACTCGCATTAGATATGTCCATGGTGCGTGTCGTGACGGAGTGGTCTCCTTTGAGGTCAGCGGTGCATAAAGTTTTCTTTGACTTACTTTGTACTATCACAAGTTCGTGAAAGGATTTTCGAAGATCGCCCTTCCCCTCACCGCTCTGACGAAGAAGGGTCCTTTTGTGTGGGTACCCAAGTGTAAGGTTGCATTCCAAGAGTCAAAGGACCGCCTTATCTCCACACCAACTCTTGCCCTCCAATCTAGGAAAGAAGGATTCCATATTTACACTGATGCATCCTAGCAGGGCATGGTGGCGGTATTAATGCAGAACAGGCACGTGATTGTGAACACTTCTAGACAACTTAAGAAGCATGAAGTGAAAAAACCAGTGTATGATTTGGAGCTGGGAGTAGTGGTCTTTGCCCTAAAGATTTAGGGGCACTATCTATATGGTGTCCACTGCGAGATCTTTTCATATCATAAGAACTTGAAATACATCCACACTTAGAAAGATCTAAGCTTGAGACAACATCGATTACTTGAGTTTCTGTGTGATTATGAATTTACATTGAACTACCACCCAGAGAAGGAAAACTCAGTGATGGATGATCTAAGAAGAAAGGCACCCGCATCGAAACCCGAGTTTTGATTAATGGCTATGGAGTTGGCTCGAGTGCTTAAAGAGATGAAGATTATGCAGGTGTCTAAGGCTTGTCCCGAGAACTATACGGAGTACCTGGCCACCATGAGTATAGTTTGTGATATTCGTGATCGGATTTAGGTAGAGCAAGGGAAGGATGCTGCTCGAGCCCCTATGTTCCAAGCAATTATAGATGGATCAACGGAAGGTTACACGCTAAAGGAAGGCGTCATTCATTTCCATGGCAGACTTTATATTCCCGTAGGTGGTGGAACTCGGGAAGACATCTTGAGAGAGGCTCATTGCACCAATATTCAATACAGCCAAGAATTTCAAAGATGTACACTGACTTGCGGAGGACCATGTTCTGGCTGAGGATGTAGAGAGATATCACATACTATATTACACATTACGAGGCTTGTCAGAAGGTGAAGGTGGAGTGCAAGATCCTTGGAGGATTATTGCAGTTATTGCCCTCTCTTGAGTAGAAGTTCGAGGATATATCCATGGACTTTGTTCATGGTTTGCCTTGCTTATGCTCATGGAACGACTCAATTTGTGTAATAGTGGACCGTCTGATGAAGGTTTCTAGGTTTATCATGATGAGCAAGGAGATGCATGTTGATGTGTTGGTGCATCTCTTTATAGAGAAATTTATTCAATATAATGGAGTGCCCAAGACCATAATTTCAGACCATGATGGTCGCTTCACCTCGAAGGAATAGAGGGTCGTTCAAGCATATTTGGGCTCTCGCCTTACCTTCGACATGACTTTTCATCCTAAAACTGACGGCCAGTCTGAGAGAACTATCAGGACTATGGAGGACTTATTGCGGTTATACATTTTTGATATGCAAGAGCTGTGGGAGAGACTTCTACCATTTGTAGAGTTTTCATATAATAACAATCATCAAGCAAACATCAAAATGGAACCTTATGAGGCACTTTATGGTAGGAGGTACAGAACACCTTTATCATGGGTACATGTTGACGATCCTAAGGCATTGGGTGTGGAGTACATCGACGATACTAACACTGTGGATAGGTTGATCTGGGATTGAATGCTAGAGGCTCAAAGCGAGCAGGCAAGGTACTATGATGTGAAACACAGGATGGTGGAATTCCTAGTGGGTGACAAGATATACTTAACGATTAGGCAGAAACATTGGTTGCCACGTATTTGTGGAAGCAAGAAGCTCAACTCGCGATATATGGGGCCTTATACCATTTTGGTCAGGATCGGTCCCTTGGCTTATATGCTAGACCTACTACAGCAACTAGAAAACTTACATGATGTCTTTCATGTGTCTTCCTTTTAGAAGGTACTGCTTCGGCCTAAGAAGTTTTTCACCACTACGTCTAGCCACGTGGCTTCTGATAAATCTATCCGGCTAGAGCCTGTGCGTATAATAGATATTCAAATACGAAGGCTGGGGCAAAAGAGTGTTCTTTTTGTAAAGGTTTTGTGGTACAACCATGGGAAAGAAGAATACACATGGGAGCATATGAACCTTATGCAACAATGCTTCCTGAGATTATATCCCTAAGGTAATTTCAAAACATACCTTATATACCTCGTATCTTGATACCCATAGACCTAACTTCAATTTTGGGGACGAAATTTTATTTATTTATTTATAAGAATTGTAACTTCCCTTAATGAGCTAGACCCCTCGTTTGTGTTTTGTGACACCTTAGGTGGCTTAGGCCGGTAAAAATGTTGGAGAGAACACCCAAGGTCACAGGGTAGTTGTTAGATCAAGTCCTCGAGAAAATTCTACGAGTCGAGTGGACTCGACGAACCCGTCGAGTGGACTCGACGAACCCGTCGAGTGGACTCGACGAACCCGTCGAGTGGACTCGACGAACCCGTCGAGTGGACATGACGAACCCGTCGAGAGGACTCGACGAACCCGTCGAGTGATCTCGACGAACCCGTCGAGTGATCTCGACGAACCCGTCGAGTGATCTCGAAGAATAGACTTGGCGTAAATTTCATATGTGTTGTCTTATTATTTGCGGCCTGGGAAGCAGGTTTGGATGAAATAGAATCAAGAATTTTTTGGTACTTTTATGGAACAGTAAGACCCCTTGTATTTTTTGATGTCTTATTTTATGATATAACGAAGTTTGGTACTATAGGGGGTGATACTTGGCTGGGTTGTTATTCCAAAGCATGAAAGGTTTCCCCCTAATCAAATCATTCTTTTCTCTCACCTTAAGACTTTCATCTTGAACCTTATTTTCTCATCCAAGAATGGAGTTCTTTCCTCTAGTTCTTCTCCATCATGCCAACCCCTCTTCTTTGAAAGAATGAAGTATTGAGCTAGGCCACCAGAAGCCGAACGCTCCCATGCTGCCGAGGAGAAGAACCCAATCTATGGTAGAAAATCATGTGAGCTTCCTACACTCTCTCTTGGTGCTAGATATTTTGATCTAAAATTAAGAGAGACATCGGGCTCAGGAGATCTTGTTTTTAGTGAGTTATTGGAGTTTTCGAGGATGTGACCATTCTTAAACTTCTGTTTTAGGGCATCAATCTCTACGAAAATGTCTTCAATCATTCCTCTCTTTTGTACGAAGATGGCAGACTAGATTTCGTGAAGAATAGTGGTCAAATGAGGGAGAAAGGGAGGAGAGAAATTGAACGCCTTGTGTGTTGACTGAAGAAGAAGATGAACTGTTGATGTCCATCAGTCTTTAAGATTTGTGCAAAAAACTTTAATATAATAAACGATAGAAATTTGTTTTGTATGCGTGACGAATTGCAAGCCTATTTGTAGGCATAATCCAGTTAGAATCAGGTCATGGGCACAACATTACAGTTAAAGCCCTATAAAAGACTTTTACAACGAGTTGCTGCACATTTTTTTACGAACTCTATAGCTCCCAAGAAGTAAAATCGAAGTTGTTGCCCTAAAATCATTATTTATAGGGCAGATTCTATCCAGATATGCACGGCTGAGTTCAAACCCATTTTTAGGCCTGATAGACATAGATCTGGACCTAGGACTTTACAGGAAAGTTGTAGTGCATGGAAATATCTTTTTGGAATGGGGCTAAAAATAATTTTTGATGGTCTGTATCTCTAGAAAATCAATTTTTGTAAGCTTTGTCATAAATGTACAGGGTTTGATGTTTCATGAAATTATCTAAAAATTTTTATCGGAAGCATTGGAATTTGGTAGATAAATTCTTGATGACAATGTGGACATCCCTATTATGTTTTATAATTTTTGACATATATTTGATGTGAATTTGTCAATATTATGTTATAAATTACTGTACGGTAAATAGTTATCAAGATTGTCAGAATAAGCTCAAAGTTTGTGAAAATGCTCAAGACGCTAACCATAGTATATGGTATAAATCTCAGTGATTTGGGTTTATATAAACACTTAATTCATGACTTGTTGGAAATTGTTGGATATGTTGTATCCTAGGTTTTAATGTGTAAGGACGCAGTTGGAGGTTCTTAAAGCTTCTTGACTTGATGGTACGTGAGGATTGTAGGGTGTGTATGTCGATATATAATTGTTTAATGATCCTGAGTTGAGGATTACTTGTGACGGGTATATGAGCTTACCGATCCCAACACCAATTCAAGATGGCAATAGACCTGTGCTGGATGGGCTGAGTTCTTTGGTGCTTACTTTGCAAAGACCCTCTTCGTGCCAGTTGAGCCAGTTGGGCTGGGCTCTTCCATGCTATTTATGCCAGTTTAGCTAGGCTCTTTGGTGCTTACCTCCCAGAGACCCCTTCTATGCCATAGTATGTCGAGACTTTGTGATGAGTTGTAAATATACACATATTTTAGTACTTTATTTATATCGTTTTAGTTCTTATTTATAGTTATTAGTTATTTATGTTTATAAATATGTTTCTTTTTGTAAATATTTACCTAACTTAGCTTTAATTTTGATTTCTGAAATTTTTCAAGAAATTGTCAAAAAATGACCTGACACGCCTGTGTCCCACACTCGACACGCCTGTGTCCCAGACTCGACACGCCTGTGTCATGCCCTCGACGATTGTTGAACTAAGCTCGACACTCGATGTTCAGCCTTCTTCAACCTGAGCAGGACAAGCCCGTTTCCTAGACTCGACACACCCCTATTCAAGCTCATCCGCTGCCGACATCAAGTTGAAATGTGTCCCGACATGCCCATGTCACGCAACCTGACACGCCTGTGTCGGACACATGTCCCGTCCTGAAGTTTCCAGAAATTCTCCAGCTGAACGAATTTGACTTCTCAACCACATCGAGTGGGACACGCCCGTGTCACGCCTTCCGACACGCCCGTGTCACTCCCGAAATTTTTTCTATATAAAAAAAAAAAATTTAATGTCCAAGGGTTAACTTTTTTGATCCAAATTTTGGTGTGTTTTGTGGGCTGCCCTTGTGGATTCACTTGCAATGTAAGGAGATTTCTCCCCCCTCCCTTTTATGTTTGTTTTTGCTTTAGCTTTAGCTTTGTAATAGCTTTATTATGGTAATAAAAGTTGTAGTTTTTTTCTCTCACAACATGGCATGATAATTCATTTGGATGGCTCACTTCTTCTCCCTTTTTTATCCTTAAGTTTCATCTTTGTTCTTCTCTTTATGGAAAAGTGTGTGTGTGTTTGTGAGTGATGATTTCATTTCTATTATTTTCTTTATGCAAATGTGTTAGGGTAGCTTTTATGTTTTAGGTTTTAATTTCTAGTTTTATGTCTTTTGTTAGGAAAAGAAAATGTTAGGATGCCTTAGTTTTCCTTGTTAATGTTGATAGGTTAGTTTTAGATTTGTTATCTTCTTTATGCTTTAGGTTTTACGATTTTAAATTTCCATTCTTAGGTTTTACAAAAGAGTTTTAAAAGTGATTTTGATTTTTTTTTACTTAGTTTTTTTATGAATGTAAAACCTTATCGTTCTTTTCACTTTTTATCACTTTTTTATTACTTTTATAAAATCCTGAGAGTGGAAAAGTTATCATTATAATTTTTAAAGGACTTTGAATCTTTGCTTTGTTTTGAAAAACTTTTTCGCTTTTAATTTTTATTTGTTCTTTTTATGTGTTTTTGGTAAAGTCTAAGTATGAAAAAGTAGTTGTTTTAATTTTTAGCTAACTTTCATTTTATTTTTAATTTGTGTGTGTGAGTATATGAGAATGATTTTTAATGTTTTTTTCAATTATGTAGAGTGTGTGAGTGTATGAGATAAATTTTCATGCTTTATTTTATCGCTTTCTTCAATCATGTAGAGTGTGTGTGTAGGGGTAAATCTTATTATTTTCTTTCAATTCATGTAGAGTGTGTGCGTGTGCGAATTTATTTCCGCCAACTTTTTAAGAGTTAAATGGCGTGTTTTCATTTCCCGCCTACTCATTCGAGTAGGACTTGTCATTTACCGCCTACTCATTATAGTAGGACTTGTACATGCATTTATTTCCCGCCTACTCGTTTGAGTTAAATGGCACTCTAATTTACAGCCCACTCGTTTGGTTAGGATTTGCCCTCAGTTATTTATTTATGTTTTTGAAGTGTGTGTGAGTTCTCAATTTAGTTACTTTTCAATTTTTCTAACGTTGTGTTTTTTATGTTTCCTTCTTATAACCCTTTAGCGTTTAGTCTCGAACTCGCGCCTCATCAAAATTATAAAGTCGTCCCCATTCCGATGAGTGGCTAATCGTTATTAGACCTTGGCATCGAAGAGCATTGGGGCATATAAAATGATTTGAAATAATTAAAGTTCTTTATTTTGACTTTAATTTTAGGACTTATGGTTTGCACCGGGTTAACGATGCGTATGACCACATATCGATGTGTGAGATCTATTTCCGTTATCCATATGCTAGCTAGCCGAGAGGCCGTGCATATGGGTCGATCCCCCTTGGGTAAATAGATTTGCGTACATACCCTCGAGATAGGAGAAGCGTAGTTCTACCGGATTGGGTTCCCTACCCAATATCGGGGTTTTTAGTGTAAAGCGGGCATTAAGAAGAATCCTTCGTCAGACTAGCGTTCGGTCGAATAGTCTTAATGTTCAGGTGAGCGATATTACCTAAAGATAGGTGTGCTCATATTTCTTGAACCTCCACGGCCAAGTTGCCTTTTTTTAATTTGAAAACTAAGTTCAGTAATTATCAAAAGTTGATTAGTCTAAATCCAATTCGGTGCCGAGCGTTAACCCGTCATGGAATAATTTAAGTGGTTTTCGGCTTTCTTTTCTTCCCGCTTTAGTTAAAAAAATCCACCTTACTTTCAGTAAAATAATAGTCCTCCTGGAGGAGTAGGAATAATCAACACGACCCCGAGAACAATATGACCTCGGTATTCTCTTTAATATCGAGTACTACATGTGATAGTTGCACTTGTCTCCTTTCGTTAAAAACTCGCTTTTTAGCAAATCCGCGACGGTCGACTCATCAAACCAACCACTTAAATAAGAGTCTGTTCGCGGGCCATCAAGTTTTTGGCGTCGTTGTGGGGAGCTCTTACACGTTTTTATTTCGAATCTGGGATACAATTAATTTTACTTTTTTTTCAAAAAAAGAAAAAAAATATATTTTAACTCTTAAACAAAACATCTTAAAAACAACAAAAAAATTCCCCCCTCTTTATTTTATTTATCTTTATTTCTTTTTCTTGTTTTTTTAGGGTTTATGACCCGTGGACAACCTTCGGATTCTAAAACCTTTGGTTTTGATCCTGAGATCGACCACACCCTTGCGCGCATTCGATCTCAACGCCAAGATCAAACTTTAGAACCCGAAGAATCTATCGGAGAACCCCCAGCTATTTTTATGGACGACCATGTTCCAAATGTGGTCGCAGAGCGTACAATGTCTTATTATGCCCAACAAAATTTGGATGATACTAGGTCGAGTGTTATTCGCCCTACGATGGCGAATAACAATTTTGAAATAAAGTCAAGTGTAATCCAAATGATCCAAAACTCCGGCAGTTCAAGGGACTGCCGGATGAGGACCCTAATGTTCACTTGTCCAACTTTTTGAAAATTTGCGACACGTTTAAAATTAATGGTGTCACTGATGACACCATTCGTCTGTGCTTATTTCCCTTCTCCCTCAAGTCTAAAGCCAAGGCGTGGTTAATTTCCCTCCCGCGAGGATGTATCACGACCTTGGCTGAGTTGGCGAAATATTCCTGACGAAGTATTTTCCTCCTGCAAAAACTGCAAAATTGCGGGAAGACATTTCATCGTTCATTCAAAACGACTCCGACTCTCTTTATTAGACTTGGGAGCGCTTTAAGGAATTCCTCCGCAGGTGCCCGCACCACGCGCTACTAGCGTGGTTGCAGGTACAAACGTTTTATAACAGCCTTAATTTTCAGACACGTCAAATGATTGACGCGCCTGCCGGGGGCACCCTTAACAATAAGACCCTCGAGGCCCCCCATGCTTAATTTGAAGAAATGGCTATGAACGCCTATCAGTGGAACGTCCTGCGGGGATGCCCAAAGCTAGCGGCCGATGTTTTTGAAATGGATGCCACGACTTTGTTATCCCTTCAAGTTGAAAGGCTACCAAAACAGGTGGCGGAAATGTCTGCTTCCTCCTCCACTTCTCCTGAGGCCAATTTTAATAATAATCTTCCCCCTTTAATGTCTGCATAGTCGATGAGTTCGTGTACTGCATGGGAAATCTGGTTCGTCCCTCCTTCCTACAAAACAATCCTTATAGTAATAACTATAATCCGGTTTGAAGGAACCACCCGAATTTTTCATGGTGCAACCCGAACAATGCGCAGCGCCCACCTATTTCTTTTGTGTCAGCATTTCCTCCTCCCCCTCCGAGGCCTTTTCTGGTCGAGGAAAATTTTAATAAATATGCCGCGTCAAACGAGTCCAATATCCGGAACATCATCGGATCGCTAAAAAATTTAGAATTACAGGTTGGACAATTGGCGCGGCTCTTGTCGGAACGCACGCAAGGGGCACTGCCAGGGAATATGGAGCCCAACCCTCGGGAGAACCTCAACACTATAAACCTCTGTAGGGGTAAGGAGGTGGTTGATCCACAATGGATCGATCCGCAGGTATATATCTCTCCTCCGACCCCTCTTCCCTCTTCTTCGATTATGCAATCTTTTCAAAATTTAAAAAATAAAATTATTTCAAATGCGCCCATGCCGTATCCGCACAAGTTAAATAACGAGCGTAGGGATGCGCAATAAAAAAAATTTATTTTATTATTAAAACAAATTCATATTAATGTTCCTTTTTGCGAGGCTATCTCGCAAATGCACAAATATGCAAAATTTTTAAATGAATTACTTTCAAATAAATGTAAATTAGAGGATATTTCGCATATATCTCTCAACGCTGTCTGCTCGGCGGCTCTTACTAATAAATTGCCCACAAAACAAAATGACATGGGACGGTTTTCCATCTCGTGCCTTTTTGGCAATATATTAGTAAAATACGCCTTAGTTGATTTAGGGGCTAGCATTAATCATATGTTGTTCTCGCTCTTTAAACGATTAGGTTTGGGCACTCCTAGTCCTACGAATTTGCGCATCTAATTAGTGGATCGCTCGATTAAGTTCCCTATCTGGGTAGTGAAGGACGTCCTTGTCCGAGTAGACAAGTTTACCTTTCCGGTAGACTTCGTCATCTTAGATATAGAAGAGGATGCTGAGGTACCAATAATACTCGGTCTCCCTTTTCTCGCCACCTCCCGCGCACTAATAGATGTTAGTAATGGTCTTCTTCTCCTCCGGGTAGGAGACTATCAAGTTACTTTCTCCATTAATTCCGCGTTGGACAATTTGTCATCGAGCGTTGATTTCTGCTATTCTTTAGATACCTTTTTTTGAGATTGTTCTTCTCCCGTTTTCGAGTCCGTATTTTTAAACGACGATATTTATGTGCTCAAAAATTTTTATTTTGATGAGGATAACCTTATAGACTTGTCTTTCGAACCAATTAGTAAGAAAGATATAGGAATTAAAACTCGCTAGAAGAACCGCCCACCCGAGATCTTAAACCCTTACCGGAATCACTAAAATAAGCTTTTTTGGGAAAAGGTGATACGCATCCCGTTATTATTTCTTCGGACATGAGTGATTCGGAGACTCCCTATTTATTGGAAGTTTTACTTAAACATCGCCACGCAATTGCGTGGCAAATCTTTGACTTAAAGGGGATTAACCAATCCTTTTGCACTCATAAGATCTTTCTTAACGATAATTGCTGCAAAACGATTCAGCCGCAGCGACATCTAAACCCAAACATGAAAGACGTCGTTAAAGCCGAGATTATTAAGTTATTAGATGTGGGGATTATCTACCCTATTTCAGACAGAGCATGGGTTAGCCACGTGCATGTCGTGCCCAAGAAGGGCGGTCTTACCAGCAAATGAGCATAACGAGCTCGTCCCAACTCGTACTGTTACGAGTTTGAGAGTGTGTATCGATTATCGAAAACTTAATGATGCCACCCACAAGGACCATTTCCCACTACCGTTTTTGGACCAGATTTTAGAGTGTTTATCTGGTCATCCATATTATTGTTTTCTTGATGGTTTAACAGGGTTTTTCCAAATCCCTATTTCCACTGATGACCAAGAGAAAAAAACTTTTACTTGCCCGTTTGGCACCTTTACATACCGAAGAATGCCATTTGGACTCTGCAATGTGCCGGCTACATTCCAAAGATGTATGCTAGCAATCTTTGGCGAGCTAGTAGAAGACATTATGGAAGTCTTTATGGATGACTTTTCTTTTTTCGGACACTCTTTTCCCGATTGACTTCAAAAATTAGATCGTGTACTCCAACGGTGCGAGGACATAAGCCTTGTTCTAAATTGGGAAAAATGTAAATTTATGGTTCGAGGAGGTTTGATCCTCGGTCATAAGATTATGATTAAGGGAATGTAGGTAGATAAGGCCAAGGTAGAAATCATAGAAAAACATTCTCAACCAACAAACGTAAAATCTATTAGGAGTTTCTTAGGCCATGCGGGCTTTTACTGACGATTTATTCAAGACTTTTTAAAAATAACAAAGCCGCTAACTTACCTCTTGGAAAAGGAATCACGTTTCATCTTTAGTAGCGAATGCGAGTCCGCCTTTAATTTAATAAAATAAATACTTATCACCTCACCAATTTTAGTGGCCCCTAATTGGTCCCTTCCGTTCGAGATTATGTGCGACGCTAGTGATATTGCCTTAGGTGCCATTCTTGGCCAACGCATAGAAAAACCTTTTCATCCAATTTATTACGGTAGCAAGACGCTCACTTCCGCACAAGTAAATTACACGACGACGGAAAACGAACTCTTAGCCATCATTTTCTATTTCGATAAGTTTTGCTCATATTTAACGTTATCTAAAGTTATCGTATTTACCGATCACTCTGCCCTTAAATATTTATTAGTTAAAAATGATTTGAAGCCCCGCCTGATTCGATGGATTCTCCTCGTACAAGAGTTTGATTTGGAGATCCGGGATAAGAAGGGCTCGGAAAATCTAGCGGCAGACCACCTCTCCCGTTTAGAAAATCCAGGTGCGGAAGCGCTCGTTGAATCTAAAATGAATGATAGATTCCCCGAGGAACAACTCCTAGCCATTCATAATTCTTCGACATCTTCTCCTTAGTTCACAGATTTAGCAAATTACTTAGTCGCGCGGTTACTTCCAAAAGAGTTTTCAAGTCATCAAAAGAAGAAATTCTTTTCTTACTTGAAAAATTTCTTTTGGGAGGACCCATTTCTTTTTCGTATCTGCGTGGACCAAGCAGTCCGAAGATGCATTGCGGGTGTGGAGTGCACGCAAATACTTAGGCACTACCATGAGGGTCCAATAGGTGGGCATTACCAAGCCAACCAGACCGCTCGGATGGCGCTAGAAGCGGGCTACTTTTGGCCCACTCACTTCAAAGACGCTCACAATTTTGTGCACGCATGCGATAGCTATCAGCGGTTGGGTAACATCTCTCATTGCGACGAGATGCCCCAAAATTTATTTTTAGAATGCGAAGTCTTCGATTTATGGGGCATAGATTTGGTTGGCCCCCTACCTTCGTCTTTTAAAAATATGTATATTTTAGTGGCGGTCGACTACGTATCGAGGTGGGCAGAAGCACAAGCTCTCCCCACCAACGATGCGCAAGTTGTCATTACATTTCTTTAAAAACTTTTTCTTGCTTCGGCATGCCTTGCACAATTGTTAGTAATAGGGGAACGCATTTCTGTAACGCTCTTATGGCTATGACGTTAGCTAAATACGGAGTCACGCACAAACTTGCCACTCCCTACCACCCGCAAACATGTGGCCAAGTTGAGGTAGTAAATCGAGAGATTAAGAGTATATTAGAAAAAAACCGTTTCTCCAAGTAGGAACGATTGGTTCATTAAACTTGACGATGCGTTATGGGCGTATTGTACGACATACAAAAACGCAACCGGTTGTACTCCATTTCGATTAGTCTATGGCAAAGCATACCATTTACCCGTAGAACTATAACATCGCGCTCTTTGGGCTTTAAAACTCTTAAACCTCGACGCCAACTTAACCGCTCAAAATAGAAAACTACAACTAAACGAGCTCGATGAATGGCGTGCGAACGCTTACGAGAGCAATAAGTTCTATAAGGAGCATTCTAAGTTAAATCACGATCGAAAAATAAAGTCCTCTAAATTTTTTTCTCTGGGAGATCTTGTCCTTCTTTATAATTCACGTCTTAGACTTTTTTCAGGGAAACTTAGATCTCGTTGGTCCGTTCCCTTCAAAGTTGAAGAAGTTTTTCCATATGCGGTTGTACTCGTCTCGCACCCGGAAAGAGGTTTGTTTAAAGTAAACGGTCATCGGTTAAAGATATACATAGCGGGCGACCCAGTGATCGAGCATAATGAAACCATAACCCTCCTCGATATATAAACTCGGAAATATAGTCAAGCTACACGACTATAAACAAAGGGCTCATGGGAGGCACCCCACGTCTATCTTTTTCGCTCTTTATTTATTATGTTTGCTACTTTTTCTAATAAATGCAGAGTTTCTAAATGTGCTTCCCCGATCACGCATCAGGGACGTTTCTACCCTCCCTCTTTCTTTTTGTACATATAGCATTTATCGTTTTCTCATTCCGCATGCTTATCTTACAACATTGGGGATAATGTTGGAACTAAGTATGGGGGTGTTTTCGTGCTATTCCTGCTTTCTTTTTTGCACTTCTCTTATTTGCACTTCTATTTACAAAAATTGGGAGAAAAAGAGAAGTTATTTACAAATAAATCAAATATACCATTCTTAATTTTCATGCAATCCAAAAATTTTATTTTGAGTTTATTAATATGTGAAATTTATTAATTCTTTATTCACTATTCATTTGTTAATTATTGATTGAAAAATTTAAATAGTCGGGGTTATGTTTTAAAGAATTCATTATGCTTTGTTAAAAATAGCGAATTCGTTTTAGGCACTACTAATTTTTCATTGATAGAAGCACGTGTATTATGTTAGAAAGTAATGACTATAGAATCGGTGAGTCGGTGAGCTTGGTAACGGTCTTGGTAACATCACCGCTTGTGAGTCGGTGAGCTGTGCGAGTACAATGCTGAGTCCGCAGAGTCCGTGCTAGGCTGCGCGGTTAGGGACTTGGAGCTGGAGATGGCTGCTGCTGGGTGGGCTCACGCTGGGTCGTTCGAGTTCAAATACTGAGTCCACAGAGTCCGCTCCAGGCCGCGCGGTCTGGGACGGTCATGCGGCTGGCAGATTGCTGAGCGAGTTTGCCTAGCCCTGCTGCGGGTGAGGGTAAGTGGCTGCCAAACTGGGCTTAATAATGAAAATATACTTGACAACGAGGCCGCCCTGCCCGCGGAGACCGGGATGTACCCGATCGATTGCCGAGCTGAATCAACCCTGTCGGACTGCGGAACGAGGCCGCCCAACTTGCGGCGGATAGGTTGAGCAGGCCGCCTCCTGCTTGAGTCTTGTCACACTTGGCGACGGGTTGGAGACCTAGCGGACTGAAGATGAGTTCATCGAATGCTGAGTATGTTGCTATCGAGCGGTCTATGAGGATAGGAATGCGAGTCCGCCACATTGTTGGGCAGTTTGCACCTGAGGAAGAATGAACCACCATACGGTTAACCGATCTAACCGCGCACCCTATAGGAGAAGACTTAGGAAGCAATCCGCAGCCCTTGAAGAACGAGCGGTTGATGCGTGACCTGGGCGGTCAGACCAGGGGGACCACCCTAGTCGCGCAGACTGAGCGAGAGCTGCGCGACCTGGGCGGTCTTGCTAGAGATACCCCCCTAGTTGCACAGACTGAGCGGACTCAGCGGTCAGTCCGCCCACCCTTAGAAGAAAAGTCTGACTGGCCGCGACCTTATAGAGTAGGCCGCGACTTGCGAGCTGGCTACCTTAGGAGGGATCACCGATTTCGGGGTTAACATAATCCCTGCACTTTTTTCAAGTTCAGAAGAGAACTTCGAAAAAGTAGGAGACCCACAAAAATCGTGATCCTTCCCTCGAGAAAAGGAAGGGATAAGGAGAGATGGAACCTGATGTCTCTCCTCAGAAAAAATTTGCTAATGCCTGTCTTTTTCCTTCGAAGGAAGGAATTAACATAGGCAGAAATAGGTACATCTTATGCGTACCAGGGTTGCATTTACAAAACGAAGAAGACCTTAATGTCTCCTAGCGGGATCTGCAAAATAATGAAGAAGGGAAAGCAAAGAATAATGATAACTTGCAAGTACCTGAAGGAGGCTTGCAAGCACATGTTATCTTCTGCAAGAGAAGTAAATCACAAGTATGATATAAAACTAAGTTGCAAGTACCTGGATAGAACTTGAAAATATCGACTAATAGTGCAAAGGGAAGAGTGAGTAGTAGATACGAAATGAAATTAAAATGCAAGTACTTGGATGGAACTTGCTAATATCTGCTAATCCCTGTAAGTGAAGAGTAAGCAACAGATATGATAGAAAAGTAAGCTGCAAGTACCTGAAGGGAACTTGCTAATATCTGTTAATCTCTGCAAAAGAAGAGTAAGCAATAGATATGATAGGAAAGTAAGTTGCAAGTACCTGAAGGGAACTTGCTAATATCTGCTAATTTCTGTAAAAGAAGAGTGAGTAGCAGACATGATAGAAAAGTAAGCTTCAAGTACCTGAAGGGAACTTGCTAATATCTATTAATCTCTACAAAAGAAGAGTGAGTAGCAGATATGATAGAAAAGTAAGGTGCAAGTACCTGAAGGGAACTTGCTAATATATGCTAATATCTACAAAAGAAAAGTAAGTAGCATACATGGAAGAAAAAAAACTAAGTCGCAAGTACCTGGATGGAACCTGCGAATGTTGGCTGTTGATATGATAAGATATAATTGGATAGCAGAAGAGATACCTGACAAACTCTGCTATTAACTGGATAAAGATCAAACCGCGATGATGATTGTCTCGCGTGATCCAGTATGATATTTTATACATGAAATCCAGATCGGCCAGATGAAACCATCTTAATTTAGACTTATAACATCATGACTTGTCAATCAAGGAGAATTAGATACTTTTATTAAATGACTCGTATCGCTATCATCTGATAATATAGCTAATGGATAACCATCTGATAGAGATTTATGGAGGCATCACATATAAGATGATCATAAGCCAAATAGATATTACTGATCCTTAGAATAGGTTGGATTTAACCTGTTAACCTGTAAGAAGGCAAAAAAGACAAAGGAGGGCTACACCCTGAGGATGATCTAAAAATGTTGAATGTTATCACAGGAGAGCACCCGCGGGCCTTAAGCATCACTTGACAAAGTCACCCAAGGTGTAGTCTAAGAAGGATCGACAGATACACTGCTCTCATGCCTCGGGATACAAGTATCATTGATCAATAAGACTAGATGCGCCAAGTGGCCTATTGCTTGTCTGCAAATTGATCAACGGAGTTGTGGGCCCCACGAAGGCACAGATTGAGAGTACCAACGAGTGTTCGGCTGTCACAGTTGTGAGATGTTCGAAGAGATAAGGCTACACTTGATCGCCATTGCTTGTCACACAAAGATCATCGTAACTGTAACGTATCCCTCACGGAGCACGATAGAACTATCACAGGCTGCCTCCCCTAGGCACAAACACTGCTCTAGACATCGGCCGGGATCTAAAGTCTTAAGTTCACCATCATAGATTGAACGACCCCCACTTCACATATGTGAAAAACTCCTCACCATATGTGGTCATTGTGGTCTTACGCCCGAGGACAATCCACGGAGGGAACGACAAGACTTGGCGATATCTCAGTGGTTCAGCGATCTCTTTGGTAAAGAGAAAAAATATAGAGGAGAAGCATTACGATCTCAGTGATTCAGCGATCATAAGAACTGTGTCAGTATGAGATCTCTAACATAAGCTTTATTGAATGAAAATTAAAGAATACTTAGAAGCGTTTTAGAGAAAGAATTTTTGAAGAGCGTAAAGGAAAATATAACCGGCCCAAATTGCAAATCACTTTGTGGACTTTGAGGCAAGAAAGTCGCTTGTCTCCTTTTGCTTTTTGAGATTTTATGGAAGATATGGATTATTCTTCTGGAGCAAATGTTGGCATTTGCCCTGCTTTGACATTTTCTCCATCAGTTGCTGAAGGGCTTTGCAATCTTCTGTTGCATGACCTTTTACTTTTTGAAATTTGCAGAATGAATCCGAATCTTTTGACCTTTGATCTGGCGATTGGCAAGGCTTTTTATAGTTATCCTTACACTTCAGGACTTGGCCTACTTCCTGCATAGCTACGTTCAGTTCTGGCTCAAACAAGTCTTCATCCTACTGTTGATGGACCAAAGCTGCTTGTAGAGTTTGTGCTGGATGAACAGAAGGAACTGGCAGTCGCTGTTTTTTACTTTGGAAGAAATCCTTGCTTGAGAAGAAATGTTGATGACGTTGGCTAATTTTTTCCTTCCTTGCTTGTGATTGAAAATCCTTCTGAAGAAACTTTGGAGGCTGCTCACAAGAAGAAGAATCCTTCACTGATACAGGCCTAGAGATGAAATTAGGATTCTCCTTTTCAATGCAAACCTATTCATGGGCGAGGCTAATCATCTCCTAACATGTCCTTGGCTGACGGAAGTAGGCCTTGAACATGAGTGGTCCTTCTCGTAAACCAACCATCAAAGAAACTTTATAGAATTCGGGATCAATATCCTCAACTTCTAAGGCTTTCCTTTGGAAGCGCTCAATGATGTGGGCTAAGGTCTCGCTCTTGTGTTGATTGATATGGAACAAAGCTTCTGGGCCAATTTTTCTCTTTGTAGAAGTAGAAAATCTGAGCAGAAACTCTCTTCGCAAATCAGCAAAGGAAGAGATGGACTGAGCACGAAGTCCATAGAACCAATCCCTCACTTGACCATCAAATCTCATCACAAAAAGTTTGCATTTGGTAGCGTCTGAAATAGTCTTCAGAGCTACGGCTGATTCAAATGCTTGAAGATGTTTGACTGGATCAGTCTCCCCAGTGTAAATGGGCAACCGTGGCTCCCTGAAGTTTACTGGAGTCGATTCATGCTGGAAATTCTCCGTAAATGGTGACTGCTCTTCTTGCTCTCCTACAACATAAGGAAAAAAGGAGCATAAGTTGCAGCTATACAAAGAGCTGGAGGATATAAGGGAAAGGTTGCTGCGGAAGGAGCGAAGGTAGGAGCTGAAGAGTAGGGATGACTTCTCTGAAAATTTAGGAATCTTGCAGGGCTTCCTCGGGCAGCTTCAAGGAAGAAGTACTGACGAGCTGAGAATTCATCGTTCTGAGACATCAAAGGGGTTGCAGGCCCTTGTGGAAAGGTTGGAGTGTAAAGAGGAGGATAGAACGGCAGATAGGCCGGTGCATAAATGATGCGTGAAAAATACGGCAAGCGCACCGGTCGCACAAGTAATAAAGTTTGGGAATAAATCCCCGAGTGTCGGTCTCTTGAGGAACACAGTAAGGGATGAGTTAATGTCGAGGAGGACTTGAGATTGAAGTCCTCGGGTCGGCTCAAAAAGGGGGGGTTTTGATTGTTGCGGAAACAGGAAGTAAAATCTACAAGCTACTCCAGGCGGGATGGAAACTATACGGGCCGCTATGCACTGAATCGCTTGGCGGATGGACGAGTATGCTAGCGGATGAGGTGGTTAGAATAGCGGAATGAGGGTCGTGAGCACCTCTTCGCAACGCACGCCACTAGCAATTGCTAGTGCGGCAAGGGTGGATGGTGGAGGATGGAAAATGGCGCACCTCAAATAAATATAACAAAAACACTAACTCACATAGACATGAATAAGAGTAACTGTTAACTACAAATAAGCATTCTTCATCAATACATGGAAAATAACTAAGCTAACAACAACAAGAGGAAGAGGTGTGCGAATCGACCGAATCCGAAGCCTTATTGAGGGTTCACGGTTGGAATCCCGGGTTGTCAATCCGAGTCCAAGCTCGGTCCTCAACTGCGTCCGGGGTAGAGGAGGCTGTCACTCACTCCCAATGGACCCGTCTTCTTCGTTGAAATGACCCGGTAGATTGCGGCTCCAGCTCCTCCTAGCTTGATGGAGAAAGCTCGGTCAAAACTCCGCTTGAAGCTTGGGGATGAAGGAGGAGGCCGAGGGGATGCTCCGGCTTTGATTTGGCGTTGAAGGCTTGCCCGAAGCAACTCCCTATGGTGGAGGATGATGGAGGGCGGCGAAATCCCTCTTCGGAGCAGAAAACGGCGGAAAATCGCGGAAAGGGGCGATCGATCGAAATTAGGGCAGAACCTGCGTATTTATAGAAAGCAAAATAAACAGCGCGCACGATCACTGGCGCACGACCAATGGTCGTGCGCGATATGGTCCGTGATCGTGCGATATAGAGGCAGAAAAGTGGAAAAAGATGGCATGACTGCGCACGACCGGCAGCGCACGAGCAGTGATCGTGCACGGTATGGCAAGTGATCGTGCGGAAGGTTCAAGACAGAGATTTCACAAATGAGGCCGGGCTGCGCACTATCAGTGATCGTGCGCCAAGAGGTCGATGGTCGTACGTGGGTAAAAACGCACGACCACTAACTCCTTTGCCAAAAAATAGTGAAACGCATATCCCGAATGCCCTCACGATCCCCAAACCTGCAGGAAAACTGCACGGGACATCGATCGTGGCAGCCACAGCAAACAATAATAATCATAGCAAGAATGAAATACACACACACAGAGAAATAGGCTAAAAAGGGTGCACAAGACATGGAAAACCGTAGCGAAACAAAAGGAGTGCAAATGACGCTAAACGGTGTGCAAAGACAAGAAAATAAGCCTAGATGAGTCCGGAATTAAGTATAAAATATGGACTCATCACAAGTAAGTATAAAATATGGACTCATCCCCGGCAACGGCGCCAAAAACTTGATGTGTGGAAAATACGGCAAGCGCACTGGTCGCACAAGTAATAAAGTTTGGGAATAAATCCCCGAGTGTCGGTCTCTTGAGGAACACAGTAAGGGATGAGTTAATGTCGAGGAGGACTTGAGATTGAAGTCCTCGGGTCGGCTCAAAAAGGGGGGGGGTTGATTGTTGCGGAAACAGGAAGTAAAATCTACAAGCTACTCCTATGCAACGCCGCTATGCGATGCTTCGCCAGGCGGGATGGAAACTACACGGACCGCTATGCACCGAATCGCTTGGCGGATGGACGAGTAGGCTAGCGGATGAGGTGGTTAGAATGGCGGAATGAGGGTCGTGAGCACCTCTTCGTAATGCACGCCACTAGCAATTGCTAGTGCGGCAAGGGTGGATGGTGGAGGATGGAATATGGCGCACCTCAAGTAAATCTAACAAAAACACTAACTCACATAGACATGAATAAGAGTAAATGTTAACTACAAATAAGAATTCTTCATCAATACATGGAAAATAACTAAGCTAACAACAACAAGAGGAAGAGGTGTGCGAATCGACCGAATTCGAAGCCTTATTGAGGGTTCACGGTTGGAATCCCGGGTTGTCAATCCGAGTCCAAGCTCGGTCCTCAACTGCGTCCGAGGTAGAGAAGGCTGTCACTCACTCCCAATGGACCCGTCTTCTTCGTTGAAATGACCCGGTAGATTGCGGCTCCAGCTCCTCCTAGCTTGATGGAGAAAGCTCGGTCAAAACTCTGCTTGAAGCTTGGGGATGAAGGAGGAGGCCGAGGGGATGCTCCGGCTTTGATTTGGCGTTGAAGGCTTGCCCGGAGCAACTCCTTATGGTGGAGGATGATGGAGGGCGGCGAAATCCCTCTTCGGAGCAGAAAACGGCGGAAAATCGTGGAAAGGGGCGATCGATTGAAATTAGGGCGGAACCTGTGTATTTATAGAAAGCAGAATAAACAGCGTGCACGATCACTGGCGCACGACCAATGGTCGTGCGCGATATGGTCCGTGATCGTGCGATATATAGGAAGAAAAGTGGAAAAAGATGGCATGACTGCGCACGACCGGCAGTGCACGAGCAGTGATCGTGCGCGGTATGGCAAGTGATCGTACGGAAGGTTCAAGACAGAGATTTCACAAATAAGGCCGGGCTGCGCACGATTAGTGATCGTGCGCCAAGAGGTCGATGGTCGTGCGTGGGTAAAAATGCACGACCACTGACTCCTTTGCCAAAAATAGTGAAACGCCTATCCCGAATGCCCACACGATCCCCAAACCTGCAGGAAAACTGCACGGGACATCGATCGTGGCAGCCACAACAAATAATAATAATCATAGCAAGAATGAAATACACACGCACAGAAATAGGCTAAAAAGGGTGCACAAGACATGGAAAACCGTAGCGAACCAAAAGGAGTGCAAATGACGCTAAACGGTGTGCAAAGACAAGAAAATAAGCCTAGATGAGTCCGGAATTAAGTATAAAATATGGACTCATCACACCCCCAGACTTAACTATTTGCGCGTCCCGAGCAAACAAAACCTAAGAAGACGGGGAAAATGAACTAGCTAACAAAGAAATTGCAAAACGGAGTACCATGCGAAGTCTCATGCTCGCG
This sequence comes from Platanthera zijinensis, assembly GCA_039513925.1. Taxonomy (NCBI): domain Eukaryota; kingdom Viridiplantae; phylum Streptophyta; class Magnoliopsida; order Asparagales; family Orchidaceae; genus Platanthera; species Platanthera zijinensis. The sequence goes on from CM077078.1 coordinate 206,840,785, forward strand.
TGCATAAAAATAAAGTAGAGGAAATTTTTAAGTATACAAAATATTTTATATTTTTCACAATGCGTATCAAAAATTTATTATTACTCAAAAGTGGAATCACGGTGAATCATCTGGTCCTACGTAGGAAGAAAGTAGGCAGGCCACTAAGGTGAGCATTGCCGAAGACCGGGGTTTGGGATCACGTCCAAAGGAATCCACCAATGTCGGAAACCATACGCTTGCCCGTTCGCACTCTCTCCACGGCACTAGTCAACTCAAGCGCAAGTCCGTAGGACTTCGGGTAAAAATGGGGCTTGGGTTACGGTGAGGAAAACAAGGATAAACATGAAGGGTATGCACCTAACCCAAATGAGCTAATGTACAAAACTAGTACCCGCTGCCCACAAAATAAACACGGGTGCACCACACCCCCAGACTTAACTTTTACTAAATGGGTGTGTGCACCGCCTACTCCAAATCCAAATCATCTCAAATAAAGATTTTCAATCAAACTTTTTCTTTTCACTTTTCATTTTCACCCCCTTTTTTTAATCATTTTCTTTTCTTTTTCATCTTTTTATTTTCATAATTTCAGCAGATATAGCTTGAAAGCACTTCCACATTTTCACAAATAATAACACCACATCACAACCCAACATGAAAATATAAAACACTAAAGCTCAAATTGGGTGTGCGACTAGGATCGGCTATGAGGCTTTGGCGAATATAGTGGAGCTGAATCAAAAGGAAGGGTAGGCACAAAGGGGCTAGCAAGGGCGATGTTAGGAATGGGTACAAAGCTCAACCGGGCCAAAAGGTGGCCTACATCACTCTCACGCTAGACTAACCGTGTACCAATGCTTCAAGAATAGCTTGGGGCAAGTTCTGAGCAACCGAGAAAGATAATCATTCCTCCCGACTCAAGCAATACGAGTCTAGTGGCGGCTACACACATTCCTACGCTACCGTTTGATTCACACCGGATTCACCAACTTATGAGTAGAATAAGAAATATTTACGAAAATAGAAAAATATAGGACTATAAGCATACGAAAAAATTAAATCTACACAAATTTCTATACAAAATGAGAGCAGTTGACTAGAAACACAGCAAGGCCAACATTTTACTCCGTCGCACAATCCCAAACTAGCACAGAAATTTTCCAAATCTAACAAAGATATAAGTTCAACTCGTGGCACGCTAAAAGCTAAGCTCGCGCTCATGTGGATGCAGTGGTGTGCGAAGCAATGAACATAAACAAAATAAAATATGAAAAGCTTCTAGTATGCAAAAGAAATGTGCACGTGCAAAAGGTAAACATGCTCTCCCCTAGACTTAAACTACACGATACAACAAAAGGAGAAAAGGGGAGAGGTTACCCAATGCTCAGCTAGTGAGCATACCAGAAGACACGTGGAAAGTAGAAGCAGGCTCGCCAAATGAAGAATCACGACCCCGTCAATGCGTAGTTTCCATGAATACCTGCAGGAATGAGCTCCGCAAAAACAAAAGAAAAATATACAAAAAAAAATACTAAACTAAGCTTGACATAAAAAAAAGAAAAATGCAGAAAATGAAAGATATGCACTGGGGTTATTATCATCCCAGCACGACTTATTAATTCTAAACAGTTCTAGCTAATGGGCCTATGAAATAGAAAATGCACAGGTAACTGTCCTAATATCCGTGTCGGTAATGGGTACCGATACGGTGATAGAACAGTTACCCCTCTACCCGAGTAATAATACCTGCGACGCACAGGTAGAGGAAATAGGAAGTAAGATGAGGGGGAGCACTGGTCCTCACTCATCTCACCACAAAACAAATCCTTGCCTAGCAAGGTATCGTCCACCACAAGCTCGTTGGGGGCGAAGGTGAAGGTAGAGGCTTCAACTGCAAAAGGAGTAGGAAACTCCTCATGCAAGCTGAGGCACTCACCGACAACCTGAGCGCAAGGCTCAATGTCAACCCAACTCACCTGCAGGGAGTCAACCCGCACAGGCACAGAAGGAGAAGGGGGGGTCAAGGAATAAAGGAGAAGAAAAACTAAAAGAAGCGGAAATAGGGAGAGTGATCCCGGAATCACTCTCAGCGGGATCCAAACATAGATCACTATCGGTGTCATGTGAGTCATGGCGAGGGGAAACTGAGACCACGAGGTCCTCGGTGGTGGTTTGGACCTCCTCATCCAACAAGGAAGTAGAAACCTCCTCACCGGCAAGGATTTCCTCATCACACCTCGGTACGTCACGGTGTTCCAAGACATAGTACTCACCATTGATGAGAATAATGTCCTCGTCACACCATGGCGCATCAACATGTTCCCGATTCCCACAGGGCACAACATCATCGACCGACTCACTAGAAAGGGGAGTAGGTAATTCATGCAAAGAAAGTGGAGGAGCAACATCATCAGAGATAATATGCGCAGGTTCCTCCGGGGGTGAATCAAAAATAGGGGAAGAAGGCACAAGGAGAGAAGGTGCCGCAATGTCGTCGCACTGACTAGTGGAAGGTATGATGGGTGTATCCATAGCAGTCCCCCATAGACAAGGTGGTACTGCGGATACATCATCAAAATCAGAAGGAGCAGCCATTTGAGAGGTGGATGAGACGATCCGGATATCCGGTTCATCATCCGCCTCCATCTGGCGCTGAAATTCTGTGCAATCTTTCAACACATGGTCGGTGCTATGACAACACAAACACCGTTTTCCATTACCCCTCGGTCCAGAAGGGACCGAGGAGGAATATGAAAAAGGTCGAGGCGGAGACGAGTAGTGACCATAAGACTGTTGTACCGTGTATGGAGTACCGTGAGACAGCGGCGCTGCATACACGGGACTATGAGAATTATACTCAGTACCGTCAGTGGGGCACTCATCACTACCATGCCCATAATCCCCGCACCAATGGCACTTGATATACCAATTTGAATACATGGTGCAAAAGGAAAGAATTCACCACAAGAAATTTTCTAAGCAGAAATTAAATACTCGCAAGCAAATAAAGAGTGGAACAGCCTGCTATAGCAAAATAAAAACTAGAAAGGGAATAAAATAAAATAAAAACAACAACTAAAAACCAAAACAAAAATAAAACATGAAATATACAAATGGAAAGGGCAACTATCTCAAATCTTCCTCTCCAAAAACTCAAACGACTGTGTTCCCCGGCAACGACGCCAAAAACTTGATGCGTGAAAAATACGGCAAGCGCACCGGTCGCACAAGTAATAAAGTTTGGGAATAAATCCCCGAGTGTCGGTCTCTTGAGGAACACAGTAAGGGATGAGTTAATGTCGAGGAGGACTTGAGATTGAAGTCCTCGGGTCGGCTCAAAAAGGGGGGGTTTTTATTGTTGTGGAAACAGGAAGTAAAATCTACAAGCTACTCCTATGCAACGCCGCTATGCGATGCTTCGCCAGGCGGGATGGAAACTACACGGGCCGCTATGCACCGAATCGCTTGGCGGATGGACGAGTAGGCTAGCGGATGAGGTGGTTAGAATGGCGGAATGAGGGTCGTGAGCACCTATTCGCAACGCACGCCACTAGCAATTGCTAGTGCGGCAAGGGTGGATGGTGGAGGATGTAATATGGCGCACCTCAAGTAAATATAACAAAAACACTAACTCACATAGACATGAATAAGAGTAAATGTTAACTACAAATAAGCATTCTTCATCAATACATGGAAAATAACTAAGCTAACAACAACAAGAGGAAGAGGTGTGCGAATCGACCGAATCCGAAGCCTTATTGAGGGTTCACGGTTGGAATCCCGGGTTGTCAATCCGAGTCCAAGCTCGGTCCTCAGCTGCGTCCGGGGTAGAGGAGGCTGTCACTCACTCCCAATGGACCCGTCTTCTTCGTTGAAATGACCCGGTAGATTGCGGCTCCAGCTCCTCCTAGCTTGATGGAGAAAGCTCGGTCAAAACTCCGCTTGAAGCTTGGGGATGAAGGAGGAGGCCGAGGGGATGCTCCGGCTTTGATTTGGTGTTGAAGGCTTGCCCGGAGCAACACCCTATAATGGAGGATGATGGAGGGCAGCGAAATCCCTCTTCGGAGCAGAAAACGGCGGAAAATCGCGGAAAGGGGCGATCGATCGAAATTAGGGAGGAACCTGCGTATTTATAGAAATCAGAATAAACAGCGCGCACGATCACTGGCGCATGACCAATGGTCGTGCGCGATATGGTCCGTGATCGTGCGATATAGAGCCAGAAAAGTGGAAAAAGATGGCATGACTGCGCACGACCGGCAGCGCACGAGCAGTGATCGTGCGCGGTATGGCAAGTGATCGTGCGGAAGGTTCAAGACAGTGATTTCACAAATGAGGCCGGGCTGCGCACGATCAGTGATCGTGCGCCAAGAGGTCGATGGTCGTGCGTGGGTAAAAACGCACGACCACTGACTCCTTTGCCAAAAAATAGTGAAACGTCTATCCTGAATGCCCTCACGATCACCAAACCTGCAGGAAAACTGCACGGGACATCGATCGTGGCAGCCACAGCAAACAATAATAATCATAGCAAGAATGAAATACACACACACACAGAAATGGGCTAAAAAGGGTGCACAAGACATGGAAAACCGTAGCGAACCAAAAGGAGTGCAAATGACGCTAAACAGTGTGCAAAGACAAGAAAATAAGTCTAGATGAGTCCGGAATTAAGTATAAAATATGGACTCATCAATAAACTTGAAGTGTCTCAGATGCTGGTGCTGGATTGATTGGAGGAGCTAGCACTGCTGAAGATTGTGTGGCCAGTTGCTGCATGACAGCTGCTAGGGTATGGTTGATTGCTTGACACTGTTGTGCAGTTTCTCTGCGAGATTTCTCCAAGGCCTCCCAAAGAGAATCCTCACTATAACTTGGAGCAAGGCTATCACTTGGTTGATGGTCTGCAATAAGTAACCGCTGATTTCACTGTTTGATCGAGATTTGAAGGTTGCATGTTAATTGTTGATATGCGAAATGCGACACCGCTCATTTAACGGGTTGTTCGATCTCACAAGCTAGGTGAATAGGAGGGTTGCAGGGATAGAGGAGAGGTTTGACGGAGCAAGGGAGAAGCTTGCTCGAGCAGGGAATAAGGTTGATCGGGCACTGTCAAGCAGACAGTTTCTTTGGAAGTTAGCTTTGCAGGTTGATGGCGAAAGAGGAGAAAAGAAGAGAGGGGGCCGCTAACTGCGGCAATAACAGACTTTGCCCACCGCGGCTTGAATGCCACTCTTACGACGGGCTTTTCCTTTTACCCAGAGACAAAATTACAGCTTGCTATTGATCCTTTACAGGAGAAAGTAGTAAAGGGTACAAAGGGGGAAGCCGGGGGCTAAGGAAGAAGAATGTCGGAGGCCGCGCGGTTTGACCAATGAAAGTCGGAAAACCACGTGGTTAGCCAATCAAGGAGCTCGCAGTACTTTGCCAGGCGGACTACTTGATCGAGCAGGAAGAAGAAACGAGGAGTAGGTCGCACTGACTGAGGATTTGAGTCCACAGGAGCTAATGTTGGGGCCTTGACGCCTCTCTGTCGTGTCCTTAATGAGAGGTATGGGGGCTTATTTATAGGCTCGAGGAGGTAACAGTCTTTATAACGTCACCCCTGGTGAGTCAGTGAGCTGTGCGAGTATAATGCTGAGTCTGCGGAGTCTGCGCCAGGCCGCGCGATTAGGGACTTGGAGCTGGAGATGGCTGCTACTGGGTGGGCACACGCTGGGTCGTGCGAGTACAAATACTTATTCCGCAGAGTCCGCGCCAGGCCGCGGTCTGGGACGGTCTTGCTACTGGCAGATTGCTGAGCGAGTTTTCCTAGCCCGCTGCGGATGAGGGTAAGTTGCTGCCGAGCTGGGCTTTTTCAATGAAGGCAAACTTGACAATGAGTCTGCCCTGCCCGCGGAGACCGGGATGTACCCGATCGATTGCTGGGCTGAATCAACCCTGGCGGACTACAGAACGAGTCCGCCCAACTTGCGGCAGACAGGTTGAGCAAGCCGCCTCCTACTGGAGGCTTGTCACACTTGGCGACGGGCTGGCGACCTAGCGGACTAAAGATGAGTCCGCCGGATGCTGAGCATGTTGCTATCGAGCGGTCTAGGCGGATAGGAATGCGAGTCTGCCACATTGTTGGGCAGTTTGCACCTGAGGAAGAATGAACCACCACATAGTTAACCGATCTAACTGCGCGGCCTGCAGGAGCGGACTGAGGAAGCAGTCCGTAGCCCCTTCAGAACGAGCGGCTATTGCATGACATGGGCGGTCAGACCAGGGGGACCACCCTAGTCGCGCGGACTGAGCGGGAGCTGTGCGACGTTGGCAGTCTTACTATAGATACCCCCCTAGCCGCGCAGACTGAGCGGACTGAGCGGTTAGTCCGCTCATCCTTAGAAGAAAAGGCCGACAGGCCGCGACCTTCTGGAGCAGGCCGCGACTTGCGAGCTGGAGAGCTTGGGAGGGATCACTGATTTTGGGGTTAACAATCATGGCACTGAGTTTGAATCTCTTCTGATGTAAGAATTGTGCCAGAAAGAAGGAATCGGGAAGTGTTTCTCTGCTCTTAGAACTCCTCAACAAAATGGGGTGGCAGAAAAGAAAAATAGAACCTTAATTGAATCTGCTAGAACATTACTTGCAGATGCTCACTTACCCCTATCTTTTTTGGTAGAGGCAGTAAGAATAACAATTTATGTTCTTAACAGAAGTCTCATTTATAAACTCAAGGATAGGAATCCCTATGAATTGCTTAAAAAATAAGAAATCTAAAATAAATTATTTTAAAAAATTTGGGTGTAAATGTTATATTCATAATAATGACAAAAAAACATATATGAAAATTTGAAGCTAAAACTGCAGATGGAATATTTCTAGGATATTCTCTTATAAGTAAGGCTTATAGAGTTTATAATAAATCTACCTTTAAAATAGAGGAATCAGTACAAGTAACATTTGAAGAATCTAACATGTTTTATAAGGAGAGGAATACATCTATAATAGATTCCTTTCAGGTACCAATTTTGTGTGAAAATCTAGATGACTTAAATCTAAAGCAAGAGGAAACATTGCATCCTTCTCAATAGTTTATTGAAGATAATTATGAAGATAGTCCTGAAATTTATGTTGAAAAAGTTGTAACTAATGAAATTCCACAGGAGGAATTAATAACATAAATCATTAAAGAACCAACTCCACCTGTTGATTATGTCACTCTTAGAGATCATCCTAAATCTCAAGTGATTGGAGACATATTAGTTGGTGTGAAAATACGGCATGAACTCAATCAAGTTCAGATGCATACATGTTTTTTTATCTCAGATTAAACCTCAATCCATAAAAGATGCAGAACAAGATCCTCATTTGATCATTGCAATACTAGAGGAACCCAATCAGTTTGAGAGAAATTGAGTTTGTGACTTAGTTCTAAGACCCAAAGACTATCTAGTCATTGGAACTAAATGGGTCTTCAGGAATAAATTGGTTGCTCAAGGAGTTATAGTGAGAAATAAAGCTAGATTGGTAGCTCAAGGATATTGACAGGAGGAAGGAATAGATTATGATCAAACTTTTGCTCATATTGCAAGATTAGAAGCTATAAGAATATTTCTTGTTTTTGCTGCATTCAAGAAATTCAAGGTATATCAGATGGATGTAAAGAGTGCATTTCTGAATGGAGATATCAAAGAGTAAGTGTATGTAGAACAATCTCTAGGTTTTTTCTCCTCAACTCACTCATCTCATATTTTTAAGCTTAATAAAGCTCTTTAAGGTCTTAAACAAGCTCCAAGAGCTTGGTATGCGACCCTTGCTAATTTTCTATTAGAGAATAAATTTTGTAGAGGCAAGGTAGACAAAACTTTATTTTTTAGACATCATAAAACTAAATTTTTACTAGTTCAACTATATGTTGATGATATAATTTTTGGTTTTATGGATTCCAAACTTTGCAAAAGATCTCTGACCTAATGCATTTAAAGTTTGAAATGAGTAATATGAGTGAATTATATTTTTTTTCTTTGCTTACAAGTGAAGCAATTACCTAATGGCATCTTCATATCTCAATATAAATATGTTAAAGAGCTAATTAAAAGATTTGGGATATCAGATGTCTCCTCTATGAAAACACCCATGCCTACTAATGTTGTAGTAGATAGTGATGAACAAGGCAAACCTGTTGATCAGAAAATATATAGAACTATCATTGGGTCTATGTTGTATTTAATAGCAAGTAGACCAGATATTTTGTTTGCAACCTGTATTTTTGCTATTTTTCAAGTTAACCCTAAAGAATCTCACCTTATTTTAGTAAAAAAAAAATTAAATAAATAAAAGATGCCCTAATCTACGACTCTGGTATCCTACTGAGTCATGATTTGAATTAACTGGATTAACAGATGCTGACTATATTGGATGCAGAGTTGACAAAAAAAGCACATCAGGAACTTGTCAATTTCTTGGTGATAGGCTTGTGTCATGGTTTTGCAAGAAGCAAACCTATGTATCTACTTCAACTACTGAGGCTGAATATATTGTAGCAGGTAGTTGTTGTTCACAGATTTTGTGGATTCAAAACAACAACTATATTATGGATACAACTTAAATAATTCAATTATATATTGTGCCAATACTAGTGCAATTTCAATTGCACAAAATAAAGTCCTCCATAGTAGGACTAAACATATAGAAATAAGGCGCCACTTTATTAGAGATAATGTGGATAAAAATAAAATTAGTCTAGTATTCATTTCTACTGATTTACAAAGAGCAGATATTTTCACCAAACCATTGCATGAGAAGAAAAATATATTCTTTTTAAATCAATTGTGAATGAATGATGGAGAATAATTAAATTGATTTTGATCGGAGATCGACAAATTGTGAACCTTTCGTCGAACGGAGATCGACGAATTGTGAACCTTTTGAACCTATTGTCGAACGGAGTTCATCGAATTATGAACCTTTCAAAACTTTTGTCGAATGGAGATCGACGAATTGTGGTATTTTGCCGAACGAAGCTCGACGACTTGTTTTTCGTCCTTTCAACTTCTGAAAACTTATATTTAGGTTTTCATCGAGCTCCGTCCCGCGCATTCTCCATTTTCTCTTCTCTTTCACTTAATCTTTTTGTTTTGCAGGATAATGGCGGTGTCGCAAGCAATTCTCACTGCGATGAAGTTTGACGCTGGATTCGTATCAACATTGACTCTTTTCAACATTCAGATCATATCTTTCTAGACATCTTGCAACTATTTGAGGCACAGCATCTGCGAAATTTTATGTCCACCCAAATCAAGCTCCCGATCACTGAAATAAAGGAATGGGTTTACAATGCAAAGGTTCATGATCTTACAACAGTTACTGGATCCATCTGCGGTCATCAGGTTTCACTTACCCCTGCGATTTTATCTGAAATTTCTGGTTTAGTCAATGGAGAAGATGAATTAGAATTATCAAGTACAGAATTTGATATTCTGCTATATAGAATGGGTCACTCACAAGGAAACCCTAACCATTTGTTGAAAAAGATTTTCTATGTAGAATATAAATTTCTAGGTAATGTGGTTGGGAATGTTCTTATGGGCAAACATTCATCCCATGACTAAGTCACCAGGCACTAGTTTCTGGTCATGAGTGCTCAGGTTGACCAGAAAAACATTAACTAGGGGACAGTTTTGTTTGATTCAATTAAGAAGAAGATTAATAAGAAGGATGTGATTTATGGAAGAGTTTTGGGTATTTTTCTCAAGACCAAATGTCTAGAGGTCTTGGTCTCTTAGACTATACATATTAATGCATCAAAGAGGAGTACTTTTGCTCTGTTTGGTAAATGGGAGACGGTGATTTCTATGCCTCCCAGGGTTGAATTTTCTAGGACAACATCTGAAAGCACTAGAGCTGTCTCAGTTACTCTCCCTACTCCAACAAAAGTTTCTCCCCTTGTTTCTCTCCACAACCATCTCCACATCATTCCCCTAGTCCATGCACACCACCTTCTCAATAACCTACTTTGTCTACAGAAGTTCCATCCTCAGTCTTCAAAGAAGATTCCCTAACTCATCATTCACCACATTCATCTCCACCTCACTCATCTCCACTTCATTCATCTCCACCTCACATATCTTCACCTCACTTATCTCCACCTCACTCACCCATCCAACAACCAATTCCTGCCGATATTCCCCCTGTCATCAATCCTTCATCTATGCCATAGTCTTATTTTCTTTGTACAAACTATGCTAACAGATCAACTCCCTCTTCCACTAATCCATCCTCTGCATCCACTCAGAATCAACCTAAGTTTATGTATCTGGATTTCTCATCAATTGTCACTCAACTCCTTGATTTCATCACTCCTACCCTCAAGAAACTCTTGGATGATTCCTTGGCTCCTGTTATGGCTTCTCTATCAGAACTCTCTTCTAAAGTTGACTCTTCCCATTTTGTCCCTTCTGTTGGGGGCCTAGATTCAGTTTTTCCTTGATCTAGGTAGTGGAAGATGCTTGATGAAGAAGCTCCAAATGATGTAGCTCCAACTGTAGCAGCTGATTATGTTGAAATTCCTGATACAGAAATGACTGAAGTCATCACAGTATTAGCTTGTCTAGCTCACTATAGAGATTTTGATTCAGTTGAGGATGAGTTTCCAGAGGTTATTACTATTGGTGATCTAAACATTAATCCCACAGTTAATTTATATTCTATGCTATCAGAATTTAATGTACTGTACAATCATATTGTTAGCCTACTAGATCCAATATTTTGAGAGGAGTTTTCTAGAGCAATGATGATTCCCATTTATATAGGGTTTTGCGAGTTCATCTGGGCTGGTTTTCATGTCTTTGGACATCACTATTACGTTGTTTTCACTGTTATTTCTTTCCTTATGCGTTTCATGAATTGTGTGCTTTTCTAGCCCTTGGGTGCACAATTGCTCATTTGATTGTTGGGGGTATGCACGTGGTGTTCCCCGGGGCTCATTCTAGTAGCTCTTACAACATTTTTGTTTTGCTGGAGGGTCCTCCATTGCTTAGTTTTCATAGCTTACAGTGGTCAGTTTTCCCCATTTCATAACTCTTATTTGAGGAAAACGCACGGTCATGCATTTTTTTGGCGCACGGTTAGATTCTGTCGCGTATTTTCTATATGTCATTCTGGAGAAGTGACTAGCTCGTGCGAATGTTTCACGCACAATTTCATAGAAACCATGCGCGAAGGAAACGCACGGTTGTCCTGTAGCCTTCTTATTTTTCCTGCGACTTGAGGTCATTGTGGTTACCCGTGCGATTTGCTTGACGCATGGGCGGATCGCCCATGCGCGAAGGAAACGCACGGGTAAACGCTTCTTCTTCGCAGGCATATGCTTAAAGTTAATATTGCATGGTTCGCGCATGGTCGTGTGCCGAACCATACGAGACCATTTTTCTGATGATTTTCTATATAAGATGCAGATTTTTCCATTGACGGAGATAGTTCATCCAGCCCGCCTTTTCTGCTCCCTTGAGCGAGAAAACGAAGCTCTAGCCCCCTTTTTCTTTCTCTTCCTTGGAGGGAAGATCCGGCCACCCATTCCACTCCATAAAGCTTGCAAAAGCTTTGCCTTCGACCCCCGTTGCCATTGCTACCTTCCAAGCTCCTGTTCAAGCTACTTGTTGCAGCCCGTCAAGCTTCAATCTGCCTCCACAACCTCAAAACAATGAAGATATGTTTGAAGGAGGAAGTGACAGCTTCTCCCGGATCCTGGACTACTTTCGAAGACCAAGCACGAACGAGGGTTGACACCCCTAATTTCCGGCCGAGAACCTTGGAAAGCTTCTGTGTTTTTGTTGTAATCTCTTCTCCAGTTTCCCTAGATTTACTTTCTGTTGAACTCCTGCTAGCACTATTGTAGTTTCATAACCATGTATTGTTAAAGATTTCATTTTTGTTTGTTTAGTGATTTCTTGAGCATTATATGTGTTAGAAAGCTTTATCATTGCACTAGTGTATAGTGCGTTTGGGCCATTCTAGCCTTTGCTAGAAGTGTGCATTGAGAAAAGGTGTTTTCAACCCTCACTTGTTCATTCTCTTCCGCTATTACTCTTTCGAGTGATTCATCCGGGTAATGCGGTGAAGGCGACCCGCCCTAGTTTTATATTGTTTTAGCGTAGGATTTCCAAATCAAAACTCCCTTGTTCACTTAGCACTTGCACTCATTTCTCTAAATGCTAAAACTCATGATCCCTACTTGCACTCCACGAGAGATCGATACTCGGGGATGCTACTCCTTATTATTATTACTTGGCCATGAACGGTAGTCTTACCGCTAGCGCATCAAGTTTTTGACGCCGTTTCCTGGGAGAGCAACCGTTGTGTGGTTTTTTCTTTTTGGTGAAAAGTATGTAGGTGTTTAAGTGCGTTTTAATTTTTTTTTTTGTGAGTTTATGGTAGATCTGAACCCCGCTGAAAGGGTCGAAGATATAGGAGTTGAAGCTGAGAATGCAAGAGCTAAAAAAGCTCATTTGCGCGCTGCTGCTGTAGAAGAGAGAATGGACGATCCAGACCATGGTGGAAACGGTCAAGGAGTTAAAGTGGTTGATGCACATGAGGTGGTCCAACCTCGAATAAGGACGATGAGGGATTTCACTACCCCTATGGCAGGGAGTGTTTATCCTGGGTTTGTGCCAGCCATCGCAGACCACAACTTTGAAATCAAGCCGGTAATCCTTAATATGATTAGGAACAACACCCAATATTCCGGGCTGCCGAGTGAGGATCCTCAGCTTCATTTAGCTGAATTTTCTGAAATATGCGGAACCTTCCGTTATGTGGGAATCTCTGATGAAGTTGTGAAATTAAAGTTGTTCCCTTTCTCGTTGCGGGATAGGGCCAAGACTTAGCTGCATACAATTGATCCAGGAACTGCAACAACTTGGGAAGCCTTGTCTTCCTTATTTTTGGCTAAATTTCATCCTGCCGATAAGATTGTTAATGCGCGCAGGGAGATAGCCATGTTCCGACAGCTGGATCATGAGACCCATTCCGAGGTATGTGAGAGGTTTGCCGATTTACAGTGCCGTTGTCCACAACACGGCTATGAGCCTTGGAATTTGGTAGAGATATTTTATTTTGCCATTGAACTAAATTTCTGGGCGATGATCGATGCTGCTGCAGGAAGCACGATTATGAATTTGGATCCCGAGGAAGCGCTGAGGCTTCTAAGAGATACGGCCTCCCACAACACTTATTGGACCGCTAGGAGGAATGCCTCAAGTGGTGCGAGAAATTTGTTCGATGTGAATGCCATGGTGCAACATGCTGAACCCTATCATCCTTCTTTGAAAGAAAAAATGAAGCTGACAAGATCTACCCCACCGCCAGCGCCTGTGTTGAACATCTCGTGCCAAGGTTGTGAAAACCCTGGTCACCACACTTATAAGTGCACTGCAGGGGAGCATCCTAGTGATCCAGCAGGTATGGATTTTGAAAAACATGTTAATTTTATTAATAATCAAAATCGTGTTGCTTCTTATAACAATGCCTATAACCCGAATGCGAGAAATCACCGAATTTCTCGTGGAAACAAAATGCTCCTGGTCAAAGATGGCAAGGAGGCCAACTCAAATTTGATGCTCAAGCCTATAGTAGACAACCGCGACCACATCAGGCGGGTTACAATCAAAACATGCAAGGGACGCACAAAAGCGCTTTAGAAGATATGATGGAGAAGTTCGTGGAGATGGCCCAGTCGAACATGGCCACTCAAACCGCCTCCATAAGAAATTTTGAGACGTAGCTTGTGTAGCCTGCCCATGTGTTCTCCGAACGCACTCGTGGCGCCCTCCCAAGTGATACGGAGAAAAATCCCCGTGAACAAGGGAAGAGTGTTGTAGAGGTGGGCGAGTGCAGTAGCAATGAATTAGCCGTCAAGTGTGAGATTAATGAAATAGAAACGGTAGCCGTTTGTGATTCTACTTCTACGTGCAACATTCTTGCCTTGCAAGATGTGGTGAAACTGGATTTAAATGTCGAAAATAATATCCATAAATAACTTGTGCTTGCCGATGGTTCATTTGTCAATACTGATGCGGTAATTAAAAATGTGGAAGTGAAACTTAACGGGGCTGTTGTAGTCACCGACTTTCAGGTACTGGGACCGGAGGGAAATAACTCAAGACCATTTTGGGGGTTTCATTCCTGAAAGCCAGTGAGGAAACGTTATTCTTTAGTTCTTGCAGAATTACCTAAGCTTCTAAGGATGAATTACCGTCTCCACAATCACTTCCCGCTCTAGTCCCATGTGAGTGAAAATCTACGAATAGTTAATGCTTTGCTACCTGACAAATTATCTAGTGCTGATAAGGCAGATGTGGTGCTTAGTGAGCAAGATATAACTATACAAGTGAAGAAGTTGCTGAAGCCCGCTGATGCAAAATCAAGTTCGGAGCTACTGAGCATAGAACGAGGTAAAGATAAGAAGGAATGTGGAATGAGCACTGCTACTGAGAGCGTGCAGATAATCGATTTAAAAACTATTATTGGACCACGTAAATATTGTAAAACTTTTAAATAGGTGACGTGGGCTGATTTTCCACCCTCTGCGGGTGAGGAAAGGATGCCCTCGGTTATGGATGGTGATCTTGATGCTAAAATATCGAGTGTGAATTTACCGCCTTGGCGTTCTCCTATGGTTGATTTGTGATGAAAGGAGTTGCTCCTATGCAAGGCGCATAGTTTTGCTCGTCGACGCAGTAAGGAGGAGGGTAGGGGCAAGGGAGATTTGTCTTCTTTGGGCCCTAAAGCTTTCCCCTCTTCCTCATTTCACGTGTCTGGAAAGATTTATCACAAATTAGCATTTAGCTGAGAAGTGGAGGATCTCCGGGCCCGTCTCCTTTGTCCTATTGCTTCTGATGTTCGTGTTGCTAAATGTTGTTTTTGATTTTGGAATATTCTTCCTATTTTCTTGATATACTTTTGTTACCTCAACAATATTATATAACTGTTAATACAGGTATTTGGTCCACCTTAAGGACAGTAAAGAAAAGGGATTATGTGAGATAATCCGAGTTTGCTGCCTTTAGCCTTGTTTCTAGGCTATTGCTTGCCTTGCTTTTCTTATTTTGCTTTTTGCTTGTGCTGTCTATTTTCGTTTGGTTGGATATTGGCTCTTGCAGGTGATTTTTACTTGGGTCGTGGGCTGGTTGATCAAGGTTAAACGCCTAACTTCTGGTATGCTCATCTCTTAGCATTGGGTAACCTCTTCCCTCACCTTTTTTTGATTTCATTTCCAATATCAATTGCTGTATTGTTTTGATTAAGTTTAGGGGAGAGACTGTCATTGTTATTTGTTGCAATTGCACTTCATATGTATACCAGTAGTTTCTTTTATTTGAATTATGTAGTTCATTGCATTGCGCACCAATGCACCCACTTGAGCGCGTACTTAGCTTTTTGCGTACTGCGAGTCAAACTTGCTTCTTTTGTTAGATTTGGGAAAATTACCGTCCTAACATAGGATTATGAGATGGGGTAAAATATTGGCCTTACTGTGTTCCTAGTCAAGTACTCCCGTCTCATGTAGAAATTAGAGTAGAATTAATTTTTCTGCATGCTGTTAGTTTATATTTTTTTCTAACAGCGTAAATTCTTTTTAAGCTACTCAAAAATTGGTGAATCCGGTGTGAATCCAATGATAGCTTAGGAATGTGTTTAGATATTCGTTAGATTCATATTGCTGAGTTGAGAGAATGGATAGTCTTTCTCGTTGGCTAAGAACTTGCCCCAAGCTACTCTCGAAGCATGGGTACATGGTTAGTTAAGCGTGAGCATGATGTAGGCCATCATTTTGGCCTTGTTGAGTATTGTGCCCGTTCCTAACGTCTTATCTTCGCTAGTCCCATTGTGCCTACCCATCCTTTTGCTTCAGCTCCACATTTTATTCACCAAAGCCTAGTAGCCAATCCTAGTTGCACGCCCAAATTGAGCTTTACCTTTTTCTGATTTCTAGTTTGGGGGGTTAATGGTATTGTATTTGTGAAAAATGTGGATGTTTTCCAATGCTTATATTTGCTAGAATTGTAAAAAAATGATGAAAAATAGGTTTTAAAAGGAAAAATTTATGAAAGGAAAATATGAAAAAGAAATTAAAATGAGAAAGGAAATGTTTTATTGAAAATCTATTTTGAGTTAAAATAGTTTTTGGTGTAGGCGGTGCACACACCCATGTTTTAAAAATCAAGTCTGGAGGTATGGTGTACTCGTGTTTATTGTGGTTAGTGGATTTATTTCTTGTTGTGCTAGCTCAGTTGGGTTTTGTGCATAGCCTTAGTTTTTATTCTTGTTTACCTCGCCTTAACCCAAGCTCCAATTCTACCCGAAGTCCTACGGACTTGTGCTTAAGTCAAACTAGTGTCGTTGAGAGAGTGCTAACGGGCAAGCATATTGTCACCGACATTGGTGGATTCCTTTGGCGGTTGTCCTGAATCCCGATCTTTGGCAATACTTAGCGGCTAGTTTATTTTCTCCCTACGCGTGACCGGAAGATTCACCGCGATTCTATTTTTGAGTAGTCATAGAATTTATTTTACGCAGACTGAATAGTGTAAATTAATCTGTATGCTTAGAAATTTCCTCTAATTAATTTTTATGCCCGAGAGCATGCGACTTCGTATGGTACTCCGGATAATAATTTCCGTGTCAGTTAGTACTTTTTCTTGTCTGCGAGGATCTTCTTTGCTCAGGACGCGCAAATAGGTAAGTCTGGGGGTGTGATGAGTCCGGTTTATATAGGGTTTTGCGGGCCCATCTGGGCTGGTTTTCATGTCTTTACACATCACTATTACATTGTTTTCGCTGTTTTTTCTTTCCTTACAGGTTTCATGAATTGTGTGCTTTTCTATCCCTTGGGTGCACAATTGCGCATTTGATTGTTGGGGGTATGCACGTGGTGCTCGTATGGGCTCATTCCAGTAGCTTTTACTGCATTTTTGTTTTGCTGGAGAGTCCACAATTGCTTAGTTTTCATTGCTTACAAGTGGTCAGTTTTCCCCATTTCATAACTCTGATTTGAGGAAAACGCACGGCCGTGCATTTTCTTGGCGCACAGTTAGATTCTATCGTGCGTTTCTACAGGTCATTCTGGAGAAGTGGCCAGCTCGTGTGAATCCTTCATGCACGGTTTAATTGTGCGCGAATTGCACAAAGGAAACACACGGTTGTCCTGTAGCCTTCTTGTTTTTCCTATGAATTGAGCTCACTGTAGTTACCCGGGCGAATTGCTTCACGCACCGGCGGATCGCTCGTGCGTGAAGGAAACGAACGGGTCAATGCTTCTTCTTCGCAGGCATATGCTTAAAGTTAATATCGCACGGTTCACGCACGGTCGTGTGTCGAACCGTGCGAAACAATTTTTTGATGATTTTCTATATAAGATGCAGATTTTGCCATTGCCGGAGATAGTTCGTCCAGCCCACCTTTTTTGCTCCCTTGAGCGAGAAAACGAAGCTCCAGCCCCCTTTTTCTCTCTCTTCCTTGGAGGGAAGATCCGGCCACCCATTCCACTACATTGAGCTTACAAAAGCTTTGCTTTTGACCCCCGTTGCCATTGCTACCTTCCAAGCTTCTATTCAAGCTACTTGTTGCAGCCCGCCATGCTTCAATCCGCCTCCACAACCTCAACACAACGAAGACATATTTGAAGGAAGAAGTGACAGCTCCTCCCGGATCCTGGACTCCTTTCGAAGACCGAGCATGGACGAGGATTGACACCCCTAGTTTTCGGCCGAGAACCTTGGAAAGCTTCTGCGTTTTGGTTGTAAAACTAGCACGGGTCGCCTTCATCGCATCACCCGGATGAATAACTCCGAAGAGTAATAGCAAATGAACAAGTGAGAGTCGAAAACACCTCTTCTCTTCGCACACTTCTAGCATAGGCTAGAATGGCCCAAACGCACTTTACACTAGCACAAAGATAAAGCTTTCTAACACATATAATGCTCAGGAAATCACCAAACAAACACACAACGAAATCTTGAACAATACATGGTTAAGAAACAACAATAGCACTAGCAGGAGTTTAGCAGAAAGTTAATCCAGGAAAATGGAGAAGAGATTACAACCAAAACACAGAATCATTCCAAGGTTCTCGGCAAGAAACTAGGGGTGTCAACCCTCGTCCGTGCTCGGTCTTCAAAAGGAGTCCAGGATCCGGGTGGAGCTGTCACTTCCTCCTTCAAACCTGCCTTCATTTTGTTGAGGTTGTGGAGGCGAATTGAATCTTGGCGGGTTGCAACAAGTAGCTTGAACAGGAGCTTGGAAGGTAGCAATGGCAACGGGTGTTGAAGGCAAAGCTTTTGCAAGCTCTATGGAGTGGAATGGGCGGCCGGATCTTCCCTCCAAGGAAGAGAGAGAAAAAAGGGGGCTAGAGCTTCGTTTTCCCGCTCAAGGATACAGAAAAGGCGGGCTGGAAATACTATCCCCGGCAACGTCGCCAAAAACTTGATGCGTTGGACGGCAAGTGTACCGGTCGCACAAGTAATATAAAATGGGTGGCTTTCCCAAGTATCGATATTTTGAAGGAACACCGCAAGGTCGAGGTTTCTAAAAAGAAAGACTTGAGATTGAAGTAATCAGAACAAAACTACGAAGGGGTATTTTTGTATAATTATGGAAACAGAAAATAAAATACTAAAAGCTACTCCTATGCAACGCCGCTATGCGTAGCTTCGTCAGGCGAGATGGTTGACTACACTGTTGATGCACGAAATGCGACAGGGAAAACGGGCACCACCAGCTAACCGTTTGAGCACTGGGGAAGGTATTGGGAAAAGACTGTCGACTAGTCGGTTACTAGCGGCTAGGAATGGCGGATAGGACCGGATAGAAAAAAGGGAGAAAGGGCCGCTACCAGCGGCAACACCAGAGTTCGCCCGCCGCGGCCTGAATGCCTCTCCTGCGGCGGGCTTTCCTTTTATAAGAAATTAAGCGATTACACTTAGAAAGGAAAGAAAAAAGGAAGAAGCCGGCCGGACAATAGACCGCAAACGACTAGAATCGAGGCCGCGGCTCTTAACAAGCGAGCTCTTGGACTCGAGTCGGCGTGCCTTGGGTGTACTCCCGCCCCCTATTTATAGGCTTGGGGGCCTGCCCAAACGGGCAGGGCTAAAATTACCGGCTGCCCGGGGTACAGGAGAACCGGGCAGCGGTGACGGGAAGCAAACAAGAAAGAAAAGAGGGCAGAGGAAAGGCCGCGCGGCCTGGCGGGCTTCCTCAGACGAGTTGAGAGTCCTGGCCTCTGGACGGGCTGATCTATACTCCCTCTGACTGCGACCTGGGAAATAGGTTGAGCGGCTTGGGCAAGGACAGGCCGGCCCTTGGGATGATGGCTGACCTTGGAACAGGCGGCAGCCTGACGGATAGGCCACCCGGCTCATCTAACAACAAGCCGGTTTGCTGAGAAGTGCGGCTAGAAAGCACAAGCCGCCCGGACTTGAAAGCCTGGAGAACTAGTCGCGGATTCTGGGTTAACATACACGGGCCGCTATGCACTGAATCGCTAGGCGGATGGACGAGTAAGCAAGCATAAGAACCAATAAAAGAGTAAAATGAGGGTCGCAAACACCTCTTCGTTGCGCACTGATCTAGCTATCACTAGAGCAGCAAGGACGGGTGGATGGCAGATGGAAACGTAGGCGCATCACAAGCTACTAAAGCGGTAAAACAAGGCAAGATTTACATAGACATAAACCTAACAAAGTTTACACTAAAGAGCCCATCAACAACTAAAATAGAGTCCTAAGTACACATAAACAACAACAAAGGAAGTACAAGGCAAGAGTTCGACCGAATCTGAAGTCTTGCCGAAGGATCACGGTAGGAATCGCCGGGTTGTCAATCCGCATGCAAGCTCGGTCCTCAGCTACGTTCGGGGTAGAGAAGGCTTTCACTACCCTCCAATGGACTCATCTTCTTCGTGTCATGATGTCGGAAGAAGGTTGCAAGCTTCCCTTGGTTGATTGTCTATGGCACAAAAGCTTTCAATAGAGCTTATGGGTTGAAGGAGATGTCCGAGAGAAAGCATCGGCAAGAAGTAAGTTTTACTAGTATGGTCAGAGCTCCTCTCCCTGGTGGAACATGAAGAATGGGGGCGCAATGGCGGAGTTTTGCCCTAAAATCGCGGAGGAGAAATACTGGAGTGAACTGGATCGGAAATGGGTTCCCCCCTTCTGATGGTGGAAAATATGCGCTTTAAATAAAAGTAGGTAAAAAAAATAGGCACGCACGGTTCGGCACACGACCGTGCGTTAACAGTGCGTTATTAACTTCCTGCCCAAGCCCGATGAAGATGATGCGTTCAACTGTTCATTTTATTCGCGCACGGGCACTTCAGCCTGTGCGAGAAGGAAATCGCACGGGTAACCAACGAGCGCAAGAAATCAAGGAAAAATAGAGGAATCATACGTTTTGCTCGCGCACGGGCGCTTCCGCCCGTCCTTGAAGGAAACACACGGTTACACTGTGTTAGAAGGAAATCAAAATAAAAGATCAGGTCGTGCGATTCCTTCCCCAGACGACAAAAATTGCTGAATAAAATGCACAGATTCCACGAAATCGTGCGAGAGCAAATTGCATGACTGGCGTTTCACCTAGAATTTGGAAATTAAATCCTGGATGTCACGGCCACCTGCAGACAATAAGCAAAAACTTGAGCACATGCTCCCGGCAGCAGAATGCTAATAAATCAAAACAAAAATAACCTCGAGGAGCACCAAGTGCTTACCCTCGACAAACATATGTGCAATCGCACAACTAGGGCCAAAAATATGCACTTAACGTGATAAGCACCATCACTTGAATATCAATGAAAATATCTATATAATTGGGACTCATCAAGCAATTGTATGTTACTCTGCTCCTAATAATGCCTCGGCCTTAGAACAGCTTGTAAAAGATATCTCTACCAGTATTGATCCAGTCTCACAGACTATGATGATAGATGATCCTGTCCCTCAGACTATTATGATTGATGAGATAATAAATATTTTTGAGCAGGCTTGTTCCCCTCCTAAATGGGATGAATCTCCTATGCCTAATTTTGATGATCTATTTAATGAAGATATGGAGGAAGAAGATAAAGTAGATAAACTAGTTAAACAAATTGATTAATTATATGAACAGGCAGTGGAGCAGTCTGATGATCCTATAGATTCTGATGAATCAGAAAATTCTACATCTAAGAAAAGGAAAAGCAGGAAAAAGGCTCAAGCCAAGGTTGCTCCTCAACCTTCTTCCACCGCTGATATCCCTTACTACATTTTGCATGGGATAACTCTTACTCCATACCATTGAAATTTGATGAGGTACTCTAAGAATGAGAAAAAACAAAGGAAGAAAATGAAGAGGTTTCATTCTTATCCAAAGTCTTGGGGAGGTCCTCCTCCTCCTCCTCCTGCAGTAGGATCTGCAGGTATTCTACCTTCTTCTCAGACGCCTACTTCTCATTATTATAGAACAACTAAGTAAAGACAAGAAAGACCTACAAGGCAAGACAGGCCTACATGGTCTGAGACTTATGGCAGACAGAGCAGTCAGCAAATTTCTAGCCAAGACAGGCGAGCTTCTCTAGTAATTAAACCGGAGTTAGATCCTGTTTACATAATGGCTAGGTTCAAAGAATAAGTTACACTTTCTCAGATAAGGAAGGCATGAACTGAAGTTAAGGATACCTCTCAATTTACTACTACGGCTTCATACAGGCAACAAGAATTGGACAGATATTAGAATAAAAGCATGTTTAATGTTGATGAATATATGAGCTTGCATCCAAAAGCTGTTATTCCCACTGTCTCTTCTCAGAAGATTATTGGTTCACAAGATTTGATGCTGAGCAAAAGGGAGTCTGAAGGTCCAACAAGACAACTTATTTTTAAGAAGTCTTCTTCAGAACCTTTATCTGATGCATCTCAGAAGGATTCCTAACTTTGACTATGTTTTTGAAACTTATTGTTTTAACTTTCCAAAACTTTTTATATCTGCTGAAAATTTATGTTTCTGCAAGATAAATATCTATGCTTTTGTTTTTTTTGGTAGTATCCTCACCCAAATACGGGGAGATTATTAGAACTCCTTATTACTTATTTGGGCTAGGATTACTATTAGGATTTTTATTTTGACCCAACTTGTATAGACTAGGTTCATATTTTATTTCCAGAGTCATTTCAGAAGGTTTTCCATAGATGCTCAGTTCGACAAACTTTGAGCTCAGTTCGACGAACTCTGAACTCAGTTCGACTAATTCAGATCTCAAACTCTGAGCTTTGTTTGATGAACTCAGTGTTCAGTTCGATGAACTCTAAGCTCAGCTCGACAAAATTATAAGCTCAGTTTATAAAAGATCAGTTCAACGAAACCCTGGCTCAGTTCGACAAAATCCTTGCAAAGTTCGATAATCATACAATTTTTATATCAATAGAAGGCAGAATGATTTCAAATGTTTGGTAACTGAAACTCTGATATTTAATGCTAAATATTCTAATGAATATAGTCATTTAAGGCAGTATTAAATATGGATTCATCACAGAGTTTTAAATCAAATTAATTTCAAGGAAATTACAAATTCTCAAGGGATTCTTCGGACGTTTCAAGACTCATTTTATTTCAAATATTGAATTCCTCCCTGATAGTATATATGTATATAGAATATTGCTGCTTAACAAGATTATTGGGGGACACACAGAGATTTTGAGATATACAGATATTCTGCTTCAGACTCTTCTTAAGAGACATCCTAATTCATAATTGTCTAAAATATCTACTGGAGAGTATAAGCTTACAAGAAGGCCTACACCCTGAATAAAAGTCTCCTCCTTTGATCACATTCTATATTCAAATCAGGGGGAGCTTTTTGCAACATCATCCACTAAGTCTTCTCAGAGACTCTTGACATAGAAGACAACATCTAACTCTCTTTAGTTAATTCATAAACTGTGTGCAGGGTTCTAACTCCATTCAAAAGTTAACACTTGCTTCTTAAGTCACCTGATCAAAAGAGTTAGATTTGGTTTTTGGGTACCTGGTCAAAAGCCCAAAGGGTTGCTAGATTTCCCTTAGAAAATAAATCTTTTAGTGGCAGAGCACCTAATCAAAAACCTATAGTGGATTCCTACCAGGGCGGTAGAAAAGTAGACGTACCCAGATTTATTGGGGAACTACTAAAATCCTTGTGTCATCTGTGATTGAATCTTTGTTTTTTGTGTGCTGTGAATTTTATTTATCTATATATATATCACTTATTTTTAAAAATGCTGTAAAAATGAATTAAAGTTTTTAGAATACTCTAATCACCACCATGCGGGAACAAATCGCATGGGTAGCCACAGACGACCAAAATTGCTGAATAAAACGCACAGATTCCACGAAATCATGCGAGAGCAAATCGCACGACTGTGCCTTTCACCCAGAATTTGGAAATTAAATCCTAGACGTCACGACCACCTACAGACAATAAGAAAAAACTAGAGCACATGCTCCCAGCAGCAGAATGCTAATAAATCAAAACAAAAAGAACCTCGCAGAGCACAAAGTGCTTACCCTCGACAAATAGATGCGCAATTGCACAACTAGGTTCAAAAATATGCACTTAACGTGATAAGGACCATCACTTGAATATCAATGAAAACATATCAAAATGAAGTGCATCAACATTAAATAGCCCATATGAGTCTGAAAAACACTATATAATTGGGACTCATAGCAATTGTATGTTACTCTGCCCCTATTAATGCCTCAGCCTTAGAACAACTTGTAAAAGATATCTCTACCAGTTTTGATCCAGTCTCACAGACTATGATGATAGATGATCCAGTCCCTCAAACTATTATGATTGATGAGATAATAAATATTTTTGAGCAGGCTTATTCCCCTCCTAAATGGGATTAATCTCCTATGCGTAATTTTCACGAACTATTTAATGAAGATATGGAGGAAGAAGATAAAGTAGATAAACTAGTTAAACAAATTGATGAATTTTATGAACAGGCAGAGGAGTAGTCTGATGATCCTACAGATTCTGATGAATGAGAAAATTCTACTTCTATGAAAAGGAAAAGCAGGAAAAAGGCTCAAGCCAAGGTTGCTCCTCAACCTTCTTCCACTGCTGATATCCCTTACTACATATTGCATGGGATAACTCTTACTCCATACCATCCAAATTGGATGAGGCACTCTAAGAATGAGAAGAAATAAAGGAAGAAAATGAAGAGGTTTCATTCTTATCCAAAGTCTTGGGGAGGTCCTCCTCCTCCTCCTCCAGCAGCAGGATCTGCAGGTATTCTACCTTCCTTTCAGAGGCCTACTTATCATTATTAAAGAACAACTTATTCAAGTCAAGAAAGACCTACAAGGAAAGACAGGCCTACATGGTCTGAGACTTATGTCAGACAGAGCAGTCAACAAATTTCTAGCCTAGACAGGCCAGCTTCTCTAGTAATTTAACCAGAGTTAGATCTTGTTTACATAATGGCTTGGTTCATAAAACAAGTTACACTTTCTCAGATAAGGAAGGCAAGAACTGAAGTTAAGGATACCTCTCAATTTACTACTATGTCTTCACACATGCAACAAGAAATGGACAGAAATTAGAAGAAAATCATTTGTAATGTTGATGAATATATGAGCTTGCATCCAGAAGCTGTTATTACCAAAGTCTCTTCTCAAAAGATTATTGGTTCACAAGATATGATGCTGAGCAAAAGGGAGTCTGAAGGTCCAACAAGACAACTGATTTTTAAGATCGCTTCTTCAGATCCTTCATCTGATGCATCTCAAGAATAATTCCTAACTTTGACTATATTTTTGAAACTTATTGTTTTAACATTCCAAAACTTTTTATATCTGCTGAAAATTTATGTTTATGCCAGATAAATATCTTTGCTTTTGTTTTTTTTTGTAGTATCCTCACCAAAATAAGGGGAGATTATTAGAGCTCCTTATTACTGATTTGGGCTAGGATTACTATTAGGATTTTTATTTTGACCCAACTTGTATAGACTAGGGTCATATTTTATTTCCAGAGTCATTTAAGAAGGTTTTCCATAGATGCTCAGTTCGACAAACTCTGAGCTCAGTTCGACGAACTCTAAACTCAGTTCGACTAATTCAGATCTCAAACTCTGAGCTTAGTTCGACGAACTCAGTGTTCAGTTCGATGAACTCTAAGCTCCGCTCGATGAAATTATAAGCTCAGTTTATAAAAGATCAGTTCAACGAAACCCTGGCTCAGTTCGACGAAATCCTTGCAGACTTCGATAATCATACAATTTTTATATCAATAGAAGGCAGAATGATTTCAAATGTTTGGTAACTGAAACTCTGATATTTAATGCTAAATATTCTAATGAATATAGTCATTTAAGGCAGCATTAAATATGGATTCATCACAGAGTTTTAAATCAAATTAATTTCAAGGCAATTGCAAATTCTCAAGGGATTCTTCGGACATTTCAAGACTCGTTTTATTTCAAATATTGAATTCCTCCCTGACAGCATATATGTATATAGAATATTGCTGCTAAACAAGATTATTGGGGGACACATAGAGATTTTGAGGTATATAGATATTCTGCTTCAGACTCTCCTTAAGAGACATCCTAATTCATATTTGTCTAAAATATCTACTAGAGAGTATAAGCTAACAAGAAGGCCTACACCCTGAAAATAAGTCTCCTCCTTTGATCACATTCTCTATTCAAATCAGGGGGAGCATTTTGCAACATCATCCACTAAGTCTACTCAGAGACTCTTGACAGAGAAGACAACATCTAACTCTCTTTAGTTTATTCATAAACTATGTATAGGGTTCTAACTCCATTCAAAAGTTAACACTTTCTTCTTAAGTAACCTGATCAAAAGACATAGGTTTGGTTTTTGGGTACCTGGTCAAAAGCCCAAAGGGTTGCTAGATCTCCCTTAGAAAATAGATCTTTTATTGGCAATGCACCTGATCAAAAACCTATAGTGGATACCTACCAGGGCGGTAGAAGAGTAGACGTACCCAGATTTATTGGGGAACTACTGTTAACACTGGATTTGATCGCTCCCTAAGTGCAAGCGGCAAGACCAACTCTAGTCGGCAGCTCTCCTCCCCGCAGGGCCTCCTCGGCTTGGCAGGCGTCCAGGAGCAGTCATTCAGGAGCTGTCTACCTACCTATCCACGCGGCTAGGTGTCCCCCTCTCTCTTTTCTAGCCCTGCTCGTTGGGCAGGCCCCCTGAGCCTATAAATTGACGTGAACAGTACCTTTCTGGGGACATACTTTGAATCCCCAAGCTTATCGCCTGTGGCAGCGGATTCGAAATCCTTCTCCTGCGGGTATCCTGTCCACACGATCTCGAGAATCTAACCACTGTAACCGTTTTCCATACATAGAAGAAAAACGCTCCGCAAGAGAGGCATTCAGGCTGCGATGGGCGAAGTCTAATGTCGCCGCTTCGGGCGGCTTAGTCTGATTTTCTCCCTGACTACTAGTAACCGACTCGCCGACAGTCTTTTCCCTACTCCTTCCCCAATACTCGAACCGTTAGCTGGTGGTGCCCGACTCCCTGCCGCATTTCGTGCATCAACAGTTAACACGCGACCTTCAGATCTCGGTTGGTCGGTGAAAATCCGTGGCTAGATAATGTCAGACCGTCAGACCGCATAGAACAACCATTGTCCCGATGAAGATACTCTCTGGGAAGTCATCATCAAGTTAGCTTGGGAAACTGACCAAATTCACCAGGAAATCGTTCAGCAGTCTGAAGAGACTAACCGCGTCTTAGCTGCTATTATCCGTCGACTAGACTCACAGCCCGCTACGATGATGATAACATCAGACAATTCGCCGTCAGCAGTGGACAATCCGCCCGTTAAGCAAGCGGCTTGTCTATCCGGAGAACCATCTACTTATCCGCTCTCTTGCCTGCAATACTTCCCGACATCTTGCTCGCCAGTGCTAACCGCAACCCCTATACGGTTTCCAGTTGTTCGGCCAGAAAGGGTGTGTTCTTACAAACTCGGTCCCCAGTTTGCCCCCTACCTGGCCAATCATGCGAAGATAATGCAAAAAGCCCCTATTCTTGCAAAAAAGAAAGCACACGCGTCAACTTTGTTTCGAGTCAAACAACGTGACCATGAGACACTCTCTCATTTTATTGCCCGTTTCTAGAAGGAGGTTACAAAAGTTGAAGAGGCCAGACCGGATTTATATAAAATCGCTTTGATTGAAGGATTGAAACAAGGGCCGTTCAAGTTTCAAGACACCATCAGGAGCAAAAAAACATATCAGGAGATAGTTAATCTTGCTAAACAGTACTCTGAGGCTGGAAGGATAGTTCTCACTACGTCATAAAGAATAAACCGAACGGTAAGGAGTCTTTTCAGCTTGCAGACCAGAATACAAACAACCCTAATAAGTTTTGTGAATATCACAAGGAAAAGGGTCACTTGACTGAAGATTGTCGAGCTCTTAAGCTATTGATGCAAAGGATGCTGAGGGGTATGATGCGCGACATATTCTCAAAAGATGACAATTCTGATTCGTCAACTTCAAAAGGCAAAGATGTGCCGTACATTATCCCTGGCATGGAATAAATGGATCCAAAAGCCTTACCTTCAATGTTGAGGGCAAATGCATCATGGCAAATGCATCAAGTTGTTTGTAATACCAACTCATCTCCTAAAAATTTCTTTGTCGAATATGTTTTCTAAATTTGTCCTTATGTTTCAAGGCCCTAACACTTTTCCCAGTGTTCTCTTTTCTTGACAGCTTAAGAAATAAGGATAACTGACTCCAAGAGAACATCACCGAGTTTAGCAGAAACAACCCTTTGAACCGTTGACATTTGCATAACACCACGAAGGCCACGTGTTGCGGGGAGATTTCGCACCGTGTAGTGGGAGCTTGCCGGTTCTACTGCGGCAGGATACTGAATTTCGGATCCTGTCTACTACCTAACCCCACCTCTACATTATGGAGGGACAGGGTGGTGGTCAGCTCTACCATGCCATTTAAGGGATATCGTCACAACTCTGATGAGCACGCGAGGAAAGAGCTGCTACACGTACCTGCTCGCTAATCGTCCTAGCATGTGACCCTCGAATACTCTTTGGAACCCTCAAGCAGTGCCTGCATGAGACCCACAGCTGGGTTGATCTCAGAGGAAAGCAATGCTATATGCACGTACCTGAAAGATCAACTTAGGTTGTACTCAAGGCAAGAGGGCAGTAAGTCCTTTCCCCTTGTGTGGAGTTTGGATTGAGTTTACAGCTTCTGCGACCCTGTGAGGAAAGAATGGCAACACGCACCTGCCCTCTTGGTCGTTTAAGTCTGTAGATCATTTCTCAGCCGATAGAATTCTAGTTTTCACTTCAGTTCGCAAGAGTTGATTTATCAGATGACCGAGATATCTTCTTATTAAGTGATAAGATCTATAGTTTTTGCGACCTTGTGAGGAAAGCACTGCTATATGCACCTGCCCGCTTGGTTGCCTAAGTCTGTAGCCAACTTTCCTTGTGTCCGAGATTTATCGTCAGACTCCTTCAAAGAGCAGATTGGAATTGGTATTCGACAGAGTCTTGGTATTGATCTTGTTAAAGAAAGCAGTTGTTAACACCTTTGCTGAATGTGCTAATATTCTCACAGATTAACCGCACGGTTAGAGGAGAGGTGGCCCAAATCATTCATTCATGTCTATTCATATCGCGGATATCAGACTTAATCGCGCGAAGCGGATATCGTTATTAATCGCACGGGTATTTTATGTTTGGTAATTATCTATTTGTTTTTAATCGCGCAAGTATGCTATGTTTGGGCAATCTTTCGTGTTAATTGGGAAAGTGGATATCGTTATTAATCGGGCGCAGCCTATTGATCAGTCTGATAATCGCTAGGGGTCACGTGAGGTCATTATGCTTGGTGATCATTATTAATCGTGCGAATGGGTTATTCTTGATCATTATTAATCGTGCATCAACAGTTAGTATCATTATGCGTGGTGATCACTTCGTATTACAGTTGGCTTCGCACTCAAGGATTTATTAGTCGCCCGGGAAAGTAAACAAGTATTACACATTTATCAATGGATAATCTCGCTGGGCTTATCTATTCGCATCTATTCTGTTCTAATGCGTTCATTTTATTCGCCTGCGGATCGTTCAATGTACTATCCGGATAAATCAACATGTTATAATCGTGCGAACAGAAATATAATATCGCGCGAATACAGCTTATCCAGTAAAATCGAACAGATGATATCATTTGCATTCTCAAAAAATACAATATTTACATCCGAGCGGCTACACAAATCATACTGCTGGATCAAAAGATTCAATCATTACATATCAACTCTTTGTCTTTTTTCGCTCTGGTTCATAGTCCGTCTCACTGGAAGAACTTGAAGAACTATACGTCTCAGCTGATCCCGACGCCTGGGATCCCTCCTCGCTCGAACCGCTGGATGAGCTTGTGCTTTTATCCGCATCAGCATCTGCGAGTAAGTACTCCTATTCGTTTGCGGGCTCATCCTCTACGAGGATCTCGTCAACGGGTTGTTTTGCCGGCCCTTCTCGCGCGGCTTCAGCCTCCTTGAAGTCGGGGAATAACTGGTCAAAAGTTGTGTTTTCATGGTCGGGCTTAAGCGTTCCCCGCTCCCGCAGAATGTCCAACGTACCCTCCCCACTTTCCCGTAGGTGCGCAATAATCTCATTCACAAAGGTCAGATTCTCCGAGTCATAAACTTTTTGTAAAAGGAGATAAAGTAAGATTTGCGGTTAATGTTAGGGTAACCGGTAAAGCCGCGAGGTAAATACTTACTACGTTAATATTCTTCAGTTTCTAATTTTCTTCCTTTAGCTGC
The DNA here is from genome assembly GCA_039513925.1 of Platanthera zijinensis. Taxonomy (NCBI): domain Eukaryota; kingdom Viridiplantae; phylum Streptophyta; class Magnoliopsida; order Asparagales; family Orchidaceae; genus Platanthera; species Platanthera zijinensis. The sequence goes on from CM077078.1 coordinate 206,870,623, forward strand.
TCTATCTCATCTTCTAACCGCTCGGTGAGGCCGACCACTTCGGCAAGGGCTTCAGCGACAAAGTGGTCCGTCACAAAACTTCTCGCGTGGATTTGAGCGGCTAGAGCTGGGAGTTTCTTGGTTGGAATTGCCCGCAGAACGGCCAGGTTCTCCCTACCGTACATCGTCTAGCTAACCGTGTGGGCGTGTTTGGATATTTTCTCGTTCTTCGACAAGGGAAGAGCGGTGGAAACTTGAACCTTCTTCCCGCGCGGATGTCATCTCATAACAGCCTTGCCATGACGGTCTATCAAGTTCTCCCCCATTCCTTTGTGGTGTGAAGGGCTCGGAATCAAAATCGGCGGCGACATCGTGCTCTTCGTGGCGGTCATCCTCCCTTTTCTTCCCGGCCTCGCTCTGTGTCAAAACGGGCTCTATTGGTGTAACCGGCTTGTTCGCCAGAACTTTCAGAATAGCTGCCAAGGGACAAAATATTTAGCCGCGCGGTAAGACTAGGCAATAAGTAACTAATCGATGAAAGTATACCTTCTTCTGCTAGCAAATCCGCCACGACTGGCAGAACCAGGATATAGTACAGATGTCTAGCCGCAAACCGGCGAGGAAGTCAGCGATCTCTCTCTCGAAGCCTTCAACCTCAAACCGCTCGAACAGTTTTGTCGGCCGTACTTGCGGACGGATAGGCAGAAGGCCCAGATTCCCCTCGAACATGAGGAATCTTGTGGACCAGTTTGGGAACTTGTTCGTCAAGTTCACCGTCTTCATCCCGGTGCAGTCAGAGTAGACAACACCTTTGAAGATCCGGCAATCCTTCTTGCCGGAGATGATGGAGCGGACCACGAAGCAGTGGCGAAAATGATCCATAGTGAATCTTACCTGCTCGGTCCGCAGGTAGATGATGAATCTCACCATCGACGCAATCTTATTCGGCGAGAGCTGGCCGGGGACAATTCCGAAGGAGTAAAGAATCTTGACGAGCTCGATTTGCAGCGGCTAGCTGAAACCAAAGTCGAATTGGTAGACCGAGATCGCCACCAGATTCCTTCCAGAAGTGTTTATTCGCTCATCATCTCGAGGTAGTCGCGCGACTACAACGGTATTTGTCATGTGGATTGCGATGAAGCGCTCAAGTTCACTGGCGGTCATTTTCGACCTCCTGTGCTCGGCATCAAGGAAGGCGGTGGCAGCGGCAGCTCGCGCGGGTGCCATTGAATCTTGCCACAGGAAGTACTTCACTTCAAATTTGTCCATATAATGCGGAGCTTGGCCGTATTTATAGAACCTTCAAGACGAGTTTCAATTCACGCAGTTGTATCAAAGAAGCCGCCAGGATATTCATCATTTCCTGCATGCATCTTTTCAATCATTTCAACACATTATAATGCGGGTGGTTAGATCAAAACATCCGCTGAGTTATTCGTTTCTTGCAGGTTTAGAAAGCACTATACGGAAGATCGCGCGAACAAAAAAAATCAAACCGCAAGAATCTAAAGCATTACAGATTGCACGGGAACAATATCAAGTTACAAGCACATACAAATCGATCGAACCAACAAACCACACCTCAAATATTACAAGGTATTAAAAGCAGTCAGCAACAAATAAGGTCAGTTCGATCAACTTATTACAGATCTCTCTCTCCTCGCGCCGCTCCTCTCGTCACTCGCCGCTAGGTTCTGCGGGGTCCCTGCCGATGTGCGCGACTTAATCTCTAATGCCTAGTAAAACGGACATCACGTTGATCAAGTGGTGGCTAAGGGTGTTCTGGGCCCGGTGAAACCGGGATGTATCCCGAACTACATCGGAATGGTTGGCTCAACAAAAGCCACCTATTCGATAGGTTGTGCAGGTAGGGTTGCATGGCCGGTCACTGGGGCAGAAGTTTCCCCTGCTAGGGCCATGACCTGACTCGCGCGGTTTCGCCAAACTCGCAAAGTCAGGTCACCGACCCTTTCCCTTTTCAGCCCTCTTGTAATATTTTCACATGAAGTACGCGACATCGTCCTCCGCCCTTTGTAGTCACTTCCCAAGGACCAAGACTTGATCACGAGCATCCCTTTCTCGCTCGCGACAACTGTCCAGTTCCACGGACAGAGCCTTTATCCGCTCCTCCAGGCCTGTCCTCGCCTCTTCCTCGAATTTGAGCTTCGTCTTTAGTTGCTCGAGATCGACGAATAGTTCGGAGACGTTGGCCTTCATCATCCTGGAGCCGTCGCGTGGTATTGTCCACGATAGCTTGAGAGTTTATTCCGCAAAATCTACATTGCAAAGCAAAGGACGGGCAGAATTAGTCTCACCACGCAACAAGATTGACAAGCATTGATACTAAAAGAATAGGCACCCGAGCAGAGGCTATCTTCTCTAGTCGCGCCGCTATCTGACGACTAGAAAAAACAGGTCGCCTCAGTCTCTCAGGATCCATCTTCTTCAGGTAATTACCCCTCAGAAGTCCCTCGGCCTGCTTATTCTTTTCAAGATCTTAGCGCGATAGAAGCGAGTCGTCGATCTCGGTTATTATGCGGATTGGTCTCTTTATCCACGGCGGTTCCTTATAAGGTGGTGGAATTTTTATAACCTTTGGCGCGGGTTTAATCATACTTGTCTGCAGAAGCTTAGCAGCAGTCTGGCGGTCAGCTTCAGCCTGCTCCGCAGCTGAAAGAACCAAGGAATCACGGATCTCTGCTCCAGCGGTCAGCAGATTCTTCTCCGCAAGGATTTGTTCCCACAGTTTCACTTTATCAACAACCTCGGATGGTCCAGGAATCTCCTTCCCTACTTTCACCGATAGAATCTCCAGATTAGAGTCGCCACCGGATAGCTACGTGCTGCTAACTTCTTTTTCCTTTCCCTACAGTTAAATCAAAGTGGGCGGAAAGGTTAACTCTACTCGCTTACCCGCCCTCTTTTCAGTATGGAGCTCGAGCTATTCTAAAGCGTTTACCTCATCTGTTCGCACGGTCTCGCCCTCAAGCTGATCGGGTACATCGACCTTGCTGGTCGCTGCCATGACCCCCGCAGATTTCTTGTTTTCTCTCTTCTTTTTCAGAAGGATTGCCTCTATCCTTTCCTCGACTGATGAAGTCGTCTTGTGCTTCCTTTTCTTTGTCGGGATGGAGGCTTTCACGACATCGAAGTTTTCCCAGAGCTTGTCGGCGGCATTGTTGGCAGCCTTTTTTGCCTTGTCGATATTATCAGCGATCTCTCCGCTTGCTCGCCCGATTTCAATCTCAGCGTCCCCTTGGCTGTTTTCTTCGCTTGTAGGTGATGTGATGTCCACATCTGAGGCCGCCGAAGGCTGTGGAGTGTTTGCCCGGGCAGACTCTGGAACCTTGTTACCCTCCATGTTCTTGGGCAGCTTTTCGGTATGCTTAACCGCAGCGGCTTCAGTATACTGCTCTAGGTTCCCAGCTGCTATTATCTCAGTTGCCTTCTTGGAGGATTGTTCGCTCTCTGATTTTTCGTTTACCGACCTCGGTTTTTGCGAAGAAGCCTTGGCAGTGTGCATCTTGCATGGTGTCTCACCGGATTCACGGGTAGATGTTCCTTGTGGCGACTTGGAAGCGGCAAACTCCTCGTCGATGATCCTCACTAGGAAGCACTTCCTGGAAGACATGGCAGACAGCAGAATATTAACTGCAGTTGGAGAGAAGAGACCCATCTCGAAGGCATTTTTTGTGAAATCAGCGTCAACGCCAGCGTTATTTATAGTTTTGAAGGCATTAACTGTGTTCGCGGTGAAACGGTTAACAACATTTTCGAAATTCCTCCTGAATTTAAAAATGTGCGGGGATTATGTTAACACCGGATTTGACCGCTCCCCAAGTGCCAGCGGCAAGACCAACAATAGCCGCCTGTCCACCTCCCCGCGGGGCCTCCCCGGCTTGGCAGGCGTCTAGGAGCAGTCAGATAAGAGATGTCTACCCGCCTATCCACGCGGCTAGGTGGCCCCTCTCTCTTTTCGCCCCCCTATATCTGGTCATCGCTGCCCGTTTCTCCTGTGCACACGCAGCCGGTATTTCTAGCCCTACTCGTTGGGTAGGCCCCCTAAGCCTATAAATAGACGTGAACAGTACCTTTCTGGGGACACAGTTCGAATCCCCAAGCTTGCCGCCTGTGGCAGCGGATTCAAAATCCTTACCTTGCGGGTATCCTCTCTGCGCGGGCTCGAGAATCTAATCGCTGTAACCGTTTTCCATACATAGAAGAAAAGCCCGCCGCAAGAGAGGTAGTCAGGCCGCGGCGGGCAAAGTCTGGTGTCGCTGCTTCAGGAGGCTTAGTCTGATTTTATCCCTGACCGCTAATAACCGACTCACCGACAGTCTTTTCCCTACTCCTTTCTGCAGTGAAATCACAGTGGGCGGCAAGGTTAACTCTACTCTCTTACCCTCCCTCTTTTCAGTATGGCGCTCAAGCTATTTGAAAGCGTTTACCTCATTTGTTCGCATGGTCTCGCCCTCAAGCTGATCGGGTACATCGACCTTGTTGGTCGCTGTCATAACCCCCGCGGATTTCTTATTTTCTCTCTTCTTCTTCAGGAGGATTGCCTTTATCCACTCCTCGACTGATGAAGTCGGCTTGTGCTTCATTTTCTTTGTCAGTTTGGCAGCTTTCACGACATCGAGGTTTTCCCTGAGCTTGTCGGCGGTATTGTTGGCAGCCTTTTTTTCCTTGTTGATAATATTGGTGATCTCTCCGCTGGCTCGCCCAGTTTCAACCTCAGCGTCCCCTTGGCCATTTTCTGCACTTGTAGGTGATGTGATGTCCACATCTGAGGCCGCCGAAGGCTATGGAGTGTTCGTCCGGGCAGACTTGAACCTTGCTACCCTCCGTGTTCTCGGGCAGCTATTCGGTATGCTTAACCGCAGCGGCTTCAGTACACGGCTCCAGGTTCCAAGCTGCTATTATCTCAGTTGCCGGCTTGGAGGATTGTTCGCTCTCTGGTTTTTCGTTTACTGACCTCGGTTTTTGCGAAGCAGCCTTGGCAGTGTGCGTATTGCGTGGCATCTCACCGGATTCACAGGTAGATGTTACCTGTGGGGACTTGGAAGTGGCTAAAACCTCGTCGCTGATCCTCACTAGGATGATCTTCCTGGAAGACATAGCGGACAACAGAATCTTAACCGCAGTTGGAGAGAAGCGACCTGTCTCGAAGGCAATTTTTGTGAAATCAGCGTCAACGCAAGCGTTATTTGTAGTTTTGAAGACATTAACTGCATTCCTGGTCAAACGATTAACAACATTTTCGAAATTCCTCCTGAATTTAAAAATGTACGTGGATTATATTAACACCGGATTTGACCGCCCTCAAGTGCCAGCGGCAAGACCAACTCTAGCCGCCTGCCCGCCTCCCCGCGGGGCCTCCCCGGCTTATCAGGCGTCCAGGAGCAATCAGTTAGGTGTTGTCTACCCGCCTATCCGCACGGCTAGGTTAAGCTTGAGGTAGGGTTGTTGTGCCTTAGGTAGGGTCTTGAAGAAGACCTGAGTGATTTTGAGGAATCCGTGTTGTAAGCACTTGGAGCTGAGTATTTGAGAATTTTTCTGAGTCTAGCACACTGCTAGATAGGAGTAGAGGGATATTAGATGTACCTATACCCTGGAGATCCACTATAAATTGGTGTGTACTGTGTGTTGTGCTTGATTAAATATGCTTTATATTTCTTATAAGTACTGAAAATTAAAAAGAAACAATTAAGTTGCTAGACCACCTATTTACCACATCTCTAGGTGATTTAGACATCCATTAATAATCTTGTAAGTGGTATCAGAGAGATGTTATCAAAATAATACTTAACAGTCTGACCAAGATCTTACAAGGGTTGTCAATCTAATAACCATGTCTTCAACTAATAGCTATAAGGAGTTGTGCTCAATGAAGCTCCATATATGAAAAGGAGAACATTGGTATCTGAAGTAAAGGATAAAAATGTTCATGGAAGACTCAGACCCTAGGATTTATATCATAGTTGAGCAGGTGTCATTCATCCCCATGAAGGCCTCCACCATTGATCCTAATTTGCAGGTCCCAAAGAAGTATGCTGACATGACCAGGGATTAAATTTTACTAGCTACCATGGATAAGGGAGCCAAAAAAAAATTGTTGGTGTAATTAATAATTCCGCATTCAAAAATTTTATTCACAGCCAGACAACAAAGGAAATGTGGAGTACACTTATTGTGTATAAGGAAGGGACTGAGGAAGTCAGGGATGATAGAAAATTCTTGTTAAACTAGGAGTATGAATCCTTCAGGTAGGGAACCAAGGATATAATAGTTGAGTGTTATATGAAGTTTTTATGACAGTTAATGAGTTGAAGTTCTATGGAAGGGTCTTCACAGATTATGAAGTAAAAGAAAGTTCCTTAGGTGATGGGAATATTGCAATTAATGTTCCCTAGATTTGAAGAGGCCTCACAATAAATACTAAGAGAATAATTGTATTTGATGTATGTTCAATTTCAATATGTGCAGGATGTTGCTTGGAACAAGTTTAAATAGGCTGTCTAAGTGTCTGTGATAGGTGGTCACAAGGTAGAATGTTAGAGAGATAGAAATTTGTCTAAGTCCACAGGCGTTGAGTGAAGCTAGTTCACTCCACGCTAGATGCTCAAATGCGCTGAGTAAAGCATGGGCAGTCAAAGCCCAACAGTTTACAAAGCTGATTTGCGGCTAAGTCCATGGGCATTGAGTGAAGACAGTTCACTCAATGCCATATAACAAGAGGCATTGAGTAAAGCTCAGTCTGTCAAAGCTTCATCATTGGCAGGCAAGAATTATGGCTAAGTCCAGAAGCATTGAGTGAGGACAACTCACTCAATGCCAAGAGAAGAAAGCATCGATAGGAAAATGTTCAGTTAATGCTTAAGAAGATATAGACAGAACAATCTGTCTATGTCCAGAAGCGTTGAGTAAGGACTGATCACTCAAAGCAAGCTCATCAAGAAATCTGCTAAGTACAGAAGCATTGAGTGAAGGTAGCTCACTCAACGCCTCATCAAGAAGACACAGAAACTATAGAAGCATTTAGTGATGAAGGCTCACTCAACGCATTCATAAAGATGGAAGCAGCTAAGTACAAAAGCGTTGAGTGATGAAGGCTCACTCATTGCACTCAACTCTTATCAGCAGAAAGTTTGTCAAAGGACAAAAGCATTGAGTGAAGGCCATTCATTCAATGCACTCAATTCCTAATGGTGTAGATGTATTGGATAAGTACAAATTCGTTGAGTGTGGAAAGTTCACTAAACGCACTCAATGCTTGGCAGTGTAGATTATCTGGCTAAGGGTTTTTGCACTGATTGAAGGCCATTCACTCAACACAATCAATGGCTTGGATGAAACTGCGAATTTGGACAATTCCACAGATGGTGACGTCAGCAAGAGTCAGCAAAATTCAAACTCATTACAGGAAGTCTACAAGACACGACAAATGGCATCAAAGGCCAACTATATGACTTTTTCAATAAAAGAAAAGTTGCATTCAAAAACTTTAGCTGAGCCCACGGGTCAAATAGTCATTGTATGACAGAAGAAAAAAGGATAGAGATCAGATGAAGCAAATAAACTTTTAGGGTTTTATCGTTTCGAAAAGAGGCAGACTTCATCATCTTCCTCTCGCCATTTTTGCAGAGCCTGAAGCTAAAGTTCAACCCGCTGATCTAAAAATTCAAATAGTTAGTTGTTGCGATTCTCACCTACAACAGCTAGTTCAGAAAAATATTCTAAGAAAGAAGAAGAAGCAGAGTTATCTTATTTATGCAGTCAAGGTTAGCTGAGTGAAGAATACAAAGAACTGTCAACACATTTATCTTCATTAGCAACTTCAGAAACTTATATTTCTGAGTTACTTTCAGCACAAACAGTAGTTTCCTGAAGATCATCTTTCATGTTACTGAGAAAAAAAGTTAGGGCTGAGTTCATCTCAGCTCAGGAAGAAGAAGGCTCAAAGATTTATCTCACTAGAGTAAAAGTTAGGGCTGAGTATTTCTCAGTCCAGGCAGGCAGACTCATAGAAATTTATCCATGGAGTCAAACATCAATACCAACCAACCTTCCTTCTGTAGGATCTTAATAGATCTGAGTGTAGGCCTATTTTATAAAGGCAAAGGTAGGATCATTTGTTGATCTGAGGAAGGATCCCTGTGTGGATCTGAGGAAGGGTTGTTTTCCTGAGGTAGGAGAGTCATTCTCTCTGAGCGGTAGGGCCTTTTTTCCTGAGTTGTAGGATCCTTCTATAGATCTGAGGTAGGGTCTTTATACCTGAGCTATAGGAGAGTCATTCTCTCTGAGTAGTAGGGCTATCCCCCTAGCCTGAGTATAGGACTTGTGCTAAAGTCTGAGATAGGTGATCTTTGGATCACTGAGTTATAAGAGTAAATCTTTACTCTGAGTTGTATGGCCTTGTGCCTGAGGTAGGTCTTGGAGGAGACTGAGAGATCCTGAGAGAGCTGTGTTGTAAGCTCTTAGGAGCGGAGATTTGGAGAAGCGCCTTATCAAACAAGCTGTTAGAAAGGTGGGAGGGATAGTGGACGTACCCATAATCTGGGGAACCACTATAAATCTTGTGTGTGCCTTGTGTGATTATCTTGAAAGCAGAATATAACTAAATCACAACACACCAAAATAAAAGATAGTCATAAAAGACTAAGAAACCAATTCACCCCCTCTAGGTGTTAGCTATACTTGAAACTAAAGACTTTCTTGTGATACTAGAGGGAGGTTCCTCAAAAAGGACTTAATAGTCTGATTACATCTCAAAGGGTAGCTAAGAGTATAGTACTTATAGGTTTAGGAGAGAACCATAAGGAGTGGAGCTCAATGAAGCTTCAAGTATACCAAAAGGAAAATTTTGGGATTTGGAAAGAGGGGGTCAAGCTATTCATGGAAGCCTCTGATCCTAGGATCTTTACTACAGTTCAAGAAGGTCCCTTTATTCGCATGAAGGTCTCTGTCTTAGATGCAAATCTCCAGACTCCAAAGAGTTATACTGAAATGACTAAGGATGATGTCATCTTGGCAACAATTTATAAGAGGGCACAAAATATTATCATAGTGCCATAAATGACTAAACCTTTCAGAACTTGGTCCACTGCAAGACAGCCAAAGAGATATGGGACACATTGATTGTCTACATGGAAGGCATATAAGAAGTCAGGGATGATAGGAAATCCCTACTTAACCAAGAGTATGATTCTTTCAAACAAGACAAGAAAGACTCCATTATTAATGCTATGAGAAGTTCTCTGATGCACTTTCGGCAAGTGTACCGATCATAATCTAGTAATAAAGTTGAGGAGTTGAATCCCTGGATATTGATCTCTCGAGGAGTGTAGGTAGGGAGTGTGACTTCGCTATAGAAAGAAGGATTGTTGGTGTCAACATAAACAAAGGGGTTTAGATTTTTGGTTTCCTAATTTTAACAGTAATAAATCTATTGCGGGTCACCTTCACTGCATCGCTTCGGTGGATTACTCAAATGAGTAATGAGGAGGATGGACAAACCATTGAGGGTCACAGTCACCTCTTCGCCACGCACGCTCCTAGCAATCGTTAGGACGACACTAATATGGCAAGAACACAAAAGATGGAAGCGCATCAACACAAACTAGAACTAAAATATATCAACACATAGACATGCTGAAATCATTAAGCAAATCATGTTCTTACTCATCAAACCAACAACCATGCAGTCAAGAATAAAGTTACTACAAGAGAAGGGGGAGAGATACAACCAAACACACGAAGACTTTCCGAGATTCATGGCCGGAGCCAAGGGTTGTCAGGACTTATCCGTGCTCGGTCTACGGATGATTTATGGGGTTGAGAAGGGTTGTCACTTCCTTATATAAGCTTGTTTTCTTCGTGAATAGCCATCGGGTTAAACCTGACTGGAGAACTCCACATATGCAGCACTAAAGAGCTTGAAACAGAGCTTTGAGGTTAGAGAAGATGATTGCGGCCAGAGATGAAGCTATTAAGAGCTATTTGAGGGAGATTGGTGGTCGGGCGAGCTCTCAACGGAGGAGAGATAAGAAAACGGCAAGAGGAAGCTTTTCCTGCTCAGAGAAGCGGAAATGGCTGGATGATCCTTTGGGAGAATGAGACATGTGGCTTAAATATTCAAGTCAGAAATAATGGTCACGCACGGTTAGGCGCACGACCGTGCGTTAACCGTATGTTATTTAATTACAGAATAGGCTTGCGGAGGAAGAAGAGGCGTTGACCCATACATTACCTTGCGCACGGATGCTTCCGCCCGTGCATGAAGGAAGTCGCACGGGTAACAACAGAGAGCAGAATTTTATGTCAAGCAGGTGGAACCGTGCGTTTTACTTGCGCACAGGTACTTACGCCCTTGCGTGAGTAAATCGCACGATTAACCACAAAGAAAAATAAAACAAGGAAGCTACAGGAAAACCGTGCGTTTCCTTCGCTCATGGTTTAGAAGAAACCGTGTGTTAACCATGCGTTAAGATCGTCGAGCACAACTCAACAAAATTCGTCGAGTTCCACTCGACTATCTTCCATCGATTAAAACGCACGATCTGGAAGAAAATATGTGCTAACAAAATGCACGACTGTGCGTATTCCACCAATCAGAATTCCTGCCTTGGGGAAAACGCACCACCTGTACAGCAAAAACCAAAACTGGTGCACTAGCTCCCAACACCAATACACAGCATAAAAACTAACAAATACTCATGGTGAGTACCCCAGTACTTACCCCCGACTACAGAATGCACAATTGCACACCCTTAGGACAAAGCTGTGCACAAAGTGGTCCTTTACCAATAGAAGCAAATATAACCGATTTTGGGTAAAAAAGTAATGTACGACTGAGAATTCAGGCCCAGATGAGTCTGAAAAACCCCATATAAATCGGTCTCATCACACCACCAGACTTAAACATTTGCTCGTCCCGAGCAAATCATTACTTCGTGGATTAGAAAATAGTTAGCTAGCTCAGTAATTTCCAAATAAAGTATTGAGAGAAATCAAATACATCATGGGCATAGAAAATATAATGAACAAACATTTTAAATATACTATGGAATTTATACTTTTCAACAGGCGTAAATAAATATTGTATCTACTCAAAATTAGAATTCTGGAGAATCATTCGGTCATGCGTAGGAAAAAAGTAGTCAGGTGAGCATTGCTAAAGGCCGAGGCTCAGGATCACCTCAAAAGAAATCCATCAATGTTGGGGACCATACGCTTGACCGTTCACACTCTCTCCATGGTACTAGTTCGACTCAAGCGTTAATCCTTAAGACTTTAGGATAATCATGGGGCTTGGGTGTATACATAGGTAATGATGCACAAGGATAAAAAAACGATGGCTACGCACAACCCAAATGAGCTCATACAAAAACTATCCTCAAACCAACAAAAATTGCAAGTGCACCACACCAACAGACTTGAACTTGAATAAAAGTGTGTGTGCAATGCCTACTACTACAACGTTAACGCCAAAGGAATTTTCTTTTTCACTATCTTATTTCGTATCAAACAGCATTTTTTTCATCTTTTTTTCCTTTTTTTTTACTTTTCTTTTCTTCTTCCAAAATTTTTTATTCTTTAAATACCACATTCAACACATATTATCATGAGAACTCCTACTCACAATCACATAACAGCACCATAGCAACAACACCAAATGCAAGAAGTAACATACTAATAGCTCGAGATAGGGGGTGATACTGGGAAAGGCTTTTAGGTATTGGTGATCGCGGAGTAGGGCTGAATCAATAGGAGGGATAAGCACAACATATGCTAACAAGGATTAACGCTAGGATGGGTTAGAAAGCTCAACCGGGCCAAAATGATGGCCTACATCACGCTCACGCTTGACTAACCATGCACCAATGCTTCGAGAGTAGTTTGGGGCAAGTTCTTAGCCACAAGGAAAGATGATCCTTCCTCCCGACTCGAGCAAAATGAGTCTAGTTACGGCTACACACATCCCTACACTACCGTTCAATTACACCAGATTTAACATTTTTGAGTAGTGCAAAAAATATTTACATCTGCAGAAAGAGTATAAATCAACGAGCATAAAGAAAAATGAAATATATACTATTTATACACAGACAATGAGTACTCAATAGGAGCACTGAATGAGTTTGCACTACTCTATACAAAAATCCTAAGTCAACACCTCTATTTTAAAGTTTACACATAAGCAATGCATTTGAATCGAGCCGCGTGCGTGGTTAAGATCGCACTCATGTGGGTGTAAGTGCACAATATAGATGAGAATACATTAAACAGAAAATCAAATGTGCTTTTGGTATGCAAGTGAAAGTGAAGCATGTGCACAAATAACCACATATTTCTCCCCCACTAGACTTACTCTAAACAACCTAACTCAAAATTTGCAATAAAATTAATGAAATAAAAGTTGGGGGAGAGGTTACCCCATGCTCAGCAAATGAGAATACCAGAAGATTGGCATTATTTTCAGTAGAAAGTCCATGACCCCAAAAGAACTCCACCTGTAAAAGAGATTACCACCAAGCACATCACGAATATTATAAATATATATTCACAATAGCATAATTGAGCAATTTAAAAGCAGCAAAATTAGATTGTCTCACATAAGCCCTTTTTTACCGTCCTTAAGGTGGACCAAATACCTGTATTTTCAGTCTTATATAATGTTCAGAGCATAAGTTCAATACACAAAGAGAAAGACTAAAATCTCACACAGCTATATGCAAAAATAAACTAAAAGAAGGGGAGAAGGCCCCGAAGATCCTTCACTTCTCAGCTAAAGGCTGACTTGTGATAGATCCCCCCAGTCACACGAGTTGAGGAAGAAATGAAAGATTTAGGGCACAGGAAAGAAGAATCTCCCATGCCCCTAGCCTCTTCCTTCTCGCGCCAGCGAGAAAAACTCCTTGCGCTTTTTCACTTTTCTTTTTTTTATCAACGAATGGGGTTCGCCATGGCGGAACAACCACCCCATCCTCTTTAGAAGTCGTCATAGATTTTCCTCCCGGGGGCATCCTTTCCTCACCCACGGCGGGTGATAGTTCAACCAAAGAAACCTGTTTAGCAGTTTTACAAAAGTTATTTAGCTCAATAAAAGTTTTTGAATCACTTTTATGAATGCTATCAGCAGCCGTGCTCCACCCACTCTTCTTCTTATCTGAATCTTGTTCCACCCCAAGCAACTCCGTCTTCTTCTCTTCTTCAGCTAGCATCAGCACTTCTGCCACTTTCATGACATTGTCTTCCTCTTTCAACAGCACACCTGTCTCAGCTATACTAGGTAAACCATCAGATAACACATCATTCAATTTCAAGTGTTTTCCTAGTTCATTTTGAATTATTGGGGTAAGGGATGGCGGTAAAGGCAAAACAACCTTGGAAGCCAAGGTGATGCCGCTAGCGTTAAACTGTAACATCGCTTTGCTAGCTTTAAGGAAGGGGACCCCTATGATGGGTTTTGAATTATTCTCAAATGGTCGCAATACCTGCAAATCTGTTTTACTACAGCCCCGTTGAAGTTCACTTCGACCTCATTTATCTCACCGTCGGTCTTCTTTATCGACTCATAGGCAAGCACGAGCGATTTTCAGAGATTCGATTCAATATTTAAATTAAATTTCTCAACATCTTGCAAAGAAGGATGTTGTAAGAAGATCTGGAATCACATAAGGCCTCCGTCTCGACATCATTTATCTCACACTTAACAACCACTTCATTTTTATCGCACTAATACGCCTCCCCGACACTCTTCCCTTGATCATGAGGATTTTTTTCGTGTCGCTCGGGAGGGCACCATGAGTATGCTCGGAGAACACTAGGGCCAGTTGCCCAAACTGCGTATCCAAGTTTCTCATGGAGGCGGTGTAAGTGGTCATGTTGGATTGGGCCATCTCGACGAATTTTCAATCATTTCTTCCAACGCACTCTTTTGCATCCCCTGCACATTCTGATTATAACCCAGATGCGGAAGTCGCAACCGGCTATTAAAGGATTGAACATCAAACTGATGTTGGCCTCCCTCCCACCTTTGACCGGGAGCATTTTGGTTTCAAGAGAAATTCGAATGATTTCTCGCATTCGGGTTATATGTATTATTATAAGGAGCAGCGCGGTTCTAATTATTTATAAAATTTATACTCTCGTCATTAGATATACCTGAGGGATTAGCAAAAGCTTCTCCAGCTTGGCATTCATATGTATGAAGGTCGGGGTTTCCACAACCCTTGCACGAAATAGCCATCACCCGAGCCGGAGGACGGGTCGATCTGGTCAGCATCATCATTCCATCCATCGTAGGATGGCTCACCTCAACTTGTGGCTGCACAGCATTCACCTCAAACAAATTTCTTGCACCCCTAGGTGCGTTTCTAACTAAAGTACAATATGTACTATGCGAAGCGGTGTTGCGAAGGAGCCGCAATGCCTCTTCAAGAGTCAGGTTCATGATAGTGCCTCCAGTCGTCGCGTTGATCATAGCCCTGTAATTAGGCTCAATAGAAAAATAAAAAATTTCCACTAAATTCCACGACTCACAGCCATGCTGGAGGCATCAACACTGTAGATCAGCAAATCTTTCCTATGGCTCATACAAAGTTTCCTGGTCCAGTTGCCAGAAAGTAGCTATCTCCCTTTGTGCATTCACTATTTTATCCACAGGGTGGAATTTAGCTAGGAACTTCGTGGAAAGAGCCTCAATCCCGGGGGTTTTGATCTGTCATACAACACACTAAAAACGAACACTTTCGGTAAGTGTACTTGATAGTGCTTTTTGTAGTCTAAAACTATTAGGATATTTTTAGTTCTTTTTATATGAAAATCATGTTTTTATAACTTTATTTTGTCTCTTTTTGTATATATTTTAATACCAGTAAATATTTCCTCTTTTTTTGCAGACTTGCAGAAACTCAGCCAATTTTGTCGAACTCAGCATTTTCGTCGTGCTCAAAGATTTCGTCGAGCAGACAATCGTTGAGCTCAATTTCGTCGAATGGCCCAGTTTCTTCGAGCTCAATTTCGTCGAACGAACCTGTTTCATCGAGTTCAATTTCGTCAAACAGCCCTGTTTTGTCCAGCGCAATTAGCCCAGAGTTCGTCGAACTCGCCTCCTGCTTCTTTTTCGTTTAACGCATTTTCTGGGTTCGATGAATTCCTCATTTTCATCGAACTCTCCTGCTGCATTCTCCGTCTGACGATCTCCTTCTTTCGTCGAGCTCACCTCAAGCTTCCTTTTCGTCAAACGCATTTTCTGCGTTCGATGAAATCCTTTATTTCGTCGAACTCTCCCTTCCGCTTCCTCCATTCTACAAAATTTTCTATTTCGTCGAGCTCTCCCTTCTACTTTTTAAGGTCGACGAAATTTTCTATTTAGTCGAGCTTTCCCTTCTGCTTTCTCCGCTCGACGTAATTTCTCTCCCTATTTCGTCGAGCTCGCATCCTGCTTCCTTTTCGTCAAACGCATTATTTGCGTTCGACGAATTCATCGTTTTCGTCAAACTCTCCTTCTGCATTATCCGTTCGACAATCTCCTTCTTTTGTCGAACTCTCTTCCTGCTTCAATTTCGATGAACGCATTTTCTATGTTCGACGAAGTCTTCTATTTAGTCGAATGCAGCCCCGCCTATTCTCCATTCGACGAAACTATTCTATTTCGTCGAACTCTCTCCCGTTTTTATCTATTCGACGTAATTTCTCTCCCTATTTCGTCGAGCTCTCCTCTTCTGCTTTCTCCGCTCGATGAAGTTCTTCTCTAATTTGTTGAGCTCTTCCTCAAATTCGTCGAGCTTGCCCCTGCTGCCAGAACAAATCCAGCTTTTTAACAAAAGCCTGCTGCCTCCATTAAATGCACATCACTCAGCCCGAGGCCATCATCATTTCCCTCTAGTACCCATACCAAGGCCAACTTCTTTGCTTGGCTGGTTACATGGGCAAGCTCTTGCTGCTTGAAGAAATATATAAATAGAGCCACAACTTCTGTGCAAAAGATATATAGAATTTTAGGAGAGGGGAAGTGCTGCCATTTTCATTTCTCCCTTAGTGTTCTTCCCCTCTCCTATTTTTATTTTAGTTTTTTTGTTTAATTTCTGCTCTTTAATCTTCTGTAATAGCATAGATTTCCTTACTTTTGTAATAGTTCTGTTTATTTAATTACTTTTCTGTTTTAGTTTTCTTTTCAGTTTAGCTTTGTTTTATTTTTCCAGCAAGTGTACTTTTCTTTTATTGCAAGTTGTAACTCTCTGTTATTCTAATATAAAGGTTGTTCACTATTTTTTTTTGTCTCTGTTCCATTTTTATGCTCTCCTACTCATCTCTCCTCCCCCAATTCACCATGAGAAACTAATCCTCCTTGTACTCGATCTTGATGATCCGAGGTTCGAGTTGATTAAGTTATGATGCCCTAGTTTGCTTTTTCTTGTAAGGTTTAGACCTTGAATTACTCTTGAATAATCGTGTTTGGAGATATATCATCGATGTATATTTTCCATATTTGTTTACACTCTTAGCTAGCCGAGATGCTCGTAGTTTGGAGTGAACACTCAACAGTAAAGAGAGTTGTGCGCACCCCTCGAGAGAGGCAGACATCCAAATCTCCCGGATTGGAGTGAAATCAAATAGCGGGGTTAACAACATAAAACGAACTTTAAGCCTCCGATTTGGACGAGAGATTGTTTGGATCTTCCTAAACTCAGGTGGGTATGACTTCGAGAGAAGCGTGATCATGCTTTAGGAACATCCACTGTCAAGGTCCTTTGCCTTATTTAGTTAGAGTTTATTATCGCATGTTTTGATCAACTTAGGCCGAGGTGATTCTCGATCGAGTGTTTTTCTTATCATCTTTTAACCCCCACGTTTTAATATCAAGTGCTTTCTGTTAATTGCAAGTGCTTTTCTTTATGCATTTTTTTGTTCTTTTAATTTAGTTAGCAACCGGCAAAGTTTCTTCAATAAGATAATATTGTTCGTGTGAGTAAGATTACTCAACGGTTGCCGGATTTCAATATGACACTTATGTGCCCTAGCTACGGTTCGATAGATATACTTGCCTAGTTCGATTGCTAGTTCGGCTCTCTTTTCTCTAGCACGAAAAGCGATCACCAAGTTTTTTTCGTCGTTGCCGAGGAGCAACTTTTGGTTATAATTTGAAAAAACGAACCTATTGCTCATCTCACTTCTCTTTCTCACCCTCTTTCTTATAAATTAAAATTCAAAAAAAAAATATTAACGCTCTTAATAGAAACCCACATCACAATTTTTCTACACCGCCTAACTGTCTCGAACAGGGAAATGTGGCTTAAATACCTCTATCTTATCTATTACCTTGTGAACCCTTCATCGTGTAGCCATTGGGAAGTTCGGGAGTTAAAACATTAAAAAAAATCTATTCCAAAATTTTTTTTAGTAGTTCTCTTTTTCTACTTTATTTTTCTCTTTCTTCGTCTTCTCTTCTGCTAGTGCATGACCCGCAGAAATCCGTCGATTATTTTGGACTTGGACCATGAAATTAGCATACTAATAGGAGAAGATCGCAATTTCAAGGCCTTACTCTCCAAATACCGGTTGAGGATTCCGAGTCATTTTCTACTTTAAGAATGAAGAACCCCACGTGGAGAAGCAGTTCATAGGCATATGTCCTGTTATGCATGGCCGATTCTAGAGGGTACAGAATCAAGCATAGTTCGCCCTACTATAGCTAATAATAATTTTGAATTTAAGCCTAGCATAATTCAAATGGTGCAGCAGTATGTGCAATATGATGGACTTCAAGATGAAGATCTGAACGCGCATATAGCTAGCTTTTTATAGAGTTATGACGCCTTTAAAATCAATGGTGTTACAAATGATGCTATTAGGCTAAGACTCTTCCCTTTCTATCTTTGAACTATGGCTAAGCAATAGTTGAACACTCTACCAAAAAACAAAATCACCACCATGGATCAACTAACTGAAAAATTTCTGGCGAAGTATTTTTTGCAAGCTAAAAATACAGAACTTAGGAACGATATTTCTGTCTTTGGAAAAATTGACTCTGAAACCTTGTATGAAACCTATGAAAGATTTAAAGAAGACGATGCCCCCATCACGCACTGCTTGTATGGTTGCAGGTACAGACGTTTTATAACGGGCTAAATCAAAGCTCAAAGAAAATGATAGATGCAGCTTCCGGTGGTACCTTAAACCACAAAACCCCGGAAGCAACTCTTGAACTTTTTGAGGACATGGCCATGAACACATATCAGTGGAATGTGCCTAGTTTTCGCCCAAACAAACGTGCAGGTATATAGGAAGTGGACAACGTCTCCCAGCTAGCTATGCAAGTGGAAATTTAAAGTAAAAAAATTACGGAGATGACTGCTGCCTCCGCCCCTCAGGTATTGGAATTTTGAACTCTTGCTCCCGAACAATTGGATTATGTTAATAATATGCCTAGAAATGCTTTAATAATTTTTCTACTGCAAATTTTCCTTCGTCGGGCTTTGCTTTTCTGAAAAGTTATAATCCCGCTTTACGAAACCACCCAAATTTCTCGTGGAGTAACCCTTTGAACGCAATGTGCCCGCCGCCACAAAATGATTTTTCTACACCACCTCCACTTCCTCAAAATTTTCCAAAACCTCCAAGTTTGGAGGAAATGTTTTCAAAATATATGAATATTAATGACGCTACTATAGCAACCCTAGCCGGAAGCGTTAAAAGTTTAGAAAATCAAGTAGGGCAACTCGCAAAAATTCTTTCTTAGCGACCCGCTAGGTCTCTTCCTGCAAATACCTAGCCAAAGCCGAGAGAGAAAGTGAAAGCTATAACTCTTCGAAGTGGGAACAAGTTTCTTGTATGGTTAGCGAAGAGCCCGAGGCAAGCTCCGCCCCCGTTTTGAATATTCCACAACCTGTTGAAAAAGAAGTTATAACTCCGCTCACTGCTTTAGAAAAAGATCTCGCTCCACCACCTATTTTTAAAAATAATCCAACTCCACCATACCCTTCCGAACTTAAGAAGCAATGTCAGGATGATCAATACTCCCGCTTCCTAGAAATATTTAATTAAATCCACGTAAATCTGCCTTTCTACGAAGCAATCTCCCATATGCCGAAGTACGCTAAGTATCTTAAAGACCTCCTTACTTATAAGAACAAGTTAGAAAACTTATCGCATGTCACACTAAATGTCGAGTTCTCTGCGGTCTTGACAAACGGTTTACCCAAGAAGATCTGTGATCTGAGTAGTTTTTCTATTCCGTGTGTCTTTGGTGATCTTTTTGTCAAACACGTATTGGCCGACTTAGGTGCGAGTATCAACCTTATGCCCCTCTCACTATTCAAGAAGTTAGGAATTAGTAGCCTCAACCCCACACGCATGAGTATCCAACTCGCTGAAAGATCCATTAAGTACATGTTAGGAATCGTAAAGGATGTCTTAGTTAAAGTCGACAAATTCATCTTCCCGGTGGATTTCGTCATATTGGACATCGAAGAAGATGTCGAGGTTCCCTTGATCCTTGGTCGACCCTTCCTTGCCACCTCCCGAGCTATCATTGCTGGAAGCAATGGCAAGCTCTTCCTACGAGTAGGCGATGATGAAGTGACCTTCTCTAACCACTTTGATGAAAAATACCCTGGAGAATGACGACTCCTGTTTCTTTTTAGATGCCTTAAATGATGAATCTTCCTATAGAATTCCTGAAGATGAATTTTCTAATTTTTGTTTTTCTACAACTCTTCCAAATGAATTTCTACAAGAAACGACCTTGGTTGCGGACTCCACCTGTTTACCCGGGAGACCACTATTCAGTTTCTCCTTTAAGATGAGTCAAGGGTCCATTTCATGACCGCGTAACTGCGAGACCGTGGCAATCAGGAAGCCGTTTTTCCGTCTGAGAGTCGTCGGTCTTTTTATTGAAGACCGCGTAGCCATATGGTTAAAAGCTTGCCTTCTTTCTTCTCTAGCTGTGAATCCTATCAACGCTGCCCGCTCTCCTGTCCCCCGGGCAGCCGGTGATTCTAGCTCCTGCCCGCTTGGGCTGGACCTCGAGCCTATAAATAGGCATGAACAGTACTGTCTAGGCATCGCGAATCGAATCCTTAAGCTCGCTGTCTGTGGCAACGGTCTCGAATCCTTTGCCAAGCGGGTTACTGTCCGATCGGGTGCTCCTTGGTAACTGTTGTAATCGCTTCATCTATGACAATCAAAAAGCCCGTCGCAGGAGTGGTTTTAACCGCGGCGGGTGAACTCGAATGTCGCCGCAATTAGCGGC
The DNA here is from genome assembly GCA_039513925.1 of Platanthera zijinensis. NCBI lineage: Eukaryota > Viridiplantae > Streptophyta > Magnoliopsida > Asparagales > Orchidaceae > Platanthera > Platanthera zijinensis. The sequence goes on from CM077078.1 coordinate 206,890,859, forward strand.
ACCCCTTTTATCTCCTTTTCGTTAAACTGCTAGTAACCAACAACTCACAGTTGCTCTTTTACCGTTTAATCTCTCTCGCAGGTTTTCCAGCGACCAAGAGACGTTCCCGACACGAACATTGAACACGCAACCTTCAGATTCGAGTTGTCCGTGAATCCGAGCGGTTTCGATATGTCGGACAGGCGATCCCCTCACTACGCTCACTCTCGTCATTCTAATCGCGTGGGGTCCTCCGAAGAATCCCTTTGGAAGGCGCTCAAACAATCTCGTCAGTAAATGGAGCGAGATAGGTGGGAAACCGGCGAACGCCTTGATGCAATCGGCTAAGTTCTAGCAGCTCTTAACCAACGATTCGCGATGCCTCCAGCCGCAGCACCCGTGGAACCTGCAATCTTTCCGACCCCTGCGACCAATCAGCCCGCCTTCCAGTCATGTGTGACCACTACGCAACCGCCGCCCCAGGAAGACGAGCTAAATCCTTTCATGGGTTACTTCCAAGATACCGCTCGGGCAGGTTCGGCTATGCGGTAAGATTTCGAAGAAGACCGCCAAACCCGGCATACCCGCTGATTTTCCAAATCCTAACCGCCCCTCACCTTCAACCCCGACCAAGATGGAGGATCCGTCTCCGTTTGTCGCGCGGATAAGGCTAGAGCCCGCACCGAATAATTTCTGGGAACCTTGCTTACCTTTTTATACCGGCGCAACCGATCCGGTCACGCACCTGCAAGCATTTGAAGATGTCGTAGCCCTTAGATGCCTGACGGATGTGCTAAAGTGTAAGTTGCTGGTGACGACTTTCGATGGGCAGGCTCGAGAGTGGTTTCACGAGCTTCGTCCTTTCTCCATTAACTCTTTCGCCGGGCTCTACCAAGAGCTTTTGTTGAGGTTTTCAACCTCCAAAAAAGGAAAAGTGGTCCCGCAGCTCTTTTCAAAATTATACAGAAGGAGGGCGAGAGCGTGGCGCGATTTGTAGATCATTTTCAAAGGGAAATTCTGGAAGTAGAGAATGTAGACCAAGATTATTACAAGGTCGCCGTGATAAACGGCCTCCAGGAAGGCCCATTAAATTTCAAAGCCACGACAAAGGCTCCGACAACTTATCAAGCCCAAATTGCTCTCGCAAAAAAATTCATTGAAGGAGAAAGTGCTAACCAACCCTATATTTCTACTCTGACCTCTATGGCAGGTAGTGGCGGCACAGGGAGTTCTTCCACGGCACGCCACGTTCCAAAACCTTCCCGTCATGATCATCAGTCCTCACCCCAAAGGGGTAGAAAATTTCATCATAAGAGGCCTTTCCTCAACCATCAGCAGTTCCGAGAGCGAATGTTGCCATTGGACACTGCTCCTATTCCGGTAGTCCTTATTAGTTAGCACGGAGGGCCTCACGTTGCTAACATGACTTGGGAGGAAGTCGCTGAAGTCCTGCAAAGAAAAGATTTCAAAAAGGCCAAACCCCGAGGAGAGGTGAGACCCCCCAGCTCTAAGAATTTCTGTGAATTTCACAAAGAAGAGGGGAATCCTACAGAGCGCTATCGAGCCCTTCGCTTTTTGGTAAGAAGGATGGTTTCAGAGGGAAAAATGTCAGACCTTTTCTGTAAAGAGGCTCCCGTCAATCCAAACACCTCAAAGGGCAAAGAGGTGGCGGAGGTGCTCCAGCTATGTGATGACGTCGCTGACGTTGGCAGCCTAGGTAATATGACTTAGCCGAATGATTGTGTGGATGTTCATGATGAAGGAAGCCTCAGGCGAATTTTCTGCATCCACGGAGGGGCAGGCCTTGAATCAAGCCGAAAATCCTCCATCTCAAAGTTGTGTAAGCAGGAGGTGGCTATGAATTCTTCCTCGGCTCCGACCAGAGAACTCGTTACTTTTGGTCCCGATGACCTCTCATCCATTTCCAACCCATTCAACGATGCGGTTGTTATCCAAGCCGTCATCGAAAACTTCACAGTAGACAAGATTCTGATAGATAAGGGAAGCTCGGTGAATCACTTGTTCAAGAAGACGTTCGAGGCTCTAAAAACCAAGAAACCATTGTCTTCCACCGAGGGGCCACTCAACGGCTTCTCGGGAGAGAGGAAGGAAGAAGAAGGAAACATTTCGCTACAAGTAACTCTGGGGGGAATCACCAAGATGATCCAGTTCGTGGTAATCGACGCGGCAAGCAGCTAACATGCGATTTTTGGAAGGCCTTTGCTAAACTAGTATCGGGTAATTGTGCCGACTTACCATCTTGCTATCAAATTCTCTGCTCAAGTAAAAAAGTATCGGATCAGGAGTACCGAGCGGCCTGAGAATGTTATGTAAAAAAAGTTAACGTGATCGAGCAGGCAACCCCTACGGAGGTCACGACGGTTGAGCTTGGAGAACCCAAAGAGAATGCGAAGGAAGGACTCCATCTAGAGGCTGCTCAACCTACCGAGAAAGGGCCCAACGCTTAGGGAGAGGAGAAAAAGCTCTCCATTAATGCGGAGTTATCAGAAGAGGATAAAGTCGAATTAATCTCTTGTCTCCTGAAGAACCTCAGCATCTTTGCATGGGATCCTGAAGATATGCCCGGAGTGGATCTAGACGTAGCATGCCACCATCTCAATATTGACCCAAAGTATAAGCCTGTACAACAAAAGAAGAGAGACATCGCAACAAAACTGGCCAGTCCAATCCGAGAAGAGGTCGCCAAGCTGGTAAAGGCTAAATTTGTTCAAGAAATACAATATCCCGCCTGGATATCGAATGTTGTAATGGTGCCGAAACTAGGGGGAAAATGGAGAATGTGCGTAGATTTCACAAAACTCAATAAAGTGTGCCCCAAAGATTTCTATCCCTTGCCTCGAATAGATGCTTTAGTTGATTCTGCGGTTGGTTATTCTGTTATGAGTTTTTTAGATGCGTTCTCTGGTTATCACCAGATTAAGATGCACAAACCCGACATACCACACACGTATTTTATCACAAATGAAGGGTGTTTTTGTTATCTGGTAATGTCATTTGGGCTTAAAAATGCAGGAGCTACCTATCAGCGCATGATGGACTCTGTTTTCAAAAATCAAAAGGAAAGGAACCTAGAAGTTTATGTAGACGATCTCCTTATAAAAAGTAAATCCTTTTCGGCGCATTTAGAAGATCTCGCAGAAACCTTCGCAATCCTACGGGAGTTTAGGATGAGGCTAAACCCGTTGAAGTGTGTTTTTGGTGCCAGCCAAAGGAAGTTCCTTGGTCATCTCCTTACCCCTGAAGGGTTTGCTCCAAATCCTGATAAGGTAAAAGTTATCCTGGGTATGACACCTCCTCACTCCCCAAAGGAGGTCCAACAACTAGGAGGAAGGCTGACATGTCTTAGGCGCTTCATCTCCAGGGTAGGAGATAAGAGCGCTCCCTTCTTTAAGACTCTTCGGGGGGCCTCAAAGTTTGAATGGACAAATGAATGCGATGAGGCTTTCAAACAACTCAAAAGACAGTTAACAACGACTCCATTGTTACAAAGTACTCGCCCAGGAGAACCGTTATACGTCTATTTAGGAGTGGGACCCGAGGCGGTTAGCTCTGTTCTTATCAGGGAGGAAAGGAAAAAAGCAATTCCCGGTATATTATGTTAGCCATATCCTAAAGAGTGCTGAATTAAGATACCCTATCGATGAAAAGCTAGCTTTGGCCTTAGTCATTTCTGCACGTCGACTCCGTCCATATTTCCAGGCACATTCAATCCAAGTTGTGGTGGATCAGCCCCTAAAAGGAATTTTGGAAAGGCCAGAACATTCGGAAAGACTCGCTAAATGGGCGATCAAGCTAGGTGAGTTTGAAATCGCATACATACCACGAACAACAATAAAAGCTCAGGTTTTGGCAGATTTCATGGTAGAAACCACGGAACAAAGTTTTGCTCAGGAAGAAAATTCTCTGTCTGCTTGGATCATTTATTTCGATGGAGCCTCTGGAAAGAATTTGTCAGGAGCAGGGATAGTCCTCATCAATCCAAACGGAGTCAAAATAAAGCATGCAGTGAAATTATTTTCCAGGTTACTAACAATTATGCCGAATATGAAGCACTTCTTGCAGGGTTAAGGTTCGCAAAAGAGCTCGACATCGATCACGCCCACGTCAAAACAGATTCCTTAGTAATAACGTCGCAAGTGCTCGGGAACTTCGAAACCCGAGAACCAATTCTCAAACAATATCAAGTGCTGGTGAAAGCAGAAATCGGGAGATTCAAAAGCTTTGTTATTGAACACACCCCAAGGATTGGAAATGAGGAAGCCGATGCCTTATCGAAATTCGGCGTTACTACGGGGGAAGTAGCATCTGAGATTTTTCAGCCATCGGTCGAAGAAGGGGAGGCAATGCAAGTCGACCAACGTTACTCCTGGATAGATCCAGTCATTCTATACTTATCAAAAGGAGAATATCACCCTGCTATTAAAGATCGAAGAAGATTCAAAGTTAAGACAGCATATTACAACCTTATCTCCCGGATACTTTACAGAACATCTCTCATCTCACCCATTGCAAGATGTGTTTCGAAAGAGGAAGTCCCCACCATACTCCAAGATATCCATTTGGGAGAATGTGGTAGCCATTCTGGAGCCAGAACCCTAGAACAGCGGATCTTACGTCAAGGGTATTTGAAAGTGTGGAAGAGAGATCTACCTTCACTCTAGAGGTGGGGTGAATAGAGTATTTTAAAATAATTTTCAGTTTAAAAGAAATAAGGCAGATTAAGATTTAATTTATATATAAGTGTATATGTGCTTGCTATGAAACAAAGATAAAATAAAAACTAAAGAAACACACAGCACAAAGCAAAGATAAACACACAGCAAACCAGACGACACAAGGAGCTATAGTGGTTCCCCAACAACTTGGGTACGTCCACTCTTCTACCACCCTTGGTAGGAATCCACTCAGGAAGAGTTGATCAGGTGTCCTGACACCAATGAGCTTTTGACAAGGTGCTCAAAAACCAAAACTAGATTTTTTTTTTATCAGGTGTCTTGCCACCACTGAGTTTTGACAAGGCTCTCAGAACCACACTCAAAACTTTTGAAGGGAGTCTTGATAACCCTTTTACAGCAGTAAAATAAAAAGGAGTTGAAGGTGTCTTCTCTGTTCTCAATCAAATGAGAGAAGCACAAGTGGATTTTATGAAGATGTCAAAGCTCCCCCTGAGATGTAGAATGGTTCAGGAGTGGAAGCTTTGCACAGGGTGATAGGCCTTCAATGAGACTTCTCCAGCAAATGATGATTTCAGCAAGGCTGAAATGTGAGTTGTCTGGAGACTTGAATGATGAAGCCTTTTAGCACTTGAAGCAGATCTTTTAGTCACAGAAGATGAAAACTTGATTAGAGAATTTTTGTTGTTCTTCTTCTGTAATGCAATTCTTGTGTGTCTTGGTGTTGGCGTTGAATGAATCTGTCCTCTTGTGTCTCTCTTTTCTTTAGCCAAATATCTCCAAGAGAACTGAGAGAATAATAATGAATTCTTGACTTGAATGGCCGAATAAACAGTCTTGAATGATTTCCAAAAACATCATTTGTCTCTAGGGAAAGTCCATTAGCAATATTCCATTTTTACCTTCCTTGGCATTTGCATCAGATAGCTTGAAACGGCTAGGAAATCTTTTGACATAAATGCAGCAATTAACTCTGAAAGAATTTGAAATAATTCCATAACTGATATTGACTTGATAGCAGAAAACGTCGACCTCATCAAGAAATAGTCGATCTGAGATCGACTATCGTCGACCAGAGCTCAGAGTTAATGAAATTGAACTGGAACAGAAATAGTCGATCTGAGCTCGGAGAAAATGGAGATAAGCAATAGACAGAAAGCGTCGACCTAATTTGGACATAAATCGTCGACCTTAGCTTCAATAGAAAACGTCGATCTGAACTCAGGGAAAAAACGTCGACCTGAGCTCACCAGAAAACGTCGATCTGAACTCAGGGAAAAAAGCGATGACCTGAGCTTGACGACAAAGCGTCGATCTAAGCTTGACGATAAAGCGTCGATCTAAGCTTGACGACAAAGCATCGATCTAAGCTCAGCAACAGAGCGTCGATCTAAGCTTGACGACAAAGCGTCGATCTAAGCTCAGCAACAGAGCGTCGATCTAAGCTTGACGACAAAGCGTCGATCTAAGCTCAGCAATAGAGCGTCGATCTAAGCTTGACGACAAAGAAATAGCTGAAGGCCGGGCATGTTAACCCGGAATCCGCGACCAGTTCTCCAGGTTCTCAAGTCCGGGCGGCTTGTGCATTCTAGCCGCCGTTATCAGCTAGCCGGCTTATTGTCAGACAAGCCGGGCGGCCTCTACCTCAGACAGCCGCCAGTTCCGGTCCAGCCATCATCCAAGGGTCGGCCTGTCATTGCCCAAGCTGCGCGACCTGTGCCCCAGGTCGTCGTCAAAGGAGGTCCAGATCGGCCTGCCCAGAGGCCGAGTCCTGCAGCTCGGCAGAAGAAGATCGCCAGTCCGCGCGGCCTGTCTCTTGGCTTTTCTTCTTCCTCTCGATTCCCATCAGCGCTGCCCGATTCTCTTGTACCTCGGGCAGCCGGTAATTTTAGCCCTGCCCGTTTGGGCAGGCCCCCAAGCCTATAAATAGGGGGCGGAAGTATCCCCAAAGCACGCTGACTCGAGTCCAGGAGCTCGCTTGTTAAGAGCTGCGGCCTCGATTCTAGTCCTTTGCGGTCTATTGTCCGGCCGGCTTCTTCCTTTCTTCCTTCTTTGCTAAGTGTAATCGCTCAATTTCTTATAAAAGGAAAGCCCGCCGCAGGAGAGGCATTCAGGCCGCGGCGGGCGAACTCTGGTGTTGCCGCTGGTAGCGGCCCTTTCTCTCTTTTCTCTGCCCGGTTTCATCCGCCATTCCTAGCCGTTAGTAACCGACTAGCCGACAGTCTTTTCCCCCATTCCTTCCCCAGTGCTCGAACGGTTGGCTGTTGGTGCCCGTTTTTCCCCGGCGCATTTTCTGCATCAACATCAACACGCGAACTTCAGATATCGGTTAGTCGCTGAAGTTCAGCGGCCACACAATGTCAGACCGGCAGTCCGTTCAGAACAACCTCAGCCCCAGCGAAGTTCTGCTCTTGGAAGCTCTTCTGCAGTCCCGCCAGGAAGAAAATCAAACCCGCCAAGAGATGATCCGGCAGCTCGCCGCGATCAATTGTAATCTAGCCGCAATCAATAAACGGTTAGACTTGCAGTCCGCAATCATTCCGGTTACACCAGCCAACCGGGTCCCAGTGGAGAATAAGCAGGTCGGTCCGCCGGCCTACTCGCCTACCTTCCCGGGCTATTCGCCGGGTTATTCGACCTCCTACCCGGTCTGTCCGCCCGAGTTGCCAACTCGGCCTCCAGTTTCGAAGAAGCCCCGCATTTCGGAAAAAGGACAAAAAAGTTCGTCAGACCTCCCCCAGATCGAACAACGGGAGGAAGAGCCAAGTCACAAGAAACCCGCTCGAGCAGCGCGCGGGCAAGTTAGGTGCATGGATCAGTATTGCGAATATCACAAGGAAAGAGGTCATCTAACAGAAGATTGTAGAGCTCTCAAATTAATTGTGAAAATGCAGAAGTCAAAGGAATCCCGTAGCATGATCTAAAAAAGGACATCTCATTCATAGCCTGGCAGACGCGTCGGCATCAGCAACAGAAGCAATCTTAAATCAATCCCTTAACCCAATATGTCTTTCTGTCGTTTATTTCCTCTTATGAATCTCTATCAAGAAGGATTATGACTCATTGCTATGTTTTGTTTCAGAGATTCTATATCAGTACTCTTGCCTGGCAAGTCATCATTCTTATGGGTTTACAACCCAAAAATTAAAAGATCACTGAATCAAGAGACATCGCCGAGTCTAGCTATATCCCCCTTTAGAGCCGTTGTCATCAGCGTAACACCACGAGGACCACGTGTTGCGGGGAGATTTCGCACCGTGTAGTGGGAGCTTACCGGCTTTGATGCGGTGGAGTTCTAGATTGCGGATCCCGGCTAGTACCTAACCCCACTTCTGCATTATGGAGGAGCGGAGTGGTGGTCAGCTCTACCACGCCACGTAAGGGATATCGTTGCAACTATGATGCGTCTGTGCGGGAAGCAATACACGCATGCCCCGCAGATCGTCTTAGCACGCAACCCTCGAACACTCTTTGATACTCTCGAGCAGTGCCTGCAGGAGACCCACAGTCTTGTCGATCTCTGAGGAAAGCAATGTGACTCCGGCCGCACCTGCCCGGAAGATCGACTTGAACTGTACTCCAGGCAAGAGAGCAGTGTATTCTTTTCTTCAAGCAGAAGCCTAGTCGGCGGTCAGAAATCAGACCGCGCGGTTATCATATCCCGGCTAAAGACAGTATCCGCCCGGGTAATTTGATATTATAAGGCTGAACAGAAGTTATCCAACAGCAAGTTGCGGATATTATCATCCTTACCGCTCGGATATATTTATTAATCGGGCGAGTTGTTTGGTTATCTTCAGCCCAATACAGCAGACATCATTATTAATCGTGCGAGCTGGTTGGTTTTCTTCAGTTCGCTATAGCGGATATCAGTATTATTCGCGCGAGTTATGCGTAAATCACCTATCAGATATATTCGCGCAAGTTATTCTTATCTATCCATCCTGCTTCAGTATTACCCAGATATCTCACAACATATCATAATCGATCGAATAGAAATGCAATACCGAGCGAATAAAGCATATCCAGCAGAATCAAACTAACGTCTATATTGTCAAAAGTTACAAAATGTATTATCCGCGCGGCTTACAAAGATCATGCCGCCGAATCAAAAGAATATCATTGCATATCAACTTTTCCAGTTATCCTATCCGCTCAGTCCGCCGGCTTGTGGTATTCACTCAAATCAATTCGCGGCTTGCAATGTAAAGAAGTCGCAATATGTTTATCTCTATCGCTAAGTAGTTTCCCTATCGAAAGCCAGCTTCGTATTAAAGTTCGGACAGGCCGCCACAATCAGCGTGGTTTTTACAGTATCAACCCGGTTTATCCCCTTAGTCGAGCGGTTTGTCGATCGCTATTTGAACTGCCTTATCTTCTTGGCAAATAGTCTCCTAACCGCCCGGCTTATTGCTCTATATACTCTCAAGGATGATCGGATTATTATAATTTCGCAGACTAGTATATCTGGCTTATGGTATTCTACTCGAGCTTAACCGCAGCAAGTTAGTTATTATTCGGTGAAGTCATAAATAAGATTTCTCAAGTCGGAAACGAGTAAGAATGATTAAACCGCATATTCAAACAAGCAAGTAAAATTACAATAGATTCTCACAAAAGGTAAAACGTTTTCATTTGTAATGTCAAGTGTAAGAGGTAGACCGCGCGGTTTACAAAATCTTACCGGCGGTCTCAAAAAATGTAAAAACTTTTACAAGTAAACTATTCTAGCTATTCGGCCTCTAACTTTTGGACGCAGGAATACTGGAGTCCGGTTCACCGTCAATATCGATCTCAGAAGGCGAGTAATCGCCGCTGTCCGACGAGGATGAACGCGAACTGCCAGTGCCCCTGGTCTCTGACGAGCTGGCATCAACCCGCGCGGTCTCAGACGCTTGACCGCCGGTCTTTGAAGAAGCACTCTCGCTCCTGCTGTCCTCCCTTTCCTCTTCTGCCTCGCCCTCTCCGCCAATCTTCTCCTTGCCTTTCAGCGCGCGATAAACCGCAGCCACCCTTTTCTTCAAGGGTGGATACAGGTCGGCGCAGGTGAAGTCGGTGAATCCCGGGGCGAGGCCACCCTGATCTCGAAGGCGTTTCAGCGCTCCGTCGATCCCCTAGACAAGCTGGGGAAAGACCGCGTCTTGAAAGGCTGAGTTCGCTGGATCGTACACTTTCTGCAAAGGAAAGAAAAAGGTTAGTTCGGGCGGCTTGCTGAATTAAGCCGCAAAAATCAGGTAATGTCTTACCGCATGCGACTCCTTCAGCCGTGCGATTTCTTCATCTTTCTCGGCGAGTTGCCGCTGCAGGTCGCCTTCAATTGTAACTAACCGCCTATGGGCTAGGCCCATATAGTGGTTGGCTACAAAGCTTCTCGCGCCGACCTGCGCGGCAAACCGCGAGAAGTCTTCTGCAGGTATCTTCTCCAGCGCTTTCAAGTTGCGCCTGCCATACAAAGCCGCGCCAGCCACAGAGGCATGGCGGCTTACAGTTTCCTTCCCCCAGTTCGGGAGGGCGGTGGAAACCTTTACCGACTCCCCGTCGGCACTCCACTGCATGGTGGGGTTGCCGTGGAGATCTTTCAAGCGGCTACCCATACCATGCAGTATGAAGCCGCTGGAGGAGTCCGATTCATCCTCCTCTGCAGCCCGCTCCGGCCTGGCCCTCTTCGCCCTTTTCTCCCTTTGTGTCAGGGTTAGGCCGCCTGGAGTGAGCGGCTTGTTCAGCGGGACCGCGACAGCAGCTGCAAGGCGATGTTAAAAAGTCAGTTGGTAGGCCGCACGGCTAGCATAACAGTTCGGCCGAGTGATACTTACTGTCCTCCGCATGAACGTCCTCCAAAGTCGGGAGCAGCGGGAGGTAGTGGGTGACGTCGAGCCGCTCCCCTTTGAAGAAGTTGAAGATCTCCTTCTCCACGCCGTCCAGTCCGCTGCTGCCAAAAGCGGCTTCGTCGCGAACTTGCGGATGGACCGGCAGGAGTCCGAGGTTGCCCTCGAAGATAAGGTATCTTTCTGACCAGTTCGCGATTTTGTTCGCCAGGTTTACAACTTTCAGGCCGCGGCAGCCGAAGTAAAGATGGCCTCTGAAGATCTTCGTTCCCGAATCCGGGATAGACCGCACAGAGAAGCATTCTCTGAACAGCCTTATCGAGAACCGAACTCGCTCCGACCTCAGGTAAGAGAAGAAGCTGTAAATCGCCGCTATCGAGTTCGGGGGCAGCTGCCCCGGCACTACTCCGTAGTGGTCGAAGACCGCTACGGCTTCCATCAGTACCGGGAACCGAAAGCCGCAGTCGAAGTGGTCGACAGGGATTGCGATTTGGTTGGCGGTGGAGGAGTTAATCCGCTCGTGAGGAAGCGGAAGCCGCGCGAGCAGCGGGCTATCTTTCATGTACTTCTCCACAAAGCTATCTAGCTCGGCTTGGGTAAGCCGGCCTTCCTTGTGGTCTGCGGAGTGAAACGCAGAAGCCGCGTCGGTCCTAACGGCTGGAGCCTTGTCAGACCGCATCGCAATTGCTTTAGCTCGCATTCTGAACTCCTGTGCCGAAGTCTCCGGGATCATCTCAATTTATAGATTTCCTGCGCAGCTACAGTAGTGGTTGTCAAATCGCGGTTAGATATCAGGCCGCACGGCTCAACCTGCAAGGTAAGGTATTCTAACCGCATTCTAGTTCGACAGGTCGAGCGACTAAAATTCCAGTACTTGGCGAAATTCCTAAAGAAGAAAAGACAGCGACTAGAAGAATTCAAACCGCACAAAGCCGCATGCAATTCGCAGTAATATACAATCAAACATACAACAATTGTCCACAGGAATCAAACCGTCCGGCATCACGAGTTGATGCTTATTACAAAGCCAAATTGAAGTTCTTTTAATTATCTCTCTCCACTCTCTGGAGCCTCTCGCCCAACCCGCGCGACTTGGTTGCCGGCCTGTACCAGTTGGACATACACTTGACTAACGAGGTTGTGGATATTGTGCAGAGTCCGGTGAACTCGCGAAGTATCACGCTCTATGCGGGTAAATGGAACCAGCGATAGAGCGCGATCTCCCGGATCGCCAGAAGCAGCGACCTGCCTAACCGCCGCGGCTACTGGTGAGTACGAAGTCTCTCCGGAAGTCGGGCGATTTGGAAGTTGCTGCTGTTCAGCAGTCGTCCCAGCAGGTCGCAAGCCTCTGCCGGCCTCCTCTGGTCGATCCTTATCCCTTTCCTCGTCAAGTCGAGCGGTGTCCGCCCTTTCCCTCTCAATCCGGCCGAGCATCAGCACTAAAGCCTGCAGGTCTAGTTTCTCTTTCTTCTCCTGCTCCAGGTGGGCCAGCGCCTCCAGAGTTCTTTGTTCAGCGGCCTCAAGCGCAGTCCGCATCGCTGCCTTCTCCTCCTCCCAGCCGGCCAGGGACGCCTGCATCCTTTTGTCAGCGGCCTCCAGCGCAGCCCGCTTCGCCGTTTTTTCCATGTCCGCGCTGGCCAGTGCCTCCTGCACCCTTTTGTCAGCGGTCTCCTGCGTAATCCGCATCGTCGTTCTCTCCAACTCCAAGCTGACCAAGGCTTCCTGCGTCCTTTTCTCAGCGGCCTCCACCTCAGACCGCATCAGTCCTCTCTCCTGCTCCAAATCCTCCAGCACTTCTTGGGTTCTCCTTTCAGCGGCCTCCAGCATAGACCGCTGATCTTCTTCTTGAAGCCGCCACTGTTCTTCCTTGACTCGAAGGGCCTCAGCATGCTCCCTTATCCTAGCCTGCAAGGCGGCAACCTCCTCCTGGAATTCGGCTGTCCTCTGGTCACGGACACTTGGAGGTAGCGGCGGAATCAGTGGAGGTAAGAAAGTCGTCAGACCGCCCGGCTTGATGGTGGTTTCATGAGCACCTGCAGCAAATAAACAGGCGGTTAGATTCAGTGACATGACCGGCATCTGATAGAAGATCTCGTTAGAACGAGACCGCAGCTCGTGGTTATCTCTCCTTCGAAAGCCGCAGTATCAAGTCTAGCCGCTGGTCGCCTAAACCTTTCTGAATCTATTCGCTTTAGCTTTTCTTTCCATAGCCGCGCGGTCTCCTTAGCTTTGCTTTTCAGCTCAGCCGTGGTCAGGAAGAAGCTCGCCGGCGGATTGAAAATTGTATCCACTCCCTTCTTCCGTGACCGCGGCTTGTAGAATTTTACAAAACGCTTAACTTCTTCGTGTTTACCTTGCAGGGCAGGAAATGTAGTCGCCACCTGCTTCCCGGCGATTAACTTTTTCATCTCCTCTATTTTCTCTCTGAGTTTTAATTTTTCAGCTCCTTCTGAAACCGCAGGAGCCGGTTCGCCAAGCTTCTCTCCTGTAACTTCGATATCGGTGTCGGCGACCTCCGCAGAAGCCGGCGGAGTTGCCAGTAACTTGTCCAGCTGCTGAAATTTGTCCATGCCCTTCAGAATATCGCTCAGGGATTCGCTAACCGGAGGCGTACTCTCTAGCTCGTCCGACTTGGAAGATGGATTCGACAGACCCTCAGACACGTCTTTCTCCCGCGGCTTAAATTGCACGCTAGCCGCTCCGGTCTTCACAGAGACGTTGCGGTTATCAACCCGCATCTTCCTCGCCTTCCTCTCCATCCTTTCCTCAAGGGTCTCGGCCTTTTTCTTACGTCTCTTCAAGTGGCCGACTATTGTCTCTGTCCGTTTCCTCTTCTCAGTCAGAGACCGCTCGGCCTCCAGTGGCTTCTTCGGGTCATCCTCTTCAACAATGATCAAGTCAGCAGATGTGGGCAACTCGCGCGGTTTAGAAGAGTCGACACTCTTCTCCTCCGTCCCGGCGATCTTCAAAAGAGGTTCACCCGATGGCGAGTAGGTAATGTCGAAGGATTTGGTGGCACCAGCTTCCGGGAGTGCAGATTTTGAAACCGCTTCAACTTTTGTCGCGGCCTGCGAGGATTCCGCGACGGCTTCCATCGGTTTCTTTCCAGAATCAGAAGCCGTCGGCGCGATCGGCTTCTCGGTTTTCTTCTCAGGCTGTTGGTCGGAACTGTCCGCCTTTTTGCTCCTCTTCTTCGATCCAGACGACTTCTTTTCGCGGTCTAGCATCGAGGACATGACGTCCATCTTGTAGAAGTCTCTGTCGGCTTGGAGGATTCTGACCGCAAGTGGCGAGTAGTGACCCGTGGCTTGGCAGAAATCTTGAAGAAATGGCAGGGCCCTCGGCATTTTATAGACGCAGAAGCATTAATGGCAGTCGCGGTCTCCGGCTTAGTCCTACATTTTCGAAGTTTTTTATAAAACTTAAAAATGTGCGGGGATTATGTTAACCCGGAATCCGCGACCAGTTCTCCAGGTCTCAAGTCCGGGCGGCTTGTGCATTCTAGCCGCCGTTATCAGCTAGCCGGCTTATTGTCAGACAAGCCAGGCGGCCTCTACCTCAGACAGCCGCCAGTTCCGGTCCAGCCATCATCCAAGGGTCGGCCTGTCATTGCCCAAGCTGCGCGACCTGTGCCCAAGGTCGTCGTCAAAGGAGGTCCAGATCGGCCTGCCCAGAGGCCGAGTCCTGCAGCTCGGCAGAAGAAGATCGCCAGTCCGCGCGGCCTGTCTCTTGGCTTTTCTTCTTCCTCTCGATTCCCATCACCGCTGCCCGATTCTCTTGTACCTCGGGCAGCCGGTAATTTTAGCCCTGCCCGTTTGGGCAGGCCCCCAAGCCTATAAATAGGGGGCGGAAGTATCCCCAAAGCACGCTGACTCGAGTCCAGGAGCTCGCTTGTTAAGAGCTGCGGCCTCGATTCTAGTCCTTTGCGGTCTATTGTCCGGCCGGCTTCTTCCTTTCTTCCTTCTTTGCTAAGTGTAATCGCTCAATTTCTTATAAAAGGAAAGCCCGCCGCAGGAGAGGCATTCAGGCCGCGGCGGGCGAACTCTGGTGTTGCCGCTGGTAGCGGCCCTTTCTCTCTTTTCTCTGCCCGGTTTCATCCGCCATTCCTAGCCGTTAGTAACCGACTAGCCGACAGTCTTTTCCCCCATTCCTTCCCCAGTGCTCGAACGGTTGGCTGTTGGTGCCCGTTTTTCCCCGGCGTATTTTCTGCATCAACAGGGCACTGATCCAAGCTCGACGATCGTCAGACTGAAGCTCGACGATAGTCGACCTGAGCTCGACTATTTTTAACATTTGTCTCAGCTTTGATTCCTGATCTTGAATGGTCCTGGGGGCAGCTTCAAACCTAAGTTCTAAGCCCTAGACACATTCTAACTTGAACTTTTCAACTATACAACTAGGTCAAACAGATATCCTAAATACATAGTGATCCTTGCCCAAATTAGTAATAGGGTGTTCCAACAATCTCCCCCTATTTGGGTTAGGATTACTATTTACAGGACTTAGAATAAAATACAATCATCAAATACAATCAAGCAATAAAGATTAAAGCAACAAATAGCATAGCAGCAATCTGATAGAACCTCAGCAAGAGATTTATGAAATGAATGAGCCATCTGCATACAAAAATCATTCCTTTTTACTTCCTTTCTTGAACAGAATTTCCCTATTGGGATTGAGGGATTCCTTCTTTGATCTCCTGTCATCTTCTGCACCTAAGGAGGTTTGAGCTTTTGCTCTGGGAACCACAGCCTCAGGATGCAGCTTCATATAATCTATAAGATTAAAGAATTTCCTTGAAGAATACCTTTCCAACTCTGCTTTTCTTTGCTCGGACAGAGTGGAGATGTTTGAGGTGTCCTTGCCTTGCTCTCTTGCCTTCTTCAGCTGGTCCAAGGCAACAAGTTCTTTCATCCTTGCAGTCCAGGAAATAGGATTATTTTCAGGATCCTCAAAAGGAATAGGAGCTTCATATCTGTTAATGGTTTCAGGAGCAGCAGCAGTTCTTGATTCAACAGTTTCTCTGAGCTTATATGGGTAAGGACCTTGAGATGAGTCAAGTTGCCTTTGTCCTTCCCTTTGAGTTCTGTAGTCTCTTTGATTACCTTTATACAGTCCTCTTCTAGACTGATTGCCTCTTTGATAATGCCCTCTGGGAGGATATCTTTGAGATGGTTGAGAAGGGCTTTGCTTTGGAGCCGAAGGTAGAGAAGCTGAGCCTCCACCTGATCCAGAATCTGGAGGAGGAGGAGGAGGCTGAAACATAGAGGAGCCTTTCTCATACCTGTCAAATTTTCTCTTTTTCTTCATTTCCTTCAATTGATTTTTGGAGTATTGCATCCACGGCTCAGTAATTTGGCAATCATGCAATATATAGTAGGGTACATCATTTGAATCCTTGGCTTTTTCGAGAGGAACTCTTTTCAGAGCTTTGCTTCTTGCTTTTCTTTTCCTTACAATAGTACCATAAGAGTCATCAGATTCTGTTTGGAACTGATCACATTCACAACTTTAAGGTTGATCATACAGATCGTTGATCCTTCTGATATAATCTTCTTGATCTTTGAGCTTTTCAGAGACAGCAGGAGCAGGAGGAGAAGGTACATCAGCAGAACAAACAGTATCAGCAGGAGCAGAAACATCAATAATCATATCATCAACAGCAGAAATCTCAGCAGACAAAATAACAGTCATAACTTCATCATCAGCAGCAGCAGCAGCAGCAGCACAAACAGAACCAACATCCACAGCTTTAAGAGAATTGACATAAGATTCAATTATACTGGGATCACATATTGAACGAGGCACAATGGCCTTAGTAAAATCTTCAGCTTTCTGAACAGGAACTGGTGCAATTTGATGGTAGATAGAATCAAAACTACTGAGCAGTGACCTGAGGTCCACTGTAAATAAAAGCACTGGAGCAGTAGTATCAGCAGCAGGCAATATAGCTGGAGGAGCAGCAACAGCTTCAATAGCTTCATAAGGCATCTCCCCCTGGCTTGATGCAGACGGAGCTGGATCAAGGCACCTAAATGAAGGATTGGCCTGCGGAGAAGAGAGAGCGGAGAGTCTGGAGGATAGCTCCTAAATGAACTTCTGGAGTGGAGCCAAGGAGGTCTCCAGCAAAGCCACTAGCTTGGGAGCCAGTAGCTCATATAGCCTATCGGCCAGACTCGGGAGATCCACTTGCTCAAGAGAGACTTGAGTAGAGGTGAATGAAGATGTGGCTGGGACTGAAGAAGTGGCTGCACGACTTGAAGGTGAGAAAGGATGGATGGATGGCTGGGATATAGGGATTGTTAACCCCAGAATCCGCAACATCTCCAGCTAGGCATCTTGCCCTTCCCTCGCTGAACTTAAGTACTCAGTTCGCCCAGCTCGCCAGTGGGCATGGTCCGTCACTTAGGAGGACTCCAGAAACCCGTCCGCTCAGATCGCCCTCAGTTCACAGCCCTGCTAGATCGGCGAATCAGGTTCAGACCGGCAGGTTCCGAGTCAGGCCGCCCAGGCTGCTCAGGTCGCGGCTAGTCTAAAGGTCACGCGCTCAGTGCGACCAAGGGGGGTCTCCAGCTCGCTGGCCTAGTCCGCCTGTCCCGCGTGGACTGCTTGTTCCTTCTCCTTTTTTGTTTCCCGTCACCGCTGCCCGGCTCTTTTGTACCCCGGGCAGCCAGTTATTTTAGCCCTGCCCGCTTGGGCAGGCCCCCAGCCTATAAATAGGGGGAAGTGGTGCACCCAAAGCACGCTGACTCGAGCCCAGGAGCCCACTTGTTAAAGGCTGCGGACTTGAATCTCTTGCTTTGCGACCTCCGACTTGCTTTCCCCATTGCTTTCTTTTTCTTTTCTTGTAACCGCATCTTGATAATAAAAAGTAAGCCCGTCGCAGGAGTGGTATTTAGGCCGCGACGGGTGAAGTCTGGTGTTGCCGTGCTCTACGGCTCTGTTGCCTTTCCTTTCCTTTTCTAGTCCGCCAAGTAGATTGCTGCTCGCAGTTTGTTTTTCCCTTCTTTTCCCCAAGTGTTCGAACGGTTAGCTGGTGGTGCCCGAGTCCGTCGCTTTTCGAGCATCAACAGTTAACACGCGACCTTCAGATTCGAGCAGTTTTTTGAAACCGCGGATAGAAATGTCAGACCGCCGAGGTCGCCGCTCCGACCGCTCCAGCTCCCCCGATGATTCGCTGTGGGAGGCGTTGGAGCAGTCCCGCTGGGAAGCCGAAGTATCTCGAAGAGAGACTGACCAGCGGCTCGATACGATTAGCCAAGCCTTGCTAGCATTGACTCAGCGACTTGCTCCCCAGGTTGCTGAAGAAGTTGCTGAGACACCTGTCCGCCAGACTCCAGTCCGCCGGACTCCGGCTCGTCGCACCCCTCTTCAGCAGTCGCCTGCGACTGCGCCTCCGCCTCTCCACCAAGCTCAGTCCGCAGCTCCCCTGCGACCTCAGGCGGCTCAGTTCGCCCCCCTGACGGATTTCTTCAGGGAGGCAGCCCGAGGGACCCCTGCTCGCCGACTAGACTTTGTCGATCGGCAGTCCGCAGAACTCGCAGAGTTTCATCCTCCAGTCCGCCCTTCTACTGATTCAGAAACTCCCTCTCCCTTCATCGATCGAATCCGATGGGAGTCAGCACCGAGCAATTTCAGAGAGCCTCGTCTCCCTTTTTATTCAGGGGAGACTGATCCAATCTCCCACCTGCAGGCATTCGAAGGGGCAGTAGCATTGAGAAGCCTCTCCGACGCCCTGAAATGTAAACTTCTGGTGACCACTCTTGATGGACAAGCAAGAGAATGGTTTTATGAGTTGCCTCCAGGCACCATTTCCTCCTTCGCTGAGCTTCGCAGCGAGTTGCTCCTGAGGTTCGCAACCTCTAAGAAGAGAAAGGATGGGCCGGCAGCCCTTTTTGATATTAGGCAAAGAGACAATGAATCGGTGGCAAGATTCGTTGATCGGTTCCAGAAAGAAATTCAAGGGGTAAGGAATGTGAACCCCGATTATTACAAAGTTGCCCTGATTCACGGCCTCCGGGAGGGCCCGTTGAAATTCAAAGTGACAACAAAGGCACCGTCAACCTATCAGGAGCTCATCGCGATAGCCAATCGCTTTATTGAGGGGGAAAATGCCAATCCTACCTATATCTCATCCCTGACAGCTAAAGCTGGAGGAAGGGATGACCCTCACTCCTTTTCCAACAATCAGTACCACAGTAAGCCTCCCCGACCTGATTTCCACCCTCCACCTCAGAGGGGGCGCAACCTCCGCCATAAGAAACCTTTCCTCAGCCATCAACAGTTTCATGATCAGAGACTGCCGTTGGCCGCTGCTCCCGCCGTTCCCCTTCAAGCGCTCCCCATTCTTCAGAGAACCCAGCCAGCTTCAAATCCTCACGGGAGCAGCCCTATGGAAGAGCTTGCAGATCTAGGCATCGACTTTGAAGAGGTTGCCCAAGTAATCCAGAAGAAAGTTGAAGAAAAGAGGCAAGGGCCTCAGAGAGATTGGAAGCCCAGAGACAACTCTCAGTTCTGTAATTTTCACAAGGAGAAAGGTCATCTGACTAAAGACTGCAAGGCTCTTCAGAAGCTAGTTGAGAGGTTGCTCACCGAGGGCAAGCTCGAGGACCTGGGCAGGAAGAATGATTCTTCAAGGCCTTCCACCTCCAAGGGCAAGGAGGTGGCTGAAGTTCACCAGGAATGCATAGAGATAAGGGATGAAGGCCATCTGGGGTTCATTGACATCCAAAATGAGTGTATTGATGTTGTGGAAGAGGGGGCCTTGGGAAGACTCTTTTTCATCCATGGCGGAGCAGGGGCTGAATCTACCCGGAAGTCCTCTTTGTCAAGGCTTTCGCGAACTGAAGTTGCTTCTACTTCTTCTGCCCCACCTTCTGAAGTCGTCACCTTTGGCTCTGCGGACCTTCCTGCAACCGCCAACCCCTTCGATGATGCCATCGTGGTCCAGGCAGCCATCGGAAACTTCACGGTCGATAGAATCCTCATCGACACCGGCAGCTCCGTGAATCTCCTCTTTAAGTCCACTTTCGAAGCCCTGAGGACTGGAAAGACTCTGCTTTCCACCGAAGGGCCGCTCTATGGCTTCTCAGGAGAAAGGAAGGAGGTTGAAGGAAGTGTCACACTCACGGTGACGCTCGGAGGGGTGACCAAAGAAATCCAGTTCATAGTGGTAGATGCTCCGAGCAGCTATCATGCCATCTTTGGAAGACCGTTGTTAAACAAATATCGCGCCATCATTTCAACATACCATCTAGCCATCAAGTTCTGCAAGGATGGCCGCCAGTGTAGGGTCAGGAGCGACCCGAGGCAGGCTCGAGAGTGTTACCTCCGAACGGTCAACATGACTGAGGTTTCCCCCCCAGCTTTTCCAGCAGCAGCAGAAGCCACTCCTTCAAAAGATGCTGAGATTAGAGAAGGCGCTCACCTGGAACCTGCCCAGGTGACACAAGAAGTCCCGATCGCAGAGGGAGAAGGAAGAAAGCTCTCTATCAACTCCGAATTGCCAGAGGATCAAAAGGCGGAGTTGATATCTTGCCTATTGGAGAATTTGGATGTCTTCGCTTGGTCAGCGGAGGACATGCCAGGGGTGGATCCCGACGTGGCTTGCCACCATCTCAATGTCGATCCAGCCGCCAAGCCCGTCCAGCAAAAAAAGAGGGATGTAGCTGTCAAGCTAGCAGAGCCCATCAGAGAGGAGATTGCTAAACTCCTCAAAGCGCGCTTCGTTCAAGAGATTCAGTATCCCGAGTGGGTCTCTAATGTTGTAATGGTTAAGAAACCTGGGGGAAAGTGGCGTATGTGTGTAGATTTCACTCGTTTGAATAAAGCATGCCCGAAAGATTTCTACCCCTTGCCTCGGATAGATTTATTAGTTGATTCTGCGGTAGGGTATCCGTTTATGAGTTTTTTAGACGCATTCTCTGGTTATCACCAAATAAGAATGCATAAACCTGATATCCCTTGCACATCATTCATCACTAATGACGGTTGCTATTGTTATCTTGTGATGCCCTTTGGGCTTAAAAATGCTGGCGCAACCTATCAGCGCATGATGGACCAAGTGTTTAAAGAACAAAAAAGTAGAAACCTCGAGGTGTATGTGGATGACCTTCTGATTAAGAGTAGGTCTCTTCCGCAGCACCTGGTAGATCTTGTAGAGACCTTTTCTACTCTACGAAGGCGCAAAATAAAGCTTAACCCGTTAAAGTGCGTCTTTGGGGCAAGTAAAGGGAAGTTTCTCGGCCATCTCCTTACTCCCGAGGGTTTAGCCCCCAATCCTGATAAGGTTAAAGCCATCCTTGGTATGACCCCTCCCCGTTCACCCAAAGAGGTTCAGCAGTTAGGGGGGAGGTTGGCAGGACTCGGGAGGTTCATCTCTCGAGTTGGAGATAAAAGTGCACCATTCTTTAAGACTCTTCGGGGAGCGTCCAAGTTTCAATGGACAGAAGAGTGTTCCTTGGCTTTTGAGCAATTGAAAAAGCAACTAACCTCAACTCCTTTACTCCAAAGCCCTCGAGCAGGGGAGGCGTTATTCCTATACCTAGGGGTTGGTCCCGAGGCAGTTAGTTCAGTTCTGGTTCGCGAAGAAAGCAGGAGGCAGTTCCCTGTTTACTATGTCAGTCACATCCTGAAGGATGCAGAGGCAAGGTATCCCATCCTAGAGAAGCTAGCTTTAGCATTAGTTATGTCTGCCCGCAGACTCCGTCCGTATTTCCAGGCTCATTCAATTCAGGTAGTTACTGATCAACCTTTGAAGAATGTGTTAGAAAAACCAGAGCATTCAGGCAGGCTAGCTAAATGGGCAATCGAGCTGAGCGAGTTTGAAATTTCCTATGTGCCCAGAACAGCTATCAAGGCACAGGTGCTTGCAGATTTCATGATTGATACGACAGAATCCAGCTCGGACCAAACAGCAAGGTCCCCTTTATCTTGGGCCATTTATGTGGATGGAGCTTCTGGTAGAAACTCCTCGGGTGCAGGAGTAGTTCTGATAAACCCGAATGGTGTCAAACTTGAGCAGGCCATCAAGTTCTATTTTCCAGTAACTAACAATCAGGCGGAATATGAAGCTTTATTAGCCGGCTTGAGGCTTGCACGAGAGCTTGGAATTGATCACGTTCATATCAAGACTGATTCACTAGTAATGGCTTCGCAAGTTCTCGACAACTTCGAGACCAGGGAGCCAGTGTTGAAAAGGTACCTTATGCTGGTAAAGGTTGAGGTTGGCAGATTCAAAAGTTTTACTATTGAGCACATTCCAAGAACAGAGAATGAGGAGGCCGACGTTCTCGCAAAATACGGGCTCTCGTCAGGAGGGACAACTTCTGAACTTTTCCGCCCAGCGGTGGAGGAAGAAGGGCTAATGCAAATCGATCAGTGTCCCTCTTGGATGGATCCACTCATTCTCTACCTGTCAACCGGGAATCTACATCAGTCAGTCAAGGATAAGAAGAAATTCAGGTTGAAGGCAGCACACTATTACTTGATATCCGACATTCTCTACAGGAAAACCTTTTTATCCACAATGGCAAGATGTGTTTCAGAAAGTGAGGTTCCCACCATTCTCCGGGAAGTGCATTCTGGCGAGTGCGGAAGTCATTCGGGAGCAAAAACATTAGAAAGAAGGATCCTGCGGCAAGGTTACTTCTGGCCTACAATGAAGAAGGACTCTGAGACCTATGCGAGAAAATGTGTTCAATGCCAGAAATTCGCCCCTCTTCAGCATCAAGCAGCTCAATCTCTCAGGTCGATTATAACCCCTTGGCCCTTTGCTGTCTGGGGAATGGATCTCATTGGCCCTTTTCCCATGGCAAGTGGGCAGCGGCGTTTTATTATAGTCATGATCGACTACTTCAGTAAGTGGATTGAGGCTAAAGCATTGTCAAAGACAACAACCCAGGTCGTGAGGAATTTTATTTGGGGAGAGATAGTCTGCCGACATGGAATCCCTATGGCAATAATCACCGATAATGGACCACAGTTCAATAATGCGGAAATGATAGACTTTTGCAGACAGATCGGAACAGAGCTGCGCTTCGCATCGGTGCATCACCCCAGAAGCAATGGTCAAGTAGAAGCAGCTAATAAGCAAATCCTCAACCTGCTTAAGAAAAAGGTTCAAAATCTCAAAGGCAGTTGGGCTGATCAACTTCCCTCAGTCCTTTGGACCCTGAGAACAACACCTTCATCTGCAACAGGAGAAACCCCGTTCAAGCTTTCTCACGGGTCCGAGGCATTGATTCCTGTTGAGTTTGAAGTTCTGTCGCCTAGGGTACTGCTTGCCAGGCAAGGCATGGAGGATTGGCTTGAGTTGAACAGCGAGGAGATGAGGTTCAGTCTGGAGCATATCGAAGAGGTCAGAGACAAGGCTGCTATCAGGCAGGAGGAAGTAAAAAGAAGAATGGCCCGTTACTTCGATAAGAACGTAAGGATCAAACACTTTCAAGTGGGAGATCTGGTTCTTAAAAAGGTCGATGCTGCTGCAAGAGCCAGCTCAGTTGGGAAGCTTAATCCTAGCTGGGCAGGACCATTCATTATCAAGGAAGCACTTCAAAATGGGGCCTACCGGTTACAAACGTTTGAGGGTGAAGACATGCCGCACACATGGAGCGGAGATGACCTAAAGCGTTAAATATATGGAGCAAGGATAACTCTAAACGATTCTCTCTGAACTCTCTATTTTATGGTTATACGAATCTCTCAAAATTGATACTCGCCTAAATACTCATACTAACACTTCTTCGAATGCCTCTTCTTTCTTACCTCCTCGAGCAACTCCCGGCAGTTGCTTGATGCCAGGAGATATCGCCGTGTCTAGCAAAAACCTCCCCTAGAACCGTTGGTGTCAGCATAACACCACGACGACCACGTGATGCGGGGAGATTTCGCACCGTGTAGTGGGAGCCTACCAACTCTAGTGCGGTAGGATACTGGATTTCGGATCCCGGCTAGTACCTAACCCCACTTCTGCATTATGGAGGAGCGAAGTGGAGGTCAGCTCTACCACGCCACTTAAGGGATATTGTTACAACCCAGATGATCGCATGGGGAAAGCAATGACGCTCCGGCCGCACCTACCCCCAGATCATCTTGGGGCTGTGACTCTCGAACACTCCTTGGTACCCTCAAGCAGTGCCTGCAGGAGACCCACAGTCTTGTCGATCTCAAAGGAAAGCAATGCCGCTCCGGCCGTACCTGCCCGAGAGATCGACTTAGACTGTACTCCAGGCAAGAGGGCAGTAAATTGAGTTATTGAGTCTGCAGATCTCGAGGTCCAGTGAGGAAAGCAATGCCGCTCCGGCCGCACCTACCCGCTTGGCCTCCAGACTACGGCTTTCTTCTTCACAGGGGTCGTCATTATTAATGAAGTGCGGACTCCAGTTGCCTTATCCGCTCAGTCCGCCATCACCTGGGTTGATTCTGTAATTCATAACCTTGTGAGGAAAGCAATGTCGCTCCGGCCGCACCTACCCGCTTGGTTGTGAATTACAAGTCATTTCTGATACTTTTCATTAATGAAGTGCGGACTCCAGTTGCCTTATCCGCTCAGTCCGCCGTCACCTGGGTTGATTCTGTAATTCATAACCTTGTGAGGAAAGCAATGTCGCTCCGGCCGCACCTACCCGCTTGGTTGTGAATTACAAGTCATTTCTGATACTTTTCATTAATGAAGTACGGACTCCAGTTGCCTTATCCGCTCAGTCCGCCGTCACCTGGGTTGATTCTGTAATTCATAACCTTGTGAGGAAAGCAATGTCGCTCCGGCCGCACCTACCCGCTTGGTTGTAAATTACAAGTCATTTCTGATACTTTTCATTAATGAAGTGCGGACTCCAGTTGCCTTATCCGCTCAGTCCGCTGTCCCATGGGTTGATTCTGTAATTCATAGCCTGGTGAGGAAAGCAATGCCGCTCCGGCCGCACCTACCCGCTTGGTTGTGAACTACAGGTCATTTCTGTTATTATTCATTAATGAAGTGCGGACTTCAGTTGTATTATCCGCTCAGTCCGCCGTCCCTTGATTAGGTCATTTCTGATGTTGCTGGCTGAGGCAGTGCGGGTTTCGGTTTTCTAATTCGCCTGGTCCGCAGAATTCATTCGATGCATACAATGTACTTAGAAGAAATTCAAGCGTACATACCTGCGGACGGTAACCCTGGTCCGTCCAGTTCGCTTATTCATGATATTTGGGTTAGCAAATTATAGTTCTTTCGTTATCTTAGTTCTCGCAAAAACTGGCAAAAGTTCTGAGAAATGCGGGTTGAGAACTGAACTCATCCAAGCCCGCATCAATCGTCTCTTTCCCAAGGAACACATTCCGTTCATATTGTAACAAGGTTATGGTAGTAAAATTTCAGCTAGCAATGATATAAGTGCGACCTCTAAAGTATCAGCAAGAAACAAGCAGAAAATCTCAGAAGATATCAAAAGTATCCTTTTTTATATATATCCATTCAAAAATTACATGTCCTGGCGGACTCGCGTAAAGTCCGCCCCTCCCCCCTTACATTAAAGAAAACCAAAAAATTACAATGTATATATCCCTATTCTATCCTCTGCTTCTTGTCCGCAGGCTTCTCAGGGCTTGACCCATCCACATCCACAATAGGCGAGTAGCCGCCTGAGTCACTGTTGCTGCTGTCGTCAGAGCGAGAAGCGGCTGAAGGTTCTGTTCGCGAGCTACTCTCACCAGAGCTGGAGTTAGCGGACTGATCCGATTGACCTCCTTGCTGTTGGCTTGAGGCCACTTCCTCGTCAGCAGACTCCTCCTCGTCATCCTCGGCAACTGCTTTTCCCTTATCAGCTTGCTCGAACTCGGCAACTTTATCCTTTAGCTCCGGGAAGAGCTTCAGGAAGGGAATAGAGTCTACCCCGGCCTTCACGTACCCATCGCTGATAACGCGCTCAAGCGCGACCTCGACGCTTTCTCTTACAAAAGGAAACATGGCCTTTTGAAAGTCGGGGTTGGTTACCTCATAAGCGGTCTGCAAAAGATTTCAAAACATCAGTCCGCGGAAGATAAGCAAGATTAATGGCGGTTAACTAAGCACTTACGGCCTTGTCTTCTTTATATTGGTTAACTTTTGCACCAAGCCGCTTATTCCTCTCTTTCAGCGAATCGCTTTCCTTCCTGTGCCGCGCATTGTCCCTAAGCAGCTCGCGCGTGAGCCTGCCTAAGAAATGATTGGTGACGGCAGCGTTCGCACTGGCCTGCGCAGCGAGAAGAGGGAGGTCATCAGGGGCCACACCTTGCAGATCGCGAAGGTTCTGCTTCCCATACAAAGCGGACAGGGCGACGTGGGCATGGCGAGACGGGCGCGGGCTCCTCCAAGAGGGAAGAGCCGTTGATAGGCGGACATACTTTTTCTTTTCATGCCAGTGGATCATGGGGTTGCCCCTCAGATCCTTCTGCTTCTCGCCGAAGCCCGCAATGTCGAAGCTGCCATCAGAAGAATAACCCGCGGCGGGGTCTCCGTCTTCCCTCCTCTTTTTTGCGATTTCTTTTCTCCTTTCCCCTTGCGTAGGAGTCTGTCCGGCAGGCGCAACGGGCAGATTTGCGGGCACCGCCAAGGTCGCTGCAAGAGAGAAAGTTAGCTAAAATTCCTAAGTTGTTGCGGGTACAAACGAAGGTCGCAAGACTTACTCTCTTGGCGGCTAACAGTATATAGCCCAGGCAGCAGCGGGATGTAATAGTCAACATCCAGCCTCGCTCCGTCAAGGAACTTGACGATGGCGGTCTCGGCATCGTTCAGCCGCACGCTCTTAAAGTCAGCATCTGCGCGCAGCTGCGGACTGGTATGAAGGAACCCCAGGTCGCCTTCAAAGATGAGATACCTAGAGGTCCAGTTGTGAATCTTGTTCGGCAAGCCCACAACTTTCATTCCCCTACAGTAAAAGTAGATGATGCCTTTGTACTCAGGGTCTCCCGTCGGTGTAATAGAGCGAACAGAGAAAATCTTCCTGAAAACCTTCAAGGAAAATTCAATCCTCTCAGCCCGCAGGTAAGCAATGAAACTGCAGATCGCAACCATACTGTTCGGGGCAAGCTGGCCCGGAACCACCCCATAATGCTCGAAGATCTCCGCGACCTCCCAGAGCAGGGGAAATTTGAAACCGCAGTCAAAATGATCTATTGGAATTGCGAGCTGGGTAGCGGTTGAAAAATTCAGCCGTTCGTGGTGCTCGGGGAGCCGCGCGAGCACGGGCGAGTCCGCCATATGAACTCCCAAGAACGCCTCCAGATCGGCTTCGGTTAGTCTACTCTTTTTATGATCGGCAGCGTGGAAGGCGGCTGCGGCTTCAGTACGTGCGGATACCATGTTTTCAGACCGCAAGTCTTCAGCTCCCACTGCTTTCTACGCAAACAAAGAATAACAACTCTATTTATATAAAAATCGTCTGACATGACAGCCGTCAATCCGCTCAGATCGGAAAGCCAGTCCGCTCAGCTCGCCGCTTCCCTGTTTTCCCTGCAATATCAGATATTTTTCAAAGGCTTTGCGGATTCAAAGCCAGTCCGCTCAGCTCGCCGCTTCCCTGTTTTCCCTGCAATATCAGATATTTTTCAAAGGCTTTGCGGATTCAAAGCCAGTCCGCTCAGCTCGCCGCTTCCCTGTTTTCCCTGCAATATCAGATATTTTTCAAAGGCTTTGCGGATTCAAAGCCAGTCCGCTCAGCTCGCCGCTTCCCTGTTTTCCCTGCAATATCAGATATTTTTCAAAGGCTTTGCGGATTCAAAGCCAGTCCGCTCAGCTCGCCGCTTCCCTGTTTTCCCTGCAATATCGGATATTTTCCAAAGGCTTTGCGGATTCAAAGCCAGTCCGCTCAGCTCGCCTCTTTCCTATTCTCCCTGCAAATAATTGCGAATTCACGGTATGCCCGCAGGGATCGCAATTTTCTGGTAAACAAGATAAGCGGGCATAAAACACCAGTCCGTAAAACTTACATTTCACAACAGGATTGTCCAAAAAGAATAATAGTATGCGACAAGCAGAGTAATATCACAACACAGACGCAATCACAAAACGAAGAGTTTCAACAACAATATTATACAGCAGCTTAAAAAATAATAGAAAGCAAATGTTTAGGCCTTAGCGCCTTCCGCGGTCTCTCTGAGCAGGTCGCACCTCCTCCTCCATTCCAACATGTGCAGCCAGGTCACTTCCTCGCAGGATCTCGCAGTAGAGTTGGGAAACCAGGTGGTGCATGTTATTGAAGGTGCGGTGCATATGAGCCATGTCTTTGGCTACCCGCGGAAATGGAATCATTTGAACTGCCAGGGTTGGATCTGCGACCGCCGCGGGCTGTCCGCTTGCCGCAGGGGCCGATCCCTCCCCTACAGCAGGCTGAGGCGCTTGCGATCTCACCCCAGCGGCTTCGCTTACTTGCTTCTTTCCTTCCCTCGCCAAGGTCAAATATTTGCCCCTATAATGGCGGACATCTCCGCTCAGACGATTTTTCTCCTTGTTCGCACTTTCCAATGCGGCTGAAAGGCTGGCGACCTCGCTTTCCAGGATTTTTTCCCGCGCTCTGCTTTTCTTTAGTGCAGTCCGAAGCTCGCATAACTCTTCCTCACTATTCTTCGCTAACAATACACTGTCTTCTTTAGCAGGCAGCTCCTCTTGTGCGAATCCATCAGCAGTCCGCGTCGCGGCCTCCGACACATTTGGCGGCGTAGGCACGATCTCGCCAACCTCGATAGAATCGGGCGTGGATTTTTGAACTGCAACAAAGAAAGTGAAGACGCCTCAGTATCCAGGCCGCAATGGCTCCAGAAGAAAAAAGAGAAAAGGGAAAAGGTTTTTTATCCACTTTTGGTTATCTTCGCGGCGATCTGACGACTATCAAGGATAGGTCGCCTCACCCGCTCCGGATCAAAAGCCTCTAGGCGACGCCTCCATTCACGGCGGACTAGTGCTCTTGTCTCGGCCAGCGATCTGCTCGAGGTAACTATGTCATCAGTTTCTGTAAGGATCTTGACTGGCCGCGACTTTCGAGGAGGGGATTTGTACAACCAAGAGCTCTGAAACCGCTTGGTCGCCGGCTGCAACTTACCAGATCGCATCAGCTCGGCAGCAATCTGAAGATCCTCAGTCCGCTTATCCACCATGAGCTTCTCCGAGGCCGCTTCAACCTTCGCCTTCATTATTGCGAGTTGATCCTCGTTTTTCTTCCTCTCTTCAGCTGGAAAAAAAGAAGAAGGGTCGTCAAGATTTTTTCCTCCAGTTGCGGTATCGGGTTGCAGCACCTCCAGTAGAGAGCGATTTATACTCGCAAGCTGATCATTATCTATAGAGTCGAGTATCTCAGTGGTTGATAGGCTGAGCGTAGAAGGGGGATCACCTTCTGCGAACAGAGGATCGGGAGTGACGAGATCGTCTTGGACTTCTTTTTCTCGCGGCCTATGCTGCAAGCTCGCAGCTCCAGTCCGCTTGGAGATATTTTTCTCTTTCCTAACTTTCAACTTCTTCTCTACCCGCTCGGCGGCATTACCATCTCTTTTCCTCTTCTTCTTCTCCTCAGGAGTCTTCTCTAAATCGATGACAACCGGCTTGGGTTCGGGAGCTGAGTTTGGAGCGACAACTTGCTTTTCGATGGAACTGTTGGTCGCGTTTTCAGCGGACTCCTTATCTCGTTCCTCGGCAACCTTCCCTCCCCGCTCCACTATCGTCTCACCAGCAGGAAGCTTCTCCTCGGTCCTTTGCTGCTGGACTTTCGGCGATGAAACTTCCTTTTCCGTTTCTATCCGCAACATGATGGTCCCCGAAGGAGAGCGATGCACCTCCATGCTGGAGGAGTTCGCAGGGTTTTGGTCAGAAACGGAGGGCGGATTCGGTTTCTCCCGTAGAGGACTTGGGGGAGCACTCGCAGTCTTCACAGTATCGCGGACTGGATCTTGCGTCGCCTGGTCCGAACTCTCCCCCTGATGGCGGGCAGGCGCATCTTTTCGATGGCTCGATTTTTTAGGCCGAGAACTCGCTTTTGGCTTCTCAATTGGAGCAGCCATGCTGCCAAAGAACGACCCCAGCCTCGCCATGCCGGACTGGAAAGTCGAGACCGCAAGTGGTGAGTAGCGACCCGTCGCGCAGACAGTTCTGACAGAATCCGCAACATCTCCAGCTAGGCATCTTGCCCTTCCCTCGCTGAACTTAAGTACTCAGTTCGCCCAGCTCGCCAGTGGGCATGGTCCGTCACTTAGGCGGACTCCAGAAACCCGTCCGCTCAGATCGCCCTCAGTTCACAGCCCTGCTAGATCGGCGAATCAGGTTCAGACCGGCAGGTTCCGAGTCAGGCCGCCCAGGCCGCTCAGGTCGCGGCTAGTCTAAAGGTCACGCGCTCAGTGCGACCAAGGGGGGTCTCCAGCTCGCTGGCCCAGTCCGCCTGTCCCGCGTGGACTGCTTGTTCCTTCTCCTTTTTTGTTTCCCGTCACCGCTGCCCAGCTCTTTTGTACCCCGGGCAGCCGGTTATTTTAGCCCTGCCCGCTTGGGCAGGCCCCCAGCCTATAAATAGGGGGAAGTGGTGCACCCAAAGCACGCTGACTCGAGCCCAGGAGCCCACTTGTTAAAGGCTGCGGACTTGAATCTCTTGCTTTGCGACCTCCGACTTGCTTTCCCCATTGCTTTCTTTTTCTTTTCTTGTAACCGCATCTTGATAATAAAAAGTAAGCCTGTCGCAGGAGTGGTATTTAGGCCGCGACGGGTGAAGTCTGGTGTTGCCGTGCTCTACGGCTCTGTTGCCTTTCCTTTCCTTTTCTAGTCCGCCAAGTAGATTGCTGCTCGCAGTTTGTTTTTCCCTTCTTTTCCCCAAGTGTTCGAACGGTTAGCTGGTGGTGCCCGAGTCCGTCGCTTTTCGAGCATCAACAGGGATGGTGGATATGGATGGTATAGGAATGGAGGTGGATGGTAAGAAAGAGGGTTGATCCAAAATGTCATACAACAATTGTTGGTAAGAGGAGGATGGAGGATCAAGAGAGGAGGAGGGAGAATCATCCATGAAGGAATCATCCAGAATGGAAGAGTCAATTGATGGATAATAGAAAAGAGGGTGGAATGATTATGAAATGGTGGCTGGAGGA
This sequence comes from Platanthera zijinensis, assembly GCA_039513925.1. Classification (NCBI taxonomy): domain Eukaryota; kingdom Viridiplantae; phylum Streptophyta; class Magnoliopsida; order Asparagales; family Orchidaceae; genus Platanthera; species Platanthera zijinensis. Next base: position 206,921,433 of record CM077078.1, read on the forward strand.
GATGAAGAAGGTAATGAAGTGGTGATGGGGGAGGAGATGACAGGCTGAATGGGAGAAGAGGAGAGCAATGAAGAGACAAGGGGAGGAGGAGAAATAGGAGCAGAGGAGGAGGCAGGCAATCCCTCAAGAGATGCTGCAGGGGAAGAGACTGATAAAGTCCTTGTGCCTGAAGTAATTGTTACAGCAGCAGCCCTGCTGGGTCTGAGGATCTGCCTGTCCCACTTGCTGAATAGGGCACAGGATAGCCTCTTTGAAGCATTTATGTGCATCCCAGTTGAAATCAGCAATTCTGGGCACCTGGAGTGCAGAAATACTCCTAAAATCCTTCCAAAATTCACAGAAGACTTGCTAATCTTCTTCTTGATTGAGTTAAAAATGATTGTTCCCCAATCCACTTTCTTCCTGTCAACAATTGCACCCATCAAGTTCTACTGATAATGCGTGATTGTATCATGCGCCGAGTGCTTTGCCAAAAGCACTTTTCCCGTAATGTCGGCGAGAAATTGAAACTCAATAGCCAAATCCTTCTTCAATAACCTGTTAGGGTTCGCGGCAGAATAACCCATTCGTTCTAACAACGAATTAACTTCCTCTCCAGACAAAGCGAAGGAATCATTTCCATAACTGAGAGCGAACACTTCCGTCAGGAGATTTGGGGATAGCGGTACCTTCGTTCCGCTGATTGTTCCGACAACAGTAGTCTCGTTCTCAACTGTTGCTGAAAACACCCATTCTTTAATCTCATTTGCTGCAATCTTAATTCTGGTTGACATCAACCGCACTTGCTGCTGGTCGCGGCAAAGATTCAGAATGTCCTTGAAGCGCTGATCGCTGCCGTCGAAAGAGTCCATGTCGATGTCAAATCCTGTATCGAACTTCATTTTGGAGAGAATAGCGACTGTCGCTGCCATCTATATCTGCAAAAGTTCAACAAACAAGACCAAGTGTAGAGAGTTTTGGAGGGAAGAAGAAAATTTGCAGAGAGAATGAAGGCGAAAGCGACGAACGGCGGTCGAAAAATGATTTTATATTAGGGTTTGACACGGAAAAGGAAAAAAAAACGTCAAACTCCGTTTGAAGTTTTCGGCTGACGGGGAAACTGCAGAGTCTTTAATGACGTTGAACTCCGTTCAACGCTATTAAATAGCGTCGAGCTCAGCTCGACGGCGACTAATTAGAAGAAACTAGAGCTAACTAAGGAAGCTGAACTTCAATCGACGTTTTTGTAGAACGTCGATCTCCGGTCGACGCTTTTGGGAAAAACGTCGATCTCCGTTCGACGTCTGAGGCTAATAGGGAAAACTGAAGAGTCTTTAACTGCGTCAAACTCCATTCAACGCTATTAAATAGCGTCGAGCTCAGCTCGACGACGACTAGTCAGAAAGAAGAAACTAGAGCTAACTAAGGAAGCTGAACTTCGATCGACGTTTTTGCAGAACGTCGATCTCCGGTCGACGCTTTTGGAAAAAACGTCGATCTCCGTTCTACGTTTTCTGAGAAAACATCGATCTTAGTTCAGAGACAAAATATATATTATAGACACTAGAAGATATAATATTTTTTAGCCTAGTCTTGGTCTGTTTTTAGCTTTTGAAATCTTGGGATTTAATTTAAACTTCCTCCATCTAGCATTCCTAACTAATTCGGGAAGAAGGTATGCTTCTTTTCATCCAATGGTTTGGTGAAAATATCTCCCCTTTGCAAATCAGTTGGGATATATTGAAGTTCAATTTTATTTTTCTTTACATTATCCCTTAAAAAGTGATGCCTAATCTCTATATGTTTTGTCCTACTATGGAGGACTGGATTTTGTTCTATAGAGATAGCACTAGTATTATCACAAAAAAATTTAGACTTCTCTAAGTTATAGCCATAGTCTATGAGCTGATTTTGTATCCACAATATTTGTGAACAGCAACTTCCTGCAGCCATATATTCAGCTTCAGCAGTTGAAGTTGACACAGATGTTAGCTTCTTACAAAACCAGGAGACAAGTCTGTCACCAAGGAACTGACAAGTTCTACTGGTGCTTTTCCTGTCTACTCTGCATCCAGCATAATCAGCATCTGAAAATCTAGTTAATTCAAATCCTGAGTTTTTTTGATACCAGAGTCCTAGATTTGGACAACTTTTTACATATCTAAGAATCCTTTTAACTAGAGTTAGGTGTGACTCTCTAGGGCTTACTTGGAATCTAGCACATATGTATGTAGCAAACATTATATCTGGTCTACTAGCTGTAAGGTACAATAGAGAGCCAATCATTGCTCAATATGTTGTCTGATAAACATGTTTGCCATGCTCATCAGCATCCAATACAGCATTGGTAGGCATGGGTGTTTTCATACAGGATGCCTCAGTCATACCAAATTTCTTAACCAATTCTTTAGCATACTTGGATTGGGAAATAAATATGCCTTCAGCATGTTGTTTTACTTGCAATCCTAAGAAGTAGGAGAGCTCACCCATGCTACTCATTTCAAATTTGGAATGCATCAGGTTGGAAAACCTTCTGCACAAATTTGAATCAGTAGATCCAAATATGATATCATCTACATAAATTTGTACTAGTAGGGTATGAGACTTATGGGTTCTAATAAAAAGAGTTTGGTCTACTCTACCCCTTATAAAATCATTTTCCAGAAGAAAGCATGCTAGGGTCTCATACCATGCTCTAGGAGCTTGCTTGAGACCATATAATGCTTTATGCAATTTGAAAACATGATCAGGATAAGTTGAAGAGATAAAACTTGGAGGTTATCTAACATTGACTTCCTCTTTGATGTCTCCATTGAGAAAAGCACTCTTCACATCCATCTGGTAGACCTTGAATCCCTTGTGAGCAGCATAAGCTAGGAATATTCTAATGGCCTCTAACCTTGCAACTGGTGCAAAGGTCTGGTCATAGTCTATTCCTTCTTGTTGAGAGTAGCCTTGAGCAACTAGCCTTGCCTTGTTTCTGACAATAACTCCTTGATCATCCAGCTTGTTTCTGAACACCCACTTTGTTCCAACAATGGAGTGATCCTTTGGCTTAGGCACTAGTTCCCAAACTTTATTCCTTTAAAATTGATGCAACTCCTCTTGCATTACAATGATCCAGTGTGGATCTTGCTCTGCATCTTGAATGGATTGAGGCTCAACTTGAGATAGAAAACAAGTGTGCATCAGGTTCTGGTTGACCTGATTTCGGGTTTGCACACTAGTTGAGATGTCTCCAATCACTTGGGAGATTGGATGATCTCTTGATGCTACTAGATCAACAGGGGGTGTTGATTGTTCACCAATGTAACATCCCATTTTCAAATTTGACCCCCCTAGGAGTGACTTTGAGCATGCCTGAGGTCATGGCAAGTCCTTAGAGAGCCAAAAGGACCAAAATGATCCAAGAAATTAGTGTGAGCCATTTTGGTCTGTATTTAGTAATTTCCTAAAACCCTGGATTTAGGTGGCTTAGTAGGATTAATATGGCTCTAAGCCCCCCCCCCCCCCCCCCCCCCCCCGTTAAACATCATGTGGGCCCAATGAGTCACTAAGGACCCACTTGGGTCAACCCTAGTGGCCAAAATGACCAAGTCAACCTTTGACCCAAGTTAAGTCAACCTAGCCTATTTGGGCTAACCCATGCTCAAACCACTCACTCCTCTAGGCTAACCCTATTTGCATGATTAATAGGATGTATTAGTGCTGCCAATAACCTAGGGTTGACTAGTCAAATGGGTGACTAGGAGAGATGAATCAAAAGCTTTATTTTGAAGAATAATGGAGGGGAGAAAAAGTGAGAAAGAGAGCCACTTAAGGTGGAAGGTGAACCACCCCCTTCATGATTCTCATGAGGAGTTATAAACCGTAGAGGGCTGCCAATAGAGTGTAAGGTGTGACATTTTTTTTAGGAGTTTCATTTTGTTAGGAGGAGAGAGAAATTTAGAGAATTAATGGTGGGAGGAGAGAGAAAATATTGAAGTGAAGATTAATGGCATGAAGAAGAAGAAACCCCCCTCTTAATGGCCGAATTTTATCATAAAGATGGAGTAAAAGTAATAAAGAGGTCCTATAGGAGGCTGCCACCTAGGATTTGCCTATTCATTTCCACCTCTTGACTTCCTGTAACCGAAAATCGGTTTTAAATACCAATTAAATGGCCATTGATCTCTTGCCATTTCTCTTTCTCCTCTTCATCTTCCTCCCCTTGAAATCTATAAAAGCCTCCATGCTGTAAGAGAGCAAAAGTTTACCCATTTTATCTCATACTTTGGAGTAGGAGTTGCCGTAGGAGAAATCGAACGACGCCAACGCCGCGCCATGACGAACCGCCGATCAACTCGTCTCCAAACCGCGAATAAGGTCCTCCTCTACTTCTTCTTTCATGGATAGATCTTAGAAATTCTTTAGGAGAGATATCGAGTCCAAAAGGATTACATCGGATGGGAGTTTCATCGTATTTCCGTAAATTAATGGCGGCGAGTTCGCCGGAAACCGCCATCTCCGGCGGCCAAATCACCGCCGATCGATAGCCATCGCCTCAACGGAGGTGGTGGTGGTGGTGGCTGGCCAGGGAGGTAACCAGATGGCCGGCAAATTGAATTCGGAAAACTATAGGAAAATAAACTTTCTGTTCACTGGTTCGGTTTTGAGAAGAACACGAATAGTGATGTTAAAATATTAAATAATTTATTTAGGAATTTTATAATTAATGAACATGAAAACTCACCTATTTTAAAGTTAAAAATTGAGGATCTTAGAAGCCGAATTAGGAAAAATGACCAGTCACAAAAGTTGTAGCCCTCTGGGTCTACTTTAATTTAAAATTAATTTTATTCAATTTCGGTGAGTGGTTTGACCACAGCACTCATTTTGGTGGGATCAAGATCTAGGCTAACCAGAAATTGAAATGGTTGCCCACGGTTCATAACATGTCCAAATGACTTGAAATTTGGACTGGAGATCTATAATATGTATATCGAGAGGCTGTCCAAAAATGAGAATTTTTGGAGAACTTTTGCCTAAAGTTTTTTTTGTAAAATTTTAATAAACATTATAAAATTAATTAGGAGATGAAATTAAATCCAAACTCCCCCAAATTTTGGGTGGTGGTCCCTGGAATCAATGTTAAGATCTGTACAAAATTTCAACTCAATTGGTCGAGTTTTGAATAGGGAAGTATCAAATCCTAGATAGGTCTAGGTGAGGGATACTTTGGGGAAAAGTACGATTGGAAATGGAGTGGACAAATCTCCTCAAAAGAGGCTGATGTTGTGGCCACTGATTTTTTGAGTCTATGTCTACCCTCTTGGGTAACATGGTGTGGATTAGGGTGGATTTTACCCTAAGAGATTGGCTCAAATCCAGTGGGTGGGAGTTTGAGGTTTGTGAAGGACATATGAGCAAAAGATCTTGTATGCTCTTGAAATTTGGAGGAGAGTGGGATGATATGATGAAAACCCTCTGGTTGAAATAGTGAAGGAATTGGAGGTAATTAGGTACCTCGAAAGTTGAGATTTTGGATTAGGATAAAAATGTAATTTAGCTATTTTAAGCACTATATCTAATCCAAAAATTATGAAACTCGGCAGGAGGGAGTTTTAGGATGTTTTAGACTTATGGTAATTTTCCTGGAATTTTATGATTAATAAATATTATACTTCATGTGTTAAATGATTATTAGCCCGATTTGTTGTTTCAATTATTTGGAAGTTTTAAATTAATTATAATCAGTTAAAATTCTGGATTTAGATCTTGACTAGTAGAAAATTGATTCCTGAATTTTTATAGAATTTTATGTTGAGAAATTTTAGAGGTTCATTCACAATGTTTTAATATGGGCTTTTGATCATAAAAATAAATTAGGGCTTGTACAATTGCTGGAAAATTATGATAATTGGAACTTAGGGTTTTTAGGCCCTTTTATATCATTGGGAATTATTTGGGAATTTTTAGAGTTACTGTTATAGCACTTCATTCACAAAGCATGTTAGATTGTAAATTAGTATTTGATTTATTATGATTTAATTACCAGCAAGAAAATTATGGGATTTTGTCAAAGATATTTTCATGATAAAACCAGCACCCTGTATTTTATTTGAATTATTTGGAGGACAAATTAAGGTAGTTTATTCATTAAGATTGAAATAACTGAAATAATGATTAAATAAGTTTAGGCCCTTGAAAATCATTGTAAAACTATCAAACTTTGGAAACTTGATATTTAGGCCTACTATTATTTACCTTAATTTTGTGATAGCTGGAATCAACTAGAATGTTATACCTCATGTTCAAAATGATGATATTAGACCCTTAAGAATAAATAAATAAGTTATCGGATTTATTAGGAAAATTCCAATATTTTGGATTTAGGCAAATCTTGTTAGGATAGTCCCCCGATAAATAAATGGTAGCATTTGGATGAAAAAGTAAATTACGTGTAATCTTGATTATCGTGTAGCCTAGGTGAGTCCCTAGGAGGTTTGATTTAGCACTGATGGTAGTTGGAAGATTAGGTGTTACATAGGTATGGCGGAAGACCGTCTTTCCGTGTGGAGAGGGTGAAGAGTCAAGCTACCCTAGGTTTTGTTTAATGTAACTCTTAAAGGGAAAAAGATAAGGTGAGAAACCAATTAAAGTAAGTGTCTTGCGAAAGAGAACTTTGGTCTTGTCATACCATCGTAGTTCCTAGTACCTATTGAGAACCCTTCACGGGGCATAATCCGGAGGCAGTCCTGGCCTAACGTAAACTGCAAACTAAAAGAAAGAGAAATTAGTTAAGTAGGGACTTACACGGCACGCACTAGAAGGCTAGGAGATTGAAATGATGAGTCATCCCGAGGTGTTCAAAGGGATGGGATTGGGAATCGAGCTGGACGGATTTTTAGTCCAGGGAACTTTGGCTCGGTTGATAGTTAACACGGACGGGTTTGTCCGGGGAGCTTATGCTTGGGATTTTAGGTTGTTACGGACGGCTTGACCGGGAGTTCTTTTGACTGTTTGTGTTGTTTGGTTACTCTATAATTGTTGCATGTGCATAAAGTTAGGATAACTAAGGTGGTGGGTCAGCGATATTGGGGAGTTCGTTGCACCGACACCAATATCGTTGTCTCGGCAAGGTGGTTTGCACATTGCCAAGGTTAAGTCCGGCGGTCCATACCCGGCAAGAGTACGCGGTGTTCTGCCTCGTGCACCAGGCGTTGAGGGCGTACGATAGGTTAGACCGGTGTGCATAACTGGTTTTGAGGTGGGGTAGGCCCGACCCACCGCTTCCGTCTGCCACTACGGAGGTATCCTGAGAGGTAACGGCTTCGAAAGAGGGAACTATAAGGTTTGTGCACAAAGTCGGGTGTGTGTGTTGCACTGCATGACATAATAACCCACCATATGTATTGTCATCATAATCATTCATTACAACTTTGGACATCCCAAAAACTAAGTGGTATGGGACGCTTATAGTTTGGGACCTGCAAAATGACCCCTTAGTCTATAAGCTTGTGTGGGCAAGTTTATAAATTAAGGTTTATTTGATATATATAATAACAACCATTGCTGTTTGATAACCGACACCCCAAGGTATAAGTGGTATGGGACACTTATACGATGGGAGCCTTGCAAAAGATCCCTTTTGCTTATGTGTTCTCGCATAAGTGAAGGTTTAAATTCATATATTTGCTTTTCTTACTGCTAGACCTATTATAACATTCATATTAACTGCTCACCGAATACAACTTGCTAGATTAAGTCCACTGTCACCTGTTTACTTTTATTCTCCACCAAATATGTCCTCCCCTTTCTTCCTCTTCGCTCGGTGCCTAAGGGCCATGGGGGAAGGGGTAGGGGATGATAGGGCTTAGTCTTTATGACTAATGGTTTTCGAACCACATCATTTTTGGGGATCGCGGAGCCCAGCATGGGGGGAACAGCCCAGGAGGCTGGTACGACTGGAGATGGGGCAGTCTAGCACTGGAGTCCAGACTGCAGGGACCGTGAGTCCCGGCCCTTAGAGTAGCTTCTTTTAGTTTTGCATCCGCTGAGTGACTTGTAGTGAGGACTCTGATGTATAGGGCTTATGCCCTTATTTCTAGCTTTACATTATGCTGCACTCTGATGTTTCTGTGGACACTCCCTTCGTGGAGCTTTATTTATATTATATGTGATTTGCCCCTTTTACTACTTCTATGGACTGCATATCTTTAATACTTGCTACAATAAATGTGATCGAAAAAGGCCGGCAGAATCGGCGCTTTGTAGTGACAACTTCCCGAGAGCAAAGGCGTCACCGCAAAGCGGCGGTTCTGGGCATAAGACCCCGGTTTTTGAAAAGAAAAAAATGGAGTCTTACAAGTAGTATCAGAGCAAACATCGATCGGATTAGTAGCAGTCCACAAATCCCTGGGTCACCCCCGCGCGAGTTTAGTTTGCGGACAAACTAAGCAGCGGAAGCAGTGGTGTGCCCATATGGGGAATCACATATAATTGTCCACTTTTAGTTCTTATGAACCGACTTCTCATAGTGAAAATTTCTTATTCGCAGCCTTCAACACAGCCTACTCCACAGGGTGAGGTTCTACAGACTCTGGATGCTGCACCACCTCCACCAGTTCCCGCTCCTTTCCTATAGACGGATATGGTGCAGACTTTGACTGCCATCCTAGAAGCCTTCAGGGCTCAATAGGCTCCAGCTCCGCAGCTGATTCCGGGAGCCAACTGGCTGAGTATCTTCCGAGGACTCTCTCCCCCGTCTTACTTAGGTACAGAGACGGCAGTTCGGACAGAGGAGTGGTTGGACATCATGCATGAGATGCTGACTGGGATACGATGCCCGGTGGAGGAGAGGGTGGCATTGGTGGTCTCTTGCCTAGAGTCCCATGCTAAGAGGTGGTGGAAGACGCTCTTGGACAAGACTTATGCCGACATGGAGGTTGCGGAGGTCACTTGGGGAGAATTCAGGGTCGCGCTGTTGGAACATTTTATTCCGCAGTCGGCCAGGGATGAGCTTGAAGACCGGTTCTTACAGCTGAAGCAGGGCACTAGGTCGGTGGTGGAATACCATCGGGAGTTTGATCATCTGGCTCGATATGCAGACTCTTATCAGCTGGACGAAGCCGGGTACACCAAGAGATTTTACAAGGGTTTGAAGGAGGATTTGAGGGAGGCCCTACTATTCGTGTCCGATGGGCCTATTCCTCGGATTCTAGAGATGGCCAAGAGGATCGAGGCAGACTGGCACGCTACCCGAGGCCGAAAACGGCCAATGGAAGATCAGAATCATGGAGCAAGAAATGAGCAGCGACGAGGCAGTGCTACAGATATGGGCAGGATGGAGGATCAGCCTCGTCAAGAGGTGAGACAGGAGCCGAGGGAGCAGGTGGCTCTGGCTCCCCAGCCTCTCCAGATGCGGGAGATACCAAGACCACAGATACAGGATGTGCAGAGACCAGGAGGGAGGGCTTACCCTCCACCAGAGTGTTTTTATTGCCTCCAGGTGGGACATATCAAGAGGAACTGCCCTATGAGAAGGGGGCCCCCTCTAGCGCCGCAGATTGCCCCACCTGCTCAGCACTATGGAGGCCGAGGACGCGGTCAAGGACAAGGATACTAGGGCGGAGACCGTAGGCAGGAAAGGGAGCAGGTATATGCACTGGACCTGGCCCAACCCCGGCATCCTGAGCAAGTGATCAGAGGTACGACAAGGTTTTGTTTTCTTGTTTCAATTCTTTTTCCATCCTTTCCTAGAAAACTATTGTCTGTAGCATTAGGTAGTAAAAACCAAGAACATAACTCTATGTTAAGTCACAATCTCAGGCATTGTCTTCATTTACGGCAAACCCGCACACACTCTCTTCGACACGGGTGCCTCGCACTCGTTTGTGTCGGAGACCTTTATCCAAGGGTTGGATGGCGTGGAGAAATTCACAGGGTCGATGATGAAGATACGGCTACCTGACGGGTCGGAGTTGTTCACCTCATCTCATTGCAATATGGAGGCATGGATAGGCGGGAAACCTTTCGAAGTGCCAGCAACGATCTTGCCACTGCCGGACTATGATCTGATTCTGGGAATGTCATGGCTCCATTGGAACCATGCCCAGATTGACTACTTGGCCAAGAAGATTACCCTTAGATATGGGGATTCTTTCATCGTGATGGAAGGTATTAGATCTGCGTCCCATATTTTCTTATCATCTATTCAGACGGTCAAGGCCCACATGCAGGGCGACGAGATCTATCAGATTCTTTTCGAGATGACGGAAGTCAAGGGATCTTTATCCGACGTTCCCTACCTTCAGAGCTACTGTCTGAATGGCAACCAATCCTATAATTCTACTTTCCTAGCTATCGGGGAGTGTGTATGTGCAACCCTAGTTATACTAGTTGCTCTTTTAATTTATTGTTCCTATGGTTTACGTTAGCCCAGGACTGCCCCCGGCATACCCCGTGAAGGGCTCTCAAGGGGCACTAGGAACCAAGAAGGTGGCATTACGGCCCGAAGTTCCCTTTCGCAAGGCACTTATTATTATTGGTTGATCTCCCTTAACCGATCCTCTTTTAGTTACTTTAGTTTTAACCCTAGAGTATTAAGACTCTTCCTCTTCTTCACGGGATGGACGATCTTTCGTCGTTCCCGTACTCCCTTATCCTTAACCAGTCTAACACTCTACTTATCCTGACTTCCAATGATGAACTCAATCTTAACTTGCCCTACCAACCATCAACTACCAGAATTCCGTGGCTTTACTATATGCAGACCATCCTAAGCTATATGAGGTACACAAGGGGAGGTACTCCAAATTGTCTTCCAAATCTCCTATAATATTTACTGGAGATCTACCATAACATAATTTGTCTAAATCCAGAAACTTATAATTTTCCTAATTAATCTGATATTTATTTAATTCTCACAAAGGATGGGCCATGGGTCATTTTAAACATGAACTACATGATCCTCCTAAGTAATGGCTACCCAAAAATCATGATCATTAAATAACAGCAAAATAACCTCAAATACGAGTTTTCAGAATTTTACAGAAAGTATTTAGCCTCTAAATAATTTATCCAGTATGAACACGTTAATCCTACGTAAAGATGGAAGTACTGAAATTATTCATTGGAAAATTATAGAAAAATTACTAGTCAGTAGTATGATATAGAAAAGATCTTTGTGCAAAGAATCATAATTTTACCAGCTTGCTAAACACCACTAAAGATTTAATCAAATATTCAAGGTAAAACATGCTTAATGAAGCAAGCCTTAGAATTAGACTTCCAAAAATCCCATAAAAATTCACAGAGATTTAAAATCATAATAAACCTTCTCTGCTTAAATTTCATCAATTTCCAGGAGGTGTGTATTTCATAATAAATTTTCTAAGCAAATCATTCAAGCTTCTAAATCGTTAATGAAGTATCCAAAATAATGATCTTAAAATTCATAGAAAAATATCCAGAGCTTGTACCATCCCTATAATTCACTCTACCCAATTTTCATCACTTTTCAATATGATTTAGTGTCAATTCCTATATCTACAAGTTTTGCACCCTAAACTAGGGTTAGATTATTAGGTATCACAACAGTCTCCAAATCTACTAAGATTTCATCCAGAGGACTATAATGGCCCTATGGTCCTCTTCACTAAATTTTGAGTCAATTCAAGGTCATTTGACCCCATGACCTTCACAAGTCACCAAGATCCATCCTTAGGGTTTGGCCTTGGTTCTTAGGGCCAACTTACCCCGATCCACCTCAAGCTCTATGAGAGGGTGCTAGAGAATATTACTAGCCAGTGGTAAAAATCTCAGCCTCTATTGAGGTGATCTGACCACTCAAATCTCAAAAGTGCACCTTTAACTTAAGACCCCCTATTAGGGCAAAACTTAGGTTTGATCATTTCTAATCCAAACCATCTCCAAATGAGATGAAAAATTATACAAAACCTTATGGTGAACCCAGGGACCACTCACCACAATTTGGGAGGGTTTGGAAATTATTTAACCATCTAATTAAATTAAGCTAGGATTATTGAATTTTTCTAAAAACTATAGAAAAATATTTCCCAAAAATCCTAATTTTTGGGCAGCATCTATATATAAATAAGATTAAGACACACCCCAAATTTCAAGTCATTTTGATTACTGGTTTGGAGTGGGGAATTTTTCTAAGGTCAGGACAGCTCTATAGATAGACCTCACCAAAAAGGGTGCTGTGATCTAACCAGGACTCCATATTGAGTAAAATTAATTTTAAATTAAACTAGACTTCAAGGGCTACATTTTCTATGTTGACCACTTTTCCTGTAAAAGCCTCTAGGTATTTTTCCCAAATTATCTAAAATGACAGATATTTCATTCAGAAATAGTTTTAAAAATAAAATCTAATTTAACGGCACTATTCATCTTCTTCTACAGCCCGAAACCAGAGCCCTGAAACTTGATTTCCTATAGTTTTTCCAAGCTATTTTCCGGCCATCCAGCCATCTCCCTGGCCGGCCACCACCACCACCACCTCTGTTGAGGTGAGGGCTATCGTCGGGCGGCGGCACGGCCGCCGGAGAGGCGGTTTCCGGTGAACCCACCACCATGAAATTTTCGGAAAAGCATGGAAAACCCTCACCAGATCTGGCTCTTTTGAGCCCGATATCTCTCCTAACGATTTCTAAGATCTATCCGCAGAAGAAGAGGGAGGGGAGGACCTTGTTCGCGGGCTGGAGGCATGCAGAGCGTCGGGAAGCCATTGGCGCGGTGGTGGCGTCGTCGGAAATTCTTCAACAGCAAGGGGGAAATCTGAAACAGTTTGATGGAGAGTGTAACCTTTTCCCCTTGCTTAGGAGCCTTTTATAAATCAGCAAGTGGGGAGGGGAAAGGATGAAACGTTCATGGACATTAATATTTCCCTTAATGACGTTTCGGTTATGGCTAAGGCAGTTGAAACACTGGAGATGAAGAGGTGTTTGCCAGGTGGCGATTTCCTATTGGACCAACATTTCCTTAATTATTTACATAATTAAAGTAGGAAACGGCCCATACATACTCTTGGTTTTCATTCCCATAGTCAGAATTTATTATGACGTCGGTTACCGAAATTTCCAGTCTGGCTGACGTTTCGGCCTTGGTCACGGGCGTGACACATAGGTCACGGGCGTGATAGGTCCGGTTAGCCAATTCTGGGTTCAACGATCGTCGAACTGAGATCGATGATCGTCGAAGGGTGGTCACGGGCGTGACACCTGGGTCACGGGCGTGACTGGCCCGTGTGGCCAATTCTGGGTCGACGATCGTCGAACTGAGATCGACGATCGTCGAGCGTGGTCACGCCCTATGTCACGGGCGTGACATTGCGGGTCACGGGCATGACATGCCTGGTGACTAATTATGGGCCGACGACCGTCGAACTGAAATCGACGATCGTCGAACATGGTCACGCCCTATGTCACGGGCGTGACTCTATGGGTCACGGGCGTGACAGGTCATGAGGCAAATTCCGCGCCCGACGATCGTCTACTTGAGATCGACGATCGTCGAAGGAGTCACGCCCCAGGTCACGGGCGTGACACCTGGGTCACGGGCGTGACAGGGCCGGGTGGAAAATTCTGCGCCCGACGATCGTCTCCCTGAGATCGACGATCGTCGAATGAGTCATGCCCTAGGTCACAGGCGTGACGGGTTGGTCACGGGCGTGACCAACCCGTGACCCGAAATCTTTGTCAATTTATTTCAATTTTTGGGCTCCCTAGGGTTCTACCACAACCAACCGACTCATAGGGGTCTAGCCGGAAATGGGATGTTACAAATCCCAATAAACAAAACAAAGATTTCGTCCCCGAAATCAAGGTTAAGCCTACGGGACTCTAATCGAGAAAAGAAGCTTGTAACATCCCATGAGAATTAAAGAAATTACATCTCTACGTTATGTTTGCTTTGTGCGGTTTCAAATCTAAGATTAATTCGCCCACTTAACTAGGTATATACACCCCAATAAACAAAAGATTAGCCCCTATTCTTGAAGTTTCAGTCCCATTGGTTTAAAACAGGAAGGCAAATTGATTGTCCAGAGGGGTTGTGAGGTATACCTGACGAAAAAGTTCCGGGTATTTTTGCCGCATCATGTCCTGTGGCTCCCATGTATGCTCCTCCTGTCCATGATTGTTCCACAGAACCTTGACTAACGGGACCTTCTTTCGTCGCAAGACCCGCACTGCTGTATCGTCAATCCTGATAGGCTCCAAGTTGACTGACCGATCCGAGGCCAGTGGGCCATCTGCCGAGGAAATCAGCTGATCAGGGCGTAGCAGAGCCCTCCGAAGTGAGGAGACGTGGAAGAAGTCATGCAATCCCGCTAACTCCGGGGGTAGTTCCAGTTTATAGGCTAAGGGGCCGATCCGCTCCAGGATCCTATAGGGCCCCATATATCTCGGACTGAGCTTCTTCCGCCCGCGAACCCGCGAGACTCCGTGCATCAGCCGTATCTTCAAGAAAACCCGGTATCCTACCTGGAACTCTACTTGACGGTGCCTCGCATCGTAGTATTTGGCCTGTCTGCTCTGGGCTTCCAACATCCTGTCCCGGATCAATCTAATCTGAGCATCTGTATCTCCCACAAATTCCGAGCCTAGTGCCTGCGGGTCCTCATCTTGAACCTATGATAGTGGGGTCCTGCACCTCCTTCCGTACAACACCTCGTATGGAGCCATGCCTATGCTGGACTGATGAGCGTTGTTGTACGAAAACTCGACCAGTGGCAGCAATCTCTCCCAAGGCTCGCCACGGTCCAAAATACACAATTGCAACAGATCTTCCAGTGTACGGTTGGTGCGCTCTGTCTGTCCGTCGGTCTGAGGGTGAAAAGCTGTATTGAATGTCAACCGAGAACCTAGATGACCCTGAACTGACCTCCATTCCCTGGATGTAAACCGCCCATCCCGATCCGAAACGATAGTCTTGGGCACCCCATGATAACGCACAAACTGCTCAATGAACCTCCGTACTAATACACTGACCGGTGTGTCCTTTGCCACTGGAATGAATCTGGACACCTTTGTTAGTCTGTCCACTATCACCCAGATCGAGTCGTTCCCCGCACGAGATCTAGGTAGCCCATATATGAAGTCCATGGCTATATCCTCAAACTTCCACTCCGGCACTGGAAGCGGCTGAAGCAAGCCTGCCGGGTTCCTACACTCCGCCTTCACGAGCTGGCAGGCCTTGCAATGCGTCACAAAATACGTAATATCTTTCTTCATACCCGGCCAGTACATCGTCCTCTTCAAATCCTTTACCATCTTGGTGATCCCCGGGTGTACCGAATACCGGCTGCAGTGAGCTTTCGTCAAAATATCCTCCCGGATCCGTCCTCCTGCTGGTATGTAGACTCTGCCTCGGAAACACACGAGCCCATCCCTCAAAGTGTAATCTCCTGTCGTGCCTTCCTCCAAGACTCGGAATATCGGCTCAGCTCTCTCATCCAGCATCTGCCCATCTCTGATGCGGTCTCGAATGTCATCAGTAGTAGCCATCGACCCCAGGTACTCCATGTACAGCTCCGGGTCATCCTCAGACACTAGCGAAATCTACATCTCCTCGAATGATCTAATCAACTCCAAGGCCATCAGCTGCGGGCCTACTCCTGTCGTACTTGCTCTCCGGCTCAGAGCATCCGCGACCACGTTCGCCTTCCCCGGATGGTAGTGCATGGTATACTGGTAGTCCGACAGAAACTCCACCCAGCGTCTCTGTCTGATGTTTAACTCCTTCTGGGTGTCGACGTACTTCAGATTCTTATGATCGGAGAAGATATCACAATGTACTCCGTAGAGATAGTGTCGTCATATCTTAAGAGCAAAAATGACTGCCCCCATCTCCAAGTCGTGCACAGGGTAGTTCTGCTCGTGCTGCTTCAACTGACGGGAGGCATAGGCTATTACGTGCCCATTCTGCATCAGCACGACACCCATCCCCTGATAGGAAGCATCTGTATACACCTGGAATCCCTCCTTCCCTGATGGAAGAGCAAGGATGGGGGCCGAGGTGAGACGATCCTTCAGCACCTGGAAGGCAGATTCGTATCGAGGTGTCCAGATAAAAGGGGACTCCTTCTTCATCAGAGATGTAAGAGGGAGGGCAATCTGAGAGAACCCCTCGACGAACTTCCGGTAGTAACCGGCAAGTCCCAAGAAACTTCGAACATCCGTGGCCGACTTTAGTGATGGCCAATCCCGTACTGCCTGGATCTTTGCCGGATCCACTGCTAGACCTGCTCCACTGATGACATGGCCCAGAAAGGCCACATCCTTTAGCCAGAATTGGCACTTGCTGTACTTGGCATACATCTCATGCTCACGAAGCTTCTCCAAGGTCAAGGCAAGATGTCTTGCGTGCTCCTCCTCCGTCCTTGAATAGATGAGGATGTCGTCGATGAATACAATGACGAAGACGTCCAGATACTCTTCGAACACCCGATTCATCAGGGTCATGAATGCGGAGGGTGCATTCGTGAGCCCGAACGGCATCACTGTAAACTCGTACAAGCCGTATCTGCTGCTGAAGGCCGTCTTCGGGATGTCCTCCTCCCGAATGCGAAGCTGGTAGTACCCTGACCTCAGATCCAGCTTTGAGTACCAATGGGCTCCCTCCAGCTGGTCAAATAGCTCGTCTATCCGTGGTAAGGGATAAGTATTCCGGACTGTCAACCTGTTCAGAGCCCGGTAATCGATGCACAGTCGAAGGGTCCCGTCCTTCTTCTTAACGAACAGCACCGGAGCTCCTCATGGTGAAGAGCTAGGCTGAACGAACCCGGCCTCCACTAACTCCTGAAGCTGGCTTCGGAATTACACCAACTCCTTTGGGGCCATTCGATAGGGAGCTCTAGATACCGGCTTAGCCCCGGGTACGAGCTGAATCTGAAAGTCCTTCTCTCGGTGCGGGGGTAACCCTGGTAGCTTCTCTGGAAACACGTCGGCGAAGTCCCGCACTACTGGAATATCTACAATGGAGTCCTTGGCTACGACCGCCTTAAAGAGGACCTGATAAACCTCTTCCCCCTGCAGATGGGCCTTAACGGCCTGCACAGACGATAGTAAGGTACGGGGTGCTGGTATAATACCTTCGATAACAATGAAGGAGTCGCCGTGCCTCACGGTGATCCTCTTCGCCACGCAATCGATCTAGGCATGGTTCCAATAAAGCCAAGTCATGCCCAGGATCAGATCGTAATCTGGCATCTTCAGAACCATCGCTGGTGCCTCAAACGCCTTCCCGCCGATCCTCGCTTCCATATTACAATGAGCAGAGGTCAATATCTCTGATCCATCGGGTAGGCGCACCCTCATCATCTTCCCAGTGAATGGCTCCACTCCTGCCAGTCCTTTCACGAAATCCTCCGACACGAATGATTGCGACGCACCAGTGTCGAAGAGGGTATGAGCGGGCTTACCGCTAATGAAGACTATTCCTGGGGTAATTAAGTGTCTTAGTATTCTTATTGTAGTTTATCTTCTCTTAATTTCTAACCAGGTTATGTTTAAAATAGTAGTTTATATGAAGAAAATTTAAAAGTACTGCCATACCTGTGATAACCTGCTCCGGGTTCCGGGGCTGTGTCAGGTCTAGAGCATGCACTTGCTCCGTCTCTGGCCTGCGGCCTCGATCCTGAAATCCTCGTCCTCGGTCCTGTCCTCGTCCGCCAAACTGTCGGGGAGGTAGAGCGCCCTGATGTGCTGGTGGGGGTGCTCGCCTCACCGGGCAGTTCCTCTTGATATGCCCCGGCTGGTTGCACTGATAGCATACCGGTGGCTGCTCTGCCGTCCTTGGCAATTTCAGCATCTGTATAGGCTGGGGGGCCAATACCCTCTAACTCCTCTGCTCCTGCCCAAACTCTTGACGTGGGTGATCCCCGTTCCTTCTCTCCCCGATAACCTGGCCCCGAGGACGGTCTCTACGACCTCCAATCACTGAATCATCAGCTGGTCTCTTCCGGCTCTTCACTGTAAGCTGATCCGCCTCTCTCTTCTTAGCCATCTCTAGAATCCTGGCCAAACTCCCCTCTGAGACGAAAAGGAGGGCCTGTCTCATGTCATCTTGCAGCTCCTTATAAAACCTCCGGGCATAGCCAGCATCGTCTAACTGATAAGCGTCCGCATAACGGGCCAGGTGAGTGAACTCCTGATAGTACTCCACCACAGTCCTGTTCCCCTGCCTCAACCGCAGGAACCTATCCTCCAGGTCATCTCTCGCCGACTGAGGTACAAAATGTCCCAAGAGCACTGCTCTGAACTCCTCCCAAGTAATATCAACACAGTCCATCCCTGCAAAGGTGGTGTCCAGCTGAGATTTCCACCACCTCTTTCCGTGTGACTCTAAGCAAGAGACTGCCAAAGCGACTGCCTCCTCCGTGGGGCATCGAATCCCTGCCAGCATCTCGTAAATGGTGTCCAACCACTCCTCCGTACGTACTACAGACTCCGTCCCCTGGTAGGATGGAGGGGAAAGTCCCCGGAAGACTGTCATCCAATTGGCCCCGGGGTTTGGCTGTGGGGCCGGGGCCGGGGCTTGCTGAGCTCTAAAGGCCTCCAGGATGGCCGTCAGTGTTTGCCCCATCTCCGTCTGCTGGAACGGAACTGGTGCTGGCGGAGTCGGGACCACATTCAGAGCCTGAGGTGTCCCCTGCTGCGATGTAGGGTTCGTCGCAGGCTACAAGTAAAAATTCCATTTGTTAGAGAGCGAATGAATGAAATTTAAGAAGAGTAAGGATGGACTTTCACATGTGATTTCCCTTATGGGCACACCACTGCTTCTGCTGCTAGTTTGTCCGCAAACTAAGCTCGCACGGGGGTGGCCCAAGGTTTTTGTGGACTACTTCTCTTTCGATCGAGGTCTGCTCTGATACCACTTGTAAGACCCCCTTTTTTTTTCTTGTTCAACCACCGGGGTCTTAGCCCAGAATTGCCGCTTTGCGGTGGCACCGACTCACGGGAAGGCAACCACTACAAAACGCCAATTCTGCCGGCCCTTTTCGATCACAAGAGAGAGAAGTATTTATACAAAAATGTAAACAAGTCTACAGAAACATGTAAATAAAAGTGAAATCATATCCAGTCCATCAATAGATAATAATAGGAAAATAGATAAATGGGCTCGAGCCCAGTACATCAGAGTCCTCACTACAAGTCGCTCATCGCGGAAGCTAAGAAACTACTAATCACTCACAGAGCTGGTTGCAGGCGCACCGGTGCTAGACTGTCCCACCTCCATGCGCACCGTACTCCGCTGGTGCTGGTCCCTGGACTGCTGGTCCCTGTCTCCCATCCGGAGCTCCTGTAATGTGTGGTTCGAAAACCATTAGTCATAAAGACTAAGCCCTATCATCCCCTACCCCTCCCATCACGTCTCCTAAGCACCGGGCGGAGAGGAGGAAAGGGAAGCTACAAAAGTGGAGAATAACCAAGCAGGTGACAGGGAAGCTAATCTAGTAGTTATTTAGAATGAAATATGTCTAACAATCCTACGGCAGTAAGTAATAAGGAGAGCAATTAATAAGTAGCAATTTGTATAAAAAGACAACTAGAGAACAGTAAATAAACAAGCAAGTAAATAAGTATGTAACCTTAACTTATATGAATGCCCATACAAACTTATAAGTTAAGGGGTCTTCTGCAAGTCTCCCATCATATAAAAAGTCCCATACCGATTTATACGTTGGGGTGTCGGTTGTATGCAATTATGAGTGTAGTGATATGCTATGCCATGATTCATGCAAGTGCAACTCACGCACACGACTCTATGCGCACAGACCTTTAGTTCCCCCTGTTCAGGCAGCTAGCTTCACTCCCAGGAACCTCCGTAGTGGCAAACGGAGACAGTGGGTCGGGCCCCCCACTCCTAGGCGGGTATCCACACTACCAGGCCTAGCCCTTCCATACGCCCCTAGAAGAACACAACCTAGAGTATCCGCGTACTACTGCTGGCTGTACCCACCAGACTTTCTTTGGCTAAGTGTCCCACACCGCCGAGTTAGCGTACCGATGTCGGTGTGAACGACAATCAGATACCGAAGACCCACCACCTTTATTCTGTACTCCAACCCTCGAGCCCTTGGCCCCCGGATAGTCCCGTCCGTGCATCTACCTTCAGAGCTACTATCTGAATGGCAACCAATCCTATAATTCTACTTTCCTAGCTATCGGGGAGTGTGTATGTGCAACCCTAGTTATACTAGTTGCTCTTTTAATTTATTTTTCCTATGATTTACGTTAGCCCAGGACTGCCCCCGGCATACCCCGTGAATGGCTCTCAAGGGGCACTAGGAACCAAGACGGCGGCATTACGGCCCGAAGTTCCCTTTCGCAAGGCACTTATTATTATTGGTTGATCTCCCTTAACCGATCCTCTTTTAGTTACTTTAGTTCTAACCATAGAGTATTAAGACTCTTCCTCTTCTTCCCGGGATGGACGATCTTTCGTCGTTCCCGTACTCCCTTATCCTTAACCAGTCTCACACTCTACTTATCCTGACTTCCAATGATGAACTCAATCTTAACTTGCCCTACCAACCATCAACTACCAGAATTCCGTGGCTTTACTATATGCAGACCATCCTAAGCTATATGAGGTACACAAGGGGAGGTACTCCAAATTGTCTTCCAAATCTCCTATAATATTTACTGGAGGTCTACCATAACATAATTTGTCTAAATCCAGAAACTTATAATTTTCCTAATTAATCTGATATTTATTTAATTCTCACAAAGGATGGGCCATGGGTCATTTTAAACATGAACTACATGATCCTCCTAAGTAATGGCTACCGAAAAATCATGATCATTAAATAACAGCAAAATAACCTCAAATACGAGTTTTCAGAATTTTATAGAAAGTATTTAGCCTCTAAATAATTTATCCAGTATGAACACGTTAATCCTACGTAAAAAAGGAAGTACTGAAATTATTCATCAGAAAATTATAGAAAAATTACTAGTCAGTAGTATGATATAGAAAAGATCTTTGTGCAAAGAATTATAATTTTACCAGCTTGCGAAACACCACTAAAGATTTAATCAAATATTCAAGGTAAAACATGCTTAATGAAGAAAGCCTTAGAATTAGACTTCCAAAAATCCCATAAAAATTCACAGAGATTTGAAATCATAATAAACGTTCTCTGCTTAAATTTCATCAATTTCCAGGAGGTGTGTTTTCCATAATAAATTTTCTAAGCAAATCATTCAAGCTTCTAAATCGTTAATGAAGTATCCAAAATAATGATCTTAAAATTTATAGAAAAATATCCAGAGCTTGTACCATCCCTATAATTCACTCTACCCAATTTTCATCACTTTTCAATATGATTTAGTGTCAATTCCTATATCTACAAGTTTTGCACCCTAAACTAGGGTTAGATTATTAGGTATCCCAACAGTCTCCAAATCTACTAAGATTTCATCCAGAGGACTATAATGGCCCTATGGTCCTCTTCACTAAATTTTGAGTCAATTCAAGGTCATTTGACCCTATGACCTTCACAAGTCACCAAGATCCATCCTTAGGGTTTGGCCTTGGTTCTTAGGGCCAACTTACCCCGATCCACCTCAAGCTCTATGAGGGGGTGCTAGAGAATATTACTAGCCAGTGGTAAAAATCTCAGCCTCTGTTGAGGTTATCTGACCACTCAAATCTCAAAAGTGCACCTTTAACCTAAGACCCCCTATTAGGGCAAAACTTAGGTTTGATCATTTCTAATCCAAACCATCTCCAAATGAGATGAAAAATTATACAGAACCTTATGGTGAACCCAGGGACCACTCACCACAATTTGGGAGGGTTTGGAAATTATTTAACGATCTAATTAAATTAAGCTAGGATTATTGAATTTTTCTAAAAACTATAGAAAAATATTTCCCAAAAATCCTAATTTTTGGGCAGCATCTAGATATAAATAAGATTAAGCCACATCCCAAATTTCAAGTCATTTTGATTACTGGTTTGGAGTGGGGAATTTTTCTAAGGTCAGGACAGCCCTATAGATAGACCTCACCAAAAAGGGTGCTGTGGTCTAACCAGGACTCCAAATTGAGTGAAATTAATTTTAAATTAAACTAGACTTCAAGGGCTACATTTTCTATGTTGACCACGTTTCCTGTAGGAGCATCTAGGTGTTTTTCCCAAATTATCTAAAATGACAGATATTTCATTCAGAAATTGTTTTAAAAATAAAATCTAATTTAACGACACTGTTCATCTTCTTCTACAGCCTAAAACCAGAGCCCTGAAACTTAATTTCCTGTAGCTTTTCCAAGCTATTTTCCGGCCATCCAGCCATCTCCCTGGCCGGCCACCACCACCACCACCTCTGTTGATGTGAGGGCTATCGTCGGGTGGCGGCACGGCCGACGGAGAGGCGGTTTCCAGCGAACCCGCCACCATGAAATTTTCGGAAAAGCATGGAAAACGCTCACCCGATCTGGCTCTTTTGAGCCCGATATCTCTCCTAACGATTTCTAAGATCTATCCGCAGAAGAAGAGGGAGGGGAGGACCTTGTTTGCGGGCTGGAGGCGTGCAGAGCGTCGGGAAGTCATTGGCGCGGTGGTGGCGTCGCCGAAAATTCTTCAACAGCAAGGGGGAAATCTGAAACAGTTTGATGGAGAGTGTAACCTTTTCCCCTTGCTCTTAGGAGTCTTTTATAGATCAGGAAGTGGGGAGGGGAAAGGATGAAACGTTCATGGACATTAATATTTCCCTTAATGACGTTTCGGTTATGGCTAAGGCAGTTGAAACGCTAGAGATGAAGAGGTGTTTGCCAGGTGGCGATTTCCTATTGGACCAACATTTCCTTAATTATTTACATAATTAAAGTAGGAAACGGCCCATACATACTCTTGGTTTTCATTCCCATAGTCAGAATTTATTATGACGTCGGTTACCGAAATTTCCAGTCTGGCTGACTGTTGGGTATTGTATCCACAATCACCGGGATTTGAGGAAGCCTCCTTTCAAGCTAAGATGAATTTACTATGTATTTGATGAATTTCTTTAAGTTGTGCTTGCAGTTATTCCACGCTAAGTACACACCAATGTCAGGGTGCAGTGGGTCAATATACACGGGTCTGTGCAACGTAATCCCTCGTTGAGCAGATCAGTGTGTTGGCCTACGTGTACTCTCTCTATTGGGGTGTACTTAATTTCAAGTACAGGGCTATGATAAAGCAAGAGCAGACAAGGAGCAAGGATGGGCCAAAGACCAGCTCACGGGTCGAAAGACGAAAATCGTCTAAGTATAATTCGTCGAGAATCACTAGGTGATTCTCGCCGATTCGTCGAGAATCACTAGTGATTCTCTACGAGTCGCCGAGAATCACTAGTTGATTCTCGCCGGGTTGGGCCGGCTGTCTTGACACAGACAGGAAAATTATCTAAGGCAGAATCGTCGAGAATCACTTATAATTCTCACCGATTCGTCGAGAATGACCTTGCATTCTCGACGATTCGTTGAGAATCAAAAGTGATTCCCACCGATTCTCCCCGGCCCTACAACCTGTGTTGCCTGAATTCACCAAGTAGAATTCGGCGAGAATCGTAGGTGATTCTCGCCGATTCGTCGAGAATCACCTTCGATTCTCGCCGATTTTTCCTTGACAAATTTTCAGAAATTTCTGGACCGGTCCACGTTACCTGCAGCTGTTTGAACCGAACTTTGGTCGTTACTTGGGTGGGACCCACAACGGTCATCTCTTGACCTAATGTATAAATACTCTGTATTTGTGAACAGTAAAAGCAGGATTACAGATCAAAGAAAAAGGAGCCGCCGTCAAGCCCTAGATCGCAAGCGAGCTCGGCCGACCTGCTCTGCCTCTCGCTAATTGATCGCCACCGTTGATCGAGGTGTTCGTTACCTCTCCCGGCGACAGAAGCCTAGTCGGGCACAGCGTCTCATGCGTCTATCCAGAGATCTTTTGTCTCTTGATTTGTGATCGGGAAACCTTCTCCATCTGAATCGATCGAGACGATCGATCCTTGTGTGACCGTTGGAAGACCTTGCCGACTTCGCTAAGAAGATTGGATCTACATAGCATCACCGCCTCTCTTGTTGAAGCCGTGGATCTAGAGAAGATTCTCTCCAAGTGAGATCTAGAGTTGTGGACTCTTCGTTGACTTCAAGAACACGTCGTCGAACGAAGAGGGACACCTTAGTCTCCATACGTCGTTTGTATTTCTTACAAGCTATTTTCAATTTCTTTGTAACGGACCGATTGGTCTCTAGTTGTAAGGGTTGGGTGCAACCCGTGTTGTGGGAGTGTTGACTCCTACGTGTGGAAGGGTTCCTTCTGTTAGTGCGAGGATTGGATTTCAATCCTGTTGGTGAAGTGACCGAGTCGTCCCTGGTTGGGAGATAGGTCGAAGGGGGAAAGTGGACGTACCCAAATCGGGGAACCACTATTAATTGCTTGTGTATTTTTTGTGCTTTGTTGTTTTATTTTCTTGTGCAGGTATAATTTCAATTCCGCTAATACGCTGCAAAGACACCTATTCCCCCCCACCCCCATAGGTGAAGGTAGTTGACACTAGGTGGACTTTCAAGTGGTATCGGAGCGAGGTTGCTGAACAAAAAGGTTCACACCTTGAGTAGAATCCTGCCACCAGTGTCAAAAGCATGGAGCTGGATTATGGGATCTCTCCGCTAAGACTTCCCGTGTGCACAAAGGACTATTATCCCATCTGGAAGATGCGGGTATCCTTTTATTTGGAGGCCATCGACCCTCGCGGATCAATCATCTTGGAAGAGGGTCCATTCATTCCCATGAAGACCTCCTGCTCTGGAAAGGATATGCAGATCCCCAAGGAGACTACTGAAATGTCTGAGATTGAATTCTCTCTATTCAACTTGGATAAAATGATTCGTAAAATCATCCTGGATGTCTGGACTGGACCTTCCCGGTCAAAACTTGAAAAGTGTAGGACGGCCAAGTCCTTGTGGCAAACTGTATCAGACCTCATGGAGGGATCAGACAGAACAGGGACAAGTAGCCAGCAAGAGGATGAGGCATATATGGGGGTCAGCATTTCTGAAGAAGAAAGAGATGACCAATTTCACAGTATCAGGGCACCTGTGTCTTTATCAGAGACTGAGGAGGAAGTTGAGGAAGACTGCTCAATTGAAGATGACTCAGCTGACCCAGTCAGTTCTACCATTATCCCTGATCAGCTATGTCAGGACCAGGTAACTTCATCACCTTGCCCCTCTCTTCCTCAAGTTCCAGAAGACAGGAATAGTTTGGATGACCGCCCTTCAGAAAATCCTGATTCCTTGAAGAGAGCCCTTCAGCAAAGCAACCTACTTGTTGAGGAGCAAGCTAAGGAGATTGCTCGGCTGAAGATCTTGTTGGTTCTCCAATTGGCATCCAACAAGGTTAAGGACTCCAAAATCTCAGATTTAGAGAGTAGTCTAGAGAATGAGAAGAGGATAGTATCCAACTTTTCCAAGGTTGATGCTATCAAGAGAAAGGAAGAAAATGGATGGATCTCCCGAATTATCAATTCATGGAGAAATGGGGAAACGGTATTCAGACCCCCCACACCAGGAAGGAAGGGTACTCATCATGCCTATAGGTATGATCACGGGAACAACCGTGGTCACTGCAAGGGTGATCTGCCCTCATGTGGAGGCACCCAAAATGCAAGGGCTGTCATGGCCACCCAGAAGAGAATACCTCTGGCTTCCACCAAGCCCTTTGTATTCTCGGCCACAGCCCCGACTCGTCATGAATCTGCCAGCATCAGCTCACAATACGCCTCTCACCTCCCTAGGACTCTGGAAAGGGGGGATAGAAATCATGTTGTTAGGACTCATGAGGTCCTTGGAAGGGGCTGACTGAAAAGAAGGCACCTCCTCCCAGGCCTCATGACTCCTGCCATATGCATTCTTTCCACCCTTCCAATAGTCACGGTGGAAGAGACAATTCTGTGAGCATATCTGGCTCTATTCCGTTTGGACCTAGAACTATGACTACCTCTGTCATCCGTTTAGGTCACAAACGGCGATACAACATTCATGAGTGTTGGTGTTGTGGCAAAGTGGGTCATTTTGCCATAGATTGTTGGCACAACTATTCTGTATCAATGGCAAGGGGACTTCCACATCCTCGAGGCAATGTTAGTCTTCCCACCAGGATTCCTGAGGGAAGGAAGTCCAACTATTATGCTGACAGGAACCTAGGACCCAATACATATTGGGCTCCTAAGGTAAGGTAATATTCTTTGGTGCAGGGTAGTCTAGACTTCCATGTCGTGATGGGAGCTAGACAGAAGATATTCCAAGATTGGTCTGGAACAAGTATCTGGAACGAAAGAAGTACTATCAACAATGGGATACTCCAATTGAACACCTGGTATGCTCTAATCAGAAGGGCTGAATGATGAATCTTACAATTCCAGGTATCATTGATCAGCCTAAATATTTGAGTCATATTATGTCGACATTTACATATATATATATATATATATATATATATATATATATATATATATATATACATTTACACATCTATGTGTGTTATTCTAAGGACAGATCAAAACTATAAAAATAACCCTTAGATACATTATTAAAGGTGTGTCAGTAAATTCTCTGATAGATTTGAGAAGGCACTTCAATAGGCACACATTACAAGCTGAAAATTAAAGCTGACACGTCATTAGGAGTCACTGAGAATGACAACTAACATCAAGAATATTGCGTTTATCAATCTCGACATAATCTATGAAATCTGCTAGCCAATGTTAGTGAGTTAGGAATCACAGAGTTGATGTGCCTCCTAAGCTGTGTGGTATGTTAAACCACACTTGAATTAAGAAATGATCTTTTCGAATTCTTTCCAACCTGTGACAAATACATGAAATTGATTTCTGCAATCCTCATCGAACCAAAGCTCTTATATAAACCCGGTTATAACGTACAATATAAATCCCGCCGACCTTAATATAAATCCCGCCGACTCTTCATCTTCCGATTTACGCATTCCTTCCGATAATCCCGTCGACTCGTCACATTCTCGCCGAGACCCTGTCCAAGCTACGCAGGAATCCCTTCGATCCTCTCAGCATGTTCTTCCGTCAACCTCGTAGTGACCTATCGACCCTCCGGAAGACTCCCTCTTGCAGCCGGAGACACGCCTACGCTTAGCCTCGGATCGGCTCGCCGCAACTCTGATTAAGCAACGTGGTGCCGGAACATTCACTGCATCTCCTCTCAAGGTAATCCCTCTATCATCCCTAACCGTGCCTTGAGCTTAGTGTAGATTTTACTCTCAAACTCCTAGTTTCGAAGATCCTTAGACTTGGAAATTGGTATTCCCTTTCTTCCTAGTTTGCTATGGCCCCACGGACTACTGCAGGCCTGGTCACTGGTTGTGAGCTAGTAAGAACCGGATTCTCCCAGGCCTCAGACGAGTTCCGCAACATAATCATCATGCTCGAGGAAGCGGGACTGACGTTCGTGCTGGAGCACCCCTGCAAGATTTTGGATAAGGAGGTACTGGAGTTCTTTGCCACTGCCAAGCTCCGTCATGAAGACACCTCCATCAAAAGCAAGGTTGCTGGGAAGAAGATCAAGCTATCCGCCAGGAAACTGACCGAATGCTTGCGGCTATCCAGTTGTGGGGAAGAAGACTACCTGGAGGACGAGGATAGAGCAAGGACACTTTCCTTCTGTGGACTGGCCCGGGGGATCAAGTCAATCAAAAGGAAAGATATGAATGAGGAGGGGAAATTGCTGTCCGACATCGTTGGGAAGGCTCTAATCTGCAAACCAGGATCCCACGACCATATCTCTGGAGAAATGTTCAAGATTCTGGTGGCTATCGTCTGCCGGAAGCGGTTCAATTGGGGGGCCATGCTCTTTGAAAAAATTAAAGACACACTTCGAAGCCCCAGCTTTGGCAGAATCATCAGCCTCTATCTGAATCAGCTGGACGGTGATACTTTCGACATGAGCAAAGGAGTGCCTCTGCACTATTTGAAAAGGATGGACGCAAGCATATTCGACCGGTGGGAGCGTCGAATAGGGCAACTCGCCAAGGAAACCGACCACGAGGATGCATCACCGGCCGAGGACACCAGTGCTCCTGCACATTCTATGGCTGCCCCCAGTGAAGTTCTTGATGCACTGATTACAGGAACTGAGGGGGAGCCTGTACTCTCTTCTGCAAACACCATATCTGATATTTCTCAGATAGCAAAAGATGCTGTGGAGGCTGTGCAAGAAGACCGTGAGGAGGAAGTGGCAGATGTGGAAGAGGAAGAGGATGGTGAGGAAGATGTAAATTACCTGGGCGATTAGGTGGCTGATAAGGAGGTGGATGCAGTAGAAGAGGACATGCATAATTCTGCAGATCAGGCTGGGCACCTGGAAACTGAGGTGGAGGAAGAAGTAATTGAGCGGGAGAAAGTAGTGGACCCTCAGGAGGATGCTGTTGGTTCATCAGAGGAACAAGCTCCTGAGAGGTCGGATCCAGGAATACAGGGGGAGCCCTCTCAGCATCCCGCTGTCCCCCCTGTAGACTCTATTCTTGTGTCCAGCTCTCCCAGTACTTCTGCTGGGGAGCCCGACCAGGATCTGCCTGCAGCTCCTTCCCTCCAAGCAAACCTGGCAAATCTCACTGTCAATGTTGTCCAAAGGATACTGGATGAGCTCAAGAGTACGTTTAAGAAATCCCACAAAATGGTGCTAAAGAGACTGAAGGAATCTGAGGATCTCATGCTTCAGAATGTGGTTCAGATCAACCATAAACTGGATTTGATGGAAAAGAAATTTGATGAAAAATATACAGAGGCAGGCACAGCAGTATCTCTTCTCATGCAGGGACTGAAGAAGAATACTGACGATCTGGCTGTCGTCAATAAAAATGCACATATTGTGGCAGACAGCATACAAAAATTCGATGCCAACATGGTAACGCTAAACAAAAATCAGAAATCTCTGTTGGACGAATTCAGTAAAACCGTGAAGCACATTGATGCCTCTTTGCATTCCTATACAAACTCTGTAGCCGTCGAAGCCAAAAAGGGGGAGGAAGCGTATAATGCTAAGATAGCGGGGCTTCAAGAGTTGGTACTTCTAAATTTCGACCAGACCAATAGGTATGCCTTTCAAATGCCTTTCAAAACTACACCTTTACACAACTTAATAAATAATAATTGACAAATACAAATTCGATAATTCGAATAGGTACGTGTTTGAAATGGCCCACTGGCTGGTAAAAGAAGCATCGGTAATACATGTCCCTGTTGCCCCACCTGAGGATGAGGGCCGGGCTGGTACTACTGAGGGTGATATAAGGGCTGAAGAAGTACAACTGAGCGAAGTCGAGTTGAAGAAAGCTGCGGAGAGGGCTGAAAGAAGAAGCTGGTTTGACCAAGATGCCTTAGCAAAAGCCAAAGGCAAAAGGCAAATCAAAGAAGGAACTTCGAAGGAAACACCAGCTGAAAAGAAGAGTAGATTGAAGGAGGATGATGTGAGGAATGAAAAGTGGAGTCCCGTATCAAAGAATATTATCTTGGACACTTTTGCATTACTACAAGAAGGCCAAGTCAAAAGGAGTGACGTATATAGCCAATACGAGTGGGAGCAGCACAAGTTGTATGAAGCCAAAAGAAACTTGTTCTTCAGAAGCAACACTGGGGCAAACAAAGCTGCAAACATAGCTCCTCCTCCGAGATACTATCCTAAACCCAAGGAGTATTTTGAGCGACAAAGCAAAAGATTCTTAGCTCAGCAACTCAAAGAAGACTTAGCTAAGGACAAAGATCTGTAGGATGTTAGCTCTTGTGATTATCTCATTTAAGCTTTTTTATTAAGTAAACCATGAACATTTGTGTATGGACATTAATATTTATATATACATGTGTGTGGTTTATTATTTGAATCTCACATTGATCTAATTACGCTTATTGCTCACTCTGTTGATTAATGCATATTTTATCTGAAATGTTGAAATTCATCTTAGCTTAGTAGGATTTTGGCTTCGTCAAATAGGGGGAGATTGTTGGGTATTGTATCCACAATCACCGGGATTTGAGGAAGCCTCCTTTCAAGCTAAGATGAATTTACTATGAATTTGATGAATTTCTTTAAGTTGTGCTTACAGTTATTCCACGCTAAGTACACACCAATGTTAGGGTGCAGTGGGTCAATATACACGGGTCTGTGCAACGTAATCCCTCGTTGAGCAGATCAGTGTGTTGGCCTACGTGTACTCTCTCTATTGGGGTGTACTTAATTTCAAGTACAGGGCTATGATAAAGCAAGAGCAGACAAGGAGCAAGGATGAGCCAAAGACCAGCTCACGGGTCGAAAGACGAAAATCGTCTAAGTATAATTCGTCGAGAATCACTAGGTGATTCTCGCCGATTCGTCGAGAATCACTAGTGATTCTCTACGAGTCGTCGAGAATCACTAGTTGATTCTCGCCGGGTTGGGCCGGCTGTCTTGACACAGACAGGAAAATTATCTAAGGCAGAATCGTCGAGAATCACTTATGATTCTCACCGATTCGTCGAGAATGACCTTGCATTCTCGACGATTCGTTGAGAATCAAAAGTGATTCCCACCGATTCTCCCCGGCCCCTACAACCTGTGTTGCCTGAATTCACCAAGTAGAATTCGGCGAGAATCGTAGGTGATTCTCGCCGATTCGTCGAGAATCACCTTCGATTCTCGCCGATTTTTCATTGGCAAATTTTTCAGAAATTTCTGGACCGGTCCACGTTACCTGCAGCTGTTTGAACCGGAATTTGGTCGTTACTTGGGTGGGACCCACAATGGTCATCTCTTGACCTAATGTATAAATACTCTGTATTTGTGAACAGTAAAAAGCAGGATTATAGATCAAAGAAAAAGGAGCCGCCGTCAAGCCCTAGATCGCAAGCGAGCTCGGCCGACCTGCTCCGCCTCTCGCTAATTGATCGCCACCGTTGATCGAGGTGTTCGTTACCTCTCCCGGCGACAGAAGCCTAGTCGGGCACAGCGTCTCACGCGTCTATCCAGAGATCTTTTGTCTCTTGATTTGTGATCGGGAAACCTTCCCCATCCGAATCGATCGAGACGATCGATCCTAGTGTGACTGTTGGAAGACCTTGCCGACTTCGCTAAGAAGATTGGATCTACATAGCATCACCGCCTCTCTTGTTGAAGCCGTGGATCTAGAGAAGATTCTCTCCAAGTGAGATCTAGAGTTGTGGACTCTTCGTTGACTTCAAGAACACGTCGTTGAACGAAGAAGGACACCTTAGTCTCCATACGTCGTTTGTATTTCTTACAAGCTATTTTCAATTTCTTTGTAACGGACCGATTGGTCTCTAGTTGTAAGGGTTGGGTGCAACCCGTGTTGTGGGAGTGTTGACTCCTACGTGTGGAAGGGTTCCTTCCGTTAGTGCGAGGATTGGATTTCAATCCTATTGGTGAAGTGACCGAGTCGTCCCTGGTTGGGAGATAGGTCGAAGGGGGAAAGTGGACGTACCCAAATCGGGGAACCACTATAAATTGCTTGTGTATTTTTTGTGCTTTGTTGTTTTATTTTCTTGTGCAGGTATAATTTCAATTCCGCTAACACGCTGCAAAGACACCTATTCCCCCCCCTCATAGGTGAAGGTAGTTGACACTAGGTGGACTTTCACTGACGTTTCGGCCTTGGTCATGGGCATGACACATAGGTCACGGGCGTGACAGGCCCAGTTAGCCAATTCTGGGTTTGACGATCGTCGAACAGAGATCGACGATCGTCGAAGGGTGGTCACGGGCGTGACACCTGGGTCACGGGCGTGACTGGCCCGTGTGGCCAATTCTGGGTCGACGATCGTCGAACTGAGATCGACGATCGTCGAGCGTGGTCACGCCCTATGTCACGGGCATGACATTGCGGGTCACGGGCGTGACATGCCTGGTGACTAATTCTGGGTCGACGACCGTCGAACTGAAATCGACGATCGTCGAACGTGGTCACGCCCTATGTCACGGGCGTGACTCTGTGGGTCACGGGCGTGACAGGCCATGAGGCAAATTCCGCGCCCGACGATCGTCTACTTGAGATCGACGATCGTTGAAGGAGTCACGCCCCAGGTCACGGGCGTGACACCTGGGTCACGGGCGTGACAGGGCCGGGTGGAAAATTCTGCGCCCGACGATCGTCTCCCTGAGATCGACGATCGTCGAATGAGTCATGCCCTAGGTCACAGGCGTGACGGGTCGGTCACGGGCGTGACCAACCCGTGACCCAAAATCTTGGTCGATTTATTTCAATTTTTTGGGCTCCCTAGGGTTCTACCACAACCAACCGACTCCTAGGGGTCTAGCCGGAAATGGGATGTTACAATGAGCCACCTGGTCGCTGACCCGCAACACTGCTAATAGCGCGGCAACTAGGTGGTGGGTTAGGACGCTTTAAGACTGGTGTATTCGTGCGGTATCTGTCGCTAGGCGGCTTATTGGGACAGTAGGCTCGTTAAGAGCCACCTGCTCGACAGATCGTATGGATACATCGGCATGCTCGGTTGGTCGGCGTCTTTGTTCCCTTTCCATTATCTCGTCATATTTCTTCTTGTAGGAGGCAATATCTTCTTCAGCCTGCTGAAGCTGCCTTGCTTGAGCCGCAACTTGATCTTGGGCAGCCTTCTCCCCGTAGCGGGAGGCCTCCAGAGTGGCGGATAGAACGTTTTCTCTGCCGCGGCAAGCCACTAAATCCGCGAACAGTGACTCTACCCGTTCTTCCAAGGCCTTCCGGGCATTTTCTTCTACCTTCAACACCGCCCTTAGCTGTTCAAAATTGGCGAATATTGCGACAAAGGCGCGCTATCCTTCATCTTCCCGTGGTCGCTACACGACCTCATCCAGGACGGCCAGAGTGTTCAACCCTCCATCATCTGCTGCATAAGCGAACAAGTGAACAGATAAGTTCCACCCCGGTGGTAAGATCGACAAGCGGTAATACTGAGAGAATCGGCACCCGAGCGACAATCTTCTCTAGGCGCTGCAGCGACTAGGAGGCCAGGTAAGATAGATCTTTTTAACCTCTCGGGGTCAACCTTCTTCAGGTATTGGTCCCTCAAGAGTCGCTCGATCCGCCTGTTCTTCTCGAGCTCCTCGAACGACAAGAGAATGTCGTCTGTTTCGGTTATTATGCGGATAGATCTCTTAACCCACAATGTTTCCTGGTAAGGTGGTGGAATTTTAATCACTTTGGGGGCAGGTTTTACCATACCTATCTGCAGAAGCTCTGCTGCTGTTCGGCGGTCAACTTCAGCCCGCTTTTCGGAAGAAAGAATTGGAAGATCGCTGAACTTTTCTCCGGCGGTTAATAGCTTCTTCTCGGCAAGGATCTGTTCTCGCAGCTTCCTCTTCTCCCCCTCAAATGGGTTCAGGTTTCCTATTCCGGGAATTTCCGATAAGATGACCAAGTCAGAGTTGCCGCCGGAATGTTGGTTGACAATATCCTCCATCTCCTGCAAGAAGCCGCAGTTAGCGGGAAAAGTAGAGTTAACCGCGGAGCCATCCTCAGCTTCAAGGAAGCATTCAAGCTGTTTCAGCGTGGTTACCTCATCGGTCTGCTCGGTTACCTCGGCTCGGTTAGTCGCCACCATGACCGCCAAGGGCTTCTTGATTTCTCGCTTCAATTGCCGGATAGTTTCCTCTATCCTCTCCTCAGCGGATAGGGTTGACCCGTGTTTCCTTTTCTTTGTCGGAATGGCCAAAATGATGTCCAGGTTCTGCTTCAATTTGTCGGCAGCGGTCTTGGCTGCAGTCTTTGCCCTGCAGACGACGTCAGCAAATTCACCAGCTTCCTGCGCCGGTGTGCGGGCCGAATCCGTCTTACCTCCAGTCTTGCTGGGCGGTGCGGAGGTAATATCGACATCAGGTAAAGTCGCGATTGACTCTCCGACTATTTTCTCCCCGACATCTCAGGCGGGTAGCTCAGCATTCTTTCCGGCAACTTTCTCCGTTGCCTCCTCGGCCAGCTTCTCAACAGTCTTCTCGGTAGGCATCTCCTTGTTTTTCTCAGCATTCTTCTCGGTAGACCTCGCAGGGGTCCGCGCGGTTACTTAATCGACATTAGTATTCGTTGATTGTACCGTTTCAGAGGATTTGGCCTCCACTTTCTCCAGTTGGCCCTCTCTTAACTGTCGCATTTTAAGCGAAACCGCGGTGGATGTCTTCATCTTCAGAGATTCCTGGCCGGCTTCGCGGCTAGATGTTCCTTCTCGCGAAGGCTTGGTTGTGGCAAGATTTTTTCTATTGACCCTAACCAGAATGCTTTTCCGCTCAGACATCTCGAAAAGAAAAATTCTAACCGCTAGAGGGGAAAAGCGACCCGTCTCGAGGCAGTTTGGTGAAAACAACTTCTTCTTCAGCTATACTTATAGACTCTAGAGCATTTACTGTGTTCGCGGTCAAGCGGTTAACACATTTTCGAAATTCTTCGAAATTTAAAAATGTGCGGGAATTATGTTAACACTATTTTGACCGCTCCCACAGTTTTCCGGAAGACCTGGCGGCAAGCCTTTTTCTTGCCGGCTATCCGCCTCCTAGCGGCAAGGCCTGTTCATGCCATCTACTCGCCTTCTCGCAGGTCCTCCCCAACATAGCAGCCACCCAAGGAGAGCCGATCAGCAGAAGTTCTGACCGCCTAGCCGCGCGGCTAGGAGGTCCTCTTTTTATTTTCTTCCTGCATCTAATAACCGCTCCCCGCTTCTCCTGTACCTCGGGCAGCTAGTATTTTTAGCCCTGCCTGTTTGGGCAGGTCCCCGAGCCTATAAATAGGCGTGAACAGTAACTCCTAGAGTGGGGGATTCGGATCCCAAATCTTGCCGCCTGTGGAAGCGGATTCGAATTTCTCCTTTAGAGGATACCTGTTCGTTCGGGCTCTTCTTTTCAAACCGTTGTAACCGACTTTTCATAGCAAAAAAGGAAAGTCCGCCGCAAGAGAGGTATTTAAGCCGCGGCGGGCGAACTCTGGTGTTGCCGCTGATAGTGGTCCTTTCTCTCTTTTCTCTATCCGGTCTTATCCGCCATTCCTAGTCGCTAGTAACCGACTGGCCGACAGTCTTTTCCCCATTCCTTCCCCAGTGCTCGAACCGTTAGCTGGTGGTGCTCGATTCCCTTTCGCATTTCGTGCATCAACAGTTTGCTCTAACATTGCTGAATCTATCACGAAGTCCAAAGAAGATATTTCATGAAGATCCAAAGCACAAGCATAGGGGAGCGGCATCACGCAACCTTCCGCGACTCGCAAATTCGGGGAAGTACCTATTTTCAATTTTGTACATTTATTTCTGTATTAATGTATCTCTCTCCTTCCCCTCTTTTCTCCATTGAGGACAATGTCCATTTTAAACTTGGGGGAGGATTTCCTCTTTCTCTTTTCTTTATTTTTGTTTCCCTGTAAAAATCAATTAAAAAATCAAAAAAAAATCTTCTGCTTTCTCTTTTTTCTTCTTAAAGAAAAATCTCAACAAGATAATATCTTTACAAATCCAAAAAAAGAGAATATTTCAAAATCAAAAAATAATTATTATGTTAATTTTGCTACTTCAATAGTATCCCTTGCATTTGTTTTATTTTTCTCAAAATTTCTTATAACGATTTAACTAACTATAATTTTTCTAATCGTCCTTTTTAATTATGTTTCACAAGTAAAATGTTGGTCATGTTGTGTTTCTAATTTGCAGTAGCATGTTAACGTGAAATGTTTTTTCTAAAACTTGCATTTCTATTATGATTTTCGTTCTTTATTTTCTTTACTCTCTCGAAAATCTTTCATCCATTATTTTTCTTTTCGTTTTTGGATAATTTTTGTAATGTCAACCTTGAGTAGTGTAGTAGATGTGAACGATCCAAGTAGCCTATTAATTCTATTTTCAAGATAATTTCATTAGTCTTCTTTTATTATCTAGGCCTTGTTTTTTGAAATTTTTCAAAGCTTATGCTTTAAATAAATTTAGAAACATGGAAATAATTTTGACCATTTATGTTTTTATTTGAGCCTTCTTGCCAACCTAAAAATTTTATCCCTAGTTAGCCGCTTTTGAGCTTTCTTCCGATTTCAATTGATAGCTACACTTATCATTTCATTTTTCACCAAAGCTAAAAAGTTCCAACCTATCTAATCACACTAACCTTTTGAGTTTCATTAAAAATTTTCATGATTATGATAGATTTATTTTTATGATATGTTTGGAGAACTTTTTGAAAAAAGTATGCACAAAAGAAGTTTTTACTTTTGTTTGGCCAATTTCAAAGTGAAAAGACAAAATATTTGTGGCTTTTATTTTGAAAAAAAAAGGAAAAAGAAAGAAATATATTTTATTTATGATGAAAATTTTTGAAACTCTTTATTTTCGTTTAGGGTGATTTTGTTGAAGCCAGTGAACCCAGCTCCTCCTAAAGCTCGGATCTAAAGTTGTAACTCACACCTACTCTTCTCAAACCACTGCTAGATGAGAATCTCAAAGGAACAGACCGTGGGCTTCATCTCGGAGGTCCCACCTCTTTCTTGAATGAATTAGAAATTCTCCCCCTCCCTAGCCAATGCTGAGCTAGGTTCCTTAGTGGAAGAAAAAGAAGGGTCAACAATCTTCTACGAGGAACCTTACTGGTCTATTTATAGGCCTATGAATTTGGACTGCCAATAACCAAACTGAACCAACCTAATATTACCAAAATATCTTTAGTCGGGTCTACCAATAGCAAAACTCCACTGTTCTGAAGGGTTATATGCAGATCACTAAGGGCAAAAGTGTAAAATCACCTGGGGCTAAAAAGGTGAACTTTCCACCATGACCAAACATTGATCTGACACTAGGCCTCTCGCCGAACCGGCGCTTGGCGAGAGCATCGTCTCGCAGGCGAGAGCTCTCCCCTCTAGAGCCCTCTTGCCTAGTGAGTCGTCCCTCGCCCTGTGAGAGGCCCTTTCCCTGGGATCCATTCGCCTAGCCAACAACACGGCTCCCGCTTGGGTCCCACTCGCGTAGTGAGCAGCTCTCGCCGCACGAGTTGCCCTTTCCCTAGGATCCACTCGCCTGGCGAGTCGGCTCTCGCATGGGCCCATCTTGCCTAGTAAATAGCCTCCTCCTTAAAACTCATCTCGCCTTCTTTCCCTTGAGCCTTCTGCTCCAGCAAGCCCGAGGTTGTACACAATCCCCGCTCTTTTCGAGGTTGCCTCAAGCTCAGAAAGAAAGTCTAACCAAGGCTCGCGCCATTAAACTAAATTTATGACAGAATCTTTTTGGGGGGCCTTCCACCAGAGCCTATAAATATAGGAGTTCCATCCCGTGTGGAGAGTGCCCCCTTTCCAAATTTCATCCTTCTCTAACTCTACTTCCATCATGTCTCATAGACAGAGCTTCTGCAAACGCATTGCGATGGTTCACAAGCAGAACAAGGCGAACATTGTCGCTTTGACCACGGTTCAGATTCGCACCCCCCTCCTTACCGTCATCATCGTTTCGTCCGAAGAAGGTAAAGACCACTGACCCCTCCTCCTTGGCAGAGGAGCCCTCTCGCACTTCCCCAGAAATCCACGCCCCTCCTCCTCCCGTGTCTCCTCGAGAGAAAGAGGTGAACTTTTGCCTTTTATCCCTATTTTTCCTTCATTCGCATATTTTCATTTACTATTTACTTTTAGGGGGATCTCGCACCTCAACATCGACCCGAGATTCCGTGGGACGTCACTGTCGTCCATCGCCAAAATTCTGACTCGCCTCAGCCATCCACCCCTCCATCTACTCCTCCAAGCGCGAGGAAGGATGACCCTTCTCAGGCCATTGGGACCTCTCGCTATCCTGGTAAAAAACCTTCCCTCTTGGTCCTCTGTCCCGCTCGCTACTCCCATACACTACTACGAGAACCCCCTTACTCTACCCTTCAGCTCCTTGCGCAGGCATCCTGGTCGATTCGCCTACTGAAGAATTTTCTGTGCAACTTATCGTCTTGCCCCATCCTCCCATAGATTAGATTGAAGACTACCTGGGTAACCCTATGGACCTGCTAGAGATGAAGTGTAGGATAGCTGAGATGTTCCAGAAGTACGCGGGTATTATCCGTGAGTTGGAACAAGATAATCAAGCAGCCGACAGGCGAATTGACTCGTTAGAAATTGAATGTGCTCGCCTGTCCTCAGAGATCGACGCTGTCATCGAGATAGACGAGTCCGACCCTCAGGCAATCTTAAACGAGGTCGACTAGCAACTTTGACTCGCGTGCTGTGGTGTCGACGCTGCTCGCGCTTTTCACATCCCTAGCTGACCCCCCTATGTGGGGTCTCGCGGTGGGTGCTGAAAATGACACAAACACTGAAGATGGCTCGTCTCACCTGTTTAGATAGCCTCACCCTTTTATTTTTATTCATGATTCTGTAATATATTTTATGTTGTTTTCTCGCCTATACTTTAGGCCATGCGAACACGTTGCCCGTCTTGTGCAGGATGGGACAATTTAATAATTATTGTTTATCCTGTTTACTTCCATAATGCTTAGTATTAATCACATAGCCATGCTCAGTTAATATTGCTTTATTTATTGCTATTCGCTTTTTCTGTTCTGCCTTGCCGAGAAAGCCTGCGCCGGGCTATGCAAATCGAGGCAAGGAGAGAGAGTATGAAACGTCGGCTGACTCTCCCCCTTCCTCTACATATTTCTCCTGCTTATTTTCTCCACTGACCATGTCCGCTATAAATACCCAATTACCCCGGATCAGAGCAACGCTCTCACCTCTGTTGCGCCACAGCTCTCGTACTTTTGCGCCATCCGTATCGCGTATTGCTCTCGCTTTCACTTCATCTCGCTCCTTTCTCCTTCGACCGTCTTGCCAATTCTTCTCCTCGCTACCCACTTTGACTGTCTAACTTTAAATGGGAAAAAAGAAGGTTGAAGTGGGCGAGGGGAGCAGCCGGTGTGAGAGACGATTCGCTGACCACGACTTACCCCCAAGCAGAATCTTTGAAGAGGAATACAACCTCTTTATCTTACGAGTTCTTGACGAAGGGATTTGATTTACGGTCCCCAAAGGTCAGCGAGAAATCAATACCTTCTACCCTAGGGAACTCACCTTACCCGTCTCGAACTTTGAGGGGGGGGCTGAGACAGCCACTCTGGCCAGAGGTTAATTCGGTCTTGAAGTACTTCGGCACAGTCCCAGCGCAGCTAAACCCAAATGCCATCTCGGTGTTAGTTTCTTTTGTCAGCTACATGCGCCGGGAGAGCATCGAGTTCAGCTTGACATTCTTCCACAAGCTGTTTATCTACCACGCCAACCACGACGGTGTCTCCTACTTCACCGGGCAAGGTCTAAAGGTATGCGAGATGCCCAACAAGAATCATCACTGGCTCACCCGCTTTGTCTTCATTCCCAGAAACTTGGGGGGCGTCCCGGTTGCACCCGTGTCGCCTTCCGAGGTGTTCTATGTTTCCCCACAGGTTGACGGCATGGATAAGCTCCTCTACGACTTCTTCATCGACAAGAATTTTGAAGCTCAATTCCTGAGGCGGGTCCTCGACTCCCTCCTTCCTGTTCTCCCTAGCGAAGGTATGCCCGCATCCCTTTGGTCTCGCATTTATTATTTTATCTCGCCTTCTTATCGCCCAGTTGTTTGTTTAGGAAAGAGGAACGTCCCCGTCCACCCCCCCCCTTAAAAGAGCAATGCAAAGCCATCAAAGGGTAGCCAAGGCGGCGAAAGAGTCCTTGGCCCCCTCCCTCAATGTTAACACTGGATTTGATCGCTCCCCAAGTGGCAGCGGCAAGACCAACTCTAGCCACCTTCCCTCCTCCCTGTGGGGCCTCCCCGGCTTGGCAGGCGTCCATTAGCAGTCAGTCAGGAGCTGTCTACCTGCCTATCCGCGCGGCTAGGTGGCCCCCTCTCTCTTTTCGCCCCCAGTATCTGGACACCGCTGCCCGTTTCTCCTTTGCACGGGAAGCCGGTATTTCAAGCCCTGCCCGTTGGGCAGGCCCGCTTAGCCTATAAATAGACGTGAACAGTACCTTTCTAGGGACACAGTTCGAATCCCCAAGCTTGCCTCCTGTGGAAGCAGATTCGAAATCCTTCTCAGGCGGGTATCCTGTCCGTACGGACTCGAGAATCTAATCGCGGTAACCGTTTTCCATAGAAGAAAAGCCCGCCGCAAGAGAGGCATTAAGGCCGCGGCGGGCGAAGTCTTGTGTCGCCGCTTCGGGCAGCTTGGTCTGATTTTTTCCCTGACCGCTAGTAACCGACTCGCCGACAGTCTTTTCACCTACTCCTTCCCCAGTGCTCGAACCGTTAGCTGGTGGTGCCCGACTCCCTGTCGCATTTCGTGCATCAACTGTTAACAAACGACCTTCAGATCTCGGTTGGCCGGTGAAAATCCACGGCTAGATAATGTCAGACCGTCAGACCGCACAGAACAACCATCGTCCTGATGAAGATACTCTCTGGGAAGTCATCATCAAGTTAGCTAAGGAATCGTTCAGCAGTCTGAAGCGACTAACCGCGTCTTAGCCGCTATTAACTGTCAGCTAGACTCTCAGCCCGCTTCGATGACGATAAAATCGGACAACTCGCCGTCAACAGTGGACAATCAACCCGTTAAGCAAGCCGCTTGTCCGCCCGGAGGACCATCTACATATCCTCTCTCATGCCCGCAATACTTCCCGGCATCCTGCTTGCCAGTGCTAACCGCAGCCCCCGTTCGGTTTCCAGTTGTTCGGCCAGAAAGGGTGTGTTCTAACAAACCCGGTCCCCAGTTTGCCCCCTACCTAGCAATTCATGCGAAGATTATGCAAAAAGCCCCTATTCTTACAAAAAAGAAAGCACACGCGTCAACTTTGTTTCGAGTCAAACAACGTGAGAATGAGACACTCTCTCATTTTATTGCCCGTTTCTAGAAGGAGGTTACAGAAGTTGAAGATGCCGGACCGGATTTATATAAAATCGCTTTGATTGAAGGATTGAAACAAGGACCGTTCAAGTTTCAAGCCACCATCAGGAGCGAAAAAACATATCAGGAGAGAGTTAATCTTGTTAACCAGTACTCTGAGGATGGAAGGGATAGTTCTCACTACGTCATAAAGAACAAACCGAACGGTAAGGAGTCTTTTCAGCTTACAGAGCAGAAGACCAACAACCCTGATCAGTTCTGTGAGTATCACAAGGAAAAGGGTCACTTGACAGAAGATTGTCGAGCTGTTAAGCTATTAATGCAATGGATGTTGAGGCAGGGTAAGATGCGCGACATATTCTCAAAAGATGACCATTCTGATTCGTCGACTTCAACATTCTCCCTGACTTGGAATAAATGGATTCAAAAGCCTCACCTTCAATGTTGAAGGATAATGCATCAAGTTGTTTGTATTACAAACTCATCTCCTAAAAATTTCTTTGTCGAATATGTTTTTCTATAATTTGTCCTTATGTTTCAAGCCCCCTCACTAACACTTTTCCCAGTGTTCTCTTTTCTTGACATCTTAAGAAATAAGGATAACTGACTCCAAGAGAACATCGCCAAGTTCAGCAGAAACCACCCTTAGAACCGTTGACATTAGCGTAACACCACGAAGACCACGTGTTGCGGGGAGATTCGCACCGTGTAGTGGGAGCTTGCCGGTTCTACTGCGGTAGGATACTGAATTTTGGATCCAGGCTAGTACCTAACCCCACCTCTGCATTATGGAGGGACAGGGTGGTGGTCAGCTCTACCATGCCATTTAAGGGATAGCATCACAACTCTGATGAGCACGCGAGGAAAGCGCTGCTACACGCACCTGCCCGCGAATCATCTTAGCATGTGTCCCTCGAATACTCTTTGGAACCCTCAAGCAGTTCCTGCAGGAGACCCACAGTTGGGTTGATCTTAGAGGAAAGCAATGCTATATACACCTTCCTGAAAGATCAACTTAGGCTGTACTCAAGGCAAGAGGGCTGTAAGTCCTTTCCCCTTGTGTGGAGTTTAAATTGAGTTTACAGCTTCTGCAACCCTGTGAGGAAAGCACTGCCACATGCACCTGCCTGCTTGGTCGTTTAAGTCTGAAGCTCATTTCTCAGCCGGGAGAATTCTGGTATTCACTTCATTCCGCAAGAGTTGATTTATCAGATGACCGAGATATCTTCTTATTAAGTGATGAGAGCTACAGTTTTTGTGACCCTGTGAGGAAAGCACTGCTATATGCACCTGCCCGCTTGGTCGCCTAAGTCTGTAGCCAACTTTCCTAGTGTCCAAGATTTATCGTCAGACTCCTTCGAAGAGCAAATTGGAATTGGTATTCGACAGAGTCTGGGTATTGATCTTGTTAAAGCAAGCAGTTGATAACACCTTTATTTAATGCGCTAATATTCTCACCGGTTAACCGCGCGGTTAGAGGAGAGGTGGCCCGAATCATTCATTCGTATCGATTGGGATAGCGGATATCAGACTTAATCGCGCGAGTATTCAATGTTTGGTAATCATCTATTCATATAGCGGATATTGTTTTTAATCACGCAAGTATGCTATGTTTGGGCAATCTTTCGTGTTAATTGGGAGAG
Organism: Platanthera zijinensis; assembly: GCA_039513925.1. Taxonomy (NCBI): domain Eukaryota; kingdom Viridiplantae; phylum Streptophyta; class Magnoliopsida; order Asparagales; family Orchidaceae; genus Platanthera; species Platanthera zijinensis. The sequence goes on from CM077078.1 coordinate 206,963,938, forward strand.
CGGATATCGTTATTAATCGGGCGCAACCTATTGATCAGTCTGATTATCGCTAGGGGTCACGCGAGGACATTATGCTTGGTGATCATTATTAATCGTGCGAATGGGTTATTCTTGATCATTATTAATCGTGCATCAACAGTTAGTATCATTATGCGTGGTGATCACTTCGTATTACAGTTGGCTTCGCACCCAAGGATTTACTAGTTTCCCGGGAAAGTAAACCAGTATTACCATTTATCAACGGATAATCTCATTGGGCTTATCTATTCGCATCTATTCTGTTCTAATGCGTTTGTTTTATTCTCCTGTGGATCGTTCAATGTACTATCCGGATAAATCAGCATGTTATAATCGTGCGAACAGAAATATAATATCGAGCAAATACAGCTTATCCAGTAAAATCGAACAGATGATATCATTTTCATTCTAAAAAAATTACAATATATGTATCCGAGCGGCTACACAAATCATACTGCTGGATCAAAAGATTCAATCATTACATATCAACTCTTTGTCTTTTTCCGCTCTGGTTCATAGTCCGTCTCGCTGGAAGAACTTGAAGAACTACTTGCCTTAGCTGATCCCGACGCCTGGGATCCCTCGTCGCTCGAACCGCTAGATGAGCATGAGCTTTTATCCGTGTCAGCATCTGCGAGTAAGTCCTCCAGTTCATTTGCGGGTTCATCCTCTGCGAGGATCTCGTCAACGGGTTGTTTTGCCGGCCCTTCTCGCGCAGATTCAGCCTTCTTGAAGCCGAGGAATAACAGGTCAAAAGTTGTGTTTTCATGGCCGGGCATAAGCGCTCCTCGCTCCCGCTGCATGTCCAGAATAACCTCCCCGCTTTCCCGCAGGTGAGCAATAATCTCATTCACAAAGGCCGGATTCTCCGGGTCATAAAATTTCTGTAAAAGGAGTTAAGTAAGATTTGCAGTTAATGTTAGGGTAACCGGTAAAGCCGCAAGGTAAATACTTACTGCGTTAATATTCTTCGGTTTCTCATTTTCTTCCTTTAGCTGCTCTATCCAATCTTCTAACCGCTCGGTGAGGCCGACCACTTCGGCAAGGGCTTCAGCGACAAAGTGGTCTGTCACAAAACTTCTTGCGCTGATTTGAGCGGCTAGACTTGGTAGTTTCTTTGTTGGAATTGCCCGCAGATCGGCCAGGTTCTTGCTACTGTACATCGCCCAACAAACCACGCGGCGCGTGTTTAGATATTTTCTCGTTCTTCCACAAGGGAAGAGCGGTGGAAACTTGAACATTCTTCCCGCGCGGATGCCATCTCATAACAGCCTTGCCGCGACAGTCTTTCAAGTTCTCCCCCATTCCTTGGGGTGTGAAGGGCTCAGAATCGAAATCGGTGGCGACATCGTGCTCTTCGTAGCGGTCGTCTTCCCTTTTCTTCTTGGCCTCGCTCTATGTAAGAACGGGCTCTACTGGTGTAACCGGCTTGTTCGCCGGAACTTTCAGAACAGCTGCCAAGGGACAAAATATTTAGCCGTGCGGTAAGATGAGGCAATAAGTAACTAATCATTGAAATTATACCTTCTTATACAAGAAAATTCGCCACGACTGGCATCAATGGGATGTAGTGCAGGATGTCTAGCCGCGAATTGGCGAGGAAGTCAGTGATCTCTCTCTCGATTCCTTCAACCTCAAACCGCTCGAACAGTTTTGTCGGCCGGACTTGCGGACGGACATGCTGAAGGCCCAGATTCCCCTCGAACATGAGGAATCTGGTGGACCAGTTTGGGAACTTTTTCGTCAAGTTCACCGTCTTCATCCTGGTGCAGTCGAAGTAGACAACACCTTTGAATATCCGGCTATCCTTCTTGCCGGAGATGATGGAGCGGACCACGAAGTAGTGGCAGAAAAGATCTATGGTGAATCTTACCCACTCGGTCAGCAGGTAGATGATGAAGCTCACCATCGACACAATCGTATTCTGCGAGAGCTAGATGGGGACAATTCTGAAGGAGTCAAGAATCTCGACGAGCTCGATTAGTGGCGGCCAACTGAAACCAAAGTCGAAGTGGTTGACCAGGATCGCCACCAGATTCCTTCCAGAAGAGTTTATTCGCTCATCCTCTCGTGGTAGTCGTGCGACTACATCGGTATTCGTCATGTGGATTGCGATGAAGCGCTCAAGTTTGTTGGCTATCATTTTCGACCTCCTGTACTCGGCATCAAGGAAGGCGGTCGCAGCGACAGCTCGCGCGGGTGCCATTGAATCTTGCCACAGGAAGTAGTGCACTTGAAATTTTTCCATATAATGCGGAGCTAGGCCGTATTTATAGAACCTTCAAGACGAGTTTCAATTCGCGCGGTTAGATCAAAGAAGCCGCCGGGATATTCATCATTTCTTGCAGACATCTTTTCAATCATTTCAACACATTATAATGCGCGCGGTTAGATCCAAAAATCCGTTGAGTTATTCGTTTCTTGCATGTTTAGCAAGCATTATACGGAAGATCGCGCGAACAAAAAAATCAAACCGCAAGCATGTAACGCATTACAGATTGCACGGGTACAATATTAAGTGACAAGCACATATAAATCGATCGAACCAACAAACCACAACGTAAATATTATAAGGTATTAAAAGCAGTTATCAATAAATAAGTTCAGTTCGATCAACTTATTATAGATCTCTCTCTCTCCTCGCGCCGCTCCTTGCGTCGCTCGCCGCTCTTCGCGTCGCTCGCCGCTAGGTTCCGCGGGGTCCCTGCCGATGTGCGCGACTTGATCGCTAATGCCCAGTAAAACGGACATCGCGCTGATCAAGTTGTGGCTAAGGGTGTTCTGGGCCCGGTGAATCCAGAATGTATCCCGACTATGCGGCTCATCGGAACTGTTAGCTCAACAAAAGCCACATGTTAGATAGGTCGCGCGGGTAGGGTTGCATGGACGGTCACCGGGGTAGAAGTTTCCCCCCTGCTAGGGTCGTAATCTGACTCGTGTTGTTTCGCCGAACTCGCAAAGTCAGGTCTCCGACCCTTCCCCTTTTCAGCCCTCTCGTAATAATTTCTCTTGAAGTACGCAGCATCGTCCTCCGCCCTTTGTAGTCACTTCCACAAGACCAATACTTGATCGCGAGCAACCCTTTCTCGCTCGCGACAACCAGTCAGTTCTGCGTACAGAGCCTTTATCTGCTCCTCTAGGCCTGTCCTCACCTCTTCCTCAAATTTGAGCTTCGCCTTTAGTCGCTCAAGATTGCGAACAGTTCGGAGAAGGCGCGTTGCCTTCATCATTCTGGAGCCGCCGCGCGGTCTCGTCCACGATAGCTTGAGAGTTTAGTTCTGCAAAATCTGCATCGCAAAGCAATGGACGGGCAGAATTAGTCTCACCGCGCGACAAGATTGACAAGCAATGATACTAAAAGAATAGGCACCCGAGCAGAGGCTATCTTCTCTAGTCGCGTCTGCTATCTACGGACTAGAAAAAACAGGTCGCCTCAGTCTCTCAGGATCCATCTTCTTTAGGTAATTGTCCCTCAGAAGTAGCTCGGCCAGCTTATTCTTTTCAAGCTCTTCGCGCGACAGAAGCAAGTCGTCTGTCTTGGTTATTATGCTGATGGGTCTCTTTAACCGCGGCGGTTCCTTGTAAGGTGGTTGAATTTTTATAAACTTTGGTGCGGGTTTAATCATACTTGTCCGTAGAAGCTTAGCAGCAGCCTGGCGGTCAGCTTCAGCCTGCTCCGCAGCTGAAAGAACCACGGATCTCTTCTCCAGCGGTTAGCAGATTCTTCTCCGCAAGGATTCGTTCCCACAGTTTCACTTTGTCATCAACCTTGGATGGTCTAGGAATCTCCTTCCCTACTTTCACTGACAGAATCTCCAAATCGGAGTCGCCACCGGATTGCTGCTTGCTGCTGACTTCTTTTTCCTTTTCCTGCAGTGAAATCACAGTGAGAGACAAGGTTAACACTACTCGCTTAACCGCCCTCTTTTTAGTAAGGCGCTCGAACTATTCGAAAGTGTTTACCTCATCTGTTCGCACGGTCTCTCCCTCAAGCTGATCGGGTACATCGACATTGCTGGTCGCTGCCATGCCCCCCGCGGATTTCTTGTTTTCTCTCTTCTTCTTTAGGAGGATTGCCTCTATCCTTTCCTTGACTAATGAAGTCGGCTTGTGCTTCTTTTTCTTTGTCGGGATGTCTTCTTTCATGACATCGAGGTTTTCCCTGTGCTTGTCGGCGGCATTGTTGGCATCCTTTTTTGCCTTGTTGATAATATCGGCGATCTCTCTGCTTGCTCACCCGGTTTCAACATCAGCATCCCCTTGGCCGTTTTCTTCGTTTGTAGGTGATGTGATGTCCACATCTGAGGCCGCCGAAGGCTGTGGAGTGTTCGCTCAGGCAGACACTTGAACCTTATTACCCTCTGTGTTCTCGGGCAGCTATTTGGTATGCTTAACCGCAGCGGCTTCACTACACTACTCCAGGTTCCCAGCGGCTATTATCTCAGTTGCCGGCTTGGAGGATTGTTCGCTCTCAAATTTTTCGTTTACCGACCTCGGTTTTTGCGAAGCAGCCTTGGCAGTGTGCGTCTTGCATGGCGTCTCACCGGATTCGCGGGTAGATGTTCCCTATGGCGACTTGGAAGCGGCAAACCCCTCGTCACTGATTCTCACTAGGATTCTCTTCCTGGAAGACATGGCGGATAGCAGAATCTTAACCGTAGTTCGAGAGAAGCGACCCGTCTCAAAGGCAGTTTTTGAATCAATGTCAGCTTTATTTATAGTTTTGAAGGCATTAACTGCGTTCGCGATCAAACGGTTAACAACATTTTCGAAATTCCTCCCGAATTTAAAAATGTGCGGGGATTATGTTAACACCAGATTTGACCGCTCCCAAAGAGCTAGCGGCAAGACCAACTCTAGCCGCCTGCTCGCCTCCCCGCGGGGCCTCCCCGGCTTGGCAGGCGTCCAGGAGCAGTCAGTCAGGAGCTGTCTACCCGCCTATCCACGCGGTTTGGTGGACCCCTCTCTCTTTTCGCCCCCTGTATCTGGTCACCGCTGCCCATTTCTCCTATGCACGGGCAGCTGGTATTTCTAGCCCTGCCAGTTGGGCAGGCCCCCTGAGTCTATAAATAAACGTGAACAGTACTTTCTAGGGACACAGTTCGAATCCCCAAGCTTGCCTCCTGTGGAAGCGGATTCAAAATCCTTTTCTGGCAGGTATCCTGTCCGCGCGGGCTCGAGAATCTAACCGTTGTAACCGTTTTCCATACATAGAAGAAAAGCCCGCCGCAAGAGAGGCATTTAGGCCGCGGCGTGCAAAGTCTTGTGTCGCCGCTTCGGGCGGCTTGGTATGATTTTTTCCCTGACCGCTAGTTACCGACTCGCTGACAGTCTTTTCCTACTACTTCCTGCAGTGAAATCACAGTGGGTGGCAAGGTTAACTCTACTCGCTTACCCGCCTCTTTTCAGTATGGCGCTCGAGCTATTCTAAAGCGTTTACCTCATCTGTTCGCACGGTCTCACCCTCAAGCTGATCGGGTACATTGACCTTGCTAGTCGCTATCATGACCCCTGCGGATTTCGGGTTTTCTCTCTTCTTCTTCAGGAGGATTGCCTCTATCTACTCCTCGACTGATGAAGTTGGCTTGTGCTTCATTTTCTTTGTCGGGATGGCGGCTTTCATGACATCGAGGTTTTCTCTGAGCTTGTCGGCGGCATTGCTGGCAGCCTTTTTTGCCTTGTCGATAATATCAACGATCTCTCCGCTTGCTAGCCCGATTTCAACCTCAGCGTCCCCTTAGCCGTTTTCTTCGCTTGTAGGTGATGTGATGTCAACATCTGAGGTCGCCGAAGGCTATGGAGTGTTCGCCCGGGCAGATTCTGGAACCTTGCTACCCTCCGTGTTCTCGGGCAGCTATTCGGTATGCTTAACCGCAGTGACTTTAGTACACTGCTCCAGGTTCCCAGCAGGTATTATCTCAGTTGCAGGCTTGGAGGATTGTTTGCTCTCCGGATTTTCATTTACCGACCTTGGTTTTTGCGAAGCAGCCTTGGCAATGTGCGTCTTGCATGGCGTCTCACCGGATTCGCAGGTAGATGTTCTCTGTGGCGACATAGAAGCGGCTAACCCCTCGTCGCTGATCCTCACAAGGATGCTCTTCCTGGAAGACATGGCAGACAACTGCATCTTAACCGTAGTTGGAGAGAAGCGACCCATATCGAAGGTAATTTTTGTGAAATCAGCGTCAACTCCAGCCTTATTTATAGTTTGAAGGCATTAACTGCGTTCGCGGTCAAATGGTTAACAACATTTTCGAAATTCCTCCTGAATTTAAAAATGTGCGGCAATTATAACACCGGATTTGACCGCTCCCAGAGTGCAAGGGGCAAGACCAACTCTAACCGCCTGCCCGCCTCCCCGCGGGGCCTCCTCGGCTTGGTAGGCATCCAGGAGCAGTCAATCAGGAGCTATCTACCCGCCTATCCGCGGGGCTAGGTGACCCCCTCTCTCTTTCGCCCCCTGTATCTGGTCACCGCTACCCATTTTTCCCGTGCACGGGCAGCCGGTATTTCAAGCCCTGCCCATTGGGCAGGCCCCCTGAGCCTATAAATAGAAGTGACCTTTCTGGGGACACAGTTCGAATCCCCAAGCTTGCCGCCTGTGGCAGCGGATTCGAAATCCTTCTCCGGCGGGTATCCTATTCGTGCGGGCTCGAGAATCTAACCTCTTTAACTATTTTCCATACATAGAAGAAAAGCCCGTCGTAAGAGAGGCATTCAGGCTGCGGCGGGCAAAGTCTGGTGTCGCCACTTCGGGTGGTTTAGTCTTGTTTTTTCCCTGACCGCTAGTAAACGACTCACCGACAGTTTTTTCCCTACTCCTTCCCCAGTGTTCGAACTTTTAGCTAGTGGTGCCCGACTCCCTGTCGCATTTTGTGCATCAACACTCAAGATAAGGCACGCTGAAGGCACCGCTCCGTCTCACCCCAGCCCCAAGAAAAAGATGAAGAAGTTTGTGTCCTTCCCCAAAGAGAAAAAGGAGAAGGCCCCCAAAGAGAAGAAGGAGATGTCGGCGTCTCTGAGCCCCATCTCCATCGGATCTCAGTCCCCTTGATCACCTCATCGGTCGTCTCCCCATCAGGCCTTCTCGCCAACCCACGATACGGCACTACCTGACCAACCTGCCAGCACCTCGATTCAACCAACCGGGTCTCCATCTCGCGAAGCTGCTTCTTCCAGTCGCCCAGCCCCCTCTTCTTATCAAAATTTTAACATGGGTCCCTTGGTTCAAGACGCCTTTAACAACCTAGTTTTACTATGGGAGAAGTAAGTGAACCGTGTGTCAATCTCCACCCTCCTTCCCTCAGGGAAGGAGCAGGACCAGCCCACAAGCCACGCCTTCTCCTTGGGATTCATCCTTTATTGGGCTCCAGAGTCAGATTCCATCGAGAAGGAAACCTCGCGAGATCTGGTTCTGAAGACTACGCACGCTCAGCTGCGCACCTTGGAGCTTTCGCACCGGCTCTCGCGCCGCCTGATTTTTAATAATAGGAAATGGAAAGAATCCGAGGCGGACCTGGCGGCGGAGCGCGATAAGTCCGGGGACCTCGAAAAGAGGCTGGCTGTTGCCAAAGCCCTTCTCGCAAAGGCACGAGGTGGTGTGGTAAGCCTTTTCTTATCTTCTGCCCGCTTCTCTCACGTCTAATTCTGACTAACTGATAAGCTTTTGCAAGATGCCGAGATGGCGGAGAGACTGCACTCGCGCATAGTGGCCCTGGAGGAGGAGGTCAAAGATTTGAAGTCTCAGATCGTCCACCTTCGGGTCATTGCTCCGTCGTCTTCTCGCTCAGCACTTCCCCAAGCTCCTCCCCCTAATTATTCCTATGAGGAGGTCGAAGAGCTCTGCCGAGACTCCAACATTAGGATGGCCAAGCTCATTCTGAAAATGATGAAGGAGCTGGGGGTCGTTGAGGAAGTGTCCGAAAATATCACTGCCCGCGATCTTGTGCTAGAGATCTATGGCGAGGAGGGTGATGACACATCTTCTAGCGAGGAGGAATGAAATACTTCTGGTGAGATCTAGGGCTCTCTCCCTTTTTGCTTCTCTATAAAATTGTACTTGGTTTCTTTTTGTAATGAACAGTTATATTGATCAAGTGTATACACTATTTCTTTTTCTGCTATGTTATTTTATTTCATTTATTGCAAGACGATTCTTAGGTTTGACCATGCTTGCGATACGGGTCCATTTCTTGTCTCTCCACCTCGTTGGAGAGGGGATTTTGCTCATAGTGTGAGTCTCCACTTCCCCCAACGCTCTTGTGCGCGAGACCGACTTATTTTTCCCTCTCGTCTTACCTTAGGATGCCTCTTACGCGAGTGGTCTCGCGGGGTAAACCCGCCCCCTTCTTAGGCAGGGCCATCCTTCCCCCTGATTTCCTACTCACCATAGGCGAGACCTTTGCTAGGGTGGCAGGCTGGGAGTGCACCCACTTACACTGCTCCAACTCTTCCTCCCCCCTTATCATTTAACGAACTTTCCTCGTTTGTTGACCAGTAAGGATGTTTCTTTAAAAGATCTCACCGCTTACTCTGCCACTTAACCTTCCCACGAACCTGCCAGCTTGGTTAGCCTGGTCAACATGTCTTCTTAGGGCCCTGCCATTCAACCGGCCACTGAGTGAGCCTTCCGCCCTGCAAGTTTGATGAGAGCCTGGTCAGCGGGTCTTCTCGGAGTCCCCTCTCCAAACCAACTCCAACCACTAAGTGAGCCTACAACCCTGCCTACTTGATGAGAGCCTGGTCAGCGGGTCTTCTCGGGGTCTCCTCTCCAAAATAACTTCAACCACCAAGTGAGCCTACAACCCTGCCAGCTTGATGAGAGACGTGTCAGTGGGTCTTCTCGGGGTCTCCTCTCCAAACCAACTCCAACCACCGCGTGAGCCTACAACCCTGCCAACTTGATGAGAGCTTGGTCAGCGGGTCTTCTCGAGGTCTCCTCTCCAAACAAACTCTTACCACCGAGTGAGCCTACAGCCCTACCAGCTTGATGAGTGCTTGGTCAGCGGGTCTTCTCGGGGTCTCTCTCCAAACCAACTCCAACCACCGAGTGAGCCTATAGCCCTTCCAGCTTGATGAGAGCCATGTCAGTGGTTCTTCTCGGGGTCTCCTCTCCAAACCAACTCCAACCAATGAGTGATCCTACATCCCAGCCATCTTGATGAGAGCCTTGTCAGCGGGTCTTCTCGAGGTCTCCTCTCCAAACAAACTCCAACCACCGAGTGAGCCTACATATATACCAGCTTGACGGGAGCCTGGTCAGCGAGTCTTCTCGGGGTCTCCTCTCCCAAACAACTCCAACCACCGAGTGAGCCTACAACCCAGCCAGCTTGATGAGAGGCTGGTCAGCGGGTCTTCTCGGGGTCTCCTATCCAAACCAACTCTAACCACCGAGTGAGCCTATAACCCTGCCAGCTTGATGAGAGCCTGGTCAGCGGGTCTTCTCGGGGTCTCCTCTCCAAACTAACTCCAACCCCCCGAGTAAGCCTACAACCCTGCTAGCTCTATGAGAGCCTTGTAAGTGGGTTTTCTCAGGGTCTCCTCTCCAAACAAACTCCAACCACCGAGTGAGCCTACAGCCCTACAAGCTTGATGAGAGCCTTGTCAGCGTGTCTTCTCGGAGTCTCCTCTCCAAACAAACTCCAATCACCGAGTGAGCCTATAGCCCTAGCAGCTTGATGAGAGTCTGGTAAGCGGGTCTTCTCGGGGTATCCTCTCCAAACCAACTCCAACCACCAAGTGAGCCTATAGCGTTTCCAGATTGATGAGAGCCTGGTTAGCGGGACTTCTCGGGGTCTCATCTCCAAATAAACTCCAACCACCGAGTGAGCCTATAGCCCTGCCAGCTTGATGAGAGCCTGGTCAGCGGGTCTTCTCGGGGTCTCCTCTCCAAACCAACTCAAACCATCGAGTGAGCCTACAACCCTGCCAGCTTGATGAGAGCCTGGTCAGTAGGTCTTCTTGGGGTCTCCTCTCCAAACCAACTCCCACCACCGAGTGAGCCTACATCCCTGCCAGCTTATTGAGAGCCTGGTCAGCGGGTCTTCTCGGGGTCTCCTCTCCAAACCAACTCCATCCACCGAGTGAGCCTACAACCCTGCCAGCTTGATGAGATCCCAGTCAATGGGTCATCTAGGGGTCTCCTCTCCAAACCAATTCCAACCTCTGAGTGAGCCTACAGCCTTGCTAGCTTGATGAGATCCTTGTCACTGGGTCTTCTTGGGGTCTCCTCTCCAAACCAACTCCAACCACCGAGTGAGCCTATAGCCCTACCAACTTGATGAGAGCCTGGTCAGCGGGTCTTCTCAGGGTCTCCTCCTCAACCATTACAATCTCATCTCATGGAAGAAAATGCCTGGAACTTCATTATATCAGGAAGCCATACCAAATTTACAAGCATTGGAAAAGGTAAAACATCAAGTATTGAAAAAGATAAACAAGTATGGAAAAAGACAAAACATCATGGGTAGAATCTATTCAGGTCATCACCACTTCGGGCGCGATCGAGAGGTACCCTGTCCACATCCTGGAGGTGATACCCTCCTGACTTCAAGGCCTCCCTCACTATAAAGGGACCCTCCCAGTTGGGGTTGAGCTTCCCCGCTAAGTCTCCTCTTCCCGCTGCTTCTACCTTCTTGAGGACCAAGTCACCCTTCTGGAACTGCCTAACCCTGATATGGTTATCAAAATACTTTGCCATTCTGTGCTTGACTTCCTCCTATCGGATTGATTTTAGCTCCCTGAGGTCCTCCACCAAGTCAAGGGAGAGCTTCTTAACTTCCTCGTTTTCTGCTCGCCACCCTTCATCTCCTCTCTTTGCCGCTGCTACCCTTGATATTCAACCTCGAACTCCATAGGTATAATGGCTTCCGAGTCGTGGGAAAGTTTGAACGACGTCTCTCCTGTGGTGGTGTTCGGTGTAGTTCTCAAAGCCCAGAGAACGAAGGGGAGCTGCTCTACCCAACTTCCCCTTAAGTTCTCTACCTTCTTCTTCAAGAGGTTTATGGTTACCTTGTTCACAGCTTCCACCTGCCCATTGTTTCAAGGATGATGAACCGAGGCAAATTGAAGATCTATGCACAGCTCGACGCAGAAATCCACAAATTTCCTACTAGCGAACTGTGGCCCATTATCCGTGACGATGGCCAAAAGAAGTCCATGCCGGCAGATGATATCTCCCCACACGAAATTTCTGACCACCTGCGACGTCACCTTTGCCAATGCCTTAGCCTCCACCCACTTTGAAAAATAATCCACCATGACCAGCAAGAACTTCCTCTAGCCACTAGCTTGGGGGAACGGGCCCACCAGATCTAGTCCCCATATGGAAAAGGGCCATGGAGCCGTGATTGTGCGTAACCTTTGGGCCGGGAGGAGTCGAAGAGGGGTGAACTCCTGGCACTTCTTACATCTTCTTGCAAATTCTTCAGCATTCCTCCGGAGGGTAGGCAAGAAGTAGCCTTGCCTCAACACCCTTCCTTCCAAAGTCCGGCTCGCTGAATGGCTCCCGCATTCTCTTGAATGAATTTCCTCCAGCATTCTTGATGCCTCCTTCTCAGATACACACCGAGCCAGTAGGCCTGATAGCGTCTTTCGGTATAAGGTTCCCTCTTTCAGTAGGTAATATGTTGATTTGTACCTGACCCGCTTCTTCTCAAGGTCTCTCTTGGGTAGACGTCCCAATATCAAAAAGACGATGAAGGGATCCATCCAGGACCCTTGCTGGTCCACTTCCATCAACTCTCCCTCCTCTATGGAAGGCCTGAAGAGCTCCGTCATTGTTACTCTGGCCCGACGGTCGTGCTTAGCGAGCAGGTCCGCCTGAGTACTCTGTTCTCTTGGGACATGTTGAATTGAAAAGCTGCGGAACTGCCCGATTACACCCTTCACCTTCATTAAGTACAATTTGAGGGTGGGCTCCCTTGCTTCAAACTCCACATTAATGTGTCCTGCAACCACCATAGAATATGTGGAGACCTTGATGTCCTGTATGCCGAGCTCCTGAGCCAGCCTGAGCCCTATAATGATGTCTTCGTATTCTGCCTGGTTGTTGGTGAGGGTGAAGTGAATCTCCAGGGCCTGCTAAATTCTTGTCCCCTCAGAACTCACCAGGATCATCCCTCCTCCAAAAGAGCTTCTTTCTGAGTCTCCATCTACAAGAAATTCCCAAGCCCCTATAGGAGGTGCTTCAGCTTCTTCGACCTCGACCACATATTCTGCCAAGAAATCCACTACCGTTTGCGCCTTGATAGACACCCGATGGATGAAAGTGAGATCGAACTCATTGAGCTCTATCGACCACTTGGCCAACCTTCCCGAGTGCTCCACCCCTTCCAGGATGCGGCAGAGAGGATGATCTGAAACGACCTAGATAGAGTGAGCCTGAAAGTACGGCCTAAGCTTTCCATCTAAGATGACGAGGGCGAAGGCCAGTTTCTCAAGGATAGGATATTTTAGTTCTGCCTTCTTCAGGACCCTGTTCACATAATAAATCGGGATTACCCTCTTCTCGTACAAGGACAGAGCTTACTGCTCCCTTCCCTACCACCAAATAAAGGAACAAACTCTCTCCCTCTCGCGGCCCTTAGAGTAGCGGCATTTGGGTGAGCTGTTGCTTTAGAGCTAGGAAAGCCTTCTCATACTAAGGGGTTCACTCAAATTTATTTCTTCCTCTCAATGTTCGGAAGAAGGGAGAGCACCTCTCTCCTTCCCTAGAGAGGAACCTACTCAATCCAGCCAACTTGCCGGTGAGACGCTGGACCTCTTTGACATTCTTCGTAGATTCTAACTCTAAGAGTGATCTTAAGAGGGTTGAGAATCATCTTGTACTTTCTTATAGTTCCAAAGGTTTCTTCTAGATCCAGGACATGAGGCATGATTTCCCTGCTCTTAATCATTAGATCATCTACGTAAACATCGAGGTTCCGCCCCTTCTGCTCCTGGAAGATCCGGTCCATCATTCTTTGATAAGTTGCCCCCGCATTCTTCAACCCGAAGGGCATTATATTGTAGCTGAAGCACCCATCCTCCATGACGAAGGTGACATCCTTGACGTCTTGGGGGTGCATGGGTATTTGATGGTATCCTAAAAAGGCATCTAGAAAACTCTAGTGAAAAACTGACGGCTGAATCAACCAGCGTGTCGTTTCGAGGCAGAGGGTAACAATCCTTATGACATGCTTTATTCAAATAGGAAAAATCAACAAACATTCTCCACTTCCCCTCCCCTTTCTTCACCATTACAACATTACTCACGCACACCGGGTACTTGTTTACGGATTTGAAACCCACCTGGAGCAGCTTCTCCACCTCCTCTCTGATGGGCCTGGCCATCATGGAAGCGATGGCCCTCTTCTTCTGCTGAATGGGACGAGCCTTGGGGCCAAGGTTGAGACGATGGCATGCCACATCCACGTCGACCCCCGACATGTCGGCCGTGCTCCAGGCAAAGATGTTGATGTTCTCCTGTACGCACTTCCTGATCTTGTCCTAATCTTCGGGGCTTAGCTCTCCACTAACTTTTATTTTTTCCATCCTTCCCTCCTTGTTGAGGAATTTCACCTCAAGCACCTCAATCGCCGCCTTCAGCCTCGAAGGCTCCTCCTCTCCCTCCTGCTCCGTCAACCTCTGCTATTGCTCCCTAAGCTCACACTCTGTGGCTTCATGCTCCTCAACGGCAGCAGCCACCTTCCTTAAGAACCTCTCCACCTCTTCATCAGCACTCCTTCCTTGCGACGAACCTCCTCTCCTTTCTGGCTGAGTCTCCCTCCTGGACGACTCCCCTACTTCCCATATCTTTCTTTTTCTTCCCCCTTCCACTTCTACCACCTCTCCGACCTCCTGCTCTCCTGCCATTTCTGGCTCCCCCGCAATGCCACTCTCCACTCCTATGGCTTCTCTCTCCTTTTCCATCTCTCCTCCGACGTCCTTCTCTCCTTCTATTTCTGGCTCCTCCGCAATGCCACTCTTTACTCCTATCACTTTTCTCTCCTCTTCCATCTCTCCTCTGACCTCCTGCTCTCCTGCCATTTCTGGCTCCCCCACAATGCCACTCTCCACTCCTACGGCTTCTCTCTCGTCTTCCATCTCTCCTCCGACCTCCTGCTCTCCTGCCATTTTTGGCTCCCCTGCAATGCCACTCTCCACTCCTACGGCTTCTCTCTCCTCTTCCATCTCTCCTCCGACCTCCTGCTCTCCTGACATTTCTAGCTCCCCCGCAATGCACCTATCCACTTCTATCTTTCCTCTGACCACCTGTTCCCACTGTTCCATCCTCTTCTCCAGCTCCTCAGCATCTCCTTGCAAAAAAACGGTGTTTATTATTGTCACGTATCACTCTCAGGCTTCCTTTAGATCTCCTCGCATCCTAATCTGAGTTCCCCCTAAGTTGAGCTTCAAGCATTGATGGAAGGATGATGGGACGCACCTGAAGGTGCTGATTAAAGGGCGCCCAAAGATGGCGTTATAATTGTTAAAAGCATCCACTATCACAAATCGGCAATTCCTGGACAGCACTCCTAGAGTCACTTGAAGTTTGACTCCCCCCTCGACTTCCTTCCTTTCTCCTGAAAACACGAACATCGGTCTGTCTGCTTCCAACACCCTCCTAGCCTCTACCCTCATCTCGTTGAATGTCTTCATGAAAATGACATTCACCGAGCTCCCAATATCCACCAAGATTCTCGACACCGTGAAGTTCTCGATGGCGGTCCGAATCACCAACGCATCGCAAAATGGATCCTCGTGATATGGCAAGTCCTTCCTAGAGAGAGTTATCTTCTAATCCGAGGGAGGGGCTTGTGACGTCGAGGCAATGCTCCGACGATACATGGTAGGAAGGCTAGCCTTGCGGGTAGCCTTAATCCCCCCCATGGATCACCCCGATCCCTCCTCGATCTCCACCATCTGATCAGCCCACACATCGATCCTCCTGCCCGTTCCCAGTCACCTCTACTATCCGCACCAGTAGCTGCTACTCACCTGCTCCTCTACCCCTCTTCAATTCCAGTAACTCCAGGCAGGTAGCCATCACGTGACCTTCCTCCTCGTGGAAGTCACCGTACGGCAATGCTACCTCCCCCTCCAGTCTATCTTCTGTGTGGTTTCTCCTTCTCCCTGCTCCATCTCCCGCTCTTCCCTGCTCTCTTCCTCTTCCTTGCCTCTAGCCGATGGTCATAGCTTGCTGAGGTGGGGGTGGGAGTGGTCTAGGACCGTGTCCCCACCCTAGCTAATTAAATCTCCCTGGTCCTCCCAGGTAGTTTCTTCCCCCTTGGGGAAAACCTCTTCCCTGCCCTTGAACAGGGCCTCCCGACTGCCTCCAACCCAACTTTTGATGTACCGGACCCCTCGGCTCTTCCTTCCTCCGTCTTTCCTGTTGTCTCGCTCCTCCTGGTTCCGTCGACTCTACCTCTGTCAACCTTGCAAATTTCCTAGCAAATGCCGAGTTCGCTCCCTCCATCGCTATCTCCTTTGTCGCCTTCTTCATCAACCCTTCAAATGATAACATCGCCTTCCTGGTCAAGCTTATCTTGAAGAATCCCTCTATCAGCCCCACGGTGAAGGTCATCTGGAGAGCAAATCCTGGCACCTCTTGAATGTCCAGGATTTTCTCCTAGAAGCTGTCCATGTACTGGGCCAAGGACTCATCGGTCTTCTGCTTGATCAAAAAAATATACTCCAGATTCTTCTTCCTCTTCTTCGACGTCGAGAAGTGCAACTGGAAGCTCCTACTCAAGTCCTCGAAACCATATATCTACCCTACCGGGAGTTGATGAAACTAGTCCGTAGCTTTGTCCTTCAAGGTGATGGCAAAGAGGCGGCACTTGAATGCGTCCGTTATCGGCCTGATGGAGACCGCATCTTCGTACCATTGCAAGTTCTGGAGGGGGTCGTCTTTCCCTATATAGTAGTTCATCTCTTGCTCGCGAAACCCCTCCGGGACGGGAGCCGAAAGAATCAAATCGCAAAAAGGAGACCCTCTCGCCGGAGGTCTTGCCACCTCCACTCGCGCGACCATCTCCCCTTGCGAGACGGCGCTTGCGGGACTGGAAAAGGGCTCCCTGCCTTCCAGGTCTCGCCGGCTCCCTTCTACCACCTTGTCCTTCCCTGGTCGCCCCCAGTGCATCCTCGCCTACCCGTGCCGGGATAATCCCCTCATGAGGCACGAGACCAGACGCCTGATGTAGGGGGGGTCACGTAATCACCTCGCTGCGAGATCTGCTGTAGCATGTCCATGATGCCTCTGATGGATGCCATGAACTCCTCTCTCCCAATATATCCTCCTTGGTTTTGGGAACCGCCCTCGTCTTCTTCTCCAAGATCTACTGCCATGAAGTGGTCCAAGGTTCTTCTGTATAGGTTGCGATCCACGCTCACCGCACCAAAAATGTTGAAGTCAGTAAACCCAACTCTTCCTAAAGCTCGGATCTAAAGTTGCAGCTCACACCTACTCTTCTCGAACCTCTTCTTGGATGAGAATCTCAAAGGAACAGACCGTGGGCCTCAGCTCGGAGTTCCCGCCTCTTACCCGGAAGAATTAGAAATTCTCCCCCTCCCTAGCCATTGCTGAGCTAGGTGCCTTAGTGGATGAAAAAGAAGGGTCAACAACCTTCTACCAGGCACCTTACCATTCTATTTATTGGCCTTTGAGATTGGACTGCCAATAACTAAACTAAACAGACCTGAAATTTCCAAAATATCCTTAGTCGGGTCTTCCAACAGCCAACCTCTGTTGTTCTTAAGGGTTATATGCAGACCACCAAGGGCAAAAGTGTAAAATCACCTAGGATAAAAAGGTGAACCACTTTCCACTTGAACTGGCCATTGACCAAACAATGAACTGGCACTAGGCCTCTCGCCGAACCGGCGCTTAGCGAGAGCGACGTCTCCCGGGCGAGAGCTCTCCCCTCTGGAACCCTCTCGCCTAGTAGGTCGGCCCTCTCCCTGCGAGTGGCCCTTTCCCTAGAATCCGTTCGCCGAGCCAACCGGCTCTCGCCTGGGTCCCACTTGCCTAGTGAACAGATCTCACCCCGCGAGTGGCCCTTCCCTCGAGATCCACTCGCCTGGCGAGTCGGCTTTTGCTTGGGCCCATATTGCCTAGTAAATGGCCTCCTCCTTAAAACTCATCTCGCCTTCTTTCCCTTGAACCTTCTGCTCCAGCATGCCCGAGGTTGTACAGATTTTAAGCCTCCTTATTTCTTGTTAAATTCCATTCCTAATTATATGTCTAAACCAAACATTTTGGTCCTAACAAGTCCTTTTGATTCATGCTTATGAATTTTATTTATTAGCTAAGTAAAGAAGAAAAGTAAATAGTAATGTTTTGGATTTTAATTTAGAATTTTATCATTTGATTGATATAGTTATAATATGTTCCTTGGATCTAGTAACAACTCAATGCACTTTTTCATTTTGTTACTTTGCTTAAATTTATTTTAATAAATTTGTTAAAAATTTTGGATGATTTATTTCCGTTAATAAAGTTTATAAAAGTTAAACCCTTAAACAAATGTTTTAGGCTTACATTTCACCTTCTCCCTACTTAGAATTTCGCATGCTACTTGTGTTAGCATAATTAAAATTTACCTGATTAGTCACTATTATATTAGCCAATTTTTATTTCTTTGCTTGGGGATAAGCAAAGCTTAAGCTTGGGGGAATTTTATAGTGTTTTTTATAGTCTAAAACTATTAGGATATTTTTAGTTCTTTTTGAATGAAAATCATGTTCTTATAACTTTATTTTGTCTCCTTTTGTACATACTTTAATACCACTAAATATTTCATCATTTCTTTGCAGACTTGCAGAAACACATCCAATTTAGTCGAACTCAGAAATTTCGTCGAGCAAAAAGATTTCGTCTAGCAGACAATCGTCGAGCTCAATTTCGTCGAACGACCCAGTTTTGTCGAGCTCAATTTCGTCGAACGACCCTGTTTTGTCGAGCTCAATTTCATCGAACGACCCTGTTTCTTCGAGCACAATCAGCCCAAAGTTCGTCGAACTCGCCTCGTGCTTCCTTTTCGCCGAATGCATTTTCTACGTTCAATGAATTCCTCATTTTCGTCGAACTCTCCTCCTGCATTCTCCGTTCGATGATATCCTTCTTTCGTCGAGCTCGCCTCCTACTTCCTTTTCATCGAACGCATATTTTGCGTTCGACGAAATCCTTGATTTCGTCGAACTCTCCCTTCTGCTTCCTCCGTTCGACGAAATTTTCTATTTTATTGAGCTCTCCCTTCTGCTTTCTCGGGTCGACCAAATTTTCTATTTCATCGAGCTCACCCTTCTACGTTCTCCGCTTGACGTAATTTATCTCCCTATTTCGTCGAGCTCTCCCTTCTGCTTTCTCCGCTCGCCTCCTGCTTCCTTTTTGTCGAACACATTTTCTACTTTTGACGAATTCCTCGTTTTCGTTGAACTCTGCTTATGCATTCTCCGTACGACAATCTCCTTCTTTCTTCGAACTCGATTCCTTCTTCCATTTCATAAAACACATTTTCTGCGTTAGATGAATTCCTTTATTTCTTCGAACGCAGCTCCAACTTTTCTGTGTTCGACGAAATCTTTCTTTTTCGTCGAACGCCTGTCTATTCTCCATTCGACGAAAATATTCTATTTTGTCGAGCTCTCTCTCGTTGTTATCTGTTCGACGTAATTTCTCTCCCTATTTCGTCGAACTCTCCTCTTCTGCTTTCTCCACTCGACGAAGTTCTTCTCTAATTCGTCGAACTCTTCCTCAAATTCGTTGTGCTTCCCCCTTGCTGCCAGAATAATTCAAACTTTTTAATAATCGTAGTCAAGTAATAAAGTAAAGGAGTTGAATCCCCGGACATCAATCTCTCGAGGAGTGCAGGTAGAGTGTGTGACTTCGCTATAGAAAGAAGGATTGCAAGTGTCAATATAAATAAAGGGGTTTAGATTTTTTGTTTCCTATTTTTAATAGTAATAAATCTATTGCGGGTCGCCTTCACTGCATCGCTTGGGTGGATTACTCAAATGAGTAATGAGGCGGATGGACAAACCATCGAGGGTCACAGTAACCTCTTCGCCACGCATGCTTCTAGAAATCGTTTGGACGACAATAACACAGCAAGAACACAAAAGATGGAAGCGCACCAACACAAACTAGAACTAAAATATATCAACACATAGACATGCTGAAATCATTAAGCAAATCAAGTTCTTAATCATCAAACCAATAACCTTGCATTCAAGAATAAAGTTACTACAAGAGAAGGGGGAGAGATACAACCAAATGCATGAAGACTTTCCGAGATTCGTGGCTGGAGCCAAGGGTTGTCAGGCCTTGTCCGTGCTCGTTCTACGGATGATGTCCGGGGTTGAGAAGGGCTGTCACTTACTTCTATTAGCATGTCTTCTTCGTGAATAGTCGTCCGGTTAAACATGACCGGAGAACTCCACGTATGCAACACCAAAGAGCTTGAAACGGAGATTTGAGGTTTGAGAAGATGATGTCGGCCAGAGATGAAGCTATTAAGATATTTTGGAGGGAGATTGGTGACCGGACGAGCTCTCAATGGAGGAGAGAGAAGAAAATGGCAGGAGGAAGCTTTTCCCGCTAAAAGGAGCGAAAATGGTGGGCGGATCCTCTGGGAGAATGAGACCTGTGGCTTAAATAAACAAGTCAGAAATATTGGTCACGCACAGTTAGGCGCACGAACATGCATTATTTATTTACAGAACAGGCTTGCGAAGGAAGAAGAAGCGTTGACCCGTGCGTTACCTTGCGCACGGATGGTTCTGCCCGTGCGTGAAGGAAGTCGCACGGGTAACCACAGAGAGCAGAATTTTCTGGCAAGCAGGTGGAACCATGCGTTTTACTCACGCACAGGCACTTCTGTCCGCGCGTGAGCAAATCGCACGATTAACCACAGAGAAAAATAAAACAAGGAAGCTACATTAAAATTGTGTGTTTCCTTCGCACACGGTTTATAAGAAGCTATGTGTTAACCGTGCATTAAGATCGTTGAGCAAAGCTCGAAGAAATTCTTCGAGTTCCACTCGACTTTCTTCTATTGAGTAAAACGCACGATCTTGAAGAAAATGTGCGCTAAGAAAATGCATGACCGTGAATTTTCCAAAAATCAGAATTCCTGCCTTCGGGAAAACGCACCACCTACAAAGCAAAAACCTAAAATGGAGCACCAGCTCCCAGCATCAATACACAGCATAAAAACTAACAAATCCTCATGTGGAGTACCCCAGTACCTACCCCCGACTACAGAATGCGCAATTGCACACACTTGGGCCAAAGCAGTGCAGAGAGTGGTCCTTGACCGATCGAAGCAAATATAACCGATTTCGGGAAAAAATCAATGCACGAGTGAGAATACAGGCCCAGACGTGTCCGAAAAACCCTATATAAATCACACTCGTCATTCTCCAGGATAGTGAACAGTCTGATCACTATGGCAAATAGTTCAATAATTATAAACTTAATGACAAGTTCTTGAGATCCCTAAATAAGGAATGGGATGTCAAGATCTGTCATCAGAGAAGTTAGAAATCTGGCCAACACATTGACCAAGAATCCTTTTGGGAAGCTACCCTCCTATGAGATGCAGCTGAACTCAAGAAAGCCTGAAGAAGATGCAGTTAGTTCTCATGACAAAGAGAAGTCTGTGGCCTTCAGAGCTAAAGACACAAAAAGAAGTAGGTGAAAGACTCATTCTCAACCAAGGAGAGTTGTAGAGTCAGGAAGCTCAGATCCCAGCTCCTTTGGGAATGAACTATCAGATGGAAAACTAGAACTTTTCTGCAAGCACTTCAAGAAGCAGTTGAGTAGAAGGAGAAACTGGAAGAACAAAGGCTCTTCTAGATCCACCTCAAAGAAGCCTTACTCCAGTAAGAAAAAAATATAGAAATGACTCCTCTAGGGAAAGGTATGACTCCTATCAGAACAAATATGATAAGTATAATGTTGTTTGATACTGTTGCAATAGGAGTGGACATGTCATTGCTGACTTTCAAGATAAGAAGAAGGAGCAGGTGAGGTCTGAAGGCAAAAAGTATCACAGGGGAAAGAAGACTGAAAAGAGCTTTTTGGCCAAGAAGGAAGTCTGCCTATCAGATAGAGATTCTGAGTCTTCAGATTCAGATGAAGAGAAGGCCTATATTGGTCTCATGTCCATTGAAGAAGAGGATGACTATCAAACTGCCTCACTAGGCATAAGGGCTCCACTATCCTCAATTGATAGTGATTATGAAGAGGATGCGGTGTTCTGTATCATGGCCCTATCATAAGAAAATCAGGACAATCCTACTCCTGATAAGATACTCTCTATCCCTAGCTCTTCTTCTATTTATGATTCTGGCTCAGTCTTTGAAGCATCCACTTCCTCCAGTAGGAATGATGGTTCAGATTTTGAAAATGTTGTCAATCACTTGATTGACAAGTATGGTAAAATATTGGATGCTCTCAAAAGAAGCAAAAGACTTGTCAAGAGATAAGCTATGGAGATTGTCTCCATACAGTAAGATGCTTCCCTGTAGTCTGAGTTAGCCCGCTTTCTAGCTCAGTTGAGGAGGGAAGTTTTCCATCTGAAGAAAATCTCAATCATCCAAATTGAGACCATCAGCCAAAAGAACAAGATCATCTTGGATCTTGAAGAGAAACTCCTAAAGGAGAGAAAGATTGTGGCTGAATTTAGTAAGCCCAAAACTATGTTACCACTGATTGACTACTTCACCTCACAAAAATATAAAAGAGGTTTAGGGTGTAAATGGAATTCTAGAGTTATCCATTCTAAAGGGAAAGGCAAAGATCCTATAGTGCCTCGAGCCACCTTTCATAAGGTAATCCTCCCTTCCAACAGGTATGTCCAGGAACACATATATGGTCACTAGAAGAATGGGAATTTTTCTTATAAGAGTACAAGTGTATTTTACAATGGAAGAAGAAAGGGCATGGGTCTGAGTGCACTGAAGGCTCCATAGAGGAAATTCAAATGCCCCATCTTGGACCATTTGTATTCGGTGCTCAGCCCCCACACTCAAGGAGAAGGTGCCTATTCTCAGGCTCTTCTAGCAAAAACCCAGACCAAGGGTAAGTCAGTCTGTAAGGCTAACTTGGATGTCTCTAAGGCCATTAATAGCATGTCAACTACAAAGAAGGTTGTTGTTGATGAAACTCAGAGTAAGCCAAGTACTTCTACTTGCAGAATCACCTTTAGTCAGTCTTACTGAGAGAAATAAGATGAAGGCTACAACACTCTCCTCTGAACAAGCAGCTAGTGATGGCTTACACCCTTCAAAGGATGTTCAAAAGAGGAGATATAACATCCATGAATGTTGGTGTTGTGGTAAAGTATGCCACATTGCTAAAGATTATTAGCACAACCCTAGTCTACCAAGGGAAAGGGTGAGATTTTCTGATAGGACTGCTATAGTTAGACATGTGCATTTTTATACTAATAAGAACCTAGGATCAAATAAATATTGGGGTCCTAAGGTAAAATAATCTGTGTTTGCAGGATAGTCCAAGTGCCCATACCCCCTTGTGATACTTGGACAGAGGTTGTTCCATGCATTAGACTGGAATAAGGAGATATCTTAAGGATCACCTTCAGTGAAGGAGTGGACCTAAGATCTGCAGGTGTGAAGGTTGAGATTGATAAACTGACCATCAAGGATACTCCTCCTATTGCCCAAGTGGAATAGGATTGTTTGATGTTGTGTGCATTCCTGAAGAAGGACAAAGTACACAAGTCTTGTATAAATACCTTCAAGTTGTATCTGACTGGATAAACAGACCAGTAGGATCAAGCCATTGAAGCTCTAAGATGTCTGACTGATGGGACACATTTTTACCTTCATTTCAGCAGAGTAGTGAGAAGAAAAGAGAAGAAAAAGCAGAATGTACTCATCACTGGGGAAAGTAGATGAAGTAGCACTTCTAAGAGTAATAAGGAAGGGACACATGATCCTCAGCTGAAAAGACTTTCAATCCACAGCTGAGAAGATTCTCATGTGGTATCCTAAGTTGTTAGACTCTTTTGAGGAAACAAAAAGAGATAAGAATGCTTAGGTTTAAATATCTTCTGGACCTGCAGCAAAGAATGTCCAAGTTAGTGGGTATTGTGGATAGGATTTGTGAAAATATTTGGGGGGAGACTGCCAAGCTAGATGCTCCTATTGACGGGGAGCAAGTTCAGTCTAGGTTGCTGGACAAGCTTGAGTCTTATCTAGAGTACCTCCAACACAGAATATATGAACAATATTGCTGAAGATTAGCTTGTCCCTATGGACATTGCTAGGGTTAAAGGGGAGACTACCCAGATAGTGGCACCTGCTGTGGGAAAGTAAGTACAATCAGTTCAAGAACAGCTTGATTGCTCTAGCTATAGTTGATACAAGTCAGCAACTTCATATAGGAAATGCAGAGATTGAGGGGGAGATTCCAGCAGATCTCCCTGCTCAAGAAGATGAGAATGTCATAACCTCCTTGAATACAGCTGTATGAAACCCTAACTGCAGTTGTATCGAAGAATCCATAAAGAGGGTAGACAATAATCAAGAAGTGTCTACGCAGGGTGCAAGGAAGATAGTAAAAGCAAGGATGAGACTTGTCAATTCGAATGGAGAAGGCTGATTTCATGAAGTAGCAAGAAGCTATATCCACTGCTGAGTCAGCATACATACCTATAGGGAGCATCTGTACATAGTTGTGGTGGATCCAGCATCAGGTCTAGGACTAAAACATTGAGATAATTAACATTCCCATGTACTGTGAGTCAATTAGTGAAATCTCCATTGCTAGGAATCCTGTCTCTCATAGCAGGACTGCACATAGAGATTAGGTATCATTTTATTAGGGAGCATGTGGAGAAGCAAGACATTAGTCTTGAGTTTGTCCCAACAGACAAGAAAGTGGGTGACATCTTTACTAAGCCACTAGATGAGGTCAAGTTCAACACCTTCAAGTTCGAGTTGGGTATATTGAACTTGGTAAAGCTTCAGTTTCTCCAGATGTTTTTTTTGTAGGAATCACTTTTCTTGCAGGTAGATAAGTCTCTCAAGTGGTATTAAGACTTTCAAGTCTTTAAATTGGTATCAAGACTTAAATGGGCTCAAGTTTCTAGTAGAGAGAATGAATGAAGATGCTCATGTTAAGGGGGAGCAAGTAAAGATGCTTATGTGGATGGGGAGCAAGTTCAGCAGCTGCAGGAACAGGTCCAGCTTTCTGATTAAGAGGGAGAAAATAGCTGTGATAGTGGATCAAAGATCAACACTTGTGATCTGTATGACCTTGGGACATTGCACAAAAAGAGGGGAGATCAACACTAGTTGAACGTTGTTGTTGAGAAGACAAAGCTGTTGTAGAAGAAGAGGACAAGCCAGCACCTCCCTAACTATAACTGCTTCTACAGAAGTCATAAAAGGGGGAGGAGTGGCATTAGCTCAAAGTTGATCAATGATAGAAGCTAGCTTAGGTGGACTAATGGACCACTCATGTGTCAAGTGGTTGTAGTGAAGTGTTGTATCAGTGGTATCAACACAAGAGGTATGATCTCTAATTAAATAGTTTGATCACTAGTGTAGTGGAATCTGGCTAGGATAAAGAGATAAATTATCCCATGATCCCTTAACCTCCCTCATTAGAAAATGCCTTTTTGAAGAACCCAGAAAGGGGGAGGTTTGGGCAATACTTGACATGATCGAGTCATGTTGAGTCAGTGCATAGTACTTGGAAAAATTCAAGTAATATGAGGAGTGCAATGACTATATGTTGATCCATTGCATATTACTTTTCCACCTCCAAGTGGTATGAGGGAAGTGCTTCAAGTGGTATGAGGAAAGCACTCCATTTAAGTGGTAGGAGGAAAGTGCATATTACTTGAGCAAATGTTCAAGTGGTATGAGAAAGTAATGACTTGACATGTTGACTCAATGCATTAAATTGGAGAACATTTTATTAATATGGTGGAGAAATAAAAATTCAAGTGGTATGAGAAAGCTATATCTGCTAGCTTACAGCTGCATTGAATTAATATGCTTCTTAGTATTGTTGTATGTTCTGCCTTTTCAAATAGGGGGGAGAGTACTGTTGGGAATATTGCCCTCAATGTTCCCTAGATTTGAAGAGGAATCACAATCAATACTAAGAGCATAATTGTACTTGATGTATGTTCGAGTTCATTATGTGCAGGATGTTCCTTGGAACAAGTTTTGACAGGCTGTCTAAGTGTTTGTGACATGTGGTCACAAGGAAGAATGTTGGAGAGACAGAAATTTGTCTAAGTACACAGACATTAAGTGAAGAGAGTTCACTCAATGCCAGATGCCAAAAAGCTATGAGTAAAGCATGGATAGTCAAAGCCCAACAGTTTGCAAAGTAGATTTGCGGCTAAGTCCACAGGCGTTGAGTGAAGAAAGTTCACTCAACGCCATATAACAAGAGGCGTCGAGTAAAGCTCAGCCTGTCTAAACTTCAACATTGGCAAGTAAGAATTTTGGCTAAGTCCAGAGGCATTGAGTGAGGACCCCTCACTCAATGCCCACTGAAGAAAGCGTCAAAAGTATAATGTTCAGTCAAAGCTTAAGAAGATATAGACAGGAAAATCTATCTAAGTCCAGATGCATTGAGTGAGGATAGCTCACTCATCGCAAGATCGTCAAGAAAATCTCTTAAGTACAAAAGAATTGAGTGAAGGAAGTTCACTCAATGCCTCATCAAGAAGACAAGAAAAGTACAGAAGCGTTGAGTGAGAAAAGCTCACTCAACGCATTCATAAAAATGGTAGCGGCTAAGTACAAAAGCGTTGCGTGATGAAGGCTCGCTCAACTCACTCAACGCCTATTAGCAGAAAGTTTGTCTAAGGACAAAAGCATTGAGTGAAGGCCATTCACTCAACGCACTCAACACCTAATGGTGCATAAGTATTGACTAAGTCCAAATTCGTTGAGTGATGAAAGTTCACTCAATGGACAAAACTCCTGGCAGTGCAGATTATCTGGCTAAGGTTTTTTGCGATGAGTGAATGACATTCACTCAATGCACTCAATTCTTGGGATGAAACTGTGAATTTAGCTGATTCCACAGATGCTGACGTCAGCAAGAGTCAGCAAAATTCAAACTCGTTGAGGGAAGTCTATAGTATATGACAAATGGCGTTGCGTGCCTACTGTATGACTTTTTCTGTAAAAGCAAAGTTGCAGCCAACAACTTCAGCCGTACCCACGGGTCAAATAGTCGTTGGATAGCGGAAGATAAAAGGATTGAGATCAGCGGAAGCAAATAAACTTTTAGGGTTTTATCTTTTCGAAAAGACGCAGAACTTCATCTTCTTCCTCTCACCATTGTTGTAGAGCCTGAAGCAAAAGTTAAGCCCACTGATCTAAAATTTCAAGAAGTTAGTTGTTGTGATTCTCACCTGAAACAGCTAGTTTATAAAAATATTCCAAGAAAGAAGAAGAAGCAGAGCTATCTTATTTCTGCAGTCAAGGTTAACTGAGTGAAGAATACAAAGAATTGTTAACTCATTTGTCTTCTTCAGCAAGTTCAGAAACTTATATTTCTGAGTTACTTCGAGAACAAGCAGCAGTTTCCTGAGGATCATCTTTCTTGTTGCTGAGAATAAGTTAGGGTCGAGTTCATCTCAGCTTAGGAAGAAGAAAGCTAAGAGATTTATGTAAGACCCCTTTTTTTTAAACACCGGGGTCTTAGGCGCAGATCCGCCCCTTTGCGGTGACACCTTCTCGCCCTGAAGGGTCATCACCATGAAACGCCGATTCTGCCGGCCGTATCGATATCAGAAAAGCAGCAACATCAGAGTAAAATAAAGATATAGTAAAACTCTAGCCATAAATCGACAATAAAATCACATCAGAGTAATAAAAATCGCCACGAACGGAGTGTCCACAGAATAATATATCAGAGTACTAAAATACAGGCTTATGCATGGTACATCATGTCCTCACTACAAATCACTCATGCGGAAGCAAAAACAGAACATCTACTCAAGGTCGAGACTTACGGTCCCGGCTGTATGAACTCCGGAGCTAGACTGCCCTATCTCCAAGCGCACCGGTCTGTGGGGCTGCTCCCCCGTGCTAGGCTCCACAATTCCCTAAAATGATGCGGTTCGAAAACCGTTAGTCATAAAGACTAAGCCCTATCATCCTGATGGCGTGGCCCCTCCTCCACCATTTGAAGACGATGCTGATGATGATCCGGTTGATAAGGTAATACAACTCAAGGATGTGAGGCGGCACGAGGACGCTAACAGAAGGCTACGCTATAACTTCCGCCCGCGGCGTGCTACATCGACTGCAAAGAGTTAGCCTTATTTATTTCATTTGGTAAAACTCTATTTCATATTTAGAATATAAAATTATTCCATGTTTAGTGATAATTTTATATTCATTGCATGTTTTGTTATTTTTAATTTTGAATAATTTTAATGCTGGTGTGCATTTAGCCATTCGGATGGATGAGATTACATCTCCATCATGAATGGTTAAGGCTTGTTTGTAACTCCTATTTAAGGAGACTTTGTTATGAGATAATTAGAAAAGAAGAACCCTAAATTTTGCCTTGCAAATTTCGACCAAAGAGAGGAGGCTACACCTAGCCACCCCCCCCCCCCCCCTTCCCCTTGCTTGTGGTGTGAAGCCGCCGGCCCCCCTTGCTCCCTCCATCCGTTCGGAGCGACTCCGGCGCGGATTCCTTCGGTGCGACTCCGGGAAGAAGGTTGCAATCCCTTCGGTGTGACGCCGGTGGATCCGTGGAGAGAGTGATTCTCACACCATTATCTTGTGTGAAAACTTCATCCCGGTACAGTAAACTCTTTCCTCTTCCTTGTGTGAATCTCTAAGTAGTTTTGGTGGTTTCGCAATCGTTTTCTCCGCAAAGTTAATTTAATCGCTGCAAATTTTGAATCGAATTCGACGTTGCTAGGATTTTTAATTCCGGATCGGGTGGATCCTATTTGCTTGAGCGGATCTTGGCCTATAACCTTGGTCTTGCTCTCTAAAAGGAGTGACAACCTTTGTGTTTTCTTGGGGAATATTCCGACTTAAATTTCTGATCGTTGTTTTCGAGTCGACCATTCCTCCTTTGTTATTTGCGCTGCGTTCTTGCGACGAGAACTATTGTGGGCGATAAGTGCTGTGTAGGTGCGGTAGATCTACGACGTGTAGTGCGTAGGAAAGCGTTAGTTTCGTGGAGATCTTCGACTCGGGACACACCCTACATCAATTTGGTATCAGAGGCGGTTATTTCAACTTCCACGTTGCAAACATCCTCTCTGCATTCCTCGTTGGTTGATCTGAACTTTCAAAAATCTGAAATTTTCTGATTGGTCTGCGTTTAGTAAATCCCTCGGAATTTTAAAACTTGTCAAAAAAATCTGAAAAACATTCTGTAGCTTCCTGCGCTTATATCCAGCAACATTAAAACAGAAAATTTTTCGATTCGGCCTCATTAGGTCAGCCTGCAAATTGAAACATCGTAATTCTGTCTAGTTGGTCTGCAAATAACGGGCTGAAATCTTTATTTTTCAGCAAAATTTCAAAAAAAAAAATTTTTAACCATCTAAGTATTATTCACATCAAGCTTTTATAAACAATATTTTATTTTCAGTCTAGCTACAGCCCTAGGGAAAATCGTCTTTCATAATTTTTCTGGGTCTTGCATGCGCACTAGGCTAGACACGGAGTATATGATGCCGTCTACGTCTAGGATGGCTGAGAACGGGCATGAGCTTCATAAATCTGTGCACAGATTTTACAAAATCAAGCTAGGCCACCCCCACCACCCGCTAATGTTGAGTTGCCCCGCCGGCACCAACACATCTCCGATTCAGATTCTTATGGGGACTCCCCACAAGTGCCCCCTCGAGGCCGTCGCCACGAGCGAGAGTTTGACATTACTAGGGCCATCAAGATTGATGCCCCCACTTTCGACGGCATGGGAGATCCACAGAACTTCCTTACGTGGATAGTGGACATGGAATGTTACTATGACTGGCACTATCTCACGGACCCCCAAAAGGTCGAAGTTGCCAGGATGAAGCTGACAGGCCATGCCAAAACTTATTGGCTGAACGAAGAGCGTAGGCTAGGAGTTGGGGACGAAGACACAATTATTGGGAGGACCTTAATGAAGAATTTGTTGACCGATCAATACGTCCCCGCGTACCATCGGACACAGATGTTTGACGAGCTTGCCACCCTGCGGTAGGGTTCAAATTCAGTAGAGGAGTATATGGGAGAACTGAAGGACCGAATGGTACGTTGTGATCTGAAGGAAATCCCCGAGGTCACCCTTTCTAGGTTCCGTAAGGGGCTTCAACCCGATATTCAGCGGAAGCTCTTACGATATGGCGACACGGATCTAAACACGACATTCAATGTCGCCCTCGACATTGAGAAACACTTAGCATCTAAGGCTCACTCTCGTTATTCCCACACGAAGGGAAAATCCACTACCGGAGCTTCTTCCTCCACATATAAGGACAAAGGGAAGTTCCGGTTCGCCGAGTCAAAGTCTGTCGTGATCACTGCTAGGAACACTAAGAACCCTGCGAGCGAATGTATTCCTATCGGAAAGGTTAGCAAGAATAACGCCACATTTTACTCTTGCGGCATTCAAGGTCACTACACCTTTGAATGCCCAACGAAAACTAAAGCCATAGCCTTGTTAGAGTCGATGACCGGTCTTGCGGATTACATTTATGAGGCTGCTGAGGAGAGCGACCCGGAAGGGGTCCCAAGTGACTTAGAGGACAATCACCCCCTTATGGTGATGTGTTGTATCTTGGCCACTCCTCGTCCATTAGATGAGTGGAAGAGGACGAGCATATTTTCTCTGATTTTTAAGAGTGGCGAGAAACTTTCCAAGCTGATTGTTGATAGTGGTAGCTGTGTGAATGTCGTATCTGAGAATGCCATTGCACGTATGTCCTTGACCACGGAACCACACCCGACCCCATATAAGGTTGCTTGGATCAACAAGATCTCCGTACCCATTACCAAGCGATGCCTGGTCCCACTCTCATTCAAATCCTACATTGATGAGGTGTGGTGTGATGTCCTTCCGATGGACGCTTGTCATGTGTTGATAGGCCGCCCTTGGCTATACGACCGTGATGTTACACATTTTGGTAGAGCCAACACTTATGAATTCAAATTCAATGGCAAAACCATCACTTTGAGGCCGACCATCCCAAAGGAGCCCGTAGTCTTAGCAAAGGACACCACTATTCCGGTAGAACGGAAGACGTTGAATCTAGTTGGTAGGAAAGAGTTTGAGAGAGATCGGTTCTTTGATGGAATTATGTACGCGCTAGTCCTATTAAGTGTGAAGCCCGATTCTAGTATTTTGGATGAGTTACCTAGTGAGTTACAAGTACTGTTAGAGGAGTATATGGACGTGTACCCGGATGAGTTGCCTCCCACGTTACCCCTGCTTAGGAATATCCAGCACGCGATAGATCTCATCCCGGGGTCTTCCTTGCCAAATCAGCCCCATTATCGACTCCACCCCGCAGCTCACCTGGAGTTGCAGTCCCAGATAGAGGGTTTGCTAGAGAAAGGTTTTATTAGGACTTGTATGAGCCCATGTGCGGTGCCAGCCCTTCTTGCCCACAATAAGGATGGTACGTGGAGGATGTGCGTTGATAGCCGGGCTATCAACAAAATCACCATCAAGTATAGGTTTCCCATTCCCCGCCTAGATGATTTGTTGGATGTCTTGTCTGGAGCCACTGTATTCTCCAAATTAGATCTTCGGAGTGGCTATCACCAGATTAGGATACGAGAGGGCGACGAGTGGAAGACGGCGTTTAAGTCGAAGGATGGTCTGTACGAATGGCTTGTGATGCCCTTTGGGTTATCCAATGCCCCTAGTACCTTCTCCCGGATGATGACACATGTCTTTCAGCCATTCTTGGGGAAGTTCGTTGTCGTCTACTTTGACGATATTATGATTTATAGCACCTCAACTACCGAGCACATTTCCCACATGAGAGTGATCCTTTCCACCCTGCGGAAGGAGACTTTATTTCTCAATATTAAGAAATGCACTTTTCATGCCGCGAAGGTACAGTTCTTAGGCTATATATTCGGCTCTAAGGGTATTCGAGTTGATCCGGGCAAGGTTCAAGTCATTAGAGACTGGCCCATGCCAACCACTCTACGTGAGGTGCGTAGCTTCCATGTGTTAGCCACGTTTTATCGTCGTTTCATACGAGACTTTAGTAGTATTATGGCGCCTATCACAGACTGTATGAAGAAGGGAGAGTTCACGTGGACGAAGTCCGCCACCCATGCCTTTGAGCGAATAAAGGAGCTTATGACTGAGGCACCTGTCTTACGTCTACCTGACTTTTCTAAAGTCTTTGAGCTCACATGTGATGCGTCTGGGGTAGGGATTGGAGGAGTCTTGAGCCAAGAGGGCCATCCCGTTAGTTATTGTTGGTACCCTAGTTTGATTTGAGTTGAGTCTTGCCTTTGTTAGTCCCTTGACCCAAGAAATACCTATGGTCAATGGTTAGAAGTCTAGCTGTAGTGTCCTCACTTTTCCAGATTAAGAATTTGGTTAAGTAGGTTTTTCGTTCGACGATAGTCGAACGCCGCTCGACTATCGTCTATCGGATGATCGACGATTGTCTATCAGTTGCTCGACGCTTTGTCTGCGTTGATAGTTCGACTATCTGTTCTGATAGATCGACTATCTGTTTTGCGTTGATAGCTCGACTATCTGTTCTGATAGATCGACTATCTGATGGTTCGACTATCTGTTGATAGATCGACTATCTGTTCCGCCTTGATAGTTCGACTATCTGTTGATAGATCGACTATCTGTTTTGTCTTGATAGTTCAACTATCTGTTGATAGTTCGACTATCTGTTGCCTTTGATAGTTCGACTATCTGTCCTGATAGTTCGACTATCTGATAGTTCGACTATCTGCTAATAGATCGACTATCTGGTTTGTTTTGATAGTTCGACTATCTGTTGATAGTTCGACTATCTGTTTTCTGAGGTAGGTCGACTATCTGCTTGATAGGTCGACTATCTCTGTGTGCTTGATAGTTCGACTATCTGTCCTAGATAGATCGACTGTCTGATAGTTCGGCTATCTGCTCTGATAGTTCGACTATCTGCCGGGGTAGTTCGACTATCTTCTTCGATAGGTCGACTATCTGGATCGTTCGACTATCTGCCCGATAGCTCGACGATCTCCGTGCGTCGTTCGACGATCTTCGAGGGTCGTTCGACGTTTTCTGTCTGCCTTTGTATTTTGTATTTATTTATTATATTTAATTATTTAATACATTTTCTGGCACATTATTTTAAGCTGTATGATAAAATTACCAGGCAATATTTGCTCCATCTCTTTTGCCTGAGTCAAATCTTTTTAAGATAAAGTTGTTTGTCTTATTAGCTGTCTTTATAAATTACTTTATCTGCTGACAGCCCTTTATAGCCGTTAGACTGAAAAGTCTTCTTTTTGCTATAAAGAGATTATTTCTGATGTGACTTTATTTAGTCCTTCTGTTATTTGATTTAAGCCTGCAGCTTCTTAGAAAGAGGTTTATTCCCTTTATAGAATGTTTTGCTGCAGAGATGTTTCTGTCTTCTTGATATTTACAGCCCAGGTCTCAAGGCTCAGAAGAAGACAAATAATTCAAATGGAAGAGAGCCGTTGCTTGCTGATGTTATATAAAGGACCCTTTGAAGAAGGATTCAAGCTAGTCAATAGAAAGCTAGCTAACAACTAACCAGTGCTCATTCAAGCTCTCAAGCCTTCATCAAGAAAAAGCTTTCTGCTCTCAGCAATTTCCTTCTAACTGAGAAGTGTTAAGATCTTCATCTCTTCTTCACCTGAGTTCTCCTGCTTTCAGGAAGTTCAACTCAGTGTTCCTTTGAAGAAGAAGAAGAAGAAGATTGCTACTTGAAGACTTTTGATTTTATTATTTACTTTCTTCCTGTAGCTTTTCCTTCAGAACTTTCTGAAGAGTTTTCTGCACTGAAGCAAGACTTCACCTGGACATCTTTGTGTTAACCCCAGAATCCGCATCATCTCCAGCCAAGCATTTCCCCCCCTCTTTTTTGCCGGACTCAAGAATCTCAGTCCGCCCAGGTCGCCGATCTTATACCAGGTGCTCGAGCCGACGAGCTCCGAGCCAGTTCGCCCAGTTCGCCCAGGTCGCGCCTAAGTCTGACTGGCGCTCAACATGCCCGAGGTCCCAGCTCGCAAGCTCAGTCCGCCAGCCTCGCGGACTGCTTGTTCTTCCTCTTCTGTGCCCCGGGCAGTCGGTTATTTTATCCCTGCCCGTTCGGGCAGGCCTCCAGCCTATAAATAGGGGGGGTGGCGCATTCAAAGCAGGCTGGCTGGGACCCCAGAGATTCATCGGGTAAAGGCTGCGGACTCAAATCTCAGACGTTCGCGGTCTCGAATCTGCGCTGCCTCCCATTTTCCCCTCGGTCCGTTAGTAAGCGGTTGCTTGCAGTCCCTTTCTCTCTTCTTCCTTTCTTGCAGGAACTTGAGGGCGCATTTTCTGCATCAACATCAACACGCGACCTTCAGATTGAAGCTATCGCTGAAGTTCTCGGACCAAGATGTCGGATCGTCGATCGACTCATTGTCATGCCCGCTCAGGTCGCTCAAGCTCCTCAAGCGACCTGTGGGATGCGCTCGACCGTTCCAGGAGAGAAGCCGAGCAGTCCCGGAGGGAGACCGATCAGCGCCTTGACGCAATCAGCCAGGCCTTGATCGCGATAACTCAGCGACTCGATCAACCTAGGGCTGCCGTCGAGCAGGAGCCAGTCCGCAATACCCCGGTTCGCCAGGCGCGAACTACGACGCCACCACTCACAAGCTCGCCCATCCAGCCCGCAGTCCCGCCAAGGCCTCAAACCGACGAGCTCACTGCACTCATGGACTTTTTCCGCGAAGTAGCCCAGGGAAGTCCAGCCCGCCGACTTAATTTTGCGGAAGATAATCAGGCCGTGCGACCTCCTGCGATTTCGGCCATAGCCCAATTCGGGGAGTCCCCTTTTGTTGATAAGATCCGTCAAGAGCAAGCTCCTAGTAGCTTCAGGGAGCCTCGCATTCCATTTTACACTGGAGACACGGATCCCGTCGCTCATCTCCAGGCTTTTGAGGATGCAGTAGCGGTGAAGTGTTTGACAGATGGTTTGAAATGCAAGTTCTTGGTGACTACTTTCGATGGCCCGGCCCGAGAATGGTTCCATGAACTATATCCCGGATCCATCGCCAGTTTTGCTGAGTTGCGGCAAGAGCTCCTGTTGAGGTTTGCCACTTCCAGGAAGAGGAAGAGTGGGCCGGCTACCCTCTTTAAGATCAAACAAGCCGACAATGAGTCGGTGGCGCAGTTTGTGGATCGCTTCCAGAGGGAAAAGCTGGGAGTCAGGAATGTAGACCCCGAATTTTATAAGATTGCTCTAATTAACGGACTCAACGAGGGACCGTTGAAGTTTGAGGCAACCACCAAGGATCCGGCCACATTCCAAGATCTAATAGCCTTAGCCAACACCTTCATAGAAGGGGAGAGCGCTAACCCTTCATATATATCCAATTTAACCGCAAAGGCGGAAAAAAGAGACGTCATCAATTCCCATACAGCCAATCGATCATCCAAGCCTCCCTTACCAGAGTATCAGCCTCCAGCGCATAGGGGAAGAAATTTCCGACACAAGCGGCCTTACCAAAATCATCAACAATTTCATGAGCAAAAGCCACCGCTGGCCGCTGCCCCTGTCCCAATTGCTCCTCGAATCTTGCCTGTCCTTCAAATTCGAGATAGCTCATCCTCAGATGACCAACAGAACCGTGAGCCCTTGGAAGAACTCGCTGCCATGGGCTTGACAATAGATGAAGTTCTCCAGGTCCTGCAAAAGAAAACTGAACCAAAGAAGGATTTCCAAAAAGTAGAGGGAAAGACTCGAAACACAGACCTTTTTTGCGCATTCCATAAAGAAAAGGGGCATCCAACTGAAGATTGCAGAGCTCTCCGACAGCTCGTGGAGAGACTGCTTGCTGCGGGAAAGATGAAGGGCCTCGGAGCAAGGGAGGCCTCATCAAAGCCATCTACCTCTAAGGGCAAAGAAGTAGCCGAAGTCTCTTGGGAAGACGAAGATTCTGGGAGAACGGGATACTATGGCAATATCAAGATAGGTGAGAACGTCGATGCAAACGACGTAGGTGCCCTCGGAGATCTCTTTTGCATCCATGGAGGAGCAGGTGCGGAGTCGAGCAGAAAGTCTTCCTTGGCAAAGATCTCACGGCACGAGGTGGCCATGAATTCTACAGCTCCCCCGACGGAGGTTGTTGTTTTTGGTCCAGACGACCTCCCAAAGGTAGCCAACCCGTTCAACGACGCAGTCGTGATCAAGGCAATCATCGAGAACTATACGGTCCCAAGAATTTTGGTCGACACAGGAAGTTCAGTCAACCTTATATTCAAAAACGCTTATGAGGCACTAAGGTCCGAAAAGACTTTACTCTCCACCGAAGGACCGCTGTATGGCTTCGCGGGCGAGAAGAAAGAGGTTGAAGGAAGCGTCAAGCTCTCAGTAACGCTCGGTGGAGTCTCAAAACTCATCACATTCGTGATAGTTGACGCGGCAAGCAGTTATTGTGCCATCTTTGGGAGGCCTCTTCTTAACGAATACCGAGCAATAGTTTCCACCTATCACTTGGCGGTAAAATTTTCGGCAGGGGGGAAACAGTACCGGGTTAGAAGCAACCCAAGGGAGGCGCGGGAATGCTACGTCAAAGCAGTCAACGCAATTGAACAAACGCTTCCCCAAGCGGCTCTGGTCGCTGCCTCAGAAGAGAGAGCCCCCCAAGAAGAGGTTGAAGAACAGAAGGAAGCCCCAGAAGGAGTTCATCTAGAGCCCGCTCAAGCAACCCAAGGGGTCCCAATTGGAGTGGGCGAAGTAAGAGAGCTTACAATCAACTCGGAGCTTTCCGAAGACGAAAAAAGAAGGCTGATCGCATGCTTGTTTAAAAACCTGGATGTTTTTGCCTGGGCTGCAGAAGACATGCCAGGAGTGGACCCTGATGTAGCTTGCCATCACCTCAATGTCGCCCCCAGTTGCAAACCTGTTCAGCAGAAGAAGCGGGAGGTGGCCACAAAGCTAGCCGAGCCAATCAGGGAAGAGGTCGCTAAGCTTCTAAAAGCCAATTTCATTCGTGAAATCCAGTACCCAGATTGGGTGTCAAACGTTGTAATGGTAAAAAAACCAGGAGGAAAGTGGAGGATGTGCGTCGATTTTACCAAGTTAAATAAAGCATGCCCAAAAGATTGTTACCCGCTGCCTCGAATAGATGCTTTAGTAGATTCTGCGGTTGGATATTCTTTTATGAGTTTTTTAGATGCGTTTTCTGGTTATCACCAGATTAGAATGCATAAGCCTGACATCCCCCATACATCCTTTATCACGAACGATGGCTGTTATTGTTATCTAGTAATGCCCTTTGGATTAAAAAATGCAGGCGCTACCTATCAGCGCATGATGGACTCTGTATTTAGAGAGCAAAAAGGGAAAAATCTTGAAGTATACGTCGACGATCTTCTCATTAAAAGCAAAACCTTCGCTTTGCATTTACAAGACCTTACAGAAACATTTTCTACTTTGCGAAAATATAGCATGAAGCTGAATCCGTTAAAATGTATCTTTGGGGCAAATAAAGGAAAATTCCTCGGTCATCTTCTTACCCCTGAGGGGCTTGCCCCCAATCCAGATAAAGTTAAGGCGATTCTCAATATGCCATCACCTCGTTCCCCAAGAGAAGTCCAGCAATTAGGGGGAAGGCTTGCAGGTCTTGGGAGATTTATCTCCAGAGTAGGAGATAAGAGTGCATCGTTTTTCAAGACTCTTCGCGGAGGGTCTAAGTTTGAATGGACCAAAGAATGCATAGAAGCTTTTGAACAGCTTAAAAAGCAACTCACTACCACCCCTTTGCTTCAGAGTCCTCGCGCGGGAGAAATGCTATTCATGTATCTAGGAGTGGGCTTGGATGCCATAAGTTCAGTTCTTGTCAGAGAAGAAGGAAGGAGGCAATATCCGGTGTATTATGTCAGCCGCATATTGAAGGATGCTGAGACCCGGTACTCGATTCTTGAAAAACTTGCATTGGCATTGGTAATGTCTGCCAGAAGGCTTCGCCCATACTTCCAAGCGCATTCAATTAGAGTGATTACAGATCAGCCATTGAAAAATATTCTTGAGAAACCGGAGCATTCCGGGAGACTAGCCAAATGGGCAATTGAACTCAGTGAGTTCGATATTTCATATATACCTCGAACAGCTATCAGGGCACAAGTACTCGCAGATTTCTTGATAGACACAACTGAGTCAAATACTAATCAAGCTGATCGATCTCCGCTAGCGTGGACAATCTATGTAGATGGAGCTTCGGGCAAAAACTCTTCAGGAGCAGGGGTAGTTCTCATTAATCCCAACGGGATCAAATTAAAACAGGCCGTAAAGTTCTCTTTCCCAGCCACCAATAATCAAGCGGAGTATGAAGCACTCCTGGCAGGCCTGCGATTCGCAAAAGAGTTGGGAATAGACTATGCGCATGTTAAAACCGACTCATTAGTAATGGCGTCCCAAGTATTGGGGAATTTCGAAACCAAAGAGCCCACCCTAAAGAAATACTTAATGTTGGTAAAGGCAGAGATTGGGAGATTCAAAAGCTTCACCATTGAGTATGTCTCAAGAGTGCACAATGCTGAAGCAGATGAGCTAGCAAAGTTTGGCCTCTCTTCCGGGGAAACAACGTCAGAACTTTTCTATCCAGCTATAGAAGAAGGAGAATTGATGCAAATCGAGCAACAACCCTCCTGGATGGACCCACTCAAATCATATCTTTCGACAGGGGAATGGCCGCA
The DNA here is from genome assembly GCA_039513925.1 of Platanthera zijinensis. Lineage (NCBI taxonomy): Eukaryota > Viridiplantae > Streptophyta > Magnoliopsida > Asparagales > Orchidaceae > Platanthera > Platanthera zijinensis. Next base: position 207,001,847 of record CM077078.1, read on the forward strand.
AGCTTTGAAAGATAGGAGAAGATTTAGGATGAAAGCAGCAAATTACAAGCTTATCTCCGGGGTTCTCTATAGAAAAACTTTCCTCTCGCCAATGGCAAGGTGTGTGTCCGAAGAAGAAGTTCCCGCAGTACTCCAAGAGGTTCACTCTGGGGAGTGTGGCAGCCACTCGGGGGCTAGAACTTTAGAGAAAAGAATATTGCGACAAGGGTATTTCTGGCCCACGATGAGGCAAGATTCTGAATTATACGCAAGGAAGTGTGTCCAATGTCAAAAATTTGCTCCTCTTCAACTCCAACCCTCGCAGCGACTTTTGTCAATTTCCACACCATGGCCTTTTGCAGTGTGGGGGATGGATCTCCTCGGGCCATTTCCCATGGCAAGTGGGCAGCGACGCTTTATCTTGGTCATGATTGATTATTTTAGCAAGTGGATCGAGGCAAAGGCGCTAGCAAAAACTACAACCCAGGTAATAAAAAATTTTTTATGGGGGGAGATAATATGCAGACACGGCATCCCAATGGCAATAATTACAGATAACGGGCCACAGTTCAACAATGAAGAAATGAAGAACTTTTGTAAGCAAATCGGCATAGAACTGAGATTCTCATCAGTTCACCATCCAAGGAGTAATGGCCAAGTGGAAGCTGCGAACAAACAGATACATAATTTGTTGAAGAAGAAAGTACAAAATCTGAGAGGAAACTGGGCAGAAGAACTTCCTTCGGTTCTATGGACCCTCAGAACGACCCCTTCCACAGCTACAGGGGAAACTCCTTTCAAGTTGTCTCATGGTTCGGAAGCTCTCATCCCAGTAGAATTTGAGGTTCCAACTCCGAGGGTATTATTGGCCAGACAAAGCTGGGAGGATTGGCTTGAAATTAACGATGAGAATGTAAAACTTAGCCTGGACCAAATTGAAGGGCTGCGGGATGAAGCCATCGTCAGGCAAGAGGAAGTCAAGCGAAGAATGGCCAGATATTTTGACAAAAATATCAGGGTCAAGCATTTCTCAGTGGGTGATCTCGTCCTTAAAAAGGTAGATGCAGCAGCCAGAACTGGCTCCGTGGGCAAGCTAAACCCAAATTGGAGTGGACCATTTATCATTAAGAAAGTTCTGAGAAATGGGGCATACCAACTACACACCTGTGACGGAGAAGATGTACCTCATACTTGGAACGGCAATGATCTGAAGCGTTTTTATGCTTAAGTGAAACACTTGTTGATCATTTCTGGCAATTATATTCATAAAGAAATTCTGGCTCAATGATCTTTTCTATATGGCATAATTATTCTCCTTTGTCTAAAATTCAACAAAAATCACCAAACCAAGAGACATCGCCAAGTCCAGCTTGGATCCCCCCAAGAATTGTTGTCATTAGCGTAACACCACGATGACCACGTGTTGCGGGGAGATTTCGCACCGTGTAGTGGGAGCTTGCAGATTCTTGCGCGGCGGGCTACTGGATTTTGGATCCCGGCTAGTACCTGACTCCACCACTGCATTCTTGGAGGGGCAGGGTGGTTGACAGCTCTACAAAGCTTCGTGGGGATAGCGTACACCTTGATGGTCTCTTTGAGGAAAGCAATGTCACCTGACACCTGCCCATAGATCATCAAGGATCGTACCTTCGAACACTCTTTGGTACTCTCAAGCGGTGCCTGCAGGGAGCCCACGATCCGGCTGATCCATTGAGGGAAGCAATGCATCCCGCATGCACCTGCCCAATTGATCAAATCGGTCTAAATCCCAGGCAAGAGAGCGGTGTGCCCCTTTTTTACCAATAAAAACTAATGTTTTCAACCGCCAACAAAGCGATGTTGTATGCAGTGTTCCCAGGCGAGGGTTTGACGATCTTGTCAACTTGTGATCAGCACAGTGCGGACTCCGCTTATTATATCCGCTCAGCCCGCCGATGATTGATTTCCGTAGTTTATAATCCTGTGAGGGAAGCAATGCAGCTCCGGCCGCACCTACCCACTTGATTATAAATTACAGGTCATTTCTAGCATTGCTGAAGTGCGGACTCCGCTTATTATATCCGCTCAGCCCGCCGATGATTGATTTCCGTAGTTTATAATCCTGTGAGGGAAGCAATGCAGCTCCGGCCGCACCTACCCACTTGATTATAAATTACAGGTCATTTCTAGCATTGCTGAAGTGCGGACTCCGCTTATTATATCCGCTCAGCCCGCCGATGGTAGATTCCGGCAATGATCCTATAAGGGAAGCAATGCTGCTCCGATCGCACTTACCCGCTTGGTGATGAATCATGTCATTTCTCTGATAGTTAGAAATTGCTGTTGGTTTTCGGTTTTCTAATTCACCTAGTCCGCAGGATTCGTTCAAATTATAATAATTATTTGGAATAAATTCAATTGCAAGTATCCGCGGACGGTGACACTAGTCCGCCTAGTCCGCTTATCCATATTTAACAGTAGTTCTCGGCTGTTCTGCAAGCGCGGACTGCAAACCGAACTCGTCCCAGTCCGCTTTACACGCTCTCTTCGCTTGGAATATTCCCATAATTACAGCGAGCTGGGATCACGCAAATCCGACAATCTTTAAACATGCATCGAGACAATGACATTTATATATAAAGTTCGACCTCTAAAGATAAGCAAAGGAGAAAGCAGAACATAGATCAAAAATATCCTTTCTATTCATTCAGAAATATATTTACAAGTATTGGCGGACTCGCGCAGAGTCCGCCCATCCCGCATTTACATTAAAGTAAACCAAAAATAAAAATTTATTACAATACTTTCCTATTCTATCCTCTGTTTTTTATCCGCAGGATTCACCGGGCTCGACCCATCTACGTCCACTATAGGCGAATAGCTGCCTGAGTTGCTGCTGCTGCTGTCATCAGAGTGAGAGGCGGCTGAGGGCTCCGTCCGCATGCTGCTCTCATCAGAGCCAGAGTCAGCGGATTGACCCGACTGACCTCCTTGCTGCTGACTGGAGGCCGCATCTTCACCCGCTCCCTCACCAGCGGACTCCTCGTCATCCCCAGCAACCGCCTCTTCCTTGGCGGCTTGCTCGAACTCGGCAACCTTATCCTTTAGCTCTGGGAAAAGCTTCAGGAAAGGAATAGAGTCTACTCCAGCCTTCGTATACCCTTCGCTGATGATCCGCTCAATCGCGACCTCCACGCTTTCCCTTACAAAAGGAAACATAGCCTTTTGGAAGTCCGGGTTGGTCACCTCATATGCGATCTGCAAATGAAGTCAAAACGTCAGTCCGCGAAAGATGAACAAGATTAACGACGATCGGCAAAACACTTACGGCCTTTTCCTCTCTGAATTGATTAACTTTTACACCAAGTCGCTTATTCCTCTCCTTCAGCGAACGGCTTTCTTTCTTATACCGCTCATTGTCCCTAAGCAGCTCGCGCGTGAGCCTGCCTAGGAAATGGTTGGTGACGGCGGAGTTCGCACTGGCTTGCGCGGCGAGAAGGGGGAGGACGTCAGGCGCCACACCTTGTAGTTCACGGAGATTTTGCTTCCCGTATAAGGCGGACAGAGCGACATGGGCATGGCGAGAAGGGCGCGGGTTCCTCCAGGAGGGAAGAGCCGTTGATAGGCGGACATATTTTTTCTTCTCATGCCAGTGAATCATGGGGTTGCCCCTTAGATCTTTCTGCTTCTCGCCGAAGCCCGCGATATTGAAGCTGTCGTCGGAAGAGTAACTCGCGGCCGGATCGCCATCTTCCTTCCTCTTCTTCGCGATTTCTTTTCTTTTTTCTCCTTGTGTAGGAGTTTGTCCGGCCGGCGCAAATGGCAGATTGGCGGGCACCGTCAAAGTCGCTGCAAGGGGAAGAAGTTAGCCAAAACTCCAAAGTTGTTGCGGATACAGGCAAAGGTCGCGAGGCTTACTCTCTTGGCGGCTAACAGTATCCAGCCCTGGCAGCAGCGGGATGTAATAGTCGACATCCAGCCTCGCTCCAGCAAGGAACGTCACAATGGCAGCCTCAGCATCGTTCAGCCGCACGCCCTTGAAGTCAGCATCTAGGCGCGGCTGCGGATTGGTATGAAGCCCCAGGTCGCCCTCAAAGATGAGATATCTCGAGGTCCAATTGTGGATCTTATTTGGCAGACCCACAACTTTCATCCCCCTACAGTAGAAGTAAATGATGCCTTTGTACTGGCGGTCTCCTGTTGGAGTGATGGCGCGAACAGAAAAGATTTTCCTGAAAACCTTCAAGGAAAATTCAACCCTCTCAGCCCGCAGGTAGGCGATGAAGCTGCAGATGGCCACCACACTGTTCGGGGCGAGCTGGCCCGGAACCACCCCATAATGCTCGAAGATCTCCGCGACCTCCCAGAGCAGGGGGAATTTAAATCCGCAGTCAAAGTGATCTATGGGCACCGCGAGCTAGGTGGTAGTCGAGAAGTTCAGTCGCTCGTGGTGTTCGGGGAGCCGCGCGAGTACAGGCGAGCCCGCCATGTGCGCCTCCCGGAAAGCCTCCAGATCGTCTTCGGTCAGCCTGCTCCTTTTATGTTCGGCAGAATGGAAGGCGGCCGCGGCATCAGTGCGTGCGGATACCATGTTTTCAGACCGCAGGGCTTCAGCTCCGACTGTTTCCTATACAAAAAGAGAATGAAGGCCCTATTTATAGGAAAAACCGTCTGACACGACAGCCTTCAGTCCGCCCAGGTCGATTGCCCAGTCCGCTAAGATCGCTTCTTCCCTATTTCCCTGCAATTATCAGTATATGCGAATTCACAGGAAGACCGCAGAAATCGCAATTTTCCAGAACGAAAATAAGCAAGCCTCCAGCCCGCATAACTTGCGAAGTTTAAATAAAAATAATAATAATATTATACAGCAGGCAGAATAGCATCACAGCACACACACAATCATACAATAGTGTTCGAGCAATAATATTATACAATAGCTCAAAGCAAATACTAAAGTTTTAGCGCCTGCTGCGGACTCTCGGGGCGGGTCGCTCGTCATCGTCCACCCCAACATAAGCCGCCTGATCGCTTCCTCGCAAGATCTCGCAGTAGAGCTCGGAAACCAGGTAGTGCATGTTGTTGAAGGTGCGATGCATATGAGCCATATCTCTGGCTACCCGCGGAAATGGGATTAGTTGAACTGCTGGGTTTGGATCTGCGATCACCGCGGGCTGCCCGCTCGCCGCCGGGGCCGATCCCTCTCCCACAGCAGGCTGAGACATTTGCGGCCTCACCCCAGCGGTTTCGCCCATTCGTTTCTTTCCTTCCCTCGCCAAAGCCAAGTACTTATTCCTGTAATGGCTGACATCTCCGCTCAGTCGATTTTGCTCCTTCTTCGCCCCATCAAGTGCGGATGAAAGACTGGCGACCTCGCCTTCCAGGATCTTCTCCCGCTCTTGACTTTTCCTCAAATCGGTTTGGAGCTTGCACAATTCTTCTTCATATTTTTTCGCTAACAGCGCGCTTTCTTGAGCAGGTCGCTCCCCCTGTGCGAGCTCAGCAACAGTCCGCCCCCCGACCTCCGACACATTTGGCGGCGTAGGCACGATCTCGCCAACCTCGATGGAGTCAGGTGTAGAATTCTGGACTGCAACCAAAGAAGACAAAATCGCCTCAGTATCTAAGTCGCAGCAAGCCCAAAAAGGTAAGTAAATTTTTTATTCACTTTTGGTTATCATCGCGGCGATCTGGCGACTATCAAGGGTAGGTCGCCTCGCGCGTTCCGGGTCAAAAGCCTCTAGGCGATGCCTCCATTCTCGGCGGACTATCGCTCTTGTCTCGGCCAGCGACCTACTCGAGGCGACTATGTCATTTGTTGCTGTGATAATCTTGACTGGCCGCGACTTCCGTGGAGGGGACTGGTACAGCCACGAGTTCTGAAACCGCTTAGTCGCCGGCCGCAACTTACCAGATCGTATCAGCTCCGCCGCGATCCGAAGATCCTCAGCTTGCTTATCCGCAGCTTGCTTCTCTGAGACCGCTTCGACTTTTGCTTTCATTATGGCGAGCTGCTCCTTGGACTTTTCCCTATCTTCAACCCGAAGAAAAGAAGAAGGGTCAGCAATTTTTTCTCTAGTCTCGGTAACAGGCTGCAGCACCTCCAGTAGAGAGCGATTTATACTCGCAAGCTGATCATTGTCTATGGAGTCGAGAATTTCAGTGGTCGACAAGCTGAGCGTGGATGGAGGATCACCTTTTGCGGGCAGAGGATCGGGAGTGACGAGATCATCTTGGACTTCCTTTTCTCGCGGCTTATGCTGCAAGCTCGCAACTCCAGTCCGCTTGGAGATGTTCTTCTCTTTCCTAACTTTCAGATTCTTCTCTACTCGCTCCACGACAGTACTATCTCTTTTCCTCTTCTTCCTCTCAGGAGTCTTGTCAAGGTCGATAACGACCTGCCCTGGTTTGCGAGCTAAGTTTGGAGCAACCACCAGGGCCAATGAAGGTACAAGGTTTTCGGCCTGCTGCTCAACAGAACTTTTTGCCGCAACTTCAGCGAGTTCTTTATCTCGCTCCTCAGCCACATCGTTTTTTCCCCCTATCGGCTCGTCTGCGGGAAGCCCCTCCTCAGTCAGCTGCGGCTGGATTTTTGGCGATGAAATCTCCTTATCCGTGTCTATCCGCAGCATAATTGTCCCAGAAGGGGACCTGTGTATCTCCATACTGGAGGAGTTCGCGAGGTTCTGGTCAGAGACAGACGGAGGATTCGGCTTCTCCTGCGGAGGGTTTGGAGCATTCGCAGTCTTATCTGTTTCCTTTTTGCCTGAGCTTTCTCCCTGATGGCGACCAGGCTGGTCTCTCCGGTGGCTCGACTTCTTAGGTCGAGAACTCGCTTTCGGCTTCTCAGTCGGCGCTGCCATACTGCCGAAGAATGATCCAAGCCTTGACATGCCGGACTGGAAAGTAGAGACCGCAAGTGGTGAGTAACGACCCGTCGCGCAAACAGTTCTGCCAAATGACGGGGCTCCCAGCGATATTTATAGGCACAGACGGCATTTATGATGGTTGCGGATTCGGCGGTTAAGAAAACATTTTCGGAATTTCTCAAAAACTCAAAAATGTACGGGGATTATGTTAACCCCAGAATCCGCATCATCTCCAGCCAAGCATTTCCCCCCCTCTTTTTTGCCGGACTCAAGAATCTCAGTCCGCCCAGGTCGCCGATCTTATACCAGGTGCTCGAGCCGACGAGCTCCGAGCCAGTTCGCCCAGTTCGCCCAGGTCGTGCCTAAGTCTGACTGGCGCTCAACATGCCCGAGGTCCCAGCTCGCAAGCTCAGTCCGCCAGCCTCGCGGACTGCTTGTTCTTCCTCTTCTGTGCCCCGGGCAGTCGGTTATTTTATCCCTGCCCGTTCGGGCAGGCCTCCAGCCTATAAATAGGGGGGGTGGCGCATTCAAAGCAGGCTGGCTGGGACCCCAGAGATTCATCGGGTAAAGGCTGCGGACTCAAATCTCAGACGTTCGCGGTCTCGAATCTGCGCTGCCTCCCATTTTCCCCTCGGTCCGTTAGTAAGCGGTTGCTTGCAGTCCCTTTCTCTCTTCTTCCTTTCTTGCAGGAACTTGAGGGCGCATTTTCTGCATCAACACTTTGAGCCAGGGGGAGCCTTGATTCTTTAGATCATTCTAGCTCAGTGCAAGTTTTTGTGCTTCTCTAATCTTTGTAAAATAGAGAAGACATCTTAACTTTCTTCCCCCTCCTGTACAGGGTTATTACTCCCTTCAAAAGTATCCCTTGGTGGCAGGGCACCTGATCAAAAACCTGTGCTTGGTTTTTTAGACACCTGATCAAAAGTCTAAAGGGTTTCTGGATCTACCTGAAGCAGATCCTGTTGGTGGCAGGGCACCTGATCAAAAACCTGAGTGGATTCCTACCGTGTGATTAGAAGAGTGGACGTACCCAAGTTGTTTGGGGAACCACTATAAATTTCCTTGTGTCGTCTGGATTCTCTTGTTTAATTCATGCACTGTGGCTGTGATTAGATATAACTAGGATTGCTAGTTTCTGATTAGGTTTTCCAAGCCTTAACTGTAATCACAGTTAGCTTGAGTTTGTACACATCACTTGTGTTAGGCTATAGGGTTAACTTTATATCTATAATCTTTTCATTCCGCACTTCACTCCAAGGGAGTTGGGTAGACTATTAAGTTTTGTCTGTGCAAAATTTGATAACTCTATTCACCCCCCCTCTAGAGTAGTATCTATCCCTTCACTTTCAATTGGTATCAGAGGGAGGTTGACTGACTGTATAGGCTAACACCTAAGTCACAAGATCCTGATAGATACCAAGAGCTTATAGATATTCACTATCATGGCCCAGTCCAAGGATTATTCTAGCACCAGACCTCCAGCATGCAACTTAGCTAAGTTTGGCATCTGGAAGGCAAGGATAAAACTATATATGAATTCCATTGATGAAAGCATCTTTGCTTCTATTTTGTCAGGTCCCCCAAGAGCACCTGCTGCTGCTTCTGCCTCATCATCTGATATGAGTGCAGTGCCTCCTCCAGATTACAATGATGAATACAAGAAGGCCAAAATAGCAGATGCCAAGGCAATGAACATACTGGCTCAGACAATGTCTGATGAGGTGTTCCAGAAGGTGGCTGACTGCTCCTCAGCAAAGGCCATGTGGGACACACTGAACCAGATTGTAGCTGGTTCAGCTGATGAAAGGAAGGACAGAAGGTCCAACCTGATCTCACAGTATGAGAACTTCAAGAAAACTGATGCTGAATCAGTTGAAGCTATGTACACCAGGCTCAGCTCAATCATCAATGAGCTGAGGACCCTAGACAAGGACATATCATTGACAGAGGTCAATGATAAGATTCTTATGTGCTTCCCTAGCACATGGGATCTAAGAATCTGGCACATCAAGGAAGCCAGAAGTACTAATGAGATCTCAACTGAAGCTCTCCTCGGCAAGCTCAAGTCTTTTGAGCAAGTGCTGAAGACCAGAGAAGCAGAAGCTGAAGCCAAGACCCCCACTCCAACAAGAAAAGAGCAATCTCTAGCTCTTAAGGCTGCAGATGTTTCTGAAGGCAGCCAATCTAATGAGGAACTTATGGCATTGTTTGCCAAAAGGTTTCTCAAGATGGGGAGAAAGGAGTTCAGAAAGAAGTCTTCACGCTATGAAGACAAACCAAGGTATGATCGCTCTCCCGCTAAAGAAATTATTTGTTATGGTTGCAGGAAGCCTGGACATATCTTGCCAGAATGTCCAGAGGAGAAGAACAAAGAAAAGAGAAAAGAAAAATAACAACACAGGAAGCACTCCAAGCCATCCTCCTACAAAAACAAGAAGAAGGAGAGAGGTTTCATTACTGAAACCTGGAGTGATTCTGATGAAGAATCCTCCTCATCAAGCTCCAGTGAAGATGAGGAAGAGAATAACGCAAAAGAAGTTTGTCTAATGGCAATAGATGCCTGCAGCAACCACTCTGCTGCAGAGAGTTCTGATTCTGATGAAGAGATGCCTACAGAAGATGAGGTACTTTCTTCTTATGATTTTACTTCAGAAGAATTTAAATTAGAATTTAAATCTTTATGTTTAGATTTAATTAGCTCAGAAAAGGAAATAAAAGAACTTAGAAATAGGTTAGCTGACTCAGAATCAATAGCTACTAAAAACATTAGGTTAAAGGAAGATCTCACTACTTGTAGTGAAGAAATTAAATTTCTTAAAATAGAGTTAGCTAAGTCTAAGAGATTAGAAGAATCCCTTAATGGTAGAAGCCTTAAGTTGTTAGAAATTACCAGCATGACTAACACTAGGTCAGGTAATGATAAACTAGGCTTAGGAGCTTCTCCCAGTGAACCCCCAGTCCTTCTTAAAAATAATCTTTCAACTCCAGTGAACTTCATTTCAGCTAGTGGAAAGAAGAACACTGAGCAAGTAAATCTGGTTAATAAAACCTTAAATAAAGCTAAGAGAGAAAAGAGAAAGAAGTTCTTTAAAGAAATGCAAAGAGCGTCGAACGCCGCTCGACGATCGGAAGCTCCATGGTCGAACGAAGCTCGACGATCTGAGCGCCCATCGTCGAACGTCGATCGACGATTTCAATATGATTTTCAAAATCATAATCAATTCCATAGAAACCAAAATGAGAATAGAAACCCTAGGTTTGTTGACCCATCATCTGCATGGAGAATCCCACCTAGGAGATCTCACCCACTAGGTTATCACCCTCAGCCTGCATTCTCATATATTTCCAGTTTTTCTTATGTGAAAAACAAGGGACCCAAGGTTACCTGGGTCCACACTGTCTAAATAATTGTCTTGCAGGTGAAGGCCTATCCAATCACTCAAAATAAGTGGTATTTGGATAGTGGATGCTCTAAGCATATGACAGGAAATAAAGATCTTCTATCAAAGTTCAAAGCTAAGCTCGGCCCAAAGGTTATCTTTGGAGACTCCAGCTGTGGTCAGACAGAAGGCTATGGCAAGATCACAATTGGAGCAGTTACTTTCAAGAGAGTTACATATGTCAATGGACTGAAGCATAATTTGATTTCAGTCAGCCAGCTATGTGATGCTGGCTACCAGGTTTCATTTTTTAACTCCTCTTGCAATATTACTTTAAATAATAATATTGTTTTAATAGGCATTAGAATAGGTAACATTTATTTAGTAGATTTCAATTCATCTCATTCTGAAATCTGCCTGTTTAATGAAGTAACCCTTAATAATAATTCCCTATGGCATAAGAGGCTTAGCCATGTAAACCTTAAAAATATATCTAGGTTATCTAAACACAACCTTGTTAGAGGTTTACCTTCTTGCCCCTACAAGAAGGAGAGCCTATGCAAGGCTTGTCAGCTAGGCAAGCAAACCAAGAATTCTTTTAAATCTGTAAATAAAAGTGATTCTCCTAGAATCCTGTATTTATTACATTTGGACCTTTTTGGCCCAATAAATGTACAGAGTTTAGGAGGGAAGTATTACACTTTAGTAATTGTAGATGACTTCTCTAGGTTCAGTTGGGTTTTCTTTTTGAGAACTAAGTCTGATAACTTCAAAGCCCTTACAGACTTTCTATTATGTGTGCAGACTGAGTACTCTACTCATGTGGCCTTGATCAGAAGTGATCATGGTACTGAGTTTGACTCTCTTCTCATGCAAGAATTCTGTGAGAGAGAAGGTATCAAACATAGCTTCTCAGCTCCTAGAACTCCCCAACAAAATGGGGTAGTTGAAAGGAAGAATAGAACACTCATTGAAGCTGCTAGTACATTGTTGGCAGATGCTAACATGCCTCTATCCTATTGGGCAGAAGCTGTTAGTACAGCCAACTATGTCTTGAATAGAAGTTTGATACACAAACTTAAGTGTAAAACTCCTTATGAGTTGCTTAAAGGAAAGAAACCAAAAATTAATTACTTTAGAGTTTTTGGCTGTATTGTTTATATTCATAATAATAATAAAGAATATATTAGAAAATTTGAAGCAAAAGCTTCAATGGGAATCATACTTGGATATTCCCAAGTAAGCAAAGCTTATAGGGTTTATAACAAGTCTACCTGTAAAATTGAAGAATCTGTGCATGTGACTTTTGATGAGTCTCAGATGTTTTACAAGGAGAAGGAAAATTCTCCTTCCTCCAGTTCTTTGCAGGTACCTGATGTCCCTCAAGAAATTCTTCAACTTTCAACTCTTCAGATCACTGAATCAAATAGTGATGAAGACATTGCTGAAGCAGTTGTTGTTCCACCAACAGTAGATCAAATTCCTCCTGAGGAATTAATCCCAACTGCTGCTGAAGATCACATCCCACCTGCTGATATTGTCACACTTAGAGATCACCCCACATCTCAAGTGATTGGAGACATATCAGCTGGTGTGCTAACAAGACACCAATTAAGACAGGATGTGATGCACGCTTGTTTCCTCTCACAGGTTGAGCCCCTCACCTTTAAAGATGGAGAGCTAGATCCCCACTGGATCATTGCAATACAAGAGGAGCTCAATCAGTTTGAGAGATGTAAAGTTTGGACTTTGGTTCCAAGACCTAAAGGCCAACTGATCATAGGCACCAAGTGGGTGTATAGAAACAAGTTGGATGCAAATGGAATTATAGTAAGGAATAAAGCTAGGCTTGTAGCCCAGGGCTACAGACAGGAGGAAGGTATAGACTATGACCAAACCTTTGCTCCTGTTGCAAGGCTAGAAGCAATAAGGATCTTCTTGGCCTATGCAGCCTTCATGAAGTTTAAGGTGTTCCAAATGGATGTAAAAAGTGCATTCCTAAATGGTGAGCTTAAGGAAGAGGTGTTTGTTGAACAACCACCAGGGTTTGTTTCTTCAACTCAGCCCTCACATGTGTTTAAGTTGCAGAAAGCTCTTTATGGACTAAAGCAAGCTCCTAGGGCCTGGTATGAGACCTTAGCTAGTTTCCTGTTAGAGCACAACTTTACTAGGGGAGTAGTTGATAGAACCCTTTTCGTCAAGCATCACAAGGACACAATCCTGTTAGTTCAGGTGTATGTAGATGATATTATCTTTGGCTCCACTGATCCCAAACTTTGCAAAAGGTTCTCTGACCTGATGCACTCTAAGTTTGAGATGAGTAGCATGGGTGTGCTGTCTTACTTTCTTGGTCTCCAAGTTAAGCAAGATGCTGATGGTATCTTCATCTCCCAATCCAAATATGCCAAGGAATTGGTAAAGAAATTTGGGATGGCTGATGCTTCAGCAATGCCTACACCCATGGCTACTAATGTAGTTATTGATTCTGATGATCACGGCAAGCCAGTTGATCAAAAGAATTATAGGGCCATTGTTGGTTCCCTATTATATCTAACTGCAAGTAGGCCAGATATAATGTTTGCTACATGCCTTTGTGCTAGATTCCAGGTCAACCCCAAGGAATCTCATCTGATTCTTCTAAAGAGAATCCTGAGATACCTGAAGGGATGTCCAAATCTAGGACTTTGGTACCCAGCTGAGTCAGAATTTGAATTAATTGGATATTCTGATTCTGATTATGCTGGTTGTAGAGTTGACAGGAAGAGCACCTCAGGAACTTGCCAGTTCCTGGGAGAGAGATTGGTCTCTTGGTTCTGTAAGAAGCAGGCTTCTGTCTCAACTTCAACTGCAGAGGCTGAATATATAGCAGCTGCCAGTTGTTGTTCACAGATCCTGTGGATTCAAAACCAGCTTGTGGATTATGGTTACTCACACAAGAACACCAAGATCATGTGTGATAGTACCAGTGCTATCTCAATTGCACAAAATCCAGTGCACCACTCTAGAACGAAGCACATTGAGATTAGGCACCATTTCCTGAGAGATTGTGTGGAAAAGAACAAGATCTGTCTTGAGTTCATATCCACTGAGTTTCAGAGAGGTGATATATTCACCAAGCCTTTAGATGAACAGAAGCATCTGTTCTTTTTAGTTCAACTAGGCATGATTAATGGACGAGACTAAGTGTGACTATATCTGCCTATGTTGAAATCTGCTTGAAGATCGTCGAACGATGATCGAAGATCGTCGAACGGATTAAGCCTATCGTCGACCTCTGGTTAATGATAGCCTATCTATTTGAAGATCGTCGATCGACGTTCGACCATCGTCGAACAGGTTGAGCTCATCGTCGATCTCTGGATGACGAAAGCCTGTTGTTTGAGAAGCCAGAAATAGTCGAACAATGGTTCGACTACTCTGCTTCTGAGCCGATCGTCGAACGGCCGTTCGACTATCGGGTCAAGTATCTTTTTAATAGATCGACTATTCCCGGTCTAATATAAAGCCGATAGTCGACCTAGGTTAAAAGATCTTTTGCTTTATCGTCGACGGAGCGTGCCCTTTCGCATTCTGCTTTCCCGCTTGCGATTTCCGGGCGTTTCGTCTTCTTCGTTCTCTGCAACTTTCTCGAGCTCTCTCCAGCGAATCCATGGCCGTCTCTCCAGCAGTTCTAGCCGTCGTAAAGTTTGATGCAGGATTTAGCGTGGATTTCGAAGCATTCAGTAGCTGCGATGCCGGAATCGTAGAAGTTCTCCAGTTGTGCAGGGATCAAGGATTAGAGAAGTTAATGTCTGCAAGGATTAAGATCAACATCCCAAAAATCAAAGAATGGGCTTTCACGTCGTCTTCCACAGACGAATCGATGACTGGTACCATAGGCGGAGAAGAGGTTATCCTGACTCCGGCCGTCTTATCTGATGTTTTTGGATTAGTTAATGGTGACGAGGATTATGAGCAAGATGCTCAGGAATTCGGAAGAATGCTAGTTGAGCTGGGACATGCTGAGGGCATTCCCACCAAGCTGCTCAAAGTGAATTTTCCTTTCAAAATCAAGTTTCTGGCTGAGGTAGTAGGAAAAGTGCTCCTGGGTAAGCACTCTGCTCACGATAATATAACAAGGCAGCAATTCGCACTCATGTGTGCGATTGTTAATCGAAAAAGGATAGATTGGGCAGCAGTTATGTTTGATTTAATCAGGAAAAAGACTGGTAAGAAGGAAGTCACCCTAGGAAGGGTCATTGGAATCTTCCTTAAAGAAAAATACCCCCAGCTACTGAGTTCAACTGCAACAACAATCAATGCGAGCAAGAAGATGGATCCCAACTTGTTCTCTAAGTGGAAGAGAACGTTTGTGAAACCTGCTCCAGCAACATCTGAGGACACAAGGACTGTATCAGTCGCTCCTCACCCTGTTGAAGCTGGCTCAGCTCTTCCCTCTTCTTCTGCTGTGCTGTCTGCCTCAGTTGAAGTTCCATCAACTTCAGCTGAAGTACGACCTTCTTCCTCTGCTGCTCCAGAAACAACTACGGTTGTTCCTCTTTCCCCTCCAGCCTCTCCTTTACCTACTCATCTGGCTAGGATATCTGCTCCTAGCTTTGATCTGTTAGGATCAGAGAGAATTCCTACTCCTCCTGTATCTTTCGTTCATTCCCCAATTCATTCCCCAATTCATTCCCCAATTAACTCTCCTGCTCGATCCCCTGTCCACATCATTTCTCATCTTAGCACCACTCCCATATCTGCTGCAGCTCCATCCACTTCACATCCTTCATCTATTGAGATCTCTCCTGAATTCATCTCCCGCATTGTGGAGTTGATTACCCCCTCAATCAAAACCATGATTGACGAGGCAATCGCTCCCCTTGCAGCCTCCATTGATATTTTATCTGCCTCCATCAAATCCCTTTCAAAATCTGCTGAGCCATCTTCCTCAAGGGGCCTGGTTTCAGTATCCACTGAAATCAGGCAGGGGGAGATGTTCCATGAAGATGCCTCAGACCATCCTGCCTCTCCTCCAGCTATAAAAGATACAGTCATGTCTGCCCAGGAAGAATCTGCTCAAGCTGAGATAGAAATAGTTCCAGATGTTGTAATGACTGCCCAGGAAGAATCTGCCCCTGCTGAGAAAGAAATAGCTCCAGTTTTGTCTGATAAGGAAATAGCAGATGGAATCTTGCTATCTGAAATTGCGGTTAAAGTCTGCTTATAAGATCTTACCACTCCTATGATTGCTAGATTCCTAGAAGGAATTATAACTTCATATCTGAATGAATCATGGGAGATGGTCAAGTATGAAGGTAACTCTTTCATCCGTTTTGTTGATGAGTCGATTAATTTGATAGTTTGTGAATTCCTGGAAGTTATGATTTCTGTTTATTTAGCAGATCTGTATTCATAATTCTACAGATGTTATTAGAGAGGATTTAGCTGCTCAGATCGTAGCAGTTGTCTTTGAAGCTGATCCAAGTGTTCCTGATACTCAGGTAGATCTTGAATTGGAGTCCTTTTTAGATGATAGAGAGGATGAATCTGAGAATCAAGATAAAGTCAAGAATGACTTTCCTGTTCTGAATTTGGAAGAAGCTCAAGCAAGAGCTGCCTGGGAGTTAAGAGTACAATCTTTAAAAGAGAAAGAAAAAGTTCTGCAAGTTGAAAAGTCAACCATCTGGGATGACTCTCCAGGGTTGGACTTAGATTCCCTTCTGGCTCTGGATGCCATGGAAGAGGAAAAAGAAAAATCTGCTCTTAAGCTTAAAGAAAAGGCTATTTCAGAAGCCTATGATCCTTATGAAAATCCTCCCTCATCTCATTCTGATGATGATGATTCTGATGTTTCTGAGAAGTCAAAGAGAAAGAAATCTGCTTCAAAGAAAAGAAAAGCTGCTCCTCCTCCTCCTCCCAGTAATGATAATGATATTCCCTATTATATTTTGAAGGGCATTGACCCTAAATCCAAGGAATTTCAGCACTGGATGTGGTTTTCGAAGAATCAGTAGAAAGAAAGAAAAAGAACTAAGAGGTATGATAGTCCTGCTTCAAGATGGACTCCCAGAGGTCCCCCTCCTCCACCTCCTGGTGCAGGAGCCTCTGGGAACCTATCAGCTCATCCTGCTGCCTCTTCTAGAAGATCTGCTTCTTTTCAGCCCCAGCCAAGACAAAGTTATCATAGCTCGCAAGGCAAATCGTTTTCTGGCTCTCAAAGACAAATGAAGGAGGCTGTGGTTCAAAGACCAACCTTTCCCCCCCCCCCTCCGTCTCCAAAGAAAAGAATTCCATCTTCAATACCAGTTCAATCTGAGAAAAGTATTTCGAAAGGTAAATAGTTTATTTTGTTTTAAAATATCTAGCAAGAACCTCTCTGCTAAGTATACTCTAATGTCTTATCTAGATAAAATAGCTGATGCTGCTTCTCCTGAGCCTGTGTATGAAAATCCTGAGCTTGATCCTAACTTTAGGATGGCTCGCTTTCAAGAACTAGTAGGAGCAGCTCAAATAAGAAAAGCTAGAGCAGAAGGAAAAGATACGACTGGTCTAACTACCATGTCTGCTTACAAAAAGAAAGAGTTTGAAAAGTTCCAGGTTAATCCTGAGATTTTTGATCCATCAAAATATATGGAAAAACATCCTGAAGCAGTAGTCCCAAGAACTGCAGAGCTGAAGATCATTGGTGCGCAGGACCTGAAAATGTCAAAGAAAGAATCTGATGATCCCTTAAGGAAAATCTCTTTTGTTTCTAGCTCTTCTGTATCTAAGCCTGACTCTGTTGATCCATAGTTTGATTAACTGCTGTGCTATATTTGTTTATCTGTTTGATAATCTGCTAGTTAATTGTTAACTATTTTCTGTATTATTTTGTTGCTCTTTAGCTAGCTTTATGTTTTAGATGTTGAGAGACTTAACTCAAATAGGGGGAGATTGTTGGTACCCTAGTTTGATTTGAGTTGAGTCTTGCCTTTGTTAGTCCCTTGACCCAAGAAATACCTATGGTCAATGGTTAGAAGTCTAGCTGTAGTGTCCTCACTTTTCCAGATTAAGAATTTGGTTAAGTAGGTTTTTCGTTCGACGATAGTCGAACGCCGCTCGACTATTGTCTATCGGCTGATCGACGATCGTCTATCAGTTGGTCGACGCTTTGTCTGCGTTGATAGTTCGACTATCTGTTCTGATAGATCGACAATCTGTTTTGCGTTGATAGCTCGACTATCTGTTCTGATAGATCGACTATCTGATTGTTCGACTATCTGTTGATAGATCGACTATCTGTTCCGCCTTGATAGTTCGACTATCTGTTGATAGATCGACTATCTGTTTCGTCTTGATAGTTCGACTATCTGTTGATAGTTCGACTATCTATTGCCTTTGATAGTTCGACTATCTGTCCTGATAGTTCGACTATCTGATAGTTCGACTATCTGCTGATAGATCGACTATCTGGTTTGTTTTGATAGTTCGACTATCTGTTGATAGTTCGACTATCTGTTTTCTGAGGTAGGTCGACTATCTGCTTGATAGGTCGACTATTTCTGTGCGCTTGATAGTTCGACTATCTGTCCTAGATAGATCGACTGTCTGATAGTTCGACTATCTGCTCTGATAGTTCGACTATCTGCCGGGGTAGTTCGACTATCTTCTTCGATAGGTCGACTATCTGGATCGTTCGACTATCTGCCCGATAGCTCGACGATCTCCGTGCGTCGTTCGACGATCTTCGAGGGTCGTTCGACGTTTTCTGTCTGCCTTTGTATTTTGTATTTATTTATTATATTTAATTATTTAATACATTTTCTGGCACATTATTTTAAGATGTATGATAAAATTACCAGGCAATATTTGCTCCATCTCTTTTGCCTGAGTCAAATCTTTTTAAGATAAAGTTGTTTGTCTTATTAGCTGTCTTTATAAATTACTTTATCTGCTGACAGCCCTTTATAGCCGTTAGACTGAAAAGTCTTCTTTTTGCTATAAAGAGATTATTTCTGATGTGACTTTATTTAGTCCTTCTGTTATTTGATTTAAGACTGCAGCTTCTTAGAAAGAGGTTTATTCCCTTTATAGAATGTTTTGCTGCAGAGATGTTTCTGTCTTCTTGATATTTACAGCCCAGGTCTCAAGGCTCAGAAGAAGACAAATAATTCAAATGGAAGAGAGCCGTTGCTTGCTGATGTTATATAAAGGACCCTTTGAAGAAGGATTCAAGCTAGTCAATAGAAAGCTAGCTAACAACTAACCAGTGTTCATTCAAGCTCTCAAGCCTTCATCAAGAAAAAGCTTTCTGCTCTCAGCAATTTCCATCTAACTGAGAAGTGTTAAGATCTTCATCTCTTCTTCACCTGAGTTCTCCTACTTTCAGGAAGTTCAACTCAGTGTTCCTTTGAAGAAGAAGAAGAAGAAGATTGCTGCTTGAAGACTTTTGATTTTATTATTTACTTTCTTCCTGTAGCTTTTCCTTCAGAACTTTCTGAAGAGTTTTCTGCACTGAAGCAAGACTTCACCTGGACATCTTTGAGCCAGGGGGAGCCTTGATTCTTTAGAGCATTCTAGCTCAGTCCAAGTTTTTGTGCTTCTCTAATCTTTGTAAAATAGAGAAGACATCTTAACCTTCTTCCCCCTCCTGTACAGGGTTATTACTCCCTTCAAAAGTATCCCTTAGTGGCAGGGCACCTGATCAAAAACCTGTGCTTGGTTTTTTAGACACCTGATCAAAAGTCTAAAGGGTTTCTGGATCTACCTGAAGCAGATCCTGTTGGTGGCAGGGCACCTGATCAAAAACCTGAGTGGATTCCTACCGTGTGGGTAGAAGAGTGGACGTACCCAAGTTGTTTGGGGAACCACTATATATTTCCTTGTGTCGTCTGGATTCCATTGTTTAATTCCTGCATTGTGGCTGTGATTAGATATAACTAGGTTGCTAGTTGCTGATTATGTTTTTCCAAGCTTAACTGTAATTACAGTTAGCTTGTGTTTGTACACATCACCTGTGTTAGGCTTTAGGGTTAAATCTATATCTATAATCTTTTCATTCCGCACGTCACTCCAAGGGAGTTGGGTAGACTATTAAGTTTTGTCTGTGCAAAATTTGATAACTCTATTCACCCCCCCTCTAGAGTAGTATCTATCCCTTCACTTTCAGTTATTTTAGCGAGAAGTTGTCCGGTCCCAAGCTGAACTATTCAAATTACGATAGGGAATTTTATGCTGTAGTTCGATGTCTACACCATTAGAGGCACTATCTCCTCTCCAAGGAGTTTGTGATCCTCTCCGATCATGAGGCTTTACGTTTCATCAACGGCCAGCATAAGATCAGCCCACGACACGCTAAGTGGGTAGCTTTCTTACAAGGCTACACGTTTAATCTCAAGCACCTTAAGGGAGCTGATAACCGAGTCGCGGACGCCCTTAGTCGTCTTACTATTTTACTCACCTCTATGGAAGTACATGTTGTAGGATTTGAGCGGGTTAAGGATGAGTACGCCACGTGTCCTGACTTTAAGGACGCCTATTTATCTGCCCAAGATAGCTCCCCCACGACGATATCTGCGTACGTCATCAAGGAAGGTTACCTGTTTAGGAACGGGAAGCTATGTATTCCGCGGACATCATTACGACTACATATTATATGGGAGTTGCATAGCGGAGGGTTGAGTTGCCACTTCGATAGAGATAAAACCATTACGTTAGTCGAGGACAAATTTTATTGGCCAAAACTTAAGGTTATGGTGGGTCAGGTAGTAAGTAGTTGTCGCACGTGTCAGCTGTGTAAGGGTAGTAAAACCCATGTAGGATTATATACACCCTTGCCTATTCCCTCCATGCCTTGGGTAGATGTTAGCATGGATTTCGTATTAGGCCTCCCCATTACCCTATGCCGTCACGACTCAGTTTTTGTAGTTGTGGATAGATTTTCAAAGATGGATTATTTCATCCCGTGCAGTAGGACAAACGATGCGTCTCACATCGCTAAATTATATTTTAAAGAAGTCGTTAGTCACCGTGGAGTGTCAAAGACCATAGTCTCGGATAGGGACGTAAAATTCACTAGTTATTTTTGGAAAACACTTTGGATATTAATGGGAACAAAATTATTGTTTTCCTCCGCCTATCATCCCCAAACTGATGGGCAGACGGAAGTGGTTAATCAGAGCTTAGGAAATTTGTTACGATGCCTTGTGAGTGATCACAAGAGCACTTGGGATCTTCTCCTTCCCCATGCCCAATTAGCCTACAATAATTCCAAGAATAGGTCTACGGGTCTGTCGCCGAATGAGATTGTCCACGGATATAAGGCTCCTGTGCCGCTTGACTTGGTGTCGTTGCCCCCAACGTACAAGGCAAGTCAGTTTGCACAATCCTTCGCCCAACACATCCATGATTAACATGCACGTATATGGGCCACTTTGACTACACAATACGACTCTTATCAAGCGCACGCTAATTTACATAGGAGAGTATCAAACTTTAAAATTGGCAATCTAGTTTTAGTCCGTTTGGTTCCCGAACGCTTGCCAATTGGCACCGTTAAAAAGTTTGCACCAAAGCGCGCCAGCCCTTTTCGGATTGTTAAAAAGTTAGGTGACAACGCTTTCGTTTTGGACTTGCCTACTGATTGGGGTATCTCCCCCATTTTTAACGTTT
Source organism: Platanthera zijinensis (assembly GCA_039513925.1). Taxonomy (NCBI): domain Eukaryota; kingdom Viridiplantae; phylum Streptophyta; class Magnoliopsida; order Asparagales; family Orchidaceae; genus Platanthera; species Platanthera zijinensis. Next base: position 207,022,686 of record CM077078.1, read on the forward strand.
CGGATTTAATGATGTTTGTGTAACCACCACAAGAGTTGACTTCTTTGTCGTCTTCTTCTCCTACTCTAAATTCTCATGGGTTGGGGAGTGGTAGTACGGATGATCTCCCTCCTTCGGTCCCCACAGGTATATCATCGGATGGTAAGTTGCCTTCTTTCCTGCCTACTGCTAATATGTTCCCCAGGTTTCCACGGACGTTTTCAACTCCAGAGATGATACTTGATGCTGAGCCTGTTACCACTGCTGATGGCGACACCCGCCGCTTTCTCATCTGTTGGCGAGATCGACCCCCTTCGGATGACTCTTGGGTACTCGAGATGTAACTGCAAAGTTTGGATGCCGCTCTCCTTCACCGCTATCGCTTGGACCACGCAACAAAGATGCGTGGATTTTAGCGGGGGAAGATTGATGGCGTGGCCCCTCCTCCACAATTTGAAGACGATGCTGATGATGATCTGGTTGATAAGGAAATACAACTCAAGGACGTGAGGCGGCACCAGGACGCTAATGGAAGGCTATGTTATAACTTCCGCCAGCGGCATGCTACATCCACTACAAAGAATTAGCCTTATTTATTTCATTTGGGAAAACTCTATTTCATATTTAGAATATAAAATTATCCCATGTTTAGTGATAATTTTATATTCATTGCATGTTTTGTTATTTTTAATTTTGAACAAATTTAATGTTGGTGTGCATTTAGCCATTCGGATGGATGAGATTACATCTCCATCATGAATGGTTAAGGCTTGTTTGTAACTCCTATATAAGGAGGCTTTGTTATGAGATAATTAGAAAAGAAGAACCCTAAATTTTGCCTTGCAAATTTCGGCCAAAGAGTGGAGGCTACACCTAGCCGCCGCCCCCCTTCCCCTTGCTTGTGGTGTGAAGCCGTCGGCCCCCCTTGCTCCCTCCATCTGTTCGGAGCGACTCCGGCACGGCTTCCTTCGGTGCGAATCCGGGAAGAAGGTTGCAATCCCTTCGGTGTGACGCCAGTGGATCCGTGGAGAGAGTGATTCTTCCACCATTATCTTGTGTGAAAACTTCATCCCGGTTGGGTAAACTCTTTTCTCTTCCTTGTGTGATTCTCTAAGTAGTTGTGGTGGTTTCGCAATCGTTTTCTCCGCAAAGTTAATTTAATCGCTGCAAGTTTTAAATCAAATTCGCCGTTGCTAGGCTTTTTAATTCCGGATCAGGTGGATCCTATTTGCTTGAGCGGATCTTGGCCTATAGCCTTGGTCTTGCTCTCTAAAAGGAGTGGCAACCTTTGTGTTATCTTGGGGAATATTCCGACTCAAATTTCCGATCGTTGTTTTTGAGTCGACCATTCCTCCTTTGTTATTTGCGCTGCGTTCTTGCGACCAGAACTATTATGGGCGATAAGTGTTGTGTAGGTGCGGTAGATCTACGACGTGTAGTGCGTAGAAAAGCGTTAGTTTCATGGAGATCTCCGACTCGGGACGCACCCTACATCACATCCCCTACCCCTTCCCTATGGCTCCTAAGTACCGAGTGGAGAGGAATAAAGTGAAGGACATGAAAGTGGAGATTAAATAAAAAGAAACAAGTGGCAGCGGAACTAATCTAGCAATTCTATGATAAATAATTGCAATAAGACGAAATATGAAAACTAACCTTCACTTATGTGAGAACACATAAGCCAAGGGGTCTTCTGCAAGGCTCCCATCGTATAAAAGTTCCATACCAATTTATACGTTGGGGTATCGGTTATCAAACAGCAGTATATATATATATATATATATATATATTAAAATTGACCTTAATTTATAAACTTATCCACACAAGCTTATAGACTAAGGGGTCGTTTTGCAAGTCCTAATGTATACGCGTCCCATTCCACTTATACCTTAGGTGTTAGGGGTTAAATGAATTGATTATGCTATAACATGCTAGTGGGTATGATGGAACATGCAAGGGCAACACACACACCCGACTCTGTGTACACAGACCTTTAGTTCCCCCTTTCTTGAGCCGTAACCTCCCAGGATACCACCGTAGTGGCAGACAGAAGTGGTGGGTTGGGCCTCGCCCACCTCTAAACCAGTAAAGCACTACCGGTCAGACCTATCGTACGTCTCAACGCTTGGTGCATGAAGCGGACTCCTGCATACTCTTACCGGCTGGCGCACCAGACTTCTGTTGGCGAAGTGCAAACCACACTTGCCGAGTCAGCTTTTTGGCATCGGTGCATCAACCCTCCAATACCGAAGGCCCACCACCTTAATTTTCCTTCCTTTTATGCACATGCAAATTTATCGTATTCAAAAAAATCGAGCCGAAGCTCCCCGGACAAAAACGTCTGTCTCAAACAATCGAACCGAAACTCCCCGGACCAAAACGTCCGTCTATTAACTATCCAAGCCGAAGCTCCCAACTATCTTCCTGTGGTATCTGTGTTTGTCAAATGTGCAACCCTAATTACTAAGTTACTCTTTTCAGCTTGTTAATACAGTTTACGTTAACCCAGGACTGCCCCCGGTATTCCCTGTGAATGGCTCTCAAGGGGCACTAGGAACTATGATGGGATTACGCCCATCATTCCCTTTCGCAAGGTACTTATTATTATTGGTTGATTCCCTTACCCATTACCTTCTCGTGTTACGATAGACTAACCTATTGTGATTTTTAACCTTCCTCTCTTCGGGAAAGACGATCTTTCGTCGAACCCGAGCACCTATTGTGTTACGATAGACTAACTCCAATGTTGTGCCCCATCATATCCTATGACTGTTAACACCAATTGCTAATTGCAGACTATCCTATGCTACATGTCGAACCGGATAGGAAATGATCCAAAACTCATCCAAATGCCCTAACTTATTTACTGGAGGTATATCATGATATAATTAGCCTATAATTAGAAAATTAAAATTTTTCCTTATTTGTCTGGCATTTAATTAATTTCCTCAAAAATTTCAAGGGCTACCGGTTTGAACATGAACTACCCTAAGTACTCATGCAAGATGTCCAACAAAATTATTATAAATATTATGTTATCTCAATATGGTAAATCCAAAGTATCACAATTTTTCTATAATTAAAAGGGCACTAAAACTATTTTAGCAATATTTTCTATCTTTCGTTATTTATGAATTAAGTACAGAGAATATCCATCTAAAAATTATAAATTAATTGTACTCTGTAGATACAACCTTAAAAATAGCATTGGCCAAGTTTCATTATTTTTCAGCAAGTATTAAGCTCTGAATAAATTAATTATCAAAAATCTCGATAAGGTGGACTTGTAAAGAAAGTGTCGTAACTAAGATTCTAAAAATCATGAATAAATGTCTACAAGCATATAATGGCCTGAAAGTCTCAATTCCTAAGTCTCATAATTTTTTAACATAAATATCATCCATAATTAATTTTTAAATCATAAAACCCCTTTTTAACATTTGTGAATGAAGTAGTAGATTTACTCAACTAAAAATTATACAAAAATTCATTCAGGAGCAACCATTCTGACCTAAAACATTTACTTCCAAGATTTCATGGGGTTTCAATGAACAGAAAAATCTAAATAATTAAAATGTCAATTAGGGCTATAACAAACTTTACAAATGAAGTGCTAGAAATAAATATCATAAAATTCCAGCAAAATTGCTATAGGTTCTACCCATTCCAAAACTTACTCTCCCTGAGTTTCACAGCTTTTAGATAATGTTTAGTGACTGATTTTACTTATTTGAGATTTTACCCTAAAATTAAGGTTAGGGTTTTGACGTATCTACCTATCTCCAAATCCTCCGAGATTCTATCCAGATAATTTATATTATACTAATGTCGACTCTACTGAATTTCAAGGCAATATGAAGGCATTTTCCCCATGTCCTTCACAACCTTCAAAACCCTCCCTTTAGGGTTTGAGTTTGGATCCTAGGGTAAATCAACCATAAGCCACACCATTTTTCTCCAAGTGGGTTATAATAACCCTTCTAAGTCAGTGGTAAAAATATCAGCCTCTGTTGAGGTGATTTGACCGTTTCAACCTCTTAGTGCACTTTTTTCTCAAAAATGCATCATTAATGCCTAGTTAAGGATAGGTGATTTCCTACCCAAAACTCATCCAAATGAGTTGGAATTTTGCACAGAGCGAGGTTTTATAGCCAGGGACCACTCACCAAAATTTGGGAGGGTTTGGAGGTCATTTGACCCCTTAAATAAATTACTCTAACTTTATTAAATTAAAACAAAAACTTTAGACAAAGTATCTCTAAAATTTCCCATTTTTGGACAGTCTTTGGGTATGGATAAGGGTAACCCCCTGCCCAAATTTCCTGTCATTTGGATAAGGGACGAAGATTGGGCATTCATTTTAGTTTCTACCCAACTCTTGGTACAGCCCCCACTAAAACGGGTGCTGCGATCAAACCACTTACCCAAACGAGTTGAAATTAATTTTACATTAATCTAAACTCGAAGGGCTATAACTTTCGTGACTGACTATTTTTCCTAAATCAGCCTCTAAGTGCCTCGTTTGTAGCATCAAAATGCACCCATTTAATGTATCTTTTCCTCATATACTATATACATAATTTTTATACTATAAAAATATTTTTACTGTTCATCTTCTACAGAACCCGAAAACCTGAACTCAGAAAACTTATATTTCCTGTAGCTCTTCTGTGATCCATCGCCGGCCATTCGTTCACTTCCCTGGCCAGCCACCACCACCACTACCTCCGTCGAGGCGATGGCTATCGGTCGGCGGTGGTTTGGCCGCCAGAGGTGGTGGTTTCAGGCAGACACGAAAATATATTTTTCATGGTTTTTCCATGAAAACGCGAGATAGGTCCGGCTCCATTGAGCACGAACTTCCTTTCTAAGATCTTAAGATCTACCCATAAAAGAAGAAGTAGAGGAGGACCTTGTTTGCGGTTTGAAGGCGAGATGAACGTCGGGTTGTCATGGCGCGGTGGTGGCGTTGCCAAACTTCTCCTATAGCAAGAACAACAACTCTAATCTATTTGGTCAAGATTGTAAACTTCTCATCTTGCACTAAAGGGGCTTTTTTAGATCACCAAGTGGGGAGGGGAAAGGGTAAAGAACTTATGGCCATGAAGGCTCTCCTCTTAATAGTATTTCGGTTATGGTGGAGGGAGAGGAAAAGGTGGAAGATGAAAAGATGTTTCCAGGTGGTGATTTCCTTTTGGACCAACACTTACTTATTTTATTAAGTAATTAGAGAAGGTAACGGCCCATAAATACTCCTAGTGTAACTTCCCATAATCAGATTTAATTATGGCATGTGTTAAAGTAATTTCCAGCCTGGCTGATGCTTCGACCTTTGTCACGGGCGTGACACTACTCCATTCGTCATTCTCGAGTCGACGACCGATTTTTGTGCGGTGGTTCACGGCTCACCCGCCATGTCACGGGCGTGACACATTTGTCACGGGCGTGACAGGTGTTCTTCGGTCGATATTCGTCGATCTGAGGTCGACGGTCGGTGGGGGCATCATGACCTAGGTCACGGGCGTGACGGGCCTGTCACGGGCATAACCAACCCGTGACATGAGTTCTTACCTCAGAGATCAGCTTCCTGATTTCGTCGACCATCGAAGGAAGTCACGGGCGTGACGGGCCGGTCACGGGCGTGACCAACCAGTGACTCGGGATTTCGGTCGACGGACTTCGAAGGATTGCATCTTCGGATAGCCGTCGTGCCTGAACCTATTTTTAGATCGGTTACAGTCAATTTCTGGGGGTTACGGGAGCTCTGTCACGACAAACCGACTCCTAGGGGTCTAGTCGGAAAAGTGATGTTACAATTTATCTCTCTGGATTCAAAGTTAGGGCTGAGTATTTCTCAGTCCAGAAAGGCAGACTCAGAGAAATTTATCTCTGGAGTCAAACATCAACACCAACCAACCTTCCTTTTGTAGGATCTTAACAGATCTGAGTGTAGGCCAATTTTATAAAGGTGGAAGTAGGATCATTTGTTGAACTGAGGTAGGATCCCTGTGTGGATCTGAGGTAGGGCTATTTGCCTGAGGTAGAAGAGTCATTCTCTCTAAGTGGTAGGGCCTTTATGCCTGAGTTGTAGGATCCTTTTGTGGATCATAGGTAGGGCCTTTATGCCTGAGCTGTAGGAGAGACATTCTATCTAAGTATTAGGGATATCCTCTTAGCCTGATTGTACGACTTGTGATCAAGTCAGAGGTAGGTGATCTTTGGATCACTGAGCTGTAGGTGTATATCTTTACTCTGAGTTGTAGGGCCTTGTGCCTGAGGTAGGTCTTGGAGGAGACAAAGAGATCCGGAGGGATATATGTTATAAGCTCTTAAGAGCCGAGATTTAGAGAAGTGCCTTGTCTAGTTAGTTGTTAGAAAGGTGGGAGGGACAGTGGACGTACCCCTAATCTAGGGAACCACTATAAATCTTGTTTGTTCTTTGTGTGATTGTCTTGAAAGCAGAATATAACTATATCACAACATGCCAAAAGAAAAGATTGTCATAAAAGAAAAACAAAGCTATTCACCCCTGTAACACCCCAAAAATTGAATTAGAACTTTTTGTAGCTATCGCCGGGAGACAATGGGTATCACTGGCGATAGCAATAGCACTTGACGCACTCGACGCTTTCGAGCTTTAATTAAACTCGAAGAATCGTTGAGTAAGGGACTATCATGTGGCGATAGCGGGTATCGAGCAGCGATACACCTCAATGCTTTTAACGAATCGTTGAGTAGACTCAACGCACTCGACGATTTCGACAAATCGCCGAGTGAGCTATCACATGGCGATAGTGGATATCGCTGGGCGATACCAAGCCACGTGTTAGATGCCTGGGTGATAGCCGAAGAGTGGTTGTTGACTAGGTTGATGGCGAGGATGCTCCGCCATTTGCTCGTGCCGACATGGATCTCTCTTTTGCTCGCCGCCACTACATGTTCGAGGATATTGACGGTCGTTGCCGCAACCGTCGTCGCCTCCATCACATGGACCCCTCTTTTGATCGCCGCCGCTACATGTTCGTTGATTTTGATGACCGTTGCCGCAAGCTTGAAGGTTGGGACTTTGCCGCGACACCCTCCGCCATAGCCGCGTCAAAATCTCTGCCGCATCAACGCATGAGATTATAATTTTATTGCTTAATTTCTGCATTTTAATTTCAGCATTTTATAACTAATTTCAGCATTTTATTTTTGTTCAATATGGCTTATGTTTAGCCATGGTTAGTGCATTAGTGGCTAGGATTTTAGTTTGATGAGATGAAGGGTGATGGAGAGGTGTACCAAATTATATATATACATGTATGTGGAGTGGGAGAGATGAATTGAAGAAGAAAAGAAAGAATTCCTCCTAAAACCTAAGTGCACGGTTGCTCCCAAAATCGCCGCCCCTATTCGGCCTGGCCGAACCCGACGCTTGGACAAAGCCGCCGCTCACTTGCTGCCGCCCCCTTCCTTTGGTGGTGATATTGCTACTCCGGCTACCTCCATCCTCCTCCGGTGTGACTTCGAAGAAGGCGACTCGGCTCTTCCTCATCCGGTGTGACTCTGGTGCCCCTTTTGGAAGTGCGACTCTTCCATAGCTATGCTCCTCCTCCTCCTCTCCTCCTCTTTAATTTCAGAAGTTGTGGGTAACGATCTTCCTCCCCCTACACTTGTGTGTTTCTTCTAGCTAGATTGTGAGATTGGTGGAGATTGTGATTTCATATTTCATCCTAAATTTTGATTCAAGTGCATGCTTAAAATCTGAAATTTGTTATTGCATTTTGTTATCCGATTTTCGCGAAGATTTCCGTAAGGGTAGGTCACCCTGGACATTTGCAAGCCGGGGTTTGTTTAGCCTTTGGTTTCGAGCAGATCAAGAGGATTTGGTATATCCTCGTATGGTTTTGTTTTGAGGGATATATTTGGACTACTTTCCGAATTGCAATCTTTAGTCTGGAAGCCCTCTTTGTGAATGGAAATGTTGATGATGTGATGCTAGATGTATGGTTAGGATGTGATAAATGTAATTGTGTATGTTCGTGCAGGTTTGGGTGAGATTTTCCCCGTTGTGAAATCGCACATTTACAAACGAAACTCTGCCGAAATTTCGAGTTTTGCACGCACACCACGTGTTCGCTCAAATTCCCCTTAGGAGTCTTTCGTCTTTTTCGTACCTTAATTCCATTTTGGGAGTGGCCTACATCAATTTTGGTATCAGAGGGAGGTTTGTCAATTTCTCAACTTGACAACGATCCGCTCGAGCCGAGCTACCCCCACTTGCACTTAGGTACATTTCGTTTGTTTTAAAATTTTTATTTTTAGTTATATAAAAAAAAGGTTTTAGTGTTTTTCCTAATTTGAATCTTTTTTCCGTTAGTCTGTCATGGCATGCGTTGGGAGTCCCCTTCCCCCATGTTCCTCGATTGGTGCCCTTCGCAAGGAGATGACTCACCAATGTGATGACATAAGAGAAATGTTAGCACAACATGGAGGTCGGCTTCCGACGCCGCATCTTGATGCCCCTAGGCAACAGCTTAGGACCCATGTTCTTTCTAATACGGTTAGTCAAGCGATTACGACACCACCATCACGCACCTCTAGGCCTATTAGAATTCCTGTTCCGACTTACGATGGGTTAGGTGAACCGCGAGTTTTCTTACATTGGGTAGATGATATGGAAGTTTATTTTGAGCAATATCATCTTGTGGACCCCCACAGGATTCCAGTCGCAAGATTGCAATTAACTGGTCGAGCCCTGTCCTTCTGGGTCAATGAGGAGAGATGTTTTGGACCGTCCTTCGTTGGCTCACTTGTAGGTTGGCAACTTATGAAGAATTTGTTAACGGATGAGTATTATCCCACATACTGCCGTTCTCAATCTTCTGGTTATCCGAGTGTAGTGCCGCCTAAGATTTTGCCTATACCGAACAAGCATGTTCCCCCATACTCCCGTATGAGGACGTCTCATGATTTTTTTTCTCCCCGCCGGGACACTAGACCGCTTTTTGATTATAGGAGTGATGATAGGCCTCGCGTTAGATCCGTTCCCCAAAAGGATCCTATCATTTCGAGTACACCTACACCTGCCGTGTGGAACCAGAGCATGCTAGGTCCCCTGTTCCACCATCTGTTATTATCTCGACTAGGGATGTTATCCAGTCGAAGGTTAGGCCTATGAAGCCAGTTAAGGTTGCCAAGGAGAAGGCTTTATGTTATGCTTATGTTGTGACTGGCCAATACGTCGTGATATGCCCCACAAAACCTAGGGCTTCAGCTATGTTAGTCTCCCCTCCAGAACCACCCCAGACTACCTCTGAGATTGCTGCTGATCCTGATCTGGACGTTGATGTGGTATCTTCTGATTTTGATGAGGATGTCCAGTTAGATGAGAGTATCCTGGCATGTTCCATAGCGCCCGATGATGCTGCCGATTTATCTGACGATGAGGAGACTGGATATCCTAGCGATTTGGATAATGATTTTTGGGATTTTGATGAGACGTTGACTTGTGAGAGTACCCCTTTAGCCACTACATGTCTTGTTAGTGATATTTTAGTTCACCCTACTATTGAGTACCCTCTCGAGTCTATGATCCCTATGTCGAGTGACCCTCGATCTGATTTTTCTGAAATTAAATCTGAGCTATCTGTGGAGCCAGAGATTGAGGATTTCTCAATTACTATGTTGGATGAGTTTCCTCCTGAGGGTAGGGTATCTTTGGGCGATTCTTCTAATGTTTGCCCAGACGTGAGTTTCCCGGATGACTGCCCCGTGATTGAGTCACCGTTGTGTGAGATTCATTTGGATTTGGATTTAGTCCCGGGCTCGATTTTACCGACCCTCCCTCCTGCTTGTGTGCCTACAGTTGATATCATTTTAGGACATGGATCCGCTAGCCATAGTCTACGCTTTTATGATATACCTAATTGGATACCCCCTACACTAGCGTTGGCCCCTCGTTTAGATGCTCTCGAGCTGATCCTAATAATTGTTGAGGAACCGAGCGATGACCCAGAGTTAGCTGACATACCTACTGAGTTGGAAGATTTACTTTGCGAGGGGGCCGTACGTTTGGATCGATTAGCGGACTTGTTAGGACACAAATTGATTTTACCTAGTCCGATCCACTTAGTTAAACCGTCGTTATTAGCACCTCCGCTTGAGATGTCTAGTGAGCTATGTATTAGTGAGTATCTGCCGGCGGGCAAGTTCCCTTTTACGACTGTGTATGATTTCACGGCGACTTTGCCTATTGATTTGGTGCCCTCACGACATTGTTACCCGCCAAATCAATTTGCACATATTTTTCGACCATCCTGGTACGAACTGCATGTAAACATATCATTGCCTTATGCCAGTATCTATGAGTTGCATCACTTTCACGCCCGTTCTCCTTCGAGAGCTTCTGACTGCAGAATTGATGATTCTAATTTAGTCTGGCTAGCCCCCGAGTGGATAACTTCGCGTTCCGTAACAAAAATTTTACAGTGGAGCGCCGACCCTTTCATGATTTTCAAGAATTTTGGATTTAATGCAATTTCTTTGGATTTTTACGATGTAATCGGTTTTTCACAGCATTTCAATTTTTCGGATTTAATTTTGCAAATTTGGTCTCCATATGAGCGACTTTCCCCGACGTTTCTCTCTTCCACTTCAAATTCTCGTGGGTTGAGAGGTAAGATTTTTTCCGTGTCGCTCTTCCATTTGGGTTTACTGGGTCTCGCATTGGATGGTAAGATCTGCACTATTTTTCTTTATTCTGACACATCTAAGAGGTTTCCTGCTGTTCTTGATCATGACAGGCTCTGTTCTATTGCGGACGCCCGCAATGTTTGTCCTGCCCCATGGATGTCCGCCCTTGCTATGCTACCTGTGGATGTTGTTGTCTCTTGTTTTTCTCTCCCTGGCCACTCATCGAAGATGAGTGATTTTGAGCGGGGGAGGATTGATGGCGAGGATGCTCCGCCATTTGCTCGTGCCGACATGGATCTCTCTTTTGCTCGCCGCCACTACATGTTCAAGGATATTGACGGTCGTTGCCGCAATCGTCGTCGCCTCCATCACATGGACCCCTCTTTTGATCGCCTCCGCTACATGTTCGTTGATTTTGATGACCGTTGCCGCAAGCTTGAAGGTTGGGACTTTGCCGCGACACCCTCCGCCATAGCCGCGTCAAAATCTCTGCCGCATCAACGCATGAGATTATAATTTTATTGCTTAATTTCTGCATTTTAATTTCAGCATTTTATAACTAATTTCAGCATTTTATTTTTGTTCAATATGGCCTATGTTTAGCCATGGTTAGTGTATTAGTGGATAAGATTTTAGTTTGATGAGATGAAGGGTGATGGAGAGGTGTACCAAATTATATATATACATCTATGTGGAGTGGGAGAGATGAATTGAAGAAGAAAAGAAAGAATTCCTCCTAAAACCTAAGTGCACGGATGCTCCCAAAACCGCCGCCCCTATTCGGCCTGGCCGAACCCGACGCCTGGACAAAGCCGTCGCTCACTTGCTGCCGCCCCCTTCCTTCGGTGGTGATATTGCTGCTCCGGCTACCTCCATCCTCCTTCGGTGTGACTCCGAAGAAGGCGGCTCGGCTCTTCCTCATCCGGTGTGACTCCGGTGCCCCTTTTGGAAGTGCGACTCTTCCATAGCTATCCTCCTCCTCCTCTCCTCCTCTTTAATTTCAGAAGTTGTGGGTAACGATCTTCCTCCCCCTACACTTGTGTGTTTCTTCTAGCTAGATTGTGAGATTGGTGGAGATTGTGATTTCATATTTCATCCTAAATTTTGATTCAAGTGCATGCTTAAAATCTGAAATTTGTTATTGCATTTTGTTATCCGATTTTTGCGAAGATTTCCGTAAGGGTAGGTCCCCTTGGACGTTTGTAAGCCGGGGTTTGTTTAGCCTTTGGTTTCGAGCGGATCAAGAGGATTTGGTATATCCTCGTATGGTTTTGTTTTGAGGATATATTTGGACTACTTTCCGAATTGCAATCTTTAGTCCGGAAGCCCTCTTTGTGAATGGAAATGTTGATGATGTGATGCTAGATGTATGGTTAGGATGTGATAAATGTAATTGTGTATGTTCGTGCAGGTTTGGGTGAGATTTTCCCCGTTGTGAAATCGCGCATTTACAAACGAAACTCTGCCGAAATTTCGAGTTTTGCGCGCACACCACGTGTTCGCTCAAATTCCCCTTAGGAGTCTTTCGTCTTTTTCGTACCTTAATTCCATTTAGGGAGTGGCCTACATCATAGGTTCAAGGCGGTTACTATCACTCTCGCCAAGTGATAGCCGATATCGCGGGGCGAAATCGTTTTATTTGATTATTTAGGTGAAATCGTGGCCTTTGCTTCCTTTTGATGAAATGATTCTGTGGCTAGGATTAATCCCGAGACCACTTAATTAGAGGAGAGGTGGATAAAAGTCTCATTTTACTTCTCCCTCTCTCTTCTCTCTTCATCTTCAATTATTCTCTTGGAAGAAGGAGCTAGGGAAGAAGGTTGAGGCTGAGGCTGAGCATAGCAAAGCTTAGTGAAGGAGATCCTGTAGTCAGAAGAAATAATCGAGGCTAGATCCGTAGAGAGGAAAGCAAGGTGCTCCTTTCCAATTGGACAGAAAAGCTCGTTCATGGCTCCAAAGAAAACTACAAGGGTAATGATCTTCCTTCTTAGAATTGTGAAGTCCTCCGTTTTGCATATGCATGGAATCCACCACCGAAAGGTTGAGAATCGAGGGAATTCTAATGGGTCAATACGTAGTATCCCCGGTTTTGGCTTTGCATATAGATTCGGAAATCGCAGTATGGAAAAAGCATGATGTGTGAAGCCTATCCGGACAAGTTTGTTTGGAATGGTGATGTTGCCTTTTGTGTGTCGAAGAAGTCTTCGAGTATAAACGAGTAGGTTACGAGGTCGGTGGGTTGTACCTATGAAAGGAGAGTAGCAGAATGATGTAGGCTCATATGTTGACACTGAAAAATTACGGACAAACTCGAATTTCTCTCTACAACCTAATTCTACGTTAGCACAAAAACTTTCAGCACAACACAAATGTTATTCATTTTTATCAATCAAATGCTAACGTATGGGTAGCCACACCATTTGAGATCGAACAAAGTCTATAGGGCGATATTCTCTCAGGCTAAAAGGACTCACCCGGTCCGATTGAGCGAATGTTGTGCCAAAAGAGATCCGCCAAAAATAACCCTTCGAAAAAGGTAGATCTCTCCCAAAAAAAATTAAATGAGGTTTGCCAATCCTCTCTAACTTAAATAAAATTAAGATGAACAACAAGCCGATCAGAGAAAACCATGATAAATCCAACACTATTAAGAGATCAAGCTATAGTAATTCCACCACAAGAAAATCTGTAGGGAAACACACAAAAAGTAGAATTTTCGTTACCATACTCGGAGATAATTTGTATTCTCCAAGATATGATCGCTCTTCATCAGATCCACCAGAGTCACGCCGAATGGAGATAAAACTCATTCGCCTTCTTTGCTTCATGCCGAAATTGATTCCAAAAGATGGATCTTTGATTCTTGGGCGAATTCTTCAAGGAGGAGGCCGACCGAATTTTCCAAGGTGGAAGAAGAGAGGCGGCGGCTTGTAGTTGGCCGAAACCCTAAGGGGACTTGTGGGAGGCCGACGGCTTGGAGAGAGAGAGGAGAGAGGAGGGTGGCCAAATTCTTCAAAGGGGAAATAAGGGGAGGAGAGGAGGTCGAAATTTTGAGAGTGGTGAAAGGGGGTCGACGGCTAGGGTGAGGGGAGAGAGTAAGAGAGGGAATTTCTTAAACAAGAATTAGGTTTTTCAATTTCATCAATCTTACTTAAAATCTTCAACATCAAGTCCTTATATAGACTTACAAGACATCCTGCTACATGAAGCCCAAATAATATTAAAACACATACATAAATTAAAACACAACATGAAAAAAAAATTGCACACAAAAATAACGAAGGAGTTCAAAGAAATATTAATATGTCATCAAGCGCCGGGGGAGGAGATTGTAGTGTTGCTCCAAAAGGTCACCACAGCACCGTAATTCTTTGATTGGAGAGAGCGATCGATCTTCCGTAAGCATGTCTACACCGTCTTCAACATGTTTTAGGTCGCTGCCTCCATCAATCCTCCTCCGCTCAAAAGTACTAATCACCGATGTGTTGTCCTGAATGTACCGGTGTAGAAGAGAACCATCCAAATGAGCCACCTCCGATTCAGGAAGCCAAGAGTAACCGGAGGCTTACGATCACGCCATCGTATCAAAGAGCAGCAAATGTCACCACTTGGAGAGGAGAGCACTTCATCTTTGAGGATCCTGTCTAGAACAAAGGTGGACCTGGGAAACCTTGGAAAAGCATTAGGAGCATTAGGCAAAGAAGGAGAAAAAGTTTTTGCATCAACATTCAACGTACCTCCAATGGAGACCGATGGAGAGAGCGATCCAGAAACAAGCTCACCCCAAACCCATTAGAAAATGTAGTGGAACCAAACAGACAGGCAGATAATTCAAGTGGTGGAGAAACATATGACATTAAATCCGAAAAATTGAAAACATGGGAAATTCTCCTATCAGTGGGTAACACCAAAAGATGTGCGTTTTCTCCTAAATTCTTTAACATCCGAAAAGGACCAGCTCGCCGATTCGCCAACTTTTTTAGGTGCTTGAAGGTATCTGTTCAGGGATGAGACACACCAAGATTAAATCGCCAACATTAAAGTGAGACGCTCTCTTATGTAAGTTAGCATGAGATTGATAAGATGGATATTTTGTGGTTAGCACTTCATTAATGTGCTAATGTTAATTGTGAACTTGAGAGGCAAATTCTTGTGCGAATTGAATTGACTTATAAAATGGAGGTAACGGAATTAAGTCAAGGGGGCATTGGTGCTTTATATTCGTGCACGATTTCATTCGTTGATAAACCTGTGGGCTTATTTTTTTAATTATTGTATACTAACTGAGCATGGTGAAGGATTAAGTCCCACGTACCCTTGTGGTCACCCACAAGACAACAAATTAAACTACCCAAACTTCTATTTACCACTTCTATTTGGCCATCCGTCTGTGGATGGTAGGCCGAAGAAAACAGGAGTATGGTGCCCATAATCTTCCAACGAGTCTTCCAAAAATAGCTTGTAAATTATACGTCCCTATCGGTCACTATTGTCTTAGGAGCGCTCGATGCTCAACGACTTCCTTAAATAATAATTTTGCAACATGTGACACATCGTTGGTCTTATTGCACGCAATAAAATAAGCCATTTTTGAAAACCGATCTACTACTACCAAGATGGAATTCTGACGTCTAAATGTGACGGGTAGGCCCAGTATAAAATCTATAATAACATTTTCCCATAGAACTAAAGGAATCAGAAGAGGGGAATAAAGTCCTGCATTCATTTTATTACCCTTGGCTAATTGGCACGCGCGACAACTTCCCACAATTTTATTAACTGTTGACTTAAGGCCTGGCCAATTAAACTTATCTTCCACTAACCCAAAGGTCTTGTCTTGACCAAAATGACCACCTAAACCACCGCTATTTAATTCCCAAACTATGAAATGACGTAGGGAAGAATGAGGAAGGCATAGCTTCGAATGCTTAAATAAATAACGGTCCGAATATAATAAGTTGAAATGGTAGTGGGAGAGTTGTTTTGCGTGGATAAATATATTTCCTTGAAATCCGGGCAATGAATGTACTCATCATTAATCCTATCGAACACAATCACTTTCACCTCTAACATAGACAATAATAAAGAGACACGACTAAGAGCGTCTGCCACACGATTTAGAGTTCCCTTAAGATGTTTTATTATAAAGGTGTACTCCTGAAGATAGGAGACGAATTTGGCATGCCTGGGGCAAACCTTATTATGTGATTTGATAAATCTCAATGCCTCGTGATCGGATAGGATAACAAACTCTTTAGGATTAAATAATGTTGCCAATGTTGGAGGCACCAAATAACCGCATAAAACTCCCTACCATAATTAGAATAATTTAGTTTCGGCCTCGCAAGCTTCAACTAAAGTACCCAACAGGATGACCCTCCTTACTTAATACACCGCCTGTTGATGCACGAAATGCGAAAAGGACTCCAACACCACCAACTAACTGTTCGAACACTGGGGAAAGAAGAAGAAGCAAACTGTAAGAAGTAGTCTACTTAGCGGATGAGAGAAAAGAACAGAAGAGCAATGAATCACGGCAACAGCAGACTTCGTCCGCCGCGGCCTGAATGCAACTCTTGCGATGGGCTTGACTTTGATTGCAAATGATGGGTTAAAAAAGGCGGAAAGAAAACTGTGTAGTAGGCAAGTCCGAATCCGCAAAGCTCGAGATTCGAGTCCGCAGCCTTTAACAAGTAGGCTCTTTGGCTCGATTTAGCGTGCTTTGGGTGCACCACTTCCCCCTATTTATATATTTAGGGGCCATTCCAAATGGGTAGGGCTAAAATAACCGGCTGCTAGGAGAGCCGGGAAGCGGTGACGGGAATCAAAAAAGAAATGGACAAGCAGTCCACGCGAGATAAGCGGACTGGGCTTGCTAGCTAGAGCATCCCCTCGGCCATGCGAAGCATAATCCTGGATGGAGGGGAGCAACCTGAGCGGAATGACGCTGGAGTCCTCCTAGTGACGCAAGATCTGGAAACTGACCAAGGCGGGGTGACCTGAGTGGACTGAGAACTAGAGTCCGCTTCTAGGGTGCCTTGATGACTTGAGCGGACTGAGGGGATCGAGTCCGCCAAATGAGGAGTCGCTGGGCATGTTGCGGATTCTGGGGTTACAATAATCCCCACACATTTTCAAGTTTTGGAAAATTTCGAAAATGTTTCCTTAACCGCCGAGTCCGCAACTATCATAAATGTCGCCTGGGCTATAAATATGGTCGGAAGAACTGCATTCTGCCAAAACTGTCTGCGCAACAGGCCGATACTCACCACTTGCGGTCTGCACTCTCCAGTACGGCATGGAGAGACTCAGGTCTTTCTTTGGCAACCTTGCCTCCAAGACCGACAAACCTAAGGAAAACACTCAGATTAAGAAAGCAGAACAACGGAGCGAGACAGCCGTCCGCCACGTTTGGGAGAGTTCGCAAAATGAAAAATCGACCACTGATCAGCCGGCAAAAACAAGGAGCAGGAGCCCGAGCAGTCAGAAGTTTCCCTTGGTCAGGACCTGCCATCCCAGAGTACGGATAGGATCTCCGATTCATTGCGGATTTCTTATCAGAACCCTGCAAACTCGGGGGGTATGGCCATAATCGTATCTGCCTCAGGGAAACACATGCTGTAGATAGATACCGAGAAGGAGGTCACGTCACCGGGATTCCGACAGCCGCATACTTAGGAGACGCGAATTGCTGATTTGGAGGATGAAAAGCGAACAAAAAAGGTCGGGGAAGATGAGCAAGTGGAGATGTCGGCTGAAGAGCAAGTCACGAAGCCAGCGACTTCTTTGAGCGTAGCCGGCAGCAATCAGGATGCAGCCCGCGCTTATCCGCCAGACTCTCAACAGGTTGTGCTGGCCTTGGAGAAAAAGGGCCCTGAGAAGAAAAGGAAGAGGGATAAGTTTCTTGTTGCTGAGCGAGTGGAAAAGAAGTTGCGGGCTCAGAAAGAGAAGAATGTCTCTGTGCGGACGGGTGTTGCGAGCTTGCAGCATAGGATGCGAGATAAAGAAGTCCCCGACACGAGCTTGTTCACACCGGATGCCACTATCTCGGGGGTGGGGGGGGGGGGGGCGACTCCTTACCAACAGTCACCTTGTCTACCACTGAAATACTTGACAATATTGACAACGAGCGGCTTGCTGACATTAATCAATCTCTGCTTGAGGTGTTGCAGTCCGATGTCGAGATAGTGGGAGAGAAAGTTGCCGACCCGCCCCCTCTCTTGCGGATGATAAAAGGGAGAAGACGGCAAAAGAGAAAATCACTATCATACAGGCCAAGGTCGAGGCGATCTCTCAAAGGTTGGAAGCGGACAGGCGAGCTGAAGACCTGCGAACTACGACGGAGTTGATGCGGTCAGGCAAACTACATCTGCTACCCCTGCGGTTTCAATGTCGATGGCTTTATAAGTCTCCACCCCGAAAGTCGCGGCCGATAAAAATTATTAAGGAGACCGAGGACATAGTTACTTCCAGTAAATCAATTGTCAGGCAGAAGGTAAAGGTTTATCGAAGGTGGAAGCAACATTTGATCGCTTTTGATCCGGAGCACGTGAGGCGGCCTGTGGTGGATAGTCGCCAGATTGCTGCGATGATTACAAAAAGTGACTTTTTCTTTACCTTTTTAAGCCTATCGTGATCTGGAAATTGAGATGAATTTTTTTCCTTTTGTTGCAGTTTGGAAGTCGCCACCAGGTTCCGTGGAGGATGGTGAGATCGTACCATTGCCCGCAGATGCATTAGCACAAACTGTGATGCCTCTCCCCGCCGAGCCGGCGCAAGATGAACAGTCCGTTCTGGACAAGTATATTTCGTTAGCAAAGAAATATGAGGAGGAGCTGAACGAAACTCGTGTTGAACTAAGCAAGAAGAAAGAGCGAGAAAGAATGTTGGAGGGCGAGGTCGCCAGCATTTCCGTCATGGTAGAAAGCTTAAAGAAGGAAAAACGGCAGCTAAGCGAGGATGCTCGCCACTACAGAAGCAAGTACTTGGTCGTGGTACGACAAGGGAAGAAGCGGGTCGCCGAGGTCGCCGAGATCACCAGAGATCGATCACAAATGCCGGCTCAACCCGCTCCGAGGGAAGCATCGGCCCCGACGGCGAGCGGGCAGCCCGCGGTATACGCAGATCAGAGGTCGGCAGGCGAGCTCGTGATCCCGTTCAGCCGGCTTGTCAGGGATACTGCCCGCATGCACCGCACCTTCAACAACATGCATCACCTTTTCCAGCAGCTGTATAGAGAGATACTGCGAGGAAGAGACCAAGCGGCTTATCTTGGGACGGATGAGCGGGGGCAACCTGGCCGTCAGACGGATAGGGAGGAATGACCTGCTCGTCCTTCAAGCTGCTGAGCTCGCAAACGCTTATTTCGAACATTGTATAATTTGATGTGGATTTGCTATTCTTGTCGTGACGCAGACATCATTTTGCTTCTGTATAACACTGTATTGTATGGTATTGTTGTGTACTCTTTATATTATGCTATGATCTGTGTGATTAATGCTATTCTGCAGGCTGGTTGAATGCGACTTATGCGAACTGCTATGTGCGAGCTGCATTTTTCTTGTGCTGAATGTTTGCGATTTGAGCGAACTATGCCTGTTATTATTTGAATTTGCAGGAAACCCGAAGAGGATCGAGCTGCGCGGATAAAGCTATCAACCAGCAAAACCTTATCTGAATTTGCAGGGAACCCTAAAAGAAGCAAGCTGCGCGGATTAAGATATCAATCTTGGCGGATTGGCTGTCATCTGTCTGTCAGAGTTTTTCTATAAATAGGATCTCCGCTTCCTCTTTGTATCAGAAACAGTTGAAGCAAAAGGTTCTGTGGTCTGGAAGAATGGTGTCCGCACGTACTGATTCCGCAACTGCCTTTTCACTATGTCGAACACAAAAGAAGCTGACTAACCGCGGCTGACTGGGAGATCTTCCGGGAGAGGTATATGGCGGGCTCGTCGGTGCACGCACGCCTACCTGAGGATCAAGAACGACTGAACTTTTTCACCGCAACTCAGATCGCGGTGCCCGTAGATCATTTTAACTGTGGGTACAAGTTCCCCCTGCTCTGGGAGATAATCCAGATCTTTGAGCACTATGGGGTAGTTCCAGGTCAGCTCGTGCCCAACACTGATACCGCGATCTACAGCTACCTTTCTTACCTGCGTTCGGAAAGGATCCAGTTCTCCCTAAACATATTCAGAAAGATCTTCTCTGTCCGCTCGATAACTCCGTCCAAAGATCACCAGTACAAGGGCGTAATCTACTTTTACTGCCGAGGAATGAAGGTTGCGGGCTTGCCAAACAAAATCCACAACTGAACCTCGACGTATCTTATTTTCGAGGGCGACTAGGGGTTCCTTCATACTAACCCGCAGGTGCGCGCAGACACTGACTTCAAAAATGTGTCGTTGAATATGGTGGAGTCCGCCATCATTGAATTTTTGGCCGGGGCAAGGCTTGATATCGAACACTATATCCCGATGTTGCCCGGCCTGGAAACTATAAGCCTCCAAGAGAGTAAGTATTGCGACCTGACTTTGTATATACACGTTCTGAGGTTGTATGACTAACGGGTTTCTTCTTTGCAGCGACATTGGTGGTGCTGGACAATTTACCTCAAACACCCGTCGGGCTGACTCCTACACAGGGAGAAAGAAAAAAGGAAATCGCAAGGAAAAGAAGGGAGGACGACAATCCCGCGGCGGACTATTCTTCATCCGGGAGCTTCGATATGGCGGGCTTCGGGAAGAACCAGAGGGATCTGAGGGGTAACCTAATGATCCACTGGCACGAGAAGAAGAAGTTCGTCTGCCTCTCCTCTGCTCTTCACTCCTGGAAGAGTCCGGGTACTTCTCGCCACGCTCATGTGGCGATTTCTGCTTTATACGGGAAGCAGAACCTACACGAGCTGCAGAGCGTTTCCCCTGCCGACCTCCCCCTGCTCGTGGCTCAAGCTAGCGCAAATAGCGCCGTCACCAACCATTTTATGGGTCGGGTAACACGCGAGCTGCTCAGGGAGAATGAGCGTCTGTCGCGAGAAAATAAGTCTTTAAAAGAAAGGAATAAGCGACTAGGAGCAAAAGGCAACAAACATAAGGAAGAAAAAGCTGTAAGTATCAATAATTGCCGCAGTACGTCGTCTATTCGCTGCTGACTGATTTATTTACTTCCTCTGCAGACCGCATACGACGTCACCAACCCCACCTTCCAGCGCGCCATGTTTCCTTTTGTGAAGGAAAGCGTGGAAGTCGTCGTTGAACGTTTCATCAGCGACGGATTCGCGAAGGAGGGCGTTGATTCCGTCTCCTTCTTGCAACTGTTCCCCGAACAAAAGGAAAAAATCGCCGAGTTCGAGCGGGCTTCCAAAGGGAAAGCAGTTGATGGAGAGGAAGAGCCCGCTGATGAAGAGAACCTAGAGGTTGCTGCTTAAGACCAACCAGGAAGCCAGTCCGACCAGTCCGCTTCTTCTGATTCCGACGGAAGCAGCGAGCGAACGGAGCCCGCGAATGTGAGCGGACGGAGTCAGACCAGCTCCGGCTCCGATGGCAGTAGCAGCAGTAACTCATGCGACTATTCTCCAGTGATCGATGTGGACGGGTCAAGTCCAGAAGCACCTGCCGAGAAGAAGCAAAGGACAGAATAGGGACATTGCAATTTTTTGTTTTTATTGTAAAGGGTGCGGACTCCGTGCGAGTTTGCTAAAACATATAAAATTTTTGAATGAAATGAAAAGGATATTTTGATGTCTTCTGTAATGCTCTGATCTTTGCTTGTAACTATAGGTCAAACTTCGTATACCAATCCGCGTCATATAGATGTTGTCCGCGCGATGCAATTTTTCAGTCCGTAAAAAATCCTTGTCTAAATCGTTTAATCATAGCTCGTTGCGACATAAATTTTATTTTTCCTATCAAAAGTAATGATCATTAAGTAGGCTCTTAACAAGTTCGAACAGCAATCCGTGCCTTACAGAAACTGAATCACCCTTTGCAAGTTTTAAGATTACCAAGATTATAAGAGCTGCGACTTAGTTTAGTTCCAACAGAATAGTGCCGACATGAAAGCTTAGCGGATTTAGACCACAGTCCGCTGGTAGTTATAGTCAAATCATTGTTAAAGTAACATTGTTAAACCCAAATGAACCCAGCAGACTGAGCGGACTTGAAAACCAAGGTTTACTTATGATCAATACAATAATAGATCAACCCACAAAACTGCGGACTGGGCGGACTAGAAAACCAGAGTCTGGCAAAGTTCTTATTATAATCAGAGAAATGACCTATAGCTCATGTCCAAGTGGGCAGGTGAGGCTAGTGCGGCATGGCTTTCCACACCGGTCCATGAACTATAAGGTCAACCCAAGGCACGACGGACTGAGTGGACTAGAAAACTTGAATCCGGTAAAGTGCTTACTCATCGAAATGGTAGACTTCTCTCTTGCCTGGAGTACAGCCTAGATTGATCCTTTGAGTAGGTGCGGTCAGAGCGGCATTGCTTTTCCTGAGATCAACAAGGATGTGGGTCTCCTACAGGCACTGCTTGAGGGTACCAAGGAGTGTTCGAAAGTCACAAACACAGATGATTTGCAGGCATGTGCGGCCGGAGCGGCATTGCTTTCCATGTGTGATCGTCAAAGTTGTAACGATATCCCCTAAATGGCATGGTAGAGCTGACTGCCACTCTGTCCCTCCAATATGTAGAAGTGGGGTCAGGTACTAGCCGGGATCCGAAGTCCAGTATCCTGCCGCAGTAGAACCGATAAGCTCCCGCTACACGGTTCTAAATCTCCCCGCAACACGTGGACTTTGTGGTGTTACGCTAATAACAACAGTTCTAAGGGAGGTTCTTGCTGAACTCGGTGATGTCTCCTGGTATTAGGCAACTGCTAGATTTTTTGAGGGAGCAAAAGAGAGAACACCCAAGGAAATGTTAGTATGAAAACTTTGATAAGTACCAAATTTTGAGAAATTTGTGTAACAAAGAAAAGAGAGTTCAGGGATAGAACCGTTTGGGATTGCCCTTGTTTAATGTGTTAAATGTCAACATGTGAGACAAAAAGATACTTGAAGAGGTGTCAGCAAGGAGCTTTTTATTAATGATAAACCTCTTTAAAAGTTTAAATAAGAAGGAAAAAAGAAAAGAAGAGGTTCAGGAATAGAACCGCTTTAAATCATCTCCACTCCATGTATGTGGCATATCTTCTCCCTCGTATATTTGCAGGCGATATGCCCCACTTTCGAGCACTTCCTTAACAATGAATGGCCCAACCCAATTTTGATTGAGCTTTCCCACTAAGCCGACTCTTGCCGCAGCATCCACCTTTTTAAGAACCAGATCTCCCTTGAAAGTGTTTGATCCTCACATTCTTATCAAAATAGCAAGCCATCCTTCCCTTGATTTCCTCTTGTCTGATTGCAGCCTTATCTATGATCTCTTCGATATGCTCCAAGATGAATCTAACTTCCTCATTATTCAGTTCCAGCCAATCTTCCGTGCCTTGCCTTGCCAGCAAAACTCTGGGTGACGGGACTTCAAATTCAACTGGAATTAGTGCTTCCGATCCATGAGAAAGCTTGAATGGAGTTTCTCCTATCACAGATGAAGGCGTTGTTCTCAGGGTCCAGAGAACCGAAGAAAGTTTATCAGCCCAACTGCCCCTGAGATTCTGTATTTTCTTCTTAAGCAAGTTGATGATCTGCTTATTGGCTGCTCCTACCTGACCATTGCTTCTTGGATGGTGGACTGATGCAAAACGTAACTCTGATCCGATCTGCTTGCAAAAATCCATCATCTCGGTGTTATTGAACTGTGGTCCATTATCAGTGATTATCACCATTGGGATACCATATCGGCAGACTATCTCTCCCCAAATAAAATTCTTTACAATCTGAGTTGTGGTCTTTGTCAATGCCTTGGCCTCGATCCATTTACTGAAGTAGTCAATATGACTATGATGAAAGGCCGCTGTCCGCTTGCGGTGGGAAAAGGACCAATGAGATCCATCCCCCAAATGGCTAAAGTCCAGGGGGTCGCGATCGATCTAAGGGACTAAGCAGCCTAATGCAGAAGTGGAACGAACTTCTTGAACTGGACACACTTTTTTGCATGAGCTTCAGAATCTTTTTTCATGGTAGGCCAGAAATAACCCTACCGCAGGATCCTTCTTTCCAAGGTTCTCGCTCTTGAGTGGCTTTCACACTCACTAGAATGTACTTCTCGAAGGACATTAGGAACTTCATCTTCCGACACACATCTTGCCATGGTGGACAAGAAAGTCTTCCTATAGAGAATACCGGATACTAAGTAATAGTATGCTGCTTTCAACTTGATTCTCTTCTTATCTTTAACCGACTGATGCAAGTTTTCAGTTGTTAGGTAGAGGATGAATGGGTCCATCCAAGAGGAATGCTGGTCAATCTTCATCATCTCTTCCTCATCCACTGCCGGGCGGAAGAGTTCAGAAGTCGCTCCTCCTGACGTCATTCTGTACTTGGCAAGAACATCTGCCTCCTAAATCTCTGTCCTCGAAATCTGTTCAATGGTAAAACTTTTAAATCTTCTGACCTTAATCTTTGCAAGCGCGAGATACTTCTTCAACACCGGCTCTCGGGTCTCAATGTTACCCGAACTTGTGATGCCATTACCAGGGAATCAGTCTTTACGTGAACATGGTCGATCCCGAGCTCTCTTGCGAGCCTCAAGCTTGCCAACAAGGCTTCATACTCGGCTTGGTTGTTGGTCATCGGAAAATAAAACTTGATTGCCTTCTCGAGTTTGATACCATTCGGATTTAATAGAACCATTCCTGCTCCGGAAGAATTCCTGCCTGAAGCCCCATCAACATAGATGATCCAGGCCAGAGGAGATCTTTCTACCTGATTAGAACCAGATTCTACTATATCAATCAGAAAATCAGCAAGCACCTGCGCCTTGATAGCTGTCCTGGGCACATAGGAGATTTCAAACTCACTCAGCTCGATCGCCTATTTAGCTAACCTGCCCGAATGTTCTGGCTTCTCTAGCAAGCTCTTCAAAGTTTGATCAATGACTACTTGGTTTGAGTGCACTTGGAAATAGGGTCGGAGCCTACGGACAGACATAACCAATGCTAGAGCCAGTTTCTCTAGGATCGGGTACCTTGTTTCTACATCTTTCAGAATGTGACTGACATAATAGACTGGAAATTGTCTCCGGCTTTCCTCTCGAATAAGAACAGAGCTGACTGCCTAAGGGCCAACTCCTAGGTACAGGAACAACGTCTCCCATGCTCGGGGACTTTGAAGTAAGGGTGTTGAAGTTAGTTATTTCTTTAACTGCTCAAAGGCCTGAGTGCACTCTTCCATCAACTGAAACTTGGACGCTCCCCGAAGAGTTTTGAAAAATGGCGCACTCTTATCTCTTACTCGAGAAATAAATCTCCCGAGTCCCGCTAACCTCCCCCCTAACTGCTGGATTTCTTTTGGACAACGGGGAGGAGCCATGTCAAGGATGGCCTTAACCTTGTCTAGATTAGGGGCAAGACCTTCTGGAGTAAAGAGGTGACCGAGGAATTTCCCCTGGCTTGCTCCAAAAACACATTTTAGCAGGTTAAGTTTTATCTTGTATTTACGCAAAGTGGAAAAAGTTTCTACCAAATCGTGCAGATGTTACGAAAGAGACTTGCTTTTAACCAAAAGATCGTCCACATATACATCAAGGTTTTTACCCTTTTATCATCTAAACACATGATCCATCATGCGTTGATACGTCGCGCCAGCATTTTTATGCCCAAAGGGCATCACAAGATGACAGTAGCAACCATCGTTAGTAATAAATGATGTGTGAGGGATATCGGGCTTATGCATTCTTATTTGGTGATAACCAGAGAATGCATCTAAAAAGATCTTAAAAGGATACCCTACCGCAGAATCAACTAAAGAATCAATCCGAGGCAAGGGGTAGCAATCTTTTGGACACATTTTATTCAATCGGGTGAAGTCTACACACATCCTCCACTCCCCCCTGGTTTTTTAACCTTTACAATGTTTGAAACCCACTCAGGATATTGAATTTCTTGAATAAAGCGCGCCTTGAGGAGTTTGGCAACCTCCTCTCTGATTGGCTCTCCCAGCTTAACCGCCGCATCTCTCTTCTTTTGTTGCACTAGCTTGGCGGTTGGGTCAATGTTGAGATGATGGCAGGCTACGTCAGGATCGACTCCTGGCATGTCCTCCGCTGACCAAGCGAAGACATCCAGGTTCTTTAGCAAGCAAACTATCAACTCCGGCTTTTGATCTTATGGCAACTCTGAGTTGACAGAGAGCTTTCTCTCCTCCCCTCAGCAATGGGGATCCCTTGCGTCTCCTGGGTAGGTTTCAGGTGAGCGCCTTCGCTATCCATGACAGCTTCTGACTGAGTAGATACTTCTGCTACCTCCGAGAAGATTGGAGGGGCAACTTCGGTCATGTTAACTGTGCGAAGGTAGCATTCTCGAGCTTGCCTTGGGTCACTTCTGACCCTGCATTAATGACCATCCTTGTTGAACTTGATAGCCAGGTGGTAGGTTGAAATTATTTCTTGGTACTTGTTTAGCAGAGGCCTCCTGAAGATGGCGTGATAGCTGCTTGGAGCATCCACCATGATAAACTGAATTGTCTTGGTCACCCCCCAAGCCTTACGGGGAGTACAACGCTTCCCTCGACTTCCTTCCTCTTGCCGGAAAAGCCATAAGGCGGCCCTTCGGTGGAAAGCAGAGGCTTTCTAGTCTTTAGGGCTTCAAAGGTTGGCTTGAAGAGGAGATTAACGGAGCTGCCAGTATCAATAAGAATCCTATCGACTGTATAATCTGCGATGGCTGCTTGGACCACAATAACATCATCAAAAGGATTTGCGGTCGGGGGAAGATCCTCAGGACCGAAGATGACGCTTCCCGAAGACGGGGTAGAGGAAGAAGTAGAATCAATCTCTGCTCAGGTGATTCTTGCAAGGGAGGACTTCTGAGTGGACTCAGTTCCTGCTCCACCGTGAATGTAAAAGAGTCTCCCAAAGGCTCCTTCGTCGATGATATCGCAGCATTCATACTGAATACTAATGGGCCCCAGACATCCCTCATCCTCTATCTCTACGCATTCTAGCTGAACCTCCGCCACCTCCTTGCCTTTGGAGGTGGAAGGTTTTGAAGGATCATTCCTCCTGCCCAGATCTGTGATCTTACCTTCGGCAAATAACCTTTCAACCAGCTGTCGAAGGGCCTTGCAATCTTCAGTCAAATGGCCCTTTTCTCTGTGAAATTCGCAGAATTGAGAGTTAATTCTTGGGCTTCCAATCCCTTTGGGGCCCTTGCCTCTTTTCCTCTGCTTTCTTCTGGATGATCTGGGCGACCTCTTCAAAGTCGAGCCCCATAACTGCAAACTCCTCCACGGAGCTGCTCTCATGTGGCCTTGAAGCAGGAAAGGTATTCTGAAGAATGGGTAGATCCTGAAGGGGTATGGCGGGGGTGGCGGCTAATGGCATTCTCTGATCACGAAACTATTGATGGTCGATGAATGGTTTCTTGTGACCGAGTTTCGCCCCCTCTGAGAAGGAGGCTTGAAATCGGACCGAGGAGGCTTGCTGTGGTGGTGGCTGCTGGAAGAGGCATTGGAAGCATCCCTTCCTCCAGCCTTAGCTGTCAGGGATGAAATGTAGGTGGGGTTAGCATTCTCACCTTCAATGAAGCGATTGGCCATCGCTATCAGTTCCTGGTAAGTTGATGGCACCTTTGTTGTTACTTTAAACTTCAGCGGGCCTTCCCGGAGGCCGTGAATCAAGGCGACCTGTAGTAGTCGGGGTTCTTGTTCCTCACCCCATGGATCTCCTTCCGGAACCGGTCAATGAACCGCGCTACTGATTCGTTGTCTCTTTGTTTGATATCAAAGAGGGCTGCCGGCCCATCTTTCCTCTTCTTTGAGGTAGCAAACCTCAGAAGGAGTTCGCTGTGAAGCTCAGTGAAGGAAGAAATCATGCCTGAGGGAAGCTCATAAAACCACTCTGTTGCCTGTCCATCGAGAGTGGTGACTAGAAGCTTGCACTTCAAGGCATCAGAGAGGTATCTCAATGCAACTGCCCCTCGAAAGCCTACAGATGGGAAACTGGATCGGTCTCCCTAGAGTAAAGGGGAGACGTGGTTCTCTGAAGTTGTTGGGTGCTGACTCCCATCAGATTCTATCAATGAAGGGAGAAGGAGTCTCAAGTTCTGCAGAAGAGCGGACTGGCGCATGTGTGTTTGCAGGTTCGGCGAACCACCGATCAACAAAATCAAGCCGGCGGGCTGGAGTCTCCCTGGCTGCCTCTCTGAAAAAATCCATCAGGGGGGCGAACTGGTCAGCCTGTGGCCGCAGAGGAGCTGTGGGCTGAGCTTGGTGGCGAGGCTGAGGAGTTATTGCAGGTGACTGTTAGAGAGGGGTCGGGCGAGCTGGAGTCCGGCAAACCGGAGTCTGGCGGACTGGGGTTTCAGTAATATACCCTGCGGCCTGGAGAGCAAGCCGCTGAGTTAGCACGAGAAGATCTTGGCTAATAGTATTAAGCCACTGGTCGGTCTCTCTACGAGATAACTCGGCTTCCTTGCGAGACTGTTCCAAAGCCTCCCACAACGAATCATTTGGCGAGCTTGAGCGGTCTGATCGGCGAGCTCGGCGGTCTAACATCTCTATCTGCGGATTTCAAAGACTGCTTGGATCTGAAGGTCGCGTGTTAACTGTTGATGCACGAAATGCAAAAAGGACTCGAGAACCACAAGCTAACTGTTCGAACACTGGGGAAAGAAGAAGAAGCAAACTGCAAGCAGTACTCTACTTAGCAGATGAGAGAAAAGAACAGAAGAGCTGTGAATCATGGCAACACCAGACTTCGACCTCCGCGGCCTGAATGCCACTCTTGCGACGGGCTTGACTCTGATTGCAAATGATGGGTTACAAAAGGCGGAAAGAAAACTGTGCAGTAGGAAATTCGGAGTCCACAAAGCTCGAGATTCGAGTCTGCAGCCTTTAACAAGTAGGCTCTTGGGCTTGAGTCAACGTTCCTTGGGAGCACCACTTCCCCCTATTTATTGATTTGGGGGCCTGCCCAAACGGGCAAGGCTAAAATAACCAGCTGCCCGGGGTACAGGAGAGCCGGGCAGCTGTGACGGGAATCAAAAAAGAAATGGACAAGCAGTCCACGTGAGATAGGCGTACTGGGCTTGCAATCTAGAGCATCCCCTCGGCCGTGCGGAGCGTAATCCTTACTGGAGGGTAGTGACCTGAGCGGGCCGACGTTGGAGTCCGCCTAGTGACGCTAGATCTGGAAATTGACCAAGGCTGGGCGACCTGAGCGGACTGAGAACTGGATTCCGCTTCTGGGGGTGCCTCCACGACCTGAGCGGACTGAGAGGATCGAGTCCGCCGATAGAGTAGTCGCTGGGAATGTTGCGGATTCTAGGGTTAACACCGCCAATACCAACTCTAGACGCATCACAGGACAATTCAAAAACCTTATTAAAATCTGACAATCGCAAAAGAGGAGCTTCCAACATTCATGATTTAATTGTTTTAAATGCTCTAGTGGCCGATTTGGTCCATGTGAAATCACCCTTATTCATGAACTCCATGATCGGTGACATGATACTGTTAAAATATCGAATAAATCGGCGGTAAAAAGTATTTATGCCGTGAAAACTAAGAACATCTTGTATTTTGGTGGGTTCCGGCAAATCCTTAACAACTTGGACCTTCTTGGGATCAACATGTATGCCCTCCAAACTCATAATATTTCCAAGGAACTCCATAGATGGAACATTGAACGAGCATTTTTTAAGATTAACAAATAATTGTTCCTTTCCCAATGTGGTAAGTACTATCCTCAATGTGCGACTCATGATCGTTCGGAGAGGTGTTAAAGAATAAGATATCATCAAAATATATAACTACAAATTTTCCTTGGAAAGGCTTGAACACAAGAGCCATCAACTTCGAAAATGTACTTGAGCCATTAGTGAGCCCTTCCCCGAGCACCAACCACTCATAAAGTACATCTTTTGATTTGAAAGCTGTCTTCCACTCGTCTCCCTCCCAAATCCTGATTTGATGGTAACCACTCTTAAGATCCAATTTAGAAAAATTCATGGCCCCTGCTAACATGTCCATTAAGTCATCTAAGCGAGGGATCGGAAACCTGTATTTGATAGTTATTTTATTAATGTCCCTATAATCCACACACATCCTCCACGAACCGTCTTTCTTAGGGGCCAATAAGGCAGGTACATCACAATGACTCTTGCTATGATGGATGAACCCCTTACTTAGCAAATCAGAAATTAATTTTTGCAATTCAAGGTGTGTGAAGGGGTTAAGTCAATAATGGGGAACGTTGGGCAAAGAGGAACCCAGAATGAAATCAATCTCGTGTTGAATTTCTCTCATGGGGGTAACTCAGACGATAATTCATCTGGGTAAACATCCTTAAACTCTTCTTAGAATTTCTTCAGTGCTAATGTTAAATTTTCAAAAGAGGAACTATCTTCCTTGACTTGTAAACATACTAATGAATAAATGACACCATCTATAAAGGTACCGTGCTCAAACTCCTTCTTACCAATCAAGCTTAATATTTTCTTCTCTATAGGCATAATCGTGTCATTAGTAAGGACCGACGGATCCTTAGGCGGAGTGGGCTTAAAGATCTCTTTCCATTAAATTTGAACTCATACATGTTAGCTCACCCTCAGTGACTAACATCATGGTCATAAAGCCATGGGCGTCCTAGTAAGACATGACAGGAATCAATGGGGATGATGTAACACCAAACCTTTTAAATGTAAGCCTTGATGGAAAGGGGAACCAAACAACACTTTGAAACTGGAAGGGATGTCTTATTTACCCAAGCAACCTTATAGAAGTGAGGGTGCGGCTCAGGGGTTAACAATATTCGTGACATCGTATTTTCAGAAATCACATTCATACAGCTTCCACTATCAATGATCAACTTACACCACTTCTCTCCACTCTTAAAATTTAACGAAATAATATTCGTCCTATTCAAATAGTCTGTCTCACGCAGAGTAGCCAAGATACATCTCATCACCTTCATTTTAATATCATCCTCGATATCGCTAGGCACTCCTTCCGATTCATACTCTTCACCGGCCTCATACACGAGCTTGGCGAACTCAGACGAGGTATCCAAAAAGGCTAGGAGCTTGGGCTTGGTAGGACATTCACTAGCATAATGACTCGGAAAACCACAAGCAAAACAACTAGCACAAGTTTTATTGATCCTACCTACGGACACTCGTTTTATTGTTTTGGACAACGAATCGTATAAGTGCGTGTCGGCGTTCTAAAAAATATTTAGGATGGTACCAATTAAGAAATTAGCACGAACCTCCCTCTGATACCAAATTGATATAGGCTCACACGTTGACACCGAAAAATTACGGATAAACACGAATTTCTCTCTACGCCCCAATTTTACGTTCCCACAAAAACTTTCAGCGCAGCACATATCTTATTCAGTTTTATCAGTCAAACACTAACGTACGGGTAGCCACACCGTTTGAGATCGAACAAAGGCTATAGGCTGATATTGTCTCAGGCTAAAAGAACCCACCCAGTCTTATCGAGGCAATGTTGTACCAAAAGAGATTCACCAAAAATTACGATTCGGAAATGGTAGATCTCTCCCAACAAAAAGTAAACGAGGTTCGCCAATCCTCTCGAACTTAAATAAATTTAAGATGAATGACAAGCCGATTGGAGAAAACCACGATAAATCCAACGCTATCAAGAGATCGCACCATGGTAATTCCACCACAAGAAAATCTAGAGGGAAACACACAAAAAGTAGAATTTTTGTTACCCTACTCAGAGATAATTTGTATTCTCCAAGATATGATCGCTCTTCACCAGATCCATTGGAGTCACGCCGAATGGAGAGAAAACTCGTTCGGCTTCTTCGCTTCATGCCGGAATTAATTCCATAAGACGGATCTTTGCTCCTTTGCTGAATTCTTCAAGGAAGAGGTCGGCCGAATTTTCAAAGGTGCAAGAGGAGGGGCGGCGGCTTGTAGTTGGCCGAAACCATAAGGGGACTTAGAGGAGGCCGGCGGCTTGGAGAGAGGGGAGAGAGGAGGGTGGCTGAATTATTCAAAGGGGAAAGAGGGGGGAGGAGAGGAGGCCAAAATTAGGAAAAGGGGGAAAAGTGGCCGACGGCTAGGGTGAGGAGAGAGAGCAAGAGAGGGAATTTCTTAAACAAGAAATTAGGTTTTTCAATTTAATCAATCTTACTTAAAATCTTCAACATCAAGGCCTTATATAGGCTTACAACACATCTGGCATCCTGCAACCCCAAAAAAATTAAAACACATACATAAATTAAAACACAACATGAAAATAAAATTGCAAACAAAAATAACAAAGGAGTTCAAAGAAATATTAATAATTCGTCTTGCACCGGGGCGGAGATTGTAATATCGCTCCACAAGGTCACCACGGTGCCGCAAGCCTTTGATTAGAGAGAGCGATTGATCTCCGGTAAGCATGTCGGCATCTTCTTCAACATGTTGGAGGTCACCTTCTCCATCACAGGAAGTACTAGAGGTGTTCTCTAGGAAAATATCCAGAAAATATGACAGTTTGCCTAAGTGTTGGATATCGCCGGGCGACAATGAGTATCGCTGGAGATAGCTCTTGGTGTGCTTTGATTGCTGTGAAAGACAAGTTTTCTAGCACTGCATGATGTTGCAAGGTGTTGGCTGGACGGATGTTCCAGTTGTGGCTGAGTCTGAAGACAGATGAGAGTTCTGTCACTAATGCCAGGCGATAGTAACTATCACTGGCAATAGCTTCTAGATAGCTTTAGACCTGAAGGGCCTGTCTAGTGGAGACTGAAGGGCTAGCAGGTGAGCTGTGAGCCTTGGTGCCAAGCTATGGTCATGAGTGCCTTTGTGTGTTGATTGCAGGCTCTGGTCCTCGGGACCTGGTGGGCAGTAGTCGAAGCTGAGAGCTTGAAGAGTCCAGCTAAAGAAAGACCAGAGAGCCGAACAGGAAAGGGGAGGCTGAACCGTGTCTTATCATGTGGCTTGATTGCTATGGATTTCATCAATGATATGGTGATTTGAGCAATGGGAAGAAGGCTGAACCGTACCCGTGTTATGTAAGCCCTAGCTTGATTGCCTAAAGTAATTGGCTTTGGTCGTTGGCATAATGAGAGTCTTAGGCTTGAAAGACTGAAATGCTCAAAGTTGACCGTTATGTTTGGGACCTCTGAACAATGGTGGAACCTGGGGAAATTGTGTACACCGAGAATGTGCCCTGAGTACACGAAACATTTTGTCGCTGAGGAATCCATTTGTGATATATTGAATGGCATTTATGTATGCCTTCTTGTGATATATTTGTTGTTTTAATGCTATGCCTGCTGGGAAGGAATACCGCTGCCCCGGAAATGGGGTAGGGTAACTATAAATTGGTCAGCTGAAAGATAACCGTTGCCTTGTTTCCACCCTTATGGTAGATTGTCCCTGTATAGGTGCTGGAGAGTCGAACAGGAAATAGCGATTTGATGCCCTTGTTTCTATGTCGGCCCTCGAAGGCCAACCGAAGGCTTTTTATTGTTTTCATGTGTGGCCAACCTGCGTGGTGATGTATGGAAATATTTTTGTATAAAGGCAATAGTTGTAAGGCCTTAAGGTCAGTTTTATTTGGGTGTATTTTTTTAAAACATTTTTGATATATTTATTTGAGTTCAAAAGTGAACCCTTAAAGCTTCTGCTAGAATGCTCAGAGTTAGGATTCATGTTGTTTTGATATTAACATGTTACTGCCGACTATCTGTGGGATATGGCGTGGGGCCCCGGCCGGACCCTCTATTATATTTCATGTGATAGATGAAGATGCTACAATTTTGTTATCAGTTTGTCATGGTTTTCCTTCTCTGAATTCGTGGTTGAATTCTTTTGAGTGCATGCAAGCACGTGTTTGTGCTTACTGTTACAACACAAAATGAACTCAAAAATGTCCACTTACGAATAAAAATACACATGTTGGATGAACTTGTGTTTTCTTATTTTTTATTGTTTGCCTTTTGAGTAGTGGTTAAATTGTGTATGTTACACATATAGGTGACTAGAAGTGGTGCGGGGCAATCTTAACCCCAATATTATGTAGAGAGTGCGACACCAGCTGAGGTGCCTACACCTCCTTCTACGAAAATAGTACGCTTAGTTGCTGAGGTAGTGTTTGCAGTGATGAGTGCACAACCAACTGGGCAGGTGCGACTTGCAATGGCGCAAGTAAAGGTTGGTGTCGCTGAGCCTATAGCTGCTAGGCAAATACCTGATGAGGCTTTTGTTGAGAAGCGAGCGATTGAATGGAAACTGAAGCACTACATGAGCTTTAGTCTGCCTATGTTTACGGGTGCAGGATCCCCAATGTTGGCAGTGGATTGGCTTTTGCGTGTCAAGAGGATATTGACAGCGATTGAGATAGAGGGGGATAGAAAATCACCTTGGCCACTTTCCTGTTGGAAGAATAGGCTCGTCTTTGGTGGGATGAGTTGGAGTTACACCACTTTGCGGGAAGGCGAATATCGGAGGTCTTAATGGAGGAGTATTAGAGACTATTCTTGGCAAAGCATTTGCCGTCGTCGCAGCGAATTGCCATGGAAAATGAGTTTCAGGGGTTGACTAAGGGTGAGGGTAGTGTGGGTGACTACCTCCATTAGTTTACCAGGTTGGGACGTTATACGGGATCTACTTTTGCTAATGAAGAGCGTAAGACCAACAGGTTCTATGAGAGACTTCTATATGAGTTGTGGTTTTTGCTCTCGGGTCCGATGAACCAAGGTTTCCAAGTGTTGGTGAATACAACTCGTTCAATAGAAAAATACATGAAGAGGGTGCAGGGCCATATGGACTTGGGTGTGATAAAGCCAGAGTTTTAAACACCTCATACTGGAAAATCTGAATACCAAAAGAGGTGGAGAACAAAGTCAAGGTCTTTTAGACGCCTCTCCTTCTGCTGGTACTTTTAAAGAAAAATTAGGGCGAGGCCCGCTCACATGTTACACTTGTGGCAAGCCAGGGAATTTTGCCCATGAATGCCCAGTGGCCTTCCAAGGAAGGACAAAAAGGCAGGAGCATAGTATGCTGAAAAGGGAAAGGAAGTTGAGTCCACTACATCCCAATATGCTCCAGCTCATAAAAGGGTGTATAATCTTGGCCAATAGGAGGCCATCAAACAGGCTGATGTCGTCACAAGTATGAGTTGTATATAGTTTTCATGCTTTATATACATTAGTCCTTTATGAATTTCTTGTGTATAACATGTTCTTATTTGGGACCATCTAGCGAGGGCAAAGTTTGATACAGGTGATTCTCATTCATTTCTATCTGAGGACTTCATATCATGGATTAGAGTTCCTACCCTTATGTCAACAAATAGAGTGAAAATGTTTCTACCTTACAGATGCATAATGCGTGCGGACAGGTCTTGTTTTCTTGAGGTACGAATTGAAAATCAGGATTTCGGATTGGAGGAATCTGTGATGCCGATATCTGAGTTCGATGTAATCTTTGGTATGGACTGGCTCGTGGATAAGCGTGCCAGCATAGATTGCAACATTAAGGAAGTCACACTGGGACAGAACGACGAACAAGATATTAAGTTCGCTGGTATGCGAGGATTGAGTAAGATATTGATGTCTTCTCTCCAGGTAGTCAAGGCTGTTAAGAAGGGCGCAGAGTTGTTCTTCATGATGTCGAAGGTTGTTGAGCCCAAGCCCAGTTTGAGTGACATTCCTGTGGTGTCGTAGTATGTAGACATGTTTCCTAAGGATCTACCTGGGTTACCGCCCCAACGGGAAATTAACTTCATTATAGAGTTGGTGCTAGGTGAGAAAGTTGTGGCCCGCTCGCCGTACCATGTTGTGCCAAAGGAGATGGTAAAATTGAAAGTTCAATTGCAAGAATTGCTAGAGCAAGGCTATATACATCCTAGTATGTTACCTTGCAGTGCACCAGTTCTTTTTATGAAAAAGAACGGAAGCTTGCGGCTATGCAATGATTATCGAGATCTGAAAAAACTGACGGAGAAGAACAAGTATCCGATACAACAGATTGATGACTTGTTCGATCAGCTGCTGGGATCAATTGTCTACTCGAAGCTGGATCAGAAGTATAGTTATTATCAGTTGAGGATTCGGGAAGTTAATATTCCCAAGA
Source organism: Platanthera zijinensis (assembly GCA_039513925.1). NCBI lineage: Eukaryota > Viridiplantae > Streptophyta > Magnoliopsida > Asparagales > Orchidaceae > Platanthera > Platanthera zijinensis. The sequence continues at coordinate 207,058,552 of CM077078.1, forward strand.
TAGTGTTTAGTACATGCTACGACCATTATGAGTTCACTGTAATGTCATTTGGGCTAATAAATGCGCCATCGGTATTCATAGACTTAATGCCTCAAATTTTTATAGAGTAATTGAACCTATTTGTGATCGTTTTTATTGACGACATATTGGTGTACTCTCAGTCTGAAGAACATCATACAAATCATTTGCATATGGTTTTGCACACCGTGAGGAGAAACACGCTTTATGTCAAGTTCTCAAAGTGAGAGTTTTGGCTGTCGTCAGTGGATTTTCATGGCCATGTGGTTAGTGTAGAAGGTATTTTGGTGGATCCAATGAAGATAGTTGGGATACGGGAGTGGTCTGTGTTGTCTTCTGTAGCAGAAGTCAGGAGTTTCCTTGGACATGCTGGCTACTACAGGCACTTTATGGAGAACCTTTCACGAATTGCCATACCTCTCATCACACTGACGAGGAAAGATCCGAAGTTCATTTGGATGCCCGACTGCGGGCGAGCTTTTGAGGAGTTAAAGAGTCGTTTGACCACGACGCCTATTTTGAGTTCGCAATGTGGTACAGCCGGCTATGAAATCTATAATGAGCTTCAGGGAGCGGCTTAGGATGCATTCTTCTTTAGTGCGGGAAGGTTTTTACTTATGGCTCATGCCAGTTGAAAGTGCACGAGCGAAATTTTCCAGTCCATGACTTGGAGTTAGTGGCTGTGATTTTTGCACTTAAACTGTTGCATCATTATTTATATGGCGTGAAAGTGGATATATTCACGGACGATAAGAGCCTGATGTACTTATTAGATCAGAAGGATCTGAATATGCGATAACGGAGGTGGATGGAGTTTCTCGGGGACTACACCTTCGAGATACACTATATTCCCGAGATGGGCAATGCAGTCGCAGATGCCTTAATTCGGCGGACTCTTGTAAGGGCAAGTTAGTTGCGCATGCACGATGAATATCTGATCCAGGAGTTGGAGGCCTTAGGAATTTCTTGTGTTGACAAGAATTATACTAAAAATGCGTGCCTGAACTGGACGGAGGTACAATATGATCTTGCAGATAGGATTCAACGAGTAACGGAACTCAATGAGAGTATGAAACGCTATGCAGTGAATGGGTCAAATTCCCAATTCACCATTGAAGATGGCCTTTTGAGAAAAGTTGGTCGTTTGTGCATCCCAAATGTGGGCAAACTACAGGAGTAATTGATGTATGAGGTACACTTCATGAAGTTCTCAATTCACCTAGGGAGCACAAAGATGTAATAGGACAAGAAAAAGATGTTCTGATGGCCGGATTTGATGAAAGACATAGCTCTTTATGTAGCAAAGTGCCAAACTTGTGCCTTAGTGAAAGCAGAATGTCAAAAGCCTGGAGGTTTCCTGAATTCGTTACCAATTCTAGTATGGAAGTTCGATGATATCTCTGTGGATTTTGTGCAAGAACTGCCTAGATTACAGAGCGGAAAGGATGCTGTATGGGTGCTCGTTGATCAATTGACAAAGGTATCTCACTTCATACCTAACAAGAAGGATTTTTCAGTGGAAAAATTAGCTAAGTTGTATGTGGACAACATAGTACGATTGAACAGTGTGTCCCATAGCATCGTTAGTGATCAAGATGTGCGCTTTACTTCGAGTGATTGGAGGCTAATTCACCAGTTGTTGGGTGCAAAACTGTAGTTCAATACGGTCTTTCATCAGCAGATGGATGATCAGACCGAAAGAACCAACAGAATAATGGAGGATATGCTCTGGATATGTGCTTTGGATTTCGGCAAGAAGTGGGTGAAGCATCTCTATATGATCGAGTTCTCCTATAATAATAACTATCAAGCTAGTATTAAGATGGCACCCTTTGAAGCTTTATATGGTAGGAAGTGTTGTACTCCTTTAGCTTGGGCGGAGATAGGCGAATAAAAGTTTTATAAGCGGAAGGAAGTCGAATATTCAAATTCGACTATCTGCTTGATACGGGAGTGGCTATTGGTAGCCCAAGATAGACAGGCAAAGTACTATAACGCAAAGCACCGAAACGTGGAGTTTGCGGTGGGTGGTTTGGTATATTTGAAGATCAAGCCATTCAAAGGCGTGTCCAGTATTCTGCGCTTGAAAAATTTGATTATGATGTATCTTGGTCTGTTTGAAGTGGTTGTGCGAGTTCGAGAAGCTGCATATCGGTTAGCTCTTTCGGCAGAGCTAAGTGGCTTGCAGGATGTGTTTCACATATATGCGCTACGAAAAGTTGTGAAAGAGCCAACTCAAGTGATTGCAGATGATCAAGTTCCGATCGATGGTGGGCTGACAACGAAGGTTAGGCCCATCCGGATCGAAGATATGGAGATCAAGCAGCTACAAAACAAGACAATCGGGATGGTCAAAGTCCGTTGGGACAATTGTGACCGAGAATAACTGACATGGGAGCGTGAGCAAACCATGTACGATGTGTTTCCCGAGTTGTTTGTAAATTAATGTCGTAACATTATTTTGTAAAAGAACTATATATTGTGACATGTTAGTTGCTGTTTTATTACCTACATATGAGTAAATTTCTGGACAAAATTTATGTAAGAAGCGGAGGTGTATATCACCCCAAAAATGGAAACAGAACTATTGGTAGCTATCGTCGAGCGACAATGGGTATCGTTGGCGTTAGTAATAGCACTCGATGCACTCGACGCTTTCGAGCATTGAGTAAACTCAAAGAATCGTTGAGTAAGGGACTATCGCATGGCGATAAAGGGTATCGCGTGGTGATACCACTCAACGCACTGAACGATTTCAACGAATCGTTGAGTAGACTCAACATACTGGACACTTTCGACAAATCGTCGAGTGAGCTATTGTGTGGCGACAGTGGATATCGATGGGTGATACCTACCTACGCGTCAGATGGCCAGGTGGCGACCGAAGACCGGTGGTTGACTAGGGTCAAGGTAGTTACTATCGCTATCGCCAAGCAATAGCCGATATCACTCAGCGATATCATTTAGTTTGATTATTCAGCTGAAATCGGGGTCTTTGCTTCCTTTTGATGAAATAAGTCTGTCGCTGGGATTAATCCCGAGATCACTTAACCAGAGAAGAGGTGGAGTGAAGTCTCATTTTACTTCTCCCTCTCCCTCTTCATCTTTAATTGCTCTCTTGAAATAAGGAGCTAAGGAAGAAGGTTGAGGCTGTGGCTAAGCTTAGCAAAGCTTGCTAAAGGAGATCCTGTGGTCGGAACCAAGAACCGAGGCTAGATCTGTAGAGAGGAAAGCAAGGTGCTCCTTTCCAACTGGACGGAAAAGCTTGTTCATGTATCTGAAGAAAACAACAAGGGTAACGATCTTCCTTCTTTGACAATTGAAGTCATATATTTTGCATATGCATGGAATCCCCCACCAAAAGGTGGAGAATCTAGGGAATTCTAATTGGTCGATACGTAGTATCTCCGGGTTTGGCTTTGCATATAGATCTGGAAATTACAGTACAAAATAGGCATGCTGTGTTATGCTCATTCGGAAAGGTTGGTATGGATTGGTGATGTTTTCTTTTCCGTGCCGGAGAAGACTCCGAGTTTAAATGAGTAGTTGACGTGGTTTGTGGGTTGTTCCAATGAAAGGAGAGTAGCAGGAAGTACTGGTGGTGTGCTCCAGATAAATACCCAAAAAATACCACAGTTTGCATAACTATTGGATATCGCCGGGCGATAGCGAGTATCGCTGGTGATAGCTCTTTGTGAGCTGTGATTACTGTGAAAGACCAGTGTTCTAGCACTGTGGGATGTTTCTGGGTGTTGGCTAGATGGATGTTATAGTTGTGGATGAGACTGGATACAGATGAGAGTTCTATCGCTAACACCAGGCGATAGTAACTATCGATGGCGATAGCTTCCAGATAGCTTTGGACCTATAGGGCCTGTCTAATGGAGATTGAAGGGCTACCAGGTGAGCTGTGAGCCTGGGTGCCCAGGTATTACCGTAAGTGCCATTATGTGTCGATTACAGGCTCTAGTCCTGGGGAACTGGTGGGCGGCAGTCGAAGCTGAGAGCTTGAAGAGCCCAGCTAAAGAAAGGCAAGAGAGCTGAACGGGAAAGGGGAAGCTGACCCGCATCTTATCATGGGGCGTAATTGCTTTTTCTTTCGTAATTGACATGGCGATTTAAGCAACGGGAAGAAAGCTGAACCATACCCGTGTTATGTCAGTCCTTGCTGGATTGCCTAAAGTAATTGGCTTTCGTCGTTGGCATAGTGAGAGTCTTAGGCCTCATGCTGGAAATAATGAAATGCTGAAAGTTGACCGTTATGTCTGGGACCTTTGAATGGTGGTGGGACCTGGGGAAATCCGGTTCACCGAGAATATGCCCTGAGTCCACGAAACGTTTGGCCGCTGAGGCACTCGTTTGTGATATCAATGGTTCTTAAGTGTGACATAATGTGATATATCTTTTGTATTAATGTTATGCCTGCAGGGAAGGAATACCGCTGCCCCTGGAATGGAGTAGGGTCATTTCTCCTCCAAACTATTTTTGGGAACCTGCTCTCCGATGAGATGCAGCTAAATCAAGAAAGGAGGAGAAGACTGTTGCCAAGTCTTACCAGAAGGAGAAGACTGTGACCCTTAAGGATGTTGGCTTTAGGAAGCAAAAGGAGAAAATCCTTTCTCCTCCCAAGAAAGTGAAGGAGTCAAAGTCTTCTGAACCTAGCACTTTAGATATTAATATGTTCTATAGAGAGTTTGCTGTCTTCTCAAGGCAATTTTAATAGCTGATGACAAGGAGGAAGAAGTGGAAGCGCATACCTTCCTCCTCCTTCAACTTTAAGAAAGAGTATAGCAAATCTAAAAGAGCTATGAAAGACCCCAAAGGGGAAGGTATGGTTCTAAAACTAGTATATATGTTTCTTCTAATATTATTTGCTATTATTACAACGGACTTAGGTATGCTATAGCTAACTGCCCGGTCAAAAGGAAAGAGAAAGCCGGTGTTGGTGAGAAAAAGCACTACAAGGGAAAGAAGTTTGAAAAGACTTTCCTTGCCAAGAAGGATGAAAGCTATAGTGAAAATGTGTCAAACTCTTCTAAGTCAGAAGATGAGGAAGCCTATGTTGGGCTGTTTGCTTAAGAAAAAAAAAGATGATGGACCTGCTGCAAGGAAAGGAATCAAGGCTCCCTTATCACACTCAGATAATCATAATGAGGAAAAAAAAGAGAGTTGTGACCTTATGGCCATGACTGATGAAGATGATCAAGATGAATCTATTCCTAATGAGGTAATTATTCCAAACATGTCTTATTCTAATTCTGAGTATGAGACAGGTGTAGAATCTGAAGCACCCTCATAATCCAATGAGGAGGATGATTTAGATTCTGATAATGATCTTGATCATATGATTGAAAAATATGGTTCTCTTCTTGACGCAATAAAAAGAGTTAGAAGCTTGCTAAGAAGCAAGTAGATGAGTTTACTTCTCTCTAGCTGACAAAATCAAAAAGCATTGGGTTTGCTAACCAACTAACTCAAATGAGTGGAGAGATCAATCCGCTGAAAGGGATGAAAATCATCAAATTTAACACTTTCGAATAGAAGAACAAGGTCATAAAGGACCTTGAAGAGAAGATCCTCAAATAAAGGATGTTAATGGCCAAATTCTCTAAGCTATAGACTGTGCTACCTATTATTGATTTCTTCTCTGCTCCACTCAGGAGTGGAGTAGGTTAAAATAGGAGGAGAACTACAACTAAGGCTAAGGGAAAGGCAGTTTTTATTGATCCTCAAACCACCTTTCAGAAGGTGATACTTCCTTCTAACAAGTAGGACCATGACAATATGTATGGTCACTAGAAGAATGGAAGCACCTACATTAAGGGAACTAGTGCACCTAACTATGGAGGTAGAAAGAGAATGAGGTTGTGTGCTTTGAAGGATTGCATGAGGAAATTCATATGGCTCTTTATGAATCATTTTTTTTGGGTACACCAGACCCTACACTCAAGGGTAAAGAAGTGGCTACTTCCCAACCCATTCCAGTGAAAAAGAGAGCTATTGGCACAATAATTACTCACTTTCTCAAAGCAATATCAGATACCATCAACACAATGTAAGCTATCAAGCTGACATTTTTTGTTTTCTAGCAGATATCATCGAGTAAGAACAATTATTGTCGAGCACATAATAAAGTGATTGTTGAAAGGAATAGGAAGAATGCATGTGTCTTCTCTGCAGAACATGAGCATTCTCAATCACCATCAACTTCTAAGAATATTCAGAAGGGAAGATGCAATATTTTTGAGTGTTAGTGTTGTGGTAAAGTGAGTCACTTTTCCATAGATTGTTGGCATAATCCCTCTATACCACAGGCAAGGAAGAGCCTTTCTACTAGAGTAGTTTTCAGCTAAATGATGTTGTTAATGCTAAAAAGAATCTAGGACCTAAATTCAGTTTGGCACCCAAGGTAAAATGAATTTTATCTTTCAGGTTTGTTCAAGTACCAACCTGAAGCAAATTTGGTACTTGGAAAGTTGGTGTTCTAGACACATCACTGGGGAAAAGAGTCTTCTCAAGGATTTCCCTCCTATGAAGCATATACCTAAGGTCATATTTGGAGCCTCTAACAGGGGAGTCACCAAAATCTATGGTAAGATTTCCATTGGCATAGTCTCAATCATAAGGGTAGCTTATGTGGAGGGGTTGCATTGCAACCTCATAAGCATAAGCCAACTATGTTACTTAGGATATGCGATTGAGTTCCATAATGATAAGTGTCTGATCAAAAAGTCAGTTAACTAAGTGACTATTCTCTCAAGCACAAGGAGCAGTAATATTTATGGTTTAGATTTTATTCGTCTTAATTCTTCCACTCCAGCATGTCTGGTAGCTAATGAGAAAGAGTCTCTTTATGTTCAAGGGCAAAAGAGACTTGCTCACATTAATTATAAGACATTAAGCAAGTTGTTTTATAAAAACTAAGTTAGGGATAATACTAATCTAAAATGTGTCAAAGAGGGTCCCTGTCAAGCAACCAAATGGACATGTAAACTAGGGCCATCATTAAGAGTATTGGCTACAAAGACACTATTTGATTTATTTATCTGCTACATATGGATCTATTTGGTCCTATTCTCATTTAAATTTTAGTAGGGAAGTTTTACACCTTTGTGATTGTAGATGATAACTCAAGGTTTACATGGGTCTTCTTGCTTAGGAAGAAGTTTGATACCCATGATGTCTTCATGACTTTTGTCAAGTTCATTCGGAATGAACTAGACTGTGTTGTGATCAAAATAAGAATTGACCATGGTACAAAATTTCTAATTGGTGCAATGACAAAATTCTATGAAGAGTAAGGTATCTTCCAGGAGTTCTATTCTTCCAGAATTCCATAATAAAAGGGAGTGACTGTGAGAAAGAACATGACCTTAATAGAGGCTGGCAGAATATTAATTAGTGATTCCTCGCTGCTAGAGTAATTTTGGGTTGAGGCAATCAGTACAACTTATTATGTTCTAAACAGGGCCTTTATCAACAAGTCCCATGAAAAACCTCCTTATGAACTTTTGAAAGGAAAAAAACCAATAATTTCATATTTTAGAATCTTTTGTTGCAAACTTTTCATTTTAAATAATAAAAGATCTAACCTAACTAAGTTTGTTGAGAAGTGTAGTGAGGGTATTCTTGTTGGATATATCTCCTATAGTAGAGCTTATAGAGTATTCAACAAGAAGATGTATGTTGTTGAACAATCTATCAATGTTGTTTTTGATGACTAGTGCCTTATATACAAGTGTTGGTCTACTACTCCTAACACTGTAGGTACAAAACAAAGTTTACAAGAGCTGTCTATCTAAGACAAGACAGGCTTAAGCAAGGTGTCACCACCTGATAAAGTTTTCTGTGAAGAAATTGAAACAGTTGTTGAAGATCAGGTAGCTGAAGATGTCGTGGCTATCGCTGGAATACAGTCAGCTGCTGATTGTCTGTCTACAACTATCAGGCATCTGGGTGATCACCCTAACAATCTCATCACTAGGCATGTCATCTCATCAGTCACCACAAGGAGAAGGATCCACAATGAAGCTCTATTTCTGAGCTTCTTGTCTTAGATAGAGCCTAAGAAATTTTAAGAAGCAAACAAAGACCGATTTTGGATTAATGCTATATAGGAGGAGCTACACCAATTCAAAAGGTGCAAGGGTCAAAAGTTAGTTCCAAAGCAACCTAGACACAACATAATTGGTACCAAGTTGATCTTTAGGAACATATTAGATGAGAATGGTGTAGTTGTAAACAACAAAGGAAGATTGATAGACAAAGGATATAGATAAGATAAAGACATAGACTTTGACCAGACTTTTACCCTAGTTGCAAAGCTAGAGGCTATTAGAATGTTTCTAGCCTATCCTACATTCAAAGGATTCAAAGTCTATCAAATGGATGTCAAGTCATCCTTCCTGAATGGTAATCTTAAAGAAGAGGTATATAAGGAGAAGTCCTCAGGTTTTGTACATCCAACTCTTACTAATCATGTATATTTTGTTAAGAAAGATATATATGAGTTAAAACAAGCCCCAAGGGCTTGTTATGTAACTCTAGATACCTTTCTTATTAAGAAAACATTCGTAAGGGGAAAGATATATAACACTTTGTTCCTAAGGGAAACAAAGGGCAAGTATCTCTTAGTCCAAATATATGTTGATGACATTATATTTTGGTCTACTAAAGACAACCTCAATAGGAGATTTGCCAATCTGATACAGGGGGAGTTTGAAATGAGCAGCATGGGAGCGATCAAGTACTTTTTAGGTCTCCAAGTGAAACAGCCTGATTAGGGACTTTAATCTCTTTGTCTAAGTACACTAGAGAGATAATAAAGAAGTATGGGATGGAATCAGCCTCCATAATGAAAACTCCCAAGGAATCAAATATATCCCAAGATAAGGATGAGAAAGGGAAACCTTTTTTTTGAATCCATGTATAGGTGTATCATTGGGTCCCTACTTTACTTGACTTCTAGTAGACCTGATATTATGTATACTATATGTGTTTGTGCAAGGTATCAGGCATACCCTAAGGAATTTAATTACTCAGCCGCAAAGAGGATTTTTAGACCTTAAGGGCACCCAATGTCTTGGCCATTTGTACCATAAGAACAATGATTTTGAACTAATTGGCTATTCAGATGCAGACTTTGCATGTTGCAAGGAAGATAGAAAGAGAACCTAAGAAATATGTTATTTCCTAGGAAGGAGGTTGATCTCTTTGAGTAGCAAGAAGCAGACTACTGTGACAATTTCCACAGCTGAGTCAGAGTAAATTTCTGTAGGGAGTTGGTGTGCATAACTTCTATGTATTCAACATCAATTACAGGACTACAACCTGCAAATAAGTAAAACTACCATGTATTGTGATTCATTCAGTGCATTCTCTATAGTTAAAAATCCTATAGAACGCATCAGGACAAAGCATATAGAGATTATGTATCATTTTATTAAAGAACATGTTGGGAAGGAGAATATATTCCTTTAGTTTGTTGCCACAGACAAATAGGTGGCGGATATCTCTCCAAGCTGCTAGATGAGGAAAATTTTAATTTCTTTAAGATTGAATTTGGAATGCTTAACTTAGAATTGTTTTATCTTTCTAATTTTATCATTCTATTAAATCTGCATAGTTATTCAATCCATCTTTATTATTATAGTTACTGCTAAAAAATATTCTCTAATAGTATGTTAGGTTGTGCTAATTATCGATGCAGGTACACATAAGTACGTGTCAATTGACTCAATTTAAAGTGTTATTTTGTCGTCTTGATCGATAGATAGGCCTAAAAGGGTAGAGAAGTTGAGCTGAGTCAATATCAGCTATATCGTTGAGATCATTGAAAGGATGTTCAATGATACCCCTCTATCAAAATGATATCGTCTTGATGGTTGCAATCTTTTTTCTCAAATAGTTTTCAGCTGTTAGATCATTTTCATGATCACCCCAGGTGCGCGACACTTCATTTTTATGTGAAACTAATAGATATATATATACATAAGTCAAGGGTTTAGTTAAGGACATAAACATATAACCCTAAAAGACCGTCGAATTTGCTCCTTCTCTCTCTACGTTATCAACGAGTAGATCTTCAGTAAAATGGCACCAAAACCTGTAAGAATCTTGCATGACATATATGAAGTTGTGAGATTTGGATTCAAGATTGCTTCAAATGGAATAAAGGAAGTTATCAGTATGTTGGATGCTACTTGACTAGAATTCATTTTATCTAAGCCCAATCCGATCTAAAAGATGAAGTTTTGGAATTCTTTTCACATGTAAAGGTATCTTTATCTCTGAATTCTACTAAGTGTAAGATAGGAAATGCCAAGATTAAAATTAAACCCTAAAAGGATTGCCCAAACATTGCATCTTCGATCTGTTGATATAGAAGAGGTCCAAGAGATTTCACCTCAAGAAACTATTAGGAATTTCAACCAGAGAGGCAAAATGCTGGTAGATATCATAGGAATGACAATCTTCTACAAAGTTGGATCACATGATAGGATATCAAAGTCCTTGTTTGATTTGGTTACAAGAGTTATTCTTTAGAAGAAAACCAACTGAGCCTTACTGGTATTCTAGAAACTCCTAGACAGTCTTCAAGTACCAAATATGGGTAGGATTCTATCCCTGTATCTGAACAATGCTAATCCTAAGAATTTCAACAAGAAATAAGACATTAAGATCCATTATTTGAAACAAATGGATATTAAGACATTGGAGAGATACACAATGGTGTTGCAAAAGGTCAAACTGAGAAGAAGGGGTAGAGCAAAGATAAAGGAAATAAGGTGGTTTTGGAAGAAGATTCTGAATCTGAATCAGGGAGTAAGGGTGATGATGCCAAAGTTGATAGTGAAACCACCACAATCCCTAATTGTCTCCTTCTTTTTGGGATGAAGAAAATATTCAAGATATAAGCAATCAAGAGAATCTTAATTTAGCTGATAAAAGTACTCCTCTAAAAGTGATTGAATCTGCTGAGGGGGTGGCAGCTGTTCAAGAAAAGTAGGGTGCCCTAGCTGAGAGGGAGTTTGCTAAAAAGGAGAAGATTGATTCTTTGGAACACATCTTTAGTGAAGATGATGATCATAGAGGGAGCCTTAATCTAAGGTCCCTGCTCTCGGAGAAACCTTCCCAATTTCCCTAGAGGCTAAGATAACAACTCACACTGAGTTGGATGGTCAAGAGGACAAGGGGATCAGCTTGAACTAAGTTGCTGCTGATTTATAGTGCAAGACCCCTTTTTCCAGGTCTTATGGCCAGAACTGCTGCTTTGTGGTGACACCAAACTCCCGAGAAGGTTATCACCACAAACCGCCAGTTCTGCTGACAAAAACTTGAGCATATACTTTAAAGAAAAGAAGTAGTATCATAAAGATAACAAGTCCACATCACATGCTATATATATATATATAATCAGTCCATAGAAAATAAGGATAAAAAGGGCATCAGCCCAGTACATATAATCCTCACTACATAACGCTCAAAAAAGTAAAGCTACTAGATACACACTATTCCCATGACTGCTGCTGCTACTGCTGCCACACCTGGAATAAGCTAGTTCACATCCTCCTGGGTGTGCTATATCCCCTAGTGCTGTACCCTGTCTCCCAGTTGGAGTCCGTGGTGTTATGCCCATCAGTCCGTTTGTTTAACTAAGTCTTGGTCCCCCTCCCTCCCCCTGCGACACTTAGGCACAATGCAGGGGAGGATGAAAGGGAAGGGATTGAAAGTGGAGAGAAAGCAAAAGCAGATGATAATGGCCTTAACTATCATATGCTAAAAGAATCTAACACAGCAATGATAGTTATATGAATAGAAAGTGAGAGTAGAAGTATATTAGAAGCATCAAATTAAACTAAAAGTAGAGCTATCTATCATCATAATAAAGTAACCTTAACATATAAGAATGCCCATAAAACTTTATAAGTTAAGGGGTCATTTTGCAAGGCCTAACGTATAAAAGATCCCATTATAATTTATACGTTAGGGGTAGTGGTTTTATGCATGTTATGTATGACATGGAATGTTATGCATGCTAAATGATGAATTCCACACAAGTGCAACACATCCACCCGACTCTATGTGCACAGACCTTTTGTTCCCCCATTTGGAGTTAGCTTAACTCTCAGGTACCTCTCATAATGGCAGACGGAGGCAGAGGGTTGGCACTCCCCACACCTAGGTCGGTATTCATATTACCCAGCCTATACCCTGTGTAATACTCTGTACACCCACAATCGGGTGCTACGGAGTCTCTTGTACTAATGCTAGCAAAACCACCAGTCTTTATGGGCTATGTGAATACTTACAGTTGCTGAGTCAACACATCAACATCGGTGTGAATGATCTTCCAATAATGAGGACCCACCACTTAATGCACAAGCACTCATTCTAAAGAGCTCCAGAGCCATCAGCTCTCCAACTTAAACTATCTTTCTATCAAAAATCGAGCCCATCGCTCATGAATCTATACCAACTATCCTCCCGAAATGACGGAGTGAGTGTTCGTGCTAGTGGTTATTTAAAGGTCACTATTTTAATTAACTTATTCTTACAGATTAGGGTTAACCTTGGACAGCCCAGGGCATGCCCGGTAAAGGGCTCTCGAGGGCACTAGGAACTACAATAGGCTGAAGCCCAAAGCTCCATTTCTCAAGGCACTTTATTTTATAAGTATCTATTTATCACCGAACCTCTTTCCCCACGTTGCCTTTTTAACTAATCCTAAGTCGCTATATTTCCTTGGAGAAGACGATACTCTGTCGACCCCGAGCACAACCCCATCTCCATGCTACCCAGACTACTTAATATATGGACCTAATGGTGACCTTATCAAGACTCCACCCATGCATGGCCTACAGTTCTATCCTGAATGCTTGAATTTTACTACATGCAGTCCAAGTGACCTAACCTAAGCGTATGAAAGTAAATACTCAAGATTACTTTGCCTACAGCCTTATAATTGTTACCGGGGGTCTAGCATGACTTGTTGAGCCCAAAAACAGAACTTGGTATTTTTCCTAATTAAATCTGCCTTTAAATAATTTTCCCTAAATCATGAATCCCTATGATTTGAACATGAAGTATAAATTTTTACAAGCAAGGATTCCACCAAAATTTCCAGAGATTCCTATTAACTAAGTAATATCAATGTATGAGTTTCATAATTTTCCATAAATTATTTATATCCCAAACCAAAATATAAACTTTTTGATGAGAATAATAATTAACAAAGAAGCTACAAGATTTAATCATTCAGAAATTATGATAAATTACCCTAGGTCAAATATGATCAGAAAGTATCACTGCCCAAATTTCATCATTATCAAATTTTTTTGCCACATAAATAAATTAATGAATATATCATCACATGAGGCACTTTGTAAAGAAACCCCTAATTATTCTCTTCCAAAAATTACAATAAAATTAACAGGGCATATTTTTGGTCTAGAAAGTTCACTACCAAATTTCATAATTTTCTAGATCTTAGTTTATTCTGAAACAAATTATTTACCTAGTCATCAATTTCTAGAATTACAAAGGTGGTACAAAAATTCATCATCCAAAAAGTGTAACAAAATTAACAGAGGGCAAAAATGATCAAAAAAACATGTCTACCAAGATTTCATGATTTTCCAATTCCATTTAACAATTTGTTTGAATTTACAAAGTAATTTACCTCTAGGGCAACTTGTGAAGGATCTACTATATATATTCTTCCAAAAATAATAATAAAATGAACAAGGCATTTCAGAGGTATAAAAAGTATACTAGACAAGTTTCACAATTTCCCAGTACTCAGTTTGTTTTATAAAATTGTATTTCCCCATTCAACAAATCTAGCGTTATAAAAAAGGTACTAAAAATCATTAACCCAAAATTATAATAAAATTTGCAGAGATTGATAACGTCAGTAAAAACCTATTGCCCAAGTTTCATGACCCTCTAATACCTTTAGACATATAATTTTGTATTTGATAGGAGCAGCATCGAGATCACTCAATGCCTCGTCGAGAGGCGTCGAGATCACTCAACGCTTCGTTGGGTCTAGAATTTCCTATGTCAAGTGGCATGTTCATCGAGTAACACTTGACGCCTCAACGCCTCGTCAATTCTAGTCGACCATTCGACGCCTGGTCGAATGACGTTGATATTTTTTGACGCCTCATCGAGTCTAGTTGACCACTCGATGCCTGGTTGAATGGCATCGAGATCACTCGTCGCCTCATCGAATCTAGTCGACCACTCGATGCCTGTTACTAGTGAACTTTTGAAAACTAGACATATAACCTTTTGGTAACTTTGTTCACCAAATTATCCGAACAAATCAACACCAAATGGTATGATATTTTCCTCTTTGCCTTATAATATCCCCTCTGGCAATCCACCAGAGTTTGGTAAAGATTTGAGGTGCATAGACCATATTTAAGCCACATATATGAACTTTTAAATTGTTACAAAACTATAGAAAAATCATCTCCAAAAATTCTGATTTTTGGATATGTTGTGTACCTTGGATATGCCAGCCTATGGTCCAATTTTCAGGCCATTTGACTGAGTGGGATACAGGGGGCACTCATTTAAATTTTTGGTTAGCCTTTGGATACCTTGTACCAAAAAGTGTGATGGGGGAGATCCATCAGTCCAAATGGGTTGATTTAACTTTTGTAAAAAACTAGACATCAAGGGCTAGGTTTTCTATGTTGGGCACATTCACACTAATTGCATCTAACAATTTTTAATAATTAATACAAGGTGACTGAAATAATGTGACATAATTGATTTTTGATATATATATATAATTTAATTTGGTCTGCCCTTATCGATCAAGCCGATCTGACGATTCTTGGTCATCGTTCCCGATGAGCCAACGGCTTGGATTACTCCTTCGTGGAGCTTTTCAAGCTCTAATTCCCAGCCACCCGACAACTTCCTTGGACTTCCACCGCCACCAACACCTCTCTTGAGGTGGTGGCTATCGCTTGGAGGAGGCATAGCCTCGGAGGGGCCTTTTCCGGCGAACCCGAGGGGTTGAATTTTCATAAAAATTCGCTCATTTTCTCCTCACTAATCGGGTTTGATTGAGTCCAACTTCTCAACCTAAATATCTATAGATCTAGCATAGAGGAGAAGGAGTAGGATTAGACCTGCAGGCGGGCTTGATGGCGAGTGTGGTGGTGGTGTGCCATGGCCGATGACTTCCAAGTGTTTCCTTGCCGAATTCTCAATCCTCTAGCTTAAGCAAGGATGTAATAATTCGTTTTTATTGCTTGGGAGTTTTTAAAGCCGATGGAGGGGTCGTTTTGGGGAGTGGGAGTGGCTACACTTGATTAGCCATTAATTTCCATGAAGGGGAGTGTTCTGCCATGGTGAATTGGTGTCCCTTAATGTGCTAAGCTGGTTGGAATTGATGGAAACTCTTCCCAAAGGTCAGAAGAGAGGAATGTGGCTTAGGGAAGGCGAGGGGAAGAGCCTCTTTGCATTTCACCATTACTCCCCACGTTCTCTCTCCTCACTTAAATGAAAAATTCACCTTCACTCCTAATCATCACCACCAGAAATTGAGTGGCTCTTTAGGTAATTTCCACTTACTAGAGCTAGTGGGCCATCACATTTGGGCCTAGTCCAATTAGTTTGGAGTTGGGCCTAGTTTCTGTCCCCATTTGAGCTTGGTTTGACCAAAGTTGACTTGGAGGGTTTGACATGGTCAAACAAGTTGGTTGACTGGTCAACAAGGTGTATTGAGTCCCTTGTCACCACCCAAGTCCATTTGAGGCTTGGTGAACCAATTTTGGTCAAGTTAGGGCACTTTGACCTAGCTAGGGTTAAGGTTGACCCTAGTTATCTTCACCCCTTAGGTTGACCCCAAATGGATTGTATGGGTTTTACAGGGTCCCTATGGGGTTGAGAATGACATGGTGGGGTTAAGTTGTCATGTTGGGAGTTATTGGCCAAACCCTAGCTTAGGTGTCCCAGAACTATTATTTGCAAACCATGGTCCTTTCACCTATTTTTCTTAGGCACCCATGGTCCTCCCTGCCTTCTTAAAGCTTTGTCATGAACAAGTCATGAAAAAAGTCCTCCTAGGGGTCTGGTTGTTTGTGGGATGTTACAAATCCCAATACAAAAAAATAATAATTTTGTCCCCAAAATTAAGATTAGGCCTACGGGGTTTGCACTGAAAATCAAAGAATAAGAAATTCATGGGTGGTTAAGGTTATACCTGTCGAGAAGAGTTCTAGATACTTCTGTTGCATATGGTCCAGAGGCTCCCAGGTGTGCTCCTCCTATCCATGATTAAACCACATGACCTTGACAAGCGGGACATTCTTCTGTCCCAAGTCTCATACGTCTGTATTGTCTATCCTGATTGGTTTTAAGAAGACTGATTGGTCGGATGCCACTGGGCAAACCATAGTAGAAATCTGCTGCTCCGGACGCAAGAGAGCACTCCTAATAGAAGAGACGTGGAATACATCATATAGTCCTTCCAACTCGGGCGGTTGCTCCAATCTATAGGCCAATGGGCCGATTCTCTCCAGAATCCTATATGTCCCCATATATCTTGGACTGAGCTTCTTTCTCCCGCAAACCAATGAGACTCCATGCATTGGGCGTATCTTCAAAAATACCATGTCACCAATCTGAAATTCCACCTAACAATGCCGCACATCGTAATATTTGGCCTGTCTGCTCTGGGCCTCAAGCATCCTATCCCGAATCAGCCGTATATAAGCATATGTGTCCTCCACAAATTCCAAGTCGAGCGCCTTTGGGTCTTCATTCTTAATCCAATATAATGGAGTCCTGCATCTTCATCCATATAAAGCCTTATAGGGTTCCATGCCTATGCTAGACTGATAACTATTGTTATAAGAAAACTCGACAAGCGGCAATAGTATCTCACAAGGCTAACCGTGATCCAAGATAGATAGGCGTAAGAGATCCTCCAACGTCCATTTTGTATGCTCTATTCTCCCATCCGTCTTGTGGTGTAAAGTAGTATTGTAAGTCAATCGAGAGCCCAGGTATGCCTGAACTGTTCTCCATTCCCTAGACGTGAACCGACCATCCTAATCTGATACGATCGTCCGGTGTACTTCATAATAACGAGCAAACTGTTCCACAAATCTCCAAACTAGAACTACGACCGGAGCGTCCTTCTTGACTTGAATAAATCGGACAACCTTCGTCAGTATTTCAATGATCACCCAAATGGAATCATTTCCTGCATGGGAGCGAGACACTCCGTGTATGAAGTCTATCGCGATATCATCAAACTTCCACTCCGGCACTAGTAGCGGATGAAGTAATCATGCTAGGCTCTTGCATTCAGCCTTCATAAGCTGTCAAGTCTCGTAATGAGTCATAAAGTAGATGTTCTCCTTCTTAATGACTGACAAGTACATACTCCTCTTCAGATCGACTGTCATCTTCGTGATCCCCGGGTGCACCGAGTATCTATTAGTGTGCGCTTATGTAAAGATATCCAATCGTACTCCTCATATCGTTTGGGATCTGCCTTGGACACCAAGGTTATCTTCATATCCTCTAGCATCTAAACCAACTCCCTGGCCACCATCTGGGGTCCAGCTCCTACTGTGGTAGCTCTCCTACTCAGAGCATCTGCTATAACGTTCGCCTTCCATGGGTGGTAGTGCATCGTATACTGATAATCGGAGAGGAACTTCACCCATCATCTCTGGCGCAAGTTTAACTCCTTCTGCATTTCCTGGTACTTAAGATTTTTATGATCGGAGAAGATGTCACAATATACTCCATCGAGGTAATGCTACCAGATCTTTAATGCAAAAATTACCTCCCCCATCCATAGATCATGTACCGGGTATTTTTGCTCGTGTTTCTTCAGTTGGTGGGAATCATAGGCTATCACATGCCCGTGCCGAATCAGGACGGCACCCATTCCCTGATAGGATGTGTTAGTGTAGACTGGGAATCCTTCCTTTCCAGAGGGGATGGCAAGGATGGGTGCTGAGGTAAGCCGGCCCTTTAGTTCCTGGAAGGCAGACTCGCATTACGGCATCCACACAAATGGCATATCCTTCATCGTCAGAGATGTAAGAGGGAGGGAAATCTGGGAGAATACTTCTACGAACTTTCGGTAGTACCTGGCAAGTCTGAGGAAACTCCGTATATCGGATGCCATCTTCAGTGGAGACAAGTCTCGCACTGCTTGGATCTTTGACGGGTCCACTACAAACCAAGCCCCGCTGATAATATGACCAGAAAAGCGAACTCCTTCATCCAAAACTGGCATTTTCATAACTTTGCATACAAGTTGTGCTCCGGGAGTTTCTCAAAGGTCAGTGCCAAGTGTCTTGCATACACCTCCTCCGTCCTCTAGTAAATGAGGACATCGTCTGTAAATATGATGACGAAGACATCCAGATAGGCCTCGAACACTTGGTTCATCAAACTCATGAATGCTGAAGGAGCATTCGTGAGGCTGAACGACATTACCGTGAATTCATAAAGGCCATATCGGCTACTGAATGCGGTCTTTGGGATATCCTCCTCCTAGATCCGAAGCTGATAATACCCCGACCTCAAGTCTAGCTTCAAAAACTAGTGGTCTCCCTCTACGTGATCAAAGAGCTCGTCAATTCTCGGTAATGGATATGTATTCTATACTGTCAGCCTATTCAGTACTCTGTAGTCGATGCATAGTCTGAGATTCCAATCTTTTTTCTTTACGAACAATACGGGGGCTCCCCACGGCGAGGAGCTTGGTCTAACAAACCCATCTTCAACCAACTCCTGTAGCTGGCTCCGAAATTCCACTAGTTCCTTGGGAGCTATCTGATATGGATCCCTAGAGACATGATTAGCTCCCAGTACTAGCTAGATTCGAAAGTCCTTTTCACGATGCAATGGCAGTCCTGGCAGCTTCTCTTGAAAGACATAAATGAAATCCCGTACCATTGGGATGTTGTCGATAGACTCTTTCTCCTCAATCATCTCGAAAAACACCTGATAAACCTCATCCCATGCAAGTGGACCTTGACAGCCTGGATAGAAGAAAGTATATAGTGGGAGACTTGGGTAGTACATTCGAAGGTCACGTAGGTATGGACATACCTCAATACAACGTTCTTCATCGGGCAATTAATTTGTGCATGGTTCCTGGTGAGCCATTTCATTCCAAAGACAAGATCAAAGTACGACATCTTCAAAATCGTCGACGAAGCCTCGAATGTTAGGCCATCAATGGTCACCTATAGATGGCATTATGTAGAAGATAGGATCTCAATCCCATTGGGAAGATGCACCTTCCTGGTGACACCCGTAAAATTTTTGACCAGGTCCAAGTCCTTGACTTAATCCTCCACAATGAAGTTATGAGATGCTCCTGTGTCGAATAAGGTATGGGCCGGCTTGAAACATACCGTTAATATTCCTGAATTTGTTAAATAATCTTAGGTGGCTAGTTGTATAGTTTTCTTCCTTAGTTCTACCAATTTAATACCAGTTCTATTATTTAAGGGAAAAGAAGGATAGGAAAATAAATTGCTAGGTTACCATCTATAACCCTATCCGGGTCCCAAGGTTGAGCAACGTCCAAAGCATACATCTATTCTCTATCCGGCCTACGGATTTCGCCTTGGAATCCACATCCTCGACCACGTCCCTGACCTCTTGGCTGCTGAGCAGGTGGAGCAGCCTGAGGTGCTGGTAGTGGTGCTTGTCTTCTAGGGCAGTTAATCCTAATGTGTTAAGGCTGGTGGCAGTGGTAGTACACTGGCGGGTGAGCTGCCCCATCCCCTAGCATTGGCATCTCCCGCATCTGTAATGGCTGAGGCGTCAATACTTCCGGATGCCTCTACTCCTGTCTATGCTTTGGGTGGGTTTGATCCCCATTTATCTGATCCCTCCATTGTTCCCTCCTGCCACAATTAATCGTGTGGTCCACTTGTCTTTTTTCCCTGCCTAAAACCGTGAGCTTGTCCGTCTCTAACTTCTTTGCCATCACCTGGATCTGTGCCAGGATACTGTCAGAAATAAAAAAGGAGTGCATGTCTCATGTCATCCCAAAGGCCCTTGTAGAACCTCTTCGCTTATCCAACATCATCCAGATGATATGAATCCACAAAGCAAGCTAGGTGAGTAAACTCTCAATAGTACTCCAAAACTGACCTGCTGCCCTTCCTTAACTGAAGGAATCTGTCCTCTAGCTAATATCTCGTAGACTGTGGCACAAAGTGCTCCAAGAATACTATCTTGAACTCATCCCAAGTGATGCTTGTGCCCTCAAACCCTGCATAGGTGGTGTCGAGAAGTGATTTCCACCACCTCTTAGCGTGGGACGCCAAACATGAAATAGCTAAAGATACAGCCATATCAAGCGGGCATCGTATATCGGCCAACATCTCGTGAATGATGTCCAGCCCTTCCTCTATCCATACAGCTGACTCCGTACACAAATATGATGGATCGGAAAGGCCTCAGAAGACGCTCAGCCAGTTTGCCTCGGTATTTGGTTGATAAGCTGGAGCCTGCTGTGCCTTAAAAGCCTCCAAGATAATAGTCAATGTCTGTCCAATCTCTGATAGCTAGAACAGAGTGAGAACTGGCGGGGGTGGAATGACATTCTTAACCAGAGGCGTTCCCTGTTCAAAGGTCAGGGTTTGTTATAAGTTTAAGAAGGAAGGGTTTTATAATAAGGTGGTTGACAAAAATCTAGTTACGAGTGGACTGTTGCATGGGATTCTGAAAGTCCACCTAGTGTCAACTACCTTCACCTATGGGGGGGGGGGATAGGTGACTTGCAGCATATTTGCGGAATTAAAAGTGTACCTGCAGAATCAAAACAAAACACAGCACAGAAGGAAATATATAGTGGTTCCCCAATTTGGGTACATCGACTTTCCCCCTTCGACCTATCTCCCAATCCAGGGACGACTCGGTCACTTCATCAACAGGATTGAAATCCAATCCTTGCACTATTGGAAGGAACCCTTCCACACGTAGGAGTCAACCCTCCCACAACACGGGTTGCACCCAACCCTACAACTAGGAACCAAATGTTCCTTTACAATGAAAATGAAATTAGAGTGTATAAGAAAATACAAACAACTTGAAGATCTAGGTGTCCCTTTTCGTTAGACTACTTGTTCTTGTAGGCCACGAAATGTCCACAACCCTAGATCTTTCTTGGAGAGAATCTCCCCGAGACCGGCGGCGGCGACGAGCGGCGGCTAGGCTCTCGGTGTTGGCGGCGGCAATTGAAAACAGCAGCAAAGCACTGGAGATTCAATCCTCTTAGCGAAGTCGGCAAGGTCTTCCAACAGTCACACTAGGATCGATCGTCTCGATCGATTCGGACGGGGATGGATTTCCCTATCTCAAATCAAGAGACAAAAGATCTCTGGTTAGACGCGTGAGACGCTGTGCAAGACTTGGCTTCTATCACCGGGGATCTGGAGGAGATCGAGATCAGCAACGGTGATCACTGTACGAGCGGCGGCGACGGAGACGGAGCAGGTTCGCGAATTTAGGGTTTGACGGCCGCTGGCTTTCGTATTCTGTATCCGTGTGTAACATTGTACACCAATACTTGTGTATTTATACACTAAGTCATAAAGATGACCGTTGTGGGCCCCACCAAAGCAAAGACCTAAGTTCGGTTCAAAATACCGCTGGAAACCTGGACCGGTCCAGGAAATGTCAGAAATTTGCCCAAGTCAAATTCGGCGAGAATCGTATGTGATTCTCGATGAATCGGCGAGAATCACTTACGATTCTCGCCAAATTCTACTTGGCGAATTCTGGCATCACAGATTATACAGGCCGGGGAGAATCGGCGGGAATCACAATTGATTCTCGCCGAATCGTCGAGAATGCAAAGTCATTCTCGACGAATTGGCGAGAATCACTTAGTGATTCTCGACGATTCTGCCTTAAGAGGATTTTCTGACTGCGTCGAGACAGCCAGCCCAACCTGGCGAGAATCATCTAGTGATTCTCGACGACTCGTCGAGAATCACAAGTGATTCTCGACGAATCGGCGAGAATCACTTAGTGATTCTCGACGATTTACACTTAGACAATTCTCGTCTTTCAACCCATGAGCTGGTCTTTGGCCCATCCTTGCTCCTTGTCTGCTCTTGCTTTATCATAGCCCTATACTTGAAATTAAGTACATCCCAATAGAGAGAGTACACGTAGGCCAACACACTGATCTGCTCAACGAGGGATTACGTCGCGCAGACCCGTGTATATTGACCCACTGCACCCTGACATTGGTGTGTACTTAGCGTGGAATAACTGCAAGCACAACTAGAAGAAATTCATCAAATACATAGTGAATTCATCTTAGCTTGATAGGAGACTTCCTCAAATCCAGGTGATTGTGGATACAATACCCAACAATCTCCCCCTATTTGACGAAGCCAAAATCCTACTAACCTAAGATGAATTTCGACACTTAAGACAAAATATGCATCAACCAAAAGAGTGAACAATAAACGTGATTAGAACAATGTGAGAGTCAAATAATAAACCACACACATGTATATATAAATATGAATATCCACACAGAAATGTTCACATGATCACATGATACAGAAAGTTTAAATGTGATAATAACAAAAGCTAACATCCTAAAGATCTTTGTCCTTAGCTATGTCTTCTTTAAGTTGCTTAGCTAATAACTTTCTGCTTTGTCGCTCAAGATACTCCTTGGGCTTTGGATAGTATCTCGGAGGAGGGGCTTTATCTGCCGCGGTGTTGTTCCTGAAAAATATGATACGTTTAGCTTCAAATTCTTTATGCCGCTCCCATTCGTACTGACTATATACATCATTTTGATTTATTTGCCCCCTCTACAGTAACAAAAATGTGTCCAAGATAATACTCTTTGATACAGGACTCCATCTTTCATTCCTCATATCATCCTCCTTCAATCTGATCTTCTTTTCAGCTTGCGTCTCACTAGATGTCCCTTCTTGATTTTTTCTCTTGTCCCTGGCTCTTGCTATGCCTTCTTGATCAAACCAGCTTCTTCGTTCAGCCCTTTCAGCAGCTTTCTTTGCCTCGGCTTCGCTCATTGGTACTTCTTCAGTCCTTATTTCACCCGCAGCAGTACCAGCAGGACCCACATCCTCAGGCAGAGCGACAGGAACATGTATTCCCGATGCCTCTGTTACCAGCCAGTGGGCCGTTTCAAACATGTACCTATTCGAATTATCGAATTTGTATTTGTCAATTATTATTTATTAAGTTGATTAAAGGTGCAGTTATGATTTGGTAGTTTTGAAAGGCATACCTATTGGTCTGATCGAAGTTTAGAAGTACTAACTCTTGAAGCCCCGCCATCTTAGCGTTATACGCTTCCTCCCCCTTTTTGGCTTCGGCGGCTATAGAGTTTGTATAGGAATGCAGAGATGCATCAATGTGCTTCACAGTTTTACTGAATTCGTCCAGCAGAGATTTCTGATTTGCGTTCAGCGTTACCATGTTGGCATCAAATTTTTGTATGGTCTGTGCCACAACATGAACATTTTTATTGACTACTGTCAGGTCGTCAGTATTCTTCTTCAGTCCTTTCATGAGAAGAGTTACGGCTGTGTCTGCCTCTGTATATTTTTCATCAAATTTCTTCTCCATCACATCTAGTTTGTGGTTGATCTGAACCACATTCTTAAGCATGAGATCCTCTGAGTCCCGCAGTCTCTTTAGCACTTTGTTGTGGGATTTCTCAAACGTATCCTTGAGCTCATCTAGCATTCCTTGGACAAAATTAACAGTGTGATTTGCTAGGTTTGCTTGAAGTGGAGGAGCAGCAGGCAGACCCTGGTCAGGCTCCCCAGCAGAAGTACTGGGAGAGCTGGACACTAGAATAGAGTCCACAAGGGGGAGAGAGGGTTGCTGAAAGGGCTCCCCCTGCATTCCTGCATCCAACCTCTCAGGAGCTAGTTCCTCAGATGAAATAGCAACATCCTCCCGAGGATCCACCACTTTCTCCATCTCAATTACATCTTCCTCTATCTCGGTCTCCATGTGCTCAGGCTTATCTGCAGAGTTGTGTATGTCTTCCTCTACTTCTTCCTCCTCCTCCTCATCAGCCGCCTCATCTTCCAGGTAATTCATGTCTTCCTCACCTTCCTCTTCCTCTTCCATATCTGCCACTTCCTCCTCACCGTCTTCTTGCATAGTCTCCACAGCATCTTTAGCTATCTGAGAAATATCTGATATGATGTTTGCAGAAGAGTGTTCAGGCTCCCCCTCAGTTCCTGCAATCAGTGCGTCTGGAACTTCACTGGGTGCTTCCATAGAGTGTGCTGGAGTACTGGTGTCCTTTGCCGGAGATGCTTCCTCTAGGTCTATTTCCCTGGCAACCTGCCCTATTCGCCGCTCCCATCGATCGAATATGCTTACGTCCATCTTTTTTAGATAGTGCAACTGCACTCCTTTGCTCATGTTGAATGTATCTCCGTCTAGCTAATTCAGATAGAGGCTGATGATTCTGCCAAAGCTGGGGGTACGGAGTGTGTCTTTAATTCTTTCAAAAAGCATGGCTCCCCAATTGAACCGCTTTCGGCAGATAATTACCACCAGAGTCTTGAACATTTCCCCTGAAATGTGGTCGTGGGATCCAGGTTTGCAGATTAGAGCCTTCCCAACGATGTCAGACAGCAATTTTTCCTCCTCGTTCATGTCTTTCCTTTTGATTGACCTGGTCTCCCAGGCCAGTCCACAGAAGGATAGGGTCCTTGCTCTATCCTCTTCCTCCAGGTAATCTTCTTCTTCACAACTGGATAGCCGCAGGCATTGGGTCAGTTTCCTGGCGGATAACTTGACCTTCTTCCCAGCAACCTTGCTCTTGATGGAAGTATCTTCGTGACGGAGCTTCGCAGTTGCAAAGAACTCCAGGACTTCCTTATCCAAGATCTTGCATGGGTGCTCCAGCACGAACGTCAGTCCCACTTCCTCGAGCATAATGATTATGTTCCGGAACTCGTCCGAGGCCTGGGAGAATCCGGTTCTCACGAGCTCACATCCAGTGGTCAGCCCAACAGAAGTCCGTGGGGCCATAGCAAACTAGTGCAGAGAGGCAGTGAAGGTTCCGGAGAGACGGCGAGCCTGGTTGCGAGAGAGATGCTGATCCGAGTCGAGGCTTGGATGAAAGCCTGGTTGTGAGAGGAAGTCTCCAGAAGTGTCGTTAGGTCACCATGTAGTGCCGAAGGAGGAACCCGCTGGGAGGAGAAGTCGAAGGGATTCCCACTGGGAGGTGTCGTGGGACGAGAGCTTGGACAGAGTCTCGGCGAATAGCTAGAAGTTGAAGAGTCGGCGGGATTTAGGTTAGATCGGCGAGATTTAAGATGAGTCGGCGGAATTTGAAGAGTCGCTGGAATTTGAGGAGTCCGCGGGATGTAGGTTGGGTCGGTGGGATTTAAATTGAGTCGGCCTGATACCACTTGAAGGTTCCATGTTATACCCGGGTTTATGTACCTATTTATGTCTGAAGGCTTCGTTCGACGATACCATGGTGGAATTTAGTATGAGGGAAATCGCTGAGATTCCAAATTTATGTCGTTGTCAAGGGTAAGAAAGTCTTAATAGGCATAATGGTTTCTTAATCCAACCAAGGGGTTCAAAATTTTCTAGGGCGGACTTATGGCTGACAATGTCAAACTAATCACTACTAATGTAACTGAAGGTTATCTTACGCTTATACTCCTTCCCTAAGTGACTGAGCATACGTGAATAATTTTTCTATATGACCATCCAATGTCAAAAGAAGTGAACTCATTATTAAGTGTGGATATGTCAACATACATAAATACATATATGGAATTGTTTATGCTTTATGGCTCAAATATTTACGGCTAATTGTTGTTACCTGTGATAACAAGATGTAACATTCACATTACCAGCATAGGGTATATCATGAGGTCAGTATGCATGTGCCTGTAATGAAGGCACTGCTCCCATTCTCGACACTTTTTCCACGTCATTCTTGGAGCATCTCCTGTCCGGTTCCCATCAGGATTGCGGGAACCCAGACCACCCTGCAGGAAAGAGTTATCTTGCCTTAGGAACCCAATAAGTATTTGGTCCTAGGTTCCTGTCAGCATAATAGTTGGAATGCCTCCCCTCAGGAATCCTGGTGGGAGGACTAACATTTCCTCGAGGATGTGGAAGTCCCCTTGCATTTGACACAGAAGAGTTGTGCCAACAATCTATGGCAAAATGACCCACTTTGCCACAACACCAACATCCATGAATGTTGTATCGCCGTTTGTGACCTGAACGGGTGACTGAGGTAGTCATAGTTCTAGGTCTAAACGGGATAGAGCTGGATATGCTAACAGAATTGTCTCTTCCACCGTGACTATTGGAAGGGTGGAAAGAATGCACATGGCAGGCGTCGTGAGGCCTGGGAGGTGGTGCCTTCCTTTCAGTCAGCCCCCTTCCAAGGACCCCATGAATCCCAACAACATGATTTCTAAGCCCCCTTTCCTGAGTCCTAGGGAGGTGAGAGGCGCATTGTGAGCTGATGCTGGCAGATTCATGACGAGTTGGGGCTGTGGCCGAGAATACAAAGGGCTCGGTGGAAGCCTGAGGTATTTTCCTCTGGGTGGCCACGTCAGCTCTGGCACTGTGGGTATTTCCACATGAGGGCTGATCATTCTTGCAATGACAATGGTGTTGATGCAGAAAATGCGCCCTCAAGTTCCTGCAAGAAAGGAAGAAGAGAGAAAGGGACTGCAAGCAACCGCTTACTAACGGACCGAGGGGAAAAGGGAGGCAGTGCAGGATCGAGACCGCGAACGCCTGAGATTTGAGTCCGCAGCCTTTACCCAATAAATCTTTGGGTCCCCGTCCGCTTGCTTTGAATGCACCACCTCCCCCTATTTATAGATTTGGGAGCTTGCCCGAACGGGCAGGGCAAAAATAACCGACTGCCCGGGGCACAGAGGAGAAAGAACGGGCAGTCCGCGAGGCTGGCGGACTGAGCTTGCGGGCTGGGACTTTGGTCATTTTGAGCGCCAATTAGACCTAGGGCGACCTGGGCGACCTGGGCGAACTGGCTCGCAGCTCGTCGGCTCGAGCACCTGGTGTAAAATCGGCGACCTGGGCGGACTGAGACTCTTGAGTCCGGCAGAAAGGGGGGTGAATTGCTTGGCTGGAGATGATGCGGATTCTGGGGTTAACATAATCCCCGCACATTTTTGAGTTTTTAGAAAATTCCGAAAATGTCTCCTTAACCGCTGAGCCCGCAACTATCATTAATGCTATTTGTGCTATAAATACTCCCGGAAGCGCTGTCTTCTGTCAGAACTGTCTGCGCGACGGGTCGCTACTCACCACTTGCGGTCTCGACTTTCCAGTCCGGCATGGCGAGGCTGGGGTCGTTCTTTGGCAGCATGGCTGCTCCAAATGAGAAGCCGAAAGCGAGTTCTCGGCCCAAGAAATCGAGCCATCGAAAAGATGCGCCTGCCCGCCATCAGGGGGAGAGTTCGGACCAGGCGACGCAGGATCCAGTCCGCGATACTGTGAAGACTGCGAGTGCTCCCCCAAGTCCTCTACGGGAGAAACCGAATCCGCCCTCCGTTTCTGACCAAAACCCTGCGAACTCCTCCAGCATGGAGGTGCATCGCTCTCCTTCGGGGACCATCATGTTGCGGATAGAAACGGAAAAGGAAGTTTCATCGCCGAAAGTCCAGCAGCAAAGGACCGAGGAGAGGCTTCCTGCTGGTGAGACGATAGTGGAGCGGGGAGAGAAGGTTGCCGAGGAACGAGATAAGGAGTCCGCTGAAAACGCGACCCACAGTTCCATCGAAAAGCAAGTTGTCGCTCCAAACTCAGCTCCCGAACCCAAGCAGGTTGTCATCGATTTAGAGAAGACTCCTGAGGAGAAGAAGAAGAGGAAAAGAGATGGTAACGCCGCCGAGCGGGTAGAGAAGAAGTTGAAAGTTCGAAAAGAGAAAAATATCTCCAAGCGGACTGGAGCTGCGAGCTTGCAGCATAGGCCGCGAGAAAAAGAAGTCCAAGATGATCTCGTCACCCCCGATCCTCTGCTCGCAGGAGGTGATCCCCCTTCCACGCTCAGCTTATCAACCACTGAGATACTCGACTCTATAGATAACGATCAGCTTGCGAGTATAAATCGCTCTCTACTGGAGGTGCTGCAGCCCGATACCGCAACTGGAGGAGAAAATCTTGACGACCCTTCTTCTTTTTTTCCAGCTGAAGAGAGGAAGAAAAACGAGGATCAACTCGCAATAATGAAGGCGAAGGTTGAAGCGGCCTCGGAGAAGCTCGTGGTGGATAAGCGGACTGAGGATCTTCAGATTGCTGCCGAGCTGATGCGATCTGGTAAGTTGCAGCCGGCGACCAAGCGGTTTCAGAGCTCTTGGTTGTACAAATCCCCTCCTCGAAAGTCGCGGCCAGTCAAGATCCTTACCGAAACTGATGACATAGTTACTTCGAGCAGATCGCTGGCCGAGACAAGAGCACTAGTCCGCCGTGAATGGAGGCGTCGCCTAGAGGCTTTTGATCCGGAGCGGGTGAGGCGACCTATCCTTGATAGTCGTCAGATCGCCGCGAAGATAACCAAAAGTGGATAAAAAACCTTTTCCCTTTTCTCTTTTTTCTTCTGGAGCCATTGCGGCCTGGATACTGAGGTGTCTTCACTTTCTTTGTTGCAGTTCAGAAATCCACGCCTGATTCTATCGAGGTTGGCGAGATCGTGCCTACGCCGCCAAATGCGCTGGAGGCCGCGACGCGGACTGCTGATGGATTCGCACAGGAGGAGCTGCCTGCTAAAGAAGACAGTGTATTGTTAGCGAAGAATAGTGAGGAAGAGTTATGCGAGCTTCGGACTGCTCTAAAGAAAAGCAGAGCGCGGGAAAAAATCCTGGAAAGCGAGGTCGCCAGCCTTTCAGCCGCATTGGAAAGTGCGAACAAGGAGAAAAATCGTCTGAGCGGAGATGTCCGCCATTATAGGGGCAAATATTTGGCCTTGGCGAGGGAAGGAAAGAAGCAAGTAAGCGAAGCCGCTGGGGTGAGATCGCAAGCGCCTCAGCCTGCTGTAGGGGAGGGATCGGCCCCTGCGGCAAGCGGACAGCCCGCGGCGGTCGCGGATCCAGCCCTGGCGGTTCAAATGATTCCATTTCCGCGGGTAGCCAAAGACATGGCTCATATGCACCGCACCTTTAATAACATGCACCATCTGGTTTCCCAACTCTACTGCGAGATCCTGCGAGGAAGTGACCTGGCTGCACATGTTGGAATGGAGGAGGAGGTGCGACCTGCTCAGAGAGACCGCGGAAGGCGTTAAGGCCCAAACATTTATTTTCCATTATCCTTTAAGTTGTTGTATAATGTTGTTGCTGAAACTCTTTTTTGTATGATTATATCTGTGCTGTGATACTTTGCTCGTCGCATACTATTATTTTTGGATTATCCCGTTGCGGAATGTAAATTATGTGGGCTGTCGTTTTATGCTTGCTTATCTTGTTTACTAGAAAATTGCAATCCCTGTGGGCTTCCTGTGAGTTCGCAATTATTTGCAGGGAGAACAGGGAAGAGGCGAGCTGGGCGGATTGGCTTTGAATCCGCAAAGCCTTGAGAAATATCTGATTTTGCAGGGAAAACAGGGAAGAGGCGAGCTGAGCGGATTGGCTTTGAATCCGCAAAGCCTTGAGAAATATCTGATTTTGCAGGGAAAACAGGGAAGAGGCGAGCTGAGCGGATTGGCTTAGCGATCTGAGCGGATAGACGGCTGTCATGTCAGACGATTTTTATATAAATAGGGTTGTCACTCTTCGTTTGTGTAGAAAACGGTGGGAGCTGAAGACTTGCGGCCTGAAAACATGGTATCCGCACGCACTGAAGCCGCAGCCGCCTTCCATGCTGCTGATCATAAAAGGAGTAGACTAACCGAAGCTGATCTGGAAGCGTTCTTAAGAGTTCACATGGCGGACTCGCCCGTGCTCGCGCGGCTCCCTGATCACCACGAACGTCTGAATTTTTCAACCGCTACCCAGCTCGCAATTCCAATAGACCATTTTGACTGTGGGTTCAAATTTCCCCTACTCTGGGAGATCGCGGAGATCTTCGAGCACTACGGGGTGGTTCCGGGCCAGCTTGCCCCGAACAGTATGGTTGCGATCTGCAGTTTCATCGCCTATCTGCGGGCTGAGAAGATTGAATTTTCCTTGAAGGTTTTCAGGAAGATTTTCTCTGTTCGCTCTATTACCCCGACGGGACACCCTGAATACAAAGGCATCATCTACTTTTACTGCAGGGGAATGAAAGTTGTGGGCTTGCCGAATAAAATCCACAACTGGACCTCTAGGTATCTCATCTTCGAAGGCGACCTGGGGTTCCTCCATACCAGTCCGCAGCTGCGCGTAGACGCTGACTTCAAGAGCGTGCGGCTGAACGACGCCGAGACCGCCATCGTCAAGTTTCTTGACGGAGCGAGGCTGGATGTTGACTATTACATCCCGCTGCTGCCTGGGCTATATACTGTTAGCCGCCAAGAGAGTAAGTCTTGCGACCTTTGTTTGTACCCGCAACCACTTAGGAATTTTAGCTAACTTTCTCTCTTGCAGCGACCTTGGCGGTGCCCGCAAATCTACCCGTTGCGCCTGCCGGACGGACTCCTACGCAAGGGGAAAGGAGAAAAGAAATCGCAAAAAAGAGGAGGGAAGACGGAGACCCCGCCGCGGGTTATTCTTCTGATGGTAGCTTCGACATTGCGGGCTTCGGCGAGAAGCAGAAGGATCTGAGGGGCAACCCCATGATCCACTGGCATGAAAAGAAAAAGTATGTCCGCCTATCAACGGCTCTTCCTTCTTGGAGGAGCCCGCGCCCGTCTCGCCATGCCCACGTCGCCCTGTCCGCTTTGTATGGGAAGCAGAACCTTCGCGATCTGCAAGGTGTGGCCCCTGATGACCTCCCTCTTCTCGCTGCGCAGGCCAGTGCGAACGCTGCCGTCACCAATCATTTCTTAGGCAGGCTCACGCGCGAGCTGCTTAGGGACAATGCGCGGCACAGGAAAGAAAGCGATTCGCTGAAAGAGAGGAATAAGCGGCTTGGTGCAAAAGTTAACCAATATAAAGAAGACAAGGCCGTGAGTGCTTAGTTAACTGCCATTAATTTTGCTTATCTTCCGCGGACTGATGTTTTGAAAACTTTTGCAGACCGCTTATGAGGTAACCAACCCCGACTTTCAAAAGGCCATGTTTCCTTTTGTGAGGGAAAGCGTCGAGGTCGCGCTTGAGCGCGTTATCAGCGATGGGTACGTGAAGGCCGGGGTAGACTCTATTCCCTTCCTGAAGCTCTTCCCGGAGCTAAAGGATAAAGTCGCCGAGTTCGAGCAAGCCGATAAGGGAAAAGCAGTTGCCGAGGATGACGAGGAGGAGCCTGCTGACGAGGAAGTGGCCTCAAGCCAACAGCAAGGAGGCCAATCGGATCAGTCCGCTAACTCCAGCTCTGGTGAGAGTAGCTCGCGAACAGAACCTTCAGCCGCTTCTCGCTCTGACGACAGCAGCGACAGTGACTCAG
Source organism: Platanthera zijinensis (assembly GCA_039513925.1). Lineage (NCBI taxonomy): Eukaryota > Viridiplantae > Streptophyta > Magnoliopsida > Asparagales > Orchidaceae > Platanthera > Platanthera zijinensis. Next base: position 207,090,112 of record CM077078.1, read on the forward strand.
GCGGCTACTCGCCTATTGTGGATGTGGATGGGTCAAGCCCTGAGAAGCCTGCGGACAAGAAGCAGAGGATAGAATAGGGATATATACATTGTAATCTTTTGGTTTTCTTTAATGTAAGGGGGGAGGGGCGGACTTTACGCGAGTCCGCCAGGACATGTAATTTTTGAATGGATATATATAAAAAAGGATACTTTTGATGTCTTCTGAAATTTTCTGCTTGTTTCTTGCTGATACTTTAGAGGTCGCACTTATATCATTGCTAGCTGAAATTTTACTACCATAACCTTGTTACAATATGAATGGAATGTGTTCCTTGGGAAAGAGACGATTGATGCGGGCTTGGATGAGTTCAGTTCTCAACCCGCATTTCTCAGAACTTTTGCCAGTTTTTGCGAGAACTAAGATATCGAAAAAACTATAATTTGCTAACCCAAACATCATGAATAAGCGAACTGGACGGACCAGGGTTACCGTCCGCAGGTATGCACGCTTGAATTTCTTCTAAGTACATTGTATGCATCGAATGAATTCTGCGGACTAGGCGAATTAGAAAACCGAAACCCGCACTGCCTCAGCCAGCAACATCAGAAATGACCTAATCAAGGGACGGCGGACTGAGCGGATAATACGACTGAAGTCCGCACTTCATTAATGAATAATAACAGAAATGACTTGTAGTTCACAACCAAGCGGGTAGGTGCGACCGGAGCAGTATTGCTTCCCTGATAGGATCATTACCGGAATCTACCATCGGCGGACTGAGCGGATATAATAAGCGGAGTCCGCACTTCAGCAATATTAGAAATAACTTGTAATTTATAATCAAGTGGGTAGGTGCGGCCGGAGCTGCATTGCTTCCCTCACAGGATTATAAACTATGGAAATCAACCATCGGCGGACTGAGCGGATATAATAAGCGGAGTCCGCACTTTGCTGACCACAAGTTGACAAGATCATCAAGCCTTCGCCTGGGAACACCGCATACCGCATTGCTTTGTTGGCGGTTGAAAATATTAGTTTTATTGGTAAAAAAGGGCACACCGCTCTCTTGCCTGGGATTTAGACCGATTTGATCAATTGGGCAGGTGCATGCGGGATGCATTGCTTTCCTCAATGGATCAACTAGATCATGAGCTCCCTGCAGGCACCGCTTGAGAGTACCAAAGAGTGTTCGAAGGTACGATCCTTGATGATCTATGGGCAGGTGTCAGGTGACATTGCTTTCCCTAATGAGACCATCAAGGTGCACGCTATCCCACGGAGCTTAGTAGAGCTGTCAACCACCCCGCCCCTCCAAAAATGCAGTGGTGGAGTCAGGTACTAGCCGGGATCCAAAATCCAGTAACCCGCCGCGCAAGAGTCGGCAAGCCCCCACTACACGGTGCGAAATCTCCCCGCAACACGTGGTCATCGTGGTGTTACGCTAATGACAACAACTCTTGGGGGGATCCAAGCTGGACTTGGCGATGTCTCTTGGTTTGGTGATTTTTGATGAATTTTAGACAAAGGAGAATAATTATGCCATATAGAAAAGATCATGGAGCCAGAATTTCTTTATGAATATAATTGCCAGAAATGATCAACAAGTTCGCTTAAGCATAAAAGCGCTTCAGATCATTGCCATTCCAAGTATGAGGTACATCTTCTCCGTCAAAGGTGTGTAGTTGGTATGCCCCATTTCTCAGAACTTTCTTAATGATAAATGGTCCACTCCAATTTGGGTTTAGTTTGCCTACGGAGCCAGTTCTGGCTGCTGCATCTACCTTTTTAAGGACGAGATCACCCGCTGAGAAATGTTTGACCCTGATATTTTTGTCAAAATATCTTGCCATTCTTCGCTTGACTTCCTCTTGTCTGACGATGGCTTCATCCCGCAGCTCTTCAATTTGATCCAGGCTAAGTTTTACATTCTCATCGTTAATTTCAAGCCAATCTTCCCAGCTTTGTCTGGCCAATAATACCCTCGGAGATGGAACCTCAAATTCTACTGGGATGAGAGCTTCCGAACCATGAGACAACTTGAAAGGAGTTTCCCCGGTAGCTGTGGAAGGGGTCGTCCTGAGGGTCCATAGAACCGAAGGAAGTTCTTCTGCCCAGTTCCCTCTCAGATTTTGTACTTTCTTCTTCAGCAAATTATGTATCTGTTTGTTTGCAGCTTCCACTTGGCCATTACTCCTTGGATGGTGAACTGATGAAAATCTCAGTTCTATGCCGATTTGCTTACAAAAGTTCTTCATTTCTTCATTGTTGAATTGTGGTCCGTTATCTGTAATTATTGCCATTGGGATGCCGTGTCTGCATATTATCTCCCCCCATAAAAAATTTTTTACCACCTGGGTTGTCGTTTTCGCTAGCGCCTTTGCCTCGATCCACTTGCTAAAATAATCAATCATGACTAAAATAAAGCGTCGCTGCCCACTTGCCATGGGAAATGGTCCGAGGAGATCCATCCCCCATACCGCAAAAGGCCATGGTGTGGAAATTGACAAAAGTCGCTGCGAGGGTTGGAGTTGCAGAGGAGCAAATTTCTGACATTGGACACACTTCCTTGCGTATAACTCAGAATCTTGCCTCATCGTGGGCCAGAAATACCCTTGTCGCAATATTCTTTTCTCTAAAGTTCTAGCCCCTGAATGGCTGCCACACTCCCCAGAGTGAATCTCTTGGAGTACTGTGGGAACTTCTTCTTCAGCCACACACCTTGCCATTGGGGAGAGAAAAGTCTTTCTATAGAGGACTCCGGAGATAAGCTTGTAATTTGCCGCCTTCATCCTAAATCTTCTCCTATCTTTCAAAGCCTGCGGCCATTCCCCTGTCGAAAGATATGATTTGAATGGGTCCATCCAAGAGGGTCGCTGCTCTATTTGCATCAATTCTCCTTCTTCTATAGCCGGATAGAAAAGTTCTGACGTTATTTCCCCGGAAGAGAGGCCAAACTTTGCTAGCTCATCTGCTTCAGCATTGTGCACTCTTGAGACATACTCAATGGTGAAGCTTCTGAATCTCCCAATCTCTGCCTTTACCAACATTAAGTACTTCTTTAGGGTGGGCTCTTTGGTTTCGAAATTCCCCAATACTTGAGACGCCATTACTAATGAGTCGGTTTTAACATGCGCATAGTCTATTCCCAATTCTTTTGCGAATCGCAGGCCTGCTAGGAGTGCTTCATACTCCGCTTGATTATTGGTGGCTGGGAAAGAGAGCTTCACGGCCTGTTTTAATTTGACCCCGTTGGGATTAATGAGAACTACCCCTGCTCCTGAAGAGTTTTTGCCCGAAGCTCCATCTACATAGATTGTCCATGTTAGCGGAGATCGACCAGCTTGATCAGTATTTGACTCAGTCGTGTCTATCAAGAAATCTGCCAGTACTTGTGCCTTGATAGCTGTTCGAGGCATATATGAAATATCGAACTCACTGAGTTCAATTGCCCATTTGGCCAGTCTCCCGGAATGCTCCGTTTTCTCAAGAATGTTCTTTAATGGCTGATCTGTAATCACTCTGATTGAATGTGCTTGGAAGTATGGGCGGAGCCTTCTGGCAGACATTACCAATGCCAACGCAAGCTTCTCAAGAATCGAGTACCGGGTTTCAGCATCCTTCAATATGTGGCTGACATAATACACCGGATATTGCTTCCTTCCTTCTTCTCTGACAAGAACCGAACTTATGGCTTCCAAGCCCACTCCTAGATATATGAATAGCATTTCTCCCGCGCGAGGGCTCTGAAGCAAAGGGGTGGAAATGAGTTGCTTTTTAAGCTGTTCAAAAGCTTCTATGCATTCTTTGGTCCATTCAAACTTAGACCCTCCGCGAAGAGTCTTGAAAAACGAGGCACTCTTGTCTCCTACTCTGGAGATAAATCTCCCAAGACCTGCAAGCCTTCCCCCTAATTGCTGGACTTCTCTTGGGGAACGAGGTGATGGCATATTGAGAATTGCCTTAATTTTATCTGGATTAGGAGCAAGCCCCCAGGGGTAAGAAGATGACCGAGGAATTTTCCTTTATTTGCCCCAAAGACACATTTTAACGGATTCAACTTCATGCTATATTTTCGCAAAGTAGAGAATGTTTCTGTAAGGTCTTGTAAGTGCAAGGCGAAGGTTTTGCTTTTAATGAGAAGATCGTCGACGTATACTTCAAGATTTTTCCCTTTTTGCTCTCTAAATACCGAGTCCATCATGCGTTGGTAGGTAGCGCCTGCATTTTTTAACCCAAAGGGCATTACCAGATAACAATAACAGCCATCGTTTGTGATAAAGGATGTATGGGGGATGTCAGGCTTATGCATTCTAATCTGGTGATAACCAGAAAACGCATCTAAAAAACTCATAAAAGAATATCCAACCGCAGAATCTACTAATGCATCTATTCGAGGCAGCGGGTAACAATCTTTTGGGCATGCTTTATTTAACTTGGTAAAATCAACGCACATCCTCCACTTTCCTCCTGGTTTTTTTACCATTACAACGTTTGACACCCAATCTGGGTACTGGATTTCACGAATGAAATTGGCTTTCAGAAGCTTAGCGACCTCTTCCCTGATTGGCTCGGCTAGCTTCGTGGCCACCTCCCGCTTCTTCTGTTGAACAGGTTTGAAACTGGGGGCGATATTGAGGTGATGGCAAGCTATATCAGGGTCCACTCCCGGCATGTCTTCTGCAGCCCAAGCAAAAACATCCAGGTTCTTCAACAAGCATGCGATCAGCCTTCTTTTTTCGCCTTCGGAGAGCTCCGAGTTGATTGTAAGCTCTCTTACTTCGCCCACTCCAATTGGGACCCCTTGGGTTGCTTGAGCAGGCTCTAGATGAACTCCTTCCGGGGCTTCCTTCTGTCCTTCAACCTCTTCTTGGAGGGCTTTCTCTTCTGAGGCAGCGACTAGAGTCGCTCGGGGAAGCGTTTGTTCAATTGCGTTGACTGCTTTGACGTAGCATTCTCGCGCCTCTCTTGGGTTGCTTCTAACCCGGTACTGTTTCCCTCCTGCCGAAAATTTTATCGCCAAGTGATAGGTGGAAACTATTGCGCGGTATTCGTTAAGAAGAGGTCTCCCAAAGATGGCACAATAACTGCTTGCTGCGTCAACTATCACGAATGTGATGAGTTTTGATACTCCACCGAGCGTTACTGAGAGCTTGACACTTCCTTCAACCTCTTTCTTCTCACCTGCGAAGCCATACAGCGGTCCTTCGGTGGAGAGTAAAGTCTTTTCGGACCTTAGTGCCTCATAAGCGTTTTTGAATATAAGGTTGACTGAACTCCCCGTGTCGACCAAAATTCTTGGGACCGTATAGTTCTCAATGATTGCCTTGATCACGACTGCGTCGTTGAACGGGTTGGCTACCTTTGGGAGGTCATCTGGACCAAAGACAACAACTTCCGCCGGGGGAGCTGTAGAATTCATGGCCACCTCGTGCCGTGAGATCCTTGCCAAGGAAGACTTTCGGCTTGACTCCGCACCTGCTCCTCCATGGATGCAAAAGAGATCCCCGAGGGCACCTACGTCGTTCGCATCGACGTTCTCTCCTATCTTGATATTGCCATAGTATCCCGTTCTCCCAAAATCTCCGTCTTCCCAAGAGACTTCGACTACTTCTTTGCCCTTAGAGGTAGATGGCCTCAATGAGGCCTCCTTCGCTCCGAGGCCCTTCATCTTTCCCGCAGCAAGCAGTCTCTCCACGAGCTGTCGGAGAGCTCTGCAATCTTCAGTTGGATGCCCCTTTTCTTTATGGAATGCGCAGAAAAGGTCTGTGTTTCGAGTCTTTCCCTCTACTTTTTGGAAATCCTTCTTTGGTTCAGCTTTCTTTTGCAGGACCTGGAGAACTTCATCTATTGTCAAGCCCATGGCAACAAGCTCTTCCAAGGGTTCACGGTTCTGTTGGTCATCTGAAGATGAGCTATCTCGAATTTGAAGGATAGGCAAGATTTGAGGAGCAATTGGGACAGGGGGAGCGGCCAGCGGTGGCTTTTGCTCATGAAAATGTTGATGATTTTGATAAGGCCGTTTGTGTCGGAAATTTCTTCCCCTATGCGCGGGAGGCTGATACTCTGGTAAGGGAGGCTTGGATGATCGATTGGCTGTATGGGAATTGGTGACGTCTCTTTTTTCCGCCTTTGCAGTTAAATTGGATACATATGAAGGGTTAGCGCTCTCCCCTTCTATGAAGGTGTTGGCTAAGGCTATTAGATCTTGGAATGTGGCCGGTTCCTTGGTGGTTGCCTCAAACTTCAACGGTCCCTCCTTGAGTCCGTTAATTAGAGCAATCTTATAAAACTCGGGGTCTACATTCCTGACTCCCAGTTTTTCTCTCTGGAAGCGATCCACGAACTGCGCCACCGACTCATTGTCTGCTTGTTTGATCTTAAAGAGGGTAGCCGGCCCACTCTTCCTCTTCCTGGAAGTGGCAAACCTCAACAGGAGCTCTTGCCGCAACTCAGCAAAACTGGCGATGGATCCGGGATACAGTTCATGAAACCATTCTCGGGCCTGGCCATCGAAAGTAGTTACCAAGAACTTGCATTTTAAACCATCTGTCAAACACCTCATCGCTACTGCATCCTCAAAAGCCTGGAGATGTGCGACGGGATCCGTGTCCCCAGTGTAAAATGGAATGCGAGGTTCCCTGAAGTTGCTAGGAGCTTGCTCTTGACGGATCTTATCAACAAAAGGAGACTCCCCGAATTGGGCTGTAGCCGAAGTCGCAGGAGGTCGCACGGCCTGATTATCTTCCGCAAAATTAAGTCGGCGGGCTGGACTTCCCTGGGCCGCTTCGCGGAAAAAGTCCATGAGTGCAGCGAGCTCGTCGGTTTGAGGCTTTGGTAGGACTGCGGGCTGGACGGACGAGCCTGCGAGTGGTGGCGTCGCAGTTCGCGCTTGGCGGACTGGGGTATTGCGGACTGGAGAATTGCGGACTGGCTCCTGCTCAACGGCCGCCCTAGGTTGATCGAGTCGCTGAGTGATCGCGATCAAAGCCTGGCTGATCGCGTCAAGGCGCTGATCGGTCTCCCTCCGGGACTGCTCGGCTTCTCTCCTGGAACGGTCGAGCGCATCCCACAGGTCGCTTGAGGAGCTTGAGCGACCTGAGCGGGCATGATAATGGGTCGATCGACGATCCGACATCTTGGTCCGAGAACTTCAGCGATAGCTTCAATCTGAAGGTCGCGTGTTGATGTTGATGCAGAAAATGCGCCCTCAAGTTCCTGCAAGAAAGGAAGAAGAGAGAAAGGGACTGCAAGCAACCGCTTACTAACGGACCGAGGGGAAAAGGGAGGCAGTGCAGGATCGAGACCGCGAACGCCTGAGATTTGAGTCCGCAGCCTTTACCCAATAAATCTTTGGGTCCCCGTCCGCTTGCTTTGAATGCACCACCTCCCCCTATTTATAGATTTGGGAGCTTGCCCGAACGGGCAGGGCAAAAATAACCGACTGCCCGGGGCACAGAGGAGAAAGAACGGGCAGTCCGCGAGGCTGGCGGACTGAGCTTGCGGGCTGGGACTTTGGTCATTTTGAGCGCCAATTAGACCTAGGGCGACCTGGGCGACCTGGGCGAACTGGCTCGCAGCTCGTCGGCTCGAGCACCTGGTGTAAAATCGGCGACCTGGGCGGACTGAGACTCTTGAGTCCGGCAGAAAGGGGGGTGAATTGCTTGGCTGGAGATGATGCGGATTCTGGGGTTAACAAATGGTTGTTCCTATGGTCATACCTGAATGCATGATGTGTGCCCTTCTAGCTCGGGGTGGGGAGTCTGAACACAGTTTCCCCATTTCTCCATGAATTGACGATTTGGGAGATCCACCCATTTTCTGCTTTTCTTTTGATAGCATCTATCTTAGAAAAGTTAGAAACAATCCTCTTCTCGGTCTCTAGACGACTCTCTAGATCCGAGATCTTTGAGTCCTTTACCTTGATGGATTCCAATTGGAGATTCATCAAGGTCTTCAGCTGAGCAATCTCCTTAGCTTGCTCCTCCACAAGTAAGTTGCTCTTCTGAAGGGCACTCTCAAGAGAGTCAGGATTTTCAATCCTTTGATTGAAGCTATCCACGTCCCTTGCATCTCTGGAAGGACTACCCTCTGAATTGTTCCTGTCTTCAGGAACTTCAAGAGGAGAGGGGCATGAGGAAGAAGTTACCTGCTCCTGGCTTTGCTGTTCAGGGTTACCGTAAATATCGGCAGATACTGTTGAGTCAGCTTCATCAGAACTGCTTTCCTCAACTTCTTCTTCAGTCTCTGACAAGGACACAGGAGCCCTGATACTGACAGATTGATCATGCCCTTCATCTTCAAAAATGAGGACCCCTACATAGGCTTCATCCTCTTGTTGACGACAGGTCCCTGTTTTCTCTGATCCCTCCATGAGGTCTGAGATGGTTTGCCACATGGACTTGGCTGTCCTACACTTGTCCACTCTAGAGCGAGAAGGTCCAGACCAGACATCAGTGATGATCTGACGAATCACCAGGTCCAGGTTGAATAGTGAGAGCTCTGTCTCCGACATCTCTTTGGGACACTTGGGGATTTGGAGATCTTTCCCCGAGCTGGAAGCCTTCATGGGAATGAAGGGACCCTCTTCCAGAATGAGTGATACTCGAGGGTCGATGGCCTCCAGATGAAATAGTACTCTCAACTTCCATACAGGATAGTACTCCTTTGTACATGAGGGGAGTCTTAGAGGAGGGACATCACAATCCAACTCTATGCTTGAGTCTGAGCTTCTTGTTGACACTGGTGGCAGGATTCTACTCAAGGTGTTAACCTTTTTGATGAGTAACCTCCCTCTGATACCACTTGAAAGTCCACCTAGTGTCAACTACCTTCACCTATGGGGGGGATAGGTGACTTGCAGCGTATTTGCGGAATTAAAAGTGTACCTGCAGAATCAAAACAAAACACACAGCACAAAAAAAACACAGGCAATATATAGTGGTTCCCCGATTTGGGTACGTCCACTTTCCCCCTTCGACCTATCTCCCAATCCAGGGATGACTCGGTCACTTCACCAACAGGATTGAAATCCAATCCTTGCACTATCGGAAGGAACCCTTCCACACGTCGGAGTCAACCCTCCCACAACACGGGTTGCACCCAACCCTACAACTAGGAACCAAATGTTCCTTTACAATGAAAACGAAATTAGAGTGTATAAGAAAATACAAACAACTTGAAGATCTAGGTGTCCCTTTTCGTTAGACTACTTGTTCTTGTAGGCCACGAAAAGTCCACAACCCTAGATCTTTCATGGAGAGAATCTCCCCGAGACCAGCGGCGGCGACGAGCGGCGGCTAGGCTCTCGGTGTTGGCGGCGGCAACTGAAAACAGCAGCAAAGCACTGGAGATTCAATCTTCTTAGCGAAATCGGCAAGGTCTTCCAACGGTCACACTAGGATCGATCGTCTCGATCGATTCGGACGGGGATGGATTTCCCTATCTCAAATCAAGAGACAAAAGATCTCTGGTTAGACGCGTGCGACGCTGTGCAAGACTTGGCTTCTATCACCGAGGATCTGGAGGAGATCGAGATCAGCAACGGTGATCACTGTACGAGTGGCGGCGACAGAGACGGAGCAGGTTCGCGAATGTAGGGTTTGACGGGCACTGGCTTTCGTATTCTGTATCCGCGTGTAACACTGTACACCAATACTTGTGTATTTATACACTAGGTCATAAAGATGACCGTTGTGGGCCCCACCAAAGCAAAGACCTAAGTTCGGTTCGAAATACCGCTGGAAACCTGGACCGGTCCAGGAAATGTCAGAAATTTGCCCAAGTCAAATTCGGCGAGAATCATATGTAATTCTCGACGAATCGGCGAGAATCACTTACGATTCTCACCGAATTCTACTTAGCGAATTCTGGCATCACAGGTTATACAGGCCGGGGAGAATCGGCGGGAATCACATTTGATTCTCGCCGAATCGTCGAGAATGCAAAGTCATTCTCGACGAATCGGCGAGAATCACTTAGTGATTCTCGACGATTCTGCCTTAAGAGGATTTTCTAACTGCATCGAGACAGCCGGCCCAACCTGGCGAGAATCATCTAGTGATTCTCGACGACTCGTCGAGAATCACAAGTGATTCTCGACGACTCGTCGAGAATCACAAGTGATTCTCAACGAATCAGCGAGAATCACTTAGTGATTCTCGACGATTTACACTTAGACGATTCTCGTCTTTCAACCCGTGAGCTAGTCTTTGGCCCATCCTTGCTCCTTGTCTGCTCTTGCTTTATCATAGCCCTATACTTGAAATTAAGTACACCCCAATAGAGAGAGTACACGTAGGCCAACACACTGATCTGCTCAACGAGGGATTACGTCGCGCAGACCCGTGTATATTGACCCACTGCACCCTGACATTGGTGTGTACTTAGCGTGGAATAACTGCAAGCACAACTAGAAGAAATTCATCAAATACATAGTGAATTCATCTTAGCTTGATAGGAGGCTTCCTGAAATCCAGGTGATTGTGGATACAATACCCAACAGATTCCCTATATGGGCACACCATAGCTTCTGCTGCTTAGTTTGTCCTTAAACTAAACTCGAGCGGGGGTGTCCCAAGGTTTGTGTACTTCTTTTCTTCGAGTCGAGGTTTCCCTCTGATACCAGTTACAGGACCCCCTTTTTCCCGGGTCTTATGCCTAGAACTGCTGCTTTGTGGTGACACCAAACTCCCGAGAAGATTATCACCACAAACCGCCGGTTCTGTCAGCCAATACTCGAGCATATAGTTTAAAGAAAAGTAGTATCATAAAGATATCAAGTCAAAATCACATGTAATAAATATATAATCGATCCACAAAAATACGGATAAAAAGGGCACCAGCCTAGTACATATAATCCTCACTACATAACGCTCACAGAAGTAAAGCTACTAGACACTCACTGATCCCATGAAATTTGCTGCTGCTGCCACACCAAGACTAAGCTGGTTTAGCTCCTCCTCAGTGTATTGTATCCCCTAGTGCTGTAAGCTATCCCCCAGCTTGAGTCCCTGGTATTATGCCCATCAGGCCGTTTGTTTTACTAAGTTTTGGTCTCCCTCCATCCCCCCTGCGATACCTTGCCACCGTGCAGGGGGGGATGAATGGAAAGGGACTGAAAGTGGAGAGTAAGCAAAAGCAGATGATAATGGCCCTAACTATCATATGCCAAATAAACTTGACACAGTAATGACAAGTATATCAACATTAAGTGAGAGTAGTAGTGTCTTAGAAGTATCAAATTAAATTAAAATTAGAGAAGCTATCTATCATCACAAGAAAGTAACATTAGCTTATAAGAATTCCCATACAAACTTATAAGTTAAGGGGTCGTTTTGCAAGGCCTAATGTATAAAAGATCTGATAATAATTTATAAGTTAGGTTTAGAGGTTTTATGCAGGTTATGTATGACATGGAATTCTATGCATGTTAAATGATGAATTCCACACAAGTGCAACACTTCCACCCGACTCTATGCGAACATACCTTTAGTTCCACCATTTGGAGTTAGTTAAACTCTCAGGTATCTCTCGTAGTGGTAGACGGAGAAATTGGGTTGGGCCTCCCCATTCCTTGGTCGGTATTCACACTACCAAGCCTAGACCCTGCGTACTACTCGGTACACCAACAATTAGGTGCTACAGAGTCTCTTGTACTAATGTTGGCAAAGCCATAAGTCTTAATGGGCTAAGTGAATACTTACACTTAGCGAGTCAACGCATAGACGTCGGTGTGAACGATCGTCCAATAATGAGGACCCACCACTTAATGCACATGCACTCATGCTAAAAAGAGCTCGTGATCCGTCATCTCACCAACTTAAAGCATCTTTCTATCAAACACCAAGCCCACTGCTCGTGAATCTATACCAACTATCCTACCGAAATGATGGAGTGGGTGTTCGTGTTGGTGGTTATTCAAATGTTACTCTTTTAATCAGCTTATTTTTTACATATTAGCGTTAAACTTAGACTTTCAAGGGCATACTCGGTGAAGGGGTCTCGAGGGCACTAGGAACTACGATGGGCTGAAGCCCAAATCTCCCTTTCTCAAGGAACTTAATTTTATGAGTATCTACTTATCACCGAACCCCTTCCCCATGTTGCCTTTTTAACTAATACTTAGTGGATTTATATTTCCCTGGAGAAGACGATACATCGTCGACCCCTAGCACAACCCCATCTCTATGCTTCCCAGACTACTTAGAATTTGTCCCCAAGGGCGACCTTATCAAGACTCCACCCATGCATGGCCTACAATTTTATCCTAAATGCTTGAATTTTAGTATATGTTGACCAAGTGACATAACCTAAGCGTATGAAAGTAAATACTCCAAATTACTTTGCCTACAACCTTATAATTATTACTTGGGGTCTATCAGGACTTGTTGAGCCAAAAAAAACTTTGTATTTTTCCTAATTAAATCTGCCTTTAAATAATTTTCCCTAAATCATGAATCCCTATGATTTGAACAAGAAGTATAAAATTTTGACAAGCAATGATTCCACCAAAAATTCTAGAGATTCATATTAACTAAGTAATAGTAATGTATGAGTTTCATTATTTTCCAGAAATGATTTATATCCAAAACCAAAATATAAACTTTTTGATTAGAATAATAATTAACAAAGAAGCTACAAGATTTAAACCTTCAGAAATTATGATAAAATTACCCTAGATCAAATATGCTCAGTAATTATCACTACCCAAATTTCACAATAATCAAATATATTTTTGACACATAAATAATTAATGAATATATAATAAGATAAGGCACATTGTAGAGAAACCCCTAATTATTCTCTTCCAAAAATTACAATAAAATTAACCGGGCATATTTGTGGTCTAAAAAGTTCACTGACCAAATTTCATAATTTTATAGAGCATAGTTTATTCTGAAACAAATTATTTATCTAGTCATCAATTTCTAGAATTACAAAGGAGGTACAAAAAATTATCATCCAAAAATTGTAACAAAAGTACCAGAGGACTAAAATGATTAGAAAACATGTCTGCAAAGATGTTGGGTATTGCATCCACAATGTACCTGATTTGAAGAAGCCCCTGTGCAAGCCAAGGTAAATAGACAATGTATTTGATGAACTATTTTTTAGTTGTGCTTGCAGTTATTCCATGCTAAGTACACACCAATGTCAGGGTGCAGTGGGTCAATATACACGGGTCTGTGCAACGTAATCCCTCGTTGAGCAGATCAGTATGTTGGCCTACGTGTACTCTCTCTATTGGGGTGTACTTAATTTCAAGTACAGGGCTATGATAAAGCAAGAGCAGACAAGAAGCAAGGGTGGGCCAAAGACCTGCTCACGGGTGGAAAGACGAGAATTCGTCTAAGTATAATTCGTCGAGAATCACTAAGTGATTCTCGCCGATTCGTCGAGAATCACTAGTGATTCTCGACGAGTCGACGAGAATCACTAGTTGATTCTTGCCGGGTTGGGCCGGCTCTCGACGCAGTCAGAAAAATCATCTAAGGCAGAATCGTCGAGAATCACCAAGTGATTCTCGCCGATTCGTCGAGAATGACTTTGCATTCTCGACGAGTTGGCGAGATTCCAAGGTGATTCCCACCGATTCTCTCCGGCCTCTATAACCTGTGTAGCCAGAATTCTCTAAGTAGAATTCGGCGAGAATCGTAAGTAATTCTCGCCGATTCGTCGAGAATCACTCACGATTCTCGCCGAATTTGACTTGGGCATTTTTCCAAGTCTGCCTGGACCGGTCCACGTTATCATCGGGATTTTGAACCGGACTTTGGTCTTACCGCTGGTGGGGCCCACAACGGTCATCTCTTGACCTAGTGTATAAATACTCTGGTATTTATGTACAGTAGGACACACAGAAGACATACGAAAGAAAGCGGCCGACGAAACCCTAATCTCGTGATCTTGCTCCGCCTCCGTCGCCGCAGCCGATCACCGAAGCCGATCTCGATCTCCTCCAGATCCTTGGTGATAGAAGCCAAGTCCCGCACAGCGTCTCACGTGTCTATCCAGAGATCCTTTGTCTCTTGATTTGAGATAGGAAATTTTTCCCCGTCCGAATTGATCGAGACGATCGATCCTCGTGTGACCGTTGGTAGACCTTGCCGACTTCGCTAAGAAGATTGGATCTCCAGTGCTTTGCTACTGTGTTCAGTTGCCGCCGCCAACACCGAGAGCCTTGCCGCCGCTTGACGCCACCGCCGGTCTCGGGGAGATCCTCTCCAAGTGAGATCTAGGGTTGTGGACTCTTCGTTGACTTCAAGAACACGTCGTCGAACGAAGAGGGACACCCTATTCTCCTTACGTTGTTTGTATTTCTTACAAGCTATTTTCATTTTCTCTTTCATTGTAAAGGACCGATTGGTCTCTAGTTGTAGGGTTGGGTGCAACCCGTGTTGTGGGAGTGTTGACTCCTACGTGTAGAAGGGTTCCTTCCGTTAGTGCAAGGATTGGATTTCAATCCTGTTGGTGAAGTGACCGAGTCGTCCCTGGTTGGCAGATAGGTCGAAGGGGGAAAGTGGACGTACCCAAATCGGGGAACCACTATAAATTGCTTGTGTATTTTTGTGCTGTGTTGTTTTGTTTTCTTGTGCAGGTGAAACATTAAGTCCGCAAATTCGCTGCAATTACACTTATCCCCCACCATAGGTGTAAGTAGTTAACACTAGGTGGACTTTCAAAAGATTTAATGATTTTCTAATTACATTTAATCATTTGTTTTAATTTACAAATTAATTTCCCTCTAGGGAAACTTGTGAAGGATCTACTATATATATTTTTCCAAAAAATTGTAATAAAATTAACAAGTCATTTCAGAGGTATAAAATGTTTACTAGCCAAGTTTCATAATTTCCCAGTACTCAGTCTGTTATATAAAATTTTGTTTCTCCATTCAACAAATTCTAGCGTTATAACGAAGATACTAAAAATCTTTACCCCAAAATTATAATAAAATTTGCAGAGATTGATAACGTTAGTAAAAACCTATTGCCCAAGTTTTATGACCCTCCAATATCTTTAGACATGTAATTTTGTATTTGATAGGAACGACATCGAGATCACTCAATGCCTCATCGAGAGGTGTCGAGATCACTCAACGCTTAGTTGAGTCTAGAATTTCCTAAGTCAAATGACGTGTTCATCGAGTACCACTCGGCGCACTGTCGAATGGCATCGAGATTACTCGACGCCTCATCGAGTCTAGTCGACCACTCGACGCCTGTTCGAATGGAATCAAGATTACTCGATGCCTCATCAAGTCTATTCAACCACTCGATGCCTGTTCAAATGGTGTTGAGATCACTCGATGCCTTGTCGAGTCTACTCTACCACTCGACGCATGTTACTAGTGAACTTTGAAAACTAGACATATAACGTATGGATAATTTTTTTCACCAAATTATCCTACCAAATCAACATTAAATGGGTTGATATTTTTCTCTTGGCATTATAATATCCTCTCTGGTCTTCCACCAGAGTTTGGGAACGATCTAACATAAATAGACCCTATTTAAGTCATATATATGAACTATTAAATTGTTACAAAACTATAAAAAAATGATATCCAAAAATTCTGATTTTTGGATATGTTGTGGACCATGGACAGGCAAGACCATGGTCCAATTTTCAGGCTATTTGATTGAGTGGGAAACTAGGGGGCACTCATTTTAATTTATGGTAAGCCTTTGGACACCTTGCACCAAAAAGTGTGCTAAGGGAGATCTAATGGTCCAAATGGGTTGATTCAAATTTTCTAATAAACTAGACATCAAGGGCAAGGTTTTCTAGGTTGGGTATATTCACAGAAAATTCATCTAAGTATTTTTAATAATTAATACAATATTACTAAAATAATGTGACACAATTGATTTTTAATATATATATAATATTTAATTTGTCCTGCGCTTATCGATCAAGCCGATCCGACGATTCCTGATCATCATTCCCGATGAGCCAACGGCCTCGATTGCTCCTTCTTGGAGCTTTTCAAGAACCTATTCCCAGCCACTCGGCCACCTCTCTAGCCGGCCACCGCCACCACCACCTCCGTTGAGGTGGTCGCTATCGCCTAGCAGCGGCATAGCCGCTGGAGGGTCCGTTTCTAGCGAACCCGAGGGGTTGAATTTTCACGAAAGTTTGCTCATTTTCTTCTCACCGATCGAGTTTGATTGAGCCCGACTTCTCCACCTAAAGATCTATAGATCTAGCATTGAGGAGAAGGAGAAGGATTAGACTTGCAGGAGTGCTTGGCGACGAGTGTGGTGGATGTGTGCCATGGCCGATGACTTCCAAGTATTTTCTTGCCGAATTCTGAATCCTCCAGCTTAAGCATTGATGTAATAGCTTGTTTTGATTGCTTGGGAGTTTTTTAAAGATGATGGAGGGGTCAAGCTGGGGGTGGGAGAGGCTACACTTGATTAGCCATTTATGGACATGAAGGGGAGTGTTCGGCCATGGTGAATTGGTGCCCCTTCATGTGCTAGGCTGGCTGGAATTGATGGCAACTCTTCCTAAAGGTTAGGGGAGATGAATGGTGGCCTAGGGAAGGGGAGGGGAAGAGCCTCTTTGCATTTCACCATTAACTCCCCAGTTTCTCTCTCCTCCCTTAAATGAAAAGTCCACCTTCTCTCTCCTAGTCATCACCTATAGAAATTGAGTGGCTCTTTAGGTAACTTCCACTTACTAGAGCTAGTGAGCCTTCAAATTTGGGCCTAGACAAATAGGTTTGGAGTTGGGCCTAGCTGTATCTCCCCCGAATTTTTGATGTAGCAAATGAGCAACATACTTATAAGTATGTCATCATATGTATTTCAACTCTTTTGATGACATACTTATGACGACAAGGCATTAAATTGACGCATAGTTGTTAGATACCGCTGCTCGAGCGTGACTATTCTCATTTGCTACATGTGATTTTGACTTAGAAGATTAGATTGGCTAACTTCAAGTGTATTTTTGAGATATCTCTTGCAAGCCTAGTTTGTTTTGGAACTTGGTGGAGCCTTTTTGGGATATTTGGTGTTTTGAATTCAAGGAGTTTTAACTCAAGTTTGGTTTGTCAGATTTCGATTTCGACTTCGTCATTGGATTCGTAGAGTTGATATTTAGCTACGGTGTGAATTTCGTAAGATTTTGAGTTGGTTCTGGTTTCGTGTCATTCAGACGTTTATTTAATAATTACATATAATATATATAGCTTCAATTAGACGGAACCATATTCACTATCCCCTACCTGAGAAAACGATAGTTTGGCAAAAGGAGGAAGGTGGTTTTGTCGCGAGCTTTCGATCGCAGATCGTGATAATTCCGGTGGACAGAATCGTAGTTGGAGAGTTGATTCGGAAAGCTCTCGTTGAGATCTATGCATGGGTGGTAAGTATTTCCCATTTCTCTTATTTTTAGGCGTTTGGGTTTGCATTTTTGACATCCTTCTTCCCCGAAAAGTTTCAGGAAACGTTGCCTAGGACTTCTTGCGGCCGAGCCTTGTTGTGGAGTGCTCGGAGAGCCGGATTTTTGGAGCTTTGAGGCAAGTTGTGATCTTCCCCTTGCTTTGCTATTTTCTTTCATGTATTTCCTCTTCTTTCCCTCCTTAGTATGTAGGAGTAGTGTAGGGAGTAGACTTGGGGAATCTATAGGATAGTTATAACTTTTTTCCAGGAATCCGTCGAGTATGGTTTATTAGACAATTAGGAATTCATCGAATATGAGGAAATAGACCGAATGAAATTCATCGAGTAACAGTGTTTTCGTCGAGTGGATTCATCGGGTACGGTTAGATTCCACTGAGTTAGATTTGTCGATTATCTAGGCATCGAGTATAAGTAGTCTTGGCATTGAGTGAAGGTAGATTCGTCGAGTATTCTCGACGAATTTGTCGAGTATGATAGGATTAGAAGGCGTTGAGTGATTTGTCAACTAAGTCAGATTCATCGAGTATATACGCCGAATCGAGTCAGATTCATCAAGTATCGCCGAGTTTAGTTTTATCACCAAGTCAATTCGTCGAGTATTTCTTGGTTTCGTCGGGTATATTCGACGAATTTAGCTGGACTTACTTTATTTTTGCCATTTTGTCAGTTCGCCGAGTTTGGGTCTAAGGGTAAATGTGTGGGTTGTTCTCTCCTCTTGTCGTGAGAGTATTTTGGTGTTATGTTTGGGGTTTTGTTGGAGTTTTGGAGGTGTTTTTACGGCTTGGTTGGTAGTGGATAACAGACCACCAACAAGACGCCGTTTCATGAATCATTGCACTTAGTGGGGTTTTGTCTCATCCTATGGAATGTTGGATTGTTTTGAACAATGTACCTCAGTGCCTTTTTGAGATTTTTATTTTTGGGTCTTGATGATGCATATTTTAGCTTAATTTATTAGGGTAAAAATATATTTATCTTCGTTTTAAATATCTTTATTTATGTATTTTTAGGTTCCTTTTAGTTTCTTTTTATGTAAATAATGTAACTTAGTTTATTTTTCTTTTTTCAGGTTTTTTAGGCATTTCATCCAATTTTGTTGTTACACGACCCGGGGTCACGCCCTACCCGGGCGTGTACTTGGGGCGTATAACCCATTCCCGAGGCAAAAATCATCGAGGAGCCATATTCTGAGAAAATCACCTACACGCCCCAAGGTCACGCCCGTATACCACTTAGCACGGGCGTGTTCCTAGGGCTTGTCCCGCTATCTCGAGTAAATAAATGCCGATATAGAAGTCATCTTCCCACACGTCAAGCCGTACATTACACGCCCCCAGGTCATGCCCGACACGGGTGTGTACCTGGGGCGGGTCCACCGTTCCAGAGCTGCCAGTCCATCTCCCACAACAATTCGTTACACCGTACCGGTCATGCCCCCCCTTACATGAGCGTTTACCATGGGTGTGTTACCCAGATCCTTAAGTCAGTCGCCATCCTGCCATAAATCTGATACCCGAGGTCAAATAAGATTACACGCCCCCGTTACACGCCCCCGTTACACGCCCCCGTTACACGCCCTACCCGGGCCTGTAAGGGGGGCGTGACCCATAAAGATTTTTTCCTATAAATACCAGCCCATTCCAAGCATTCCAGACCATGTTTTGGGGAGAGGGGAGGTGCTGCTAGTTTCATTCTTAGGGTTTTGTGTTTTTATCTTATGTTTTTGCTCTCTCCCTCCATTTCTAGTTTTACTCTTCATGCACTGTATTTTACTTACTTGTAACCTCTTTTTATTAGTGTAATATCAGTAGTTAGCTTTTTTTATGCACTTGTAATGTCCATTTGGTAGTTGTAATTGCTTTTGTTTTTAATGAATTTTAGTTAACTTCTCTAAATCTCTTCCTCTCTTTCTCTTCATTTTGTTCTTAATGCGCCTTTATTATCTGCCCCTCTTTTCCCTTTTACCAGGAATAACTAATCCTCATGTGTACTTGATCACAATGATCTGAGAATGAGTAGATCTAGTTATGATGTTTTTGTTGGGTCCATTGATCCCAATGTCCTGAATTTGAAGAAGGACTAGCAAAACAATGTATACACATGTTGTGATCTAACCTGTGTTTAAGGTGAATGATTGCAGTTTATCTTGATAAGCTATGATGGTAAAGGTAGCCTAAGTGGCTAAGTCAGGTAAGTTCTTACCTATGGTGGAAAGATAGATAACTGAGGTGTTGAGTGAGGATCAGTCACTCAATGCCAGATGACTTATAGAGCTGAGTGAAGCCTATACAATCAAAGGCAAGGCAGTGGCAAGCTAAGAAAATGGCCAAGTCCATAGGAGTTGAGTGAAGTAAACTCACTCAATGTCATACAACAAAAGGCTGTGAGATAGGCTAAAGCAATAAAAGCCTGAAGTTGGAATGAGCTGAAATGTGGCCAAGTCCACATGCATTGAGTGAAGACAACTCACTCAACGCCATGCTACTAAACAGAAAATTAGCCAAGGCAAAAAACGTTGAGTGAGGCGTATTCACTCAATGCTCTCAATGCTTAATTTGCTGAAGGAGCAGAAATTTTGTTAAGGCAAAAAGCATTGAGTGGAGGTTACTGACTCAACACTGTCAACACTAGTGAAAACAGAATTTTGTCTAAGGGGTCTGGCATTGAGTGATGCTTACTCACTCAACGCCAAGCAGTAAAAAGCTGATAAAGCAAGTTTCGCATTGAGTGAATTCGCATTGAGTGAAGCTGAATCACTCAACGCCTAGTAACAGATTGATATTCTAAGTAGTTTGGCGTTGAGTGAAAGTTACTCACTCAACGCCAAGATACAATAAATCTACTTAAGTGTTTTAGCGTTGAGTGAAGCTTACTCACTTAACGCCTATGCTAAAGTTTCTTTATTTTTGGCTAAGCCCACAGATGGTAACGTCAACAAGTCAATAAGTCAACATATTTAAAATAAGTTGCGGGATGACTACAGTATGCGATAAAGGTTGTCACGGACCTACTGTACGATAATTGGCATTAAAGCAAACTTGCAGCCAACATTAAAAGTATGGGACCCATTGCTAAAAAAGTTGTTGGGTCTTAATAAATAAACGAAGTAACAGTTGTTCTTTGTCTCGGCCATTGTTGTGGAGCTATAGAACAGGAAGCTCAAGCTGAGAAAAAAAAAAGAGCAAGTCAGCTTTTGGAATCAACATCTTCAATAGCAAGATAGCTGGTGTCATTCTCACTTGCACCAGCAAGCTAGTTCAGAGGATCTTCTCTGAGCATAAGGTAGTAGCCAAGGGCTGACCCTTGCTGCAGGTTCTTCACAATTCCAACTACTCAAGCACCTGAAGATCTTTGTCTTGAAGTTATGATGAGAAGAACGCTTGAAGAAGCAGAGATTTGAAAGAAGACTCAGGGGACTATTCCTCAGGAGTCAAAGTTAGGGCAAAATCACCTCAGCCCATGAAAGAGAGAAGGGTAGAATAGGATTCTGCAAGTTACTTCCAGCACAAGGATCATTATTACTGTGAAGAAGAGAGGGCTGAGCTTCTGTCTCAGTTCAGGGAGAGGCAGAACATTGCTCTACAAGTAACTTCCAGCACAAGTAATTACTTGTTATTGTGAATGTAGTTAGGACAAAGTATATCTTAGTTCAGTAA
Organism: Platanthera zijinensis; assembly: GCA_039513925.1. NCBI lineage: Eukaryota > Viridiplantae > Streptophyta > Magnoliopsida > Asparagales > Orchidaceae > Platanthera > Platanthera zijinensis. Next base: position 207,111,161 of record CM077078.1, read on the forward strand.
AGGTAGACTCAGGAAATAATCTCCTCTAGTCATTGTTGGGCTGAGTCTATCTCAGTCAGGAAGCTTTACACAGAGAAATATCTCTTGTGTCAAGAATATCCATCAAGCCACATTCATCTTATAGGATTTAGTTTACCTGGATCTGAGCTGTAGGTACCTGAAAGGGTACTGAGTTGTAGGAGTGTTGCAGCACTCTGAGAGTAAGGTTGTGTTCCTGAAGCTGTAGGGCTATAGAGCCTAAGTTGTAGGCCTTAGAAATAAGGCTGAGGTAGGTGATTAGTGGATCACTAAGCTATAGGGGCTCTGTAGTGCTCTGAGGTAGGAACCCTTTTGGTTCCTAGCTTGGATTCCTTGAAGAATCTTTGTGTAAGGTTGAGGGCCTGAGGTGTAAGCTCCTTTGAGCATTTTGGAGAAGTGCCTAGTCTAACAAGACAGTTGGATAGGTGGGAGGGAAAGTGGATTTACCAAGTTGGGGAACCACTATAAATATCTGTGTGCTTTGCTGTGTTATTTTCTTTAAGCAGGGTAAATAATCTTGAAAGCAGAAATTAATTAACCACTCAAGAAGCAAACTAAAAGAAAAGAAAAGAATTAATAAAAAGACCAATAACCTATACACCCCCCCCCCTCTAGGTGATTTAGCTATCCTTTAAATTAAAGATTTTCAAGTTGTATCAGAGGGAGGTTACTCAAAAAGGACCTAACTGTCTGAGTTGACCTCCAAGGATAGCTAAGAGGTTAAACTTATGTGTTCAAGGATGAACCATAAGATAAGGAACTATATGGAGCAGCAAATCTGCAAAGAGGACAAGATCAACATTGGGCTATTGGCTGCTCTTGGTTATGACAAAGTCCTTCCAAATACAAGAGCAAGAATTAGGGCCCCTCTATCACATTCAGAGAGTGACACAGAGGTGGATGAAGTTGAAGAAGGGGAATGCAGATGGCATTGACAAAAAACTACCCCAGAAGTAGAATCTTGTCAGGATCAGCCAAGTCAAAATACGGTACATTCCCCATCTAGCTCATCCTCAAAATCTGGATATGAATCCTATACAGTCTCTGATGTCTCCTCATCTAGTGATGATGAGGGTCCTTTGATAGATGATGATATCAATCAATTTATTGACAATTATGATGCCCTTCTAAAAGCTTTCAAGGAGAGCAAGCTGCTTGTTAAGAAACAAGCAGAGGAAATAGCCTCCCTACAGAAGACTGCATCGCAGCTGGATGAAGCTTCATCATTCCTATGTGCAAAAGAGAGGGAAGTAGCTCATCTGAAAATCATGGTAGATATCCATGTTGAGTCCTTAAAATACAAGGACTCTATTATCAAGAATCTAGAGGAGAAACTTGATAGGGAGAGGAGAATTGTGGCTAACTTCTCTAAGATAGATTCTATCAAGAGAAGATCTGAATCTGAGTGGATTTCTAAAGCAATCCAATCTCAGAAAAGAGGTCAAGTTCCTATCAGGCCTCAGCCTACCTTTCACAAGGTAATTTCCCTTCCAACAGGTATGAACAAGTCCCCAGGGATGGTCACTGGAGGAATGAGAATATTCCATGTAAGATTACAAATGTCTCTTATAATGGAAGAAGAAAGGACATGGGTCTGAGTGCTCAGAAGGCTCCCCATGAAGAAGTGCAGAAGGCCCATCCTGGACCTTTTGTATTTGATGCACCAGCTCCATCTCTTTTGAGCAAGGTAGTGGCATTTTCTCAAAATCTCTCAGCTCACACTCTGACCAAGGGTAAATCTGTCAGGATGCAAGACTTATAATCTTCCAAGGACACCAACAATATGTCCTCTGCAAGGAGAACTGCTGCTGATAGACCTTATGAAAATCCAATCTCTTATGATATCAAACCTACTCCCAGTCAGACTATGGCTAAGAGAATTTGGAATAAGGAAGCTGCTTCTTCTTCTATTCAGTCGGTTGTCAACCATGCTGTAAGACCTGCTCAGAAAAGAAGATACAATATTCATGAGTGTTGGTGTTTTGGCAAAGTTGGTCACTTTGTCATAGATTGTTGGCACAACTCTAGTGTGCTAAGGGCAAGAGAAATTCATCCTGATAGGGATCCTGTAGGTAGACATTTTCTTTTTCAAGCTAACAATAACCTAGGACCTAAGTCAGCTTGGATTCCTAAGGGAAGGTAATTCCGTCTTGCAGGATAGTCCAAGTGGCCATAACAGTTTATGGTCCTTGGACAATGTTGTACCAGATCCAAGTCTGGATATAATAAATGATTAAACTTATCAACATGCACTAAATGTCAATGATAAGTGCAATTATTAAGGGGGAGTTTATAAAGGAAAGTCAGATGAGCATCAAAGGCTAAATCTCAAAAGCAAGGTTGCTGGTATGCTCAGAAACTGTGAATCCAGCATGGACTTCAAGTCTACAGAGCAGAGATAAGTAGAATTCACCTTTTTTTTATTCTACCACTTAATTTCAAAATTAATTATTCATGCATAAGAAGGGTAATTGAAACAAATGAATAATTAGATGTAAAAACAACCACTCTTCTTAATACATGTGTTAGTGGCTTACATGTTCACCATGCCACAAAATGTAACTTGTCTCAACAAACCCAAAGAGATATTGCATATGGAATAGTAAGCTAGGTTTGTATCAAAATTTGGTTTAGTTAATTGGGGTTGTGATGCGAGCTAACACGTTTGACAACGAATAAATCTACGGACTAGCATGTATACCTCTCTATGATCCAATCCTATATTCACGCAATCGCTCTATGCAGCACCACGTTAAGTAATTCTATCAATTATATGCTAGTGTACTTGTAGCGCAATCGATTAGGATCGAATAGAGGCGATAGGCCAATATTCTTTCCGGCTAAAAGTACCAATCAGGTTCGAATGAGCGGTGTTGTACCAAAAGAGATCTAATAAATAAAATACTATTCGGAAAAGGTAGATCTCTCCCAACAAAAGAAAATGAAGACTCGCCAAAACTCTAAAATGTAAATGAAACAAAGAAGAAACTACAAAGCAAATTAAAGATAACCACGATGATTCCAATGCTATCAAAATTAACGCTAAAGTAATCCACCACAAGAATAAATCTAGGAAAAGAAAACACATATAAGTAGAAGGTTTCGTTACCCAATCGGAATAGATGATTCTGATTTCTCAACTTGGATCACTCTTCAACGGCTCCACCGGAGTCACATCGGATGGAGATGAACTTGTCCTCCTTTGTCGCTTCATGCCATGGCCAAGATCCATGCAAGATAGAAGGAGATGGTTGGGGTTGCAAGGAAGGAGGGTGGCCAGATTTATGCTTGAAGGAGGGTGGTCGGATTTGTGCTTGAAGGAGGGTTGTTGGATTTGTGCTTGAAGGAGGGTGGCCGGATTTGTGTTTGAAGGAGGGTGGTCGGATTAGGGTGTGGTGGTGGCCGGTTTTGTAGAAGAGGGGGAGTGGATGGCTGGCGACTATGGTGTGGGGGGAAAAGACTATGGCCAAGATCTTTATGGTGGTGGGGTAGTCAAATTTTAGTGGAGAGGGGGAGGGGATGCACTAGAGGAAGAAGGAGGAGGAGTAGTGGCCGAAAGTTGCCAAAGAGGGAGAGATAGAGGGGGCGGCTAGGAGAGGAAGAAGAAGTGCCTTGGCCGAAATTCTAGAGGAAGGAAGAGGGAATTCTCAAGAGGGCGGAAATAAGGGTTTTAACTTTTCATTCATTCTCTAATTCAATATGAGAACATACATGCCTTTAAATAGGCTTTATAACACTCACATGGCTACATGCATCCCATATAAAACAACACCCCTAAAGTTTGAACAACATGACATAAACATTACATGGAAATGCAATAACACTGCAATTAAAACAAACATAAAAATGACTTAATAATTATTAATTATTATTAATAAATTATTAATAATTATTAATAAATTATTAATAATTATTAATAAATTGGTTTGCGCCTCGAGCGGATCTTATTGCAATGCTCCACATGGTCATCACGGTGCTGCAAATCTTTATTTGAAGATGGAGAAAGTTCTTCTATAAGCGCGTCGTCACCGTATTCAATATGTTGAGGGCCGTCATCTCCATCAATCCTCCCCTGCTCAAAAGTACTCATCACCGAAGAGTTGGTCTGAAAGTACCTGTGCAGGAGAGCATCATCCCAAAGAAACACGTAGCACAAACAAAACCACTTGGAGAAGAGAGCACTTCAACCTAGAGTATCCTGTCATGCAAACAGGTGGTCCTAGAGAATCTTGGAAAAGGATTTGGCAATAAAGGATAACAAATTTCTACATCAACAACCAACGTACCTCCAGTGAAGACCGATGAAGAGAGTGATCAAGGCACAAACTCACTACCCAAACCATAAGAAAACAAAGTAGACCCAAACGGACAGGAAGATAATTCAAGTGGTGGAAAAACATATGGCGTTAAATTAGAAACATTAAAAATGAGGGTAATACCCCAATCAGTGGAAAAGTTCAAATGATATACGTATTATCCTAATTTCATTAATATCCGAAAAAGGACCAGTTCGCCAACTCGCCAACTTTCTATAATGCCCGAAGACAACTGTTTAGGGACGAGATGCACCACGACTAAATCGCAAATCGTATAGTAAGACGCTCTTTTATGTAAGCTAGTTTAAATTTGATAAGATATAATTTGCATGGCTATCGTTTCACTAATGTGCTTATATAAAATGTGATCATGATGAGCATAAACTTGTGCAAGCTTATTTAAAATAATCGGTGGAGGTAACAGAACTAAATAAAGTGGCACCAATAGAACTAAATAAGGTGGCACTAGCGAAACTATATTAGGTGGCACCAATAGTACGAGATCAGGTGGTACCAACGGAATGAAATCTGGTGGCACAATAGACGGCCACATCACTAACGTATACTCAGAGATTTGGTTATTCATAGAAAGTTGAGAGGATACAGAGCTATCAAAAATGATATGGTGGTCAAACACAAATTCCATCAACGCACTAAAACTTGTACGATGAGACATGTCCAAAGAAGGGGCCCGCAGGGTTGGCAAAATAAAACGACTCAGATCAAACATACCAAACTCATGTCCTAAAGGGTCCACTAAACGAGTCAACGGATAATGTGGGAGAGTCGGTAAAACTAAAACCGGGAGAGAGTTAAAATCATATTCAATTTCATGCAACGGAGTCAGCATCACGGGACGCTCATCTGGGTCTACTTCAATAACGTCTTCCAAAAGTATAACTCTCTCATATGGAAATTCTTCCAACATATTAGACACGTCATCAAATTCAGAATCAGTAAAGACCTCAGAAATGGGCAAAATTTAACCCGACATAAATTTTAATTCAGAGTGAACTTTAGATAATGGAGATAACAATAAAGAACTATCGTTTGGGTTCATAGCGCTAAAATCATCCAAACATAAACTTCTCACATAAGGTGAGTCTTCCCAATTAGTCGGGACATCTTGTAAGTCCGGGTCATCAATAATAATAGGGAAATCCACACTCACCGGCTCCTCAGATAACTTAGATATATTCTCAGTAGGTGTAATCGTAAGCTCTAACATGACGGGGATCGTAGCCTGGAGAGGGTACACAATACTCGGGTGATCAGACACAATGTTAGAAGGGCACATAATAGGCAACGTACTACTCTCACAGATCGGAACGTAATCATCCCACACATCATCTTCTAAATCACTAGGGTATCCAATCTCAATTTTGGACTCATCAGAATCATCGGGCACTAACGCACATGTCAGAATACTATCACCTACAGGGTAATCCTCAAAATCCAGAGATAGAATATCAACATCAGCATCCTCATGGTTATCCGTCACTATCTCTAGGGGCTTAGATGGCGAGGCTAACAGAGGCATAACCCTAGTGGTAACATCTATTGAGTCCACAACAAAAGAACTATTAGGAGAGGTTTCCCTTACGGGGGGTGGTGGTCCTAATACGGCCTTTCCGGTCTGACACGAGTGAGTTTTATCCCTAGGAAGGTGGTGCTTCTCAATTTCTAAAGTCATGTTAAAAGTGGTGTCTAGATTGGTGTGACAATAATGCAGTAATTTACCCTGGATATAGGGGTTTAACCCCCTATGTGATAGTTTAACTTTCAAGGCAGCCTAAACACCTAGAGGGGGGGGGGGGTGAATAGGTTCTGCTTTTCTTATAAAAACTTTTAGGCAGAATTCAATTCAATAGCTAACACAATTTACATAGCAATCACAGAAAATAAAACATCACAGATTGCACAATGTTTTATAGTGGTTCCCCAAGGTTTGGGTACATCCACTTTCCCCCTTCACCTATCTAGCAGTATGCTAGATTCGGCCAAACTTCCACTTATCTCAGATCAACAGATCCTACAACTCAGAACCCAACTGGTTCCTACAACTCAGGCACAACTGCCCTACCTCAGCCTTGCCCCAAGGCCTACAACTCAGAGAATATCCTTCTCCTATACTCAGGCAAACTGCCCTACCACTCAGAGTTCAACACTCCTACACTCAGCCTTTATAACATAGGCTTACAACTCAGATCTGTGTAAACAAATCCTACAGAAATATAGAAAAGATTATTAATCTGTCTTGCCAAAGTTGAGAGAGAAAAGGCCAAGACAATTCTTGATCAGCTGATGCAATCAACTGTATCTGAGCCTTCTTCAAGGCTTCTTGAAAATGAACTTAGCTGAGTTGATTCCAAACAGCTTCTTGAGAATCCACTGGTGGTTTCTTTCTTCTTCTTCTAATTCAGGCTTGATCTCTCTCTATCCAGCACTTTGAAAGATTCTTCTGAATTCTGATTAGAACTCTTCTTAGATCAATCCTTAGATAGTCTTCTTAGATCTCCCGGAGAAGATCTTCTTAAGTGCCTAGCACTTTCTTGAAATGAAATGGATCGTAATCCTTCTCAACTTTTTGATTCTCAACAATGTTTTTCAACAGTTGCTTTCTCCTTCTGAATCCATCTATTTATAGACATTCTTCATGGCAACCGGCTGATCCGGTTTCTAACCGTTTTCTGACAAGTCTGACAGCTTCAGTTAACCGGTGGTAACCCACAGCTGTCAAGTCCTAAAACAAGTCCTGTGCCTTAGTCTTGAACCACAAGTTGTTGACACAGTCTGTCAGAAAGTGTCGAGACCATCTGTCTAACTGTGTCGACATATTTGACTTTGGTGTCGACACAGTCTTCAGTGATGTCGACTAAGTTGCCTTTGAGTCGACACAGCTTCTTCTGAAAATAACTTGGTCTTGACTCTTCAGTGTGTCGACACAAGTCCTGTGTGTCGACACAGTTGTTGTAGAATCATAACTTAGTAAGTGTTGACACAGTCTTCAGGTGTCGACAACTTCATTTCTTAAATCTGCTTTAATGTGTCGACTTAATCACAATGTGTCGACACATTCTGCTGGTGTCGACAAACTTGAGGTCGACTATTTTCTTCTGTGTCGACACATTCATCTGATGTCGACAATCTTGAGATCGACTATATTCTTCTGTGTCGACACATTCTCCCAATGTTGAGGTCGACGCTTTTCTTCTGTGTCGACTCTTTTCTTCTGTGTCGACACAAATTCCCAGTGATGTGTCGACTTACTTCTTCTGTGTCGACACTTTTTCCCAGTGTAGTTGTAGACTAACTGCTATGTGTCGACACTGCTTCCCAGTGTTGTGTCGACTCTTTTCTCCTGTGTGTCGACACTGCTTCCTCTGTGTCGACACTTGGACTTAGAATTTTTCTGCATACTTTATCAATTCTTCACCTGCACATGTCAACTTAAAACAACATCAAATACACCTTGATGTATATCATTGAGCTAGGTTGGGCTTCTTCAAATCAGGTACACATTTTCCAATGTACCCAACAATCTCCCCCTATTTGGAGAAGTCATAACCCCTATAGCCAATGATATACACCATTTATAAACAGTACTAAATGATGATTAATGACATAACAGGAATACTTAATATAAACAACACATAAAAAAAACAATTCACCACAGAATGCACATTATAATATGCCAAACAACATTTTGTTTATAACTGGGTAATGTTTGATTACAATGTTTTACATTTAATGATTACATCACAACATTACAAAACACTAAAAAAGAACTTAAAACATAATCAGGATTGATCAGGCTCTCTAATTATAATCCCTTTGCCAGATTGAATTGTAGCTGTCACAGGAGCTTCTGATTCTTCAGCTATCTTCTTTCCTTTAAGATCAGCTTTCTTCTGAGCTTCTTCCTTGATCCTTTGCCTTTCAAAATAATGAAAAGGCTTTGGGAAGTATTTGCTTGGCTCCTTAGCATCTGATGGCAGTCTTCCCAGCTTGGCTTTCCTTCTGAATTGAACTATTGCTTCTTGTCTTGCCTCATACTTCTGCCATTCTATTTCATTGTACCACTTGCCTCTCTCATGAACTTTATCTTGTACAGCTTTCCATGCAGTGAGTATTATGTTCCTTGAAGTAGGACTCCACTGCTCATAATCTGGCTTCAGTACAGCCTGCTCTCTGAATTTCTTCTTTGCTACTAGAGCATCTTGGTGTTCTTTTAGAGTAGCCTCAGGCTTATCAACCTTTCCAAAGACAATATTAGTAACCTCCTTTGGAGGACTATACATTCCTTGAACCTTCTGATCAATCATGTCAAAATCTGGAGGGGGGTAAATGACTTGGGCAACCTCAGGTTGAGTGCCTTCATGTAGATTTGATTGTATTCCTGATTCAGCTACCATAGCATCATCACACAATGGGGGATATCCCAAAGTGGCTCGAATGCTATTGGTCACCCATTTAGAGTGCTCTGAGCCTGCATGTATTAGCATCCTCTCCCCCTTTATGGCTTCTCTAGATACATGATCTCTTAGATCTTCCTTTTGAAATCGGATTTGGCCATCCAAATAATTTACACCGTCTTTAAAAAATGGTTTTAACTTGTTAAGCTTTTCAGATATTTCTTTTTGAGAGGTTGTGATGGCAGTCTTAACAGATGCAATGGCAGCTTGAAAATTCTTATCAAAATCTTCCCTTTCTTTGGCTCTATCTGCAGGCAGACCTGGAACAATCTTCTTTACCTCCTCAATGATCTCATTATGAGATTCAGTTAAATTATCATTCATTCTGATCTGATTTTCCAAAACATAACTTTGCTTCAAAGCAATGTCATCCACCTTTGTAGTGATAGCCTCCTGTTGTTTAGCTAGATAAACCACAGCATTGCCACCCTTGTGGAAGCAATCTGTCATTTCAGTTTTATGCAAGTTGACCTGAAACTGGATGGACTTGATATCCTGAGCTAAGTCAAACTGAAGTGACTTGCTATTTCATCAACATACTTTTCCATAGCCAACCTTTGTTCATCCAATTTTACTTGTAGATCTATCATAAATTTGTCGTAATCAAAGGCTGGAGATACTTGTAGAGGTGTGGTCTGTAAAGCCTGCTTATAATTCTTGCTTCTTCTCTTGAAGACAACAAGTTTTCTTTTCTTTGCCACCCTGGCATCTTCAGTTTCTGTTTCAGATGAAGTATCTACATGAATTCTTTCTTGAGGATGATGAATTGTATCTGTTCCAGGGGTCTGTTGCTCAGCTTCAACATCCACCGGCTCACCCTCAACCTGTGGCTCAACTTCAGCTTCCTGCTCAATGTCCATACCTATGGACTTCTCAATATCTGGTCCACCTCCTACTTTATCAGCAGTAATATCAATATCAGGGAATAACTCCTCCATAGTAAATTCCAATTGAGCTGTAACTTCTGCAGCAGTTAAATCTTGAGACAAGTGTAACTGTGCTTCCTCTTGTACTTGCACTTCAGTACTTGTAGTATCTGGAGTAGGAGTGGACACTAGCTCCCCCTGAACCTGTGCAGTAATAAGAATATGAGCAATGTCTTTTATAGTAAAATACATTAGCTCCCCCTATACCTGAGCAGGAGTAGATACCTTTGGAGCAAGAGTGGAAACTGGCTCCCCCTGCATCTGTGCAGGTGTTGACACTTCCTGGACAACAGTTGTGTCTGGCTGATCTTCAACCTGTGTCCTCAGGGGATCTTCTTGTAATTGTTCAGATTCTTGATTCTGTGTAGGGGTTTTCACAGGGGTGTCTGGCCTGCTCTCTTCAGGCACATCCTTGGATAGTAAGTACCCTATCCCACCTTGAGAACAATCTCATATCCATTCTTCTCATATGATTAATCTTACTCCCTTGCAATTGCTGCAGCACTTCAGGAATCACTCCAGTGAGGTACAGGCTCATGATCCTAGCCATGTTAGGCTTCTTGATTCCTTCTTTGATCTTGTCAAAGATCACCCCTGACCAATCAGTAGGAATAGTAAAAACAATCCTGGTCATCAGGCTGAACATATAGGCAGAAATCCTATCATGTCCACCTTTCTTGCAGAGGATTACTTTCCCAACTACTTCTGACAAGAACTTCCTTTGCTGATTCATACCCTTCCTGTTGAATGCAGCTCCAATCTTCACTCCTGAGTCCAGTCCACACCATTGAAGGGCTTCCCTTGTCTTAGATATAGGAACTTCCTCTTCATTCTCAACTACTTGCAATTGAAAGATCTTTCTTATACTTCTTTGATTAATCTTCACCTTAGTCCCTTGAACAGTGGACTTAATCTTGAGGCCAGTAGAGTGGACTGATGCAGAGATAAAGAACTCGTGCACCTCCTTCTTCCAGATTTTAGTAGGTTGTGAGATGAGAAATTCTAACCCTGACTCAGAGAGGAGGGTGATAACTCCTTGGACATCTGGCGGCGCCTCTGCAAAGGCCTGGCGCACCAACTCATACCCTTCATTGATGTTATCTTCAATCCTTGGCGCCATCGTTTTGTCGAGAAAGCTTGAGAGAAGAGAGAAAGATAGACTGTCGACACAGGGTTTTAGTCTCGAAAACCTTGGAAGCGTGTCGACAGAATGAGATTTTGACCTATTTATAGCCGCAGTTGAAAGAAGTTCAAAAGGCGCCAAAAACAGTCAAAATGTGTCGACACAGACGGAATGTGTCGACACAAACTTCTACCGTCTCGACATTACTTCAGCCTACTATGTGTCGACACCAATTTGTGGTTATGTCGACACCTTAGATAAACAGAAATTCTGTGTCGACTCTAAGGATAAGTGTCGACACATATTCTGTAAGTGTCGACACCATTTTCCTGGTTGAGTCGACATTATATTTCTGGTTAAGTCGACAATATAACTCTTAAGTGTCGACACATATTCTCTGTGTCGACACAATATTTCTGACTTGTCGACATAATTTCTCTGAGTCGACACATTACTACTGAATGTGTCGACACATTCTTACTTAGCCAATTTCTGTAACTTCAATGTGTCCTTTTTAACACTTGATTATGTTGATGTTATTACCTTTACTTATTTATATACCACTTCAATTGCATTGTTAATGATTTTGTTAATACATTAATCAATGGTTAACATACCTAATTCAATTTTGAATTTATTGAATTTGGTTTCATCTAAAGGCTTAGTAAACACATCTGCTATTTGATAATCTGTTTTTACAAATTCCAATGAGATGTCTCCTCTTTCTACATGTTCTCTAAGAAAATGGTATTTGATTTCTATATGCTTAGTTCTACTATGAGAAACTGGGTTATTAGCAATAGAAATAGCACTCTTTGAATCACATAAAAGGGGTGTTCTACTTACCTGAATACCATAATCCTTAAGCTGATGCTGCATCCACAATAGCTGTGCACAGCAGCTTCCAGCAGCAACATACTCTGACTCAGCTGTGGAAATTGCCACACTGGTCTGCTTCTTACTACTCCAAGATATTAGTCTTCCCCCAGGAATTGACAAGTACCTGTAGTACTTTTTCTATCCTCTCTACATCCTGCAAAATCTGCATCTGAATAGCCTGTTAGTAGAAAATCTCTATTCCTAGGGTACCAAAGACCTAGAGTAGGAGTGCCCTTTAGATATCTCAGAATCCTTTTGACTGCAGTATAATGAGATTCTTTAGGGCAGGCTTGGTACCTAGCACAGACACATGTAGCATACATAATGTCAGGTCTACTAGCAGTGAGATATAGTAGAGACCCAACTATTCCTCTATACAATGATTCATCAACAGGTTTACCTGCCTCATCTTTGCATATAGGCATACTTGTTCCCATAGGAGTTCTCATGGAGGAGGATGACTCCATACCATATTTCTTAATTAATTCTTTGGTGAACTTAGACTGGGATATGGACAATCCATCATCAATCTGTCTTACTTGGAGTCCCAAGAAGAACTTAAGTTCTCCCATACTACTCATCTCAAATTTCCCTTGCATAAGTTTGGCAAACTTTTTGCAAAGGTTGTTTTCAGTAGATCCAAAGATTATGTCATCAACATAGATCTGGACTAAGATGATCTTTCCTTTGGATTCCCTAAGGAATAGAGTTTTGTCTATCTTTCCTCTTGAGAATTTATTCTCAATGAGGAAGGTAGACATGGTTTCATACCAAGCCCTTGGAGCTTGTTTTAACCCATACAAAGCTTTCCTAAGCTTATACACAGAATCAGGTTTAAGAGGATCTACAAAACCTGATGGCTGCTCTACATATACTTTTTTTTTAAGATCACCATTCAGAAATGCTGACTTCACATCCATCTGGTATACTTTGAAGTCTTGGTAAGCTGCATAGGCAAGGAACATTCTGATTGCCTCCAGCCTTGCTACTGGAGCAAAGGTTTGATCAAAGTCAATCCCTTCTTCCTGCCTGTATCCTTTTGCAACCAATCTTGCTTTATTCTTTACTATTATTCCACTTTCATCTAGCTTGTTCCTATAGGCCACTTAGTGCCAATTATGTTGTGGCCTCTTGGTTTAGGAACAAGCTCCCAGACTTTGCACCTTCTGAATTGATTCAGCTCTTCTTGCATAGCATCAATCCAGTGCTGGTCTTGGATAGCTTCTTCAAACTTCTTAGGTTCCATTTGGGACAAGAAACTAGAATGCAAAACTGTGCTTTGATTTCTGCTTCTAGTTTGAACTCCTTGTCTTGGATCACCAATTATCTGATCAGTAGGATGATCTCTTAGATATCTTATAGCTGGAGGTAGATTCCCTTCAGGTTGAGCATCTCCAGCTTCTTCATTCTGCTGTTCCTCTTGGTTTTCATCAAGCTTCCATTATCTCTTGTACTCCTGGACAGCAGCCTTCATTTTCCAATGCTCCATCTTCCTTTGAAGCTTCAGCAATGGAGAGCTTGTCCATCTTCTTGCTTATACCTGTTGAGTCATTTGATCTACAAGACAACTCACAATTGATTAATCTTGTTTCATCAAATACAACATGCACTGATTCTTCAACAACTTGAGTAGTCAAGTTGAAGACTCTATAGGCCTTACTATTTGTGCTGTACCCAACAAATATCCCATCCTGGGATTTGGCAGCAAACTTAGTCAAATATGACTTGCCATTGTTAAGTATATAGCACTTGCAACCAAAGATCCTAAAATAGGATAGATTTGGTTTTCTGCCTTTCACAATCTCATAGGGAGTCTTTCTGTGGCTTTTGGTGATAGAAGCCCTATTGATGACATGACAAGCAGTGTTAACTGCCTCAGCCCAAAAATATTCTGGGAGAGAGGTGTCACTCAATAGAGTTCTACCAGCTTCAATTAATGTTCTATTCTTTCTTTCAGCAATTCCATTTTGCTGAGGTGTTCTAGGTGAGGAGAACTCTTGGAAAATCCCAAAGTCTATACACAAGTTTGTTATGCTTTCAGATTGAAACTCAGTACCATGGTCACTTCTGATTTTGACCACTGTACTATTCAGTTCATTCTGAATTTGCTTTACAAAATTAAGTAATACACTTGGGGTTTCAGATTTTTGTCTCAGAAAGAACACCCATGTAAATCTAGAATAGTCATCTACAACCACTAGAGTGTAGACCTTCCTACCTAGACTGTGAAATGGCATAGGACCAAAAAGATCCATATGCAAGAGGTATAAGCACCTCACAGAATGCTTGTTTGCAAGGCTTTGAAATGAGGTTTTTGTCTGCTTGCCCTTTTGACAAGCTGAGCATACCCCTTCCTTTATACACTTAACTTGAGGCCCATTCCTCACTAGTTCTTTACTAAAGAGTTGGTCAATTGTCTTGTAGTTTAGATGAGCCAATCTCTTGTGCCACTTAACACAATGAGAAGCATTGTCATCAGCTACAAGACAAATGGGGGAAGCCTTATTCTCACATTCAAAATTAAGGCAATACACATTTCTCTTCCTATACCCAGTCAATATGATCTCTTGATCACTTGACCTTTTGATATGACATCCATCCTTACCAAATGAAATGTCATATCCTAGATCACTCAGCTGGCTTATGCTTATTAGATTATGTTTCAAACCTTTTACATAGGCCACTTGGGTGATAGTAATTAGGTTAGAAGAAATGTTACCAAACCCTTTGATGACTCCTTTTTCAGATCCACCAAAGATCACTTTATGTCCATCTTTGACAGATGAATACTCCTTTAGCAGCCCCTTTGTTCCAGTCATGTGCCTGGAACAACCACTATCCAAGTACCATATAGGGGCATGGTTACTTGGATTCACCTGCAATATAGAATTACTTACCCTTAGAACCCAAGTAAGTCTTGGGTCCTTGGTTCAGGTTAGCATTAATAAAGTTATCATAACCTCTTCTAACAGGTAGACTCTTATTCTTTATAACACTTGTGTTATACCAGCAGTCCAATGCAAAATGGCCCCTCTTGCCACAGCACCAACATTCAAACTTATTGTATCTAGATCTAGATACATCCTTATCAGAAGAATTTCTGTTCATTGCTGGTGCTGTTGCAACTTCACCTACTGATTTCTTAAAACCATTGGGTTTATGACCATAGGTAGGCCTGCTTGCCTTAACACCCTTGTTCTTCAGAACATTTGTCTTAATAGGACCTTGAATGTCTTCATGATCATATATGTTAGAAGGCACTTTCTCCTTACTAAACTTTATGGGGAATGAAAGGTTTAGTGGCTGAATAGGGGCTTTGCCTTTCCTCTTGAATCTGCCAGCCCTGGAGTTACCTTTAAATCCTAATCCAGCCTTACCCTTCTGAGTGACAAATTCATCTATCAAGGGTAAGACAGATTTTGGCTTAGAGTAACTAGCCACTAAATCCCTTTCAATTCTAAGTCTGGCCTCCAGACTCTTTACTTGATCATTAGTATAATTAATTGTGCCCATCTGAATAATAGTTATATTCTTCAGCTTGGCAATTTCATTTAATTTTTGATCAATGACTTTTTCTAACTCAGTTGTTGCTACCCTTAGTTCAGCAATTTCCTGAGCCTGTGTTTTAACCAGGTTCTTGCTTTTCTTAATGGCCTGCAACAAGTCCCCATACTTGTCTATCAATTGATAGACATCTCCTTCAGATCCAGATGCATCTTCATCACTTGATGCAGATGTAGCTGATTCTTCATTTGTACTACAACCAGATGTACAGGAAGGACAGTTTACCTCATTAGGACCAGACTGTTTTTGGCATATGTCCTCTTCTGATCTTGTCATCAAACCCATGCATTGATGTTCATTGATGGAGTCTAGCAACTGCATAAACTCTTCTTCCTCAGATGCAGCATATAGTCCAATATATGCTTCAGCTTCAGATCCTGATTCTAAAGTTGACTGGTCTGACAGACTTTTATCTTTCTTTGCTACAAAGGATTTCTCCTTCTTGCCTTTCTGATAAGTCTTCTTCTTTTCTGAAGATTGCTTCCTTTTGTCAGGACAATCAGCCACTACATGTCCAGGCCTATTGCAACAATAGCAGACAATCTTTGAAGTAGTGGCTTTGCTGGGCTTTGATCTACTTTTCTCTTTCCTTGATGACCTTCTCTTCTGATAATAGTCATCAACTTGCTGTGATGTGGAAGGCCTAGACTTCCATTGCTTCTTTTTCAAGAACCTTGGAATTGCCTAGTGAATGCAGCAAAGTCTGCATCTGACTCACAGCTAACTGAACCCTTATCTGAATTTTCAGAACTATCTTCTTCAACTTCCTTAGGAGGAGATGGTGATTTCCTCCTATTCTTTCTGGTGGCTTCAGCATTAAATGCCACAGTCTTTTCTCTATGCTCTCCTCTTGAGTTTCTTTCCTCCTCCTTCCTTACCATAAGTTGCATTTCATAGGATAGCAACTTTCCAAACAGGGTTGGAGGAGATATCTCTGCCAATTTAGCCACTTCTCTTATGGCACAGATCTTTGTATCCCAATCCTTTGATAAGGATCTTAAAAATTTGTCATTCAGTTCATAGGTACTGAAGACTCTTCCATAGGATATTAGCTCATTCACAATTCTATAGAATTTCTTATAGCACTCAGTTATGCTATCAGATTTTCCTTGTCTAAAGCTTTCATACTCCTGATTTAGCATAGACTTTCTATCCAGCCTTACTTCTTCAGGTCCCTCCATGTAGACAATCAATGTGTCCCACATCTCCTTGGAGGTCTTGCAGTGAATCAGATTCTGAAATGTTGAATCATCTATGGCACTGACAATGATGTTCTGTGCCCTTTTATCCATGGTTGCCAAGATGATTTCATCCTTGGTCATTTCTGAATAAGTCTTTGGTATTTGGATATTTGCATCAAGAACAGATATCTTCATTGGAGTGAAGGGCCCTTCCTGTATTGTGATATAAATCCTTGGGTCAGATGCTTCCATAAACAATCTGACTCTCTCTTTCCAGATCCCAAAGATTTCCTTCTTGCATATGGGTAATTTCATAGACCCTAGCTCCTTATGATTCTCTCCAGAACCCATCTTCTTGAATCTTGAATCTGCCTTTCAGATCTACCTCAGACTGTTAAGTCCTTTTTGAGGAACCTCCCTCTGATACCACTTGATAGTTTAACTTTCAAGGCAGCCTAAACACCTAGAGGGGGGGGGGGGGTGAATAGGTTCTGCTTTTCTTATAAAAACTTCTAGGCAGAATTCAATTCAATAGCTAACACAATTTACACAGCAATCACAGAAAATAAAACATCACAGATTGCACAATGTTTTATAGTGGTTCCCCAAGGTTTGGGTACATCCACTTTCCCCTTCACCTATCTAGCAGTATGCTAGATTCGGCCAAACTTCCACTTATCTCAGATCAACAGATCCTACAACTCAGAACCCAACTGGTTCCTACAACTCAGGCACAACTGCCCTACCTCAGCCTTGCCCCAAGGCCTACAACTCAGAGAATATCCTTCTCCTATACTCAGGCAAACTGCCCTACCACTCAGAGTTCAACACTCCTACACTCAGCCTTTATAACATAGGCTTACAACTCAGATCTGTGTAAACAAATCCTGCAGAAATATAGAAAAGATTATTAATCTGTCTTGCCAAAGTTGAGAGAGAAAAGGCCAAGACAATTCTTGATCAGCTGATGCAATCAACTGTATCTGAGCCTTCTTCAAGGCTTCTTGAAAATGAACTTAGCTGAGTTGATTCCAAACAGCTTCTTGAGAATCCACTGGTGGTTTCTTTCTTCTTCTTCTAATTCTGGCTTGATCTCTCTCTATCCAGCACTTTGAATGATTCTTCTGAATTCTGATTAGAACTCTTCTTAGATCTATCCTTAGATAGTCTTCTTAGATCTCCCGGAGAAGATCTTCTTAAGTGCCTAGCACTTTCTTGAAATGAAATGGATCGTAATCCTTCTCAACTTTTTGATTCTCAACAATGTTTTTCAACAGTTGCTTTCTCCTTCTGAATCCATCTATTTATAGACATTCTTCATGGCAACCGGCTGATCCGGTTTCTAACCGTTTTCTGACAAGTCTGACAGCTTCAGTTAACCGGTGGTAACCCACAGCTGTCAAGTCCTAAAACAAGTCCTGTGCCTTAGTCTTGAACCACAAGTTGTTGAACAGTCTGTCAGAAAGTGTCGAGACCATCTGTCTAACTGTGTCGACATAATTGACTTTGGTGTCGACACAGTCTTCAGTGATGTCGACTAAGTTGCCTTTGAGTCGACACAGCTTCTTCTGAAAATAACTTGGTCTTGACTCTTCAGTGTGTCGACACAAGTCCTGTGTGTCGACACAGTTGTTGTAGAATCATAACTTAGTAAGTGTCGACACAGTCTTCAGGTGTCGACAACTTCATTTCTTAAATCTGCTTTAATGTGTCGACTTAATCACAATGTGTCGACACATTCTGCTGGTGTCGACAAACTTGAGGTCGACTATTTTCTTCTGTGTCGACACATTCAGCTGATGTCGACAATCTTGAGATCGACTATATTCTTCTGTGTCGACACATTCTCCCAATGTTGAGGTCGACGCTTTTCTTCTGTGTCGACTCTTTTCTTCTGTGTCGACACAAATTCCCAGTGATGTGTCGACTTACTTCTTCTGTGTCGACACTTTTTCCCAGTGTAGTTGTAGACTAACTGCTATGTGTCGACACTGCTTCCCAGTGTTGTGTCGACTCTTTTCTCCTGTGTGTCGACACTGCTTCCTCTGTGTCGACACTTGGACTTAGAATTTTTCTGCATACTTTATCAATTCTTCACCTGCACATGTCAACTTAAAACAACATCAAATACACCTTGATGTATATCATTGAGCTAGGTTGGGCTTCTTCAAATCAGGTACACATTTTCCAATGTACCCAACACTATGAAACCTAGAGAGGGTGATCTCTGGCAACTCCTTCACACAACTTCTAACCATCATATCCTTAAAAAGACGCATATAATCCGAGACCGACTTGTTCCCTTGTTTAAGGTTAGTCAAATCATCAGTTATCTGTCTCTTGGTCTGTGCATTTGGTTTGTAATCATTCCTAAAGGCAGGTATGGAACTAGTGTCATTATGATACTCACTCATAGGCTTGGTGTTAGCAGGGCAAAGGTAGGCGGGGTCAAATCGATCAGAGAGCAAGCTATGCATGTGCGACAAAGAATGTGTATGACTACCAACACGAAGCTCTTCGTTGTACCAAAACACACGGGCTTGACCTACTAATCGCACTCGGGCAATGTTAACCTGTTGTTGGTCATCCCATTCATGACAATCAAACTAAATATCTATACTTAAGCCAGTCCCTAAATTTTTGCGAATTCCCATAACCAACATGAGTGGGTATTCCACTCTTAGTGTGAGAATTTTTGTGGGGACAGGTGGAAGGCAAGGCTGGGGTGTGCTTAGTCATAACCTTAGCATACAAATAGTCTAAACGGGCAGCATATACATCATATGCAATTTTATTGAGAACCGGAGAGAAAAACTCACCCGTAACTTGTGCACATGCAATGACTAAATAACCTGACCCTATCTAATTTTCAAAGATGTAATTGTTCCCGCTAAGTACTTAATATAACAAATGTATATTTTTTTTTATTTTCTTGCTGTAAATAATATAAAGATTATTAAATAATTTTGTTTTTGTTTTTTTTGCTGAAAACATAAAAATATTGGCCGCTATTTGCTGACCAAAATTAAAATTTTATAACGATTTAATAAAAATAATGACTTAATGAAAAATAATTTTTTTTTTTGGATTTATTAAAAAGAAAATTATGGAGAATTTCCAGAATTTAATTTTTTTGAATTTGGAGAAAAATTGAAAAATTTTTGTCGCTATTTGCAGACCAAAAAATTAAAAATTGAGTTATATGTTGTGCAATGAAATGGGCAAGTGTGTGTCGGTTCTCGAAGAAAATGGGGGAGGGGGCCAATTAGGAAATTAACGTGAACCTCCCTCTTATACTAAATTGATGCAGGCTCATACGTTTGACAATGAATAAATCTACGGACTAGCACGTATACCACTCTACGATCCAATCCTATATTCACGCAATCGTTTAGGCAGCACCACGTTAATTAATTCTATAAATTATATGCTAGCGTACGGGTCGCCAAACTGATTAGAATCGAATAGAGGCGATAGGCCAATATTCTTTTTGGCTAAAAGGACCAACCCGTTCCGAACGAGCGGTGTTGTACCAAAAGAGATCTACCAAATAAAAAATGATTTGAAAAGTTAGATCTCTCCCAATAAAAGGAAATGAAGGCTCGTCAAACCTCTAGAATGTAAATGAAACAAAGATGAAACCACAAAGCAAATGAAAGATTACCACGATGATTCCAATGCTATCAAAATTAACGTTAAAGTAATCCACCACAAGAATAAATCTAGGAAAAGAAAACACACAAAAGTAGAAGGTTTCGTTACCCAATCGGAATAGATGATTTCGATTTCTCTACTTGGATCACTCTTCAATGGCTCCGCCGGAGTCATACCGGATGTAGAGGAACTTGTACGCCTACGTCGCTTCACGCCTTGGCCAAGATCCGTGCAAGATAAAAGGAGATGGTTGGGGTTGCGAGGAAGGAGAGTGGCCGAATTTATGCTTGAAGGAGGGTGGTCGGATTTGTGCTTGAAGGAGGGTTGTCGGATTTGTGCTTGAAGGAGTATGGCCGGATTTGTGTTTGAAGGAGGGTGGTCGGATTAAGGTGTGGTGGTGGCCGGTTTTTGTAGAGGAGAGGGAGTGGACGGCTGGCGGGTATGTAGTGGGGGTAAAGACTATGGCCGAGATCTTTATGGTGTTGGGGTAGTTAGATTTTAGTGGAGAGGGGGAGGAGCTGCACTAAGGAAGGAGGAGGAGGTGTAGTGGCCGAAAGTTTCCAAAGAGGGAGAGAAAGAGGGGGCGGCTAGGAGAGGAAGAAGAAGTGCCTTGGCAGAAATTCTAGAGGAGGAAGGAAGAGGGAATTCTCAAGAGGGGGAAAATTAGGGTTTTAACTTTTCATTCATTCTCTAATTCAATATGAGAACATACATGCCTTTAAATAGGCTTTACAACACTCACATGGCTACATGCAGCCCATAATAAAACAACACACCTAAAGTTTGAATAACATGACATAAACATTACATGGAAATGAAATAACACTGCAATTAAAACAAACATAAAAATGACTTAATAATTATTAATAATTATTAATAATATTTTAATAATTATTAATAAATTTGTTTGCTCCCCGGGCGGATATTATGGCAACGCTCCCCATGGTCATTGCGGTGTCGCAAATCTTTATTTGAAGGCGGAGAAAGTTCTTCTGTAAGCGCGCCGTCACAATCTTCAATAAGTTGACGGTCGTCGTCTCCATCAGGTTGGGGGCTAATACTCTCTCAGTTGAAATAAATATAGGGTTATTAAAATTTTATCTAATTTCACCCCAATAGAACATAGTTTAGAATGTGTATTGCAGGTTTGTATTACCCCTGCAAGTTAGGACAACACAGTAAGGGGCAAATCGAAAATTTAATTACTAAACAAAACTGATGTTTAGCTAATTAAGCCCACTTAACAAATACTGGAGAAAAGACGGACTGCGGATGTGTTTCGGGATTCAATCTTGGTCATTGATCAAGATTAAACAACAAAGATAGATTAGTTACTTTCCACCTTCCTTTTAGCAATACTTATAAATAGAAGGACTTGTGTAGTACGCCAAGTCACAATTCCTTACCCTCTCCCGCCCGCATTCGCTAATTCGATGGGAAGCCGCTTTCGCTAGCATTCTAAAATTCTCTAGAGTGATGGCGCCCAAGGGACCGGATTTCCTCTTCGAAGGAGAAGAATTGGTACGAAATGGATTCGTTGATGCTCCAGAAGAAGTTCAGCAGGTGATTAATCTTCTATAGAAATCTTACCTAGCCTTCGTCCTGACAGAACCCTATCTTCTATGGAAGTGGGAAGTACTGGAATTGTTTGCTAACGCGAAAGCAGATTCCTTGATTGGTCAAATTAAGACCATAGTAAGCGGAAAGAAGATCAAGATAACTCCCAGAAGGCTAAGCAACGATCTACAGGTTCCAAAGCTCTCTGCAACTGAGAATGAAGAAGAGCTATTGCTGGACAATACAAAATCAGCAATAAAATGGTGTGGGCTTTCCAAGAACATAACCGAATCAATTCAAATAAAATAACTTAACCTGAGAGGTAAGTTTCTAACCAATGTCATTGGGAAAGCTCTGATATGCAAAATAGGCTCCCATGACAAAATCTCAAAATGGATGTTTGAACTAATTTCTAGAGTCATACTGACCAAGAGAACTTATTTGGGAAGAGTGGTGTTTTAAATAGTAGTGGACTGCATGGCTGAACCCAAATTGGTGAGAATCCTTTCATTATTTTTGCGAGAAATTGCTCCAGAAATTCTGAAACTGAAACTTGGTGCAAGAATGCACCACATAAAAAGGATGGACATCAGGATGCTTGAGAGATGGGACAGGATCCTTCAGCCCCTTGGTCCAGAAGCTGTGGAGAAAAAAGGAAAGAGAATTGTTGCTACTGTGCCCAGCTCTCTCGAAGCTAATCTGAGGATGAAGAGCCTCATGATCGTGATCTATCTTCATCTGCTGGAGTGTCCAAGAGGGACATGAATATCCAGGTATCTGCCTCGTTTGAGCTTACCCCTCTTAGTCGTGTGAGCAGACTAGAGTAAGATTCAGTTCCTGAAGTGGATGAGATTGCTGCTGGGTAAGCTGGATCTGGGCGAGAGGAAGGAGATGATTTGTCTCCAGCCAAGGATGCTGGCTAAATAGCGGAGGAAATTATTAACAAAATATCTGCAGAAATGGAGGATGATGTCTCCAGATTGGAAAATAAAGATATGTATATAACGATGTCTGAAGATGAGGAACTACGGGATAAACTCTTGGAAACTCCTAATGCTAAGGGAAGGATTGCTCAAATTGAGGGGGAGCAACTGATGCAAGAAATAATGCATGATGCATTATTTATAGGGGAGCAACTGGAGGTTCCTCCAATAAAGGATATTGTTGCTGCTGACCTGCATGCAAACAAAAGCATGGAAATTGTTGAGGGGGATAAACCTTCAGATCACCCAGTTGATCAGGTACATAATCTAGTGTCAACAGAATCCGAGGAAGAGGAAGATAGTGATGAGGAAGTACACTCCTCACCACATCCAAAAATAGAACAGCGCAAGAGTGGCACAGCTCAAGGAATAGGGAGCAAGCCTTTACAAAGAGAAACTGAAGCCCTGGATGAGGGCACATCTGCCAGATTTGATTAGCTGTCATCTACCTTCATGGCCTAGCTAAAAGGTTTGCTAGATGAGCAAAGAAGGGTATTGAAAAATTATGTGGATGAAGCCCTCAAAGATGTTAGAAACGATCTTGTAACTAAGATCAAATCCATAAGGTTTGAACTGAATCTGCTAAAAGGAGAAACAGTAAAATTCTTTATAAGAGCGTCTCCTGTTGTAGATTAAACCATGGAGAAACTAGATGTGTCAAATAAGAATATTGCTATTATCGTTGAAAATCAAAATATTCAGGCTAAGAACTCTGTGACCATTTATGAGAATGATAAAGTTCTGAGAAAAGGGAAGAACACTGAAATCTTCACTAAGATGAATGCCTGCACCAAGATGCTTGATGACCACATGCTAGAAGTTAAAAATAAAGTAACTGCTGGAGTTAACTACCTGGAAGGGGAAAAAACAAACCTAGCACCTCCCAGACTACTCAAGTAATTAAATATGTCAAAAAAGGGGAGAGAAATGTCATAAGAACAAATACTGAGAATATGGTCTGGGCCACAAATACTATGAGAGGCTCATTGGGAATGGAGCCACTGCAATATAATAACATCCCAATGATGTCTGACCATGTACAAGATGTATAGCAGTGAAGCCCAAGTTCAAGAAAATCAGGAATATGTTCAGTACATTGAAGAAGGTGACAGTGTTAATGCTCAGCGAGGAGAGAAGACTACTGGTGCTCAGAATCCTTCCATTAGCCCCACAGTAGACCAGTCACTACAAGTCAAAGAAAGAATCACTGATGATGCTGAAGAGGAGGCTAAGTTAAGGAAAAAGATATATAGAGAAGAAATGGAACAGAGGCCTGATTTCGAGCAGTGGAGCCCAGAGTCCAGATCAATTATTCTACTTGCTTGGGACCAGGTCAAGAATAAGAGATCAGACAGAGGTAAATTATACAACAAGACGAAATGGGATAAGATGGAAAAGAGAGATAAGGAAAGAAGGACTTTCTGGAGGAACAAAAAGACAAATCTTCTCACTCCTGATGCTGTGGAACCATCCAAATACTTTCCCAAGCCTTTCAGCTATTTTGAGAGACAAAAGGATAAAGCTGAAGCTAGAGCTACTAAGGCTAAGGTTGCTAATGGAGCTGATAAGAAAGGAAAGAAGATAGTTGGAGATGAAGACAAGCCGGCAAAGAAGTCCAGAGGCAGTGGAATTATGATAAGGGAACCTGAAACTTTAAATGTTTCATGTTCTGCTTTCATGGCTAGGGATGAAACAATGTGGTTATATTGCTCAAACATTTATTCCCTATATGATTAAATAAAACAACGTTTTGTTATAATCATGATCTGTCTAACTCATCATTTGCTATGTCTTTAACTTATCTGCTACATCATTTGATATGTCTATGATTTATCTGAATTATGCTGTGATGATTATGTCTATGATTTATCTTAATTATATTATGATGATATGTTTTAAATATTTATAACATAGGTATGTTTAGTGTATACATTGGCTTAGGTTTTGACTTCTTCAAATAGTGGAGATTGTTGGGTCCATTGATCCCAATGTCTTGAATTTGAGGAAAGACTAGCAAAACAATGTATACACATGTTGTGACCTTATCTGTTTTTAAGGTGAATGATTGCAGTTTGTCCTGATCAGCTATGATAGGATAGGTAGCCTAAGTGACTAAGTCAGGTAAGTTCTTACCTAAGTTGTGGAAAAACAGATAACTGTCTAAGTCCACGTGCGTTGAGTGAAGATTAGTCACTCAACGCAAGATGGCTTATAGCGCTAAGTGAAGCCTATACAGTCAAAGCTAGGGTAGTGGAAAGCTTAGAAAATGTGCAAGTCCACAGGAATTGAGTGAAGTCAACTGACTCAACGCCATACAATAAAAGGTTGTGAGATAGACTAAAGCAGTAAAAGCCTGAAGTTGGAATTAGTTGAAATGTGGCCAAATCCATAGGCGTTGAGTGAAGACAACTCACTCAACAGCATGCTACTAAAAGGAAAATTGGCCAAGGCAGAAAGCGTTGAGTGAGTTATATTCACTCAACGCTTCATTAGCCAAAGGAGCAGAAATTTGGTTACGGCAAAAAGCGTTGAGTGGAGGTTACTGACTCAACGTTGTCAAGCCTAGTGATGACAGAATTTTGTCTAAGGGGTTTGGCGTTGAGTGATGCTTACTCACTCAATACCAAGTAGCAGAAAGCTGATAAATCAAGTTTGGCATTGAGTGAAGCTGAATCACTCAACGCCTAGTAACTAATTGATATTCTAAGTAGTTTGGCGCTAAGTGAAGGTTACTCACTCAATGCCAAGAGACAGTAAATCTGCCTAAGTGTTTTGGCATTGAGTGAAGCTTACTCACTCAACGCCTATGCTAATGTTACTTGATTTTTGGCTACGCCCACAGCTGGTGACGTCAGCAAGTCAATAAGTCAACATAATATAAATAAGTGGTGGGATGACTACAGTACGTGACAAAGGATGCCGCAGACCTACTGTACGATAGTTAGCATTAAATAAATCTTACAACCAGCATTAAAAGTGTGGGACCAATTGCTAAAAGAGCCGTTGGGTCTCAATAAATAATCGAAGTAAGAGTTGTTCTTTATCTTGGCCATTGTTGTAGAGCTATAGAATAGGAAGCTAAAGCTGAGAAAGAAAAAGGGCAAGTCAGCTGTGGGAATCAACATCTTCAACAACAAGATAGCTGGTGTCATTCTCACCTACACCAGCAAGCTAGTTCATAGAATCTTCTCTGAGCATAAGGTAGCAGCCAAGGGCCGACCCTTGCTATAGGTTCTTCAAAGTTCCAGCTACTCAAGCACCTGAAGATCTTTGTTTGGAAGTTGTGAAGAGAAGAAAGCTTGAAGAAGTAGAGATCTGAATGGAGTCTAAGGGGACAATTACTCAGGAGTTAAAGTTTGGGCTGAATCACCTCAGCCCAGGAAAGAGAGAAGGGCAGAACAGTTTTCTGCAAGTTGCTTCCAACACAAGGATCATTGTTGCTGTGAAGAAGAGAGGGTTGAGCTTCTGTCTCAAGTCAGGGAGAGGCAAAACATTGCTCTACAAGTAACTTCCAGCACAAGTAATTACTTGTTACTGTGAAAGTAGTTAGGACTTAGTATATATTAGTTTAGTAAAGGTAGACTCAGGAAATAATCTCTTGCAGTCATTGTTGGGCTGAGTATATCTCAATCAAGTAGCTTAACACAGAGAAATATCTCTTGTGTCAAGAATATCCATCAACCCACTTTGATCTTATAGGATTCAGTTTACCTGGATCTGAGCTGTAGGTACCTAAAAAGGGTATTGAGTTGTAGGAGTGTTGCCGCACTCTAAGAGTAGGGATGTGTGTCTGAAGCTGTAGGTCTGTAGAGCCTGAGTTGTAGGCCTTAGAAATAAGACTGAGGTAGGTGATCAGTGGCTCACTGAGTTGTAGGAGCTCTGCAGGGCTCTGAGGTTGGAACCCTTGTGGTTTTGACATTGGAATCTTTGAAGAATCTATGTGTAAGGTTGAGGGCCTGAGGTGTAAGCTCCTTGGAGTGTTTTGGAGAAGTTCCTAGTCGAACAAGACAGTTGGATAGGTGGGAGGGAAAGTGGATGTATCCAGTCTGGGAACCACTATAAATATCTATGTGCTTTCCTGTGTTGTTTTCTTTGTGCAGCGTAAATCATCTTGAAACCTGAAATTAATCAACCACTCAAACAGCAAAATAAAAGAAAAGAAAAGAATTAATAAAGAGACCAATAACCAATTCACTCCCCTCTAGGTGATTTAGCTATCCTTTAAATTAAAGACTTTCAGTTTTAGCTTTCTTTTTCTTCTTAAAGTAATTACCTTTGATTTACTCGTGATTTTTATTTAGTGGGACTATATTGTTGGTATATAGTTTACATTTGGGTTTTCATTCTTAGTTAGCCGAGAGGCTCGTAGTTTAAATCGATCACCCAAGAGTAAAGAGAGTTGAACGCATCCCTCGAGATAGGCAGACGTTAAATCTCCCAGATTGGAGTGAAATCCAATAGAAGGGTTCACCACGTAAAGCGAGCTTTAGGTCTTCGATTTGGACGAGAGTTTGGTCGGACCTTCCTAAGCTCAGTTGGGAATGACTTCGAGAGAAGCATATCGAAACTTTGGGAACCTCTGCTGTCAAGGTGTTTTACTTTATTTAGAATTAGTTTGTTATTTCACTACTTGCCTCAACGCTCCAAAAATCATTGATAAGGAAATAGTTTTTGCGCCATTGCAAGGGGTTGATTTCATTTTTGGCGCCATTATCGGGGAATAGTTTTTATATTTTGAAAAAAAGATAGCTCTTAATTTTATCGCTTCTTTTCTCTCTTACCCCTCTTTTGCGGTTGATTTTATTTTTTATGGATAGTCTTTGTTTTTCTTTTGGAGAGTTTGGTCACTCTCACGAGGATTGTTTGATAGGATATTCTTCATACACACATGATTTTATTCCTTCCGGATCAGATCAATTTGGCCAAACTGATTCGTTCGCACATGGGGTTACGATGATTTTCAAACGCCTTCCTACCCTTCTCCTCCGAATTTTTCTGATTTTATTTTTTACTCAGATTTCTTGAATGGACATTTTTATCCTAGCCCTACTCTGAACTACTCAGGGTGGTAACACCCTGATCATTCTTGGGGCCAAGGTGATCATCAACCCATTCCATCTCAAGATTTCTCCGCTTTTTCTCCAAAAGTTTGCGCACCTCCTGTTTTTTATTTTAGAGAAAATGAAATCATTTTTGATTCTATAACATTGGATGCACGCATCAATGCTCATTTCAAAGTGATTTTTGACGCTTTAGCTTCTGAGACCGCAACTTTTTCTTCTCCTCCTCCTATTTATCTTTCGAATGATGAATCTTCGGATTTTCCGCAGTGCCTTCAATTAATCGTGGAAGACGATTATTCAGAAATTCCATTGTGCTTTCAACCTCCCGAGGAGGAGATTTCGCCCGATATCCCGATTTTTTTTCAAATTTTATGAGGAAGATGAACTTTCTTGTGTTCGATCTTCCGAGGAGTTTGATTTTTTGGATATCCCATTTTGCTCCCAATCTATGGAAATGATTGATATTCAAGTGGAGCAACTAGATCTTTTTATCAAAAAATTTTCTAGTTATCAACCGCCGCCGCCTTCTTTTTTTTCTTCTCTTCCCCCTCCTTGCGAAAATTCCTCTTCACTTTCTTCATTTATTTTTCCTTCTAATTTAGTTTCTAGTTCTTCTTCTTTTTTCCCTTCTAATATGTTAAGCGAGTAGTCTGTTGACTTATGCAGTGTTCCTATTTAAGGTAGTATGTTGTTTTTGAAAAAATATTTGAATCTTTTTCACTTTTCCTTAGCCTTCTTTTTTTATTTCTTTTACTTTTATAAAACATATCATCCTTTATTTTTCCTTATTAAAATCATTTTAAACGTTAATTAGTATTAAGTGTAGTAGACACAAACAGGTCTAGACCCTTATTATCATTGTTTTCATGAAAGCAAATTCTCTATTTTCTATTTTTGTGCTTATCTTCTTTTGAAATTTCAATCTTTACTTTGAGTAGATTTAAGAAGCATGAAAATGATATAGGCATTTTTTTGAAACATTTGAGCCTTTGCACCCCGCCTAACAATAATCGTTGCTAGCCATTTTGTGCCTTTTCCTTTCCTTTCTGTAGCCCCACTTTTTATTTCACCGCAGCCAAATAGCTTACCTATATGCACGCTTTAAATTTGCTTTTGAGCTTTAATTGCTAATATGCATCTTTTTGAAAAATTTGTGGAAAATCCTTGTAATATCTTTTACTACAAAAGTGGAAATGTTTAAGTTTGAAAAATGAAAAAAATGAAAAATATTTGATGAAAAAAAGTAAAAGAAAAGAAAAAAAATGTGAAAAGTATTTATTTTGGCTAGTATTGTTGTAACACCCCAAAAGTTACAGGTATTTGTCGACCTAGGCTCGACAAAAATCATCGAGCTGAGATCGACGAAGATCATTGAGCGGAGCTCGACAAAGATCGTCGAGCTGAGCTCGACGAATGTTGTCGATCTGAGCTAGCGGAGCTCGACGAAGATCATCAAGCGGAGCTCGATGAGGGTTGTCGGCATGAGTTCAATGAAGGTCGTCAGCTTGAGCTCGACGAAGTTCGTCGGCCTGAGCTCGACGAAGGTCGTCGGCCTGAGCTCGACGAAGATCGTCGCCCTGAGCTCGACGAAGGTCGTCGGCCTGAGCTCGACGAAGGTCGTCGGCCTGAGCTCGACGAAGGTCATCGGTCGGAGCTCCACGAAGGTCGTCGGCCTGAGCTCTACCAAGGTTGTCGAGCTGAGCTCGATGAAGAGCATCGAGTGGAGCTCGACGATTTTGGAGCAACTCGTGTCAGGTGGATGATTTGCAACCACTGAGCGGTAATTTAATTTCAACCCCAGCCGTTGCTTGGATTTGATGATTTTATCATGTGGCTGGGATGTACTTCGAGGCCTCTTATGCAGACGGATAGGAAGGAGGAAATAATTATTTCCTTTTCCTTTCTCTCTCCTCCCGAGTTCTGATGCGGAGAATCTCGACTGGTGCTAGGGTTTGCTGGGATTTGTTGAGTTGATGGAGAAGATCTCGTGAATGGAATCAAGAGCCAAAGCTATAATTGTGAAGGGAAAGTGAAGCGATCATTTCCATTCGTATAAAAATGCTTTGCAATTGCTCCAAAGAGAACGACAAGGGTAACGATCTTCCTCCTTGGACATGTGAAGTCTTTATTTTGGCATATGCATGGATTTACCCCACCAAAAGGTGGAAGGTTGAGGGATTTCCCTTGGGTTGATTCTTGAAATCCCCAATAAAGTCTTGCATATAGATCCATAAATGTGTAGTACGAAATAGACATGATGTGTGAAGCCCATCTGGATAGGTTGGTCTGGATTAGTGATACTTTCTTTTACGCATCGGATAAGACTCCGCGTATAAACAAGTATTTTGTGGGGTCAGTGGGTTGTTCCTATGAAGTGGAGTAACAGGAAGTACTGGAGTGGAATTCAAGGAAAATACCCTCGAAATTTATGAGTTGTATGCTATGTAAGTCCAGTGTTTTTTGCACTACAGGTGGCTGCAGGAATTTCTGGATGGTTGGTCTAGTTTTGGTTAAGGCTGGGTATAGAAAGAGAGTTCTGTTGCTAATGCCAAGCGATAGTGGTTGTCGCTAGCGATAGCTCCTAGCTAACCTGTGATTGTGAAGCCAGTCCTTCGGGGACAGTGTGCCTATTATCAGCTATGAGCTCTTAAAAGGCTTCGTGTTGAACGGATAAGGAGAAATTGACCCGCATCAGTTGTGGCGATTTGAGCAACGGGTAACGGCTTACCTGTCTCCGCGTTATGGTTGTCAACTTGATGTTCCCGGGTTATTGGGCATTCGTTGTAGCATATTATGAGATTCTTAAGCATGCGTGCCATTAAGACTATTGTCTCCGGCGTAGGCCATGGAGCACAATGCTCAAAGTATACCGTTGGGTTTGAGGCCTGAGAATGGTGGTGGGACCCTAATTTTCCGGTACACCGATAATGTGCCCTGAGTGCACGGAGCGTCGGGTCGTGTGGTCGATGTTTGTGGTATATTGATGGTGCGCGAGTGCATATCTTGAGATATATCTGCTTGTGAAATATTATACCTGCAGGGAACGAATATGATAAGTCACTAATTATAGTTATTTTCATATAGTTTTTATTTAATTAATAATAATATTATAATTATATTTTAGTAATTATGGTTCTAATTGCTTTATTTTCATATTTCAGGTCAATTTGGGCTGCGGATAATAATTTGGAGCTTGCAGGACGAATCAGGAATTGAAACGGAGAAAATGAACATTTTTTGTATCAGATAGCTGAACTTCAAATGGTTATAACTTTCAAACCAGGAAGAGTTACGGGACGTGCAACCAGTCAACGGAAAGAGGACAACGTTCTCTACAAATCTGGAGAGTTTCAAAAGTACATGCCCCCGAGACATGGGCGTGCCGAGGGCGTGAACACGGGCGTGTCTAGTTCAAAAAAATATTTTTCTCCAGAAATCATCCCGGGACAATTCTGCACCATTTCTCAAGTACACGCCCCCCTTTCACGGGCGTTACCTAGGGCGTGACCTACCAGAAACTCCCAAATTAATCCCAGATTGTGCCGTTTCCAACCGTTTTGCTGACCCAGTCAGACACGCCCTAGGTCTCGGGCGTGACCTAGGGCGTGACCACTTCAAAAACGCCAGAATTACTTCGCGTCGTTTCCCCTTCCCGCCGTTTCCTGTAATAGACTAGACACGCCCTAGGTCACGGGCGTGACCTAGGGGCGTGACCCGCAAAACGGCGATTTTTGGCGGTTTTTCTCCAACTTTCCCGGGCTTTCAAGACTGTAGTTTCCGAGCCTGACACGCCCTAGGTCACGGGCGTGACCAACGGGCGTGACTCCCAAGAAGAAAAATCTATAAATAGCAGATGAGTCCAGAAGCTGAGGAGGAAGATTAGGAGCAAGTTTTAGGCTTTTGTTGTAGCTTAGTTTACCTTTTTTTTATGCATTTCTCTCTTGTACTTTTCATTCATAACTTAGTTTTGTTTTCAAGCAATTTACTTTTAGCAATTATGTTTTCTTGTTTATGTACCTCCCTTTTCATGTCATGTAGCTAATTTTCTCAGCACTTGATCAAGACAAACTTTGAATAAAGCTAACATTATTTATTTTCTCAAAAACGTGTCAAGCTCTCTATTTTTGCTCGCTATCGATTTATCTTTGATTTATTCTGTATCGAATTCATATTTCACGGATTTGTTATTCGATCCTAGATCCGTATCTTAAATGACCGAGAGGTTACGGATACGAGTAGATCGCTCAAGGATAAAAGGAGTTGAATGCACTCCTCGAGAGAGGACGACATAAATCTGCCGGATTGGAGTCAAATCCAATAGAGGGGTTCACCACCTAAAGCAAGCTTAGGGGTTTCGACTGGCCGAGAGGTCTTAATCGATCAACCTAAGGTTAGTCAGAAGCATGAGCTCGAGAGAGACGTTTTTGTACTTTAGGAACCTCCACGGTCGAAGTAAGTAATTAGGAGCTTGCACTTTTGCTATTTCATGAAGGTTTATTTTAGTTCAAAGTGAGTCTAGATCAAGTGCTACTTTTTATTTAATATTCTTCATTTAGTTAAAATAATCTCTTTTTATATTTAGATAAAATAATATTAATTTAC
Source organism: Platanthera zijinensis (assembly GCA_039513925.1). Lineage (NCBI taxonomy): Eukaryota > Viridiplantae > Streptophyta > Magnoliopsida > Asparagales > Orchidaceae > Platanthera > Platanthera zijinensis. The sequence goes on from CM077078.1 coordinate 207,143,502, forward strand.
GTGAGTAGAAGTACTCAACAGGCCCCGAGTCTAATACGACATTTCCTATACTATATTTCGATAGGTACACTTGCCTATTTGAGATTTTAGTTTGGATAATATTTTAAAATAGTAGAAAATCTTCATCAAGTTTTTGGCGCCATTGCCGGGGACAATTTTTGTTGATATTTTGAAAACGCGAATTGTATTACTTTTATCCCTCTTTTTCTCTATCACCATTTCTCTTTTTTATTTTCTTTTTCAAATTCATTTCAATTAGCTAACGGTTGTTTTTTTTCTTCTTTTATAAAAAAAATGTTATCACAATTGGCCGCTTAAATTGTCGAGCTTACACACAAAGTAAATCTTTTGTAAGCCGCAAGACAACGCCAAATTGTTTGTTATTATTGTGGTGGTTCTCATCAAAGTGAATATTGTTATCATTATACTTTTTATCAAAATCTTTCTTATGAAAATAATTTTTATAATAATTATGAAAATAACTATTCTCACTTTTATGATAATTCTTTTTCTAATTTTTATGAAAATAATTTTTCCAATCCTTCTAATTTTCATGAAAATACTTTTTCGAATTCAAATATGAATAATTATTTCGATTTAAAAAATTCTTCTTCCATCTCAGATGTTGGTTTTTCTTGTTCGCAAGATCAACCGGGAAACTTCCCGAGTGATGAGAATAATTATTTAGATCCGAATTTTTATCCTTCTTTTATCACACCACACACTTCTTCTTCTAATTTTGGGGACTTTACACAATTTCAAGTTGATACTCCCCAAAATTTAGAAGAAATTATCACTTGTTCTACTAATTTTTCTCCTTCTTTAAATATTTCACCTATGGTGGAACATGAATCTTCTTGTACCCACTTTGTGTCTTATTCAAAGGAGGAAGAAGAATTATTATATCAAAAATTTATTAATTTTATTGGCACACCGGACGAAGTAGAAGAAGAACATGTGTCTCCTCGTACGACTTCCAATTTTTCTCCTCCATGCACAATTTATGACTTTTTAGGAGCAAAAATATTTGATCCTGACGCGTCCAATGATTTTATTTCCAGTAAATTTTTGGATAAAAAATTAATTTTAGAAAATAAACAACCGGAGCCTAATCTTATACCTTCGCAAGAGCCTCCTCCTTGCGAAGATTTTTCTGAAACGCTTACTTTTGATTTTCCTTATGCTAACGATTGTCATGTAGAAGAGGAGCCGTTGCAATTAAACATCATCCACGATCCATTTGCCGCTCCTCTACAAAAATTCAAATCACCTCAGGTATGGATAGGTGATTTGAATTTACATTTTCAAGTCAACTGCTACAACAAGGAAAATCAAGAAGACAGTGGAGGAGTAGTCGGGCGAGCGACTTTTGCTTCTTCGCCAAAGCGGGAATTAAGGGAGTTGCCCTTACACTTCAATTTTTATTTCCCTTTTTCCTAACCCAAACCGTCTAGCTTAAAGACGGGAAAAAGAAAAGCGCTCTTGGGAGACACCCCTTGATTATCTTTAAATTATTGGAATTTTTTTTATTGTTTTTTCCCCCTCCTACTTGGCTTGAAAACATTGGGGACAATGTTTATTTTTAAGTATGGGGGTGGAATCCATTTTAGGCTTTTATTTCAAAAAAACAATTGAAGAAAATCTTTGAAAATTCCAAAAAAATTGTTTTCTTTTTATTATCAAAAATACAAAAAAAAATAGAAAATCGAAAATTAATTTCTTGGAAAGGGCCGTGTTGGGCTTTCATCCCACAAAACTGCCAAGTACCTTGCGAACCCATCACTGGGTAGCCCTTGGGAAGTCCAAGAAATAACAAAAAAAATTAGGATTTTAATTTATCTTTTCTTTGTTTTAGTATTGTTATCTTAAAAAAAAATTCTAAAAAATATAAATAAACCCCTTCTTAATTTTATGTGATTTTCATCAATTTAATTGAGTTTATTTATAGAATTTTTATAATTTTTAAATTGCTAGTCTTTTATTTTATCATAGTTAGTTAAATTAATTTTTAGCGATTTAATTTTGAAAAATAAACTTATGAATTAATTTTGTTTAGAGAACCTTATTTACTTCTTTTTCCCTTAATTCTAATTAGTTTCAATTTTATAGTGTTTATTTTAACAATCTTTTGATTTTAATTATAATCATTTATGCTTAAAGATTCTTAGGAAATTCTAAATTTACTATAGTTGCTCTCTAATTATTTTAATTTAATCTAAATTTTGTGTAACCTTCCCTTTGTTTTAAATTTTCTTGTTAGATCATATGTCATAGGGATGAGAGGATAAAATTCATCATCCCTTGGTACACATATGCAAATTTTTTTTGTGGTTAGATCATATGTCATGGGACTTATAAATTCCTTGGTACACATATGCAATACCCAAATAAAAAAATAGGAGTAAGAGAATAAAATTCATTACTCCCATTTAATTTTTGTTTTGATTTGAAGAGAAAAAATATTTGTTCATATGTCATGGAAAATGAGAGGATAAAATCCATCATTTTCTTGGTAAACATATGCAAATATCAAAAGAAAAAAATGTGTGGGGTGAGAGGATAAAATTCATCGCCCCCAATCCAAAAACTCTTCATTTTCCTTTTCCCCAAACCCTAAAAAAATGGTTTTATAAGTAAATTAAAATACTAGGAGAGCATAAGTAGTAGTTAAAAATTTCTTACAAGTTTCTTTTTAGTAATAATGTGAATAATTCTAATCTAATTTTGTTTGCTAAATTACATAATTTTGAATTCTAATTAATTTATATGAGAAATTTTTACTAAATACCATTCTCTGTACATTTTAATTTCATAGTTTAGGATTTAATATTTAAATCGATAAATTTTATTTTTAACTTTCTTTTGATTTAATGAATTTTTAGTTTAAATTAAAAAATATAAATTTCTTATAAGTACTTCTCATAGTTTTGCTCTGGAATAGCAAAAAATTAAGTATGAGGGTATTTGATAAGTCACTAATTATAGTTATTTTCATATAGTTTTTATTTAATTAATAATAAGATTATAATTATATTTTAGTAATTATGGTTCTAATTGCTTTATTTTCATATTTCAGGTCAATTTGGGCTGCGGATAATAATTTGGAGCTTGCAGGACGAATCAGGAATTGAAACGGAGAAAATGAACATTTTTTGTATCGGATAGCTGAACTTCAAATGGTCATAACTTTCAAACCAGGAAGAGTTACGGGACGTGCAACCAGTCAACGGAAAGAGGACAACGTCCTCTACAAATCTGGAGAGTTTCAAAAGTATACGTCCCCGAGACACGGGCGTGTCGAGGGCATGAACACGGGCGTGTCTAGTTCAAAAAAATATTTTTCTCCAGAAATCATCCCGGGACAATTCTGCACCATTTCTCAAGTACACGCCCCCCTGTCACGGGCGTGACCTAGGGCGTGACCTACCAAAAACTCCCAAATTAATCCCAGAATGTGCCGTTTCCAACCGTTTTGCTGACCCAGTCAAACACACCCTAGGTCACGGGCGTGACCTAGGGCGTGCCACTTCAAAAACGCCAGAATTACTTCGCGCTGTTTCCCCTTCCCGCCGTTTCCTATAACAGACTAGAAACGCCCTAGGTCACGGGCGTGACCTAGGGGCGTGACCCGTAAAACGGCGATTTTTGGAAGTTTTTCTCCAACGTTCCCGGGCTTTCAAGACTGCAGTTTCCGAGCCTGACACGCCCTAGGTCACGGGCGTGACCAACGGGCGTGACTCCCAAGCAGAAAAATCTATAAATAGCAGATGAGTCCAGAAGCTGAGGAGGAAGATTAGGAGCAAGATTTAGGCTTTTGTTGTAGCTTAGTTTACCTTTTTTTATGCATTTCTCTCTTGTACTTTTCATTCATAACTTAGTTTTGTTTTCAAGCAATTTACTTTTAGCAATTATGTTTTCTTGTTTATGTACCTCCCTTTTTATGTCATGTAGCTAATTTTCTCAGCACTTGATCAAGACAAACTTTGAATAAAGCTATCTTTATTTATTTTCTCAAAAACGTGTCAAGCTCTCTATTTTTGCTCGCTATCGATTTATCTTTGATTTATTCTGTATCGAATTCATATTTCGCGGATTTGTTATTCGATCCTAGATCTGTATCTTAAATGACCGAGAGGTTGCGGATACGAGTAGATCGCTCAAGGATAAAAGGAGTTGAATGCACTCCTCGAGAGAGGACGACATAAATCTGCCGGATTGGAGTCAAATCCAATAGAGGGGTTCACCACCTAAAGCAAGCTTAGGGGTTTCGATTGGCCGAGAGGTCTTAATCGATCAACCTAAGGTTAGTCAGAAGCATGAGCTCGAGAGAGACGTTTTTGTACTTTAGGAACCTCCACGGTCGAAGTAAGTAATTAGGAGCTTGCACTTTTGCTATTTCATGAAGGTTTATTTTAGTTCAAAGTGAGTCTAGATCAAGTGCTACTTTTTATTTAATATTCTTCATTTAGTTAAAATAATCACTTTTTATATTTAGATAAAATAATATTAATTTGCGTGAGTAGAAGTACTCAACAGGCCCCGAGTCTAATATGACATTTCCTATACTATATTTTGATAGGTACACTTGCCTATTTGAGATTTTAGTTTGGATAATATTTTAAAACAGTAGAAAATCTTCATCAGAATACTACTGCCCCGTGAAAGGGGTATGGTCATTATAAATTGTTCAACTAAATTTGACTGTTTCTTTATTTTCCAACATTGCGGGGGATTTTCCCCATGCAGGTGCTGGAGAGCCGAGCAAAAAATAGTGGGTTGAAGCCCTTATTGTTTCTGCTGCTACTATATTGGCCCTAGAAGGCCAATTAAAGAAATGTTTTACTATTTTCATGTGTGGCCGGCCTGCGTGCCAATGTATGTAATCCACACTTGTGAAGAGAACCTGTAAGGCCTTAAGGGCAATTTTTTGTGTATTTTGTTTACATTCCTTTGAGATATATAAATGTGGTTGTTTATATATATTGTGGACATTCATGGTTGTTGAGTTCATGATTTACCCCTAATGCTTCTAGTAGAATGCTCTGAGTTAGGATGCGTGTAATAGTTTCTAATATTAACCTGTGACCCCTCCCCTTGTTTCTAGTATATAGTGTGGGGCTCCGACCAGACCTTCTATTATATGTCATTTAACGGATGGAGTCGTTACAATTGTTTTGTCAAAGCTCACTTCTTTTTGTTTTAAGTGTGCAAATAACCCTCATGTTTATCTTTTGAATATCGCACCCTTAAAAACCTAAGCCTAATTTTACGCCTAATTAAAGCCCTAGTGATTCATGCTTCCCACATTTACTTTTTAGTATAGTAGCAAGAAACTAGATTGAGTAAGTGTTTTTTTAGATAGAAATATTGAACTTTGTCTTGATTGACTATGATTTTAATTTGTCTCTTATACTTTAGTAGTGACTCAATGCACTTTTTACTTGTTACTTTATTAAGTTTTAATGCTGTAAGAAATTTTTGATGATTTGATTTTATATTTTGTGAAATTTATAAAATTTTGTGCTAAGTTAAAGTAGTAATTTTCAGTTATTTTTCAAAATATCTCTACCTCTAAATTCCCGTCTTACTTGTTTATAGCATTTTTAAACTTTTCGATTAATCCTCCTTATTTTCGCTAACTCGTAGTCTTTGCTTGAGGACAAGCAAAATAACAAGTATGGGGGAATTTGATGATGCATATTTTAGCTTAATTTATTAGGGTAAAAATATATTTATTTTCATTTAAAATTTCATTCTTTATGTATTACACACCCCCGGGTCACGCCCTACCTGAGCGTGTACTTGGGGCATTTAACCCATTCCCATGGCAGAAATCATCCAGAAGCCATATCCCGAGAGAATCACCTAAACGCCCCTAGGTCACGCCCGTGCACCATTTAACACGGGCATGTACCTAGGGCGTGTCCCGCTGTCCCGAGGAAATTAATGCCGCTGTAGAATTTTTCGTCCCACACATCAAGCCGTACATTACACCCCCCAGGTCACGCCCGACACGGGCTTGTATCTAGGGCGTGTCCACTACTCCCGAGCTGCCAAGTCATTTCTCGCCAGAATTCGTTACACCGTATCGGTCACGCCCCCCATACACGGGCATATACCATGGGCGTGTTCCCTAGATCCTTAAGTCAGTCATCATCCTGCCAGAAATCTGATACGCGAGGTCAACTAAGATTATAGGCCCCTGTACATGCCCTACCCGGGCGTGTAAGGGGGACGTAACCCATACATATTTTTACTATAAATACCAGGCCATTCCAAGCATTCCAGACCCTTTTTTGGGGAGAGGGGAGGTGCTGCTAGTTTCATTCTTAGGGATTTTTTGTTTTTATCTTATGTTTTTGCTCTCTCTCCCTCCATTTCTAGTTTTACTTTTCATGCAATATATTTTTCTTACTTGTAACCCCTTTTTATAAGTGTAATATCAGTAGTTAGTTTTTTTTATGCACTTGTAATGTCCATTTGGTAGTTGTAATTGCTTTTGTTTAGAATGATTTTTAGTTAACTTCTCTAAATCTCTTCCTCTCTTTCTCTTCATTTTGTTCTTAATGCACCTTTATTATTTACCCCTCTCTTTCCCTTTTACCATGAATAACTAATCCTCATTTGTACTCGATCGCGATGATCTGAGAATGAGTTGATTAAGTTGTGATGTTTTAGCTTTCTTTTTCTTTTAAAAGTAATTACCTTTGATTTACTCTTGGTTTTAATTTAGTGGGACTATATTGTCGGTATATAGTTTCCATTTCAGTTTTCATTCTTAGTTAAATGAGAGACACGTAGTTTGAATCGATCACCCAAGAGTAAAGAGAGTTGCATACACCCCTCAAGAGAGGCAGACGTTAAATCTCCCGAATTGGAGTGAAATCCAATAGCGGGTTTCACCACGTAAAGAGAGCTTTAGTTCTTCGATTTGGACGAGAGTTCGGTCGGACCTTCCTAAACTCATTTGGGCATGACTTCGAGAGAAGCATATCCAAGCTTCAGGAACCTCCATGGTCAAGGTGTTTTGCTTTATTCAGAATTAGTTAGTTATTTCATTTTGATTTTCTTATTTCAAAGTGATTCAAGATTGAGTACTCTGCTTTTATCTTTATCTCTAACCTTTTATTTCTACAAGTAATTTAGTTTTCTTTTTAGCTTAGTAATTTAGTTCCTGTTTTCAGTTAAGTAAATTAATCTTAAAAATCATTTGATAAAATAATATCGATCTCCTCGAAGTAGAAGTAATCATTACGCCAAGGTGAAATATGACCTCTATATTAGTCTTTAGTATCCTATACTATAAACGATAAGGTACGCTTGCCTTTATCAGATATAGAATCGGAGAATATTATCAACTTCCACCACATCCACCTTCTCTTCTATTAAACCCCTCTTCTCCACCTTTGCGATTCACAGTATCAGGCTTGTTAGTTCGTGTTGGACAATGTGGCCACATCCACCTTCTCATCTTACTCTTGTAGATTTTATTTAAGCATGGCTTCAATTCGCACTTGGTGCAATTTCTCTTACTCTAGAATTGAAATTCCTGCTTTACTTGTTATAACTTGACTTTTTAGCTGAGGTTTATCAGCCATTAACTATAAGAAAACAGGCTTTTAATGACGGAAATTTTTGTCACTTAATAATGCGGGTTGGTCACTAAAGATATTTAGTGACTAAATTTGCTCCATCACAAAGTGGTTGCAAAAGGCATGTCACTAAATGTATGTAGTCACCAAAATAATTGTCATCACTAAATATATACTTTTAGTTACGAAAAGATTTTTCGTTGCTAATTATTTTTGTGACTAAACTATTTGTCACAAAAAAGACATTTTGTGACCAAATTAACTTAGTCACTAATATTTTAATACAATAGTGACCAAATTATTTATCACTAAAACCCATTTTTGTGAACAAATTATTTTAGTCACCGAGTGTTCAATGCAATAATGACCAAATTTTAAGTCACTAAATTTCACTTTTAGTGACAAAATATTTAGTCAATTATAATTTATAATTTCTCACAAAATTGAATTTAAATAAATTCAATTATTTGCTATTTAATTGAATACAAATATATACAAGGTAGATAAAAGACAATAATAGATATAATATATATTTTGTAGAGAATCTCAAAGAAAAAATATTTTTATTAATAATAAAAAGAAGGTGGGAGATAGCCCAAACCCCTCAATACAAAACAATAGTACACTTATCTTTATTACGCTCATTATAAGAAAAAAATGTATAATTAACAAATTGCTCCTAAAAATTAATCTTTCTTCTTCTCGGACTCGTCCTTTTTACTTTTTTCCTTCTTCAGTGCATCCATTGGTCAAGCCTCATTGCAGACCTTCCCTTGCAACTGTGTTTACAAGTCTTCTATTATAGATGGTGACGCTGCAAGATTCCAAGGTGGAAATGTGTCTTGTAGCTCAAAACTTAAAAAAATGTAAACAATAAATCTAGTAAAAGCAAACATACAATAGTAGCATGCTCTTGAGGAGTGGATACAAAATCTCAAACAAAACACATATGACTTCCGCAAAAAATCTATCATGCACCTCAAAACTGGAAAAAAAGATGTAATTAACAAATCTAGTACATGCAAACATTAACATGCAGTTGAGGACTGTATACAATATGAAGGACTGGATACAACATCTCAATCAACACAATTATGTCTTCCATAGAAATTTGTCCTACAACTCATAACTGAAACCTATGCAATTTACAACTTAATACATTTATTGCAAGCTTATCAGCTGATGCCATGATAGGCATCACCGTGAAATGGAAAGCAAAATGAAGGAGAACATTTCGACCAAAAAGTCGGTGGTAAGCAGCAGCAAACTCAAGCTTTAACAGAGAAAAGGCATGACCGGGATGTAGAAATCCATTCATATAATGGTATAGGAAATTTCCAAAGAATTTTTCACCTGGCTAAGTAGGTTTGCTGAGGGTACTGGCCTCAAAAATCTTTTCCTCATCCCAAAGCTTTTGGATCTGAGACTGTATCTTGAGGAACAAATCTCTCCTAGCAAAATTTCTTCCTCCTTCAGCATTTGTTGCTATTTTCCTGCAGAAGGCAATATCATGTCAAGTGTGTCAAATGAAATCCATTAAGTTATTAAACAGAAACTAATAGAAAGAAGAAAAGTTGGAGATTATAAGTTTCTATACTTTATTCTCATTTTATAGAAGTTCCAATAGTTTTCAAATCTTTTGCATATGATGGGTCAATTCATTCTTAAGATTGGGTCAAAAAAAGAACAGTATACAAAGATGGGTGCATTTAATTAGATATACAACTTAGAATGAAGGGTATATTCACCTTCATCACCACCTCTTGTCACCTTTCAGGTAAACGACTTGCAAGTTACAGCTAGGCATGTAACAGATTACTCCAAAACAAATAGTTCACAATGTATAGCAAGTTTGTCACAGGATATAATAACAAACTTTCTCTATCGGATGTAATTCTGCTTTCAAGCCCATCTCTTTTAGGTCTAATCTAGCATACCAATCATCTTTTGTCTTCCCTTCAATATTCAAAATAGTTCACAATATATTTTTAGCAATATTTTTTAGAATGTGCATGTAATCTAGACAATGTCATATCTTAAGAGTTTTCCAATATGGCAACTGAAAGAAAATACTCAACTTCTTCCAGTTATAAGGCAGAGATGCTTCATCTTGCTTTTTTTATGCTTTCCATATATCATATTGTCACATTCTTTTAATTGTTCTAAAATCTCATCCCCTGAAAGGTCCTTCAGTGCAGATTGGGTTTCTATTGTTCCATCAAAATACTTCTTATCATTACGCCATCTATGACCTGAATCCAAGAAATGCCTGCTTCCCATATAACTCATCTTGAACCCATTCCTCAATTGATACGACAATGTATCCTTATTGCAATAAGGGCATGCTAGCTTACCTTTGGTGCTCCATCCTGATAGATTCGCATAAGCTAGAAAATCATTTATTGTCCACATCAAAGCTGCACGCATGTTAAGTTGCACTTTCCGTAAGTATCATATGTACAAGCTCCAACTTCCCATAAAAGTTTCAACTCTTCAATCAAAGGTTGTAAATACACGTCAATATCATTCCCATGTTGTCCTGGACCTAGAATAATCTAGTACATTATAAAATTAGGAGTTTTCAGGCACATCCATGATGATATATTATATGGGATTAAAACAACTGGCCATACACTATAATTTGTGCTCATAAGACCGAAAGGATTAAATCCGTCACTCGCTAAACCAAGTCTAACATTACGTGTGTCTGATGATAATTCTTGGTGTTTTTCATCAAATGACTTCCAAGTAAAGGTATCAGCTGGATGTCTCAACAAACCATCATCATGTCGTTTTTATTTATGCCACCTCATTTCCTTGGCCGTCCTAGAACACATATATAATCTTTGAAGTCTTGGTATCAAAGTAAAATGTCTTAATACCTTGTTTGGTATGTTTTTACTTCTCTTTGCATGAGCATAAATTTTTGCATTACTGTTGTCCTTGCTTGTTTTCCATCTGGATGTGCCACAAGTGGGACAACATACATAATCTGCAAATTTATCGCGGTATAGAATGTAGTCATTCAAGCAAGCATCTATCTTATTATGCCCTATTCCAAGCCCTTGCATGTAGTTTTTAACTTCATAAAAGCTACTGGGGAGAGTTTGACTAAATGGAAGTGAGCTTTTTAATACTTTAAGTAATTCTGTAATAGACCGATCAGTCAATCCATAATCTATTTTAAGTTTGAGCCAAGTAACAATAAATTGAAACTTTGAGAATTCTTTGCAACCTGGATATAATTCTTTTTCAGCATCATTTAGCAAGTCATAAAATTTTTTAGCTGCTTCATTTGGGTCTTCATTATTACATTCTTCTGCATTCTCAGTCATGTAATTATAACGAACATTAACATCATCCAGCATAGCGTGCATATCATCATGCTCTGTAATCTCTTGTTCATCTTCACCAAAAATTGAATTGTCATTAACACCACCCGAGTTAATGTAATTGCCTTCTCCGTGACATGACCACCACTTATAAGTCCTTACAATTCCATTCATAATAAGGTGTCCAAACACAATATCTCAAGTGTGAAAGAAAATATTTCCAACTTTTTAACAAGGACAACGAATACTATTTCCCATAGCAGAATGGATAAAAGCGAAATTCAAAAATTCATTCACTCCGTTGATATAAGTTGGTTGTCGTCGATCATTAAGATTCATCCAACTCTTGTCCATTTCACTATAAGTCAAAAAAAATTTTAAATGACATCAAATATTGTTACCTCTAGCAAAATAAGTAAAAGCTAAATCAAAGAAAGAATTCACTTTATAAAGGCGAAATCTTATGTCGTCTAGCAAACTGGAATGAATATTTTTCAGTTTACTCAACAATAAATTATTCATACAACAATAAATGAAAATCTAATGCAATGTGTTCGTAGATGACATTATTATAACAAGTAATGATGGTATGGAAAAAACAGCTCAATAAAGAGATTGCTCAAAAAAGAATGCAAACTATGATTTAATTTAGAATTAAACTGCAAGATTTTTTGGTACATCTTCCTAAACCAAGCAAAAATCTAAGAAGCGGATCGGAAGTACCCCTTTTGAAAAAAGAAAAAGAAATAGTCGAAAGAGCATTAATTAACTTATGTTAGGGATAAGGAAGAAGCCCTAAACTAATCTTAATTACTAGGATGGTAAAAAAATTTGGAGAAACCAAAAGAAAATCGGGAGAAACCCTAGTGCTATGTTTGCGAACCACCTAAATCTGTGTGTGTTTTTCGAGTTACTTTTTAATTCTTTTTTCTTTGTTCTTGAGGAAAACACATAGAGACCATCGTCAGTCGTCCCCCCCCCCCCCCCCCGCCGCCAATGAGCGAAAAGCACATCATCTGCAGCAAGCCGACTTTAATTAAAAGACTACAATTGAGATCTCACAAACACACACACACACACTCTCTCTCTCTCTCTATCTATATATGTATATATAGCTTTGTGCATTAAATTTTGAGGAGTTATATTAATAAAGAAGTCCACAAAATCATCAAGGCGTGACATCCTCAAACATGTCAACAGGAGTTTTTTTTGTCCTCTACCCATCAACCATCAGCAATGAATGAAAATCCAAATCAGTTAACCAGGATGATGAGCATATATAGAACATGCGACTGAGATTTAGTGAGAGAAAGAGAGATAGAGAGAGAAAGGAATGATGGTGAGAATGGCTAGCTATTATAGTATCACTGCCCAAGTTATTATTTCATGACAAGCTATCCCACTGTCTACTCCTCCTCCTCTCATTGTACATGCCATTTCTACTTCAAAGCTACCTAAAAGAAGCAAACTAATAAAACTATGCAATATATATATATATATATATATATATATATATATTGCTTCTTCAGTTCATACATTGTATTTCTATAAATGGAAATGGAGTAGTAGTAAAGTTAAACCTAATTTGGCATTATTAAGTTGATGTACAATTATATTCAGGTGATGACTCATATAATTTCAGGTGATTGACTCATTTAGGCTCCATTTGGGGGGACTTATTTTCACCGATAAAGCGGTTATTAAGGAATGAACTGGACTTTAATTAAGATCTGGTTCATGCGGTTGTACCCCCTTAACCGGTGAAAATAAGTCCCTCCAATTGGAGCATTAGTCTTTATCCTCGATAAACAACATCTTGAATCCAGTGATACCTCACACGAATATGAATAGCTAGCAGCACAACCTATATATTTATCTAGCTTCTCCATTTCTAATCCCAAGCTAAAACAAGCAAACCAATGAAAATATGCAGTAGCTTTTAGAATATAAAATGAAGCTTCCATATATAGATCTTGCTTCTTCTATTCATATGTTGTCTTTTTTAAATGGAATTCTAGTAGTACAAACACAGTTACGCCTAATTTGGCATTAATTTGACCACCAATAGCTACACCACACGCACACACATCAACACCAAAACAACCACCATAGAATAGTTGCTTCCAAGTTTGCAGCATAAACTAACTATATAAATTAACATAGAACACATTGAAAAGGATTGTTTTAAAAAAACTTCTGAAAGGTGTTATTTCAGCAATGCAATGACAAAACATCAAATAGTGCACATCTTCCTAAACCAATTAGAAATCTAAGAAGCGGGTCAGAAGTAACCTTTTGATCAAGTGGAGTTCATCGTCTTCGTCGAGAGGTCCGGCGATATCAGATCGAGCAGAGGCGTTGGATCGAGCGGAGACATTGGATCGAGCAGAGGCGTTGGATCGAGCAGAGGCATTGGATCGAGTAGAGGTCAATGAAGGAGTTGAATGAGCTCGTCAAGAGATAGATAACCGAGGGCTTGTCTACGATAGTGTGGAGAAGGTTATGAGACGTGCCCTTATCTAGCGGAGGAGAGAAATTATTCACAAAAAGGGGGGAAATGACTTTTGGTGAGAAATTATTCCCGGAGGCCAGGGAAATTATTCACGGAGCCAAGAGGGGAAATTGATTTGTGGTGGGAAATGATTCACGGAGGGTAATTATTTGTGGAGAGGAGGAAATTGACATTATGGTGGGAAATTGGAAATTATTCACTTAAAGAGGGGGAAATAAATTTTTTGGGTTTGAGAATATAAATTTTGGCTTGAAGTTTTTTGATGTATAAAATATTAACAAATATTAATTTTTTTTTTTAATTTGTGACCATTATGTTTTCGTCACTAAAAAGATTATTTTGTGATGAAAATTATTTTTGTTACTAAAAATTAACTTTTAGTGACATAATATTATTTTGGTCACAAAAAAAGTTAGTGACCAAATATTTATTTCAGTCACTAATAAAATGGAACTCGTCATTTAGTGACCAACCTTTAATTTTGTCACAAAAAATATATTTTTATTGATAAAAAATATTTCGACACAAAGTTTTTGTCACTAAAAGCAAGTTTTCTTATAGTGATTCTTATAGTTGGGGTTAGTAACCCCTTTTGTTTTCTCTTGATTACTACCTACTGATATATTTTGTTTACCACTTATATTTTCTTGCTGAGATGTTCTTTCTTTGAAAGCCTTAGGCTCAGAGTAGTAGTCGGTTGAGCAGCTAGGGTTTGGTTGTGGCATGTATTCTGCAGTAGTTGTGGTTTCCTTTACCTCATCGATTGTGAGGTAGTTGTTATTATTTTATTTTAGTTCAGACATACATACTTTTAGTGGGTTCATGTCAGGTTGTTGACGCTCATTGGCAATTTCCTGGTAGAATGTTCAGTGTTTGCTAGCGGCTAAATCTGTCTCTTTATGAATGGTTGGTTTTACTTGCTCTCTTAGAAGATTTTATGATAGGATTGCATGATTAGTTATTTTTAAAGTATAAAAGCATCTTCCAACTATCTCATGCATAAAATCACTTTAAATCAAAGTTACTATATTTTAACCAACGTAAAAGCTATTTCTATTCTTATATTCAATCAAGAGGTATGCATAACATGAGTTGTCATGTCTGGATATTTATGCTCATGTAGGATATTAAACCATATACACAAAGTATTTTCCACAGCGTTTATTCATATTTTTACTTGTGGACTAGTTGATCCACTGAGCCGAGGGATACGACCATTAAAACTTAACCTAAATCACAGTTTTATTCATACTAAACTTATGGATTTTAGATAAAGCATTGAGTTGGGGTCTTGTCTAAGCGTCTGCAGTTATTCCCTTCACAGCAAGGCATCACGATGCGTATTTTCTCTTACTCTTATATGTCATGTAATTGTGGGTTGTGATAGTTGGTATCAGAGGGAGGTTGTTTGGCTATTAGTCTAATTACTAGCTCGTGTAGATTTCAGTTGTCTTGGTTCATTTCATACACACACTGATGTGTCATAGTACATCTTAGTTGAAGCATGAACACTACACTCATCATCATAAAAAAGAAGTATACAATGCATATTATGTAGTATGGGATGCAAAATATGTGTTTATATATGGATCCCTATAGAAAGCAATATGTGATTGTTAGTAGTATGGGATGCATACCAATCATCACATGAATGCACATTAGATTTTACTTTTTGTTATATACGATATTATGTAGTATGGGATGCATAATATTTCTTGAGTACTTTGCTCATAACATGCATTAAGGCCTTTATTAGATTGCATGACATAACATGCATGGCATAACATAAAATTAGCACATGTGCCAAGCTAAAGATTTAGATGATGATATACATACACACATGGGTTTTAAATAAAAAGAATGGTAATTCATGCATTCATTTTCTATGCACATGAGTCAATAGGATAACGGTATATTATCCTAAGTTTAAGCATGGCATCATTATGAAAATCCGAGAGTAAGTTAGCAGCCTGAGAAAGTACCAATACATGCATGGCTAAACTAAGTTAGGTAGTTCTAGCAGTTAAAACAGGATTTGATTGGTTATTCATTATATTCTTAGGATATCGCATAAGCACGTTGCGATGAGAGTGACTCCCCATTCTGAGGGTGAGTCATCTGGTGCGTAGAGTGAGGCCGTGATTGAGGGACTACATTAGAGCAATGAGGCTCTACCAAGGTAGATGGTGGAGATGCAGTCGCAGATCCAGACACTATTGACTGTCATTTCTTGATAGCAACCAAGAGTACAGGACCCTGCTGTGGGTTAAGCTATTCTCGTTCCTCCCGCTCCTTTGGTGCCTCAAGTCCTGCTGCCACCAGAGATGAACTTTATCTCGCATTTTTCAGAAATTAGGACCTCCTACGTATGACAGTAGAGCAAACTTCATGGCTTTGGATGATTGGATAATTGCAATAGAGTAGATGTTCTCGTACTCCAGAATTTCTGTAGACCAGAGAGTGATGGTAACTGCGTACTAACTTAATGGTCTCGCGAAGTGCTGGTGGTTGAGAGATAAGGAGAACCTTAAGGACGAATGTTCATGGGAGTCCTTCAATTAGTTATTGCTAAGGAGGTTTTTGCCGTTGGTTGAACAACACCGCTTGATGAATAATTTTCTGCACCTGAAGCAAAGGCAACTCACAGTTAGTGTGTATGAGATAGAGTTTAACAAGTTGAGCCAGTTTGTCCCTGATTTTGTATCTTCTGAACCTAACCGAGTTAAGCACTTTTTGATTGGTCTTTGGAATGACATCCAGTAGTTGGCTAGTACCTATGGATCTAAGAGTGATGCTGAGGCAGTTGAAGCTGCTCTTATGGTTGAAGCTATTTTACAATGCAAAAAATCGATGTGTGCAGATGAGAAAAGATAAGAGGAAGTCTGAAAGTGGTAATAACCCTCAGGAATCTGGTTCTACTTCAGAGAAAAGAAGCAAGGAGGTGTACAGTTTCTGTGGCCGTCCTGGCCATCCGTTTGATAGATGTTTCAAGAGATTGGGAGCTCAGAAGCAGGAGAATGTGCATGCGATTCAGAGCGATCCCAAAGGATGCTTTGTTTGTGTGGTGTGTAAGAAGAAGTGGCATGATGCTTCCCATTATTGGTCTAAGGAAAGGGTCTGCTTCCAGTGCGGACAAAAGAGATATTTCAAGTCAAGTTGCCCGTAGAGTCATCCGATGCTGCCGCAAGTTCCACTTCAGGCACTGTCGCCGCCGCACCATTTGGACAAAGGGAGGGCAAGCTTAATGTGATGATGATGGAGGAATATCGAACATCTACCCAAGTGATTTCAGGTTAAATTCTAATCTAGTTCTATCTCTTAGCTCGTTGTTGTAGCTTTGATGTTTGTTAGCCGAGTTACGTATGCGATTTCATAGGGAAGTTTAAGGTCAAGAACTATTGGGCGCGTGTGCTTTTTAATTCAGGTTTTACCCACTCATTTGTGGCTAGGACTTTCGTAGAGCATCATCATCTGAATCTCGACCTATTTAGCGACTCGTTTTACGTTAAGTTTCCTTCCGGTGATTCGGTGGTGTCGGACTATGGTATCCGGAGTTGTCCGATTCTTTTTGGAGATTTCCTAGGTTTTTCTTATTTAAAGGTCTTAGACCTGGAGGACTTCGATGTGATCTTGGGCATGAACTTGTTGTACAGATATGATGAGGTTATCTTATGCAAGGTTAAGCGTTTGGACTTCAAGATGGTCAACGGACACCCCATGAGTGTTTATGGTTTTTTGCGCTAGGATTCCTCGATTATTTCTATGGTACGTACTCGAAAACTTTTGAATTTCGGTTAATTTGCTTGCTTGGTTTCTGTTTTGGAAACCATTGGTAGTGTGTCGAGCATCGAAAAACTTCCTGTAGTGCAAGAGTTTCTTGAAGTCTTCCCAGATAGCCTTCCTAGTCTTCCGTCTGAGAGAGATGTAGAGTTTGTTATAGATTTGGAGTCGGGTACTCGTCCTATAACTAAGGCGACGTACCGTATGACTTGCGTGAGCTGGAAGAATTGCATACCCAACTGGATGAGTTATTGCCGTGTGGATTTATTAGACCAAGTTCTTCTCCTTGGGGTGCTCCCATATTATTTGTGAAGAATAAGGATGGATCTATGAGGTTGTGCATCGATTATAGGGAATTGAACAATGTAACTATCAAGAACAGATATCCTTTGTCGCGGATAGATGATTTGTTTGATCAGTTGCTTGGTAGTGCATTGTTTTTGAAGATTGACCTTCGTTCAGGCTACCATCATTTGAGAATCCGTGAGTCGGATGTTCCACGGACTGCCTTTCGTTCTCGGCATAGACATTTTGAGTTCTTGGTGATGTCATTTGGATTGACGAATGCACCCTCTGCCTTCATGGACATGATGAACAAAGTGTTCAAGGATTATTTTGACTGTTTTGTGGTTGTGTTTATTGATGAAGTATTGGTTTATTCCCATAGTACCGAGGAGGATGCCCAACACTTGCGGTTGGTTCTATATTCTTTGAGAGAGCATATGTTGTATGCTACGCTGAGTAAGTGTGAGTTTTGGTTACCTCAGGTTTCCTTTTTGAGTCATGTGTTGAATATGGATGGATTTTCCATTGACCCTAAAAAGATAGCTGCCGTAATGGATTTGAAAAGACCTACCACACCCAAAGAGTTAAGAAGCTTCCTCGGGTTAGCAGGCTATTATAGAAGGATTGTGGAAGGATTTTCTACGTTGTTTGCCCCGCTGACTAGGCTTACACAGAAGAATACATCATTCGAATGGAGTGAAAAGTGCGAGGAAGTTTTTCAAGAAGTGAAAAATAGATTGTGCATTGCTCCACTATTGACCTTGCCTACCGAAGAATGCAAGAAGGTAAGGTAATTGTGTATGGTTCAAGGTAGTTAAAGATACATGAAATGAACTACTCAACTCATGGCTTAGAGTTTACGGTAGTAATTTATGCCTTGAAGTTGTGGAGACATCTATTGTATGGCACACTGTGCAAGATTTGTACGGACCATAATAGTTTGAAGTACGTCTTAACTCAAAGGAATTAAATTTGCGCCAGCGTAGATGGTTAGAATATGTCGCGGATTATGACGTCGAGATCCAATACCATCCGGGCAATGCTAATGTGGTAGCAGATGCCTGAGTTGAAAGACCACGCAGATCTTTTGACTTTCAATGGAATCCTAGGTGGGGGAGTTTCTATTAATGGGTATCTCGGTCGGACGTAGTGACTCGGCAGGTATCCTGGAGGTAACAGAGCCTTCATGGATTATATTTACAAGGTTACATCATAAGGACGATCCTGATTTTCAGCACCTTTGTGATAGAACTGAGAAAGGTGATTTACTAAACTTTTAAATTGATGATGGAGGTACTTTGAAGTATCGCAGTAGATATTGTATCCCCGCAGTTGAGGATATTCGAGCTAAGTTTTGCAGTGAGGGACATGGTTATAGTGTTGTAGCCTACCACCCTGGCTCTACTCAGATGTACAGAGATTTGAAATAGATCGTTTGGTGGTATGAAATGAAGAACAATATAGCCAAGTTTGTGTCTGAATGCTTTACATACAAGCATGTTAAGGAAGATCATGGACGACTTGGTGGCAAGCTGACGCCTTTGGAGATTCCAAGTTTGAAGTGGGAGAGTATCTTGGTGGATTTCTTTACCAATTTGCTGAGATCTCCCCGAGAACATAATTCATGTTTGGGTTATAGTAGATATACTAATGAAGTGTGCTCACTTCGTGCTGTTTAAAATTGATTACTCCATGAAGAAAATTGCAGAGTTATATTTGGATGAGGTCATCAGACTACATGGAGTACCAGTTAGCTTTGTGTCGGATCGAGATTCCAGGTTTACGTCTCGTTTTTTGAAAAATTTACAGGAAGGATTGGGTACCGACCTCAGATATTCAACCGCCTATCATGCGCAGACCAATAGTCAGACAAAGAGAGTAAATCAAATTGTGGAAGGCAGGATAAGATGTTATATCTTAGACCACGGAGGAGCATGGGATGAGCGATTGAGACTGATTAAAGTCGCTTATAATAAAAGTTATCAGGAAAGCTTGCAGATGTCCCCGTTTGAGGCTTTGTATAGGAGACATTGTAGAACTCCATTGTTTTGGGCCGAGGTTGGTGAAGGACCATTGTTGGGTCCAGAAACTTTAGAATAGATGAATATCTTAGTGATGAATATTCAAGAGAAGCTTCAGATAGCTTAGAAGTGTGTTGAGAAGAATAAATGCCAATCGACGAAGGACTGATCTGAAATTTGATGTGGGGGACATGGTTTTTCTTAAAGTTTCCCCGATATCTGGTGTTAAGAGGTTTAGAAAGAACCATAAGTTTGATCCTAGGTATGTGAGGCCTTTCAAGATTGTTGAATGCATTGGAGTGTCAGCTTACAGACTAGATTTGCCTATAGATTTTCATGGTCTGCACGATGTGTTTCATGTGAGCCAATTGTGGAAATGTGTGCTTAGTGACCGGTAGGTTCTTGATTTGATTCCCCAGTTACAGCCTAACCTTTCTTATGTGGAGGTGCATGTTCGCATTTTGTAGACTCAAGATCGGGTGTTGCGAAGGAAAACAATACCCTTGGTTAAAGTTTGCGTTTTTGACCTCCTTCCCCCGAAATGTTTCAGGAAACGTTGCCTAGGACTTCTTACGGCCCAGCCTTATCGTGGAGCACTCAGAGAGTCGGATTTTCAGAGCTTTGAGGCAAGTGGTGATCTTCCCATTTCTTTGTTATTTTCTTTCATGTATTTCCTCTTATTTCCCTCCTTAGTTTGTAGGAGTAGTGTAGGCAGTAGACATGGGGAATCCATAGGATAGATAGAACTTTTCGGCAAGGAATCCGTCGAGTATTTTATATAGCCTAAGGGATTTTTGTCGCGTATAGGTATAGTAGACTTTCAAGATTAGTCGAATATGAGGAAATAGACCGAGTGAAATTTGTCGAGTAACAATGTTTTCGATGAGTGGATTTATGCGTAAAGTTAGATTTCGCTGAGTAAGATTCATCGAGTATCTAAGCATCGAGTTCGTTGAGTATCAGTAGTCTTGGCATTGACTGAAGGTAGATTCGTCGAGTGTTCTCGACGAATTCGTCGAGTATGACTGGCTTAGAAGGCGTTGAGTGATCTGGCAACTAAGTCAGATTCGTCGAGTATATATGCCAAATCGCGTCTGATTCGTCGAGTATCGTCGAATGTAGTTTTATCGCCAAGTCAATTCATTGAGTATTCTCTTATTTCATCAGTTATATTCGACGAATTTAGCTAGAATTAATTTATTTTCGCCATTTTGTCAGTTCGCCGAGCATGGGTCTTAGGGTGAAAGTTTCAGATTTTCTCTCCTCTTGTCGCGAGAGTATTTTGGTGTTAGGTTTGGGGTTTTGTTGGAGTTTTGGAGGTGTCTTTATGGCTAGATTGGCAGTGGATAAAGGACAACCAACATGATGTCGTTTCGTGAATCATTGCACTTGGTGGGTTTTTGTCTCTTCTTATGGACTATTGTGTTGTGTTGAACAATGTACCGTGGTGCCTTTTAGAGATGTTTATTTTTGGGTTTGTTAGTTTATGTTGGACAATATGGCCACCGACTCAGAACCATGGTTTTTTATCAGTGCTAAGGATTCGCGTGTTTATAGTTGTTTAGTCTCTTTTCTTCCTATTGTTTAGTCATTTGTTGAATGCTTACTCTTGCAGATTTTATCGAAGCATGGCTTCACTTCGCACTTGGTGCAAATTCTCTTACTCTACTATTGAAATTCCTGCTTTACTTGTTAGAACATACATTTTTAGCTGAGGTTTATCAGCCATTCTTATAATTGGGGTTGGCAACCTATTTTGCTTTCTCTTGATTACAACCTACTGATATATTATGTTTACCACTTGTCTTCTCTTGCTTGAGCGTCTGCAGTTATCCCATGCACGACCTGGCATCATGACACCTTTTTTCTCTTACTTTGATATGCCATTTAATTTCGAAGAAAATGTGGGTTGTACACTAGTTTCCCTCCCCATTTCAGCTTGGTATGAAAAAAATTGACTTGGAGGGGTTGACTTGGTCAAACCAGTGGGTTGACTGGTCAACGAGGTGTCTTGAATCCCTTAATCACCACCCAAGTCCATTTGTGGCTTGGTGTAACCAATCTAGGTCAAGTTTGGGCACTTTGAGCAAACTGGGGTTAAGGTTGACCCTAGTTAGCTTGACCCCTTAGGTTTACCCCAAATGGGTTGTATGGGTTTTAGAGGGTCCCTATGGGGTTGAGATTGACATAGTGGTGTCAAGTGGTCATGTTGGGAGGTATTGGACAAGCCCTAGCTTTGGTGTTCAGGAACTATTATTTGCAGACCAATGTGCTTTCACCTATTTTTCTTAGGCACCCATGGTCCTCCATGTCTTCTTAAAGCTTTGTCATGACCTAGTCATGACAAAAGTACTCCTAGGGGTTTGGTTATTTGCGGGATGTTATATACAACCCTAAGTATCACATAATCAACCCTCCTCAAGCACTGCTGATAGTTGTATTCTCATATCTCAAAAAGCTATACTGGATGATCATGGATTTCCTAAAGGGTGACACTGCTCATATAAATACTAAAATCACAAAGTGGTTTGATAAAGTAGTAACTACAGTCCATCAAATTGTGAAAATTTTAAGATCTATGAATGAAAGTCTTAGATTAACTACTCAGGATATCACAAGTGTGAAACATTATATGAGCCAAACTGATGAGACCATTAAACAAGTTCTTGATCACATTAAAGGATATATCTATTCCACTTATCTTCAGGCAATGCATCTGGTTGAGCGATTTAGAGATTCCATTATGCAGGGAAGTGAAAATGTTTTTCGAACATTAATCTGGACAATAGTATATTTGAAGAAACCATAAAGGGGGAGATTGTTTCAGCTGACAAATCCCTCTGGAATCTCCAAGGGACTAGGATGCCACTCAACCTTCCAATATTGGACCTCACTGAACTTGATGAAGATTTCATCAAGGATAAAGGTGCATATGATCTTGAAGATGTGTAGAGAACTGAGAAAATAGAAAGATATGGCACAATGCATCTTAAAGAATTCATGGCCAAGTAGAGAAAGAAAAATAAAAAGGATCAAGATTTTGAATACTGGAGTGATGACTCCAAAAGCATTATCAAGGATGTTTGGAGAAGTAAAAAACAGTTAAAATGATATTGACAAGGTATATCCTTCTAAGGAATGGGTCAAGCACCAGGAAAGGAAGACCCTTAGAGAAAACACCATCAAAGAGAATATGCATAAGTAGAATCCTTTAAGGGTAGCCTCCAGATACATTCCCAAACCCTTCAAGTTACATGACAAGAGGACAAGATGAAAAGAGCTGGAAAAAGACCATTTAACACGAGAGAAGCATCTATAACACCCATCCAAACAGTGTCAAGCTCATATTCGGATTATGACATAGGTAAATTGGATGACAAATTTCTTGTTTCCTGATTAGGTGAGAGCTGTGATGAGATTGCAGATTGGCTGTATTTTTCGTTTCATTGAACTTAAACCTCTAGAATTATAAATATATATACATTTTGATATATTTGTGTTATCCGATTGCTAGCAGTTCTATTCTCAATATTGTGTTCAACTGTATATTTTTATGTTAATATGTTTTATTGTTAATGCACCATACCAATGGTCAGGAGTTCTAACTTCTTTAAATAAGTGGAGATCGTTGAGAATATTACCCACAATATTCTAGGATTTCAAGAAACATCTCTTGCAATGATAAGTGCATATTGTATTTGATCGTATATTTGTTTTATATCTTTGCAGAAAATATTTGTTATCTCTAAAATATGTTCAAAGCCATGTAAATGCAGATTGAGCAATATCATTCAGATAATTGAAGTGTTCTCGAAAGTATCATCCTGAACAAGGATTGTTTCAAGACGGTATCGTCCAAAAGCATGAGTAGAAGCAAGCTCCAACACTAAAGCAAAATAATGTTAAGTTCGGTATATTGTTCTCCACAATATCGACTTGATTGTAGACTGCTTCAAGATGTTATTTCTGAGAAGCCGTAGAAGTGGAATATCTCAGTGTTAATGGAGATACCATTGAGAAAGAATAATTTTCTCAATGATATCATGCTGACAGGTTTTTTTATTACCGTTGGGCTTGTGTAGTGGTGGGATTTCAAATTTGATGGTGGCACATAAAGTTCTATCAGTTCTTTCTATTTCGGCCCATACTTTGATAAGTCTAATTCTAATTAAACGACCGTTACAAATATCAAAGATATATAAAGAAGAGTTAAGGTAATAGAACACTACAATTGCTACCTTTGCTCAATCCTGCTGAATTGTGAAAACAAAAGACGGTGAAATATGTCTTTACTAATCAAGATCTCTCAAAATAAGTTCTGAAAGAGCAAGGAGTAAAGCTTCATAACTCTAGTTAGGTCCTCTTCCTAGAGATGAAGATCAAGAAGAAAAGCCATAGTTCCACTCTACCGGAATACTTTCTTAAATTAAGGGTTTCTTAAAGGAATTTACTCTCACAGCAAAGACAACTGAAGACTCAAAAAACATCAGGGTCCATTTTATAGGGTCTTTAGTTGTATTCATTTACAAACATCCATATATAGGATCTAGTGATAAATCTTTGTTATAGGGCTGTTGCATGAGTTGTAGGTTTGTTGCCTGAGGTAAGGTTATTATGCCTAACCTAGGTTCTCTATGTAGATATGAGGTAAGAGACCAGCTAGGTATCTGAGCTGTAGAAGTTGGACTACTTTGAGTTATAATGATGTTGAGCCTTAGGTAGGGTTGTTGTGCCTGAGGTAGGGTCTTGAAATAGACCAGATAGATTCTAAGGAATCTGCATTGTAAGCTCTTAGAGGCAAGTATTGGAGAAGTTTATTGAGTCTAGTACACTACTAAATAGGCAAAGAAGGATTGTGGATATACCCATAACTTGAGGAACCACTATAATTTTGTGTGTGCTATGTGATGTATTTTATTGGTTATGCTTATATTTCTTATAACTGATGAAAACAAAAAAGAAACCAACAAGTTGCTAGACAACCTATTAATGCACCCTCTAGGTGATTTAGACTGCCATGAATAATCTTTCTGTCACAGGCATGATCGAGGGTTTGACGCCCCGTGTAGCACTCCAATTCAATGCAAGATTGTGGCTCCACAACCATTGTTTTTTCGACCCTAAAATGCCCTAGGTCACGGGCATGATGTAGGGCATGACCTGGGGAAACAAATCTCAACAACTCCAGATCTCAAGGACTTTCTTCCACTGCCCCTTTTAGGATGAAATGCTCAAACTATTCTTGTATTTTTCTCTTTATTTTTGTTAGATTTTAAATTCATGTATTTTTCTCTTTATTTTTCTCTTTATTTCACGTACTTTATTTCAATGTTATTTCTATTCTATTATATCTTGTTTTATTATAAGCTTTGAATGAAATTCATCTTCTCTCTTTTACCTCTCTTCTCTTCTTTTGATTAATACTTAAAAAATCATTTCAAGTTCATATGTCGATGTGTGGACTTTCATATCTATTTTTATATTCAAGTTAACTAAAAGTATTTTTGCGTACGAATCGATTGACTGATGTACAATTTTTTTAGAGTGTTTTTGATGCTTTTCTAGCTTGATATTCATTCGTTATTTCTCATCTATTTGTGGATTTCTTCTTAAAATATGTTAGATTCAAATTATTTGTCTTATGAGTGCATTTGGGCTAAACAGGGTAGTTGTTTAGCCATATCATGCATGAAGGGGACCTCAACTCCTTATTTTCTTTCTGTACTTTTATATCTTGTTATGACTGTGTGTGGATGTGGATTTCTAGGAATGTGGGGTAATTTACCTTAGGATACCAATGTTGTATTTTTTCCATGCGTCTCAGTTATGTTTCATTGAGGATTCAAGTTATCCTGCACTTTTCTACTCACATGAACACTGGCCCCCTCTGCGCATGACTATAGGTCGTGCACGGTCATTGTGAATCACAACAGTTTCTGAGAGAGGCCAGTCCTTATGCAGATTTATTCTCCCACGATCACGGGCCCAACTCTTGGCCCACGATCATTGCTCGTCCGTAGTTTTTTGGAAATTCCAACCCGAGTGACCTCCTAAAACGCCCGAGTATACGCATGAGTATGAATAACATGACCACTGGTTGTATGAGGCAAAGTCATTTCCCCCAAAATCTCTTTTTTTTGCCAATCCAGGCGCCCCCTCTATGCATGAGTAGTGGCTCTCCTTCTTGCATGATCACTAGTCGTGTGCCTACTTGTGCACATATCTATTTTTTTCTATCTATAAATATGCTGGCATGTCATCCTCCACAAAAATTCCACATTTTTCCTGTTCTAGTACGCCATTTTCATATTTTTATGGTTCCAAGGGCTAGGGATATTCCCCTAAGCTCTCTCCACCATCTACAACCTTAAGGAAGAAGAAGAGTTCCATTGCTCATTGCAAGCTAGGTATTTGAACAAAGTGACATGGACGGTGCAAAACACTTGAGAAGACGGGTGCATTAGGAGCTTGTGACAGAGTTTCCTCCACCTTGGACGGTAGCAGACGAGCGAAGCATTCACGGAGTTGTTATCTGGAGAAAACCTATGCTTTATGGAAGAGTCTCAAACATTATTTGTATCTCCTTTCTATTTTCCAATATACACGGTGGAGTTGTTATTATATGTCTTCTAATTTATTGATGGTTGTGGCTAGATTGTGTATAGATAATTATTTTCTTGTTCTTAAAAGCATGCATTTCACTTTCCTTTTGTTTGGAGTAGCTTCGGAGATCTATTGCCAGGTTAGAGATTTCTTCCTAGTTTGTCCTTGTCGCAATTTGTATACATTATGGCTACAGTGTTTTAATTGACAAGAGCATTGTGTGATACGGATGTCAGTGACCCGCAATAGAGTGAAGTGAAAGTTGGCAACACGTGGAGGTATGAAGCAGTGAAGGCAACCCGCATAGTTTATTTATTTTCATTCAAGTTGTCTTTAGTCAAAATCACACCCCCCCCCTTGAAAGCTCTGATTTAGAGATTTCAATCTCGAGTATCTCTAAGTAGTGAAATCTACCTTTCCATTCTCCGTGTGAGATCAATACTCGGAGATCACTCCACATTTTATTATTACTTGACGACATCTGTAGGTGCACTTTCCCTTACTGTTGACACATATACTGAGCCCACATAATGTTTTTAGAACCGTTGTCGGGGAGCACGACACGTGTGATTTTGTAGTTAGGAAAGTCGGAAGATTAAATTCATTTTCATTTTTTTATTTCATTTTCTTTTTAAGCTGCAGTTTTAGTTTCTTTTGAGTATTTATTTGCTCTATTTCTCCTGCATTCTTCATCATCCTGATGTGAGGAGAATTTTGTTTTTCATTTGTTGATTTTCATTTACCAATTTTTTTAGAAGAGTGTGTGATTAACTCTCTTGTCATATATTATACTCCACAAAATTGCAAATGGTGTGGGAGTATTTATCATGGGATTTATGTGCGTGAGAAGGGAATTATAATACATTTATCAATGTTGCACCACTGTGGGCATTACCACAATCTGATGCTTGGACCCCTTTAATGTCAAAGTCTTTGGATGAGCTATGTCTGTTTTGTCATGACACCGATCGTGTGGTGAAGGATTGCAAAAGATGGAAATCCAAATTGGAAGAGGAAGAGAAGCTTGTGCTTATGACCTTTCCACCTTCATCATTTTATGCATCCCCTTTGTTCGCAGATGAGGTAGCTATTCGACCCCAATATCTTTTAGGAGGTTAGCAGAAACTTTAACGTGTGAACCTATTAATCGTTGTATTGACATTGTGGTGAACACATTTCATGCTTCCCCCTCACCCCATTGTGAATCGAACATTATGAACATGGGCGATATACCCAAAAAAATTTTTATTCTTTCTATAAACCCAATAAATTTATATCTTATAATGAATTGCTTGTGTTAGCATTGTAGGATGATAAAGATGAGGATTTACACCCTCTCATCTACACCAATTGTGGGAAGTGAGGACATGATGCTGGGTATGCCAAATGAATAGATCAAATTAACTAAATGTGAGCCTGGTTTTAGATAAAAAAAATTCGATGCACCTCTTACTAGCACATTTCATGCATTTGAGCCTATAGAAAGGGAAAGATATCCAAACTCTATTCCTTTTATTATGACTTGCACATAGAAGAACACTCCACCATGCCTGTAGCTTGGCATGAAGAAGCCGCCATTGGTTAAGAGGACACATTCTCTTTGACTGTGCATGCCCTTCCATGCCCCATTGATAGAACATGGGGCTTCCCCTCTGAACAATTTCAGGCTGATTCCCTCCCAATTTATGTTTCACAATGCCTATCTTAGAAACCATGTGGTCATAGCATTGTTCCATCCCATCAAGTACAATGCTAGAATAAGCAACCTCCATTAAACAGGGCACTACCTCTACAATTATGGAACCCTCCTCCTACACCACTTCCGATCATGATGCACCTGAAATGGCAAAAGTTTTCTCCATCTCTTTGATGTTATCATAATAGATTCACTAGTTGGGGAGGCTCCAGTTTTAATAACATCCTCACTAATCTTTCATAGGATGATGAGATGGAGCCATACTATCCCACCAATCCAACACATTCGACTCCAATTTTTTCTCTAAACTAGTTGCTTTTCCTGTGCAAGAATTGGTGATGGGGCAGGATCCTTATTTTTTTTCTAACCCCCATCCCTTACAGGATTATAGCAACCCACTGATGGACTAGACCATCAGTCCAAAGGTAAATAATAAAAGGGAGTCCCCAAACCCCTTCTTCTCTCTCTACCCCATACCTGTAAAATACAAGTATTTTAATTTGGGTATGGTGGTTTATTTCCTATCCCCATATCGGTACCAATTACAGAAATAGATTTTTGTGAATTTGCATGTGCACTTTTCATTTCCTGGGCCAATAAGCTAAGTAATTTCTAGAATTTGCAATAAGTCTTTCTGGGAGACTACTACCCTAGTAGTTATCATGTATCCTAGATTTATTTTATGCAATTCTTCTCTTACTTTGTACTTCTGTTCTCACTAATAATCAGTGCTAGAGTGTTGCTGGTTGCATTTTTAGGGCCTCTCATACGTAATTTAGTCTTCAGTGCAGAGTTTGTGTGCATCTAAGGATCATGAGTCAAAAATCCCATCTTTTCTAGAAATTGCTCCGTGAACGACCAGTGATCATGCACGGCTGGACGACCACTAGTGTACGGATCGCAAAGATTATATAACTGGTCGATCTGTTCGTGGCTCAAATACTTTATAAGGGTAGTTAAACACCTAAAACCGGGCTGAATAGGTTTCTTTGTTACTTTTTATATTTTTTTAGAATTTTACTTAGGGTGTTAGAGTTGATTATGGCTTTCAAGAACACAAAAAAACACACAAGCAATTTATAGTGGTTCCCCTATCTAGGGTACATCCACTTTTCCCCTTCTCCTATCTAGCAGAATGCTAAATTAGATTAATTTCTCAAAATATAGATTAGTAGATCTTACACCTCAAAGTGGCTTCCACTCTTACAACTCAGAATGCTCTCAATCCAACCTCAGAGATAGACTAAAGTCTTTTTCTCAGGATAACAACCAAGCCCTACCTCAGCTTTTATAACTCTAGCCTACCTTAGATTCAATACAAGAATACTACCTCAGACTTTTATACAATTCCTACTCTCAGATCTCAAAGTAATCTTATAATAGAGATTGAAATTGAGGTTGATTTACAAGGACTCTAGAACTGATTCTATGAGGCCTTGTCTTTTAACTGTTTCACAGAATAGTTTGTCTTGGAGTTGATTGTACTGTGATGAGAATATGGAGAAATCTTCTTCAACTCTAAAAAAAATAAAGTGATTGTTGAGCTTGATGATGGCAGAATGATTTCCTTCTCAGCTTGTAAATCCTTTCAGCAACAAGAATGGTCTTCAAATTCAGATTTAGAGAGTGGTGAGTTGATTTATAGTAGAGAACGTCTTTCTGAGATTTAGAAAGCTTCTAGCTAGCGATGACTTCTTCAAATTTGGGTTTGCTAGAGACATGCGACCACGACGAATATCTTCGGTAAAGGTTTGGGTTTCGAGGGATTCCCATCCCTAACTTTTAAATCTGAATAAAGCAAAGACTCTATTCACTCTATTTAGAAAGCGACATGGGTGCTTTAAACAAATAAATCTCCCAAGATTGCATATCATAAAAATGCAGTGGTTTTCGTCTTTTAGCACGGAATCTGCATCGATTTGACTTAAGTATGATGTCAGTAGAATAGACTAGATGCCATTTTACTTAGAATAATTTTTTGATATTCTATAGAGGCATTGAGTAG
The DNA here is from genome assembly GCA_039513925.1 of Platanthera zijinensis. Taxonomy (NCBI): domain Eukaryota; kingdom Viridiplantae; phylum Streptophyta; class Magnoliopsida; order Asparagales; family Orchidaceae; genus Platanthera; species Platanthera zijinensis. Next base: position 207,173,328 of record CM077078.1, read on the forward strand.
TCCATGATACTGGTTGGCTAAAATAGTATCCAGCAGTTTTTGGCAAATTCAAAATTTCTTAATAGCCAAATTTAGTTCAAGGATCCGGGCTTTAGAAGAGGTGTTTTTTTACTAACATAACACACCAATTTGTAAGTGCCTTTTTGCGACATTCTATTTGAGAGTGAGAAGTTTTAAAGTTCTCTCTAAGTCCATTTTATCTTTGTTAAGCGAATCTACTTTATTTTGGAACTTAGTGAGAGATTCTTCTAATTATGTTATCCTTGACGAAGAGTGATCACACTCTTGACAAGTGACCTCCTTCCCAAGCACTTTCAATTAACTTGATAATTTTTTAATTTCTTTAAAATTAATTTTGTTTTCTGATTTCAATAGATCTATATCTATAAGACTTTTATCAAAAAATTTGCAAGTATGTAAAAATTCAAAATATAATTCCACATAAGTACGAGGAGTTACCATAGTGTCGCTTTGGACACTACATTCGTCTTCAGATGGAAAAGTGCTCTTTCCAATCAAACACATGTTGGCTTCCTCATTGTCCTTTTAACCTGAAGCACTTGAATCCTCAGATGACGAATCATCCCAAGTATTTGCCTTCAACATCTTCTTCTTGTTCTCTTTGTCGTGCCTCTTATCTTTTTGTTCTTTCAGATACATTGGGCACTAGCTTCTTATATGACCAACCCTTCTACAATGATATCACTCCAGTGGTGGACGCTCTTCATCTTCCTTAGCATCAAATTTTTCACTACGTTTCTTAACTCCAGAATCCTTTTTGTTAAAGTTCTTTTTAAATGAGTTCCTCCTCTCTGGATTCCTCATAAACCTTTTGATTTTTCTTACAAATAAACTCTCCTCATCCTCTTCATCATCTTCATCTATTTCACTTTCCACTTCTTTCTTAGATTTCAACGCCGACGTCTTTTTCTTTAGCTCAAGTTGTACTCTTGTTGTTGAATTTTCAACTCGACTTCATGAATTTTCAGATTTCTGATGAGGCTCTAAATTTAAAGAGTTCTAAGATCATGTGATTCTGAGATGGCAGTCACCTTCAGATTGAACTTCGGGGGAAGTGATCTTAAAATCTCCCTTACTAAATCCATGCTGGAGAAATTCTTTCCAAGGAATTTGGAGTCATTGACATTTTTTGTAAATCTTGTATACATAGAATCAACGTCTTTGTCAACCACCATCCTGAACTTTTCAAATTTCGAATCAAATTGAAGTAGCTTTGAGTACTTCACTTGAGATGTACCTTCATGCGTAACTTCAAGAAAATTACAAATATCATAAGCAGTTTCAAATATGTAAACTCAATTAAATTCAGTTCTGTCTAATGCACAAAATAATGCATCCATGGCCTTAGCATTATTTTTGCAATGAAGTTTATCTGAATCGTCCCATTTATATTTTGATTTATCCATATTAACACTTCCAACTACCATTGTAGGTGAAATGTAGCACTATTATACAATTCCTCAGACATCTATATCTAACGAAATAAGAATACATCGCATTTGAGTTTTCTTGTAATTATTATCTGTGCTAGTGAATAAAGGGGTCTGCTTATTCCTTGCCCCTCGAAAAATGCGTGATATTTATTACTCCAAGTGGTAAAACCATTTAGGAGAAACCTTCCTCTGATACCAAGTGTTGGATCATGTGGCTGTGACGATCAAAATAATGGCAACAAAATTTAATTCCCCGATGATGAGAATGCAAGGAAGTATAGATTTTTGTATATTTTTTGATACGTTTCCTTTTAAGCTTCCTTTTATTTTATTAATTAAAATTTTCATTAGGGGTGCTATTTATTATCATAGCTCAATTTATTATCTTGTAACAAATGATTATAGTGTATGTGTGAAAGTCTTTGTTTCAAGAGTAGCTATACACCTACAGGGGGGTGAATAGGTTTCTTAGTCTTTTGACTCTCTTTTTGACTAGTTGTGTTGTGTGTTTAATTAGTTCAGTTAGCTTTCAAGAACACACAAGTATTTATAGTAGTTCTCCAAGATATGGGTATATCCACTATCCCTCCCACCTTTCTAAAAGCGTGTTAGACAAGGTCAACTTCACCAATCTCAGCTCAAAGAGCTTACAACACAGATCCCTCAGTATCTCCCAGACTCTTCCAAGTCCTACCTTAGGCCCAAGGCCCTACCACTCAGAGTAAATGATACTCCTACAGCTCATTGATCCACAGATACCTAGCTTAGACTTAATCAAAGTCCTACACTCAGGGTAGGAGGATAGCCCTACACTCAGATCCACCACTGGATCCTACCTCAGAGAATAAATATCTTACCTCAAGCACACATTCCCTACCTCAAATCTACAAAAGGATCCTATAACACAGACTTTATATTTCATGCTTACAACTCAGATCTAGAAAGATCCTTCGGAGAGATTGAGTTTGTTGTTGATGACTTGCTCCAGTGAAAGTGTTCTCTGAACCTGCTTGTTGAACTAAGTAAACTCAGCTCTTTCTTCTTCACAGCACCAGGAATGGATCTTCAAGGTTCTTCTGCTAGTGCTGAAAAGTAACTACAGAGTATTTTTTCTTCTTACTCAAAAAGATAGTTTTCTAACTTTGTTGTTGAAAGTTGATTAAATCTTCACTGAAAAATTTCTTCAACAACAATCTCTGTCTGTGATTCATAGATAAATTTAGAGCAAGTTCTTGGTAAGCTTCAACTTTTTTGAGAGGAAGAAGATGACCAGAAAACTTTTTCTCCAAAACTTCTTTTCATCTTTCTTGGAAATCTGCTTTTGTATCCTGCCATCCAATAGCTCTATACGTAGTATAGACCACCGGAATGGGTAACTCCAGCACAAATTTTATGTTAACTACAGTACTAAAGGCAAGCAGTTCCTTTTGTCTTCTAGCAAGCAAAACCCACGATATTTGAATTTTTGCTGACGTCTACATGACTCAATTCCTGTGGACTTAGCAAATTCCAGACAAACTGCATAGGTGTTAAGTGAAGCCTTGTCACTCAACACAAAAGTACATAGCTGAATTTTGCATCTTCAGGCGTTGACTGAACCTTCATCACTCAATGCATATAGACTTTAATAGTCTAACTGCTTAGGTGTTGATTGAGCCTTCATCACTCGATGCTTCTTGACTTAGTTGAATTTCTCTGTATGAAGGCATTGAGTGCAACTTCTTCACTCAACACTTATGTCCTTGGCCTGGCTTCTTGATGAGGCGTTGAGTGAACCTTCATCATTCAATTCTTCTGTCCTTAAATAGATTTGCAGATGAGTAGGTCATTAGAGAAATGCCTTCACTCAATGCTTCTGCCCTTAGATAGATTTCCAGATAGCAACCCTGAGGCTTTGACTGCTTGAGCTTATATCAATGCTTATAGTCTTATATCAATGCCTTCACTCAATGCTTCTAAACTTAGCCATATTTTTCCTTTGTCAGCATCCTGTCTTGAGTCCATCTGTCATTGTGACTCAAACTACCTATCTAATCAATGTAATAAAGAAAAACCTACATACGTTTAACTTAGAGCATGTATTAGATACAATCATGTATATACCATTGTCCTGTGGGCCTTCTTCAAATCCAGGATATTGTTATCAATGGATCCAACAATCTCTCCCTATTTGAAAAAGTCTGAACCCTAGATAATGATATACACTACATTATATAGAAGATAAACATTCACCGAATTTAAGAACAAAAAATTAAGCACACACACAAACATATAATATTAATAAAGGAAATAATTATAAATATACGGTGTGCTTAAAATAATGTTCACTTTCCTACAGCCCTTAAGGAAAATACAAAACATATTATGTTTCTGGTTCATTAATCACTCCACCTGCTAGTTTTATTGGCAGCCTTTTCCTTATCTTCATTCTGATTTTCCTTTTGTCTCTTAAAATAGTTGCAGGGCTTAGGAAAGTACTTGCTGGGCTCCACAGCATCTGGTGGCAGTGCACCTGACTTTTTATCTCTTTTGAATTTTATCTTGGCCTCTTCATTTCTTTCTAGTTTTGCTAATTCTAGGGAGCTATACAGCTTTCCTCTATCAGTTTTCTGATTTTTTATCTGATCCCAGGCATATAAGATAATAGTCCTAGAGTAAGGACTCCACTTCTCAAAATCTAGCATGGTTTCCATCTTCTCTTTGTACCTTTTCTTGCTTTGCCTGATTTCTTCTTCTTATTCTGCAATAGACTTGCCTTTAGCTCTTCATCTGGTCAGCAGTGGGACTGAATGTGGGAATTTCAACAGTAGTAGATCGTTTATTCCACTGAGTACTAATCTTATCAACATCTTGATCTCTCCCCTGAACACCATACTATTCATATAGTGCATCTTGAATTGTTCTAGGAACAACATGAATGTTTTCATATGTATGTTATTGAAGGCCAAATGAACCTCTGATTACATTTGTTACCAAGACAGCATTCTCAATGTTAGCCTTGATCATTTCCTTCTCTCCCTTTATGTCTTTTTCAGATAAAGCAACAGTTAGGGTGTTCTTTGCTATAGAGTCTCTTTCATCCAGAAAATTTACACCCTAGGTGACATAATTCTTGACCTCTGACATTTGATAATCCATAATGTGAGTGTAAGCATCCATTCTCCTTTCCAGAGTTTTCTTGTAGGCTTCCATCAAATTTTTCTGCTATTTGTGAACCATTTCCATGTTGCTGGAGGTTATATTCTGATTCACCAGAATATCATGTTGGTTTTTGTTGATTTCTCCCATCTTGCTTTCAGTAAGTATTATAGCACGAGCGGAGTGGTAATAAGCCTCTCTTATCAAGGTTGCAGGTTCGAAACCCCTTGGCAACAACCTACTGCAGCCCTTGCTTTTTATGTTTATTACTAGTCGTGTCGTGGAGCGGTCTAAAGGGCCTAAACCCGGGCTGCTGGTAGGCCTGCGACACTTGGTGTTTGGCCTACCCAGACCGGGTCATTTCAGTACCCTTTTCAGACACAGATGAGTCTATGTTACACTCTGTATTTGGAGCATGGAGTTTAGAGTAAATCTCCCTGTCAGACTTAGCATCCCCCATGGGAATTTGCTACTCTATAGTTGTTGTGACTGGAGCATCTTGTATTATTCTTTCAACAACTTGCTCCCTCTAAACTTGAGGACAGAATAGAACAACTTTAGGACCCTCTAGAGTTTGAGCAATCCTGTTCTGCAAATTCTCAATGAAGGAGTCTAGTAGTTCTTGAACTGATTGGATAGTCTCCCCCTCGGCGGAGGAAAGTATCTGGGAAGTCTCCACCTCAACATTTGCATAAAAATTTTCTATTGCTTGTTCAGTCAGTATTTCCAGAGTTTAAACTGGAATCTCTTCATATTGGGATCCAACCTCTTGATTCCTTACTACAGATTCAGAAGAAATAAAAACCTGAGCACTCATGTCTTTCCTTTTTTCTTTAGAAGAACTATTTTCAGTCAGTTAAGGATCATGTGGCTCTTCCTCACTCTTCTCAGAAGAACTACTTTCTATTCTTTCCTTAGTCACTAGAACAGCCTTCTTTTTCTTGTTCTCAATAGTCTATTGATGTGCCAGCAGAACTCTTTCCCACCTGTCAAACATTTTGGAGTCCATTCTCCTCATGTGATGGATCTTTGTGCCTAACCTTATGTTGAGGATCCCTGTAATAGTACTATGCAGATATAAAGATAAGATCCTTCCAAGGTTAGGTTCTAGGATGCATTCCACTATTCTATCAAACATCACTTTTCTCCTGTTTATTTTCTTAGATAGAATAATACGGGACATGAGTTGAAACATCTTCCTTAATATTTTATCATGTAAACTAGTTTTGCAAAGCAGAGCTTTTCCCACTATATCTGCTAGAAACTTTCCTCTCAGATTCATCTCTTTCATCAACACAAAGCCAGTGGTATGCTTAGAAATCCCGCACCACTTGAGGGTTGTCTTTATATTATCTTGAAATAAGTCTGAATCGTCATTAGACTGCTTCACCTTGGGTAGATGCAGTGCTTTGCATAATCTCTTGGGTGTAATCTTGATCTTATTCCCACTGATTGTGGATTTGAATTTGATTGAAGTTGAGTCCATAGTGGCATTTGAGTACAATTCCAGAACTCCGCATTAATGGAGAGCAATTCCATAGTGGCATATCTTTAGGAGACCATGCAAAGACGTCGAGGTTCTTCAGGAGACAAGAGATTAATTCGATTTTCTCCTCTTCTGATAACTCCACATTAATGGAGAGCTTTTTCTTCTCTCCCTCACGATGGGCACTTTATCGGTAGGTTGATCAGCCTCCAGATAGAGTCCTTCCTTCGCATTCTCTTTGGGTTCTCCAAGCTCAACAGCCGTGACCGCCGAAGGGGTTGCCTGCTCGATCATGTTAACTGTTTTTACATAACACTCTCGGGCCGCTCGGTGGTTACTCTTGATCAGATACTATTTTCCTTGAGCAGAGAATTTGATAGCTAGATGTTAAGTCGACACAATTGCCGGATACTCATTTAGCAGAGGCCTTCCAAAAATCGCATGATAGCTGCTTACTGCGTCGATTACCACGAATCGGATCATCTTGGTGATTCACCCCAGAGTTACTAGTAGCAAAATGTTTCCTTCTTCTTCCTTCCTCTCTCCCGAGAATCCGTAGAGTTGCCCCTCGGTGGAAGACAATGGTTTCCCTGGTTTTAGAGCCTTAAACGTCTTCTTGAATAAGAGATTCATCGAGCTTCCCGTATCTATCAGAATCTTGTCTACTGTGAAGTTTTTGATGACGGCTTAGATAACAACCGCATTGTTGAATGGGTTGGCGATGGATGAGAGGTCATCTGGACCAAAAGTAACGAGTTCTCTGGTCGGAGCCGAGGAAGAAGTCATAGCCACCTCCTGCTTACACAACTTTGAGATGGAGGATTTTCGGCTTGATTCGAGGCCTCCCCATCCGTGGATGTAGAAAAGTCGCCCGAGGGTTCCTTCATCATGAACATCCACACAATCATTCGGGTAACTCATATTACCTAGGCAGCCAACATCAGCAATGTCCTCACATTCCTGGAGCACCTCAGCCACCTCTTTGCCCTTTGAGGTGTTTGGATTGACGGGAGCCTCTTTACAGAAAAGGTCTGACATTTTTCCCTCTGAAACCAGCCTTCTGACCAAAAAGCGAATGGATCGACAGTGCTCTGTAGGAAGCCCCTCTTCTTTGTGAAATTCACAAAAATTCTTAGAGCTGGGGGGTATCACCTCTCCCCGGGGTTTGGCCTTTTTGAAATCTTTTCTTTGCAGGACTTCAGCGACTTCCTCCCAAGTCATGTTCGCGATGTGAGGCCCTCCGTGCTGACTAATAGGGAGGACTTGTGGGACTACCGGAATAGGAGCAGTGTCCAATGGCAGCATTCACTCTCAGAACCTCTGATTGTTGAGGGGCCTCTTATGACGAAAGTTTCTACCCCTTTGGGGTGATGACTGATGATCATGACGGGAAGGTTTTTGAACGTGGCGCGCCATGTAAGAACTCCCTGAGCCGCCACTACCTTCCATAGAGTTCAAAGTAGATATATAGGTTGGGTTAGCACTTTCTCCTTCAATGAATTTGTTTGCGAGAGCGATTAGGGCTTGATAAGTTCCCAGAGCCTTTGTCGTGGCTTTGAACTTAAATTGGCCTTCCATGAGTCCATTGATCAGGACGACCTTGTAATAATCGCGCCATGCTCTCTCCCTCCTTTTGTATAATTTTGAAAAGAGCTACGGGACCAGTTTTCCTTTTTTTGGAGGTTGAAAACCTCAACAAAAGCTTTTGGCAGAGCCCGGCGAAAGTTAATTGAGCGAGGACGAAGCTCATGAAACAACTCTTGAGACTGCCCATCGAAAGTCGTCACCAGCAACTTACACTTTAGCACATCCGTCAGGCATATAAGGGCTACGACATCTTCGAATGTTTGCAGGTGCGTGACCGGATCGGTTGCGACGGTATAAAAAGGTAAGCGAGGTTCCCTGAAATTGTTCGGTGCGGGATCTAGCCTTATCCGCGCAACAAACAGAGACGAATCCTCCATCTCATCCAGGGTTGAAGGTGAGGCGCGGTTAGGATTTGGGAAATCAGCGGGTATGCCGGGCTGGCGGTCTTCTTCGAAATCTAACCACATAGCCGGACCTGCCCGAGTGGTATCTTGGAAGTAACCCATGAAAGGATTTAGCTCGTCTTCCGGGGGCTGCAGTTGCGTAGTGGTCCGACCTGGCTAGAAGGCAGGCTGATTGGTCGCGGGGGTCGGAAAGATTGCAGGTTCTACAGGTGCTGCGGCTTGAGGCATCGTGAACCGTTGGTTAAAAGCTGCTAGAGCTTTGCCGATTGCATCAAGGCGTTCGCCGATTTCCCACCTATCTCGCTCCATTTCCTGGCGAGATTGTTCGAGCGCCTTCCAAAGGGATTCTTCGGAGGACCCCGTGCGATTAGAATGATGAGAGTGAGAGTAGTGAGGGGATCGCTTGTCTGACATATCGAAACCGCTCGGATTCACGGACAACTCGAATCTTAAGGCCGCGTGTTCAATGTTCGTGTCGAGAACATCTCTTGGTCGTTGGAGAACCTACGAGAGAGATAAAACGGTAAAAGATGAACTGCGATGTTGATGCTCGAAATGCGACGGACTCGGGCACCACCAGCTAACCGTTAGAGCACTGGGGAAGAAGAAAAAGCAAACTGCAAACAGTAGTCTACTAAGCGGGTAAGAGAAAAGAGCAGAGAAGCCGTGAGCTACGGCGACACCAGACTTCACCCGTCGCGGCCTGAATGCCACTCTTGCGACGGACTTGATTTTGATTACAAATGGCGGGTTACAAAAGGTGGAAAGGAAATTGTGCAAAAAGCAAGCTGGAGTCCGCAAAGCTCGAGATCCGAGTCTGCAGCCTTTAACAAGCAGGCTCTTGGATTCGAGTCAGCGTGTCTTGGGTGCACCACTTCCCCCTATTTATAGGCTTGGGGGCCTGCCCAAATGGGCAGGGCTAAGATAACCGGCTGCCCGGGGTACAAGAGAACCGGGCAGCGGTGACGGGATTCAAAAAGGAAAGAACAAGAAGTCTGCGCGAGATAGGCGGATTGAGCTTGCGAGCTGGAGCAATTCTTGGCCATCCGGAGCGCCATCTCCCTGGAGTGATGCGACCTAGGCGGACTGGGCTTTCGAGCTGGCAAATGAGCTATCTTGAATTCTTTGAGGAGCGGTCTGGGCGGACTGAGTATTGGAGTCCGCATTTGGGGTATCTGGGCGACCTGAGCGGACTGAGAATAGTAGTCCGCGGCTTGAGATGCCCAATGAAGAATACATCGACCGTGTTGCAGATTCTGGGGTTAACATAATCCCCGCAAATTTTAAAATTTCAAGAAATTTCGGAAATGTTTCTTTAATCGCCGAGTCCGCAACCAATGCTACCACTGCTTGGGCTATAAATATGGCCAGGAGCATGTCATTCTGTCAAAATTATCTGCGCGATGGGATGCTACTCACCACTTGCGGTCTGCATCCTCGAATCTGGCATGTCGAGGTTGGGATCTTTTTTTGGCAATCTTCCTAAAGCCGACAAATCCAAGGGGCCCGTGACGCGAGTGAATAAGGTGGTTCAACGAGGGGAAAAGGATGTTCATGATATCTAGGAGAGTTCGCAGAAGGATGGAACATCCGCAAAGAGCAAGGAAACCGATCCCTTGAAGGAAGCTTCTCAGGGCGCCGCCACGACTTCTCAGCCGCAGCATTCGGACAAGGCCCCCGCGGGATCTGGCGGAATGGCAATAGTCGCCTCCCCGTCTGGAACCTTCATGCTGCAACTAAATGACGGAAAGGTGGTTTCTTCGCCGGAGATCTGTCAGCTGGGTTCTTAGGAGGTACAGACTGTAAATCCGGATACCGAGAAACGAACAGGCGCAGCAGCAGAACGGATAGAGGAGCTGGCCGGGAGTCAAGCCGCAACTCCGGTGACCTTCTTGGATGCATTCGGCACTAATCAAGGCATTGTCCACGCAAAACTGTCGGACCCGGAGCAGAACATGCCAGCCTTGGAGAAGACTCCCGAGAAAAAGAAGAGGAAAAGGGACAAATCCTCTGTTTCTGAACGAGTTGAAAAGCGACTGCGAACTCAGAAAGAAAAGAATGTCTCCGTACGAACAGGCGCGGCGCGCTTGCAATACCGACCGCGGGAAAAGGAGGTCCCAGACGTAAGCTTAGTTACGCCGGATGTTTCCATCCTGGGCGGTGATTCCCTGTCTGTGGTCAGTCTGTCTACCACAGAAATACTTGACTCTATCGACAATGAGCGACTTGCTGATATTAATCAGTCTCTGCTTGAAGTATTGCAGTCTGGCGTGGCGATAATAGGCGAGAAGGTTACTGAACCCGCCCCTTCTACTGCGGATAATAAGAGGGAGAAGGCGAAGGAGAAGCTTGCCATCATGCAAGTGAAGGTTGAGGAGGTTTCTGAACGGCTGGAGGCGGACAGGTGGGATGAGGATCTGCGGATGGCAGCCGAGGGGGTACGGACAGGTATGTCTCCACCGCGTTTCCAGAAGAGATGGCTGTACAAGTCTCCGGTGCGAAAGTCGAAGTCGGTAAAAATTATCACCGAGACTGAAGACATAGTGTCTTCCAGTAGATCAATGGAGGAAAAGAAAGCGATGGTTCACCAAAGATGGAAACAACACTTGGTCGCTTTTGATCCCGAACGAGTACGACGGCCTGTAGTAGATAGTCGCCAGATCGCCGCAATGATTATGAAAAGTGAATTTTCTTCCATCTTTTCTCTGAGTTTATCGCGCCCTGGAGACAACTGAACATGGCTTCTTGTGTTGCAGTTCGAAACTCACCGCCGGATTCCGTTGAAGTGGGCGAGATCGCACCGTTATCCGCGGATGCTCCTGTATCCGTACAGAAGATGCTCCTGCAGAGCCTACACCCGGGGTCCAGTCCGCCCTGGAGGAATACATTTCCTTAGTGAAGAAATATGAAGAAGAGTTGAAGAAATATGAAGAAGTGTTAAGGGAAGTACGAGCTGACGCTCAGAGACGAAAAGAAAGAGAGAAAGTGCTGGAGAGCTAGGTCGCTAGCATCTCGGCCGCGGAGGGGATGAAGAAAGAGAAGCAAGGTCTAAGCGAGGATGCGCAACACTACAGGAATAGGTATCTGGCCCTGGTGTGAGAAGGAAAGATGCAAGCTGCCGAGGTCGTCGACACCTGTCCGCAGCAGACTCAGCCCGCTCCGGGGGGAGGATCGACACTAGCCGTGAGCGGGTAACCTGCGGCGGATACGAACTAGAGGCAGGCGGGCGAACACATGATCCCGTTTAGCCGGGTTGCGAGGAACTCCGCACGCCTGCACCGGACGTTCAACAACATGCACCATCTAGTCCAGCAAATGTATAGGGAGATTCTTCGAGGTAGCGACAAGGCCGCATACTTTGGCGTAGAGGACAAAGAGCGGCCTGCTCGCCGTGCCGCTGAACCCTGATAAATTATTATTATTCCTTAATGATGCGGACATCGATAATTTCTGTATAATACGGAACACTATGTTGTTAGCTATTGTTATGTCATGCTGTGTGTGCTTTTTTGTTGGATGATTGTTTTATCCGAATTTGATGCGTATGAAATTTTCCCATGTGCTGGAATGCCTTTTTGCCTTATGCTGCGGATGAGGGTTCAACCCGCACTAACTTTTGCAGGATGGAATGAACTGCGCGGATTGCGGTTTAATCCGCGTGAAGTCAATGAACCCGCACTAGCTTTTGCTATATATATACGTTCTCGTTTCGGTTCTATCGGAAACAGCTGGATCAAAAAACCCTGCGGCCTTGAAAAATGGTATCTGCCCGTGCAAATGCCGCAGCCGCGTTTCATTCCGCCGACCATAAGAGGAGTATGCTGACTGTAGCGGATCTAGAGGTTTTTAGGGAAAGGCATATGACGGGCTTGCCTGTCCTTACGCGACTTCCGGAGGACGACGAGCGATTGAATTTTTCCACCGCTTCCCAGATCGCAGTGCTTATCGATCACTTTGAATGCGGATTCAAGTTCCCCTTGCTCTGGGAGGTCACCGAGATATTTGAGAATTATGGGGTGGTTCTGGGCTAACTCGCGCCGAATACCGTAGCGGCCATTTACGCTTATCTCGCCTACATGCGTTCTGAGAAGATCCAGTTCTCCCTGAAAATCATCAGGAAGATATTCTCTGTCCGCGCAATTACGCCGTCAAAGAATCAACAATTCAAGGGCGTGATCTACTTTTATTGCAGGGGGATGAAAGTTGCGGGTCTTCAAAACAAGATCCACAACTGGACCTCGAGGTACCTTATCTTTGAGGGTGACTTGGGATTTCTCCATACTTATCCGCAGGTGCGCGCGGATACTTACTTCAAGAGCGTGTCGCTAACCACAGAGGAGTCCGCCAATGTCAAGTTTCTTGCCGGGGCAAGGCTTGATGTCGACTATTATATTCCGCTGCTACCCAACCTGGATACCATTAGCCGACAAGAAAGTAAGTACCGCGATCCTTTTCTTTATCCGCCAATCGTTTCGTTACATGATGTTCTCTTCTTTGCAGCGACGTTGCCGGTACCCGCTAATCTGCCCTTGACTCCAGCTAGCGTAACTCCTACACAAGGAGAAAGGAAAAGTGAAACCGTAAGGAAGAGACGAGAAGAGGGAGATCCAGTGGCGGACTACTCTTCGTCCGGTAGTTTCGACATGGTGGGCTTCGGAAAAAACCAGAGGGATCTAAGGGGCAATCTGCTGATCCACTGGCATGAAAAGAAGAAATTTGTCCGTCTTTCCACAGCTCTTCCCTCCTGGAAAAACCCGCGCACTTCCCGCCATGCCTATGTGGCGCTTTCTGCACTATACGGGAAGAAAAATCTCCATGAACTCCGGGATATCCCTCCTGCCGACCTTCCCCTGGTCGCAGCCCAGGCAAGCGCCAATAGTGCCGTCACAAATCACTTCCTGGGTCGGATGACGCGCGAGCTGCTCAAGGAAAATGCTTGCCTGTTGCGAGAAAATAAGTCTTTGGCGAATAGGAACAAACGGCTGGGGACTAAAGTAAACAAACTCAAAGAAACTGAAGCGGTAAGAATTTATAATTCACATTGACCTTTGCTTTGTCCGCAGCGGGCTAACTATACTACCTTATGCAGACCGCACACGATATTACCAACCCTGGCTTCCAAACCGCCATGTTTCCTTACGTGAAAGAAAGCGTGGAGGTAGCTATCGAACGCTTCATCAATGCCGGGCTCGCCCAAGAAGGCGTGGACTCCGTCGCCTTCCTGCAATTGTTTCCCGAACTCGAAGATCAGGTCGCTGAATTCGAGCGGGCTGCAAAAGTAAAATCAGTTGCCGGTGAAGATGGGAAGCCTTCTAGCGGAGAGAGTTCCAAGACCGCGTTAAGTGGCAAGCAAGCCATTCGATTCAATCGGAAGGCGATAGTGAGCAGACAGAACCTACGGCGGCCAGCGGACGAAGCTCGACTAACTCTCGTTCCAGCGGCAGTAGCAGCAGTGATTCAGGCGACTACTCTCCACCAGTCAATATAGATGGATCGAGCCCGAAAGTTCCTGCACAGAAAAAACAAAAGACCGAGGAATGAATTTTTGATCTTTTATCTTGTTATTGTAAACAGAATGTGGACTCCAACTGAGTCCTCTGATACTGTAATATTTTTGGAATGAAATGAAAAGGATCTGTGGTATCTGATTGCTCTGTGTATTCTAGTCCGCACTCATATGTTATCCGCATAGTGTCTTAGTCTGCTTATAACTGATCAACGTGTCTTCTATATCACCAGATCACCAAAATACCTTTTTATGAATTTTGAACAACTGAACTCTGCTAATAATCGAAATCTAATCTATCAACCAGAGGAAAACAAAATCCTTTGAGCGGGTAGGAAACCAGAAGTCCACCGTTAACCATAAGAAATAGAAATGACAGCTCATGACCGAGTGGGCAGGTGCGGCTAATGCGGCATTGCTTTCCACACCGGGCCATGAGCTAGTCAACCCCTTCGGTGGACTGAACGGATAGATAATTGGAGTCCGCTGAATACCACGAACAACAGAAATGACCGCTCGTGACCAAGTGGGCAGGTGCGACTAACGCGACATTGCTTTCCACACCGGGCCATGAGCTAGTCAACCCCTTCGGCGGACTGAACGGATAGATAATTGGAGTCCGCCGAATACCACGAACAACAGAAATGACCGCTCGTGACCAAGTGGGCAGGTGCGGCTAACGCGGCATTGCTTTCCACACCGGGTCATGAGCTAATCAACCCCTTCGGCGGACTGAGCGGATAGAGAATTAGATTCGCCGAAAACCACGAACAGAAATGACCGCTCGTGACCAAGTGGGCAGGTGCGGCAAACGCGGCATTGCTTTCCACACCGGGTCATGAGCTAGTCAACCCCTTCGGCGGACTGAGCGGATAGAGAATTAGAGTTCGCTGAAAACCACGAACAGATGACCGCTCGTGACAAAGTGGGCAGGTACGGCTAACGCGGCATTGCTTTCCACACCGGGTAATGAGCTAGTCAACCCCTTCGGCGGACTGAGCAGATAGAGAATTAGAGTTCGCCGAAAACCACGAACAGAAATGACCGCTTGTGACCAAGTGGAAAGGTGCGGCTAACGCGGCATTGCTTTCCATATCGGGTCATGAGCTAGTCAACCCCTTCGGCGGACTGAGCGGATAGAGAATTAGAGTCTGATGAATACCACCTTGCCGGTAACGATGCTTCCCTCTTGCCTGGAGTGCAGCCTAAATTGATCTTTTGGTCAGGTGCGGCAGGAGCGGCATTGCTTTTCCTAAGATCAACCAGGCTGCGGGTCTCCTGCAGGCACTGCTTGAGGGTACCAAGGAGTGTTCGAAGGTCACAAACTATGATGATCTGCTGGCAGGTGCGGCCGTAGCGGCATTGCTTTCCATGCGTGATCATCAAAGTTGTGGCGATATCCCATGAATGGCATGGTAGAGCTGACCGCCACTCTGTCCCTCCAAAACGCAAAAGTGGGGTAAGATACTAGCCAGGATCCGAGGTTCAGTATCCTGCCGCAGTAGAACCAGAAAGAACCCACTACACGGTGCGAAATCTCCCCGCAACACGTGGTCTTGGTGGTGTTACGCTAATAGCAGCGGTTCTAAGGGAGGTTTTTGCTGAACTCATCGATTTCTCCTGGTATACGGCGATATTTTTAATTGCTCATACTCAACATGTCAGCTGTCATTGGAATACTTGAAGAAGTGTTAGCAAAAAGCTTTTTTATTTATGACCAACAATTTACAAGTTGCGAAACGGATAGAAAGAAAACAAGGGGTTCAGGAATAAAGCCGCTTCAAGTCATCACCACTCCATGTATGCGGTATGTTTTCTCCCTCATATGTCTGCAGCCAATAGGCTCCCTTTTCGAGGACCTCCTTGATGATGTCTGGCCGAACCCAATTGGGATCGAGCTTTCCGACTGAGCCAGCTCTTGGCGCAGCGTCTACCTTTTTAAGGACTAGATCTCCCACTTGGAAGTGTTTGATCCTTACATTCTTATCAAAGTAACGAGCCATTCCTCTCTTGATTTCTTCCTGCCTGATGGCGGCTTTGTCCCTAATTTCCTCAATATGCTCCAGACTAAACCTCATTTCTTCATTGTTCAGTTCGAGCCAGTCTTCCTCTCCTTGCCTTGCCAGCAGGACCCTAGGTGACGGGACTTCAAATTCAACAGGAATCAGTGCTTCTGACCCATGAGAAATTTTGAACGGGGTTTCCTTTGTTGATGATGAAGGCATCGTTCTCAGGGTCCAGAGGACCGAGGGAAGTTGCTCCACCCAGCTGCCCTTAGCGTTCTGCACTTTTTTCTTGAGCAAATTGAGGATCTGCTTGTTGGCTGCTTCCACCTGACCATTGCTCCTTGGATGATGGACTGATGCAAAGCGCAGTTCTACTCCAACCTGCTTGCAGAAATCTATCATCTCAGCGTTGTTGAATTGTGGTCCATTATCGGTGATGATTGCCATTGGGACACCATGTCGGCAAATTATCTCTCCCCAAATAAAATTTTTCACAACCTGAGTTGTTGTCCTTGCCAGTGCCTTAGCCTCAATCCACTTGCTGAAGTAATCAATCATGACAATGATGAAGCGTCGCTGCCCGCTTGCCATGGGGAAAGGAATAACGAGGTCCATCCCCCAGATAGCAAAGGGCCAAGGGGTTGCGATCGACTTGAGAGATTGTGCTTCTTGGTGCTGCAGTGGAGCGAACCTTTGGCACTGAACACATTTTTTGACATAAGCTTCGGAATCTTTTTTCATCGTCGGTCAGAAGTAACCTTGCCGTAGGATCCTTCTTTCCAAGGTCCTTTCTCCTGAATGGCTCCAACATTCACCAAAGTGGATTTCTTGGAGGATAATGGGAACTTCATTTTCTGGGACACATCTTGTCATGGTGGATAGGAAGGTCTTTCTATAAAGGATGCCAGATATTAAGTAGTAATGCGCTGCTTTTAGCCTGAATCTCTTCTTATCTCTTACTGACTGATGCAGGTTCACAGTGGAGAGATAAAGGACGAAGGGATCTATCCAAGAAGGATGTTGATAATTTTGCATTATTTCTCCCTCCTCTATTGCCGGATGAAAGAGCTTCGAGGTCGTTCCTCCTGAAGGAAGTCCGTATTTAGCAAGAGCGTCTGCTTCCTCGTTCTCCATCCTCAGGATATGTTCAATGGTAAAGCTTTTGAACTTGCCGACCTCAACTTTTACAAGTGTAAGGTACTTCCTCAGCACCGGCTCCCTAGTCTCAAAGTTGCCCCAAACCTGAGACGCCATTACCAGGGAGTCAGTTTTTACGTGGACATGGTCGATTCCGAGTTCCCTGGCAAGCCTTAAACTGGCCAGCAGGGCTTCATACTCTGCCTGGTTATTAGTCACTGGAAAGTAGAACTTGACTGACTGTTCGAGCTTGATGCCATTTGGGTTTATTAGGACCACCCCTGCCCCGGAGGCGTTCTTACCAGAAGCCCCATCAACGTAGACGGTCCAAGCCAGAGGAGACCTTTCTTCCTGCTCGGAGCTAGACTTTGCGGTATCAATCAGAAAATCTGCCAGCACCTGTGCCTTGATGGCTGCTCTGGGTACATAGGAGATCTCAAACTCGCTCAGCTCGATGGCCCATTTAGCCAGCATGCCCGAATGTTCGGGCTTTTCCAACACACTCTTTAAAGGTTGATCAGTGACTACTTGGATTGAATGTGCTTGAAAATAGGGATGGAGTCGGCGAGCTGTCATGACCAATGCCAAGGTCAGCTTCTCCATAATTGGATACCTGGTCTCCGCATCTTTCAGAATGTGGCTGACGTAATAGACTGGGAATTGCCTCCGATTTTTCTCTCGGACAAGAATGGAACTAACGGCTTCAGGACCAACTCCCAGATATAGGAGCAACATCTCCCCCGCTCGAGGGCTTTGCAACAAAGGTGTTGAAGTCAATTGTTTCTTTAACTACTCAAAGGCTTGCGTGCATTCTTCCGTCCATTGAAATTTGGATGCTCCTCGAAGGGTTTTAAAGAATGGAGCGCTCTTATCCCCGACTCGAGAGATGAATCTCCCAAGTCCTGCTAGCCTCCCCCCTAACTGCTGAACTTCTTTTGGAGAGCGGGGGGGAGCCATATCAAGGATGGCTCTGACCTTATCCGGATTGGGGTCAAGGCACTCTGGGGTGTGGAGATGGCTGAGAAATTTTCCTTTGCTTGCTCTAAAGGAACATTTTAGCGGGTTAAGCTTTACCCTATGCTTTCGTAAGGTGGAAAAAGTTTCCATTGGATCATGCAAATGTTGCGAATAGGACTTTCTTTTTACAAGGAGATCATCCACGTATACTTCAAGGTTTTTGCCCATTTGTCCTCTAAACACGTGATCCATCATGCGTTGGTATGTTGCACCCGCGTTCTTAAGCCCAAAGGGCATCACAAGATAACAGTAATAGTCGTCATTCGTAATAAATGAAGTATGAGGGATATCAGGTTTGTGCATTCTTATTTGGTGGTAACCTGAGAAGGCATCTAGAAAACTCATAAAAGAATACCCTACTGCAGAATCAACTAGAGAATCTATCCGAGGCAGGGGGTAGCAATCTTTAGGGCACGCTTTATTCAGTCGGGTGAAATCTACACACATTCTCCATTTTCCCCCCGATTTCTTAACCATTACAACATTCGAAACCCACTCAGGATATTGAATTTCTCGAATAAAACGCGCCTTGATGAGTTTAGCAACCTCCTCCCTGATGGGTTCCGCCAGCTTGGTGGCAGCATCCTTCTTCTTTTGTTGCACCGGCTTGGCAGCTGGATCGATGTTGAGATGGTGGCAAGCCGTGTCTGGATCGACTCCCGACATATCCTCTGCTGACCAAGCGAAGACGTCCAGGTTCTTTAGAAAGCAGGAGATCAACTCTGTCTTCTGATCCTCTGGAAGTTCTGCGTTGATAGTGAGCTTTCTTTCTTCTCCTTCTGTGATAGGAACTTCCTGCGTCACCTGGGCAGGTTCCAGGTGAGCGCCTTCTTTATCCGCAACAGCCTCTGGCTGGGTAGAAATCTCCGCCACTACTGGGAAGATGGGAGGAGCAGGCTCGGTCACATTTACTGTTCGCAGGTAGCACTCTTTTGAATGCCTTGGGTTGCTTCGGACTCTGCACATCCTGCCATCAGCATAGAATTTCACAGCAAGATGATAAGTTGATACCACTGCCTGGTATCTGTTCAGCAATGGCCTCCCGAAGATGGCGTGGTAGCAGCTTGGAGCATCCACCACTACAAACTGGATTGGTCGGGTGGCTCCCCCGAGCTTTACGGTGAGGGTGACGCTTCCCTCCACCTCCTTTCTTTCTCCAGAGAAACCATAGAGTGGCCCTTCAGTGGAAAGCAAAGGCTTTTCGGTTCTCAGGGCCTCAAAAGTTGTCTTGAACAGAAGATTAACTGAACTACCTGTATCAATAAGGATCCGGTCTATGGTGTAATCTTCTATGGCTGCTTTGACTACCACAGCATCGTCAAATGGATTGGCCGTCTGAGGCAGGTCTTCCTGACCAAAAACAATATCGACCCCGAAAGGGGCAGAAGAGGAGGAGGAGGCAACCACTGCCCGAGATACCCTCGCGAGTGAAGATTTCTTTGTGGCTTCGGCTCCTGCCCCTCCATGAATGAAAAAGAGCCGTCCGAGGGGACACTCATCGTCTGCGTCGAAGCATTCAAGCCTAATGTTGATGGGCCCTAGCTGGCCGACGTCCTCCACTTCCACACACTCCATCTGAATTCCCGCCACCTCCTTGCCTTTAGCGATGGGAGGCTTCGAAGAGTTCCCCCTCTTATCCAAATCTTTTATCTTTCCTTCAGCGATCAGTCTATCAACTAGTTGCTGAAGGGCTTTGCAATCTTCAGTCATGTGGCCCTTCTCCCTGTGGAATTTGAAGAATTGGGAGTTATTTCTGGGCTTCCAGTCTCTTTGGAACCCTTGCCTCTTTTCATCTGCTTTCTTCTGAATGATCTGGATGACTTCTTCTAAGTCGAGTCCCAGATCCGAGAACTCTGCCGAGGAGCTGCTCTCGCGCGGCTGTGAGACTTGTAAAGCATTCTGGTAGATAGGGAGGGCTTGAAGGGGAACGGCGGGAGCGGCGGCCAACGACAGTCTCTGCTCACGAAACTGTTGATGGCCAATGAAAGGTTTCTTGTGGTGGAAGTATCGCCCCCTTTGAGAAGGGGGTTGGGAATTAGGTCGAGGGGGCTTGCTATGATGGTGACTGCTGGACGAGGTGTTGGCGGCATCCCTTTTTCTAGCCTTAGCTGTCAGGGATGAGATGTAGGTGGGATTGGCATTTTCTCCCTCAATAAAGCGATTGGTTATCGCTATCAACTCTTGGTAGGTAGACGGCGCCTTGGTTGTCACTTTGAACTTCAACGGACCTTCTTGGAGGCGGTGAATCAAGGCAACCTTATAGTAGTCGGGGTTCACATTCCTCACCTTCTGAAAATGATCAACGAATCGTGCCACTGATTCGTTGTCTCTCTGCTTGATATCTAAGAGGGGTGCCAGCCCATCTTTCCTTTTCTTCGAAGTGGCAAATCTCAGGAGGAGTTCGCTGCGGAACTCGGCAAAGGAAGAAATTGTGCCTGGAGGCAGCTCATAGAACCACTCCCTCGCGTGCCCCTCGAGGGTGGTGATTAGAAGTTTGCACTTTAGGGCATCGGAAAGGCATCTTAAAGCGACTGCCCCCTCGAACGCCTGCAAATGGGAAACTGGATCATTTTTTCCCGAGTAAAAGGGGAGACGCGGTTCTCTGAAATTGCTGGGTGCGGACTCCCATAGGATTCTATCAACGAATGGAGAGGGGGTGTCAAGTTCGGCGGATAAGCGGACTGGCGCCCGGGGGTCCGCGTGCTCTACGGACTGCCGATAAGCAAAGTCAAGCTGGCGGGCTGGGGCTTCCCTGGCCGCTTCCCTGAAGAAATCCATCAAGGGAGCGAACTGATCGTTCTGAGGTCGCAGGGGAGTCGCGGGCTGAGCTTGGTGGTGGGACTGAGGAGTTGCTGCAGGTGACCGCTGAGGAGGTGGGCGAGCTGGGGCTTCAGCAACGTTCTCCGCGACCTGGGGAGCAAGCCGCTATGTCAGCGCGAGTAGAGCTTGGCCAAGGGTATCGAGCCGCTGATCAGTCTCTCTGCGAGATAGCTCGGCTTCCCAGCGAGATTGTTCCAGCGCCTCCCATACGAGTCCTCGGGCGAGCTGGAGCGGTCGGACCGGCGAGCTCGGCGATCTGACATCTCTGTCCGCAAACTTCAAAAACTGCTTGTATCTGAAGGTCGCGTGTTAACTGTTTATGCTCAAAATGCGACGGACTCGGGCACCACCAGCTAACCGTTTGAGCACTGGGGAAAGAAGAAAAAGCAAACTGCAAACAGTAGTCTACTAAGCGGGTAAGAGAAAAGAGCAGAGAAGCCGTAAGCTACGACGACACAAGGCTTCGCCCGTCGCGACCTGAATGCCACTCTTGCGACGGGCTTCATTTTGATTACAAATGGCGGGTTATAAAAGGTGGAAAGGAAATTGTGCGAGAAGCAAGCCGGATTCCGCAAAGCTCGAGATCCGAGTTCGCAGCCTTTAACAAATAGGCTCTTGGATTCGAGTCAGCGTGCCTCGGGTGCACCACTTCACCCTATTATAGGCTTGGGGGCCTGCCCAAACGGGCAGGGCTAAGATAATCGGCTGCTCGGGGTACAAGTGAACCTGTCAGCGGTGACGGGAATCAAAAAGGAAAGAACAAGTCCGCGCGAGATAGGTGGACTGGGCTTGCGAGCTGGAGCAATTCCTAGCCATCTGGAGCGCCATCTCCCTTGAGTGACGCGACCTAGGCAGACTAGACTTCCGAGCTGGCGAATGAGCGATCTTGAATTCTTTGAGTAGCGGTCTGGGCGGACTGAGTATTGGAGTCCGCATTTGGGGTATCTGGGCGACCTTAGCGTACTGAGAATCGGAGTCCGCGGCTTGAGATGCCCAATGAAGAATACATCGACCGTGTTGCGGATTCTGGGGTTAACATGCGATTTGTCAGTTACTAGCAGTTTAATGAAAAGGAGATAAATGGGGTGTCGCTAATAGCGGCGACATCAGAGTTCGCCCGCTGCGGTTAAAACCAGTCCTGCGACGGGCTTTTTGATTTTCATAGATGAAGCGATTAGAGCGGTTACTAAGGAGCACCCGATCGGACAGTAACCCGCTCGGCAAAGGATTCGAGACCGCTGCGACAGACGACGAGCTTAAAAATTCACTTCGTGATGCCTAGAGAGTACTGTTCATGCCTATTTATAGGCTCGGGGTCCCGGCCGAGAGGACAAGCGCTAGAATCACCGGTTGCCTGGGGGACAGGAGAGCGGGCAGCAGTGATAGGATGCATAGCTAGAGAAGAAAGAAGGTAAGCTTTTAACCGCGCAGCTACACGGTCTTCAATAAGAAGACCGACGACTCTCAGATTGAAAAACGGCTTCCTGATTGCCATGGTCTTGCGGTTACGCGGTCAAGAAATGGACCCTTGACTCATCTTAAAGGAGAAACTGAATAGCGGTCTCCCGGGTAAACACAACCTATAAAGTCTATATCTGAATATCCAGTTAGTTCTAAGTCATTATTTCTAGGATACCACAGACCAAGATCAAGTTTGCTCTTGAGATACCTCAAAATTCTTTTAGCTGCTGAATAATGAGATTCCTTAGGGCTAGCCTGGTATCTAGTATAAACATATGTAGCATACATAATGTCAGGCCTACTAGCAGTAAGGTAGAGGAGGGAGCCAATTATGCCTCTATAGAAGGTTTCATCAACAGGTTTCCCAATTTCATCCTTGTCTATTGACATACTTGACCCCATAGGAGTTTTCATTACGGAGGCACTCTCTATTCCAAATTTTTTAATAAACTCCTTGGTGAACTTAGATCTAGAGATGGATAGTCCATCCTATGATTATCAAACTTGGAGGCTCAAGAAATACTTGAGTTCACCCTTACTGCTCATCTCAAACTGCCCCTGCATAAGTTTAGCCATCTTTTTGCAAAAGCCATCATAAGTAGACTCAAATATTATGTCATTTACATAAATTCAGACAAGAATGATCTTACCCTTGAATTCCCTTAGGAATAATGCATTGTCTATTTTTCCCTTGAGAATTTTTTATCAATGAGAAAGCTATGCAGGGTTTCATACCATGCCTTAGGGGCTTTCTTCAACCCATATAAAACTTTTCTAAGCTTAAATACAAAATCAGGAAAGTTAGAATTAACAAAACCTGAGGGTTGCCCAACATAGACCTCTTTTTTAGGTCATAATTTAGGAAAGCTAACTATACATCTATTTGGTAGACCTTGAATCCTTTATGTGTAGCATATGCAAGGAACAGTCTTATAGATTCCAATCTAGCTACTGGTGCAGAGGTTTGATGTAAATCAATACCTTCCTCTTGACCGTATCCCTTGGCCACTAGTCTAGCTTTATTCTTTATTATAACAACATTTTCATCAAATTTATTCCTATAGATCCACTTGGTACCAACAATGTTATGTTCTTGTGGTCTGGGAACCAGCTTCTAGACCTTGCATCTCTTGAACTGGTTTAGTTCTTCTTGTATAACCACAATCCAAAATTGATCTATGTTGGCATCTTCAAACCTTTTAGGGTCAACTTGAAACAGAAAGCCGTAGTACATAGCAATGTTGAGGCTTATGCTCCTTGTTGTGATCCATTGGCTACCATCTTTTACGATTTGATTTCTGGGATGATCCCTTAAATGCCTGATAACAGGAGACATTCTTTCTTTAGCATCATGTTCTTCAATGACTGGGTCTTACTGGTCTTCACCCTTGTCCAGCAAACTTTATCCTTATTCAGGAATGCATACACCATCATCTTCTTCATGGATAGTTGGAGGAGTGTCCTTGATGGTTAGTTTATCCATCTCCAACTCTACACCTACAGTTTTAGAGGAACTAAGCAGCTCACTGTTAATCATGGATGATTCATCAAACACAACATTAATAGACACTTATACTACTTGATTTTTCAAGTTGTAGACAATATATGCTTTGCTATTATTGATGTTCCTAACAAATATCCCTTCATAAGACTTGGAAGCAAACTTTGTCAAGTAAGACTTCCCATTATTGAGCACAAAGCACTTGCTTCCAAAGATCCTGAGATAGGCTAGATTTGGTTTTCTGCCTTTCATAATCTCATAGGGAGTCTTATTGTGATACGTGTTGATAGAAGCTCTATTCAACACATGACAAGTAGTATTTACTGCCTCAGCCCAAAAGTTTTCTGGGAGAGAAATATCACTAGGCAGTTTCCATCCAGCTTCTATGAGAGTATTGTTTTTCTTCTCAGCTATCCCATTTTTTGTGGGTGTTCTAGGAGAATAAAATTCTTGATGAATCCCTTATTCTTCATAGAACTTTGTCATGCTATAAGACTGAATTTCAATACTATGGTCACTTCTTATTTTACTACAGAACATCACTTTTCATTCTTAATTTGCATAACAAAGGTCATGAAGATATTAGGGTTTCAGACTTTTTTTTAGAAATAAAACCCAATCAAATCTGGAATAGTCATCAACTATCACAAGTGTATAGACTTTCCTTCTTATACTATGAACTAACATAGGACCAAACAATTCAATATGTAAGAGGTACAAAAACCTCTCAGAATCCTTGGCCCCATTGCTCTTAATGGATGCTTTGGTATGCTTACGCTTTTGACATACAGAGCAAATGACCTCCTTGGTGCATCTTATATTGGGTCTATTTCTGACTAGCCCTTCACTAAAGAGCTTGTTAATTGTCTTGTAGTTCAAGTGAACAAGCCTCTTATAACATTGCACATAATAAGAGACTTTCTCATTTACTACTAGACATACTGGTGAGTGTGTACTTAAACACAAGAAGTTTAAACAATATATATTTCCACTCTTAGTGCCTGTCAAAATGGCCTCTTGGTCACATGACTTTTTGATCAGACACTCAACCATGTGGAAGACAATAACATAACCAATATCACATAGTTTGCTTATGCAAATCAGATTGTGTTGCAATCCTTCGACATAAGCTACTTTTTTGATGGAGACTATGCCATTGGTGATCATACCAAAACCTTTGGTGACTCCTCTGTCTGAACCTCCAAAAATCACCTTAGGTCCATTCTTAACAGGACTATAATCCTTCAGGTTGCTCCTTGTTCCATTCATATGTTTGGAATATCCACTGTCCAAGTACCATATTGGTGCATGGGTACTTCGACTATCCTGCAAATACAGTTTATTTTACCTTAAGACCCCAAAAGGGATTGGGTCCTTGGTTCTTGTTAGCTTGAAACTAAACATTTCTGCATACATCACACCTGATAGGAAGACTTACCTTTGCCCTTGGCATATTAGGGTTGTGCCAACAATCTATGGCAAAGTGTCCAACTTTACCACAGCACCAACATTCATGAATGTTGTATATCTTCTTCTGAACAGCCCTTGTGAAGTGCAAAGAGTCAACAACTATCTATTTAGAATGGAAAGAAGCCGCCTTTTTCTTGTTTCTTTCAGCAAGAATCTGACTAAAAGTGAGTCTGCTAGTAGATATACTTGGCTTACTCTGAGTTCCACCAACAACAGTCTTCTTTGTAGTTGACATGTTGTTAATGGCCTTAGAGATAGCCAAGCCAGGCTTACTGAACGACATACCCTTGGTCTGAGTTTTTTATAGATGAGCCTAAGACTCCCCTGTCCTTGACTATGGTGGCTGGAGAACCAAATATAAATGGTCCATGATGGACCATTTGGATTTCCTCCTGGGGAGGATTCAGTGCACTCACACAAATGTCCTTTCTCCCTCCATTGTAATATACCTTTGTATTCTTACAAGTAGAGTTCCCATTTTTCCAGTGTCCGTAATTGCTATCTTGGTCAAAAAATGTTTGATGGGAGTATTACTTTGTGAAAGGTTTTTTGAGGCACTACAAGAGCATTGCCTTTCCCTTTGGGATGGGAATCTCTAGAATTCAACTTGAATGCCAAACCTCTCTTATCCTTTTGATATGTAAAGGAGTTTGTTGGGTCCATTGCCCACAATGTCCAAGATTTGTAGAAGTCAAACATGTAAATGATATACACATTATTGTACTTAATATATGTTCAAGTTCATGCATGCAGGTTAATCATTGTAGCATTGATAGGACAGGTATTCCAAGTGGTGTGATAGGTGGTCACAAAGTAAAGATATGGAGAGACAAAAATTTGTCTAAGTCCACAGGCATTGAGTGAAGCTAGTTCACTCAACACCAGCTGTAAGGGATGATGCTGGATAGGCTGAAAATCACCTAAATCCACAGGCATTGAGTGAAGCCAGTTCACTCAATGCCAGATGCCAAACTGTTGGTGCTACCATAGTGATCTTGATGTGATCAAGCATGTAGCCTCACTGCCAACTCAGTATGAGCCTATCAGGGTCGCACATAAGATTGTGGAAAAATTGCGAGTTTGGATCTGTATGGAATTACTCATATGATGAGCAAAAGGGACTGAAATATTCTAAGGCAAAAGCGTTGAGTGCGTTGAGACTAGTCATTGCTTTCGTTGAGTTAAGTGTTAACTCATCGAATGATGGCATTGAGTGTGTAGATTTGACTCACTGATTCGTCGAGTATCAAGTGTTGATTAGTTGAATATCGCACTGAAGCGTTGAGTGCGTTCAGTCCACTCTACGATTCGTCGAGTAAAGGAGTTTACTTGACGAGTCTGAGTATTAGGCGTTGAGTGCATTGAGTGCACTCAACGCCTTCATTGAGTAAAGTGTTTACTTGGTGAATCTTGCACTTAGGCGTTGAGTTTATTGAATTCACTCAACGCCATTCGATGAATCTGGCCTTTGGCGTAGAAGTCGTATGTCGTTCGATGAATGCAGTCTGACAAATGCTGTTCGACGAATCTGGCCTTTGGCGCAGAAGTCATGGGTCGTTTGACCAATGACATTCGACGAATCCAGTTCGACGAATGTTGTTCGATGAATCTGCCCTTTGGCGCAGAAAGCGTTGACAGTGTTGAGTCTATTAAACGCCTTCGTTGAGTCAAGTGTTGATTCGGCTTAAGGTTGGCATTGAGTTCGTCCCTTATCATATGGATACTCGACGATTCGTCAAGTATGGAATGATACTTGTCGATTTGTCGTGTATGCTGTAGATACTCAACGATTCGTCGACACAAGGGTTGTCTAGTCGAATTCTAGAATCTAAGTCTAGGGTGATGCAGGCTCACACGTTTGACAACGAATTGATCTACGGACTAGCACGAATACCTCTCCATAATCCAAATCCTATATTCGCACAATCGCTCTACGTGGCACCACGTTAAATAATTCTACCAATTATATGGTAGAGTACGGGTAGCCAAAATGATTAGGATCGAATAGAGGCGATAGGCCAATATTCTTTCCGGCTAAAAGGACCTACCCGGTCTGAACGAGCATTGTCGTACCAAAAGAGATCTACCAAATAAAATACGATTTGGAAAAGGTAGATCTCTCCCAACAAAAGAAGACGATGGTTCGCCAAACCCTTTCGGAAATAGATCAATCAAGATAAACACAACCGATCGAAGAAAATCCACGATGAATTAATGCTATCAAAACCTAACGATAAGAATCTACCACCACAGGAATAAATCTAGGAAAAGAAATACACAAAGGTTCTGGTTTCGTTACCCAATTGAAATAGATGATTCTGATTTCTCTACTTGGATCACTCTTCAACGGCTCCACCGGAGTCACGCCGGATGGAGAGGAAACTTATCCGCCTTCGTCGCATCACGTCGGAGTTGGAATCCACAAAGAAATCTTTGTCTTGGCCGATTTCTTCAAGGAGGTGGGTTGAATGGTTGCTTTGTTGGAGGTCGTTTTTGGGAGAGGATGATTGGGGAAGGTGTCCGAGCGACTAAGAGGGGGAGATAGAGAGGGTCAGCGACCAAGAAAGGGAGAGGAGGGAGGAGGCAGTATTTTGCCAGGGGGGAGGAAAGATCTCAAAAGATTTTAGGGGAGATTATTTTCTTATTCTTCTTCTCTCTAATCAATCTTTCATAATATTGCTATATATAGCCTACACCAGTCAATCTCCCTCCATTCTAAATTCAAAATTCAAATTGAAAATATGATGGTTATATGCACCCATCATAGCATATGAAATGAAATAATTAAAACAACACATGATGGTAATGATGAGTCCCGTTTATATAGGGTTTTGCGGGCTCATCTGGGCTGGTTTTCAAGCCTTTGCACTTCATTTATTGGGTTTTTTCGCTGTTTATCTTATCCTTTATGCCGTTCATGCTTTGTGTGCTTTTCCTACACTTGCGTGCGCAATTGCACATTTGTTGGTTGGGAGTAAGCACGTGGTGCTCCCCAGGGCTCGTTCCAGTAGTTTTTACATCATTTCTGTATTACTGGAGGGTCCTCCATTGCCTTATTTTCCTTGCTTACAGGTGGTCAGTTTTCCCTTTTCTGAATACTGATTTGAGGAAAATGCACGGTCGTGCGCTTCCTTAGCGCACAGTTATTTTTGGTCATGCGTTTTCTTCCGGTCAATCTTGTGAAATGACCAGCTTGTGCGAATCCTTCACGCACGGTTTCACAAAAACCGTGTGTGAAGGAAACACACGGTTGTCCTGTAGCATTCTGGATTTTGCCTGCCATTCTTCGTTCTGTGGTTACCCGTGTGAATTGCTTCACGCACGCGCATTTTTCTCTCTCTTCCTTGGAGGGAAGATCCGGCCACTCATTCCACTCCATAGAGCTTGCAAAAAGCTTCATCCTCCACCTCCATTGACATTGCCATGTTTTAAGCTCTGGTTTAAGATACTCGTTGCAGCCCACTAAGTTTCATTCTGCCTCCGCAACGTCAGCAATATGAAGACGGGTTCGACGGAGGCAATGTCAGCTCCTCTTGGATCCTGGACTCCTTTCTAAGACTAAGCACGGACAAGGGTTGACACCCCTAATTTCTGGCCGAGAACCTTGGAAAGCTTCTTTGTCTTAGTTGTAATCTCTCCTCCCTATTCTTATATTTACTCCTTGCTGAACTCTTGTTGAATATTGTAGTGTGATAAGCGTATGTGGTTCTAGAATACTTTATGCTTTTTCTTAGGTGTTTTTTGAACTTGCTATTCATTGTTAAGCTCATTATTCTTGCTAGAGTAAAGGTGTTTTGGCCATTCTAGCATTTGCTAGAAGTGTGTGTTGTGAAGAGGTGTTTTCGACCCTCACCAGTTCTCACACTTTCGCTATCACTCTCCGGAGTGATTCACCCAAGTGAAGCGGTGAAGGCGACCCGCAATAATTTTAGGTTGTTTAATTTAAGAAGCCCCGATCAAAACCCCCCTTACTCACCTTGCACTTGCACTCATTTCTCCAAAGTACTAAAACCCTTGCTCCCTACTTGCGCTCTATGAGAGATCGATACTCGTAGAAGCTACTCTCCATTATTATTACTTGACAGCGATCGGTACACTTGCCGTCAGCGCATCAAGTTTTTGGCACCATTGCCGGGGACTGCAATCGTTGCTTGTGGTTTTGTTTTTGGTGAAAAGTTTGTAGGTGCTTTAGTGAATTTTTTGCTTTTTGTTTTGTGAGTTAATGACAGATCGGAACCCAGCAGAAAGAGTTGAAGATTTAAGAGTTGAAGCTGAGACTTCAAGAGCTAGGAGAGCTCGGTTGCGCGCTGCTGCTGCGGAAGTGAAAATGGATAATCCGGTCCTTGGAGGAATTGTCTAGGAAGATAGAGTGTCCGATGCAAACGAGGTGGTCCAACCTCAAATTAGGACAATGAGGGATTTCACTACCCCTACGACGGGGTCTATTTACCCCAGGTTTGGACCAGCCATCGCCAACCACCATTTTGAAATTAAGCTGGTAATCCTCAATGATTAGAAACAACACACAATATTCGGGGTTGCCGAGCGAGGATCCTCAGCTACATCTTGTAGAGTTTTCTTAAATTTACGGAACCTTTTGTTATGTTTGAATTGCTGATGAAGTGGTAAAATTAAAATTGTTCCCTTTCTCATTGCGGGATAGAGCAGGGACGTGGCTGCATACTATATCTCCAGGATCTGCTACAACATGGGAAGCCTTGTCTTCCTTATTTTTGGCAAAATTTCACCCTGTTGATAAAATTGTTAATGCGCGTTGGGATATTACAATGTTCCGCCAGCAAAACCAAGAGACCCTCTCTTAGGCTTGGGAGAGGTTTACTGATTTGTAGTGATGCTATCTGCAACACGGCTGTGAGCCTTGGAGTTTGGTCGAGATATTTTATTTCGCCATCAAACCAAATTTCCGGGCAATGATTGATGCAGTTGTAGGAGGGACAATCATGAATTTTGCTCCCGAGGAAGCTCTGAGGCTTCTACGTGATATGGCCTCCCACAGTACCTATTGGACCGCCGGAAGGAATGCCTCGAGAGGGGCATGGAACTTGTTCGATGTGAATGCGGTGGTGCAGCCAAGCTGAACCATGCCATCCTTCTTTGGAAGGAAAATCGTTGATGACAAGGTCTACCCCGCCTCCAGCTCCTGTGTTGAACATTGCGTGCCAAGGTTGTGGAAACCCTGGGCACCACGCTTATGAGTGCACCATGGGTGAATTTACTAATGATACGGCAGGTATGGATTTTGAAGAAAGTGTTAATTTTATTAATAATCAAAATAGAGCTGCCCCTTATAATAATGCCTATAACCCGAATGCGAGAAGTCACCCGAATTTCTCGTGGAATCCTAATGCTCCTGGTCAAAGATGGCAAGGAGGCCAGCATCAGTTTGATGACCAAGCCTCTGGCAGCCAACCGCGACCACCGCAGGAGGGTTATAATCAAAACATGCAAGGGGCGCGTAAAATCGCGTTAGAAGAACTGATAGAGAAATTCGTTGAAATAGCCCAGTCAAACATGGCCACTCAAACCGCCTCCATGAGGAATTTAGAGACACAACTTGGGCATCTTTCCCATGTGCTCTCTGAATGCACTTGTGGCGCCCTCCCGAGTGACACGGAAAAAAATCCCCATGACCAAGGGAAGAGCGCCGTTGAGGTGGCTGAGTGCAGTAGCGAGGAATTGGTCATCGAATGTGTGATAAATAAAATATAGACGGTGGTCGTATGCGATTCTAGATCGACATGGAACATTCTTGCCCTGCGAGATGTTGTGAAGCTGAATTTGAATGTTGAGAATAATAACCAGAAGTCGCTTGTGCTGGCCGATGGATCAGTTGTAAAACTGAAGCCAAAATTAAAGATGTTAAGGTAAAACTAAATGGGGCTGTTGTGGTCACCGACTTTCAGGTATTGGGATCGGAGGAAAACACCTCCAAACCCATTTTAGGGGTTCCATTTCTGAAAGCCAGTGAGGCGACGTTGTGCTTTAATGCTTCCGGGATTACCTTAACCTCTACGGATGAATTACGATCTCCGCAATCACTTCCTGTTCTAGCCCCTTGTAAATCTGAAAATCTACGCACAGTTAATGCTTTGTTATCTAACGATTTATCTAGTGATGATAAGGTTGATGAGTTGCTTAGCGAGCACTATATGACAACGCTAGGGAAGGAACTGCTGAAGCTTGCTGTGGATGAATCAAGTTCGGAGATACCAGGCGCTGAAGGTTATGACGATAAGAAAGACGTTGGATTATGCGCGGCTAGTGAGAGGGTGCAGGAGATTGCTTTAAGAATAGTTATTGAACCAAGTAAATCTTGGAAAACTGTTAAACATGTATCGTGGGCTGATTTGCCACCCTCTGCGGGTGAAGAAAGGATGCCCCGGCTTTGGTTGATGATCTGAACACTAAAACTTCGGGCGTGAAATTGCCTCCCTAGCGCTCTCCTACGGTGGAATTGCGAAGAAGGGAGTTACTCTTGCGCAAGGCACAATGTTTTGCCCTTCGGAGCGGGAAGGAGGAGAGTAGGGGTAAAGGAGACTTGTCTTCTTTGGGCCTTAAAGCCTTCCTCTCCTCCTCATCTTGTGTGTCGGGTGAGGTTTACCATAAAACATCGTTCAGCTGAAATGTGGCAGATCTCCGGGGCCGTCTCCTTTGCCTTGCTGCTTTTATTTATATTTTTGTTAAATGTTGTTTTTGTTTTGAATTAATATTTCCTGATTGTATGTGTTGCTTTTATACCAGAATAATGATATATAACAGTTAATACAGGTATTTGGTCCTCCTTAAGGACTGTAAACAATAGGGCTTATGGGAGACAACCCTAGTTTGTCGCCTTTAGCCTTGTTTCAAGGCTATTGCTTGCGTTTCTATGCTATTTTCTTTTTTTTCTTGTGTTGCATATTTTCTTGTGTGGTTGGAGATTGTTTGTTCTTGTAGG
This sequence comes from Platanthera zijinensis, assembly GCA_039513925.1. Classification (NCBI taxonomy): domain Eukaryota; kingdom Viridiplantae; phylum Streptophyta; class Magnoliopsida; order Asparagales; family Orchidaceae; genus Platanthera; species Platanthera zijinensis. Next base: position 207,205,273 of record CM077078.1, read on the forward strand.
TGATGATTTCATTTGTTGTAGGCTGGTTGATCGAGTTTGAACGTCTAACTTCTAGTATGCTCATCTCTGAGCATTGGGTAACCTCTTCCCTCACCTCTTAGATTACATTTTCATTATCATTTTTGTTTTGTTAGATAAAGCCTGGGGGAGAGCCTGTAGTTGTTACCCGTTGCACTCGCACTTCATTTGCTTGCCAGTAGTTGTTTTTTTTAATTACGTAGTCATTGCTTTGCGCACCCATGCACCCACTTGAGCATGTTCTTAACTTTTTGCGTGCTGCGAGTCAAACTAGCTTCTTTCGTTAGATCTGGGAAGATTACCGTGCTAACGTAGATTTATTTGACGGAGAAAAATGTTGGTCTTGCTGTGTTCCTAGTTAAGTGCTCCATTCTCTTGTAGAAATTATAGTAAGATTAATTTGTCTGCATACTGCTAGTTTATATTTTTTCTAGCTACGTAAATTTTTTTTATGCTAATCAGAAAGTTTTTGGTCAATCCGGTGTGAATCCGACGGTAGGTTAGGTATGTGTTTAGACAGCCATTAGATTTGTATTGCTAGAGTTGAGAGAAGGGGTAGTCTTTCTTGTTGGCTAAGAACTTGCCCCCTGCTACTCTCGAAGTATGGGTACATGGTTAGCTAAGAGCGAGCATGATGTAGGCAATCTTTTTGGCTAGGTTGAGCTTTGTACCCATTCCTAACATTTTAATTTTGCTAGCCCCATTGTGCCTACCCTTCTTTTTGTTTCAGCTCCACGTGTTTTTCACCAAAGCTTAAAAGCCAATCCTAGTTGCATGCCCAATTTGAGCTTTGTCGTTTTTTCTGATTTCTAGTTTGGGGTGTTATGGGATGTTGTATTTGTGAAATAAGTGGATGATTTCCGATGCTTAAATTGCTGGAATTGTGATGTAGGAAAAGATATTGTATAAAAAGGCTTAGTTATGAAAATAAAAATTGAAAAAAAATAAAGAATTGATAGAAAACAAATGAGAGAGGACAAGTTTATTGAACATCTTTTTTATGATAAAATAGTTTTTGGTGTAGGCAGTACACGCACTCATGCTTTAAAAATCAAGTCTAGGGGTGTGTTGTACTTGTATTTATGGCGGATAGTGGATTTAATCCTTATTGTGCTAGCTCATTTTGGTTTTTGTGCATAGCCTCCCTTTTTATCATTGCTTACCTCACCGAAACCCAAGCCCCAACTCTTACCTAAAGTCCTACTAACTTACGCTTAAGTCGAAATAGTATCGTGGAGAGATTGCGGAAGGGCAAGCTTATGGCCACCGACATTGGTGGATTCCTTTCGAGGTTGTCCTGAATCCCTATCTTTGGCAATACTCGTCTTAGCGGCAAGTTTATTTTCTCCCTACGAGCGACTGAAGGATTCACCGTGATTCTCTTTTTGAGTAGTTATAGAATTTATTTTCACGCAGGCTAAAAATTATAAATTTGTTTGTATGCTTAGAAATTTTCTCTACTCAATATTTATGCCCGTGAGCATGCGACTTTGCATGGTACTCCGGATCATAATTGCTATGTTAGCTAGTATTTTTTCTGGTCTGCAAGGATCTTCTTTGCTCGGGACGCGCAAATGGTTGAGTCTGGGAGAGTGATGAGTCCCGTTTATATAGGGTTTTGCAAGCTCATCTGGGCTTATTTTCATTCCTTTGCACTTCATTTATAGGATGTTTTCACTGTTTATCTCATCCTTTATGCCGTTCATGCATTGTGTGCTTTTCCTGCCCTTGCGCACACAATTGCGTATTTGTTGGTTGGGTAAGCACGTGGTGCTCCCCAGGGCTCATTCCAATAGTTTTTACTTCATTTCTGTATTACTGGAGGGTCCTCCGTTGTCTTATTTTCCTTGCTTATAGGTGGTCAATTTTCCCTTTTCTGAATTCTGATTTGAGGAAAACACACGGTCGTGCGCTTCCTTAGCGCACGGTTAGTTTTGGTCGTGCATTTTCTTCCAGTCACTCTGGTGAAATGATTAGCTCGTGTGAATCCTTCACGCACGGTTTCACCAAAACCGTACGCGAAGGAAACGCACAGTTGTCCTGTAGCATTCTGGATTTTGCTTGCCTTTCTTCATTATGTGGTTACCCGTGCGAATTGCTTCCTACACGGGCGGATCGCCCGTGCGCTAAGGAAACGCACGGGTCAACACTTCTTCTTCGCAGGCCCATGTTTTAATATAATATCGCACGGTTCGCGCACGGTCGTGCGTCGAACCGTGCGAGACCAATTTTCTGATGAATTTCTATTTAAGTTGCAGCCTTTGCCATTTCTGACGGAGGATCGGCCAGCCTGCCTTTTTTGGCTCTCTTGAGCGGGAAAACCAATCTCCAGACCCCTTTTTCTCTCTCTTCCTTGGAGAGAAGATCCGGCCACTCATTCCACTCCATATAGCTTGCAAAAGCTTCATCCTCCACCGTCATTGACATTGCCATGTTATAAGCTCCGGTTTAAGCTCCTCGTTGCAACCCACAATGTTTTGTTCTGCCTCCGCAACCTCAGTAATATGAAGACGGGTTCGATGGAGGAAGTGACACCCCTAATTTCATGGACTCCTTTCTAAGACCGAGCACGGAAAAGGGTTGACACCCCTAATTTTCGGCCGAGAACCTTGGAAAGCTTCTTTGTCTTGGTTGTAATCTCTCTTCCCTCCTCTTATATTTACTCCTTGCTGAACTCTTGTTGAATATTGTAGTGTGATAAGCGTATGTGGTTCTAGAATACTTTATGCTTTTTCTTAGGTGTTTTCTGAACATGTTATGCATTGTTAAGCTCATTATTCTTGCTAGAGTAAAGGGGTTTTGGCCATTCTAGCATTTGTTAGAAGTGTGCATTGTGAAGATGTGTATTCGACCCTCACAAGTTCTCACACTTCCGCTATCACTCTCCGGAGTGATTCACCCGAGCGAAGCGGTGAAGGCGACCCGCAATAATTTTAGGTTGTTTAATTTAGGAAACCCCAATCAAAACCCCCCTTGCTCACCTTGCACTTGCACTCATTTCTCCAAAGTACAAAAACCCTTGCTCCCTACTTGCGCTCCGCAAGAGATCGATACTCGGGGAAGCTACTCTCCATTATTATTACTTGACAGCGATCGGTACACTTGCCGTCAACGCATCAGGTTATAAGCACCCATCATTACACAAGAAATGAAAATTAAAACATGAAATAAATACTTAAAATAAAATTGCTAAAATAATAAAATTATTAAAAATATATAATTATAATTATTTAATTTATAATTATATATTTTTATATAATGGCGGCGGACGTCGATTCCATCCTCGAGCTTACGACAGCAATCGTCCCAATCGACGAACTCTCTCAGACGGGAATCAATGGAGGCCGTGTCAGCAACGTCTCCATCAATCCTCCCCCGCTCAAAACTACTCATCACCGATGAATTTGTCTGAAAGTACTGGTGCAGGAGAGCATCATCCAAAAGAACCATGTAGCAGCAAGCAACACCACTTGGCGAGGAGAGCACTTCATCTTCGAGTATCATGTCATGCAAAAAGGTGGTCCTGGAGAACCTTGTAAAAGCATTAGGCAATAAAGGAAAACAAGTTTCTACATCAACAACCAATATACCTCCAGTGAAGACCGATGAAGATAGCGATCAAGGCACAAGCTCACTAACCAAACCATAAGAAAACAAAGTGGACCCAAACGGACAGGCAGATAATTCAAGAGATGGAGAAACATATGGCGTTAAATTAGAAACATTAAAAATTGGGGTAATTCCCCAATCAATGGAAAACTTCAAATGATATGCGTATTCTCCTAATTTCTTTAATATCCAAAAATGGTCCAACTCGCCAACTCGCCAACTTTCTGTAGTGTCTGAACGCAACCGTTCAGGGATGAGATGCACCAAAACTAAATCGCCAACAATATAGTGAGACGCCCTTTTATATAAGCTAGCATGAAGTTGATAAAATGTAATTGGTATGGTTAGCGCTTCATTAATATGCTTATATAATTTTAGAGCATGGGAGGCATAAACTAGTGAAAGTTGACATGTCTTATAAGACATTGGTAACAAAATCAAGTCAAAAGGCACGTGTACTTTAAATCCGTGCACAATCTCATTCGGCGAGCAACAAACATATAAATAATAAGACGCAACTTGATTGAATAACTTTGTAAAAGTGTGCCTAAGTATCTTACTACCAAGTGGTGTGAACCCATGTGCTACGTTACTCACCCCAAATACGGAGGGTAAAGGGGTTAAGTCCGGGGGTACGGGAGACTTTTAATCAAAGATGATTTTCATAGGCTTCAAATTCGCAGTCCTAACTTTATAATTAATATTTTCACGCTTGGCATGAAGATATGCCAAGGGAAACCGCTCATCATAAATACTAAAAAAATTGGACGCTCCCGTATGTGACAAGAAGTGCGAGCGATACAACTCATGGGGACTCACTATAGTCACTAACATGGGGAAATGAGGGTCATCAAATGGCGGAGGATAAATGCATGCGACCGGGTGTGGTATATAAGTATATCTAAGGGACACCACATCCAGAGGCACAATTGCCAAAGAAATAGAGTCAGTCGTAGTAGGGGACGGAACCGTAGACCGGCACGTAGAAAAATGAGCTATCAAAAGTGATGTGTAGTCATATATATGAGGTGCGGTGAATAGTCCAAATACTAGTGCGCTCAACATAGTAATATATACACGCTGAGTCAACGTCGAAGTAAGAACTATTAATGTGGGCATGACACAACAACTCAGACTAGGAATACCGGTTCCACGTCCTAAAAAGTGATCTAAGACAGGCAAATAAATATGGGGAAGGGTTGGTAAAATCAAACCGGGGATAAAATCTGAATCAGTGAAAATTTCACTCAACGGTGACTACATCAAAGAACTCTCATCCGGGTGTACAACAACAAAATCGTCAAAAATTACCCTTCCCTTAAATGGTAACTCATTGACAATAACAATTGGGACATCCTCACTCTCAGGCTCCACAAATAACTCAGATATAATCTCAGTGGGTGTGATTGTAGGCTCTAACACGATGGGGATCGTCTCATGGAGAGGGTACTCAATACTAGGGTGAACTGACACAATGCTAGCAGGGCAAGTAATATGTCATGTAATACTCTCATAGATCGGAATGTAATCATCCCACACATTGTCTTCTAAATCACTAGGGATTCCCTCACTTTCAAAATTGTCAAACTCGTCGGACACTATCATACATGAAGGAATACTCTCACCTAGTTGGTCAACTTCATCATCCAGAGATTCTATATCCACATTGGAATCCTCAGAGGTACTAGTCACTATCGACGATACTAAAGGAGTAGACATTCTAGTAGTGACCTCTTTCGAGTTCAAATTTTGGGGTCTAAGTGGCTTAAGTTCCCTAGGGACTGGAATAGGCACACTTTGGGTACTACTACCTCTATGAGAATAAGCTCTATCCTGAGGCATAGGGTCACTCCTATAAGGAGACACAAGTCTAGTGTCGTAGCTATTATTACTAACGGGTGTGGTGCTATTGGTACATAGGTAGGCGAGATCAAATTGATTCGAAAGTAGGCAACACATGTGCGGCAAGGTGTAACGATAGCTACCAATACGACGCTCTTTGTTTAACCAAAACAACTGGGCTTGACCTACTAAATGCTCTCGGGCAGTGTTAACCTTCTTGTGGTCATCTCATAAGTGACACTTAAAATAATTTTATAATCCCTTAAGCCAATCTCTAAAGATTTGTGGACACTCTAAACCGTCATAATTCGGATAAATGTGGTGTGGCCTAGGGGGTGGTGGTGCTACTTGGCTATCCTTTAGTTGTGTAATCAAAACTTTAATCTCATCCACTATAGGGGACCGTACTGGTTTCCTAACGTTTGTCATGGAACCAAAAGATTTTACTCGAGAAACGTTAACGTCATAGGCCATTTTAGTGAGAACCGAAGAGAATATCTCACCCAGAACTGGTACACAGGCAATGAATAAATAACTTGGCCCTACTTAATTTTTAAAAATGTAATTGTTCCCGCTAATTACTTAAGATAACAAATGTATATATTTTTTTAATTTCTTGTTGGGATTTATATGAAGATTATTAAATAATTTTTTTGATTTTTTTGCTGAAACAATAAAAATATAGGCCGCTATTTGCAGACCAAAATTAAAATTTATAATGATTTAATAAAAATAATGACTTAATGAAAAATAAAAAAAATTGGATTTCTTACTAAGAAAATGATGAAGAATTACAAGAATTTCATTTTTTTTTGAATTTTGAGAAAATTTGAAAATTTTATGATGCTATTTGCAAACTAAAAATTTAAAAATTGATTTATATATTGTGCAATGAAGCGTGCAAATGCGTGACGGCGAAAATAATAAAAGGGGGATGGTGCCAATTAGGAAATTGATGTGAACCTCCCTCTGATACCAAATTGATGCAGGCTCATACGTTTGACAATGAATAAATCTTTGGACTAGCACAAATACCTCTCCACAATCCAAATCCTATATTCACATAATCGCTCTACGCGTCACCACGTTAATTAATTCTATCAATTATATGCTAAAGTACGGGTAGCCAAACCGATTAGTATCGAATATAGGCGATAGGCCAATATTCCTTCCGGCTAAAAAGACCTACCCGGTCCGAACGAGCGGTGTTGTACCAAAAGAGATCTACCAAATAAAATACGATTTGGAAAAGTTAGATCTCTTCCAACAAAAGAAGAAGAAGGTTCGACAAACCCTTTCGGAAATAGATCAATAAAGATAAACATAACCGATCGAAGAAAATCCCCGACGAAATAATGCTATCAAAACCTAACGACAAGAATTTACCACCACAGGAATAAATCTAGGAAAAGAAACACACAAAGGTAAAAGGTTTCGTTACCCAATCGAAATAGATGATTCCGATTTCTCTACTTGGATCACTCTTCAACGGCTCCGCCGGAGTCACGCCGGATGGAGAGGAAACTTGTCCGTCTTCATCGCGTCATGCCGGAGTTGGAATCCACAAAGGAAATCTTTGTCTTGGCCGAATTCTTCAAGGAGGTGGGTTGAATGGTTGCTTTGTTGGAGGTTGGTTTTGGGAGAGGACGATGGGGGAAGGTGGCCGAGCTGTTGAAGCCAAAATTACTTCAATGAGAGTTCAAAAAAATGGGTACAGCCAACACCTACTTCTCTCGAGCCCCGCCCCTCGACTGGTTGCAAAGGACCTAGAACTGACCCGAAGCCTCAGAAGGGAGGTCCCATCTCTTACCTAGAAGATCTCTGAGAGCTTCCCCTCTAAAGCCAAAAGCTGGGCTAGGAGCTCCACAAAAAGCACTAGAGAGTTAGAGAATAATGAAAGCCTGCTTTCTAAGTAGCCCTTGTGGGTCTATTTATAGACTTTGCTGACCTGAAATTACTGAAATACCCTTGGCTGGCCTGCCAATATCCGAATCCCGATGTTAAAAAACACTAAATGCAGGCCTTGGGGCATATGGGTAATTTTACCTGAGGGCAACTAAGTAATTTTACCCTGGGCTCTGGGCCCCACCCGACAAGAACCCTATGCCGAGAACCCTCTCTCCTTCGCTCGGCGGAAGCTAAAAGAGGAGTGCCGAATGCCTCTGGGTCCCACTCTCTCCCTTCGCGAGGCGTAAGCCTTCTCGCCCGCCTCTAGGCAGAAATGGGTCTCGGCCGGGGCATCACGCAAACGTTCTCGCCTTCTCCAAGGAAAGAGCTCTTTTGGTCTGAAGCCCAAAGCTAGCCCGAAGCTAGTCCAATCCTGGCCGTTGATGCCTCTGGGTCCCACTCAGCGAATATGGGGTTGTACACAATCCCCGCTCTTTTCGAGCTAGCCCTGCGCTTGAAAAGACACATCCAACCCATAAATAATCGCTGAGCACGTGTCATCTTGAAAAGAGAATCTTTTGGTGGGCCACCCCGTGGCTATATATATGCGCTGATGGGCGGCCATAAATCTTCCCATGTCAATCGTAGTCCTGTGGTTGAGCTCTTGCGTAGTCTCGCGTTGCGTTCCAAATGTGTTGACGCTCTCGCAGGACCTCCAAGACAACATTACTGCACCACATGTAACATCCCATTTTCCAATTGGACCCCCCTAGGTGTGACTTTAGCATAACTAGGTCATATGAGTTAACCTAGGTGAACCCAGGAGACCAAGTAACCTAAAAACCTAGTTGAGATCCTCTTGGTCTACAAATAGTAAATTCCTGAACACTGATTTTGGGTGGCCTAGTAGGTTCATTTTGACTCTAAAAATACCCTTAGACCTAATGTGGGCCCAATGAGTCACCAAGGACCCACTTGGGTCAACCATAGTGGTCAAATTGACCAAGTCAACCCCAAGCCCAAATCAAGTCAAACCTAGCCTATATGGGTTAACCCAACCTCAAGCCACCCTTCCCCCTTAGGCTATTCTCTTGCATGTTTATTTTGTATTATTTTTGGCTGCCCATATCCTAGAGGATTGACCAAGTCAACTTGGTGACTAGGAGAGAGAGAGTGAGCTCCATTTCATGATAATGGAGGAGAGAGAAAAATTAAGAAAAGAGGGAATGGAGGGTTCGGCCAAAGGGAGGCCAAAGGCCACCCTTAATGGCTGAATTCAACTCCCCTGGGGAAGGGGAGAAGTTTCCAGCCATTTCCCGGCCACCTAAGCCTTGGTTCATCCCCCCTCCTCCATGGCCGAGCTTGCCATTAATGGCTTTAATGGCATTTTTCAAAACCGCCTCCCCCTCCCCTCTTGGCCTTATATCCCTCATCAGCAAGCTAGGGCGACCTCTTTCGAAATCCTAATAGGAGGGAGAACCACTGCCAGAGCCACCAAGAAGAGGAAATGTCGCCGCCGCCACCATGCACTCTCGTCGCTCCACCCGCATCCAAGCTCGATCTCAGGTCCTCCTCCTCTCCTTCTCTCATGTTTAGATCCTAGGAGTGTTTAGAAGTTGATTTCTTGCTCAAACAAACCGGAGCCAAGTTTTGAAATTTCAAAAAATTGCCATTTTTCGGGAGCTTTTGAAGCTCTCGGCTAGGGCGGCGCCGCCACCTCCGGCCGCCCTAGCTCTGGCCGTGGATAGCCCCCACCACCGGGAAAAAATGGGTGATGTTTCCCGGTGGTGGCGCCGCCTTAGGCCACCAGAATAGGGCGCGTAAAAACCGCCTGTGCGGGCTCTTTTTCGGTCCTAATCGGAGAAGATGACCAGCTGCCGTTGATCTGCTTTAAGATCTGTGCACCTCCTGTTTTTATGTTTTAGGTTTTATTAAATATATTTTCTGTATTTTATTTACACAGAATTACTGTAAAAGGAATTTAGCCCCTTCTGGGAACCTCCTGAAAAAGTGTATAGCATGAAAGTTGTAGGTCCTTTCAAAACCTACAATTTGATATGCTGTGGTGAAAATTTGGTTGAGAACCTAGGCCTGTACGGTCATTTAATTATGTGTATGTCATAAATCTAGGACAATTTTATTCAAAAAATTATTTAGGCCCTTTAGGGGCATTTTCATCAAAGATGATCTATATAAATGTTGTAGGACTTTTTATTATCTACAGTTTGATATGTTATGGAAATTTATAGGACAAGGCTTTTGACCTGTAAGGCCATTATTCTAGGGTAGGTCCTACAAATAGGGCAGATTTTTGAATATTTTCCTACACCTAATCCTTGGTCCAAATGCCTTGAGTTTTGGACAGGGACTTTTTATCAACTAGAACTAGCTCCTGTAAAAATTTGAAACCTTTTAAGGAAGTGTAACCTAGGGTTTTGCCCTAAACCTAGAAGAGCTAGGGTAAGGTAGTTGAAGGGTCAAATGACCTCCAAACCCTCCCAAATTTGAGTGAGGTGTCCCTGGTATAGGTATCTTGGTCTGGTTCAAATTTCAACTCATTTGGTTGAGTTTTGAATAGGAATCCTCTAAACCCTAGTTTTGACCTAGTGAAGGGAAGCTTAGGGAAAGGTTCTTTTGACACTTGTGTGATCATCTCACCTCAACAGAGGTTGAGATTCTGACCACTGGTTTAAAATGGTCCTAAGAACTCCCTTAGGGAAAATGGGATGGATTAGGGTAAGTTTACCCTAGGGCCCAGGTTCAAACCCTAAATGTGGACTTTGGGGGCTTGTGAAGGACAAAGGGGCAAATGCCCTTGTATGACATTGAGATTTGGTGGAGAGGTTTCTTATGAGTATTTAACTCTCTGGTTGTAATATTAGAGGATTTTGAGATAGGTAGCTACCTCAAAACCTAAACCCTAGTTTTAGAGAAGAAGGGCTTTTAGGTCAAAACAGTATCTTAAATTCTTTTAAAAATTATTAAACTTGGGTAGTGTGTTTCTAGGGTAGTTAGGACCATTGGATAATTTTACTAGAATTTTTGGATAATTATTTCTAGTACTTCACTCATGAATGTGGGAATAGCCCTATTTGATGTTTTATTTATTAAAGATTTTTTAAGTCAAATAAGGCCCCTTGAAACTCTGGAATTAGATGTTGTTGGCCAGTAGGAATACTCCTGAATTTTAGTTTAATTTTATGTTCAATAAATAGAGTAGTTCTTTCACAAGTGTTATTAAAGGGCTTTATGGTTTTAAAATATTTTATGGCTTAAATATTTTTTGGAAAAGTATGAAATTTGGTGAAGAGGGTTATTAAATCATTATGAATCAGTGAAAAATTTATTCAAGATTTTTGGAATTATGAATATAGTACTTGATTTACAAGCGTGCTAGATTAAGGATTTGGTAAATGATTTATTATAAAATAATTTTCAGCAGGAAAATTATGAAACTTATCTAGTACTGTTTTCATAGCGTTATTAGTAACCTGTAATTAATCCAAATTATTTGGAAGAGAATTTGATGTAGTTTATTCATTAGACATGAAAGAAATGAATTATTGCTAAAATATGTTTAGGCCCCTTAAACCTAAGTGAAAATTGTCAAACCTTGGATATATCATTTTTAGACATAGTAGTATTTGTCTTAAATTTATTATGATTTATACATGACTGAAAAGTATACTCCTTGTTCAAATTTGGAAGACCTTGGATTTTAGTAAAATTAATTAATTAATAGATTAATTGAGAAAATTGTTATAACCTGGAATTAATTCATTTATGACATGATAGGACCCCAGTAAATAACTTAGGCTGTTCGGATGAAAACACAAAGGACATCCTATCATAGACATCACTTAGTATAAGGTGGTCTGTAGTTAGTAACTTTAGGAAATGAGTAACAGGATAAGGTTTGGGTTAGCGTAAGGACAGCTTGTGTTGGGTGGATTTAAATAAAGAGGATGGATCACCATAGGAGGTCTCAAGTATGATGAGGAATGAGTTGATGTGCACTAGAAGGTGCGCGGGGCCGACGAAGGATCGTCGTCCCCGTAAGAGTGAAGAGTCAAATTCACCCTAGGTTTAGTTTGATGCAATTTATAAAGGGAAAGGGTAAGGGAAAACAACCAATAACAATAAGTGCCTTGCGAAAGGGAACTTTGGGCTATTGCTACCATCGTAGTTCCTAGTGTCTATTGAGAGCCCCTCACAGGGTATATTCCGGAGGCAGTCCTAGGCTAACGTAAATCTTAAATCAAATGAAAGAGTAATTAGCCTAATAGGGATTCACATTGCACACACTCATTAGTTAGGGTTGGTAATGGTTAATTCGTCCCGAGGTGTTCAAGGGGGCGCCATCCCGTGGTGTTCTAAGGGATGAAGTCTGGAGATGAGCAGGACGGTTTAGTCCGGGGAATTTGGTCTCGGATGTGGTTAATACAGACGGTTTAGTCCGGGAGTTTGACACTTTAAATTGTTATATATTAAACTACTGCATGTGCATAAAAATAGGAAAGATTAAGGTGGTGGGTTCTCGATATCGGGGAGTTCGATTGCATCGACACCGATATCGTTGACTCGGTAAGGTGACTAGCACTAAGCCAAGGTTAAGTCCGGCGGACCAGTCGGCAAGAGTACGCGGGAGTCCGTCTCGTGCACCAGGCGTTGAGGGCATACGATAGGTCAGACTAGTGGTGCTTTTACTGGTTTTGAGATGGGCGAGGCCCAACCCACTGCTTTCGTTTGCCACTACGGCAGTAACCTGGGAGTTATCTCCAGAAAGGGGGAACTAAAGGTTTGTGTACACAAAGTTGGGTGTGTGAGTTGCACTGCTTGAACATCATAACCCACTATATAGCTGCATGTCATAATCATTCATAACAACCTTGACACCTAAAATATAAGTGGAATGGGACGCTTATACTTTAGGACTTGCAAAACGACCCCTTGGTCTATAAGCTTGTGTGGGCAAGTTTATAAATTAGTGGTCAATTTGATATATGTATATCTGCTGCTTGATAACCGACACCCCAACGTATAAGCGGTATGGGATGCGTTATACGATGGGAGCCTTGCAAAAGATCCCTTGGCTTATGTGTACTCACATAAGCGAAGGTTTAATTTCTTACTTACTTACCTTTCTGTTATACCTATTACAACACTTATATTGTTCACGTGTTATAACTTGCTAGTTAAGTCCACTGTCATTTGTTTTGGAATTTATCTCCACTTTCATGTCCTCCCCTTTCTTCCTCTCCACCCGGTGCCTTAGAGCGTGGGGGAAGGGGTGGGGGATGATAGGGCTTAGTCTTTTAGACTAACGGTTTTCGAACCATATCATATTAGGGGATCATGGAGCCCAGCATGGAGGAGCAACTCAGGAGGCCGGTATGCTTGGAGATGGGGTAGTCTAGCACTGGAGTCCAGACTGCAGGGACCGTGAGTCCCGACCTTTAGTAGAGTTTTAGTTTTGCTTCCGCATTGAGTGATTTTTGTAGTGAGGACTTGATGTACCGGGCATGAGCCCTTATATTTCTAGTATCTTTATTCTCTGATGATTTCTGTGGAAACTCCCTTCGTGGAGTTTTTTTTTAATATTATGTGATATTTTCTTCTGGTGGACTTGCTTACTCTTCTTGCTTGCTACTTATTGTGATCGAAAAGGCCGGCAGAATCGGCGCGTTGCAGTGACGACCTTCCCGGGTGCGAAGGTGTCACCTCAAAGAGGCGGTTCTGGGCATAAGACCCCGGGTTTTCAAAAAAAAAGGGGTCTTATAAAGTGGTATCAGAGGAAACATCGATCGGATTAGTAGCAGTCCACAAATCCCTGGGTCACCTCCGCACGAGTTTAGTTTGCGGACAAACTAAGCAGCGGAAGCAGTGGTGTGCCCATATGGGGAATCACATATAATTGTCCACCTTTAAGTTCTTATGAACCGATTTCTCATAGTAAAATTTTCTTTTCGTAGCCTTCAGCACAGCCTACTCCACAGGGTGAGATTCTGCAGACTCCGGATGCTACACCACCTCCACCAGTTCCTGCTCCTTTCCTACAGACGGACATGGGGCAGACTCTGACAGCCATCCTAGAAGCCTTCAGGGCTCAACAAGCTCCGGCTCCGTAGCTGATTCCGGGAGCCAACTGGCTGAGTATCTTCCGAGGACTTTCTCCCCCGTCCTACTTAGGGACAGAGATGGCAGTTCGGACAGAGGAGTGGTTGGACATCATGCATGAGATGCTGACTGGGATACGATGTCCGGTGGAGGAGAGGGTGGCATTGGTGGTCTCTTGTTTAGAGTCCCATGCCAAGAGGTGGTGGAAGACGCTCCTGGACAAGACTTATGCCGACAGGGAGGTTGTGGAGGTCACTTGGGGAGAATTCAGGGTCGCGCTGTTGGAACATTTTGTTCCGCTGTCGGCCAGGGATGAGCTTGAAGACCGGTTCTTACAGCTGAAGCAGGGCACCAGGTCGGTGGTGGATTACCATCAGGAGTTTGATCATCTGGCTCAATATGCAGATTCTTATCAGCTGGACGAAGCCGGGTACACCAAGAGGTTTTACAAGGGCTTGAAGGATGATTTGAGGGAGGCTCTATTGTTCGTGTCCGATGGGCCTATTCCTCGGATTCTAGAGATGTCCAAGAGGATCGAGGCAGACTAGCACGCTACCCGAGGCCGGAAGCGGCCAATGGAGGATCAGAATCGTGGAGCAAGAAATGAGCAGCGACGAGGCCGTGCTACAGATGTGGGCAGGATGGAGGATCAGCCTCATCAGGAGGTGAGACAGGATCCGACGGAGTAGGTGACTCTGGCTCCCTAGCCTCTCCAGATGCGGAAGATACCAAGACCATAGATGCAGGATATATAGAGACCAGGAGGAAGGGCTTACCCTCCACCAGAGTGTTTTCACTGCCGTCAGGTGGGGCATATCAAGAGGAACTGCCCTATGAGAAGGGGGCCCCCTCTAGCGCCGCAGATTGCCCCACCTGCTCAGTATTATGGAGGCCGAGGACGCGGCCAAGGACGAGGATACCAGGGCGGAGACCATAGGCAGGAAAGGGAGCAGGTATATGCACTGGACCTGGCCCATCCCCGACAACCTGAGCAAGTGATCACAGGTACGACAATGTTTTGTTTGCTTTGTCTTAAATCTTTTTCCATCCTATCCTAGGAAATAATTGTTTTTAGTATTAGGTAGTAAAAACCAAGAACAGAACTCTAAGTTAAGTCACAATCTCAGGCATTGTCTTCATTTACGGCAAACCCGCACACACTCTCTTCGACACGGGTGCCTCGCACTCATTTGTGTCGGAGACCTTTATCCAAGGGTTGGATGGCATGGAGAAATTCACGGGGTTGATGATGAAGATACGGTTACCTGACGGGTCGGAGCTGTTCACCTCATCCCATTGCGATATGGAGGCATGGATAGGCGAGAAACCTTTCGAAGCGCCAGCGACGATCTTGCCACTGCCAGATTATGATCTGATTCTTGGTATGTCATGGCTCCTTTGGAACCATGCCCAGATTGACTGCTTGGCCAAGAAGATTGCCCTTAGATATGGGGATTCTCTCATCGTGATGGAAGGTATTAGATCTGCATCCCATATTTTCTTATCTTCTATTCAGACGGTCAAGGCCCACATGCAGGGCGACGAGATCTACCAGATTCTTTTCGAGATAGCAGAGGTCAAGGGAATTATATCTGACGTTCCCGCAGTGCGAGATTTTGCGGATGTCTTCCCGGAGAAGCTACCAGGGCTACCCCCGCATAGAGAGCAGGACTTCCAGATATTGCTTGTGCCAGGGGCTAAGCCAGCATCCAGAGCTCCCTACCTCATGGCCCCAAGGGAGCTGACGGAGTTCCGGAGTCAGTTGCAGTAATTGGTGGAAGCAGGGTTTGTTCGGCCGAGCTATTCGCCATGGGGAGCCCCAGTGTTGTTCGTCAAGAAGAAAGACAGAACACTCAGGTTGTGTATCGATTACCGAGCGATGAACCGGCTAACAGTCAGGAATACCTATCCTCTGCCAAGGATAGATGAGCTGTTCGACCAGCTGGAGGGAGCCCACTTCTTCTCGAAGTTGGACTTGAGATCGGGCTATTATCAGTTGCGGATCAAATAAGAGGATATTCAGAAGACTGCTTTTAGTAGCAGGTATGGACTCTACGAGTTTACCGTGATGCCCTTCGGGCTCACGAATGCGCCGTCATCATTCATGACTCTCATGAACCGAGTCTTCGAGTCATATCTAGATGTGTTTGTCATCGTTTTCATCGATGACATCCTCATTTACTCGAGGACCAAGGAGGAGCACGCGAGGCATCTGACGCTGACCTTGGAGAAGCTACGGGAACATCAGTTATATGCCAAGTTCAGCAAGTGTCAGTTCTGGCTGAAGGAGGTGGCCTCCTTGGGACACGTTATTAGGGAAGCAGGGTTGGCAGTGGATCCAGCCAAGATTCAGGCAGTCCGAGATTGGCCAAAGTTGAAGACAGCTACGGACGTACGGAGCTTCCTAGAACTTGCCGGCTATTACCGGATGTTCGTAGAGGGTTTTTCTAGGCTTTCCCTCCCACTTACGTCTCTGACGAAGAAGGAAATACCATTTGTCTGGACACCACAGTGCGAGACGGCGTTCCAGGAGCTGAAAAATCGATTCACTTCGGCCCCGATTCTTGCCCTCCCATCGGGGAGAGAAGGATTTCAGGTTTATGCGGATGCCTCCTACCAGGGCATGGGAGCAGTTTTGATGCAGAAGGGACATGTGATCGCTTATGCCTCCCGCCAGTTAAAGAAACATGAACAGAACTACCCAGTTCACGATTTGGAGATGGGAGCGGTCATTTTTGCATTAAAGGTCTGGCGGCACTACCTCTATGGAGTTCACTGCGACATATTTTCAGATCACAAAAATCTAAAGTATGTGAATACGCAAAAGGAGCTGAACATCCGGCAACGCAGATGGGTGGAATTTCTAGCGGACTATCAGTATGAGATGCACTACCATCCGGGTAAGGCAAACGTGGTGGCCGATGCACTGAGCCGGAGAGCTGCCACAGCTGGAGCAGGACCTCAGCTTATGTCCATGGAGCTACTTCGAAGTTTTGAAGAAATGCATATCACTCTGGTATCATCTGATGACCATGAGCTGTACAAGGAGTACCTGGCCGCTACGAGCACCACCTATGATATACTTGACAGAGTCAGAGATTGGCAGAGGCGGGATGCCAAGCTAGAGCCGATTTTCCAGGCCTTGGAGGCAGGCTCAGCTGGGGACTATACGATACGAGATGGACTGATATGTTTCAGAGGTCGGACTTACATACTGGATGGAGGCCAGATTCGGGAGAATATCATGGCCGAGGCTCATCATAGCAGATTTTCTATACATCCCGGGATCACAAAGATGACGGTAGATTTGAAGAAGACTCTATACTAGCCGGGCATGGAGAAGGACATCATCTACTTCGTGACCCACTGCGAGACGTGTCAGTTAGTGAAGGCAGAGTGTAGACATCCCGCTGGTTTATTTCAGCCACTCCCAGTGCCGGAGTGGAAATTTGAGGACATCGCGATGGACTTCATCCATGGCCTACCTCGATCACGGACGGGAAACGATTCGATCTTGGTGATCATGGACCGTCTGACGAAGGTGGCTAGGTTCATCCCGATCAGGAAGGATGACTCTATTGGAGCGTTGGTTCGGAAGTTCGTGGAGCAGTATATTCGTTATCACGGCGTGCCAAGGACGATCGTATCAGATCGAGATGGTCGGTTTACATCCAGAGAGTGGAGATCGGTGCAGGCTTACCTTGGCTCCCGACTGACTTTCAGTGCGGCTTTCCACCCCTAGACTGACGGGCAGACGGAGCGTACCAATCGGACGCTGGAAGGCCTCCTGAGACTATGTATTGTAGACCGCGGAGAGCCCTGGGAGAAGATGCTGCCATTGGTGGAGTTCTCAAATAACAACAGTTACCAGTCTAGCATACGGATGGCTCCTTACGAGGCCTTATATGGGAGAAGGTGTAGGACACCGTTATCTTGGCTACAGGACGTGGATCCAAAGATTCTAGACTCAGAGTTTGTGGAAGACACCGAGGCTTAGGTGAGACTGATCCGGGATCGGATGTTAGAGGCGCAAAGCAGACAAGCGAAGTATTATGATGCTCGGCATCGTCAGGTGGAGTTTCAGATCGGGGACCGGGTGTTCTTGAAGATCCGGCCGATGTATGGAGTTTCACGGGTGCGAGGTCATCGGAAGAAGCTCAGCCCAAGATACATGGGACCGTTCAGGATCCTGGAGCGGATCGGTCCTCTAGCTTACCGGCTGGAGCTGCCACCGGAGCTAGCCGGCTTGCACGACATTTTTCACGTGTCTTCACTCAGGAGGGCTTTACCTCGCCCGGAGTTGCAGATTACGGCCACTGATGGGCCGGTAGCCTCGGATCGATCTGTTCATTTGGAGCCGATACGGATCGATGACCAGGGGATACGAGTCTTGCGCCGCAAGAAGATCCCGCTAGTCAAGGTCTTGTGGAGGAACCACGGACGAGAGGAGCATACTTGGGAGCCTCAGGACCTGATGCGGGAAAAATATTCGGAGCTATTCAGTCAGGTATACCTCGCAACTCCTCCGGTGTGTTAAGCGTTTTTCCTTTTTTTTCTTGTACTAGTAGAATTATTTAAAAAGGTAGAGGCTAATCTTTTTGTTTATTGGGGCTAGCCCTTATTTTGTTAACCTAGTAGGCGCTTCCACGCTTCATGGGATGTTACAAGCTTAAGTTATCCCGGTAGAAATCCCCGTAGACTTAACTTTAATTTCGGGGACAAAATTTTTGTTTTGTTTATTGGGATTTGTAACATCCCATTTTCCAATTGGACCCCCCCCCCTAGGAGTGACTTGAGCATAACTAGGTCATATGAGTTAACCTAGGTGAACCCAGGAGACCAAGTAACCTAAAAACCTAGTTGAGACCCTCTTGGTCTGCAAATAGTAAATTCCTGAACAATGATTTTGGGTGGCCTAGTTGGTTCATTTTGACTCTAAAAATCCCCTTAGACCTAATATGGGCCCAATGAGTCACCAAGGACCCACTTGGGTCAACCATAGTGGTCAAATTGACCAAGTCAACCTCAAGCCTAAATCAAGTCAAACCTAAGCCTATATGGGTTAACCCAACCTCAAGCCACCCTTCCCCCTTAGGATATTCTCTTGCATGTTTATTTTGTGTTATTTTTGGCTGCCCATATCCTAGATGATTGACCAAGTCAACTTGGTGACTAGGAGAGAGAGAGAGTGAGCTCCATTTCATGATAATGGAGGAGAGAGAAAAATTAAGAAAAGAGGGAATGGAGGGTTCGGCCAAAGGGAGGCCAAAGGCCACCCTTAATGGCTGAATTCAACTCCCCTGGGGAAGGGGAGAAGTTTCCAGCCGTTTCCCGGCCACCTAAGCCTTGGTTCAGCCCCCCTCCTCCATGGTCGAGCTTGCCTTTAATGGCTTTAATGGCATTTTTCAAAACCGCCTCCCCCCTCCCCTCTTGGCCTTATATCCCTCATCAGCAAGCTAGGGAGACCTCTTTCGAAATCCTAATAGGAGGGAGAACCACTACCGGAGCCACCAAGAAGAGGAAACGTTGCCGCCGCCGCCACCATGCACTCCCGTTGCTCCACCCGCATCCAAGCTCGATCTCAGGTCCTCCTCCTCTCCTTCTCTAATGTTTAGATCCTAGGAATGTTTAGAAGTTGATTTCATGCTCAAACGAACCGGAGCCAAGTTTTGAAATTTCAGAAAATTTCCATTTTTCGGGAGTTTTTGAAGCTCTCGGCTAGGGCGGCGCCGCCACCTCCGGCCGCCCTAGCTCCGGCTGTGGATAGCCCCCACCACCGAGAACAAATGGGTGATGTTTCCCGGTGGTGGCGCCGCCTTAGGCCGCCGGAATAGGGCCCGTAAAAACCGCCTGTGTTGGCTCTTTTTCGGCCCTAATCGGAGAAGATGACCAGCTGTCGTTGATCTGCTTTAAGATCTATGCACCTCCTGTTTTTATGTTTTAGGTTTTATTAAATATATTTTCTGTATTTTAATTACACAAAATTACTGTAAAAGGAATTTAGGCCCCTTCTGGGAACCTCCTGAAAAAGTGTATAGCATGAAAGTTGTAGGTCCTTTAAATACCTACAATTTGATATGCTGTGGTAAAAATTTGGTTGAGAACCTAGGCCTGTAGGGTCATTTTATTATGGGTATGTCCTAAATCTTTGACAGTTTTATTCAAAAAATTATTTAGGCCCTTTAGGGGCATTTTCATCAAAGATGATCTATATAAATGTTGTAGGCCTTTTTATTATCTACAGTTTGATATGTTATGGAAAATTATAGGACAAGGCTTCTGACTTGTAGGGCCATTATTCTATGGTAGGTCCTACAAATAGGGCAGATTTATGAATATTTTCCTACACCTAATCCTTGGTCCAAATGCCTTGAGTTTTGGACAGGAACTTTTTATCAACTAGAACTAGCTCCTGTAAAAATTGGAATCCTTTTAAGGAAGTGTAACCTAGGGTTTTGCCCTAAAACTAGAAGAGCTAGGGTAAGGTAGTTGAAGGGTCAAATGACCTCCAAACCCTCCCAAATTTGGGTGAGGTGTCCCTGGTATAGGTATCTAGGTCTGGTTCAAATTTCAACTCATTTGGTTGAGTTTTGAATAGGAATCCTCTAAACCCTAGTTTTGACCTAGTGAAGGGAAGCTTAGGGAAAGGTTCTTTTGACACTTGTGTGATCATCTCACCTCAACAGAGGTTGAGATTCTGACCACTAGTTTAAAATGGTCCTAAGAACTCCCTTAGGGAAAATGGGATGGATTAGGGTAAGTTTACCCTAGGGTCCAGGTTCAAACCCTAAATGTGGACTTTGGGGGCTTGTGAAGTACATAGGGGCAAATGCCCTTGTATGACATTGAGATTTGGTGGAAAGGTTTCTTATGAGTATTTAACTCTCTGGTTGTAATATTAGAGGATTTTGAGATAGGTAGCTACCTCAAAACCTAAACCCTAGTTTTAGAGAAGAAGGGCTTTTAGGTCAAAACAGTATCTTAAATTCTTTTAAAAGTTATGAAACTTGGGTAGTGTGTTTCTAGGTTAGTTAGGACCCTTGGATAATTTTACTAGAATTTTTGGATAATTATTTCTAGTACTTCACTCATGAATGTGGGAATAGCCCTATTTGATGTTTTATTTATTAAAGATTTTTTAGTTCAAATAAGGCCCCTTGAAACTCTGGAATTAGATGTTGTTGGCCAGTAAAAATGCTACTGAATTTTAGTTTAATTTTATGTTGAATAAATAGAGTAGTTCTTTCACAAGTGTTATTAAAGGGCTTTATGGTTTTAAAATATTTTATGGCTTAAATAGTTTTTGGAAAAGTATGAAATTTGGTAAAAAGGGTTAATAAATCATTATGAATCAGTGGAAAATTTATTCAGGATTTTTGGAATTATGAATATAGTACTTGATTCACAAGCGTGCTAGATTAAGGATTTGGTAAATGATTTATTATAAAATAATTTCCAGCAGGAAAATTATGAAACTTATCTAGTACTGTTTTCATAGTGTTATTAGTACCCTGTTATTAATCCAAATTATTTGGAAGAGAATTTGATGTAGTTTATTCATTAGACATGAAAGAAATGAATTATTGCTAAAATATGTTTAGGCCCCTTAGACCTTAGTGAAAATTGCCAAACCTTGGATATATCATTTTTAGATATAGTAGTATTTGTCTTAAATTTATTATGATTTATACATGACTGAAAAGTATACTCATTGTTCAAATTTGGAAGACCTTGGATTTTAGTAAAATTAATTAATTAATAGATTAATTGAGAAATTTGTTATAACCTGGAATTAATTCATTTATGACATGATAGGACCCCAGTAAGTAACTTTGGGAAATGAGTAACAGGATAAGGTTTGGGTTAGCGTAAGGACAGCTTGTGTTGGTTGGATTTAAAGAAAGAGGATGAATCACCATATGAGGTCTCAAGTGTGGTGAGAAATGAGTTGATGTGCACTAGAAGGTGCGCGGGGCCGACGAAGGATCGTCGTCCCCGTAAGAGTGAAGAGTCAAATTCAACCTATGTTTTGTTTGATGCAATTTATAAAGGGAAAGGGTAAGGGAAAAACAACCAATAACAATAAGTGACTTGCGAAAGAGAACTTTGGGCTATTGCTACCATCGTAGTTCCTAGTGCCTATTGAGAGCCCCTCACAGGGTATATTCCGGAGGCAGTCCTGGGCTAACGTAAATCTTAAAACAAACTAAAGAGTAATTAGCCTAATAGGGATTCACATTGCACACACTCATTAGTTAGGGTTGGTAATGGTTAGGTCGTCCCGAGGTGTTCAAGGGGGTTCCATCCCGTGGTGTTCTAAGGGATGAAGTCTGGAGATGAGCCGGACGGTTTAGTCCGGGGAATTTGGTCTCGGATGTGGTTAATACGGACGGTTTAGTCCGGGAGTTTGACACATTAAATTGTTATATATTAAACTGCTGCATATGCATAAAAAAATGAAAGATTAAGGTGATGGGTTCTCAATATCGGGGAGTTCGATTGCACCGACACCGATATCGTTGACTCGGCAAGGTGACTAGCACTTAGCCAAGGTTAAGTCCGGCGGACCAGTCGGCAAGAGTACGTAGGAGTCCGCCTCGTGCACCAGGCGTTAAGGGCGTACGATAGGTCAGACCAGTGGTGCTTTTACTGGTTTTGAGGTGGGCGAGGCCCAACCCAACGCTTCTGTTTGCCACTACGGGAGTAACCTGGGAGTTATCTCCAAAAAGGGGGAACTAAAGGTTTATGTACACAAAGTTGGGTGTGTGAGTTGCACTGCTTGAACATCATAACCCACCATATAGTTGCATGTCATAATCATTCATAACAACCTTGACACCTAAAATATAAGTGGAATAGGACGCTTATACTTTAGGACTTGCAATACGACCCCTTGGTCTATAAGCTTGTGTGGGCATGTTTATAAATTAAGGTAAATTTGATATATGTATATCTGCTGCTTGATAACCGACACCCCAACGTATAAGCGGTATGGGACGCATTATACAATGGGAGCCTTGCAAAAGATCCCTTGGCTTATGTGTACTCACATAAGCGAAGGTTTAATTTCTTACTTACTTACCTTTCTGTTATACCTATTACAACACTTATATTGTTCACCTGTTATAACTTGCTAGTTAGGTCCACCGTCATCTATTTTGGAATTTATCTCCACTTTCATGTCTTCCCCTTTCTTCCTCTCCGCCCGGTGCCTTAGAGCGTGGGGGAAGGGGTGGGGGATGATAGGGCTTAGTCTTTTAGACTAACGGTTTTCGAACCATATAATATTAGGGGATCGCGGAGCCCAGCATGGAGGAGCAGCTCAGGAGGCCGGTACACTTGGAGATGGGGGAGTCTAGCACTGGAGTCCAGACTGCAGGGACCGTGAGTCTCGACCTTTAGTAGAGTTTTTGTTTTGCTTCCGCATTGAGTGATTTTTGTAGTGAGGACTTGATGTACCGGGCATGAGCCCTTATATTTCTAGTATCTTTGTTCTCTGATGATTTCTGTGGACACTCCCTTCGTGGAGTTTTTTTTTATATTATGTGATATTTTCTTCTTGTGGACTTGCTTACTCTTCTTGCTTGCTACTTATTGTGATCGAAAAGGCCAGCAGAATCGGCGCGTTGCAGTGACGACCTTTCCGGGTGCGAAGGTGTCACCTCAAATCGGCGGCTCTGGGCATAAGACCCCGGGTTTTCAAAAAAGAAAAAGGGGTCTTACACCACAGGCGAGAGCTCTCGCGAACAACTCCTTGGTAGCCCCTCTGCTGGCGATAAAGGCGCCAGCCGCTGAGCCCTCACAGTCGAAGTAGAAGAAGAGAGTGAAATCGGTCCAGCGGGACCTTTCGCGCGAGAATCGGGGTTCACCTACCCCCTCTCCAAGCCGCGCGGATAATCCTTCACCCCTACATAAGGTTCGTCTCTCCGACTTGTTGATTACCAAAATCATGAGCTGATTAAGTAGAAGGATCGACAACTAACGCAATACTTCTCGTAGGAAGTGGCTCGAAATGACGGCGCCAGTTCCTCGCTGGCGCACCCAGACTTGACGTCTTGCCTTCCTGAGTATCCACCACAGGTCCAGGGGGCCACTCTTCCGGCTGACACTCCGAGAACTCCAAGTAATCTTTTATCCCCACTTCCCTCTTTTTATTCATTCCAAACACAGCATTCTAGATTACTGAACTGACTTCCCGCAGTGCCAGCTTCCCCCAGCCTAAGTCTCGCCACCCGAGAAAAGGAAATAGTAGCTGCTAACTTTGTTGACCAAGGGGCTAATCTCGTCCTACTAGCGGGAGGGGTGGCTAACGAACCTGCGTAACCCCAAAGGAGGCTAGCCACCCTGCGAGAGAGGACAACTCCACCTGCTCCGGTCCAGGCCGGGATCACCGTACGTGAGACCTTCTTCCCGGGGCGAGGAAAGTCGATCCACCTCATCTACAGAACTGAGGGGGAGTCCGAGCCTTCTCGCCTGCCTCCGGCCGGTGGCTGTCGCCATACTGCAGGTATACGACGTATTATCATGGTCTTTACTTAGCTCTCGCCGTAACTATGGAACTCTTTTACCAGGGGATCCGGACTCGCGGGCGGGAGCTGACAAAGAAGATGAAGAGGAAGATGAAGATGGAGATGAAGGGGAGGACACCGAGAGCTCCCCCTCTCCCTCTTCGGACGAGATGGGGGAAATCTTGGACGGCACCGTGAATGTCAGGAGACGGCGGAAGAAGCTAGCGGCCATCCTATCAAAGCTCGTTCGGCGAGAGTGGGCCCATGCCTCTACGGCGAAGGAACACCGCAAGATGGTGGAGTAGAGGTTGTAGGCCCTTGAGCGAGACTACTTCCCTAGCGAGACGGAGCGTCCGGATAGGCCTACCGTCAAGTCATCTCCTGGGCGATGTATCACATGGATCCAAGACTAGGCTTGCCGGATCAACCTCGGGTGCACCACGTTATCCTCCTACTTCAACCCGCGGGCTCCTCCGAGAATTAGATAGCGAGACAGAGGAAGATGGCACTGGGAACCGTATTAAAAATCGTAATCTCTCCTCCACCGCCTCCTTGCCTACCCTTCTCGTTATGTACCCTTTTTTAGTTTGAAAGACTGATTAAAACTTTATGATTATTATTTGTTATAGAGCTCTCGCCCGGTGAGAGCTCCCTTTCTATTTTTGTTTCTGCTGCCCAGTTTCATGCTATTATTTTGGTGTTCGAGCGAACCCAAACCACCTGTCCGTCGCTGTCATCTAAGGGCTGGAACCTTGTCACTGGCTTAGGCGCCTGAGGCGTGTCAGAGTGGAAAACGAGGCGTCGTGTCCTCGGGATGTGACAACTGTACCCCTGCCGCCTTTTTGGGAAAGCCATCATTATCACGATTTTCTACAAATAGGTTGATTCACCCATCACATTTATTTCTCCGATCTAGAACCCTTGTCCTCCTTCTTGCTGCTTTCGCGCCTTGTCGAGACCTTCCCTCGCTTCCACCACCTTCTCTCGTTCTCTCATTTCTCCCCGAGCTTTCGTCTTCAACTTTTGACCACAATGTCAGGCGAGAACGAAGGGCGCTCCCACTGTGCGGAAGCCTTCCGGAGGCACCAGTTCCCCCCTTTCCGTTTAACCATGGATGAGTACCAACTGATCACCTCCCGCTACATCCCCGCTGGCTTCACAGCGAGAAACCCTGGCAACGATGATAGTGTAAATCATGCGGGAGAGGGAGAGCTCGCCATCCCCCTCGAGAATTTCGAGGTTGGCTTCCGCCTCCCCCTCTGGCTCGAGATGCGTGAGGCCCTCCTCTATTACGGAGTGGTTCCCGCACAGCTCAATCCCAACTCAGTCGCAATCCTGGTAGCGTTTATCTGCTACATGCAATCCGAGAGGATTGAGTTTAACCTCCCTATATTCCAGAAGCTATTCTTCTTTCGGGCTAAGAGTGGGGTGGTCTTCTTCTCCGGGCAGTTGCTCAAGACCACTGGTCTCGCCAAAAAGCACCAACACTGGGGAGAGAGGTTCGTCTTCGTTTCTGGCGACTTCAGCAACGTGCCTCTCGTGCCCATTCAATATGACGACGCCACCTACAATCCGCCCACCTAAGGGTCGCGCGAGATCACCCTCCTGGAGTTCTTCGGAACCAAGGACTTCGACGTCCAATTTCTCTGGCGGGACATCGACACTCTCCTTCCCATGCCTTCTGGAGAAGGTATGGTCTCGCCTTTTGCTCGGCATTCAATACTCTAAAATGAAGCGCTGAATGTTGTCAACTTTGCAAGGGAGCAGGAAATGCCTCGGCGCCAACCGTTTGACGAGACCGGGGCTGCGAGAGATCCACTGGCCCTTATGAAAACTACGGCTCTCGCATGGCGAGAGGGTCAAGATCCTCCCCCTCGGTCTGGTGCCGGGAAGTGGAAGCCCGACACCTTCTCGTCCAATCCTCTAAAAAGACCAAAGCCCATCACCGCAACTTCGGCAAGATGCTCAAAGCGCGGGACCAGGCGGCAGCCCATGCGGCAGCATTAAAGGCCGAGCTAGCGGATGCCCAGTAACTTCTGTCCTTATGCCCGACGGAAGAGATAAGAGAGACCTTTCAAGGCACTCGCTCTCGCCCCTATAATCCATAGCCCGTCTCTCTTCTGTATTGATTGGTTTCTCCCTTACGCAGGATTCTACCGAGAGCACGGTACTTCGCGCGGAGCTGGCCGGGATAAGGTGCGAGAATGTCTTGCTGAGGGACCAGCTCCGGCACATAGATGTGGCGGCGGCCGCGGTCGCACCTCCTCCTTCGCTGGATGAGAGGCTGAGGAGCCGCCACTTCTCGGAATACGAAATCGACAAGCTGCTGCAGGTCAACGGCCAACAACGACCAGACTTACCATAGAGACGATGCGGGACGTGGAATGCTTGAACGAGCGCGACGAAATAATCGTCGCCCGCCGGCTTCTCCCCTGGCTCTTCGAGCCCATCACAAAGCCCCTTGGCGCACCTGACTCCCCGCCCTCGGATGTCCCAAAATCTCCCACTGCTGCTGGCGAGACATCTGGGGAGGGTTCTGGCGAGATCTCCAACGGGAGCTCGAGCAAGGGGTATAGTGCGTCCCCTTGATGGGTTCCTTTCCCCACCCCCCCTCCTTTTATTATTGAAACGCGCGAGAAGATCTCGCTTGTATTTACATTTTGAAAGATATATATATTGTTGATTTTTACCTGTATTGTGCTGAATGCTTATCAAGCATGCTTCTGCCAAGGCCCTCGCCCCCCCCCCCCTTTAGGGTAGTCTCCCTTAGCGATCAATAGGTGGGAACCTACCAAGAGCTCGAGGGATAATATGTCGTTTTAGTGTTTTGCCGAGAATCTTTTGCTGAAAGCGTTATCTGTAGGTTCTCAAGGGGAGGGCTCCCCCCCATCACCTTGTGAGAGCGAACGAAGATTCTCGCCCAGGGCTTCCTGCCATCGGGCCAAGGATCCCTCGTCAAAAATCCTTCCCGCTGGGGACTCCATTTGCCGAGACCCTCTTAATCGAGACCTCCTGGCCGAGACTTCTCCTGCCTGGGGAGGTTCTCAACCTCTTTGTTCTGCCTTCCGGGTGTCTCCTTTTCAGCCCAGAAGGCCCGATCAGCTAGTCGACCCGGGTCCGAGCCTCTTTTGGGGTAGTGGAAACATCCAAGCCGAAGTATCTCCAAGAACCAAACCTCTCCCCTGTACAACCCATTTTCGCTGGGTAGGACCTGGAGGCATCAACGGTCATGGTTGGACTAGCTTCAAACTAGTTCGGGGCCTTGAATACCAGAGGATCTCTCGCCTAGGAAGAGCTCTCAGCTTGGAAGAGCTCCCGCCAAAGCGCATGGCGAGATCCCTAGTGTCGAGCCACAGGCTGGCGTCTAGATGCGACCGAGGAGGTTGGCGAGAAGGCGCCGAGTCTCACTCAATGCCGCAGGAAGTGCAGGCGGAAAGGTTCTCTGCTCAGGGTTTCTCACTCAGCGCCGCAGGAAGTACAGGCGAAAAGGTTCTCAGCTCAGGGGTTCTCACTCAACGCCGCAGGAAGTGCAGGCGGAAAGGTTCTCGGCTCAGGGGTTCTCACTCAACGCCGCAGGAAGTGCAGGCGGAAAGGTTCTCGGCTCAGGGGTTCTCACTCAGCGCCGCAGGAAGTGCAGGCAGGAAGGTTCAGGTGTTCTCGGCATAGGGTTCTCGCCGAGTGGGGCAGAGCCCGGGGGAAAATGACTTAATTACTCTTGGGTAAAATTACCCTCATACCACCAGGGGCTGCATTTAACACTTCTCAAACAGCGGGATTTGGCTATTGGCAGGCCAGCCAGGGGTATTTCGGTAACTTCAGGTCAGCAAAAGGTTATAAAAAGACCCATATGGGCTCCTTGAAAAGCAAGTCTTCATTGTTCCCCAAAATCAAGAGCGCTTTCTGAGGAGCTCCAAGCCCAGCTTTGGCTTTGGAGGGGAAGCTCTTAGAGATCTTCCGGGTATGAGGTGCGACCTCCCTTCTAAGGCTTTTGGGTCAGTCCTAGGTCCATCATAACCAGTCGAGAGTTGAGGTTCAAGAGAAGTTGGTGTTGGCTACACCCTGGTTTTTGAACATTCGTTGAGGTCATTTTTGGCTTCAACAGTTCTGGTGCGGTGAGCGTGGAAGGTAGCCGATACAAGAAAGCCTTAAGTTTAGACTCATGACTGGGGGTGATGGTGAAGCGTCTGGCTCAGGGGGTATCCCCACCCCAGGGGAGGAGGAAACGAGGAAGATGTCTGAAGACTTTAGGAGAGAGGTCCTACAGACCATCATCCTGGCCTTCTCGGTAAGGAGTGAGTGGGAGATGCCTCAGGTTCCGGTGGAGGCAGTCCCTCTTCTAGGAGAGAACTCCCCTGGGCAGCGCCCCGGTAAGGAGGTCCCGACAGAAGTTGGCGAGAGGGACGTGGCCGCACGGGAACTCTTCCTAGTACAGCGCCACAGACAGGAGGTTCCGGCAGAAGTTGGCGAGAGGGAGGCGGCAGTGCGAGATCTCTTCCCTGGGCACGGTACCACGGATCGGGCAAGCCAGCCAAGGCCGCGAGACGTGCCCTCTCACCAGGCGGGAGGCGAGAGTCCCTTTAGCGAGCTTATCATCTCGGCTCCGGTGCCGAAAGGGTTCCGCGAGCCCGATATGTCCTACTACTCAGGAAAAGACGACCCCATACAGCATGTGCAGTGGTTTGAAGATGTGGTTTTGATAAGGCAGATGACGGATGCCTTCAAGTGTCAGTTGTTTGCCATCACGTTGAAGGACACGGCCCGGGACTGGTTTCATCAGATGCCGGCAAGCTCGATCTACAGCTTTGAGGACCTGCGACGTGGGTTCTTGCTAAGGTTCTCAACGTCAAAGAAGCGGAAGAAGGAGGCGGAGTGCCTGTTTGCGGTGAGGCAAAAGCAGGAAGAGACGCTGGGTCATTACGTTGACCAATTTTAGGAAGAGATCCTCCTGGTCCAGGAGGTCCCAGGGTATACGCTAATGCTCGCCTTCACCTTGGGGTTGAGACCAGGATTCTTTAGCATGGAGCTGAAGAGAGCTCCCCCTCTCTCCTTTGAAGATCTTATGGAGAGGGCAGCAAAGGAGATCGATTTTGAAAGAGCCAACCCGGCTTTCACCAGGAAGTTGGCCCAGTTGGTGGAGGACGATGTGAAGGAACCAGCATCAGGAAGGCAGAGGAAGCAGAGGGAGCCAAGGGAGGAAAGGAGAAAGGAAGAACCCCAAAGGCAGGGGAAGCACCAGGGTTAGGGGCCCGGGAGACAAACAACCGGTTTAGTTGGAGGCCTCATGAGGGTCACCCCCAGGGTCAAGGAGGAGGTTTTCAGGGAAGGGATAACCTTCGGGAGCCGAGGAGGTTCGATCAGCAGGCGTGGAGGCAGGGACCGAGGGATCACTTCCTGCCGCTGCAAGAAGCAATGGAGGTTGGTAGAGGAAGAGGAGGAAGAAGAGGAATTTGAGGGGCAGGAAGAAGGGGAGGTGGAGAAGGAAGAGGGGGCAGGGTGGCGGTTCCCTTCTGTGACTTCCACCAGGAGGAAGGTCACGCGACGGCCACCTGCCCGGAGTTCTTAGAGATAAGGGAAGCTACAGTAATAGGGAGGCAGGATCCGTCGGTAAGGATCATTGAAGTGCAGCAGGGGGAGGGGGAAGATAGGTGCGAGGATAGAGTGGATGTGGAAACCCGAGGAGGGATCGGGGTGATTCATGGAAGAGTGGTGATTGAGGCAACTTGCAAGGTTAGCTTTAAGACCATGTTCTGAAGAGGGGTCGCCTCGACCTCTCTGGCTCCCCCCCCCAGATGAAAAAATCACCTTTTCATCAGCTGACATGCCAGACTTCGAGGACCCATTCTGCGATGCCCTCGTGATTCAGAGAGCAGTGGAGAACTTCACGGTCTCCATGATACTGGTGGATAACGGGAGTTCGGTGAATGTGATCTTTAAAAAGGCTTTCGATGAGATGAAGGTTGAGGGGAAGAGGGTCCTAGCCTTGGATGGACCGCTGTTTGGGTTCTCGGGTGAGAGAAAAGAAGTTGAAGGGGGAGTAGGGTTGCACGTGAAGTTGGGAGGCGTGTCGCGGAACTGCAGGTTTGTGATCGTGGATGCCCCAAGCAGCTACAACACCATCTTTGGGCATCTTCTCATCAACGCCTTTCGCTGCATCCCCTCCTTCTTTCATCATTGTCTCAAGTTTAACAATGGAGGGGTGCATGTCAGGATTAGGGGGGACCCGAAGGTGGCGAGGCAGTGCTATGTAACGGCGGTCAACACGGTTTCTTGGATGGCAGAGGCAAAAGAGCTGGAAAGGGAGCTAGCAGAGCAAGGAAAAGATATCACAGAAGAGGAGGTGAGCCTAGGGGAGGCGATAAGGGAGAGCACGGAGGAGTAGGGAAAAGTTGAGCAAGAGGCCCGGAGGGGCATGGAGGTCGAGCGGCAGTAGGAGAGCCTAGAAGAGGCGATGGAGGAAGAGGAGGAGCTAGCCGCTAGAGTTGAGCAAGATGGCTTGGAGGAAGTTATTGATGAAGAGGAGGATCAAGTGGCGAGAGTTGAGCAGGAGGCCTTGAGGGGTGTAGAGTTTGAGCAGCAGCAGCAGCAGGAGAAGCTGGAGGAGGCAATTGAGGTTGAAGGAAGGGAGGAGTTGGAGTTCGAGGAGTAAGAAAGGATCGGCTGGGAGCAATCGCGGTTGGAGCCAGCCGAGGAAGTGGTGGAGATGGAGGTCTACACCAGAGCAGGGCAGGTGCATAGGGTGCAAGTCAGCGGGGGCTTAGGTCCCGAGGACCAGGAGCGGTTGAGAGCTTGCATCTAGAGCAACATCGACATCTTCACTTGGACCGTTGCAGGTATGTCGGGCATTGACGCGGATGTGGCTTGCAACCGTATGAACCTAGATCCTAGGACTCGCCCCATACGCCATGAGATGAGTACCATCGCCACCAAGCTGGAGGAGCCCATCCGCGAGGAGGTCAGGAAGCTCCTAGAGGCAGGCTTCATCTCGGAGGTTCAATATCCAGGCTGGATCTTTAATGTGGTAATGGTTAAGAAAGGGGGTGGGAAATGGCGCATGTGTATTGATTTCTCTTTGTTGAATAAATCGTGCCCCAAGGATTGCTATCCCCTGCCTCGAATCGACGCACGTGTTGATTCAGCCGTCGGTTTTTCCATTATGAGTTTTCTTGATGCTTTTTCAGGTTATCACCAGATTCACATGCCCCCCCCCCCCCCGCCCCCTGACGTCAAAGATGTCTCTTTCATAACTAGAGAGGGGTGCTTCAGCTATAAAATGATTCCCTCTGGGTTAAAAAATGCAGGAGCTACCAACCAACGCATGATGGATCGCTTCTTCCAAGGACAAAGCGGGAGAAACTTGGAGGTCTATGTCGACGACCTGATGGTGAAAAGCAAGTGTGTGAACTCACACCTGCAGGACCTAGAAGAGACCTTCGCCACCCTGCGGAGATTCAAGATGAGGCTGAACTCCTTGAAGTGTGTCTTCGAGGACAGCCGCGGGAAGTTCCCTGGGCATCTCTTGACCCCGGCAGGGGTGGAGCCTAACCCGGACAAGGTGAAGGCCATCCTAGACTTGGAATCACCTCGCGATACCAAGGAGGTCCAGCGCTTGACAGGCAAGTTGGCCGGTCTAAGCAGGTTCCTCTCCAGATCCGGGGACAAGTTTTCATCTTTCTTCAAGGTGTTGAGGGGTAACCAAAGGTTTGAGTGGACCGCCGAATGTGAAGAGTCCTTCCAAGGGCTAAAGAGGCAGCTCTCCCAGGCTCCCCTACTTCAAAGCCCAAAATAAGGAAAGGACATGGCCCTGTATCTTGGAGTAGGAGTGGAGACGGTGAGCTCTGTTCTTGTCAGGGAAGAGGAGAAGAAGCAGCTGCCAATTTATTACGTGAGCCGGATTTTGAAGAAGGCGGAGCTCCGTTACCCCATTCTGGAAAAGCTGGTATATGCCCTGATCAACTCGTCAAGGAAGTTTCGACCACATTTCCAAGCCCACTCGATTAGGGTGGTGACCTACCGTCCTCTTCGTGGGATCTTTGAAGGGGTAGAGCACTCGGGAAGACTTGCCAAGTGGTCCATCGAACTAAGCGAGTTCAACATCTCCTTCTCACCGAGGCTCTCAATTAAGGCGCAAGCGGTGGCGAATTTCCTAGCGGACTATGTGGTTGAGGTCAATGGGGAGGAACCACAGCCGCAGGGGGCATGGAGGATGATGGTCGATGGGGCCTCGGGAAAGCTTTCTCTTGGGGGAGGAGTGGTGCTGATAAGCCCCCAGGGGGTCGCCATAGAGCAGGCAGTGGCTTACCACTTCCCGTTAACTAACAACCAAGCAGAATATGAGGTCGTGATAGCTGGCCTTCGTTTGGCAAAGGAGCTTGAGATCCGAGACGCGGAGGCCTTCACATACTCGATGGTGGTTGCATCGCAGATTCAAGGAGAGTTTGAAGCTCGAGAGCCTACCCTTATAAAGTACCTATCCAAGGTAAGGGCAATCATCGGAGGTTTCTGATCATTCTCAATCCAGCACGTCCCCCGGGAGGAGAGTATGGCCGCCTACTGATTGGCGAAGTTTGGGCCCTGGGGAGGAGGGAACCTGACTAAACTGTTCCGACCAGCGATAGAGGAAGGGGAGTTGATTGAGGTAGGTCAGCGACCCTCGTGGGTGGATCCGTTGGTAACCTTCCTAACCACGGGCGAGCTGACGGGGGATGTTAAGGATGCAAAAAGCTTCAGGCAGAAAGCGGCTCACTACCTGATGTTGGAAGGGGGGTTGCATCGTAAGATGTTGTCAAGGCTCTTGGCAAGATGTGCGACCAAAGAAGAGATCCCGAGGATCCTGGGGGTGGTGCACTCGGGCGAGTGCGGCAGCCACTCGGGAGGAAGGACGTTGGAAGCAACGGTGGTAAGACAGGGGTACTTCTGGCCGACCCTGAGGAAGGACGCAGCCGTGTTTGCGAAGAGATGTCAAAAATGTCAGTTGTACACCCCCCTCCACTCCTTACCCACGCAAAGACTTAGGAGCATTACATCACCATGGCCTTTCGCCATCTGGGGGATGGACTTGGTTGGGCCTTTTCCTCCGTCTAGTGGGCAGAGGAGGTTTCTCCTAGTCATGGTCGATTACTTATCAAAGGGGCTGGAAGTTAAGGCCTTAGCCAAAGTCACCTCACAATTTATAAGGAACTTCGTCTAGGGAGAGTTCATATGCAGGCACGGTCTACCCCAAGCAATAGTGACAGATAATGGACCCCAGTTCGCCAGCGAAGAGTTCATCAGCTTCTGCGCCCAGCTGGGGATAGATCTAAGGTTCGCCTCTATCCACCACCCTCGGAGCAATGGCTAGGTGGAAGCAGCAAACAAAATCATTGTGAACTTACTCAAGAAGAAAGTGGAAAACTTAATGGGAAATTGGGTGGAGCAGCTCCCCTCAGTTCTATGGGCCTTGAGGACGACCCCGAACAAGGACACCGGCGAGACCCCCTTCAAGCTTTCTCACGGGTGTGAGGAGGTGCCAGTGGAATTCGAGGTTCGGTCCCCACGGGTCGTAGCCGCAGGGGAAGGGGATGAGGCATGGAGGTCGAAAAATGAGGAAGGGTTGCGCCTCTCGCTAGACATGACGGAAGAAGCGAGGGATGTCGCAACCATCAGACAAGAAGAGATCAAGCGACGAATGGCAAAATACTTCGACAAGCATGTCAGGATAAGGAAGTTCGTCGAAGGAGATCTGGTATTGAAAAAGGTTGACGCGGCGGGAAGGTCAGCCCCCATGGGCAAGCTCAACCCAATTTGGGAAGGGTCTTACATAGTAAAATAGGTCCTTAGAACGAGAAGTTATTACCTCCAGGATGTGGAAGGGTGGACCTTGAGCCACACTTGGAGCGATGATGATCTAAGGCGCTTCTACCCGTGAGGGGGAGGAGGTGATTGTATATTTGTTTTCAAATGTTATCATGTGTTATCAAAATATATCTCATACTTTGATCCGTTGTCAACTCTTTTCATTTTAAAGGTTAAGATAAGAACATGGTTTGGTTATGAAATCTTCATCAACACCCCGAGCTCGGCTCGGCCCCAAGTAGACCCGCTGCGTAGGCTCTCATCTAGCTGGCAGACCCGAAGGCTCGCCTGTGGGTGAGAGGTTTGGTTAGGAAATCTTCATCAACACCCCGAGCTCGGCTCGGCCCCAGGTAGACCCGCTGCGCAGGCACTCATCTAGCTGGCAGGCCTGAAGGCTCGCATGTGGGGGAGAGGATTGGTTATGAATTCTTCATCAACACCCCGAGCTTGGCTCAGCCCTAGGTAGACCCGCTGTGTAGGCTCTCATCTTGCTGGTAGGTCCGAAGGCTCTCCTGTGGGGGAGATGTTTGTTTGTGAATTCATCATCAACACCCCGAGCTCGGCTCGGCCCCAGGTAGACCCGCTGCACAGGCTCTCATCTAGCTAGTAGGTCCGAAGGCTCGCATGTGGGGGAGAGGTTTGGTTGTGAAATCTTCATCAACACCCCTACCTCAGCTCGGCCCTAGGTAGACCCACTACGAAGGCTATCATCTAGCTTGCAGGTCCGAAGGCTCTCCTTTGGGGGAGAGGTTTGGTTGTGAATTCTTCATCGACACCCCGAGCTCGGCTCGGCCCCAGATAGACCCGCTACGCAAGCTCTCATCTAGCTGGCAGGTCTGAAGGCTCACCTGTGGGGGAGGGGTTTGGTTGTGAATTCTTCAACAACACCCCGAGCTCGGCTCAGCCCCAGGTAGACTCGCTGCACAGGCTCTCATCTAGCTGGCAGGTCTGAAGGCTCGCCTGTGGGGGAGAGGTTTGGTTGTCAAATGTTCATCAACACACCGAGCTCGGCTCTGCCCCAGGTAGACCAGTTGTGCAGGCTCTCATCTAGCTGGTAGGTCCGAAGGCTCGCCTGTGGGAGAGAGGTTTAATTATGAATTCTTCATCAACACCCCGAGCTCGGCTTGGCCCCAGGTAGACCCGCTAAATAGGATCTCATCTAGCTGGCAGGTCCGAAGGTTCGCCTGTGGGGGAGAGGTTTGGTTGTGAAATCTTCATCAACACCCCGAGCTCGGCTCGGCCCCAGGTAGACTCGCTGCGCAGGCTCTCATCTAGCTGGCAGGTCCAAAGGCTCTCCTGTGGTGGAGAGGATTGGTTGTGAATTCTTCATCAACACCCTGAGCTCGGCTCGGACCCAGGTAGACCCGCTGCGCAGGCTCTCATCTAGCTGGCAGGTATGAGAGTTCGTCTGTGGGGGATAGGTTTGGTGTTTTGAAATGTTTCTACACGGATGTTCTAGGCTAGACAAAAGACACCCTGAAGGCAGACCAAGAAGGATCCCGGCCAGGAGGTCTCAGTTGGGGGAACTCTCCAAATTAAGTTCCCGGCGGGTCTAGGCAAGTAGACCCGATCGATCGCGCAAGGTAAAGAGGAGGGACCTCCCTTAAAAGGCCTATGAACAACACCCACAACGAATCATCTCGGCAGAACACGAGAATGACGTATGTTAGCCTAGATCTCTCAGCAGGTTCCCGCCTGCTGACCCCTAAGGGAGACTATCCTAGAGGAGGGGCCAAGGGGCCTCGACGAAAGCTTGACTGAGCAGCATTCGCTATCAACAAAAAAGATGGGTACAAACACTAACAATTTATATATACAAATATGGTTACAAAAATCAGAGCGTCTCGCTCATTACAAAAAAAAGAAGAAAATAAGAGAAGAAAAGGAAACCCCTCAGGGAGAAGCATTGTATCCGCTTGAGCTCCTGCTCGAGCTCCCGCTTGAGCTTCTGCGGGAGCTCTCGCCCGAGCTCTCCCCAGATGTCTCGCCAACAATCGTGGGGGATCTCGGGACATCCGGGGGTGGAGAGTCGGGTGCTCCTTGGGGCTTCGGGATAGTCTTGAGGTGCCAGAGAACAAGCTAGGGAGCGGTCAAGGTCTCGCCACCCTCGTCCAAGCATCCCACATCCCGCAGCGTCTCGATTATCAGTCTGGCCATCGCCTGGGAGTTTACCTGCAAGAGCTTGTCGATATCATACTCAGAATAACTCCAGCTCTTCAGCATTTCATCCAGTGTGGGAGGAGGCGAAACCGCAACTGTCGCCGTCTCCAGGCGCTTGACTTAGTGCTTCAGCAGAGCGTTCTCGCACTCCACCCCAGCCAGCTGCGCACAGAGCACCATGACCTGTGGAGAGTCCTGCATAAAAGCATTCTATCAGCAGCGAGAATGAGGGTATGGATCTCATAGGAGAGAACAAATGTCAGAAAGGGTCTCGCTTACCTCCTCCGTCGGGCACTGGGACAGAAGGCGCCGGGCATTCTCTAGATCAGTCATCAGAGCCGCCGCCAGAGCCACCGCTTCCTCTCTCGCCTTGTACATGTCGAGGAAGTTCCGGTCGATGGTGATGCTTCGACAAACATACATGTGCTCAAGCTCGAGCCCACGTATCAGAGCCCGGATAGAGTCAAAAGCGAGGAGGCGAGTGGGCAGTTGGTCATACAAGCCCGCAAACTCCCACTGTAGATGCCATAGCCCATCGTGAAGGCCTCGCCGGTGACCTTGTCATGCTCTGCCCAGCTTGGGAGCAGCGTCGAGAGGGATATTCGGTTGGCCTCCAGGTCCCATTCTAGCAGGGGGTTCCCTTCCGTATCAAGGCTCTTCACGCCTAAGCCAATGTTCTTATGCCCCTTCGGCACAGGCTTGGGCGGGAGCTTGGTAGAGCTATCGGCGACCACTCGCTCCGCGCCCACCTCGCCACCCGCCTCGATCGCGGTCGGAGGGTTCTCGGAAGGGGCCCCAGCACTGCTCCTTGCGACGTCCCATATCTCGCTGACCGCCGCAAAAATCTCGGCGAAGGACCGGCCAGGCGGGAGAGATCGGGCGGGAGAAGGCTTCTTAGACTTCCCCTTCTCAGCAGCGGACAGTTTCGGCCTCTTCATCCGCTGAGATGAAAAGTCACTGGGTTTACGCTTCTGGGCACTAGACGGCGGAGGCGGAGCTTGCTCGTTCTGGAAAGTGCCGACCGCAAACTTCGCGAGAGCCAACGGATCTCTCGCAGTCTAGCCCTCGGTAGCTTGCGTCTCGGGGAAGGGCTGGTGCAAAGAGATCTCCCGCTCTCCTGCAAAGGCAACACGATAACACTCAGCATTTAGGTAGGATGTGTAAATACTAGACAAAAGAAAGAAAATACGAGATCTTACCTTCTCCAAGAAGAATGAGGGGAAGAGAGTCGACGTCCCGCCTAAGGAAGAGGACGTCAAACTCCTTGGTCCCAAAGAATTCGAGGAGCGCGCTCTCGCAGGACCCCAGAGCTGGCGACTTGTAGGTGGCATCCTCATACTGGATCGGCACAAGCGTAATGTTCCCGAAGTCACCAGAGACAAAGACAAACTTCTCGCCCCAGTGATGATGTTTGTTGGCAAGACCGGTTGTCTTGAGCAGCTGCCCGGAGAAGAAGATGACTCCTCCCTTTGCGCGGAAGGTAAAAAGCTTCCGGAAGATCGAAAGGTTGAACTCTATCCTCTCGGATCACATGTAGCAGATGAATGCTACAAGGATGGAGATCGAGTTTTGGTTCAAATGCACGGGAATGACTCCGTAGTAGCGGAGGGCGAGGCGTATCTCTGGCCAAAGAGGGAGGCGGAAGCCCACCTCGAAGTGCTCGAGGGGGATCGCGAGCTCCCCCTCTCGTGCGGTGTTCACCCTGTCGTTATTGCTTGGGTTTCTCGTGGCGAAGATGGCAGGAATATATCGGGAGGTAATCAGCCGATACTCCTCAAGGGTCAGACGACACGACGGAAATTGGTGCTTCCGGAAAGCTTCCGCGCAATTAGAACGTCCCTCGTTCTCGCCCAGCATTATGTCTAAAGTATTCAAAGGAGAAGTCGCAAGAGAGGAGGCGAGAGGGAGAGACCATCTGAGAAACAAGGGAAGGGAGGCGAAAGCAAGGTGTTCCCGGCAGAGGGCGAGAGCGAAAAGAAGAAAAGTGAAGGTTCCGGACCGGGGAAATAAATGTGGTGGGTGGATCCACTTATTTATAGGAAGCCGTGATAAATGATGATTTTCCCAGAAAGGGAGGCGGAGGTACAACTATCACGCCCTAGGTCAACGGCGCCTCGGTTCCCCACCCGAATTTACAGTGACAGATCGACAACCCTAGTTCGGGCAAACTAGTTGTTAGAATCACATGACATGACAGACGCGGAAGCAAAGAACTTTCTCGCCTGGCTAGACCTAAGATAATAGCAGTAAAAATAACAGTTAACTAATGAAAGCAGTTTACAAGATGGCAAGCAGTCCAAGGTTCAGAATAAAATTAAAAAGACAGGGTACATGGCGAGAAGGGATGGCCAGAGGTAAGAAGGGGCAAGATATCAGGAATCAATAAGGCTACCTGCGCCAGCGTCCTCGCTCTCGCTGTCGGGTCCTCGGAGGCACCAGCGGGTTGAAGTAGGAGGAGAGAACGGTGCACCCTAGATTGATCCGGAGAGCTTGGTCTCGTATCCGCGCGAGGCACCTCCTGGGAGAAGATCCCGCAGTAGGGCCGCCCGGCCGCTCCGTCTCGCTTAGGAAGTAATCTTGCTACAGGGCCTCCAACCTTTGCTCCACCGACCTGCGAAACTCTCTCGCCGCATAAGCCTGGGCCCGCTCCCGCCGCATGAGTTTGGAGAAAATGGTCGCGATCCATTTACCCTGCCTTCTCACGCTTTTCGCGCTAATCAGGATTCCTTCCATTTCGTCAGAAGAGTGGAAGGGGGAGTTGTCACCGTCCTCCTCCTCCCGATCTCCGTCATCATCCTCATCCTCGTCAGCTCCCGATCGCAGGTCCAGATCTCTTGAGAAGACAATCTGGCGGTTAGTACGAGAGCAGGGTAAAAGAATTAGCGGTATGTAGCATACCTGCAGCATTGCGAGAGCCGTCGGCCGATGGAAGGCGAGAAGGCCTGGGCTCTCCCACGGCATCCTTCCCGAATAGGAGATGGAGTGGCTTTCCATTGCCCGGACGGAAGATCTCGCGTGTCGTAACCTCCGCAAGGCCCGATGTCTGGGGAGGGTTGCTCTCCCTCGCGGAATGGCCGGCCTCCGGCGTCAAGGATGGGTCGACAGGCGCCTCCCCTGTGGATGTGTGGGGATTGGCTGCTGGATCGCCACGGGGGGCAGCCCCCCCTACTTCAGTTCCCTGCGAGGTAAGACCCGGGCGGGCGGAAGCAGGCGCTGCGAGAGTCCAGCCAAAGAGTTAGAGTGATCAAAAAATGGACAAAAGAGAGGAGGGGCTACCTGGAGGTCCTGACCATTGGCAGGAGCCCCTTCCGGATCCTGTGGCTGTTCCTCAGGTGGGCGAGACGTCGATGAGTCCGGTGGCACCGGCGGAAGCCCAGCACCACCTTTCGGGACCACCTGCCAAGAAAGGTTCAGTGACCAACTCTTAAGTACAGCAGTCCGCTAGTCGGTGAGACATACCCTCTGCAGCAGAAGAGGATCGGCCGCACGGCTTGGGGATGGAGTGGGAGAGACTCGGTGTTCTTGTGAGAGGTCCCGATGGATCTTCTTCGCCTTCTTCTTCTTCTCTTTTGATGGCGGCGGAGGCTCCACGGTGGGTGCCTCTCTCGCCAGCCAAGGAGCCGCTAGGGCGCTATTGGCGAGGGCTCGCGCCTGCGCCTTGTCTATGCGGTCCTGAAGGCTCTGCGAGAGTGGCTTGCCAGCTTGTTTGGGGCGCATTGCGAGGTAACGCGAAATCCCAGGAGAACATTAACGATCAGGGGCAGATTTACGGCCGTCTATCAGCGCGTATATATAACCACGGCATAGCCCACCAATAGATTCTCTTTGCAGGAAGTGACACATGCCCAACGAATATTTATGGGTTCGACGTGTCTTTTCGAGCACAGAGCTAGCTAAAAAAGAGCGGGGATCGTGTACAACCATATTTGTTGGGTAGGACCTGGAGGCATCAACGGTCAGGGTTGGACTAGCTTCAAACTAGTTCGGGGCCTTGGGGACCAGAGGATCTCTCGCCTAGGAAGAGCTCTCGTCTTGGAAGAGCTCCCGCCTAAGGGCATGACGAGATCCCTTGTGCCGAGCCACAGGCCGGCGTCCAGATGCGACCGAGGAGGTTGGCGAGAAGGCGTCGAGTCTCACTCAATGCCGCAGGAAGTGCAAGCAAAAAGGGTCTCGGCTCAGGGGTTCTCACTCAGCGCCGCAGGAAGTGCAGGCGGAAAGGTTCTCGGCTCAGGGGTTCTCACTCAGTGCCGCAAGAAGTGCAGGCGGAAAGGTTCTCGGCTTAGGGGTTCTAACTCAAGGCCGCAGGAAGTGCAGGCGGAAAGGTTCTCGGCTCAGGAGTTCTCACTCAGCGCCGCAGGAAGTGCAGGCGGGAAGGTTCAGGAGTTCTCGGCATAGGGTTCTCGCCGAGTGGGGCCCAGAGCCCGGGGTAAAATGACTTAATTACCCTTGGGTAAAATCACCCTCATACCCCAAGGGGCTGCATTTAAAACTTCTCAAACAGCGGGATTTGGCTATTGGCAGGCCAGCCAGGGGTATTTCGGTAACTTCAGGTCAGCAAATGGTTATAAAAAGACTCATATGGGCTCCTTGAAAAGGAAGTCTTCATTGTTCCCAAAAATCAAGAGCGCTTTCTGAGGAGCTCCAAGCCCAGCTTTGGCTTTGGAGGGGAAGCTCTCAGAGATCTTCCGGGTGTGAGGTGGGACCTCCCTACTGAGGCTTTTGGATCTGTCCTAGGTCCATCATAACCAGTCGAGAGTTGAGGTTTGAGA
This sequence comes from Platanthera zijinensis, assembly GCA_039513925.1. Taxonomy (NCBI): domain Eukaryota; kingdom Viridiplantae; phylum Streptophyta; class Magnoliopsida; order Asparagales; family Orchidaceae; genus Platanthera; species Platanthera zijinensis. Next base: position 207,246,014 of record CM077078.1, read on the forward strand.
GAAGTAGGTGTTGGATACACCCTTGTTTTTGAACATTCATTGAGGTCATTTTCTGCTTCAACATCCCCCACATGCGAGCCTTCGGTCCTGCCAGCTAAAAGAGAGCATGCGCAGCGGGTCTACCTGGGGCCGAGCCGAGCTCGGGGTAGTGCAAGTTTCCAAACTGAAGTATCTCCAAGAACCAAACCTCTCCCCCATAGGTGAGCCTTCGGACCTGCCAGCTAGATGAGAGACTGCAAAATTGGTCTACCTGGGGCCGAGCCGAGCTCGGGGTAGTGCAAGTTTCCCAACTAAAGTATCTCCAAGAACCAAACCTCTCCCCAACAGGCAAGCTTTTGGACCTGCCAGCTAGATGAGAGCCCGTGCAGCGGGTCTACCTAAATCCTAGCCGAGCTCGGGGTAGTGCAAACATCCAAGCTGAAGTATCTCCAAGAACCAAACCTCTCCCCAACAGGCGAGCCTTCAGACCTACCAGCAAAATGAGAGCCTGCACAGCGGGTCTACCTGGAGTCGAGCCGAGCTCGGGGTGGTGCAAACATCCAAGCTGAAGTATCTCCAAGAACCAAACCTCTCCCCCACAGGCGAGCCTTTGGACCTACCAGCTAGATGAGAGCCTGCGTAGCGGGTCTACCTAGGGCCAAGCCAAGTTCGGGGTAGTGCAAGTTTCCAAACTAAAGTATCTCCAAGAACCAAATTTCTCCCCCCCACAGGCGAGCCTTCGGACTTGCCAACTAGTTGAGAGTCTGTGAAACGGGTCTACCTGGGGCTGAGTAAAGCTCGGGTAGTGCAAACATCCAAGCTGAAGTTTCTCCAAGAACCAAACCTCTCCCCTACAGGCGAACCTTCGGACCTGCCAGCTAAATGAGAGCCTGCGCAGCGGGTCTACCTGGGGCCGAGCCGAACTCGGGGTGGTGCAAACATCCAAGCTGAAGTATCTCCAAGAACCAAACCTCTTCCCCACAGGCGAGCCTTAAGACCTACCAGCTAGATGAGAGCCTGCGCACCAAGTCTACCTAGGGCCGAGCCGAGTTCGGGGTAGTGCAAGTTTCCAAACAGAAGTATCTCCAAGAACCAAACCTCTCCCCCATAAGCGAGCCTTCGGACCTGCCAGCTAGATGAGAGCCTGCGTAGCAGGTCTACCTGTGGTCGAGCCGAGCTCGGGGTAGTACAAGTTTCCAAAATAAAGTATCTCCAAGAACTAAACCTCTCCTCCACAGGCGAGCCTTCGGACCTGCCAGCTAATGAGAGCCTGCGCAGCGGGTCTACCTGGGGCTGAGTCGAGCTCGGGGTAGTGCAAGTTTCCAAACTCTACTCCAGCTTTAAGATAGGTAAGTAAACAATGGATCAATAAAAATATTATAATATAATCTTGGATTTGAATATACAATTTCACCTTCCCCTCTTTCACGGGTAGAAGCGCTTTAAGTCATCGTCATTCCAGGTGTGGCTCATTGACCTACCTACGTCTTGGAGGTGATAATCTCCTGCTCTAAGGACCCTCTCCACAATGTAAGGCCCTTCCCAATTTGAGTTGAGCTCGCCCACAAGGGCTGACCTCCCCGCTGCGTCGAACTTCTTTAGTACCAGATCTCCTTCGGCGAATTGCTTGATCTTGATATGCTTGTCGAAATATTTTGTCATTCGCCGTTTGATCTCTTCCTGCCTGATGGCTACGACATCGCTCTTCCACCATGTCAACCAAGAGACGTAACCCCCATTCATTCTCCAAACTCCAAGCCTCATCTCCTTCAATCGCGGTCGTGACCCGTGGGGACCGAACCTCAAACTCCACTGGCAAGACTGCCTCACACCCATGATAAAGCTTGATGGGGGTCTCGCCAGTGGCCATGTTCGGGGTCATTCGCAAGGCCCACAGAACTGAGGGGAGCTGCTCCACCTAATTCCCCCTCAAGTTCTCCACCTTCTTCTTAAGCAAGTTCACAATGATCTTGTTCGCCGCCTTTACCTGGCGGTTGATCCTAGGGTAGTGGATGGAGGCAAACCTGAGGTCTATCCCCAGTTGGGTGCAGAAGCTGATAAACTCTTCGCTGGCAAACTAGGGACCATTATCTATTACTATTGCTTGGGGTAGCCCTTGCCTGCATATGATCTCTCCCCAAATGAAGTTTCTGATGACCTGTGAGGTGACCTTGGCCAACGCCTTAACTTCCAGCCACTTCAAGAAGTAATCAATCATGACCAGAAGAAACCTCCTCTGACCGCTGGCCGGAGGAAAAGGCCCGACCAGATCCATCCCCCAGATGGTGAAAGTCCATGGTGACGTGATGCTTTGGAGCCTTTGAGCGGGCAAGAGCTGGAGGGGGCACAAAGCTGACATTTTCGGCACCTCTTTGCGAATTCCACCGCATCCTTCCTCAGGGTCTACCAGAAGTAACCCTGCTTTACCACCCTTGCTTCCAACATTCTTCCTCCTGAGTGGCTGGCGCATTCGCCTGAATGTACATCCTCAAGGATCCTCAGGATCTCTTCTTCAGTCACACATCTTGTCAGGAGCCCTGACAACATTTTTCGGTGCAACCCCCCTTCGAGCATTCGGTAGTGAGCTGCCTTGTGCTTGAAGCTCTTGGCATCCTTAACCCTTTCCGGAAGCTCGCTAGTGGACAGGAAGGTCACCAAAGGGTCCACCCATGAGGGTCGCCTATCCACCTCCATCAACTCTCCTTCTTCGATTGCTAGTCTAAACAGCTCGGTCAGGGTTCCTCTCCCCCGAGGCCCAAACTTAGCTAGCCAATCGGCTACTGCACTTTCTTCCTTGGGGACGTGCTGGATGGACAACGTCTGGAACCCTCCGATGATCACCCTTACCTTGGACAAGTACTTCACTAGGGTGGGCTCCCGAGCTTCAAACTCCCCTCTGATCAAGGATGCTACCACCAGTGAGTCCGTAAAAGCCTCCATATCCTGGATGTCAAGCTCTTTTGCCAACTGAAGGCCGGCTATCATGGCCTCATACTCTGCTTGATTATTGGTCACCGGGAAGTGCAAGACCACTACCTATTCTATAGTTACCCCCTGGGGGCTTATCAACACCACTCCTCCCCCAATGGAATGCTTTCCTGAAGCTCCGTCAACCATCATCCTTCACACCCCCTGGGGCTGTGGCTCCTCTACCCCAACCTCAATAACATAGTCTTCCAGGAAATCAGCCACCGCTTGTGCCTTGATGGAGAGCCTTGGTACGAATGAGATATCAAACTCGCTCAGTTCGATGTACCACTTGGCCAACCTGCCCGAGTGTTCCACACCTTCAAAGATCTTGCGAAGAGGATGGTCCGACACCACCCTGATCGAATGTGCTTGGAAGTACGGACGGAGCTTCCTTGCCGAGATGATCAGGGCATACGCCAGCTTCTCCAAGATGGGGGTAGCGGAGCTCCGCCTTCTTCAAGATCCGGCTTACGTAGTATATGGGCAACTGCTTCTTCCCCTCTTCTTTGACTAGGACAAAGCTCACGGCCTCTGCTCCTACCCCGAGATATAAGGCTAGATCTTCCCCCTCCTTTGGGCTTTGGAGTAGCAGAGCTTGGGAGAGCTGCCTCTTTAGCGTTTGAAAAGCCTCTTCACATTCAAAGGTCCATTCGAACCTTTGGTTACCCCGCAGCACCTTAAAGAATAACGAGCATTTGTCCCCCGATCTGGAGAGAAACCTGCTTAGTCCGACGAACTTGCATGTCAAGCGTTGGACTTCCTTAGCATTGCGTGGTTATTCCAACTCTAGGATGGCCTTCACCTTATCCGGGATAGGCTCTACCCCTGCCAGGGTCAAAAGATGCACAAGGAACTTCCCACGTCTTTCCCCGAAGACACACTTCAAGGGGTTCAAGCTCATCTTGAACTTCCACAGGGTGGCAAACTTCTCCTCCATGTCCCGAAGGTGAGAATCCACACACTTGCTCTTGACCATTAGATCATCAACGTAGACCTCCGGGTTCCTCCCCCTCTGACCCTGGAAGACCCGATCCATCATGCGTTGGTATGTAGCCCCTGCGTTTTTCAACCCAAAGGGCATCATCTTATATCTTAAGCATCCCTCCCTCGTGATGAAGGAGATATCCTTGACATCGGGAGGGTGCATCCGGATCTGGTGGTAACCTGAAAAAGCATCTAAGAAACTCACAATAGAAAATCCAACGGCTGAATCAACCAGCGCGTCGATTCTAGGAATGGGGTAACAATCCTTGGGGCATGATTTACTTAACAAAGAAAAGTCGATACACATACGCCAATTCCCTCGCCTTTTTTAACCATTACCACGTTGGAGATCCAGCTTGGATACTATATCTCTGAGATGAAGCCAGCCTCCAGGAGCTTCTTAACCTCCTCGTGGATGGGCTCCTCTAGCTTGGTGGTGATGGTCCTCATCTTCTAGCGAATGGGGAGTGTCCGGGGGTGCAGGTTCAGGCGATGGTAGGCCACATCCGCGTCGATGCCCGGAAGGTCCGCCGCGCTCCAAGCGGATATATCGACCTTGCTCTGGATGCAGGCGTGCACTCTCTCTTGGTCCTCAGGACTTAAGCCCCCACTGACCCACACCCTCTGCACCTGTCCTGTGCTGGTGAAGACCTCAATCTCCACCACATCCTCAGCCAGTTCCAGCCGCGACTGCTCCCAGCCAGCTCAAGCCGCGACTGCTCCCAGCCAGCCTTCGCTTCTTCCTCCTGCCCAAACTCTTCCTCCCATCCTGCTTCTTCAACCTCCATCACCTCTTCCAGACTCTCCTGCTACTGCTGCTCGACCTCCACGCCCCTCTGGGCCTCCCTCTCGACTACTTCTGCTCCTCGCTCCTCCTCTACTTCAATCGCCTCCTTTAGGCTCTCCTGTTGTTGCTGCTTGACCTCCACGCCCCTCCGGGCCACATGCACTCCTTCTCCCCTTTCCTCATCCAGGCTCTCCTCCTCCTCCTCTCCGACAACCTCCTCTTGCTCTGTCAACTCCCTCTCAAGCTCTTCCGCCTCTTCCATCCAAGACATAGTGTTGACTGCCGTCACGTAACACTGTCTTGCCATCTTCGGGTCCCCCCTAATCCTAACCTACACCCCTCCGTTGTTAAACTTGAGGTACTAATGGAACGAGGAGGGGAAGCAGCAAAAGGTGCTAATGAGGGGGAGTCCGAAGATGGCATTATAACTTCTTGGGGCGTCCGCTATCATGAACCTACAGTTCCGTGACATGCCCCCAACTTCACATGCAATTCTACCCCTCCTTCTACCTCCTTCCTCTCTCCAGAAAACCCAAACAGCGGTCCATCCGAAGCCAAGACCCTCTTACCCTCGACCTTCATCTCATCGAAAGCCTTCTTGAAGATCACATTTACGGAGCTCCCATTGTACACCAGTATCCTGGAGACCATGAAGTTCTCCACTGCCATTTGAATCACAATGGCGTCACAGAACAGATCCTAGTAGTCTGGCATGTCTACTGATGAAAAGGTGATTATTTTCTTCCGGAGGGGGAGCCAGAGATATCGAGGTGACCCCCCTTCGATACATGGTCTGAAGGCTCCCCTTGAGAGTTGTCTTAATCCCCACTCCCCCGTGGATCACCCCGATCCCCCCCGGGTCCCCACATCTGATCTGTCCTAACACCAATCCTCCCTTTCTTCCTACTGTACTTCCACGATCCTTACCAGCGGATCCTGCCTCCTCATCCCCTAGCTTCTCTCATTTCCAAGAATTCTGGGCAGATGACCGTTGCGTGACCTTCCTCTTGGTGGAAGTCACAGAAGAGCAATGTCGCCCTGCCCCCTCTTGTTTCTCCACCTCCCCTTCTTTCGGCTCCTCCTCAAACTCCTCTCCTTGCTCTTCTACCTCTACCGACCTCCATCGCGTCTTGATGCGCCGGGAAGTGACCCCCCGGGCCCTGCCTCCACACCGACTGATCGAACCTCCTCGGCTCACAGAAGTTATCTCTTCCCTAGAAGCCACCTCCTTGCCCCTAAGGGAGACCCTCCTAGGGCCTCCAACCCAACCAGCTGTTTGGCTCCTGGGCCCACCCATCCATGATGCTGCCCCTGCCCTCGGGGTTCCTCCCTCCTTCTCTCTTCTCTCTGCTCCCCTGTTCCCTCGGCTCTCTCTGCCTTCCTGCTGTTGGTTCCTTCACATTGTCCTTCGCCAACCAGGCTAGCTTCTTGTCAAAAGCCAGATTGGCCCTCTCAAAGTCTATCTCCTTCGCCACCCTCTCCATGAACTCCTCAAAAGAGAGGGGGGCACTCTCTTTTACTCTATGCTGAAGGATCCCGGTCTCAGCCCCAGGGTGAAGGCGAGCATCAATGTGTACCCTAGGACCTCTTGGACCAGGAGGATCTCTTCCTGAAACCGGTCAATGTAATGACAAGCGTCTCATCCTGTTTCTGCCTCACTGCAAACAGGCACTCCGTCTCCTTCTTCTTCTTCTTCGATGTTGAGAACCTAAACAAGAAACCTCGGCGCAGATCCTCGAAGTTGTAGATCAAACTCGCCGGCAACTGGTGGAACCAGTCCTGGGCTAACTCCTTCAATGTGATGGCAAACAGCTGACACTTGAAGGCATTCATCATCTGCCTTATCGAAACCACGTCTTCTAACCACTACACATATTGTACGGGGTCGTCTTTTCCTGAGTAGTAGGACATGTCTGGCTCCCAGAACCCCTCCGGCACCGGAGCCGAGATGATGAGCTCACTGAAGGGCCCTATCTGCTTGCCTGCCGAGAGGGCACATCTCGCGGCCTCGGCTGGCTGGCCCGATCTGCGAGACCGTGCCCAAGGAAGAGCTCTCGCATAGCCGCCTCCCTCTCGCCAACCTCTGCCGGAACCTCCTTCTCGGGACGCTAGCCTTGGAAGAGCTCCTGCGCGGCAACGTCCCTTTTGCCAACCTCTGTCGGGACCTCCTTCCTGGGGCACTACCCAGGGGTGTTCTCGCCCAAGAGCGGGACTGCCTCTACTGGAACCTGAGGAGTTTCCCACTCACTCCTTGCCGAGAAGGCCATGCTGATGGTCTGTAGGACCTCTCACCTGAAGTCTTCCAGCATCTTCTTTGTTTCCTCCTCTCCCCGGGTAAGGGAACCTCCTGAGCTAGATCCTTCACCTTCACCTCATATCATGGGACCAAACTCAAGGCTTTCTTGTATCAGCTGCCTTCCATTCTCACCACACTAGAACTATTGAAGCCAAAAATGACCTCAACGAGAGTTCGAAAATAGGGGTGCATCCAACACCTATTTCTCTCAAGCCCCACCCCTCGATTGTTTGCAAAGGACCTAGAACTGATCCGAAGCCTCAGCAGGGAGGTCCCACCTCTTACTCAGAAGATCTCTAAGAGCTTCCCCTCCAAAGCCAAAAGCTGGGCTAGGAGCTCCTTAGAAAGCACTAGAGAGTTAGAGAATAATGAAAGCCTGCTTTCTAAGGAGCCATTATGGGTCTATTTATAGCATTTGCTTACCTGAATTTACTGAAATACCCTTGGCTGTCCTGCCAATAACTGAATCCCGCTGTTATAAAACACTAGATGTAGGCCTTGGGGGCATATGGGTAATTTTCCTGAGGGCAACTAGGTAATTTTACCCTGGGCTCTGGGCCCCACCCAGCGAGAACCCTATGTCGAGAACCCTCCCGCCTCTCCTCGGCAGAAGCTAAAAGAGGAATGTCGAATGCCTCGGACCGAGCTAGCTCTCGCCCTCCATGAGGTGCAAGCCTTCTCACCCGCCTCTGGGAAGAAATGGGTCTTGGCTGTGGCTTGACGCGAACGTTCTCGCCTGCTCCAAGGCGAGAGCTCTTCTGGTCTGAAGCCCAAAGCTAGCCCGAAGCTAGTCCAATCCAGGCGGTTGATGCCACTGGGTCCCACTCAGCGCTTATGGGGTTGTACACGAGCCTCTAAGAAGGGGAGATAGAGAGGTCCGGCGGCCAAGAGACGGAGAGGAGGGAGGAGGCCGAATTTTGCCAGGGGGGGGAGGAAAGATCTTTAAAGATTTTAGGGGGGATTATTTTCTTATTCTTCTTCTCTCTAATCAATCCTTCATAATATGGCTATATATAGCCTACACCACTCAATCTCTCTCCATTCAAAATTCAAAATTCAAATTGAAAATATGATAATTATATGCACCCATCATAGCATATGAAATGAAATAATTAAAACAACACATGTTGGATTTAAGCACCCATCATTACACATGAAATGAAAATTAAAACATGAAATAAATACTTAAAAAAATTGCTAAAATAATAAAATTATTAAAAATATATAATTATAATTATTTAATTTATAATTTTATATTTTTATATAATGGCGGCGGACGTCAATCCCATCCTCGAGCTTGCGACAGCAATCATCCCAATCGATGAACTCTCTCAGGCGAGGATCATTGGATGCCGTGTCAGCAACGTCTCCATCATTGGGTCTGCGGATAGTGACGGGAAGTTGTTCTATTTACCTCTTGGAGTATAAATAGGAAATTTCAGGGTTTACTATACATACGATTATTCTTTCTGTCTAAGCACGCGAGACGTCACTATGCGAAAAGATGGAAGCTCTAAAAGCCGACGGAAGCATTTCGCTGATCCCGTCACCAAGCCCTATCCTGATCCCGGCGAGTTTCGTCGCCTCCTCTCCTTCAACAGACCTAGCAGTCTGTGGAGACGCTGAGTGTCCTCTCCCGACCTAAAACTTGTGCAACAAGTTGCTAGGGGTTCTCCCGGTCGTGTGGATTTCCTGTAAAGGCGTGGATATGCTTTCTGTGCTCAAGACTCAAGCCGGTAGTGACCGGTTGGAATTTTTCGGGAGAATCTATGTTGATTATTGACTCAATCTCTCAAAGGTAATTTTATTACAGGATGCATTTCTTCTTGATTCATGAATATTGCTAGATCCTAACTCGTTTGGGTGTTTCTTGTTCTTATTTCCGCTGCCTGCACAAGTGTTGTGCTATCCACAGAAACCCAATAGTGGAAGGTTGCCGGCAATATCCTTTGTTTCAGAAGATGCTAAACCCGTGGCATGTAGATTTGGAGATTTATAAGTGTTCTAAATGCCCAAAAATATTCTTTGATCTTCCCAAGAATGCATGAGATTTCTTTGAAATTTACTCCTTAACAGTAACCATCACTTTGTTGGTTTGTGAAACTAAGCATGTGTTAGGCTTTGAATCTCACTTGAAGTGACGAGCTTGTCTACTGTGTAAGTGGAGTATGTGTTGCTCATATCCTATGCATGTAAATCTAAAGATTTAGAAGTGTCTTGGATGTTCATATTTAGCCTGGCTCAAGAAGTGTTTATGATCTTCTTGTGCACCTCTGGGATGCACTTGGATTATGCATATTTAATTTTATTTTGCTCAATGTTCACACTGGTTTAATGTTAACCATGATTAAAGAGTTAATCGAATATAGAAAATCCCTTAAGCAATATTAAGTTTTCGGAATCCTTCTGATGGATGATACTCTTCCTGCCTCGATCGATGAAGTGTGGGCTTGCCAAAGAAAGGTGCATTAATCTACCTTGGTAAGGGTACGAGTGGATAATTGTGATATCCCACTGTCGACATAAGGTCAAGCTTAACTGGGTGACCTTAAAGGTTGAGTGCCCAGAGGCATGTGGTTTGCATGCACTATATGATGTATGCGAATAAAGAGTTATTCACCAGCCATACAGGATTGCATAGTGATGCAATTGGCAAGCATTGCCTACCTAAATAGCTTCATTGTGAGAGAAAAGCCAAAGCTGTAAGACCCCCCTTTTTTTTTCAACCACCGGGGTCTTAGGCCCAGAACCGCCGCTTTGCGGTGACTCCTTCACGTCCTGAAGGATCATCACCACAAGGCGCCGATTCTGCCGGCCAATTCGATCACCGAAAAGTAGCATAATTATAACAGTATGAGCAATGCAGTGCACAATAGTAAAATCACATATATATAATAAAGCTCCACGAAGGGAGTGTCCACAGAAACATCAGAGTGCAGCATAATGTAAAACTAGAAATAAGGGCATAAGCCCTGTACATCAGAGTCCTCACTACAATATCACTCATGCGGAAGCAAACACTAGAAACTACTCAGGGTCGAGACTCACGGTCCCGGCTGTGTGAACTCCGGAGCTAGACTGCCCCATCTCTAGGCGCACCGATCTCTGGGGCTGCTCCTCCATGCTGGGCTCCACGATCCCCTAAATGATGCGGTTCGAAAACCGTTAGTCATAAAGACTAAGCCCTATCATCCCCTACCCCTTCCCCCATGGCTCCTAGGTACCGAGCGGGGAGGAAGAAAGGGGAGGACATGATGGTAGAGATAAATCAAGAAACAGGGGACTATGGACTTAATCTAGCAAGATGTATTCGGTGAGCAGTTAATATGATTGTTATAATAGGTCTAGCAGTAAGAAAAGCAATTATATGAATTAAACCTTCACTTATGCGAGAACACATAAGCAAAAGGGATCTTTTACAAGGCTCCCATCGTATAGAGTGTCCCATACCACTTATATGTTGGGGTGTCGGTTATCAAACAGCAATGGTTGTTATATATTGAAATTAACCTTTGATTTATAAACTTGCCCACACAAGCTTATAGACCAAGGGGTCGTTTTGCAGGTCCTAATGTATAAGCGTCCCATACCACTTATACTTTAGGTGTCAGGGTTAAATGGATCGATTATGCTATGACATGCTAGTGGGTATGATGAAACATGCAGTGCAACTCACACACCCGACTCTGTGCACACAGACCTTTAGTTCCCCCTTTCGGAGCCGTTACCTCCCAGGATACCTCCGTAGTGGCAGACGGAAGCGGTGGGTTGGGGCTCGCCCACCTCAAAACTAGTAAAAGCACCACTGGTCTGACCTATCGTACGGCTCAACGCTTGGTGCACTAAGCGGACGCCTGCGTACTCTTGCCGGCTGGCGCACCAGACTTCTGTTGGCGAAGTGCTAACCACCTCGCCGAGTCAACGATATCGGTGTCGGTGCAATCGAACTCCCCGATATCGAAAAACCCACCACCTTAACTTTTCCTATCTTATGCACATGCAAGTTTAATCGTAAACACACAAAACCGAGCCGAAACTCCCCGGACCAAACGTCCGTCTCTTAACCAACCGAGCCGAGGCTCCCCGGACCCAAACGTCCGTTTCCAAATCATCCGAGCCGAAGCTCTCATCAATCTTCCTGTGCCAACAGTGTTTGTGAAAAGTGCAATCCTAGTTACTAAGTTACTCTTGCCAGTTTATTATTACAGTTTACGTTAGCCCAGGACTGCCCCCGGTATTCCCCGTGAAGGGCTCTCAAGGGGCACTAGGAACCAAGACGGCGGCATTACGGCCCGAAGTTCCCTTTCGCAAGGCACTTAATATTATTGGTTTATTTCCCTTAACCCATTCCCTTCTCACATTACGATAGACTATCCTAGGGTGATTTTAAAACCTTCCACTCTTCGGGGAAAGCGATCTTTCGCCAAACCCGAGCACCTCTTAACTCTAACTATCACCACTACTCACTACTCTTTATATCTTCCTCAGATCATGTCCTATTTCATTTCACAAACTGCTATATGCAGACCGACCTAGGCTACATGTCGAACCGGTTATGCAATGATCCATTACTCATCCAAACGCCCTAAATTATTTACTGGAGACTTACCATGATATAAATGACCTAAATCCAGAAAATGGAAATTTTCCTAATTTATTTGGCATTTAATTAAATTCCTCGAAAATCCCAAGGGCTACCGGTTTGAACATGAACTACCCTAATTATTCATGCAAGATGTCCAGAAAATTTATGATAAATAGTAGGTTATCTCAGAAGGTTAAATCCTAAGTATCATAATTTTTCTATCATCAAAATGGCATGAAAACTATTTTAGAAATAATCTCTAACTTCTAATATTTATGAAGCAAGTACAGGAAATATTATTCCAAAAATTATAAATAATTCATGACATGTAGATAAAGGCCTAAAATTAGCACTGGCCAAGTTTCATAATTTTCCAGCAAGTATTTTATCCATAATTAATTTTTAAACATAAAAACCCTTTCTATCATCTGTGAATAAGGTACTAGATTTACTCAACATAAAATTCTATAAAAATCCAGGAATCATTGTACTACTAATCAAGATCTAAATCCAGAATTTCAACTGATTATAATTAATTTAAAACCTCCAAATAATTGAAACAATAAATCGGGCAATTAATCCGTTAACACATGAAGTATAATATTTAATAATCATAAAATTCCAGAAAATTTACTATAAGTCTAAAAACATCCTAAAACTCCCTCTTCCTGAGTTTCATAATTTTTGGATTAGATTTAGTGCTTAAAATAACTAAATTACAATTTTATCCTAATCCAAAATCTCAACTTCCGAGGTACCTAATTACCTCCAATTCCTTCACTATTTCAACCAGAGGGTTTTCATCATATCATCCCCCTCTCCTCCAAATTTCAAAGACATACAAGAGCTTTTGCTCCTATGTCCTTCACAAACCTCAAACTACCACACACCGAGTTTGAGCCAATCTCCTAGGGTAAAACCCACCCTAATCCACACCATGTTACCCAAGAGAGTAGACATAGACTTAACAAATCAGTGGCCACAACTTCAGCCTCTTTTGAGGAGATTTGTCCACTCCGTTTCCAATCGTACTTTTCCCCAAAGTACCCCTCACCAAGACCTATCTAGGACTTGACACTTCCCTATTCAAAACTCGACCAATCGAGTTGAAATTTTGTACAGATCTTAACATTGATGCCATGGACCACCACCCAAAATTTGGGGGAGTTTGGACTTGATTTCATCTCCTAATTAATTTTATATTGTTTATTAAAATTTTACAAAAACTTTAGGCAAAAGTTCTCCAAAAATTCTCATTTCTGGACAGCCTCTCGATATACATATTATAGACCTCCAGTCTAAATTTCAAGTCATTTGGACATGTTATGAACCGTGGGCAACCATTTTAATTTCTGGTTAGCCTAGGTCTTGATCCCACCAAAATGAGTGTTGTGGTCAAACCACTCACCCAAATTGAATAAAATCAATTTTAAATTAAAGTAGACCCAGAGGGCTACAACTTTTGTGACTGGTCATTTTTCTTAATTCGGCCTCTAAGTGCCTCGTTTCGCAGCCTCAAAATATACTAATCCAAGTATATTTTTCCTTATAAAAGTATTTACATAAGTTATATATTATAAACCGTTTTTACTGTTCATCTTCTACAGAACCCGAAAACCAGAACACAGGAAGCCATTTTTCCTGTAACATTTCCGTGATCCATCGCCGGCCGTCCGGTCACTTCCCTGGCCAGCCACCACCACCACCACCTCCGTTGAGGCGACGGCTATCGGTCGGCGGTGGTTTGGCCGCCGGAGGTGGCGGTTTCCGGCGAACTCAAAATATCTTTTTCATGGTTTTCCATGAAAACGAGAGATGAGTCCGGCTCCGTTGAGCGCGAACTTCCTTTCTAAGAATCCTAAGATCTACCCATGAAAGAGAAGGAGTAGAGGAGGACCTTGTTCGCGGTTTGAAGGCGAGAAGAACGACGGGGTGCCATGGCGCGGTGGTGGCGTTGCTGGACTTCTCCTACAACAAGAACAAAGGTCTGATCCGATTACTTGAGCGTGTAACCTTCTCCTCTTGTCCAGGTGGGCTTTTATAAATCAGGAAGTGGGAAGGTGAATGGGTAAAACCATTATGGCCATGAAGGCTCCTCCCTTAACGTTTCGGTTACGGTGAAGGGATAAGAAACGGCGGAAACTGAACAGGTGTGTCCAGCTGGCGGTTTTCTATTGGACCACCTTTTCCTCATTTATTATATAATTGTAGAAGGAAAACGGCCGGAAGTTACTCCTGGTGTAACTTCCCACACCAGCATTTATTACCACGCATGTTAGAATAATTTCGTGCCTGAACCGTCGTTTCGGCCAATGTCACGGGCGTGACACATAGGTCACGGGCGTGACAGGCCCGAATAGCCAATTCTGGGTTCGACAATCGTCGAACTGAGATCGACGATCGTCGATGGATGGTCACGGGCGTGACACCTTGGGTCACGGGCGTGACAGGCCCGAACGGCAGATTTTGGGTCGACGATCGTCGAATTGAGATCGACGTTCGTCGAAGGCTGGTCACGCCCTAGGTCACGGGCGTGACCTCTAGGTCACGGGCGTGTCATGCCCGAACGGCAAATTTCGAGGCCGACGATCGTCGAATTGAGATCGACGGTCGTCGAAGGCTGGTCACGCCCTAGGTCACGGGCGTGACACTCATGTCACGGGCGTGACATGCCCGGGCCGCAAGCTCGACGATCGTCTCACGGCGATCGATGATCGTCGATGGGGTCACGCCCATAGTCACGGGCGTGACACCTTGGTCACAGGCGTGACATGCCCAGACAGCACGTTCGACGATCGTCTCGTGGAGATCGACGATCGTCGAAGTAGTCACGCCCAGGTCACGGGCGTGACGGGTCGGTCACGGGCGTGACTAACCCGTGACCCGAAATATCGATCGCTTATTTCAATTTTATGTGTTTCCTGGGGTTCCGTCACAACTAACCGACTCCTAGGGGTCTAGCCGGAAATGGGATGTTACAAAAGCTTACTCATATTGTTAGTGAAATATGGATCTTGTCCACTAAGAGGGTTACTCGCTAAACTCTTCGAATTAATATCAAGGGATATCAGTTTGATAAAAATAGTGGGAGTTATTTTGATTAAAGTCCAAATAAAAAGAATAAAATTATATTTTGAAATGTAGTACGAATTTGCTTTGAATGTATCCTTATAGAATTTCCATGGCAGTTGGTTCACACTCGACCCTGTCCCTCAGAGCGATCCTTGAGAAGGAAAAGTTGAGTAGAGCAAATTATTTGGACTGGTACAAGAACATGAGAATTGTTCTTAGGCAAGAGCGCAAGCTCTATGTTTTGGAAGAGGCATCCCCTGATGAGCCTACCGGGAATGCATCCCGTGCTGATAAAGATGCTTACCATAAGTATCTTGACGACTCCTTATGTAACATCCCATTTCCGACTAGACCCCCTAGGAGCGGTTTTGTCATGACTAAGTCATGACAAAACCCTAGAAAGCTCAAGGAGGACAAGTCACCTAGGCTCAAGGTGAAAATCACCTTGGTCTGCAAGTAGTAGAATCCAAATTACTACCTTAGGCATGAACTTAGGGTTTTAACCTTATTCCATTATTCCATCATGGCATCTCTAACCCTAAGGGAGGCCAATATGTCACTAAGGAAACATTGCGGTCAACCAAAAATAGGCCAAGTTGACTCAAGTCCGGGGAGCGTCGAGTGAGTCAACAAGACTCGACAAATAGATCAGATATCTACTTAAATAGCCTTTTGGACTCGGGCATTGAGTGCGTCAAGTGACCTCAACGCCATGGGATGAATGGCATTGAGTGCGTCGAGTGCACTCAACGCCATCTTAGTCAGGAAGAACTTGGGGCTCGGGCGTTGAGTGTGTCGAGTACACTCAACGCCATAGGTTGAATGGTGTTGAGTACGTCGAGTGCACTCAACGTCATCATACTTGGGGAGAATTTCGGGGTGGTCTGGTTGCTGGTTCAGCTGAACCAGACTGTTTCGGGAATTGGGCCAGGATGAGTTAATTGGCTGTTTCTTTTAATAAGACTTATTTAATAAAATTTTAAGCGGTTCTTTATTAAGACGGTTTTAAACCCAAAATTGTGTGTTAATGGAGGAGAGAGAAAGCTCACGACCATGGCCGAAAGTTGGCTTGCATGGCAATTATTGGCACTTGATGCCTTGGCCTCCTTCCCCTCCTCTTTTATGGCTGAATTAGACTCTTCTAGGGAAGAGAAGGAGTTTCCAGCCGTTACTTGACTTGATTGAGCCATGTTCATCCCTCACCACCATGGCCGAGATTCACCATAAAGGGCCATTAATGGCCACCACCAGCTAGACCCCTCCCCTCCCCCATTTTATTGATTTAAAAGCTTCACTATACTCCAAGCCTTCGTTTCCACACCTTGCCCGAAGGAGACAAGAGACTTCATTGTGTTGTTGCAGAGCGCCAGCGACACCTTCACCGCCAATGGATTTCTATCGATTGGCATGCCTCCAGCCCGCAAACAAGGTCCTCGCCTCCTCTCTCTCTACTAGTAGATCGTAGCATTCTTTAGGGTTAAGGATCGGGCTAGGTTGAGCAGATCGGGTGATGGAAAATCACCGGTTCCGTTAAAAAATTAAGGGTTGGGTTCGCCGGATTCCTCACCTGCGGCGGCTGTGCCACCGCCTGGCGATAACCACCACCTCAACGGAGGTGGTGGTGGAAGTGGTGCCAGGGAGGTTGCTGGATGGCCGGCGGAAGCGCTTGGAAGTTTCTCCAGGATGAAGCAATCGTGGCCTTTTGCTGGAGCAAGAAGATGATGTCAGGCCCTTAGATCTTGCTTTAAGATTCGTGGTGGTTTTAATTATTAATTCATATTATTCTAATTTCTGCCCATTTACTGGGTGGTTTTAAATTAAATATTAAAAATATGTAGACCCTTCTACAGGAAAGATGGCCAACATGAAAGTTGTAGCCCGTGAAGTCTAGTTAAAATTTGTTTGAATCCATTTGGGTAAGTGGTTTGACCACAACAACCATTTTGGTGTGGTTTATACCTAGGCTAGACTAGATAGTATTTTGAGTGCCCCCACAATCCAGCCATCCAAATGATTTGAAATTTTGGATGGGGGTTACTAGAACATATGAAAAAATGAGAATTTTTGGGAAAACCTTGTCCTATTGTTTTTGTTAAAATTTGAGAAATCATTTATGAATATTTTTGGGGATTAATGACATGTAAAACCACCAAGATTTTGGTGGCTGACTCTTAGGGTCATTGTTTGACCCTGAGAAAAATCTCAGCCCAATTGGGTTGGACTTAAATAGGTTTTGGTGTGACCAAAGTTTGGTCTCGTAAGGGGGTAAATAAGGGCAAATTGTATTTGGGGCATAGAGGAGCCAATTCTCACCTAAATGTGTTGGGACACTGGCCAAAGCCCTATGGTCAGCTAAAACACCCTCTCATGGAGTTTGACATTTATTGGGGTGGGTTTGCCCTAGGACCCTAGTTCAAACCCTAAAGTTGAACTTTGGGGGATTTGTGAAGGATATAGGGTGATATGTCTTTGTATGGACTTGGTATTTATAACAAATAATTGTAGGGTGATGAAATGCCCTAGGAAGTGATTAAGTAGTAGTTGGACATAAACACCCCACATAAACCACTTCATAAGTATTTAGGTCTCTACACCCTAAGAATTTTATAATGGGTCATATGACCTTGATTTTTAGTGAAACTTTGGTAGGAGTGTTTTCATAGTGATATTCATATATGGAATTTCTATTATGAATTTTAGATCAATAAATATAGTACTTCTTTTATAAACCATCAAATTGTACTATCTACTTAGAAATTTCTTATGAGTTAACCACTCACTGGAATCTTATGAACTTTAGTCAGAGGAACTGTTATGATGTTTTAAAGCTTTGTAAAGTTTTGTGGAATTTTTGAAAGTTTTTTTTATATGGGTTTCTTCACAAAGTGATATTTTTCAGGTAAGATAATTTGAATTAATTTTGGTACTTTGTAGGCTTGAAAAATTATGACATTTGCTAAGAGGTCCTATTTGGTCACCCTTAATATTCAGTAATTTTTCTATAATTTTCTAATGATAAACTGTAGTTCTTCCTTCTTTATCCATGATTGTTGGAATTATATTGGATTAATTAATTAAAAGCCAAAACTTTTAAGAAAAATTATGGAATTTGATATGTATTGTTAATTCTCTGTTATCTAGTGTTCATAAATTTTTGGTGGCCATTACTTGAGAAAATATTGTACATCTTGTTCAATTCAAGCATGGATTAGTTTGGAAAGAAATTAATTAAATATCAAACAAATTAGGAAAATTGTGAATTAGTGGATTTTGCCTGATCATGTCATGATAGATTCCCAGTAAATAACTTATGACATTTGGATAAATATTTTGAGTACATTCCATTGTATACATCATATAGCATAGGATGGTCTGCGTTTAGTAAATACTGCAGGAATCATATTATGGTGCAAAATGAACGTAGGGAGATGGAATGTTTGTTTATTGATTTGGTAAGTAAATAGGAGGGGTAGAGTGTTGGAATGGCTAGTGTTAAATGATGTCCGGGATCGACGAAGGATCGTCTTTTCCGTGAAATGGAAGAGTCAAATACACTAGTGTTAGATCCAATATAACATTTAAGGGATTGGGAACTGAGTGGCAATTAATAACAATAAGTGTCTTGTGAAAGGGAGGTTTGGGCTTCAACCCATCATAGTTCCTAGTGCTCTCGAGAGCCCTTCACGGGGAATACCTTGGGCAGTCCTGGGATAACGTAAACCATAAGAATAATAAACTAAAAGAGCAACTAGGGTATCACTTTCACACACCCCGGTAGCTTGGGTGGTTGATTTGGTTGGTTTGATTTCCATCCGGATAGTAGGTTCGGAAGGTAGATGTACGGACGAGGTAGTACGGGGAGCCGGTGGCTCGAGGTTTGGATACAGAATAAGGTGGTGGGTCTTCGGTATTGGACGGTCATTCACACCGACGTTGATACGTTTACTCAGCGGTGTTGGACACTTAGCTAAAGAAAGTCTGGTGGATATAGCCAGCATTAGTATGTGGATACTCTATGTTTTGTTCTTATAGGGGCGTACGGAAGGGCTATGCCATGTAGTGTGGATACCCGCCTAGGAGTGGGGGAGCCGACCCACTGTCTCCGTTTGCCACTACGGAGGTTCCTGGGAGTGAAGATAGCTTCCCGAACAGGGGGAACTAAAGGTCTGTGTGCATAGAGTCATGTGCGTGAGTTGCACTTGCATGAATCATTGCATAGCATTTCACTACACTCATATTTGCATATAACCGACACCCCAACGTATAAATCGGTATGGGACTTTTTATATGATGGGAGCCTTGTAGAAGATCCCTTAACTTATAAGTTTGTATGGGCATTCATATAAGTTAAGGTTACTTATATCTTACTTGTTTACTTCACTGCTCACTATTGTAGAACTGCTAGATTGTACCTTTCTACATTAGTTGTTTACACAATATATATAACTGCTAGATTAGTTCCACTGTCATCGGTTTTGCTACTCTCCACCTTTGTAGCTTCCCTTTCCTTCTCTCCGCTTGGTGCCTAGGAGCCGTGGGTGAAGGGGTAGGGGATGATAGGACTTAGTCTTTATGACCTAATGGTTTTCGGACCACAACATTACAGGAGCTCCGGATGGGAGACAGGGACCAGCAGCCCAGGGACCAGCACCAGCGAAGTACGGTGCTCATGGAGGTGGGCCAGTCTAGTCCTGGAGCACCAGTGACCAGCTCCATAAGTGATTAGTCTTTCTTATAGCTTCTACGATGAGTGATATGTAGTGAGGACTCTGATGTACCGGGCTTGAGCCCGTTTATATTCTGTCAGTACTATTCTATTGCAGTACTCTCCTTTTTTTCATTTATATATGATTCTGTGGACTTAATTATATTCAGTTTATATTTACTTATCTCTCTTTTGTGATCGAAAAGGCCAGCAGAATTGGCGTTTTGTAGTGGCGGCCTTCCCGAGTGTCAGTTCTACCGCAAAACGGCAATTCTCGGCATAAGACCCCGGGGGTTTGAAAAAGAAAAAATGGGGTCTTACAAGTAGTATCAGAGGAAACCTCGATCGAAAGAGAAGTAGTCCACAAAAATCTTGGGCCACCCCCGCGCAAGCTTATTTTGCGGACAAACTAGCAACGAAAGCAGTGGTGTGCCCATAAGGGAAATCACATGTAAAAGTCCACGTCTTCATTAATTGGAATTCTTCTTTGTAGCCTATGGCAAACCCTGCCCCAGCAGGGAGCACCTCCGACTACGAAGATCTCATCTTATAGTTCCCTAGCCAACGAGTTAGATCAACCCACTAGGACTCATGACTAAACATGACAACTTATATTATGCCCTAGTCAGAAATAGACCTTCGGAATGAACTTGGTTAAGGTAAGTAGATACCCAAAGAGAATAAAGGAGGAGTTTAACACGAGAATGACAACCTAAGAAATAAACTCAGGTGACCTTACGGTCCATTACTCAAAATGGTAAGACTGCTTAAAGGAGAATTGAGACCAATAATCCATTAGTAGAATGGTAGAAGACACATATTCTCAACCCTCGTAACAGTAATTAGATTACCAGGAGACAACCAACGAGACAAACACCGAGGGTCGGATAGGAATTCAAGTTTAGAAGATACACAATTGGGATGGTAATATTTTGACCCCGATAAGGTTATCGTAAATGTGACTAATAGAGTTTAAAGTATGGAGTATATCAACAGGTTTCAGGTTGGAACCCCAAGTCTAAGATTGATGCCCTAGGGATTGTACACCCAACTAGGACAGATACAACAGGGTAATATCAAAGATACTTAGCCCAAGGTGGGTAGGGGTTATCTTTTGTTTTATGGGGGCTTACCTTTTATTTATTGGGGACTTGTACTTTGATTATTGGGTAAATTAGTATTGACTTTGATTTCCTTAGACCTAATTTAGAGATTGAGGCAGAACGAAAATAGTGAGATTGAAGACGATATAATTCGACGTTATTCGGATGAAGATAAGATTTTGTAAAAACATGTTTGGAATGATGACCTGTAGAAATACCAAGACAATGACTTGGTGATAAGATGAGGATAAACTATGATCACGAAAAATTAGATGATGGGTAACAAGATTCAGGATATCTGAGAAGGAAAAAATTTAATCTCTATGATGTATCACCAGAAGTATGGTGTATCTCAGAACATGTATCTCCCCAGAGTGAAGAAAAAGGCACAATTATCATACACTGCCTGAGTTAGAGTGGAAGTTTGAGGGTATTATTAGGGATTTTCATACACATGATTCCAAATCACCACTCCAGGATCAATTATAAAGGAAAAATTGAGGATAGACTGGTCGAGGTAGCTGGGGACACCCCGACATGGAAGAAAACTCCCGTGGGTGTTTCATGAAGTTTTGTAGAAGAAGTCCGTTATCATGGGTGCTCAAGATGGTCGTGTCGAATCAGGATGGACAATGTATGTCCAAGGAGAGAAGATCAGTCAGAGCTTATCGAGGCTTGCGGCCGACATTCAACACAGCTCTCCACCCTCGTACGGAGGTGTAGGATTCCACTTTCATTGATCTAGGACAAGGATCCAAAGGCACTCAACTCGGAATTTTTGGAGAACCCAGATATGGGTGACTAATTCGAGATAGGATGTTGGTGACCCAGCGCAGACCGACCAAATATTATGATGCGCGACATTGCCAAGTAGAGTTAAGGATGGAGACTTTGTATTCTTGAATATACATTTGGTGCATGGAGTCTCGCGGATACGCGGGCGGGAGAAGCTCAGTCTATGGAATAGGGGGTGTTATAGGATCCGTGAGAGGATCAACCTATTGGCTTACAGGCTGGAGCTACCGCCGTAGTTAGCAGGTTTACACGATTTCTTCCATGTCTCCTTTCTCAGGATGGCTCTACAATGGCCGGAAAAACAGTTTCTTTGTATAGATGGCTCGACAGATTTTGATCAATCGGTAATAAGATGAGCCGGCCAGGATAGATGACACGGCGGTACGGGTCTTGCGGGCCAAGAAGGTCCACTGGTCAATGTCCTGTAAGGAACCATGGGTATGAGGAGCATACATGGGAGCCACCGGATCTGATGCAGTAAAAGTACTCGGATCTCTTTGGGTAAGGTATACATTTAACTTCCTATGGGATGTAACACTAAGTTACTCTCAGTAGAAACCTTGCAGTCCTAACCTGAATTTTGGGGACGAAATTTTTATTTTGTTTATTGGGATTTGTAACATCCCATTTCCGACTAGACCCCCTAGAAGTGGTTTTGTCTTGACAAAACCCTAGAAAGGCCAAGGAGGCCAAGTGACCCAGGCTCAAGGTGAAAATCACCTTGGTATGCAAGTAGTAGAATCCAAATTACTACCTTAGGCATGACCTTAGGGTTTTTACCTGGTTCCATGATTCAATCATGGCATCTCTAACCCTAAGGGAGGTCAATATGTTACTAAGGACCCATTGAGGTCAACAAAAAAGAGGCCAAGTTGACTCAAGTCCGGGGTGCATCGAGTGAGTCGACAAGACTCGACGAATAGATCAGATATCTACTTAAATAGGCTTTTGGGCTCGGGCGTTTAATGCGTCGAGTGCACTCATCGTCATTGGCTTAATGGCGTTGAGTGCGTCGAGTGCACTCTATGCCATCTTACTCAGGAAGAACTTGGGGCTCGGTGGTTGAGTGCGTCGACTGCACTCAACGCCATAGGCTGAATGGCGTTGAGTGCATCGAGTGCACTCAATGCCATCATACTTGGGGAGAATTTTTGGGCGGACGTTGAGTGCATTGAGTGCACTCAACGCCATAGGCTGGAAGGCGTTGAGTGCGTCGAGTGCACTCAACGCCATTTTTCTTAGAGTATTTCTGCCGAATTATGGCGTTGAGTGAGTTGAGCTCACTCAACTCCATAGGCTGAATGGCGTCGAGTGCACTCGACACCATAGGATGAATGGCGTCGAGAGCATCGAGTATACTCAACGCCATTTTACTTAGATTATTCCTAGCAATTTTAGTCTTGTGGCAGGTTCAGCTGAACCGGACAGTTTCGGGAATTGTGTCAGGATGAGTTAATTGGGCATTTCTTTTATTAAGACTTATTTAATAATATATTAAGCGGTTCTTTATTAAGAAGGTTTTAAACCCGAAATTGCGTGTTAATAGAGGAGAGAGAAAGCTCACGGCCATGGTCGAAAGTTGGCTTGCATGGCCATTAATGTCACATGATGCCTTGGCCTCCTTCCCCTCCTCTTTTATGGCTGGATTCAACTCTTCTAGGGAAGAGGAGGATTTTCCAGCCATAACTTGACTGGATTGAGCCATGTTCATCCCCCACCACCATGGTCGAGATTCACCATAAAGGTCCATTAATGGCCACCACCAGCTAGACCACTCCCCTCCCCCATTTTATTGATTTAAAAGCTTCACTAGACTCCAAGCCTTCGTTTACATACCTTGCCCGAAGGAGACAAGAGACTTCATTATGCTGTTGTAGAGCGCCAACGACACCTCCACCGCCAATGGCTTTCCGTCGATCGGCACACCTCCAGCCCTTAAACAAGGTCCTCCCCTCCTCTCTCTCTCTATGGATAGATCATAGCATTCCTTAGGGTAAAGGATCGGGATCAGTTGAGCAGATCAGGTGATGGAAAATCACCGGTTCCATGAAAAAATTAAGGGTCAGGTTCGCCGGATTCCGCCCCTTTGGCGGCTGTGCCGCCGCCTGGCGATAGCCACCACCTCAACGGAGGTGGTGGTGGCGGTGGCCGGCCAGGGAGGTGGCTGGATGGCCGGCGACAGCGCTTGGAAGTTTCTCCAGGATGAAGCAATCGTGGACTTCGGCTGGAGGAAGAAGACGATGTCAGGGCCCTTAGATCTTGCTTTAAGATTCGTGGTGGTTTTAATTATTAATTCCTATTATTCAAATTTTTGTCTGTTTACTGGGTGGTTTTAAATTAAATATTAAAAATACATAGGCCCCTCTATAGGAATGATTGCACACATGAAAGTTGTAGCTCGTGAACTCTAGTTTAACTTAAAAAATTTTTGAATCCATTTTGGTAAGTGGTTTGACCACATCACCCATTTTGGTGGGGTCTATACCTAGGCTAGACCAGATAGTATTTTGAGTTCCCCCACCAATCCAGCTATTCAAATGACTTGAAATTTTGGATGGGGGTTACTAGAACATATATCTAAAACATATCCAAAAATAAGAATTTTTGGGAAAACCTTGTCCAATAGTTTTTGTAAAATTTGAGAAACCATTTATGAATTATTTTAGGGGTTTAATGACATCTAAAACCACCAAGATTTTGGTGGTTGACTCTTAGGGTGATTGTTTGACTTTGAGAAAAATCTCAGCCCAATTGGGTTGGACTTGAATAGGTTTTGGAGTGACCAAAGTTTGGTCTCCTAAGGGGGTAAATTAGGGCAAATAATATTTGGGGCATGAAGGATCCAATTCTCACCCAAATGTGTTGGGACCCTGGCAAGAGCCCCATGGTAAGCTAAAACACCCTCTTATGGAGTTTGAGATGGATTGCGGTGGGTTAGCCCTAGGACCCTAGTGCAAACCCTAAGGTTTGACTTTGGGGGGTTCGTGAAGAACATAGGGTGATATGTCTTTGTATGGACTTGGTATTTAGAACAAATAATTGTAGGGTGGTGAAATGCCCTAGGAAGTTATTAGGTAGTAGTTGGACATAAACACCCCACATAAACCTCTTAATAAGTATTTAGGTCTCTACAACTTAGGAATTTTATAATGGGTTATATGACCTTGATTCTTAGTGAAACATTAGTAGGAGTGTTTTCATAGTGATATTCATATATGGAAATTCTGTTATAAATTTTAGATCAATAAATATAGTACTTCTTTTACAAACCATCAAATTGTACTATCTACTTAGGAATTTCTAATGAGTTAACCACTCACTTGAATCTTATGAACTTCAGTCAGAGGACCTTTTATGATGTTATAAAGCTTTGTAAATTTTTGTGGAATTTTTGGAAGTTTTGTTATATGGGTTGCTTCACAAAGTGATATTTTGGTACTTACTAGGCTTGAAAAATTATTATATTTTCTAAGAGGTCCTATTTGGTCACCATTAAGATTCAGTAATTTTTCTATAATTTTCTAATGATAAATTGAAGTTCTTCCTTCTTTATCCATGATTGTTGGAATTACATTGGATTAATTAATTAGAAGCCAAAGCATTTAAGGAAAATTATGGAATTTCATATGTATTGTTAATTCTCTGTTATCTAGTGTTCATAAATTTTTGGTGGCCATTACTTGAGAAAATATTATACATCTTGTTCAATTCAAGCATGGATTAGTTTGAAAAGAAACTAATTAAATATCAAACAAATTAGGAAAATTTTGAATTACTGGATTTATCCTGATCATGTCATGATAGACTCCCAGTAAATAACTTATAACATTTCGATAAATATTTTGAGTACTTCCCATTGTATACATCATATTGCTTAGGATGATCTGCATTTAGTAAATACTGCAGGAATCATATTATGGTACAAAATGAACTGAGGGAGATGGGATGTTTTTGTATTGATTTGGCAAGTGAATAGGAGAGGTAGAGTGTTGGAATGGCTAGTGTTAAGTGATGTCCGGGATCGACGAAGGATCGCCTTTTTCGTGAAGTGGAAGAGTCAAATACACTAGGGTTAGATCCAATATAACATTTAATGGATTGGGAACTGAGTGGCAATTAATAACAATAAGTGCCTTGCGAAAGGGAGCTTTGGGCTTCAGCCCATCGTAGTTCCTAGTGCCCTCGAGAGCCCTTCACGGGGAATACCTTGGGCAGTCTTGGGCTAACGTAAACCGTAGGAATAATAAACCAAAAGAGTAACTAGTATAACTAGGTTATTACTTTCACACACCCTGGTAGCTCGGGAGGTTGATTTGGTTGGTTTGATTGCCATCCGGACGGTAGGTTCAGAAGGTAGATGCACGGACGAGATAGTCTGGGGAGCTGGTGGCTCGAGGATTGGATATAGAATAAGGTGGTGGGTCTTCGGTATTGAACGGTCGTTAACACCGACGTCGATACGTTTACTCGGCGGTGTGTGACACTTAGCCAAAGAAAGTCTGGTGGATATTGCCAGCATTAGTACGCGGATACTCTAGGTTGTGTTCTTCTAGGGGCGTACGAAATGGCTAGGCCCGGTAGTGTGGATACCTGCCTAGGATTGGGGGGCGACCCACTATCTCCGTTTGCCACTACGGAGGTTCCTAGGAGTGAAGATAGCTGCCCGAATATGGGGAACTAAAGGTTTGTGTGTATTGAGTCGTGTGCGTGAGTTGCACTTGCATGAATCATAGCATAACATTTCACTACACTCATATTTGCATACAACCGACACTCCAACATATAAATCGGTATGGGATTTTTTATATGATGGGAGCCTTGCAGAAGACCCCTTAACTTATAAGTTTGTATGGGCATTCATATAAGTTAAGGTTACTTATTTCGTACCTTATCTTTCTTACATGCTACCTACTCTACTTGTTTACTTTACTGCTCACTATTGTAGAACTACTAGATTGTACCTTTCTACCTTAGATGTTTATACAATATATATAACTGCTATATTAGTTCCACTGTCATCTATTTTGCTACTCTCCACCATTGTAGCTTCCCTTTACTCCTCTCCGCTAAGTGCCTAGGAGCCATGGGGGAAGGGGTAGGGGATGATAGGACTTAGTCTTTATGACTAAGGGTTTTCTGACCACAACATTACAGGAGCTCCGGATGGAAGACAGGGACCAGCAGCCCAGGGACTAGCACCGATAGAGTACGGTGCGCATGGAGGTGGGCCAATCTAGTTCCGGAGCACCAGTGACCAGCTCGTGAGTGATTAGTCTTTCTTATAGCTTCCACGATGAGTGATAAGTAGTGAGCACTCTGATGTACCGGGCTTGAGCACGTTAATATTTCGTTTGTACTGTTCTATTACAGTACTCTCCTTTTTTCATTTATATATGATTTTGTGAACTTGATTATATTCAGTTTATATTTACTTCTCTCTCTTTTTATCGAAAAGGCCGGCAGAATTGGCGTTTTGTAGTGGCGGCCTTCCCGAGTATCGGTGCCATCGCAAAACGACAATTCTGGGCTTAAGACCCCGGGGTTTGAAAAAGAAAAAAAAAGGGGTCTTACACCTTTAGACGTCGAATATCTCATGCTTACGACCATGAACTCTGAGGTCCAAAAGCAACATGAGATCATGGGTTGCAAGGAAATTGACGAGCATCTCAAGAAAATGTTTCAAGGGCAAGATCGTCTAGAGAGATTTATTGTTACTAAGGCGTTGTTCCAGTGTAAGATGGGATCTCGGGACCTAGTAGGGACTCACATACTCAAGATGATTGGGTATATCAAGAACCTCGAAAGACTAGGGTTCCCTTTGGGCCAAGAGTTGGCCACAGACCTGATCCTGCAATCGTTGTCGGACAGTTATGAGTAGTTTGTCTTAAACTATAACATGAATGAAATAGGCATGACACCGACCGAGCTCCTAGGTATGTTGCGAACTGCCGAGATAAACATGAAGAAGTCCAAGCTGCTAGCCCCATATTGATGGTGCATAAAGGCAAGGGTAATGTCAAGGGCTTCAAGAAGACAAAGGTGGGACCTAAGTCTAGACTAGAGCCCAAGTCTTCTGCACTGAAAAAGAAAGGCTCAGGGAAAGAGGGAAAGTGCCACCACTATGGCAAGGCTGGACACTGTAGGAGGAATTGTCCTTTTTATGTGGAGGGTCTGTAAAAGATGAGGGTCGGTATTACTTCCGTTTCAGGTATATATGTTATAGAGATAAACCTTTTTGCTCCTTCATCATGGGTATTAGATACCGGATGTTGTTCTCACATTTGTATAAATGTGCAAGAACAGGGAAGGAGAAGATTGCTGAGTAAAGGAGAGGTAGACCTGCGCGTTGGCAATGGAGCAAGAGTTGTTGTTATTATCGTGAGTGTTTATCGTCTTGCTTTGCCCAGTGGGCTTGTAATAGAACTAGATAACTATTATTTTTTTCCTTCCATAGCTAGAAATATTATATCCATTTTATGTTTGGACATGATGGGTTTTTCTTTTTTTATTAAGAATAATTGTTGTTCAATATTTAAGAATGTTATTTGTTATGGTGTAGCCCAAATGTTTAATGGTCTGTATATGTTAAACTTAGACCATCTGATCTATAATATTGAAAATACCAAAAGACTAAGAACGAATGACTCGAACCCTACGTACCTTTTGCATTATCGTTTAGGCAATATAAATGAGAAACACATATCCAAGCTCCATAAATATGGACTACTGGACTCATTTGAGTATGAATCATTTAAGAGATGTGAATCTTATTTTTTAGGCAAGATGACTAAAGTCTCTTTCACTAGCTTCAATGAGAGGTCTAATGATCTCTTGGGTATAGTACATAGTGATGTATGTGGACCCATGAGTTCTATGGCTAGAGGTGGGTACTTCTACTTCGTTACATTTACTGATGATTTTAGTAGATACGGATATGTGTATCTTATGAAGTGCAAATCTGAAACCTTTGAAAAGTTCAAAGAGCTTAAAAACAAAGTAGAGAACCTGTTGGATAAGAAGGTTAAAGCACTCCGATCTGATCAAGGTGGCGAATACCTAAGTCATGAGTTCCATTATCATCTAAAAGAGTGTGGTATTGTATCACAGCTCACTCCACATAGAACACCACAACATAATGGTGTGTCTGAGCGGAGGAATCAAACCTTGTTAGACATGATGCGATCAATGATGAGTCATGCAGATCTGCATGTTTCTATTTGGGCCTTTGCTCTAGAAACTGCTGCTTTAACACTAAATCGTGCTCCAACGAAAGCGGTTCTAAAGACACTATATGATATATGGACTGGGAAGCATCCTAGTATGTACTTCATTAAGATTTGGGGTTGTGAGGCATACATGAGATGTCAAATGCCTGATAAGCTTAAACTTAAATCAAATAAGTGTTATCTTGTGGGGTATCCTAGGGAAACCAAAGGGTACTACTTCTACCTACCGTCTGAGGGCAAAGTGTTTGTCGCAAGGACTGGTGTCTTTCTTGAGAAAGAGTTCTTAAGTAGAAAGACTGCTAAGGTGAAACTTGAATAAGTTCAAGAACCATAAACTGTGAATGAACTGGAATTGGAACCTGAGTCAGGACTACAAGTAGTTGTAGCTGGAGAACCTACTCAGGAAAAACAGGTTCGACATAGATCTGGTAGACCAAGGTTTGAGCTTGAGAGATATGGATTTCTCATGTCTCAAATAGGTAATGTGTTGCTTATGGATCATAGTGATGAGCCTGCAACCTACTATGATGCTATGTGTGGATAGGACTCCGAGAAGTAGCTTAAGGCAATGAAATCTGAAATGGGCTCTATATATGAAAACCAAGTATGGACTTTGGTGGAACCATATAATGCGATAAGACCCATAGGGTGTAAGTGGGTCTTCAAGAAGAAGATCGACATGGATGGGAATGTACAGACATTCAAAGGGCGACTGGTGGCTAAGGGTTTCAAGCAAATCATGGTATTGATTATGATGAGACATTTCCCCCTGGTTCGAAGGTTAAGTCCATCAGAATTCCGCTTGTTATTACTATTTATTATGACTACGAGATCTGGCAGATGGATGTCAAAATGGCTTTCCTTAATGGGAAACTTCTTGAGGAAGTGTACATGACACAACCCGAGGGTTTTGTATCTCCAGGTGAAGCCACTAAAATATGCAAGCTACAGAGATCCATTTATTGGTTGAAACAAGCTTCTCGAAGTTGTAATCTTGTTTTGATGAAATGATCAAAGAGTTTGGTTTTATCAAAAATGAGGAAGAACTATGTGTATATAAACGGATTAGTGGGAGCATAGTTGTCTTCTTGATTTTGTATGTAGATGACATACTATTGATCGAGAATGACAAACTGACACTGCAAGTTATTAAGAACAACCAAGAGACTACTTTTCGATGAAGGAATTCGGGAAGTGACTTATATACTCGGTATTAAGATCTATAGAGATAGATCGAAGAACTTGCTAGATTTGACCCAAAGTACGTACATTGATAATGTGTTGAAACGGTACAGCACGCTTGAGTCCAAGAAATGATTTTTTCCCATGTCTCATGGTGTGAGTCTCTCTAAGGACCAGTGTCCTAAGTCTTGTGAAGATAAGGACTGCATGAAGTTGATTTCATATGCTTTGACAATTGAGTCAATCATGTATGCAATGATATGTACTAGACCCGATGTCTCTTATACTTTGAGCATGACTAGCAGGTATCAGTCTGATCCCGTTGAAGGTCACTAGATAGCCGTCAAGAATATCCTCAAGTACATAAGAAGGACTAAGGATACATTCTTGGTATTCGGCGGAGAGGAAGAGTTCATTGTAAGTGGTTACACAGATGCTAGATTCCAAACTAATAGGGACAAATCAAAGTCTCAGTTAGGTTTTGTGTTTTGCATGAATGGAGGTGTTGTTAGCTAGAAGAGTTCCAAGCAGGTTACAGTTGCCGATTCTATAACTGAGGCCGAGTATATCGCCACTGCAAATGCAGCGAAGAAGGATGTGTGGATTAGGAAATTCATCGGTGAGTTAGATGTAGTTCCTAGCATTGTTCGTCCAGTAGTTTTATACTGTGACAACAACGGTTCAATTGCACTTGTTTCAGAACCTATATCCCATCAGCGCTCCAAGCACATACTCCGGCTGTAATGCCCCTAATTTTTTCTGCGATTATTTAATTTTTGCTTGGCGTTACGTCGACACGTTTTCTTGGCTTGTGCCATCTGTGGAGTGTGGTCTTAACTCCTTAAAACTGAGTGGCCCATTTTGTAGCCTATTGATAAGATCTCCCTAGCAAGCCGAGTAATTTTGGGTGACCCGATGTGCCCTCTCAGGGGATGCTTGTGTTTTGGCTTTGGGTGGGTATAACTCGAGTTCTGTTCGTCGAAAGTTTATTTCGACTTCGCCATTGTGTTCGTAGCGTGGATATATAGCTACGGTGCGAATTTCGTCGAATTCCGAGGATGTTCGGTTTTCGCGTCGTCTTGTATTTTATGAAAAATAAATCTATTTAATAAATATTATATTAAATATTATTTTTCAGAAAGGGTGCGGATGCTTGGCGGTTTTGCCTTGACATTTTTAGCACGGTGTGTCCTAGAACTTATCTCTCGCCTCCTTTTATAGAGGGGCGAGCCTTCAGCCTGGATGCAAACGGGTTATACATTTTATTTTTTAAGACACGCTACGGTCTTTAAAAATTAATAAACATAAGAAAAGACTATGGCTAAGTCTTTAATTATTATTGTTGAAGCAAGTTGGAAGAAGAGGCCGTCCAGCTCCACTTTATTTAAATTTAAATAATAAAGGATGCGGTCCTATCTCATCCACAGTTTTTCCGTGGGGGAAGCCACGGTAGTGACTAAAGGGATAAAAAAGAATCAAGGAAGAAACCACCCACCAAAACCAGGGGCGGAGTCTGGCCTTCTACGGCCGGTTTACATTACTCGGCCACTTGTTTATACTGTTACTGGAGCCGATTCATCTGCAAGAGCGCCTTCGTCATCGGAGAGGCAGCCGTATCGTTGGACAAAATATCGAATTCTATTTCTTTCACAATGCTTCGTCAGCTTGTGATCTGGGTCTTTGAAGCTAAGTACCCTTAGATAAAATAATTTTATGTCTTCCTGGTCTAGCCATACGCGAGAATCTCGCGTTTCTACTGCTAGAACTCGGTTGTACGGGAGGTCGACATCGTATGCTTTTTTATAGCTTCGAAAGGCTCTGATTTGCTTCGGTAGGCTGCAGAGTTCTGTGCTGACGATATGTGATCCAGCGATATAGTTGTCCTGTATAACCGACTTTTCAGTGAACCGGAAGAAGTATATTTCTCTTTTTATATTTTCTAAACAGTTAGGCTCATAGCACGGGGGAATTGCCCGTATGTGTGCCTCTACTCCTCCGCCACGAGGTGTTGTATCCAGTAGCTGGAATATAACCTCTGCTATTCTTGTTTCTGGTATATGCCTAACATGCCCTTTTCTAGTGAAGAGGAGGTGGGTGATTAATCCTAATTCCATTAAGTTTCGAATAGTAAATTCTACTTCCGATATTGTGATATTGGTCCATTTTGCTATGTCTATCTGCAATCTTAGATACGAGAAATGTAATTCATTGCCCCTCGTTTCCGAGTAGGTTATGCATTCTATTTTTGGCCCCTTTGAGGGTGTCCTCTTTCGTGGTGGCCAGATTTCTAAGTATTTGCTGGTAGTCGCATTGTCTTTTTACTTGTCGATGTAGTACTTTGGCTAAGACAATACTCTTTACAGGTGCTAAGGCCGACGGATATTGTTGCCAATTATCCTCAGCTTCTAGTAATTCTTTTGTGTACTGGTTGGCTACGGCTTGTAGCTCTTTAATTTGATCTTTTAGATAGGCTAGTTTGTTTTCTGCTATGGCTAGAGAGGTTCGTAGCATATGATAATCTGGGCTCTGATTTGGCCTCAGTTGCATGGTACTTGATGTGGCCGTGGCCTTTTCTAAGCTATTCTGGCTATTTAGGAAAGCGAAGTGTCCGCAGACACATTCTACAATATCTTTGTAATTTTTGAGTTTTTTGCCATTCCATAAGTTGTCTGCCAGGCACTGTTGGAGCGGCGTGATTTGATGGCTAGTTCGGAATCTGAGATTGCTGTTTGCTGGAAAGGTCAGAAGTTGGAATGGACCAAATGTAATTTGGTTGTTGAACGCCATCTGAAAAAATATTGTGTAGTTAGCAAATTAATTATGCAAATTTAGTAATTATGAAGAGCGACTTGGGCTACTACCAGAGCTGTCGCCATGTGTGAGATTTGCGATTTCTCTCGCGATCATGTCACGGAGAGTAGTAAGAAATCACTTAATGTCTGCTACTTCTCTGGATAAATTTCTATATACGGGGTGTAGAATTTGTCGGCTTTGTTCCAAATATTCTAAAATTCGTAAGTAACGTCTATTTTCGGCATATAATATGCGAAGTCTTTCGTTATCATCCATTAATTAGTTTGGATGATGCGAGAAAGCTGGTCGGCGGGTTTATTATCGATACCTTTAATGTGCTCAAATAGTACTCTGTAATTTTGGTTTAATATATGGTCCATAAAATTAGTCCATCTTTTGTAGCTAATTTTCTTTTTATTTCTGTTTAGGTAAAATTTTACTATTTCTTCACAATCTGTTTGTACTAATATCTCTTGTTTGTTTATGGTGAACAGGCGGAATGCATCTAATCCGTAGCAGACTGCTAGGATTTCTTGGTCGATGCTACCGGCAGGGCCTTTTTCTTTGAAATTTCCACTATTGTATCTACATATCTGTTCCTCATTTTTTCCTGTATATTTATGGGGTTTGCATTTTAGGATGGCTCCCCACCCGGTTTCACATCCATCTGTTTCTACTATCAGGTATTCACTGTCTAATGGTAATCTTAAATCTGGCAGGGACTTGACTATTTTTTTGATTTTTTCTATTTGTTTTTTTATCTTCATTATTAAATGTCTTCTGCGTGCTTTTCATTTTACTATATAATGGGCCTGCTAATTTTCCCAGATCTTTGATGAATGGTCTTGCATAGTTTACCAGCCCAAGAAATTGTTGTAAATGTTTAATAGTTGTGATGGGTGGAAAGTCCAGAACCTTTTTACTTATATGTTCTTGGAGTTTTATTTTTCCCTGTCCTAGAATTACTCCGAGGAATTCTATATTTTTTCGAAAGAATTGGGTCTTTTGGGTACTGATGACTAATCCTTGTTTCATAAATTCAGATAGCACTAGTTTTAAATGGCTTATATGTTCCTCGTGTGTTTTTGAGTGTACTAAAATATCATCTATATAAACACATGTAAAATTTCGATATTTGTTGAATATATCATCCATTTTTCTTTGAAAAATGCTAGGTGCATTTTTTAGTCCGAACGGCATCACTAACCATTCAAAGTGTCCTAGTGGGCATGTGAATGCTGTCCATGGAACACTACTCGGATGCATTCTCACTTGCCAGAATCCTGATTTTAAGTCAAATTTGCTAAAGACGTAATGGTTCTGGATGCTGTTGAGTAACTCATTTTTATCTGGAATATTGTAGGCATCATCGATGGTGTTATCATTTAATCGACGATAGTCTATGACCATTCGCGATTTTCCACGGGCCTGTTCGCTATGTTTATTGACTATGAAAGCGGGGCTACGATGTGGACTATTACTGCGCTGAATGACGTTGAGGCGAAGTAAGTCATCAATATGCATTTTAAAGTCAGAGATATTTTCATTGGTGGCATCTATCTTTTGGGATACAATGCGGAAATTGGGGTCTTTAAGTTCTAATTTGCAAACTAATTTGTTTCTATCCCAATGACGTTGTGGATTGGTTCCGAATGTGTCATCTTTTTCTAATGTGCTGATAAGGTGATCTATATCCGTATTGCCTGTCTCTAATAGAGTGTAAACAGGATTTAGAGGAATTAGAGAAAGGAGTGCTGAAGGGTGGACTTCAAAATCGTCATTATTGTAGAATTCGAGATTGTTATCGTAGGTTTCTAGTTTGTCTTCACCTGGGGTTAGAGGAAGAGGATACTTGCCGTGGCAGTCGCCTTTGGTCTTATAATGGCAGGTAGGGGAGTTGGCGGTGGTAATGTTGGTTTCAATTCCACTCCTAGGCAATTCTGATGTAAAACGGAGGGCGGGCTGGTGGAGAAGTTGGAGACCAGTACTAGTAATGAGAACACCATGGTACCAATTAATTAAGAGGTTAAGGCCTATGACGCAGTCTACATTGTTAAGGTGTAAATCACGTAGGGTGATACGAACCGGAAGAGCTTGGTCATTGGTCCATGTATTGTTGTCAAGTTTATAGCTAATTTTATAAGTGGTGTTTAATTGTTGGTCGTAATGAAAGAGTTTACCATCCATTTGTTGGGCATTAAATTGCTCGGTGGTAGGGATTTGTTGAATATAAGCCTGCGGGACGAGTTTGATGTCGAGAAGAGTATTGCTACATCCCGTATCGACGAGGCCTAAGACGTCTAAAGCCCAATCGTGGATTTTGAACCGTAGGTGGACTTTTAAACTATATATGCGAGGACCATGTCTTAACTCGGATGGAAGTGGTTTAGCAGGTGTGTGTTTACTGTTAAGGAGTTGGTATGACTGGTCACATTGTTGGTTAAGGAATTCTTTGGAGTTGGAGCAAAGTGATCGGAACTTACCCAGTACTTTGCGGGCTAAGTACCGTTCTCTAATAGTCTGTAGTTTTTGATAAGAGGCCTGAGCACGTAATTTTCGAATAAATTTTTTGGCCACTAGGTACGGCTTAATACTGCGCTCAATGGCTTGAGTGAGGTATATTTTATTACGGGGATGGTCGTGAGCCAGGAAGGCTTCAATCATATGAAGATCAAATTGTAGGTTACGGAGCATGGACATGGTTGTATATTTGTTCGAAGAGTGTGAATAAATTTGCAACATCCTTTTGTATGGCCGAGACCTGGATCTGGAGGTTGCTTAATTGGTTTTCGATGTCCAATATTCTTAATTCAATAATTTCTGTCCTAATTGGTCTTTGCGAGGAAACTTGTACGATAGGGATTGTAGGGTATTTGTCTTCGAGGCAAAATTTACAAGTTTCTATTAAACATAGAGTGCATTGGTATCGTAATGCTAGAGTAGGGTATCTAAAACAATAAATACATGGTTTACCATTACTACCACTATTATGCTTCCAACTATGCTCACATGTCATTAGATCTGTTTTAAATATTGGTCGAGGAGATCAAGCTTGGATAAATTGTCTTCGTAGGAGTCACGACACTTTCTATCGAATTCTACTAGTTCTCTTGGCAATTCTTCTGTATCGCTATCAGAACTGGGTAAGTATTTATCATCTTGGTCATTAATAGTAATGATGCTGTAAACACTTTCCGTATCACTAATTGTTTCATCAACTTGTATTAAATCCTCATTTGTACAGGCTATCAAGGCTGCTTGTTTGTTATGTATATTATGCCGTTTATTACATTCCCGTGCCAGGTGCTCAGTAGAGCCACAAGTAAAACATGCTAAAGTTTTGCTATAATTTCTTCGTCGATCATACTTTCGAACATGCCTATCTTTGTTTAGGTAGGGTTTTCTTGCGTTACTCTTGCGTAGGAAATATTTTCTTTTAGGTTTGTATTTGGTATGACTCTGTGGTGATCTGTAGTTAGTTTTTTCTTCTTTATCATATCTTTGGGGTGTATATATGTTTCGGCAAAAACTGTACTCGCCTTTGAGCTGTCGATTAATTTGGAGGTCAGTGCATTTTTCTACAAGACAGTCTAGAATGAATTTTATTTTTGTACTGATATTGTCGACTTGTGGAAAATTTACCTGACGTTCTTTATATTTCTTATAGATAACGGTTCCTAATGGATCGGGTAATTTTAGGAATAGTTTTTCTCCGATAGTCTGATCATAAAAACATCCTGCAATACTGCTGTAATACATATAATCTTGGAGGAATGGTTTGATGTAGTGCCATTTCCTAATTTGAAGCTGTTCTAGTCTCCGAATGGCTTCTATCTGTGCTGTTGGGGTAATATTTGGTTGATATCCCAATAACAAATATGTTATTTTATTTGTGAAGTTGTAAGGATTTGCGCCTAGGGAAATATCCCGGCTAAAGTCTTGGGGGCATTCCTTCTTATAGGATTCCCAGATTGCTCTTGCTATTTCTCCCAAAAATTTCTCAAGATAATTATACATCTCTTCGGGTGACTTAATGATTTCCAATTCATCGTATTTTCTAACTACCATTTGGCTCCATATTTCTAGTACTGTTGGTAATTTTTGGGGGTCGTGTGCCGTGATATTTAACAATCGTCCATCGTCTATTAATAATTTTTTATCGATAGTTTCTAATGGCATCCGTTTTCCTTTCGGTTTACTAGTGTCTCGTTCACCTTGATAGTCGTTGTATGTAGGTCTAGGTGGCTGTCCTATTCTATTATCTATTTCCGTGTTAAATGTATATGTATTACTTGCTTGAGATGTAGATTCTCCGTTGACCAATTCTATTTGCTGTTCATCGTCCAAGTGTCCTGATGCATTAATTTCGAGACTATCAAATTCGTACATAAGTTTGTCAGCTTCCATTCTATTTTCGAGCCTAATCTGGTCGTCGTAAGTACCTTTGTAATTATACCTAACTATATGACCGTCTTCGATTCTGTTCATTTCGCAGAGATTCCACGTCGGAGTCTATTTCGTCTTGTTCAGGGATAGGTTTATGGACATATCCTTGAAATCTTAGACTATAAGTGTTGTCCAAATTTTTGTATAGAAGACTATTGTCTGGGATACTAACTGTGCTTGTTAAATTATTGCTGATATTCCATGCTAGGCCTTCCAGTATGGTCGGGTCAATGTCCATGGGCTGGATCATTTTGACACCCGTACTGCTTATGGCATCTATGATATGCGCAATATTAAGCTTGTATTTTGTGGTACTATTGTTGGTTAATTTTCCTAATAATCCGATATTTATTAGCAGGTTACTGTGTCCGGTAAAATCTTCATATCCTTTCGATTGGATTCCTAGTTCGATTTTATCTATGTCCTTTATACTAATCATAAAGTCCGGACTACAATAGAATATTCCTTTGTTTCCTGACATGTCCACTTCCATTGCGGCGATCATCGCCTTGCGTGCGTCCGACTGCCATCGTTTATCTAAGAGGGTGATCAGGACTTTTGTTCCCAATTTTTTTCTGGCAAGTCCTTTTAATCCGATGACTATTAATCCGAGATGGACTAATTTTTTATCTGTTTGTTTTATCTGGCTTATCGTATTTTGGCTGATTAATTTTATGTTATTAGGAAAGTTTGTAACTAGCAATTCCTCTTCTCTATTAATCCTTAATAGTTGGGTGTTGAAATTAAACCGTCCTACATGATATAAAACTTTTGGGTTCAGGAGGCTGATTTGATGGTTATTGTATAAGACTAGATCTTGTTCGACGTCTAATACTTCTTCTAAAACCGTTTCTTTCTTCGGTTTGTGTCGTAATAATTGTCCTAGAAGGGAGGGTGTGCCAACTTGGCTATTTTCTGATGTTACGGTTCTACTGGTTGTTGCTATTGCTTGAGAACTCATTGTTTTATGATTCCAAATTTATATGGCTCTCGTGGTTTGACAGGTTTCTCCTTTCCAATTTTTAAGTCGTTTAATTGTCCTATTAAGCCCTCAATTTGGGTGTGTTCTTTATATCCATTTTCTCTTTG
Source organism: Platanthera zijinensis (assembly GCA_039513925.1). NCBI lineage: Eukaryota > Viridiplantae > Streptophyta > Magnoliopsida > Asparagales > Orchidaceae > Platanthera > Platanthera zijinensis. Next base: position 207,284,026 of record CM077078.1, read on the forward strand.
TATCGCGCTTTCTAATTTATTATGGAGCTGAATTAAAAGGTGGATTATGGTATTATTCTGTCTAATTAAAATTTTATCACTCTCACCTTGTGCATCGTGGGTACTAAATCCCATAGGAGTTTTTAAATATATGTTGGTATGTCGTAGGGCTTCTTTGTATGCTTCAGACTCCATTATGCTCGTTTTATTTCGCAAAGCAAGGTTTCAATGCTTTTATATTTTGTTTGTAAATCGTTATTATGTATATCTAATTTCTGTAGGATTGTTTTTGTGGCTACGGGACTTTCTTTTTCCTGTATTATTATATTTAGTTTTTCATAGAGATGGGTAAGCTGGTTAGTGATGTACTGTTGATTGGTGGTGTTGGTACCCTAGTTTGATTTGAGTTTAGTCTTGCCTTTTTAGTCCCTTGACCCAAGAATTATCTATGGTCATTGGTTAGTGGTCTAGCTGTAGAGTCCTCACTTTTCCAGATGAAGAATTTGGTTAAGTAGGTATTTCGTTTGACTATAGTCGAACGCCGCTCGACTATCGTCTATCGGCTGATCGACGATCGTCTATCAGTTGGTCGACGCTCTGTCTGCGTTGATAGTTCGACTATCTGTTGATAGGTCGACTATCTGTTCCGCTTTGATAGGTCGACTATCTGTTGATAGGTCGACTATCTGTTGATAGGTCGACTATCTGTTTTCTGAGGTAGGTCGACTATCTGCTTGATAGGTCGACTATCTGTTTGTGCTTGATAGTTCGACTATCTGTCCAGATAGATCGACTATCTGATAGTTCGACTATCTTCTCTGATAGGTCGACTATCTGCCGAGGTAGTTCGACTATCTTCTTCGATAGGTCGACTATCTGGATCGTTCGACTATCTGCCCGATAGTTCGACGATCTCCATGCGTCGGTCGACGATCTCCGAGGGTCGTTCGACGTTTTCTGTCTGCCTTTATATTTTGTATTTATTTATTATATTCAATTAATCAATACATTTTCTGGCACGTTGTTTTAGTTGTTTTATGATAAAATTACCAGGCAATATTTGCTCCATCCCTTTTGCCTGAGTCAAATCTTTTTAGATAAAGTTGTTTGTCTTATTAGCTGACATTATATTTTACTTTATCTGCTGTCAGCCCTTTATAGCCGTTAGACTGAAATGTCTTCTTTTTGCTATAAAGAGTTTGTTTCTGATATGACTTTATTTAGTACTTTATTATCAGATTGCTTCCTGCAGCTTCCTAGAAAAAGGTTTATTCCTTTTATAGAATGTTTCTGCTGCAGAGATTGTTTTGTCTTCTTGATATTTACAGCCCAGGTCTCAAGTCTCAGAAGAAGACAAGTAATTCAAATTGAAGAGAGCCGTTGCTTGTTGCTGCTATAAAAAGGATCCTTTGAAGAAGGATTCAAGCTAGCTAACTAGTTACCCAGTTATTTTTCAAGCATTCAGGCCTTCATCAAGATCAAGTTTTCTGCTCTCAGCAATTTCCATCTAACTGAGAAGTGTTAAGATCTTCTACTCTTCTTCAACCTGAGTTCTCCTGCTTCCAGGAAGTTCAAACTCAGAGTTCTTTTGAAGAAGAAGAAGAAGACAGCTGCTTGAAGATTGCTAATTTTATTATTTATTATCTTCTTGTAGTTTTTCCTTCAGATTTTTCTGAGGAGTTTTCTGCACTGAAGCAAGACTTCACCTGGACATCTTTGAGCCAGGGGGAGCCTTGATTCTTTAGAGCTTTCTAGCTCAGTGCAAGTTTTTGTGCTTCTCTATTCTATTGTAAAATAGAGAAGACATCTTAACCTTCTTCCCCCTCCTGTACAGGGTTATTACTCCCTTCAAAAGTATCCCTTGGTGGCAGGGCACCTGATCAAAAACCTGTGCTTGGTTTTTAGACACTTGATCAAAAGTCTAAAGGGTTTCTGGATCTACCTGAAGCAGATCCTGTTGGTGGCAGGGCACCTGATCAAAAACCTGAGTGGATTCCTACCCTATGGGTAGAAGAGTGGACGTACCCAAGTTGTTTGGGGAACCACTATAAATTTCCTTGTGTCATCTGGATTCACTTGTTTAATTCCTGCATTGTGGCTGTGAATAGATATAACTAGGATTGCTAGTTGCTGATTAGGTTTTCCAAGCCTTAACTGTAATTACAGTTAGCTTGAGTTTGTGCACATCACTCGTGTTAGGCTATAGGGTTAAATCTATATCTATAATCTTTTCATTCCGCACTTCACTCCAAGGGAGTTGGGTAGACCATTAAGTTTTGTCTAGTGCAAAATTTGATAACTCTATTCACCCCCCCCCCCTCTAGAGTAGTATCTATCACTTCACTTTCAATTGGTATCAGAGGGAGGTTGACTGACTGAATAGGCTAACACCTAAGTCACAAGATCCTGATAGATACCAAAGCTTATAGATATTCACTATCATGGCCCAGTCCAAGGATTATTCTAGCACCAGACCTCCAGCATGCAACTTAGCTAAGTTTGGCATCTGGAAGGCAAGGATAAAATTATATATGAATTCTATTGATGAAACCATTTTTGCTTCTATTTTGTCAGGACCCCCAAGAGCACCTGCTGCTGCTACTGCCTCATCATCTGATATGAGTGCAGTGCCTCCTCCAGATTATAATGATGAGTACAAGAAGGCAAAGATTGCAGATGCCAAGGCGATGAACATTCTGGCTCAGACAATGTCTGATGAGGTATTCCAGAAGGTTGCTGACTGCTCCTCAACAAAAGCCATGTGGGATACACTGAATCAGATTGTAGCTGGTTCAGCTGATGAAAGGAAGGACAGAAGGTCCAACCTGGTCTCACAGTATGAGAACTTCAAGAAAACTGATGCTGACTCAGTTAAAGCCATATACACCAGGCTCAGCTCAATCATCAATGAGCTGAGGACCCTGGACAAGGACATATCATTGACAGAGGTCAATGATAAGATTCTTATGTGCTTCCCTAGCACATGGGATCTAAGGATCTGGCCCATCAAGGAAGCCAGAAGTACAAATGAGATTTCAACAGAGGCCCTCCTCGGCAAGCTCAAGTCTTTTGAGCAAGTGCTGAAGACAAGGGAAGCTGAAGCTGAAGCAAAGACCCCCACTCCAACAAGAAAAGAGCAATCTCTAGCTCTTAAGGCTGCTGATGCTTCTGAAGGCAGCCAATCAAATGAGGAACTAATGGCATTGTTTGCCAAGAGGTTTCTCAAGATGGGGAGAAAGGAGTTCAGAAAGAAGTCTTCACGCTATGAAGACAAACCAAGGTATGATCGCTCTCCTGCTAAAGAAATTATTTGTTATGGTTGCAGGAAGCCTGGACATATCTTGCCAGAGTGTCCAGAGGAGAAAAATAAAGACAAGAGGAAAGAAAAAGAACAACACAGGAAGCACTCCAAGCCATCCTCCTACAAGAACAAGAAAAAAGAGAGAGGTTTCATTGCTGAAACCTTGAGTGATTCTGATGAAGAATCCTCCTCCTCAAGCTCCAGTGAGGATGAGGAAGAGAAGAAGGCAAAAGAAGTTTGCCTCATGGCAATAGATGCCTGCAGCAACCACTCAGCTGCAGAGAGTTCAGATTCAGATGAAGAGATGCCAACAGAAGATGAGGTACTCTCCTCTTATGACTTCACTTCAGAAGAATTTAAATTAGATTTTAAATCTTTATGCTTAGATTTGATTAGCTCAGAAAAGGAGATAAAAGAACTTAGAAATAAGTTAGCTGACTCAGAAGTAATTGCTACAGAAAATATTAGGTTAAAGGAAGATCTCACTACATGTAGTGAAGAAATTAAATTTCTTAAAATAGAGTTAGCTAAGTCTAAGAGGTTAGAAGAATCACTTAATGGTAGAAGCCTTAAGTTGTTAGAAATTACCAGCATGACTAACACTATGTCAGCTAATAACAAACTAGGCTTAGGAGCTTCTCCCAGTGAACCCCCAGTTCTTCTTAAAAACAATCTTTCAACTCCAGTGAACTTCATTTCAGCTAGTGGAATGAAGAACACTGAGCAAGTAAATCTAGTTAATAAAACCTTAAATAAAGCTAAGAGAGAAAAGAGAAAGAAATTTTTTAAAGAAATGCAAAGAGCGTCGAACGCAGCTCGACGATCGGAAGCTCAATGGTCGAACGAAGGTCGACGATCTGAGCACCCATCGTCGAACGTCGATCGACGTTTTCAATATGATTTTCAAAATCATAATCAGTACCATAGAAACTTAAATGAAAATAGAAACCCTAGGTTTGTTGACCCATCATCTGCATGGAGAATCCCACCTAGGAGATCTCACCCACTAGGTTATCACCCTCAGCCTGCATTTTCATATATTTCCAGTTTTTCTTATGTGAAAAACAAGGGACCCAAGGTTACCTGAGTCCACACTGTCTAAATAATTGTCTTGCAGGTGAAGGCCTATCCAATCACTCAAAATAAGTGGTATTTGGATAGTGGATGCTCCAAGCATATGACAGGAAATAAAAATCATCTGTCAAAATTCAAAGCTAAGCTCGGCCCAAAGGTTATATTTGGAGATTCCAGCTGTGGTCAGACAGAAGGCTATGCCAGGATCACAATTGGAGATGTCACTTTCAAGAGAGTTGCATATGTGACAGGACTGAAGCACAATTTGATCTCAATCAGCCAGCAATGTGATGCTGGCTACCAGGTTTCATTTTCTAACTCCTCTTGCAATATTACTTTAAATAATAATATTGTTTTAGTAGGCATTAGAATAGGTAATATTTATTTAGTAGATTTCAATTCATCTCATTCTGAAATCTGCCTGTTTAATGAAGTAACACTTAATAATAATTCTTTGTGGCATAAGAGGCTTAGTCATGTTAACCTTAAAAATATATCTAGGTTATCTAAACACAACCTTGTTAGAGGTTTACCTTCTTGCCCCTACAAGAAGGAGAGCCTATGCAAGGCTTGTCAGCTAGGCAAGCAAACCAAAAATTCTTTTAAATCAGTAAATAAAAGTGATTCTCCTAGAATCCTGTATCTATTACATTTGGACCTTTTTGGCCCAATAAATGTACAGAGTTTAGGAGGGAAGTATTACACCTTAGTAATTGTAGATGACTTCTCTAGGTTCAGTTGGGTTTTCTTTTTGAGAACTAAGTCTGATAACTTCAAAGCCCTTACAGACTTCTACTGTGTGTGCAGACTGAATACTCTACTCATGTGGCCTTGATCAGAAGTGATCATGGTACTGAGTTTGACTCTCTTCTCATGTAAGAATTCTGTGAGAGAGAAGGTATCAAACATAGTTTCTCAGCTCCTAGAACTCCCCAACAAAATGGGGTAGTTGAAAGGAAGAATAGAACACTCATTGAAGCTGCTAGTACATTGTTGGCAGATGCTAACATGTCTCTCTCCTATTGGGCAGAAGCTGTTAGTACAGCCAATTATGTCTTGAATAGAAGTTTGATACACAAGCTTAAGTGTAAAACTCCTTATGAGTTGCATAAGGGAAAGAAACCTAAAATTAATTATTTTAGAGTATTTGGTTGTATTGTTTATATTCATAATAATAATAAAGAATATATTAGAAAATTTGAAGCAAAAGCTTCAATGGGAATCATGCTTGGATATTCCCAAGTAAGCAAAGCTTATAGGGTTTATAACAAATCAACCTGTAAAATTGAAGAATCTGTGCATGTGTCTTTTGATGAGTCTCAGATGTTTTACAAGGAGAAGGAAAATTCTCCTTCCTCCAGTTCATTGCAGGTACCTGATGCCCCTCAAGAAATTCTTCAACTATCAACTCTTCAGATCACTGAATCAGACAGTGATGAAGACATTGCTGAAGCTGTTGTTGTACCACCAACAGTAGATCAAATTCCTCCTGAGGAATTAATCCCAACTGTTGCTGAAGATCACATCCCACCTGCTGATATTGTCACACTTAGAGATCACCCGACATCTCAAGTGATTGGAGACATATCAGCTGGTGTGCAAACAAGACATCAATTAAGACAGGATGTGATGCACGCTTGTTTCCTCTCACAGGTTGAGCCCCTCACCTTTAAAGATGCAGAGCTAGATCCCCACTGGATCATTGCAATGCAAGAGGAACTCAATCAGTTTGAGAGATGTAAAGTTTGGACTTTGGTTTCAAGACCTAAAGGCCAACTGATCATAGGCACCAAGTGGGTGTATAGAAACAAGTTGGATGCAAATGGAATTATAGTAAGGAATAAAGCTAGGCTTGTAGCTCAGGGCTACAGACAGGAGGAAGGTATAGACTATGACCAAACCTTTGCTCCTGTTGCAAGGCTAGAAGCAATAAGGATCTTCTTGGCCTATGCAGCCTTCATGAAGTTTAAGGTGTTCCAAATGGATGTCAAAAGTGCATTCCTAAATGGTGAGCTTAAGGAAGAGGTGTTTGTTGAACAACCACCAGGGTTTGTTTCTTCAACTCAGCCTTCTCATGTGTTTAAGTTGCAGAAAGCTATTTATGGACTAAAGCAAGCTCCTAGAGCCTGGTATGAGACCTTAGCTAGTTTCCTGTTAAAGCACAACTTTACTAGTGGAGTAGTTGATAGAACCCTTTTCGTCAAGCATCACAAGGACACAATCCTGTTAGTTCAGGTGTATGTAGATGATATTATTTTTGGCTCCACTGATCCCAAACTGTGCAAAAAGTTTTCCAACTTAATGCATTCCAAGTTTGAGATGAGTAGTATGGGTGTGCTGTCTTACTTTCTTGGTCTCCAAGTTAAGCAAGATGCTGATGGTATCTTCATCTCCCAATCCAAATATGCCAAGGAATTGGTAAAGAAATTTGGGATGGCTGATGCTTCAGCAATGCCTACACCCATGGCTACTAATGTAGTTATTGATTCTGATGATCACGGCAAGCCAGTTGATCAAAAGAATTATAGGGCCATTGTTGGTTCCCTATTGTATCTAACTGCAAGTAGGCCAGATATAATGTTTGCTACATGCCTTTGTGCTAGATTCCAGGTCAACCCCAAGGAATCTCATCTGATTCTTCTAAAGAGAATCCTAAGATACCTGAAGGGATGCCCAAATCTAGGACATTGGTACCCAGCTGAGTCAGAATTTGAATTAATTGGATATTCTGATTCTGATTATGCTGGTTGCAGAGTTGACAGGAAGAGCACCTCAGGAACTTGCTAGTTCCTGGGAGAGAGATTGGTCTCTTGGTTCTGTAAGAAGCAGGCTTCTGTCTCAACCTCAACTACAGAGGCTGAATATATAGCAGCTGCCAGTTGTTGTTCACAAATCCTGTGGATTCAAAACCAGCTTGTGGATTATGGTTACTCACACAAGAACACCAAAATCATGTGTGATAGTACCAGTGCTATCTCAATTGCACAAAATCCAGTGCACCACTCTAGAACGAAGCACATTGAGATTCGGCACCATTTCCTGAGAGATTGTGTGGAAAAGAACAAGATTTGTCTTGAGTTCATATCCACTGAGTTTCAGAGAGGTGATATATTCACCAAGCCCTTAGATGAACAGAAGCATCTGTTCTTTTTAGTTCAACTAGACATGATCAATGGACGAGACTAAGTGTGACTATATCTGCCAATGTTGAAACTTGTTTGAAGATAGTCGAACGACGTTCGAAGATAGTCGATCGGGTCAAGCCCATCGTCGACCTATGGTTGATGAAAGTTTGTCTGATTGAAGATCGTCGACCGGCGTTCGACCATAGTCGAATAAGTCGAGCTCATCGTCGATCTCTGGATGACGACAGCTTGTTGTTTGAGAAGCCAGAAATAGTCGAACGATGGCTCGACTACTCTGCTTCTGAGCCGATCGTCGAACGGTCGTTCGACCATCGGGTCTAGTATCTTTTTAATAGATCGACTATCTTCGGTCTAATATAAAGCCGATAGTCGACCTAGGTTAAAAGATCTTTTGTTCTTTCGTCGACGGAGCGTGAATTTTCGCATTCTATCTTCCCGCTTGCGATTTTCTGCCGCTTCGTCCCCTTCGTCTTCGCCGTCCTTCTCGCGCTTTCTCCAGCAATCAATGGCGATTTCTCCCACAGTACTAGCAGTTGTGAAGTTCGATGCAGGCTTCAGCGTTGATTTTGACGCCTTCAGTAGCTGCGAAGCAGGGATCGTGGAAGTTCTTCAGTTATGCCGGGATCAAGGACTAGAGAGATTAATGTAATCAAGGATTAAGTTAAATATACCCGAGATCAAGGAATGGGCTTTCACGTCGTCCTCCACCAACGATTCGATGACTGGCACCATCGGCGGAGAAGAGGTAATTTTAACTCCGGCCGTTCTGACTGATATTTTTGGATTAGTTAATGGTGAAGAAGATTATGAGCAAGATGCTTAAGAATTTGGAAGAATGTTAGTTGAGCTGGGACATGCAGAGGGCATTCCCACGAAGCTGCTCAAGGTAAATTTCCCTTTCAAGATTAAGTTTCTTGCTGAGTTGGTCGGAAAAGTGCTCCTCGGTAAGCACTCTGCTCATGACAATATAACAAGGCAACAATTTGCACTGGTGAGTGCAATTGTTAATCAGAAAAAGATTCATTGGGCATGAGTAATGTTTGATTTGATAAGGAAAAAGAATAGTAAGAAGGAAGTTACCCTCGGAAGGGTCATTGGAATTTTCCTGAAGGAAAAGTATCCTCAGCTGCTGGTCTCCGCCGCAACAACAATAAATGCAAGCAAGAAGATGGACCCAAACCTGTTCTCCAAGTGGAAGAGAACCTTTGTGAAACCCGCTCTCACAGGGGTTGCTGCAGCGACATCAGAGAGCACCAGGACTGATTCGGTCGCTCCTCACCCTGTAGAAGCTGGCTCAGCTCTTTCCCTTCCCTCTTCTTCTGCTATGCAGTCTGCCTCAGTTGAAGTTCCATCGACTTCAGCTGAAGTACGACTTTCCCCTTCTCCTGATAGAGAAACAACCACGGTTGTTCTTCATTCCCCTCCAGCTTCTCCTCTTCCTTCTCATCAGGCTAGGATATCTGCTCCTAGTTTTGATTTGTTAGGATCTGAGAGGATTCCAACACATCCTTAGTCTCCCATTCATTCTCCAGTTAACACTCCTATTAACTCTCCAGCTCCATCTCCAATTCAATCTCCAGTCCACACCATTCTTCATCCCGGCACTACAACCATATCTGCTGCATCTCCATCCACTGCACTTCCATCTTCTTTTAAGATAACCCCTGAACTCATCTCCAGCATTTTGGAGTTGATTACACCTTCAATCAAAATTATGATTGAAGAGGCAATCGCTCCACTTGCCTCCTCCATTGATACCTTAACTGCTACCATCAAATCACTTTCCAAATCTGCTGAGCCCTCTTCCTCAAGGGGCCTGGTTTCAGTTTCCACTGAAATCAGGCAGGGGGAGATGTTCTGTGATGATGCCTCAGAGCCTCCTGCCTCCCTTCCAGCAGTAACAGATACTGTGATGACAGTTCAAGTAGTGTCTGCTCCAGCTGAAAAAGAATCAGCCTCTGTGTTATCGAAAAAGGAAATATCTGATGCTATTATGTTATCTGAATTTATTGTGAAAGTTTGCTTAGAAGATCTCACCTCTCTCGTGGTTGCAAATTTCCTAGAAGGGATTATTACATCCTACCTAGATGAGTCTTGGGAGTTGGTCAAATATGAAAGTAATTCACTCATTCGCTTTATTGACGAGTCAATTAATTTGATAGCTAGCGAATACCTAGAAGGAATGATTTTTGCTTATTTAGCAGATCTGTGTTCATAATTCTACAGATTATATTAGAGATGATTTAGCTGCTCAGATCATAGTAATTGTTTCAGAAGCTGCCCCAAATGTTCCTGATATTCAAGTAGATCTAGAACTGGATTCATTTTTAGATGATAGAGAAGATGTATCTGAAAATGAAGAAGAAAAAGCAAGAGCTGCCTGAAATCAAAGAGTACAAGATTCTTTAAAAGAGAAAGAAAAAGAGTTGCAAGTTGAAAAGTCAACTATTTGGGATGATTCACCAGGGTTGGATTTAGATTTCCTTCTGGCTCAGGATGCCATAGAAGAGGAAAGAGAGAAATCTGATCTGAAGTTAAAAGAAAAGGCTGTTTCTGAAGCCTATGATCCTTATGATAATCCTCCATCATCTCACTCTGATGATGAAGATGATTCTGATTTATCTGAGAATGCTAAGAAAAAGAAAGCTGCTCAAAAGAAAAGGAAAGCAATTGCTCCTCCTCCTCCCAGCCGAGACAATGATACTCCATACTATATTCTTAAAGGAATTGACACCAAATCGAAAGAATTTCAACATTGGATGTGGTTCTCCAAGAACCAGCAAAAAGAGAGAAAAAGATCTAAGAGGTATGATAGTCCTGTTTCAAGATGGACTCCCAGAGGTCCTCCTCCACCTCCCAGTGCAGGAGCCTCTGGGAACCTATCTGCTAATCCATCTGCCTCTTCTGGAAAATCTGCATCTTTTCAGCCTCAGCCAAGGAAAAGCTATCAAAGTTCGCAAGGCAGATCGTATTCTGGTTCTCAAAGACAAGTGAAGGAGGTTGTGTTTCAAAGACCAACTTTTTCCCCTCCTCCTTCTCCAAAGAAAAGAGTTCCATCTCTAATACCAGTACAGTCTGAGAAAGTTGTTTCAAAAGGTAAGTAGTTTATTTTGTTTTAAAATTCTAGCAAGAACCTTTTGCTAAGTCTGCTCCCATGTCTTATCTAGTTAATCAAGATAAAGAATCAGATGCTGCTCCTCCTGAGTCTGTTTATGAAAGTCCTGAGCTTGATCCTAACTTTAGGCTGGCTCGTTTTCACGAATTGGTTGGAGCAGCTCAAATAAGAAAAGCAAAAGCAGAAGGAAAAGATACTACTGGTTTAACCACCATGTCTGCATTCAGAAAGAAAGAGTTTGAAAAGTTCCAGGTTAATCCTGATGTATTTGACCCCTCAAAATATATGGAAAAGCACCCTGAAGCAGTTGTTCCTAGGGCTGCAGAATTGAAGATCATTGGTGTGCAGGACTTGAAGCTGTCAAAGAAAGAAGCTGATGATCCTCTAAGGAAAATTTCTTTTGTTCCTAGTTCTTCTGACCCTTTGCCAGATTCTGTAGACTCTTAATAGTTTGATTGACTGCTGTGTTATATTTGTCTATTATCTATCTGTTTGATAACTGCTAGTTAATTGTTAACTATTTCCTGTATTAATTTTATTGCTCTTTAGCTAGCTGTATATTTTTGTTTTTGATAGACTTAACTCAAATAGGGGGAGATTGTTGGTACCCTAGTTTGATTTGAGTTTAGTCTTGCCTTTTTAGTCCCTTGACCCAAGAATTATCTATGGTCATTGTTTAGTGGTCTAGCTGTAGAGTCCTCACTTTTCCAGATGAAGAATTTGGTTAAGTAGGTTTTTCGTTCGACTATAGTCGAACGCCGCTCGACTATCGTCTATCGGCTGATCGACGATCGTCTATCAGTTGGTCGACGCTCTGTCTGCGTTGATAGTTCGACTATCTGTTGATAGGTCGACTATCTGTTCCGCTTTGATATGTCGACTATCTATTGATAGGTCGACTATCTGTTGATAGGTCGACTATCTGTTTTCTGAGGTAGGTCGACTATCTGCTTGATAGGTCGACTATCTGTTTGTGCTTGATAGTTCGACTATCTGTCCAGATAGATCGACTATCTGATAGTTCGACTATCTGCTCTGATAGGTCGACTATCTGCCGAGGTAGTTCGACTATCTTCTTCGATAGGTCGACTATCTGGATCGTTCGACTATCTGCCCGATTGTTCGACGATCTCCGTGCGTCGGTCGACGATCTCCGAGGGTCGTTCGACGTTTTCTGTCTGCCTTTATATTTTGTATTTATTTATTATATTCAATTAATCAATACATTTTCTGGCACGTTGTTTTAGTTGTTTTATGATAAAATTACCAGGCAATATTTGCTCCATCCCTTTTGCCTGAGTCAAATCTTTTTAGATAAAGTTGTTTGTCTTATTAGCTGACATTATATTTTACTTTATCTGCTGTCAGCCCTTTATAGCCGTTAGACTGAAATGTCTTCTTTTTGCTATAAAGAGTTTGTTTCTGATATGACTTTATTTAGTACTTTATTATCAGATTGCTTCCTACAGCTTCCTAGAAAAAGGTTTATTCCTTTTATAGAATGTTTCTGCTGCAGAGATTGTTTTGTCTTCTTGATATTTATAGCCCAAGTCTCAAGTCTCAGAAGAAGACAAGTAATTCAAATTGAAGAGAGTCGTTGCTTGTTGCTGCTATAAAAAGGATCCTTTGAAGAAGGATTCAAGCTAGCTAACTAGTTACCCAGTTATTTTTCAAGCATTCAGGCCTTCATCAAGATCAAGTTTTCTGCTCTCAGCAATTTCCATCTAACTGAGAAGTGTTAAGATCTTCTACTCTTCTTCAACCTGAGTTCTCCTGCTTCCAGGAAGTTCAAACTCAGAGTTCTTTTGAAGAAGAAGAAGAAGACAGCTGCTTGAAGATTGCTAATTTTATTATTTATTTTCTTCTTGTAGTTTTTCCTTCAGATTTTTCTGAGGAGTTTTCTGCACTGAAGCAAGACTTCACCTGGACATCTTTGAGCCAGGGGGAGCCTTGATTCTTTAGAGCTTTCTAGCTCAGTGCAAGTTTTTGTGCTTCTCTAATCTATTGTAAAATAGAGAAGACATCTTAACCTTCTTCCCCCTCCTGTACAGGGTTATTACTCCCTTCAAAAGTATCCCTTGGTGGCAGGGCACCTGATCAAAAACCTGTGCTTGGTTTTTAGACACATGATCAAAAGTCTAAAGGGTTTCTAGATCTACCTGAAGCAGATCCTGTTGGTGGCAGGGCACCTGATCAAAAACCTGAGTAGATTCCTCCCGTGTGGGTAGAAGAGTGGACGTACCCAAGTTGTTTGGGGAACCACTATAAATTTCCTTGTGTCGTCTGGATTCACTTGTTTAATTCCTGCATTATGGCTGTGAATAGATATAACTAGGATTGCTAGTTGCTGATTAGGTTTTCCAAGCCTTAACTGTAATTACAGTTAGCTTGAGTTTGTGCACATCACTCGTGTTAGGCCATAGGGTTAAATCTATATATATAATCTTTTCATTCCGCACTTCACTACAAGGGAGTTGGGTAGACCATTAAGTTTTGTCTATTGCAAAATTTGATAACTCTATTCACCCCCCCTCTAGAGTAGTATCTATCACTTCACTTTCAGGTGGTTATCTCTTTTAAAAGTTTATTTTTGTGATTTAAGGATTCAATATTAATTTAATAAATATTATATTAAATATTATTTTTCACACGGTTGCTTAATTGAGAATTCGTTCTGAGTGCTTGTGAGAAAGTGTGCTTGTATTTTCAGAATCCTTGTGCTCTCGTAGAATCCTTGTGCTCTCGTACTGTAAGTATAGTTTGTATTTTGAATAAAAATTAGTAAGTTTTCGTGCTCTTAACCTTGCTAATGATCAGTGAGTAGTCCTCTCCCCTCCTCTCCGGAGGAAACGAACATGACGATTTTTCACGCGATCTGAAGATGATCCACAGGTGTATGTACTCGACTACATACCAGTGGATTACTGAGTTATAGCAAGCTCGGCCCATGAGTGGCTGAGGCCAATCCCAACGATGTAAGGTGGTTTGAATAAGGAAAATATAACAAAAATTATATCAGTATGAGCCCGGGGGCCGGGGAGAAGAAGTACCGCCAGGCGAGAGGCCGTAGGGAAAAAGTATCGCAGCCGCAGGCAAATACTGGTATAAACAACTTTGTTATAAAATCTTTATTTAAACTAATTGAGACCGAAGGGGGCGTAGTAAGGACTCATGGGATATCTTGTGCTCAGGATGGCCCTCCTACAGATCATCTTTAAGAAAGTTAGAAAGGAAAAATGTTCGGAGTATAGCCGGGGAGGAGAGGATTTGTTAGTAAATAATACCCCAAGTTAATACCCCAACTTGTTTTTACAAATTAATAAACTATTAGTCTTAAGCATGCTTAGCAGTCGTAAATATTTATTATTAATTATCATATGCTTAGAAGCCGTGATTCGATATTCCTACCTAGTAACCAGTCGGGTTATTAGACATAGTAGAGTAAGAGTGAGCAGTATTGCAGGATGTTTTTATGATCAGACTATCAGAGAAAAACTATTCCTAAAATTACCCGATCCATTAGGAACCGTTATCTATAAGAAATATAAAGAACATCAGGTAAATTTTCCACAAGTCGACAATATCAGTACAAAAATAAAATTCATTCTAGACTGTCTTGTAGAAAAATGCACTGACCTCCAAATTAATCGACAGCTTAAATATTATTTTTTAGAAAGGGTGCGGATGCTTGGCGGTTTTGCTCCTGTTCATCTTCCCGAAAGACCGAACCAGTCCACGCCTATTCGCGGAAAGCAGAGAAACTGCCGAACCTGCTCCCCTTTGGACGCCGATTCCGGGAGCGTTTGTGGACGGAATTCGATTTCGAAAGCGGATTTGGATTGCTCTCGCCTAGACCTTCATTCCTACGGTAAGATTTCCAAGTTTCGTGGCCTTGTTTGTGGTTTTGAATTTCGGGTTTGTTGACTTATAATTCGCTGTCAATGTCCAAGTTTTTTTGCATTGTGCTTCGTTGCCGGATTCGAGTGTGAGAGTAGGGGAGGCCGACCAAGCTTCGCTAGGAATCAAGGCAAGTAGTGCTCCTAGCCCTTGCCAAGTAGAAATTTCTTGTTGTTATCTCTGTTTTCTGCCATTAATGCTTCCAGGTTCTTGTTAAAACCTGATTTAGCCATGACAAATGTTGCTTAAGCTCGCTAATTATACTCTTGTCCAGATTTTTTCTTTCAGAAGTTCTTTTTTTACATCTTAGTTTGAGATTGTTCTAATCCCTGCTCTTAGAACTAGGGTTTGCTGTTAAACTTGTAGGATTTTGTAGTTTCAGCGGCTGCTAAGTCTACTACCAGGTTGCCGATGAATATATAAGCCGAGTTTTGCTTGATTAGGCTCGGGATGAGTAGATTCGGCCTGAGAGTAGAGGTAGCAGCAGCAGGAAATTTTTCTCCTCTCCTAAGTCTTGTCTAATAAAGAGATTCTGGGCAAATGGTAGTGGTCTGATGTGATAGGATGAGTGTGAGAGTTAATTTTCAAGTTACTGTATTTCAGCGTTGAGAGATTCAGGAAATGCGAAAGTTTTATGTTTAGCTAAGTAGTGTGGCGTTGAGTGAGAATTTCTTCTAAGTAAAAATCGACGGGAATCACTTAGTGATTCTCGCCGACTTCGACGAGAATCGTTAGTGATTCCCGCCGATTCGGCGAGAATCAATCTACATTCCCGCCGATTCGGCGAGAATCAATCTGCATTCCCGCCGAACTCTTCCGGATGGCGTTGAGTGAGTGGGCCTCACTCAACGCCATGGCGGTTTAGGCGCTGAGTGAGGCGGGCTCACTCAACGCCGTAGCCTTTCCCTACGGGTAAGTACTTTAGCGTTGAGTGAGTTGACCTCACTCAACGCCAAAGCTATTCTATCGTTGAAAATGGTGAGCGCACTCAGCGCCGCAATTTGTTTTTGCGGCTAAGTACTTTGGCGTTGAGTGAGTCGACCTCACTCAACGCCAAAGATGTTTTGGCGTTGAGAGAGGTGGACTCACTCAACGCCACAGTTGGGTTTTGTGGTTAAGTGCTAAGGTGTTGAGGGAGTGGACCACACTCAACACCATAGTTGTTTTGGCATTGAGTGAGGTTAGCTCACTCAACGCCACAGCCTGTGTTACTGAATGCGTTGAGGGAGTGGACCTCACTCAATGTCATACCTATTTTGGCGTTGAGTGAGGTTAGCTCACTCAACGCCACAGCAAGTGTTGTAGAAGGCGTTGAGGGAGTGGACATCACTCAACGCCATTGCTTTTTTGGCGTTGAGTGAGGTTAGCTCACTCAACGCCACCGTCTGTTTAGGCGTTGAGTGAGTGGGGCTCACTCAACGCCATAACGTGTTGAGTCATCTCAACGTTTTTTTCCCTTACCTTGATTTTCTCCCCCGAGTGAATTCCTTGATTTTGAGGTTCCTTGTCGGCTATTTTCTTTTTTCAAAAAGGCCGAATAGTGGGTCGTGGTTAGTACCAATGGTTTGAAGCTCTTTTTCTTTTATTTTGCTCCAGGTATGGGTTGGGCAAGGGGGTGGGAGGTCCCTAGTGCTTTCACATGTAGACCCCTGAGCTTTGTTTCTTGGAAATGGTGGTTGGGAGGATGAGTTTGCCTCCAACCCGGATCCACGTTGTTTTTGCTACTACCATCTCTCACAGCTTAGGGTGTTAGACGTTTCATCCTTTGTAAATTTGCAATGTTTGGGCTCATGGTAGCCTGGTAAACTCTACAGGATATATTTTTGGGCAGGGTCATTGCTGTTTCCTTGCACTGTGTTTTTATTTATATCTTGCCTTGGACAGTGGTGCTTGTTTTGGTTTGCTTACTCTTCTTGCTTACCTTATAACCTAACATTTCCGTGCAGCTTTTACTTGTTTAGCTTGCTGAGGTATTCTTTTCTTCTTTGAATGCCTCAGGTTCTGGTTAGTAGCTGATTAGGCGGCTAGTTGTTTCTGGTGGTCTCCCGTGCTGTGGAGATTAGTTCCTTGGTCTTGTGAGGTAGTTTTACTATTTTTCTTACAGACATACATACTTGTCAGTGGGTTCGTGTCAGTTTGTTGGCGCCCACTGGTAGTTTTACCTGGATACTAGATGTGTTACTTTTTGCTGCTACCTTTTTTGGAGATAGTCTACTTGCTCTTTGGATGATTTGTGATAGGTTGCTAGTTACTTTTAAACCTTAAAACACTAATATAAGTATATCTCATGATCAACATGTTTTATTAAACTCATCACTATTTTCCAAATTACGTAAAAAGATAATATTTCTTATATATATAGTATAAATTAAAAGTAGGGTCCTGCATAGTATAAGGTTTCCTCTAGGGACACTCATGCACTCTTTTAGGATGTCGAACCTGAACAAAGTATTTTCCGCAGCGTATAAGTATAGTTTCTAAATTGTGGACTAGGTGATCCACCGAGCCGAGGGATACGGCCTTTAAAAATATAACTGATTTTCTAATCATATAACTTATGAATTTTCATAAAGTTTAGTTGATAGTGGTTTGCCTGAGCGTCGGCAGTTATCCCCTGCTCGACGTGGCATCATGACGCGTGTTTTCTCCTACTCTGATAATCTGTTTTATTTGGATAAAATACGGGTATTGACAGTTGGTATCAGAGGGAGGTTGCTTGACAAGTTAGTCGGGCAACCTTCCCTTTTGATTTCATTAGTGGTTCAGCATCATATCATTCACACACCAATATGTCATCAACACGTCTTGGCAACAGCACGAAGACTACACTCATAGCATAACACGAAGTATACGGGGCATATTATGTAGTATGGGATGCATAATATGTGTTCGTATATGGATCCACCATAGGGGCAACATGTGAGGGTTATGTAGTATGGGATGCATAACCTCACTACATGGTTGCGACTAGCTCGTTTTCTTTTCATTACATGAAAATGTTATGTAGTATGAGATGCATAACATTTTCATGTGTATGTCGCTCATAACATGCATTAGGGCCTTTTTAGAATACATAGCACGAACATGCATAGCATAACATTGCATAAGCACAGCGTGCCAAGTTAAAGACTGGCAGGATGACATATGTACACACATAAGTTTTCGAGTCAAAAATAATATAAGTCATGCATTCCCGATCTAGGCACAAGAGTTAGTATGGTGGTGGTCAACCATCCTAGGTTAAGGCATAACATCAATTCTTGTAAAAAAAATAAACTCCCAGAGCAAGTTTAGTAGCTTTAAGTTCATATTTATGTATGTATTGTCTGTACTTGTAGTTAGTTCCAGCTATCGTACTAGGATCTGTCTAACGTTGCTATGATTTTAGGATGGCGAGACGCCCTTCGACTAGATCGACCCCCCTATTTTAGGGTGAGTCAACAGGAGCGCAGAATGATGCGGTGATCGAGAGCCTGCGACAGAGTAGCAATTCCTTGAGCAGGCAGATGGTGGAGGTGCGGCCCAGATCCAGTCTTTGGTGGCAGTTGTGGCAGGATAGACTCAGGGAGTGCAAGGCCCTGCAGGGGGGTTAGTTGTTGCTCCTCCTCCTGCACCCCTGAGACCTCCAGTGGTGGTGCCAGCAGTGATGGCATTCATCTCGCAGTTTTAGAGACTTAGCCCCCCTACTTACGATGGGAAGGCAGATTTCATGGTCATAGACGATTGGCTGATCTCCATGGAGGAGATGTTCTCGTACTCCGGTATTACAGATGATCAGAGAGTGATGATAGCCGCCTATCATATCAAGGGTTTGGCTAAGAGTTGGTGGCTTAGAGAAAAGGAGAGCTTGGTAGCTGTTTGCTCTTGGGAAGTGTTCAAGGAAATGCTGTTGAGGAAGTTCTTGCCTTCGGTCGAGCGTGACTGTCTTATGAACGACTTCCTCCACCTGAAGCAAAGGCAACTCACGGTCGGTGAGTATGAGATAGAGTTCAGCAAGTTTAGCCGGTTTGCTCCTAGGTTAGTAAGTGTTGAGGCTGATAGAGTCAAGCGATTCCTTGGTGGATTGAGAAGTTAGGTGCAGCAGTTGACTAGTGCTTATGGATCAGAGACTTATGCAGGGGTAGTGGAGGCTTCTCTGAAGGTGGAGGCTATTGAGACCACAAAGAGCAGAGGCAAGCAAATGAGAAAGGACAAGCAGAAGTATGTTGAGGAGAATAAACACCAGGTACCCGGTGCTGCTTCGGGAAAGAAGAGCAAGATGGTGTGTAGCTTCTGTGGGCGGTCAGGCCACCCTGTTAAGAGGTGTTTCAAAAAAGCAGCAGCTTAGAAGAAAGAGCAAGTTCATGCTATTCAGGGTGCTCATAGGATGGATGTTTCCTGTTCTGTTTGCAAGCGAACCGGGCATGATGCTGCCCAGTACTGGTCCAATGATAAAGTCTGCTATCAGTGTAGGCAGAGGGGTCACATCAAGTCTAGGTGTCCTCAGGTCCAGCCTGCTCTTTATGCAGTTCCACTTCAGGCACTTCCTCCGCCTCAGCGTGTGGACAAGGGTAAAGGAAAGCTGAACGTGCTCTCTTCTAAGGAGGCTCAAGCTTCGACTCAGGTCATCTCAGGTTAGTTGTTTCTTTTTCCAGCTTGAAAGTTTTATTTACTAGAATGGTTAAAGTTGGGCTTTGGTAGATCCTTAGTTGTATATACTCCTATAGTTAAATTAAAGATGAAAAACCGCTGGGCGCATGTTTTGTTCGACTCCGGCACTACCCACTCATTTGTGGCTAGAGCCTTTGTTGAACGACATCGGTTAACTCTAGATCGAGTTTGTGATACCTTCCGCGTCAAGTTCCCTTCTGGTGAATCTGTGTTATCAGATTTGGGCATTCTATATTGCCCTGTTTTGTTAGGGGATTTTCTTGCAAGGGCATACTTGAAGATGATTGATCTGGAGGACTTCGATGTTATTCTGGGCATGGACTGGCTGTCTAAGTATGATGCGGTCATTTAGTGCAAAGGGAAGCGCTTGGACTTCATCAAGGACAATGGTCAGCCGGGAAGCGTGTATGCTGATCTGTGCCAAGATTCTCCTATCTTTTCTGCTGTATGTGCTCAGAAGTTGTTTCTTTCTGATTGTTTTGCTTGTTTAGTCTCGATGGTTGGGACCGCTATTAGTATACCTCACTTAGAGGAGATTCCTGTTGTTCGTGGTTTCGCTGATGTTTTTCCTGATGACCTTCCTTGTCTTCCTCCCGATCGGGATGTCGAATTTTTGATTGATTTAGAACCAGTTACGCGTCCTATTGCTAAGCCATCGTACTGGATGGCCCCTCATTAGCTAGAGGAGTTGCAAGTTCAGTTAGATGAGTTGTTGGCAAAAGGGTTTATCAGGCAGAGTTCGTAGCCTTGGTGTGCTTCTATTTTGTTTGTAAAGAAGAAAGATGGGTCGATGCGGCTTTGCATCGACTACAGGGAGTTGAACAAAGTCACTATTAAAAACAGGTACCCTCTGCCGAGGATAGATGACTTATTTGATCAATTGCGTGGCAGCACAGTGTTCTCCAAGATCGATCTTCGTTCTGGCTATCATCAGCTCAGGATCCGTGAGGCAGATATTCCACGGACTGCGTTTAGATCGAGGCATGGTCATTTTGAGTTCTTGGTGATGTCCTAACATGTTCATTATGGTTTGCATCGATGATGTGTTGGTCTATTCCTGCAACGCTGAGGAGCATGAGCAGCATCTACGCTTGGTTCAATCGGAGTTGAGGAATCACAAGTTATTCGCCAAGTTGAGCAAGTGCGAATTTTGGTTGCCTCAGGTATCGTTCTTGGGCCACATGGTGAATAAGGATGGGATCTCGGTCGACCCAGAAAAGATCGCAGTAGTGATGGATTGGAGTAGGCCGGGCACGCCCAAGGAGATCAGAAGCTTCCTAGGGTTGGCCGGTTACTACAGGAGGTTCGTGGAGGGTTTCTCTACCCTGGCTACACCTTTGACCAGGTTGACTCAGAAGAACACAGCCTTTGTTTGGAGCGAGAAGTGCGAAGAAGCCTTCTTGGAGATAAAGAACAGATTATGCACTGCTCCCGTCCTGACCCTACCTGCTGAGGGTGTAGAGTATGATGTGTACGTAGATGCTTCGCATGTTGGTCTAGGTTGCGTGTTGATGCAAGTTGGAAAAGTGATTGCGTATGGGTCAAGACAATTAAAGACTCATGAGAAAAATTACCCTACGCATGACCTTGAGTTTGCAGTAGTAATTTATGCATTGAAGCTATGGAGGCAACTACTTTATGGGGCTCAGTGCAAGATCTTCACTGATCACAAGATCCTGAAGTGCGTGTTCACGCAAAAGGAGTTGAATCTATGCCAGCGGCAGTGGCTAGAGTATGTGGCTGATTATGACGTAGAAATCCAGTATCATCCAGGCAAGGCCTATGTGGTGGCCGACGCCCTGAGCCGGAAGACGGGAAAGATCTTTAATCTCTCCGCCAATCGTTTAGTGGAAGAGTTCCTCCTTATGGATATCTCAGTGGGATGCTGTGGCATGCAGAGTAGCTTGGCAGTGGTAGAGCCATCTTGGATTTCCCTTACCAGGTTGCACTAGAAGGATGATTCGGACCTTCTGCACTTATACCTCAGGACTGAGAGAGGGGAGTTGCCGGATTTTTCCATCGATGATGCGGGTACTTTGAAGTACCGCGGCAGATTTTTCATCCCTGCTGTTGGAGACATCAGGGGTATGGTATGTAGAGAGGCTCATGGATCCGTTGTTGCATACCATCCGGGATCTACTAAGATGTATCGTGATTTGAAGCAAATTGCCTGGTGGTATGGGATGAAGAGTGATATAAACCGATTTGTTGCAGAGTGCCACACTTGGAAGCCTGTGAAGGCCGATCACGGAAGTCCTAATGGCAAGTTGACTCCACTAGAGATCCCGACTTGGAAGTGAGAAAGTATTTCTATGGACTTCATCACGGGCTTACCGAAATATCCAAGGGGATTTGATTCTGTTTGGGTCATAGTGGATATACTGACGAAGTGTGCTCACTTCGTGCCGTATAAGATTGACTATTCGATGAAAAAGATAGCAGAGTTGTACTTAAATGAGGTCATCAGATTGCACGGTGTGTCTGTTAGCATCATTTCTGATCGAGACTCCCGGTTTACTTCTCGTTTTTGGAAGAGTCTGCAGGAGGGTTTGGGTACAGATCTGAGGTATTCTACTGCTTACCACCCACAGACTAATGGACAGACGGAGCGGGTGAACTAGATAGTTGAGGATATGATTAGATGCTACATTCTAGACCACGGTGGAGCGTGGGATGAGCGATTGCGACTTATGGAGTTTGCATACAATAACAATTATCAAGAAAGTTTGCAAATTGCACCATTTGAGGCTTTGTATGGGAGGCGCTGCAGAACCCCCCTGTTTTGGGTTGAGGCAGGTGAGAGACCCTTGTTGGGTCCGGATGCGCTCGAGGAGATGGAAGTCTTGGTGAAGCTTGTTTGAGAAAAGCTTCGTATAGCTCAAGATATGTTGATGCACAAAATGCGAAGTAGAAAATGAACACCACCAACTAACTGTTCGAGCGCTAGGGGAAGAAAGAAAGAAACCAAACTGCGAGCAACAGTCTACTTAGCAGACTAGAAAAGGAACAGAAAAGCAGAAGAGCCATGAACCACGAAAACACAAGACTTCGCCCGTCGCGGCCTGAATGCCACTCCTGCGACGGGCTTGATTTTGATTGCAAACAGGGGGTTACAAGCAGGGAAAAAGGAAATGATGCGGAAAGCAAGCTGGAGATCGCAAAGCTCGAGATTCGAGTCCGCGACCTTTAACAAGTGGGCTCCTGGGCTTGAGTCAGCATGCTTTAAGTGCACAACTTCCCACTATTTATAGGTTGTGGGTCTGCCCAAACGGGCAGGGCTAAAATAACCGGCTGCCCGGGGTACAAAAGAGCCGGGCAGCGGTGACGGGAACCAAAAAAGAAAGAACAAGCAGTTCGCGCGAGACCGGCGGACTTGGCTTGCGAGCTGGAACCCTCCCTTGGTCACGTCGGGCGCAATCCTGTCAGAAAAGTCGCAACCTGAGCGACTTGACTCCGGAGCTTGCTGAAAGCTGGCATGACTTGAGAGCAAACCAAGGGCGACCTGGGCGGACTGAGAGCTGGAGTCCGCCTAGGTGGCTGGGATAAACACTGGCCAGCTGGCGAGCTGGGCGGACTGAGAGCTTGAGTCTGACAAGGGAGGGGCAAGATGCCTACCTGGAAATGTTGCAGATTCTGGGGTTAACATAATCCCCGCACATTTTCGAGTTTTGGAAAATTCTGAAAATGTTTCCTTAACCGCCGAGTCGGCAACTATCATAAATGCTGACTGTGTTATAAATACCGTCGGAAGTCCTGTCTTCTGTGAGAATTGACTGCGCGACGGGTAATTACTCACCTCTTGCGGTCTCAACTTTCCAGTCCGACATGGCAAGATTAGGATCCTTCTTTGGCAGCTTTGCTACCTCAACCGAGAAACCCAAAGCGAGTTCCCGATCTAAGAAAGCAAGTCACCGGAACGATATGCCTGCACGCCACCAAGGAGAGAGTTCAAGTAAGAAGAGGATAGACCTAGTCTGCGATATCAAGCATGAGAAGACCGCGACTGCTCCTGCTTCTCAAAATCCACTAACTGAGAGTGTGAATAGGAAACCGAATCCGCCATCCATCTCTGATCAGAACCCCGCGAGCTCTTCAAGTATGGAGGTGCACCGCTCTGCCTCCGGAACTATTATGTTGCGGTTAGATCCGAACAAAGAAGTGTCGTCGCCAAAGGTCCAGCAGTCGAACATCGAGGAGAAACTTCCAGCTGATGAATGGGTGGAGGAAAGAGTAAAAGAGGCGATTGAGAAACAAGCTGACGAGCCCGTTGAAGCCGCGGCTAAAGATTCTGTTGAGAAGCAAGCTGAGGAAAGGATGTCCCCCCTAGTTCGGGTTGTCGTACCAACCTAAGCCTGCGAATCCCAGCAGGTTGTCATCGACTTGAATAATATTCCTGAAAAGAAAAAGAGGAAGAGAGACAAGACTTCAGTTGTGGAGCGAGTAGAGAAGAAGCTGCGAGTTCGAAAGGAGAAGAATATCTCTAAGCGGAGTGGAGCTGCGAGCTTGCAGCATAGGCCGCGAAAGAAGGAAATTCCAGATTCCGATCTCGTCACCCCCGATGCTCTGCTCGCAGAAGACGACACCCCCTCAACGCTCAGCTTATCAACCACCGAGATACTTGACTCCATTGACAACGAGCATCTCGCGAACATGAATCGTTCTTTGCTGGAAGTTTTGCAGCCTGGTGCTGAGACTTGGGGAGAGAAACTGGCTGATCCTTTCTCTTTCCTTCCAGCTGAAGAAAGAGAAAAAAACAATGGAACAGCTCGCAGCAATGAAGACAAAGATTGAGGCAATCTCAGAGAAGCTTGTTACGGATAAGCGGTCTGAGGATTTGGAAACCGCTGCCAAGTTGATGTAGTCAGGTAAGTTGCATCCGGCGCCTAGGCATTTCTATAGCTCGTGGCTTTATAAATCCCCTCCTAGGAAATCACAGCCGGTTAAGATCATTACAGAAACTTATGACATAGTTGCCTCAAGCAGATCGCAGGCCGAGATAAGAGTGAAAGTCCGTCGAGAATGGAGGCAGCGCCTAAGCATTTTTGATCCGGAGCGCGTGAGGCGACCTGCTTTTGATAGTCGCCAGATTGCTGCCATGATTTCAAAAAGTGAATTACTTTTTTATCTTTTAAGCTTATTGCGACCTGGAAACTAAGCCGAGTTTTATTTCCTTTGTTGTAGTACGGAAGTCAACACCCAATTCTATTGAGGTCGGCGAGATCGTGTCCTTGCCCGCAGATTTGCCCGCGCAGGCTGTGATGCGGTCTAGCGCTGAGCCCGCGCAAGGGGAGCAGTCTGGACAAGAGACATATGCGTTATTAGCGAGGAAATATGAGGAGGAACTAAACGAAATTCGAGTTGATCTAAAGAAAGGTAAAGAGCGAGAAAAGATCCTAGAGACCCAGGTCGCCAGCCTTTCTTCCACCAGTGAAGGTCTAAAGAAAGAGAAGGAGCGGCTAAGCGGAGACGCCTGCCATTACAGGAGCAGGTACTTGGCTTTGGTGAGAGAAGGGAAGCAACAAGTCGGCGAGGTCGCTAGGGCAAAGCCACAGACGTCTGCTCAACCTGCTGCAGGAGAGGCGTCAGCCCCGGTGACAATCGGGCAGCCCGCGGTGGTCACAAATCCAACACCAGTAGGCTCCCCGACAATCCCGTTTAATCGGGTAGTTAGGGACACTGCTCGCATGCACCGCACCTTCAACAACATGCACCATCTAGTCCAGCAATTGTACAGGGAAATCTTGCGAGGGAGCGACCAGGCGGCCCATGTCGGGGTGGACAAGGAGGAGCGACCTGCTCATCAGGACCGCAGAAGCCGCTGAGTCCGAAACATTAATTTGAACTATGTATTGTATAATCTAGTGTCTTAACATTATCTTTGCTTTATTTGTGCTGTGATGTGGCTTTAACTTTTTGTATGACATTATTTTATAAGCTTGAACAATCCTGTTGTGATGCAAATTATGCGGGCTGAATTTATGTTTGCTCATTCTATTACTTTGAAAATTGCGATCTTTGCGGACTGCCTAGGAGTTCGCGATTACTTGTAGATAATTTGCAGAAAAACTTGAAACGCGCGGACTGCCTTTGAATTCGCAAAGCTTTGAGAAATTGTCTGAATTTGCAGGGAAAAACAGGGAAGAAGCGAGATGCGCGTACTGAGCAATCGATCTGGGTGGATTGACTGCTGTCATGTCAAACGATTTTTCTATAAATAGGGCCTTCATTTTCTCTTTGCATAGGAAATAGTCGAAGCTGAAGCCCTGTGGTCTGAAAAGATGGTATCCGCGCGTACTGATGCCGCAGGCATCTTCCATGCCGTCGAGCACAAAAGAAGCAGATTGACCGCAGTCAATCTGGAAGCTTTTCTGGGTGTTCACATGGCGGGCTCGCCGGTGCTCGCGTGGCTTCCCGAGCATCAAGAGCGGTTGAACTTCTCCATGGCTACCCAGCTCGCGGTGCCCATCGACCATTTCGATTGCGGGTTCAAATTCCCCCTTATTTGGGAGATCGCTGAGATCTTCAAGCACTATGGAGTGGTTCCAGGCAAACTCGCGCCGAACAGCATGATCGCCATCTGCAGCTATCTCGCCTACCTGCGATCTGAAAAGATCGAGTTTTCCTTGAAGATCTTTAGAAAGATATTTTCTGTCTGCTCCGTAACTCCAAGAGGAGATCGCGAGTATAAGGGTATCGTGTACTTCTACTGCAGGGGGATGAAGGTTATGGGCTTACCGAATAAGATCCACAACTGGACCTCTAGGTACCTCATTTCTGAGGGCGACCTGGGGTTTCTCCACACTAACCCGCAGCTGCGATCAGACGCCGACT
This sequence comes from Platanthera zijinensis, assembly GCA_039513925.1. Classification (NCBI taxonomy): domain Eukaryota; kingdom Viridiplantae; phylum Streptophyta; class Magnoliopsida; order Asparagales; family Orchidaceae; genus Platanthera; species Platanthera zijinensis. Next base: position 207,310,019 of record CM077078.1, read on the forward strand.
TCAAAAGCGTGCGGCTGAGCGATGCCGAGGCCGCCATCATCGGGTTTCTTGCTAGAGCAAGGCTCGACGTTGACTACTACATTCCGCTGTTGCCCGGACTTGACACCGTAAGCCGCCAGGAGAGTAAGTACCGCGGCTTTCATTTGCATCTGAAACGACCTGGAACTTTGGCTAACTTTTCTTCTTGTAGCGACATTGGCGGTGCCTGCAAACTTGCCCTATGCGCCAGCTTGACAGACTCCTACACAGGGAGAAAGAAGAAAAGAGATTGTAAGGAAAAGGAAGGAGGACGGGGATCCCGCCGAGGGTTATTCCTCCAGCGATAGCTTCAACATTGCGGGTTTCGACGAGAAGCAGAAGGATCTAAGGGGCAACCCAATGATCCATTGGCATGAGAAGAAGAAGTATGTTCGCATTTCAACAGCTCTCCCCTCCTGGACGAGTCCGCTCCCATCTCGCCACGCCCATGTTGCCATCTCTGCTTTGTATGGAAAGAAAAACCTTCGCGACCTGCAGAGTGTGGCCCATGAAGACCTTCCTCTGTTTGCCGCCCAGGCCAGTGCGAACTGCGTCGTCACCAAACATTACATGGGCAGGCTTACGCGCGAGCTGCTTAGGGAAGATGCGCGATATAGGAAGGAAAACAACTCGCTGAAAGACAGAAATAAGCGACTAGGCGCAAAGATTAATCAGTATAAAGAGGACAAAGCTGTAAGTGCCGGTTAATCATCGTCATCTTTGTCTCTTATATATAACGGACTGACGTTTTGATTTCTTCTGCAGACCGCATATGAGGTAACCAATCCTGACTTCGAGAAAGCCATGTTTCCTTTCGTCAAGGAAAGCGTGGAAGTCGTAATCGAATGCATCATTAATGATGGGTATGTGAAGGCAGGGGTGGACTCTATTCCCTTCCTGGAGCTTTTCTAGAGCTGAAGGACAAGTTTGTTGAGTTCGAGCGAGCTGCTAAGGGGAAAGCGGTTGTTGAAGACGACGAGGAGGAGTTCGCCGATGATGAAGCTCCTGAAGATGTGGCCTCAAGTCAACAACAGGGAGGCCAGTCGGATCAGTCCACCAGCTCTGGCTCTAATGAGAGCGGTGAGCGGACAAAACCCACAGCTAGTTCTAATTCCAGCGACAGTAGCAGCAGCAACTCAAGCGGCTACTCGCCTGCGGTGGATGTGGAGGGGTTAAGCCCGGAGAAGCCTGCAGAGAAGAAACAGAGGACTGGAAAGTAGACAATGTAATTTTTCGGTTTTTAATGTAAAGGGGGCGGACTCTGCGCGAGTTCACCGTAACACGTGTTTATAATATATTTTTGAATGAATAGAAAAAGATATTTTTTGATGTCTTCTGAGATGTTCTTCTTATTTCTTGCTTGTACTTAGAGGTCGCACTCCTTATATCAATCCGCATCATATAACTTTGTAGCATTTTAAAACTCTTGCTGAAATTGCTTAATCACAACTCGCTTCAACATTAATAGAATTAACGTACTTTATTAACATGAATGAGGCGGATTCTTACGAGTTCGTTCATCAGTCCGCGCCTTGCAGAACAACCTTTGCCAGTTTTAAGAGAATCAAGATGACGAAAGCCGCAATCTACTAATATAATGTTGATATGCGAACTTGGTGGACTGGTATCATCGTCCGCTGATATTTATAGTTGAACTTTTTCAAATAAATAATCATTAAGTTATATAAACTGAATGAATCCCGAGGACTAGGAGGACTAGAAAACCGAAATCCGCACTTAAATTAATGATAACAGAAATGACCCATAGCTCATAACCAGGTGGGCAGGTGCGGCCGGAGCAGCATTACTTTCCTCACCGGGCTATGAACTATAGAATCAACCCAAGAGGCGGCGGACTGAGCGAACTAGAGAACCTGAGTCCGCACTAAAACAAGTGATAAGAGAAATGACCTATAGCTCATGACCAAGTGGGCAGGTGCGGCCGGAGCGGCATTTCTTTCCTCACTGGGCTATGAACTATAGAATAAACCCAGAGGACAGCGGATTGAGCGGATAGGAAAACTTGAGTCCGCACTAAACTGAATAATAATGGAAAACCCCTGCGAAGAAAAAAGCTGCAGACTTGTGATCAAGTGGGCAGGTGCGGCCGGAGCGGCCTTGTCTTTCCTCACAAGATCTCAAGATATGTATACTTAACAACACAATCTACTGCCCTCTTGCCTGGAGTTTAGTCTAAGTCGATCTTTTGGGTAGGTGCGGCCGGAGCGGCATTGCTTTCCTCTGATATCGACAAGACTGTGGGTCTCCTGCAGGCACTACTTGAGGGTACCAAGGAGTGTTCGAGGGTTACAACCTTAAGATGATCTGGGGGCAGGTGCGTATAGCATTGCTTTCCCCGCGCGATCATCTAGGTTGTAACGATATCCCTTACATGGCGGTAGAGTTGACCACAACTCCGCTCCTCCATAATACAGAAGTGGGGTTAGGTACTAGCCGGGATCCGAAAACCAGTGTCCTGCCGCACTAGAACCGATAAGCTCTCACTACACGGTGTGAAATCTCCTCACAACACGTGGTCTTCATGGTGTTATGCTAACAACCACGGTTCTAAGGGTTGTTTTTGCTGAACTCGGCAATATCTCCTGGTATTAGGCAACTGTTCGAGTTGCCTGGAGGGAAAAAGGGAGAGCACTTGAAGAAGTGTTAGTATAAAAGCTTTTGATAAACATCAATTTTTGAGAAACTTGTATAAGATAAAAAAGAGAGTTCAGGGATAGAACCGTTTAGAGTTGTCCTTGCTCAATATATTAACTGTCAACACTTGAAACAAAAAGACACTTGATGAAGTGTTAGCAAGGAACTTTTATTAATAACAATCCTCTGAAAAAGTTTACATAAGAGGGAAAGGAAAAGAAGTTCAGGAATAGAACCGCTTTAAGTCATCTCCAATCCATGTGTGCGGCATATCTTCTCCCTCATATGTTTGCAACCGGTAGGCCCAATTCTCAAGCGCTTCTTTAATAATGAATGGTCCAGCCCAATTCAGATTAAGCTTCCCCACTGAGCCGGCTCTTACAGCAGCATCGACCTTCTTAAGAATCAGATCTCCCACTTGAAAGTGTTTGATCCTTACATTCTTATCGAAGTAACGGGCCATTCTCCTTTTTACTTCCTCTTGCCTGATGGCAGCCTTGTCTCTAACCTCTTCAACATGCTCCAAGCTGAACCTCATCTCCTCGTTGTTCAGCTCAAGCCTCGGTGCCTTGCCTAGCAAGCATCACTCTTGGCGACAGGACTTCAAACTCAATAGGAATTAACGCTTCGGACCCATGAGAAAGCTTCAACGGGGTTTCCCCTATTGCAGATGAAGGCATTGTTCTCAGGGTCCAGAGAACTAAAGGAAGTTGATCAACCCGACTGCCCTTGAGATTTTGAACTTTCTTCTTAAGCAGGCTAAGGATTTTCTTATTGACTGATTCTACCTTACCATTACTCATAGAATGATGAACTGATGCAAAGCACAGCTCTGTTCGGATCTGCTTGCAAAAATCTATCATCTCAGTATTATTAAATTGTGGTCCATTATCTGTGATTATTGCCATGGGGATACCGTGCTGGCAGACTATCTCGCCCCAAACAAAATTCTTCATGACCTGAGTTGTCGTCTTTGCCAGCGCCTTAGATTCGATCCACTTACTGAAGTAGTCAATCATAACTATAACGAAACGTCGCCACCCACTTTCCATGGGAAAAGGACCAAGGAGATCCATTCCCCAAACAGCAAAGGGCCAAGGGGTTGCAATTGATCTGAGAGATTGAGCAGCTTGATGTTGAAGAGGAGCGAACTTCTGGCACTGAACGCATTTTCTCACATAGGTCTCCGAGTCTTTTTTCATGGTGGGCCAGAAGTAACCCTGCCGCAGGATCCTTTTTTCCAAGGTTCTTGTCCCCGAGTGACTTCCACACTCACCAGAATGCATCTCCCGAAGAACGGTAGGAACTTCATCTTCTGAAACACACCTTGCCATTGTAGACAAAAAGGTTTCTCTGTAGAGAATACTAGATATCAAGTAATAATACGCTGCTTTCAACTTAAATATCTTCTTGTCTTTGATTGACTGATGAAGATCTCTGGTTGATAGGTAGAGGAAGAACGGATCCATCTAAGAGGAACGCTGATCGATTTGCATTAACTCTTCCTCATCCACTGCCGGGTGGAAAAGTTCAGAAGTTGTCCCTCCTGACGAGAGCCCGTACTTGGCAAGAACATCGGCCTCCTCATTTTCCATCCTCGGGATGTGCTTAATAGTAAAACTTTTAAACCTTCCAACCTAAACTTTTACCACCGAAAGATACTTCTTCAACACTGGCTCCCTGGTCTCGAAGTTACCAAGAACTTGTAAGGCCATTACCAGAGAGTCAGTCTTTACATGAGCATGATCGATTCCGAGCTCTCTTGCGAGCCTCAAGTCGGCCAATAAAGCTTCATACTCCGCTTGATTGTTGGTTACTAGAAAATAAAACTTGATGGCTTGCTCAAGCTTGACGCCATTCGGATTTATCAGAACTACCCCTGCTCCAGAAGAGTTTCTGCCTGAATCCCAGTCAACATAGATGGTCCAAGCTAAAGGAGACCTTACTGCCTGATCTGAGGTAGATTCTGCTGCGTCAATCAAAAAGTCTGCAAGTACCTGTGCCTTGATAGTTGTCCTGGGCACATAGGAGATTTCAAACTCACTTAACTCGATTGCCCATTTGGTTAACCTGCCTGAATGTTCCGGCTTCTCTAGCACACTCTTCAAAGGTTGATCAGTGACCACTTGAATTGAATGTGCCTGGAAATAGGGATAGAGCCTGTGAGCAGACATAACTAATGTCAGAGCCAGTTCCTCAAGGATCGGGTACCTTCCCTCTGCATCTTTCAGAATGTGACTGACATAGTAAACTGGGAACTGTCTCCTACTCCCTTCTCGAACAAGAAAAGAACTAACCGCCTCGGGACCAAATCTCAGGTATAAGAACAACATCTCCCCTGCTCGGGGGCTTTGGAGTAAGGGTGTCGAGGTCAGTTGCTTTTTCAGCTGCTCAAAGGCCAAAGAGCACTCTTCCGTCCATTGGAACTTGGACGCTCCCCGAAGAGTTTTAAAAAATGGCGCACTTTTATCTCCAACTCGAGAGATAAATCTCTCGAGTCCTGCTAACCTCCCTCCCAACTGTTGAACCTCTTTGGGAGAACGGGGAGGGGACATATCAAGGATGGCCTTAACCTTATCAGGATTAGGGGCAAGGCCCTCGGGAGAAAGGAGATGGCCAAGGAATTTCCCCTTACTTGCCCCAAAAATGCATTTTAAATGGTTAAGTTTTATTTTATGCTTTTGCAGAGTGGAAAATGTCCCTGCTAGAGCTAGCAAGTGTTGTGGAAGAGTCTTACTCTTAATTAAAAAGATCATCCACATATACTTCAAGGTTTTTACCCTTTTGCTCTTTAAACACATGATCCATCATGCGCTGATATGTTGCGCCAGCATTCTTACGCCCAAAGGGCATCACAAGATAACAGTAACAGCCGTCATTAGTAATGAATGACGTGCGAGGGATATCGGGTTTATGCATTCTTATTTGTGATAACCAGAGAACGCATCTAAAAAGCTCATAAATGGATACCCTACCGCAGAATCAACTAATAAATCTATCTGAGGCAAGGGGTAGAAATCTTTTGGGCACACTTTATTTAAACGGGTGAAGTCTACACACATCCTCCACTTTCCCCCTGGTTTTTCAACCATTAAACGTTTGAGATCCACTCAGGATATTGAATTTCTTGAATAAAGCGCGCCTTGAGGAGTTTGGCAACCTCCTCTTTGATTGGCTCTGCCAGCTTGACTGCAACATCTCTTTTCTTCTGTTGAACTGGCTTGGCAGCTTTGTCGACGTTGAGATGATGGCAAGCCACGTTAGGATCCACTCCTGGCATGTCCTCCACTGACCAAGCGAAGACATCCAGATTCCTCGGCAAGCAAGATATCAACTCTGCCTTCTGATCTTCCGGCAGCTCAGAGTTGATGGAGAGAATTCTTTCCTCCCCTTCTGCAATGGGAACTCCCTGCATCACCTGGGCAGGTTCCAGGTGAGCGCTTTCACTATCCACAGTAGCTTCTGACGGAGGGGGAACTTCTGCTGCTGCTGGAAAAACTGGGGGGGCAACTTCATTCATGTTGACTGTGCGGAGGTAACAGTCCCGAGCTTGCCTTGGGTCACTTCTGACCCTGCACTGACGACCATCTTTACAGAACTTGAGGGCTAGATGATAAGTTGAGATTATTGCTCGATACTTGTTCAGCAATGGCCTTCCAAAAATAGCATGGTAGCTGCTTGGAGCATCTACCACTATGAACTAAATCTCCCTAGTCACCCCTCCGAGCCTCACCGGGAGTGTGACATTTCTCTCGACTTCTTTCTTCTCACCCGAGAATCCGTAGAGCGGCCCCTCAGTGGAAAGCAGAGGTTTTCCAGTTCTCAGGGCTTCAAAGGTAGTCTTGAAGAGGAGATTCACGGAGCTGCCAGTGTCAATATGAATTCTATCGACCGTGAAATCTTTGATAGCTGCTTGGACAACAATGGCATCATCAAAAGGATTTGCGGTTGCGGTAAGGCCTGCAGGACCGAAGGTGACAGTTTCTGAAGGAGGGGCAGAGGAAGAAGTAGATGCAATCTCTGTTTGGGAAAGTCTTGACAGAGAAGACTTCCGGGTAGACTCAGCTCCTGCTCCTCCATGAATGTGAAAGAGTCTTCCCAAGACTCCCTCGTCGATAACATCAATGCATTCACTTGGAATATCAATAGGCCCCAGACGGCCCTAATCCTCTACCTCTACGCACTCCAGCTGAACCTCAGCCACCTCCTTGCCCTTGGAGGTGGAAGGTTTCAAAAAGTCATTCTTCCTGCCCAGATCTTTGATCTTGCCTTCTGCAATCAGCCTCTCAACCAACTGCCGGAGGGCCTTGCAATCTTCGGTCAGATGGCCCTTATCCTTATGAAAATCAAAGTACTGAGAGCTGTTTCTGGGCTTCCAATCCCTCTGAGGCCCTTGCCTCTTTTCTTCTGCCTTCTTCTGAATTATCTGGACGACCTCTTCGAAGTCGAGCCCCAGATCTGCAAACTCCTCCACGGAGCTGCTCTCATGCAGATTTGAGGCTGGCAAGGCACTCTGAAGGATGGGAAGTGCTTGGAGAGGTATGGCGGGGGTGGTGTCCAACGGTAGTCTCTGATCGTGAAACTGCTGATGGCCAATGAAGGGTTTCTTGTGACGAAGATTTCGCCCACTCTGAGAAGGAGGCTGGAATTCCAGCTGAGGAGGCTTGCTATGGTACTGATTGCTGGAAGAGGAGTTGGGGGCATCCCTTCTACCAGCTTTAGCCGTCAGGGATGAAATATAGGTGGGGTTGGCATTTTCTCCTTCAATGAAGCGATTGGCCATCGCTATTAGCTCCTGATAAGTCGATGGCGCCTTTGTTGTTACTTTGAACTTCAATGGGCCCTCCCGGAGGCCGTGAATCAAGGCAACTTTGTAATAATCGGGGTTCACATTCCTTACCCCTTAGATTTCCTTTTGAAACCGATCAACGAACAGTGCCACTTATTCATTGTCTCTTTGCTTGATTTCGAAAGGGCTGTCGGCCCATCATTTCTTTTCTTAGAGGTAGCAAACCTCAAAAGGAGCTCGCTTCGAAGTTCAGCGAAGGAGGAGATCGTGCCTGAGGGCAACTCATAGAACCATTCTCTCGCCTACTCGTCGAGAGTGGTGACAAGAAGCTTGCATTTTAAGGCATCAGAGAGGCTCCTCAATGCAACTGCCCCTCGAATGCCTGCAGGTGGGAAACTGGGTCTGTCTCCCCTGAATATAAAGGGAGACGGGGCTCTCTAAAATTATTTAGCGCTGACTCCCATCGGATTCGATCGACGAAGGGAGAGGGGGTCTCAAAATCAGCAGAAGGGCGGACTGGAAGGCGAGGCTCTGCGGACTGCCGATCAACAAAATCTAGTCGGTGAGCCGGATTCCCTCTAGCCGCTTCCCTGAAGAAGTCCATCAGGGGAGCGAACTGATCATCCTGAGGTCGTAGGGGAGCTACAGGCTGAGCTTGGTGGTGAGGCGGAGGAGCGGTCATAGGTGACTGCTGAAGAGGGGTTTGACGAGCAGGGGTCTGGCGGACCGGAGTCTGCCATACTGGAGCTTCAGCAATCTCTTCTGTGACCTGGGGAACAAGCCGCTGAGTCAGCACTAACAGAGCTTGGCTGATTGTATCGAGCCACTGGTCAGTCTCGCTGCGGGATAACTCGGCCTCCCAGCGAGACTGTTCCAACGCTTCCCACAACGAGTCGTCTGGCGAGCTGGAGCTGTCTGAGCGGCAAGCTCGGCAGTCTGACATTTCTACCCGCGAATTTCAAAAAGTTGCTCGGATCTGAAGGTCGCGTGTTAACTGTTGATGCACGAAATGTGAAGGAGAAAATGAACACCAACAGCTAACTGTTCGAGCGCTAGGGGAAGAAAGAAAGAAACCAAACTACGAGCAGCAGTATACTTAGCGGACTAGAAAAGGTACAGAAAAGCAGAAGAGTCGTGAACCATGGCAACACCATACTTCGACCGTCGCGGCCTTAATGCGACTCCTGTGACAGGCTTGATTTTGATTGCAAACAGGGGGTTACAAGCAGGGAAAAAGGAAATGATGCGGAAAGCAAGCTGGAGATCGCAAAGCTCGAGATTCGAGTCCGCAGCCTTTAACAAGTGGGCTCCTGGGCTCGAGTCAGCGTGCTTTAAGTGCACCACTTCCTCCTATTTATAGGCTGGGGGCCTGCCGAAATGGGAAGGGCTAAAAAAACCGGCTTCCCGGGGTACAAAAGAGCCGGCCAGTAGTGACGGGAACCAAAAAATAAAGAACAAGCAGTCCGCGCGAGATCGCCGGACTAGACTTGCGAGCTGGAACCCTCCCTTGGTCGCATCGGGCGCAATCCTGTCAGAAAAGTCGCGACCTGAGCGACCTGAGCGACCTGACTCCGGAGCTCACTGAAAGCTGGCAAGATCTGAGAGCAAACCAAGGGCGACCTGGGCGGACTGAGAGCTGGAGTCCGCCTAGGTGGCTGGGATAAACACTGGCCAGCTGGCGAGCTGGGCGGACTGAGAGATTGAGTCCGGCAAGGGAGGGGCAAGATGCCTACCTTGAAATGTTGCGGATTCTGGGGTTAATAGGATAGATATGAAAAGAACACCAATCAGCGTAGGTCTGACTTGGAGTTTTCTGTAGGGGACCTTGTGTTTCTTAAGGTTTCCCTGATGGTTGGTGTTAAGAGGTTCGGTAAGAATCGGAAATTGGACCCGAGGTATGTGGACCTGTTTAAGATTGTTGAACGGATTGGCGTGTCAGCTTATAGGTTGGATTTGCCAGCCAACTTCCCAGGTGTTCATAATGTATTTCATGTAAGCCAATTGCGGAAGTGTGTGCGCAGTAGTGGGCAAGTCTTGGATGTTGTGCCCCAATTGGAGCCTAACCTCTCTTTTATTGAAGTGCCAGTCCTCATTTTGGATACTCAAGATTAGGTGCTGCGAAGGAAGTCCATCCCGATGGTCAAAGTTCTATGGAAGAATCAGGGTTTGGAAAGCGCGACTTGGGAGTTATAGTCGGCTATGAGGGAGGCTCACCCTCAACTATTTCCCGGATTAGTTTGGTTTGTTTTCTTCTTGTAATGTTTGGCTTGTTACTTTTCCTTCTATAGTAGAAGTGTTGTGCGTAAAGTTTCGGGACGAAACTTTTTTTTAGGGGGAGTGACTGTAACACCCCCAATTTTTTTCTGCGATTATTTAATTCTTGCTTGTCGTCACGTCGACGCATTTTCTTGGCTTGTGCCATCTGTGGAGTGTGGTCTTAACTCCATAGAACTGAGTGGCCCATTTTGTAGCCTATTGATAAGATCTCCCTAGCAAGCCGAGTTGTTATGGGTAACCCGGTGTGGCCTCTCAGGGGATGCTTGTATTTTGGATTTGGGTGGGTATAACTTGAGTTCTGTTCATCGAAAGTTAATTTCGAATTCGTCGTTGTGTTCGTTGCGTGGATATTTAGCTACGGTGCGAATTTCGTCGAATTCCGAAGATGTTCGGTTTTCGCGTCGTTTTGTATTTTATGAAAAATAAATCTATTTAATAAATATTATATTAAATATTATTTTCCTGAAAGGGTGCAGATGCTTGGCGGTTTTGCCTTAACATTTTTAGCCTTAATTAATTGATTAATTAATTAAGATTAAGAGGATGTTATATATAGGATAGTTTAGACTAAAGAGGAAACCGCTCCTGTTCATCTTCCCGAAAGACCGAACCAGTCCGCGCCTGTTCGCGGAAAGCAGAGAAACTGCCGAACCTGCTCCCCTTCAGACGCCGATTTCGGGAGCATTTGTGGACGGAATTCGATTCCGAAAGCGAATTTGGATTGCTCTAGCCTAGACCTTCATTTCTACGGTAAGATTTCCAAGTTTCGTGGCCTTGTTTGTGGTTTTGAATTTCGGGTTTGTTGACTTGTAATCCGTCGTCAATGTCCAGATTTTTTGGCCTTGTGCTTCGTTGCCGGATTCGAGTGTGAGAGTAGGGGAGGCCGACCAAGCTTCGCTGGGATTCGAGGCAAGTAGTGCTCCTAGCCCTTGCCAAGTAGAAATTTCTTGCTTTTATCTCTGTTTTCCGCCATTAATGCTTCTAGGTTCTTGTTAAAACCCGATTTAGCCATGACAAATGTTGCTTAAGCACGCTAATTATACTCTTGTCCAGATTTTTCCTTTCAGAAGTTCTTTTTTTTACACCTTAGTATGAGATTGTTCTAATCCCTGCTCTTAGAACTAGGGTTTGCTGTTAAACTTGTAGGATTTCGTAGTTTCAGTGGCTGCTAAGTCTACTACCATGTTGCTGATGAATATATAAGCCGAGTTTTGCTTGATTAGGCTCGGGATGAGTAGATTCGGCCTGAGAGTAGAGGTAGCAGCAGCAGGAAATTTTTCTCCTCTCCTAAGTCTTTTCTAAAAAAGAGATTCTGGGCAAATGGTAGTGGTCTGATGTGATAGGATGAGTGTGAGAGTTAATTTTCAAGTTACTGTATTTCAGCGTTGAGAGGTTCAAGAAATGCGAATGTTTTATTTTAGCTAAGTAGTGTGGCGTTGAGTGAGAATTTGTTCTAAGTCAAAATCGACGGGAATCACTTAGTGATTCTCGCCAACTTCGACGAAAATCGTTAGTGATTCCCTCCGATTCGACGAGAATCAATCTACATTCCCGCCGAACTCTTCCGGATGGCGTTGAGTGAGTGGGCCTCACTCAACGCCATGGCGGTTTAGGTGCTGAGTGAGGAGGGCTCACTCAACGTCGCAGCCTTTCCCTGCGGGTAAGTACTTTGGTGTTGAGTGAGTTGACATCACTCAATGCCAAAGCTGTTCTATCGTTGAGAATGGTGGGCGCACTCAGCGCCATAGTTTGTTTTCGCGGCTAAGTACTTTGGCATTGAGTGAGTCGACCTCACTCAACGCCAAAGCTGTTTTGGCATTGAGAGAGGTGGACTCACTCAACGCCACAGTTGGGTTTTGCGGTTAAGTGCTAAGACGTTGAGGGAGTGGACCTTACTCAACGCCATAGTTATTTTGGCGTTGAGTGAGGTTAGCTCACTCAACGCCACAGCCTGTGTTGCTGTAGGCGTTGAGGGAGTGGACCTCACTCAACGTCATAACTGTTTTGGCGTTGAGTGAGGTTAGCTCACTCAATGCCACAGCCAGTGTTGCAGAAGGCGTTGAGGGAGTGGACCTCACTCAACGCCATTGTTGTTTTGGCATTGAGTGAGGCTAGCTCACTCAACGCCACCGTCAGTTTAGGCGTTGAGTTAGTGGGGCTCACTCAACTCCATGTCGTGTTGAGTCATCTAAATGTTTTTTCCCTTACCTTTATTTTCTCCCCGAGTGAATTCCTTGATTTTGAGGTTCCTTGTCGGCTATTTTCTTTTTTCAAAAAGGCTGAATCGTGGGTCGTGGTTAGTAGTGGTGGTTTGAAGCTCTTATTGGGGAAGGTGTTGTGTAATTTAGCCAAGGCCACCCTTTTTCTTTTATCTTGCTCCAGGTACGGGCTGGGCAAGGGGGTGGGAGGTCCCTAGTGCTTTCATATATAGACCCCTGAGCTTTGTTTCTTGGAAATGGTGGTTGGGGGCTGAGTTTGCCTCCAACCCAGATCCGCATTATTTTTGCTACTACCATCACTCACAGCTTAGGGTGTTAGACGTTTCTTCCTTTGTAAATTTGCAACGTTTAGGCTCATGGTAGCCTGGTAAACTCTGCAGGATATATTTTTGGGCAGGGTCATTGCTGTTTCCTCGCACTTTGTGTTTTTCTTTCTGTCTTGCCCTGGACAGTGGTGCATGTTTCGGTTTGCTCACTCTTCTTGCTTACCTTATAACCTAACATTTCCGTGCAGCTTTTACTTGTTTTGCTTGCTGAGATATTCTTTTCTTCTTCGAATGCCTCAGGTTCTGGTTAGTAGCCGATTAGGCGGCTAGTTTTGCTGTGCTGTTGCTGGTGATCTCCCGTGCTGTGGAGATTAGTTCCTTAGTCTTGTGAGGAAGTTTTACTAATTTTCTTACAGACATACATACATGCCAGTGGGTTCGTGTCAGTTTGTTGGCGCCCACTGGTAGTTTTACCTTGATACTAGATGTGTTACTTTTTGCTGCTACCTTTTTTGGAGATAGTCTACTTACTCTAGGGATGATTTGAGCTAGGTTTCTAGTTACTTTTAAACCTAAAAAGCACTATTATAAGTGTATCTCATGATCAACATATTTTATTAAACTCATCACTATTTTCCAAATAACGTTAAAAGATCATTTTTCCTATATATATAGTATAAATTAAAAGTAGGGTCCTACATAGTATAAGTTGTCCTCTGGGGACACTTATGCACTCTTTTAGGATGTCGAACCTGAATAAAGTATTTTCCGCAGCGTATAAGTATAGTTTTTAAATTGTGGACTAGGTGATCCACCGAGCCGAGGGATACGGCCTTTAAAAATATAACTGATTTTCTAATCATATAACTTATGAATTTTCATAAAGTTTAGTTGATAGTGGTTTGCCTGAGCATCGGCAATTATCCCCTTCTCGACGTGGCATCATGACGCGTGTTTTCTCCTACTCTGATAATCCATTTTCTTCGGAGAAAATGTGGGTTGTGACACTGGTGGTTCCATCTAAATTGAGAGATTGCCGATCGAGGAGATGTGAGCATATGTAGAGTGTCGACTAATGAATATATTGCGGATCCACAGACGATGCCTCTCGCAAAGAGAAAGCATGATGGTCATGTTAGATCTATGGGTATACAATACCTAAGTGATCAGCTCTAGTTTGTGTCTTGTGTATTATATGTTTGTTGGCTGTAATTTTTCATTTGATGAATAAAAGTACTATATACATTTCATTTTATAGATTTTGGCAAGTTCTTTTATTGTGTTATTATCTCTATTGTTAGAGAATAGTTAACTAAAATAAATGCCCTTAGAATGTTTGCTTCAATAGGTCAAGTAGTGACTTTATGTGAGAACCTATGATCCTAGAAGCTTCATTCTTAAAGTGTCTGTGGTCATTGTATTATCTTAGAAGCTAAGGGCGATGATGATGCCTTTAAGACTAGCATGTGTGCTGACTAATGACCCATCCTCACAGGTCATGATATTGTGATATCAAGCCATCATATGGGTACTTGTTATGAACAAGTTGTACTGGATAGACCAACCGTGAGAATACTTTGTGGATAGTTATAAAAACGTATGACAAGTATGGCTCAAGTGGCAATAGTGTTTGTGATCCTTTGACCTGAAGTCACAGCTTTCATTGAGTAAGGAAGAGCATGTTTTGATGTCATCAAAAGTCCAGTCTTGAGAAAGTTGGATGATAAAGGTGGTTATTGGGTATATTACGAATCATTTAGGTGTTTACGAGTTAGCAGAGATGGGATTTGTCCTCCTATATGACAGGAGGTTCATCCATGGGCCCCTTGATGGAATGGGACTGAGAAAATCCATGGCCATGCTTGGTTGAGTCATTATATGATATTGGGCTCACCAATTTCTGAAAGTCCAATCTAGATCAGAAAACTAGGATTGAACAATTATGAGGGTGACACGGTCTATACCCCTAGTTCTATCTGAATGTAAGGGATGAAGGGACATGAAAACACTGTAACATTTGTCACAATGGCTTATGTGTTTATAAACTCTTACTATTTGGGGAGAAATGATGTATTGTTAGATGCCACTCATTGTTTGTGAAGCTTTTGTTTGATACTTTCTAGATCAGGTGGGAGACTATTGGTGCTACCATAGTGATCTGGAAGTGATCAAACATATAGCCTCACTGCCAACTCAGTATGAGCCTATCAGAGTCGCACATAAGATTGTGGAGAAATTGGGAGTTTGGATCTGTATGGTATACATCATATGTTGAGCAAAATGGACTGAAATATTCTTAGGCAAAAGCGTTGAGACCAGGCAACGCTTTCGTCGAGTTAAGTGTTAACTCATCAAATGTGCCATTGAGTGTGTTGAGTTGACTCACCGATTCATTGAGTATCAAGTGTTGATTTGTCAACTATCGAACTTAAGCGTTGAGTTCATTGAGTCCACTTAGCAATTCATCGAGTAAAGGAGTTCACTTGACGAGTCTGGGTCTTAGGCATTGAGTGCATTGAGTGCACTCAACTCCTTCATCGAGTAAAGGGTTTACTTGGTGAACCTGACACTTGGGCATTGAGTGTATTATATTCAGTCAATTCCATTCGAGGAATCTGGCCTTTGGCGCAGTATTTGTATGCCGTTCGACGAATGCAGTCCGACGAATGCCATTCAACGAATGTCGTTCGACATATCTAGCCTTTGGCGCTGAAGTCGTGCATCGTTCGACGAATGCCATTCGATGAATGCCATTCAACGAATCTTGCCTTTGGCACAGAAAGTGTTGATAGCGTTGAGTCCATTCAACGCCTTCATCGAGTCAAGTGTTGATTCGACTGAAGGTGTGCGTTGAGTTCGTCTTGTATCCTATAGATACTTGACGATTTGTCAATTATGGAATGATACTTGTCGATTCATCGTGTATGCTGTAGATATTCGACGATTCGTCAAGAAAAGGGTTGTCTAGTCGAATTCTGGAATCTAAGTCTTAGGCCTGCGGATAGCGACGGGAAGTTGTTCTGTTTACCTCTTGGAGTATAAATAGGAAGTTTCATTGTTCACTATACATGCGATTATTCTTTCTGTCTAAGTACACGAACCGTCACTATGTGAAAAGATGGAAGCCCTAAAAGTCGACTGAAGCATTCTGCCGATCCCGTCACCGAGCACGATCCAGATCCGGGCGAGTGTCACCGCCGCCTCTCCTTCAACAGACCTAGCAGTCTGTAGAGATTCTGAGTGTCCTCTACCGACCTAGAACTTATGTGACAAGTTGCTACAGGTTGTCCCGATCATGTGGATTTCTTGTAGAGGCGCGAATATACTTTCTGCGCTCAAGACTCAAGCCGCTAGTGACCGGTTGGAATTTTTCTGGAGCATCTAGGTTAAGAATTGACTCAATCCATCAAAGGTAATTTTAATACATCATGCTTTACTTCTTGATTCATGAATATTGCTAGATGTGATTGTTGACTTAGTTGTGGATAGTCAAAGCCATGCAGTCTGCAAAGCAATTATGCGGCTAAGTCCACAGGCATTGAGTGATGGCAGTTCACTCAACGCCATATATCAAGAATCGTTGAGTATAGCTGAATCTGTCAAAGCCTCTGTATTGGCGTGCTGAATATTCAACTAAGTCCAGAAGCATTGAGTGAACATAGCTCACTCGATGCCAAAGCAGAAGGCTTCGTGTTATGATAAAGCTTAAGATGACAGAAAGCGGGTAAGTATAAAAGCGTTGAGAGATGAAGCTTCACTCGATTCTCTCAGCACCAGACAACAAAAATGTTGAGTGATGAAGCTTCACTCAACGCTCTCAACACCTCAGCAATCTGGAAAACTTCATAGTAGCAGCTAAGTATAAAATAATTGAGTGATGAAGCTTCACTTAATGCTCTCAATGCCTAACAGATAAACAGTTGCAGCTAAGTCTAGGGGCGTTGAGTGATGCCAATTCACTCAACGCACTCAATGCCTGGCAGTGCATAAAAGATTGACTAAGTCTAGAGGAATTGAGTGAAGTCAGTTCACTCAATGCTCTCAATGCCTAAGATGTAGAATGGTTCAGAAAGTTGGCTAAGGGTTTTGGCATTGAGTGAAGCTTGTTCACTCAATGCACTCAATGCCTGAGGAAGCAAAAGATTGGCTAAGTCAAGAATTGTTGAGTGAAGCTTGTTCACTCAACCCCTTGGATGGAAGTGAAGATTTGGCTAATCCACACTTGCTGACGTCAGCCAAAGTCAACAAAGTTGACCAAGTTCAAATTAGTTGCGGGAAAGCTACAGAAAACGGTAAGTAATGCAAGCGCTCTACTATACGTCTTCTTCCATTAAAGCAAGTTGTAGCTGTCAACTGTAGGTGGTCCCCACTACTTCTTGGAGTCGTTAATCACTGGAAGATAAAAGGGACATCTTCAAAAGGAAGAACTTAACTTTTAGGGTTTTATACTTTTCACAAAGTTGCGGCTGAACTTCATCTTCCTCGCCATTAATGCCGAGCTAGAAGATTGAAGTTGATTCAGTTAATATAAAAGTTCATTCCAGATAGTTGTAATAATTTCTTCTAGTATAGCAAGATCAAATAAGCTTTTGATAAAGAAAGAGAAGCAAAGCTTTCAAGTGTCTGTTCAGGTTAAATGTTTGAAGAACTCAAGACCTGACAAATCTTCAGTCTTCTTCAGCAAGTTCAGAAACAAGTTTCTTATGTTCTTCCAGCAGAGGAAGGTATTTACTGAAGATCATTCTCTTACTACTGAGATGATAGTTAGGGAAGAGATAACTTAGTCCAGGAAGTAGACACAGAGAAATATCTTTGTGTCAAATCAACACTAATAAAACTCCTTTTATTTCTGTAGGATCCTTTTGGACTGAGTTGTATGGCCTTTATGCCTGAGGTAGGGTAGATTTGCCTTTGTGTAGGATCCAGTTTTGGATTTGAGTTGTATGACCTTTGGGTATGAGCTAGGATCCTTTTGGATATGAGCTATAGGGCTTTTGTGCCTGTCGTAGGGCATTTTGCCTGAGGAGTAGGAGAGTCATACTCTCTTAGTGTAGGACATTTAGGTCTGAGTGTAGGATCCATATTTGGATCTGAGGTAGGGCCTTGTGCTTTAGTTATAAGAGAGTCATTCTCTCGGAGGTAGGGCTATCCTCCATAGCCTGAGCTGTAGGACTTGGATTCTGAAAGTGAGGATAGATACAACTCTAGAGGGGGGTGAATAGAGTATTCAAAAATTTGAGCTTCTACTCAACTCCCTTAGAGTTAGTTTGCGGAAAGAGTTTATAGATATTTAAAACCCTAGAGCCTAACACAAAGTGTAGTGCACAAGAGAAAGCTAACTGTAATTACAGTTTAAGCTTTAGTCCTATCATAGCAACTAGCAGTCCTAGTTAGTTCTAATCACAGCCACAGTGCAATAATTAAAGTAAGCAACACAGAAAACACAAGAGGTTTATAGTGGTTCCCTCTAAATAGGTACATCCACTCTTCTACCACCCTGGTAGGAATCCACTATAGGTTTTTGTTCAGGTGCCCTGCCACCAACTGATCTGGTTCAGGTAGATCAAGTAGACCCTTTGAGCTTTTGATCGGGAGCTCAAAATCCAACACAGGTTTTTGATCAGGTGCCCTGCCACCAAGGTTCACTTTTGAAGGGAGTAATAACCCTTTGTACAGGAGGGTGAGAGAGTTAGAATGTCTTCTCTATTGTAAAACAAGATTAGAGAAGCAAGTGGACTGCACAGAGCTAGAAAGCTCTAAAGGAATCAAGGCTCCCCCTGGCTTAGAGAATATCCAGGAAGAAGTCTTGCTTCAGGGTGCAGGAACTCTCCTGAACTCTTGACAGATATAATCTGTTGTCTTGAAGTTCTTTGAAGGAGCATCTTGAAGAAGACGCTTGATGAGAAATGGTTGTTCTTCTTCAATCAGCTTTTCTTTCTTCTTTTTCTTCTTGTTGAGGCACTGAGTGTGAATGTTCCTGGAAGCAGGATGAACTCAGGATTTGAAGAAGAATGCTGAAGAAATTAGTTCTTCTCAGTTGAATGTAAAATGATCTGAGAGCTGTATCTTCTTCTTTTGAATCTGTATATGAATATCTGTGTCAACCAGACTTGGTGTCTGTGAGTATATCTCTCTATCTATGTATATGTGTGTTGAAACTTCTTTCAAAAGAGCTCTTTATATATTAGCCTTTGTAACGACTCTAATTCTTTGACTTCTTCTGAGATCTGCAATCTGGGCTGCAAATAGCACAATACAAAATATATCCTGCAAAAAGACATCCTATAAAGGGATAAAGCTTTCTGAGAAGCTGCATATCCAATCTGATAAAAGAATACTAGAGAAAGTCACATCAGACCAAACTCTTTACGGCCAGAGAAGACTTTTGTGTCTAACGGCTATAAAGGACAGCATGGCAGATAAAGTAGAAAAGATATGTCAACTAATAAGACAAAAGACTTTGTCAGAGTAGAGCTTGACTTATGCAAAAAGAATGGGGCAAAGATTGCCTGGAGATGCAAGCATAAAATCAATGAAACAATCTTTAATAAAATTTATCAGATAAATAAGAAATAAATCACAGAAGAAAAGGAATATAATATCTCTAAAAGCAGACAAACGAACGTCGAACGATCCACAGAGATCGTCGACCGAACCACAGAGATCGTCGACCAAACCACAGAGATCCTCGACCTAACAACAGAGTAGATAGTCGACCTATCAGAACAGATAGTCGAGCTATAAGATAGTTGAGCTATCAAGACAGATAGTCGAACTATCACAACAGATAGTCGAGCTTAAAGATAGTTGAACTATCACAGAGATAGACGATCTACTGACTGACGATAGTCGACCAACTGATAGACGATAGTCGATCGGTTGATAGACGAAAGTCGAGCGGCATTCGACTATAGTCGAACCAAAAACAACTTAGCCAGATTTTCATCTAGATAAGCAACAACTATACAACTGAGGGAATCTAACCTAACAACTAACCTTTGACCATAGATAAATCAAGGGTCAAGAAACTAATTGAGAGGACTTAACACAAATCCAAACTAGGGTACCAACAATCTCCCCCTATTTGGGTTAAGTCTCTCAAACTAACAAAAAACAACAAGTGCTATAAAATAGATATAAAAACAACATTAACCTGTTAGGATCAAAGGTGTATCATATCATAAATAAGCATCAATTGTATCAAACAAATAATCAAACAGACAGACAATAAAATAAACAACTCAAACAGCATCAGAATCTGATTTAGAAACAGAAGAACTAGGAAGGAAAGAAATGTTTCTGAAGGGATCTGGAGCATCTTTCTTTGAAGTCTTCAAGTCTTATTCTCCAATGATCTTGGATTATCCTGCTCTTGGCACAACAGCTTCTGGATGCTTTTCCATATACTTTGAAGCATCAAAAACCTCAGGTCTGACCTGGAATCTATCTAGTTCCTTCTTCCTGAACATTGACATTGTAGTTAAGCCTGTTGCATCTTTGCCTTCAGCTCTGGCTTGTCTTATCTGGGCTGATCCAACTAATTCAAGAAATCTGGCCATCTTGAAATCAGGATTAAGCTCTTGGCTTTCATATTCATTATCATCAGCTGGATCAAGAGGTTTTATGGTCTTGAATTGAGTAGAGAGGTCTAACAAGCTTGCAGGTGACTCTTTGTTTTCTTGAATAACAAGAGAAGATGGAGCAAATTCTGCATATTTCTTACTAGATTTTTCAGAGTAAATTATCCTTTTTCCTTTCGAATCTGTTTGCTTTTTCTGAATTGGTTTTCTGAAAGGTATACTTTTCTTTTCCTTGGGAGGTAAAGCTTTTCTCTTGGGTGAAGGAGGAGGAGAAAAGGTTCGTCTTTGATGAACCATTTCCTTAACTTGTTCTTTTGATTCAGCCTCTTGTCCTTGTTGTCATGACTAGGATTTGCCTTGGAAACCTAGATTACTTCTTCTCTGATGTGCTTGAGAGGGAGTGAATTTAGCAGAAGAATATGAGGGATTGGAAGAAAACATTTCCAGAGGCTCCTGCACTAGGAGGAGGAGGAGGAGGACCTCTAGGATTACACCTTGGAGCTGGAGAGTCATATCTTTTGCTTTCCTTTCTCTTCTTCTGTTGGTTCCTGGACAGTCCCATCCAATGTTGGTATTCTTTTGATTTCGGATCAATCCCTTTCAGTATGTAGTATGGGATATCATGATCTGGATTTGGTGGAGGAGGAGCAACATCCTTCCTCTTCCTTTTAGCAATTTTCTTCTGCTTTGAACCTTCTAAATCATCAGAATCATCCTCATCATCAGAGTGAGATGACTGAGGTTGGTCATAGTGGTCTAAGGCATCTTGATTAGCCATTTCTTTTGCTTTTAGGGTAGCTTTCTCTCTTTCTTCTTCTAAGGCATCCTGTGCCAGAAGAGTATCAAGGTCTAGTCCCGGGGTGTCATCCCAGACTGTAGATCTTTCTTCTTATTCATCTGTAACTTTCTCTTGCTCAATTGTAACTGTCTTAAGGACCAGTTCATTTGGAGCTTGCTCAGCTTCAGGTTCTTCTATTGCAGCAGATTCTGGAGCTGGTTCTTGAACAAGTTGAATTTCTTGAACTTGATCTGTAGCCAAAGGGAGACAAAAATGTTCTAAATGGGCTAGAAACATTCCTTCAAGATACTCACAGGTTAACATGTCAGTTAACAGGTCAGTAAATTGAGATAAAGAATTACCTGCAGGATTTCCTAACTCCCATAAGTCATCTAGAAAGGAAGTGATGACTCCTTCTATGTATAGGGAAATAATGGGAGTGGAGGATTCTTCAAGACAAACTTTACAAGCAAATTCTGCTTCCATGATAACATCAGCTGGCCTCTATCCTGAGACTTGAGCTACTTGTACAACTGCTGGAGGAGAGACTAGGGGAAGTCCTGAGACATCTTCCTGGAACATCTCCCCCTGCCTAATTTCAGTGGGTACTGAACTCAGGCCCCTAAGTGAAGAGGGCTCAATAGAGCCAGAGGGCATTGATGGATGATGTAAGGGAAGAAATGGAAGAGACAAGTGGGGCAATTGCTGCTTCAATCATGGATTTTATTGAAGGAGTAATTAGCTCCAAGATGCTGGTTATGAATGCAGGTGTGATTTCAAAAGAAGTGGATGGGGAATCACAACAGATGGAAGATCATCAAGGATGATGTTCTCCTGATGAGATGCAGATGCATGAGCTGGTGATAGAAATACAGATGTATGAAGATCAATATGATCTTGATGTGACATTAGTGACTGAGGTGGAGTTGGTAGAGTCTCAGACGCCAACAAATCAAAACTAGGATATGAAATCCCAGCACGATGAGAAGGGGGTGGATATGCTGGTGGTGATGCATGGAGAATAGTTGAAGAATTTAGTGGAAGAGAGGCGGTGGATGTAGATGGCACTTCAGTAGAAGTGGATGGTAATTCAGTAGATGTGGATGGCAATGCAGTAAATGTGGATGGCAATGCAGTAGAAGGTGGAATGGGGGGAATGGAAGAGCCTTCTTCAGGTAGGTGGGGAGTGACTGGTACAGTCCTGGTGCTCTCAGATGTAACAGGAGCAACCCCAGCAGGTGTGGGCTTCTGAATATTCCTTCTCCACTTTATGAACAAAGTGGGATCCATCTTCTTGGTTGCATTTATAGAAGTAGAAACTGTTCCCAACAGTTGGGGATATTTCTCTCTCAGAAAAATCCCAATTATCCTTCCAAGGGTTACCTCTTTCTTAGAATTCTTCTTCCTGATCAAATCAAAAACTATTCCTGCTCAATTGATTACTTTCTTGTTGACAATGTCACACATCAAGGCAAACTGTTGCCTGGTAATATTGTCATGAGCAGAGTGCTTACCCAATAGCACTTTTCCAATCAGTTCTGCTAAGAACTTAATCCTCATCGGAAACTTTACTTTCAGTAACTTAGAAGGAATGCCTTCGTCATGACCTAGCTCGACGAGCATCCTTCCATACTCTTGAGTATCTTGGTCATACTCCTCTTGACCATTAATCAAATCAAAAATCTCAGTCAAGACGGCAGGAGTCAAAGTTACCTCCTCGCCGCCGATGGTCCCGGTCATCGATTCGTCACTGGACGACGAAGTGTAGACCCATTCTTTAATCTCTGGGATATTAATCTTAATCCTTGTGGACATCAGCTTCTCTAGTCCTTGATCCTTACACAGCTGGAGTATCTCTAGAATCTCAGCATCGCAGGCGCTGAACGAATCAAAGTCCACGCTGAACCCGGCGTCAAATTTCATCACCGTCAGAAGTGCTTGAGCAATCGCCATCGATTTGGTCGGAGAAGATGAGAGAAACGAAGAGCAAAGAGCGCGGGGCAGAGCTCAAGTCTAACCTTACAAGCAGGAATGAAGAATACAAAAAGACGAGCTCTGTCGACTATAAAAAGAACAGTCTATTAACCTAGGTCGACTATCGGTTTTATATTAAAACGACAATCGTCGACCTGTTTTAACAGATAGTAGAAGCGATAGTCGAACGGTGGTTCGACGATAGTTTCCTGAAGATGAGTAGTCGGGCAATCGGTCGACTATTTCTGTCTTCACAAGAAAATGAGTCGGCGTCAACCATAGGTCGATAATAGGCTCAACCTGTTCGACTATCGTCGAACGTCGTTCGACGATCTTCAAACAGATTTCAACGAAGGCAGAAGTCACACTTAGTCTTTTCCATTTATCATGCCTAGTTGAACCAAAAAGAACAGATGCTTCTGTTCATCTAAGGGCTTGGTGAAAATATCACCTCTCTGAAGGTCAGTGGATATGAACTCAAGGCTGATTTTGTTCTATTCCACACAATCTCTTAGAAAGTTGTGCCTGATCTCAATGTGCTTGGTCCTAGAGTGGTGCACAGGATTTTGTGCTATGGAAATAGCACTGGTACTGTCACACATGATTTTTGTGTTCTTGTGTGTGTACCCATAATCCAAAAGCTTGTTTTGAATCCATAGGATCTGTGAAAGACAACTAGCATCTGCTATATATTCAGCCTCTACAGTTGAAGTTGAGACAGAAGCCTGTTTCTTACAGAACCAAGAGACTAATCTCTCTCCCAGGAACTGACATGTTCCTGAGGTACTTTTCCTGTCAACTCTACAACCAGCATAGTTAGAGTCAGAGTATCCAATTAACTCAAATTCTGATTCTGTTGGATACCACAGTCTTAAATTTGGACATCTCTTCAGGTATCTCAAAATTCTCTTGAGAAGAATCAAATGAGATTCCTTAGGGTTGACCTGGAATCTAGCACATAGACATGTGGTAAACATTATATCTGGTCTACTTGTAGTTAAATACAATAGGGAATCAATAATGGCCCTATAGTTTTTCTGATCAACTGGCTTACCCTGATCATCAGAATCTATAACTACATTTGTAGTCTTGGGTGAATGCATTGCTGAAGCATCAGCCATCCCAAACTTCTTTACCAATTCCTTGGCATATTTGGATTGGGAGATGAAGATGCCATCAGCATCTTGCTTTACTTGGAGACCAAGAAAGTAAGACAGCTCACCCATACTACTCATCTCAAACTTAGAATGCATCAGGTCTGAGAACTTTTTGCAAAGTCTGGGATCAGTGGAGCAAAAAATAATATCATCCACATAAACTTGAACTAACAGGATGGTGTCCTTGTGATGCTTGACAAACAGGGTTCTATCAACTACTCCCCTAACAAAGTTGTGCTTTAAAAGGAAACTAGCTAGAGTCTCATACCAGACTCTGGGTGCTTGCTTAAGTCCATAAAGAGCTTTTTGCAACTTGTAAACAAATGAGGGTTGAGTTTAACAGACAAAACCAGGAGGTTGTTCAACAAACACCTCTTCCTTTAGCTCACCATTTAGGAATGCACTCTTGACATCCATCTAAAAAACTTTAAACTTCATATAGGCTGCATAGGCTAGAAAGATCCTTATTGCCTCTAGCCTTGCAACAGGGGCAAAGGTTTGGTCATAGTCTATACCTTCCTCCTGTCAATAGCACTGAGCTACAAGCCTTGCTTTGTTCCTTACAATAATTCCTTGGGCATCCAACTTGTTTCTAAACACCCACTTTGGGCCTATGATCAGTTGGCCTTTAGGTCTTGGAACCAAATTCCATACTTTACATATTTCAAATTGATTAAGCTCCTCTTGCATAGTAATGATCCAGTGGGGATCTAGCTCAGCATCTTTTATGGTGAGTGGCTCAATATGTGAAAGGAAACAAGCATGCATCACATCCTGTCTTAATTGATGTCTTGTTTGCACACCAGCTGATATGTAACCAATCACTTGAGATATAGGATGATCTCTAAGTGTGACAATATCAGCAGGTGGGATGTGATCTTCAACAACAGTTTGGATTAATTCCTCTTAAGGAATTGGATCAACTGTTGGTGGTACAACAACTGCTTCCACAGTGTCTCCATCACTGTATGAATCAGTGATATGAAGAGTTGAAAGAGGGAGAATCTCTTGAGTGACATCTTTGCATGACTCAGGTACCTGCAATGAGCTTGAGGAAGGAGAAGTTTCCTTCTCCTTGTAAAACATCTTTGACTCATCAAAGGAAACATGCACAGACTCCTCTATTTTTAATGTTGATTTGTTAAACACCCTATAAGCTTTGCTTACTTGGGAATATCCAAGAAAAATTCCCATTGAAGCTTTTGCTTCAAACTTTCTAAGGTATTCTTTGTTGTTATTGTGAATATACACTACACAACCAAAGACTCTAAAATAATTAATTTTAGGTTTCTTTCCTTTAAGCAACTCATAAGGAGTTTTACTCTTAAGCTTGTGTATTAGATATCTGTTTAAAACATAATTAGCTGTGCTAACAGCTTCTTCCCAATAAGAGAGAGGCATGTTAGCATCTGCCAACAATGTTCCTACAGCTTCAATTAGGGTTCTATTCTTCCTTTCCACTACCCCATTTTGTTGGGGAATTCTAGGAGCAGAGAAGCTATGTTTGATACCTTCTTTCTCACAGAATTCTTGCATGAGAAGATACTCAAACTCAGTATCATGATCACTTCTGATCAAGGCCACATGAGTAGAATACTCAGTCTGCACACATAGCAGAAAGTCTGTAAGAACTTTGAAGTTATCAGCCTTAGTTCTCAAGAAAAACACCCAAGTGAACCTAGAGAAGTCATCTACAATCACTAAAGTGTAAAACTTTCCTCCTAGACTCTATACATTTATTGGGCCAAAAAGGTCCAAATGTAATAAATACAGGATTCTAGGTGAATCACTTTTATTTACAGATTTAAAGGAATTTTTGGTTTGCTTGCCTAATTGACAAGCCCTGCATAGGCTTTCCTTCTTGTAGGGGCAAGAAGGTAAACCTCTAACAAGGTTGTATTTAGATAACCTAGATATGTTCTTGAGGTTAACATGGCTAAGCCTCCTATGCCATAAGGTGTTATTATTTTTTACATCATTAAACAGACAGATTTCAGATTGAGTTGAGTTAAAATCTACTAAATAAATATTACCATGTCTTATGCCTACTAACACTACATTACTATTAAAAGTAATATTACAAAGAGTGTCAGTGAATGATTCCTGATAACCTGCATCACATAACTGGCTTACTGAGATTAAGTTGTGCTTCAGTCCAGTTACATATGCAACCCTTTTGAATGTTACTGCTCCAATGGTAAACCTACCATATCCTTCAGTTTGACCACAGCTAGAATCCCCAAAGATCACCTTTGGTCCAAGCTTGGCCTTGAATTTTGATAGATTTTCTTTATTTCCTGTCATGTGTTTGGAACATCCACTATCCAAATACCATTTGTCTTTAGTAATTGGATAGGTCTTCACCTGCAAATTAAACAGTTAGACATTATGGACCCAGACAACCTTGGGTTCATTATTCTTCACATAATGAAAGCTTGAAATAAAAGAATAAGCAGGCTGAGGTTTATATCCTAAGGGATAGGATCTCCTAGGTGGAATACTTCATGTAGTTGATGGGTCACTAAACCTAGGGTTTCTATTTACATTAGGATTTCTAAGGTTCAGGTGATTATTTTGAAAATCATATTGAGATCGTCGATCATCGTTCGACAATCGATGCTAAGATCGTCGAGCATCGTTCGACCATTGAGCCTTCGATCGTCGAGCATAGTTCGACGACTTTTGTAGTTCTTTAAATTTTTGTTTTCTCTTTTCTCTCTTAGCATTATTTAAAGCTTTGTTAACTTGAATTACTTACTTAGTATTCTTTATTCCATCAGCTGAAATAAAGTATACTGGAGTTGAAAGATGGTTTTTAAGAACCAAGGGGGGTTCACTTGGTGAAGCTCCTAAGCCTAGTTTGTTATTACCTGTCCTAGTGTTTGACATGCTAGTAATTTCTAGTAGCTTAAGACTTCTACCATTTAAAGATTCTTCTAATCTTTTGGATTTGGCTAGTTCAGTTTTGAGAAATTTCATTTCTTCACTACATTTAGTGAGTTCAGCTTCTAGCCTAGCATTTTCATTAGAGATGATTTCTGATTTTGCTATCCTATTTCTAAGCTCCTTAATTTCTTTTTCTGAGCTAATTAAATCTAAACAAAGAGATTTTAATTCATACCTAAATTCAACATAAGTAAAATCATAAGAAGACAATACCTGATCTTCTGTAGGCATTTCTTCTTCATCAGAACTCTCTGCAGCTGAATGATTGTTGCAGGCATCAATTGCCATTAGGCAAATTTCCTTTGCCTTCTTCTCTTCCTCATCTTCACTGGAGCTTGAGGAGGAAGATTCTTCATCTGAATCACTCTAGGTTTCAGCAATAAATCCTTTCTCCTTCTTCTTATTTTTGTAGGAGGAGGACTTGGAGTGCTTCTTCTGATGTTCTTTTTATTTTCTCTTATCCTTGTTCTTTTACTCTGGACACTCTGGTAGAATGTGTCCAGGTTTCCTGCAGCCATAACAAATAATTTCTTTAGCAGGTGATCTGTCATACCTTGGCTTGTCTTCATATCTTAAAGACTTCTTTTTGAAGTCCTTTCTTCCCATCTTGAGAAACCTTTTGGCAAAGAGTGTCATCAGCTCCTCATTGGATTGGCTTCCTTCAAAAGCATCAGCAGCTTTAAGAGCAAGAGTTTGCTCTTTCCTTGTTAGAGTGGGAGTATTAGCTTCAGCTTCAGCTTTCCTGGACTTTAGAACTTGCTCAAAAGATTTGAGCTTGCCAAGGAGGGCTTCAGTTGAGATCTCAGTAGTACTTCTGGCCTCCTTAATGGGCCAGATCCTAAGATACCATATGCTGGGGAAGCACATCAGTATATTATCATTGACCTCTGTCAATGTTATCTCCTTATCAAGGGTTCTCAGCTCATTGATGATGGAGCTGAGCCTGGTGTACATAGCTTCAACTGATTCAGCTTCAGTCTTCTTGAAGTTTTCATATTGAGATATAAGGTTGGACCTTCTGTCCTTCCTCTCATCAGCTGAACCAGCTACAATCTGGTTCAGTGAGTCCCACATGGCTTTTGTAGAAGTGCAACCAGCCACTTTATGAAAGGTTTCATCAGACATGGTCTGAGCCAGAATATTCATGGCTTTTGCATCAGCTACTTTTGCTTTCTTGTATGCATCGTTGTAGTCTGGAGGTGGCACTGCACTGAGATTTGTAGATGTTGTAGCAGTGGCTGCATCAGGTGGTATTGGAGGTCCTGTCAAAATAGAAGAAAAAATATCTTCATCAATAGATTTCATATATAACTTGATTCTTGCCTTCCAGATGCTGAACTTAGCTAAGTTGCATACTGGAGATCTGGTGCTAGAATAATCCTTGTACTGGGCCATGAAGTGAAAGTCTATAAACTTGGTATCTATCTAGATCTTATGACTCAGGTGTTAGCCTGTACAGTCAGTCAACCTCCCTTTGATACCAATTGAAAGTGAGGATAGATATAACTTTAGAGGGGTGAATAGAGTATTCAAAAATTTGAGCTTCTACTCAACTCCCTTAGAGTTAGTTTGCGGAAAGAGTTTATAGATATTTGAAACCCTAGAGCCTAACACAAAGTGTGGTGCACAAGAGAAAGCTAACTGTAATTACAGTTTTATCTTTAGTCCTATCACAGCAACTAACAGTCCTTGTTAGTTCTAATCACAGCCACAGTGCAATAATTAAAGTCAGCCACACAGACAACACAAGAGGTTTATAGTGGTTCCCTCTAAATAGGTACATCCACTCTTCTACCACCCTAGTAGGAATCCACTACAGGTTTTTGTTCAGGTGCCCTGCCACCAACTATTTTGGTTCAGGTAGATCATGTAGACCCTTTGAGCTTTTGATCAGGAGCTCAAAATCCAACACAGGTTTTTGATCAGGTGCCCTGCCACCAAGGTTCACTTTTGAAGGGAGTAATATTGCTTTGTGTAGGAGGGTGAGAGAGTTAGAATGTCTTCTCTATTATAAAACAAGATTAGAGAAGCAAGTGGATTGCATAGAGCTAGAAAGCTCTAAAGGAATCAAGGCTCCCCCTGGCTTAGAGAATATCTAGGAAGAAGTCTTGCTTCAGGGTGCGGAACTCTTCTGAACTCTTGACAGATATAATCTGTTGTCTTGAAGTTCTTTGAAAGAGCAGCTTGAAGAAGACTCTTGATAAGAAATGTTTGTTCTTCTTCAATCAGCTTTTCTTTCTTCTTTTTCTTCTTGTTGAGGCACTTAGTGTGAATGTTCCTGGAAGCAGGATGAACTCAGGATTTGAAGAAGAATGCTGAAGAAAGTAGTTCTTCTCAGTTAAATGTAAAATGATTTGAGAGCTGTATCTTCTTCTTTTGAATCTGTATATAAATATCTATGTCAACCAGACTTGGTGTCTGTGAGAATATCTCTTTATCTATGTATATGTGTGTTGAAACTTCTTTCAAAAGAGCTCTTTATATATTAGCCTTTGTAACGTCTCTAATTCTTTGTCTTCTTCTGAGATCTGCAATCTGGGCTGCAAATAGCACAATACAAAATATATCCTGCAGAAAGACATCCTATAAAGGGATAAAGCTTTCTGAGAAGCTGCATATCCAATCTGATAAAAGAATACTAGAGAAAGTCACATCAAGCCAAACTCTTTACGGCCAGAGAAGACTTTTGTGTCTGACGGCTATAAAGGACAGCATGACAGATAAAGCAGAAAAGATATGTCAACTAATAAGACAAAAGACTTTGTCAGAGTAGAACTTGACTTATGCAAAAAGAATGGGGCAAAGATTGCCTGGAGATGCAAGCATAAAATCAATGAAACAATCTTTAATAAAATATGCCAGATAAATAAGAAATAAATCACAGAAGAAAAGGAATATAATCTCTCTAAAAGAAGACAAACGAACGTCGAACGATCCACAGAGATCGTCGACCGAACCACAGAGATTGTCGACCTAACCACAGAGATCGTCGACCTAACTACAGAGCAGATAGTCGACTTATCAGAACAGATAGTCTAGCTATAAGATAGTTGAGCAATCAAGACAGATAGTCGAACTATCACAACAGATAGTCGAGCTTAAAGATAGTTGAACTATCACAGAGATAGACGATCTGCTAACTGACGATAGTCGACCAACTGATAGACGATAGTCGATCGGTTGATAGACGAAAGTCGAGCGGCGTTCGACTATAGTCGAACCAAAAACAACTTAGCCAGATTTTCATCTGGATAAGCAACAACTCTACAACTGGGGGAATCTAACCTAACAACTAACCTTTGACCATAGATAAATCATGGGTCAAGAAACTAATTGAGAGGATTTAACACAAATCTAAACTAGGGTACCAACAGATTCAAGTCTGAGATAAGCGATCATTTGATCACTGAGTTGTAGGAGCAAATTTGCTCTATGATAGGGCTTTGTGTCTGTGTTGTAAGTCTTGGAGGAGACTGAGATATACTGAATGATCTATGGTGTAAGATCTTAGGAGTTGAGTTTTTGGAGAAGTTCCTTGTCTAACAAGAAGTTAGAAAGGTGGGATGAGAGTGGATGTACCCATAATCTGGGGAACCACTATAAATTCTGTGTGTGTTCTTTGTTGTTTATCTTCAAAGCATCTAACTACTAACTTACTACACACTAAGTTAAAAGATAATAATAAAAGACTAGAAAACCTATTCACCCCCCCCCCCCCCCCCCTCTATGTGTTTAGCTACCTTGAAACTAAATACTTTAAGAGTCTATCAGTGGCAACACTTTCTTGGGCTTACTGAATCAACCATAATCTTTTCCTCCTTAAGGAGCTTCTCTTCAAGACCCAAGATGATCTTCTTCTTGCTTAAGATCCCAATTTGGATAATTGAGATTGTCTTCAGCTGGATAATTTCCCTCATCATTTGATATATCAAGGGGGTTGACTCAGACTACAGGGAAACAGCTTGTTGTAGGGAGACAATCTCCTCAGCTAGTCTCTTAATATGCCTTTTGCTCTTCATCACAACATCCAGAATTGCACCATACTTTTCAATCAATTGATAGACATCATCTTCAGAATCTGATCCCTTTTCCCCACTGGAGGAAGTGGATGCATTAGAGTCTTGCCATACCTATAGATAGAAGGAGAGCTTGGGATAGAATGTACCTCATCAGGAATAGAATTTTCCTGATTATCTTCTGATATGGGCATGAGACTGTACTCGTCATCCTCTTCACAGTCAAGGTCAACTGAGGATAGGGGAGCCCTGATTCCTGAAGGTGCAGCTAAAGCCTCAGTCTCTTCTTCAAGGAATATGAGGTCAATGTAGGCCTCCTCTTCATCTGATTCTGAAGATTCAAAATCTCTGTCAGATAGACAGACTTTCTTCTTGGCCAAGAATCTCCTTTCATCCTTATTGACATTTTGATGGTTTTTGTAATCAGGATTCATATGCTCCTTCCTTTTAACTGGGTAGTAAGCAATGAATTGTCCACTCCTATTGTAATAGTAACAAACAATATTAGTCTTATCATATTAGTTTTGTTTGGAGTCATACCTTTCCTAAAGGGATCAATTCTAGACTTGTCCTTGTTGGAGTGGGGCTTTATTGATGAAGAGCTTGAAGAGCCCCTCTTCTTCCACTATATATCTTACTCAGCAACTTCTTGAACTACTTGGAGAACATTTTTTGTTCTCCATCTCACAATTCATTCCCAGAGGAGCTGGGCTCTAAGCATTCTGACTCAGCAACTCTCCTTGGAGGAGAAGGAGTCTTTTCTCTGCTTCTTCTTGTGGATTCAGCTCTGAAGGCCACTGTCTTCTCTTTGCTGAGATATCTGGCTACATCCTCTTTAGCCTTCCTAGAGTTCAGCTGTATCTCATAGGATAGAAGCTTCCCAAACAAGTTTTGATGCAGAGTGTTGGCTAGGTTGCCAACTTCTCTGATGGCACAGTTCTTGATAGCCCATTCCATATTTAGGGATCTCAAGAACTTGTCATTCAGCTCATAATTAGTGAGCTGTCTGCCATAGGTGATAAGACTGTTCAAAATCAGGAAGAACTTTTCATCGCATTCAGTAGTGGAGTCCTTCTTCCCTTGCTTGAAGGTTTCATACTGTTCATTCAGGAGGGGTTTCCTATCATTCCTCACCTCCTATGTCCCATCCATTTAGATAATGAGAGAGTCCCACATTTTCTTGCTATCTTGCAATGGACAAGGTTTTGGAATGTGGTGTCATCTATGACACTCATAAAAATGTTATGTGCCCTCTTATCCATGGTTGCCAGGATGACCTCATCCTTGGTCATCTTAGAGTACTTCTTGGGAGTTTGGTCATTTGCATCAAGGATAGATATCTTCATAGGAATGTAGGGTCCCTCTTGGACAGTGATGAAAATCCTTGGGTCTGAGTCTTCCATGAATAGTCTAACCCTCTCTTTCCAAATCCCTAAATTCTCTTTTCAGTAGATAAGGACCTTCATTGAGATCAACTCCTTATGGTTCTCACCTGAACTCATATAGTAAATTTTAAGCTACTCTTAGAGATTTGTTCAGATTGTTAAGTCCTTTTTGAACAACCTCCCTCTGATACCACTTGAAAGTCTTTCTTTCAAGATTAGCTTTACACCTAGAGGGGGGTGTGATTAGGTTTCTTAGTCTTTTGACTATCATTTTGATTAGCTATGTTGTGTGTTTAGTTAGTTTAGTTAGTTCAGTTAGCTTTCAAGAAAGAGACACGGTACATAGGAATTTATAGTGGTTTCCCAAGATATGGGTACATCCACTATCCCTCTCACCTTTCTAAATGTGTGTTAGACAACACCAACTTCTCCAATCTTAACTCAATGAGCTTACAACACGAATGTCTCAGGATCTCTCAGACTCCTCCAAGTTCTACCTCAGGCCCAAGGCCCTACCACTCAGAGTAAATGATACTCCTATAGCTCATTGATCCACAGATTACCTATATCAGAATAAATCACCTATACTCATGCTAGGAGGATAGCCCTACACTCAGTTTGACCACTGGATCCTACCTCAAAGAATAAACCTCTTACCTCAGGCACACAGGCCCTATCATAGATCCACAAAAGGATCCTACAGCTCAGCCTTTATATTTCAGGCTTACAACTCTAATCTAAAAATATCATTCAGAGAGATTGAGTTTGTTGTTGATGACATGCTCTAGAGAGCCTGCTTGCTGAATTGAATAAACTCAGATCTTTCTTCTTTACAGTACCAGGAATGGATCTTCAAGGTTGTTCTTGAAAGTCTTTGTTTCAAGAGTAGCTAAATACCTAGAGGGGGATTGTTGATGCACGAAAAAGCCAAGGGGAAAACGAGCACCACCAGCTAACTATTCGAGCACTAAGGGAAGTAGAAAAAGCAAACTGCGAGCAGTAGTCTACTTTGCTGACTAGAAAAGGGACAGAAAAGCAGAAGAGCCGTGAACCACGGCAACACCAGATTTCGCCCGTCGCGGCCTGAATGCCACTCCTGCGACGGGCTTGATTTTAATTGCAAATGAGCAGTTACAAGGAGGGGAAACGGAAACGATGTGGTAAGCAAGCTGGAGATCGCAAAGCCAGAGATTCGAGTCTGCAGCCTTTAGTAAGTAGGCTCCTGGGCTCGAGTCAGCGTGCTTTGAGTGCACCACTTCCCCCTATTTATAGGCTGGGGGCCTTCCCAAACGGGCAGGGCTAAAATAACCGGCTGCCCGGGGTACAAAAGAACCGGGCAGCGGTGACGGGAATCAAAAAAGGGAAAACAAGCAGTCAGCGTGAGACCGGCGGACTGAGCTTGTGAGCTGGAAACCTCCCTTGGTCGCATCGAGCGCAATCCTGCCAGAAGAACAGCGACCTGAGCGACTTGCACGACCTCAGTGACCTGATCTCGGAGCTTACGGAAAATTGGCAAGATCTGAGAGCAAACCATGGGCGGCCTAGGCGGACTGATAACTGGAGTCCGCCTAGGTGGCTGGGATTTCCACGTCAACTGGCAATCTGGGCGGACTGATAGCTTGAGTCCGGCAAGACAGGAGCAAGAAGCCTAGCTGAACATGTTTGCGGATTCTTGGGTTTACATAATACCCGCACATTTTCGAATTTTGGAGAATACCAAAAATGTTTCCTTAACCGCCGAGTCCGCAACTATCATAAATGCTAATTGTGCTATAAATACCGCCGGAAGTCCTGTCCTCTGTCAGAATTGACTACACGACGGGTCGTTACTCACCTCTTGCGGTCTCAACTTTCCAGTCCGGTATGGCAAGGTTAGGATCCTTCTTCGGCAACCTCGCAACCTCAACTGAGAAACCCAAGGCGAGTTCTCGACCTACGAAGGCGAGTCACCGGAACGATATACCTGCCCTCCATCTAGGAGAGAGTTCAGGTCGGAAGAAGAAGACAGACCCATCCCGCGACATCGAGCATGAGAAGACCGCGACTGCTCCTGCTACTCAGAATCTACCGACAGGGAGCTCGAATAAGAAATTGAATCCGCCATCTGTCTCTGATCAGAACCCTGCGAGCTCTTCAAGTATTGAGGTGCACCGTTCTGCCTCCGGAACTATTATGTTGCGGATAGACCCGAACAAGGAAGTGTCGTCGCCGAAGGTCCAGCAGCAAGATATCGAGGAGAAACTTTCAGCTGATGAGCAGGTGGAGGAGAGGGTAGAAGAGGTAACTGAGGAGCGAGCAAAAGAATCCGCTGAAGCCGCGGCCAAAGATTCTGCCGAGAAGCAAGCTGAGGAAACGATGCCCTCTCTTGTGCTGATTGTTGCTCCAACCTCAGTTCGCGAATCACAGCATATCGTTATAGACTTGGATAAGACGCCTGAAAAGAAAAAGAGGAAGAGAGACAAGAGTACTGCTGTTGAGCGAGTAGAGAAGAAGCTGCGGGTTAGGAAAGAAAAGAATATCTCTGAGCGGACCGGAGCTGCAAGCTTGCAGCATAAGCCGCGAGAGAAGGAAGTTCCGGACAATGATCTCGTCAACCCAGATGCTCTGCCCGCAGAAGGTGACCCCCCCCCCCCCCCCTCAACGCTCAGCTTATCAACCACCGAGATACTTGACTCTATTAACAATGTGCAGCTCGCGAACATGAATCGTTCCCTGTTGGAAGTGTTGTAGGCTTGTGCTGAGAACATGGGAGAGAAGCGTGCTGACCCTTCTTCCTTCCTTCCAGCCGAAGAAAAAGAAAAAACGAAGGATCAGCTCGCAATCATGAAGGCAAAGATTGAGGCGGTCTCGGCGAAGCTTGCTGCGAATAAACAGGTTGAGGATTTGCAAACCGCTTCCGAACAGATGCAGTCAGGTAAGTTGCGCCCGGCGCCTAGGCGTTTCCAGAGCTCGTGGCTCTACAAATCACCTCCCCGGAAATCGCGGCCAATTAAGATCATTACAGAGACCGGCGACATAGTTGCCTCAAGCAGATCGCTCGCCGAGACAAGGGCGAAAGTTCGTCGGGAGTGGAGGCACTGCCTGGGCGCTTTTGATCCAAAGCGCGTGAGGCGGCCTACTTTCGATAGTCGCCACATTGCTGTCATTTTTTCAAAAAGTGACTTAACTTTTTTCCTTTTATGCTTATTGCAACATGGAAACTAAATTGAGTTTTACTTCCTTTGTTGCAGTATAGAAGTTAACACCCGATTCTATCGAGGTCAGTGAGATCGTGTCCTCACCTGCAGAGGTGCCCGCGCAGGCTTTGATGCGGTCTGGTGCTGAGTCCGCGCAAGGGGAGCAGTCTGGCCAAGAGACATACGCGTTATTAGCGAGGAAGTACGAGGAGGAACTAAACGAAATTCGAGTTGAGCTAAAGAAAGGTAAGGAGCGAGAAAAGATCCTGGAGAACCAGGTCGCGAGCCTTTCTTCCACCATCGAGGGTCTAAAGAAAGAGAAGCAGTGGCTAAGCGGAGACGCCTGTCATTATAGGAGCCGATATTTGGCTTTGGTGAGAGAAGGGAAGAAGCAAGTGGGAGATGTTGCTGGGATGAGGCCGCAAATGTCTTTTTAACCTGCTGCAGGAGAGGCGTCAGCCCCAGCGACAATCAAGCAATCCGCGGTGGCCGCAGATCCAACATCAGCAGGTGTCCCGGCAATCCCGTTTAACCGGATAGTCAGGGATACTGCTCGCATGCATCGCACATTCAACAACATGCACCATCTGGTTCAGTAACTATACAGGGAAATCATGCGAGGAAGCGACCAGGCGGCCCATGTTGGGGTGGATGAAGAGCGACCTGCTCAGGGAGACCGCAGAAGCCGCTGAGTAGAACATTTAATTTGAACTGTGCGTATTGTATAGGTGTCCTTTGAAACTTCTCTGTTTCATTTGTGTTGTGATGCGACTTTCCCTTGGTGTATGATATTATTATTATTCCTTTAAACTTGAACAATCCTGTGGTGATGAATGCGAATTATGTGGGCTGGTTTTATGTTCACTCATTTCTTTTACTGAAAAATTTGAGGTCTTTGCGGACTGCCTGTAAGTTCGCGATTACTTGTAGATAACTTGCAGGAAAACTGGAAACGTGCGGGCTGAGCGGACTGCATTTTAATTCACAAAGCCTTGAAAATTTGTCTGAAATTGCAGGGAAAACAGGGAAGAAGCGGGTTGTGCGGACTAAGCAATCAATCTGGGCGGATTGACTGCTGTCATGTCAAATGATTTTTCTATAAAAAGGGTCTTCATTTTCTCTTTACATAGGAAACAGTCAAAGCTGAAGCCCTGCGGTCAAAAAAGATGGTATCCGCGCGTACTGATACCGCAGTCGCCTTCCATGCTGCCGAGCACAAAAGAAGCCGACTGACCGAAGCTGATCTGGAAGCTTTTCTGGAGGTGCACATGGCGGGCTCGCCGGTGCTCGCACGGCTTCCCGAGCCACAAGAGCGGTTGAACTTCTCTACGGCTACCCAGCTCGCGGTGCCCATTGACCATTTCGATTGCGAGTTCAAATTCCCTCTGCTTTGGGAGATCCCGGAGATCTTCGAGCACTACAGAGTGGTTCCAGGCCAACTCGCGCTGAATAGCATGATCGCCATCTGCAGCTATCTCACCTACTTGCGATTTGAAAAAATCGAGTTTTCTTTGAAGATCTTTAGAAAGATCTTTTCTGTCCGCTCCGTAACTCCAAAAGGAGATCATGAGTATAAGGGTATCGTGTATTTCTACTGCAGGGGGATGAAGGTTGTGGGCTTGCCGAATAAGATCCACAACTGGACCTCCAGGTACCTCATTTTTGAGGGCGACCTAGGGTTTCTTCACACAAACCCGCAACTGCGATCAGACGCCGACTTCAAAAGCGTGCGGTTGAGTGATGCCGAGGTCGCCATCGTCGGATTTCTTGCTGGAGCAAGGATCGACGTTGACTATTACATTCCGCTGTTGCCCGGACTTGGCACCGTAAGCTGCCACGAGAGTAAGTCCCGCGGCTTTCATTTGTATCCGCAACGACCTAGAACTTTGGCTAACTTTTCTTATTGCAGCGCCCTTGGCGGTGCCCACAAACTTTCCCTACGCGCCAGCTTGACAGACTCCTACACAAGGAGAAAGAAGAAAAGAGATTGCAAAGAAAAGGAAGGAGGACGGGGATCCCACCACGGGTTATTCTTCCAGCGATAGCTTTAACATTGCGGGCTTCGGCGAGAAGCAAAAGGATCTAAGGGGAAACCCAATGATCCGTTAGCATGAGAAGAAGAAGTACGTTCGCCTTTCGACAGCTCTCCCCTCCTGGAGGAGTCCGCGCCAATCTCGCCATGCCAATGTCGCAATCTCCGCTCTGTACGGGAAGAAAAATCTTCGCGACCTGCAAAGTGTGGCCTCTGACGACCTTCCTCTGCTTGCCGCCCAGGCCAATGCGAACTGCGCCGTCACCAACCACTTCATGGGCAGGCTTACACGCGAGCTGCTTAGGGAAGATGCACGACGTAGGAAGGAAAACAACGCGCTGAAACACAAAAATAAGCGACTAGGCGCAAAGATTAATCAGTATAAAGAGGACAAAGTTGTAAGTGCCAGTTAATCGCCGTTTATCTTTGTCGCATATTTGTTGCGGACTGACGTTATGATTTCTTCTGCAGACCATATATGAGGTAACCAACCCCGACTTCCAGAAAGTCATGTTTCCTTTCGTCAAGGAAAGCGTGGAAGTCGCAATTGAACGCATCATCAATGATGGGTATGCGAAAGAAGGGGTGGACTCTATTCCCTTCCTAAAGCTGTTTCAAGAGCTGAAGGAGAAGGTTGCTAAGTTCGAGCAAGCTTCTAAAGGGTAGGCGGTCGTTGAAGATGATGAGGAGGAGTTGGTGAGGTAGCTCCTAAAGATGTGGCCTCAAGTCAGCAGCAGGGAAGTCCGTCGGATCAGTCTGCCAGCTCCGGCTCTGATGAGACAGCGCGCGAACAGAAACCTCGGTCGCTTCTCTTTCCAGCGACAGCAGTAGCAGCGACTCGGGCGGCTATTCGCCTGTGGTGGATGTGGATGGATTAAGCCCGGAGAAGCCTGCAGAGAAGAAACAAAAAAGGACTGGATAGGAACATTATGTAATTCTTTGGTTTTTTAATGTAAAAGGGGGAGGGGCGCACTCTGCGCGAGTCCGCCGGAACATGTGTATATAATTTTTGAATGAATAGAAAAGGATATTTTTGATGTCTTCTGAGATGTTCTGCTTTTTTCTTGCTTGTTAGAGGTCGCACTCCTTATATCAATTCACATTATATAGCTTTATAGCATGTTTAAAACTCTTGCCGAAATCGCTTACTCACAGCTCGCTACAACATAAGCAGAATCAACGTGCTTTCTTAACGAAGGGAAAAAATGAAGCAGACTCTGACGAGCTCGGACAGCAGTCCGTGTCTTGCAGAACAACCTTTGCCAGTTTTGAGAGAACCAAGATGATGAAAGCCGCAATACTATGACATAAATAATGTTGATATGCGAACTTTGGCGGACTGGGATCACCGTCCGCTGATATTTATAGTCGAATCTTTTCAGATAAATAATCATTGAGTTATATGAATCCTGCGGACTAGGCGAACTAGAAAACCGAAGTCCGCACTTAAATCGAATAATAACAGAAATGACCCATAGCTCGTAACCAGGTGGGTAGGTGCAGCCGGAGCGGCATTGCTTTCCTCACAGGGTTATGAACCACGAAATCAACCCAAGGGACGACGGACTGGGCGGACTATAAAACCGGAGTCCGCATTATACCAATAATAACAGAAATGACTCATAGCTCATAACCAGGTGGGTAGGTGCGGCAGGAGCGGCATTGCTTTCCTCACAGGGTTATGAACCACGGAATCAACCCAAGGGATGGCGGACTGGGCGGACTAGAAAATCGGAGTCCGCATTTTACCAATAATAACAGAAATTACCCATAGCTCATAACCAGGTGGGTAGGTGCGGCCGGAGCGGCATTGCTTTCCTCACAGGGTTATGAACTATGGAATCAACCCAAGGGACGGCGGACTGGGCGGACTAGAAAACCAGAGTCCGCATTATACCAATAATAACAGAAATGACCCATAGCTCATAACCAGGTGGGTAGGTGAGGCCGGAGCGGCATTGCTTTCCTCACAGGGTTATGAACCACAGAATCAACCCAAGGGACGACGGACTGGGCGGACTAGAAAACCGGAGTCCGCATTGTACCAATATAATCCACTGCCCTCTTGCCTGGAGTACAGTCTAAGTTGATCTTTTGGGCAGGTGCGGCCGGAGCGGCATTGCTTTCCTCTGAGATCGACAAGACTGTGGGTCTCCTGCAGGCACTGCTTGAGGGTACCAAGGAGTGTTCGAGGGTTACAACCTTAAGATGATCTTGGGGTAGGTGCGGCCGGAGCGGCATTGCTTTCCCCGCGTGATCATCTAGGCTGTAACAATATCCCTTAGATGGCATAGTAGAGCTGTCCACCACCCTTCTCCTCCATAGCGCAGAAGTCGGGTTAGGTACTAGCCGGGATCCGAAATCCAGTGTCCTACCGCACTAGAACCGGCAAGCTCCCACTACACGGTGCAAAATCTCCCCACAACACGTGGTCCTTGTGGTGTTACGCTGATAGCGGCGGTTCTAAGGGAGGTTTCAGCTGAACTCGGCGATATCTCCTGGTATTAGGCAACTGTTGGAGTTGCTTGTGGAGCCAAAAGAAAAGGGACACTTTAAGAAGTGTTAGTATGAATACTTTGATAAATATCAAATTTTGAGAAAATTGCATAAGATAGAAAAGAGAGTTCAGAGATAGAACAGTTTAGAGTTGTCCTTGCTCAATATATAAACTGTCAACACTTAAAACAAAAAGGACACTTGATGAAGTGTTAGCAAGGAGTTTTTATTAATGATGAACCTCTGAAAAGGTTTACATTAGAAGAAAAAAAAAGTTCAGGAATAGAACCGCTTTAGGCCATCTCCACTCCATGTGTGCGACCCATCTTCTCCTTCAAATGTTTGCAACCGGTAGGCTCCATTCTCAAGTGCTTCCTTAATAATGAATTGCCCAGCCCAATTTGGATTAAGCTTCCCAACTGAGCCGGCTCTTGCAGCAGCATCGACCTTTTTAAGAACCAGATCTCCCACTTGAAAGTGTTTGATCCTTACATTCTTATCAAAGTAGCGGGCCATTCTCCTTTTAACTTCCTCTTGCCTGATGGCAGCCTTGTCTCTAACCTCATCAACATACTCCAAGCTGAACCTCATCTCCTCATTATTCAGCTCAAGCCAATCCTCCATACCTTGCCTTGCAAGCAGCACTCTAGGCGAGAGAACTTTGAACTCAACAGGAATTAGCGCTTCGGACCCATGAGAAAGCTTGAATGGGGTTTCCCCTATTGCAGATGAAGGCATTGTTCTCAGGGTCCAGAGAACTGAAGGAAGTTGATCAACCCAACTGCCCTTGAGATTTTGAACTTTCTTCTTAAGCAGGCTGAGGATTTGCTTATTGGCTGCTTCTACCTGACCGTTACTTCTAGGATGATGAACTGATGCAAAGCGCAGCTCCGTTCCGATCTACTTGCAAAAATCTATCATCTCGGTATTATTAAATTGCGGTCCATTATCTGTGATTATTGTCATAGGGATACCATGCCGGCAGACTATCTCGCCCCAAATAAAATTCTTTACGACCTGAGTTGTTGTCTTTGCCAGCGCTTTAGCTTCGATCCACTTACTGAAGTAGTTGATCATAACTATAATGAAATGTCGCTGCCCACTAGCCATGGGAAAAGGGCCAATGAGATCCATTCCCCAAACAGCAAAGGGCCAAGGAGTTGCAATTGATCTGAGAGATTGAGCCGCTTGATGCTGAAGAGGAGCGAACTTCTGGAACTGAACATATTTTCTTACATAGGTCTCAGAATCTTTTTTCATTGTGGGCCAGAAGTAACCCTGCCGCAAGATCCTTCTATCCAAGGTTCTTGTCCCCGAGTGACTTCCACACTCGCCAGAATGCACTTCCCGAAGAACAGTA
Organism: Platanthera zijinensis; assembly: GCA_039513925.1. Taxonomy (NCBI): domain Eukaryota; kingdom Viridiplantae; phylum Streptophyta; class Magnoliopsida; order Asparagales; family Orchidaceae; genus Platanthera; species Platanthera zijinensis. The sequence continues at coordinate 207,351,143 of CM077078.1, forward strand.
GGAACTTCCTCTTCTGAAACACATCTTGCCATTGTAGACAAGAATGTTTTTATGTAGAGAATACCGGATATCAAGTAATAATATGCTGCTTTTAACTTGAATTCTTCTTATCTTTGACTGACTGATGCAGATTGCCGGTTGATAAGTAGCAAATGAACGGATCCATCCAAGAGGAATGCTGATCAATTTGCATTAACTCTTCCTCCTCCACTGCTTGGTGGAAAAGTTCAGAAGTTGTTCCTCCTGACGATAGCCCGTACTTGGCAAGTACATCGGCCTCCTCATTCTCTGTCCTAGGGATGTGCTCAATAGTGAAACTTTTAAACCTGCCAACCTCAATTTTTACCAGCGAAAGATACTTCTTCAACACTGGCTCCCTGGTCTCGAAGTTACCAAGAACTTGTGAAGCCATTACCAGTGAGTCAGTCTTTACATGAACATGATCGATTCCTAGCTCTCTTGCGAGCCTCAAGCAGGCCAATAAAGCTTCGTACTCCGCTTGATTGTTAGTTACTGGAAAGTAGAACTTGATGGCTTGCTCAAGCTTAATGCCATTCGGGTTTATAAGAACTACCCCTGCTCCAGAAGAGCATCTGCCTGAAGCCCCATCAACATAGATGGTCCAAGCTAAAGGAGACCTTACTGCCTGATCTGAGTTAAATTCTGTCGTGTCAATCAGGAAGTCCGCAAGCACCTGTGCCTTGATAGCTGTCTTGGGCACATAGGAAATTTCAAACTCACTCAGCTCGATTGCCCACTTAGCTAGCCTACCTGAATGCTTCGGCTTCTCTAGCACACTCTTCAGAGGTTTATCAATGACTACTTGAATTGAATGTGCCTGGAAATAGGGACGGAGCCTGCGAGCAGACATAACAACCGCCAAAGCCAGCTTCTCAAGGATTGGGTACCTTGCTTCTGCATCTTTCAAAATGTGACTGACATAGTAAACTGAGAACTGCCTCCTGTTCTCTTCTCGGACAAGGATAGAACAAACTGCCTCGGGACCAACCCCCAGGTATAAGAATAACATCTCCCCTGCTCGGGGGATGTGGAGTAAGGGTGTCGAAGTTAGCTGCTTTTTCAACTGTTCAAAGGCCAAGGAACGCTCTTCTGTCCATTGGAACTTGGACGCTTGATGACAACTAATCGTGAAGAAAATAAAAGCAACTGAACTAGCAATCCATCTAGGCAAGTATACCTATCGAACTGTAGTTAGGGGACACAAGTATCGTATTGAAATCCGGGAACTACTGAGTACATCTACTCACATGAAGATTATTATTTTATCGAAGGAAAATCTTGAGGGTTAAAAGAGAAGAAATTGCAATTAAGAAAGGAAATACAGTTAAAGCTAGAAAGAGAACTACTGCAGTAAATATTAGAAGCGATTACGATAAAGTTTTGAAACAATGGGGTGGAAATGCACTCGATCAAGAATCACCTTGGCTAGAGTTAATAAAGAATTGCGATAAAAACCCAAACTTAATAGGGAAAAGTTTCTTGACCGTGGAGGTTCCTAAAGCTTAAACACGCTTCTCTCGAAGTCGTGCCCGACTGAGTTTAGGAAGGTCCGACCGACTTTTGTCTAAATCGGAGGCCTAAACCTCGCTTTACGCGGTGAACCCCACTATTAGATTTTACTCCAATCCGGGAGATTTGAATGTCTGCCTCTCTCGAGGGGTGCATACCAATCCCTTTCCTCTTGAGTGCTCACTTCAAACTATCGGCCTCTCGGCTTGCCAAGCGTGAAAGCTAAGGCGGAGAATATATATCGATGATATATCTCCAACCCAAAAGAAATCAAGAGTAATTCAAGGCTAAACCCTAAAAAGAAAAGGTAAAATTAAAGCATCATAACTTAATCACTCAAACCTCGGATCATCAAGATCGAGTACAAGGAAGATTTAGTTACTCATGGTATAGAGAATGAAAATCATATTAATAATATGGAAATTAACACCGAGCAGAAGGGAAAGAGAATAGTGAACTATTTTATTTCTTAATGAAGAGGAATCACAAGTAGGGCACACAAATACTATAAGAACACCTTCTACGATGATTACAAATACTGTAAAAAGGAAGTACAAAAATGCTAAAAGTGCTTGCATAAAAAAACGTAATTACTTGAAATGAGAAAGGGGAAGAGAAAAGCTTAAGACATGAAAAACTAAAGTGGCAGCACTACTCCTCCTAAAATCTGGAAGCTGGGCTCAAGGAGAGGGGTTTCTATTTATAGAATTTTTTCGGCCGAGTAACGCCCTCCATCACACTCGTGTCGGGGGCGTGTTGGGTTAGGTACAAAAGCGACGCAATAACTCTGGCAGGAAACAGCAGCTGGCAGCTTATTTTTCTCGGAACTTGGGGTGACACGCCCTCCGTCATGCCCGTGTCTGGGGCGTGTCGTCTGTGTCTTCCGGTAGAAAAGTCAAAGTTGCTTCTGGCGCCAAAACTGTGAACTTTGCAGGTCACGCCCTCGGTACATGCCCGTTATTAGGAAGACACGCCCGTGACTTATTGGTGAAGGATGGAAATGCGCTTGCGGCGGAGAATTTTGCGGAAATGCGGGTCACGCCCTATGTACACGCCCTTGTTGAATGTGACACGCCCGTGTCGGGGGCGTGTCGGATGGAAATCTTTGTCTTCTGTCTTCGGACCGTTTGCTTCATTCCACTAGGTTACACGCCCTAGGTACACGCCCTAGGAGGGCGTGACCATGGGGCGTGTAACAACAAAACTTTGTAAAAACCTGCAAAAAGAAGGAAAAACGTTAGTGACAATAATATATACAAAAAGGGGCCAAAATATAAGCATACAAGACATGATTTGTAAATTTAAAACTAGACAATACCATAATAGTTTAGGCTACAAAACGAACTATCAAATTCCCCCAAGCTTAAGCTTTGCTTGTCCCCAAGCAAAGATATAAAAACTAGCTAAAATAACAAGTGACTAATCAGGAGAATTCTAATTATGTCAACACAAGTATCATGCGAAATTCCAAGTAGGGAGAACGTGAAACGTAAACCTAAAACAATTACTTAAACATGGTTTACAATTTATAAGCTTTACTAACGAAAATAAATCATCCACAATTTCAACAAAAATCCTTTAAGCAAATCAACCAGATGAAAAAAAAAACGCATTGAGTTGTTACTAGATACAAGAGGCAAATTATAACCATATCAATCAAATAACAAAAATCTAAATTTAAATCCAAAACTTCACTAGTCTACTTTTCCTCTTTACTTAGCTAATACAAAAAAAATAAAAAGCATGAATCAAAAGGACTTAATAGGACTGAAATGTTTGGTTTAGGATTATGATTAGGAGTGGAATTCAAAGATAAACAAAGAGACTTAAAATCACACTAAACCAAAACAATGAGTTTCAAAAATTTATAATGAACAAAATAATTTTTTTTTCTTTTCCATTTTATTTTATTTTTTTTCAAAAAAAAAACAAAGGCCATAATATTTTTATTTTCATTTTGAAATTGGCCATTTAAAGTCAAACACTTCTTTTGAGAATACTTTTTTTTTCAAAATTTTCTTCATGAATATCCCAAAACAACCTATCATGATTATAAAATTTTTATTGAAACTCAAAAAAGTGTAGTGCGATTAGATAGGTTGGAAAAGTTGGCTTTGGTAAAAATGAAATGGTAAGTGGAGCTATCAATTGAAAGTAGAAAAAGGCTCAAAAGTGGCTTACTAAAAGTAAAAGAATTTTAGGTTGGCAAGAAGGCTCAAACGAAAACAAAAATGGCCTAAATCATTTTCATGCTTTTTAAATTCATTTAAAGCATAGATTTGAAAATTTTCAAAAAGAAAGTCTTAGATAATAAAGAAAGATTTATGAAATTATCTTGAAAATAGAAATAAAAGGCGACTTGGATCGTTCACATCTACTACTCTAATCAGAGGTTGATATTACAAAGATTATGAAAAGGAAAATAGCGGATGACGAATTTTTGAGAAAGTAAACAAAATAAAGGATAAAAACCATAAAAAAAATTTTAGAAAAAACGTTTCAATATTAACATGCTACCGTGAATTAGAAACACAGCATGGCCAACATTTTACTTGTGAAACATAATTAAAAAAAACGATTTAGAAATATTATAATTAGCTAAGTTGTTTATATGGGATTTTGGGAAAAACAAAACAAAAAGCGAGGGGTACTATTGCTTAAACTATTAAAGTAAAAACAAATATATACACGAATGGAAAAATGAAGGAGGAAATCCCCCCAAGCTTAAAATGGACATTGTCCTCAATGGAGAAAGGAGGTTACAAAGAGAGAGAGAGTAAATGAAACAGGAATGAAAGTACAGAATTGAAAACAGGTACTTCCCCGGATTTATGCGTCGCGAATGTTGATTGATGCTTATCCCACATGCTTGCGCTTTGGAACTTCTAGCAAAATCTTCTTCGGACTTTATGATAGATCCAACAACGTTGGAGCGGGTGATTGCAGAGGCTTTGGCTTGTTATAGTCATCCGGGGAAACCAAAAAAAACTGTAAAATAAAGAAAACAGAAAAATCACTTGGGTTGCCTCCCAAGAGCGCCCTTTGTTTAAAGCGTCATTTGAGCTCGACGCATCAAAAGAATATTGATGTCCCAATATATTTTGTCCAAAATAATAATGTTCAAAGTTCTAATGATAAAACAGAGTTTTAAAATTTTTGAGAATCTAATCATGGAGGATAGAGTTAACACAGTTAGGACTGACATCACCACAGAAATATAGTTTATGACGCTGACCATTTACTTTGAAATTACCCTTATCAGGGTGTGAAATCAAAACAGTTCCATACGGAAACACTTCTGAAACAGTAAAGGGTCCAGACCATCGTGATTTTAACTTGCCCAGAAATAAACGTAAACGAGAGTTGTACAAAAGAACTTGGTCACCCGGCTTAAAGGTTTTTGGGTGCCTTAAGTGTTTGTCATTAAAATGCTTCGTCCGCTCTTTATAAAATTTGTTATTTTCATAGGCGTAAGAGCGCCACTCGTCGAGTTTATTAAGTTGAAATTTTCTAAAGTCACCGACAGAGTGGGGATCGAAGTTTAAAGATTTTAAGGCCCAAAAAACGCGGTGTTCTAATTCTATGGGTAAATGACATGATTTTCCATAGACCAACCGATACGGCATACATCCGAGGGCAGTTTTGTACGCTGTTCGGGAGGCCCATAGAGCATCGTCTAGTTTGGTTGACCAGTCTTTCCTAGAAGTCGAAACAGTCTTTTCTAAAATTCTTTTAATTTCTCTATTTACTACTTCGACTTGTCCGTTAGTTTGGGGGTGGTAGGCAGTAGAAATCTTATGCGTAACGCCGTATTTAGTAAGGATTTTAGAAAACTGCGTGTTACAGAAATGGGAACCCCTATCACTAACGATGGCTCGCGGCGTACCGAATCGAGAAAATAATTTTTTAAAAAACATAACTACAACTCGGGAGTCGTTCGTAAGAAGAGCTTGAGCTTCTACCCATCGTGAAACATAATCAACGACAACTAAAATATATTTATTTTCGAAGCTAGAAGGAAGTGGGCCAACAAAATCGATCCCCCAGAGGTCGAAAACTTCGCACTCAAGGAAATAATTTTACGGCATTTCATTTTTATTGGAAATGTTGCCCGACCGTTGGCAACTATCACACCTACTCACAAAGGCTTGCGCGTCCTTAAATAGGCTAGGCCAGTAAAAACCCGCGCTTAGCACTTTGTGAGCGGTGCGAGCAGCTTGATAGTGCCCACCTGTCGGTCCTTCATGTAAATGTTTTAATATATAGATTCCTTCTTCACAAGAAACACATCTCCTTATCATTTGATCCGCACAGACTCTAAAGAGATGCGGGTCTTCCCAAAAATAGTTCTTCAACTCAGAAAAGAATTTCTTCTTTGCTGAGAGGATAAATCTTTTGGGAGCACCCGAGCCACTAAATAGTTGGCAATGTGTGCGAACCAAGGAGAAGTAGATGCGTTAATTGAAAGCAGTTTCTCATCAGGAAAATAATCATTAAAAGATTTTTCATTTAATTTTTCTATAAAGGGATTGTCTAATCTGGACAGATGGTCGGCGACCAAGTTCTCGGCTCCTCGCTTATCACGGATCTCTAAGTCAAACTCCTGAAGGAGTAAGACCCAGCGAATCAAGCGTGGCTTGGCATCTGTTTTGGCAAGAAGATATTTGAGGGTCGAGTGGTCCGTAAAAACGATGATTTTTGAAAGTGTAATGTAGGGACGGAATTTATCAAAAGCAAAAACTACAGCTAGGAGCTCTTTCTCGGTCGTGGTGTAATTTTCCTGTGCAGATGTGAGCGTTTTACTAGCGTAATAGATAGGGTGGAAGTTTTTAGATATGCGTTGACCTAATACGGCTAAACTACTTGCATCGCACATTATCTCAAATGGAAGGTCCCACACCAGAGCTATCATAATTGGTGCATTAATTAATTTTTCTTTTATTAAATTGAAAGAAGCAAGGCAAAGGTCATCAAAAATAAATGGGGCGTCTTTTTCTAATAGATGGGTAAGAGGCTTGGTGATCTTCGAGAAGTCCTTTATGAAGCGGCGATAAAATCCTGCGTGGCCTAGGAAACTTCTTATAGCTTTTACATTTGTAGGCGGCGGCAGCTTCTCGATAACTTCTATCTTAACAATGTCCACTTCAATACCTTTTGCAGAAATTTTATGACCCAAAACTAACCCTTCCCTCACCATAAAATGGCATTTTTCCCAATTGAGGGCGAGGATAGTTTCTTCGCATCGTTCTAAGACTTTTTCTAGATTTTCTAAACAACTATCAAACGCATCACCGAACAGGGAAAAGTCATCCATGAATACCTCCATAATGCTTTCTACGTACTTGTCAAATATAGCGAGCATACATCGTTGGAATGTAGCTGGCGCATTGCACAATCCAAACGGCATTCTTCGGTATGCGAAGGTGCCAAAGGGAGAAGTAAACGTAGTTTTTCCCTGGTCCTCGGGAGAAATGGGGATTTGAAAATACCCTGAGAGGCCATCGAGAAAACAGAAAAAGCTATGGCCGGATAATCGTTCTAAAATCTGATCGATGAACGGCAAGGAAAAGTGATCCTTGCGGGTGGCATCATTCAATTTCCTATAATCTATACACATACGCCAACCCGTCACCATCCGTGTCGGGATTAATTCGTTATTTTCATTACTAACTACCGTTATCCCTCCCTTCTTAGGTACTACCTGAACGGGGCTAACCCACTTACTGTCTGAAATAGGGTAGATAATTCCTGCGTCTAATAACTTCATAACCTCACCCTTAACTACTTCTTTCATATTCGGGTTTATATGGCGCTGAGGTTGAATAGAGTTACGTGAATTATCTTCCATTAGAATTTTATGGGTACAGAAGGATGGGCTTATGCCCTTGATATCAGAAATTTGCCAAGCAATAGCTTGGCGATGCTTATGTAGAACTAGAAGAAGTTTCTCGTTTTGCGTATCCGTGAGGTAGGCTGAAACGATAACGGGTAACTTGGAATCTTTTTCTAAGGAAGCATATTTAAGGTGTTCAGGAAGTTCTTTAAGTTCCAGGGTAGGGGGTTCATTATAAGAGTATTTAGAAATTCTTTCTTTTTCAAAAATAATATCTTCATAAAATTTTTTATAAGGAACATAATAAGGGGTGGGGCTAGCAGCTAAGACAGCTTCTTGTAGCAATTCAGTTGGAAGAAAAGAGGAAGAACAAAAATCTGAAAATTCTTTTTCAAATTCAAAAAGGCAATCAGAAGATTCATCGCTTCCTTACAGCAATTCAGCGGGAAGAGGAGAGTTGGAAAGAAAGTCAGAAAACTCTTTTTCGAAGTTGGAGAGGCAGTAGGAGGATTCATCACTTACAGTGTCTACGAAAAAACATGAGTCATCATTTGCTAACGTGTTCTTCATCGAAGGTGTGATCGAAAAAGTGACTTCGTCGTTGCCTACTCGAAGGAATAGCTTACCATTGCTCACATCAATGATGGCTCTGGAGGTGGCAAGGAAGGGTCGGCCAAGGATAAGGGGAACCTCGACGTCTTCTTCGATGTCCAAAATGACAAAATCCACCGGGAAGATGAACTTGTCGACTTTAACTAAAACGTCCTCCACAATTCCTAACGGGTACTTGACCGATCGGTCAGCTAGCTGGATACTCATCCACGTGGGATTTAGGCCACCGATTCCTAGCTTTTTAAACAATGAGAGGGGATATAAGTTAATACTCGCGCCTAAGTCGGCTAACGCGTGCTTAACAAAAAGATCACCGAAGATACACGGGATAGAAAAGCTACCCGGGTCACTGATTTTCTTCGGCAAACTGTTTGTTAAAACAGCGGAGCACTCGGCATTTAACGTGACATGCGAAAGGTTTTCTAACTTCTTCTTGTTGGTGAGGAGGTCCTTAAGATACTTTGCGTATTTCGGCATCTGCGAAATAGCTTCGTGGAAGGGCAGATTTATGTGGATTTGTTTGAACATCTCCAGGAAGCGGGAATACTGATCATCCTGACGTTGTTTATTAAGTTCAGAAGGGTATGGCGGGGTTGGATTATTTTTAAAGATGGATGGTGGAGTGAGATCTTTTTCTAAAACAGGGGTGATAACTTCTTCAGTAGAGGGTGGATTTTTTGAAATGGGGGTGGAGCTTGCCTCGGGCTCTGTGCAAACCATGCCAGAACTTTGCTTCCCACTCCGAAGAGTCATAGCTTTTGCTTGCTCTCTTGGGTTGGGCTCGGTATTGGCAGGAAGAGACCCGGCGGGTTGCTCAGAAATAATTTTTGCGAGCTGTCCTACCTGATTTTCTAGACTTTTTACGGATCCGGTTAGGGTCCTTATCGTAGCATCATTTGTGGTGATATATTTGGAAAGTAACTCCTCCAAGCTTGGAGGTTTTGGAAAATTTTAAAGAGGTGGTGGTGGTACAGAAAAATCATTTTGCGGTGGTGGGCAGGGTTATAGCTATTTGGAAAATTAAAACCAGGAGGATGAAAATTCACAGCAGAAAAATTATTAAAAGCATTTCTAGGCAAATTATTAACATAATCTAAATGTTCTGAGGAAGGAGTTGCAGATTCCCATACCTGAGAGGTGGAGGCAGCAGTCATCTCCATTATCTTTTTGCTTAAGATTTCTATTTGTAGAGCGAGCTAAGAGACGTTGTCCACTTCGTAGATACCTGCAGGCTTGTTTGGGCGGGATCTAGGCACATTCCACTGATAAGTGTTCATGGCCGTGTCCTCAAAAAGAACAAGAGTTGCTTCCGGGGTCTTATGGTTTAAAGTACCACCAGAAGCTGCGTCTATCATTTGCTTTGTATTTTGATTTAGCCCGTTGTATAACGTCTGCACTTGTAACCATACAGGCAGCGCGTGATGTGGGCATCGTCTTAATAGTTCTTTGAATCTTTCCCAAGTCTCGTATAAGATTTCAGAGTCGATTTGTCCAAAAGCGGAAATGTCGTTCCTAAGTTTTGCAGTTTTAGCCGGCGGAAAATACTTCGCCAAAAAATTTTCGGTTAATTCATTCCAGGTTGTGATGCTATTTTTAGGTAGTGTGTTCAGCCATTGCTTAGCCTTAGTTCTAAGAGAGAAAGGAAATAATCTTAGCCTAATAGCATCATTTGAGACACCATTAATTTTGAAGGTGTCACAGATCTCAAGAAAGCTAGCTATATGTGCGTTTGGATCTTCGTCCTGGAGTCCGTCATACTGCACATACTGCTGCACCATTTGAATTATGCTAGGCTTTAGTTCGAAGTTATTGTTAGCAATAGCGGGGCGAACTATGCTAGATTCTGTACCCTCCAGGTTTGGTCTTGTATAATGGGACTTAGTCCTTTGCACGACTTCCTCTTGGTTGGGTCTCTGCAAGACTTCCTCTGCATTGGGTATTTCCATTCTTAAGGTAGAATATGAATCAGAATGTTCAACCGGTATTTGGAGAGTAGGGCTTTGAAATCGCAATCTTCTCCGAAGAGTATGCTCGATTATGTGGTCCAAGTCAAAAATAACCGACGGACTTCCCCGGGTCATGCACTGGAAGAAGAAAGAGAGAAGTATTGTTTATTTTTTTTATTATTATTTTTTTAATAAAAATATATTTTTTTAGATTTTTTAGCTCCCAAACTTCCCAAGGACTACCCGGTGAAGGGTTCGCAAGGTACTAGACAAGATAGCAGCACTTAAAGCCGCTTTGCCCTTTTTGAGAGAATTTGTTGGTGTAGGAAACTTGTGATATTGGTTTCTATTAAGAACGGTAGTAAATATATATATATATATATTTTTGAATTTTTAATTTGCAAGAAGGAGGATACAAGTAATAGGTTCGTGTTTTCAATATAACAACAAAAGTTGTTCCCCGGCAACGGCGCCAAAAACTTGATGTCAACTAATCGTGAAGAAAATAAAAGCAACTGAACTACCAATCCATCTAGGCAAGTATACCTATCGAACTTAGTTAGGGGACACAAGTGTCATATTGAAATCCGGGAACTGCTGAGTACATCTACTCACATGAAGACTATTATTTTATCGAGGGAAAATCTTGAGGGTTAAAAGAGAAGAAATTGCAATTAAGAAAGGAAATACAGTTAAAGCTAGAAAGAGAACTACTGCAGTAAATATTAGAAGCGATTATGATAAAGTGTTGAAACAATGGGGTGGAAATGCACTCGATCAAGAATCACCTTGGGTAGAGTTAATAAAAAATTACGATAAAAACCCAAACTTAATAGGGAAAAGTTTCTTGACCGTGGAGGTTCCTAAAGCTTAAACACGCTTCTCTCGAAGTCGTGCCCGACTGAGTTTAGGAAGGTCCGACCGACTTTCGTCTAAATCGGAGGCCTAAAGCTCACTTTACGCGGTGAACCCCACTATTAGATTTTACTCCAATCCGGGAGATTTGAATGTCTGCCTCTCTCGAGGGGTGCATACCAATCCCTTTCCTCTTGAGTGCTCACTTCAAACTATCGGCCTCTCGGCTAGCCAAGCGTGAAAGCTAAGGCGGAGAATATATATCGATGATATATTTCCAACCCAAAAGAAATCAAGAGTAATTCAAGGCTAAACCCTAAAAATAAAAGGTAATATTAAAGCATCATAACTTAATTACTCAAACCTCGGATCATCAAGATCGAGTACAAGGAGGATTTAGTTACTCATGGTATAGAGAATGAAAATCATATTAATAATATGGAAACTAACACCGAGCAGAAGGGAAAGAGAATAGCGATCTATTTTATTTCTTAATGAAGAGGAATCACAAGTAGGGCACACAGATACTATAAGAACACCTTCTACGATGATTACAAATACTGTAAAAAGTAAGTACAAAAATGCTAAAAGGGCTTGCATAAAAAAACGTAATTACTTGAAATGAGAAAGGGCTTAAGACATGAAAAACTAAAGTGGCAGCACTACTCCTAAAATCTGGATACTGGGCTCAAGGAGAGGGGTTTCTATTTATAGAATTTTTTCGGCCGAGTCACGCCCTCCGTCACGCCCATGTCGGGGGCGTGTCGGGTTAGGTACGAAAGCGACGCAATAACTCTGGCAGGAAACAGCTGCTGGCAGCTTATTTTTCTCTGAACTTGGGGTGACATGCCCTCCATCACGCCCGTGTCTGGGGCATGTCGTCTGTGTCTTCCAGTAGAAAAGTCAAAGTTGCTGTTGGCGCCAAAACTGTGAACTTTGCAGCTCACGCCCTCGGTACACGCCCGTGACTAGGAAGACACGCCCGTGACTTGTTGGTGAAGGATGGAAATGCGCTTGCGGCGGAGAATTTTGCGGAAATGCGGGTCACGCCCTATGTACACTCCCTTGTTGAATGTGACACGCCCGTGTCGGGGGCATGTCGGATGGAAATCTTTGTCTTCTGTCTTCGGACCGTTTGCTTCATTCCACTGGGTTACACGCCCTCGGTACACGCCCTAGGAGGGCGTGACCATGGGGCGTGTAACAGCAAAACTTTGTAAAAACCTGCAAAAAGAAGGAAAAACGTTAGTGACAATAATATATACAAAAAGGGGCCAAAATATAAGCATACAAGACATGATTTATAAATTGAAAACTAGAAAATACCATAATATTTTAGGCTACAAAACGAACTATCAACGCTCCCCGAAGAGTTTGAAGAATGGCGCACTTTTATCTCCAACTCGAGAGATAAATCTCCCGAGTCCTGCCAACCTCCCCCCCCCCCCCAACTGCTGAACCTCTTTTGGAGAATGGGGAGGGGCCATATCAAGGATGGCTTTAATCTTATCAGTATTAGGGGCAAGGCCCTCTGGAGTAAGGAGATGGCCGAGGAATTTCCCCTTACTCACCACAAAAACACACTTCAATGGGTTAAGCTTAATTCTATGCTTTCGCAGAGTGGAAAAAGTCTCTGCTAGATCTAGCAAGTGCTGTGAAAGAGACCTACTCTTAATCAAAAGGTCATCCACGTACACTTCAAGGTTTTTACCTTTTTGCTCTCTAAACACATGATCCATCATGCGTTGATAAGTTGCGCCAGCATTTTTCAGTCCAAAGGGCATCACGAGATAACAGTAACAACCGTCATTAGTAATGAATGACGTGCGAAGGATATCGGGTTTATGCATTCTTTTTTGGTGATAACCAGAGAACGCATCTAAAAAGCTCATAAATGGATACCCTACCGCAGCATCAACTAATAAATCTATCCGAGGCAAGGCGTAGAAATCTTTTGGGCACGCTTTATTTAAACGGGTGAAGTCTACACACATACGCCACTTCCCCATAGTTTTTTAACCATTACAACGTTTGAGATCCACTCAGGATATTGAATTTCTTGTATAAAGCGCGCCTTGAGGAGTTTGGCAACCTCCTCTCTAATTGGCTCTGCCAGCTTGACTGCAACATCTCTTTTCTTCTGTTGAACTTTCTTGGCATCTGGGTCGACGTTGAGATGATTGCAAGCCATGCCAGGTGTTAACCCCAGAATCCGCATCATCTCCAGCCAAGCAATTCACCCCCCTTTCTGCCGGACTCAAGAGTCTCAGTCCGCCCAGGTCGCCGATTTTACACCAGGTGCTCGAGCCGACGAGCTGCGAGCCAGTTCGCCCAGGTCGCCCAGGTCGCCCTAGGTCTAATTGGCGCTCAAAATGACCAAAGTCCCAGCCCGCAAGCTCAGTCCGCCAGCCTCGCGGACTGCCCGTTCTTTCTCCTCTGTGCCCCGGGCAGTCGGTTATTTTTGCCCTGCCCGTTCGGGCAAGCTCCCAAATCTATAAATAGGGGGAGGTGGTGCATTCAAAGCAAGCGGACGGGGACCCAAAGATTTATTGGGTAAAGGCTGCGGACTCAAATCTCAGGCGTTCGCGGTCTCGATCCTGCACTGCCTCCCTTTTCCCCTCGGTCCGTTAGTAAGCGGTTGCTTGCAGTCCCTTTCTCTCTTCTTCCTTTCTTGCAGGAACTTGAGGGCGCATTTTCTGCATCAACATCAACACGCGACCTTCAGATTGAAGCTATCGCTGAAGTTCTCGGACCAAGATGTCGGATCGTCGATCGACCCATTATCATGCCCGCTCAGGTCGCTCAAGCTCCTCAAGCGACCTGTGGGATGCGCTCGACCGTTCCAGGAGAGAAGCCGAGCAGTCCCGGAGGGAGACCGATCAGCGCCTTGACGCGATCAGCCAGGCTTTGATCGCGATCACTCAGCGACTCGATCAACCTAGGGCGGCCGTTGAGCAGGAGCCAGTCCGCAATTCTCCAGTCCGCAATACCCCAGTCCGCCAAGCGCGAACTGCGACGCCACCACTCGCAGGCTCGTCCGTCCAGCCCGCAGTCCTACCAAAGCCTCAAACCGACGAGCTCGCTGCACTCATGGACTTTTTCCGCGAAGCGGCCCAGGGAAGTCCAGCCCGCCGACTTAATTTTGCGGAAGATAATCAGGCCGTGCGACCTCCTGCGACTTCGGCTACAGCCCAATTCGGGGAGTCTCCTTTTGTTGATAAGATCCGTCAAGAGCAAGCTCCTAGCAACTTCAGGGAACCTCGCATTCCATTTTACACTGGGGACACGGATCCCGTCGCACATCTCCAGGCTTTTGAGGATGCAGTAGCGATGAGGTGTTTGACAGATGGTTTAAAATGCAAGTTCTTGGTAACTACTTTCGATGGCCAGGCCCGAGAATGGTTTCATGAACTGTATCCCGGATCCATCGCCAGTTTTGCTGAGTTGCGGCAAGAGCTCCTGTTGAGGTTTGCCACTTCCAGGAAGAGGAAGAGTGGGCCGGCTACCCTCTTTAAGATCAAACAAGCAGACAATGAGTCGGTGGCGCAGTTCGTGGATCGCTTCCAGAGAGAAAAACTGGGAGTCAGGAATGTAGACCCCGAGTTTTATAAGATTGCTCTAATTAACGGACTCAAGGAGGGACCGTTGAAGTTTGAGGCAACCACCAAGGATCCGGCCACATTCCAAGATCTAATAGCCTTAGCCAACACCTTCATAGAAGGGGAGAGCGCTAACCCTTCATATGTATCCAATTTAACTGCAAAGGCGGAAAAAAGAGACGTCACCAATTCCCATACAGCCAATCGATCATCCAAGCCTCCCTTACCAGAGTATCAGCCTCCCGCGCATAGGGGAAGAAATTTCCGACACAAACGGCCTTATCAAAATCATCAACATTTTCATGAGCAAAAGCCACCGCTGGCCGCTCCCCCTGTCCCAATTGCTCCTCAAATCTTGCCTATCCTTCAAATTCGAGATAGCTCATCTTCAGATGACCAACAGAACCGTGAACCCTTGGAAGAGCTTGTTGCCATGGGCTTGACAATAGATGAAGTTCTCCAGGTCCTGCAAAAGAAAGCTGAACCAAAGAAGGATTTCCAAAAAGTAGAGGGAAAGACTCGAAACACAGACCTTTTCTGCGCATTCCATAAAGAAAAGGGGCATCCAACTGAAGATTGCAGAGCTCTCCGACAGCTCGTGGAGAGACTGCTTGCTGCGGGAAAGATGAAGGGCCTCGGAGCGAAGGAGGCCTCATTGAGGCCATCTACCTCTAAGGGCAAAGAAGTAGTCGAAGTCTCTTGGGAAGACGGAGATTTTGGGAGAACGGGATACTATGGCAATATCAAGATAGGAGAGAACGTCGATGCGAACGACGTAGGTGCCCTCGGGGATCTCTTTTGCATCCATGGAGGAGCAGGTGCGGAGTCAAGCCGAAAGTCTTCCTTGGCAAGGATCTCACGGCACGAGGTGGCCATGAATTCTACAGCTCCCCCGGCGGAAGTTGTTGTCTTTGGTCCAGATGACCTCCCAAAGGTAGCCAACCCGTTCAACGACGCAGTCGTGATCAAGGCAATCATTGAGAACTATACGGTCCCAAGAATTTTGGTCGACACGGGGAGTTCAGTCAACCTTATATTCAAAAACGCTTATGAGGCACTAAGGTCCGAAAAGACTTTACTCTCCACCGAAGGACCGCTGTATGGCTTCGTAGGTGAGAAGAAAGAGGTTGAAGGAAGTGTCAAGCTCTCAGTAACGCTCGGTGGAGTATCAAAACTCATCACATTCGTGATAGTTGACGCAGCAAGCAGTTATTGTGCCATCTTTGGGAGACCTCTTCTTAACGAATACCGCGCAATAGTTTCCACCTATCACTTGGCGATAAAATTTTCGGCAGGAGGGAAACAGTACCGGGTTAGAAGCAACCCAAGAGAGGCGCGAGAATGCTACGTCAAAGCAGTCAACGCAATTGAACAAACGCTTCCCCGAGCGACTCTAGTCGCTGCCTCAGAAGAGAAAGCCCTCCAAGAAGAGGTTGAAGGACAGAAGGAAGCCCCGGAAGGAGTTCATCTAGAGCCTGCTCAAGCAACCCAAGGGGTCCCAATTGGAGTGGGCGAAGTAAGAGAGCTTACAATCAACTCGGAGCTCTCCGAAGGCGAAAAAAGAAGGCTGATCGCATGCTTGTTGAAGAACCTGGATGTTTTTGCTTGGGCTGCAGAAGACATGCCGGGAGTGGACCCTGATATAGCTTGCCATCACCTCAATATCGCCCCCAGTTTCAA
The DNA here is from genome assembly GCA_039513925.1 of Platanthera zijinensis. Lineage (NCBI taxonomy): Eukaryota > Viridiplantae > Streptophyta > Magnoliopsida > Asparagales > Orchidaceae > Platanthera > Platanthera zijinensis. The sequence continues at coordinate 207,367,198 of CM077078.1, forward strand.
ACCTGTTCAACAGAAGAAGCGGGAGGTGGCCACGAAGCTAGCCGAGCCAATCAGGGAAGAGGTCGCTAAGCTTCTGAAAGCCAATTTCATTCGTGAAATCCAGTACCCAGATTGGGTGTCAAACGTTGTAATGGTAAAAAAACCAGGAGGAAAGTGGAGGATGTGCGTTGATTTTACCAAGTTAAATAAAGCATGCCCAAAAGATTGTTACCCGCTGCCTCGAATAGATGCATTAGTAGATTCTGCGGTTGGATATTCTTTTATGAGTTTTTTAGATGCGTTTTCTGGTTATCACCAGATTAGAATGCATAAGCCTGACATCCCCCATACATCCTTTATCACAAACGATGGCTGTTATTGTTATCTGGTAATGCCCTTTGGGTTAAAAAATGCAGGCGCTACCTACCAACGCATGATGGACTCGGTATTTAGAGAGCAAAAAGGGAAAAATCTTGAAGTATACGTCGACGATCTTCTCATTAAAAGCAAAACCTTCGCCTTGCACTTACAAGACCTTACAGAAACATTCTCTACTTTGCGAAAATATAGCATGAAGTTGAATCCGTTAAAATGTGTCTTTGGGGCAAATAAAGGAAAATTCCTCGGTCATCTTCTTACCCCTGGGGGGCTTGCTCCTAATCCAGATAAAATTAAGGCAATTCTCAATATGCCATCACCTCGTTCCCCAAGAGAAGTCCAGCAATTAGGGGGAAGGCTTGCAGGTCTTGGGAGATTTATCTCCAGAGTAGGAGACAAGAGTGCCTCGTTTTTCAAGACTCTTCGCGGAGGGTCTAAGTTTGAATGGACCAAAGAATGCATAGAAGCTTTTGAACAGCTTAAAAAGCAACTCATTTCCACCCCTTTGCTTCAGAGCCCTCGCGCGGGAGAAATGCTATTCATATATCTAGGAGTGGGCTTGGAAGCCATAAGTTCGGTTCTTGTCAGAGAAGAAGGAAGGAAGCAATATCCGGTGTATTATGTCAGCCACATATTGAAGGATGCTGAAACCCGGTACTCGATTCTTGAGAAGCTTGCGTTGGCATTGGTAATGTCTGCCAGAAGGCTCCGCCCATACTTCCAAGCACATTCAATCAGAGTGATTACAGATCAGCCATTAAAGAACATTCTTGAGAAAACGGAGCATTCCGGGAGACTGGCCAAATGGGCAATTGAACTCAGTGAGTTCGATATTTCATATATGCCTCGAACAGCTATCAAGGCACAAGTACTGGCAGATTTCTTGATAGACACGACTGAGTCAAATACTGATCAAGCTGGTCGATCTCCGCTAACATGGACAATCTATGTAGATGGAGCTTCGAGCAAAAACTCTTCAGGAGCAGGGGTAGTTCTCATTAATCCCAACGGGGTCAAATTAAAACAGGCCGTGAAGCTCTCTTTCCCAGCCACCAATAATCAAGCGGAGTATGAAGCACTCCTAGCAGGCCTGCGATTCGCAAAAGAATTGGGAATAGACTATGCGCATGTTAAAACCGACTCATTAGTAATGGCGTCTCAAGTATTGGGGAATTTCGAAACCAAAGAGCCCACCCTAAAGAAGTACTTAATGTTGGTAAAGGCAGAGATTGGGAGATTCAGAAGCTTCACCATTGAGTATGTCTCAAGAGTGCACAATGCTGAAGCAGATGAGCTAGCAAAGTTTGGCCTCTCTTCCGGGGAAATAACGTCAGAACTTTTCTATCCGGCTATAGAAGAAGGAGAATTGATGCAAATAGAGCAGCGACCCTCTTGGATGGACCCATTCAAATCATATCTTTCGACAGGGGAATGGCCGCAGGCTTTGAAAGATAGGAGAAGATTTAGGATGAAGGCGGCAAATTACAAGCTTATCTCCGGAGTCCTCTATAGAAAGACTTTTCTCTCCCCAATGGCAAGGTGTGTGGCTGAAGAAGAAGTTCCCACAGTACTCCAAGAGATTCACTCTGGGGAGTGTGGCAGCCATTCAGGGGCTAGAACTTTAGAGAAAAGAATATTGCGACAAGGGTATTTCTGGCCCACGATGAGGCAAGATTCTGAGTTATACGCAAGGAAGTGTGTCCAATGTCAGAAATTTGCTCCTCTGCAACTCCAACCCTCGCAGCGACTTTTGTCAATTTCCACACCATGGCCTTTTGCGGTATGGGGGATGGATCTCCTCGGACCATTTCCCATGGCAAGTGGGCAGCGACGCTTTATTTTAGTCATGATTGATTATTTTAGCAAGTGGATCGAGGCAAAGGCGCTAGCGAAAACGACAACCCAGGTGGTAAAAAATTTTTTATGGGGGGAGATAATATGCAGACACGGCATCCCAATGGCAATAATTACAGATAACGGACCACAATTCAACAATGAAGAAATGAAGAACTTTTGTAAGCAAATCGGCATAGAACTGAGATTTTCATCAGTTCACCATCCAAGGAGTAATGGCCAAGTGGAAGCTGCAAACAAACAGATACATAATTTGCTGAAGAAGAAAGTACAAAATCTGAGAGGGAACTGGGCAGAAGAACTTCCTTCGGTTCTATGGACCCTCAGGACGACCCCTTCCACAGCTACCGGGGAAACTCCTTTCAAGTTGTCTCATGGTTCGGAAGCTCTCATCCCAGTAGAATTTGAGGTTCCATCTCCGAGGGTATTATTGGCCAGACAAAGCTGGGAAGATTGGCTTGAAATTAACGATGAGAATGTAAAACTTAGCCTGGATCAAATTGAAGAGCTGCGGGATGAAGCCATCGTCAGACAAGAGGAAGTCAAGCGAAGAATGGCAAGATATTTTGACAAAAATATCAGGGTCAAACATTTCTCAGCGGGTGATCTCGTCCTTAAAAAGGTAGATGCAGCAGCCAGAACTGGCTCCGTAGGCAAACTAAACCCAAATTGGAGTGGACCATTTATCATTAAGAAAGTTCTGAGAAATGGGGCATACCAACTACACACCTTTGACGGAGAAGATGTACCTCATACTTGGAATGGCAATGATCTGAAGCGCTTTTATGCTTAAGCGAACTTGTTGATCATTTCTGGCAATTATATTCATAAAGAAATTCTGGCTCCATGATCTTTTCTATATGGCATAATTATTCTCCTTTGTCTAAAATTCATCAAAAATCACCAAACCAAGAGACATCGCCAAGTCCAGCTTGGATCCCCCCAAGAGTTGTTGTCATTAGCGTAACACCACGATGACCACGTGTTGCGGGGAGATTTCGCACCGTGTAGTGGGGGCTTGCCGACTCTTGCGCGGCGGGTTACTGGATTTTGGATCCCGGCTAGTACCTGACTCCACCACTGCATTTTTGGAGGGGCGGGGTGGTTGACAGCTCTACTAAGCTCCGTGGGATAGCGTGCACCTTGATGGTCTCATTAGGGAAAGCAATGTCACCTGACACCTGCCCATAGATCATCAAGGATCGTACCTTCGAACACTCTTTGGTACTCTCAAGCGGTGCCTGCAGGGAGCTCATGATCTAGTTGATCCATTGAGGAAAGCAATGCATCCCGCATGCACCTGCCCAATTGATCAAATCGGTCTAAATCCCAGGCAAGAGAGCGGTGTGCCCTTTTTTACCAATAAAACTAATATTTTCAACCGCCAACAAAGCAATGCGGTATGCGGTGTTCCCAGGCGAAGGCTTGATGATCTTGTCAACTTGTGGTCAGCAAAGTGCGGACTCCGCTTATTATATCCGCTCAGTCCGCCGATGGTTGATTTCCATAGTTTATAATCCTGTGAGGGAAGCAATGCAGCTCCGGCCGCACCTACCCACTTGATTATAAATTACAGGTTATTTCTAATATTGCTGAAGTGCGGACTCCGCTTATTATATCCGCTCAGTCCGCCGATGGTAGATTCCGGTAATGATCCTATCAGGGAAGCAATACTGCTCCGGTCGCACCTACCCGCTTGGTTGTGAACTACAGGTCATTTCTGTTATTATTCATTAATGAAGTGCGGACTTCAGTCGTATTATCCGCTCAGTCCGCCGTCCCTTGATTAGGTCATTTCTGATGTTGCTGGCTGAGGCAGTGCGGGTTTCGGTTTTCTAATTCGCCTAGTCCGCAGAATTCATTCGATGCATACAATGTACTTAGAAGAAATTCAAGCGTGCATACCTGCGGACGGTAACCCTGGTCCGTCCAGTTCGCTTATTCATGATGTTTGGGTTAGCAAATTATAGTTTTTTCGATATCTTAGTTCTCGCAAAAACTGGCAAAAGTTCTGAGAAATGCGGGTTGAGAACTGAACTCATCCAAGCCCGCATCAATCGTCTCTTTCCCAAGGAACACATTCCATTCATATTGTAACAAGGTTATGGTAGTAAAATTTCAGCTAGCAATGATATAAGTGCGACCTCTAAAGTATCAGCAAGAAACAAGCAGAAAATTTCAGAAGACATCAAAAGTATCCTTTTTTATATATATCCATTCAAAAATTACATGTCCTGGCGGACTCGCGTAAAGTCCGCCCCTCCCCCCTTACATTAAAGAAAACCAAAAGATTACAATGTATATATCCCTATTCTATCCTCTGCTTCTTGTCCGCAGGCTTCTCAGGGCTTGACCCATCCACATCCACAATAGGCGAGTAGCCGCCTGAGTCACTGTCGCTGCTGTCGTCAGAGCGAGAAGCGGCTGAAGGTTCTGTTCGCGAGCTACTCTCACCAGAGCTGGAGTTAGCGGACTGATCCGATTGGCCTCCTTGCTGTTGGCTTGAGGCCACTTCCTCGTCAGCAGGCTCCTCCTCGTCATCCTCGGCAACTGCTTTTCCCTTATCGGCTTGCTCGAACTCGGCGACTTTATCCTTTAGCTCCGGGAAGAGCTTCAGGAAGGGAATAGAGTCTACCCCGGCCTTCACGTACCCATCGCTGATAACGCGCTCAAGCGCGACCTCGACGCTTTCCCTCACAAAAGGAAACATGGCCTTTTGAAAGTCGGGGTTGGTTACCTCATAAGCGGTCTGCAAAAGTTTTCAAAACATCAGTCCGCGGAAGATAAGCAAAATTAATGGCAGTTAACTAAGCACTCACGGCCTTGTCTTCTTTATATTGGTTAACTTTTGCACCAAGCCGCTTATTCCTCTCTTTCAGCGAATCGCTTTCTTTCCTGTGCCGCGCATTGTCCCTAAGCAGCTCGCGCGTGAGCCTGCCTAAGAAATGATTGGTGACGGCAGCGTTCGCACTGGCCTGCGCAGCGAGAAGAGGGAGGTCATCAGGGGCCACACCTTGCAGATCGCGAAGGTTCTGCTTCCCATACAAAGCGGACAGGGCGACGTGGGCATGGCGAGACGGGCGCGGGCTCCTCCAAGAAGGAAGAGCCGTTGATAGGCGGACATACTTTTTCTTTTCATGCCAGTGGATCATGGGGTTGCCCCTCAGATCCTTCTGCTTCTCGCCGAAGCCCGCAATGTCGAAGCTACCATCAGAAGAATAACCCGCGGCGGGGTCTCCGTCTTCCCTCCTCTTTTTTGCGATTTCTTTTCTCCTTTCCCCTTGCGTAGGAGTCCGTCCGGCAGGCGCAACGGGTAGATTTGCGGGCACCGCCAAGGTCGCTGCAAGAGAGAAAGTTAGCTAAAATTCCTAAGTGGTTGCGGGTACAAACAAAGGTCGCAAGACTTACTCTCTTGGCGGCTAACAGTATATAGCCCAGGCAGCAGCGGGATGTAATAGTCAACATCCAGCCTCGCTCCGTCAAGAAACTTGACGATGGCGGTCTCGGCGTCGTTCAGCCGCACGCTCTTGAAGTCAGCGTCTACGCGCAGCTGCGGACTGGTATGGAGGAACCCCAGGTCGCCTTCGAAGATGAGATACCTAGAGGTCCAGTTGTGGATTTTATTCGGCAAGCCCACAACTTTCATTCCCCTGCAGTAAAAGTAGATGATGCCTTTGTATTCAGGGTGTCCCGTCGGGGTAATAGAGCGAACAGAGAAAATCTTCCTGAAAACCTTCAAGGAAAATTCAATCTTCTCAGCCCGCAGATAGGCGATGAAACTGCAGATCGCAACCATACTGTTCGGGGCAAGCTGGCCCGGAACCACCCCGTAGTGCTCGAAGATCTCCGCGATCTCCCAGAGTAGGGGAAATTTGAACCCACAGTCAAAATGGTCTATTGGAATTGCGAGCTGGGTAGCGGTTGAAAAATTCAGACGTTCGTGGTGATCAGGGAGCCGCGCGAGCACGGGCGAGTCCGCCATGTGAACTCTTAAGAACGCTTCCAGATCAGCTTCGGTTAGTCTACTCCTTTTATGATCAGCAGCATGGAAGGCGGCTGCGGCTTCAGTGCGTGCGGATACCATGTTTTCAGGCCGCAAGTCTTCAGCTCCCACCGTTTTCTACACAAACGAAGAGTGACAACCCTATTTATATAAAAATCGTCTGATATGACAGCCGTCTATCCGCTCAGATCGCTAAGCCAATCCGCTCAGCTCGCCTCTTCCCTGTTTTCCCTGCAAAATCAGATATTTCTCAAGGCTTTGCGGATTCAAAGCCAATCCGCTCAGCTCGCCTCTTCCCTGTTTTCCCTGCAAAATCAGATATTTCTCAAGGCTTTGCGGATTCAAAGCCAATCCGCCCAGCTCGCCTCTTCCCTGTTCTCCCTGCAAATAATTGCGAACTCACAGGAAGCCCACAGGGATTGCAATTTTCTAGTAAACAAGATAAGCAAGCATAAAACGACAGCCCACATAATTTACATTCCGCAACGGGATAATCCAAAAATAATAGTATGCGACGAGCAAAGTATCACAGCACAGATATAATCATACAAAAAAGAGTTTCAGCAACAACATTATACAACAACTTAAAGGATAATGGAAAATAAATGTTTGGGCCTTAACGCCTTCCGCGGTCTCTCTGAGCAGGTCGCACCTCCTCCTCCATTCCAACATGTGCAGCCAGGTCACTTCCTCGCAGGATCTCGCAGTAGAGTTGGGAAACCAGATGGTGCATGTTATTAAAGGTGCGGTGCATATGAGCCATGTCTTTGGCTACCCGCGGAAATGGAATCATTTGAACCGCCAGGGCTGGATCCGCGACCGCCGCGGGCTGTCCGCTTGCCGCAGGGGCCGATCCCTCCCCTACAGCAGGCTGAGGCGCTTGCGATCTCACCCCAGCGGCTTCGCTTACTTGCTTCTTTCCTTCCCTCGCCAAGGCCAAATATTTGCCCCTATAATGGCGGACATCTCCGCTCAGACGATTTTTCTCCTTGTTCGCACTTTCCAATGCGGCTGAAAGGCTGGCGACCTCGCTTTCCAGGATTTTTTCCCGTGCTCTGCTTTTCTTTAGAGCAGTCCGAAGCTCGCATAACTCTTCCTCACTATTCTTCGCTAACAATACACTGTCTTCTTTAGCAGGCAGCTCCTCCTGTGCGAATCCATCAGCAGTCCGCGTCGCGGCCTCCGGCGCATTTGGCGGCGTAGGCACGATCTCGCCAACCTCGATAGAATCAGGCGTGGATTTCTGAACTGCAACAAAGAAAGTGAAGACACCTCAGTATCCAGGCCGCAATGGCTCCAGAAGAAAAAAGAGAAAAGGGAAAAGGTTTTTTATCCACTTTTGGTTATCTTCGCGGCGATCTGACGACTATCAAGGATAGGTCGCCTCACCCGCTCCGGATCAAAAGCCTCTAGGCGACGCCTCCATTCACGGCGGACTAGTGCTCTTGTCTCGGCCAGCGATCTGCTCGAAGTAACTATGTCATCAGTTTCGGTAAGGATCTTGACTGGCCGCGACTTTCGAGGAGGGGATTTGTACAACCAAGAGCTCTGAAACCGCTTGGTCGCCGGCTGCAACTTACCAGATCGCATCAGCTCGGCAGCAATCTGAAGATCCTCAGTCCGCTTATCCACCACGTGCTTCTCCGAGGCCGCTTCAACCTTCGCCTTCATTATTGCGAGTTGATCCTCGTTTTTCTTCCTCTCTTCAGCTGGAAAAAAAGAAGAAGGGTCGTCAAGATTTTCTCCTCCAGTTGCGGTATCGGGCTGCAGCACCTCCAGTAGAGAGCGATTTATACTCGCAAGCTGATCGTTATCTATAGAGTCGAGTATCTCAGTGGTTGATAAGCTGAGCGTGGAAGGGGGATCACCTCCTGCGAGCAGAGGATCGGGGGTGACGAGATCATCTTGGACTTCTTTTTCTCGCGGCCTATGCTGCAAGCTCGCAGCTCCAGTCCGCTTGGAGATATTTTTCTCTTTTCGAACTTTCAACTTCTTCTCTACCCGCTCGGCGGCGTTACCATCTCTTTTCCTCTTCTTCTTCTCCTCAGGAGTCTTCTCTAAATCGATGACAACCTGCTTGGGTTCGGGAGCTGAGTTTGGAGCGACAACTTGCTTTTCGATGGAACTGTGGGTCGCGTTTTCAGCGGACTCCTTATCTCGTTCCTCGGCAACCTTCTCTCCCCGCTCCACTATCGTCTCACCAGCAGGAAGCCTCTCCTCGGTCCTTTGCTGCTGGACTTTCGGCGATGAAACTTCCTTTTCCGTTTCTATCCGCAACATGATGGTCCCCGAAGGAGAGCGATGCACCTCCATGCTGGAGGAGTTCGCAGGGTTTTGGTCAGAAACGGAGGGCGGATTCGGTTTCTCCCGTAGAGGACTTGGGGGAGCACTCGCAGTCTTCACAGTATCGCGGACTGGATCCTGCGTCGCCTGGTCCGAACTCTCCCCCTGATGGCGGGCAGGCGCATCTTTTCGATGGCTCGATTTCTTGGGCCGAGAACTCGCTTTCGGCTTCTCATTTGGAGCAGCCATGCTGCCAAAGAACGACCCCAGCCTCGCCATGCCGGACTGGAAAGTCGAGACCGCAAGTGGTGAGTAGCGACCCGTCGCGCAGACAGTTCTGACAGAAGACAGCGCTTCCGGGAGTATTTATAGCACAAATAGCATTAATGATAGTTGCGGGCTCAGCGGTTAAGGAGACATTTTCGGAATTTTCTAAAAACTCAAAAATGTGCGGGGATTATGTTAACCCCAGAATCCGCATCATCTCCAGCCAAGCAATTCACCCCCCTTTCTGCCGGACTCAAGAGTCTCAGTCCGCCCAGGTCGCCGATTTTACACCAGGTGCTCGAGCCGACGAGCTGCGAGCCAGTTCGCCCAGGTCGCCCAGGTCGCCCTAGGTCTAATTGGCGCTCAAAATGACCAAAGTCCCAGCCCGCAAGCTCAGTCCGCCAGCCTCGCGGACTGCCCGTTCTTTCTCCTCTGTGCCCCGGGCAGTCGGTTATTTTTGCCCTGCCCGTTCGGGCAAGCTCCCAAATCTATAAATAGGGGGAGGTGGTGCATTCAAAGCAAGCGGACGGGGACCCAAAGATTTATTGGGTAAAGGCTGCGGACTCAAATCTCAGGCGTTCGCGGTCTCGATCCTGCACTGCCTCCCTTTTCCCCTCGGTCCGTTAGTAAGCGGTTGCTTGCAGTCCCTTTCTCTCTTCTTCCTTTCTTGCAGGAACTTGAGGGCGCATTTTCTGCATCAACACCAGGATCCACTCCTGGCATGTCTTCCGCTGAACAAGCGAAGACATCTAGATTCTTTAGCAGGCAAGATATCAACTTTGCCTTTTGATCTTCTGGTAACTCGGAGCTGATGGAGATCTTTCTTTCTTCCCCTTCCGCAATGGGGACTCCCTGCATCACTTGGGCAGGTTCCAGGTGAGCGCTTTCACTATCCACAGTAGCTTCTTATGGAAGGGGGACTTCTGCTGCTGCTGGAAAAGCTGGGGGGGGCAATTTCAGTCATTTTGACTGTGCGGAGGTAACACTCCCGAGCTTGCCTTGGGTCACTCCTGACCTTCCACTGACGACCATCCTTGCAGAACTTGATGGCTAGATGATATGTTGAAATGATGGCTCGATACTTGTTTAGCAATGGTCTTCCAAAAATTGCATGGTAGCTGTTTGGAGCGTCTTCCACTATGAACTGAATCTCCTTGGTCACCCCTCTGAGCCTCACCGGGAGTGTGACATTTCCCTCGACTTCTTTCTTCTCACCTGAGAATCCGTAGAGTTGCCCCTCGGTGGAAAGCAGAGGTTTCCCAGTCCTCAGGGCTTCAAAGGTGGTCTTGAAGAGGAGATTCACTGAGCTGCCAGTGTCAATAAGAATTCTATCGACCGTGAAATCTCCTATGGCTGCCTGGACCACGATGGCATCATCGAAAGGGTTTGCGGTTGCGGGAAGATCTACAGGACTAAAAGTGACAGTTTCTGAGGGAGGGGCAGAGGAAGAAGTAGATGCAATCTCTGTTCGGGAATGTCTTGACAGAGAAGACTTCCGGGTAGACTTAGCTCCTGCTCCGCCATAAATGTAAAAGAGTCTTCCCAAGACTCCCTCATCGACAACATCAATGCATTCACTTGGAATATCGATTAGCCCCAGACGGCCCTCATCTTCTATCTTTATGCACTCCAGCTAAACCTCTTCCACCTCCTTGCCCTTGGAGGTGGAAGGTTTCGAAGAGTCATTCTTCCTGCTTAGATCTTTGATCTTGCCTTCTGCAAACAGCCTCTCAACCAACTGTCGGAGGGCCTTACAATCTTCGGTCAGATGCCCTTTTCCTTGTGAAAATCACAGTACTGGGAGTTTTTTCTGGGCTTCAAGTCTCTCTGAGGCCCTTGCCTCTTTTCTTTTGCCTTCTTCTGAATTATCTGGATGACCTCTTCGAAGTCGAGCCCCAGATCTGCAAACTCCTCCACAGAGCCGCTCTCATGCGGATTTGAGGCTGGCAAGGCAGCCTCTGATCACGAAGCTGTTGATGGCCAATGAAGGGTTTCTTGTGACGAAGGTTACGCCCCCTCTGAGAGGGAGGCTGGAATTCGGGCTGAGGAGGCTTGCGATGATACTGGTTGTTGAAAGAGGAGTTGGAGGCATCCCTTCCTCCAGCTTTAGCTGTCAGGGATGAGACATAGGTAGGGTTGGCATTCTCTCCTTCAATGAAGCGATTAGCTATCGCTATTAGCTCCTGATAAGTTGATGGCGCCTTTGCCGTTACTTTGAACTTCAATGGGTCCTCCCGGAGGCCGTGAATCAAGGCAACTTTATAATAATCAGGGTTCACATTCCTTACCCCTTGGACTTCCTTTTGAAACCGATTAACGAACCTTGCAACTGATTCGTTGTCTCTCTGCTTGATGTCGAAAAGGGCTGTCGGCCCATCCTTTCTTTTCTTTGAGGTAGCAAACCTCAGAAGGAGCTCGATGCGAAGCTCTGCGAAGGAGGAAATTGTTCCCGAGGGCAACTCATAGAACCATTCTCTTGCTTGACCATCGAGAGTGGTCACAAGGAGCTTGCATTTCAAGGCATCGGAGAGGCTCCTCAATGCAACTGCCCCTTCGAATGCCTGAAGGTGGGAAACCGGATCAGTCTCCCCTAAATAGAAAGGGGGGCGGGGCTCTCTGAAATTGTTTGGCGCTGACTCCCATCGGATTCGATCAACAAAGGGAGAGGGGGTCTCAGAATCAGCAGAAGGGCGGACTGAAAGGTGAGGCTTTGCGGGCTCCGCGGACTGCCGATCAACAAAATCTTGCCACCGAGCCAGAGTCCCTCTAGCTGCATCCCTGAAGAAATCCATCAGGGGAGCGAACTAATCATCCTGAGGTCGCAGGGGAGCTGCGGGCTGAGCTTGATGGAGAGACGGAGGAGCGGTCACAGGTGACTACTGAAGAGGGGTTTGACGAGCTGGGGTCCGGCGAACCGGAGTCTTGCGGACAGGAGTCTCAGCAATCTCTTCTACGACCTGGGGAGCAAGCCACTGAGTGAGCACTAATAGGGCTTGGCTGATTATATCGAGCCGCTGGTCAGTCTCTCTTCGAGATAACTCGGCCTCCCAGCGAGACTGTTCCAACGCTTTCCACAACGAGTCGTCTGGCGAGCTGGAGCGGTCTGAGCGGCGAGCTCAGCGGTTTGACATTTATATCCGCAGGTTTCAAAAAGTTGCTCGGACTTGAAGGTCGCGTGTTAAATGTTGATGCATGAAAAAGCCAAGGGGAAAACGAGCACCACCAGCTAACTATTCGAGCACTGGGGGAAGAAGAAAAAGCAAACTGCGAGCAGTAGTCTACTTTGCGGACTAGAAAAGGGACAGAAAAGCAGAAGAGCCGTGAACCACGGCAACACCAGACTTCGCCCGTCGCGGCCTGAATGCCACTCCTGCGACGGGCTTGATTTTGATTGTAAATAAGCGGTTACAAGGAGGTGAAATGGAAACGATGCGGAAAGCAAGCTGGAGATCGTAATGCCAGAGATTCAAGTCTGCAGCCTTTAGTAAGTAGGCTCTTGGGCTCGAGTCAGCGTGCTTTGAGTGCACCACTTCCCCCTATTTATAAGCTGGGGGCCTGCCCAAACGGGCAGGGCTAAAATAACTGGCTGCCCGGGGTACAAAAGAACCGGGCAGCGGTGACAGGAATCGAAAAAGGGAAAACAAGCAGTCCACGCGAGACCGGCGGACTGAGCTTGCTAGCTAGAAACCTCCCTTGGTCGCATCGAGCGCAATCCTACTAGAAGAACCGCTACCTGAGCGACCTGTGCGACCTCAGCGACCTGATCTCGGAGCTTGCGGAAAACTGGCAAGATCTGAGAGCAAACCATGGGTGGCCTGGGCAGACTGATAACTGGAGTCTGCCTTGGTGGCTGGGATTTCCACGTCAACTGGCGATCTGTGCGGACTGATAGCTTGAGTCTGGAAAGATAGGAGCAAGAAGCCTAGCTGAACATGTTTGTGGATTCTGGGGTTAACAGGGATGAATAGGTTTTTGTGTCTTTAATGACTATCTTTTTGCTTTGGTGTGTTGTGATTTAGTTTTAAGTTAGGTTTCAAGAACACACAATAACCCACAAGTATTTATAGTTATTCCCCAAGGTATGGGTACATCCACTGTCCCTCCTACCTTTCTAACTGTTTGTTAGACAAGACCAACATCTCCAACCTCAGCTCAAAGATCTTACAACACAGATCCCTCAGAATCTCTCAGACTCCTCCAAGTCCCACCTCAGGCTGAAGGCCCTACACTTAGAGATATAATCTCCTACTACTCAGTAATCTATACTACATCACCTACCTCAGACTTTATCTAAAATCTTACACTCAGGCTTGGAGGATAGCCCTACACTCAAATCCACCACAGGATCCTACCTTAGTGAATAAATCTCCTTTAGCTAAGGCAAATAGGCCCTACCTTAGATCCACAGAAGGATCCTACCACTCAGCTTTTATATATCAGGATTACAGCTCAGATTTGTTAAGATCCTACAGAATGTGAGTTTGTTGTTGATAACTTGCTCCATAGGAAGTGTCCTCTAATCCTTCTCTCTGGACTGAGTAAACTCAACCCTACTTCTTCTCGGCACCAAGGAAGTAGATCTTCAGGATGGTTCTGCTTGTGCTGGGAAGAATCTCAAAAGCTAAAGCTTCTGAACTTGCTGATGAAGACTAAATTATTTTGATGTTCTTTTCTTCTTCAATCCGCTAACCTATTTGAAATTCTAAGTCTTATTGTTGAACTCGAGATGTAAAGCACTTCTTCTTTTCTTTTTTATGAAGAATATGAAGCAGAGTAAGTTTCTCCAAAAGTTCAACCCATAAATAATATCCTGGAACACTGCTTTTTTTTTCGTAATTCCAATAGCTCTTTGAGCTGTAAGACTGGCCGGAAATGCAACTGTTCCATCACTTTTGCATTTATAACTATACTAAAGGAAAGCGGCACCTTTTGTCTTCTAGCAAGAAAATCTCGTGATTTTCAGAATTACTGCTGACGTCAGCATGACTCAGCGCTACTAGACTTAGTAAAATCTAGACAGACTTCTTAAGCATTGAGTAAATCCTTGTCACTCAATGTAAAAGTACTTAGCATAATTTTGCATCTCAAAGCATCGAGTGCATTGAGTGAACCTTCATCGCTCAACGCAATATGTCTTTTATTGTTTTAACATATTATGCGTCGAATGAGCCTTCATCACTCGACGCTTCTGGACTTAGTTGCATTGTATGTTGAGTAGGCGTTGAGTGAACTGCCTTCACTCAATGCTTCTAGACTTAGACATATTTTTTATCTGCTCCTTTTGAGGCTTTGACTGCTTTGAGCTTCTATCAATGCTTCTGCACTTCTGGCGTTTAGTGAAGTGAGTTCACTCAATGCTTCTAGACTTAGTATATTTTCTTCCTTTCCAATATCTCGTCTTCTTTTTTGAGGCGTTGAGTGAACTGCTTTCACTCAATGCTTCTATCCTTAGTTAAATATCTTGTTGAGTTAGCGTTGAGTGAACTGCCTTCACTCAACGCTTCTGGACTTAGCCAAATTTCTAGTCAGCAACATTGCGGCTTTGACTCTATGTAGTTCTTTCAATGCTTTTGCTCTTCTGGCATCGAGTGAACTGCCTTCACTCGACGTTTATACACTTAGCCAGATTTCTGCTTTTCCAGCATCTTGTCATGAGTCCATATATCATTGTGAGTGAGACATCCTGTCTAATCTTTGTATAGTAGACAACCTGCATACACTGAACTTGAATATATATCAAATACAATTATGCACTTAGCATTGATGGTGATGTCTCTTCAAATTCAGGTAACATTGAAGGGCAATATTCCCAACAATCTCCCCCTATTTGAAGAAGGACGAACACACAACAATACTAAGGTACACTAATACATAAAACATATTAATTAAGCAAATATAAGTTTGTTCAAAGTTCTCTATTTTAATACAGTGACTTCACATGTCAAGTAATTGCTCTCCTCATACAACTTGTTAAATGTTCCCCTCCCTCTTTCTGGCTCAACATGTCAAGTTAATGCTGTGACTTGACATGTTAGGTCATTGTTTTCATTGCTCTCCTCCCCCTTTTTGGCTAATTAATAGGAATTCATCTATTGAGGGTGGAGAAAGGATCATTGCTCTCCTCACCCTTTCATGTCGGGTCATTACTCTCATTTCTCTTTGTCTTCTTCAATAAGCATTCATCTATTAAGGTTGGAGAAAGGATCATGGGTGAACTTTTCTCTTGGTCCTATTGATCATCATGCTTAGGAAGAGTTTATTCCTCCGCCAATAGGGTGGATGGAATGATCTTATCCTGAGTGGGAACTTGTGAATGATCCCCCTCAGCTACATCATTATTTTTTGGAGAAACATCATTCTTGTCTTGCACTGTAACTTTTTCAGCTGATTCTACTGAACTTACTGATGAGTCCCTATTTTATACCTTATTTTGGACTCATCTAGGCCTTTTTCCTCAGCTTTGCACTATCTTTAAGCGCCATTAGTACTCCTTTTGGTTAGCTACGGCATTCAACGCCCTGTGCACCTTTTTAGCCCATTTCTGTGCTTGTGTGCATTTACATTCTTGTTATGATTATTATTGTTTGCTGTGGCTGCCACGATCGATGTCCCGTGCAGTTTTCCTGCAGGTTTGGGGATCGTGAGGGCATTCGGGATAGGCGTTTCACTATTTTTGGCAAAGGAGTCAGTGGTCGTGCATTTTTACCCACGCATGACCATCGACCTCCTGGCACACGATCACTGATCGTGCGCAGCCCGGACTCATTTGTGAAATCCCTGTCTTGAACCTTCCGCACGATCACTTGCCATACCGCGCACGACCACTGCTCGTGCGTCGCTGATCGTGCGCAGTCATACCCATTTTACAAAGTTCTGCCTGGCTATTTCCGCACGATCATCAGCATTGCCTCGCACGATCACTGATTGTGCGCTGCTGATCGTGCGCGACCATTGATTTTCTGATGCAGGTCTACAGGTTGCTCGCACACGGGTGCTGATCTTGGTCGCGCACGACCACTGGTCGTGCGCCCTATTTATTCTGCAAGCTATAAAACGCCCTGTTCCGCGAATTAGGGTAACGACGTTGTTACGAAACCTCCGCCAATCCGCCGTTTCGCCCTCCAGTAGTTCCATTCGCCTCCACCTTCATTCCTACCATCGGGAGGACCTTCTCCGGCGATTCCGAAGCACTCCGTATCCTCCGGTGATCCTCCCGGCCATTGAAGCATTCTTCTCTGAGCTTTCCACCAAGGAAGAAGATGAAGCATACCTAGAGAACGGAATTACAGGCCCTCGAGGTGACAGCTCGGTGGTACCGGAAGCCCTCCTCAGACTGCGCTTGGAAGCGGATTGACAACCCGCACCTCTGGCCAACAACCGCGGTGGATCTTCAATCTCGTGGTTTTGCATTTTCTATCTTTTCTTATTGCATGGAATGTTTATGCATGTAATGAACATAAATTTCTAGTATTAATTTGATCATTTGTGCTTCATCCTACTTATGAGAATTATTCTTTGATGCGCCTCGCTCCATCTCGCTCCATTCCACACGTTCGTTTCACTCAATTTCACTCCGCACTAATCACCTCACTCGCTATACTTCCGTCCACTCACCAACCGAAGTACGGCATCACGGCGGCTACATCCATCTCTCCTTGAGAAGCGGTGATTGCGACCCGCATAGTTTACATTATTGTAATCGGTCGTAAGACCACCAACCAAAGCCCCTTCTTTTTTCTGTTTATTTCAATTAACTCTCATAACAATAGTTTTAGAGTCTAAATCGTTCGACGCTAATTGCATTCCTCAAGAGACCGACATTCTGGGATTTATTCCCAACTTTATTACTTGTGCGACCGGTATGCTTGTCGTATTTCACGTGCATCAAGTTTTTGGCGCCGTTGCCGGGGACTGCAACTGTTGAACGATTATGATTTCTGGAAGTATTGGTATAAGAGTTAGTGCTTTTTTATTTTTGTTTCTTTGTTTTGTTGCTTCAGTGGATGCAGGGACGTGCTGCAAAAGATCTCGTTACTTACAATCCTGAGATCGAGCGAACTCTTCGTGCGCAAAGGCGTACCGCTGCTATCAATCCAATCACAATGGGAGATTAGTTGAACAATGACAACGGAGTTCGTGTTGGAGGGAACCTCCATGATTACCGGAACGGGGATGAGAATGAGGTGAATCCGCCGCATGTCCGAACCATGAGAGACTACACCACTCCCACTGTAGGGAGCATTTACCCTGAGTTCGGACCGGCGATCGCAAACCAGCAGTTCGAGATCAAACCAGCAATTATTAACATCATCCGGAACAACGCACAGTTCTCCGGAATGGCCACGGAGGATGCCCATCTTCACTAGGCAGACTTTTCGGAAATCTGCGCTACTTTCCGCTATGTTGGGATTCCTGATGATACGGTCAAGCTCCGTCTCTTCCCCTTCTCTCTACGTGACAAAGCCAAGTCATGGCTTCATGCCCTTCCTCCTGGAACTGCCACAACCTGGGAGGCTCTTACCATAAAGTTTCTAGCCAAATTCCATCCGGTCGACCGTATCGTGAGCTTGAGACGGGCCATCGTTAATTTCAGGCAAAACGACCAAGAGAGCTTAGCGGAAGTTTGGGAGCGCTTCAATGAGTTGCTGCGGAAGTGCCCCAACCACGGATTCCAAACGTGGAATCTCGTGGAAAGCTTCTACTTCTCCATCGAACCTCAACACCGCACCATGATTGATGTCGCCTCTGGTGGAACAATTATGAACCTTGCTCCTGAGGATGCTTTGAGAGTTTTGCAGGACACCGCCACGCACAGCGCCTTTTGGACCGCAGGAAGGAATACCCCCCGTGGGACAAGTGGAGTCTTTGCTGTGGAAGCATTAAGGCCCGCTGCTGCAGCTCCAGTGTTGACCATTTCGTGTCAAGGAAGCGGAGGAGCCGATCATCATAGCTATGAGTGCCCTGGAGCGGAGGTAACGTATGACCCCGCCTTTTCCAATGAAACTATTAATTTTATCGCGAATCAAAACAGGGGCGCGCCTTATGGAAATGCGTATAATCCGGGTGCGAGAAATCACCCGAACTTCTCGTGGAATCAAAACGTACCGGGCCAACGATGGCAACCGGGGCAGCATCAAAATGATGCCTCCGCCTCCGAAAGCCAACCGCGGCCGCCTCACCCGAATTACCCCCAAGGGCCCCCCGCCGTAAAAACCAATTCATTGGCTGAAATGTTTGAAAAATTTGTTGAAGTTTCCCAGACGAACATGACAAACCAAGCCGCTTCAATGCGTAAGCTTGAGGCACAGTTGGGCCAATTGGCTCAAATGGTCTCCGAGCGCACTCATGGTACTCTCCCAAGCAGCACCGAAAAAAATCCCCACGAACAAGGGAAAAGCCTTGGGGAGGAAAGGCTGGGGAATAACAACGAGCTCGTGATTAGCTGTATGATCAACACTGTTGAAACCACTGCTTTATGTGATTTCGGAGCATCTAGCAACATCCTCACTCTGCAGGATGTCGCGAAGATGCAATTGCAAATAAACACCGAAGACCGGAAATCACTTATTTTAGCTAATGGAAATGTGGTTGATACTGAAGGTGGTGTGAGGGAAGTTGAGATCGAGGTTAACGGCAAACATTTTACCACTGATTTTCAGGTCATGGGACCAAAAGAAAATGACTCCATTCCGATATTTGGTGTCCCATACCTGACGGCCAGTGGCGCATCCCTGGATTTTTCCGAAGGACGCTTCACCTGGCCGACCGATGATTTCACCCTCGATGATACTTCCGTACACCCCTCTCTTATTCAAAACGACATTTTTCTGAGTAGTACAGATTTCAAGGAAGATTCTGGAATCCAAGCTTTGAAGGCAACCCTTACGGATGAGAAAACAAAGGGAGGATTGACCGAGACGACTAATGAGAAGAATGACTTATTGACCATGAAGATGTTCGAGTGCACCAAAGACACGGCGACCGTGCCATTTCCCACCGATGCTGTTATTGAGCATGACATTCCTAGTTCCATGCGGGAGAAATCCCTAGACATTTATTCTTGTAATAATATTCATGACTGTGCTAAGCGTTCTGTCGCTTGGGCTGATCCGATCGCCGTCGCGGTGCCGGAAATGACGCCATCGATCATAAAATCTGGGAAAACTGTGGAATCCACTCCTTGGAAGTCTCCATCGGTTGAGAAGCTGAAGGAGGCCAAGCGCTTGAGCGATAAGCGTTATTCTTCCTTCCGGCGCGAAGACACGCACCATCTGAGCAAGGGGAAATCCCCTTCTCAAGATGCTATGAAAAATTCTGCTTCTCCTTCGCTCTCCACTGGAAAGACTTACCACAAATCGGCATATAGCTGATTGCTTCTTTGCCGCTCTGCCTCGCTTTGCCTGCTTATTTTCCTAGTTGCTTTGGGACCATATTTCGCTCTCTATTTCGTAGCTTTTATTTTGCTGCAAAAACACTATATACAACTGCTAATACAGGTATTTGGTCCACCTGAAGGACGGTAAACAAAAGGGCTATTCGGGAGACAACCCAAGCTTGGACCTTTTGGTCCCCTCGTTTATGCTTTTTATTTTATGTTTTCTATTTTTGTATTTTCTGTTGTTCGGCCTAATTCGCAGGTTCAACTTATCTTTTGTGCGAAGCAGCAACTCCCGCGAATCATCACGCAATCTTATGGCATGCTCCCCTCTTTGGAGCATAGGTACTCTCTCTCGCTTCAGATTTCATTCCTTGGTTGAATGTCTATTTTCGTGCTTATGTTTTCATTCAAGTCTGGGGGGAAGAGCCGCTTGTACACTCCACGAGCACATTTACTTTCGCATGCCAGTAGTTTTCCTTTTTGCTTCATTGTTTTCGTCTCCTACTGCACACACTTTGGCACCCACATGAGCGCGCACTTGACCACGCGTGCGCCTCGAGTTGATATATTATTTCGTGTAAACTTTAAGATGGTGGTGCTGACGTAGGATTTTGATTTAGAGTAGTTCGAAACTCGTGCAGTGCTCCTAATGGAGTGCTCACGTTGTGTAGAAATTGTATAGATTTAGTTTTTCTTTATGCTTGCAATTTATATTTTTTTCTGCACTCGTAAATACTGTCTGTCCTACTCAAATCTATGAATCCGGAGTAATCACTCGGTAGTGTAGGAATGTGTGTAGGCGTCGCTAGCTTTGTATTGCTCGAGTCGGGAGGACGGATCACTTTTCTCGGTGACTAAGAACTTGCCCCTGGCTACTTTCGAAGCATTGGTGCACGGTTAGTCGAGCGTGAGCGTGACGTAGGCCATCACTTTGGCCCGGTTGAGCCTTGCACCCGTCCTAACATAGCCCTCGCTAGCCCCGTTGAGCCTACCTTCCTTTTGTTTCAGCTCCACACTTAATTCACCAATGCCTCAAGCAAATCCTAGTCGCACACTTGCGTCGAGCTCTAGTTCCAAGCATTTTCTCGTTGGGTTGTTGATGTGGGAAGTGGTTTTGTGAAAAGTGTGGATTTTCCATCTTGTTATATTTGGTGAAATTCAAGATTTTGAAAAAGAAAAATTTATAAAAGCAAAAATTGTGAAAAAGAAACGAAAAAGAGAAAATAAAAAGTATAAATGAAAATCTGTTTTTGAGAAATCTGTTTTGGGGTAGGCGGTGCACACACCCATGTTGTAAAAACCAGGTCTGGGGGTGTGGTGCACTCGCATTCATTTTGCTAGTGGGAAATCTGTAATTGTGCGAGCTCCGTTGGGTTGTGCGTAGCCTTCGTTTTCATCTTTTTTTTTATCCATACCTACGTCTACACCCAAGCCCCAACTCTTCACCTAAAGTCCTACGGATTTATGCTCGAGTCGAACTAGCATCGTGGAGAAAGTGTGAACGGGCAAGCATATGGTCCCCGACATTGGTGGATTCCTTTGGAGGTGATCACGAGCCCCGCTCTTTGGCAATGCTCCACCATCCGACTTTCCTATTTTCTTCCTACACATGACCGCGCGATTCTCCGGAAATTCAACCTTTGAGTAGTGACAGTATTTATTTACGTTTATCGAAAATTATAAATTACATAGCATGATTAAAAACTCCTTCTATTATATTTTCTATGCACTTGTGTTTCTCAATTTCTCGTCCTACTGTATTTTGAAATTACTACGTCAGCTAGCCATTTTTGAGTCCACAAGGTGATTATTTGCCCGGGACGTGCAAATGGTTAAGTCTGGGGGTGTGATGAGTCCCTATTTTATACCTTATTTTGGACTCATTTAGGCCTTTTTTCCTCAGCTTTGCACTATCTTTAAGCGCCATTAGTACTCCTTTTGGTTAGCTACGGCATTCCACGCCCTGTACACCTTTTTAGCCCATTTCTGTGCTTGTGTGCATTTACATTCATGTTATGATTATTATTGTTTGCTTTGGCTGCCACGATCGATGTCCCGTGCAGTTTTCCTGCAGATTTGGGGATCGTGAGGGCATTCGGGATAGGCGTTTCACTATTTTTGGCAAAGGAGTTAGTGGTCGTGCGTTTTTACCCACGCACGACCATCGACCTGCTGGCGCACGATCACTGATCGTGCGCAGCCCGGACTCATTTGTGAAATCCCTGTCTTGAACCTTCCGCACGATGACTTACCATACCGCGCACGACCACTGCTCGTGCGCCGCCGATCGTGCGCAGTCATACCCATTTTACAAAGTTTTGCCTGGCTATTTCCGCACGATCATCAGCATTGCCTCGCACGATCACTGATCATGCACTGCTGATAGTGCGCGACCATTGATTTTTTGATGCAGGTCTACAAGTTGCTCGCGCACGGGCGCTGACCTTGGTCGCGCATGACCACTGGTCGTGCGCTTTATTTATTCTGCAAGCTATAAAACACCCTGTTCCGCGAATTAGGGTAACGACGTTGTTACGAAACCTCCGCCAGTCCGCCGTTTCACCCTCCAGCAGTTCCATTCGCCTCCACCTTCATTCCTACCATCGGGAGGACCTTCTCCGGCGATTTCGAAGCACTCCGCATCCTCCGGTGATCCTCCCGGCCATTGAAGCATTCTTCTCCGAGCTTTCCACCAAGGAAGAAGACGAAGCATACCTAGAGAACGGAATTACAGGCCCTCGAGGTGACAGCTCGGTGGTACCGGAAGCCCTCCACGGACTGCGCTTGGAAGCGGATTGACAACCCGCATCTCCGGCCAACAACCGCGGTGGATCTTCATTCTCGTAGTTTTGCATTTTCTATCTTTTCTTATTGTATGGAATGTTTATGCATGTAATGAACATAAATTTCTAGTATTAATTTGATCATTTGTGCTTCATCCTGCTTATGAGAATTATTCTTTGATGCACCTCGCTCCATCTCGCTCCACTCCACACGTTCGTTTCACTCAATTTCACTCCGCACTAATCACCTCACTCGCTAGACTTCCGTCCACTCACCAACCGAAGTACGGCATCGCGGCCGCTACATCCATCTCGCCTTGAGAAGCGGTGATTGCGACCCGCATAGCTTACATTATTGTAATCGGTCGTAAGACCACCAACCAAAGCCCCTTCTTTTTTCTGTTTATTTCAATTAACTCTCATAACAATAGTTTTAGAGTCTAAATCGTTCGACGCTAATTGCATTCCTCAAGAGACCGACATCCGGGGATTTATTCCCAACTTTATTACTTGTGCGACCGGTACGCTTGCCGTATTTCACGCGCTTCACTTACTGAAGTTTAACCTAGCAAGTTAAAGTGATTAATTGATATTTATCCATCGAACCTTGCAAAAGATAGACTTTAACAACAAGGCAGATTTACTACATCATGAATTGAAAATAAGAATATAGATATGTAGATCCATAACTGAAGTACTTAATGTACATTGGAACATTATGCATTCCTAACTCAATTTTGAAAGTATTTAACTTAGCATCATCTAATGACTTAGTAAAGATATCAGTAACTTGATTGTTAGTGGGGATAAATTTAAGTCAGATATCTTCACATTCAACATGTTCTCTAATAAAATGATATCTTATTTCTATAATCTTAGTCCTGCTATGTGAGACGAGATTCTCAGGAATAGAAATAGCACTAGATGAGTCACACTATAAGGGTGAATGACTTACCTTGAGACTGTTATCCTCTATCTGATGTTGTATCCACAGAGGTTGTGCACAATAACTACATATCTCTTGGTTCAGAAAGACCTTCATTTCTGTCCCTTTGTTAGACTCAGATAAGCCAATTTTATACACTTTATCTTGAGCAGGGTGTTCAGAGTGAATCTCCCCCTCAACTTCAGCATTATCCTGAGAGACAATCTGTTCTTCATAGAGGCACATCAGGAATCTTATCTAATCTTTGTTGGAGAGCTGAACTTGCTCCCCCTCAATAGGAGAATCTTTCTTCTCGGTCTCTAACTCCTTAGTTAACCTATAGGGATTAATATTGCCCGTAACAAAATGCATGAAGAGCTGTTGAAGCTATACTAAGTTCATCATACGCAATTCAAATTTGAAGGTGTTGCACTTGGCTTCATCTAGTTGCTTGGTGAAAATATCCCCACTTGCTTGTTTATAGAGACAAACTCAAGACTAATATCCTCACATGCCACATGCTCTCTAATAAATTGATACCTAATCTCTATGTACTTAGTCCTGCTTTGAGAAATAGGAGTTCTAGCAATAGAGATGGCACTAGTAGAATCACAAAACTTTAGAGTTCTATTTCGCTTGAGATTGTAATCCTGGAGCTGAAGCTAGATCCATAGTAGTTGTGCACTACATCTTCCTACTGAGATGTACTCTAATTCAGCTGTTGAGATAGAAATACTTGTTTGCTTCTTGCTGCTCTAAGAGACCAATCTTCATCCTAAAAACAGACAAGTGCTATAGGTTCTTTTCCTATCTTCTCTGCAACCTACAAAGTTTGTATCTGAATACCTAGTTAGTTCAAGTCATTATTCCTAGGGTACCACAGACCAAGATCAGGTGTGCCCATGAGATATCTCAAAATTCTTTTAACTGCAGAATAGTGAGATACCTTAGGGATTTTCTGGTATCTAGCACCAACACATGTAGCATACATAATGTCTGTCCAACTAGTAGTAAGGTAGAGGAGGGAGCCAATTATGCCTCTATACAAGATTTCATCAATAGGTTTCACAGTTTTGTCCTTGTCTATGCATACACTTGATTCCATAAGAGTTTCATTATGGAGGCACTATCCATTCCAAATTTTTTAATCAACTCCTTGGTGAACTTAGACTAAGAGATGGATAGTCCATCCTCTGATTGTCTAACTTGGAGGCTGGTGATCGCTTTTTGCGCTAGAGAAAAGAGAGACGAACTAGCAATCCAACTAGGCAAGTATACTTATCGAATTGTAGCTAGGGGACACAAATGTCGTATTGAAATACGTGAACTATTGAGTAAACCTACTCACACGAAGGCTATTATCTAATCAAAGGATGGTTTTAGGGTTAAGAGAAAGCTAATTGCGATTACGAAAAGAAACATTGCGCTAAAAGAGAACTACTTGCAGTTAAATAAAGAGCTATTAAAAGTGATCACAACAATGGGTTTAAACGATGAAATGGAAAAGCACTCGATCGAGAATCACCTCGACAAAAGCTGATTAAAAATGCGATAAAAACCTAAACATAATAGGGTAAAGATCCTTGACCGTAGAGGTTCCTAAAGCTTGAACACGCTTCTCTCGAAGTCGTGCCCAACTGAGTTTAGGAAGGTCCGACCGAACTCTCCTTCAAATCGGAGGCCTAAAGCTCGCTTTACGCGGTGAACCCCATTATTGGATTTCACTCCAATCCGGGAGATTTAACGTCTGCCTCTCTTGAGGGGTGCATGCAACTCTCTTTACTCTTGAGTGTTCACTTCAAACTACGAACCTCTCGGCTAGCTAAGAGTGAAAATAAAGATGGAAATTATATATCGATGATATAACTCCAAACATGAAAAATCAAGAGTAAATCGAAGGCCTAAACCCTAAAAAGAAAAAGTAAATTTAAAGCATCATAACTTAATCAACTCGAACCTCGGATCATCAAGATTGAGTACGAGGAGGATTAGTTAATCATGGAGAAGTGGAGGAGGAGGGATGAGTAGAAGAACATTAAGAACACAAAGCAAAAGGGTACTTTATATTAATATCAAAAGAGAGTTACAAATTGGAATAAAGGATTACACTTGTATGGAAATTAAAAACCTATGCTAGCATTAACACTAGACTACAAATGAAGTTACAAAAACTAAAACAAAAGGAGTACACTAAACTAGAATTAGGAAGAGCATAAAATGAGAAAGAGAGAGAGAGAGAGAGAGAGCAAAAAAACACTAAGAAACAAAGGGGCATCGCCTCCCCTCTAAACCCAAAACTTCCTTCTAGACAAATGGGGGAGGCCTGAATTTATAGAAATTTTAATGGGTTGGTCACGCCAAGGGAGGGCGTGTCAGGTGTGCGTGATATGCACGAGTTGACCTCGGGCTCTGGATTATGGCAGGAATGATGATTGCTTTTGTACAATGGTGGAACACGCCCCAGCGCCACGCCCGTGTAGGGCGTGTCAGTATTACTGACATGCAACAACGGATAATCTTTAAATGACATAGTAGGCTTCGGGATGAGGGTGACATGCCCAGAGACACGCCCAGGGAGGGCGTGTAAGGGGGCGTCAAGTGTTTTTCTCGGGATTTGAGTGTTGGGTACATTGGAAATTATACAAGATTTGGAGAAGTCTTACTTAACTCAATGGTATACATCATTTTGCATTTGATGTTTGTTGAGTTAACTTGTGCAGGCTAAAGAAATGGAGAAGATTTTTTCTAAGTACAAAAGTGTCAAGACACTTGGGCAGTGTCGATACCTTTTGATGAAGCAATGTCGAGTACAAGAGCAAAGCTGTGTCTACACACAGGACTTGTGTCGACACACAGAGATATCAGTCTACACCTACTGTGTCGACACACAGGACTTGTGTCGACACAAAGAGATATCAGTCAACACAAGCTGTGTCGACATAAATGATCACAAACGACACACTGAATGCTGAGTCTAAGATCAGCTGTGTCGACACTAAGGACTAGTGTCGACACACTATGACTAGAAGTGCTGACAGTAAGCTCAAGCAGATATGTCGACACCCAGGACTTGGGTTGACAACTGTTTTGAAGGAAAAGCTGTGTCGACACTAAGGAAATTGTGTCGACATATTCTACATTATCTGTGCCGGGACTATGGAGGAAAGCTGTATCGATAGAAAGTGAAACTTGTCGACAACATCAAGACAATGTGTCGACATCCAGCTCGATGTGTCGATACATCTAACAGTCTGTGTCAACAAATTATGAAGACATGTTTGTTGTCTGCTATTGAGACCAAGTTGCAGATTTCCATATCTAAGAAGTGACATCTATTATAACTGTCAAAGCTGTCAGGTGTCAGAACTGTAATATATCAGTCAGATACCGGCTCAATAGGTTATCACTGATGGCTTCTATAAATAGAACATTCCTATCATAAGAAAAAAAGAGTAACAGAAGAACAAAATCGACAACATTTGGAAGGCTGGATCTCTGCAGCTCAGCTTAGATTACAGAATCAAATCTGTAAGAAGAAGAAGTAGGAGGCATATTAAAGATCACCTTTATCTACTCTTTGAAGATTCAACCAAGTTCTCTGAATTCAAGAAGCTTTGAAGAAGTTAAGTCAGCTTGAATCTGATCCAAGATTTGCAAGGATCAGAAGGGACCAATTTCTAATTATTGGTCAAGTAATCTTTAACCCTTTCTCTCTCTTTGGGAAAAGAAATTCTTAAATCATTGTAATCAAACTTGTAGGATCTGTATAGATCTGAGTGTAGGAAAGTCTATCTTTCTGAGTTGTAAGCCTGTAATTATAAGGTCTGAGGTAGGGCATATTGCCTGAGGTAGGAGTTGGAAAACTCTGAGGTAGGATTCTTGGGAAGAATCTGAGTTGTAGGAACTGGAAGGATCTGAGCTGTAGAACTTGAAGAAGTCTGAGTTGTAGGAACCTGGAAGGGTTCTGAGTGGAAAGATCTGTGGATCTGAGGAGAAGGAAGTTTGGCTGAATCTATTTCATTGCTAGATAGGTGCAGTGGGAAAGTGGATGTACCAAAATACTAGGGAACCACTATAAATTTGTGTGTCTTTGTGCTGTCTTTGCATATTCTGATTATCTGTGAAGCTTGAATGATTAGATAACTAGAATTGCTAATTAGATATCCTAAAACTGCCTATTATAAAGAATTGGACCTATTCACCCCCTAGGTGATTAGTAGTTCTTTATTGAATTCTTTCAATGGGTATCAGAGGGAGGTTCCTCAAAATTTGACTTAATAGTCAAGGCTTATCTCCAGGGTAGTTACAAATATCCAAAATGGGATCAAGTGAGAATCAAAAAGAGCTTGGTTCAATGAAACTTCCTATTTACAAGAAAGAAAATTTTTGTATCTGGAAAGAAAGGGTTAGATTGTTCATGGAGGCATCTGATCCAAGAATTTATATTACAGTTCAAGAAGGTCCCTTTATACCTATGAAAATATCAATTCTTGATGCCAATATATCCACTCCTAAGAGATATGGAGAGATGACTAAGGATGAGATCATCTTGGCTACTATGGACAAAAGGACACAGAACATAATAGTTAGTGTCATAGATGATTCAACTTTTCAGAATCTTGTCCATTGCAAAACATCAAAAGAAATGTGGGACACACTGGTTGTCTACATGGAAGGAACTGAAGGGGTTAGAGTTGACAGAAAGTCTATGCTCAATTATGAGTATGAGAGCTTTAGACATGCCAAGGTTGATAGCATTGCAGAATGCTATAAGAAATTCTTCAGGATAGTGAATGAACTAATTACTTATGGAAGAGTATTCAGCACATATGAGCTTAATGACAAATTCCTCAGTTCATTAACCAAATATAGGGATACTAAGATTTGTGTCATCAAAGAAGTGGCCAGATTAACTGATACATCTCCAACAACACTGTTTGGTAAACTGTTGTCCTATGAGATGTAGTTGATAGCAAGGAAAGAGGAGGATAAATGTAATAAGTCTTCAATCAAGGATAAGTCTGTGGCTTTCAAAGTTGAGGCCACAAGAAAGGGTAGGAGAAAGTAACATTCTCCTCCCAAGAAGGTTGTTGAGATAGAAACTGAAAGCACAGACACCAGCATATTAGATGGTCACAATTCTAATGAAGACTTTGCTTCTTTCACCAGACAGTTCTAGAGATTTGTAAAGAAAAAGAGCTAGAGAAGCAGGTCATCCACATCTTCTTACCCCAAGGATGATTACTACAAAGGAAAGAAGAAATCCTCTAAAGAGGACAGGTATGACTCAAAACCTAGTAAACAAACTTCTTCTAAAATAGTTTGTTATTGCTGCAGTAAACCAGGACATGTCATAGCTGACTGTCCTGTGAAAAGAAAGGAATCAGGAGACAAGAAGAAGCACCAAAAGGGCAAGAAGGAAAGTCCTTTGTTGCCTAGAAAGAGAAGAGCTGGACTGATTCATCATCATTAGAATCAGAAAGAGAAGATGATGTTAAGGCCTATATTGGGCTATATTCAGCAGAAGTAGATTCTGTGGAGACTGAATTCCTGCAGATGCTAGATCACATCAATTTAATGATAGAAGACTGTCATTGCTTTGGTCTGTTGGGAGTTGATGAGGAAGGATAATCCCATGATCAGTCTGGTCCTAGTAAGGTGCATTCCTCTCCATCTGGATCTGTATATGTAACTAGTCCAGAATCTGAAGCATCAACTCCAAAAATTGATGATGGTTCTGAATCTGAGGGTGATATCAATCAGTTGACTGATGATTATGGAGAGCTTCTCCAAGCATTCAAGAAGTGTGGACTTCTTGTCAAAAAGCAGGCCATGGAGATTGCCTCTTTTAAATTGGCTGCTTCAGAGTCTGCAAAATTGCTGAATCAGAAGATTCAAGAAATTAGTAAGCTGAAGAACATAACTGTTATTCAGACTAGTACTATTACTCTCAAGAATGTTCATATTAAGAATCTTGAAAGTAGGCTAGAAAAGGAAAGAGAATTAGTGGCTAGATTATCTAAACCTAGTTCAGTTTTTCCTTTAATAGATTCCTTCTCTACCCAATAGGGTAAGATGGGATTAGGGTTCAATGGTAGAACTAGAAGGACCAAATCAACAAGGAAAGACCATGTACCAGTATAGCCACTAGCCTCAATGCCTTCTATATCTTTTAAGATGGTTAATCAGCCATCAAACAGGTATGGCCATGAATGCATTTATGGTCACTATGAGATTGATAATGGTAAGGGTGCAAGTGTCTATATGGCAGCTCACCAGAAAACTCAACTTGCCCATCCTGGACAATTTGTGTTTGGTGTCCAGCCCCATCACTCAAAGAAAAACAAACAGTTCACTTTCAAGGTCTTACAGTCCAGAACCAGACAAAGGGGAATTCTGATAGCAGGACTGATATGGGCATCACTGAAGCAATCAGGAGCATTCGCTCTGAAAAGAAGAATGTTGTTGTTAAGACTCAGGTTATCCCAAGTACATCTGCTGCTAAACCAGTTCCATAGAAGGCTTTGACTAAAAGACTAGGAAAAGGAACTGTTATACCACCAAATTTAAGAACTAAAGACAGAAATGTTGTCAGACCAGTACTTAAGAGGAGGTATATTAAGTATGAGTGCTGGTGTTGTGGCAAGGTGGGTCACTTTGCCATTGACTGATGGTTCAATTATAGTGTCAAGAGGGTTAGTCTACCTGTCAGAAAAGCTACAGGTAGGTGTTTATCCGGAAGACCCCTATCCTAGTTCTCCCTTAAGATCGAGTCAAAGGGCCATTCCGTAACCGCGTAACCGCACGGTCGTTGCATTCTGCAAGCCGTTCTTTCCGTCTGAAAGCCATCGATCTTTTTATTGAAGACCGCGTAACCGTGCGGTTAAGAGCTTGCACTTTCTTCTCCGGTTATGCATCCCGTCACCGCTGCCAGCTCTCCTGTCCCCCGGGCAGCCGGTGATTCTAGCGTCTGCCCGCTCGGGCAAGCCCCGAGCCTATAAATAGACATGAACAGTACTCTCTAGGCATCGCGAATCGAATCCCCAAGCTCGCCGTCTATGGCAGCGGTCTCGATCCCTTTGCCGAGCGGGTTACTGTCCGATCGGGTTTCTTTGGTAACCGCTTCATTTATGGCAATCGTAAAGCCCGTCGCATGAGTGGTTTTAGCCGCGACGGGCAAACTCTGTTGTCGCCGCTTCCAGCGGCCCCCCTTCTATTTTGTCTTCTTTTCATCTACCCGCTAGTAACCGATAACACGCAATCCATTTTTTATCGTTTTCTCTCTTGCAGGTTCTCCAGCGACCAAAAGACATTCTCGGTACGAACATCGAACACGCGACCTTCAGATTCGAGTTGTCCGTGAATCCAAGCGGTCTCGATATGTCGGACAGGCGATCCCCTCTGCACTCTCATTCTCGTCATTCTCACCGCGCGGGTTCCTCAGAGGAATCCCTTTGGAGGGCGCTCGAACAATCTCGCCGGGAAATGGAGCAAGATAGGTGGGAAACCGGCAAACGCCTCGATGCGATCGGCCAAACCCTAGCTGCTCTTAACCAGCGGTTGGCGATGCCTCCAGCCGCAGATCCCGCAGAACCCATGATCTTTCCAACCCCCACGGCCTATCAGCCCGCTTCCCAGCAATTTCAGACCGCCGCGCAACCACAGCCCCGGGAAGTCGAACGAGGTCCCTTCATGGGTTATTTCAAAGATACCACGCAAGGAGGCCCGACTAGGCGGCTAGGATTCGAAGAAGACCGCCAGCCCGGTGTAGCCGTTAATTTCCCAGATCTTAACCGCGCCTCACCTTCAACCCCAGCCGAGATGGAGGACCCGTCTCCATTTGTCGCGCGGATAAGGCGGGAGCCCGCACCAAACAATTTTAGAGAACCTCGTTTACCTTCTTTTACCGGCGCGTCCAACCCGGTTACGCACCTGCAGGCATTCGAAGATGCTGTGGCCCTTAGATGTCTAACGGATGCACTAAAGTGTAAGTTGCTGGTGACGACTTTTGACGGGCAGGCTCGAGAGTGGTTTCACGAGCTTCGTCCTCGCTCGGTTAATTCTTTCGCCGGGCTCTGCCAAGAACTTTTGTTAAGGTTCTCAACCTCCAGAAAAAGGAAAAGTGGTCCTGCGGCTCTTTTCAAAATTATATAGAGGGAGGGAAAAAGCGTGGTACGGTTTATAGATCGTTTTCAAAGGGAGATTCTGGAAGTAGAAAATGTAGACCCAGACTATTACAAGGTCACCCTGATCAATGTCCTCCAGGAAGGCCCGTTAAAATTCAAAGCCACGACAAAGGCTCCGGCAACTTATCAAGCCCTGATCGCTCTTGCAAACAAATTCATCAAAGGAGAAAGTGCTAACCCAACCTATATTTCTACTCTAACTTCTATGACAGGTGGTGGCGGCTTGGGGAATTCTTCCACAACACGCCAAGTTCCAAAACCTTCCCGCCATGATCATCAATCCTCACCTCAAAGGGGTAGAAACTTTCGACATAAGAGGCCATTCCTCAGTCATCAGCAGTTCCGAGAGCGAATGCTGCCCTTAAACACTGCTCCTGTTTCGACGGTCCCACAAGTCCTTCTTATTAGTCAACCGAAGAGCCTCGCGTTATGAACATGACCTGGGAGGAAATCGCTGAGGTCCTGCAAAGAAAAGATTTCAGAAAGGCCAAACCCTGGGGAGAAGTAAGACCCCCCAACTCAAAGAACTTCTGCGAATTTCATAAGGAGAAGGGACATCCTACAGAGCACTGTCGGGCCCTACGCTTTTTGGTAAGAAGACTGGTTTCAGAAGGAAAGATGTCAGACCTCTTCTGTAAAGAGACCCCCATCATTTCGAACACCTCAAAAGGCAAAGAAGTGGCTTTGGTATTCCAGGAATGTGAAGGCATCGCTGACGTTGGCAGCCTAGGTAATGTGCATTACCCGAACGATTATGTGGATGTTCATGATGAAGGAACCCTTGGGCGGCTTTTCTACATCCATGGAGGGGGAGGCCTCGAATCAAGCCGAAAGTCTTCCGTTTCCAAGTTATGTAAGCAGGAGGTGGCTATGACGTCTTCTTCAACACTGACTGGGGAACTCGTTACCTTTGGTACAGATGATTTCTCCTCCGTCGCCAACCCATTCAACGATGCAGTTGTTATCCAGGCCGTCATCGAAAATTTCACAGTAGATAAGATTCTGATAGATACGGGAAGCTCGGTGAATCTCTTGTTCAAGAAGACGTTCGAGGCCCTAAAAACCGGGAAGCCATTATCTTCTACTGAGGGGCCACTCTACGGCTTCTCCGGAGAGAGGAAGGAAGCGGAAGGAAATGTTTCGCTATTAGTGACCCTGGGGGAATGACCAAGATGATCCGGTTCGTGGTAGTCGACGCGGCAAGCAGCTATCATGCGATTTTCCAGAGGCCTCTACTAAATGAGTATCAGGCGATTGTGTCGACTTACAATCTGGTTGTCAAATTTTCTGCTCAAGGGAAGCAGTATCGGATTAGGAGTAACCATCGTATGGCCCGAGAATGTTATGTTAAAACAGTTAACATGATTGAACAGGTAACCCATCCGATAGTCACAACAATCGAGCTTGAAGAATCCAAAAAGAACGCGAGGGAAGGACTCCATTTGGAGGCTGTTCAACCTATCGAGAAGGTGCCCATTGCTGAGGGAGAAGAGAAAAAGCTCTCCATTAATGCGGAATTATCGGAAGAGGAAAAAGCCCAACTAATCTCCTGTCTCCTGAAGAACCTCGACATCTTCGCATGGTCCCCTGAAGATATGCCCGGGGTGGATCCGGATGTAGCATGCCATCATCTCAATGTTGACTCGAAGTATAAGCCTGTACAACAGAAGAAGAGGGCCGTCACAACAAAATTAGCAAATCCAATCCGGGAGGAAGTCAGCAAGCTGGTGAAAGCCAAATTTGTTCAAGAGATACAATATCCCGCTTGGATATCAAATGTTGTAATGGTGCCTAAACCAAGAGGAAAATGGAGGATGTGTGTAGATTTCACAAAACTTAATAAAGCGTGCCCAAAAGATTTCTACCCCCTGCCTCGAATAGATGCTTTAGTAGATTCAGCGGTTGGTTATTCTGTCATGAGCTTTTTAGACGCGTTCTCTGGCTATCACCAGATTAAGATGCATAAACCCGACATACCGCACACGTCCTTTATCACAAATGAAGGGTGTTTTTGTTATCTAGTGATGCACTTCGGTCTTAAAAATGCAAGAGCTTCTTATCAGCGCATGATCGATTCAGTTTTCAAAGATCAAAAGGGGAGAAATTTATAAGTCTATGTTGACGATCTTCTCATAAAAAGCAAATCCTTTTCTGCGCATTTGGAGGACCTCACAGAAACCTTCGCTACCCTACGGAAGTTTAGGATGAGGTTAAACCCCTTGAAATGCGTTTTCGGTGCCAGCCAGGGGAAGTTCCTTGGTCACCTCCTTACTCCCAAACGGTTGGCTCCCAATCCTGATAAGGTAAAAGCTATCCTGGGTATGACACCACCTCGCTCCTCAAAAGAGGTCCAACAACTAGGAGGAAGGCTAGCAGGACTTAGCCGCTTCATCTCCAGGGTAGGAGATAAGAGCGCTCCCTTCTTTAAAACTCTTCGGGGGGCCTCAAAGTTTGAATGGACTGATGAATGTGACAAGGCTTTCAAACAACTCAAAAAACAATGAACCACGACCTCATTGTTGCAAAGTCCTCGCCCAGGAGAACCATTATACATTTTTCTGGGAGTGGGACCCGAAGCGGTTAGTTTCGTCCTTGTCAGGGAGGAAAAGAAAAAATAATTCCCAGTATATTATGTTAGCCATATCGTAAATAGCACTGAATTAAAATACCCCATCCTCGAAAAGCTGGCTTTGGCCTTGGTCATCTCCGCGCGTCGACTCCGACCATATTTCCAGGCACACTCAATCCAAGTTGTGTTAGATCAGCCCCTGAAAGGGATATTAGAAAGGCCAGAACATTCGGCAAGACTCGCTAAATGGGCAATCGAGCTAAGTGAGTTCGAAATCACATTCGTACCGCGAACAGCGATAAAATCTCAGGTTTTGGAAGATTTCATGGTAGAAACCACGGAGCAAAATTTTGCCCAGAAAGAAAGTCTTCCATCTGCTTGGACTATTTATGTCGATGGAGCTTCGGGGAAGAATTCGTCGGGAGCATGGATAGTCCTCATCAATCCAAACGGAGTAAAAATAAAGCATGCGGTGAAATTCTTTTTCCCGATTACCATCAATCAAGCCGAATATGAAGCACTTCTGGCAGGGTTGAGATTTGCGAAAGAACTCAGCATCGACCACGCTCACGTTAAGACAGATTCCTTAGTAATGGCGTCGCAAGTACTCGGAAATTTCGAAACCCGAGAACCAATTCTCAAACAATATCTTGTGCTGGTAAAAATGGAAATCGGGAGATTCAAGAGCTTTATGATTGAACACATCCCTAGAATCGGGAATGAGGAAGCCGATACCTTGTCAAAATTCGGCGTTACTATGAGGGAAGTAGCGTCCGAGCGTTTTCAACCATCAGTCGAAGAAGGGGAGGCAATGCAAGCCGACCAGCATGACTCTTGGGTAGACTCATTCATTTTATACCTATCAAAAGGAGAGTAACACCCTACCATTAAAGATCGAAGAAGATTCAAAGTTAAAGCAGCACATTACAACCTTATCTCCGGGATACTTTACAGAAAAACTTTCATCTCACCCATGGCAAGATGCGTCACGGAAAAGGAAGTCCCCATCATTCTTCAAGATATCCATTCAGGAGAATGTGGTAGCCATTCTGGAGCCAGAACCCTAGAACAACGAATCCTACGTCAGGGGTATTTTTGGCCAACGATGAGAAAATACGCAGAGATGTATGCCAAGAAATGTGTTCAATGCCAGAAATTTGCTCCACTTCAACTCCAGCCCGCTCGAAAACTTTGCTCGATCACGGCACCATGGCCATTCATAATTTGGGGAATGGACCTCCTCGGGCCGTTTCCAATGGCGAGTAGTCAACGGCGCTTCATCTTGGTTATGATTGACTACTTCACTAAGAGGATTGAGGCCAAAGCGCTAGCAAGGACCACAACTCAAATAGTTAAAAACTTTATTTGGGGTGATATAATTTGTAGGCACGGAGTCCCTATGGCGATAATCACAGATAATGGACCCCAGTTCAACAACGCAGAAATGACTGATTTTTGCAGGAAAGCAGGAACCGACCTCCGATTTTCCTCAGTACATCATCCTCGGAGCAACGGCCAATAGAAGCGGCCAATAAACGAATTATAAACTTACTCAAGAAAAGAGTTCCGAGTCTGAAGAGCAGTTGGGCTGACCAACTCCCTTCAGTATTATGGGCTCTAAGAACTACACCTTCCAGCTCCACAGGGGAGACTCCATTCAAGCTCTCACATGGATCAGAGGCCCTCATCCCGATAGAATTTGAAGTATCAACACCCAGGGTCTTGCTGGCTAGGCAAAACTGGGAAGACTGGCTAGAAGAAAGTGACGAAAAGATGAGATATTGCCTAGATCACATCGAGGAACTCCGAGATGAGGCCACTATCAGACAGGAGGAAGTAAAAGGCGAACAATACGATATTTTGATCAGAAAGTAAGGATTAAGCAATATCAGGTAGGAGACTTAGTTCTGAAAAAGGTGGACGCAGCGACAAGGAATGGCTCTGTCGGAAAATTGAATCCCAACTGGACCGTACCTTTTATCATAAAGGAAGTCTTGAAAAGAGGAGCTTATAAACTACAAACATATAAAGGGGAGGATGTAACCCATACTTGGAGCGGGGATGATCTGAAATGATTTTACTCTTAAAATAAATCGCGGGGTATTCATTCTCGAGACTCAAGTTAAGAAATGACAAACTCGAGATAACACCGCCGAGTTTAGCTTGATCCCCCGCGAGAATCGTTGTCATTAGCGTAACACCACCAAGACCACGCGTAGTGGGGAGTTTTCGCACCGTGTAGTGGGAGCTTGCAGATTCTCGTGCGGAGGGCTTCTAGACATCGGATCCTAGTTGGCATCTAACACACCACCTCTGCGTATCAGGAGGGTCAAAGGTGGGTGCTTAGCTCTACCATGCATCATAAGGGATATTATCACGGTTTCATTGATCCTCTTTGAGATGAGATGGTCCGAGTCTCAGCACCCGCCAGCCTCATCCTTGATGATCAATCTAGGCCGTAGTAATTGGGCACATCTCCCTTCTTTTATAAATTCAGGTTTATTCGCATAACCGCGCGACAATATAAGACAAAGTTGATCGCAGGGCAAGGTTTCCAGAGTTTCTATTTGCTCTCGGACCAGCGGTAAGGAGGTCCAGAATAGCGGACCAGTCATCACTCGCATGTCCTAGGCAATTCCTAAATAGTGTTCGTGCAGATAATGATGTTGCTAGCCGCAGGTTTGATATGGGATTCCTTGTGTTGTTTTTCTTATACAAATAATGTTCGTGTGGATAATTATGTTGCTAGCCGCAGGTTTGATATGGGAGTCCTTGTGTTGTTTTTCTTATACAAATAATGTTCGTGCGGATAATTATGTTGCTAGCCGCAGGTTTGATATGGGAGTCCTTGTGTTGTTTTTCTTATACAAATAATGTTCGTGCAGATAATTATGTTGCTAGCCGCATGTTTGATATGGAATTCCTTGTGTTGTTTTTCTTATACAAATAATGTTCGTGCGGATAATGATGTTGCTAGCCGCAGGTTTGATATGGGAGTCCTTGTGTTGTTCTTCTTATGATGTTCGGGCGGATAATGATATTGCCAGCTATAGATTTGATATGGGAGTTCATGTTGTTTCTCTTATACAAATAATGATCGTGCGGATAATGGTGTTGCTAGCCGCGGATTTAATTATAATCGAATGAGTACAAAAGTGAGTCGCAAACCCATCACACGAAGTTTTTGGGCAGAATCAAGATGTGATACTTTTCAATCCGTTAATTAACCGAGAAAGTAAAAGTCATTCAACCACACGACATCACACGGCATGAGAAATCAAGACTGTCATTTATAGAAAGGGCCATTACATTTATACCGTGCGGTTTACAAAAAGATAGTCCGCGCGGTCTGAAAAGAGAACAAGCATATTCCATATATATCTTGGCCTTTTTCTTTTGACGGTCCCGTTCCGAACTGGATGAACTGGAAGCACTCAGAGACTCGCTCGATCCAGAAGATTCTGACGAATCGGATTCCCCGCGGTCACCGGAATCCTCAGTAATTTCTTCAGTGTCACTCTCTTCACTATTGTGAGTATCGGCTTCAGCCTCAGGAGCGGGAGGAGATACGGCTATCTTAGCTGCACTGACCGCATTATCTCGTTCGGCCTCCATCTTTTTGAAGTCAGGAAAGAGATCGTTGAATGTACGTTTTTGCTCCTCCGGTACCAAGGAACCTCTCTCCTTAAGAATGTAAAGAATATCCTCGCCTCCTTCTCGCCAATGGGAGATGATTTCGTGCAAAAAAAGTCAGGTTCTCTCGGTCATACATTCGCTGTAAGAGTAAGGATTGTGTAAGATTTATAGGATTTGAGACCAAACGGATAGAAGTAAGAGGTTCTGGTTACCTCAACTCTCTCTCTCTCAGCTTTTTGTTATCCGTTTTCAGAACTTCATTTTCTTCTTCAAGCTCATCCACTCTCGCCTCTAGTCGCTCGACTACTCCAGTAACCTCGGCCAGAGCCTCACCCATGAAATGATCAAGGGTGAAGCTTCTCGCCCGAGCTTGTGCGGCATAAGTGGGCAGTCGTGCAGTTGGAACTGATTTCATCTCGGCCATATTTTTCTTCCCAAACAGGGCAAAGCCAGCCGCCCGGGCATAACGAGTAAGTTTGGAGCTTGACCAAGGCGGAAGAGAAGTGGAA
The DNA here is from genome assembly GCA_039513925.1 of Platanthera zijinensis. Lineage (NCBI taxonomy): Eukaryota > Viridiplantae > Streptophyta > Magnoliopsida > Asparagales > Orchidaceae > Platanthera > Platanthera zijinensis. The sequence goes on from CM077078.1 coordinate 207,404,948, forward strand.
ACCGAGATATATTCCCCACTCCGATGAAATCGCACGGCCTGCTTACCGCGCAGATCCGTCAGGGGCTTCTCGATCTAATCCGGAACGAAAGGAATAGCCGGACTTTCACATACAACAGGCTCATCAGCCTCGATACGGTCAGCTTCTCTCTGCTTGCGCAACTCACCTTGGGTCAGCACTGGACCTTCTGGAGAGATCGGCTTGCCCGCCGGAACCTCCAGCTTAACTGTAGAGAAAGGGTTAACAATACCACAAGAATACAAAACTTTAAACAGCAAAATGCTTACATTCGGACATATCGTAATCGGCCGCGACTACCCGCAGTGAAAAGTAATAGGTGACATTCAACCGCTCCTTCTTATAGAAATTGGCGATTTCTAACTCCTTCCCCCCGAGCTCTATCCTTCTGAAAATACTAGCCGCGCGGGCTTGCGGACTTAGGGGAAGAATTCCCAGATTACCCATAAAGACCAGATATCTAGTCGACCAGTCCGTAACCTTGTTAGGGAGGTTTACCACCTTCAAACCCTTGCAGCCGAAATATATGATGCCGCGAAAAAGTTTGTTCTCTTTCTTGCCCGCTCTGATCGATCGAGCCACGAAGCAGTTTAGGAAGAGATTCATGGGTACTTTACCTTCTCCGAACGCAGATAGATCAGAAAACTCGTTATGGCACCTATAGTGTTCGGGGGGAGCTGACTGAGGACGACCCCATAAAAGTCCATAATCTCTACCAGCTCGATGAATGGCAGAAAGGAAAAGCCATGTTCAAAATGATCGATGGGTATGCCAGCAAAGTTATTTCCAACTGTATTTAACCGCTCCGCCATTGAAGGTAACCGCGCGACTACTGATTCATCATGCATATGCCTTTGCAAAAACTACAAGAGCTCGCTTTTGGTCATGGAAGAACTCCTGAATTCTGACTGGAGAAATACAGCTGAAGCACTAGATCGCTCGGACACCATTTTTTTTATCCGGTGGAAGTTTTGAACTCTACTTTTATTATAGATGGAGAATTTTTTATGCTATTTATAGAGAATCATAATCGAAAGAGTATAAATGATGTTAAAACCGCGCGGGTACGTTAGAACGGGAAGCCGAACGGTTAAAAAACGTTATATTGAGAGAAATTTATGATTCATAAAATTCACTAATATATCTAAACGCACAGTATCACCAAGTTCGAATAAATGCACAAGACTAATTTCCCTTTGCAATATCTCCCCGTTTTCTCTCTTCGCTCATTGGTTCGCCGCGGTCTGGCAGGTTCCCACTAATATGAGCCACCAAGTCACCCGCGTGCAGGATCGTAGAGATCGCAGCGGATAGATGGTGAAGCATAGTGTGATGGTGCCGATGAATTTTCGCAGCATCGCGGCCCACACGGCCAAGATACACCCCCGTCTCAGTGGAGGCCGCTTGGCCGTCAGGTCGCACAGTTGAGGCTGCTTGATTCATCGACAAGGTCTCATCCCGAACCATACCGTCATCCCTCTTGTTCCCAGTCCGGCGTCACATCTCATTCTCCGCTTGATGGCACCGATCTCGATAATGGGCGACATCATCTAGTAGTCGTCTTTGCCGCTAATCTCGATCCCTCAGTTCCTTCTCATGCGCTGCGGCTTGCGCGATCAGCTGCGCTTTCCCGCGTCTTGTCTCTTCTCGGGCAACTCTGGCCTCTTCCAAAGCCGCGGCAGCTTCTTTTCGGATCAAATTCACCTCTCCAGCCAAATTCTCCACCGACAGTCTCAGCGCATCTTTTTCCTCCTCCGCGGATTGAAGTTTTTCCTCTAACCGTGCAATCTTGCAGATAGTTTCATCGGGAGATCTCCGTCCGTCAGGTGGAGGTGGGTTGTTCACGGGAATGATCGCCGAGCCCGCACCTTTTGCCGCTTAAACAACAATACAACAAGCGGTTAAAATAAAGATCATCGGCAGATAAGACAGATTAAAGGGGCGATACTTTGAGGTAGTAGAATGAATTCAAGTCTTTCCCTTGCTGCCGATAAATCGCGGTCGGAGAATATCGGTCGGCGTGCGTTCTCCGGATCGATCTCTCTTATCTGGGCTTTCCAATGGCGCGCGGACCTGGTTCTTCCCGCCTCGTATATCTCTTTGGTCATCGGGATGTCCCCATCTTCAGAGATAAGGCAGACTGGGCATTTTCTCCGCAGTACTGTCTTTACGAGATATTCTCAACCCGAAGTGGACAAAAGTTTACCTGGCCGAGTGGTCTCAGTCTCACCTACCCGCTTGGGCATGTCCAAGTTGGTCTTATCATCAGTAGCAAGGCCAGCTGCTAGGAGAGCTTCTTCAACGGTAGGCTCTTTATAAGGCTCGGCAAGAGATCTGGTTGCAAGATTCGCACCATTCGTTGCGATCATACCATGAAGAATTCCCTCCATCCCCTGCAAATAACCGGCGTTAACAGTGTAAGGCCCCCATTTTTTTTTTCGACACCGGGGTCTTAGGCCCAGAATCGCCGCCTTGCGGTGATACCTTCTCACCCGGGAAGGTCGTCACTACAAGACACCGATTCTGCCGGCCAAATCGATCTCTCCTGTAGCATAAGTATAAAAGCAAGTCCACAGAAATCACATATATAGAAAAATAAACTCCACGAAGGGAGTGTCCACATATAGTACATATAATGAAAATCTCGGGCTTATGCCCGGTACATCAAGTCCTCACTACAAATCACTCATCGCGGAAGCAAACTAATACAACTACTAGTGTTCGGGACTTACAGTCCCTGTTGTCTGGACTCCGGTACTAGACTGTCCGATCTCCAAGCGTGCCGACCTCCGGGGCTGCTCCTCCATGCTGGGCTCCGTGGTCCCCTAAATGATGTGGTTCGAAAACCGTTAGTCTAAAAGACTAAGTCCTATCGTCCCCCACCCCTTCCCCCATGGCTCCTAAGTACCGAGCGGGGAGAAGGAAAGGGAAGGACTTGAAGGTGGAGAATAGTCAAATTGCAGATGGCAGCGGAACTAAACTAACAGTGTAAGCATGATAATATACAAAATTAAATAAGTAACCTTAACTTATGTCAGTACACATAAGCTAAGGGATCATTTGCAGGGCTCCTATCATATAAAAAGTCCCATACCGATTTATATGTTAGGGTGTCGGTTCTACTAGCATGCTTATAATATTGAAAGAGAACCTTGACTTATAAGCACGCTCGCACGAACTTATAGGCCAAGGGGTCGTTTTGTAAGGCCTAATGTATAGAACGTCCCATATTGCTTATATATTAGGTGTCAGGTTATATGCAATGGTTATGCTATGGAATGCAAATATGCTATGATGTGAACATGCAAGTGCAACTCACCCACTCGACTCTGTGTACACAGACCTTTAGTTCCCCCTTTCGGAGATGTTACCTCCCAGGATACCTCCGTAGTGGCAAACGGAAGCGGTGGTTTGGGCCTCGCCCACCTCTAAACCAGTAAAGCACTACCGGTCAGACCTATCGTACGCCTCAATGCTTGGTGCACTAAGCGGGCGCCTACGTACTCTTGCCGGCTGGCGCACCGGACTTCTGTTGGCGAAGTGCTAACCACACTTGCCGAGCAAACGATATTAGTGTCGGTGCATCAAACTCCCCAATATCGCAGACCCACCACCTTAAACCTTTTATGCACATGCAATAGTTATGAGTCAAACAAACAACCGAGTCGAAGCTCACCGGACAATCCCGTCCATCATAATCTATAACCGAGCCCAAGCTCCCCAGACTATCCCGTCCGTCACAATCTATAACCAAGCCCAAGCTCCCCGGACTATCCCGTCCGTCACAATCTACCATCGAGCCAAAGCTCTCCGGACTATCCCGTCCATCATAATCAACAACCGAGCCGAAGCTCGCCAGGCTACCATACCCAATACCATAACTACCGGGCTTATTGCCCAAGTAATCTATACTATCTCCCGGGACACTGGGGTGTGAAAGTGTGAAACCCTAAGTTTACTATTTACTTTATGCCTACGACTTAGGTTTTACCCATTTCATTTCCGTATTACAGTAAACTAAATCCAAGGTGATTTGACCTTCCACGCCATGGGGAAGACGATCTTTCGTCGATCCCAAACACCACCCAACATTTAGTCAAACTCATTCCTATCTCATCCAACCCTGAGTGATGAACTCATTCCACCAATTTTTGACTTATGTACCTAACTTGTACTCCAGATTATTTCTGAAGAATTACTATATGCAGACCACCAAGGTTTAATGTCATGTCAAATGGGAAGTATGTCAAGTAATCATCCAATACTCCTATAATAATTTATGGAGGTCCATTATGACCTTTATTGCCCAAATCCAGAGTTTTACAATTTTCCTATTTATCTAGGAATTTATTAAATATTTATAGTGGCCAAAGTCTCCAAGATTGAGCTGAAGGTACCAAATTTTGACAAGATAAAATCTCCCCAGATTTATATTATACTCCATATAATCATTTAACCTAAGATACAAAACCTCTTAGTTTTTCAGCAAGGTTCAGGCCACTGATTTTTATTTAAATGGTATATTGCAATAATTCATAAAAATAATAAACAGGGCAATATTATTTCTAAAAATTCAAGAATAACTCTAACATGATTGCAAGAACCCATAAATGCTCTGAGTCAAATATCAGCAGTGATTAAGGAGTAATAAGATTCAAACAAATTAATATACAGTTTTTTCCAAAATTGCTAAATGCAGACTACCATGTCAAACTTCATGTAAAATAGGAAGTACATCAAATAATCATCCAATACTCCTATAAAAAAATAATGAAGGTCCATTATGACCTTTAAATCCTAAGTCCAGAGTTCCAAAATTTTCCTTACTTATTTAATAATTTATTTAATTATTTTAATGTCTAAAATTTCCAATAATGAACATGAAGTACCATTTTCAGTCAAGATATCATCCTACAAATTTTTATATGTTACTCAAAATAAGTATATAACTCATCTTCCAAAATATCTAATTCTTTTCAGTAAGGTTTTATCCTTAAATCAATATTTCATTTTAATCCTTGAAAATTCATTTAAGAAATATAAAATACTATATTACTTTCAAAAATTCAGAGAAAATTCAAGTATGATTCTAATGGCATGTATATGGTTTGGGCTAAATTTCATAATTCATTTATCATTAAATGGACTTAATTAAATTATTGCATAATTCCATCATTTAATAAGCTTGTGAAGTAACTACCTCAAATAAGTGTCCAAGAATTTTTATAAAATTTATATAAGCTTATAATGATTCAGAACACCCTCCGCCAAAATTTCATGACCTCTCAAGGGTCAGAGGGAGCATAATAATTAATTTACTAAATTAAGGCATTCCTTGTGTTACAAATGAAGTGCTATAAATATTACTCCAAAATTTTTAAATAAATCACCAAAGCTTCTTAATATCCTTATGACCATCCTACCAAAATTTCATATCATTTTAAGGGGTTTAGCTAACCCCTTCCTATCCCACCACATTTGTGCCCTAAACTAGGGTTAGGCTTTTGAGGGTCCTAAACCTTCCAAAATACCCTAATATTTTTACCAGAGGGTTATAGTTATCAAAAAACCATCCCTACAGAATTTCATAGCCATACAAGGTGTTTTGGCCATATGCCCTTCACATGGTACAAAAGCCCTTCCTTAGGGTTTGACCTAGGATCTTAGGCCAAACCAACTCCAATGCCCCCAATTTTTCTTTGGGAGTTGTATAATGTCATGCCAAACCAGTGTACCAAATTTGAACCTCTGTTGAGGTGAATTGGACACTATAAGCCAAAATTACATTTTGGACCAAAATGCCCTTCTTAGGGCAAGTCTAGGGTTTGCTTGATTCCCATTCAAATCTCCTCCAAACTTAATTAAAAATTAACCAGAGGTTTATAATAACCTCATATACCTCCCACCAAAATTTGGATGAATTTGGGGTTCATTTGACCCACAAATTAATTTACCCTAGCATAATTAAGTTATTTACAAAACTATAGGAAAATTATTCTTAAAAATTCCCATTTTTGGGCAGGGACTAGCTATAGGGTAAGGTGACTCCCTGCCAAAATTTCAGCTCATTTGGACCAAGGATGAAGTGTGGGTACTTAGTTTAATTACTGCCTAGTCATTTGTATAGACCCCACCAAAATGAGTACCCTAGTCAAACCAGTCACCCAAATTGGTTCAAACCAATTTTGTTTGAAAGTAGACCCATAGGGATACATTTTTGATGTTGACCATTTTCTCTGAAAAAGGCTCTAGCTATTTTTAATAATTAATACCAATAAATACAAATTCTGTGACAGGAAATGAAATAAAATTAAACTTAAGCTATAGTTTATTTATTCATCTGCACGAATCTTGGCGCATAATTGGACGGCATCCCGTCATCGTCCCCACGCACCAACAGGCCCAGATTCATCCTGCCTGGGCTGATTTCTAGTGGCTGCCGCCGTCGCTCCGGCCACCTCCCCGACCTGCCACCGCCGCCGACACCTTTGTGGTGGTCGGGGCTATCTCCAGGCGGCGTCTAGGCCGCCGGGAAGCCCTATTCCGGCGAACCCGATAGGATGTAATTTCATGGAAAATCCATGATTTTTAAAATCCGATTGGGCTCAATTGAGCTCCAACCTTGGCCCTATGGATTCTAAGGATCTACCCATGCAAGAAGGAGTAGAGGAGGACCTGTGGTGGCGGCTGTAGCCGGGCTGATCGCCGGATTGGCATGGTGGTGGCCGGCGATGGTCGGCTTGTTCAAAAATGCAGAATAGGGCTCGGCTTCTTCAGGAAACTGGTGGGAATTCATCCCTGGATTCCAGTGAACCTTTTAAAGAGGAGAATTGGGGGTGGTAGTTGGCTGCAAGCTTCATTTCCATTATTGGCTTCCTTGGTCAAAGATTTCGGCCATGGTAGGTAGGGGATGAAGCATGGATCACACCAGTCAAAGCTAGCTGGTTGAATTGGGGCTGCTTTCCTTGTCCTAGAGAAGTGAATGGAGGGGTTGGGGAGGGGGAGGATGAGCCCAAAAGTCCTCCTCCCTTTTCTTCCTTCTCTTTCTCTCTCTTCCATGGGTGACTTTCTCTCTCCTAGTCACCAAGCCTGAATTGTTTTGGCTCCTACATGTCCCATGGCAGCCCACAAGTCCATTTGGTCACTTAAGTCATGGTTAGCCCAATTGAAATGGGCTTGAGCTTGAGTTAGCCCATTTGGGCTAACTTGACCCAAATTTGGACTAGGGCCCACCTAGGTCAATTTGGTCCTTGAGATTTCTTTAATGGGTCCTTGGTGACCCATTAGCCTCCCCTAGGGTCAAGGTGGGGTTGGATTGGCCCTTGGAGGTCACTTGGCCCTTAACTAGGGCACTTTGACCATTTTAGGTCAAGGGTTGACTTTGGTCAACCTAGCCTTTATGATTGGTCCCAATGGGTCCTTGGTGACCTTGGCCTCTCACTAGGGCTATGAGGGTATGGGTGGGGTCCACTGGGCTAAGGGACTGCAATTGACCCTTGTGTAGGTCAATTTGACCCAATTAGGGTTAGAGTTGACTTTGGTCAACTTAGGTCCTTTGATTGCTCTCCATGGGTCCTTAGTGACCCATTGACCCCCCTTCTAGGGTTATAAGGGTATGGGTGGGGTCTTGGAGTCTTGGTGAAGCCCCATGATCACCTTAAGCCAAGGTTTAGAAATCTGCTAAGTGCAGACCATAGTGGCCCTATCTACACCACCAGGTCCACTTGACTCCTTCTTGGGCTTCCTAGGGTTTTGTCATGACAAAACAACTCTTAGGGGTCTAGTTGGAAATGGGATGTTACAAATCCCAATAAACAAAACAAAGATTTCGTCCCCGAAATCAAGGTTAAGCCTACGGGGACTCCTATCGGGAAGGAAAAGGCTTGTAACATCCCATGAGAGTTGAAAGGTTTACGTCACGACACCATGTTTGATTATATGAGGTTTAAAGGTGATAGTCAAATTTAAGACCAAATCCCCCAATTGGCAAAGTCTAGACCCCAATAAACAAAAGTTTAGCCCATATCCTTGAAATTTCAGTTTTACTAGTTTAAAATAGGAAGGTAAATTGAACATCTTGAGTGGTTGTGAGGAATACCTGACTGAAGAGTTTCGGGTATCTTTGTCGCATCAAGTCCTGGGGCTCCCATTTGTGCTCCTCACTTCCGTGATTTCTCCACAGGACCTTGACTAACGGAACCTTCTTGTGGCGTAAAACTCGTACCCCCTTGTCGTCAATCCGGACCGGTTCTAGGTGAACTGACCGATCAGATGCTATCGGTCCATCTGTGGTTGTTACTTGCTGCTCTGGGTGTAGTAGAGCTCTCCTAAGAGAGGATATATGGAATACGTCGTGCAGACTCGCCAGCTCCGGTGGCAGTTCCAGCCTATATGCCAAGGGACCGATCCGTTCCTGGATCCTATAAGGCCCCATGTATCTTGGGCTGAGCTTCTTCCTCTGTCCGCGTACCCGAGTAACTCCATGCATGGGTCGGATCTTCAAGAACACCTGATCTCCTACCTAGAATTCCACCTGACGGTGCCGAGCGTCGTAATACTTAGCCTGCCGGCTCTGTGCTTCCAGCATCCTGTCCCGTATCAATCTTACCTGATCCTCAGTGTCCTCGACGAACTCCGAATCCAACGTCTTAGGGTCCTCATCCTGTATCCATGACAGAGGAGTCCTGCACTTTTGTCCATACAACGCCTCATAAGGAGCCATTTTTATATTGGATTGGTTGCTGTTATTATACGAGAGCTCGATCAGTGGTAATAACTTCTCCCATGGTTCACCGCGATCTAATATGCAGAGTCGTAGTAAGTCCTCCAGAGTCTGGTTGGTCCGTTCTGTCTGTCCATCTGTCTAGGGATGAAAAGTCGTACTTAAGGTTAGTCGAGTGCCTAAGTAAGTTTGCACTGACCTCCACTCTCCCTGCATGTAAATCGTCCATCCCGGTCTAACACAATCGAATTGGGGATGCCATGATAACGGACGAACTATTCCACAAACTTCCGGACTAACGCACCCACCGAGTCATCCTTCCTGATTGGAATAAACCTTGCCACCTTTGTCAGTCGGTCAATGATCACCCATATCGAATCGTTCCCTGTCCTAGATCGAGGAAGTCCATGTATAAAGTCTATGGCGATATCATCGAACTTCCACTCTGGTACCGGGAGTGGCTGTAATAGTCCTGCGGGATTTCTGCACTCTGCTTTCACTAACTGACAAGCCTTGCAATGGGTCACTAAGTAGGTGATATCCTTCTTCATGCCAGGCAAGAACAAAGTCTTCTTTAGATCTGCAATCATCTTTGTAATTCCCGGGTGTACCGAATATCGACTGCAATGAGCCTCCATCATGATGTCCTACCGGATCTAGCCTCCCTCTGGTATGTAGACCCGTCCTCTAAAGCACACTAAATCATCCCTCAGTGTGTAATCTCGCGCAGTGCCTGCTTCTAAGGCCCGGAATATTGGCTCTAGCTGGGTATCCTGCCTCTGTCCATCCTTGACCCGTTCTCGTATGTCATCTGTGGCGATTAATGACGACAGATATTCTCGGTATAACGCAGGGTGATCCTCAGATACCAGGGATACTTGCATCTTATCAAACATATGTATTAACTCCAAGGCCATCAACGGTGTTCCTACTCCAGCATTTGCGGTCTTTCGGCTCAATGCATCTGCTACCACATTCGCCTTTCCCGGGTGGTAGAGCATCTCGTACTGGTAGTCTGCCAAAAATTCCATCCATCGTCTCTGTCTGATATTTAGCTCCTTTTGCGTGTCCACATACCTCAAATTTATATGGTCGGAGTATATGTCGCAGTGGACACCGTACAGATAGTGACGCCAGACTTTTAGTGCAAAAATGACAGCTCCCATCTCTAAGTCATGGACTGGGTAGTTTTGCTCGTGCTTCTTCAGCTGCCGAGAAGCGTAAGCTATCACATGGCCATTTTGCATAAGTACTGCACCCATGCCCTGGTAGGAGGCATCGGTGTAGACCTGGAATCCTTCTTTCCCTGAAGGGAGGGCAAGTATAGGAGCCGAAGTGAGTCGCCCCTTTAGCTCTTAAAAAGCCTCTTCGCATCGTGGGGTCCAGATAAAGGGCACCTCCTTCCTTGTCAGAGATGTGAGTGGAAGGGCGATACGAGAGAATCCCTCTACGAATTTCCGGTAGTAACCGGCAAGTCCTAGGAAACTTCGTACATCTGTGGCCGTCTTCAATTGTGTCCAGTCCCGAACCGCTTAGATCTTGGTCGGGTACACTACCAACCCAGCACCACTGATGATATGGCCTAGGAAGGCCACCTCCTTCAACCAAAACTGGCATTTGCTGATCTTCGCATAAAGTTTGTGCTCCCGTAGTCTCTCTAGGGTCAGCGTCAAATGTCGTGTGTGCTCCTCCTCTGTCCTTGAGTAAATGAGGATGTCATCGATAAACACGATGACAAACACATCTAAATATTCCTCGAACACCTGATTCATAAGGCTCATAAATGCCGACGGCGCATTTGTGAGCCCGAAGGTCATCACGGTAAATTCATATAGCCCGTATCTGCTACTGAAAGCAGTCTTCGGAATGTCCTCCTCCTGGATCCGTAACTGGTAGTAGCCCGACCTTAGATCCAATTTGGAAAAGAAATGCGCACCTTCTAGCTGGTCAAACAGCTCATCTATCCTTGACAACGGATATGTGTTTCGGACTGTCAATCAGTTTAGTGCTCGGTAGTCGATGCTTAGTCTCAGAGATCCATCCTTCTTTTTAACAAACAAGACCGGGGCTCCCCAAGGCGAAGAGCTCGGTCGGACAAATCCAGCCTCCACCAGTTCTTGGAGTTGGCTTCGAAACTCTGTCAATTCTTTCGGGGCCATCCGGTAAAAGGCCCTAGCTGCCGGCTTAGCCCCCGGCACCTGCTGTATCCAGAAATCCTGCTCTCGGTGCGGGGGTAGCCCAGGCAGTTTTTCTGGGAATACGTCAGCAAAATCTCGCACCACCGGAATATCCGAGGTGGAGACCATGGTCTCAATCATTTCAAATATTACTTCATACACTTCTTCCCCCTGTAAGTTAGCCTTGACGGCTTGCACAGATGACAGTATGAGAGGGGAATAGATTTAATACCTTTATTGACGAGGTAGGAATCCCCATGTCTCACTGTGACTCTCTTGGACGTGCAGTCAATTTGAGCATGATTCCAGTTCAACCACGTCATCCCTAGGATCAAATCAAAGATTGGCATCTTTATGATCGTTGCTGGAGCTTCAAATATCCTTCCGCCGATCTCCTCCTCCATGTTGCAGTGGGCAGAGGTGAACAACTCTGATCCGTCGGGTAATCGTATCTTCATCATCAGACCCGTGAATCGTTCCACGCATTCCAATCCTTCTATGAAGGCCTCCGATACAAATGAGTGTGAAGCACCCGTATCAAATAGCGTATAAGCGGGTTTGCCGCTGATGAAAACTATTCCTGGGGTTTTGAAAAAAAATTAAATGTCATAGAATCTAGCTATGGTTTTTTTTCCTAGATTGTCACTTCCATATAAAATTTAACTTCATGAGGAAATAACTATAAATAAGGAGAATTTTCAGGCGTACCAGTGATTACTTGCTCCGGGTTCCGGGGCTGAGCCAGATCCAGTGCATAAATTTGCTCCCTCTGCTGCCTACGATCTGCACCCTGGAAACCACGTCCTCGACCACGTCCTCGTCCTCCAAACTACTGGGCATGCGGGGCAACCTGTGGTGCTGGTAGAGGTGCTTCCCTCATGGGGCAGTTTCTCCGAATATGCCCTATCTGATGGCAGTTGTAGCACTCTGGTGGGGGAAATGTCATGCCCCCGGGTCTTGGTGCCTCCCTCATCTGAAGAGGTTGAGGAGCCATTACCACCGGCTCCCTCGGCTCCTGCCTCACTTCCCGATGAGGCTGTTCCTCTGTCCTTCTTCCACCTGGTATAGCACCTTGCCGCTGATCATTTCGGGCTCTCCGGCCCTGATCCTCCGCTTGCCGCTTCCGACCCCGAGTGGTGTGCCAATCGGCCTCAATCCTCTTTGCCATCTCCAAAATCCGGGAGATAGGCCCGTCAGATACAAACAACAAAGCCTCCCTCAAGTCCTCCCGCAGGCCCTTATAGAATCTCTTGATGTATCCCGCTTCGTCCAGCTGGTAAGAATCTGCATATCGAGCCAAATGGTCGAACTCCCGATGGTACTCCACCACTGTCCGGGTGCCCTGCTTCAGCTGTAAGAACCGCTCCTCCAACTCATCCCTGGCCGACTGCGGAACAAAATGCTCCAGTAGCGCGGTCCTGAACTCTTCCCAGGTAACTTCCGCAACCTCCCTATCAGCAAACCTTGTGTCCAGCAGTGTCTTCCACCACCTCTTGGCATGGGACTCCAGGCAGGAGACAACCAAGGCCACCCTCTCCTCCCAGGGACACCGTATCCCAGTCAGCATTTTGTACATAATATCTAGCCATTATTCTGTCCGTACGACGGATTTTGTCCCCAAGTAGGATGGAGGAGAGAGTCCTCGAAAGATGCTCAGCCAATTGGCCCCCGGGTTTGGCTGCGGAGCCGGAACCTGCTGAGCCCTGAAAACATCTAGAATGGCCGTCAACGTTTGACCCATCTCCGAGTGTAGGAATGGAGTGGGGACCGGGGAAGGTGGTGCAATAGTCGGAGTCTGCTGAACTCCGCCTTGTGGTGTTGGCTGCGCTGGGGGCTGCGTAATAGAAGTCAAATATAAGAAGTCTCACAGATTTAACTAAAAGTGGACAATTTTCATGTGATTTCCCATATGGGCCCACCACTTCTTCCGCTGCTTAGTTTGTCCCCAAACTAAACTCGAGCGGGGGTGTCCCAGGGTTAGTGGACTGCTACCTTTCTGATCGAGGTTTCCTCTGATACCACTTGTAAGGCCCCCATTTTTTTTCTTTTTCGACACCAGGGTATTAGGCCCAGAACCGCCGCCTTGCGGTGATACCTTCTCACCCGGGAAGGTCGTCACTACAAGACGCCGATTCTGCCAGCCAAATCGATCTCTACTGTAGCATAAGTATAAAAGCAAGTCCACAGAAATCACATATATAGAAAAATAAACTCCACAAAGGGGGTGTACAGATAATACTTATAATGAAAATCTCGGGCTTATGCCTGGTACATCAAGTCCTCACTACAAATCACTCATCGCGGAAGCAAACTAATACAACTACTAGTGTTCGGGACTTACAGTCCCTGTTGTCTGGACTCCGGTACTAGACTGTCCGATCTCCAAGCGTGCCGACCTCCGGGGCTGCTCCTCCATGCTGGGCTCTGTGGTCCCCTAAATGATGTGGTTCGAAAACCGTTAGTCTAAAAGACTAAGTCCTATCGTGCCCCACCCCTTCCCCCATGGCTCCTAAGTACCGAGCGGGGAGAAGGAAAGGGAAGGACTTGAAGGTGGAGAATAGTCAAATTGCAGATGGAAGCGGAACTAAACTAACAGTGTAAGCATGATAATATACAAAATTAAATAAGTAACCTTAACTTATGTCAGTACACATAAGCTAAGGGATCTTTTGCAGGGCTCCTATCGTATAAAAAGTCCCATACCGATTTATACGTTAGGGTGTCGGTTCTACTAGCAGGCTAATAATATTGAAAGAGAACCTTGACTTATAAGCACGCTCGCACGAACTTATAGGTCAAGGGGTCGTTTTGCAAGGCCTAATGTATAGAACGTCCCATACCGCTTATACATTAGGTGTCAGGTTATATGCTATGGAATGCAAATATGCTATGATGTGAACATGTAAGTGCAACTCACCCACTCGACTCTGTGTACACAGACCTTTAGTTCCCCCTTTCGGAGCCGTTACCTCCCAGGATACCTCCGTAGTGGCAGACGGAAGCAGTGGGTTGGGCCTCGCCCACCTCTAAAACAGTAAAGCACTACCGGTCAGACCTATCGTACGCCTCAACGCTTGGTGCACTAAGCGGACGCCTGCGTACTCTTGCCGGCTGGCGCACCGGACTTCTGTTGGCGAAGTGCTAACCACACTTGCCGAGCCAATGATATTGGTGTCGGTGCATCGAACTCCCCAATATCTCAGACCCACCACCTTAAACCTTTTATGCACATGCAATAGTTATGAGTCAAACAAACAACCGAGCCGAAGCTCACCGGACAATCCCGTCCATCATAATCTATAATCGAGCCCAAGCTCCCCGGACTATCCCGTCCGTCACAATCTATAACCGAGCCTAAGCTCCCCGGACTATCCCGTCCGTCACAATCTACCATCGAGCCAAAGCTCTCCGGACTATCCCGTCCGTCATAATCAACAACCGAGCCGAAGCTCGCCAGGCTACCATACCCAATACCATAACTACCGGGCTTATTGCCCAAGTAACCCATACTATCTCCCGGGACATTGGGGTGTGAAAGTGTGAAACCCTAAGTTTACTATTTACTTTATGCCTACGACTTAGGTTTTACCCATTTCATTTCTGTATTACAGTAAACTAAATCCAAGGTGATTTGACCTTCCACGCAATGGGGAAGACGATCTTTCGTCGATCCCAAACACCACCCAACATTTAGTCAAACTCATTCCTATCTCATCCAACCCTGAGTGATGAACTCATTCCACCAATTTTTGACTTATGTACCTAACTTGTACTCCAGATTATTTCTGAATAATTACTATATGCAGACCACCAAGGTTTAATGTCATGTAAAATGGGAAGTCTGTCAAGTAATCATCTAATACTCCTATAATAATTTATGGAGGTCCATTATGACCTTTATTGCCCAAATCCAGAGTTTTACAATGTTCCTATTTATCTAGGAATTTATTAAATATTTATAGTGGCCAAAGTCTCCAAGATTGAGCTGAAGGTACCAAATTTTGACAAGATAAAATCTCACCAGATTTATATTATACTCCATATAATCATTTAACCTAAGATACAAAACCTCTTAGTTTTTCAGCAAGGTTCAGGGCACTGATTTTTATAAAAATGGTATATTGCAATAATTCATAAAAATAATAAATAGGGCAATATTATTTCTAAAAATTCAAGAATAACTCTAACATGATTGCAAGAACCCATAAATGCTCTGAGTCAAATATCATCAGTGATTAAGGAGTATTAAGCTTCAAACAAATTAATATACAGTTTTTTCCAAAATTGCTAAATGTAGACCACCATGTCAAACTTCATGTAAAATAGGAAGTACATCAAATAATCATCCAATACTCCTATAAAAAATTAATGAAGGTCCATTATGACCTTTAAATCCTAAGTCCAGAGTTCCAAAATTTTCCTTACTTATTTAATAATTTATTTAATTATTTTAATGTCTAAAATTTCCAATAATGAACATGAAGTACCATTTTCAGTCAAGATATCATTCTACAATTTTTTATATGTTACTCAAAATAAGGATATAACTCATCTTCCAAAATATCTAATTCTTTTCAGTAAGGTTTTATCCTTAAATCAATATTTCATTTTAATCCTTGAAAATTCATTTAAGAAATATAAAATACTATATTACTTTCAAAAATTCAGAGAAAATTCAAGTATGATTCTAATGGCATTTATTTGGTTTGGGCTAAATTTGATAATTCATTTATCAGTAAATGGACTTAATTAAATTATTGCATAATTCCATCATTTAATAAGCTTGTGAAGTAACTACCTCAAATAAGTATCCAAGAATTTTTATAAAATTTATATAAGCTCATAATGATTCAAAACATTCTTTGCCTAAATTTCATGACCTCCCAAGTGTCAGAGGGAGTATAATAATTAATTTACTAAATTGAGGCATTCCTTATGTTACAAATGAAGTGCTATGAATATTACTCCAAAATTTCTAAATAAATCCCCAAAGCTTCTTAATATCCTTATGACCATCCTACCAAAATTTTGTATCATTTTAAGTGGTTTAGCTAACCCATTCCTATCCCACCACATTTGTGCCCTAAACTAGGGTTAGGCTTTTGAGGGTCCTAAACCTTCCAAAATACCCTAATATTTTTACCAGAGGGTTATAGTTACCAAAATACCATCCCTACAAAATTTCATAGCGATACAAGGTGTTTTGGCCATATGCCCTTCACAAGGTACAAAAGCCCTTCCTTAGGGTTTGACCTAGGATCTTGGGCCAAACCAACTCCAATGCCCCCAATTTTTCTTTGGGAGGTGTATAATGTCATGCCAAACCAGTGTAACAAATTTGAACCTCTGTTGAGGTGAATTGGACACTATAAGCCAAAATTACATTTTGGACCAAAATGCCCTTCTTAGGGCAAGGCTAGGGTTTGCTTGATTCCCATTCAAATCTCGTCCAAACTTAATGAAATTTTAACCAGAGGTTTATAATAACCTCATATACCTTCCACCAAAATTTGGATGAATTTGGGGTTCATTTGACCCACAAATAAATTTACCCTAGCATAATTAAATTATTTACAAAACTATAGGAAAATTATTCCCAAAAATTCCCATTTTTGGGCAGGGACTAGCTATAGGGTAGGGTGACTCCCTGCCAAAATTTCAGCTCATTTGGACGAAGGATGAAGTGTGGGTACTTAGTTTAATTACTGCCTTGTCATTTGTATAGACCCCACCAAAATGAGTACCCTGGTCAAAACAGTCACCCAAATTGGTTCAAACCAATTTTGTTTTAAGGTAGACCCATAGGGATACATTTTTGATGTTGACCATTTTCTCTGAAAAAGGCTATAGCTTGTTTTAATAATTAATACCAATAAATACAAATTCTGTGACAGGAAATGAAATAAAATTAAACTTAAGCTATAGTTTATTTATTCATCTGCACGAATCTTGGCGCATAATTGGACGGCATCCCGTCATCATCCCCACGCGCCAACGGCCCAGATTCATCCCGCCTGGGCTGATTTCCAGCGGCTGCCGCCGTCGCTCCGGCCACCTCCCCGGCCTGTAACCGCCGCCGACACCTTTGTGGTGGTCGGGGCTATCTCCAGGCGGCGTCTAGGCCGCCGGGAAGCCCTATTCCGGCGAACCCGATAGGATGTAATTTCATGGAAAATCCATGATTTTCAAAATCCGATTGGGCTCAATTGAGCTCCAACCTTGGCCCTATGGATTCTAAGGATCTACCCATGCAAGAAGGAGTGGAGGAGGACCTATGGTGGCGGCTGTAGCCGGGCTGATCGCCGGATTGGCATGGTGGTGGCCGACGGTGGTCGGCTTGTTCAAAAATGCAGAATAGGGCTCGGCTTCTTCAGGAAACTGGTGGGAATTCATCCCTGGATTCCAGTGAACCTTTTAAAGAGGATAATTGGGGTGGTAGTTGGCTGCAAGCTTCATTGCCATTATTGGCTTCCTTGGTCAAAGATTTCGGCCATGGTAGGTAGGGGATGAAGCATGGAGCACACCAGTCAAAGCTAGCTGGTTGAATTGGGGCTGCTTTCCTTGTCCTAGAGGAGTGAATGGAGGGGTTGGGGAGGGGGAGGATGAGCCCAAAAGTCCTCCTCCCTTTTCTTCCTTCTCTTTCTCTCTCTTCCATGGGTGACTTTCTCTCTCCTAGTCACCAAGCCTGAATTTGTTTGGCTCCTACATGTCCCATGGCAGCCCACAAGTCCATTTGGTCACTTAAGTCATGGTTAGCCCAATTGAAATGGGCTTGAGCTTGAGTTAGCCCATTTGGGCTAACTTGACCCAAATTTGGACTAGGGCCAACCTAGGTCAATTTGGTCCTTGAGATTTCTTTAATGGGTCCTTGGTGACCCATTAACCTCCCCTAGGGTCAAGGTGGGGTTGGATTGGCCCTTGGAGGTCACTTGGCCCTTAACTAGGGCACTTTGACCATTTTAGGTCAAGGGTTCACTTTGGTCAACCTAGCCTTTATGATAGGTCCCAATGGGTCCTTGGTGACCTATTGGCCTCTCACTAGGGATATGAGGGTATGGGTGGGGTACACTGGTCTAAGGGACTGCAATTGACCCTTGTGTAGGTCAATTTGACCCAATTAAGGTTAGAGTTGACTTTGGTCAACTTAGGTCCTTTGATTGCTCTCCATGGGTCCTTAGTGACCCATTGACCCCACCTTCTAGGGTTATAAGGGTATGGGTGGGGTCTTGGAGTCTTGGTGAAGCCCCATGATCACCTTAAGCCAAGGTTTAGAAATCTGCTAAGTGTAGACCATAGTGGCCCTATCCACACCACCAGGTCCACTTGACTCCTTCTTGGGCTTCCTAGGGTTTTGTCATGACAAAACCACTCTTAGGGGTCTAGTTGGAAATGGGATGTTACAAACAGGGAGATCAAGTTCCAGAGAATCTTCGGCCATGATAAGAAATCTCTCTAGCCTGGCCATCGCGGTTACCTCTGACGGCAGTTCGATCTCTTTTTGCGAATCCGCAGATATCTCTCCATCCTCAGAAAGAGTAGTTAGAGGGGCTGTGACGACTTTGAGAACGGAGGATTTCCTGTTCTTTTTTCCCTTCTGACGGAGTTTCTTTTCTACCCGATCCTCGATGGTCGGGCCGGATCGGCGCTTTCTTCTCTCCGGGGTAGACCCGCTTATCCCCAATTTGATTTTTAGCTTGTCCGCCGCGGTCAAAGCGGACTTCATAGCTTTCTCCCAACTATCAGTAAGAGTATCGGCTGAAGAAAGTAATTCGCC
Organism: Platanthera zijinensis; assembly: GCA_039513925.1. Classification (NCBI taxonomy): domain Eukaryota; kingdom Viridiplantae; phylum Streptophyta; class Magnoliopsida; order Asparagales; family Orchidaceae; genus Platanthera; species Platanthera zijinensis. The sequence continues at coordinate 207,423,639 of CM077078.1, forward strand.
GTCATGGTTGTGTGGAGTATTGCTTGTGATGTCAACGTCAGGGGTAATGGTGGTCTCAGGGGTGGCGGGTAGGTCAATTTTTACCCCGCTTATACCGCTCACCTCGCCCGGTTTTTCAGCTAAGACGATTAAAGATGTAGAGGCTTCGGGAGTCTTCTCAGTCAGTATGTTGGGCGAACTGGCAACCTTGATCTAATTTTCCCGAACAAGCGGCCTCACAGTCGCACCAGATCTCCTGTACATATCACCCAACAGGCTTTTCATCGGCATAGCGAGCGGCAGAATGTTAACCGCAGTTCAAGTAATCTCCCAGAGAGTATCTGAAACCCTTTTTCTTGCGTTATTTATAGCTTTTGAGCGCATTAAAGGCTATATCGGTCTAGCGGATAAAGCTAACATTTCCAAAATTCTCCGGCATTCGGAAATGTGCGGGGATAAATGTTAATCCGGAAGACCGCTATCCTAGTTCTCCCTTAAGATCGAGCCAAAGGGCCATTCCGTAACCGCGTAACCGCACGGTCATTGCATTCTGCAAGCCGTTCTTTCCGTCTGAAAGTCGTCGTTCTTTTTATTGAAGACCACGTAACCGTGCGGTTAAGAGCTTGCACTTTCTTCTCCGGCTGTGCATCCCGTCACCACTGCCCGCTCTCCTGTCCCCCGGGCAGCCAGTGATTCTAGCGTCTGCCCACTCGGGCAGGCCCCGAGCCTATAAATAGGCATGAACAGTACTCTCTAGGCATCGCGAATCGAATCCTCAAGCTTGCCGTCTGTGGCAGCGGTCTCGATCACTTTGCCGAGCGGGTTACTGTCCGATCGGGTTTCTTTGGTAACCTCTTAATTTATGGCAATCGTAAAGCCCGTCGCATGAGTGGTTTAAGCCGCGACGGGCGAACTCTGTTGTCGCCACTTCCAGCGGCCCCCCATCTCTTTTGTATCCTTTTCATCTACCCGCTAGTAACCAACAACTCGCAGTCCATTCTTTATCGTTTTCTCTCTTGCAGGTTCTCAAGCAACCAAAAAACATTCTCGGTACGAACAGTAGGCAGGTGCATTATCAGTCTAACCAGTACCTAGGACCCAATAAAAATTGGGGTCCTAAGGTTAGATAGTCTTGTTCTATGCAGGTGAGTCCAAGTAGTCATACCCCAATATGGTACTTGCACAGTGGTTGTTCCAGGTACATGAGTAGAACAAAGAGGATGCTAAAGGACTTTACTCCAACTAACAATGGACCCAAAGTCATCTTTGGAGGTTCAGAAAGTGGAGTTATAAAAGGTTTTGGTAAGATAACAAATGGCCTAGTCACTATCACTCAAGTGGCCTATGTGAAAGGTTTGAAACATAACCTAATAAGCATAAGCCAATTATGTGATCTTGGCTATGACATTTCTTTCCTCAAGAATAAGAGTCAAATAATAAATTCTAATTACCAAGAGGTCATCTTATCTGGCACTAGGAGAGAAAATGTTTATTGTCTATATTTTAATTGTATGAGAAGAGATTCTCCTGTTTGTCTAGTTACAAATGAGAAAAAGCCACTCACTGTGTACATTGGCACAAGAGGCTAGCTCATCTAAACTACAAGACAATAGGAAAACTCTTTAGTGATGGATTAGTTAGAAATGGTCCTAAAGTCATGTGTGTCAAGGAGAGTATCTGTTCAGCATGTCAAAAGGGCAAGCAGACCAGATCTTCTTTTAAAAGCCTTAATACCAAAGATTCAGTGAGGTGTCTTTACCTTATGCATATGGATCTATTTCATCATATGCCAGTTCATAGTCTAGGTAGGAAAGTCTGTACATTTGTATTAGTAGATGACTTTTCCAAGTTTGCATGGGTGTTCTTCCTAAGGAAAAAATCTGAAACTCCTGATGTTTTCCAGATCTTTGTTAAGCAGATACAGAATGAATTTAACATTACAGTGGTCAAAATAAGAAGTGACCATGGAACTGAATTTCAGTCTGAATGCATGACAAAGTTCTGTGAAAGTCTTGAGATTCATTAGGAATTCTCCTCACCTAGACACCTCAGCAAAATGGAATTGCTAAAAGGAAAAAATAGAACTCTAATAGAAGCTGGTAGGACCCTACTAAGTGACACTTTTCTTCCAGAATATTTCTGGGCATAGACAGTAAACATTTTGTGTCATGTCCTCAATAGGGCCTCTATCACTAAAAGTCATAAGAAGACTCCCTATGAGACCCTGAAGGGTAGAAAACGAAATCTATCCAATTTTAGGATCTTTGGTAGCAAGTGATATATACATATATATGGTAAGTCTCACTTGACTAAGTTTGCTGCCAAGCCCCAAGAGGGAATTTTTGCTGGGTACAACAACAATAGTAGGACATATAGGGTCTATAACTTGACTATACATACAAGTTGTAGAAGAATCTATCCATGTAGTTTTTGATGAATCCATGCTTATTAATAATGAACTGCTTAGCATTTCATCTAGTCTGCAGGTCTAAAGGACAAATTGGAGAAGCTATCCATTAAAGAAGTCAAGACAACAGAAGAAAATACAGAAGATGATGGATGTTGTAAAGGGGGAGCTCTAGAACAGCAAGCTAATAATATTCCACAAATGGAAGTTGAAGACACTGAAGAACAGCCTGATGTAGAAAGGATGCCTCAAGAAATGAGATATCTAAAAGATCATCCAGCTCACCAAATCATTGGTGATGTTATGCATGGTGTGATGACCAGGAGCAAGAGCATGAACACTATTCTATGTTCAATCTTTTTGTCCTAGGTGGAACCTAAGAAGTTTAAGGAACCTATCAAGTTTCTCACTGGATAGGTGTCATGCAAGAAGAATTGAACCAGTTAAAGAGATGCAAAGTATGGAAACTTGTTCCCACACTAGAAGGACACAATGTCATTGGAACAAAATGGATCTATAAGAATAAGTTGGATGAGAATGGGATTATAGTCAAAAATAAGGCAAAACTGGTGGCTAAAGGCTACAGGCAGTAAGAATGAATAGACTTTGACCAAATTTTTGCTCCAGTAGCAAGGTTGGAGGCCATAAGACTATTTCTTGCCTATGCAGCCTATCAAGGATTCAGTGTCTACCAGATGGATATCTAGTCAGCATTTCTTAATGGAGACTTGAAGGAAGAAGTACATGTAGAACAGCCATCAGGTTTTATAGACTCAACTTTTCCTACTCATGTCTATAGACTTAAGAAAGCCCTTTATGGGTTGAAACAGCTCCTAGTGCTTGGTATGAGACATTGTCTAGCTTCCTCATTGAGAATAAATTCTCAAGGGGGAAAATAGACAAAACTCTATTCCTTAGGAAATCCAAAGGCAAGATCATACTGGTTCAGATTTATGTTGATGACATAATCTTTAGATCAACTGAAAACAACTTTGTAGTTAGTTTACTAAACTTATGCAAGGAAAGTTTGAAATGAGTAGTATGGGTGAGCTAAATTTTTTTTAGGACTTCAAATAAAATAGACTAATGATGGTTTGTCCATATCACAGTCTAAGTTCACCAAGGAGTTGAAAAAAAAGTATGGTATGGATACAGTATCCACCATGAAAACTCCAATGAGCTCAAGTATGCCTTTATGCAAGGATGAAGCAGGAAAACTTGTTGATGACACTTTGTATAGAGGAATAATTGGCTCCCTCCTCTACTTGACTGTTAGTAGGCCTGACATCATGTATGCAACATGTGTCTGTGCTAGATACCAAGCAATTCCCTAAAGAATCACATTATTCTGCTGTAAAAAGAATTCTAAGATATCTTAAGGGCACAACAGATCTAGGTCTTTGGTACCCTATGAATAGAGATTTCTTATTAACTGGATTTTCAGATGCAGATTTTGCAGGATGCAAAGAAGATAGGAAAAGTACCATAGGTACTAGTCAGTTCCTAGGTGGAAGATTAGTGTCTTGGAGCAGCAAAAAGCTAACAAGTTTTGCTATTTCTACAGCTGAGTCAGAGTACATTGCTATAGGAAGTTGATGTACACTACTATTGTGAATGCAGCATCAGTTAGAAGATTATGACATCAAGCTAAGTAAAACACCTTTATATTGTGGCTCTACAAGTGCTTTTCAATTGTTAGAAATCCTGTTTCACATAGCAGAACAAAGCATATTGAGATTAGATATCACTTTATAAGAGAACATGTAGAGAAAAATGACATATATTTAGAGTATGTTACTACAGATAGACAAATAGCTGACATATTCACTAAGCCTCTGGATGAAACTAAGTTCAATAACTTTAAGATTGAGCTAGGAATGATAGATATTGTTTAAGTCAATAAATAAACTCATAAAAGAAAAATCCTAAGAAATTAGCTAAGTAAAGAATTCATGTCGACATCAACAATAAGTTGGTAAGCATTAATCATTTTAAGTGTCGACACTACCAGAGTTGTGTCGACATTAAAGGAAAGTGTCGGCACAATGTTATTGACATCTTAAATCAATGTGTCAACATACTTCTGTCAACACCTTAAATCAAGGTGTCCACACAACACTGTCAAGTCTTATATGTCGACTCATATGGAGTGGTGTGGACACATATTAGTGTTGAATCCCTAACATCTGTGTTGAGATGTTAGTTTATGTGTTGACACAGAGTGTCGACACACAACATTTGGGCGCGTCATTTGACCTTCCAAATTTAACACCCTATAAATAGGTGAGAACGAGAATGAGTCGACCACGCGACTTAGATTTCTTAAGAGTTTGAACTGAGTCGAGAGCTAAAAGTCAACTCTCTACCTCCTTCAACCTCTTCTCCTTCAAGAATAAATGGCGCCAAAGTTGGATGACAACATAAACGAGTGTTACGAACTGGTCCGTAATGCCTTCAACGATGTTTCACAAGAGATTCAGCAGGTCATCAACTTAATCAACGTAGCAGGACTGGAGTTTGTGGTTTCTGAACCTACCAAGATTTAGAAGAAAGAAGTAATTGAATTCTACACCAATGCGAAGCTGGATTCTACAGGCCAAAAGGTTAGGACAAGTGTTCAAGGGATTAAGTTTAAGATTACGGCCAAAAGATTGAGCACGGTATTACAACTGCCACTACTCAAAGATGTTGATGAGATTGCTCCTACCAGGATTATAGAGGGTTTACAATGGTGGGGTCTGAGTGCAGACACAAAGATTAGATCCTCAATGAATAGAAAAGGGATGAATTTCCAAGGAAAATTATTATCTGAAGTAATAGGAAAAATCTTGTTGTGTAAGACTGGTGGACATGATAGGATATCCTCCTTCATGTTCAGCCTGATGATCAGGGTCATATTCTCGTTAAAAACTTATTTGGCCAAAATAGTTTTTGACAGAATAATAGATGGAATCAAGAAGCCCAACCTGGGCAAGATCTTAAGTTTGTACCTAGTATCTGCTGTACCAGATGTTCTAACTCATGTTGTTGGAACCAATATCAATCACATGCGAAGAAAGAACAACATGATTTTGTCTCGATGGGACACAGTACTGACAAAGGAGGGTCCTGCTCCTATACCAACTCTAGTAAGTAAGCAACAGAAAAAGAAAATTGTGCCTCCAGTTGTTGCATCCTCCAGTGATTCTGAAGAAGTAGTCGAGTTTAGTTCAAAAGAGGATGAAGAAAAGGAACAACCTCCAATGGACACTGATTAGGTACCAGACCTACTAAAGATCTCCATTCAAGGGGGATAAAATCCTAATGTACTCATGTATTGTGAGGAGGCAAATCTCACTGTCCTAGAGGTTCTCAATGACATAAACAAAGTTGCTTATATGGAAGCTGAGCCAGAAGCACAAACTGTGCTAGAACAAGTTGCTGAAAAAGAGACCCTGGATTCAGAAGCTGATGTCCAGGGGGAGAAGTCTGGGGATACTGAGGACAATGTTCCTCTAACTGATACTTTGCCAGAAGTCTAGAAGGACAACCAGCCCACACTCCAAGAAAATGCACAGATTGAGGGGGAGGTACCAGACCTTGCCCTAGTACAAATTCCTGATATCCAACCTTAGGCTGTGGATATTGCCAGCTCCTCAGAATCAGAAGCTAAAGAAGAAGCCTCTGGGCTAAAGAAGAGGAAACTAATGGAAATAAGGAAGAGAAACATAGGCTACAAGAAGGATATACAGTCTGTACAGACTCCTGCTTCTTCTATGGATTTCTCTTCCCTCATGGTGCAACTCCAACTGAAACTAGATGCACAAAGACAAACAATAGAGAAGTAAATTGATGAAAGTAACAAGGATCTATAGCTTCAACTGGCCCAGGATAACAAATCAATTAGATTTGAAGTTAATCTCAATAAGAAGGAAATGACTGACTTCTTTCACAAAGGAGGAAATGCAGTAGTCTTTCTGGCTAAACAGCAAGAAGCAAATAAGAAACATTGGATGAACTAGATGTTAAAATGGGCAATGCCCTTGAAAATAAGAAAAGGCTGAATGAAAACATTGCTGAGGTTCATAGAGTTACACTGTAAAAGCTAGCAGAGTAAACTATTGCTCTTAATAATAATGTGGATACAAAGGTCAGTGTCATTGAAGCACGATATGAATGTTATTACAAAAGTTATTAAGACCTCAGAATCAGCCATAGCAGACAAGTTCAAGAAATTCAAGGATTACTATACTACTTGTAATTATCACATCAAAGACTAGATTAAATTTCAGAAAGATGACCTCAGGGATCATATCTACCAAGAAGTCATAAAGGGGGAGAGAGTCCTTGTAGAGGCTAGCTCTGACCATGACAAGTGGATCATAAATTCACTCAGAGCTTCCTTACGATATCCACCTCTCTGTGATGACAACAACACAACAGAATATGGAGTTCAAATGGCAGAATACTTGGAAGGAGTGCAAACAGAGGTTGCTCAGGTCATCTATCCACCTGCTGACTTTGATCAAGTTTTTAAGAAAGTTCAGGATATGTATAGTCCTCCACTAGACAACATGCCTGTTATTCTTGAAAAAGTGGAGATGGATGATGCCCTCCTTCAGAAAGAGCAAGAGATCCTGCTGTCTAAGAAAAGATTCAGGGAGCAAGCTGAAGTAAGACCTGAATTTGAAAAATGGAGCCCAACCTCCAGAAACATAATACTAACTGCTCGGAAAGCAGTCAACAATAATAGGAGTGACAGAGGGAAATGGTACTCCACCAAGGAATAGGACAAATATCTCAAACAAGTGGATGTTATTTACAAGTTTAGAAAGGATATAAAGGCTGGAACAATTCCTGCAGACTCTATTGAGCCTTGCAAGTATTTTCCTAAACCCTATCATTATTTTGAGAGGCAGAAGCTGAAGGATGACGATTCCAAAGCAAAAGAAAAAGGGAAGAAGTCAGCTACTGATAAGCCATAAGCAAAAGCAACAATATAACCTGGCAAAGGGATAGTGATCAAGGAGCCAAAATTAACCTAGGGTTTATATGTCTAGAATCTCTAAAAGAACTATGTAATATGTTTTTATCTTTTATAGACATCTTATAAATCGTACTGTTGATTTGAAATGGGAAGTAAATTCCTTGGTTGGATATATCTGTCATGTTTTAAATTGTTATGTGATTAATATCTCTGTGATGTTAATCTGTGATGATAGATGCACAATGTTTAACTCTTTAACATACATATATACTTTCTGCTTATTAATAACCCTGTTTGTGATAGTTTAGTACATCGTTATTTGTGCTGGTTATTATAATGGTGTATATCATTGACTTGGGGTTATGACTTCTCCAAATAGGGGGATATTGTTGGTTACATTGGAAATTGTACAAGATTTGGAGAAGTCTTACTTAACTCAATGGTATACATCATTTTGTATTTGATGTCTATTGAGTTTACTTGTGCAGGCTAAAGAAATGGAGAAGATTTTTTCTAAGTACAAAAGTGTCGAGACACTTGGGCAGTGTCGACACCTTTTGATGAAGCAATGTCAAGTACAAGAGCAAAGCTGTGTCGACACACGGAGATATCAGTCTACACCAGCTGTGTCGACACACAGGACTTGTGTCGATACACAGAGATATCAGTCAACACAAGCCGTGTCGACATAAATGATCATAGTCGACACACTGAATGTTGAGTCTAAGATAAACTGTGTCGACACTCAGGACTAGTGTCGACACACTATGACTAGAAGTGCTGACAGTAAGCTCAAGCAGATATGTAGACACCCAGGACTTGGGTTGATAACTGTTTTGAATGAAAAGTTGTGTCGACACTAAGGAAGTTGTGTCGACATATTCTACATTATCTGTATCGGGACTATGGAGGAAAGCTGTGTCGATAGAAAATGAAACTTGTCGACAACATCAAGATAATGTGTCGACATCCAGCTAAAAGTGTCGACACATCTAAAAGTCTGTGTCAACACAGTATGAAGACATGTTTGATGTCTACTATTGAGACCAAGTTATAGATTTACAGATCTAAGAAGTGACATGTGTTATAACTATCAAAGCTGTCAGGTGTCAGAACTGTTAGATGTTAGTCAGATACCGGCTTAACAGGTTATCACTGATGGCTTCTATAAATAGAACATTCCTATCAGAAGAAAAAAAGAGTAATAGAAGAACAAAATCAATAACATCTTGAAGGCTGGATCTCTGTAAATCAGCTTAGATTACAGAATCAAATCTGTAAGAAGAAGAAGAAGGAGGCAGATTCAAGATCACTTCCATCTACTCTTTGAAGATTCAACCTAGTTCTCTGAATTCAAGAAGCTTTGAAGAAGCTAAGTCAGGTTGAATCTTATCCAAGATTTGCAAGGATCAGAAGGGACCAATTTCTAATTATTGGTCAAGTAATCTTTACCCCTTTCTCTCTCTTTGGGTAAAGAAATTCTTAAATCATTGTAATCAGACTTGTAGGATCTGTATAGATCTGAGTGTAAGAAAGTCTATCTTCCTGAGTTGTAAGCCTGTAATTATAAGGGCTGAGGTAGGGCATATTGCCTTAGGTAGGAGTTGGAAAACTCTGAGGTTGGATTCTCTGGAAGAATCTGAGTTGTAGGATCTGGAAGGATCTGAGCTGTAGGACTTGAAGAAGTCTGAGTTATAGGAACCTGGAAGGGTTCTGAGTGGAAAGATTTGTGGATCTGAGGATAAGGAAGTTCCGCTGAATCTAGTTCATTGCTATATGGGCGAAGGGGGAAAGTGGTTGTACCCAAATACTGGGGAACCACTATAAATTTGTGTGTCTCTGTGCTATGTTTGCATATTCTGATTATCTGTGATGCTTGAATGATTAGATAAGTAGAATTGCTAATTAGAAATCCTAAAATTGCCTATTATAAAGAATTGGACCTATTCACCCCCCCCCCCCTAGGTGATTAGTAGTTCTTTATTGAATTCTTTCATTGAGTTATGGGATCAACCTTCCTCGGGATCAGGTTACACGCTCTATGACACGCCCAGGGAGGGCGTGTCAGGGGGCATGTCAGGTCATTTTGGCCAAAAGCTTTGAAAACCTACAACAAGAGATGAAAACATTAGTGGCAATAATATATACAAAAAGACGCCAACAAGTATGCTTATAAGTCATGATTTGTGTAATAAAAACCTAAAAATACCCTAATATTTTAGACAACAAAACGTACTATCAAATTCCCCCAAGCTTAAGCTTTGCTTGTCCCCAAGCAATGATATAAAAACTAGCTAACATAAAAAGTGACTAATCAGAAAGTTCTAATTATGCTTACACAAGTACTATGCGAAATTCTAAGTAGAGAGAAGGTGAAACGTAAACTTAAAACAATTACTTAAACATGGTTTAACAATTTATAAACTTTACTAACGAAAAAAAAATCCAAAATTTTAACAAAATTCTTTAAATAAATTTAAGCAAGACAACTAAATGAAAAAATGCATTGAGTTGTTACTAGATCAAAGAGACACATTATAACTATATCAATCAAATAACAAAAATCTAAATTTAAATCCAAAACTTAATAATTTTACTTTTTTTCTTTACTTAGCTAATAAATAAAATTCAAAAACATGAATAAAAAGGGCTTATTAGGACCGAAACGTTTGGTTTAGGATTATGATTAGGAGTGGAATTCAAAGATAAATAAGGAGGTTTAAAAATAACACTAAACCAAAACAACCAGTTTCAAAAATTTTATTTTACATAAAATATTTTTCTTTCTTTTTCTTTTCCATTTTTTTTTTCAAAATTAAGGCCATAATTAATTTTTCTTATATTTTAAAATTGACCAAACAAAAGTAAACACTTTTTTTAGCATACTATTTTCAAAAATTCTCCAACTATATCACAAAATAACACTATCATAATCATGAAAATTTTTAAATGAAACTCAAAAAAGTTAGTGTGATTAGATAGGTTGGAAAATTTTGCTTTGGTGAAGATGAAATGATAAGTGGAGCTATCAATTGAAATTGGAAATAGGCTCAAAAGCGGCTAACTAGGGGTAAAATTATTTTAGGTTGGCAAGAAGGCTCAAACGAAAATAAAAATGACCTAAATCATTTTCATGCTTCTAAATTTATCTAAAGCATAGTTTTGAAAAATTTCAAAAAGCAAGTCCTAGATAATAAGAGAAGATTGATGAAATTATCTTGAAAATAGAAATAATAGGTGACTTAGATCGTTCACATCTACTGCGCTAATCAAAAGTTGACATTACAAAAATTATCCAAAAATGAAAAGGAAAATAGTGGATGAAATATTTTTTAAGAAAGTAAAGAAAATAAAGAACGAAAACCATAATAAAAATGTGAGTTTTAGAAAAAAACATTTCACATTAACATGCTATCATGAATTAGAAACACAGCATGACCAATATTTTACTTATGAAATATAATTAAAAAAATGATTAGAAATATTATAATTACCTAAGTTGTTATAAGGAATTTTTAGAAAATCAAAACAAAAATAAGGGGTAAAATTGAAATAAAAAAATTAGCATAATAAATTTTTTTTTTGAAATATTCTTCTTTTTTTTTTTAAAGATATTATCTTTTTTTGAGAATTTTCTTTAAGAAGAAAAGGGAGAAAGCACAAGAATTTTTTTGATTGTTTTTTTGATTGATTTTTATAGGGAAACAAAATAAAGAAAAGAGAACGAGGAATTCCTCAACCAAGCTTAAAATGGTACTTCCCCAGATTTATGCGCCACGAAACTTGATTGATGTCGCTCCCCTATGCTTGGGCTTTGGATCTTCTTTAAATGTCTTCTTGGGACTTCGTGATGGATTCAGCAGCATTGGAGCAGACGATCACATAAGCTTCAGCTTGTCGGAGCCGTCCAGGGCAAAAAGTAAAAATTAAAGAAAAGAGAAAAGTAACTTGGGTTGCCTCCCAAGAGCGCCCTTTGTTTAAAACGTCGTTTGAGCTCGACGTAACAAAATAAAATTGTCTAAAAGATTATTGTCCAAAATAATATTTGAAGTTTTTAACAAATAAAAAGTCTTAAATTATCCAAAATTCAGATCTTGCAGAATAAAATTAATATAGTTCGGACTGACATCACCACAGATATACAGTTTAAGACGCTTACCATTTACTTTGAAATCGCCCTTATCAGGAAGTGAAATTAAAACAGTACCATATGGAAAAACTTGTTTAACAGAAAACGTCCCAGACCAGCGAGACATTAACTTCCAGGAAATAAAGTAAATGAGAATTATAAAGAAGAACTTGGTCGCCCGGCTTGAAGGTTTTTGGGTGCCTTAAGTGCTTGTCGTGAAAACGTTTCGTCTGCTCATTATAAATTTTGTTATTTTTGTATGCATAAGAGCGCCACTCATCGAGTTCGTTAAGTAGAAATTTTCAAAAATCATCGACAGACTGGAGATCAAAATTTAAAAATCGTAAGGCCCAAAAAGCGCGGTGTTCTAATTCTACGAGTAAATGGAATGATTTTCCATAAACCAACCGATACGGCTGTTAACCCTAGAATCCGCAACATATCCAGCTAGACATCTCGCTCCTCCTTGGCTGGATTCCAGATCTCAGTCCGCTCAGGTCGCCCTTGGTTCTCAACTCTGCTGGATCATCGACCTCCGGTCGACGTTAGTCGAGCTCAGATCGGCGAGCTCCGAGTCAGGTCGCCCAGGTCGCTCAGGTCGCAACTAGTCTGACAGGATCATGCTCGACGTGACCAAGGGAGGATTTCAGCTCGCAGGCCCAGTCCGCCGGTCCCGCGCGGACTGCTTGTTCTTTCTCTTTTGATTCCCGTCACTGCTTCTCGGCTCCTTTGTACCCCGGGCAGCCGGTTATTTTAGCCTTGCCCGTTTGGGCAGGCCCCCAGCCTATAAATAGGGGGAAGTGGTGCACTCAAAGCACGTTGACTCAAGCCTAGGAGCCCACTTGTTAAAGGCTGCGGACTCGAATCTCTGGCTTTGCGATCTCCAGCTTGCTTTCCGCATTACTTTCCTTTTCCTTCCTTGTAACCGCTTCTTTACAATCAAAAGCAAGCCCATCGCAGGAGTGGCATTCAGGCCGCGACGGGTGAAGTATGGTGTTGCCGTGCTCCACGGCTCTGTTGCTTTTCTGTTCCTTTTCTAGTCCGCCAAGTAGACTGCTGCTCGCAGTTTGTTTTTCCTTTTTCTTCCCTAAGTGCTCGAACAGTTAGCTGCTGGTGCTCGTTTCCGCCTTTGCATTTCGCGCATCAACAGTTAATACGGGACCTTCAGATTCGAGCAGCTTTTTGAAAACCGCGGATAGAAATGTCAGACCGCCGAGCTCGCCGCTCCGACCGCTCCAGCTCGCCTGATGATTCGTTGTGGGAAGCGTTGGAGCAGTCTCGCTGGGAAGCTGAAGTATCTCACAGAGAGACTGACCAGCGGCTCGATACAATCAGCCAAGCCCTGTTAGCACTGACTCAGTGGCTTGCTCCCCAGGTCGCTGAAGAAGTTGCTGAGACTCCTATCCGCCAGACTCCGGTCCGCCGGACCCCGGCTCGTCTCACCCCTCTTCAGCAGTCGCCTGCGATCGCACCTCTGCCTCTCCACCAAGCTCAGTCCGCAGCTCCCCTGCAACCTCAGGCTGGTCAGTTCGCCCCCCTGATGGATTTCTTCAGGGAAGCAGCCCGAGTGACTCCGGCTCGCCGACTAGATTTTGTTTATCGGCAGTCCGTAGAGCCCACAGAGCTTCGCCCTCCAGTCCGCCCTTCTGATGATTCAGAGACTCCCTCTCCCTTCGTCGATCGAATCCGGTGGGAGTCAGCGCCAAGCAATTTCAGAGAACCTCGTCTCCCTTTTTATTCAGGGGAGACTGATCCGGCCTCCCACCTGCAGGCATTTGAAGGGGCAGTTGCATTGAGGAGCCTCTCCGATGCCTTGAAGTGTAAGCTCCTAGTGACCACTCTTGATGGTCAAGCGAGAGAGTGGTTTTATGAGTTGCCTTTGGGCATAATTTCTTCCTTCGCTGAGCTTCGCAGCGAGCTGCTCCTGAGGTTTGCAACCTCTAAGAAGAGAAAGGATGGGCCGGCAGCCCTTTTTGACATCAAGCTGAGAGACAACGAATCAGTGGCAAGATTCGTTGATCAGTTCCAAAAGGAAATCCAAGGGGTAAGGAATGTGAACCTCGATTATTATAAAGTTGCCTTGATTCACGGCCTCCGGGAGGGCCCATTGAAATTCAAAGTGACAACAAAGGCACCATCAACTTATCAGGAGCTCATCGCGATAGCTAATCGCTTTATTGAGGGAGAAAATGCCAACCCAACCTATATCTCATCTATGACAGCTAAAGTTGGAGGAAGGGATGTCCCCAACTCCTCTTCCAACAATCAATATCACAGTAAGCCTCCTCGGCCTGATTTCCAACCTCCATCTCAGAGGGGTGTAACCTCCGCCACAAGAAACCCTTCCTTGGCCATCAACAGTTTCATGATCAGAGACTGTCGTTGGCCACCGCTCCTGCGGTACCCCTTCAAGCACTTCCCATTCTTCAGGGTGCCCTGCCAGCTTCAAATCCTTATGAGAGCAGCTCCATGGAAGAGTTTGCAGATCTGGGCCTCGACTTTGAAGAGGTCATCCAGATAATCCAGAAGAAGGCTGAGGAAAGGAGGCAAGGGCCTCAGAGAGACTGGAAGCCCAGGAACAACTCTCAGTTCTGTGATTTTTCACAAAGAGAAGGGCCATTTGACCGAAGATTGCAAGGCCCTCCGACAGCTAGTTGAGAGGTTGTTCGCCGAAGGCAAGATCAAGGACCTGGGCAGGAAGGGTGAGTCTTCAAAGCCTTCCACCTCCAAGGGCAAGGAGGTGGCTGAAGTTTAGCAGGAATGTATAGAGGTAAGGGATGAGGGCCATCGGGGGCTCATTGATATCCTAAGTTAGTGTATTGATGTTATCGACGAAGGAGCCTTGGGAAGACTCATTTACATCCATGGCGGTGCAGGGGCTGAGTCTACTCGGAAGTCTTCTCTGTCAAGGCTTTCCCGAACTGAGATTGCTTCTACTTCTTCTTCTGCTCCTCCTTCTGAAATCATCACCTTTGGCCCTGCGGACCTTCCTGTAACCGCTAATCCCTTTGATGATGCCATCGTAGTCCAAGCAGCCATCGGAGATTTCATGGTCGATAGAATTCTCATTGACACAGGCAGCTCCGTGAATCTCCTCTTCAAGTCTACTTTTGAAGCCCTGAGGACTGGAAAGCCTCTGCTTTCCACCGAGGGGCCACTCTATGGCTTCTCGGGAGAAAGAAAGGAAGTTGAAGGAAATGTCACACTCCCGATGAGGCTCGGAGGGGTGACCAAGGAGATCCAGTTCATAGTGGTAGATGCTCCAAGCAGCTACCATGCTATCTTTGGAAGACCATTGCTGAACAAGTATCGAGCCATCATTTCAACATATCATTTAGCCATCAAGTTCTGCAAAGATGGCCGTCAGTGCAGGGTCAGGAGTGACCCAAGGAAAGCTCGAGAGTGTTACCTCCGCACAGTTAATGTGACTGAAGTTCCCCCCCCCCCCCCAGCTTTTCCAGCAGCAGCAGAAGCCTCTTCTCCGTCAGAAGCTGCTGTGGATAGAGAAGGTGCTCACCTGGATCCTGCCCAGGTGACGCAAGGAGTCCCCATTGCAGAGGGGGAAGAAAGAAAGCTCTCCATAAACTCCGAGTTGCCAGAAGATCAAAAGGCGGAGTTGATATCTTGCCTGCTAAAGAATCTGGATGTCTTCGCTTGGTCGGCGGAGGACATGCCAGGAGTCGATCCTGACGTGGCTTGCCATCATCTCAACATCGATCCAGCTGCCAAGCACGTACAGCAGAAGAGGAGGGATGTAGCTGTCAAGTTGGCAGAGCCCATGAGAGAGGAGGTTGCCAAACTCCTCAAAGCGCGCTTCATACAAGAGATTCAATATCCTGAGTGGATCTCAAACGTTGTAATGGTTAAGAAACCAGGGGGGAAGTGGCGTATGTGTTAGACTTCACCCATTTGAATAAAGCATGCCCGAAAGATTTCTACCCCTTGCCTTGGATAGATTTATTAGTTGATTCTGCGGTAGGGTATCCGTTTATGAGCTTTCTAGATGCGTTCTCTGGTTATCACCAAATAAGAATGCACAAACCCGATATCCCTCGCACATCGTTCTTCACTAATGATGGTTGCTATTGTTATCTTGTGATGCCCTTTGGGCTTAAAAATGCTGGCGCGACTTATCAACGCATGATGGATCATGTGTTTAAAGAGCAAAAAAGTAGAAACCTTGAAGTGTACGTGGATGACCTTTTGATTAAGAGTAGGTCTCTTCCACAGCACTTGATAGATCTAGCAGTGACCTTTTCCACTCTGCGATGGCACAAAATAAAGCTTAACCCGTTAAAATGTATCTTTGGGGCAAGTAAGGGGAAGTTTCTCGGCCATCTCCTTACTCCTGAGGGTCTTGCCCCCAATCCTGATAAGGTTAAAGCCATCCTTGATATGGCCCCTCCCCGTTCACCAAAAGAGGTTCAGTAGTTGGGGGGGAGGTTGGCAGGACTCGGGAGATTCATCTCTCGAATTGGGGATAAAAGTGCACCATTCTTTAAGACTCTTCGGGGAGCGTCCAAGTTCTAGTGGACAGAAGAGTGTTCCTTGGCCTTCGAGCAGTTGAAAAAGCAGCTAACCTCGATACCCTTACTCCAAAGCCCCCAAGAAGGGGAGATGTTATTCCTATACCTGGGGGTTGGTCCCGAGGTAGTTAGTTCTGTCCTAGTCCGAGAAGAGAGCAGGAGGCAGTTCCCCGTTTACTATGTCAGTCACATTCTGAAAGATGCGGAAGCTAGGAACCCAATCCTTGAGAAGCTGGCTTTGGCATTGGTTATGTCTGCCCGCAGGCTCCGTCCATATTTCCAGGCACATTCAATTCAAGTGGTTACTGATCAACCCTTGAAGAGTGTGTTAGAAAAGCCAGAGTATTCAGGCAGGCTAGCTAAGTGGGCAATTGAACTGAGTGAGTTTGAAATTTCCTATGTGCCCAGAACAGCTATCAAGGCACAGGTGCTTGCAAAATTTCTGATTGACACAACACAATCCAGCTCGGATCAGGCAGCAAGGTCTCCTTTAGCTTGGACCATCTATGTGGATGGAGCTTCTGGAAGAAACTCTTCAGGGGCAGGGGTAGTTTTGATAAACCCGAATGACATCAAGCTTGAGCAAGACATCAAGTTCTATTTTCCAGTAACTAACAATCAAGCGGAGTATGAAGCTTTACTGGCCGACTTGAGGCTTGCAAGAGAGCTTGGAATTGATCATGCCCATATTAAGACTGACTCTCTGGTAATGGCTTCACAAGTTCTTGGTAACTTCGAGACCAGGGAGCCAGTGTTGAAAATGTATCTTGTGCTAGTAAAAGTTGAGGTTGGCAGGTTTAAAAGTTTTACTATTGAGCACATTCTGAGGACAGAGAATGAGGAGGCTGACGTTCTTGCCAAGTATGGGCTCTCGTTAGGAGGGACAACTTCTGAGCTTTTCCACCCGACGGTGGAGGAGGAAGGGCTAATGCAAATCGATCAGTGTTCCTCTTGGATGGACCCATTCATTCTCTACCTAACGACTGGGAATCTGCATCAGTCAGTAAAAGATAAGAAGAGATTCAGGTTGAAAGCAGCGCACTATTACTTGATATCCGATATTCTCTATAGAAAAACCTTCTTGTCTACAATGGCAAGATGTGTTTCAGAAAGTGAAATTCCTACTGTTCTTCGAGAAGTGCATTCTGGCGAGTGCGGGAGTCACTCGGGAGCAAGAACGTTGGAAAAAAGGATCCAGCGGCAAGGTTACTTCTGGACCACAATGAAAAAAGATTCGGAGACCTATGTGAGAAAATGCGTTCAATGCCAGAAATTCGCTCCTCTTCAACATCAAGCAGCTCAATCTCTCAGATCAATTGCAACCCCTTGGCCCTTTGCTGTTTGGGGGATGGATCTCATTGGTCCTTTTCCCATGGCAAGTGGGCAGCGACATTTCATTATAGTTATGATCGACTACTTCAGTAAGTGGATTGAAGCTAAAGCACTGGCAAAGACAACTCAGGTTGTGAGGAATTTTATTTGGGGGGAGATAGTCTGCCGGCACGGAATCCCTATGGCAATAATCACTGATAATGGACCGCAATTCAATAATACGGAGATGATGGATTTTTGCAGGCAGATCGGAACAGAGCTGCGCTTTGCGTCAGTGCATCATCCCAGAAGTAATGGACAAGTAGAAGCAGCGAATAAGCAAATCCTCAACCTGCTTAAGAAGAAAGTTCAAAATCTCAAGGGCAGTTTGGTTGATCAACTTCCCTCAGTTCTCTGGACCCTGAGAACAACACCTTCATCTGCAACAGGGGAAACCCCGTTCAAGCTTTCTCACGGGTCCGAAGAATTAATTCCTGTTGAATTTGAAGTTCTATCGCCCAGAGTGCTGCTTGCTACACAAGGTATGGAGGATTGGCTTGAGCTGAATAGCGAGGAGATGAGGTTCAGTTTGGAGTATGTTGAAGAAGTTAGAGACAAGGCTGTCATCAGACAAGAGGAAGTTAAAAGAAGAATGGCCCGTTACTTTGATAAGAATGTAAGGATCAAACATTTTCAAGTGGGAGATGAGGTTCTTAAAAAGGTCGATGCGGCTGCAAGAGCCGGCTCAGTTGGGAAGCTTAATCCTAATTGGGCGGACCATTCATTATTAAGGAAGCACTTGAGAATGGAGCCTACCGGTTACAAACATTTGCAGGAGAAGATATGCCGCACACGTGGAGTGGAGATGACCTAAAGCGGTTCTATTCCTAAACTTCTTTTTCTTTCCTTCTTATGTAAACTCTTCAAGAGGGTCATTATTAATGAAAGTTCCTTGCTAACGCTTCATCAAGTGTTTTTTTGTTTCAAGTGTTGACAGTTAATATATTGAGCAAGGACAACTCTAAACGGTTCTATCTCTGAACTCTCTCTTCTATGTTATGAAAATTTCTCAAAATTGATATTTATCTAAGTATTCGTGCTAAGACTTCTTTAAGTGCCTCTTTTCTCTTTCCTCCCCGAGCAACTCCCAACAATTGCTTAATGTCAGGAGATATCGCCGAGTTCAGCAAAAACCTCCCCTAGAACAGTTGGTGTCAGCGTAACACCATGAAGACCACGTATTGCGGGGAGATTTCGCACCGTGTGGTGGGAGCTCACCGGCTCTAGTGCGGCAGGATACTGGATTTCGGATCCCGGCTAGTACCTAACCCCACTTCTGCATTATGGAGGAGCAGAGTGGTGGTCAGCTCTACCATGCCACTTAAGTGATATCGTTACAACCCAGGTGATCGCGCGGGGAATGCAATGTCGCTCCGGCCGCACCTGCCCCAAGACCATCTTAGGGTTATAACCCTCGAACACTCCTTGGTACCCTCAAGCAGTGCCTGCAGGAGACCCACAGTCTTATCGATCTCAGAGGGAAGCAATGCCGCTCCGGCCGCACCTGCCCGAAAGATCGACTTAGACTGTAATCAAGGCAAGAGGGCAGTGAATTGAGTCGTTGAGTCTGCAGATCCTGAGATCCTGTAAGGAAAGCAATGTCGCTCCGGCAGCACCTGCCCACTTGATCTCTAGACTGCAGCTTTCTTCTTCATAGGGGCTTTCGATTATTATTAATGCAGTGCGGACTCCATTTATCCTATCCGCCTAGTCCGCCGTCCCTTGGGTTGATTCTGTAGTTCATAACCTTGTGAGGAAAGCAATGCCGCTCCTGCCACACCTGCCCGCTTGGTTATGAATTACAGGTCATTTCTGAAGTTATTATTGATGCAGTGCGGACTCCATTTATCCTATCCGCTCAGCCCGCCGTCCCTTGGTTGAATCAATTACTATTCAGTCTATTACAGGCTTCGGTTTTCTAGTTTGCCTAATCCGCAAGATTCATTCAATTTATATAACTTAATGATTATTTGGAAAAGATTCAACATTAAATATCAGCGGACGGTGACCCTAGTCCGCCTAGTTCGCTTATTAACGTTATTTGAGTTAGCAGATTGTGGTTTTCATCATCTTGGTTCTCGCAAAAACTGGCAAAGGTTCTGCAAAATGCGGACTGCAAAATGAACTCGTCCAAGTCCGCTTCATTCGTTCTCTTCGCTAAGAAAACATTATCTGTTCATATTGTAACAAGCTGTGGTTATGCAATTTCAGCTAGAGTTTTAAACATGCAATAAAGCTATAACGAAGATTGATATAAGAAGTGCGACCTCTAAGTATAAGCGAGAAATAAGCAGAACATCTCAGAAGATATCAAAAATATCCCTTTTTCTATTCATTCAAAATTATATACATGTCCTGGCGGACTCGTGCAGAGTCCGCCCCCTTTTACATTGAAAACCAAAAAATTATAATTTATCCTCCTATTCGGTCCTTTGCTTCTTGTCTGCAGGCTTCTCCGGGCTTAACCCGTCCACATCCACCACAGGCGAATAGCCGCCCGACTCGCTGCTGCTGCTGACACTGGAACGAGAAGCGGTCGAGGGTTCTGTCCGCGTGCTGCTCTCATCAGAGCCGGAGTTAGAGGATTGATCTGACTGGCCTCCTTGCTGCTAACTTGAGGCCACATCTTCAGGAGCTTCCTCATCGGCGGACTCCTCCTCATCGTCCTCAGCAACCGCTTTCCCTTTAGCAGCTCGCTCGAACTCGGCAACCTTGTCCTTCATCTCTGGGAAAAGCTTCAGGAAGGGAATGGAGTCCACCCCTGCTTTCGCATACCCTTCGCTGATAATGCGTTCGATTTACACCTCCACGCTTTCCCTAACAAAAGGAAACATGTCCTTCTGGAAGTCGGGGTTCGTTACCCCATATGCGGTCTGGAGAAGAAACCAAAAATGTCAGTCCGCGAAAGATAAGCGAGATAAACGGCGATTAACTGGCACTTACAGCCTTGTCCTCTTTATATTGGTTGATCTTTACGCCAAGTCGCTTATTTCTTTCTTTCAGCAACTTGCTTTCCTTCCTATGCCACGCATCTTCCCTAAGTAGCTCGGGCGTGAGCCTGCCCATGAAGTGGTTAGTGACGGCGCAGTTTGCACTGGCTTGTGCGGCGAGAAGAGGAAGGTCGTCAGGAGCCACACTATGCAGTTCGCGAAGGTTTTGCTTCCCGTACAAGGCAGAGAGGGCAACATGGGCGTGGCGAGATGGGCGCGGACTCCTCCAGGAGGGAAGAGCCGTTGACAGACGGACATATTTTTCTTCTCATGCCAATGGATCATTGGGTTACCCCTTATATTCTTTTGCTTCTCGCCGAAGCCAGCAATATTGAAGCTGTCATCGGAAGAATAACTCGCGGCGGGATCTCTGTCTTCTTTCCTTTTCTTCGCAATTTCTTTTCTTCTTTATCCTTGTGTAGGAGACTGTCCAGCCGGTGCGAAGGGCAGATTTTCGGGTACCGCCAAGGTCGCTGCAAGAGGAAAAATTAGCTAACCTTCCAGGTCGCTGCAGATACAAATGAAAGTCGCGAAACTTACTCTCCTGACGGCTTATGGTGTCCAGTCCGGGCAGCAGTGGGATGTAGTAGTCGATGTCGAACCTCGCTCCATCAAGGAACTTGACGATGGCGGCCTCAGTATCGCTCAGCCGTACGCTTTTGAAGTAGGCGTCTGAGCACAGCTGCGGGTTAGTGTGAAGGAACCCCAGGTCGCCTTCAAAGATAAGGTACCTAGAAGTCCAGTTGTGGATCTTATTCGGCAAACCCACAACTTTCATCCCCCTGCAGTAGAAGTAGATGATACCCTTGTACTCGCGGTCTCCTGGTGGGGTTATAGAGCGGACAGAGAAAATTTTCCTGAAGATCTTCAAGGAAAACTCGACCTTCTCAGCTCGCAAGTAAGCTAGGTAGCTGCAGATGGCGACCATGCTGTTCGGCGCGAGCTGGTCTGGAACCACCCCATAGTGCTCGAAGATCTCTACGATCTCCCAAAGCAGGGGGAATTTGAACCCACAATCGAAATGATCGATTGGCACTGCGAGCTGGGTAGCTGTGGAGAAGTTCAATCGCTCTTGATGCTCGGGAAGCCGGGCGAGTACTGGCGAGCCCACCATGTGCTCCTCCAAAAAGGCTTCCAAGTCAACTACGGTTAGCCTGCTTCTTTTGTGCTCGGCAGCATGGAAGGCGGCTGCAGCATCAGTATGTACGGATACCATGTTTTCAGACCGCAGGGCTTCAGCTAACTGTTTCCTATACAAAGAGAAAATGAAGACCCTATTTATAGAAAAACCGTCTGACATGACAGCAGTTAATCCGCCCAGACCGATTGCTCAGTCCACGCAGTTCGCTTCTTCCTTGTTTTCCCTGCAATTTCAGATAATTATCAAGGCTTTGCGGATTCAAAGGCCGTCCGCGCAGTTCGCTTCTTCCCTGCTTTCCTGCACTTTATCTACAAGTAATCGCGAACTCACAGGAAGCTTGCAGAGACCGCAATTTTCCAGTAAACAAAATAAGCGAGCATAGAGCCAGCCCGCATAATTCACATTCGACAACAAGATTATCCAAAGTTTAAAAAATAATAATATCATACAACAAGCAGAAGTAGCATCACAGCACGAATACAGTTATACAAGGAAGATGTTCAAACATCAAATTATACAAAACAGTTCAGAACAAATATTTCGGCCTCAGCGCCTTCTGTGGTCTCGTTGGGCAGGTCGCTCCTCATCATCCACCCAACATGAGCTGCCTGGTCACTTCCTCGCAAGATCTCACAGTAAAGTTGCGAAACCAGGTGATGCATGTTGTTGAAGGTACGATGCATGTGAGCGATATCCCTAACTACCCGATTGAAAGAAATCAATGGGACGACTGCTGGGGTCGGATTTGCGACCTCCGCGGGCTGCCCGGTTGTCGCCGGGACTGGCACCTCACCTACGGCAGGTTGAGAAGACGTTTGCGGCCTCACCCCAGCAGCTTCACTCACTTGTTTCTTCCCTTCTCTCGCCAAAGCCAAGTACTTGTTCCTGTAGTGACAGGCATCTCCGCTTAGTCGCTGTTTCTCCTTCTTCATTCCTTCAAGCGCAGATGAGAGGCTGGCGACCTCATTCTCTAGAATCTTTTCTCGCTCTTTGCCCTTCTTTAATTCAACTCGAATTTCGCATAGCTCCTCCTCATATTTCTTCGCTAACAGCGCGTACGTTTCCTGTACAGGCTGCTCCTCCTGTGCGAGCTCAGCGGCAGACCGCGCCGCAGCCTCCACCGATATGTCTACTGGCGAAGGCACGATCTCGCCAGCCTCGACAGAATCGGGTGTTGACTTACGAACTGCAACAAAGAAAATGAAATTCATTTCAGTATCCAGGTCGCAATAGGCCCGAAAAGGTTAAAAGTTTAATTCACTTTTGGTAATCATTGCGGCGTTCTGGCGACTATCAAAGGCAGGTCGCCTCGCGCACTCTAGATCAAAAGCGCCTAGGCGACGCCTCCATTCTCGACGGACTATCGCTCTTGTCTCGGCCAGCGATCTGCTCGAGGAGACTATATCACCGGTTTCTGTAATGATCTTGACCGGCCGCGATTTCCGTGGAGGGGATTTATATAACCATGAGCTCTGGAATCGCTTGGGCGCCAGCTGCAACTTACCTGATCCCATCAGCTCGACAGCGGTCTGAAGATCCTCAGCCCGCTTATCCGCGGCAAGCTTCTCCGAGACCGCTTCGACCTTTGCCTTCATTGCGGCGAGCTGCTCCTTAGTCTTTTCCCTTTCTTCAGCTGGAAGAAAGGAAGAAGGATCAGTGAATTTCTCTCCTCTAATCTCGGCATCAGGCTGCAGCACTTCCAGCAGAGAGCGATTCATGCTCGCAAGCTGCTCGTTATCTATGGTGTCAAGAATCTCGGTAGTTGATAAGCTGAGCGTTGAAGGGGTATCACCTTCTGCGGACAGAGGATCAGGGGTGACGAGATCGCTATCTTGAACTTCCTTTTCTCGCGGCTTATGCTGCAAGCTCGCAGCCCTAGTCCGCTTGGAGATATTCTTCTCTTTCCTAACCTTCAGCCTCTTCTCTACTCGCTCCGCAACGGTACTGTTGTCTCTCTTGCCCTTTTTCTTTTCAGTCGTCTTGTCCAAGTCGATGACGACCTGCTCTGATTCGCGAACTGAGGTTGGTGCGACAACCATAGCCAGGGAAGACATTGGATCCTCAGCTTGCTTCTAAATGGAACTTTTAGCCGCGGCTTCAGCGAGCTCTTTAGCTCGCTCTTCGGCGATCTCTTCTTCCCTTTCCTCTATTTGTTCGTCAGCGGGAAGCTTCTCCTCGATGATCTGCTGCTGGGCTTTCGGCGACGATACTTCCTTATCCGGGTCAATCCGTAGCATGATAGTCTCGGAAGGAGAGCGGTGCACCTCCATGCTTGAAGAGCTCGCAGGGTTCTGATCAGAGATGGATAACGAGTTCAGTTTCTTATTCGCGCTCTCTAACGGAAGATTCTGAGCAGGAACAGCAGTCGCAATTTTCTCAGGCTCTATGTCACGGGCTGGGTCTGATTTCTTCTGACCTGAACTCTCTCCTTGGTAGCGCACTGGAATATCATGACGGCGACTGGTCTTTTTAGGTCGGGAACTCGCCTTGGGCTTCTCAGTCGAAGTAGCAAGGCTGCCGAAGAAGGATCCTAATCTTGCCATGCCGGACTAGAAAGTTGAGACCACAAGAGGTGAGTAACGACCCGTCGCGCAGTCGATTCTAACAGAGGACAGGGCTTCCGGCGGTATTTATAGCACAAACAGCCTTAATGATAGTTGCGGACTCGGCGGTTAAGGAAACATTTTCGGAATTTTCCAAAACTCAAAAATGTGCGGGGATTATGTTAACCCCAGAATCCGCAACATATCCAGCTAGACATCTCGCTCCTCCTTGGCCGGATTCCAGATCTCAGTCCGCCAAGGTCGCCCTTGGATCTCAACTCTGCTGGATCATCGACCTCCGGTCGACGTTAGTCGAGCTCAGATCGGCGAGCTCTGAGTCAGGTCGCCCAGGTCGCTCAGGTCGCAACTAGTCTTACAGGATCGCGCTCGATGCGACCAAGGGAGGATTTCAGCTCGCAGGCCCAGTCCGTCGGTCACGCGCGGACTGCTTGTTCTTTCTATTTCGATTCCCGTCACCGCTGCATGGCTCCTTTGTACCCCGGGCAGCCGGTTATTTTAGCCCTGCCCGTTTGGGCAGGCCCCCAGCCTATAAATAGGGGGAAGTGGTGCACTCAAAGCACGCTGACTCGAGCCAAGGAGCCCACTTATTAAAGGCTGCGGACTCGAATCTCTGGCTTTGCGATCTCCAGCTTGCTTTCCGCATTACTTTCCTTTTCCTTCCTTGTAACCGCTTCTTTACAATCAAAAGCAAGCCCGTCGCAGGAGTGGCATTCAGGCCGCGACAGGCGAATTCTGGTGTTGCCGTGCTCCACGGCTCTGTTGCTTTTCTGTTCCTTTTCTAGTCCGCCAAGTAGATTGCTGCTAGCAGTTTGTTTTTCCTTTTTCTTCCCTAAGTGCTCGAACAGTTAGCTGCTGGTGCTCGTTTCCGCCTTCGCATTTCGCGCATCAACAACGGCATTTATCTGATTTCGGTTTTGTACGTTGTTCTGTAGGTCCATAGAGCATCGTCTAATTTGGTTGAAAAGTTTTTCCTAGATGTGGAAATAGTCTTTTCTAAAATTCTTTTTATCTCTCTGTTCACTACTTCGACTTGTCCATTAGTTTGGGGTGGTAGGCAGTTGAAAGCTTATGCATAACGTCGTATTTATTAAGAATTTTTGAAAACTGCGCGTTACAAAAGTGTTAACCCCTATCGCAAATGTTGGCTCACGGCGTATCTAATCGAGAAAATAATTTTTTTAAGAAAGTAATTACGACACGGGCATCGTTAGTAGGAAGAGCTTGGGCTTCAGCCCATCGTGAAACATAATCGACGGCAACTAAGATGTATTTGTTTTCGAAGCTAGAAGGAAGGGGCCAACAAAATAAATTCCCCAGAGGTCGAAAATTTCGCACTCGAGGAAATAATTTTGCGGCCTTTCATTTTTATTGGAAATATTTCCCGACCGTTGGCAACTATCACACCTACTCACAAAGGCTTGTGCATCTTTAAATAGGCTAGGCCAGTAAAAACCAGCGCAAAGAACCTTGTGAGCGGTCTGAGCAGCTTGATAGTGACCACCAGTCAGTCCTTCATGCAAATGTTTTAAAATATCTACTCCTTCAAAAGAGACACATCTCCTTATCACTTGGTCTGCACAGACTCGGGAAAGATGCGGGTTCTCCCAAAAATAGTTCTTCAACTCAGAAAAGAATTTCTTATTTTGCTGAGAGGAGAACTCTTTCGGAAGGGCCCGAGCCACTAAATAGTTGGCTATGTGTGCAAACCAAGGAGAAGGAGAAGTGTTAATTGAAAGCAGCTTACTCATCAGGAAAATAATCATTAAAAGATTTTTCATCTAAGTTTCAATATAAGGTTTATCTAATCGTGATAGATGGTCGGCGGCCAAATTCTCGGCTCCTCGCTTATCACGGATTTCTAAGTCAAACTCCTGGAGGAGTTAGACACAGTGAATCAGGCGCGGCTAGGCATGTAACACCCCTATCCGTCACACAGTATATAGCAGTAGGTCCGGTCAGGGCCCAACGCCATATACCACGGACAGACCGGCGGGTTACTCATTGAAACCATTCAACCAAAACACACATCCTTCACAGAGTATCTTGCATAAGCAATTAATTAATTTACAAAAGCAAGAACCCAGCCACAAGCATGAATGTCCACTAACAAAACCAACATGAATGAAATACAAAGTCCCAAAAAGTATCTGCCTTATGGCCTTACATGAGTTCACGATATAAAAAGCAGTGTCTTACAAACTTCAGCTCGCAGGCCGACCACACATGGTTTAAAAGAGAAAACAAACAAGGCCTTCGAGGGCTGGCTCAGCAACTTGGGCTTTGGCCCGCTATTTGTCGCTCGGCTCCGCAGCACCTGCAAGCACAATTCACCGCAATGGTGGAAAACAAGAATAACGGTCAGCTAAAGTCGACCAAATTATAACTATTCCGGCCCCAAAACTCGGTGCGGCAAAGCTCCTTCCCTGCACTTGTTAGTGTAGCAAGCAATATAGTGAATAAACATAACATCACAGGTGCAGGCTCACACGACCACACCCCCCGTGCTCTCATGGCACTAACTCGGTGAACCCGATAAAATCGCGGTCTCACCACCATCCCTTGGATGGCAAATCTCGTGAGCATTTAGTCTTTCTGACCTAAGCCTAATACTCGCACGATTATACCAATGGCCAGTCCCTTTTTCAGGTATCTGTCACGAAACAACATAGCCCGGGTCAAGTTCCACAAGCCCGTTGCTCACACCGCACTGTCAACTTAAGCCAAATGCGCGGGTCAAGCTTAGTCGGATCCCAAATTGTATCATACAAGCACATAACCCAGTTATGTTCAAGGTTGGCTCCCAGGCCACCAAGATGGCAGAAATGCGTTTCTGCTCAGTTTTCTGGGTGCACCTTGGGGTTAATCCTCAAGATTCCTTGCTGCAATCTACCACGTAGAAACATGAAAACAACCAAAGACACGGAGTCTTCTCCGGCTCATCATGCATAGTAACACATCACCGATCCAGACCCACTTGTCCGGGTAGGCTTCACACACCATGCCTATGTCCATTTCTCGATTTCGAACTCTACATGCAAACAAGGGGGACTATTAACATCTACCCCAAGGAACGCCGCACACTCACCGCACACTCGCGGGAGCGGGTTTCCTTATGCAAAAGAAGGAAAGCTTCATATGCTCAAGAAGAGAATCGTTACCCTAGCATTCCTCTTCGGCGCCATGGAAATCTACACGGATGAAAAGCACTGTGATGATCTCGCCTTCGTAGATCTGGACATGGTTTGCGATTTGGCGCTATGAATCTCCTCCGGCGACCGGATCTTTCTTCCTTCTTCCTCCTTGCTCTCCCCTCTCTCTAGAAGTTAGAAAGAGATAGAACTCAAGAGGATGAGAGCTTTCCACCCCAAAACCGGCCTTAACCCTAAGATGGGAAAAGCTTGAACCATCGGATCTAAAATTAAGGAAACGAACAGCCACGATTCACCCTGAAAATAAACTTCCTGGGCCAAACATGGCTTGCGACATGCCCGTGTCCAAGGCCGTGTTCCTCATTCACCGTCAATCAGGAAAATCCCGACCATGACATGGCCTGTGACACGTCTTGGAACACACCCGTATCCCAAGTGACACGCCCGTATCATGGGACGTGTGCCTGAAACGACATGAGACCAAACACGTCCCGAGCACGACACGGCCATGTGACATGCCCGTGTCACATACCGTGTGCTAGACACACCCGTGTCCCAGGCCATGTAACTCCCTCAACACAAACCAGCAAACTGCCCGAGCAGGACATGGCCTCTGGCACGCCCGTGTCTCAGTCCGCGTTCCCTGTCTCGACACTCGACGCCTGCATTTTCGTCGACCACTCAGTGAGTCGTCGATCCTGAACACTACACGGCCCTGGGACATGGACGTGTGACCCTTACCAAGGTCCAAACTTGCCTCAAAGCGCTACCCGTTTCTCTTTTGAGTTTCGAGGTGTTATAACTCTCTCCCTTTTAAAAGAATTTCGTCCACGAAATTACCGAAAAGAAAAGATACACAAAACCAAAAGTCGTACCTGAGTGGAGTAACTCTGGGTACTCCTCAAGCATGGTCTGCTCCCGCTCCCAAGAGAACTCCTCCAGACCGCAATGGTCCCAATGGACCTTGACCATCCTTATCTCCTTGTTACGAACTCGCTTGACTTCGGAGTCCTCAATACGAACGGGCTTGACCCTTGTCGTCAACCCTTCGTCCACCGGTACTTGATCAACTGCGATCACCAGCGAAGGCTCTTGCACCGCCTTCCGCAATACTGATATGTGGAATACGTCGTGTAGACCACTCAATAACACCGATAGCTTTAGACGATAAGCCGCTTCACCAATCCGCTCCAGAATCTCAAATGGTCTAAGGTATCTCGGGCTCAGTTTCTTCAAGCGTCATACCCGTGAAACACCCTTGAACGGCTTTATCATCAAATACACCCCATCACCAACCGCAAACTCCACGTCCCGATGCTTGGCATTGTAGTGCTTAGCCTACCTATCCTGAGCGATCAGTAAATGCTCTCGAATGGTTCGTACCAATGAAGGTGTGCTTTCCACCTCTTTCTTTTTGTACAACCTTGCCTCACCCGTTTTCAACCACGACAACGACGTGCGACATTTTATACCATATAGGACCTCGAAGGGCGCCATTTGTATGCTCGCTTAGTAGTTGTTGTTGTACGCAAACTCCACCCAATACAGATAATCTTCCCACTGCTTTCCAAAGTCCAGGACGCACATACGAAGCATGTCCTCCATCATCCCGTTGACCCTCTCGGTTTGCCCATCCATCTGTGGATGAAAGGCTGTGCTAAATTTCAACTTAGTTCCCAGCATTTGCTGCACCAACCTCCAGTCATTGGACGTAAAACGCCCATCTCTATCGCTCATGATGTTACGGGGCACACCGTGTAGTCTAATCATACTGAAGTGCGACACTTTTGTCAACCGATCTACGATCACCTAGATGGCGTCGTTTCCCTTCTACGACCTTGACAAACCATGCACAAAGTCCATCGAAATGTCGTCAAACTTCCACTCCGGAAAAGGCAAAGACTTCAAGAAACCCCCTGGCTTTTGCACTCTGCCTTCACTAAGGCGCAAGTCTGACACTTAGCCACATATAGTGCCACATCCTTCTTGAGTCCTGGCCACCAGAACAACTTCTTCAGATCTCGGTACATCTTCGTGCTCCCTTGGTGAATTGAGTACTTGGTATGATGAGCCTCGTACATCAACTCCACCCGTAAATTACCCATGTTTGGGATGCACAAATGACTGTCCTTCCTTAGCAGTCCATCTTCAACTATAAATTGGGAATTTGACCCATCCGAAGTTGCATCCATGATTTCCTTCATGCTGCTATCCAAATCCATAGCCTGCCGAATCCGATCAGCCAAATCATACTGAACTTCCGTCCAGTTCAATAGCGCTTCAGCGATAGTCTGCTTGTCAACACAAGAGATATCTAACGCCTCCAACTACTGAATCAACTGCTCATCATGAACTGACAACCAGTTGGCTTGGGCGGGAGCCCTGCGACTCAACGCATCCGTAACTACATTGCCTTTCCCGGGCACATAATGAATTTTGAATATATAGTCCCCCAGGAACTCCATCCATCTCTGTTGCCTCATGTTCAGATCCTTCTGATCCAACAGGTTTTTCAGGCTCTTGTGGTCGGTATAAATATCGACCTTTACGCCGTACAAATAGTGCCTCCACAGCTTTAGCGCAAAAATCACGGCCGGCAACTCCAAGTCATAGACCGGATAATTCATCTCATGCACTTTCAGCTGATGCGAGCCATACGCAATAACACTTCCATGTTGTAGCAGCACACAGCCCAAACCACTGCCCGAAGCATCGCTGTAGATCTCAAAGCCTTCGGTTCCACTCGGCGAACTTAGCACTAGCGCCGTGGTCAACCGACTCTTCAACTCTTCAAAAGCTTGTGTGCACTCTTACGTCCAAACAAACTTCTGATCTTTCCTTATAAACGTCGTGAGAGATAATGCTATCCGTAAGAAGTTCTCTATGAAGCGCCTGTAATAGCCGGCAAGCCCCAAAAAACTCAGGACCTCCGCTACCATAGACAACACAGGCCACTCTCGTATCGCAACTATCTTCGCCGAATCCACCGCAATCCCTTTTCTACTGACTATGTGACCAAGGAACGCCACTGAGGATAACCAAAACTCGCATTTGGAGAACTTTGGGTATAGTTCATTTCTCCGCAGCGTCTCCAAAACCAAATGCAGATATTCTTCGCACTGCGAGTACACTAATATGTCGTCGATAAAGACGATTACAAAATGGTCTAAGTACTCCCTGAACGTTCTGTTCATCAGATACATGAACACTGATGGTGCATTAGTCAGCCCGAACGGCATGACCATAAACTTGAAATGCCCATACCTTGTGCTGAATACTGTCTTTGTGATATCACTCTCCCTTATCCTCAGCTGAAAGTAACCGGACTTAAGATCGAATTTTGAGTACACTGATGATCCGACTAACTGATCAAAAAGATCATCAATCCTTGGGATCGGGTACTTGTTCTTTTCCGTTAACTTGTTCAGCTCTCTATAGTCGATACAGAGCCGCAAACTTCTGTCCTTCTTCTTAATGAAAAGGACCGGTGCGCTCTAAGGCGACGAACTTGGATGCACATATCCCTGCTCCAACAACTCCTCTAGTTGAACATTTAGCTCCGCCATCTCCTTAGGCGCTAACCTATAAGGAGAGCGTGACATAGGTTTGGCACCTAGCACTAACTCAATTATGAAATCGATCTCCCGCTGAGGTGGGGCTCTGGGAAGATTGTCTGGGAACACGTCAGGGTACTCGCACACTATTGGGATACTACCCAAAGTTGGTTTAGGCTTTACAGCCTCCACTAACGTGAAGAATAGCTCTGCACCAGCACGGACTGCCTTGACCACCTGAAGAGCAGACATTAAAGTCTTGCTCGACCCCTTCAATCCCGCAAACGTTGTCTCTCACCCAACACCAAGCTTGACTTCCTTACAGTTACAATATATGTATGCCTTCTGCTCTGTAATCCAGT
The DNA here is from genome assembly GCA_039513925.1 of Platanthera zijinensis. NCBI lineage: Eukaryota > Viridiplantae > Streptophyta > Magnoliopsida > Asparagales > Orchidaceae > Platanthera > Platanthera zijinensis. The sequence continues at coordinate 207,454,777 of CM077078.1, forward strand.
CCATACTAAAAATGACGTCGAACTCTACTAGCGGCAGTAACGACGCTAGTAAGTCAAACTCTTGACTTCCAATGCGAATATTTATGGTATATACTCTGTCCGTACGCATAGAACACCCATTCCGTAGCAACACGTCCAATTTGTCCTTCGCTAATGAAGAAGGGAGTCTGATGCGCGATATGTAACCTTCGGAAAAAAGGAGTGCGAAGCTCCCGTATCGAATAGTGCCCTTGCCGGACTATCGCAAATCAGAACAAAGCCTATACAAACAGTAATAAGCTAACAAGAACTAGGTAACAGTATTTAAAGCTGACTTGCTATAAATTTAAACCGTACTTGTCACCACATCTGCTTGTTTGATGGCCTCCTGCTGGCCCAGATTGTAGACTCTTGGTTGAGTCGGAGAATAATGGGATGCGGTTGTCTCTGCCTTCTTGCCCTTTTCCTCGTAAGTTACTCCCTGCTTCCTCTCGGACTTTGGAAATCCGCTCCAACAGTCACGGGCAAAGTGCCCCGTCTTCCCACAACCAAAACAATCACCTGGGGTTTGGTTGGTAGTTGCCCCCGAGGCACCTGAAGAAGGGGCTAGATCCGATGTCCTAGCCTTCTTATTCAACCTGCGAAAACCAGATTTTGAAGACGGCACCTTGAATTCTGACTTCCTAATGCTGGTGTCTTTCTATGCCTGAACATTCTTCATGTCTTTTTCCAAAGATCGGGCCGTATTGATCAAGGTCAGGAAACCCTGCATCATTGGCCCTGAGAGTAGTAGTCTCATATAATCCCTTAGACCTTCGTAGAATCTATTTGTCTTTTGCTCCTCATCGGCGAAGGTAGCGCTTGCATACCGGCCTAAGCGAGTAAACTCGTGGAGATATTCATCCACGCTACTCTCACCTTATACCAGCTTCTTGAACTCGTTTTCCATAGCAATTCTCTGAGTCGAGGGGAGGTATTGAGCCAAGAATAGTCTCGAAAATTCCTCTATCGATACGTCTATAAGTTGTCTACCCCTCAGATTGTGTAACTCCGAGCCTTCCCACTATAATCTTGCATCGCCATCCAAACAAGAACGTGGCAATAGTGGTCTTCTGCCACTCTTCCTTCTCTGTAGCTATCATTACTGTCTTAACTCTGAAGAGCCAATCCTCCGCTTGGGTTGGGGTTCCCATCCTCGAGAACACTGGAGGATTGAAGCCCATAATGTGCTTTAGCTGTTTCTCCGTTGCTCTCCTAGGCAACACTAGCTCCATTACAACCAGCTCAACTCTCCTTAGCTTCGCTTTTTGGAGCGGTACTTGCTCCACAGCAAGGGCAGGCTGCTGTACCTGTCTCGCAGGCTGCGCGTTAATCATCGCAAACACTGCCTCCGCTACCAATCGTATGGTCTCAGCCGAAGGATGTGTTGTCGGCGCATCATTTGGTGCACTACTTGCCTCAGAATACGGACGTTCCGACGGCCCCGCACTACTCATGGTCACCTATAGTCGTACAAAACACCATTAGGCGACCAAACAATATTGTAAAAAGACATTATAGGAACACGTAGGTTCCTCAAACATGTGTATTTCCATTCCTAAGTGGACATTCATGGGTTATTTTCATGTTATAACGATGACGCACACACATGTGTTCACCACCCCTTAAATTGAATTCGTCCACGAATTCATTTAAGTATGTCTGAAACTGGTAGTCTGATAACCCACAGGTCGGAGGATCGAAACCTCCCTCTGATACCAAATTATAACACCCCTATCGTCACACAGCATATAGCAGTAGGTCAGGCCGGGACACGACGCCATATACCACGGACAGACCGGCGGGTTACTCATTGAAACCATGCAACCAAAACACACGTCCTACACTCTATCTAGCGGAAGTAATTTATTAATTTGCAGAAGCAAGAACCCAGCCACAAGCATGAATGTCCACTAACAAAACAAACGGGAATGAAATATAAAGTCCCAAAAAGTACCAGCCTTATGGCCTAACATGAGTTCACAATATAAAAAGAAGTGTCTTACAAACTTCGGATCACAGGCCAGCCACACATAATTTAAACAAGAAAACAAACAAGGCCTTCGAGGGCCGGCTCAGCAACTTGGGCTTTGGCCCGCTATTTTCCGCTAGCCTCTGTAGCACATGCAAGCACAATTCACCGCAATGGTGGCAAACAAGAATAACGGTCAGCTAAAGACAACCAAATTATAATGATTCCGCCCCCAAAACTCGGGGCGGCAAACCTCCTTCCCTGCACTTGTTAGTGTAGCAAGCAATATAGTGAATAAACACAACATCACAAGTGCAAGCTCACACGGCCACACACCCCGTACTCTCAGGGCACTAACTCGGTGAACCCGGTCAAAAATGCGGTCTCACCACCATCCCTTGGACGGCAAATCTCGTGAGCATTTAGTCTTTCCGACCTAAGCCAAAGACTCGCACGACTATGCCAATGGCCAGTCCCTTTTTCAGGTATCTGTCACCAAACCTGTAACACCCCCGATTTTTTCTGCGATTATTTAATTCTCATTTGGCGTTAAGATGATGCGTTTCCGTGGTTTGTGCCATTTGTGGAGTGTGGTTTAACTCCTTAGAACTGAGTGCCCTATTTTGTAGCCTGTTGGCAATATCTCCCTAGCAAGCCGAGTCGTTTTGGGTGACGGTGTGGCCTCTCGAGGGAATGCTTGTGTTTGGCTTTATTTGGGTATAACTCGAGTACTGTTCGTCAAAAGTTAATTTCAACTTCGCCGTTGTGTTCGTAGCGTGGATATTTAGCTACGGTGCAAATTTCGTCGAATTCCGAGGTGGTTCGGTTTTCGAGTCGTTTTGGGTGTGTTATTAGGAAAAACAAATTAGAAACCCTTTTAAATTAAGTGAACCGGCAGTTTAGGCAGCGGTTAGGGCCGAATAGGCGTGTCCTTTTATTATAAAAGCCTTGTTAAGAAGTGGCGGACCCACTTCTCCTTCCTCCTTCCCGAGACCAGACTGAAACCGTCGCCCCTCCTGTTCGCGGAAAACGGAGGAAAACCGTCGGCCTGCTTCCCTTCGGACGGTGATTCCGGGCTTGTTCGTGGACGGATTTCGATTCCGAAAGCGGCGTTGTCTTGCTCTCGCTCAGATCTTCATTTCGACGGTAAGATATTTGATTTTCGTGGAGTTTTAGGAGACTTGGATTTCCGGTTCTTGTGGTTTTCCGCCATTAATGTACGGTTTGCTTGTTAGGTGCTTCTCCTTCTAGTGCAGAACGAAGAGGAGGGAAAGCAATCCAAGCTTCGCCGAAAATCGAGGCAAGTGGTATTCTTGCCCTTGCCATTGTTGTTCTTTTGAATTTTGGAATGTTTCCCGGTTAGCCCTAGGGTAGAAACCATGCTTATTCTCTTATTATCTTGCTAAGTTTTAGGGCTTAGATTCTCCTATGAGCCCCCTCCTTGGGCTGTTTGCTCATCGTGCTAGTTGTGTTCACCATTTAGACTCCAGATTTGTAGTTCTAGTTGGGTGCTTTTGCGGGTGGAGCCGAGAGAGAGAGTGAGGGAGGTTGTTGTGGTAGGGCTCTGGTTAGAACTAGTCTTGGTAGACTCTCGAGTTTTGGTGTTGAGTGTGGTGCACACACTCAAAGCCAAAAGCCGTCCGGACTTGGCATTGAGTGTGGTGGACACACTCAAAGCCATAGTTCGGTTTGTTCTTTGCGGCTGAGTGGTGGGGCGATTGAGTGAAAATTTTCGTCTAAGTCAAAATCGACGGGAATCACCAAGTGATTCCCGCCGATTTCGATGTGTATCGTCAGTGATTCCCACCGATCGGCGAGAATCAACCTTGATTCCCGCCGATTCGGCGAGAATCATCCTTGATTCCCGCCGATTCGGAGAGAATCATTCTGGATTCCCGTCGGTCATCGAGAATCATCCTGCATTCTCGCCGATTCGGCGAGAATCGTCTTGCATTCCCGCCGATTCGGAGAGAATCAGTCGGCTTTCCCGCCGACCTTCTCTTGTTGGCGTTGGCTTAGGGTTCTCCTGCGGAAGTGAACTTTGGCGTAGAGAGAGTTGACCTCACTCAACGCCAAAGCTGTTTTGGCGTTGAGGGAGGTAGACTCACTCAACGCCGCTGTTAGGTTTTGTGGTTTTGCTAAGGCATTGAGGGAGTGGACCTCACTCAACGCCATGGCTGTTCTGGCGCTGATTGAGGCTAACTCACTCAACGCCAAGGTCTGGTTAGGCACTGAGTGGATTCCACCCAACGCCGAGCCGTGTTGAGAAACTTCAACACTGTTTCTCTTTCCTCGATTTATGTTCCCGAGTGAGTTTCCTTGATTATATTTGTAGTTTCCTTGTCGGCCATGTTTTCTTTCCTAAAGGCCGAATCGTGGGATGTGGATAGTAGTGGTGGTTTGAAGCTCTTCATGGGGGAGGTGTTGTGTAATCTAGACAAGGCCACCCTTATTCTTCTATCTTGCTCCAGGTACGGGCTGGGCAAGGGGGTGGAAGGTCCCTTGTGCTTTATCATGTAGACCCCTGAGCTTGTTGGCATGGAAATTGGTGGTTGGGGGACTGAGTTTGCCTCCAACCCGGATCCATGCTGTTGTTTTGCTACTACCATCTCCCACAGCTTAGGGTGTTAGAAGTTTCTTCCTTGGTAGATTATAGCACTTTGGGCTCTTGGTAGTCTAGTAGGCCCTGCAGGATGTTGTTCCTGAGCTTGGTTGATGATGTTTCCTCGCACGTAGTGCATTTCTTGTCGTCCTATTTTGGACAGTTGTGACTCTTTCTACGGCATGTTTTTCAGTTACTTTTCCCCCTTTGGTTACTCTTTCATGCAGTTTTTACCTTGTTTTGCTTGCTGAGGTATTCTGTTTTCTTTTGGAATGCCTCAGGTTCTGAGTTGTACCCAGTTGGGTGGCTAGTTTGCAGTGGTGGTGTTGGTGGTCTCTTGGACTTTGGAGATCCGTTTGCCTTGTTGGTGAGGTAGTTTTTAGTACTTTCTTACAAACATACATATGTGCCAGTGGGTTCGTGTCAGGTTGTTGGCGCCCACTGGTAGTTTTTACCTTTGTACTGGATATATTACTTATGCCGCTATCGTTTTCTGGGAATAGTCTACTTGCTCTGAGGAGGATTTATGCTAGGTTGCTAGTTATTTTTAAAAACTACTATTATTATAAGTACATCGCATGATCAGCATGTTTTATAAAAGTAAATCACTATTTTCCAAGCAACGTATAAAGATCGTTTTCCTATATATAATATAAATTAAATGTAGAGTCTTGCCTAGTATGAGTGGTTCTCTTGGAACTCTTATACATCCTTTAGGATGCTAAACCTGAATAAAGTATTTTTCCGCAGCGCATAAGTATAGTTTTTAACTGTGGACTAGGTGATCCACCGAGCCAAGGGATACGGCCTCTAAAATATAACTGATTTTCTAATCATTAAGCTCATGATTTTCTTTCATAAAGAGTAGCAGTTGGTTTTGCCTGAGCGTCAATAGTTATCCCCTGCTTGACGTGGCATCATGACGCGCGTTTTCTCATACTCTGATAATTATTTAATTCGGGGAAAATGCGGGTTGTGATAGTTGGTATCACAGGGAGGTTGCTTGACAAGTTAGTCGGGCAACCTTCCTTTGTTTGCTTTTAGTAGTTCAGCATCATGTCATTCACACACCGATATATCATCAGCACGTCTTGGCAAAAGCTCGAACATTACACTCATAGCATAACATGAAGTATACGGGGCATATTATATAGTATGGGATGCATAATATGTGTTCGTATATGGATCCACCATAGGGGCAACATGTGAGGGTTATGTAGTATGAGATACATAACCTCACAACATGGCTGCGACTAGCACATTTTCTTGTTCGTTGCATGCGAATGTTATGTAGTATGGGATACATAACATTTTCATGTGTACGCCGCTCATAACATGCATTAGGACTTTTTTAGAATGCATAGCACAATCATGCATAGCATAACATGGCATAAGCACAACGTGCCAAGCTAAAGACTAGCAGGATGACATATGTACACACATAAGTTTTCGAGTCAAAAATAATATAAAGTCATGCATTCCCGATCTAGGCACAAGAATTAGTATGGTGGTGGTTAACCATCCTAGGTTAGGACATAACATAAAGTTTTGTAAAAGGTAAACTCCCAGTGCAAGTTTAGCAGCTTTAAGTTCATATCTATATATGTATGGTCTGTACTATTAGTTGAGTCTAGCCGTTGTACTAGAATCTAACTAGTGTTGCTATGACTTTAGGATGGCGAGACGTTCTTCGACTAGATCAACTCCCCTGTCTGAGGGTGAGTCTTCTGGAGCTCAGAATGATGCGGTAATCGAAAGCCTGCGGTAGAGTAGCGATTCCTTGAGCAGGCAGTTGGTGGAGGTACGAGCCCAGATCCAATCTTTGGTAGCAGTTGTGGCGTGTCAGACTCAGGGAGTGCAAGGCCCTGCAGGGGGGATTGCTGTTCCTCCCCCTCCTGCACCCTTAAGACCTCCAGTGGTGGTGCCAGCGGAGATGGCCTTCATTTCACAGTTTCAGAGGCTGAGCCCTCCCACTTATGACGGGAAGGCAGACTTCATGGTGATAGACGACTGGCTGATCTCCATGGAGGAGATGTTCTCGTATTCAGGGATTGCAGACGATCAGAGGGCGATGATAGCCGCCTATCAGCTTAAAGGTTTGGCTAAGAATTGGTGGCTGAGAGAGAAGGAGAGCTTGGTAACCGGATGCTCTTGGGAAGTGTTCAAAGAGATGCTATTGAGGAAGTTCTTACCCTCGGTCAAGCGTGACCGCCTTATGAACGACTTCCTCCATCTGAAGCAAAGGCAACTCACGGTGGGTGAGTATGAGATAGAATTCAGCAAGTTGAGCCGTTTTGCCCCTTGATTGGTCAGCGTTGAGGCTGATCGAGTTAAGCGATTTCTCGGTGGTTTGAGGAGTGAGGTGCAGCAGTTGACTAGTGCTTATGGGTCAGAAACTTACGCAGGAGTAGTGGAGGCTGCTCTGAAGGTGGAGGCTATTGAGACCGTGAAGAGCAGAGGACAACAAAGTAGGAAGGATAAGAGGAAGTCTGTGGAGGAAAAGAAACCCCGGGTACCGGATGCGGTTCCTGGGAAGAAGAGCAAAGTGGTGTGCAGTTTCTGTGGCCGGTCAGGCCACCCGGTCGAGAGATGTTTCAAGAGAGCAGCAGCTCAGAGGAAGGAGCAGGTTCATGCGATTCAGGGTACTCCGAGGAGAGATGTCTCCTGTTCTGTTTGCAAGCGACCCGGGCATGATGTGTCCCAGTGCTGGTCCAAAGATAAGGTCTGTTTCCAGTGTGGGCAGAAGGGACACATCAAGTCTAGGTGTCCTCAAGTCCAGCCTGCCCTGCAAGCAGTGCCCCTTCAGGCATTACCTCCACCTCAGCGTGTGGGCAAGGGAAAGGGAAAGCTGAACGTGATCTCTTTCGAGGAGGCTGAAGCTTCGACTCTGGTCATCTCAGGTTAGTTGTCTTCCAGCCTGAATGTTTTGTTCTTGTCTTGTTAAAATATAGTATTGTTGTGGTAGTTCCTTAGTTATATATGTTCCTATAGGGAAGTTTAAGGAGAAGAACCGCTGGGCGCGTGTTCTGTTTGACTCCGGCGCTACCCACTCGTTCGTGGCTAGAGCCTTTGTAGAGCGACATCGGTTGACTTTAGATCGAGTTCGGGATTGAAAGTGAGGGGATAAGATGTAAACTACTCTAGAGGGGGGGTGAATAGAGTATTCAAATTTTATGAACAACTAGTCAGCTCCCTTGGAGTTTATTTGCGAAATAAATAATCTGATACTTGAACCCTAAGAGCCTAACACAGTGAAGTGCACAAGTGAGAGAGCTAACTGAAATTTCAGTTTAACTATAAGCCTATCACAGCAACTAGCAATCCTAGGTAGTTCTATCACAGCCACAGAATAAGCAATTAAACAAAATAGCCAGAGGGACACAGGATATATAGTGGTTCCCTCTTAATAGGTACTCCACTCTTCTACCACCCTGGTAGGAATCCACTGCAGGTTTTTGCTAAGGTGCCCTGCCACCAATGATCTGATTCAGGTAGATCAAACAAGACCCTTTGAGCTTTTGATAAGGATGCTCAACCACAGGTTGTTGATAAGGTACCCTGTCACCAATGTTCACTTTTGAAGAGATGTGAAAACTCTTTTACAAAAGGGGTTGAGAGGGTTAGATTGTCTTCTCTGTTATTAATAACAGATTAGAGAGGATTTGTGGATTCTCTAAAGAATCAAAGTCTCCCCCTGGCTCAGTGGAAGTCCAGGGAAAGCCTTTGCTTCAGGATGAAGGAGTTTCAGATAAACTGAAACTAAATCCTCAGGGATCTGTAGACTGATTTTTATCAGGTCTTCAGATTCTGGAACACTTGAAGCAGAACTGGAGCTGGTCTTTCTGAAGTCTTGAAAACTCTAAGCAGATGCTCAGGAGACTTGAGAAAGAAGATGATTGCTCTGGACTTTTGCTTCAGGAAAACTTTTCTTCTCTTCTTGAGAGATGGTGAAGAGCTGCTCTGATGAAGCTTGAGCGAATGAAGCCTTGAGAAGAAAATCTCTCTGTGTCTGTAACTTGTTATATCTGCTGAGAGAGAAATCTCTTTTAAATATGTCTTCTCTTTTTCCCTTGAAACGGCTCTATTGATTTGAATATCTCGAGCCCTGCAACAGGTTATCTCAATATAGAATATAGTAATAGGAATAGAATGAGCTATTAACTCTCTGTCAGTCCCAATAAGGAAACAAAATGAATGGGAAAATATCTCAGCATAAAGACTTAACATACTCGGAAATAGTATACAGCGCCAACGGCTAGAATACAGCCTGGAAAGATAAAGTCAACATATTTTGTATAATAGGACAAAATACTTTATCAAATACGAAATCCCGTAATTTATGCTTAACATATATGGTAATTAATTCATTTGAATTTAAGCCATAAATTAGCAAAAACAACTTCAGAAAATCTCTCTAACCACAAGCTAAAACACTTGGAAATAAACCAAGGAATAGAATGAATACAAACTGTTAAAGGCAGACAATAATCGTCGAACAGGGGTTCGATGATCGTCGACCTAGCCAACAGATCGTCGACTAAGGCAGAAATCGTCTGGGACAGAAATCGTCGAACAGCACATGCTATCGTCGACCAACAAAGAATGTGTCGAAACAGAAATCGTGAAGCAAGACTGCGATCGTTGAACTGCTGATGGCAGATCGTCGACCAATCCTTCAGAGCATAATAAACTTGCTCTGAGATCGTCGACCAATGGTCGACGATGATTGTCTTGGCTTCAACTATTCTATAGCCCTGCTATCATCAACCAATGGTCGAAGATCGCGAGGCCTCGTTCGACGATAGTCAAACGGAAAATGCCTTAACCATATATTCATTCTACAATTTCTAATCTAAGCTCTAGGTCAGTTATAAACTGCCCTAGGGAGACTAAACAAAGTCTAAACATGATCATATATAGTTATATGGATCAAGAGGGGCTGGAAAGGGATTACATGAGCCAAATCACATCTAGGGTACCAACAATCTCCCCCTATTTGGGTCATGTCATCCAATCCAATCTAAAAACTAATACAAACAAGAACAAATGCAAAGTTTAACCATAATATCAAAACACAGGCAATCCACAGAAAACATATAAATCATAAATCAGCAGAATTATAGAGTATCAAGCAGATTTATCAGATGGTTTAGCATCATAGGAGTTCTTTGGGATTACAGCAGGTTTGAAAATGATTTCTCTATTTAGATTAGCTGCTTGTCTTTTGGATAACATCAGGTCATGTTCACCAATGATCTTCTTTTCACCATAGCTTGGCAGGACTGCAGCAGGATGCAGCTTCATGTATTCTTCAGTATCAAATATTTCTGAGTTGACTTGAATCTTGCTGAGTTCTTTTTCTCTGAATTCAGACATAGTTGAGTATGCTGAAGGGTCCAGTCCTTGAGCTTTGGCTTTCTCCATCATGCTTAGTGCAATTGATTCCTTGAATCTTGCCATAGAGGCAATTCTTTCAGTTTCTGTCTTGTCTGGTGGAGAAGGTGGTCTATCAGTATCAGTTTGAGCTGCAATCTCCATATTCCTTTGAAGAGCTGTGGCTAATCTGCTTGAGTCAATAGGAATCTGTACAGCCTTCTTAGGATCAGATTTAGCATATAAAGATCTTGGAGGTGCAACTTCAATAAATTTCTTGTTGGACTTCTCTGAATGGACAACTCTTTTTCCTTTTGTATCAACTGTCTTAGGAATATATGGTTTCCTTGATGTAGAAGATGAACCTCTCCTGGGAGGAGAAGGTTTCCTTTCTGGAGCTTTCCTTTTGGGAGAAGGAGGAGGAGAGAATGTTGGTTGCTGAAAGGTCATCTCCTTTATCTGTTCCATGGGAACACTTTCATTTCTTTGCCTTCCTTGTCCTGATTTATCTTGGCCTCCTTGGCTTTGATCACTTCTTCTCTGGTAGGTCTGAGAAGGGTTGGATCTGGCTGATTGAGCAGATGGAGCAGAAGAAAGATTTCCAGAGGCTCCTGTTGATGCACGAAAAGCGACGGGGAAGACGAGCACCACCAGCTAACCGTTCGAGCACTGGGGGAAGAAATGGGGAAAAGACTGTCGGCTAGTCGGTTACTAGCGGCTAGGAATGGCGGATAAAACCGGGCAGAGAAAGGAGAGAAAGGGCCGCTACCAGCGGCAACACCAGAGTTCGCCCGCCGCGGCCTGAATGCCTCTCCTGCGGCGGGCTTTCCTTTTATAAGAAAATAAGCGGTTACACTTAGCGAAGAAGAAAGAAAGGAGGAAGCCGGCCGGACAATAGACCGCAAAGGACTAGAATCGAGGCCGCAGCTCTTAACAAGCGAGCTCTTGGACTCGAGTCAGCGTGCTTTGGGTGTACTCCCGCCCCCTATTTATAGGCTTGGGGGCCTGCCCAAACGGGCAGGGCTAAAATTACCGGCTGCCCGAGGTACAAGAGAGTCGGGCAGCGGTGACGGGAATCGAAAAGAAGAAAAGCCAAGAGACAGGCCGCACGGCCTAGCGACCTTCTTCTGCCGAGCTGCAGGACTCGGCCTCTAGGCACAGGTCGCGCAGCTTGGGCAATGACAGGCCGACCCTTAGATGACGGCTGGACCGGAACTGGCGGCGGTCTGACGTAGAGGCCGCCCGGCTTGTCTGACAATAAGCCGGCTAACTGATAACGGCGGCTAGAATGCACAAGCCGCCCGGACTTGAAAACCTGGAGAACTAGTCGCGGGTTCTGGGTTAACATAATCCCCGCACATTTTTAAGTTTTATAAAAAACTTCGAAAATGTAGAACTAAGCCGGAGACCGCGACTGCCATTAATGCTTCTGCGTCTATAAAATGCCGAGGGCCCTGCCATTTCTTCAAGATTTCTGCCAAGCCACGGGTCACTACTCGCCACTTGCGGTCAGAATCCTCCAAGCCGACAGAGACTTCTACAAGATGGACGTCATGTCCTCGATGCTAGATCACGAAAAGAAGTCGTCTGGATCGAAAAAGAGGAGCAGAAAAGCGGACAGTTCCGACCAATCGCCTGAGAAGAAAACCGAGAAGCCGATCGCACCGGCGGCTTCTGATTCTGGAAAGAAACCGGTGGAAGTCGTTGCAGAATTCTCGCAGGCCGCGACGAAAGTTGAAGCGGTTTCCAAATCTGCTCTCCCGGAAGCTGGTGCCACCAAATCCTTCGACATTACCTACTCGCCATCGGGTGAACCTCTTTTGAAGATCGCCGGTACGGAGGAGAAGAGTGTCGACTCTTCCAAGCCGCGCGAGTTGCCCACATCTGCTGAATTGATCATTATTGAAGAGGACGAGTCGAAGAAGCCACTGGAAGCCGAGCGGTCTCTGACTGAGAAGAGGAAACGGACAGAGACAATAGTCGGCCACTTGAAGCGACGTAAGAAAAAGGCCGAGACCCTTGAGGAAAGGATGGAGAAGAAGGCGAGGAAGATGCGGGTTGATAACCGCAATGTTTCTGTGAAGACCGGAGCGGCTAGTGTGCAATTTAAGCCGCGGGAAAAAGACGTATCTGAGGGTCTGTCGAATCCGTCTTCCAAGTCGGACGAGCTAGAGAGTACGCCTCCGGCTAGCGAATCCCTGAGCGATATCCTGAAGGGCATGGACAAATTTCAGCAGCTGGACAAGTTACTGGCAACTCCGCCGGCTTCTGCGGAGGTCGCCGACACCGATATCGAAGTTACAGGAGAGAAGCTCGGCGAACCGGCTCCTGCGGTTTCAGAAGGAGCTGAAAAATTAAAACTCAGAGAGAAGATAGAGGAGATGAAAAAGTTAATCGCCGGGAAGCAGGTGGCGACTACATTTCCTGCCCTATAAGGTAAACACGAAGAAGTTAAGCGTTTTGTAAAATTCTACAAGCCGCGGTCACGGAAGAAGGGAGCGGATACAATTTTCAATCCGCCGGCGAGCTTCTTCCTGACCACGGCTGAGCTGAAAAGCAAAGCTAAGGAGACCGCGCGGCTATGGAAAGAAAAGCTAAAGCGAATAGATTCAGAAAGGTTTAGGCGACCAGCGGCTAGACTTGATACTGCGGCTTTCGAAGGAGAGATAACCACGAGCTGCGGTCTCATTCTAACGAGATCTTCTACCAGATGCCGGTCATGTCACTGAATCTAACCGCCTGTTTATTTGCTGCAGGTGCTCATGAAACTGACATCAAGCCGGGCGGTCTGACGACTTTCTTACCTCCACTGATTCCGCCGCTACCTCCAAGTGTCCGTGACCAGAGGGCGGCCGAATTCCAAGAGGAGGTCGCCGCCTTGCAGGCTAGGATAAGGGAGCATGCCGAGGCCCTTCGAGCCAAGGAAGAAGAGTGGCGGCTTCAAGAAGAAAATCAGCGGTCTATGCTGGAGGCCGCTGAAAAGAGAACTCAAGAAGTACTGGAGGACTTGGAGCAGGAGAGAGGAATGATGCGGTCTGAGTTGGAGGCCGCTGAAAAAAGGACGCAGGAAGCCTTGGTCAGCTTGGAGTTGGAGAGAGCGGCGATGCGGATTACGCAGGAGACCGCTAACAAAAGGGTGCAGGAGGCACTGGCCAGCGCGGACATGGAGAAAACGGCGAAGCGGACTGCACTGGAGGCCGTTGACAAAAGGATGCAGGAGTCCCTGGCCAGCTGGGAGAAGGAGAAGACGGCAATGCGGACTGCGCTTGAGGCCGCTGAACAAAGAACTCTTGAGGCGCTGGCCCACCTGGAGCAGGAGAAGAAAGAGAAACTAGATCTGCAGGCTTTAGTGCTGATGCTCGGCCGGATTGAGAGGGAAAGGGCGGACACCGCTCGACTTGACGAGGAAAGGGATAAGGATCGACCAGAGGAGGCCGGCAGAGGCTTGCGGCCTGCTGGGACGACTGCTGAATAGCAGCAACTACCAAATCGCCCGGCTTCCGGAGAGACTTCGTACTCCCCAGTAGTCGCGGCGGTTAGGCAGGTCGCTGCTTCTGGCGACCCGGGAGATCGCGCTCTGTCGCTGGTTCCATTTACCCGCGTAGAGCGTGATACCTCGCGAGTTCACCGGACTCTGCACAATATCCACAACCTCGTTAGTCAAGTGTATGTCCAGCTGGTACAGGCCGGCAACCAAGTCGCGCGGGTTGGGCGAGAGGCTCCAGAGAGTGGAGAGAGATAATTAAGAAAACTTTTATTTGGCTTTGTAATAAGCATCAACTCGTGATGCCGGACGGTTTGATTCCTGTGGACAATTGTTGTATGTTTGATTGTATATTACTCCGAATTGCATGCGGCTTTGTGCGGTTTGATTACTTCTAGTCGCTGTCTTTTCTTCTTTGGAAATTTTGCCAAGTACTGGAATTTTAATCGCTCGACCTGCCGAACTAGAATGCGGTTAGAATACTTTACCTTGCAGGTTGAGCCGTGCGGCCTGATATCTAACCGCGATTTGACAACCACTACTGTAGCTGCATAGGAAATCTATAAATTGAGATGACCCCGGAGATTTCGGCACAGAAGATCAGAATGCGAGCTAAAGCAAAGGTGATGCGGTCTGACAAAGCTCCAGCCGTTAGGACCGATGCGGCTTCTGCGTTTCACTCCGCAGACCACAAGGAAGGCCGGCTTACCCAAGCCGAGCTAGATAGCTTTGTGGAGAAGTACATGAAAGATAGCCCGCTGCTCGCGCGGCTTCCGCTTCCTCACGAGCGGATTAACTCCTCCACCGCCAACCAAATCGCAATCCCTGTCGACCACTTCGACTGCGGCTTCCGGTTCCCTGTACTGATGGAAGCCGTAGCGGTCTTCGACCACTACGGAGTAGTGCCGGGACAGCTGCCCCTGAACTCGATTGCGGCGATTTACAGCTTCATCTCTTACCTGAGGTCGGAGCGAGTTCGGTTCTCGATAAGGCTGTTCAGAGAATGCTTCTCTGTGCGGTCTATCCCGGACTCGGGAACGAAGATCTTCAGAGGCCATCTTTACTTCGGCTGCCGCGGCCTGAAAGTTGTAAACCTGGCGAACAAAATCGCGAACTGGTCAGAAAGATACCTTATCTTCGAGGGCAACCTCGGACTCCTGCCGGTCCATCCGCAAGTTCGCGACGAAGCCGCTTTTGGCAGCAGCGGACTGGACGGCGTGGAGAAAGAGATCTTCAACTTCTTCAAGGGGGAGCGGCTCGACGTCACCCACTACCTCCGGCTGCTCCCGACTTTGGAGGACGTTCATGCGCAGGACAGTAAGTATCACTCGGCCGAATTGCTATGCTAGCCGCGCGGCTTACCAACTGACTTTTTAACTTCGCCTTGCAGCTGCTGTAGCGGTCCCGCTGAACAAGCCGCTCACTCCAGGCGGCCTAACCCTCACACAAAGGGAGAAAAGGGCGAAGAGGGCCAGGCCGGAGCGGGCTGCGGAAGAGGAAGAGTCGGACTCCTCCAGCGGCTTCACACTGCATGGTATGGGTAGCCGCTTGAAAGATCTCCACGGCAACCCCACCATGCAGTGGAGTGCCGACGGGGAGTCGGTAAAGGTTTCCACCGCCCTCCCGAACTGGGGGAAGGAAACTGTAAGCCGCCATGCCTCCGTGGCTGGCGCGGCTTTGTATGGCAGGCGCAACTTGAAAGCGCTGGAGAAGATACCTGCAGAAGACTTCTCGCGGTTTGCCGCGCAGGTCGGCGCGAGAAGCTTTGTAGCCAACCACTATATGGGCCTAGCCCATAGGCGGTTAGTTACAATTGAAGGCGACCTGCAGCGGCAACTCGCCGAGAAAGATGAAGAAATCGCACGGCTGAAGGAGTCGCATGCGGTAAGACTTTACCTGATTTTTGCGGCTTAATTCATGAAGCCGCCCGAACTAACCTTTTTCTTTCCTTTGCAGAAAGTGTACGATCCAGCGAACTCAGCCTTTCAAGACGCGGTCTTTCCCCAGCTTGTCCAGGGGATCGACGGAGCGCTGAAACGCCTTCGAGATCAGGGCGGCCTCGCCCCGGGATTCACCGACTTCACCTGCGCCGACCTGTATCCACCCTTGAAAAAAAGGGTGGCTGCGGTTTATCGCGCGCTGAAAGGCAAGGAGAAGATTGGCGGAGAGGGCGAGGCAGAAGAGGAAGGGGAGGACAGCAGGAGCGAGAGTGCTTCTTCAAAGACCGGCGGTCAAGCGTCTGAGACCGCGCGGGTTGATGCCAGCTCGTCAGGGACCAGGGGCACTGGCAGTTCGCGTTCATCCTCGTCGGACAGCGGCGATTACTCGCCTTCTGAGGTCGATATTGACGGTGAACCGGACTCCAGTACTCCTGCGTCCAAAAGATAGAGGTCGAATAGCTAGAATAGTTTACTTGTAAAAGTTTTTACATTTTTTGAGACCGCCGGTAAGATTTTGTAAACCGCGCGGTCTACCCCTTATACTTGTCATTAGAAATGAAAACGTTTTACCTTTTGTGAGAATCTATTGTAATTTTACTTGCTTGTTTGAATATGCGGTTTAATCATTCTTACTCGTTTCCGACTTGAGAAATCTTATTTATGACTTCACCGAATAATAACTAACTTGCTGCGGTTAAACTCGGGTAGAATACCATAAGCCAGATATACTAGTCTGCGAAATTATAATAATCCGATCATCCTTGAGCGTATATAGAGCAATAAGCCGGGCGGTTAGGAGACTATTTGCCAAGAAGATAAGGCAGTTCAAATGGCGATCGACAAGCCGCTCGGCTAAGGAGATAAACCGGATTGATATTGTAAAAAACCAAGCCGAATGTGGCGGCCTGTCCGAGCTTTAATACGAAAATGGCTTCCAATAGGGAAACTACTTAGCGACAGAGATAAACATATTGCGACTTCTTTACATTGCAAGCCGCGAATTGATTTGAATGAATACCATAAGCCGGCGGACTGAGCGGATAGGATAACTGGAAAAGTTGATATGCTATGATACTCCTTTGATCCGGCGGCATGATCTTTGTAAACCGCGCGGATAATACATTTTGCAATTTCTGACAATATAAAAATGATACTGTTTGATTTTGCTGAATATGTTTTATTCGCTCGGTATTGCATTTCTATTCGATCGATTTTAATAATATGCCATGAGATATCTGGACAATACACAAGCAGAATGGATGTGGAGATAAGAATAATTCACGCGAATATATCTGATAAGTGATTTATGCATAACTCGCACGAATAATACTGATATCCGCTATAGTGAACTGAAGAGACCAACAAGCTCGCACGATTAATAATGATGTCTGCTGTATTGAGCTGAAGATAGCCAAATAACTCGCCCGATTAATAACGATATCCGCGCAGTAAGAGTAAATATTGGCAACTTCAAATATGAGACCAATTTAAGAAAACCAATTGGTCGCAGAGATAACCGAGCGGTAAGAATAATAATATCCGCAACTTGCTGTTGGATAACTTCTATTCAGCCTTATAATATCAAATTACCCGGGCGGATACTCTCTTTAGCCAGGATGTGATAACCGCGCGGTCTGAATTCTGACCGCCGACTAGGCTTCTGCTTGAAGAAAAGAATACACTGCTCTCTTGCCTGGAGTACAGTTCAAGTCGATCTTCCGGGCAGGTGCGGCCGGAGTCACATTGCTTTCCTCAGAGATCGACAAGACTGTGGGTCTCCTGCAGGCACTGCTTGAGAGTATCAAAGAGCATTCGAGGGTCGCATGCTAAGACGATCTGCGGGGCATGCGTGTATTGCTTCCCGCACAGACGCATCATAGTTGCAACGATATCCCTTACGTGGCGTGGTAGAGCTGACCACCACTCCACTCCTCCATAATGCAGAAGTGGGGTTAGGTACTAGCCGGGATCCGCAATCTAGAACTCCACCGCATCAAAGCCGGTAAGCTCCCACTACACGGTGCGAAATCTCCCCGCAACACGTGGTCCTCGTGGTGTTACGCTAATGACAACGGCTCTAAAGGGGGATGTAGCTAGACTCGGCGATATCTCTTGATTCAGTGATCTTTTAATTTTTGGGTTGCAAACCCATAAGAATGATGACTTGCCAGGTGAGAGTACCGATATAGAATCTCTGAAACAAAATATAGCAATGAGTCATAATCCTTCTTAATAGAGTATAATGAGAAGAAACAAAAGACAGAAAAACATATTGGGTTAAGGGATTGATTTAAGATCGCTTTTGTCGTTGATGTTGACGCGTCTGCCAGCCTATGAATGAGATGTCTTTTTTAGATCATGCTACGGGATTCCTTTGATTTCTGCATTTTCACAATTAATTTGAGAGCTCTACAATCTTCTGTTAGATGACCTCTTTCCTTGTGATATTCGCAATATTGATCCATGCACCTGACTTGCCCGCGCGCTGCTCGAGCGGGTTTCTTGTGACTTGGCTCTTCCTCCCGTTGTTCGATCTGGGGGAGGTCTGACGAACTTTTTTGTCCTTTTTCCGAAACACGGGGCTTCTTCGAAACTGGAGGCCGAGTTGCCGAATACTCGGGCGGCCAGGCCGGGTAGGAGGTCGAATAGCTCGGCGAATAGCCCGGGAAGGTAGGCGAGTAGACCGGCGGATCGACCTGCTTATTCTCCACTGGGACCCGGTTGGCTGGCGTAACCGGAATGATTGCGGACTGCAAGTCTAACCGCTTATTGATTGCGGCTAGGTTTAAATTGATCGCGGCGAGTTACCGGATCATCTCTTGGCGAGTTTGATTTTCTTCCCGGCGGGACTGCAGAAAAGCTTCCAAGAGCAGAACTTCGCTGGGGCTGAGGTTGTTCTGAACAGGCTGCCGGTCTGACATTGTATGGCCGCTGAACTTCAGCGACTAACCGAGATCTGAAGGTCGCGTGTTAACTGTTGATGCACGAAAAGCGACGGGGAAGACGAGCACCACCAGCTAACCGTTCGAGCACTGGGGGAAGAAATGGGGAAAAGACTGTCGGCTAGTCGGTTACTAGCGGCTAGGAATGGCGGATAAAACCGGGCAGAGAAAGGAGAGAAAGGGCTGCTACCAGCGGCAACACCAGAGTTCGCCCGCCGCGGCCTGAATGCCTCTCCTGCGGCGGGCTTTCCTTTTATAAGAAAATAAGCGGTTACACTTAGCGAAGAAGAAAGAAAGGAGGAAGCCGGCCGGACAATAGACCGCAAAGGACTAGAATCGAGGCCGCAGCTCTTAACAAGCGAGCTCTTGGACTCGAGTCAGCGTGCTTTGGGTGTACTCCTGCCCCCTATTTATAGGCTTGGGGGCCTGCCCAAACGGGCAGGGCTAAAATTACCGGCTGCCCGAGGTACAAGAGAGTCGGGCAGCGGTGACGAGAATCGAAAAGAAGAAAAGCCAAGAGACAGGCCGCACGGCCTAGCGACCTTCTTCTGCCGAGCTGCAGGACTCGGCCTCTGGGCACAGGTCGCGCAGCTTGGGCAATGACAGGCCGACCCTTAGATGACGGCTGGACCAGAACTGGAGGCGGTCTGACGTAGAGGCCGCCCGACTTGTCTGACAATAAGCCGGCTAACTGATAACGGCGGCTAGAATGCACAAGCCGCCCGGACTTGAAAACCTGGAGAACTAGTCGCGGGTTCTGGGTTAACAGCTCCAGCACCAGGAGGTGGAGGAGGACCTCTGGGAGGAAATTTCTGAACTGGAGTATCATATCTCTTGGTTCTCTTCTTCTCTCTTGACTGTTTCCTTGAGAATCTCATCCATGGTTCATACTCTTTGCTTTTAGGATCAATTCCTTTAAGAATGAAATAAGGAATATCCTTGTTTGAATTTGCAGGAGGAGGAGCAGATGCTTTCCTTTTCTTAGGTGCAGCCTTTTTCTTCTTCTTGGTGTTATCAGAATCTTCAGAATCATCATCATCATCATCAGAAGAGTGAGATGAGTTTTTGCCAGCATAGTCATCAAAATCTTGCTCTGAGGGATCCTTGGCAGCTACAGCAGGTTCAGCTTTTTCTTTCTCAGGCTTCTCTCTATCTTCCTTTTCTCTTGCCTCCTCAATGGCATCTTGCTCAAAGAGGGCATCAAGATCAACATTAGGAGTACTCTTCCAAAGTTCTGATTCAGGGTACAAATCAGGAACTGTCCTGGGGACCAGTTCTGCAGTAGGGGCTACAGCTTTCTTTTCTTTAACAGATCCTGGAGCTTGCTCTGGAATTAGTTCAGCAACTGTAGGAATGGATAGAGGGTAGGTAAGAATAGGTGGAGAAAAGATGACAATATCTGCAGGGGCAGATGCTTTCTCTAGGGAGATGGCTAGGGAATCCATATAAGAATTAGCCAACTCTTCAATGTACTCAGAGGCAATATTTTCAGCCATAAAGGCTATATATTGTTCAAGGTTAAGAGTACCTGAGCTTGAATCCTTTTCAGTCATCTTGGAAACTTTTCTGCACTATTTTGCACAGCCTCAACTTCTTCAGCAGCAGCATCAATGTTGGTTGTGCCTGCATACAAAGAAAGATAAGTTAACAACCAAGTGGGAATAAAACATTCCCCCCAAGGTGAACAACCACAGGTAATTGATAGAATTACCTGAAGATCTACACAGGATACCACTTTGCATCTAGGAAGGAGGTTATAATTCCTTCTAGATGTTCAGTGACATCAGGGATAGACACCTCTGCAAGGCACAAGAGGAGTGCCATACAGGAAAGGAAGAGAGAGTCCTTGACCAAGGGGTCATCAAGGTACTCAGGTCTATAGGGGACCATTGTCTCTTGAAAATGAGGAATATAAGGAGTAGATGTGAGTGTGAACTCACAGTCTGAGTTAAGAAAGGATCCCAAATCTTCATCAGAATTAATGGATTTTGCAGCATCAACTTGCAACACTGATGCAAGATCATCAGCAGCTGTGATGGGTAGGAAGGAATAAGAAATTAACTCAAAGTTGGAGTTTGAATTAATTAGAATCTTAAATAAAACTATACCATCTGGTTGAGCAGCATCATTCTCAAATTTTTGAACCACTATTTCTGAATCAGTAGTGTTCACTGGAACTTTTTCACAAATGTCCATGGGGACTTCCTCATTGTCTTTCTCAGGGACTTCTTCCTCAGAAGCTAGATTCACTTTTGGTTGCTCTGAATCTTTGTTGACTTCTGGGACCACTACTGCAAGATCAGTAGTGTCCACTGGAATATCCTCTAGAATTAGATCAGCCTGTTGATCTTCAACAGCTGCACTATCTTCCAACTCTTTTTCTTCCTCTTGTAGCTCTTGAGCTTCTTCTGCAATGGCTGGAAGGGAAGGTAGGGAAGAGTTATCCTGAAGGGTCAAGGCATCACCTGAGACCACTTCAAAAGACATCTCCCCCTGCATGACTTCAGTTGGGGCTGGAGTCATGCACCTCACTGAAGAGGGCTCAGTAGAAGATGGAATGGATTTAATTGCTTTTGTAAGTGCATTTATGGATGCAATGATAGGGGCATTGGCTGCCTCAATCATGGTTTGGATGGATGGGGTGATGAGCTCCACAATGTGTGCAAGCAATTCAGGGGTGATCTGAAATGCTGAGGGTGTGGATGTGGATGGATGACTGTGGGATGCAAGGTTAGGTGGTGAAGGAATGATATCAGTATGATCTGCCACATGATCAAAGGGATCATGTGGAGATAGGGGATCATCAACATGAGTTTGTGATTCATGTTGAGATAGGTTGGTGAGGATGGTCTCAGTCACCATGTCAACACTGGCTGAAGCTGCCAGATGTCGTGGTGTTGGTGACTGGGATGGAGATGCATGTGGAATGAGAGATGAAACAAAGGGAGGAACTGCAGATGGTGTGGAAATAAATGCAGGTGATGGGGATGCAGTGATAATGAGTGAAGATGGAGGGATTGCTGAGCCTTCCCCAGCAAGATGGAGAGTGGCTGAATCAGCCCTGGTGTTTGATGAAGGGTTAGGATCAACCCTGACTGTCTTCTTGATAACCCTTTGGGATTTCTTGAAGAGGGAGGGGTCCAACCTCTTGCTTGCATTGACTGCGGAGGATGCAGATACAAGCAACAGGGGTGCTTTCTCAGATAGAAAGACACCCAATACTCTGGCAAGAGTTACTTCCTTCTTGCTATTCTTTCTCCTTATCAATTCATACAAAACTTTTCCCCAATTTATCTGAGTATTGTTCACCAATGCCGACATCAAGGCAAACTGTTGTCTGTTGATGTTATCATGAGCAGAGTGTTTACCCAAAACAACTTTGCCCACCAGGTCTGCCAGAAACTTAAACTCTGGAGACAGGTTGATCTTCAGCGGCTTTGCTGGAATACCATCAGCATGACCCATCACTGTTAGCATGCGGCCATACTCCTCTGTATCTTGTTCATATTCTTCAGTTCCAGTTGGTAAATCAAACAGCTCTATCAAAATATCAGGAGTCAGAATGACCTCCTCTCCATTAATCTTTCCCGTCATTGCTTCGTCGCTGGAAGACGAAGTATACACCCATTCTTTAATATCTGATATATTGATCTTGGGCGTGGATGACATAAATTTCTTCAGTCCTTGATCTTCACACATCCGCAACATGTCTCTGATTGGTTGATCGCAAAGGCAGAAGGAATCGAAGTCGACACAGAATCCCGTGTCGAACTTCATCCCGGAAAGAACTGCTGGAAGAATCGCCATTTGATTTGAGAGAGAATGGCGAATAGAGATGCAAGGCAAGGGGAGAAGAGAATCGCGCGGGATTAGAGTTCGAGAGCGAATTCTAAGCCAGAAGACAGAATATGAAAAGACGAAACAGAAGGACGACAATCTCCAGACCTAAATCGACAAAAAAAATCTGCGATCGTCGAACACCGATTAAAATCGGTCGTCGAACAATGACTGACGATAGTCAATATTTAACTAATCGTCAAACATCGACCGACTACAAGCATACACCACGATCGTCGATCAATATATGTTGGTCGACGATTCACCACACAGCAAAACAAATCTGTCGTCGACCAATTGGTCCACGATAGATACCTAAGGAGAGATCGTTGACCAGTTGGTCGACGATTTCTGCCTTACTACAGAACGAACTGTCATCGACCATTGGTCGACGATAGTCCTGACCTGGTCGAAGATCGTCGAGCAGTTGTTCGACGATTTTAGACAGAAAACAGATCTATCCTAATTTTCACTACTCTGAACCATTGATCATACCAAGCTGGTTCAGGAAGAACAAATGCTTTTGTTCATCAAGGGGCTTAGTGAAAATATCTCCTCTCTGCAGATCTGTGGATATAAATTCCATAATTATCTTGTTCTTTTCCACATTATCTCTCAGAAAATGATGTCTAATCTCAATGTGCTTGGTCCTGGAATGGTGCACAGGATTTTGAGCAATTGATATTGCACTGGTACTGTCACACAGAATTTTTGTGTTTGAGTGTGTGTACCCATAATCCACTAGCTGATTTTAAATCCACAGGATCTGTGAACAACAACTAGCTGCTGCTATATATTCAGCCTCAGCAGTTGAAGTAGACACAGATGCCTGTTTCTTACAAAACCAAGAGACAAGTCTCTCTCCCAGGAACTGACAAGTCCCTGAGGTGCTTTTTCTTTCAACTCTATAACCAGCATAATCAGCATCTGAATATCCAATTAATTCAAATTCTGACTCAGCTGGGTACCACAGTCCTAAGTTAGGGCATCCCTTAAGGTATCTCAAGATCCTCTTGAGAAGAGTTAAGTGAGATTCCTTTGGGTTGACCTGAAACCTAGCACATAGGCATGTAGCAAACATTATGTCATGTCTACTTGCAGTCAAATAAAGCAGGGAACCAACAATGGCTCTATAATTCTTTTGATCAACAGACTTGCCATTGACATCAGAATCAATAACTGCATTTGAGGCCATAGGTGTGCTCATTGATGAAGCATCAGACATTCCAAATCTTTTAACCAGCTCTCTGGCATATTTTGATTGAGAAATGAAGATACCATCAACACTCTGTTTCACTTGGAGACCAAGGAAATAGGATAACTCACCCATGCTGCTCATCTCAAACTTGGAGTGCATTAGTTCAGAGAACCTCTTGCATAGTTTGGGATCAGTGGAGCCAAATATAATGTCATCTACATAGATTTGAACTAACAGTTGTGAGTCCTTATGATGTCTAATAAACAGGGTTCTATCTACTACACCTCTCACAAACTTGTGTTCTAGAAGGAAATTTGCTAAGGTCTCATACCAAGCTCTAGGGGCTTGCTTAAGTCCATATAGAGCCTTTTGGAGTTTGAACACATGAGTGGGTAAGGTTGATGAAACAAACCCTGGTGGTTGTTCAACAAACACTTCTTCCTTTAAATCTCCATTGAGGAAGGCACTCTTCACATCCATTTGGAAGACCTTAAATCTCTTATAGGCAGCATAGGCTAGGAAAATCCTAATGGCTTCTAATCTAGCTACAGGGGCAAAAGTCTGATCATAATCTATGCCTTCCTCCTGTCTATAGCCTTGAGCTACTAGTCTAGCCTTATTCCTAACCACCATGCCTTGGGCATCAAGCTTGTTTCTAAACACCCACTTGGTGCCTATGATCAGTTGGCCTCTTGGTCTTCGAACCAAGGTCCAAACTTTACATCTTTCAAACTGGTTAAGCTCCTCTTGCATTACTATAATCCAGTGTGGATCAAGCTCAGCATCTTTAATGGTTAGGGGCTCAACCTGAGAAAGGAAACAAGCAAACATCACGTCTTTGTTGAGTTGATGTCTTGTCTGGACTCCTACTGAAATGTCTCCAATCACTTGAGATACAGGGTGATCTCTAAGTGTGACAAGATCAGTAGGTTCAACAATGATCTGATCTTCAACAGTTTCAAGATTTAATTCCTCATGTGGAATTTGATCAACTGTTGGAGCAGGTGCTTTAACTTCAAGAAGTTCTACATCAGATTCAGAATCTGAGGAAGCAACCTGAGGAGTTTGTTGGGGATGATTCTCCTGTGTGAGTCTCAAACCTTCCAAATCCTTACTTAATTCTAGGACTTGCACTGTACTGTTAGAAGAAGAATCCTTCTCCTTATAATACATGACTGTCTCATCAAAAGACACATGTGCAGACTCTTCTATCTTAAGAGAAGATTTATTAAGGACCCTATAGGCTTTGCTTACTTGAGAGTATCCTAGAAAAACTCCCATTGAAGCTTTTGCCTCAAATTTTCTAAGGTATTCTTTGTTATTGTTATGAACAAAAGCTACACAACCAAATACTCTAAAATAGTCTATTTTAGGTTTCACTTGCTTATTAACTCATAGGGAGTCTTACCCTTAAGTTTATGTATCAGACTTCTGTTCAATACATAGTTAGCTGTGCTAACTGCTTCAGCCCTAAAGGACAGAGGCATGTTAGCATCTGCCAACAATGTACTTGCAGCTTCAATTAGGGTTCTGTTTTTCCTTTCAACTACCCCATTTTGTTGAGGAGTTCTAGGAGCGGAGAAGCTATGTTTGATACCTTCCTTCTCACAGAATTCTTGCATAAGAAGAGACTCAAACTCAGTATCATGATCACTTCTGATCAAGGCAATCTGAGTAGAATACTCACTCTGTATACACTTTAGAAAATCTGTAAGAACCTTGAAGTTATCTGCCTTAGTTCTCAAGAAGAATACCCAAGTGAACCTAGAGAAGTCATCTACAACTACTAGAGTGTAAGACTTTCTTCCAAGACTCTGTACAGCAATAGGACCAAATAAGTCCAAATGTAGCAAGTACAGGATCCTAGGAGAATCACTTTTATTAACTGATTTAAAGTTATTCCTTGTTTGCTTACCTAATTGACAAGCTTTGCAAAGGCCTTCCTTCTTGTAGGGGCAAGAAGGTAAGCCTCTTATAATCGTGTTTAGCCAACCTAGAAATATTTTTCAAATTAACATGACTAAGTCTCTTATGCCAAAGGGTATTATTACTGGTTACTTCATTAAATAAGCATATTTCAGATTTGGATGAATTAAAATCTACAACATAAACATTACCAATTCTAATGCCTACTAACACAACAATATTATTTAAAGCAATATTACAAGCAGTGTCAGTAAACCATACCTTGTACCCAGCATCACACATTTGGCTTACAGAGATTAGGTTGTGCTTTAGTCCTGAGACATAAGCTACCTTCTTGAAGGTTACAGCTCCTATGGTGAAGCTGCCATACCCTTCAGTCTGTCCACAGCTGGAATCTCCAAATACAACTTTTGGTCCCAGCTTGGCTTTGAATCCTGACAGGTTCTTCTTCTTTCCTGTCATATGCTTTGAGCATCCACTATCTAGATACCATTTGTCTTGTATGACTGGATAGGTCTTCACCTGCAAAGATATTAATTATACATTGTGGACCCAGGTTACCTTGGGTCCAGTATTCTTCACAAAAGAAAAGCTAGATATAAAAGATCTTGTAGGCTTAGATTGATATCCTAAAGGGTGTGATCTCCTAGGTGGGATAATCCATTCAGTTGAAGGATTAAACAACCTAGGGTAGTGATTGGGATTTGCAGTTCTGGAAGTTTGAATTTTATTTTCCAGCTTAAGTCCAGATCGTCGATCACTGGTCGACGACTCAAGATGAGATCGTCGACCTCCTGCACCAAAGCTATTATACTCAGTGTAGGTGTTCAGCGATCGTCGATAGATGTTCGACGATTGGTTTGACAATCGTCGTTTAATGTTCGACGATTTCTGTAAAGCTAGAAATTTTTTCTTTCTGTTCTCTTTCTTAATCTTATTACGAATTTTCTTATACTTTTCAATTTCCTCAGTATTCTTTATTCCTGATTCAGAAATAAATTTTACTGGAGTGCTAAATCTCTCCTTTGTGAGGAGGATGGGTTCACTAGATGTAGCACCTAGGCCTAGTTTATCGTCACCAACCCTAGTGTTTGCTAAACTGGTTATTTCAGATAGTTTAAGGCTTCTGCCATTTAATTTTTCTTCTAACCTCTTAGATTTAGCTAGTTCTAATTTTAGGAATGTTACTTCTCCTTTTGAGCTTTCTAATTCCTTTTCTAATCTAATTATTTTAGTACTTTCCATGTCTAGTTCCATTATCTTTAATCTAAGTGACTTAATTTCTTTTTCAGATAATAGTAAATCTAAACATAGAGTTTTAAATTTTAATTTGAACTCAGGAGATGAAAAATCAAATGAGTTGATTACCTGGTCTTCCATAGGAAGATCTTCTTCATTGTCTCCTTCTTCTTCAGAATTCTCTACAGCTGACAGAGAGCTGCAGGCATTAATAGCCATGAGGCAGACCTCTTTGGCTTTCTTCTCTTCTTCTTCTTCTGAATCACTGGAGCTAGAGGAGCAGGTATCCTCTTCTATTTCACTCCAGGTAGCAGCCACAAATCCCTTGTCCTTCTTCTTGTATTTGTGTGAGGAGGACTTGGAGTGGTGCTTCCTATACTCTTTCTCATTTTTCTTCTCCTTGTGTTTCTTCTCTGGACAATCTGGAGCAATGTGTCCAGGCTTGATGCAAACATAACAAATGATTTCTTTAGAAGGAGTCTTGTCATACCTTGGTTTATCCTCATACTTGGAGAACTTCTTTCTGAAGTCTCTTCTTCCCAAGTTGAGGAACCTCTTGGCAATGAGTGCCAGCAACTCCTCATTTGATTGACTTCCTTCAGAAGTCTCAGCAGCCTTAAGAGTTAGAGAGTGCTCTTTCTTTGTAGGTGTAAGAGTCAGTTGCAGCAGCTCTGCTCTTCAAAGTTTACTCATATGACTTGAGCTTTCCCAACAGAGCTTCTGTGGAGAGTTCCACAGTGTTTCTGCCATCCTTGATGGGCCATATCCTTGAGTCCCAAGAGATGGGAAGGCACATCAGGATCTTGTCATTGACTTCTGTCAAAGTTATCTCCTTGTCCAAAGACCTCAGTTCACTTATTATTGAACTGAGTCTTGTGTACATTGTGTCAATGTCTTCAGCATCATCCTTCTTGAAATTTTCATACTGAGAAGTGAGGTTGGATCTCCTGTCCTTCCTCTCATCAGCTGAGCCAGCAACTATGTGGTTGAGGGAATCCCACATAGCTTTGGCTGAGGTACATTCAGCAAGCTTCTGGAATATTTCATCAGACATTGTCTGAGCTAGGATGTTCATTGCTTTTGCATTTGCTGCTTTTGCCTTCCTGTAATTGTCATTGTAGTCAGGAGGTGGCACAACACTGAGATCAGCAGAAGTGGAAGTAGCAGCAGCAGGCCTAGCAGGTGGTCCTGTCAAAATAGAAGAAAAGATATCTTCATCAATAGAATTCATGTATAGTCTTATCCTGGCCTTCCATATGCCAAACTTGGACAAGTTGCATACAGGAGGTCTGGTGCTTGAATAATCCTTAGACTGGGCCATGTGTGAAAGTGTTTGTGAATGGTATCAGGAAACAACTTATCACTGGATCTTTTAACCCAGGCGTTAGCCTGTATGAACAGCTAACCTCTCTCTGATACCAATTGAAAGTGAGGGGATAAGATGTAAACTACTCTAGAGGGGGGGTGAATAGAGTATTCAAATTTTATGAACAACTAGTCAGCTCCCTTGGAGTTTATTTGCGGAATAAATAATCTGATACTTGAACCCTAAGAGCCTAACACAGTGAAGTGCACAAGTGAGAGAGCTAACTGAAATTTCAGTTTAACTATAAGCCTATCACAGCAACTAGCAATCCTATGTAGTTCTATCACAGCCACAGAATAAGCAATTAAACAAAATAGCCAGAGGGACACAGGATAAATAGTGGTTCCCTCTTAATAGGTACTCCACTCTTCTACCACCCTGGTAGGAATCCACTGCAGGTTTTTGCTAAGGTGCCCTGCCACCAATGATCTGATTCAGGTAGATCAAACAAGACCCTTTGAGCTTTTGATAAGGATGCTCAACCATAGGTTGTTGATAAGGTGCCCTATCACCAATGTTTACTTTTGAAGAGATGTAAAAACTCTTTTACAAAAGGGGTTGAGAGGGTTAGATTGTCTTCTCTGTTGTTAATAACAGATTAGAGAGGACTTGTGGATTCTCTAAAGAATCAAAGTCTCCCCCTGGCTCAGTGGAAGTCCAGGGAAAGCCTTTGCTTCAGGATGAAGGAGTTTCAGATAAACTGAAACTAAATCCTCAGGGATCTATAGACTGATTTTTATCAGGTCTTCAGATTCTGGAACACTTGAAGCAGAACTGGAGCTGGTCTTTCTGAAGTCTTGAAAACTCTAAGCAGATGCTCAGGAGACTTGAGAAAGAAGATGATTGCTCTGGACTTTTGCTTCAGGAAAACTTTTCTTCTCTTCTTGAGAGATGGTGAAGAGCTGCTCTGATGAAGCTTGAGCGAATGAAGCCTTGAGAAGAAAATCTCTCTGTGTCTGTAACTTGTTATATCTGCTGAGAGAGAAATCTCTTTTAAATATGTCTTCTCTTTTTCCCTTGAAACGGCTCTATTGATTTGAATATCTCGAGCCCTGCAACAGGTTATCTCAATATAGAATATAGTAATAGGAATAGAATGAGCTATTAACTCTCTGTCAGTCCCAATAAGGAAATAAAATGAATGGGAAAATATCTCAGCATAAAGACTTAACATACTCGGAAATAGTATACATCGCCAACGGCTAGAATACAGCCTGGAAAGATAAAGTCAACATATTTTGTATAATAGGACAAAATACTTTATCAAATACGAAATCCCGTAATTTATGCTTAACATATATGGTAATTAATTCATTTGAATTTAAGCCATAAATTAGCAAAAACAACTTCAGAAAATCTCTCTAACCACAAGCGAAAACACTTGGAAATAAACCAAGGAATAGAATGAATACAAACTGTTAAAGGCAGACAATAATCGTCGAATAGGGGTTCGATGATCGTCGACCAAGCCAACAGATCGTCGACTAAGGCAGAAATCGTCTGGGACAGAAATCGTCGAACAGCACATGCTATCGTCGACCAACAAAGAATCTGTCGAAACAGAAATCGTGAAGCAAGACTGCGATCGTTGAACTGCTAATGGCAGATCGTCGACCAATCCTTCAGAGCATAATAAACTTGCTCTGAGATCGTCGACCAATGGTCGACGATGATTGTCTTGGCTTCAACTATTCTATAGCCCTGCTATCATCGACCAATGGTCGAAGATCGCGAGGACTCGTTCGACGATGGTCGAACGGAAAATGCCTTAACCATATTTTCATTCTACAATTTCTAATCTAAGCTCTAGGTCAGTTATAAACTGCCCTAGAGAGACTAAACAAAGTCTAAACATGATCATATATAGTTATATGGATCAAGAGGGGCTAGAAAGGGATTACATGAGCCAAATCACATCTAGGGTACCAACAATCTCCCCCTATTTGGGTCATGTCATCCAATCCAATCTAAAAACTAATACAAACAAGAACAAATGCAAAGTTTAACCATAATATCAAAACACAGGCAATCCACAGAAAACATATAAATCATAAATCAGCAGAATTATAGAGTATCAAGCAGATTTATCAGATGGTTTAGCATCAGAGGAGTTCTTTGGGATTACAGCAGGTTTGAAAATGATTTCTCTGTTTAGATTAGCTGCTTGTCTTTTAGATAACATCAGGTCATGTTCACCAATGATCTTTTTTTCACCATAGCTTGGCAGGACTGCAGCAGGATGCAGCTTCATGTATTCTTCAGTATCAAATATTTCTGAGTTGACTTGAATCTTGCTGAGTTCTTTTTCTCTGAATTCAGACATAGTTGAGTATGCTGAAGGGTCCAGTCCTTGAGCTTTGGCTTTCTCCATCATGCTTAGTGCAATTGATTCCTTGAATCTTGCCATAGAGGCAATTCTTTCAGTTTCTGTCTTATCTGGTGGAGAAGGTGGTCTATCAGTATCAGTTTGAGCTGCAATCTCCATATTCCTTTGAAGAGCTGTGGCTAATCTGCTTGAGTCAATAGGAATCTGTACAGCCTTCTTAGGATCAGATTTAGCATATAAAGATCTTGGAGGTGCAAGTTCAATAAATTTCTTGTTGGACTTCTCTGAATGGACAACTCTTTTTCCTTTTGTATCAACTGTCTTAGGAATATCAGGTTTCCTTGATGTAGAAGATGAACCTCTCCTGGGAGGAGAAGGTTTCCTTTCTGGAGCTTTCCTTTTGGGAGAAGGAGGAGGAGAGAATGTTGGTTGCTGAAAGGTCATCTCCTTTATCTGTTCCATGGGAACACTTTCATTTCTTTGCCTTCCTTGTCCTGATTTATCTTGGCCTCCTTGGCTTTGATCACTTCTTCTCTGGTAGGTCTGAGAAGGGTTGGATCTGGCTGATTGAGCAGATGGAGCAGAAGAAAGATTTCCAGAGGCTCCAGCACCAGGAGGTGGAGGAGGACCTCTGGGAGGAAATTTCTGAACTGGAGTATCATATCTCTTGGTTCTCTTCTTCTCTCTTGACTGTTTCCTTGAGAATCTCATCCATTGTTCATACTCTTTGCTTTTAGGATCAATTCCTTTAAGAATGAAATAAGGAATATCCTTGTTTGGATTTGCAGGAAGAGGAGCAGATGCTTTCCTTTTCTTAGGTGCAGCCTTTTTCTTCTTCTTGGTGTTATCAGAATCTTCAGAATCATCATCATCATCATCAGAAGAGTGAGATGAGTTTTTGCCAGCATAGTCATCAAAATCTTGCTCTGAGGGATCCTTGGCAGCTACAGCAGGTTCAGCTTTTTCTTTCTCATGCTTCTCTCTATCTTCCTTTTCTCTTGCCTCCTCAATGGCATCTTGATCAAAGAGGGCATCAAGATCAACATTAGGAGTACTCTTCCATAGTTCTGATTCAGGGTACAAATCAGGAACTGTCCTGGGGACCAGTTCTGCAGTAGGGGCTACAGCTTCCTTTTCTTTAACAGATCCTGGAGCTTGCTCTGGAATTAGTTCAGCAACTGTAGGAATGGATAGAGGGTAGGTAAGAATAGGTGGAGAAAAGATGACAATATCTGCAGGGGCAGATGCTTTCTCTAGGGAGATGGCTAGGGAATCCATATAAGAATTAGCCAACTCTTCAATGTACTCAGAGGCAATATTTTCAGCCATAAAGGTTATATATTGTTCAAGGTTAAGAGTACCTGAGCTTGAATCCTTTTCAGTCATCTTGGAAACTTTTCTGCACTATCTTGCACAGCCTCAACTTCTTCAGCAGCAGCAGCAGCAACATCAATGTTTGTTGTGCCTGCATACAAAGAAAGATAAGTTAACAACCAAGTGGGAATAAAACATTCCCCCCAAGGTGAACAACCACAGGTAATTGATAGAATTACCTGAAGATCTACACAGGATACCACTTTGCATCTAGGAAGGAGGTTATAATTCCTTCTAGATGTTCAGTGACATCAGGGATAGACACCTCTGCAAGGCACAAGAGGAGTGCCATACAGGAAAGGAAGAGAGAGTCCTTGACCAAGGGGTCATCAAGGTACTCAGGTCTATAGGGGACCATTGTCTCTTGAAAAGGAGGAACATAAGGAGTAGATGTGAGTGTGAACTCACAGTCTGAGTTAAGAAAGGATCCCAAATCTTCATCAGAATTAATGGATTTTGCAGCATCAACTTGCAACACTGATGCAAGATTATCAGCAGCTATGATGGGTAGGAAGGAATAAGAAATTAACTCAAAGTTGGAGTTTGAATTAATTAGAATCTTAAATAAAACTATACCATCTGGTTGAGCAGCATCATTCTCAAATTTTTGAACCACTATTTCTGAATCAGTAGTGTTCACTGGAACTTTTTCACAAATGTCCATGGGGACTTCCTCATTGTCTTTCTCAGGGACTTCTTCCTCAGAAGCTAGATTCACTTCTGGTTGCTCTGAATCTTTGTTGACTTCTGGGACCACTACTGCAAGATCAGTAGTGTCCACTGGAATATCCTCTAGAATTAGATCAACCTGTTGATCTTCAATAGCTGCACTATCTTCCAACTCTTTTTCTTCCTCTTGTAGCTCTTGAGCTTCTTCTGCAATGGCTGGAAGGGAAGGTAGGGAAGAGTTATCCTGAAGTGTCAAGGCATCACCTGAGACCACTTCAAAAGACATCTCCCCCTGCATGACTTCAGTTGGGGCTGGAGTCATGCACCTCACTGAAGAGGGCTCAGTAGAAGATGGAATGGATTTAATTGCTTTTGTAAGTGCATTTATGGATGCAATGATAGGGGCATTGGCTGCCTTAATCATAGTTTGGATGGATGGGGTGATGAGCTCCACAATGTGTGCAAGCAATTCAGGGGTGATCTGAAATGCTGAGGGTGTGGATGTGGATGGATGACTGTGGGATGCAAGGTTAGGTGGTGAAGGAATGATATCAGTATGATCTGCCACATGATCAAAGGGATCATGTGGAGATAGGGGATCATCAACATGAGTTTGTGATTCATGTTGAGATAGGTTGGTGAGGATGGTCTCAGTCACCATGTCAACACTGGCTGAAGCTGCCAGATGTCGTGGTGTTGGTGACTGGGATGGAGATGCATGTGGAATGAGAGATGAAACAAAGGGAGGAACTGCAGATGGTGTGGAAATAAATGCAGGTGATGGGGATGCAGTGATAATGAGTGAAGATGGAGGGATTGCTGAGCCTTCCCCAGCAAGATGGAGAGTGGCTGAATCAGCCCTGGTGTCTGATGAAGGGTTAGGATCAACCCTGACTGTCTTCTTGATAACCCTTTGGGATTTCTTGAAGAGGGAGGGGTCCAACCTCTTGCTTGCATTGACTACGGAGGATGCAGATACAAGCAACAGGGGTGCTTTCTCAGATAGAAAGACACCCAATACTCTGGCAAGAGTTACTTCCTTCTTGCTATTCTTTCTCCTTATCAATTCATACAAAACTTTTCCCCAATTTATCTGAGTATTGTTCACCAATGCCGACATCAAGGCAAACTGTTGTCTGTTGATGTTATCATGAGCAGAGTGTTTACCCAAAACAACTTTGCCCACCAGGTCTGCCAGAAACTTAAACTCTGGAGACAGGTTGATCTTCAGCAGCTTTGCTGGAATACCATCAGCATGGCCCATCACTGTTAGCATGCGGCCATACTCCTCTGTATCTTGTTCATATTCTTCAGTTCCAGTTGGTAAATCAAACAGCTCTATCAAAATATAAGGAGTCAGAATGACCTCCTCTCCATTAATCTTTCCCGTCATTGCTTCGTCGCTGGAAGACGAAGTATACACCCATTCTTTAATCTCTGGTATATTGATCTTGGGAGTGGATGACATAAATTTCTTCAGTCCTTGATCTTCACACATCCGCAACATGTCTCTGATTGGTTGATCGCAAAGGCAGAAGGAATCGAAGTCGACACAGAATCCCGTGTCGAACTTCATCCCGGAAAGAACTGCTGGAAGAATCGCCATTTGATTTGAGAGAGAATGGCGAATAGAGATGCAAGGCAAGGGGAGAAGAGAATCGCGCGGGATTAGAGTTCGAGAGCGAATTCTAAGCCAGAAGACAGAATATGAAAAGACGAAATAGAAGGACGACGATCTCCAGACCTAAATCGACAAAAAAAATCTGCGATCATCGAACACCGATTAAAATCGGTCGTCGAACAATGACTGACGATAGTCAATATTTAACTAATCATCAAACATCGACCGACTACAAGCATACACCACGATCGTCGATCAATATATGTTGGTCGACGATTCACCACACAGCAAAACAAATCTGTCGTCGACCAATTGGTCCACGATAGATACCTAAGGAGAGATCGTTGACCAGTTGGTCGACGATTTCTGCCTTACTACAGAACGAACTGTCATTGACCATTGGTCGACGATAGTCCTGACCTGGTCGAAGATCGTTGAGCAGTTGTTCGACGATTTTAGATAGAAAACAGATCTATCCTAATTTTCACTACTCTGAACCATTGATCATACCAAGCTGGTTCAGGAAGAACAAATGCTTTTGTTCATCAAGGGGCTTAGTGAAAATATCTCCTCTCTACAGATCTGTGGATATAAATTCCATAATTATCTTGTTCTTTTCCACATTATCTCTCAGAAAATGATGTCTAATCTCAATGTGCTTGGTCCTGGAATGGTGCACAGGATTTTGAGCAATTGATATTGCACTGGTACTGTCACACAGAATTTTTGTGTTTGAGTGTGTGTACCCATAATCCACTAGCTGATTTTGAATCCACAGGATCTGTGAACAACAACTAGCTGCTGCTATATATTCAGCCTCAGCAGTTGAAGTAGACACAGATGCCTGTTTCTTACAAAACCAAGAGACAAGTCTCTCTCCCAGGAACTGACAAGTCCCTGAGGTGCTTTTCCTGTCAACTCTACAACCAGCATAATCAGCATCTGAATATCCAATTAATTCAAATTCTGACTCAGCTGGGTACCACAGTCCTAAGTTAGGGCATCCCTTAAGGTATCTCAAGATCCTCTTGAGAAGAATTAAGTGAGATTCCTTTGGGTTGACCTGAAACCTAGCACATAGGCATGTAGCAAACATTATGTCAGGTCTACTTGCAGTCAAATAAAGCAGGGAACCAACAATGGCTCTATAATTCTTTTGATCAACAGACTTGCCATTGACATCAGAATCAATAACTGCATTTGAGGCCATAGGTGTGCTCATTGATGAAGCATCAGACATTCCAAATCTTTTAACCAGCTCTCTGGCATATTTTGATTGAGAAATGAAGATACCATCAACACTCTGTTTCACTTGGAGATCAAGGAAATAGGATAACTCACCCATGCTGCTCATCTCAAACTTGGAGTGCATTAGTTCAGAGAACCTCTTGCATAGTTTGGGATCAGTGGAGCCAAATATAATGTCATCTACATAGATTTGAACTAACAGTTGTGAGTCCTTATGATGTCTAATAAACAGGGTTCTATCTACTACACCTCTCACAAACTTGTGTTCTAGAAGGAAATTTGCTAAGGTCCATACCAAGCTCTAGGGGCTTGCTTAAGTCCATATAGAGCCTTTTGGAGTTTGAACACATGAGTGGGTAAGGTTGATGAAACAAATCCTGGTGGTTGTTCAACAAACACTTCTTCCTTTAAATCTCCATTGAGGAAGGCACTCTTTACATCCATTTGGAAGACCTTAAATCTCTTATAGGCAGCATAGGCTAGGAAAATCCTAATGGCTTCTAATCTAGCTACAGGGGCAAAAGTCTGATCATAATCTATGCCTTCCTCCTGTCTATAGCCTTGAGCTACTAGTCTAGCCTTATTCCTAACCACCATGCCTTGGGCATCAAGCTTGTTTCTAAACACCCACTTGGTGCCTATGATCAGTTGGCCTCTTGGTCTTAGAACCAAGGTGCAAACTTTACATCTTTCAAACTGGTTAAGCTCCTCTTGCATGGCTATAATCCAGTGTGGATCAAGCTCAGCATCTTTAATGGTTAGGGGCTCAACCTGAGAAAGGAAACAAGCAAACATCACAGCTTTGTTGAGTTGATGTCTTGTCTGGACTCCTACTGAAATGTCTCCAATCACTTGAGATACAGGGTGATCTCTAAGTGTGACAAGATCAGTAGGTTCAACAATGATCTGATCTTCAACAGTTTCAAGATTTAATTCCTCATGTGGAATTTGATCAACTGTTGGAGCAGGTTCTTTAACTTCAAGAAGTTCTACATCAGATTCAGAATCTGAGGAAGCAACCTGAGGAGTTTGTTGGGGATGATTCTCCTGTATGAGTCTCAAACCTTCCAAATCCTTACTTAATTCTAGGACTTGCACTGTACTATTAGAAGAAGAATCCTTCTCCTTATAATACATGACTGTCTCATCAAAAGAGAAATGTGCAGACTCTTCTATCTTAAGAGAAGATTTATTAAGGACCCTATAGGCTTTGCTTACTTGAGAGTATCCTAGAAAAACTCCCATTGAAGCTTTTGCCTCAAATTTTCTAAGGTATTCTTTGTTATTGTTATGAACAAAAGCTACACAACCAAATACTCTAAAATAGTCTATTTTAGGTTTCACTTGCTTAAGTAACTCATAGGGAGTCTTACCCTTAAGTTTATGTATCAGACTTCTGTTCAATACATAGTTAGCTGTGCTAACTACTTCAGCCCAAAAGGACAGAGGCATGTTAGCATCTGGCAACAATGTACTTGCAGCTTCAATTAGGGTTCTGTTTTTCCTTTCAACTACCCAATTTTGTTGAGGAGTTCTAGGAGCAGAGAAGCTATGTTTGATACCTTCCTTCTCACTTCTTGCATAAGAAGAGACTCAAACTCAGTACCATGATCACTTCTGATCAAGGCAATCTGAGTAGAATACTCACTCTGTATACACTTTAGAAAATCTGTAAGAACCTTGAAGTTATCTGCCTTAGTTCTCAAGAAGAATACCCAAGTGAACCTAGAGAAGTCATCTACAACTACTAGAGTGTAAGACTTTCCTCCAAGACTCTGTACAGCAATAGGACCAAATAAGTCCAAATGTAGCAAGTACAGGATCCTGGGAGAATCACTTTTATTAACTAATTTAAAGCTATTCCTTGTTTGCTTACCTAATTGACAAGCTTTGCAAAGGCCTTCCTTCTTGTAGGGGCAAGAAGGTAAGCCTCTTATAAGATTGTGTTTAGCCAACCTAGAAATATTTTTTAAATTAACATGACTAAGTCTCTTATGCCAAAGGGTATTATTACTGGTTACTTCATTAAATAAGCATATTTCAGATTTGGATGAATTAAAATCTACAACATAAACATTGCCAATTCTAATGCCTACTAACACAACAATATTATTTAAAGCAATATTACAAGCAGTGTCAGTAAACCATACCTTGTACCCAGCCTCACACATTTGGCTTACAGAGATTAGGTTGTGCTTTAGTCCTGAGACATAAGCTACCTTCTTGAAGGTTACAGCTCCTATGGTGAAGCTGCCATACCCTTCAGTCTGTCCACAGCTGGAATCTCCAAATACAACTTTTGGTCCCAGCTTGGCTTTGAATCCTGACAGGTTCTTCTTCTTTCCTGTCATATGCTTTGAGCATCCACTATCCAGATACCATTTGTCATGTATGACTGGATAGGTCTTCACCTGCAAAGATATCAATTATACATTGTGGACCCAGGTTACCTTGGGTCCAGTATTCTTCACAAAAGAAAAGCTAGATATAAAAGATCATGTAGGCTTAGATTGATATCCTAAAGGGTGTGATCTCCTAGGTGGGATAATCCATTCAGTTGAAGGATTAAACAACCTAGGGTAGTGATTGGGATTTGCAGTTCTGGAAGTTTGAATTTTATTTTCCAGCTTAAGTCCAGATCGTCGATCACTGGTCGACGACTCAAATGAGATCGTCGACCTCCTGCACCAAAGCTATTATACTCAGTGTAGGTGTTCAGCGATCGTCGATAGATGTTCGACGATAGGTTTGACGATCGTCGATTAATGTTCGACGATTTCTGTAAAGCTAGAAATTTTTTCTTTCTGTTCTCTTTCTTAATCTTATTACGAATTTTCTTATACTTTTCAATTTCCTCAGTATTCTTTATTCCTGATTCAGAAATAAATTTTACTGGAGTGCTAAATCTCTCCTTTGTGAGGAGGATGGGTTCACTAGATGTAGCACCTAGGCCTAGTTTATCGTCACCAACCCTAGTGTTTGCTAAACTGGTTATTTCAGATAGTTTAAGGCTTCTGCCATTTAATTTTTCTTCTAACCTCTTAGATTTAGCTAGTTCTAATTTTAGGAATGTTACTTCTCCTTTTGAGCTTTCTAATTCCTTTTCTAATCTAATTATTTCAGTACTTTCCATGTCTAGTTCCATTATCTTTAATCTAAGTGACTTAATTTCTTTTTCAGATAATAGTAAATCTAAACATAGAGTTTTAAATTTTAATTTGAACTCAGGAGATGAAAAATCAAATGAGTTGATTACCTGGTCTTCCATAGGAAGATCTTCTTCATTGTCTCCTTCTTCTTCAGAATTCTCTGCAGCTGACAGAGAGCTGCAGGCATTAATAGCCATGAGGCAGACCTCTTTGGCTTTCTTCTCTTCTTCTTCTTCAGAATCACTGGAGCTAGAGGAGCAGGTATCCTCTTCTGTTTCACTCCAGGTAGCAGCCACAAATCCCTTGTCCTTCTTCTTGTATTTGTGTGAGGAGGACTTGGAGTGGTGCTTCCTGTACTCTTTCTCATTTTTCTTCTCCTTGTGTTTCTTCTCTGGACAATCTGGAGCAATGTGTCCAGGCTTGCTGCAAACATAACAAATGATTTCTTTAGAAGGAGTCTTGTCATACCTTGGTTTATCCTCATACTTGGAGAACTTCTTTCTGAAGTCTCTTCTTCCCATGTTGAGGAACCTCTTGGCAATGAGTGCCAGCAACTCCTCATTTGATTGACTTCCTTCAGAAGTCTCAGCAGCCTTAAGAGTTAGAGAGTGCTCTTTCTTTGTAGGTGTAAGAGTCAGTTGCAGCAGCTCTGCTCTTCAAAGTTTACTCATATGACTTGAGCTTTCCCAACAGAGCTTCTGTGGAGAGTTCCACAGTGTTTCTGCCATCCTTGATGGGCCATATCCTTGAGTCCCAAGAGATGGGAAGGCACATCAGGATCTTGTCATTGACTTCTGTCAAAGTTATCTCCTTGTCCAAAGACCTCAGTTCACTTATTATTGAACTGAGTCTTGTGTACATTGTGTCAATGTCTTCAGCATCATCCTTCTTGAAATTTTCATACTGAGAAGTGAGGTTGGATCTCCTGTCCTTCCTCTCATCAGCTGAGCCAGCAACTATGTGGTTGAGGGAATCCCACATAGCTTTGGCTGAGGTACATTCAGCAAGCTTCTGGAATATTTCATCAGACATTGTCTGAGCTAGGATGTTCATTGCTTTTGCATCAGCTGCTTTTGCCTTCCTGTAATTGTCATTGTAGTCAGGAGGTGGCACAGCACTGAGATCTGCAGAAGTGGAAGTAGCAGTAGCAGGCCTAGCAGGTGGTCCTGTCAAAATAGAAGAAAAGATATCTTCATCAATAGAATTCATGTATAGTCTTATCCTGGCCTTCCATATGCCAAACTTGGACAAGTTGCATACAGGAGGTCTGGTGCTTGAATAATCCTTAGACTGGGCCATGTGTGAAAGTGTTTGTGAATGGTATCAGGAAACAACTTATCACTGGATCTTTTAACCCAGGCGTTAGCCTGTATGAACAGCTAACCTCCCTCTGATATCAATTTAAAGTGAGGGGATAAGATGTAAACTACTCTAGAGGGGGGGTGAATAGAGTATTCAAATTTTATGAACAACTAGTCAGCTCCCTTGGAGTTTATTTGCGGAATAAATAATCTGATACTTGAACCCTAAGAGCCTAACACAATGAAGTGCACAAGTGAGAGAGCTAACTTAAATTTCAGTTTAACTATAAGCCTATCACAGCAACTAGCAATCCTAGGTAGTTCTATCACAGCCACAAAATAAGCAATTAAACAAAATAGCCAGAGGGACACAGGATATATAGTGGTTCCCTCTTAATAGGTACTCCACTCTTCTACCACCCTGGTAGGAATCCACTGCAGGTTTTTGCTAAGGTGCCCTGCCACCAATGATCTGATTCAGGTAGATCAAACAAGACCCTTTGAGCTTTTGATAAGGATGCTCAACCACAGGTTGTTGATAAGGTTCCCTGTCACCAATGTTCACTTTCGAAGAGATGTGAAAACTCTTTTACAAAAGGGGTTGAGAGGGTTAGATTGTCTTCTCTGTTGTTAATAACAGATTAGAGAGGACTTGTGGATTCTCTAAAGAATCAAAGTCTCCCCCATGCTCAGTGGAAGTCAAGGGAAAGCCTTTGCTTCAGGATGAAGGAGTTTCAGATAAACTGAAACTAAATCCTCAGGGATCTGTAGACTGATTTTTATTAGGTCTTCAGATTCTGGAACACTTGAAGCAGAACTGGAGCTGGTCTTTCTGAAGTCTTGAAAACTCTAAGCAGATGCTCAGGAGACTTGAGAAAGAAGATGATTGCTCTGGACTTTTGCTTCAGGAAAACTTTTCTTCTCTTCTTGAGAGATGGTGAAGAGCTGCTCTGATGAAGCTTGAGCGAATGAAGCCTTGAGAAGAAAATCTCTCTGTGTCTGTAACTTGTTATATCTGCTGAGAGAGAAATCTCTTTTAAATATGTCTTCTCTTTTTCCCTTGAAACGGCTCTATTGATTTGAATATCTCGAGCCCTGCAACAGGTTATCTCAATATAGAATATAGTAATAGGAATAGAATGAGCTATTAACTCTCTGTCAGTCCCAATAAGGAAATAAAATGAATGGGAAAATATCTCAGCATAAAGACTTATCATACTCGGAAATAGTATACAGCGCCAACGGCTAGAATACAGCCTGAAAAGATAAAGTCAACATATTTTGTATAATAGGACAAAATACTTTATCAAATACGAAATCCCGTAATTTATGCTTAACATATATGGTAATTAATTCATTTGAATTTAAGCCATAAATTAGCAAAAACAACTTCAGAAAATCTCTCTAACCACAAGCTAAAACACTTGGAAATAAACCAAGGAATAGAATGAATACAAACTGTTAAAGGCAGACAATAATCGTCGAACAGGGGTTCGATGATCGTCGACCTAGCCAACAGATTGTCGACTAAGGCAGAAATCGTCTGGGACAGAAATCGTCGAACAGCACATGCTATCGTCGACCAACAAAGAATCTGTCGAAACAGAAATCGTGAAGCAAGACTGCGATCGTTGAACTGCTGATGGCAGATCGTCGACCAATCCTTCAGAGCATAATAAACTTGCTCTGAGATCGTCGACCAATGGTCGACGATGATTGTCTTGGCTTCAACTATTCTATAGCCCTGCTATCATCGACCAATGGTCGAAGATCGCGAGGCCTCGTTCGACGATGGTCGAACGTAAAATGCCTTAACCATATATTCATTCTACAATTTCTAATCTAAGCTCTAGGTCAGTTATAAACTACCCTAGGGAGACTAAACAAAGTCTAAACATGATCATATATAGTTATATGGATCAAGAGGGGCTGGAAAGGGATTACATGAGCCAAATCACATCTAGGGTACCAACAGGGATACCTTTCGTGTTAAGTTCCCCTCTGGTGAATCGGTGTTGTCAGATGTGGGCATGTTGGATTGCCCTGTTTTGTTGGGGGACTTCCTTGCGAAGGCAGACCTGAAGATGATTGATCTGGAAAACTTCGATGTTATTTTGGGCATGGACTGGCTGTCCAGGTATGATGCAGTCATTCAGTGCAAAGGGAAGCGCTTGGACTTCATCAGGGACGACGGTCAGCCAGGAAGCGTGTATGCGAATCTGAGCCAGGATTCTCCTGTCATCTCTGTGGTATGTGCTCAGAAGTTTTTTCTTTCAGACTATTTTGCTTGTTTGGTCTCTGTGGTTGGGACCGCTGTTAGTATACCGCGCTTAGAGGAGATTCCAGTTGTGCGAGATTTCGCCGATGTTTTTCCTGATGACCTTCCTGGTCTTCCTCCCGAGCGGGATGTTAAGTTTGTGATCGATTTGGAGCCGGGTACGCACCCTATTGCTAAGGCACCGTACCGGATGGCCCCTTGAGAGCTAGAGGAGTTGCGAGTTCAGTTAGATGAGTTGTTGGCGAAAGGGTTTATCAGGCAGAGTTCGTCGCCTTGGGGTGCTCCTGTTCTATTTGTGAAGAAGAAAGATGGGTCAATGCGACTTTGCATCGACTATAGGGAGCTGAAAAAGGTCACAATCAAGAACAGGTACCCTCTGCCGAGGATCGATGACTTATTTGACCAGTTGCGCGGTAGCACGGTCTTCTCCAAGATTGACCTTCATTCAGGCTATCATCAGCTTAGGATCCGTGATGCAGATATTCCACGGACTGCGTTTAGATCAAGGCACGGACATTTTGAGTTCTTAGTGATGTCGTTTGGATTGACCAACGCTCCATCAGCGTTCATGGATATGATGAACCGTGTGTTCAAGGATTTCCTAGATAAGTTCGTGGTGGTCTTCATCGATGATGTGTTGGTTTACTCTCGCAGTGCTGAGGAGCATGAGCAGCATCTGCGCTTGGTTCTATCGGAGTTAAGGAACCATAAGTTATTCGCCAAGTTAAGCAAGTGCGAATTTTGGTTGTCTCAGGTCTCGTTTCTGGGCCACGTGGTGAATGAGGATGGGATCTCGGTTGACCCGGAAAAGATCGTAGCAGTGATGGATTAGAGTAGGCCGGGCACGCCCAAAGAGATCAGGAGCTTCCTAGGGTTAGTCGGCTACTACAGGAGGTTTGTGGAGGGTTTCTCTACCCTAGCTGTACCTCTGACTAAGCTGACTCAGAAGAACGTGGCTTTTGTTTGGAGCGAGAAGTGCGAAGAAGCCTTCCTGGAGTTAAAGAGGAGATTGTGCACTGCTCCTGTCCTGACCCTACCTACCGAGGGCATGGATTATGATGTATACGTGGATGCTTCGCATGTGGGTCTGGGATGCGTATTAATGTAGGTGGGTAAGGTGATTGCATATGGGTCAAGGCAACTGAAGACTCATGAGAAGAATTATCCTACGCATGACCTCGAGTTCGCAGCAGTTATTTATGCGTTGAAGCTGTGGAGACACCTACTTTATGGGGCTCAGTGCAAGATCTTCACCGACCATAAGAGCCTGAAGTACGTGTTCACGCAGAAGGAGTTAAATCTGCGCCAGCGTCGGTGGCTAGAGTATGTGGCCGATTATGATGTAGAGATCCAGTATCATCCAAGCAAGGCCAATATGGTGGCCGACGCCCTGAGTCGGAGGACGGGTAAAATCTTTAATCTCTTCTCCGGCCGTTTAGTGGAAGAGTTCCTCCTTATGGATATATCAGTGGAATGTGGTGGCCTACAGAGTAGTTTGTCAGTGGCAGAGCCGTCTTGGATTTCTTTGACCAGACTTCACCAGAAGGACGACCCGGATCTTCTTCACTTGTACTCCAGGACTGAGAGAGGAGAGTTGCCAGATTATTCCATCGATGATGCGGGAACTTTGAAGTACCGTGGCATATTTTGCATCCCCGCGGTTAGGGACATTCGGGGTATGGTTTGTAGAGAGGCTCATGGATCCAGCGTTGCCTATCATCTAGGATCTACGAAGATGTATCGTGTCTTAAAGCAAATTGCCTGGTGGTATGGCATGAAGGGAGATATAGCCCGATTTGTTGCGGAGTGCCATACTTGCAAGTGGGTGAAGGCCGATCATGGAAGGCCTGGTGGTAAGTTAACTCTGCTAGAGATCCCGACTTGGAAGTGAGAGAGTATATCTATGGATTTCATCACGGGTTTACCGCGATCCCTGAGGGGATTTGATTCTGTTTGGGTTATAGTGGATAGATTGACGAAGTGTGCTCACTTCGTGCCATATAAGATTGATTACCCTATGAAGAAGATAGCAGAGTTGTACTTGAATGAAGTCATCCGACTCCACGGTGTGCCGGTTAGCATCATTTCTGATCGAGACTCCCGGTTTACTTCTCGTTTTTGGCAGAGTCTGCAGGAGGGTTTGGGTACGGATCTGAGGTATTCTACTGCGTACCACCCACAGACTAATGGGCAGACGGAGCGGGTGAATCAGATAGTTAAGGATATGATCTGATGCTACACTTTAGACCACGGTGGAGCGTGGGATGAGCGGCTGCGACTTATGGAATTTGCTTACAACAATAGTTATCAGGAGAGCTTACAGATGGCTCCGTTCGAAGCCTTGTATGGGAGGCAATGCAGAACTCCGTTGTTTTGGGCTGAGGCTGGTGAGAGGCCATTGTTAGGTCCTGATGCGCTCGAAGAAATGGAAGTCGCAGTGAAGCTTGTTCGGGAAAAGCTTCGTATAGCTCAGGAGAGGTACGAGAAGAACGCCAATCGGCGTAGGTCTGCCTTGGAGTTTTCTGTGGGGTACCTTGTATTTCTTAAGGTTTCCCCGATGGTGGGTGTAAAAAGGTTTGGTAAGAATCGGAAATTGGACCCGAGGTATGTGGGCCCGTTTAAAATTTTGGAACGAATTGGCGTGTCAGCTTACAGGTTGGATTTG
Organism: Platanthera zijinensis; assembly: GCA_039513925.1. NCBI lineage: Eukaryota > Viridiplantae > Streptophyta > Magnoliopsida > Asparagales > Orchidaceae > Platanthera > Platanthera zijinensis. The sequence goes on from CM077078.1 coordinate 207,499,305, forward strand.
TCAGCAAACTTCCCAGGTGTTCATAATGTTTTCCATGTTAGCCAATTGCGGATGTGCGTGCGCAGCAGTGGGCAAGTCTTGGACGTTGTGCCCCAGTTGGAGCCCAACCTCTCTTTTGTTGAAATGCCGGTCCGTATTTTGGATACTCAGGAACGGGTGCTGCGAAAGAAGTTTATTCCGATGGTGAAAGTTCTTTGGAGGAATCAGGATTTGGAGAGCACGACTTGGGAGTTAGAGTCGGCTATAAGGGAGGCTTACCCTCAGCTGTTTCCCTGATTAGTTTGGTTTGTTTTTCTTCTTGTAACGTTTGGATTATTACTTTCCTTCTTTAGTAGAAGTGTTGTACGTAAAGTTTCGGGACGAAACTTTCTTTTAGGGGGAGTGACTGTAACGCCCCTGATTTTTTCTGCGATTATTTAATTCTCGTTTGGCGTTACGATGACGGGTTTCCGTGGCTTGTGCCATTTGTGGAGTGTGGTTTAACTCCTTAGAATTGAGTGCCCTATTCTGTAGCCTGTTGGCAATATCTCCCTAGCAAGCCGAGTCATTTTGGGTGACCCGGTGTGGCCTCTCGGGGGAATGTTTGTGTTTGGCTTTATTTGGGTATAACTCGAGTTCTGTTCGTCGAAAGTTAATTTCGACTTCGCCGTTGTGTTTGTAGCGTGGATATTTAGCTACAGTGCGAATTTCGTCGAATTTCGAGGTGGTTCGGTTTTCGAGTCGTTTTGGGTGTGTTATTAGGAAAATCAAATTAGAAACCCTTTTAAATTAAGTGAACCGGCAGTTTAGGCAGCGGTTAGGGCCGAATAGGCGTGTCCTTTTATTATAAAAGCCTTGTTAAGAAGTGGCGCACCCACTTCTCCTTCCTCCTTCCCGAGACCAGACCGAAACTGTCGCCCCTCCTGTTCGCGGAAAACGGAGGAAAACCGCCGGCCTGCTTCCCCTTCAGACGGTGATTCCGGGCTTGTTCATGGACGGATTTCGATTCCGAAAGCGGCGTTGTCTTCCTCTCGCTTAGATCTTCATTTCGACGGTAAGATATTTGATTTTCGTGGAGTTTTAGGAGACTTGGATTTCCGGTTCTTGTGGTTTTCCGCCATTAATATACGGTTTGCTTGTTAGGTGCTTCTCCTTCTAGTGCAGAATGAAGAGGAGGGAAAGCCGACCAAGCTTCGCCGGAAATCGAGGCAAGTGGTATTCTTGCCCTTGCCATTGTTGTTCTTTTGAATTTTGGAATGTGTCCCGGTTAGCCCTAGGGTAGAAACCATGCTTATTCTCTTATTATCTTGCTAAGTTTTAGGGCTTAGATTCTCCTATGAGCCCCCTCCTTGGGCTGTTTGCTCCTCGTGCTAGTTGTGTTCACCATTTAGACTCCAGATTTGTAGTTCTAGTTGGGTGCTTTTGCGGGTGGAGCCGAGAGAGAGAGTGAGGGAGGTTGTTGTGGTAGGGCTCTGGTTAGAACTAGTCTTGGTAGACTCTCGAGTTTTGGTGTTGAGTGTGGTACACACACTAAAAGCCAAAAGCCGCCCGGACTTGGAGTTGAGTGTGGTGGACACACTCAAAGCCATAGTTCGGTTTGTTCTTTGTGGCTGAGTGGTGGGGTGATTGAGTGAAAATTTTCGTCTAAGTCAAAATCGACGGGAATCACCAAGTGATTCCCGCCGATTTCGACGTGTATCGTCAGTGATTCCCACCGATCGGCGAGAATCAATCTTGATTCCTGCCAATTCGGCGAGAATCATCCTTGATTCCCGCCGATTCGGCGAGAATCATTCTGGATTCCCGCCGGTCGTCGAGAATCATCCTGCATTCTCGCCGATTTGGCGAGAATCGTCCTACATTCCCGCCGATTCGGCGAGAATCAGTCGGCTTTCCCGCCGACCTTCTCTTGTTGGCGTTGACTTAGGGTTCTCATGCGGAAGTGAACTTTGGCGTAAAGTGAGTTGACCTCACTCAACGCCAAAGCTGTTTTGGCGTTGAGGGAGGTAGACTCACTCAACGCCGCTGTTAGGTTTTATGGTTTTGCTGTAGGCGTTGAGGGAGTGGACCTCACTCAACGCCATGGCTATTCTGGCGCTGATTGAGGCTAACTCACTCAACACCAAGGTCTGGTTAGGCACTGAGTGGATTCCACCCAATGCCGAGCCGTGTTGAGTAACTTCAACACTGTTTCTCTTTCCTCGATTTATGTTCCCGAGTGAGTTTCCTTGATTATATTTGTAGTTTCCTTGTCGGCCATGTTTTCTTTCCTAAAGGCCGAATCGTGGGATGTGGATAGTAGTGGTGGTTTGAAGCTCTTCATGGGGGAGGTGTTGTGTAATCTAGCCAAGGCCACCCTTATTCTTCTATCTTGCTCCAGGTACGGGCTGGGCAAGGGGGTGGAAGGTCCCTTGTACTTTATCATGTAGACCCCTGAGCTTGTTGGCATGGAAATTGGTGGTTGGGGGACTGAGTTTGCCTCCAACCCGGATCCATGCTGTTGTTTTGTTACTACCATCTCCCACAGCTTAGGGTGTTAGAAGTTTCTTCCTTGGTAGATTGCAGCACTTTGGGCTCTTGGTAGTCTAGTAGGCCCTACAGGATGTTGTTCCTGAGCTGGGTTGATGCTGTTTCCTCGCACGTAGTGCATTTCTTATCGTCCTATTTTGGACAGTTGTGACTCTTTCTACGGCATATTTTTCAGTTACTTTCCCCCCTTTGGTTGACTCTTTCATGCAGTTTTTACCTTGTTTTGCTTGCTGAGGTATTCTATTTTCTTTTGGAATGCCTCAGGTTCTGAGCTGTACCCAGTTGGGTGGCTAGTTTGCAGTGGTGGTGTTGGTGGTCTCTTGGACTTTGGAGATCCGTTTGCCTTGTTGGTGAGGTAGTTTTTAGTACTTTCTTACAGACATACAGATGTGCCAGTGGGTTCATGTCAGGTTGTTTGCGCCCACTAGTAGTTTTTACCTTTGTATTGGATATATTACTTGTGCCGCTACCGTTTTCTGGGAATAGTCTACTTGCTCTGAGAAGGATTTATGCTAGGTTGCTAGTTATTTTTAAAAACTACTATTATTATAAGTACATCGCATGATCAGCATATTTTATAAAAGTAAATCACTATTTTCCAAGCAGCGTATAAAGATCGTTTTCCTATATATAATATAAATTAAATGTAGAGTCTTGCCTAGTATGAGTGGTTCTCTTGGAACTCTTATACACCCTTTAGGATGCTAAACCTGAATAAAGTATTTTTCCACAGCGCATAAGTATAGTTTTTAACTGTGGACTAGGTGATCCACCGAGCCGAGGGATACGGCCTCTAAAATATAACTGATTTTCTAATCATTAAGCTCATGATTTTCTTTCATAAAGAGTAGCAGTTGGTTTTGCCTGAGCGTCAGCAGTTATCCCCTGCTTGACGTGGCATCATGACGCGCGTTTTCTCATACTCTGATAATTATTTAATTCGGGGAAAATGCGGGTTGTGACAAAACCACATAGCCCGGGTCCGGTTCCAAAGGCCTGTTGCTCACACCGCACTGTCAACTTAAGCCAAATGCGCGGGTCAAGCTTCGCCGGATCCAAAATCTGATCATACAAGTACATAACCCAGTTATATTCAAGGTTGGCTCCCAGGCCACCAAGATGGCAGAACTGCATTTCCGCCCTGTTTTTCGGGTGCACCTTGGGGTTAATCCCCAAGATTCCCTGCTGCAATCTACCACGTTGAAACCCGGAAACAACCAAAGGCACAGAGTCTTCTCTGACTAATTATGGATAGTAACACATCCTCGATCCAGACCAACTTGTCCGGGTAGGCTTCACACACCATGCCTATATCCATTTCTCGATTTCGGACTCTACATGCAAACAAGGGGGACTATTAACATCTACCCCAAGGAACGTCGCACACTCACCACACACTCGCGGGAGCGAGTTTCCTTATGCAAAAGAAGGAGATATTCACATGCTCAAGAAGAGAATCATTACCCTAGCATTCCTCTTTGGTGCCATGGAAATCTACACGGATGAAAAGCACCGCGATGATCTCTCCTAAGTAAATCTGGACTCGGTTTGCGATTTGGCGCTCTGAATCTCCTCCGGCGACCAGATCTTTCTTCCTTCTTCCTCCTTGCTCTCCCCTCTCTCTAGGTGTTCGTAAGAGATAGAACTCAAGAGAATAAGAGCTTTCCACCCCAAAACCGGCCTTAACCCTAAGATGGGAAAAGCCTAAACCATCGGATCCCAAAATAAGGAAACGAACGACCACGATTCGCCCTGAAAATAAACTTCCTAGGCCGAAAACGGCTTGCGACACGCCCGTGTCCAAGGCCGTGTTCCTCATTCTCCATCAATCAGGAAAATCACGACCATGAAACGGCCTGTGACACGGCTTGGAACAAGCCCATGTCCCAAGTGAAATGCCCGTGTCTCGTGCCGTGTGACTCAAACGACATAGGACCAAACATATCCCGAGCACGACACGGCCACGTGACACGCACGTGTCACATGCCGTGTGCTAGACACGCCTTGGGACACGGCCGTGTAACTCCCTCAGTACAAACCAGCAAATTTCCCGAGCAGGACATGACCTCTGACACGCCCGTGTCTCAGGCCGTGTTCCCTGTCTCGACACTCGATGCCTGCATTTTCGTCGACCACTAAAGGAGTCGTCGATCCCGAGCACGATACGGCCCTAGGAAAAGCCGTGTGACCCTTACCAAGGTCCAAACTTGCCTCAAAGCACTGCCCGTTACTCTTTTGAGTTTTTAGGCATTACAAGTCTTCCATCTTAGCAAGAAGATACTTGAGGGCTGAGTTGTCCGTAAAAACGATAATTTTTGAAAGCGTAATATAAGGACGGAATTTATCAAAAGCGAAAACAACAGCTAGGAGCTCTTTCTCGGTAGTGGTATAATTCTCTTGTATCGATGTAAGCGTTTTACTTGCATAATAGATGGGGTGAAAGTTTTTGGATATTCGTTGTCTTAGTACGGCTCCCACCGTTAAACTACTCGCATCGCACATAATTTCAAAGGGAAGGTCCTGCACCAGAGCTATCATAAAGGGGGCGTTAATTAATTTATCTTTTATTAATTCAAAGGCAGACTAACAAAGGTCATCAAAAATAAATGGGGCGTCTTTTATAAGAGTTGAGTAAGGGGTTTTGTAATTTTGGAGAAGTCTTTTATGAAGTGGCGGTAGAAACCAGCGTGTCCTAAGAAACTTCTTATAGCTTTGATGTTCGTAGGCGGCGGCAGCTTCTCGATAACTTCTATCTTATCTATGTCTACTTCAATTCCTCTCGCAGAAATCTTATGACCCAAAACTAACCCTTCTCTCACCATAAAATGGCATTTTTCCCAATTTAGGGTAAGGTTAGTTTCTTTGCATATTTCTACGACTTCTTCGAGGTTTTCGAAACAACTATCAAAGGCATCACCGAACACGGAGAAATCATCCATTAACACCTCCATAATGCTTTCTACGTACTTATCGAAGATAGCGAGCATAAATCGCTAGAATGTAGCCGGCACATTGCACAATCCAAACGACATTCTTCGGTAAGCGAAGGTGCCGAAGGGACAAGTAAATGTAGTTTTCTCCTAGTCCTCGGGATTGATGGGGATTTTAAAATACCCTAAGAGACCATCGATAAAACAGTAAAAGCTATGACCGGATAATCGCTATAAGATTTGATCAATGAACGACAAGGGGAAGTGGTCCTTACGGGTGGCGTCATTTAACTTACGATAGTCGATACACATTCGCCACCCCATCACCGTCCGTGTCGGGATTAAATCATTATTTTCATTTAAAACTACAGTTATCCCTCCCTTTTTCGGCTCTACCTGAATAGGGCTAACCCACTTACTATTAGATATAAGATAGATAATTCCTGCGTCTAACAGTTTCATAACCTCGCCCTTTATGACTTCTTTCATGTTCGGGTTTATAAGGCGTTGAGGTTGGATTGAATTATGCAAATTATCTTCCATTAAGATTTTGTGGGTGCAAAAGGATGGGCTTATGCCCTTGATATCAGAAATCGGCCAAGCAATAGCTCGGCAATCTTTACGTAATACTAGCAGGAGTTTATCATTTTGTACTTCAGTCAGGTGAGCCGAAACTATTACCGGTAGCTTGGAGTACTTTTCTAAGAAGGCATGCCTAAGATGTTCGGGTAGTTCCTTTAATTCTAGGGTAGGGAGTTCTTCATACGAGGTTTTAGAAATTCTTTCTTTTTCAAAAACTGTGTTCGTAGACTTTTTATATGGAAAATTAAAAGGGGTGGGGCTAGTGTCCATGGTGGCTTCTTGCAAAGAATCCATTAGAAGAGTAGAGGGAGGACAAAAATTAGAAAATTTATTTATACTATCAGAAAGGCAGTTGGAAGAATCATCACTTAAGGAGTCTAAGAAAAAACAGGAGTCATCATTCTCTAGGGTGTTCTTCATCAAAGGGGTGATAAAAAGAGTCACTTCATTATCGCCTACTCAAAGGAAGAGCTTACCATTGCTTATGTCAATGATATCTCGGGAGGTGTCAAGGAAGGGCCGACCAAGGATCAAGGGAACCTTGACGTCTTCTTCGATGTCCAATATGACAAAATCCACTGGGAAGAATAATTTGTCGACTTTGACTAAGACATCCTCCATAATTCCTAACGGGATTTTAACTGATCTATCGGCGAGTTGGATATTCATACGCATGGGGTTGAGGCTACAAATTCCTAACTTCTTAAATAACGAGAGGTACATCAGGTTGATACTTGCACCTAAGTCGGCTAATGCGTGCTTGACAAAAAGATCACCAAAGACACACGGTATAGAAAAACTACCCGGATCGCTGATCTTCTTTGGTAAATCATTTGTCAAGATAGCAGAGTACTCGGCGTTTAACGTGACGTATGACAAGTTCTCTAACTTCTTCTTGTTAGTCAGGTAATCCTTAAGATACTTAGCGTACTTCGGCATCTGGGAGATTGCTTCGTGGAAAGGTAGATTTATGTGGATTTTCTTAAACATTTCTAAGAAGCGGGTATACAGATCATCTAGACGTTGTTTGTTAATTTAGGAAGGGTATGGTGGAGTTGGATCATTTTTAAAAATAGGTGGTGGAGCGAGATCTTTTTCTAAAGCAGAGAGCGGAGTGATAACTTCTTTTTTAGCGGGTGGTAGAATTTTCAAAATTGGAGCGGAGCTTGCCTCAGGTTCTTCGCTAACCATACCGGAAACTTGCTTCCCACTCCAAAGAGTTATAGCTTTCGCTTGCACTGTCGGGTTGGGCTCGGTATTGTAAGGAAGAGACCCTGCGGGTCGCTCAGAAATAATTTTTGCGAGTTGTCTTACTTGATTTTCTAGATTTTTAACGCTTCTGGTTAAGGATCTTATAATAGTGACACTTGTGGTTATATATTTAGAAAGTAACTCCTCCAAGCTTGGAGGTTTTGGATTGTTTTGAAGAGGTGGAGGTGGTGCAGAAATAACATTTTGTGGTGGCGACCGCATTGCATTAGAGGGATTACTCCACGAAAAATTTGGGTGGTTCCGTAAAGCAGGATTATAACTATTAGGAAAAGCAAAACCCGAAGCATGAAAATTCGCAGCAGAAAATTATTAAAATAATTTATAGGCATATTATTAACATAATCAAATTGTTCGGAAGCAGGAGGTGCAGATTCCCATACCTGAGGGGCGGAGGCATCAGTCATCTCCGTAATTTTTTTTACTTAAAATTTCCACTTGTAGAGCTAGTTGGGAGATGTTATCTACTTCAAAGATACCTGCAGGTTTGTTTGGACGGGACCTAGGCACATTCCACTAATATGTGTTCATGGCCATTTCCTCGAAAAGCTCAAGAGCTGCTTCCGGGGTCTTGTGGTCCACCGGAAGCTACGTCTATCATTTGCTTTGTATTTTTATTTAGCCCGTTCTAAAACGTATGCACTTATAACCATACAGGCAGCGCGTGATGGGGGCATCATCTTAACAGTTCTTTAAATCTTTCCCAAGTTTCATATAAGGTTTCAGAGTCTATTTGCCCAAAGGTTTAAATATCGTTCCTAAGTTTTGCAGTTTTAGCTGGCGGAAAATACATCGTCAGAAATTTTTTAGGTATTTGATCCCAAGTGGTGATGCTCCCTCTTTGCAGAGTCATCAACCATTATTTAGCTTTTGTTCTTAGGGATAAAGGAAATAATCTTGGCCTAATAGCATCATTTATAACAGCATTGATCTTGAAGGTGTCACAAATCTCAAGAAAGCTTGTTATATGCGCATTCAGATCTTCATCTTTAAGTCCGTCATATTGCACATAATACTGCACCATTTGAATTAAGCTAGGCTTAAGTTCGAAATAATTATTAGCTATAGCAGGGAAAACTATGCTTGATTCTGTTCCCTCTGGATTCAGTCGTGTATAATAGGACATAGGCCTATGCACGGCTTCCTCCACGTGAGGTTCTTCCATTCTTAAAGTAGAAAATGACTCGGAATCCTCAACCGGTATTTGGAGAGTAGGGCCTTTAAATCGCGATCTTCTCCAAAGAGTACGCTCAATTTTGTGGTCCAAGTCCAAAATAACAGACTGGCTCCCGCGGGTCATGCACTAGGAGAAGAGAAGATAAAGAAAGAGAAAATAAACTTAGAAAAAGAGAACTACTAATTTTATTTGAAATAGATTTTTTTATGTTTTAACTCCCGAACTTCCCAAGGGGAACCCAATGAAGGGTTCGCAAGGTACTAGATAAGATAGTGGCATTTAAGCTACATTGCCCTTTTCGAGAGAGTTAGGTGGTGTAGAAAAATTGTGAAGTGGCTATTAAGAGCGTTAATATATTTTGGATTTTTAAATTTTTTTAGAAAGAGGATGAGAAAGAGAAATGATAAAAGTAATAGGTTAGTGTTTTCAAATTATCAACAAAAGTTGCTCCCCGACAATGGTGCCAAACACTTGGTGATCACTTTTCACGCTAGAGAAAAGAGAGCCAAACTAGCAATCCAACTAGGCAAGTATACCTATCGAACTGTAGCTAGGGGAAACAAGTGTCTTATTGAAATCCGGGAACTGTTGAGTAAACCTACTCACACGAAGGCTATTATCTTATCAAAGGATGGTTTTAGGGTTAATAGAAAGCTAATTGTGATTACGAAAAGAAATATGTTGCTTAAAGAGAACTACTTACAGTTAAATAAAGAGCTATTAAAAGCGATCACAACAACGGGTTGAAACGATGAAATGGAAAAGCACTCGATCGAGAATCACCTCGGCAAAAGCTGATTAAAAATGCGATAAAAATCTAAACTTAATAGGGTAAAGGTCCTTGACTATGGAGGTTCCTAAAGCTTGAACACCCTTTTCTCGAAGTCGTGCCCAACTAAGTTTAGGAAGGTCCGACCGAACTCTCGTCTAAATCGGAGGCCTAAAGCTCGTTTTACGCGGTGAACCCCACTATTGGATTTCACTCCAATCCGGGAGATTTAACGTCTACCTCTCTCAAGGGGTGTGTGCAACTCTCTTTACTCCTGAGTGTTCACTTCAAACTACGAGCCTCTCGGCTAGCTAAGAGTGAAAACAAAGATGGAAATAATATATCGATGATATAACTCCAAACATGAAAAATCAAGAGTAAATCAAAGGCCTAAACCATAAAAAGAAAAAGTAAATGTAAAGCATCATAACTAAATCAACTCAAACTTCGAATCATCAAGATCGAGTACAAGGAGGATTAGTTAATCATGGAGAAGTGGAGGAGGAGGGATGAGTAGAAGAACATTAAGAACACAAAGTAAAAGGGCACTCTATATTAATATCAAAATAGAGTTACAAATTGGAATAAAGCATTACACTTGAATGGAAATTAAAAACCTATGCTAGCATTAACACTAGGCTACAAATGAAGTTACAAAAACTATAACAAAAGGAGTACACTAAACTAGAATTAGGAAAAGCATAAAATGAGAAAGGGAGAGAGAGAGCATAAAAACACTATGAAATAATAGGCAGAACCTCCCCTCTCAACCCAAAACATCCTTCTGGACACAAGGGGGAGGCATGAATTTATAGAAATTCTCACAGGTTGGTCACGCCCTCTGTCACGCCAAGGGAGGGCGTGTTAGGGGGGCGTGGCATGCACGGAGTGACCTCGGGCTCTGGATTCTGGCGAGAATGATGATTACTTCTATACAATGGTGGACACCCCCTAGGCCATGCCCGTGTAGGAGGGGCGTGTAAGGCATGTCAACTCTCAATCATTGGTCGAAAATTCGTCAGTCATTGAAAAAGGTGGAACACGCCCCAGGTAGGGGGGCATGTTAGTACTGTTGACGTGCAGCAATGAAAAATATTTAAATGTGGCAGCATGCTTTGGGATGAGGGTGACACGCCTAAAGACATGCCCAGGGAGGGCATGTAAGGGCCGTCAGGTGTTTTTCTCGGGATTTGAGTTATGGCATCAACCTTCCTTGGGATCAGGTTACACGCTCTGTGACATGCCCAGGGAGGGCGTGTCAGGTCATTTTGGTTGAATGCTTTGAAAACCTGCAAAAAAAGGAGAAAACATTAGTGGCAATAATATATACAAAAAGAGGCCAACAAATAAGCTTAAAAGACATGACTTGTGTATTAAAAACCTAAAAATACCCTAATAGTTTATACTACAAAATGTACTATCAGACGCCCAAGAAATACTTGAGTTCACCCTACTGCTTATCTCAAACTTTCCTTGCATAAATTTGGCAAACATTTTGTAATACCTCCCCTGTAAAGACCATATAATATGGGTCCGGCCGGGGCCCCACAACATACGGACGCCACAGCTTTAGTATTAAAAGATGATATAAAACTACCCAATCTCAAAACTCCAGAAAAACACAGCTGAAACAGAACACTAACAGACAGAAGTTATCCACTAATAGAAGAGTATCAAATGGCCTTAAGGCCTTACACAATATAAGTCCAAATATAAAAAGTGCCAAGCACCCCTAGGCTATCTCAGCATGCAAGCCGGACATAGTCAAACAACAGCAGCAAAACAAGGAAAAGAAAATAGTCAAGCACAGCAACACTTCATGAGGCTTAGGGCTTTTCGCCCGGCGCGCTAGCTCCTGCATGCGATCCTTGCCCTATAAGGATTTGAAGTAACGTGGGTCAGCAAAGGCTGACCTCTACTGTGTAACAAACACATCTCCTCCCGGCCGTCCCTAACGGACCCCGGGGTACCACTCCACTTGCATGTTAGCACTTCGTATACCAAAAGAGTATATATATAATAAATCGGTAAAACAGGCTTGGATGTCTCATACAGCATACATGTTCTCTATGTTTTGTACAAAGTGAAAGGGGCCTACTATGCAACATGAATGCAACCCGGGTTTCACCCAAGGCACCCTAGCTCGTATGCATCTAGCATAACATCAAACACTGGGTACTTCCGTTTCCCCATTGGCTTAAAGCCGCAAACACAAGGGAACCACCATGTCCCTAACGGCACACACGCCGTCACACGGAACCTCGCAAAGGCCCCACCCGCACAAGGGTCATATACCCCGGGCTTGCCCGCACATTCTGACTCCGCATGTCAGGGTTCCGTCTCACACTGACCGATTCTAAGAAGCCTTGCTGGACCCCACCCTCTCATGGCCACATTGCCCGGGCTTGCCCTCCGCTCGACATTCTCGTCAGTCCCACACAAGGGGCTAGTCACGCCGGGACACTTTCCCCACAAGACTTGCGCGTCATGGGATAGCCAGCCGACCACGGAGACATAGCCGCGCCTTTGCACAGCACAAACAAAGGTTTCCCCACCCCAATCACCATTCGCACCGTATCTTTCCCGTGCTCCAAGGAAACCATCTACCGCACAACGCGGAGCTAACCTTGTCCGGTTCCGACCACGAGTACTCACTCAAATATAAGGGGGGGAATGCATACATACAACGGCGTATTGCCGCAACGGATTTCTTCCGAATCCCCGAAGCTCGCTATGCAACATCACTGGGTCGGACTAACGGTCGCGACCACGGCTTCACCCACAATGCCTAATCCGCTAACGGAGCGGATCTCTAATGCAAAGCATGCCGGGATGAACATACTCAACCCGGAGGTTCCTCTTGAACCTAGGCTACACGAATCCCTCTCATTTGAGAGATTCGGTGCTCAAAATACGAAAGGAAGGGGATGCTATTCATGCATCCTAAATCCTAAAAACCGAGAGGAGAAGTGTCGTTACCTTTCGTCCCCTCTTCCTATCCATGGAGAAGATTTGCTCGGTTGAAAACCACCGCAACGCTCCCACCTTCGCGGATCTGAACTCCGCTCGCGAAACGGACCTCCGAAGCTTCGTCGGCGGCCGGAACTTGGCCTTCTTCCTCCTCCCTGCTCTCCCTTCTCTCTAGAATCAAGAGAGATAAAGCCAAATGGAAAATGAGGGTTTGAAACCCTATCTCCGGCCTTAAACCGCCCAGGGAGGCTCCCCACCGTTGGATCTCATACCAAAGAAACGGACGGCCACGATCGGAACCCAAAATAACAAAATCTGGGCTGAACACGGGTTGGCACACGGCCGTGTGCAGGGCCGTGTCAACCATTCGCATTCTCGACCGATTTGAAAACCAGCACACAGCCGCTGACACGGCCTCCGACACGCCCGTGTCGCCTTTGACACGCCCGTGTCGAGACCCGTGTCATGCCCCCCATCGACCAACCTTCCCAGTCAGAGAATGACACGGCCAAAGACACAGCCTTCGACACGCCCGTATCAGACCCGACACGGCCGTGTCATGACCCGTGTCACGCCTAGCAGAATAAATCCTGCAAACAGCCCGAGAAGGACACGGCCAGGGACACGCCCGTGTCCCAAGCCATGTTCCCGAGCTCGACGAACGTCGACCCTGAAAACGTCGACCACAAGCTCCACGGTCGACCACGCCCTGACACGCCCGTGTCACGCCCTTGACACGCCCGTGTCGCCTGCTCCAAAACCCAAACTTGGCTAAAACGACGCCATCGATTCCCCTTCCAAGTTTTGGGGTGTTACAATTCCCCCCCCCCCCTTACAAGAATTTCGTCCCGAAATTTAAAACATGGAAGGTAAGCAAAACTAAACAGTACCTGAGGAGAAAAGCTCGGGGTACTCCTCCAGCATGGCCTGCTCTCGCTCCCATGAGAGCTCCTCGCAGCCACAGTTGTCCCAACGGAACTTTACGAGTCTGACCTCCTTGTTCTGCAATTGCCGAACCTCTGAGTCTTCTATCCCGATTGGACGAACTCGCGTCCTCAAGTATTCCTCTACCGGCACCGCCGTCGGTTCAATCACCACGCTGGCTTCTAACAAAGCTTTCCTTAGGACGGAGACGTGAAAAATGTCATGCAATCCACTTAGCTCTGTGGACAACGCCAACCGGTACGCTGCCTCTCCCACTCGCTCGATGACCTTGAATGGTCCCAAAAATCTCGGACTCAGCTTCTTGAGTCGGCGAATTCGCGAAACGCCTTTGAACGGCTTGATCTTAAGATACACCCAGTCGCCCACAGCGAATTCCACATGCCTGTGGTGAGCATTGAAATACTTCGACTGCCGATCTTGAGCTACCTTCATGCGCTCTTGGATGGTCCGCACTAGCTCACTAGCGTCGGCTACCATTTCTTTCCCCAAAAGCTTGGTGTCTCCCGCCTCTGTCCAAGACATCGGTGTTCGACACCGCCTCCCATACAGACCTTCGTATGGCTCCATCTTGATACTAGCTTGGTAACTATTGTTATAAGCAAACTCCACCATGAAGAGGTGATCCTCCCACTTCTTGCCGAAGTCGAGAGTACACATCCTTAGCATATCTTCCAAAGTACGGTTCGTTCTCTCAGTTTGCCCATCGGTTTGAGGATGAAAGGCTGTACTGAACTTGAGTTTTGTGCCCAAGCTCTTCTGCACCAACCGCCAATCCTTAAACGTGAAACGTCCATCCCGGTCGCTGACTATACTCTTCGGAATCCCATGAAGTCGTACAATATTGCGGACGTACAACTCCACCAACTTTTCCACACCGTCCTCCTTCCGGTTTGGGATGAAATGTGCCACTTTGGTCAAGCGGTCCACAATCACCCAAATGGCATCATTACCCTGTTGTGATCTAGGCAACCGATGCACAAAATCCATGGAGATGTCATCAAATTTCCATTCGGGGATTGGAAGAGACTTCAAGAACCCGCCCGACTTCTGACACTCGGCCTTCACCAAGGCACATGTTTGGCACCGACTCACACACAAAGCTACGTCCAGCTTCATCCCAGGCCACCAATAGGACTTCTTCAAATCCAAGTACATCTTTGTACTACCCGGGTGAATGGAGTACTTAGTGAAGTGGGCCTCAAACATCAACTCCTCGCGGAGCTTGCCGAACTGCGGTACACAAATCCTTCCGCCCTTCCTCAGAATCCCATCAACCATCTCCCAGGCACTACCCTCGCCCTTTAGAGCTTCCTCCACGAAAGGTTGGAACTCCGCATCTACACGGGTCGCTTCCCGAATACGATCGCATAAGTCACTCTGCATCTTAATCCAATTTAGTCGAGCCACGCTAGACTCGCCTCTTGCCACTCATTCCAAACCAAGGGACTCCCAGTCCCGCCTTAACCGCTCATCGTGAGCTTCAATCCAATTCCCTTGCCCCGAGTATTTCCTACTCAAAGCATCTGCCACCACATTGGCTTTCCCTGGCGTGTACTGAATCGCCACCTCGTAGTCCCCAAGGAACTCAACCCACCTACACTGCCGCATATTTAGGTCCTTCTGATCTAGGAGATACTTCAGACTCTTGTGGTCCGTGAAGATCTCCACCTTTGCACCATAAACGTAGTGCCTCCACAACTTCAAAGCAAAAATTACCGCCGCCAACTCCAAATCATGGACGAGGTAATTTCTCTCATGAGGCTTCAGCTGCCTCGACCCAAAAGCTATCACACTACCATGCTGCACCAACACGCACCCTAAACTGCATCCGGATGTGTCGCTGAAAATCTGGAACCCTTTGGTCCCCTTTGGTAGACTTAGGATCGGCGCCGTCATTAGCCTTTCCTTCAGGGTTTCAAACGCCTGATTGCACTCTTGAGTCCATACAAACTTCTGATCCTTGCGAGTTAGTGAAGTGAGGGGTAGAGCTATCCGCGAAAAGTTTTCAACAAACCTTCGGTAGTACCCGGCTAGTCCAAGAAAACTTCAGACTTCCGCCACGGTCCTTAAAACTGGCCACTCTCTGATGGCTTCTACTTTCGTTGGATCTACCGCCACCCCATCCCCACTAATCACATGGCCTAGAAATGCCACTTTCTCCAACCAGAACTCGCACTTGGAGAACTTCGCATAAAGCTGGTTCTCTCTCAATACTTGCAACACTGTACGCAAGTGCGACTCGTCCTCCGCTTCCGACTTGGAATACACCAATATGTCATCGATAAAGATGACTACGAACCAGTCCAAATATTCGCGAAACACTCGGTTCATCAAGTCCATGAACACGGACGGCGCGTTCGTCAGCCCGAACGGCATCACCGAGAACACAAAATGACCATACCTCATACCAAATGCGGTCTTGGGTATGTCTTCGTCACGAATCCGCAACTGATAATATCCGGACTTCAAGTCCAACTTGGAGTACACCACCGACCCCACCAACTGGTCGAAGAGATCGTCTATCCGAGGAATCGGATACTTATTCTTGACAGTGAATTTGTTCAACTCTCGGTAGTCTATGCACAGACGCATACTACCGTCCTTCTTCTTTACAAATAACACCGGCGCACTCCACGGTGAAGAGCTGGGTCTGATATACCCTTGCTCCAAAAGCTCCTACAACTGAACCTTGAGCTCGGCCAACTCCTTTGGTGCCATCCTAAAGGGTGGACGTGACACCGGTCTAGCCTCGGGCACTAACTCGATGGAGAAATCAATCTCCCGCCGAGGAGGTGCTCCCGGTAGCTCCTCAGGAAAAACATCTCCAAACTCCGCCACCACGGGCACTTCTCCAAGAGACAGCCCGGAAAGGCTAACCTCCAACAACGCTACTAGAGCTACACCCCCCTGGTTAACAGCTCGCACTAGTTGAAGTGCCAAAACTAGGGAACAGGCCACACTCCATGCAGGCCCTCAAACTTGACTTCCTCTTGCCCCACACCCCTCAGGGTTACCACCTTGGACAAACAGTCGATACTGGCACGCTGCTCCGCTAGCTAATCCATCCCCAAAATCACATCGAACTCGGACAACGGCAAGATCGCCGCTACCAAAATGAAGTCGACTCCCTCAAGACTCCAACAAATCCGCCCTTTAGCCCTGGTTGTCATAGACGACCCATTGGGCATGCGCACTTTCAACTCTGAGTCCGTTGCGAAGGACTCAACTCCAATCCTCCGGGTGAAACTTTCTGCAAGGAAGGAGTGCGACGCTCCCGTATCAAAAAGTACTCTAGCGGGGTACCCAGATACCACTACAAAGCCTACACACATGCAACAAACATAAAAAGGCTTTAAAGGAAGAAATCTACGGTGCAGGTTGAACTCTCATACCTGTCACCACATCGATTTGGCAGATTGCTTCCTGCAGCCCAAGGTTGTAGGCCCTTGGCTGCACTGGTTGAAACCGGGAAGCACTCGACTCCGCCATTTTCCCCTTCTCTGCTGCACTAGGTCCGGAGCGTATGGACTGCTCCTGCCTTGGCTCTTGCTCAGCGCCCCCTTGGGTACAAAATCTTGATATGTGGCCTGGCTTGCCACAACTGTAACATGTCTGCGATCCCTTAGAGCGTGACCCTCTGGACGTCCAATTACTTTTCTCGCCCGACTTATATGGGGAAGGCATCTTCTTCCATCGGCTCCCTTCCTCCTTTCCATGGGACTGAGCAGGCTTCTTCTCCTCCCCATGTTTGGGTGTGAAACCCTTGCGACGCTGGGATCGCTCCATGTCACTCTCCAAAATTCGGGCCGCCTCCACCAATTCGTTGAAACCCGCACGTTTCATCGATATGAGGGGTTATCTTAGATTCTCCCTCAATCCATGATAGAAGAGATTGTCCCTCTCTTCATCGTCTGCCATGGTCATCCCTGCATAACGACCCAAGCGAGTAAATTCCTGAACATACCCATCCACTGACTTGTCTCGCTGCACCAGATGTAGAAACTGCCTCTGGAGGGCTAACCTCGTTGAGGCGGGAATGTACTTCTTCAGGAAGGCATTCCCAAACTCCTCGATGGACGGTGTGCGTCCTAGAAACTGTCGGCCACTGTGGCTCACCCACCATAACTTGGCATCTCCCGCCAACATAAAGGTTGCGAACTCTGCCTTTTTCTCATCTGGCGCCTCTGCCGCCCTCAGAAGCTCCTGAATTCTAGCCCACCAATCCTCTGCATCTGTGGGTGTGCCGATTCCCTTGAAGGTTGGAGGGTGGAAACTCAGAAAGTACTTCATTTGTCGGTCCCCATGCCCGACAACCACTCTCTCGGCCTGCGGCTCTGCCCGCCTGGCTTCCTCAACTGGCACGGTCGCTGCCGTGTCCGGGGTAGCAGGAGTTGCTACTTGAGCAACGGGAGCTGCTACCTGTGCTGTCGCTGCAGCTTGGGCTGCCACCATCGCTTCTGCAAGCATACGACAGAAGTCGGCCGGTGTGACCCCCATCCCTAGCGGACCTTGCGCAGTCGCACTACTTGCCGAGAGCTCTTCTCTTGGCCTCAAGGTCCCAGCCTCATTGCTTGCACTCTAAACAGAAACAAGAAAACGCAAATCAGTCTCTAATCGCAAGACTCAAACACAAGGACACTCATGGTCCCGCGATACTCCTATGTGGATAACTTCTTATACGCGACTCAACTTATACTTTCGACCGCGAAACTTCTCATTGGAACGCAAACCTCCCTCTGATACCAAATTGTAACACCTCCCCTGTAAAGACCATATAATATGGGTCCGGCCGGGGCCCCACAACATACGAACGCCACAGCTTTAGTATTAAAAGATGATATAAAACTACCCAATCTCAAAACTCCAGACAAACACAGCGGAAACAGAACACTAACAGACAGAAGTTATCCACTAACAGAAGAGTATCAAATGGCCTTAAGGCCTTACACAATATAAGTCCAAATATAAAAAGTGCCAAGCACCCCTAGGCTACCTCGGCATGCAAGCCGGACATAGTCAAACAACAGCAGCAAAACAAGGAAAAGAAAATAGTCAAGCACAACAACACTTCATGAGGCTTAAGGCTTTTCGCCCGGTGCGCTAGCTCCTGCATGCGATTCTTGCCCTGTAAGGATTTGAAGTAACGTGGGTCAGCAAAGGCTGACCTCTACAGTGTAACAAACACATCTCCTCCCGGCCATCCCTAACGGACCTCGGGGTACCACTCCACCTGCAAGTTAGCACTTCGTATACCAAAAGAGTATATATATAATAAAGCGGTAAAACAGGCTTGGATGTCTCATACAGCATACATGTTCTCTATGTTTTGTACAAAGTGAAAGGGGCCTACTATGCAACATGAATGCAACCCGGGTTTCACCCAAGGCACCCTAGCTCGTATGCATCTAGCACAACATAAAACACTGGGTACTTCCGTTTCCCCATTGGCTTAAAGCCGCAAACACAAGGGAACCACCATGTCCCTAACGGCACACACGCCGTCACACGGAACCTCGCAAAGGCCCCACCCGCACAAGGGTCATATACCTCGGGCTTGCCCGCACATTCTCACTCCGCACGTCAGGGTTCCGTCTCACACTAACCGATTCTAAGAAGCCTTGCTGGACCCCACCCGCTCATGGCCACATTGCCCGGGCTTGCCCTCCGCTCGACATTCTCGTCAGTCCCACACAAGGGGCTAGTCTCGCCGGGACACTTTCCCCACATGACTTGCGCGTCACGGGATAGCCAACCGACCACGGAGACATAGCCGCGCCTTTGCACAGCACAAACAAAGGTTTCCCCACCCCAATCACCATTCGCACCGTGTCTTTCCCGTGCTCCAAGGAAACCATCTACCGCACAACGCGGAGCTAACCTTGTCCGGTTCCGACCACGAGTACTCACTCAAATATAAGGGGGGGGAGGGGGGAAACGCATACATACAACGGCGTATTACCGCAACGGATTTCTACCGAATCCCCGAAGCTCGCTATGCAACATCACCGGGTCGGACTAACGGTCGCGACCACGGCTTCACTCACAATGCCTAATCCGCTAACGGAGCGGATCTCTAATGCAAAGCATGCCGGGATGAACATACTCAACCCGGAGGTTCCTCTTAAACCTAGGCTACACGAATCCCTCTCATTTGAGAGATTCGGTGCTCAAAATACGAAAGGAAGGGGATGCTATTCATGCATCCTAAATCCTAAAAACCGAGAGGAGAAATGTCGTTACCTTCCGTCCCCTCTTCCTAGCCATGGAGAAGATTTGCTCGGTTGAAAACCACCGCAACGCTCCCACCTTCGCGGATCTGAACTCCGCTCGCGAAACGGACCTCCGAAGCTTCGCCGGCAGCCGGAACTTGGCCTTCTTCCTCCTCCCTGCTCTCCCTTCTCTCTAGAATCAAGAGAGATAAAGCCAAATGGAAAATGAGGGTTTGAAACCCTATTCCCGGCCTTAAACCGTCCAGGGAGGCTCCCCATCGTTGGATCTCATACCAAAGAAACTGACGGCCACAATCGGAACCCAAAATAACAAAATCTGGGCCGAACACGGGTTGACACACGGCCGTGTGCAGGGCCGTGTCAACCATTCGCCATCTCGACCTATTCGAAAACCAGCACACGGCCGCTGACACGGCCTCCGACACGCCCGTGTCGCCTTTGACACGCCCGTGTCGAGACCCGTGTCACGCCCCCCACAGACCAACCTTCCCAGTCAGAGAAGGACACGGCCAAAGACACGACCAAAGACACGGCCTTCGACACGCCTGTGTCAGACCCGACACGGCCGTGTCGTGACCCGTGTCACGCCTAGTAGAATAAATCCTGCAAACAGCCCGAGAAGGACACGGCCAGGGACATGCCCGTGTCCCAGGCCGTGTTCCTGAGCTCGACGAACGTCGACCCTCAAAACGTCGACCACAAGCTCCACGGTCGAACACGCCCTGACACGCCCGTGTCACGCCCTTGACACGCCTGTGTCGCCTGCTCCAAAACCCAAACTTGGCTAAAATGATGCCGTCGATTCCCCTTCCATGTTTTGGGGTGTTACACATTTTGCAGAGGCCATCATCAATAGATCCAAATATAATGTCATCTACATAAATTTTTACTAGATTGATATTACCCTTGACTTCCCTTAGAAATAATTTCTTTTCTATCTTTCCCCTTGAGAATTTGTTCTCAATGAGAAAGCTAGACTGGGTTCCATACCATTCCCTTGGGGCTTTCTTCAACCCATATAAATCTTTTCTAAGCCTAAAAACATAATCAAGAAAGTTAGAATTAACAAAACCTGAGGGTTGCTCAGCACAGACATCTTCTTTTAGGTCACCATTTAGGAAAGTTGACTTTACATTCATTTAGTAGACTTTGAATTCTTTATGTGCAGCAAATGCAAGGAATAGTCTTATAGCTCCCAATCTAGCTACTAGTGCAAAGGTTTGATCAAAACCAATACCTTCTTCTTATTTGTATCCCTTAGCCACCATTTGAGCATTATTCTTTATTATAACACCATTTTAATCAAGCTTATTCCTGTAAATCCACTTGGTTCAAATGATGTTATGTCCTTATGGTTTGGGAACCAGCTTTCAGACCTTGCATCTTTTGAACTAATCTAGTTCTTCTTGCATAAACACAATCCAAAATATATCTATGTTGGCATCTTCAAACCTTTTAGGTTCAACTAAAGATAGAAAGCTGAAGTATATAGCTATGTTGAGGCTTCTACTCCTTGTTGTAACACCTTGGCTAGCATCTCCTATGATATGATTTATGGGATGATCCCTCAAATGCCTGACTGCAGGATGCATTCTTACTTAAGCATCATGAACTTCAGTTGTTGGATCCTGCTAGTCTTCTGCCATATCCTGTGTACTTTGTCCTTCTTCAAAAATGCACAAACCATTATCTTATTCTAGGGTAGTTGGAGAAGTGTCATTGATTGTTAGTTTATCTATCTCCAACTCTACACCTGTAGATCTAGAGGAGCTAGGCAGCTCACTGTTAATCATTGATGATTCATCAAAGACTATATTCACATACTCTTCTACAACTTGATTTTTCAAGTTGTAGACCCTATATGATTTTTTATGATTGTTGTAGCCAATAAATATCCCTTCAAAGGATTTGGCAGCAAAATTTGTTAGGTAGGACTTCCCATAATTAAGCACAAAGCACTTACTACCAAAGATCTAGAGATATGCTAGATTTGGTTCTCTGCCTTTTATAATCTCATAGGGAGTCTTCTAGTGATACTTGCTGATAGAGGCTCTATTCAAGACATGACAAGCAGTGTTCATTGCCTCATCCTAGAAGTATTCTAGGAGAGAAGTGTCACTGAGTAGTGTCCTGCCAGCCTTTATGAGAGTCCTGTTTTTTCTCTCAGCTCTCCCATTTTGTTGGGGTGTTCTTGGAGAAGAAAACTCCTGACAAATCCCTAATTCTTCACAGAACTTTTTTCATACCTTCAGACTGAAATTTAGTACCATGGTCACTTCTGATTTTGACTACATGTTGATGCAGAAAATGCGCCCTCAAGTTCCTGCAAGAAAGGAAGAAGAGAGAAAGGGACTGCAAGCAACCGCTTACTAACGGACCGAGGGGAAAATGGGAGGCAGCGCAGATTCGAGACCGCAAACGTCTGAGATTTGAGTCCGCAGCCTTTACCCAATGAATCTCTGGGGTCCCAGTCAGCCTGCTTTGAATGCACCACCTCCCCCTATTTATAGGCTGGAGGCCTGCCCGAACGGGCAGGGATAAAATAACCGACTGCCCGGGGCACAGAAGAGAAAGAACAAGCAGTCCGCGAGGCTGGCGGACTGAGCTTGCGAGCTGGGACCTCGGGCATGTTGAGCGCCAGTCAGGCTTAGGCGCGACCTGGGCGAACTGGGCGAACTGGGCGAACTGGGCGAACTGGGCGAACTGGGCGAACTGGCTCGGAGCTCGTCGGCTCGAGCACCTGGCATAAGATCGGCGACCTGGGCGGACTGAGATTCTTGAGTCCGGCAAAAGAAAGGGGGGGGGGAAATGCTTGGCTGGAGATGATGCGGATTCTGGGGTTAACATAATCCCCGTACATTTTTGAGTTTTTGAGAAATTCCGAAAATGTTTTCTTAACCGCCGAGTCCGCAACTATCATAAATGCCGTCTGTGCCTATAAATATCGCTGGGAGCCCCGTTATTTGGCAGAACTGTTTGCGCGACGGGTCGTTACTCACCACTTGCGGTCTCTACTTTCCAGTCCGGCATGTCAAGGCTTGGATCATTCTTCGGCAGTATGGCCGCGCCGACTGAGAAGCCGAAAGCGAGTTCTCGACCTAAGAAGTCAAGCCACCGGAAAGACCAGCCTGGTCGCCATCAGGGAGAAAGCTCAGGCAAAAAGGAAGCGGATAAGACTGCGAATGCTCCAAACCCTCCGCAGGAGAAGCCGAATCCTCCGTCCGTCTCTGACCAGAACCTCGCGAACTCCTCCAGTATGGAGATACATAGGTCCCCTTCTGGGACAATTATGCTGCGGATAGACACGGATAAGGAGATTTCATCGCCAAAAATCCAGCCGCAGCTGACTGAGGAGGGGCTTCCCGCAGACGAGCCGATAGGGAGAAAAAACGATGTGGCTGAGGAGCGAGATAAAGAACTCGCTGAAGTTGCGGCAAAAAGTTCTGTTGAGCAGCAGGCCGAAAACCTTGTACCTTCATTGGCCCTGGTTGTTGCTCCAAACTTAGCTCGCGAACCAGGGCAGGTCGTTATCGACCTTGACAAGACTCCTGAGAGGAAGAAGAGGAAAAGAGATAGTACTGTCGTGGAGCGAGTAGGGAAGAATCTGAAAGTTAGGAAAGAGAAGAACATCTCCAAGCGGACTGGAGTTGCGAGCTTGCAGCATAAGCCGCGAGAAAAGGAAGTCCAAGATGATCTCGTCACTCCCGATCCTCTGCCCGCAGAAGGTGATCACCCATCCACGCTCAGCTTGTCGACCACTGAAATTCTCGACTCCATAGACAATGATCAGCTTGCGAGTATAAATCGCTCTCTACTGGAGGTGCTGCAGCCTGTTACCGAGACCAGAGAAAAAATTGCTGACCCTTCTTCTTTTCTTGGGGTTGAAGATAGGGAAAAGTCCAAGGAGCAGCTCGCCATAATGAAAGCAAAAGTCGAAGCGGTCTCAGAGAAGCAAGCTGCGGATAAGCAAGCTGAGGATCTTCGGATCGCGGCGGAGCTGATACGATCTGGTAAGTTGCGGCCGGCGACTAAGCGGTTTCAGAGCTCGTGGCTGTACCAGTCCCCTCCACGAAAGTCGCGGCCAGTCAAGATCATCACAGCAACAAATGACATAGTCGCCTCGAGCAGGTCGCTGGCCGAGACAAGAGCGATAGTCCGCCGAGAATGGAGGCGTCGCCTAGAGGCTTTTGACCCGGAACGCGCGAGGCGACCTACCCTTGATAGTCGCCAGATCGCCGCGATGATAACCAAAAGTGAATAACAAATTTACTTACCTTTTTGGGCTTGCTGCGACTTAGATATTGAGGCGATTTTGTTTTCTTTGGTTGCAGTCCAGAATTCTACACCTGACTCCATCGAGGTTGGCGAGATCGTGCCTACGCCGCCAAATGTGTCGGAGGTCGGGGGGCGGACTGTTGCTGAGCTCGCACAGGGGGAGCGACCTGCTCAAGAAAGCGCGCTGTTAGCGAAAAAATATGAAGAAGAATTGTGCAAGCTCCGAACCGATTTGAAGAAAAGCAAAGAGCGGGAGAAGATCCTGGAAGGCGAGGTCGCCAGTCTTTCATCCGCACTTGATGGGGCGAAGAAGGAGCAAAATCGACTGAGCGGAGATGTCAGCCATTACAGGAATAAGTACTTGGCTTTGGCGAGGGAAGGAAAGAAACGAATGGGCGAAACCGCTGGGGTGAGGCCGCAAATGTCTCAGCCTGCTGTGGGAGAGGGATCGGCCCCGGCGGCGAGCGGGCAGCCCGCGGTGATCGCAGATCCAAACCCAGCAGTTCAACTAATCCCATTTCCGCGGGTAGCCAGAGATATGGCTCATATGCATCGCACCTTCAACAACATGCACTACCTGGTTTCCGAGCTCTACTGCGAGATCTTGCGAGGAAGCGATCAGGCGGCTTATGTTGGGGTGGACGATGACGAGCGACCCGCCCCGAGAGTCCGCAGCAGGCGCTAAAACTTTAATATTTGCTTTGAGCTGTTGTATAATATTATTGCTCGAACACTATTGTATGATTGTATGTGTGCTGTGATGCTACTCTGCCTGCTGTATAATATTATTATTATTTTTATTTAAACTTCGCAAGTTATGCGGGCTGGAGGCTTGCTTATTTTCGTTCTGGAAAATTGCGATTTCTGCGGTCTTCTTGTGAATTCGCATATACTGATAATTGCAGGGAAATAGGGAAGAAGCGATCTTAGCGGACTAGGCAATCGACCTGGGCGGACTGAACTTAGCTGTCATGTCAGACGGTTTTTCCTATAAATAGGGCCTTCATTCTCTTTTTGTATAGGAAACAGTCGGAGCTGAAGCCCTGCGGTCTGAAAACATGGTATCCGCACGCACTGATGCCGCAGCCGCCTTCCATTCTGCCGAACATAAAAGGAGCAGGCTGACCGAAGACGATCTGGAGGCTTTCCGGGAGGTGCACATGGCGGGCTCGCCTGTACTCGCGCGGCTCCCCGAACACCACGAGCGACTGAACTTCTCGACTACCACCCAGCTCGCGGTGCCCATAGATCACTTTGACTGCGGATTTAAATTCCCCCTGCTCTGGGAGGTCGCGGAGATCTTCGAGCATTATGGGGTGGTTCCGGGCCAGCTCGCCCCGAACAGTGTGGTGGCCATCTGTAGCTTCATCGCCTACCTGCGGGCTGAGAGGGTTGAATTTTCCTTGAAGGTTTTCAGGAAAATCTTTTCTGTCCGCGCCATCACTCCAACAGGAGACCGCCAGTACAAAGGCATCATTTACTTCTACTGTAGGGGGATGAAAGTTGTGGGTCTGCCAAATAAGATCCACAACTGGACCTCGAGATATCTCATCTTTGAGGGCGACCTGGGGCTTCATACCAATCCGCAGCCGCGCCTAGATGCTGACTTCAAGAGCGTGCGGCTGAACGATGCCGAGGCTGCCATCGTGACGTTCCTTGCTGGAGCGAGGCTGGATGTCGACTATTACATCCCGCTGCTGCCAGGGCTGGATACTGTTAGCCGCCAAGAGAGTAAGCCTCGCGACCTTTGCCTGTATCCGCAACAACTTTGGAGTTTTGGCTAACTTCTTCCCCTTGCAGCGACTTTGACGGTGCCCGCCAATCTGCCATTTGCGCCGGCCGGACAAACTCCTACACAAGGAGAAAAAAGAAAAGAAATCGCGAGGAAGAGGAAGGAAGATGGAGATCCGGCCGCGAGTTACTCTTCCGACGACAGCTTCAATATCGCGGGCTTCGGCGAGAAGCAGAAAGATCTAAGGGGCAACCCCATGATTCACTGGCATGAGAAGAAAAAATATGTCCGCCTATCAACGGCTCTTCCCTCTTGGAGGAATCCGCGCCCTTCTCGCCATGCCCATGTCGCCCTGTCCGCCTTATACGGGAAGCAAAATCTCCGTGAACTACAAGGTGTGGCGCCTGACGTCCTCCCCCTTCTCGCCGCGCAAGCCAGTGCGAACTCCGCCGTTACCAACCATTTCCTAGGCAGGCTCACGCGCGAGCTGCTTAGGGACAATGAGCGGTATAAGAAAGAAAGCCGTTCGCTGAAGGAGAGGAATAAGCGACTTGGTGTAAAAGTTAATCAATTCAGAGAGGAAAAGGCTGTAAGTGTTTGGCCGATCGTCGTTAATCTTGTTCATCTTTCGCGGACTGACGTTTTGACTTCTTTTGCAGATCGCATATGAGGTGACCAACCCGGACTTCCAAAAGGCTATGTTTCCTTTTGTAAGGGAAAGCGTGGAGGTCGCGATTGAGCGTATCATCAGCGAAGGGTATACGAAGGCTGGAGTAGACTCTATTCCTTTCCTGAAGCTTTTCCCAGAGCTAAAGGATAAGGTTGCCGAGTTCGAGCAAGCCGCCAAGGAAGAGGCGGTTGCTGGGGATGACGAGGAGTCCGCTGGTGAGGGAGCAGATGAAGATGCGGCCTCCAGTCAGCAGCAAGGAGGTCAGTCGGGTCAATCCGCTGACTCTGGCTCTGATGAGAGCAGCATGCGGACGGAGCCCTCAGCCGCTTCTCACTCTGATGACAGCAGCAGCAGCAACTCAGGCAGCTACTCGCCTATAGTGGACGTAGACGGGTCGAGCCCGGTGAATCCTGCGGATAAAAAACAGAGGATAGAATAGGAAAGTATTGTAATAAATTTTTATTTTTGGTTTACTTTAATGTAAATGCGGGATGGGCGGACTCTGCGCGAGTCCGCCAGGACTTGTAAATATATTTCTGAATGAATAGAAAGGATATTTTTGATCTATGTTCTGCTTTCTCCTTTGCTTATCTTCAGAGGTCGAACTTTATATATAAATGTCATTGTCTCGATGCATGTTTAAAGATTGTCGGATTTACGTGATCCCAGCTCGCTGTAATTATGAGAATATTCCAAGCGAAGAGAGCATGTAAAGCGGACTGGGACGAGTTCGGTTTGCAGTCCGCGCTTGCAGAACAGCCGAGAACTACTGTTAAATATGGATAAGCGAACTAGGCGGACTAGTGTCACCGTCCGCGGATACTTGCAATTGAATTTATTCCAAATAATTATTATAATTTGAACGAATCCTGCGGACTAGGTGAATTAGAAAACCGAAAACCGACAGCGATTTCTAACCATCAGAGAAATGACATGATTCATCACCAAGCGGGTAAGTGCGACCGGAGCAGCATTGCTTCCCTTATAGGATCATTACCGGAATCTACCATCGGCGGGCTGAGCGGATATAATAAGCGGAGTCCGCACTTCAGCAATGCTAGAAATGACCTGTAATTTATAATCAAGTGGGTAGGTGCGGCCGGAGCTGCATTGCTTCCCTCACAGGATTATAAACTACGGAAATCAACCATCGGCGGACTGAGCGGATATAATAAGCGGAGTCCGCACTTCAGCAATGCTAGAAATGACCTGTAATTTATAATCAAGTGGGTAGGTGCGGCCGGAGCTGCATTGCTTCCCTCACAGGATTATAAACTACGGAAATCAATCATCGGCGGACTGAGCGGATATAATAAGCGGAGTCCGCACTGTGCTGATCGCAAGTTGACAAGATCGTCAAACCCTCGCCTGGGAACACTGCATACAACATCGCTTTGTTGGCGGTTGAAAATATTAGTTTTATTGGTAAAAAAGGGGCACACCGCTCTCTTGCCTGGGATTTAGACCGATTTGATCAATTGGGCAGGTGCATGCGGGATGCATTGCTTTCCTCAATGGATCAGCTGGATCGTGGGCTCCCTGCAGGCACCGCTTGAGAGTACCAAAGAGTGTTCGAAGGTACGATCCTTGATGATCTATGGGCAGGTGTCAGGTGACATTGCTTTCCTCAAAGAGACCATCAAGGTGTACGCTATCCCCACGAAGCTTTGTAGAGCTGTCAACCACCCTGCCCCTCCAAGAATGCAGTGGTGGAGTCAGGTACTAGCCGGGATCCAAAATCCAGTAGCCCGCCGCGCAAGAATCTGCAAGCTCCCACTACACGGTGCGAAATCTCCCCGCAACACGTGGTCATCGTGGTGTTACGCTAATGACAACAACTCTTGGGGGGATCCAAGCTGGACTTGGCGATGTCTCTTGGTTTGGTGATTTTTGTTGAATTTCAGACAAAGGAGAATAATTATGCCATATAGAAAAGATCATTGAGCCAGAATTTCTTTATGAATATAATTGCCAGAAATGATCAACAAGTGTTTCACTTAAGCATAAAAACGCTTCAGATCATTGCCGTTCCAAGTATGAGGTACATCTTCTCCGTCACAGGTGTGTAGTTGGTATGCCCCATTTCTCAGAACCTTCTTAATGATAAATGGTCCACTCCAATTTGGGTTTAGCTTGCCCACGGAGCCAGTTCTGGCTGCTGCATCTACCTTTTTAAGGACGAGATCACCTACTGAGAAATGTTTGACCCTGATATTTTTGTCAAAATATCTTGCCATTCTTCGCTTGACTTCCTCTTGCCTGACGATGGCTTCATCCCGCAGCCCTTCAATTTGGTCCAGGCTAAGTTTTACATTCTCATCGTTAATTTCAAGCCAATCCTCCCAGCTTTGTCTGGCCAATAATACCCTCGGAGTTGGAACCTCAAATTCTACTGGGATGAGAGCTTCCGAACCATGAGACAACTTGAAAGGAGTTTCCCCGGTAGCTGTGGAAGGGGTCGTTCTGAGGGTCCATAGAACCGAAGGAAGTTCTTCTGCCCAGTTTCCTCTCAGATTTTGTACTTTCTTCTTCAGCAAATTATGTATCTGTTTGTTCGCAGCTTCCACTTGGCCATTACTCCTTGGATGGTGAACTGATGAGAATCTCAGTTCTATGCCGATTTGCTTACAAAAGTTCTTCATTTCTTCATTGTTGAACTGTGGCCCGTTATCTGTAATTATTGCCATTGGGATGCCGTGTCTGCATATTATCTCCCCCCATAAAAAATTTTTTATTACCTGGGTTGTAGTTTTTGCTAGCGCCTTTGCCTCGATCCACTTGCTAAAATAATCAATCATGACCAAGATAAAGCGTCGCTGCCCACTTGCCATGGGAAATGGCCCGAGGAGATCCATCCCCCACACTGCAAAAGGCCATGGTGTGGAAATTGACAAAAGTCGCTGCGAGGGTTGGAGTTGAAGAGGAGCAAATTTTTGACATTGGACACACTTCCTTGCGTATAATTCAGAATCTTGCCTCATCGTGGGCCAGAAATACCCTTGTCGCAATATTCTTTTCTCTAAAGTTCTAGCCCCTGAGTGGCTGCCACACTCCCCAGAGTGAACCTCTTGGAGTACTGTGGGAACTTCTTCTTCGGACACACACCTTGCCATTGGCGAGAGAAAAGTTTTTCTATAGAGAACCCCGGAGATAAGCTTGTAATTTGCTGCTTTCATCCTAAATCTTCTCCTATCTTTCAAAGCTTGCGGCCATTCCCCTGTCGAAAGGTATGATTTGAATGGGTCCATCCAGGAGGGTCGTTGCTCTATTTGCATCAATTCTCCTTCTTCTATAGCCGGATAGAAAAGTTCTGACGTTGTTTCCCCGGAAGAGAGGCCAAACTTTGCTAGCTCATCTGCTTCAGCATTGTGCACTCTTGAGACATACTCAATGGTGAAGCTTTTGAATCTCCCAATCTCTGCCTTTACCAACATTAAGTATTTCTTTAGGGTGGGCTCTTTGGTTTCGAAATTCCCCAATACTTGGGACGCCATTACTAATGAGTCGGTTTTAACATGCGCATAGTCTATTCCCAACTCTTTTGCGAATCGCAGGCCTGCCAGGAGTGCTTCATACTCCGCTTGATTATTGGTGGCTGGGAAAGAGAACTTTACGGCCTGTTTTAATTTGACCCCGTTGGGATTAATGAGAACTACCCCTGCTCCTGAAGAGTTTTTGCCCGAAGCTCCATCTACATAGATTGTCCACGCTAGCGGAGATCGATCAGCTTGATCAGTATTTGACTCAGTTGTGTCTATCAAGAAATCTGCGAGTACTTGTGCCCTGATAGCTGTTCGAGGTATATATGAAATATCGAACTCACTGAGTTCAATTGCCCATTTGGCCAGTCTCCCGGAATGCTCCGGTTTCTCAAGAATATTTTTCAATGGCTGATCTGTAATCACTCTAACTGAATGTGCTTGGAAGTACGGGCGAAGCCTTCTGGCAGACATTACCAATGCCAATGCAAGTTTTTCAAGAATCGAGTACCGGGTCTCAGCATCCTTCAATTTGTGGCTGACATAATACACCGGATATTGCCTCCTTCCTTCTTCTCTGACAAGAACTGAACTTATGGCTTCCAAGCCCACTCCTAGATATATGAATAGCATTTCTCCCGCGCGAGGACTCTGAAGCAAAGGGGTGGTAGTGAGTTGCTTTTTAAGCTGTTCAAAAGCTTCTATGCATTCTTTGGTCCATTCAAACTTAGACCCTCCGCGAAGAGTCTTGAAAAACGAGGCACTCTTATCTCCTACTCTGGAGATAAATCTCCCAAGACCTGCAAGCCTTCCCCCTAATTGCTGGACTTCTCTTGGGGAACGAGGTGATGGCATATTGAGAATCGCCTTAACTTTATCTGGATTAGGGGCAAGCCCCTCAGGGGTAAGAAGATGACCGAGGAATTTTCCTTTATTTGCCCCAAAGATACATTTTAACGGATTCAACTTCATGCTATATTTTCGCAAAGTAGAAAATGTTTCTGTAAGGTCTTGCAAATGCAAAGCGAAGGTTTTGCTTTTAATGAGAAGATCGTCGACGTATACTTCAAGATTTTTCCCTTTTTGCTCTCTAAATACAGAGTCCATCATGCGCTGATAGGTAGCGCCTGCATTTTTTAGTCCAAAGGGCATTACCAGATAACAATAACAGCCATCGTTCGTGATAAAGGATGTATGGGGGATGTCAGGCTTATGCATTCTAATCTGGTGATAACCAGAAAACGCATCTAAAAAACTCATAAAAGAATATCCAACCGCAGAATCTACTAATGCATCTATTCGAGGCAGCGGGTAACAATCTTTTGGGCATGCTTTATTTAACTTGGTAAAATCGACGCACATCCTCCACTTTCCTCCTGGTTTTTTTACCATTACAACGTTTGACACCCAATCTGGGTACTGGATTTCACGAATGAAATTGGCTTTTAGAAGCTTAGCGACCTCTTCCCTGATTGGCTCGGCTAGCTTTGTGGCCACCTCCCGCTTCTTCTGCTGAACAGGTTTGAAACTGGGGGCGACATTGAGATGATGGCAAGCTACATCAGGGTCCACTCCCGGCATGTCTTCTGCAGCCCAGGCAAAAACATCCAGGTTTTTAAACAAGCATGCGATCAGCCTTCTTTTTTCGTCTTCGGAAAGCTCCGAGTTGATTGTAAGCTCTCTTACTTCGCCCACTCCAATTGGGACCCCTTGGGTTGCTTGAGCAGGCTCTAGATGAACTCCTTCTGGGGCTTCCTTCTGTTCTTCAACCTCTTCTCGGGGGGCTCTCTCTTCTGAGGCAGCGACTAGAGCCGCTTGGGGAAGCGTTTGTTCAATTGCGTTGACTGCTTTGACGTAGCATTCCCGCGCCTCCCTTGGGTTGCTTCTAACCCGGTACTGTTTCCCCCCTGCCGAAAATTTTATCGCCAAGTGATAGGTGGAAACTATTGCTCGGTATTCGTTAAGAAGAGGTCTCCCAAAGATGGCACAATAACTGCTTGCCGCGTCAACTATCACGAATGTGATGAGTTTTGAGACTCCACCGAGCGTTACTGAGAGCTTGACGCTTCCTTCAACCTCTTTCTTCTCACCCGCGAAGCCATACAGCGGTCCTTCGGTGGAGAGTAAAGTCTTTTCGGACCTTAGTGCCTCATAAGCGTTTTTGAATATAAGGTTGACTGAACTTCCTGTGTCGACCAAAATTCTTGGGACCGTATAGTTCTCGATGATTGCCTTGATCACGACTGCGTCGTTGAACGGGTTGGCTACCTTTGGGAGGTCTTCTGGACCAAAAACAACAACCTCCGTCGGGGGAGCTGTAGAATTCATGGCCACCTCGTGCCGTGAGATCCTTGCCAAGGAAGACTTTCTGCTTGACTCCGCACCTGCTCCTCCATGGATGCAAAAGAGATCTCCGAGGGCACCTACGTCGTTTGCATCGATGTTCTCACCTATCTTGATATTGCCATAGTATCCCGTTCTCCCAGAATCTTCGTCTTCCCAAGAGACTTCGGCTACTTCTTTGCCCTTAGAGGTAGATGGCTTTGATGAGGCCTCCCTTGCTCCGAGGCCCTTCATCTTTCCCGCAGCAAGCAGTCTCTCCACGAGCTGTCGGAGAGCTCTGCAATCTTCAGTTGGATGCCCCTTTTCTTTATGGAATGCGCAGAAAAGGTCTGCGTTTCGAGTCTTTCCCTCTACTTTTTGGAAATCCTTCTTTGGTTCAGTTTTCTTTTGCAGGACCTGGAGAACTTCATCTATTGTCAAGCCCATGGCAGCGAGTTCTTCCAAGGGCTCACGGTTCTGTTGGTCATCTGAAGATGAGCTATCTCGAATTTGAAGGACAGGCAAGATTCGAGGAGCAATTGGGACAGGGGCAGCGGCCAGCGGTGGCTTTTGCTCATGAAATTGTTGATGATTTTGGTAAGGCCGCTTGTGTCGGAAATTTCTTCCCCTATGCGCTGGAGGCTGATACTCTGGTAAGGGAGGCTTGGATGATCGATTGGCTGTATGGGAATTGGTGACGTCTCTTTTTTCCGCCTTTGCGGTTAAATTGGATATATATGAAGGGTTAGCGCTCTCCCCTTCTATGAAGGTGTTGGCTAAGGCTATTAGATCTTGGAATGTGGCCGGATCCTTGGTGGTTGCCTCAAACTTCAACGGTCCCTCGTTGAGTCCGTTAATTAGAGCAATCTTATAAAATTCGGGGTCTACATTCCTGACTCCCAGCTTTTCCCTCTGGAAGCGATCCACAAACTGCGCCACCGACTCATTGTCGGCTTGCTTGATCTTAAAGAGGGTAGCAGGCCCACTCTTCCTCTTCCTGGAAGTGGCAAACCTCAACAGGAGCTCTTGCCGCAACTCAGCAAAACTGGCGATGGATCCGGGATATAGTTCATGGAACCATTCTCGGGCCGGGCCATCGAAAGTAGTCACCAAGAACTTGCATTTCAAACCATCTGTCAAACACCTCACCGCTACTGCATCCTCAAAAGCCTGGAGATGAGCGACGGGATCCGTGTCTCCAGTGTAAAATGGAATGCGAGGCTCCCTGAAGTTGCTAGGAGCTTGCTCTTGACGGATCTTATCAACAAAAGGGGACTCCCCGAATTGGGCTATAGCCGAAGTCGCAGGAGGTCGCACGGCCTGATTATCTTCCGCAAAATTAAGTCGGCGGGCTGGACTTCCCTGGGCCACTTCGCGGAAAAAGTCCATGAGTGCAGTGAGCTCGTCGGTTTGAGGCCTTGGTGGGACTGCGGGCTGGATGGGCGAGCTTATGAGTGGTGGCGTCGCAGTTCGCGCCTGGCAAACCGGGGTATTGCGGACTGGCTCCTGCTCGACGGCAGCCCTAGGTTGATCGAGTCGCTGAGTTATCGCGATCAAGGCCTGGCTGATTGCGTCAAGGCGCTGATCGGTCTCCCTCCGGGACTGCTCGGCTTCTCTCCTGGAACGGTCGAGCGCATCCCACAGGTCGCTTGAGGAGCTTGAGCGACCTGAGCGGGCATGATAATGAGTCGATCGACGATCCGACATCTTGGTCCGAGAACTTCAGCGATAGCTTCAATCTGAAGGTCGCGTGTTGATGTTGATGCAGAAAATGCGCCCTCAAGTTCCTGCAAGAAAGGAAGAAGAGAGAAAGGGACTGCAAGCAACCGCTTACTAACGGACCGAGGGGAAAATGGGAGGCAGTGCAGATTCGAGACCGCGAACGTCTGAGATTTGAGTCCGCAGCCTTTACCCAATGAATCTCTGGGGTCCCAGTCAGCCTGCTTTGAATGCACCACCTCCCCCTATTTATAGGCTGGAGGCCTGCCCGAACAGGCAGGGATAAAATAACCGACTGCCCGGGGCACAGAAGAGAAAGAACAAGCAGTCTACGAGGCTGGCGGACTGAGCTTGCGAGCTGGGACCTCGGGCATGTTGAGCGCCAGTCAGGCTTAGGCGCGACCTGGGCGAACTGGGCGAACTGGGCGAACTGGGCGAACTGGCTCGGAGCTCGTCGGCTCGAGCACCTGGCATAAGATCGGCGACCTGGGCGGACTGAGATTCTTGAGTCCGGCAAAAGAAAGGGGGGGGAGGGGAAATGCTTGGCTGGAGATGATGCGGATTCTGGGGTTAACACTACAGAACTGTCTTTTTCATTCTAAACTTTCCTAATAAAGGTCATAAAAATGTCTAGGGTTTCTGATTTTTTTTCTTTAGAAAGAAAACCCAAGAATATCTGGAATAGTCATCAATTATAATAAGTGTATAGACTTTCCTACCTAGACTATGAACTGACATATGACCAAACAAGTCCATATGCAGGAGGTACAAATACATCACTGAATCCTTAGCCCAAATGCTCTTAAAAGATGCTTTGGACTGCTTGCCCTTTTGACAAGAAGAGCAAATGTCCTCCTTGGTGTATTTTAAGTTGGGTCCATTTCTGACTAGCCCTTCACCGAAGAGCTTGCTAATTGACTTGTAGTTCAAGTGAGCAAGCCTCTTGTGCCATTGCACATAGTAAGAAACTATCATTTGCTACCAAACATACTGGAATGTCAGAACTTAAACATAAAAAGTTTAAACAGTAAATGTTTCCACTCCTAGTGCCTGTTAGCATGACCTCGTGGTCACTTGACCTTTTGATCAGACACTCATCCTTGTGGAAGACAATGACATAGTCAAGATCATATAGTTGTCTTATGTTTATCAGGTTGTGTTGCAACCCTTCCGTATAAGCCACTTTTGTGATTGTGACTATGTCATTGGTAATCATAGCATAGCCCTTGGTAACTCCTCTGACTGAACCTCCAAAGACCACCTTAGTTTTATTCTTCACTAGAGTGTATTCCTTTAGATGGCTCCTTGTTCCAGTCATATGCCTGAAACATCTACTGTTCAAGTACCGTATTAGTGCATGGGTACTTGGACTAACCTGCAAACACAATTTAGATTACCTTAGGACCCCATAAGAGATTGGTTCATTGGTTCTTGTTAGCTTAAAACTGAACATTTATACATGCAGCTCTCCTGATAAGAAGAATTACCCTTGCACTTGGCTCACTAGGGTTGTGCCAACAATCTATGGCAAAGTGTCATACTTTACCACTGCACCAACATTCATGGATGTTGTATCTCCTTTTCTGAACATCCTATATGGAGTACAAGGAGTCAACAACTATTTATTCAGAAGGGAGAGCAGTAGACTTTTTCTTGTTTCTTTAAGAAAGAATTTGATTGAAAGTGAGTCTACCAGTAGATGTACTTGGCTTACTCTGAGTTCCTCTAACAGTAGTCTTCTTTGCATTGGATAAGTTGTTGATGGCATCAGAGATGGTCAAGTCAGGCTTACTGACTGACTTACCTTTGGTCTTAGGTTTTGTAGGAAGAGCCTAAGAATAGGCTACTCCTCTATCCTTGAGTGTGGGAGCTGGAGCACCAAATACAAATGGTCCATGATGGGCTGGTGGTCGCTAAGCTTCGAAGAAAATGAAAGCAATCGAACTAGCAATCCAATGAGGCAAGTATTCCTATCGAATTGTAGCTAGGGGACACAAGTGTCGTATTGAAATCCGGAAACTGTCGAATAAACTTACTCACACGAAGACTATTATTTTATCGACGGAAAAATTAGGGTTTGAGAAACTAAGTGCAATTAAAGAAATAAAGCTATGCTAGAAAGAGAACAAATGCAGTTAATTAAAGAGCATAAAGTAAGCGATTATAAAGAGGGGTTGAATATATGAAATGGAAGAGCACTCGATCAAGAATCACCTCGGCAAGAGCTAACGAAGAAATGCGATAAAAATAAACCTAAACTTAATTGGGTAAAGGTCCTTGACCTTGGAGGTTCCTAAAGCTTAAACGCGCTTCTCTCGAAGTCGTGCCCAACTGAGTTTAGGAAGGTCGGACCGACTCTCGTCTAAATCGGAGGTCTAAAGCTCGCTTTACACGATGAACCCCACTATTGGATTTTACTCTAATCCGGGAGATTTGGACGCCTGCCTCTCTCGAAGGGTGCGTACAACTCCCTTTACTCTTGAATGCTCACTTCATTCTATCAGCCTCTTGGCTAGCCCTGAATGAAAGCAAAGGTGGAGAGTATATATCGATAATATACCTCCAATCCATGAAAAATCAAGAGTAATCAAAGGCCTAAACCTTAAAAAGAAAAGGTAAATTCAAAGAATCATAACTTAATCGCTCTAACCTCGGATCATCAAGATCGAGTACAAGGAGGATTAGTTAATCATAACTGAGTGGAGGAGGGGGGATGAGTAGTATGTCATTTAGAACACAATAAAGAAAAGAGCACTTTTATATTAATGAAAAAGAGAGCTACACTTGCATGAAAATGAAATTACAATTGCATGAAAATTAGAAACCTATTCTAGCCCTATCATTAGCACTAATCAAGAGCAAAGATGACAACAAAAGCTTAAACAAACTAAGATCTAATCTAGGGTTAATAATATTACAAAAAGAGAAAGAGAGAGAGGGAAAAACATGAAAAAAAACAAGAAAAGGAAGCAAGAAACCAAGGGGCAACACCTCCCCTCTCAACCCAGGCTCTCTGAAATGAAGGGGGGGGTGTCTGAATTTATTGAAAATTTCCACGGGTTGGTCACGCCCAGCGACACGCCCAGGGAGGGCGTATCATGGGGCATGACAGGTACGGCATTGACCTTAGGCTCTGGATTCTGGCGGGAAGGATGATTGCTTCTGTACGTTGGTGGACACGCACTAGGTCACGCCCGTGTAGGGGGGGCGTGACACGCACGTCGCATCAAAATCATTGATCAGAAATCCGTCAGTCACCAAAAAAGGAGGTGTCACGCCCTGTGTCATGCCCGTGATAGGGGGGGTGACAGTACTGTTTGGCGTGATAGAATGAATCAGCATTCAATGCGGTGGCAGGCTTCGGGCAAAGGGCGACACGCCCCATGTCACGCCCGGGGACACGCCCAGGGAGGGCGTGTCAGGGGGCGTGACAGCCATTTTTCCTGTTTTCCTATCTCTTTCAATTGTCATCATCGGGATCAGGCGGCACGCCCTAGGTCACGCCCGAGGAGGGCGTGACAAGGGGGCGTGACAGGGGGGCGTGACAAGTCATTTTTGGCTAATTTTCTGGAAACCTGCAAAAAGACAAGAAAATGTTAGCCGCAATAATATTTACTTAGAAACGATAAAAAATAAGGTAATAAGACATGATTTGTACATTATAAAATAGAAAATACGATAATAGTTTAGGCTACAAAACGTATTATCAAACTCCCTCAAGCTTGTTTTGCTTGTCCCCAAGCAAAAATATAAAAACTAGATAATCATAAAAAAAAGACTAATCAAGAAGTTCTAATTATGCCCACACAAGTACTATGCGAAATTCTAAGTAGGGAAAAGGTGAAACGTAAATCTAAAATGATTATTTAGGTATGGCAAAACTTTTATAAACTTTACTTAACAAAATAAATCATCCAAAATTTTGACGAAATTTTATAAATAGATTTAAGCAAAGCAACGAAAATGAAAAAACGCATTGAGTTGTTACTAGATCCAAGCAACGCATTATAATTATATCAATTTAATTAACAAAAATCTAAGTTTAAATCCAAAACTAAAACTTATTTACTTTTCTTCTTTTCTTAGTTGTTAAATAAGATTCAAAAGACGTGAATCAAAAGGACATAAATAGGACATAAACATTTGATTTAAGAAAATGATTAGGAGTGGAATTCAAAGATAAACATGAAGGCTTAAAATCACACTAAACCAAAACAAAGAGTTTCAAAAATTTAAAATAGAAATGTATATATATATATATATATATATATATATATATTCATTTTGAATTGGCCAAATAAAAACAAACATATCTTTTGAGCATACTTTTTTTTCAAAAACTTTTCTCCCAAGAAATTCACAAAATAACCTATCAAAATTACGAAAATATTTTATGAAACTCAAGAAGGCTAGTGTTGTTGATGCACAAAATGCGGCAAGGATTCGAGCACCACCAGCTAACGGTTTGAGCACTAGGGGGAAGAGGAGAAAAGGAGGAGAAACTGCTGAGTAGCCGGTTACTAAAGGTTAGAGCTGAAATCAGAGCAAGCCACTAGAAGCGGCGACACCACACTTCGCCCGTCGCGGCCTGAATGCAACTCTTGCGACGGGCTTTCCTTTTATTAAAGATTAAGCGGTTACACTTTGAGAAGACAACAAGGAGAAAAAGAGATGAAAAGAAGCCGGTCGGACAGCAGGCTGCAAGGCACTGGACTTGAGGCCGCAGCTCTCAACAAGCGAGCTCTTAGACTCTATCCAGCGTGCCTTGGGGGTACTCCCGCCCCCTATTTATATGCTCGAGGGCCTGCCCAAATGGGCAGGGCTAAAATTACTGGCTGCCCGGGGTACAGGAGAACCGGGCAACGGTGACGGGAAACAACCACGGAGCTGAGAAGAGGGAAGAGGAAAGGCCGCGCGGCCTGGCGGGCTTCCTCTAGCTAGTTGAGAGTCCCGGCCTCTGGACGGGCTGATCTGGACTCCCTTCTGATGGCGACCTGAAATATAGGTTGCGCAGCTTAGACAAGGACAGACCGACACGCGGTTGATGTCTGGCCCTAGAACTTGGCGTTGAGCTGTGTTGGAGTTAGTGGCGTCCTAACGGAGAGGTTGCCCGGCTTATCTTACAATGAGCCGACTTGCTGAGAATGGCGGCTAGAAATACCAAGCCGCCCGGACTTGAAAGCCTGGAGAACTAGTCGCGGATTTCGGGTTAACATAATCCCCGCACATTTTTAAGTTTTTTGAAAAACTTCGAAAATGTAGAACTAAGTCGGAGACCGCGACTGCCATTAAAGCTTCTGCGTCTATAAAATGTCGAGGGCCCTGCCATCTCTGAAGAATTCTGTGAAGTCACGGGTCAGTACTCGCCTCTTGCGGTTAGCATTCTTCAAGCCGGCGCGGCTTTCTCGAACATGGATGTCTTGTCTACTATGTTGAGTCGGGAGAAGAAGTCAGCAGAGAAGAAAAGGAAGAGCCGAAAACCGGCAAGTCCTAACCGGAAGCCAGAAGATCAAGCTGAGAAGTCGATCACACCGGTGGCCTCCGGATCTGGGAAGAAACTGATGGATCCCGCCGCGGAGATGTCGCAGGCGGCGACTAACACTGATGCATTGCCCAAAACCGCTCCTCTTCAAGCCGGGATATCAAAATCCTTCGATATCACCTACTCGCCATCTGGTGAACCCCTCTTAATGATCTCTGGGAAGGAGGAGAAAAGCGTCGATTCTTCAAAACCGCACGAGTTACCCACATCCGCAGACTTGATCGTCGTTGATGAGGACGACTCAGAGAAGCCACTCGAGGCCGAGCGGTCACTTACTGAGAAGAGGAAGCGGACAGAGACAATAGTCGGCCACCTGAAGCGACACAAGAAGAAGGATGAGACCCTTGAAAAAAGGATGAGGAGGAAAACGCAGAAGATGCGGGTTGACAATCGCAATATTTCTGCGAAGGTTGGAGTGGCCAGTCTTCAGTATAAGCTGCGGGAGAAGGAAGTATCTGAGAGTCCATCGACTCCATCCACCAAGCCGAACGAGCCGGAGAGCATGCCGGCGGTTACTGATTCCCTGAGAGACATCTTGAAGGGTATGGAGAAGTTCCAGCAGCAGGACAAGATATTGGCACTTCTGCCGGTTTCTGAAGAGGCCGCCGACGTTGATGTTGAAGTCACGGGAGAGGAGCTTGGCGAACCGACTCCTGCGGTTTCAAGAGGAGTTGAAAAATTAATACTCAGAGAGAAGATAAAGGAGATGAAGGGAATAATCACCGGGAAGCAGGTGGCGACTATATTTCCTGCCCTGCAAGGTAAACACGAAGAGGTTTAGCATTTTGTAAAATTCTACAAGCCGCGGTCACGGAAGAATGGAGCGGACACAATTTTAAATCCGCCGGCGAGCTTATTCCTAACAACGGCTCAACTGAAAAGCAAAGAAAGAGAAACTGCGCGGCTATGGAGAGAAAATCTAAAGCGGATAGATTCCGAGCGACTTAAACGGCCAGTGTTGAGATTTGATACCCCGGTCACAGAAGGGGAAAGAACAAAGACCGACGGTCTCGTCCTACCGAGATTCTTAGGAGAAGTCGCCCTTATTCGATTAAATCTGATTGCTCGCCTATTTGCTGCAGGTGCGACGGAGAAGGCGATGAAGCCGGGCGACCTGGTAACCTTCTTGCCTCCGCTGAACCCGCCTATGCTTAGTACCTGAGATGATTGGTCGGCCGAATTCCTTAAGGAAGTCGCCGACCTGAAGGCAAGGGTGCGGAAACACGACGAAGCCCTTCGGCTTAAAGAAGAAGAATGGCGGTCTACGCTGGAGGCCACCGATAAGAGGACTCAAAAGATGCTGGCTACACTGGAACAGGAGAGGGAAAACCAGCGGTCTGCGACGGAGGCTGCGGAGAAGAAAACTCAAGAGCTACTGAACACCATGGAACGGGAGCGAGAGGCCCGGCGGTCTGCAATGGAGACCGCTGAGAAGAGAATACAGGAGGTCCTTGCTGCCCTGGAGTAGGAGAGAAGAGAAGTTGGATATGCGGGCCTTGGTGCTGATGGCCGGGCGAGTTGAGAGAGAAAGAGCGGACGGCACACGACTTGACAGGGTTGTGAACAGGGATCCTCTAAATCGCCCGGCTTCCGGAGAGACATAGAGTCCTCCTGGGGACGGGACGACTGAGCAGGTCACTATTGCTGGCGACTTGGAGAGTCGCGCTCTACCGGTGGTGCAATTCGCCCGCGTGGAGCGCGATACCTCGCGAGTTCACCGAACTCTACACTCTATCCACAACCTTGTCAGTCAGGTCTATGTTCAACTGGTACAGGCCGGTGAACAAGTCGCGCGGGTTGGGAGAGGAGCACTTGATGGTAGAGAGAAATAATCTTAGAAAATTTTTATGAGGCTTTGTAATATTTGTAATTTACGTATGTCGAACGATTTGTTTGCTGTGAACATTTGTTGTATATTTGCTTTATTCAACTGCGAACTGCATGAGACTTTATGCGGCTTAAAATCCTTGTCATTGTTGCGAACTGCCGAATTGACCTGCATTTTGAATGCATAACTGTTCTCCAAGTCTTGCAGGTTGAAGCCGTGCGGCTTGACATAAACCGCGATTTGACGCTGCTTACTGTAGCACCACAGGAATTCTATAAATACCGCCGATCCCGGAATCTTAAGCACGAAAGATAAGGATGCGGGCTAAGACTAAATCGATGCGGTCTGACAGGGCTACAGCGGTTAGGACTGATGCCGCCTCCGCCTTCCATGCCGCCGATCACAAGGAGTTCCGGCTTACCCAAACCGAGCTCGACAGTTTCGTGGAAAAGTACATGCAGGAAAGCCAGCTGATTGTGCGGCTTCCATTCCCGACTGAGCGAATCAACGCCTCTGCAGCGAATCAGATCGCAATCCCAATAGACCACTTCGACTGCGGCTTCCGCTTTCCGGCCTTGATGGAAGCCGTGGCGGTCTTCGATCACTACGGTGTTGTTCCCGGACAGCTGCCGCCGAACTCGATCGCCGCCATTTACAGCCACCTCAGGTCGGAAGGAGTCCGATTCTCGACGCGACTATTTCGGGAATGCTTCTCAGTACGGTTTATCCCTGACTCTGGTACGAAGATCTTCCGCGATCACCTATACTTCGGTTGCAGGGGGCTAAAGTTTGTTAACTTGGCGAACAAGATTCTGATCTGGTCGGAAAGATACGCCATCTTTGAGGGGAACTTGGGGCTCCTGCCGGTTAACCCGCAAGTCCGCGACAAGGCTGTCTTCGGCAGCTGCGGGTTGGAGGGCCTGGAGAAGGAGATATATGACTTCTTTAAGGGCGAGTGGCTTTACGTCAACCATTACATCCCGCTGCTGCCGTCCTTGGAAGGCATCCAAGTAGAAGATAGTAAGTACTAGTTCCAGCGAACTGTTCCATTAGCCGCGCGGCCTGTAAACTGACTTTACCCTTTGATTGTACAGCTGCTGTGATGGTTCCGCTGAACAAACCGCTGAACCCTGGAGGTTTGACCCTTACTCAAAGGGAAATGAGGGCCCAGAGGACTCACCCGGCACGGGTAGAGGAGGAGGAAGAAGAAGAGGAGTCGGCTTCTTCTAGCGACTTCACGCTGCAGGGAATGGGCAGCGGCCTGAAGGATAACCGCAGCAACCCGACCATGCGGTGGGATCCGGACGGTGACTCAGTGCCATCTCCACCGCCCTCCCTCACTAAGGGAGGAAAAGATAAGCCACCATGCCGTGGCAGCTGGCTCGGCCTTGTATGGAAAGTGCAACCTAAATGCGCTAAAGAAAATTCCGGAGCAGGACTTCTCACGGTTTGCCGCGCAAGTCAGCGCCCAAAGTTTTGTGGCTAACCATTTTATGGGCATGGCCCATAAGTGGTTAGTCGCGAATCAGGTTGACATGCAGCTGCAACTCGCCGAAGCACAGCGGCGAATTGCCGAGAAAGATGAAGAAAACGCACGGTTGAAGGAACTAACCGTGGTAAGATATCACCTGTGGTTTACGGTTTCGGTTTAAAGCCGCGCGGACTAATCCCGTTGCTTTCTGTTTTGCAGAACGTGTATGAGCCGGTCAACCCAGCTTTCTAGGATGCTTTCTTCCCTCAGCTCGTCCAAGGGATTGATGGGGCCCTAAAACGCCTTCGGGAACTCGGTGGCCTTGCCCCCGGATTCGTTGAATTTACCAATGGCGACCTATTCCCACCCTTGAAAAAGAAGGTCGCCGCGGTGTACCGAGCGATCAAGGGAAAGGCCAAAGCTGGAGAGGACGAGGAAGCAGGCGAGGAAACGGACAGTTCGGGAAGTCGGTCGTAGAGTACTTCAAGGTCCAGCGGCCAGGCTTCCGAGACCGCGCGGGCTAAGCCTGAAAAGTCCGTGACTGGGGAGACTGGTAGCTTGGGCGATTCTTCTTCGTCGGATAGCGGCGATTACTCGCCACATGAAGTGGACATTGACGATGAAGCTGGTTCCAGCACTCCTCCGGCTAAGAAACTCAAGCATGGCGATTAGGATAGTTCTTACTTGCAATTTTTTCTTTTCTTTTTGAGGACCGGCGATATCATTTTGTAGACCGCGCGGTCTTACAGATGTATACTTTTTTGAAAATGAAATGAAATGAAAGTATTCTAAACTCTATGCGTACCTTTCTTCGTTATACTTTGACTTACTTATTTATTCGCACGGCTAAACTTTATTCTGCATATCTATCCGCGCGACCTAATGCTCTTTTAGTAGCAAAACAGTCCGAGTTGTCCGTCTCCGACGTATTAGGTAATAGAATCATCAATCAAACCGATTCGGTTTATCAATAAGTAAGATTAGTATTCCAATCACAAACCGAACAATTTTGCAGACTTAGCCGCTAATAAGCCAGATACTTTTGAGTAATATAAATTTGGAAATCGCCATATAGACCGTAATAATATAGCGAAGGAGACGGGCTGAAATAATGGACATGCGATATTCCCGAACATATAGGTAGACCGACAACTAGGAAGCCATGCGACTACCTTTATTAGCCGCTTCAGTCTTTAGAGATAACTAAGATTCACTCCTTGGGTGAATACCGATGCAAACCGCATTTCCAATATGAGATAAGGGCGAAAGATAAGCAGCCTGCGGCTTGTTGTATAACATATATGTAAGTTCACCTAGTGTCAACTACCTTCACCTATGGGGGGGATAGGTGACTTTTGTCGCTTTTGCCGAATTAAAAACGGTACCTGCAGAATCAAAACAAACCACACAGCACAGAAAATAACACAGGCAATTTATAGTGGTTCCCCGATTTGGGTACGTCCACTTTCCCCCTTCGACCTATCTCCCTACCAGGGACGACTCGGTCACTTCACCAACAGGATTGAAATCCAATCCTTGCACTATCGGAAGGAACCCTTCCACACGTAGGAGTCAACACTCCCACAACACGGGTTGCACCCAACCCTACAACTAGGAACCAAATGTTCCTTTACAATGAAAAAGAAATTAGAGTGTATTAGAAATACAAACAACTTGAAGATCTAGGTGTCCCTTTTCGTTAGACTACTTGTTCTTGTAGGCAACGAAAAGTCCACAACCCTTGATCTTTCTTGGAGAAAATCTCCCGGAGACCGGCGACGGCAAAGGGCGGCGGCAAGGCTCTCGGTGTTGGCGGCGGCAACTGAAAACAGCAGCGATGCACTGGAGATTCAATCTTCTTAGCGAAGTCGGCAAGGTCTTCCAACGGTCACACTAGGATCGATCGTCTCGATCGATTCGGACGGGGATGGATTTCCCTATCTCAAATCAAGAGACAAAAGATCTCTGGTTAGACGCGTGAGACGTTAGCAAGACTTGGCTTCTGTCACCGGGGATCTGGAGGAGATCGAGATCAGCTACGGTGACCACAGCACGAGCGGCGGCGACGGAGGCAGAGCTGGTACGCGATTTTAGGGTTAGTCGGCGGCTCGGCTTTCGTATTCTATATCCGTGAACCACTGTACACAAATACATGTGTATTTATAGAATAGGTCATGGAGATGACCGTTGCGGGCCCCACCAAAGCAAAAAACCAAAGTCCGGTTCAAATAGGTGCAGGTAACATGGACCGGTCCAGGAATTCGGAAAAATCTCCCAAGGCAAAATCGGCGAGAATCGTAGGTGATTCTCGACGAATCGGCGAGAATGACTTACGATTCTCGCCGAATTCTACTTAGCGAATTCTGGCTGCACAGGTTATAGAGGCCGGGGAGAATCCGCGGGAATCACATTTGATTCTCGCCGAATCGTCGAGAATG
This sequence comes from Platanthera zijinensis, assembly GCA_039513925.1. Lineage (NCBI taxonomy): Eukaryota > Viridiplantae > Streptophyta > Magnoliopsida > Asparagales > Orchidaceae > Platanthera > Platanthera zijinensis. The sequence continues at coordinate 207,544,161 of CM077078.1, forward strand.
CAAAGTCATTCTTGACGAATCGGCGAGAATCACTTAGTGATTCTCGACGATTCTGCCTTAGAGAATTTTCTGACTGCGTCGAGACAGCCGGCCCAACCCGGCAAGAATCATCTAGTGATTCTCGACGAATCGGCGAGAATCACTTAGTGATTCTCGACGATTTACACTTAGATGATTCTCGTCTTTCAACCCGTGAGCTGGTCTTTGACCCATCCTTTCTCCTTGTCTGCTCATGATCTTTCATGACCCTGTGCTTGGAAATAAGTACACTCCAATAGAGAGAGTACACGTAAGCCAACACACTGATCTGCTCAATGAGGGATTACGTTGTACAGACCCGTGTATATTGACCTACTGCACCCTGACATTGGTGTGTACTCAGCAATGAATAGCTGCAAGCACAACTAGAAGAAATTCATCAAATACATAGTGAATTCACCTTAGCTTGTTCAGGGGCTTCTTCAAATTAGGTACATTGTGGATACAATACCCAACAATCTCCCCCTATTTGAAGAAGCCTAAACCCTACAAGCTAAGGTGAATACAGCGGCTTGGAAAGACAGAACTTAAAATAAAAAGTTGAAATTCCATACCGTTATCTTTAGAGCTTGTGGAGCTATCACCTTAGCACCTTAGCCGAGAGGGTAATGGTAATCTTCCCCTTTTCGGCTTCTGCAAATCGGGGACTGAAGCATGAGACACCATGCTCCCCCTCAGTTCTTGTACCTTTGCGTTCACTAAATTCCTAGCAGAGGCTCCCCCTAGACGCATGAGCCTTGAGCTTCTGTAGTCTTCATTCCTTGTAGTTTAGCATCCCCAATTCAGTTTTGAACATACTGAACTTGGCCTCGTCAAGGGGCTTTGTGGAAATGTCTGCAATCTGCTTGTCAGTGGGAACATAGCAGAGAGAGATGTCCTTGTTCTCCACGTGCTCCCGAATGAAGTGGTAGCGCACTTCAATATGCTTCGTTCTGTTGTGCGATGCCGGATTGTTAGCAATAGCAATTGCACTGGAGGAGTCGCAGTACATTGGTACTTCCTTGAACTGGAGGTCATAGTCGGCTAACTAGTTTCTTATCCATAGGAGTTGTGCGCAACAGCTGCCAGCCGAGATGTACTCAGACTCTGCAGTGGAGGTTGCTACACAATTCTGCTTCTTCTTGTTCCATGAAATAAGCCTTCTTCCCAGAAATTGACACGTCCCAGAAGTGCTTTTCCTGTCATCCCTACTCCCTGCAAAATCAGCATCTGAAAAACCTATTAGCTCGACATCATTGTTTCTTGGGTACCACAAGCCAAGATTGGAGGTACCTTTAAGGTATCTTAGAATTCGCTTTGCAGCGACATAGTGAGATTCCTTAGTGTTCACCTGATATCTGGCACAGACACATGTGGAGAACATGATATCCGGTCTACTAGCAGTAAGGTAGAGCAAGGATCCAATGATGCTTCTGTATTTGGTTTCATCGAAAGGTTTACCTTTCTCATCCTCATCCAGAGACATAGTGGATCCCATTGGAGTCCTCATGGAGGTTGCATTCTCCATTCCGAATTTCTTGAGGAGTTCATTTGTGAACTTTGTCTGAGAGATGAAGATTCCATCCTCAGACTGTTTCACTTGAAGTCCCAAGAAATACTTTAGCTCTCCCATACTGCTCATTTCAAACTTTCCTTGCATAAGTTTAGAGAACTTTTTGCAAAGATTGTTGTTCGTTGAGCCGAATATAATGTCATCGACATAGATTTGCACCAGCAAGATCTTGCCTTTGACTTCCCTAAGAAACAATGTCTTATCTATTTTTCCTCTAGAGAACTTGTTCTCAAGAAGAAAACTAGACAAGGTCTCATACCAAGCTCGAGGAGCTTGCTTTAAACCATATAGAGCTTTCTTAAGAAAATATACATGATTAGGATAAGTAGGATTGACAAAACCTGGGGGTTGAGCGACGTATACTTCCTCTTTCAGTTCTCCGTTCAAGAAGGCTGATTTCACGTCCATTTGATAGACAGTGAATCCTTTGTGCGAAGCATACGCCAGGAACAATCTGATGGCCTCGAGCCTTGCCACTGGTGCAAAGGTCTAGTCGAAGTCAATCCCCTCCTCCTGTCGGTAACCTTGAGCCACTAGCCTGGCCTTGTTCTTTATGATGACACCATGTTCATCCAACTTGTTTTTGAAAATCCACTTGGTGCCAATCACATTTTGCGTCTTCGGTCTGGGAACCAGCGTCCAGACTTTGCATCTTTCGAATTGATGCAGCTCATCTTGCATGGCCAAAATCCATGACGCGTCTTTGTTCGCTTCGTCGAACTTCTTTGGCTCAACCTACGACAGAAAGCTAAGATGCAAAATCTCGTTAAGAGTACCTCGGCGAGTTCTGACCCCATCATGAGGATCTCCGATGATCTGATCTCTAGGATGATCCCTCACGTGTCTGAGCTCAAGAAGTCTGGCGTCAGGAGCTTCGACTACTTCTTGGGCATCTCCTTCTTCTAAAGGATTTGCTCCATTTTGATCTTCAACTTCTCCGATCGGCATTGATGTGGAGACCTTGATGTATTTTGGAGTTACATCTTTCTCGGGATCATCCAGTTGTAACTTTTCGAGTCTAGCACCTGCATCTTCAGGAAGACAACTAGAAGTCTTGCAATTAAGCAAACTTCCTTCATCAAATACAACATTTATTGATTCCTCTACCACTAGGGTTTTCTTGTTGAAAACTCTATAAGCCCGGATATGGCTACTATACCCCATGAATATGCCTTCGAAGCATTTTTCACCAAACTTAGTACGCGGGTACTTCCCATTATTCAGTACATAATATCTGCAACCAAAGATCCTCAAATAGGACATGGTTGGTTTCCTGCCTTTCAGTAGTTCGTAGGGCGTCTTACGTTGACTTTTGTTGATCAACGCCCGGTTTTGAACATGACACGCCGTATTGACAGCCTCGGCCCAGAAGTATTCTGGGAGTGAGGCGTCATTCAGCATTGTCGTGCAGGCTTCTATGAGTGTCCTATTTCTCCTCTCCGCAACTCCATTTTGTTGAGGAGTGCGCGGGGAGAAAACTCATGAGAGATACCAAATTCTTCACAGAACTCTGTCATAGCTCCAGACTCGAACTCTGTTCCATGGTCACTTCTGATTTTGACCACCGAGCAGTTAAGTTCGTTCTGAATCTGCTTGACAAAGCTGGTGAAGATGTCAAACGTATCAGACTTGCGTTTTAAAAAGAACACCCAAGTAAACCGAGAGTGATCATCTACAATCACTAGCGTATAAGACTTCTCTCCCAAGCTATGAACTTGCATTGGACCAAACAGGTCCATATGCAGAAGATAAAGACATCTGGAGGAGTCTTTATCTGGGATGCCCTTAAAGGTAGCCCGAGTCTGTTTGCCCATCTGGCATGCAGGACAGGGACTATCTTTGATGCACCTAATAATGGGAGCATCTCTTACTAAATCTTTGGAAAACAGCATATTAATAGTCTTGTAATTAATATGTGCCAATCTCTTGTGTCATTGTTCATAAAGAGATGCACTGCCTTTTGCTACTAGGCATACGGGGGTGGAAGAATCTAGACTGAGAAAATCTAAACAGAAAATATTTCTGCTCCTAATGTCGGTTAATACTGTCTCCGAAGAGGCACATGATATTATCAGGCATTTATCCTTGCAGAACTTAACGTCATACCCTTTATCACATAACTGGCTTACGCTGATCAGGTTATTATTTAACCCTTCAACATAAGCTACGTTAGAGATAGAGAGTATATCGTTGGAAATCATACCGTAACCTCTGGTGACTCCCCGATCAGATCCCCCAAAGATGACTTTGGGTCCATTCTCGACTGGAGAGTACTCCCGCAGCAGGCTTCTTGTCCCAGTCATATGACGGGAGCATACACTGTCCAAATACCAAATGGGAGTTTTGTTGGCCTTTGGACATTCCTGCAAAACAGAATTAATTTGCCATAGGAACCCAATCGAACTTGGGTCCTAAATTCCTTGTTAGCATACTCCCCCTCGATTGGTTAGCCCTACGAGTGGTCGGCCTCGCATTGCTAACATAAGGAGTCTCGTTATACCTTGGATTAAACCAACAATCCACGGCAAAGTGACCAACTTTGCCACAACACCAACAGTCAAATCTGTTGTACCTCTTCCTAGGCTCCTGCTTCACCCTGGGAATGGTGGGCACAGCTAGGGCCTTGGATCTAGAGGTGGAGGCATCATATTGATTGCAGTCACATGATTTCTTCACCTTCTATTCCTTCAGTATAACAGGCTTGGCTTTTGGTGCCTGCTTTCTATTATGGCCGCTAGAGAATTGACCATAATTTCCCAAGTGGATTTCCTCATAAGGTGCCATGAAGACACTCTCACCGAAGTTGCGGGAAAAAGTCCAACCATCATATCGGCTCTTCGGCTTTGCAACCGAGGGCCGGAAATTATGACCAAAGGTTGACTCAAAGTCATATTGGTTGCAGGGAAAGCTAGGCTTTCTGAACTCAACATGACTGAGTGGGGCCTTTCCCTTTTCAGCAGCAGAGGCCTTCTTGGCGGCCTTATTCTTTCTCTAGTTCCTGTTTCTCCTGGATGAGGAACCGGATACCCCTACATGCCCCAAGCCAGCTCCTTTGGCCTAAGCAGAGAAGGTATCAACTAATGGAAGACCAGTTTTTGGCATAGAGAAGCTCTTGACGATCTTCCTTTCTGCCGCAAGTAGTTCTTCCAACTTGTCGACTTCCTCCTACTTAAGATCAAGGAGCTTAAGAGACTCTGAATGCTATGAAGTCAGGTCCAGGTGCTCCTGTCGGAGAGAGATCAAACTAGTGATCTCTTCCCTTAGGGAGACACCCTCACCCTTAAGGAATTTCACTTCCTTTTTCTCAGCCTTCAATCTCTTGCGGCACTCCTCGAAAGTGTTGAGCAGAAGCTCATATTTCTCGAGGAGCTCCGCTTCACGGGCCGAAGGGCTATCCTCAGGGTCATCATCCTGAGACTCAGGATCAGATTCAGAGTCGGAGAGAGGGGTGTGAGCTTTTACCTTCCTAGTAAATGGGGGGCATCCTCCTTCTGAGTCAGAGTGAACCATTAGACCAAAGTAGGCTTCCTCATCATCGCTGGTGTCTGACGTGTCAGATTCACTCAGCGTCTTTGGCTTCTTTGCGATGTAACTTCTCTCTTTCTTCTTGTCTTTTGAGGACCTGTGCTCCTCTCCCATTCCCTTCTCCCTCTTGCCTTGTTGGCAATCAGCCACGACGTGTCCTGGCTTGTTGCAACCAAAGCAAATAATATCGGATGAGCGGTGTTTGTTCGGTTTGGAACCATACCTGTCAGAAGAATTGTTCTTCTTCTGATGCCTTGAGGAAGAGCCATCTCTCTTTCTCTGGTTCCTCAGCTTGAGGAACTTCTTGAATTCCCTTGTGATAAGAGAGAAGTCTTCCTCTGACAATTCTGAGCCGGAGGAGCTTGGCTCAGAGTCTTCCTCTTCATCCCTCTTCCACACACGGGAAGAAGCGGCACCCTTGCCCTTTCTGGAATGAATGGCTTTCAGGGCCACCGTCTTTTCCTTGGCCGCGGCTTTCTCTGCTTCGTCTTCAGCCTTCCTTGTGTTCAACTGAAGCTCATAGGACATGAGCTTCCCGAACAGAATCTGAGGGTCGGTTTCCGCAAGTCTGCCAAACTCGCGGATGGCGCAGATCTTTGTGTCCCATTCCTTAGTGAGGGACCTAAGGAACTTATCATTGAGCTCACCGTTAGTGAACACTCTTCCATATTCCTTGAGTGCATTGACGATCTTGAGGAAGTTTTCGAAGGTAACTCCGATCTCCTCCTTGGGCCCTTGTCTGAAGGCCTCATATTTCTGGTTGAGGAGGGATCTCCGATCGTCCCTCACTTCATTTGTGCCCTCCATTAATACAATCAGGCAGATCCAGAGATCCTTGGCTGTCCTGCAGTTGCAGAAGTTCTGCATCATAGAGTCGTCAATTGCGCTTACCAGGATGTTCTAAGCTTTCTTGTCGAGTCCAAATAGCACCATTTCGTCCTTGTCCATTTCCGAAAGTTTCTTGGGCACTTTCTTGATAGGATCAATGGTGGAGGCCTTAGTGGGAATGTAAGGTCCCTCCTCTACTATCATGAAGAGTCGGGGGTCGACTGCTTCCGTGTAGAATCTGATTCTTTCCTTCCAGATAGGAAAGTTCAGTCTGGTGCACACTGGGATTTTGCCGGAGTGCTTGAGTCCGTCCATGGAAGATATCGGTCTTCTTCTTGACACTGTTGGCAGGATTCTACTTAAGGTGTGAACCTTTTTGATGAGCAACCTCCCTCTGATACCACTTGTAAGTTCACCTAGTCTCAACTACCTTCACCTACGGGGGGATAGGTGACTTTTGTCGCTTTTGCCGAATTAAAAACGGTACCTGCAGAATCAAAACAAACCACACAGCACAGAAAATAACACAGGCAATTTATAGTGGTTTCCCGATTTGGGTACGTCCACTTCCCCCTTCGACCTATCTCCCAACCAGGGACGACTCGGTCACTTCACCAACAGGATTGAAATCCAATCCTTGCACTATCGGAAGATGAGAGTACTAAGTTGTTAGCCTAAATCACCTAGAGGGGGGGTGAATAGGTGAAGTGCGTGTCAAAAGCGGAATTAAAAAAAAATAACATAGCACACATCAAGCAATCACAGACGACAAGAGATTTACAGTGGTTCCCCAATCTTGGGTACGTCCACTTTGCTCACCGATCTAGCAAATCACTAGACTCGGCTATTCCACTATCTCGGATTGAAAACAATCCTACACCTCGGAACCACGTTCCTACAAACTCGATCCAAATCGGATCTACAAAACTCGGAAGATAAAGCCTTCCTACAAAACTCGGAGAGAAACTCCTACAAAGAGATTTGGTTTGAAAATAAAATACAAACAATAATATTCTCAGATCTGGATCTTGAAAGTATTCTTCCTTAAGAACTTTGGCTTAATTAGAGTATGTTGAAGACGACTTGAGAGAGATCCACAAATCTGAAGAACGGAATCACCCCGATCAAGAAAATAGATCTGAAATCTTTGAGGCTTGGCGAGATCGAGTGATTAACTTTCGTCTGGATCGCTGGAGAATCAGAGTTGAAAATAGCAATCGAAGATCGTCGATCCAGAGCTTCTTCCGTGAACGTCAATGGCGGCGGCGTGAGAAATTAGGGTTCACGGAACTTTTTCTCTTTCTTAAATTAAAATCTCTGTAAACTTGTTATTAGTCAAATCTGAGAGGACCTATTTATAGGTGGACTCCAACGGTCAGAAAATTAATTAGGGATGACACGTGACCAATCAGAAATGATTAATTTGAAATACACAGCGAAATTGACTTAGAGAATTTCAGGAAAATTTAAACAGATATACTCGAGTCATAGAAGAGACATACTCGAGTATATGATGGTATATACTCGAGTGGATAGAAGGAGAATACTCGAGTATAAGAAGAGAAGCTACTCGAGTGATTCAGAGATCAACACTCGAGTGATTTTCGAACTACTCGAGTATGAGAGTATATACTCGAGTAAAGACACTTAGAGAAAATTTCTCCGATAAGATAAAAAAGTAACTACTCGAGTATGAATAATGACTACTCGAGTACAGAGTCACTTACTCGAGTATATAGGGAACTACTCGAGTATGTAGACTCTAGAATTATTTTGAGATGAGAAGCACAGATCTACTCGAGTATGAACAGAACCTTTACTCGAGTAACTAACCAACTACTCGAGTGCAAGTTATCATCTACTCGAGTATAATACAGTCTACTCGAGTATGTAACCCAACTTACTCGAGTGCAGACTCACCTACTCGAGTATAAAAGGAGGTACTCGAGTATGTGGACTTAGAGAAAATTTGGATCTAAGAACAGAAGGATCTACTCGAGTAATAATATATGACTTACTCGAGTGACTAACTATCTACTCGAGTAAACTTATCTACACGAGTATACAGAGTCTACACGAGTATGTCTGAGGATCTACTCGAGTACTAAGTCACTTACTCGAGTATATGAAGAAGGCTACTCGAGTATGTGGACTTAGAAAATTTTCTTCTGAAAAGATAAACTTCAACACTTCAGTCCACCAATCCAAGTGCATGAAGGAAGTGTATCCCAATAGAGAGGCTATACATAGGCCAACACTTTGGATCACACAATGAGGGATTACATTGTATGGTCCTGTGGTTGGTGACCCATTACAGACTGACATTGGTCTACACTTGGCAATTAGAACCTGCACACCTACAACTTGAACACAATATCAAATACACCTTAATTCATCTTAGTTCAAGGTCTGACCTCCTACAAATCTGAGGTATTGTGGAGACAAATCCCAACAATCTCCCCCTATTTGTAGATCTCAGCACCCTCTATACTAAGGTGAATTACTTAAAGTAAAAAGAACAACACACATATATCAAAAGAAAATAAACTGAAGCAGGATAAAGAATCAAATAGCCATAATCAGAATCAAAAATATATATATATAGAAATGTTTTTAACAGATTAAAATATCCATTTCCACATTCTCATAGACTCAAGAAGGGGCTCCTTTGTGCATTCTTTCTCTCTCCAGCTCTTGCCTCTCTAGGTAACTGAAAGGTTTAGGAAAATAAGTTCTGGGCCTAGGAGGAGGAGCTGGGTTGTTGTATCCCCAATTCCTGTCATGAAGTCTGATCTTGATCTGAGATGCTTCATAAGCCTTCCATTCTGAATAACTGTAATAGTGATCTCTGTTCTCACCATGATCTGTTACTAACTTCAGGGTATCAAGGATCAGAGATTTGGAGGTTGGACTCCAAACTTCATTGTGAATAATTTCTGATCTACCTTCAGAAGCTTGGGCAGGCTCTTTTCTAGGTGCAGAACGGCTAGCAGAAGCACCATCACCATATTTTCTTTTCTTTCTTGGGGCACCTTGAGAACTAGGAGGAATTTCATCTTGCCACATATCAGAATAGGAGAGAGGGGGCTCAGTCACATCACCATCAGGTCTGGGTGAGAGGACTGGCACACCTTCTGGTATGGTTGCCTGAGCTAGGGCATCTGCTGGAGGTTGTTCTTCAAGAGGATTTAAGAAGCTGGGAATGATGGTAGGGTTGAGCTGGGCATTAGGGAAATTCTGATTATTTACCCATACAGCTGTATCATAAATGTAGAATTTGACAGATTGGAGCTGGGCTAGGATGTCTGCTTTCATATCTTTTACAAGACCATCCACACCTACTTGAGCTTGTTTAGATAGTTTTTCAACTTGTTCTTTTACAGCTGCTTGAGCTTGTTCAGATAGTTTTTCAACTTGTTCTTTTACAACTTTCTCCCCCATGGTGATATCTACAGCTAGTTTGGCAATTGCTTCATCTCTGAAGGTGCCAACTTCTTCACATACTTTCATCACATTTGTTTCAGCATTCTTGTCCATTACTATCTGATTATGTGCAACAGTTTCTTGTTGATTTCTTAGTTCACCTATGCTTGTGATAGTGTGATCTAGTGCTTTTACACCTAGCTGAAACAATCTTTTTAGCTCATCAGTATTGGCTTGAATTTCAGCAAAGCCTCTACTCATCTCCTTATCAAGAGTAGTGACCTTGTTATTTACTGAGGCTAGAGATTCATCAAAGTACTTTCTCTATTCAATGAGCATCTGTTCAATCTTACTCACCAGATCTGAAGAAGAAGAAGGAGCTGAGGTTGGTGCAGGAACTGAAGGAGCAGGAGCAACTCATGGAGGGATTTCAGTAATATCCACTGAACTGACAGCTCTTTTGAAGGGTTCTACCAAATTTGAATCTTCAGTGTTGATGAAGGAAGGAAGGGTGCAGTCCAGTGTCCTCAGAGGAGCATCCACTGGTTCTGAAGATACTTCCTCATCATCAGACAATAGAATCTGTTCAGGCTGGCTGGACTCTTTAGCTGAGGACTGAGCAGGAGATTGTACAGGAGTCTGAACTGGATCCTGAGCAGGAGATTGTACAGGAGTCTGAACTAGATCCTGAGCAGGAGACTTTACAGCTGATTCATTCTCAAACAGGGGAGCATCTGAGCTGAGCTCATCAATGAATTTATTTATATCTTCTGCTGTAGACAGTAAGGTTGCTAGATCTGGAATTTCTGATTCAGGATTTGCTGGAGGAGGAGAAACTCTGACTTCCGCTAGTTCTGAAGGTTCTGAGGAAGCTTGGTACTTAAGATGAGAAGAGGCAGGCTCTCCCTCAACTATTGCACCAGAGGTAGCAGCAGTTTGATGTAGAGGAGGAGATGGAATCCTGTCTTCAGATATACTGGGTTCTTGGGACATTCCTGAAGGAACAGCAGCTTTGGATACCTGGGCAGAATTCAGAATTTTAATATCATATCTCTGGATGGAGGATATGGAAACTTTCTTCATGTGATGGAGGGGAGTCCCTTTGGAGAGGTCAAAGACTGATGGGTTAATCTCATGAAGCAGGAGGGAGATAATTCTGCCAAAGCTAGGTTGCTTAATGTTGTCTCTGATTTTGTCTAGGATCAACAGTCCAAACTGGAACTGTTTGCGGCAGATGATAGCTTGCATTATGTCAAACATTTCCATAGAAATGTCTCGAATGGAATACGTCTTGCACAACAGTACCTTTGCTATAACATCCACTAGGAATTTTCCTTCTGAGTTGAAGTCGGCCCTGCTAAAGGAGTGGGCTTGAGGGTTAGCTCCACAGAATAAGCTAGCCCTTACTGAATCGTCTGCAGTCATTTCGGCATCTTCATCGACCACTGGAAGCTTTAACAGAGTTGCAAGAGAAACTTTATCCAGTCGAATTTTTATCCCTCTGACCTTGGTTTTCAGGAGCTTTCCATTACGCTTTATCTTCAGATTCTGATAGAATTCCTCAACTGCTGGTAAAATGACTCGGCACGGCAACATGAGAACGAACGACAGTCCGGCAGTTTCGAACAGAATCAGAAGATTGCGGAAATCATCTGAAAGATCGGCTATACCCGCAGGGGCGAGTTCAGAGTCGATGCCGATTTTAGAGGAGGGGGCCATCTGCGATTCTGGAGGATAAGAGAGGCGAAGAAGGCGATGCTCTGTGATTTTCGGAAGATGAGGAGTCGGCGGCTACTCGAGTGAATGAGAAGTGGAAAGGGTTTCTCGATTTTTCTATATATATATATAATCCTAATTAGGTTTTAGGAAAAGTAGATATAATTTCATACCTGAATGAAGCGGCAAATAGCTCGGTGCGAATAGAAAAATTAGAAATCCAAAGTAGAAGTCCGTATACTCGAGTAGATAGCATCATACACGAGTATTAGACGGAACATACTCGAGTAGGTAACACCATACACGAGTAGCAGACACAATATACTCGAGTAGGTAGTGTTCATACACGAGTATTTTGTCAAATACTCGAGTAGGTCAGACTTCTTACTCGAGTAATTTCCGTTTACTCGTGTAAGTCTTGATATACTCGAGTATCTAATACTTGAAAGACAATTTTCCTTGGTAGATGTCTATTGCCACTGAAAACTTTATCTCTGATCAGCCAACACCACTGATTTCTTCTTGATTTGTGAGTTCATCACTAGTCTTCTTTGTTGAGCAGTCCGAGTTCCGTTTTGAAGAACGAGAACTTGGACTCGTCCAGCGGCTTAGTGAATATATCTGCAACTTGCCTGTCTGTGGAGACATATTGTAGATCTATGTCTCCATTTTCCACATGCTCCTGGATGAAATGATAACGAAGCTCTATGTGCTTGGTCCGGCTGTGGGAGACTGGGTTATTGGCTATTGCTATAGCGCTGGATGAGTCGCAAAACAAAGTAATGTTCTGGAACTTCATGTCGTAGTCTTCAAACTGGTTCTTGATCCATAAAAGCTGTGCACAACAGCTGCCTGCAGAGATATACTCTGATTCAGCCGTTGAGATGGCTACACAGTTCTGCTTCTTACTGCTCTAGGAAATAAGTCTTCTTCCGAGGAATTGGCAAGTCCCGGAAGTGCTTTTCCTGTCGTCTTTGCTACCTGCAAAATCTGCATCTGAAAATCCAATTAGTTCACTATCATTACTTCTTGGGTACCATAAGCCAAGATTTGGTGTACCTTTGAGGTATCTCAGGATTCGCTTTGCAGCGATGTAGTGAGATTCCTTAGAGTTCACCTGAAATCTAGCACATACACATGTTGAGAACATTATATCTGGTCTACTTGCAGTAAGGTAGAGCAAGGACCCAATTATGCTTCTGTACTTGGTTTCATCAAAAGGTTTCCCTTTCTCATCCTTGTCCAGAGACATAGCTGAGGCCATTGGAGTCCTCATAGAGGTTGCATTCTCCATTCTGAATTTCTTAAGTAGCTCTTTGGTGAACTTGGTCTGTGAGATGAAAAATTCCATCCTCAGATTGTTTCACTTGAAGCCCTAAGAAATACTTCAGCTCTCCCATACTGCTCATTTCAAACTTCCCTTGCATAAGTTAGAAAACTTCTTGCAGAGGTTGTTATCTGTAGAGCCAAAAATGATGTCGTCGACATAGATTTGCACTAGCAAAATCTTGCCTTTTATTTCCCTAAGAAATAATGTCTTGTCTATCTTTCCTCTTGTGAACTTGTTCTCAAGAAGAAAGGTGGACAGCGTCTCATACCAAGCTCGAGGAGCTTGTTTAAGATCATATATTGCTTTTTGCAGTAAATAAACATAATTAGGAAAGGTTGAATCAACAAAACCTGGCGGTTGCTCTACATACACTTCTTCCTTTATGTCACCATTTAGGAAGGCGGACTTGACGTCCATCTGATAGACGGTAAAGCCCTTAAGTGCAGCGTAGGCAAGAAATAACCTAATCGCCTCCAGTCTTGCTACTGGAGCATAAGTCTGGTCGAAGTCGATTCCTTCTTCTTGACGATAGTCCTTGGCAATAAGTCTGGCTTTATTCTTTATAATTGTTCCATCTTCGTCCATCTTGTTCCGGTAGACCCATTTTGTCCCAATGACGTTCTTACTCTTGGGTCTAGGAACAAGTGTCCAAACCTTGCATCGTTTGAACTGATTCAGCTCTTCTTCCATGGCTAGAATCCAGGATGCGTCGGAGTTGGCTTCCTCAAACTTCTTTGGTTCAACCTGTGATAGAAAACTTAAGTATAAATTCTCGTTAGTTGTACCTCGACAAGTTCTGACGCCATCCCGAGGATCTCCTATAATTTGGTCAACAGGATGATCTTTCAAGTGTCTGAACTCTAAAGTCCTTGCATCTGAGATGTCTTCAGCCACTGGAGTTGCATCTTCAGCTGGGATGTGTTCTTCATTTTGATCATCTACCTATTCAATGGGGGTTGTAGAGGTGATCTTGATGAACATCTCATCCTTATCTTTAGTAGTTTCATCCAAGCTAAGTTCTTTCAACTTTGTACCTGCATCTACAATAGGTACACTGGACAAGTTGCTTTGCAGCAGACTCGTCTCATCAAATACAAGATGTATCGACTCTTCTACCACCAGAGTTTTTCTATTGAATACTCTATAGGCCTTACTGTGGCTACTATAACCTACAAAAATACCTTCAAAGCTTTTCTCGCTAAACTTGGTGGTGTGATACTTGCCATTGTTAAGTACGAAGCACTTACAGCCAAAGATTCTAAAGTATGAAATGGTTGGTTGCCTGCCTTTTAGAAGTTCGTAGGGGGTCTTATCATGATTCTTGTTGATGAGTGCTCGATTTTGCACGTGACAAGCGGTGTTGACGGCTTCAGCCCAGAAATACTCTGGAAGTGAGGCATCACTCAACATGGTCCGGCAAGCCTCTATGAGTGTTCTGTTCCTTCTCTCAGCTACTCCATTTTGCTGTGGGGTACGAGGAGAGGAAAACTCATGAAAGATACCTTGACTTTCACAGAATTCTATCATGGCTCCAGACATGAATTCCGTTCCATTGTCACTTCTGATTTTGACTACGGAACAGTTGTATTCATTCTGGATCTGCCTAACAAAATTAGTGAAAATACCGAAAGTATCTGACTTGTATTTCAGAAAGAACACCCACGCAAAGCGCGAGTAATCATCCACAATAACCAATGTATATTCCTTACCTCCCAAACTTCTAACTTGTAGTGGACCAAACAAGTCCATATGGAGAAGCTGTAAGCTTCTATTGGAATCCTTGCCTATTATGATTTTAAACGAACTTCTTGTTTGCTTGCCTTTGATACAAGCGTGACAAAGACTGTCCGTAACGCACTTGACATTAGGTGCATCACGTACTAAGTTTTGAGAGAACAATTTATTAATAGTTTTGAAATTAATATGTGCTAGTCTCTTGTGCCATTGGTCAGCAAGAGATCCACTACTTTTTACCAAAAGACACACTGGTATCGAAGAGTCTATACAAATGAAATTTAAACAGAAAATATTTCTGCTTCGAGTGCCTGATAAAATAGTTTCCATGTTCTTAACCGATTTTATCAAACACTTGTCAGCATGAAATTCAACTACGTATCCTTTGTCGCATAATTGGCTTATGCTGATGAGATTGTGTTTCAATCCTTCAACATAGGCTACATCCGAAAAGGATACGCTACCGTTAGAGATCATACCATAGCCTTTAGTTATTCCTCGATCTGAACCTCCAAAGATGACCTTTGGTCCGTTGCAGACTGAGGTCTAATTCTGGAGTAGGCTCCTTGTCCCGGTCATATGCCGAGAACATCCGCTGTCCAAATACCAGATTGGCATTTTGGTGGCCTTTGGACATACCTGCAATTACAATCACTTAGCCTTAGGAACCCAAACATGTTTGGGTCCTTGGTCTCGAGTTAGAAAACTCCCCCTACGAGTATTAGCCTCATGAGTGGTCATTCTCACGTTGCTAACTTGAGGGGTTGCAGCATTACTAGGATTGAACCAACAATCGATGGCAAAGTGACCAATTCTGCCACAACACCAACAGTCGAACCTGTTGTATCTTTGCCTTGTGTAGTCCTGCTTGACTTTCTGGAATGAAGGTCTAGCAGGAGCTTTACTCTTGGAGGAAGAGGCTTCATGATGATGGCAATTACATGAAGTCTTCTCCTTCATAGGCTTTTCTACAATGGGTTTTACTTTTGGTGTCTTTTTGATATTGTGACCATGAGCATAAGGTCCATAGCTTTGAAGTTGAATCTCTTCATAAGGTGCTTTGAAGGCACTCTCGCCGAAGTTACGAGGACGAGTCCAACCTTGGTATCTTGACTTAGGCTTCTCAGGGATCGGCCTAGAAAAGTGTCCATAGGTAGACTCATAGTCGAGCTCGTTCGTAGGAAAGATAACTTTCTTGAACAGAACAGGTTCCAAGGGAGCTTTCCTTTTTTCTTCAGCTAGAGCCTTCCGGGCAGCCTTATTCTTTCTCTTGGCCTTGTTTCTCCTAGAGGATTTACTAGAAGAGCCAATGTGGCCTAAACCAGCACCCTTGGCCTTAGTAGAGAACTCAGCAACGATTGGAAGAACTGTCTTAGGCTTAGAGAAACTCTCAACAAGTTTCTTTTCAGCCTCGAGTTGTTGTTCCAATTCTTTGATGATTTCCTCTTTAAGGTAGAGGTGCTTGAGAGCTTGATTGTATTCATCCATAGCACTATTTAAGATCTCTTGAAGAGAGTTAGTCTTATTGACTTCTTCTCTCAAGCTGCTCTCACTAGCCTGTAGAGATTTTATCTCTTTGGCTTGAGTTTTCACTACTCTACGACATTTTTCGTAGGCTGTGAGTAACCCCTTATACTGACCCATGAGTTCAGATTCATCTTCAGTGGAATAGCCCTCTTGCTCATTATCATCATCAGAATCAGAGAGAGGAGTGTGAGATTTTACCTCCCTAGTGAACTGGGGGACTTGTTCATCATCTAAGTGAGCCATGAGCCCAAAGTAAGCTTCCTCTTCTTCACTCGACTCAGATGAGTCGGAGTCGCTGAGAGTTTTGCTCTTCTTGGCTACTAGACTCTTCTCTGTCCTCTTCTTATGGTGTGAGGATTTCTTTTCCTCTCTTCTTCCACCTTCTTTCTTTTTGTGAGGGCAGTCGGCGATGACGTGACCTGGCTTATTGCAACAATAACAAACGATGTCAATCGAAATCTGTTTGTTCTGTTTAGAGTTATACCTGTCATGGCTACTTGACCCTTTCTTTCTCTGATCACCATCACGTCGTGATATTCTGAATGAGGCATCTTTGCCTCTCCATTGCTTTTTCTTATTTAGGAATTTCTTGAATTGCCGGGAGAGCAATGAGAACTCTCCTTCAGATAGTTCTGAGCCAGATGAGCTTGGATCAGATGATTCTTCTTCATCAGCTTCAGGAACTGGGGCAGGAGAGCTAGCCTTTGTCTTCCTTGAGCTATCTGCCTTTAGAGCGACAGACTTCTCCTTGGATGCAGACCTGCTTATCTCTTCTTCAGCTTTTCTTGAGTTGATTTGCAGCTCGTAAGACATAAGCTTTCCGAACAGATTCTGCGGGTCTGTCTCAGCTAACCTTCCAAACTCCCGAATGACACATACCTTATTGTCCCATTCCTTGGTTAGGGATCTTAAGAATTTGTCATTGAGTTCCCCATTGGTGAAGACACGTCCATAAACTCTGAGGCCATTTACTATCTTGAAGAAGTTCTCAAAAGTGTCAGCTATGGCTTCCTTATGACCCTGCCTGAAGGCTTCATATTTTTGGTTCAGTAGGGACCTTTGATCATCCCTTACTTCTTCTGTACCTTCCATTAGAGTCACTAGGGATTGCCACATCTCCTTGGCAGATTGGCAATGAATCAGATTCTGCAGCATTGAGTCATCGACTGCACTTGCGATAATATTTTTGGCTTTCTTGTCCAATGAGACAAGTGCAATCTTGTCCTTATCGAGATCCATCAATTTCTTTGGAACTTGCTTAGATGAATCTATGGTGGAGGTGGTCATAGGAATGTGGGGACCTTCTTCAACAATCATGAAGATCCGGGGATCTACTGCTTCCATGAAGAACTTTACTCTTTCCTTCCACATAGGAAAATTGTTCTTGGTGCAGATAGGGAGTTTAGCAAAATCCTTGGTCTTACTCATGCTTGATACTATTCAAGAAACAACTTAGAAGGATAAGATCAAGGTGTTAACCTTTTAACGATCAACCTCCCTCTGATACCAATTGAGAGTACTAAGTTGTTAGCCTAAATCACCTAGAGGGGGTGAATAGGTGAAGTGCGTGTCAAAAGCGGAATAAAAAAAAACACAGCACACATCAAAGTAATCACAGACGACAAGAGATTTACAGTGGTTCCCCAATCTTGGGTACGTCCACTTTGCTCACCGATCTAGCAAATCACTAGACTCGGCTACTCCACTATCTCGGATTGAAAACAATCCTACACCTCGGAACCACGTTCCTATAAACTCGATCCAAATCGGATCTACAAAACTCGAAAGATAAAGCCTTCCTACAAAACTCGGAGAGAAACTCCTACAAAGAGATTTGGTTTGAAAATAAAATACAAACAGTAATATTCTCATATCTGGATCTTGAAAGTTTTCTTCCTTAAGAACTTTGGCTTAATCAGAGTATGTTGAAGACGACTTGAGAGAGATCCACAAATCTGAAGAACGGAATCACCCCGATCGAGAAAATAGATCTGAAATCTTTGAGGCTTGGCGAGATCGAGTGATTAACTTTTGTCTGGATCGCTGGAGAATCAGAGTTGAAAACAGCGATCAAAGATCGTCGATCCAGAGCTTCTTCCGTGAACGTCAATGGCGGCGGCGTGAGAAATTAGGGTTCACGGAACTTTTTCTCTTTCTTAAAATAAAATCTCTGTAAACTTATTATTAGTCAAATCTGAGAGGACCTATTTATAGGTGGACTCCAACGGTCAAAAAATTAATTAGGGATGACACGTGGACCAATCAGAAATGATTAATTTGAAATACACAGTGAAATTGACTTAGAGAATTTCAGGAAAATTTAAACAGATATACTCGAGTCATAGAAGAGACATACTCGAGTATCAGATGGTATATACTCGAGTGGATAGAAGGAGAATACTCGAGTATAAGAAGAGAAGCTACTCGAGTGATTCAGAGATCAACACTCGAGTGATTTTCGAACTACTCGAGTATGAGAGTATATACTCGAGTAAAGACACTTAGAGAAAATTTCTCCGATAAGATAAAAAAGTAACTACTCGAGTATGAATAACGACTACTCGAGTACAGAGTCACTTACTCGAGTATAAAGGGAACTACTCGAGTATGTAGACTCTAGAATTATTTTGAGATGAGAAGCACAGATCTACTCGAGTATGAACAGAACCTTTACTCGAGTAACTAACCAACTACTCGAGTGTAAGTTATCATCTACTAGAGTATAATACAGTCTACTCGAGTATGTAACCCCACTTACTCGAGTGCAGACTCACCTACTCGAGTATAAAAGGAGGTACTCAAGTATGTGGACTTAGAGAAAATTCGGATCTAAGAAAGGAAGGATCTACTCGAGTAATAATATATGACTTACTCGAGTGACTAACTATCTACTCGAGTAAACTTATCTACACGAGTATACAGAGTCTACACGAGTATGTCTGAGGATCTACTCGAGTACTAAGTCACTTACTCGAGTATATGAAGAAGGCTACTCGAGTATGTGGACTTAGAAAAATTTCTTCTGAAAAGATAAACTTCAACACTTCAGTCCACCAATCCAAGTGCATGAAGGAAGTGTATCCCAATAGAGAGGCAATACATAGGCCAACACTTTGGATCACACAATGAGGGTTTACATTGTATGGTCCTGTGTTTGGTGGCCCATTACAGACTGACATTGGTCTACACTTGGCAATTAGAACCTGCACACCTACAACTTGAACACAATATCAAATACACCTTAATTCATCTTAGTTCAAGGTCTGACCTCCTACAAATCTGAGGTATTGTGGAGACAAATCCCAATAGAAGGAACCCTTCCACACGTAGGAGTCAACACTCCCACAACACGGGTTGCACCCAACCCTACAACTAGGAACCAAATGTTCCTTTACAATGAAAAAGAAATTGGAGTGTATAAGAAATACAAACAACTTGAAGATCTAGGTGTCCCTTTTCGTTAGACTACTTGTTCTTGTAGGCAACGAAAAGTCCACAACCCTTGATCTTTCTTGGAGAAAATCTCCCCGAGACTGGCAGCGGCAAGGCTCTCGGTGTTGGCAGCGGCAACTGAAAACAGCAGCGATGCACTGGAGATTCAATCTTCTTAGCGAAGTCGGCAAGGTCGTCCAACGGTCACACTAGGATCGATCGTCTCGATCGATTCGGACGGGGATGGATTTCCCTATCTCAAATCAAGAGACAAAAGAACTCTAGTTAGATGCGTGAGACGCTGTGCAAGACTTGGCTTCTGTCACCGGGGATCTGGAGGAGATCGAGATCAGCTACGGTGACCACAGCACGAGCGGCGGCGACGGAGGCGGAGCTGGTTCGCGATTTTAGGGTTAGTCGGCGACTCGGCTTTCGTATTCTGTATCCGTGAACCACTGTACACAAATACCTGTGTATTTATACAATAGGTCATGGAGAGGACCGTTGTGGGCCCCACCAAAGCAAAGACCAAAGTCCGGTTCAAATAGCTGCAGGTAACATGGACCGGTCCAGGAATTCGGAAAAATCGCCCAAGGCAAAATCGGCGAGAATCGTAGGTGATTCTCGACGAATCGGCGAGAATCACTTATGATTCTCGCCGAATTCTACTTGGCGAATTCTGGCTGCACAGGTTATAGAGGCCGGCGAGAATCGGCGAGAATCACATTTGATTCTCGTCGAATCGTCGAGAATGAAAAGTCATTCTTGACGAATCGGCGAGAATCACTTAGTGATTCTCGACGATTCTGCCTTAGAGAATTTTCTGACTGCGTCGAGACAGCCGGCCCAACCCGGCGAGAATCATCTAGTGATTCTCGACGAATCGGCGAGAATCACTTAGTGATTCTCGACGATTTTTCTTAGACGATTCTCGTCTTTCAACCCGTGAGCTGGTCTTTGGCCCATCCTTGCTCCTTGTCAGCTCATGATCTTTCATGACCCTGTGCTTGGAAATAAGTACACTCCAATAGAGAGAGTACACGTAAGCCAACACACTGATCTGCTCAACGAGGGATTACGTTGCACAGACCCGTGTATATTGACCTACTGCACCCTGACATTGGTGTGTACTTAGCAATGAATAGCTGCAAGCACAACTAGAAGAAATTCATCAAATACATAGTGAATTCACCTTAGCTTGTTCAGGGGCTTCTTCAAATCAGGTACATTGTGGATACAATACCCAACAATATATCCAGGTCGGTGACTGAAGATACTTCTGTAAACAATAAACAGGCGGACTTAGGCCGAGAACTTCATTACAGAATAGAAGTCAGCCATATTCATAACCATATTAATGATAACCCAGAAGATAATCTGATATAAGCTGAATAAATCAACCTGAAACATCAAACCACGCGGTCTGCGGGTTGCATAAGACAAATCGACCAATGCAGGATATACCATTGTAAAAGGGCTAAAAGGCCATTGCCAACCTGCAAAAACAAGAAGAGCTACGAACTTATGTGACAATGTGGGCAGGTGCTCGTGGCATTGCTTTCCACATAATGAACACATAAGCAAGGCTAAAGTTCCATGTTCGTGACCGGCGTCGAGCGGGATAAGTACACAATATTTGTGACTGTAGTCGAGCAAGATAAGTATGTAATATCTGCGACTAGCGTCAAGCGGGATAAGTACGCAATATCTGCGACTGTAGCCAAGCAGGATCAGTGTGTAATATCTGCGACTATAGTCGAACGAACTGACCACTACACATCTGCGACTGGCGTCAAGCGGGATGTGGAGGGCTTAAGAACTTAGCGCTAAACGAACGATATTGCCTTTACCAAACGGCGCTTTGCATCCATGCAAGTGAATGTAAGCACATAAGCAATGGATATGATATAAGATTTAAATGATATGTGAATGCATGTATGCATGTATGCATTGGAGGATTTATCAGAAGGATATATATGTTGGACTCGATCCAGATTGCATATAAATGCTCTGATATTCCAATCTTGAGCATCTTTATTATTAAGAGAACCAAGTCTTCCCTTGTACTGCCAACTTTATCAGAATTGAATATGCTACAAGTCATTGCATGATATAATCTTGCAATTTCCCAGCTTTTGCCAATTCACCTGCAAGTTTTTGAAAAGCCAAACAATCTTCTATTTGATGGCCTATATCCTTGTGATACTTACAGAAAAGCTCCTCATGCCGATATTTGATTTTAGATTTCATTCGTCGAGGCTTTTTGAACTCTGGCATTTCTTGAAGAACTTCCAGAAGATCTTCCATAGAGATTCTAAACTTGATACGTTTATCCGAACGTTTTTCCTGCTTTAGAGTTTTAGAATTGAAGGAAATGGTCGGACAGGTTTCTGCAAACCCAGAAATATCATCCAGCATAAGAGACATTGTAGACATGTTCTGAGGATGAGGAGGAAACCCATAACTTCTTAATTGTGAAATTGCCTGCGAAGAACTGGCTTGCTGATTATCAGAAATTTCCTGAGACGGTTTAACCTTCCGATTCAAGAATGAGATATAGTTCTTGTTTGCTTCTTCACCCAATAAGAATTTATTAATAATATCGATAAGATCCCCATAAGTCTTGGGATATTTCACAGTGAGCTTGAACATTAGAGGGCCTTCCTGAAGTCCGTTCACGAAAGCACACAGATAATAATCTTGGTGAATGTTAACAATGTCCAGAATTTCCTTCTGAAAATGATCAACGAAGTCAGGATTAGACTCCTCATCCCCATGCCTAATTCGGAAGAGAGCTCCTACATCTCTTTTCCGCTTCTTGCGAGTACCAAAATTTGACAGAAATTGCCTTTGCAAGTCTTTGAAGCTAGTGATTGATTGAGGTGGTAAACTGTAGAACCATTCCCTTGCGTGATCACCAAAAGATATAATAAAGAGTTTGCATTTGATACCACTTGACACTTTCTTTAATGAAATAGCCGATTCAAAATCTTGGAGATAAGAAATTGGATCATCAAGTCCAGAATATTCAGGTAGATGAGGCACTTTGAAATCATTGGCGACAACCTTCCAACGAATACGGTTGATGAGTGGAGAAGGAACATCTTCTTCCCTCGAAGGAGGCTCTTGGTTTCATAATCTAGATTGTTATGAAATGTCATGTTCCGTTTGGGAATTTCAAAAGGAGGGTTGAAAGTTTCTTGCACGGCAGATTGCATCATATGCTCAACTTCATTAGCAGAAAATTCATTGCAATTGTCAAGCGCTTCACTATATTGATAAGAAACATCTTGCTTCTCTGAGAGATCAGTAGTAGCTGATAGAAAGCTAGAAATGCTTTGCTCCTTTGTAAAACCCATTCTGAATAAAAGAGAAACAGCTGGCCAAAATTTTGAAACTGCCGAACAACTACGGTTTAAACTGGCGACTTGTTGCTAGGACAAGCCGGGTGCAGGCCGGCGAGAAAACTGGTGGGCTGAAAACAATAACCAACGCTGCGCGACTTAGTGGACTAGCCGCCGAGATACTGCTGTTGGAGCGGTCTGACGCTACCAGTCCATTGACTTCATCGACTACTTGGAATCTGAAGGTCACGTGTTAACTGTTGATGCACAAAATGCGATAAGGATTTGAGCACAACATGCTAACGGTTCGAGCACTGTGGGGAAGAGGAGAAAAGGAGGAGAAACTGACGAGTAGCCGGTTACTAGCGGTTAGAGCTGAAATAAGAGCAAGCCGCTGGAAGCGGCGACACCACACTTTGCCCGTCGCGGCCTGAATGCCACTCTTGCGACGGGATTTCCTTTTATTAAAGATTAAGGGGTTACACTTTGAGAAGACAATAAGGAGAAAAATAGAAGAAAAGAAGTCGGCCGGACAGCAGGCCGCAAGTCACTGGACTTGAGGCCACAACTCTCAACAAGCGAGCTCTTGGACTCCAGCCAGCGTGCCTTGGGGGTACTCCCGCCCCCTATTTATAGGCTTGGGGGCCTGCCCAAATGCGCAGGGGTAAAATTATTATCTGCCCGGGGTATAGGAGAACCGGGCAGTGGTGACGGGAAAAAACCATGGAGAAGAGAAGAGGGTAGAGGAAAGGCCGCGCGGCCTGGCGGGCTTCCTCTTGCGAGTTAAGAGTCTCGGCCTCTAGACTGGCTGATCTGGACTCCCTTCTGATGCTGACCTGGAATCTAGGTCGCGCAGCTTGGGCAAGGACAGGCCGACACGCGGATGATGTCTTGCCCTAGAACTTGGCGTTGAGCTGTGTTGGAGTTGGTGGCGGACTAACAGAGAGGGTGCCCGACTTATCTGACAACGAGCCGACTTGCTGAGAATGGCGGCTAGAAATACCAAGCCGCCCGGACTTGAAAGCCTGGAGAACTAGTCATGGATTTCAGGTTAACAAGTGTGATTAGATAGGATGGAAATTTTGGCTTTGGTTAAAATGAAATGAAAAGAGGAGCTATCAAATGAAATCGGAAAAAAGGCTCAAAAGCGGCTAACTAGTGGAAAAAGTTTTTAGGTTGGCAGGAGAGCTCAAACGAAAACAAAAACGGCATAAATCATTTTCACGCTTTTAAATTTATTTAAAACAAAGGTTTGAAAATTTTCAAAAGCGAATCCTAGATAATAAAAGAAGATTGATTAAATTTCTTTGAAAATAGAAATAATAGGTGACTTGGATCGTTCACATCTACTACTCTATTCAAAGGGGTACCTTACAAAAATTATCCAAAAACGAAAAGGAAAATAGTGGATGATGAATTTTTGAGAAATTAAAGGAAATAAAGAACGAAAAACCATAATAGAAATGCGAGTTTTAGAAAAATATTTCACCTTAACATGCTACCGTGAATTAGAAACACCGCATGACCAACATTTTACTTGTGAAACATAATTAAAAAGGACGATTAGAAATATTATAATTTACTATGTTGTTTATAGAAAATATTGAGTAAAACAAAAACAAAAACTAGGGGTACTATTGAAATACCAAAATGTCTAAACTATTAAGGAAAAAATAAAAGGCATAAATATTTTTTTAATTTGTGAAATATTCTCTTTTTTGGATTTTGGAAATATTTTCTTCTTTTTTTTGGAATTTTAAGATATTCATCATTTATATTTTTTTTTTGAAAAGAAATATACACAGAAAACAAGAATATTTACACTAAGCAAAATGAAGGAGGAAGTTCTCCCCCAAACTTAAAATGGACATTGTCCTCAATGGCAAAAGATGGGGATTGGAGAAGGAGAGAAAAAAAATTACAGAATTGAAAGACATAATTGAAAAATAGGTACTTCCCTGGATTTATTTGATGCGAAAACTGAGTGATGCCGCTCCCCTGAATGTCTTCTTTGATCTTCGTAATGAATTAAGCAACGTTGGAGCAGGCGATCGCAGAAGCTTCAGCTTGTCGGAGCCGTTCGGGGCAAAAATTGTAAAATAAAGAAAACAGAAAAAAGATAACTTGGGTTGCCTCCCATGAGCGCCCTTTGATTAAAGCGTCGTTGAGCTCGACGCATCAAAAATAATATTGTACAAAATTAATGTTGTCCAGAAATAAAAAAAAATTTAATTAAAAAAAATAAAAGTTCGAAGTTTAGAGTTCGTGCAGCAGATACTTAATACTGTTTGGACTGACATCATCATCACCAGAGAAATACAGTTTAAGACACTGACCGGAAATAAACGTAATCGAGAATTATAAAGAAGAACCTGGTCGCCCGGCTTAAAGGTTTTTGGATGCCTTAAGTGTTTATCGTTTAAACGCTTCGTCCGCTCTTTATAAAGTTTGTTATTTTCATAAGCGTAAGAGCGCCACTCGTCGAGTTCATTTAGTTGAAATTTTCTAAGGTCACCGACGGAGTAGGGATCGAAGTTTAAAAATCTTAAGGCCCCAAAAGCGCGGTGTTCTAATTCTACGGGTAGATGACACAATTTTCCATAGACTAGCCGATACGGCATACATCCGAGCGCAGTTTGTACGCTGTTAGGTAGGCCCATAAAGCATCGTCTAATTTCGCTGACCAGTGTTTCCTAGAAGCTGAAACAATCTTTTCTAATATTCTTTTTATTTCTCTATTCACTACTTCAACTTGTCTGTTAGTTTGCGGGTGATAGGCAGTTGAAAGCTTATGTGTAACGCCGTATTTGGTAAGGATTTTTGAAAATTGCGCGTTACAGAAATGAGAACACCTATCGCTAACGATGGCGCGCGGCGTATAGAATCTATAAAATAATTTTTTAAAAAGGTGACTACAACTCGGGAGTCGTTCGTAGGCAGAGCTTGAGCTTCGACCCAACGTGAGACGTAATCAATGGCAACTAAAATATACTTGTTTCCGAAGCTAGAAAGAAGGGGGCCAGCAAAATCGATTCCCCAGTGGTCAAAAATTTCGCACTCAAGGAATAATTTTGCGGCATTTCATTTTTATTTGAAATGTTTCCCGACCGTTGGAAACTATCACACCTGCTCACAAAAGCTTGCGCGTCTTTAAACAGGCTAGGCCAGTAAAAACCCGCGCAAAGCACCTTGTGAGCGGTGCGAGCAGCTTGATAGTGCCCACCTGTCGGACCTTCATGTAAGTTTTTTAAAATATCTAAACCTTCTTCATAAGAAACACATCTCCTTATCACTTGATCCGCACAGATTCTGAAAAGATGCGGGTCTTCCCAAAAGTAGTTCTTCAGCTCAGAAAAGTATTTCTTCTTTTGCTGAGAGGAGAACTCTTTTGGGAGCACCCGGGCCACTAAATAGTTTGCGATGTGTGCGAACCAAGGAGAAGTAGATGTGCTAATTGAAAGCAGCTTCTCATCATGAATTTTTAAAAGATTTTTCATTTAAATTTTCTATAAAGGGATTTTCTAATCTGGAGAGATGGTCGGCGGCCAAGTTCTCGGCTCCTCGCTTATCACGGATCTCTAAGTCAAACTCCTAGAGGAGTAGTACCCAGCGAATCAAACGCGGCTTGGCATCCATTTTGGCAAGAAGGTATTTGAGGGTCGAGTGGTCCGTAAAGACTATGATTTTTGAAAGCGTAATGTAAGGACGGAATTTATGAAATGTGAATACTACAGCGAGGAGCTCCTTCTCGGTTGTGGTGTAATTTTCCTATGCAGATGTGAGCGTTTTACTAGCGTAATAGATAGGGTGGAAGTTTTTAGATATGCGTTGACCTAATATGGCTCCCACCGCGAAACTACTCGCATCGTACATTATCTCAAATGGAAGATCCCACACCGGAGCTATCATAAACATTAATTAACTTTTCTTTAATCAATTCGAAGGCAAAAAGACAAGAGTCATCAAAAATGAATGGGGCGTCTTTTTCTAGAAGATGGGTAAGGGGCTTGGTGATCTTGGACAAATCCTTTATGAAGCGGCGGTAGAAACCAGCGTGACCTTAAAAACTCCTTATAGCTTTTATATTCGTAGGCGGCGGCAGCTTCTCAATAACTTCTATCTTCGCAATATCTACCTCAATACGTCTCGCAGAAATTTTATGACCCAAAACTAACCCTTCCCTCACCATAAAATGACATTTTTCCCAATTTAGGGAAAGGTTAGTCTCTTCGCATCGTTCTAAGACTTTTTCGAGGTTTTCTTAATATTTATCAAAGTAATCGCCGAACACGGAGAAATCGTCCATAAATACCTCCATAATGCTTTCTACGTACTTGTCAAAGATAGCGAGCATACATCGCTGAAATGTAGTTGGCGCATTGCACAATCCAAATGGCATTCTTCGGTAGGCGATGGTGCCGAAGGGACAAGTAAACGTAGTTTTCTCTTGGTCTTCGGGAGAGATGGGGATTTGAAAATACCCCGAGAGGTCACCGAGAAAATAATAAAAGCTATGGCCGGATAATCGTTCTAAAATCTGGTCGAAAAACGGCAAAGGAAAGTTGTCCTTGCGGGTGGCGTCATTCAGCTTCCTATAATCTATACACATATGCCAACCCTTCACCGTCCGTGTTGGGATTAATTCGTTTTTTTTATTACTAACTACCGTTATCCCTCCCTTCTTTGGTACTACCTGAATAGGGCTAACCCACTTACTATCTGATATAGGGTAGATAATTGCTGCGTCTAATAATTTCATAACCTCACCCTTAACTACTTCTTTCATGTTCGGGTTGATACGGTGCTGAGGTTGAATGGAGTTATGCGAATTATCTTCCATTAAAATTTTATGAGTACAGAAAGATGGGCTTATGCCCTTAATATCAGATATCTGCCAAGCAATAGCTCGGCGATGCTTATGTAAAACTAAAAGAAGTTTTTCATTTTTGACATCCGTGAGGTAGGCCGAAACTATAACTGGCAGCTTGGAGTTCTTTTCTAAGAAAGCATACTTGAGATGTTCAGGAAGTTCTTTAAGTTCTAGGGTATGGGGCTCTGCATAAGAGGATTTAGAAATTCTTTCTTTTTTGAACACTATATCTTCGTAGAATTTTTTATATGGAAAATTAAAAGGTGTGGAGCTGGTGGCCAAGGCGACTTCTTGCAGCGAATCAGTTGGAAGAGTAGAAGAGAAACAAAAATCGGAAAATTCTTTTTCAAAGATAAGAGGATTCTACACTTTCTTGCAGCGATTCAGTTGGAAGAGATGAGGTGGAACAAAAAGCAGAAAATTCTTTTTCAAAATTAGAGAGGCAATAGGAGGATTCATCACTCACGCCATCTACAAAAAAGCAGGAGTCATCATTTGCTAAGGTGTTTTTCAACGTAGGTGTGATAGAGAAAGTGACTTCATTGTCACCTACTCGAAGGAAGAGCTTACCATTTCTTACGTCAATGATAGCTCGGGAGGTGGCAAGGAAGGGTCGGCTAAGGATCAGGGGAACCTCGACGTCTTCTTTGATGTCCAAAATGAAAAAGTCCACCGGGAAGATGAACTTGTCGAATTTTCCTACTCCACTATACCTAACGGGTACTTGACCGATCGGTCGGCGAGCTGGATACTCATGCGTGTGGGGTTGAGGCTACCAATTCCTAACTTTTTAAACAACGAGAGGGGCATTAGATTAATACTCGCTCCTAAGTCGTCTAACGCGTGTTTGACAAAAAGATCATCGAAGACACATGGGATAGAAAAACTACCCGAGTCACTAATTTTCTTTGGCAAACTGTTTGTCAAAATAGCAGAGCACTCAGCATTTAACGTGACATGCGAAAGGTTCTCTAACTTTTTCTTGTTGGTCAGAAGGTCCTTAAGATACTTGGTGTATTTCGGCATCTGCGAAATCGCTTCATGAAAAGGAAGATTTATGTGCATTTGCTTGAACATTTCTAAGAAACGAGAGTACTGATTGTCCTGACGTTGTTTATTAAGTTCGGAAGGGTAAGACGGTGTTGGATTATTTATAAAAATTGGTAGTGGAGTGAGATCTTTTTCAAAAATGGGGATGATAACTTCTTCAGCAGGGGGTGGAATTTTTAAAATGGGAGCGAAGCTTTGATTTTTTAAAGCGGGGGCGGAGCTTGCCTCGGGCTCTTCACTTACCCTACCAGTAAATTTCTTCCCACTCCGAAGAGTTATAGCTTTCGCTTGCTCTCTCGGGTTGGGTTCAGTATTGGAAGGAAGAGCCCTGTGGGTCGCTCAGAAATAATTTTAGCTAGCTGTCCTACTTGATTTCCAGACTTTAAACGCTTCCAGTTAAGGTTCTAATCGTAGCGTCATTTGTGGAGATATATTTGGAAAGTAACTCCTCCAAGCTTGGAGGTTTTGGATAATTTTGAAAAGGTGGTGGTGGTGGTGCAGGAAAATCATTTTATGGTGGCGGGCGTATAGCATTCGATGGATTACTCCACGAAAAATTCGGATGATTTCTTAAGGCAGGATTATAACTATTCGGAAAATTAAAACCTGGAGGATGAAAATTCGCAGCAGAAAAATTATTAAAAGCATTTCTAGGCATATTGTTAACAAAATCTAATTATTCTGGGGCAGGAGTTGCAGATTCCCATACCTGAGGGGCGGAGGCAGCAGTCATCTCCGTTATCTTTTTGCTTAGTATTCCAACTTGTAGCGCGAGTTGGGAGACATTGTCCACTTCAAAGGTACCTACAGGCTTGCTCGGGCAGGACCTAGGCACATTCCACTAATAAGTGTTCATGGCCATGTCCTCAAAAAGCTCAAGAGCTGCTTCCGGGGTCTTATGGTTTAAAGTACCGCCAGAAGCTGCGTCTATCATTTGCTTTGTATTTTGATTTAGCCCATTATAGAACGTCTGCACTTGTAAGCATACAGGCAGCGCGTGATGTGGGCATCATCTTAATAGTTCTTTAAATCTTTCCCAAGTTTCATATAAGGTTTTGGAGTCTATTTGTCCGTAAGCAGAAATGTCGTCCTAAGTTTAGCAGTTTTAGCTGGCGGAAAATACTTTGCCAAAAAAATTTCGGTTAATTCATTCCAGGTGGTTATGCAATTCTTAGGTAGAGTGTTTAGCCACTGCTTAGCTTTAGTTCTTAAAGAGAAGGGGAAAGTCTTAGCCTGATTGCATCATTTGTGACACCATTTATCTTGAAGGTGTCATAAATTTCAAGAAAGCTTGCTATATGTGCATTCGGATCTTCATCTTGAAGTCTGTCAAATTGCACATATTGCTGCACCATTTGAATTATGCTAGGCTTTAATTTGAAGTTATTATTTGCTATAGCAGGGCGGACTATGCTAGATTTTGTTCCCTCGAGATTTGGTCGTGCATAATAAGACATAGGTCTTTGCACGGCTTCCTCCACGTTGGGTTCTTCCATTCTTAGAGTAGAGAATGACTAGGAGTCCTCAACCGATATTTGGGAAGTAGGGCCTTGAAATCGCAATCTTCTCCGAAGAGTACGTTCAATTTCGTGGTCCAAGTCCAAAATAACCGATGGACTCTCGCGGGTCATGCACTAAAAAGAAGAGAAGAGAAGAAAGAGAAATAAAATAAACTAGAA
Source organism: Platanthera zijinensis (assembly GCA_039513925.1). Lineage (NCBI taxonomy): Eukaryota > Viridiplantae > Streptophyta > Magnoliopsida > Asparagales > Orchidaceae > Platanthera > Platanthera zijinensis. Next base: position 207,574,210 of record CM077078.1, read on the forward strand.
AGAAAAGCTAGATTTTTTTTTTGAAATGGATTTTGTATAATTTAACTCCCGAACTTCCCAAGGGCTACCCGGTGATGGGTTCGCAAGGTACTAGACAAGATAGCGGCACTTAAAGCCGTTTTGCCCTTTTCGAGAGAATTAGGTGGCGTAGAAAAATTGTGAAGTTGGTTACTATTAAGAGCGGTAATAAAAAAATTTGGATATTAAAATTTTTCTCTAAGGAGGGCGAGAAAGAGAAATGATCAAATTAAAAGATTCGTATTTTCAATTTATCAACGAAAGTTGAGTTCCCCGGCAACGGCGCCAAAAACTTGGTGGTCGCTAGGCTTCGAAGAAAATAAAAGCAACTGAACTAGCAATCCAATGAGTCAAGTATACCTATCGAATTGTAGCTAGGGGACACAAGTGTCGTATTGAAATCCGGGAACTGTCGAATAAACTTACTCACACGAAGACTATTATTTTATCGACGGAAAAATTAGGGTTTGAGAAACTAAGTGCAATTAAAGAAATAAAGCTATGCTAGAAAGAGAACAATTGTAGTTAATTAAAGAGCATAAAGTAAGCGATTATAACGAGGGGTTGAAACTATGAAATGAAAGAGCACTCGATCAAGAATCACCTCGGCAAGAGCTAACTAAGAAATGCGATAAAAATAAACCTAAACTTAATAGGGTAAAGGTCCTTGACCGTGGAGGTTCCTAAAGCTTTAACACGCTGTTAACCCGGAATTCGCGACTAGTTCTCCAGGTTTTCAAGTCCGGGCGGCTTGTGCTTTCTAGCCGCCGCTCTCAGCTAGCCGGCTTATTATCAGACAAGCCGGGCGGCCTCCACGTCAGACAGCCGCCAGTTCCGGTCCAGCCATCATCTAAGGGTCGGCCTGTCATTACCCAAGCTGCGCGACCTGTTCCCCAGGTCACCGTCAGAGGAGGTCCAGATCAGCCTGCCCAGAGGCCGAGTCCTGCAGCTCGGTAGAAGAAGGTCGCTAGGCCGCGCGGCCTGTCTCTTGGCTTTTCTTCTTCTCGATTCCCGTCACCGCTGCCCGATTCTCTTGTACCTCGGGCAGCCGGTAATTTTAGCCCTGCCCGTTTGGGCAGGCCCCCAAGCCTGTAAATAGGGGGCGGGAGTACCCACAAAGCACGCTGACTCGAGTCCAAGAGCTCGCTTGTTAGGAGCTGCGGCCTTTATTCTAGTCCTTTGCGGTCTATTGTCCGGTCGGCTTCTTCCTTTCCTCTTTCTTTTCTAAGTGTAATCACTTATTTTTCTATAAAAGGAAAGCCCGCCGCAGGAGAGGCATTCAGGCCGCGGCGGGCGAACTCTGGTGTTGCCGCTGGCAGCGGCCCTTTCTCTCGTTTTCCTATCCGTTATCCCTAACCGCTAGTAACCGACTAGCCGACAGTCTTTTCCCAATACCTTCCCCAGTGCTCGAACGGTTAGCTGGTGGTGCCCGTTTTCCCCGTCGCATTTCGTGCATCAACAGTTAACACACGACCTTCAGATATCGGCTAGTCGTTGAAGTTCAGCGGCCATACAATGCCAGACCGGCAGCCCGTTCAGAACAACCTCAGCCCCAGCGAAGTTCTGCTCTTGGAAGCTCTTCTGCAGTCCCGCCGGGAAGAAAATCGAACCTGCCAAGAGATGATCCGGCAGCTCGCCGCGATCAATTCAAATCTAGCCACAATCAATAAGCGGTTAGACTTGCAGTCCGCAATCATTCCGGTTACACCAGCCAACCAGACCCTAGTGGACAGCAAGCAGGTCCCGCCGGCCTACTTGCCTACCTGTCCAGGATACTCGCCGGGCTATTCGACCTCCTACCCGATCTGTCCGCCCGAGTTGCCGACAAGGTTTCCAGTTACGAAGAAGCCCTGCGTTTCAGAAAGAGGACAGAGAAGTTTGTTAGACGTATACCAGATTAAACAACGGGAGGGAGAGCCAAGTCACAAGAAACCCGCTCGGGCAGCAGGCGGAAAAACCAGATCCAAGGATCAGTATTGCGAATATCACAAGGAAAGGGGTCATCTAACAAAAGATTGTAGAGCTCTCCATTTAGCTGTGAAAATGCAGAAGTCAAAGGAATCCCGTAGCATGATCTAAAAAGGACATCTCATTCCTAGGCTGGCAAACACGACATCAGCAACAGAAGCAATCCTGACAATCAATTCCTTAACCCAATATGTTTTTCTGTCTTTTATTTCCTCTTATGAATTTCTATTAAGAAGGATTATAACTCATCTCTATATTTTGTTTCAGAGATTCTATATCGGTACTCTCACCTGGCAAGTCATCATTCTTATGGGTTTGCAACCCAAAAATTCAAAGATCACTGAATCAGGAGATATCGCCGAGTCTAGCTACATACCCCTTTAGAGCCGTTGTCATTAGCGTAACACCACGAGGACCACGTGTTGCGGGGAGTTTTTGCACCGTGTAGTGGCAGCTTACCGGCTTTGATGCGGTGGAGTACTAGATTGCGGATCCCAGCTGGTATCTACCCTCACTTCTGCATTTTGGAGGGACAGGGTGGCTGGTAGCGCTACCATGCTTTGAGAGGGATATCGTTGCAACTAAGATGGGTCTGTGCGGGAAGCCGCACGCATACCCCGCAGATCGTCTTAGCATGTAACCCTCGAATACTCTTTGATACTCTCAAGTAATGCCTGCAGGAGACCCACAGTCTTCTCGATCTCCGGGGGAAGCAATGCCGCTCCGGCCGCACCTGCCCAAAAGATCGACTTAGACTGTACTTCAGGCAAGAGACCAGTGTCTTCTTTTCTTCAAGCAGAAGTCTAGTCGGCAGTCAGAGATCAGACCGCGCGGTTATCATATCCTGGCTAGAGACAGTATCCGCTCGGGTAATTGGGTATTATAAGGCTGAATGGAAGTTATCCGACCAGCAGCTAGTTACGGATATTATTATTCTTACCGTTCGGTTATCTTTTCGACCAATTGGTTTGCTTAAATTGGTCTCATATTCGAATTTGCCGATATTATTCTTACTGCACAAATATCTTTATTAATCGCGCGAGTCGTTTGGTTATCTTCAGTTCAATACAACAGATATCTTTATTAATCGCGCAAGTCGTTTGGTTATCTTCAGTTCAATACAACAGATATCTTTATTAATCGCGCAAGTCGTTTGGTTATCTTCAGTTCAATACAACAGATATCTTTATTAATCGTGCGAGTTGGTTGGTTATCTTCAGTTCATTATAGCGGACATCAGTCTTATCCGCGCGAGTTATGCGCGAAAATCACTCTGCGATGACTTCGCACTCTAGTCGCCTGGAAAAGTAAACTAGCAGGGCTTATCTCCACATCCATTCTGCTTGTGTATTGTCCAGATATCTCATGACATATTATAATCGATCGAATAGAAATGTAATACCGAGCGAATAAAGCATATTCAGCAAAATCAAACAGTATCATTTATATTGTCAAAAATTACAAAATATATTATCCGCGCGGCTTACAAAGATCATGCCGCCGGATCAAAGGAATATCATAACATATCAACTTTTCTTCTTTTTCTGCTCCGGCCGCACCTACCCGCTTGGCCTCTAGACTCCAGTTATCCTATCCGCTCAGTCCGCCGACTTATGGTATTCATTCGAATCAATTCGCGACTTGCAATGTAAAGAAGTCGTAATATGTTTATCTCTATCGCTAAGTAGTTTCCCTATTGAAATCCAGTTTCATATTAAAGTTCGGACAGGCCGCCACAATCAGCTTGGTTTTTACAATATCAATCCGGTTTATCCCCTTAGTCGAGTGGCTTGTCGATCGCCATGTATCTTCTTCATCTCCAATAAGATTACGGCTTATACATTAATCGTGGGACTTCGTGGTTGAATATGAACCTTCAACAGTTGAACTGCCTTATCTTCTTGGCGAATAGTCTCCTAACCGCCCGGCTTATGGCTCTATATACGCTCAAGGATGATCGGATTATTATAATTTCGCAGACTAGTATATCCGGTTAATGGTATTCTACTCGAGTTTAACCACTGCAAGTTAGTTATTATTCGGTGAAGTCATCAATGAGATTTCTTAAGTCGGAAACGAGTAAGAATGGTTAAACCGCATATACAAACAAGTAAGTAAAATTACAATAGATTCTCACAAAAGGTAAAACATTTTCATTTCTAATGTCAAGTATAAGAGGTAGACCGCGCGGTTTACAAAATCTTACCGGCGGTCTCAAAAAATGTAAAAACTTTTACAAGTAATCTATTCTAGCTATTCGGCCTCTATCTTTTGGACGCAGGAGTACCGGAGTCCGGTTCACCGTCAATATCGATCTCAGAAGGCGAGTAGTCGCCGCTGTCAGACAAGGATGAACGCGAACTGCCAGTGCCCCTGGTCTCTGACGTGCTGGCACCAACCCGCGCGGTCTCAGACGCTTGACCGCCGGTCTTTGAAGAAGCGCTCTAGCTCCTGCTATCCTCCCCTTCCTCTTCTGCCTCGCCCTCTCCATCAATCTTCTCCTTGCCTTTCAGCGCGCGATAAACCGCGGCCACCCTTTTCTTCAAGGGTGGATACAGGTCGGCGCAGGTGAAGTCGGTGAATCCCGGGGCGAGGCCGCCCTGATCTCGAAGGCGTTTCAGCGCTCCGTCGATCCCTTGGACAAGCTGGGGAAAGACCGCGTCTTGAAAGGCTGAGTTCGCCGGATCGTACATTTTCTGCAAAGGAAAGAAAAAGGTTAGTTTGGGCGGCTTGATGAATTAAGCCGCAAAAATCAGGTAATGTCTTACCACATGTGACTCCTTTAGCCGTGCGATTTCTTCATCTTTCTCGGCGAGTTGTCGCTTCAGGTTGCCTTCACTTGCAACTAACCGACTATGGGCTAGGCCCATATAGTGGTTGGCTACAAAGCTTCTCGCGCCGACCTGCGCGGCAAACCGTGAGAAGTCTTCTGCAGGTATCTTCTTCAGCGCTTTCAAGTTGCGCCTGCCATACAAAGCCGCGCCAGCCACGGAGGCATGGCGGCTTACAGTTTCCTTCCCCCAGTTCGGGAGGGCGGTGGAAACCTGTACCGACTCGCCGTCGGCACTCCACTGCATGGTGGGGTTGCCGTGGAGATCTTTCAAGCGGCTGCCCATACCATGCAGTGTAAAGCCGCTGGAGGAGTCCGATTCATCCTCCTCTGCAGCCCACTCCGGCCTGGCCCTCTTCGCCCTCTTCTCCCTCTGTGTAAGGGTTAGGCCGCCTGGAGTAAGCGGCTTGTTCAGCGGGACCGCGACAGCAGCTGCAAGGCAAAGTTAACAAGTCAGTTGGTAAGCCGCGCGGCTAGCATAGCAGTTCGGCTCTGTGATACTTACTATCCCGCGCATGAACGTCCTCCAAAGTCGGGAGCAGCGGGAGGTAGTGGGTGACGTCGAGCTGCTCGCCCTTGAAGAAGTTGAAGATCTCCTTCTCCACGCCGTCCAGTCCGCTGCTGCCAAAAGCGGCTTCGTCGCGAACTTGCGGATGGACCGGCAGGAGTCCGAGGTTACCCTCGAAGATAAGGTATCTTTCTGACCAATTCGCGATTTTGTACGCCAGGTTTACAACTTTCAGGCCGCGGCAGCCGAAGTAAAGATGGCCTCTGAAGATCTTCATTCCCGAGTCCGGGATAGACCGCACAGAGAAGCATTCTCTGAACAGCCTTATCGAGAACCGAACTCGCTCCGACCTAAGGTAAGAGATGAAGTTGTAAATCGCCGCAATCGAGTTCGGGGGCAACTGTCCTGGCACTACTCCATAATGGTCGAAGACCGCGACGGCTTCCATTAGCACAGGGAAGCCGAAGCCGCAGTCAAAGTGATCGATTGGGATAGCGATCTGGTTGGCTGCAGAGGTGTTAATCCGCTCGTGAGGCAGCGGAAGCCACGCGAGCAGCGAGCTGTCTTTCATATGCTTCCCTAAAAAGCTGTCGAGCTCGGCTTGGGTAAGCCGGCCTTCCTTATGATCCGCCGAATGGAAAGCAGAAGCCGTGTCAGTCCTAACGGCTGGAGCTTTGTCAGACCGCATCGCAATTGCTTTAGCTCGCATTCTGATCTCCTGTGCCGAAGACTCCGGGATCATCTCAATTTATAGATTTCCTATGCAGCTACAGTAGTGATTGTCAAATCGCGGTTAGATATCAGGCCGCACGGCTCAACCTGCAAGGTAAAGTATTCTAACCGCATTCTAGTTCGGCAGGTCGAGCGACTAAAATTCCAGTACTTGGCGAAATTCCTAAAGAAGAAAAGACAGCGACTAGAAGTAATCAAACCGCGCAAAGCCGCATGCAATTCGCAGTAAAATACAATCAAACATACAACAATTGTCCACAGGAATCAAACTGTCCGGCATCACGAGTTGATGCTTATTACAACGCCAAATTAGAGTTCTCATAATTATCTCTCTCCACTCTCTGGAGCCTCTCGCGCAACCCGCGCGACTTGGTCGCCGGCCTGTACCAGCTGGACATACACTTGACTAACGAGGTTGTGAATATTGTGCAGAGTCCGGTGAACTCGCGAGGTATCACGCTCTACGCGGGTAAATGGAACCAGCGACAGAGCGCGATCTCCCGGGTCGCCAGAAGCAGCGACCTGCCTAACCGCCACGACTACTTGTGAGTACGAAGTCTCTCCGGAAGCCGGGCGATTTGGTAGTTGCTGCTGTTCAGCAGTCGTCCCAGCAGGTCGCAAGCCTCTGCCGGCCTCCTCTGGTCGATCCTTATCCCTTTCCTCGTCAAGTCGAGCGGTGTCCGCCCTTTCCCTCTCAATCCGGCCGAGCATCAGCACTAAAGCCTGCAGATCAAGTTTCTCTTTCGTCTCCTGCTCCAGGTGGGCCAGCGCCTCCAGAGTTCTTTGTTCAGCGGCCTCAAGCGCAGTCCGCATCGCTGTCTTCTCCTCCTCCCAGCTGGCCAGGGATGCCTGCATCCTTTTGTCAGCGGCCTCCAGCGCAGTCCGCTTCGCCGTTTTCTCCATGTCCGCACTGGTCAGTGCCTCCTGCACCCTTTTGTCAGCGGTCTCCTGCGTAATCCGCATCGTCGTTTTCGCCAACTCCAAGCTGACCAAGGACTCCTGCGTCCTTTTCTCAGCGGCCTCCACCTCAGACTGCATCATTCCTCTCTCCTGCTCCAAGTCTTCCAGCACTTCTTGAGTTCTTTTTTCAGCGGCCTCCAGCATAGACCGCTGATTTTCTTTTTGAAGCCGCCACTCTTCTTCCTTGGCTCGAAGGGCCTCGGCATGCTCCCTTATCCTAGCCTGCAAGGCGGCAACCTCCTCCTGGAATTCGGCCGCCCTCTGGTCGCGGACACTAGGAGGTAGCGGCGGAATCAATGGAGGTAAGAAAGTCGTCAGATCGCCCGGCTTGATGGCAGTTCCATGTGCACCTGCAGCGAATAAACAGGCGGTTAGATTCAGTGACACGACAGGCACCTGGTAGAAGATCTCGTTAGAACGAGACCGCAGCTCGTGGTTATCTCTCCTTCGAAAGCCGCAGTATCAAGTCTAGCCGCTGGTCGCCTAAACCTTTCTGAATCTGTTCGCTTTAGCTTTTCTTTCCATAGCCGCGCGGTCTCCTTAGCTTTGCTTTTCAGCTCAGCCGTGGTCAGGAAGAAGCTCGCCGGCGGATTGCAAATTGTGTCCGCTCCCTTCTTCCTTGACCGCGGCTTGTAAAATTTTACAATACGCTTAACTTCTTCGTGTTTACCTTACAGGGAAGGAAATGTAGTCGCCACCTGCTTCCCGGCGATTAGTTTCTTCATCTCCTCTATCTTCTCTCTGAGTTTTAATTTTTCAGCTCCTTCTGAAACCGCAGGAGCCGATTCGCCAAGTTTCTCTCCTGTAACTTCGACATCGGTGACGGCGACCTCCGCAGAAGCCGACGGAGTTGCCAGTAACTTGTCCTGCTGCTGAAATTTCTCCATGCCCTTCAGGATATCGCTCAGGGATTCGTTAACCGAAGGCATACTTTCTGGCTCGTCTGGCTTGGAAGATGGAGTCGACAGACCCTCAGATACATCTTTCTCCCGCGGCTTAAATTGCACACTAGCCGCTCCGGTCTTCATAGAAACATTGCGGTTGTCAACCCGCATCTTCCGCGCCTTCCTCTCCATCCTTTCCTCAAGGGTCTCGACCTTTTTCTTACGTCGCTTCAAGTGGCCGACTATTGTCTCTGTCCGTTTCCTCTTCTCAGTCAGAGACCGCTCGGCCTCCAGTGGCTTCTTCGAGTCATCCTCTTCAACAATGATCAAGTCAGCAGATGTGGGTAACTCGCGCGGTTTGGAAGAGTCGACACTCTTCTCCTCCGCCCCGGCGATCTTCAAAAGAGGTTCACCTGATGGCGAGTAGGTAATGTCGAAAGATTTGGTGGCACCAGCTTGCGGGAGAGCAGATTTGGAAACCGCTTCCACTTTTGTCGCGGCCTGCGAGGATTCCGTGACGACTTCCATCGGTTTCTTTCCAGAATCAGAAGCCACCGGTGCGATCGGCTTCTCGGTTTTCTTCTCAGGCTGTTGGTCGGAACTGTCCGCTTTTCTGCTCCTCTTTTTCGATCCAGACGACTTCTTTTCGCGATCTAGCATCGAGGACATGACGTCCATCTTGTAGAAGTCTCTGTCGGCTTGGAGGATTCTGACCGCAAGTGGCGAGAAGTGACCCGTGGCTTGGCAGAGATCTTGAAGAAATTGCAGGGCCCTCGGCATTTTATAGACGCAGAAGCATTAATGGCAGTCGCGGTCTCTGGCTTAGTTCTATATTTTCGAAGTTTTTCAGAAACTTAAAAATGTGTGGGGATTATGTTAACCCGGAATTCGCGACTAGTTCTCCAGGTTTTCAAGTCCGGGCGGCTTGTGCTTTCTAGCCGCCGCTCTCAGCTAGCCGACTTATTATCAGATAAGCCAGGCGGCCTCCACGTCAGACAGCCGCCAGTTCCGGTCCAGCCATCATCTAAGGGTCAGCCTGTCATTACCCAAGCTGCGCGACCTGTTCCCCAGGTCGCCGTCAGGGAGGTCCAGATCAGCCTGCCTAGAGGCCGAGTCCTGCAGCTCGGCAGAAGAAGGTCGCTAGGCCGCACGGCCTGTCTCTTAGCTTTTCTTCTTCTCGATTCCTGTCACCGCTGCCCGATTCTCTTGTACCTCGGGCAGCCGGTAATTTTAGCCCTGCCCGTTTGGGCAGGCCCCCAAGCCTATAAATAGGGGGCGGGAGTACCCACAAAGCACGCTGACTCGAGTCCAAGAGCTCGCTTGTTAGGAGCTGCGACCTCGATTCTAGTCCTTTGCGGTCTATTGTCCGGCCGGCTTCTTCATTTCCTCTTTCTTTTCTAAGTGTAATCGCTTATTTTTCTATAAAAGGAAAGCCCGCCGCAGGAGAGGCATTCAGGCCGCGGCGGGCGAACTCTGGTGTTGCCGCTGGCAGCGGCCCTTTCTCTCTTTTTCCTATCCGGTCTTATCCGTCATCCCTAGCCGCTAGTAACCGACTAGCCGACAGTCTTTTCCCAATACCTTCCCCAGTGCTCGAACGGTTAGCTGGTGGTGCCCGTTTTCCCCGTCGCATTTCGTGCATCAACACACGCTTCTCTCAATGTCATGCCCAACTGAGTTTAGGAAGGTCCGACCAACTCTCATCTAAATCGGAGGCCTAAAGCTCGCTTTACGCGATGAACCCCACTATTGGATTTTACTCCAATCCGGGAGATTTGGACGTCTTCCTCTCTCGAGGGGTGCGTACAACTCCCTTTACTCTTGAATGCTCACTTCATTCTATCGGCCTCTCGGCTAGCCCAGAATGAAAGCAAAGGTGGAGAGTATATATCGATAATATACCTCCAACCCATGAAAAATCAAGAGTAATCCAAGCCCTAAACCCTAAAAAGAAAAGGTAAATTCAAAGCATCATAACTTAATCGCTCGAACCTCGGATCATCAAGATCGAGTACAAGGAGGATTAGTTAATCATAATGGAGTGGAGGAGGGGGATGAGTAGTAAAGCATTAAGAACACAATGAAGAAAAGAGCACTTTTATATTAATGAAAAAGAGAGCTACACTTGCATGAAAATGAAATTACAATTGCATGAAAATTAGAAACCTATTCTTGCCCTACCATTAGCACTAAGCAAGAGCAAAGATGACAACAAAAGCTTAAACAAACTAAGATAAAATCTAGGGTTAATAATATTACAAAAAGAGAAAGAGAGAGAGAGAGGGAAAAACATGAAAAAAACAAGAAAAGGAAGCAAGAAACCAAGGGGCAACACCTCCCCTCTCAACCCAGGCTCTCTGAAATAAAGGGGGGTGTCTGAATTTATAGAAAATTTCCACGGGTTGGTCACGCCCGGCGACACACCTAGAGAGGGCGTGTCATGGGGCGTGATAGGTAGGGCATTGACCTCGGGATCGGGATTCTGGTGGGAAGAATGATTGCTTCTGTACGTCGGTGGACACTCCCTAGGTCACGCACGTGTAGGGGGCGTAACACGTACGTCGCGTCGAAATCATTGGCCGTAAATCTGTCAGTCACCGAAAAAGGAGGGGTCACGCCCTGTGTCGCGCCCGTGACAGGGGGTGTGACAGTACTGTTTGGTGTGCTGGAATGAATCGGCATTCAATGCGGCGGCAGGCTTCTGGCAGAGGGCGACACGCCCCGTGTCACGCCCGGGGACACGCCCAGGGAGGGCGTGTCAGGGGGCGTGATAGACATTTTTCCTGTTTTCCTGTCTCTTTCAGCAGTCATCATCGGGATCAGGCGACACACCCTAGGTCACGCCCAGGGAGGGCGTGACAAGGGGCGTGACAGGTCATTTTTGGCCAATTTTCTGGAAACCTTCAAAAAGACAAGAAAATGTTAGCTGCAATAATATTTACATAGAAACGATAAAAAATATGGTAATAAGACATGATTTGTACATTATAAAACAGAAAATACGATAATAATTTAGGCTACAAAATGTATTATCATGGGCCATCTAGATTTCCTCATGGGGAGACATCAGTGCACTCACACTCATCTCCTTTCTCCCTCTATTGTAAGATACCCTTGTATTTTTACAAGAAGAGTTCCCATCTTTTTTGTGACCATAAATTCTATCTTGGTCATACATGTTTGATGGGAGAATTACCTTGTGAAAGTTTGCATGAGACACTACAAGAGCTTCGCCCTTTCCTTTGGAATGGGCAACACTAAAGTTCCACTTAAACCCCAAACCCCTCTTATCCTTTTAAGAGGTGAAGGAATCTATCAGTGGCAACACTTTCTTGAGCTTACTGAATTCAGACACAATCTATTTCTCCTTAAGGAGCTTCTCTTCAAGATCCATAAAGATCTTGTTCTTTTGGCTGATGGTCCCAATCTGGATGATTGACATAGTCTTCAGTTGGCTGACTTCCCTCCTCATCCAATCAAGCAAGGATGTTGATTCAAACTGCAGGGAAGAAGCTATCTATAGGGAAATAATCTCCTTAGCTTATTTCTTGACTAGTCCATTGCTCCTATTCAAAGCATCAAGAATGACATCATACTTGTTAATCAATTGATTGACATCCTCTTCAGAAACTGATCCATCATCCCCACTAGAGGAAGTGGATGTATCAGAGTCTGATCCTGACTCGTAGATATAAGAAGAGCTTGGGATAGAATGTACCTCATTAGGAACAAAAAGGTCCTAATTATTTTCTGATAGAGCCATTAGGAAGAATTCCTCATCCTCATCATAATCACTGTCAACTGAGGATAGTGGGGGCCTTATTCCTATCCTTGCAGCTATATAATCTTCATCCTCTTTAGCAACAGCAGCATCAAATAGTCTTATATTGGCATTATCTTCTTCTTTAGAGTCAGAAGATGCTGAGTTAGTTTGGCTCCAGCTCTTCTCATTCTTGGCAATGAAGGTCTTTTCCTTCTTGCCCTTATGGTGGAGATGCTTCATCTTACCTATATCTTTTTTTTGTTTGGGTAATCAACAATGACATGCTCAGGCTTGCTACAACAATAACAAAAAGTTTTAGAAGAATTATGTTTGCTGGGTTTAGAATCATACATGTTTCCTTGGGAGAACTTCTTCCAAGATTTATTGTAATCCTTCTTGTAATGTGAGGAGAATGATTGTTCTCCCACTTCCTCCTCTTCATCATCTTCTAGAATTGCTTTGGGAAGGCAGTAAACTCTCCATCTGACATGTTACAATCAGATGAGTAGGACTTAAAGCTTTCTGAAGCAGCTGGCCTCCTTAAGGGTGAGGCAATCCTATCCTTTGTCTTCTTAAAGCTCTCAGCCTTGAAGGCCATGGTCCTCTACTTTGCATGGGACCGAATGGTGGTCTCCTCCTCCTTCTTGGCAGATAGCTGCATCTAATAGGAAAGCAGCTTTCTAAACAATGTATGAGGAGGAGTTTCAGCAAGCTTGGCCACATCTCAGATAGGTCAAATCTTTGTGTCACAGTCTCTAGTTAGAGATAGGATAGGTCAAATCTTTGTGTCACAGTCTCTAGTTAGAGATCCTAGGAACTTATCATTCGGCTCATAATTGATGAATACCCTCCCATAGGTCCTCAGCTCATTGACCACTCTGAAAAACTTTTCATAGCAATCAGCTATACTGTCCTTGCTGCTTTGCTTGAAGGCCTCATATTCCTAATTAAGTAGGGATTTTCTGTCATCCCTAACTTCTTCAGTGCCCACTATGTATACAATCAAGGTGTCCCACAATTCCTTGGCTGTCTTGCAGTGGATAAGATTCTGGAATGTGGATTCATCTATGGCACTGACAATTAAGTTTTGTGCCCTCTTGTCCATGGTTGCCAGGATGACATCATCCTAGGTCATCTTAGTATACTTCTTTTAGGTTTGGACACTGGCATCTAAGGTAGAAATCTTAATGGGGATGAAGAGCCCTTCTTGAACTGTGATGAAGGTCCTAGGGTCTGAGGCCTCCATGAACAACCTGACTCTCTCTTTTTAAATACCAAAATTCTTCTTTCTGTAGATTGGAAGCTTCATGGAGCTCAACTCCTTATGGTTCTCTCCTGAACCCATAAAGATAATCCTTAGCTACCCTTGGAGATCTATTCAGACTATTAAGTTCTTTTTGAACAACCTCCCTTTGATACTACTTGAAAGTATTTATTTCAAGATTACCTAAATACTTAGAGGGGGTGAATAGGATTTTGTGTCTTTAATGACTATCTTTTTGCTTTGGTGTTGTGATTTAGTTTTAGGTAAGCTTTCAAGAACGCACAACAACACACAAGAATTTATAGTGGTTCCCCAAGGTATTGGGACATCCACTGTCCCTCCCACCTTTCTAATAGTGTGTTGGACAAGGCCAACTTCTCCAATCTCAGCAAAATGAGCTTATAACATAGATCCCTCAGGATCTCTCAGACTCCGCCAAGTCCTACCTCAGGCCCAAGGCCCTACACTCAGAGATATAATCTTCTACAGCTCAGTAATATGCACCATATCACCTACCTCAGACTTTATCCAAAGTCCTACACTCAGGCTAGAAAGATAGCCCTACACTGAGATCCACCACAAGATCCTACCTCAGAGAATAAATCTCCTATAGCTCAGAGACACATGCCTACCTCAGATCCACGAAGGGTCCTACTACTCAGCCTTTATATATCGGGCTTACAACTCAGATCTGTTAAGATTCTATAGAATATAAGTTTGGTGTTGATGACTTTCTCCAGAGGAAGTGTCCTTTGGTGTTGAAGACTAGCTCTAGAGGAAGTGTCCTCTGAGCCATCTCTCTGGACTGAGTAAACTTAGCTCTACTTGTTTTCAGCACCAAGGAAGTTGATCTTCAAGATAGTTCTGCTTGTGGTGGGAGAATCTCAGAAGCTTAAGCTTCTCAACTTGTTGATGAAGACTAAATGATCTTGCTGTTATTTTCGTCTTCAATCAGCTAACCTTACCTGAAGTTCTCAGACTTGTTGTTAAACTCGAGTTACAGAGCTCTTCTTCTTTTCTTTTTCAGGAAGATGATGAAGTAGAGTATTTTTCTCCAAAATTTCACCCCGTAAATAATATCCTGGAACACTGCTTTTTATTTCCTATAAATCCAACGGCTCTTTGCGCAGTAGGACTAACCAAAAAATGGCAAGTGCTCCATCACTTTTACATTTATAGCTGTACCGAGGGCAAGCAGCGACTTTTGTTTTCTAGCAAGCAAATACCGTGATATTTGAATTTTTGTTGACGTCAGCATGACTCGGTGCTTCGGACTTAGTAAAATCCAGACCGACTTCTCAGGAATTGAGTGAATCCTTGTCACTCAACACAAATATATTTAGCAGAATTCTGCATCTCCAGGCATTGTGTGCATTAAGCAAGTCATCATCACTCAACACATTCTTTCTTTTATAGTCTTAACTGATTATGCATCGAGTGAGCCTTCATCACTCAATTCTTCTGCACTTAGTTGAATTGTATGTTGAGTAGGTGTTGAATGAACTGTCTTCACTCAACGCTTCTAGACTTTGATAAGTTTTCTGTCTGCTCCTTCTGTGGCTGACTGCTTTGAGATTTTGTTAATTCTTCTTCTCTTATGGCATTGAGTGAAGTGAGTTCACTCAACACTTCTAGAATTAGCGGATTTTCTGCATGTCCAGTAACCAGTCTTCTTGATTGATGCATTAAGTGAACTGCCTTCACTCAATGCTTCTATTTTTAGTCAGATATCTTATTGAGTTGACAGTGAACTACCTTCACTCAATGCTTCTGGACTTAGTCAGATTTCTAGTCAGTAATATTGCAGCTATGATTGTATGTAGTTCTCTTAACGCTGTTGCTCTTTTGGCGTCGAGTGAACTGCCTTCACTCAACGCTTCTGGACTTAGCTAGATTTCTTCTTGCCATCATCTTGTCATAAGTCCAACTATCATTGTAACTCAGGCATCCTATCTAATTATGGTACAGTAGACAACATATATACACTGAACTTGAATATATATCAAATACAATTATGCACTTAGCATTGATGGCGATGCCTCTTCAAATTCAGGGGACATTGAAGTGCAATATTTCCAACAGTTCTGCTAGTGTTGAGAAGTAACTGTAGAGTATTGTTTCTTCTTACTCAGAAAGAAAGCTTTCTGACCTTGCTGTAATATTCAATGAAAAATTTCTTCAACAACAACTATTGTCTGTGATTCACAGATAACTTTAGAGCAATTTCTTGGTAAGCTTCAACTTTTTTGAGAGGAAGAAGATGACCAAAAAAACTTTTTCTCCAAAACTTCTTTTCGTCTTTCTTGGAACTCTACTTTTGCATCCCTCTATCCAACGGCGCTATGCGAAATATAGACAACTGAAATGGGCAACAACAACACAACTTTTGCATTAACTACAGTACTAAAGGCAAGCGTCGCATTTTGTCTTCTAGCAAGCAAAACACGTGATATTTGAATTTCTACACACGATAGCATGACTCAGCTCCCGTGGACTTAGCAAATTCCAGACAAATTGCACATGCGTTGAGTGAAGCCTTGCCACTCAAAGCAAAAGTACATAGCTGAATTCTGCATCTTCAAGCGTTGAGTGAACCTTCATCACTCAATGTATATAGACTTTATTGACGCAAGAGCTTCCTTTAAATCTCGGGTTGAAGCCCTTTATGAAATCTAGATAAGGTAACCTCGGGGATATCCGTAAGATCACAATGCACCATACGGTCCTTCAACTCTCTTATATACTCAGCTACCGAATTTGAGCCCTGCTGCAGGGTGGCAAGCTCATCGAACATCTGTGTTTGGTGGTACGCAGGGACGTACTGATCGGTTAGCAAATTTTTCATCACCGGCCAACCTATAAGTGGGGCCCCATGTTCGGTTCCTAATCTTCGTTCCTCATTCAGCCAATACGTCTTCGCACTACCTTTTAACTTCATCCTGGCAACTTGGACCTTTTGAGGGTCCAAAAGATTGTATCATTCGAAGTAACATTCCATGTCCACAGTCTAATTAAGGAAGATCTGGGGATCTCCCATTCCATCGTAAGTGGGGCCATTAATATTAATGTCCCTAGTAATATCAAAGCCTCGCTCAGGGCGGTGTCCTCGAGGGGGCACTCGGGGAGAGTCCCCATCAGAATCTGAATCAGGGATTTGTTGGAGCCGGTGGGGCTGCGCAACATTAACGGGTAGCAGTGGCGGCCCTCCTTGATTCAAAAGGAGTTGTCCTAACATGGCCCTAATCTCATTCATTTCATTACGTAGACCCTCTATAGCCTCAGCGTTGGGATTCCCTTGCTCATTCGCAGCCATCCTAGATGATGAAGGTGTAGTGTATTCCGTTTCTAGTTTAGTGCGCATTCAGGTGTAGAATTTTTTGGAAAGATGATTTTTCCTAGGACTGATCCTATATTGAAAACAAAATATTGTTATAATTTCCCGACGTGATAAAAATGTAGAACGTTAAAAAAATTGAACTTTTCGCTAAAAATTACAGATTTAAGGGCGCTATTGGCAGACCCGAATTTTTTTTTTTTGTGCGTGCCGAGAAAACTCAAGCGAGGGCGTTTCAATTAAGAAATTGAGACAATCTCCTCTGATACCAAATTGATGCAGCGGGTATCCGATATTCGGAGAGCGGTACGAACACAAAGTAGACCTACCATGCCAAACACGCCTTAGATCTACCGCACCTACACAAGCATCAAACGTCTCGTTACGGATCAGCTCAAACGCAGTGCATAAAAAACAAGGAGGAGTGATTGACTCTAAAACAACGATCAAGAGGAAGATTTAGATGATTCCCTAAATTAACGTAAAGGTTGTTACTCCTTTTTGAGAGGAATATCTAGGCTATAGGACAAATTCACTCAAGCAAATAGGAACTACCGGATCTGGATTAAAGAAGTTCGTCAACGATGAAATCAATTTCAGAAATTGCAAGCGATGTATTTAAAACCCATAGAAAAAACGGTTGCTCAATCTCCACAACTAAAGCAAGAAATCACAAGAGGGGGAAGGAGAAATTACCCAACCCTGATTCACTTTGCACACAAGAAAAAGTGGGAGAATCACTCTCTCCACGGATCCACCAGTGTCACACCGAATGGGGGCTGCAACCTCCTTCCTTGTCGTCGCACCGAAGGAATCCACACCGGAGTCGCACCGAAGAGGGGTGGAGGGAGCAAGGGGCAGCTTCACACCACCTTTGGACCGGCGGCTAGGGAGGTTCCCTCTTGGTCGAATTCTCTTAGGGAGGAATTTAGGGTTAAGCAAAAAAACTTCTCTAATATTCTCATAAAAGGTTCTCCTTAAATAGGAGTTACAAACATACTTAGAGCCGTCCAAGATGGAGATGAAATCTCATCCATCCGGGAGAATAATAACACACCAAATGTTTTAAATGCAGGAAATAACAAAATAAAAGTCCTCTCATGAATATAAAATTATTACCCAAGCATGGAATAATTTTATATTCTCAAATATAAAAGATAAATAAAATAACTTAAGTGCATAAATTTAAAATGAGCCTTCAAGTGGGCTTAGTACGCCGCGGGCAAAGGTTGTATCGTTGTCTTCCGTTAGCATCAACATAGCTCTGAAAGTCTTTATGTTGTAGCGCCTCGGCAACTGGATCATCATCAAGTAGTGGTGGCGAGGCCGCGACATCAATCCTCCCCCGCTCAAAATCACGTATCTCGGATGCGTGGTCCAAGAAGTAGCGGTGGAGAAGAGTGGCATCCAAGCGTCTAAGCTCTGTCTCGAGTACCCATGAGTCATTCGAAGGGGGGCAATCATGCCAACGGATGAGGAAGCGGTAGGTATCACCATCGTTAGTAGAATGTGCCTCATCCGCATGTATCCTATCTGGAGTAAGAAATATCTTGGGAAACCTGGGGAACATGTTAGAAGTAGGAATAAAGGAATGCAACTCTGTTAACTCTATTTTGACCGCTCCCACAGTTTTCCTGAAGACCTGGCGGCAAGCCTTTTTCTAGCCGGCTATCCGCCTCCTAGCGGCAAGGCCTGTTCATGCAGTCTGCCCGCCTTCTCGTAGGTCCTCCCCAACATAGCGGCCACCCAGGGAGAGCCGATCAGCAGAAGTTCTGACCGCCTAGTCGCGCGGCTAGGAGGTCCTCTTTTTATTTTCTTCCTGCATCTGGTAACCGCTGCCCGCTTCTCCTGTACCTCGAGCAGCCGGTATTTTTAGCCCTGCCCGTTTGGGCAGGTCCCCGAGCCTATAAATAGGCGTGAACAGTAACTCCTAGAGGGGGGATTCGGATCCCAAATCTTGCTGCCTGTGGCAGCGGATTTGAATTTCTCCTTTAGCGGATACATGTTCGTTCGGGCTCTTCTTTTCTAACCGTTTAACCGACTTTTCATAGCAAAAAGGAAAGTCCGCCGTAGGAGAGGCATTTAAGCCGCGGCAGGCAAACTCTGGTGTTGCCGCTGATAGCGGTCCTTTCTCTCTTTTCTCTATTCAGTCTTATCCACCATTCCTAGTCGCTAGTAACCGACTGGCCGGCAGTCTTTTCCCCATTCCTTCCCTAGTGCTCGAACCGTTAGCCGGTGGTGCTCGATTCCCTTTCGCATTTCGTGCATCAACAGTTAACACGCGACCTTCAGATATCGACTAGTCGTTGAAGTTCAGCGGCAAGACAATGTCAGACCGGCAATCCGCTCAGAACAACCTCAGTCCCAGTGAAGTTTTTATCTTGGAAGCTCTTCTGCAGTCCCGCCACGAAGAAAATCAAACTCGCCAAGAGATGATCCGGCAGCTCGCCGCGATCAAGGCCAATCTAGCCGCAATCAATCAGTAGTTAGGCTTGTAGTCCGCGAGCATTCTGGTTACATCAATCAACCTGGCTCCAGTGGACAGTAAGCAGGTCGATCTGCCGGCCTACTCGCCTACCTATCTGGGATATTCGTCGGACTATTCGACTTCCTACCCGGCCTGTCCGCCCGAGTACCTGACAACTTATTCGGCCTACCCGACGGCCTATCCGACAACTCAGTTTTCACCGCAGGGCACAACCACTTCAAAGTTTTTATTCATGAAGAAGGCCCGAGTTGTCAAAAATGAATCCTTCAAGCCCTACGTTTCGGAAAAAGGACAAAGAAGTTTGTCAGATTTATTCCAGATCAAACAATGGGAGGGTAAGCCAAGTCGTAAGAAGCCTGCTCGGGCAGCAGGCGGGCAAACCAGATCTAAAGATCAGTATTGCGAATATCACAAGGAAAGAGGTCATTTAACAGAAGATTGTAGAGCTCTCCATCAATTGGTTGAGAAATTGCATAAACTGGAAGAATCCCATAGAATGATCTAGAAGGGCGTGTCATTCATAGGCTGGCAGACGCGTCAACATCAGCAACAAAAGCAATTTTAACAATCAATTCCTTAACCGATATGTTTTTTCTGTCTTTTATTTCCTCTTATGAAACTTTCTTAAGAAGGATTATAACTCATTTCTATATTTTGTTTCATAGATTCTATATCAGTACTTTCACTTGGCAAGACATCATTCTTATGAGTTCGCAGCCAATAATTAAAAGATCACTGAATCGGGAGATATCGCCGAGTCTAGCTACATACACCTTTAGAGTCGTGCCTTCAGCATAACACCATGAGGACCACGTGTTGCGGGGAGATTTCACACCGTGCAGTGGGAGCTAACCGACTCTAATGCGGTGGAGTACTAGATTGCGGATCCCAGCTGGTATCTACCTCCACTTCTGCGTTTTGGAGGGACAGGGTTGTTGGTAGCGCTACCATGCTTTGAGAGGGATATCGTTGCAACTAAGATGGGTCTGTGCGGAAAGCCTCACACGCAAGTCCCGCAGATCCCCTTAGCATGCAACCCTCGAATACTCTTTGATACTCTCAAGCGGTGCCTGCAGGGAGCCCTCGGCCCTTTTGACCCTGTGCGGGAAGCATGATACGCAAACCCCTCAGGCCGTTCAAATCTGGCTGTGTCCCAGGCAAGAGAGCAGTGTATTCTTTTTCTTCGGGCAGAAGTCCAGCCGGCAATCAGAGATCTGACCATGCAGTTAGAATATCCTGGATGAAGAAAATCTCCGCTCGGGTTATCTGATATTACAAGGCTGAATGAACCTATCCGACAAGCGGTGAGATTTTGATATTATTCTTACCGCCCGGTTATCATTTCGACCAACTGGTTTTCTTAAGTTGGTCTTATATTCGAAGTTGCGGATATTATTCTTTCTGCCCGGTTATCATTTCGACAAACTGGTTTTCTTAAGTTTGTCTTATATTCGAAATTGTGGATATTATTCTTACCTCCCGGTTATCATTTCGACCAACTGGTTTTCTTAAGTTGGTCTTATATTCGAAATTGCGGATATTATTCTTACCGCCCGGTTATCATTTCGACCAATTGGTTTTCTTAAGTTGGTCTTATATTCGAAATTGCGGATATTATTCTTACTGCCCGGTTATCATTTCGACCAACTGGTTTTCTTAAGTTGGTCTTATATTCGAAATTGCGGATATTATTCTTACCGCCCGGTTATCATTTCGACAAACTGGTTTTCTTAAGTTGGTCTTATATTCGAAATTGCGGATATTATTCTTACCGCCCAGTTATCATTTCGACCAACTGATTTTCCTTTGTTGGATCTGGAAATGCACTTAACCGTCCGACAAGCGTTACCGATTATTCACAGTAAATAGTCTTATCTTATTCGGAACGGACGGATTGGATAAAATGTCCTTATTCGCACTAAATTATAAAATCGTATGCAGAGTATAATCTAGGCTTGCGAATTGACAATGATGACCGCTTAGATTTAACGGACTTCAGATAATACCATTGCAACCAAACGAAGCACGTAACCGAGCGGATGATTGCTTATCATCTTTCCGGACAATATGACCGATACTACACGAATTTTGAGAACTTCAAAACTTGTGTATTTGCAATTGCCAGCGGGCAAATTAGTTAAAGTTTTTTCTCGCTCACATTTTATGTTCTGTAAACAGGATTATCACACGGACAAGTAGGAGAGAGAAAGGAACTATACAGCTGCCTTTTTCTTCTTCTTGGCCGGCTCCAAATCGCTCGAACCGGAGGAGCTGGAAGAATCACCGGCTTTAGTAGAATTTGAACCCGAGGATCCGTCTTTGCTCGAGCTACCGGTTCGGCCCGAACTTCTGTCCGCACCGGACTCATCGGATAGCCCGAGTTGGTCGCCAGCCGCCTCATCCTCTTCAAGAATTTCGTGAACGACTTCTCTGACCGCTTCATCCCGCGCAGCTTCAGACTTCTGGAACCCGAGAAAGAGGTCGTCAAAAGAGATATTTTCATGTTCCGTCGTAAAGGCTTTCCGCTCCCGCAGGATGTCAAGCAAGTCCTCCCCTCTTTCCCGCAGGTGGCCGACGATTTCATTCACGAAGGCCGGGTTCTCCGGATCATATGCTTTCTGCAGACAAAAAAAAAGAGAGATAAGTTTACGGCTAACATTTAACTACCCAGAAAGCCGCGAGGTAAGTGCTTACCGCATTAGCCTCCTTCAATTTTTTATTCTCTGCCTTGAGCTGCTCGACCTCCTCTTCTAACCGCTCGGTTAAGCGAAGCACCTCGGCAAGAGCCTCACTCAAGAAGTGATCCGTGACGAAGCTTCTCGCGCGAAGCTGAGCGGATAGGTGAGGAAGCTTCTCCGTTGGGATTGCCCGCAACTCGGCAAGGTTTTGCTTGCCATACATTGCCCAGCTAACCGCTCGAGCATGCTTGCCGGTCTTCTCGCTCTTCCATGAAGGAAGGGCGGTGGAGAACTGGACATGTTTGTCGTGGCGGTGCCACTTCATTATCGCCTTGCCGCGGCGGTCTTTGAGTTTCTCGCCAGCTCCGCGAGGGGTGAAGGACTCGGTGGAGTCATACCCCGCGGCGACATCATTCTTCTCGCAGCGGTCATCCTCCCTTTTCTTCCGGACTTCGCTCTGAGTAAGGACCGGCCCGTTAGGAGTTTTCGGCCTGTTCGCCGGGACGGTTATGATTGCTACGAAGAAAACGGCTGTTAGTCGCTCGGTAAGGCAAATAGAATATGTCTAACCAGTTTTAAGCTCACCCTCTTCTACATGCAAGTCTGCTACCATAGGGAGCAGGGGGAGGTAGTGGCGGACATCTAGCCGGGAGCTGGCTAAGAAGGCGGCAATGTCCTTCTCGATTCCTCCAGCTTCTAGCCGCTCGAATATAGTTACCGCTCGGGCTTGCATGCGGACCGGTAAAAGACCCAGATTCCCCGCAAACATGAGGAATCTGGTCGACCAGTTCTGAAATTTATTCATCAAATTTACCACCTTCATCCCGGTGCAGCCGAAGTAGACGACGCCCTTGAAGATCCGGCTGTCCTTCTTCCCGGATGTGATCGAGCGGACCACAAAGCAGTGGCGGAAAAGGTCCATGGAGAACCTCACCTGCACTGTTCGCAGGTAGATAAAGAAGCTCATTATCGACGCCACGGTGTTGGGCGACAGTTGGTCGGGGACGATGTCATAGAAGTCCAGTACTTCAGTGAACTCTATCAGCGGAGGCAAGGAAAAACCAGAGTCGAAGTGGTCAATCGGGATGGCTACCAAGTTTCGGCTAGATGAGTTTAACCCCTCGTCCTCCCTTGGTAATCGCGCGATTACCTCAGGACCAGTTGGATGCGACGCGACAAAACGGTTAAGCTCTGCCTGGGTGATTTCAGAACGCTTGTGGTCGGCATCCAGGAAAGCAGTCGTAGCAAAAGCTCGCGCGGGTACCATTCTTTCTTGCCGCAGAAACAAATGCCTTGGTGATCTTCCATAGAATACGGACCCTGCTTGTATTTATAGAACCAGCGACAAGCAACTAATCGCGCGGTAGTCGTGCGAGCCGCACTTGAACCACCTGCAGAACAGTTTCGTGGAGCAATTTCTAACAAACAAGAATCTAGTCGTTCGGCTAGAAAAAGCAAAGTCGCCTAGTCGACCTGTCTGCAAAGCAGTTCATAAGCCTCTAGTCGCTCGGCTATAGAAAACAAACCGCCTTCCAGTATTCTTCACCTGCACAATTTCCTGCGAACAAAATTATACAACCATCGTAGTCGCAGCGGCAATACATCGCAAGCAAGATAAAACATCACAGATCGCGCGGACATTACAAATCAAGCCGCATGCATATTAAAAAAAAAATCTATTGTTTCCGACCGGATACCAGGTCAGTCCGTTCCAACTAGTTCATTATTACAGACGGCGATCTCTCACTTCTCACCTCTCCTCTCCGCGGTCAGTCGTGCCCCTACCAAGATGAGCCACCTGGTCGCTGACCTGCAGCACTGCTGACAGCGCGGCAACCAGGTGGTGGTTAGGACGCTTTGAGACCATTGTATTCGTGCGGTATTTGTTGCTAGGCGGCTAATCGGGATAGTAGGCTCGTTAAGAGCCACCTGCTCGACAGATCGCACGGATACATCGGCCTGCTCGGTTGGTCGCCGACTTTGTTCCCTTTCCATTATCTCGTCATATTTCTTCTTGTAGGAGGCAATATCTTCTTCAGCCTGCTGAAGCTGCCTTGCTTGAGCCGCAACTTGATCTCGGGCAGCCTTCTCCCCGTCGCGGCAGGCCTCCAGAGTGGCGGATAGAACGTTTTCTCTGCCGCGGCAAGCCACCAAATCCGCGAACAGCGACTCTACCCATTCTTTCAAGGCCTTCCGGGCATTTTCTTCTACCTTCAACACCGCCCTTAGCTGTTCAAAATTTGCGAATAGTGCGGCAAAGGCGCGCTGTCCTTCATCTTCTCGTGGTCGCTGCACGACCTCATCCAGGACGGCCAGAGTGTTCAACCCTCCAGCATCTGCAGCTTAAGCGAACAAGTGAACAGATTAGTTCCACCCCGGTGGTAAGATCGACAAGCGGTAATACTGAGAGAATCGACACCCGAGCGGCAATCTTCTCTAGGCGCTGCAGCGACTAGGCGGCCAGGTAAGATAGATCTTTTTAACCTCTCGGGGTCAACCTTCTTCATGTATTGGTACCTCAGAAGTCGCTCGATCCGCCTGTTCTTCTCGAGCTCCTCTCATGACAAGAGAATGTCGTCGGTTTCGGTTATTATGCGGATAGATCTCTTAACCCGCAATGGTTCCTGGTAAGGTGGTGGAATTTTAATCACATTGGGGGCAGGTTTTACCATATCTATCTGCAGAAGCTCTGCTGCTGTTCGGCGGTCAACTTCAGCCTGCTTTTCGGCGAAAAGAATAGGAAGATCGCTGAACTTTTCTCCGGCGGTTAATAGCTTCTTCTCGGCAAGGATCTGTTCTCGCAGCTTCCTCTTCTCCCCCTCAGATGGGTTCAGGTTTCCTGTTCCGGGAATTTTCGATAAGATGACCAACTAAGAGTTGCGCCGGAATGTTGGTTGACAATATCCTCCATCTCCTGCAAGAAGCCGCAGTTAGCGGGAAAAGTAGAGTTAACCGCGGAGCCATCCTCAGCTTCAAGGAAGAATTCAAGCAATTTCAGCGCGGTTACCTCATCGGTCTGCTCGGTTACCTCGGCTCAGTTAGTCGCCACCATGACCGCCGAGGGCTTCTTGTTTTCTCCCTTCAATTGTCGGATTGTTTCCTCTATCCTCTCCTCAGCGGATAGGGTGGACCCGTGTTTCCTTTTCTTTGTCGGAATGGCAAAAATGATGTTCAGGTTCTGCTTTAGTTTGTCGGCAGCGGTCTTGGCCGCAGTCTTAGCCCTGCTGAAGACGTCAGCAAATTCACCAGCTTCCCGCGCGGGTGTGCGGGCCGAATCCGTCTTACCTCCAGTCTCGCTGGGCGGTATGGAGGTAATATCAACATCAGGTGAAGTCGCGATTGTCTCTCCGACTATTTTCTCCCCGACATCTCGGGCGGGTAGCTCAACATTCTTTCCGGCAACTTTCTCTGCTGCCTCCTCGGTCAGCTTCTCAACAGTCTTCTCGGTAGGTAGCTCCTTGTTTTTCTTAGCATTCTTCTCGGTAGACCTCGCAGGGGTCCGCGCGGTTACTTTTATGGCATCAGTATTTGTTGATTGTACCATTTCGGAGGATTTGGCCTCCACTTTCTCCAGTTGGCTCTCTCTTAACTGCCGCGTTTTAAGCGAAACCGCGGTGGATGTCTTCATCTTCGGCGATTCCTCGCCGGCTTCGCGGCTTGATGTTCCTTATCGCGAAGGCTTGGTTGCGGCAAGAATTTTTTCTATTGACCCTAACCAGAATGCTTTTCCGCTCGGACATCTCGAAAAGCAGAATTCTAACCGCTAGAGGGGAAAAGCGACCCGTCTCGAGGCAGTTTGGTGAAAACAGCTTCTTCTTCAGCTATACTTATAGCCTCCAGAGCATTTACTGTGTTCGCGGTCAAGCGGTTAACACATTTTCGAAATTCTTCGAAATTTTAAAATGTGCGGGGATTATGTTAACACTATTTTGACCGCTCCCACAGTTTTCCTGAAGACCTAGCGGCAAGCCTTTTTCTAGCCGGCTATCCGCCTCCTAGCGGCAAGGCCTGTTCATGTCGTCTGCCCACCTTCTCACAGGTCCTCCCCAACGTAGCAGCCACCCAGGGAGAGCCGATCAGCAGAAGTTCTAACCGCCAAGCCGCGCGGCTAGGAGGTCCTCTTTTTATTTTGTTCCAACATCTGGTAACCGCTGCTCGCTTCTCCTGTACCTCGAGCAGCCGGTATTTTAAGCCCTGCCCGTTTGGGTAGGTCCCCGAGCCTATAAATAGGCATGAACAGTAACTCCTAGAGGGGGATTCAGATCTCAAATCTTGTCGTCTGTGGCAGCGGATTCGAATTTCTCCTTTAGCGGATACCTGTTTGTTCGGGCTCTTCTTTTCTAACCGTTGTAACCGACTTTTCATAGCAAAAAGGAAAGTCTGCCGCAGGATAGGCATTTAAGACGCAGCGGGCGAACTCTGGTGTTGCCGCTGATAGCGGTCCTTTCTCTCTTTTCTCTATCCGGTCTTATCCGCCATTCCTAGTCGCTAGTAACCAACTTGTTGGAACACCCTATTACTAATTTGGGTAAGGATCACTATGTTTTTCTTAGGAAACCAGGTTGACCTAGATGTATAGTTGAAAAGGTCAACATTATAATGTGTCTAGGGCTTAGAACTTAGGTTTGTAGCTGCCCCCAGGACCATTCCAAGATTTCAGAGATAGAGCCAAGTCTAAGACTTTTTTCGTCGAGCTCAGTTCGACGAAACGTCGAACTCCATTCGACACTCTCTGAGCTCAACTAAGTTAAGTCGTCGAGCTCTGTTCGACGATCTTCGAGCTCAGATCGACGATCTGCCTTCAGTCAGTTTGCTTAGTCATCGAACTCAAATCAACGATCTTCTAGCTCAGGTCGACGATCCTTCTTCACTTATTCTCCAGGTCGCTGAGCTCAGTTCGACGATCTTCGAGCTCAGTTCGACGTTTTCTGGCTGATGATCTTTTCCAGCCTCTGAGCTTAGTTCGACGATCTTCGAGCTCAGATCGACGTTTTTCTTGAGAGATCGATGATTTTAAGGATTCAAATTCAGTCAGACTTTGGAATGTGTTTCAAATTATCTCAGCATTTATGTCAAGAGATCTGCCAGCCATTTTCATTTATTCTGGAGCAAGTTTCCAGGAATTATTCAGAGAATGTTTTACTAGACTTTCCTTTAGAAGACAAAATCTTTTATGGAAGGCATTTAATGTCTGGTTAACGGCTATCTTGAACATAGAATCTCCAGAGAATTAAAAATCTTCTTCTCTTCTTTTCTCCAGCAATAAGACACACAGATACACAGACTGATACAGATAAGAAAGCAAAAGAAGAAGTGGTTCACCGGATTCTCTGATCAACACAAGAAAACTCAAGTGATCAATCCTGAAGAATTAGCTGAATAATTTTGTGTACTCAAAAAGTGATCACAGCTTCATCCCAAGGACTCCAAACAATTCATCTTTCAGCCTCTGCTGAAACTATCTTATGCTGGAGATCTGAAGCTTCTGAAGACCTATCACCCTGAAGCAAAGCTTCCTCTCCTGAACTTGTCAACATCTCAAGGGGAGCTTTGACAATACAAATCCACTTGTGCTTCTCTCTTTGATTGAGACAGAGAAGACAACTTCACCCTCCTTCTTTTTCTTTGCCTTTCACTCTGTAAAAGGGTTTTCAAAACTCCCTTCAAAAGCTTTGATTCTGGTTCTGAGAATCTTGTCAAAACTCAGTGGTGGCAAGACACCTGATCAAAAAATCTAGTTTGGTTTTTGAGCACCTTATCAAAAGCTCATTGGTGCCAGGACACCTGATCAACCCTTCCTGCAGTGGATTCCTACCAAGAGTGGTAGAAGAGTGGATGTACCCAGGTTTTTGGGGAACCACTATAGCTCCTTGTGTTTTCTGGTTTGCTTGTGTGTTTTCTTTGCTGTGTGTTGTGCTCTTCTTTTTACTGTTTTTTTAATTCTATAGCAAGGCACCTTACACCTATATATAAATTAAATCTTAAAAGCTTTGCTAAGTTTAAAATTGTGAATTTACTTTAAATAAACTCTATTCACCCCCCCCCCCTCTAGAGTTGAGATAGATCTTACTCTCACTTTCAATTGGTATCAGAGGGAGGTTGGTTGTTCATATAGGCTAACACCTGAACCAAAAGATCCTTGATAAGATCAATCTTTTAAGAGGGTTATTTTCATTATATTTAATTTTATATAAAGACATGGCACAGAACAAAGATTATGCAAGCACCAGGCCTCCAGTGTGCAATCTATCCAAGTTTGCACTTTGGAAAGCAAGGATTAGACTTTACATGAACTCTATTGATGAAGACATATTTAATTCTGTTTTGACAGTGTGCCTAAGTCCACCAGCAAGCTCAAGTACAAATGTTGTTCCACCTCCTTCAGGAACAGATGCTGAAATAAAGAAGTGGAAGACTTCTGATGCCAAGGCCATGAACATCTTTGCTCACACAATGTCTGATGAGATATTTCAGAAGGTAGCTGACTGCAACTCAGCCAAAGGAATTTGGGACAAGCTCTCTGAAATTGTCTCAGGATCTGCTGATGAAAGGAAAGACAGGAGATCCCATCTGATAAGCCAATATGAGAATTTCAAAAAGGGAGAAGCTGAATCAGTGGCTGACATGTACAATACACTAAGTTTGATTGTCAATGAGTTAAAGACTCTGGATAAAGAAATCTCATTGACTGAGCTGAATGACAAAATCTTAATGTGCTTCCCCAGCACTTGGGATTCAAGAATCTGGCCAATCAAAGATGCCAGAAATCTAAATGAGATCACCACTGAAGCTCTCCTAGGCAAGCTCAAATCCTATGAGCTGCTCATTAAAAATAGAGAAGAAGAACAAAAGGCTACTTCTCCAGTCACAAGGAAAGAAAAGACCATAGCCTTCAAAGCTGCAGAAGAGGAGCCTGAAGATAAAGATATAGGAAATGATGAGCTCCTAAGTCTACTGGCCAAAAGATTCTACAAGATGGCCAGAAAAGACTTTAGAAAGAGATCATACAAGGGTCATGATAAACCAAGGTATGATAAATCAAGTAACAATAAAGAAATTATATGTTTTGGTTGCAGGAAACCAGGCCATATTGTGCCTGACTGTCCAGAAAATAAGAACAAGGACAAGAAAGATAGAAGAGAAAGAAGAAAGGAGAAAGATTTCAGAAAGAACAGCTCAGACAAACCCTCCTCCAGTAAGAACAAACATACAAGGAAGGGATTTGTTGCTGAGACATGGAGTGAAACTGAAGAGGACTCTGAAGCCTCATCCAGCTCTAGTGATGATGAGGATGATGCTGATGAAAAGGAACTCTGCATGATGGCTATCAATGCCTCTCAAACAGATTCAGAAGCAGAAGAGTCAGAATCAGATTCAGAAGCTCAACTAGAAGAAGATCAGGTAATCAATTCTTTTGATTTCAGTTCTGCGGATTTTAAA
Organism: Platanthera zijinensis; assembly: GCA_039513925.1. NCBI lineage: Eukaryota > Viridiplantae > Streptophyta > Magnoliopsida > Asparagales > Orchidaceae > Platanthera > Platanthera zijinensis. Next base: position 207,603,074 of record CM077078.1, read on the forward strand.
CATGAGTTTAAAGTACTATGCCTAGATCTGTTGGAGTCTGAGAAGGAAATCACTTCCCTCAGAAAAACAACTATCTGAGTATAGCACTGTAAAATCAGAGAACCTCAAACTCTCTGAAGAGTTAGAATGTTATAGAGAGTAGATAGCTTCACTAAAAAGTGAACTATCCAAGACCAAGCAATTTGAAGAATCCCTTAATAGGAGAAGTATCAAATTAATGGACATCACAAGCACAGTGAACTCAAGATTAAATAGTATACTGGGCTTGGGAGCTTCATCTAGCCAACCCATAGTATTAACAACCCCAATCAAATTTATTTCTGATAAAGGAAAGGGTGTTGTAGAGGTAGCTAGGAAGAATTCAGATCTACCTAAGAAAAGCAAAGTTCAACAGAAAACGTCGAGCAGAGGTCGACAATCGTCGAACAGAGATCGACGATCTCAGGCTGGAACGTCGAACTCAGCTCAACGATTCCCGAACTCTGAACTCCCTCATAGTCGATCTTCGAACGGAGCTCGACGATTTTTCCCAAGATCGTCGAACTCAGCTCGACGATCGTCGAACGTAGTTCAGAGCTTTGAATCTTCCTTCGGAGGTAAATCTCAATCCAATCCTAAGAATGCTTCATCCAAAAACTTTAACCCTTATACTGAATGGATAGTACCTCCTACGAGATACCATCCTGAAGGTTATAAGAGTCAACCTGGGATGTCTTTTATTTCTAAATTTAAAGGTTATCAACCTAGGCCCAAGGTAAACTGGGTCAAAAATATGTAAATTCTTATCTATGCAGGTGAAGACCTATCCAACATCAAACCAATTATGGTATCTGGATAGTGGGTGCTCAAAGCACATGACAGGGAATAAGGACAACTTCACATCCTTTAAAGCCAAGCTTGGACCCAAAGTAATTTTTGGTGATTCAAAATTTGGAACTACAAAAGGATATGGTGTAGTTCAAATTGGAACAGTCACCTTCAAGAAGGTAGCCTATGTTGAAGGACTCAAACACAACCTGATAAGCATCAGTCAACTGTGTGATGAAGGATATCAAGTGACTTTCAACAAAGAAATATGCAAGATCATGTCAGAAGACAACACAACTGTGTTGACAGGTAACAAGAAAGGTAATATTTACTTAGTAGACTTTCATTCATCTAAGGTAGATATTTGCCTGTTTAATTCCATATCTAGACCTAATATTCTATGGCATAAAAGACTAGGACATATTAACCTTAGAACCATTGCTAGGCTATCCAAGGACAACCTTGTCAGAGGACTACCTTCTGGCCCCTACAAGAAGGAAAGACTCTGCAAGGCCTGTCAATTAGGCAAGCAAACTAAAAGTAGTTTTAAATCAATTAACAAGAGTGATTCACCTAGGATTTTTTATCTGTTACACATGGATCTTTTTGGACCCATTGCAGTACAAAGCTTAGGAGGGAAATCCTATACTTTAGTGGTTGTAGATGACTTCTCAAGATTCACATGGGTATTCTTTCTGAGGAAGAAGTCTGATAACTTTAAATGTTTGACAGATTTTCTCAAATGCATTCAGACTGAGTTCAACACTCATATTGCCCTGATCAGAAGTAATCATGGGACAGAGTTTGATTCTCTTCTCATGCAAGAGTTCTGTCAAAGTGAAGGGATCAGGCATACTTTCTCAGCTCCTAGAACTCCTCAACAAAATGGGGTAGCTGAAAGGAAAAATAGAACCCTCATTGAATCTGCAACTACATTATTGGCAGATGCTCACCTACCTCTATCCTTTTGGGCTGAGGCAGTGAACACCTCCAATTATGTGTTGAATAGAAGTCTAATACATAAACTAAAGGGCAAGACTCCCTATGAATTGCTCAAAGGGAAGAAACCTAAAGTAGACTATTTTAAGGTTTTTGGTTGCACTTGTTACATTCATAATAATGACAAGAAATATCTAGCAAAATTCCAAGCTAAAGCTGATGAAGGAGTGTTTCTGGGATACTCATGATCAGTAAAGCCTATAGGGTTTATAATAAAACTACTCTAAAAATAAAAGAATCTGTCCACATTTCCTTTGATGAAGCTAACATGTCTCTCAAGGAGAAGAATACTTCTACCATAGAACATTTGCAGGTGCACTCTCTAGCTGAAGACTTGGATAGATTACAAGTTACATAAAAGGATGACAGTAGTGAAGATGAAGAAGCTGCTCACCATCAGGAAGGAAATCTTCTTGAAGAACCAGTTGTTATTCCACAAGAGGAAACAACAACACAGGTTGGTGAACCATCAACACCCCCTGTTGATCTAGTAACAACAAGAGATCATCCAATTTCTCAAGTAATTGGAGACATCTCAGCTGGTGTGCAAACTAGAAATCAGGTCAACCAGAACCTGATGCACACTTGCTTCCTCTCTCAGATTGAACCTCAAACCATTCAAGATGTAGAACAAGATCCACACTGGATCATTGCAATGCAAGAGGAGTTGCATCAATTTGAAAGAAATAAATTTTGGGAACTAGTGCCTAAGCCAAAGGATCATCCCATTGTTGGAACCAAATGGGTGTTCAGAAATAAGCTAGATGATCAAGGAATCATTGTAAGGAATAAGGCAAGGCTAGTTGCTCAAGGGTACTCTCAGGAAGAAGGGATAGACTATGACCAGACTTTTGCACCAGTTGCAAGATTAGAAGCCATAAGAAAATTTCTAGCTTATGCTGCTCATAAGGGATTCAAAGTCTATCAAATGGATGTCAAGAGTGCTTTTCTCAATGGGGAAATCAAAGAAGAAGTCTATGTCAGACAACCTCCAGGTTTTATCTCTCTAACCCATCCTGATTATGTTTTTAAACTACACAAAGCATTATATGGTCTCAAGCAAGCTCCTAGAGCATGGTATGAGACCCTAGCATGTTTTTTGCTGAAAAATGATTTTGTTAGGGGGAGAGTAGACCAAACTCTTTTTATTAGAACCCATAAGTCCCACACCCTACTAGTGCAGATTTATGTAGATGATATTATTTTTGGGTCTACTGATTTAAACTTGTGCAGAAGATTCTCTAATCTAATGCATTCAAAATTTGAAATGAGTAGCATGGGTGAGCTATCCTTCTTCTTAGGATTGCAAGTCAAACAATATGCTGAAGGCATATTTATTTCTCAAACCAAGTATGCAAAAGAGCTGGTTAAGAAATTTGGTATGTCTGATGCATCATGTATGAAAACACCCATGCCTACCAATGCTGTATTGGATGCTGATGAACATGGGAAACCAGTTGATCAGATAACATATAGAGCAATGATTGGCTCTTTACTGTTCCTTACAGCTAGCAGGCCTGATATAATGTTTGCTACATGCATTTGTGCTAGATTCCAAGTTAGCCCTAGAGAGTCTCACTTAACTTTAGTAAAGAGGATTCTTAGGTATGTTAAAAGCTGTCCAAATCTAGGACTCTGGTATCCAAAAGATTCAGCATTTGACTTAACTGCATTCTCAGATGCTGATTATGCTGGATGCAGAATAGACAGGAAAAGCACCAGTGGAACTTGTCAGTTCCTTGGTGACAGACTTGTCTCTTGGTTTTGTAAGAAACAAACATCTGTGTCAACTTCAACTGCTGAAGCTGAATATATGGCTGCAGGCAGTTGTTGTTCACAAGTCTTGTGGATTCAAAATCAACTCCTAGACTATGGTTACAACATAGAGAAGTCAAAAATATTTTGTGACAACACCAGTGCTATTTCCATTGCACAAAATCCAGTCCTCCATAGTAGGACAAAACACATAGAAATTAGGCATCATTTTCTAAGGGATAATTTTGAGAAAAACAAAATTGAACTTGAATACATCCCAACTGATTTGCAAAGGGGAGACATTTTCACCAAGCCTTTGGATGAAAAGAAGCATAACTTCTTCCTTAATCAGTTAGGAATGCTAGATGGAGGCAGTTTAAAATAAACTCCAACATTTTGTAAATCTAAAAACAGACCAAGACTAGGCTAAAAACTTATCTCTTTTTGTGTATATAGAATAGGTTTTGTCTCTGAACTGCGCTCGATGTTTCCCCAGAAATCATCGAACGGAGATCGACGATTTTCCAGAAATCGTCGACCGCAGATCGACGTTTCCTGAATCGTCAATCTGAGTTCAGCGCCGCCGTTAGCTCCAGGCTTCCATTCTTTCTGTTCATTGGTTATCGAGCGGAGCTCGACGCTCGACAATATCGTCGAACGGAGTTCGACGTTATTAGAGACTCTTCAGATTCCTTTAGTAGCCCAAAATCGTCGAGCTGAGTTCGAAGTTTTGTCGAACTGAGCTCAATGATTTTCTGTTTTCGCGTCGAACCCTAATATAAAATCTTTTTTCGACCGCCGCTCGTCGTTTACGCTTTCATACTTTCTGCAACTTTCTTTCTTTCCCTACAAATCTTCTACACTTGGTCGTGTTTGTTTCATAGTTGCAGGTACAGATGGCTGGATCAAGTGCTGCTATTTCAAAGATGAAATTCGATACAGGTTTTGATATTGATATGAATTCGTTCGATGGAAGTGATCAGCGATTCAAGGACATTCTCAACCTCTTCCGAGAATAGCAGCTATCTCAGATCATGACCACCCGAACGAAGATTACTTCAGAAGAGATAAAAGAATGGTGTTTTACCGCGACAGATGAGAATGAGAATTCTGTCATCGGCTCAATAAAAGGGACTCAGGTACCGTTGTCCCCGGCCCTTCTGACTGAAGTTTTCCTCCTTAGTTCTGGAGATGACTCCATTGATTTATCTGGAGAAGAGTATGCCTCTATGCTTGATAGAATGGGTCACACTGCTGTGAACCCTAACAAACTGTTCAAAAAGAATCTGTCTATCGAATACCAATTTCTGGCTGATGTAGTTGGCAAGTGCTTCTGGCAAAGCACTCAGCCCATGACACTATATCAAGATATCAATTCTGCTTAATGGGAGCACTGGTTGATAAGAAGCATTTAGACTGGGGATCAATCTTTTTCAGCTTAATCAAGAAGAAACTGAACAAAAACTGTGTAAGCTTTGGGAGAATATTAGGGGTTTACCTGCACTCCAGGTGCCCTGAGCTGCTGACCTCTAGTGGGATGTTCATCAATGCATCCAAGAGGCTTACCTGTGCCCTATTCAGCAAATGGGACAGGCAAATCATCAACCCCATCAGGGCTGCTGCAGCACCACTTGCTTCAGGCACCAGGACTACACAAGTCACTCCTCCTCAGGTATCTGCCCCAGCAGAAGAATTGACTACCTTTTCCTCTCCTCCTCCAGCTGTTTCTATCCCAGTCACCACCTTAACCTCTCCTCAAATCTCAGCTTCTTCCCCCATTACCATTTCTTCACCAATATCACCTCCTCCAGCCACAACCTCAGAAGAATTCCATCCTCTATTCTCTTATCCAACTTTCACCACTCCATCATTTTCTCTTATAGATGACTCCTTTATGGATGATTCTCCTCCTTCTCCTCCTGAGCTTCCCTCAACATCCTCCTATCAACAACTTCTTCAAGAAATCCTCTCTCAACCATCCTTCACCCGATCCTTTGACTCTTCCATCTCATCCATCTCCACCTCAATAACTTCTATCTCCACTATTCCTCCTTCAAAGCCATCCATCCCTACACTTTCCACCACCACATCCTCCATCCCATTAGTCCCAGTCACCCTCATTCCAGTACCTTCACCTCCTACCTCTGTTCAAGCCCATCTTGAGCATGTAGATATTTCAAACCTAGCAGACAAGCTTTATGCGTTGCTAGCCCCCAGGCTATCTTCTCTGCTGGAGACCTCCTTGGCTCCACTCCTGCAACATGTTCAGGAGTTGTCTACCAAGTTATCTTCCTTCCTCTCTTCCCAGGCAATCCCTTCATCTGGGTGTCTTGATTCAATTGTCTCTGAACCAAGGCAGGGGGAGATGCCTTATGAAGTAGTGGATGTGCCTGAGACTGCTGAAGGTTCCAGTTCTGCTCCTATTTTTGCAGTGGACCTTCAGAGTCTGCTCTCTATTTTTGATACTGTATATTTCAGCTCTCTGCCAGTTCAATAATCTGAAGACCTCACTAAGGCCATTGTGACTATCAATTACTGTGATCCCAGCCTGATTGCCCTATATCTTCAAAGCTGTGGATGCTGATATTTTAAGTGCTGCTGCTGTTACAACAAGTCTACTTTCAGAAGATACCGAAATGGTCTCTGTGATTGAGGACACTGCTGCTGCTAAAGAACTTACTACCTACCTAGAAGAATCTGAATCTGTTTCTGCTTCAATTGTTTCTACTCCTGCTGTCTCTGCTCCTGTTATTTCTGCTGCTACTGCTCCTGCTCTTACCCCTGATCAAATCAAGCAACAAGAAAAGTATATAAAAAGCATTGATGACTTATATGATAGACCTCAAAGTTCAGATAGTGATCAGTTTCAAACTGAATCTGATGATTCCTCTAATACTATTGCCAAGAAAAGGAAGGCTAGAAGCAAGGCTATGATGAAGGTTCCCCCAGCTCAAGCTAAAGATTCAAATGACATTCCATACTATATTCTGCATAACTGTCCTATCTCTGAGCCTTGGATGCAGTACTCCAAGAATCAAATAAAAGCTATGAAGAAGAGAAGGAAGTTAGACAGATATGAAAAGGGATCTTCTCAGTTTCAGCCTCCTCCTCCTCCTCCTCCAGATTCTGGGTCAGGCTCAGCTTCTCAAGCCCCAGCTTCCAAACAAAGTTCCTCCCAGTCTTCTCAGAGATACCTTCCTAGGGAACAATACCAAAGGGGCTATCAGTCCAGAAGGGGTCAGTATAGAGGAAGCCAAAGAGAGCATAAATTTCAAGCTAGGGAAGGACAAAGGTTCACAGACTCTACTCAAGGTCCTTTCCCTTACAAGCTCAGAGAAAAAATTGAGACCAGAACTCCTACTGCTTCAGAAACTGTTAACAGATATGAGCCTGTAGTTCCATTAGAAGACCCAGAGAACAATCCATTGTCATGGACTGCAAGGATGAAAGAATTGGTTGCACTAGATCAATTGAAGAAAGCAAGAGAGCAAGGAAAAGAAACATCCAATATTACTACTCTGTCAGAACAAAGAAAAGCTGAATTGGAAAGGTATTCTTTAAGTAAATTCTTTGACCAAGTGGACTACCTGAAGCTGCATCCTGAGGCTGTGGTTCCAAGGCCAAGAGCTCAAACCTCCTTAGGTGCAGATAATGACAGAAGGTCAAAGAAGGAAGCCCTTAATCCTAACATAGAAATCATATTTAAGAAAAGAAATGAAAAGAAGTAACATGTGTAAGCAGACAGTATAATCTCTCTGAACATTTGCTGAAATTCCTCTTGATTGCTGCTATGATTTCTTGCTCTGTTATTTTGTTTGTTACTCTTTTATATGTTGTTGTAACTTTTATTTCTGAAATATCTAAATAGTAATCCTAACCCAAATAGGGGGAGATTGTTGGAACACCCTATTACTAATTTGGGTAAGGATCACTATGTTTTTCTTAGGAAACCAGGTTGACCTAGATGTATAGTTGAAAAGGTCAACATTAGAATGTGTCTAGGGCTTAGAACTTAGGTTTGAAGCTGCCCCCAGGACCATTCCAAGAATTCAGAGATAGAGTCAAGTCTAAGACTTTTTTCATCGAGCTCAGTTCGACGAAACGTTGAACTCCGTTCGACGCTCTCTGAGCTCAACTAAGTTAAGTCGTCGAGCTCTGTTCGACGATCTTCGAGCTCAGATCGACGATCTGCCTTCAGTCAGTTTGCTTAGTCATTGAACTCAAATCGACGATCTTTTAGCTCAGGTCGACGATCCTTCTTCACTTATTCTCCAGGTCGCTGAGCTCAGTTCGACGATCTTCGAGCTCAGTTCGATGTTTTCTGGCTGATGATCTTTTCCAGTCTCTGAGCTTAGTTCGACGATCTTCGAGCTCAGATCGACATTTTTCTTGAGAGATCGACGATTTTAAGGATTCAAATTCAGTCAGACTTTGAAATGTGTTTCAAATTATCTCAGCATTTATGTCAAGAGATCTGCTAGCCGTTTTCATTTATTCTGGAGCAAGTTTCAAGGAATTATTCAGAGAATGTTTTACTAGACTTTCCTCTAGAAGACAAAATCTTTTATGGAAGGCATTTAATGTCTGGTTAACGGCTATCTTAGACATAGAATCTCCAGAGAATTAAAAATCTTCTTCTCTTCTTTTCTCCAGCAACAAGACACACAGATACACAGACTGATATAGATAAGAAAGCAAAAGAAGAAGTGGTTCACAGGATTCTCTGATCAACACAAGAAAACTCAAGTGATCAATCCTGAAGAATTAGCTGAATAATTTTATGTACTCAAAAAGTGATCACAGCTTCATCCCAAGGACTCCAGACAATTCATCTTTCAGCCTCTGCTGAAACTATCTTATGCTGGAGATCTGAAGCTTCTGAAGACCTATCACCCTAAAGCAAAGCTTCCTCTCCTGAACTTGTCAACATCTCAGGGGGAGCTTTGACAATACAAATCCACTTGTGCTTCTCTCTTTGATTGAGATAGAGAAGACAACTTCACCCTCCTTCTTTTTCTTTTCCTTTCACTCTATAAAAGGGTTTTCAAAACTCCCTTCAAAAGCTTTGATTATGGTTCTGAGAACCTTGTCAAAACTCAGTGGTGGCAAGACATCTGATCAAAAAATCTAGTTTGGTTTTTGAGCACCTTATCAAAAGCTCATTGGTGCCAGGACACCTGATCAACCCTTCCTGCAGTGGATTCCTACCAAGGGTGGTAGAAGAGTTGATGTACCCAGGTTTTTGGGGAACCACTATAGCTCCTTGTGTTTTCTGGTTTGCTTGTGTGTTTTCTTTGCTGTGTGATGTGCTCTTCTTTTTGTAATGTTCTTTTAATTCTATAGCAAGGCACCTTACACCTATATATAAATTAAATCTTAAAAGCTTTGCTAAGTTTAAAATTGTGAATTTACTTTAAATAAACTCTATTCACCCCCCCCCCCCTCTAGAGTTGAGATAGATCTTACTCTCACTTTCACGACTGGCCGACAGTCTTTTCCCCATTCCTTCCCTAGTGCTCGAACCGTTAACTGGTGGTGCCCGATTCCCTTGTGCATTTCGTGCATCAATAAACTCACCATCCGATGATATACCTATGGGGACCGTAAGAGAGAGATCATCCACCTACCACTCCCCAACCCATTAGAAATTTTAGTGGAAGAAGAGGACGACAAAGATTTCAACTCTTATGGAGGCAAAACAAACAACATCAAATCCGAGACATTAAAAATGGGGAAGATACCCCAATCAGCAGGCAAATCCAAAACGAAAGCATTGTCACCTAGCTTCTTTATAATCTGAAAAAGGCCGGCGCGCTTTGGTGCTAACTTTTTAATGGTGCCAGTTGGCAGTCGTTCGGGAACTAACCGGACTAAGACCTGATCGTCGACGTTAAAGTGTGACACTCTCCTATGTTGATTAGCGTGCGCTTGATAAGACTCGTATTGAGTAGTCAAGGTATCCCGTATACGTACGTGTAGGTCATGAATGTGTTGGGCGAAAGATTGTATGAATTGACTTGCTTTGTACGTTGGAGGCAACTGAACCAAGTCAAGCGGCACAGGGGCCTTGTACCCGTGGACAATCTCATTTGGAGACATACTCGTGGACCTATTTTTTAAATTATTGTAGTCCAATTTGGCATGGGGAAGAAGTAGATCCCAAGTGTCTTTGTGATCGCTCACAAGACATCGAATAAGATTCCCTAAGCTCCGATTAACCACTTATGTCTGCTCATCGATTTGTGGATGGTAAGCGGCGAAAAACAATAATTCGGTACCCATTAAAATCCAAAGTGTTTTCCAAAAATAACTCGTAAACTTGACATCTCAATCCGAGACTATTATCTTCGACACTCTACGGTGACTAACGACATCTTTAAAATACAATTTCGCAATGTGAGACGCGTCATTGGTCCTACTACACGGAATGAAATACGCTATTTTAGAAAACCTATCCACAACTACAAAAATAGAATCGTGACGGCGTAAAGTGGTGGGTAGGCCTAGAACAAAATTCATACTCACGTCTTCCCATGGTGTGGAAGGGATAGGCAAGGGTGTATATAATCCTACGTTGGTTTTGGTGCTCTTAGATACCTGACAGGTATGACGGCTACTTACTACCCTTCCCACCATCGCCTTAAGTTTTGGCCAGTAAAATTTCTCCTCAACTAGCGTAATTGTCTTATCCCTACCGAAGTGGCCACTCAACCCTCCGCTATGCATCTCAAAGATGATATGAAGTCGTAGAGATGATTGTGGGATACACAACTTCCCATGCCTAAAGAGGTAGCCGTCTCTAATAACAATCGCAGATATCGTCGTGGGGGAGCTATCCTGAGCAGATAAATATGACTCCTTAAAATCTGGGCAGGTAGCGTACTCATCTTTAATTCGTTCAAATCCTACAACGTTAACCTCCATAGTTGAAAGCAAGAGGGTAAGGCGACTAAGAGCACCCGCGACTCGGTTATCTAAACCCTTAAGTTGCTTAAGATTAAACGTGTAACCTTGTAGGATAGCTACCAACTTAGCGTGACGCAGGCTAATTTTATGCTGGCCATTGATGAAGCGCAAAGCTTCGTGATCGGAGAGGATCACAAACTCCTTGGAGAGGAGATAGTGCCTCCAATGGTGCAAACACCGTACAACCGCATAAAACTCCCTATCGTAGTTCGAATATTTTAGCTTAGCGCCGGTTAACTTCTCACTAAAGTAACTAACCGGATGCCCCTCCTGATTCAAGACACCTCCTATTCCCACCCCAGAAGCATCACAAGTTAACTCAAAGACTTTGGTGAAGTCAGGTAGACGCAAGATAAGTGCCTCAGTCATAAGCTTCTTAATGCGTTGGAAAGCATGGGTGGCAGAATTCGTCCAGGTGAACTCTCCCTTCTTCATTCACTCTGTAATGGGGGCCATGATGCTACTGAAATCTCATATGAAATGGCGATAGAAAGTAGCTAAACCATGGAAACTACACACCTCACATAGTCTAGTCGGTTTGGGCCAGTCCCTTATCACTTTAACTTTACCGGGGTCAACTCGTATTCCCTCAGACCCGACTATATAACCCAAGAACTCTACCTCTGGAGCGTAGAAAGTGCACTTTTTAAAGTTTAGAAATAATGTTTCCTTCCTCAAGGTGGAAAGAATCACTCTCATGTGAGAGATGTGCTCGACAGTGGTGGTGCTGTAGACTAAGATTTCTTCAAAAAAAACTACCACAAACTTCCACAAGAACGGCTAAAAGACATGTGCCATCATCCGGGAGAAGGTTATGGGGGCATTGGATAACCCAAAGGGCATCACAAGCCACTCATATAACCCATCCTTAGACTTAAACACAATCTTCCACTCATCTCCCTCACGAATTTTAATCTGGTGATAGCCACTCCGTAGGTCTAACTTTGTAAAGATAGTGGAGCTTGATAAGACATCTAAGAGGTCATCTAATCACGAAATAGGAAACCTATACTTGATAGTAATCTTGTTGATAGCGCGGCTATCCACACACATCCGCCATGTACCATCCTTCTTGGGGGCAAGCAAGGCTGGTACCGCACATTGGCTCAAACTAGTCCTAATGAACCCCTTCTTCAACAGATCCTCAATCTGGGTCTGTAACTCCTTATGGGCAGCGGGATGAAGTTTATAATGGGGCTGGTTGGGTAGGGATGAACCGGGAATAAGGTCTATCGCATGCTGTAAATCCCTAAGTGGTGGTAACGTCGAAGGTAGCTCATCTGGGTAAATATCCTTATATTCTTCCAACAATGCCCGTAGCTCACTAGATAAGTCATCCAACACTCCCAAATTATTCTTTGCACTCATAAGTACTAAAGCATACAACACTCCATCAAGAAATTAATCCTTCACAAATTCCTTCTTACCCACTAGACTCAACGTCTTCCACTCTACTGGGATAGTGGTGTCCTTAGCCATAGCTACTGGTTCCTTCGAAATGGTCGGCCTCAACGTAATGACTTTGCCTTTAAATTTAAACTCATACGTATTGTCTCTCGCAAAGTGTGTCACGTCGCGGTCGTACAGCCAAGGACGACCCAACAACACGTAACAATCGTCCATTGGAAGGACATCACACCACACTTTGTCAGTATAGGATTTGATCGAGAGGGGTACTAGGCATCGCTTGGTGACCGGAACGGTAACCTTATTGATCCAAGCTACCTGATATGGAGTCGGGTGGGGCTGCATGGTCAAAGCCATACGTATAACGGCATTCTAAGAAATGACATTCACACAGCTACCACTATTGATAATCAGTTTGTCGAGTTTCTCACCACTCTTAAAAATCAGAGAAAATATGCTCGTCCTCTTCCAATCATCTAACGGACGAGGAGTGGTGAAGATACAACGCATCACCATAAGGTGGTGATCGTCCTTTAAATAACTTGGGACCTCATCTGGGTCACTCTCCTCATAAACGTAATCAGCGAGGTCTGTAGTCGACTCTAAAAGGGTTATGGCCTTAGTCTTCGTTGGGAACTCAAAGGCATAGTGACCTTGAATGCCGCAAGAATAACATGTGGCATTAGTCTTACTAAACTTCCCTATAGGGATACGCTTACTCGCGGGGTTCTTAGCATTCCTAGCAGTGATCACTACCGACTTCGACTCGGTGGACCTAAACTTCCCCTTATCTGGGTATGTGGAGGCAGATGCTCCAGCTGTGGACTTATTCTTCGCATGGGAATAGCGAGAATGGGCCTTAGAGGCCAGATGTTTTTCATTTTCAAGGGCGACATTGAAGGTCGTATTCAGGTCAGTATGACCGTAGCGCAAGAGCTTCCTTTGAATCTCGAGTTGAAGCCCTTTACGAAATCAAGATAAGGTGACCTCGGGGATCTCCCTAAGATCACAACGCACCATACGGTCCTTCAGCTCTCCCATGTACTCAGATACCAAATTTGAGCCCTGCTGCAGGGTGGCAAGCTCATCGAACATCTGTGTTCGGTGGTACGCAAGGACGTACTGATCGGTTAGCAAATTTTTCATAACCGACCAACCTATAAGTGGGGCCCCATATCCGGTTCCTAATCCCCGTTCCTCATTCAATAAATACGTCTTCGCACGACCTGTTAACTTCATCCTGGAAATTTGGACCTTTTGAGGGTCCGTAAGATAGTGTCATTTGAAGTAACATTCCATGTCCACAATCAAATTAAGGAAGATATGGGGATCTCCCAGTCCATCGTAAGTGGGGGCATTAATCTTAATGGCCCTAGTAATATCAAAGACTCGCTCGGGGCGGTGTTATCGAGGGGGCACTCGGGGAGAGTCCCCATCAGAATCTGAATCAGGGATTTGTTGGCGCCGGTGGGGCTGCGCAACATTAACGGGTGGCGACGGCGGCCCTCCTTGATTCAAAAGGAGTTGTCCTAACATGGCCCTAATCTCATTCATTTCGTTACGTAGACCCTCTATAGCCTCAGCGTTGGGATTCCCTTGCTCATTCGCAGCCATTCTAGATGATGAAGGTGTAGTGTATTCTATTTCTAGTCTAGTGCCCATTTAGGTGTAGAATTTTTTGGAAAGATGATTTTTCCTAGGGCTGATCCTATATTGAAAACAAAATATTTTTATAATTTCCCGACGTGATAAAAATGTAGGACGTTAAAAAAAAAATTGAACTTTTCGCTGAAAATTACAAATTTTAGAGCGCTATTGGCAGACCAGAAAAAAAAAATTATTTTGATTGTGCGTGCCGAGAAAACTCAAGCGAGGACGTTTCAATTAAGAAATTGAGACAATCTCCTCTGATACCATATTAACTTCGCGGATATCCGATATTAGGAGAGCGGTACGGACACAAAGTAGACCTACCATGCCCAACACGCCTTAGATCTACCGCACCTACACAAGCATCAAACGTCTCGTTACAGATCGGCTCAAACGCAGCGCATAAGCCACAAGGAGGAGTGATCGACTCTAAAACAACGATCAAGAGGAAGAGTCGGATGATTCCCCAAATTAACGTAAAGGTTTCCACTCCTTTTTGAGAGGAAGATCTAGGCTATAGGCCAAGATCCACTCAAGCAAATAGGATCTACCCGATCCGGATTAAAGAAGTTCGTCAATGATGAAATCAATTTCAGAAATTACAAGCGATGTATTTAAAAACCACGGAAACAACGATTGCTCAGTCTCCATAACTAAAGCAAGAAATCACAAGAGGGGGAAGGAGAAATTACCCAACCCGGATTCACTTTGCACACAAGATAAAGTGGGAGAATCACTCTCTCCACGGATCCACAGGCGTCACACTAAATGGGGGCTGCAACCTTCTTCCTTGGCGTCGCACCGAAGGAATCCATGCCGGAGTCGCACCGAAGAGGGGTGGTGGGATGAAGGGCGGCTTCACACCACCTTGGGGCCGGTTGCTAGGGAGGTTCCCTCTTGGCCGAATTCTCTTAGGGAGGAATTTAGGGTTAAGCAAAAACCTCTCTAATATTCTCATAAAAGGTTACAAACATATTAAGAGCCATCCAAAATGGAGATGAAATCTCATCCATCCGAGCGAATAATAACACACCAAATGTTTTAAATGCTGGAAATAACAAAATAAAAGTCCTCTCATGAATATAAAATTATTACCCAAGCATGGAATAATTTTATATTCTCAAATATAAAAGATAAATAAAATAACTTAAGTGCATAAATTTAAAATGAGCCTTCAAGTGGGCTTAGCACGCCGCGGGCGGAGGTTCTAATGTTGTCTTTCGTTAGCATCAATATGGCTCCGAAAGTCTTTATGTTGTAGCGCCTCGGCAAACGGATCATCATCAAGTAGTGGTGGCGAGGCCGCTACATCATTTATAGTCTAACTGCTTAGGCGTCGAGTGAGCCTTCATCAATCGATGCTTCTTGACCTACTTAAATTTCTCTGTATGAAGGCGTTGAGTGTAACTTCTTCACTAAACGCTTGTCCTTGGCCTGGCTTCTTGATGAGGCATTGAGAGAACCTTCATTATTCAATGCTTCTGTCCTTAGAAAGATTTCTTTTGAGTAGGTGTTGAGTGAACTTTCTTCTCTCAATGCTTCTATCTTTTGATATATTTCTTGGTGAGGTGTTGTGTGGCCTGTCTTTACTTAATGCTTCTGTACTTAAACTGATTTTCAGATGAGTAGGTGTTGAGTAAACTGCATTCACTCAACGCTTCTGTCCTTAGACAAATTTCCCGATAGCAACCTTGAGTCTTTGACTACATGAGCTTCTGTTAACGCTAATAGTCTCTTGGAGTTTAGTGAACTGCCTTCTTTAAACGCTTCTAGACTTAGCCAGATTTTTTCTTTGCCAGCATCCTGTCTTAAGTCCATCTGTCATTAGGACTGAGACTACCTGTATAATCAATGTAACAAAGAATAACCAGCATATATTGAACATAGAGCATGCATCAGATACAATCATGTGTATACCATTGTCCAGTGGGCCTTCTTCAAATCTGGAACATTGTGATCAATGGACCTAACAATATGGACTACCATTAGTGAATAAGGCTTGCGTTAGCTGGGTGTTGTGCTGGCTTATGCACTTGACACATTGAATTTCAATGTGTGGTTGATTTGGATTTTGATTTGACACATGGCCCAGCCATGTGTAGGCTAGTGATGCGAATTGGGCTTGTTTTGATAACACCTAGCATTATTGTTGGTTGATTTGTGTCGTTGGCTTCTTACTATTGGAATTAAAACCGAGCTGAGCCCTTCTCATTCTCGCACTTCCGTCTCTGAGCTATTCCCATGTTGCTAAGCCTCTCCCATTGATCCCGACTACTTCTCCTTCCTGGTTGTTGCTCCTCTTCTCTTCTTCAGCATCTCTTTTTCTTAGTAGTTTCTGCACTGCTGCTGCTGCTCTGTGCTGCTACCTCTATACCGTGGATCCCGTGCTCGTGCTCTGCTACTATCTCTTGCAAGCTCTCTCCCTCCATCTCTTTCACCTGTGATGTGCTGTTGATTTGAGATGTCGTCCCTGTACTGCCCCTCTGTGCCACTGGTTTAGGTTTTGTTACTGCCGGTTTTGGAGCTACTGCTGCTTCATCCTCTACTTTCCTTCTTCCTTCAGTACCATTTTAGAGAATTTGGAAGGACATCACTAGACCTCTACAGTCCTCAATGGAGCTATTGTACAACACCTCCTCCCTCAGTCTCGTCCCTTTTGCTGGTTTGGTTATTACTCTTCTCCTATATTTGTTGGATAACTTGTTTAAGTACTGTTTTTAAAACTATTTTGTGTTGGGTTGTCATTTTTGGGGCTATTTTATGTTAGTTAGCCACTATTTTGGTCCTTATACTTTGTTGAATAGCTATATATCTTGCTGGAGAGCAATTTTGGGGACTATTTAGCAAGTTTTTAACTGTTATTATGGCTATACAATAATGGTGGGGGTTGATTTTGTGATTAAGAGAGCTTCCTTGTTTCATTTTGAACTATTATGAGTTATAAGCTCATTTTGCTTATCTTTTGGGTTTTTTAGTTTATCACTTCTTTTATTCTTTTAGCAACGTCAAAACAAAAAAATTTTAATACATTAACGCTATGAGTCTAAGAGACATAGCCCAAATAAAAGTGTGTGCTATTTCAGTGGTTTTCGAGGCCGATAAATAAGGGGATGGTGTCTCAGGATAAGCGTGACAATATTGCAAATAACAATGTTGTTAACCCAGAATCGGCGATCCCTCCCAAGGTAGCCAGCTCGCAAATCGCGGCCTGCGCCAGGCAGACGTGGTCTGTGATCCTTTCCTTCTAAGGGTGGGCGGACTGACCTATAAGTCCGCTCAGTCCGTGCGGCTAGGGCGATCTCCCCGGTCTGGCCGCCCAGGTCGCGTAGTAGCAGCTCGTTTTGTAGGGGCTGCGGAATGCTTCCTCAGTCCGCCCCTGCAGGCCGAGCGGTTAGTTCGGTTAACCGTCTAGTGGTTCCCTTTTCCCCTCAGGTGAGAACTTCTCAACTAAGTGGCGGAGTCGAATCCCTATCCGCCCAGACCGCACGCTACATGCTTAACCAGAGGCAGTTACCAGCCCTCCTGTCCGCCAGATGTAGGAGGACTCAATATCAGCTGACCGCGCGGTCTGCCGACCTCACTGGTGAGTCAGCCAGGTCGCCAACCCTTGTCCCCAAGCAAAGGGTGCTACCAGTCGTCAACGGCTCTCGCCAATAGGCGCGACCTGGACTCTTCAGTCCGCTAGGTCGGCAGTCCTTGTCGCCGAGCAATGGCGACAAGCCACCAGCAGGCAACCTGCTCAACTTGTCCGCCGCGAGGTAAATGGACTTGTTGCGCTGTCCTCCAGGTGAGCCCCAGCTCGGCAGCCTGCGATCTGCTTCCTCTCCGCAGCGGGCTGGGCGGACTCGTTGTGTAGTCCGTCGGCTAGCCCTCCAGCTTCTCGGTGTCCACTTCTACCCAGCAGTGGGCGAACTCCTCAACTCGCATAGCCCAGCGCAAGCTCCCCCAACAGCAGCCATCTCCAGCTCCAGGAGGTCCCAGACCGCGCAACCCGGTGCGGACTCTGCAGACTCAATGTTTGTACTCGCTCAGCTCACTGCCTCACCGGTGGTGACGTTGCCAAGACTGTTACCTCCTCGGGCCTTTAAATAGGCCCCCAGACCTCTAATTTGTTGGGACAGATGGCGCGGCAGAGGCATCCAGATCTCGCCATCGCTCCATGTGTACTCGCTTTCCCAGTCCGCGCGACCTGCTCTCGGCTTCTTCTCGCAGCTTGATCAAGCAGTCCGCCCGGCTAAGTCCTCCGGGATCCTTGATCGGCTAACCGCGTAGTCTGCCGACCTCCCTGGTCAGTCCGCACGGCCTCTGGCATTCTCCTCCCCTTAGCCGCCAGCTTCCCCCCTTGTACCCTTTATTCTGCTTTCCGTGTAAAGGTGACAATCTCGAGCTGTAACTTCGATTGTAATCAAAGGAAAGCCCGTCGCAAGAGTGGCATTCAGGCCGCGACGGGCGAAGTTAGCTGTTGCCGCTGCTAACGGCCCTCTCTTCTCTTTTCATCTCTCAGTCTAACCATCAGAGCCCAACCGCTAAAGTAGTGTCTGATCGACATTTTCCGGCCAAGCTTCCCCCCTGCTCGAGAAAACTTCTCCCTTGCTCCGCCAAACCTTCCCTCTATCCCCGCAACCCTCCTATTCCCCTAGCTTGTAAGATCGAACAACCCGTTAACTGGGCGGTGTCGCATTTCGCGCATCAACAGTTAACACGCGACCTTTAGATCTCGATCAGATAGTTAAATCAGCGGACACTCATGTCAGACCGTCAACAAGGCGAGAGCCTTGCTCCAAGTTCCAGTGAAGATTCTCTTTAGGAGGCCTTGGAGCATTCTCGCAGAGAAACTGCGCAACAGTTTCAAGCGATCAACGATACTTTAGCTGCTATCGCTCAACGATTGGAAGCACAACCTTCAGCAACACCAGCTCCTCCAATCAATCCAGCACTAGCATTCGAGATTCCTCAAGTCTACCCACAGTCCTATCCACCGGTCTATCCTCCTTACACTCCAACCTTTCTGCAAGGGCCTGCAGCACCTTTGCGGTCTCAGAATGATGAATTCGCAACTCGTTAGAACTTCTTCTGAGAAGCTGCTCGAGGAAGTCCGGCAAGATTCCTTAATTTTCAGGGAAGTTATCCCTACTCTTCAGTTCCTGCCTTTGCTCCTCTCGCAGCAAATTTTCCTTTCTATCCTCTAGCTCCCTTTGCAGCTGCAGCTTATGCTCCCTTTTTTTCCTTATATTGTAGGAGAACAAGAAGAGCAGTCGCCATTTACAGAGAATGTTCGGTATGAACCGACTCCAGCTAACTTCAGAGAGCCGCGATTGCCCATTTACACTGGGGAGATTGATCCAGTCAAGAATCTTCAAGCTTTTGAATCTGCTGTTGCTCTAGAGAATATCTCAGATGCAACCAAATGCAAACTTCTTGTGATACCTTTGATGGTCAAGTGAGAGACTGGTTCTATGGACTGCGACCTCAGTCAATCTCTTCCATTGCTTATTTGTGAAGGGAGTTCTTGCTCAGATTCTCTACTTCAACAAAGAGGAAGGGCGGTCCAGAAGCCCTTTTTGAGATCAAGAAGCAATAGACCGAGACTTGGTCTCATTTTGTGGATCGTTTCCAAAGAGAGATCTTAGACATTGAGATCGTCGATCAAGAAATGTATCGAGTGGCTCTCATTCACGGTCTGCGTGAAGGACCACACAAGTTCAAGGCTAACGTCTGAGCGCCAAGGACTTATCAAGAGCTGATTGGTTTAGTCAACTCATACATCCGTGGTGAGAAGAGCAACCCCAGCTTTGTCTCCAGGCTTGTAACAGAGAGAAATCAATCTTACAAGCAGCCTCCGAGGTCTCCTCGGAAAGATTTTCCATCCCACTCTAGGAAAATAAAGAAGTTCCAGCATCATCATCAGCACTCCTTCCCAGGCCAGGATCGTGCCCACGAGCAATTACTACTGCTACTAGCCCCGCCTCAGCAAACAGCTTCTGTGCATCACTTGCAAGAGGATGACTTATCATACTCTGGACTCGATGAGGCCATGTTAGAAGTCTGCCAGATCATGAAGGATAGGGCAAATTCAAAAAGGCCTTACCAGTCGGCAAATCAAAGATCAAGAGATTCAGATCCGTTCTGTGAATTCCACCGAGAGAAAGGTAATTTGACTGAAGAATGCAAGGCCCTTCGGCGGTTAGTTGAAAAATTGCTTGCCGAGGGCAAGATCAACGACTTGGTCAAGAAAGTTGATGCTTCAAAGCCTTCCACCTCCAAGGGCAAGGAGGTAGCTGAAGTTCAGATGAATTGTGTAGAGATAAGGGATGTAGGCCATCTGGGGCCTATCGATGATCAATCTGAGTGCATCGATGTCATTGACGAAGGTGCTCTTGGAAGACTATTCTAATGCGAAGAGGGCACATTTCTTGTATCAACAATTATGACCAATCGCAGCTCCTCAAAGCCCCTCGCAATCATGACCAGTTGCTTTTACTTTACTCTTCAAACATTTTTTCGCTAAAACACTTCTAAGTGTTCTTTCATTTTTCATTCAATAAAGCTTACGTCAGAGATCTCATACAGACATAGTTCCCTTTTTGTAATGCTTCTCCTCCATATTTTTCTCTTTGCCAAAGAAATCACTGAACCACTGAGATATCGCCAAATCTTGCTCAGGGCCCCCTCAAGATTGTTCTCTAGCATAAGACAACAACGACCACATATCGCGAGGAGTTTTCGCATATGTGCAGTGGGGGACGTTCAACTCTCGTGCGGAGGATGACGGGACTTTGGATCCTAGCCTGCATCTAACACAGAGCGCGATTCCATGGAGGACCCATGTGTTAGCTCTGATGTGCTTCGCTAAAGGATACGTTACAGTTACGATGATCTTTGCGTGACAAGCAATGGTGATCAAGTGTAACCGTGTCTCTTCGATCATCTCACAACTGTGACGGCCGAACACTCATTGGTACTCTCATTCCGTGCCTTCACGGGGCCCACAATTCCACTGATCAATTTGCAGACAAGCAATAGGCCACTTGGCGCAACTAGTCTAATTGATCAGCGATGCTTGTAACTCGAGGCATGAGAGCAGTGCATCTGTCAATTCCTTCTCAGGAATTTCCGTGCTTGTTTTTCTTTTGTGCCCTTTAAAGGGAGCACGGCCAGCCCGCTTTAGGTAGGACTACCCTCTGTATGATTTCTTCTTAAGGCAAGTGGTGCATAATGCCCACGGGGAACACCTGTGGCAGCATCTCGTCTTTTTTCGATCATCATCGAGGTGTAGCCCTCCTTTGTCTTTCTGCCTTTTTACATGTTAACAAGTTAAATTCAACCTATTCTAAGGATCGACAATATCTTTTTGGCTTATGATCATCTTATATTCACTGCCAGCATAAAGTTCTATCAGATGGTTATCCATAAGCTCTCTTGTCAGATGTTGATGACACAAATCATTTAATCAGAGTATCTGGTTCTCCTTGATTGGCAAGTCATGATGTTATAAGTCTAAATGAAAATGGTTTCAGCTTGCTGATCTGGATTTCATATATAAAATATCATACTTGATCATGCGAGACAATCATTATTGCGGCTTGATCTTTATTCAGCTAATAGCAGAGTTTGCTAGGAATCTCTTCTGCTATCCAATTATATCTTATCATATCAACATTCAACATTCGCAGGTTCCAACCAGGTACTTGCGACTTAGTTTACTTTTCTATCATATATACTACTTACTCTTCTTTTGCAGAGATTAGCAGATATTAGCAAGTTCCCTTCAGGTACTTGCACCTTACTTTTCTATCATATCTGTCGCTTACTCTTCTTTTGCAGAGATTAGTAGAAATTAGCAAATTCCCTTCAGGTACTTGCACCTTACTTTTCAATCATATCTGCTACTCACTCTTCTTTTGCAGAAATTAGCAGATACTTGCAAGTTCCACACAGGTACTTGCATTTTAATTTCCTTTAATATCTGCTACTTACTCTTCTTTTGCAGAGATTAGCAGATATTAGCAAGTTCCCTTCAGGTACTTGCAGTTTACTTTTCCATCATATCTTCTGCTTACTCTTCTTTTGTAGAGATTAGCATATATTAGCAAGTTTCCTTCAGGTACTTGCACCTTACTTTTCTATCATATCTGTCACTTACTCTTCTTTTGCAGAGATTAGCAGATATTAGCAAGTTCCCTTCAGGTACTTGCAACTTAGTTTTATATCATACTTGTGATTTACGCTTTTTGCAGAAGTTAGCAGGTGCTTGCAAGCCTCCTTCAGGTACTTGCAAGTTATCATTCATCTATGATTTCCTCTCATCACTGTTTTGCAGAGCCCGCTAGGAGACATTCATGTCTTCTTCGTTTTGCAAAAATAGCTCAGGTACGTGTAAGATGTACCTCTTTCCGCCTATGTTAATCTGTCCCTTTGTAGGAAAAAGACAGGCGTTAGCAAACCTTGTTTCGGAGGAGAGACATCAGGTTCCATCTCTCCTTCCCCTTTCCATTTCCTAGAGGGAAGAATCGCGATTTTCGTGGGTCTCCTGCTTTTTCGAAGTTCTCTTCGGAACTTGAAAAAGTGCAGGGATTATGTTAACCAAGAAATCGGCGATCCCTCTTAGGGTATCCAGCTCGCAAATCGCGGCCTGCGCCAGGCAGACGCAGCCTGTGAGCCTTTCCTTCCAATGGTGGGCGGACTACCTCTAAGTTCGCTCAGTCCGTGCGGCTAGGGAGGTCTCCCCAGTCTGGCCGCCCAGGTCACGCAGTAGCCGCTCATTTTGCAGGGGCTGCGTACTGCTTCCTCAGTCCGCCCCTGCAGGCCGCGCGGCTAGCTCAGTTAACCGCCTAATGGTACTGTTAACACCGGATTTGACCGCTCTCCAAGTGCCAGCGGCGAGGCCACCTCTAGCCGCCTGACCGTCTCCCCGTGGAGTCTCCCCGGCTCGACAGGCATCCAAGAGCAGGCGGTCAAGAGCTCCCTACCCACCTAGCCGCACGGTTGGATGGCCCCCTCTCTCTCTTTACCCCCCCCCCCCCCCAGTATCTGGTCACCGCTGCCCGTTTCTCCTGTGCGCGAGCAGCCGGTGTTTCTAGCCCTTCCCGTTGGGCAGGCCCTTGAGCCTATAAATAGACGTGAACAGTACTTTTCAGGGGACAGGGTTCGAATTCCCAAGCTTGCCGCCTGTGGCAGCGGATTCGAAATCCTTCTCCAGCGGGTATCCTGTCCGCGCGGTCTCGAGAGTCTAACCATTGTAACCGATTTCCCTACATAAAAGAAGAGCCCTCCGCAAGAGAGGCATTCAGGCCGCGGCGGGCGAAGTCTGGCGTCACCACCTCAGACGGCTAGTTCTGATTCTTATCCTGGTCGCTAGTAACCGACTCACTGACAGTCTTTTTCGTACTCATTCCCCAGTGCTCGAACCGTTAGCTGGCGGTGCCCGATTTCTTGTCGCATTTCGTGCATAAACAGTTAACACGCGACCTTCAGATCTAGGTTGGCCGGTGAAATCAGCGACTAGACAATATCAGATCATTAGACCGCACAGAACAACCATCGTCCTGATGAAGATACTCTCTGGGAAGTCATTATCAAATTAGCTCGGGAAACGGATCAAATTCGGCAGGAAGTCGTTCAGCAGTCCGAAGCGACTAACCGCGTCTTAGCCGCTATTATCTGTCGGCTAGACTCGCAGCCCGTGGCGGCGATGATAACTTCGGACAACTCGGCGTCAGCAGCGGACAATCCGCCTGTTAAGCAAGCCGCTTGTCCGCCCGGAGGACCATCTATCTGTCCGCTATACTGCCCGCAACACCTCCCGACATCCTTCCCGCCAGTGCTAACCGTTGCCCCCATGCGGTTTCCAATTATTCAGCAAGAAAGGATGCGTTCTTATAAACCCAGCCCCCAGTTTGCCCCCTACCTGGCCAATCATGCGAAGATAATGCAAAAAGTCCCTATTCTTACAAAGAAGAAAGAACACGTGTCAACCTTGTTTCGAGTCAAACAACGCGAGCATGAGACACTCTCCCATTTTGTCGCTCGTTTCCAGAAGGAGGTTACAGAAGTTGAAGAGGTCGGATCGGATTTCTATAAAATCGCTTTGATCGAAGGATTGAAACAAGGACCATTCAAATTTGAAGCCACCATCAGGAGTGAAAAAACATATCAGGAAATAGTTAATCTTGCTAACCAGTACTCTGAGGCTGGAAGGGGTAGTTCTCATTATGTCATAAAGAACAAATCGAACGGCAAGGAGTCTTTTCAGTTTGCAGACCCGAAGACCAACAACCCCGACCAGTTCTGTGAGTATCACAAGGAGAAGGGTCACTTGACAGAAGATTGTCGAGCTCTTAAGCAACTGATGCAAAGGATGCTGAGGCAAGGTATGATGCGCGACATATTCTCGTAAGATGACCATTCTGATCAGTCGACTTCAAAGGGCAAATAAGTCAAGTTGTTTGTATTACCAACTCATCTCCTAAGAACTTCTTTGTTGAATATGTTTTCCTATAATTTGTTCTTATGTTTCAAAGCCCCTCACTAAAACTTTTCCTAGTGTTTTCTTTTCTTGTCAGCTTAAGAAATAAGGATAAACTGACTCCAAGAGACATCGCTGAGTCCAGCAGAAACCACCTGTAAAACCGTTTACATTAGCGTAACACCACGAAGACCACATGTTGCGGGGAGATTTCGCACTGTGTAGTGGGAGCTTGCCGGTTCTACTGCGGCAAGATACTGGACTTCAAATCCTGGCTAGTACCTAACCCCACTTCTGCATTATGGAGGGACAGAGTGGCGGTCAGCTCTACCACGCCATTTAAGGTATATCGTCACAACTCTGATGATCACGCGAGGAAAGCTCTGCAACACGCACCTTCCCGCGAATCTTCTTAGCGTGTGACCCTCGAATACTCTTTGGAACCCTCAAGCAGTGCCTGCAGGAGACCCACAGCTGGGTTGATCTCATAGGAAAGCAATGCTATATGCACCTGCCTGAAAGATCAACTTAGGTTGTACTCCAGGCAAGAGGGCAGTAAGTCCTTTCCCCTTGTGTGGAGTGTGGATTGGGTTTACAGCTTTTGCGACCCTGTGAGGAAAGCACTGCTACATGCACCTGCCAGCTTGGTCGTTTAAGTCTGTAGCTCATTTCTCAGCCGGCAGGATTCGGGTATTCACTTCAGTCCGCAAGAGTTTATTCATCAGATGACAGAGATATCTTTTTATTAAGTGATGAGAGTTACAACTTTCGCGACCCTGTGAGGAAAGCACTGCTACATGCACCTGCCCACTTGGTCTCCTAAGTCTTTAGCCAACTTTCCTAGTGTCCAAGATTTATAGTCAGACTCCTTCAAAAGAGCAGATAAGAATTGGTATTCGGCAGAGTTTGGGTATTGATCTTGTTAAAGCAAACAGTTGATAATACCTTTTGCTTAATGTGCTATTATTCTCACCGACTAGCCGCGCGGATAGAGTAGTGGTAGGCCGAATATGCTAGGTTACCCTCTTATATTCATACAGAGGAGAACGGCTTTAATCGTGCGAATATGCTTTGTTTGGCATTATTCTATTCATACAGAGGATAATAGCTTTAATCGCGTGAATATGCTTTGTTTGGCATTCTTCTATTCATATAGAGGATAACAGCTTTAATCGTGCGAATATGCTATGTTTGGTAGTCTTCTATTCATACAGAGGATATCTTGATTAATCGCGCGAGTATATTAAGCCTATTGACATTATCGCTGGGAGTTGCGAGGATATTTTGCTAGGTGGATCATTATTAATCGCGCGAAAGTCATTATTAATCGTGCGAGTGGATTATGCGTGGTCATCACTTCATATTACGATTGTCTTTGAACTCAAGGATTTTCTAGTCGCTCGGGAAAGTAAACCAATATTACGCCTTTGTCAACGGATAATCTCGTTAGGCTTATTTATCCACATTTATCTTGTTTGTATTTATTTTATTCACCTACGGATGCCATTTCATATCGCCTTCCCGCGGCGATCTTTCAAGTTCTCTCCGATACCTTGGGCAGTGAAGGGCTCAGAATCATAATCGGCGGCGACATCATGCACTTCGCGGCGATCGTCCTCCCTCTTCTTCCTAGCCTCGCTCTGTGTCAGAACAGGCTCTTCTTGTGTAACCGTTTTGTTCGTCGAGACTTTCAGAACAGCTGCCGAAGGACAAAATATTTAGCTGCACTGTAAGACGAAGCAAAGTAACTGATCGCTGAAAGTGTACCTTCTTTAGCAGGCAAATCCGCCATGACTGGCAGCAACGGGATGTAGTGCATGACATCTAGTCACGAGCCGGCGAAGAAGTCAACAATTTCTTTCTCGATGCCTTCGACCTCAAACTGCTCGAACAGCTTTGCCGGCCGGACTTGCGGGCGAACAGGCAGAAGGCCCAGTTCCCCTCGAACATGAGGAATCGGGTAGACCAGTTCGGGAACTTGTTCATCAAGTTCACCGTCTTCATCCCGGTGCAACCGAAGTAGACAATACATTTGAAGATCCGGCTGTCCTTCTTGCCAGAGATGATGGAGCGGACCACGAAGCAATGGCGAAAAGATCCATGGTAAATCATACCCGCTTAGTCCGAAGGTAGATGATAAAGCTCATCACCGACGCAATCGTATTCGGCGAGATCTGGCCGGGGATGATTCCGAAGAAGTCAAGAATCTCTACGAGCTCGATCAGCTGCGGCGAGCTAAAACAAAAGTCGAAGTGGTCGACCGGGATCGCCACCAGATTCCGTCCAGAAGAATTTATTCGCTCATCCTCTCGGGGAAGTCGCGTGAATACATCTGCATTGGTCATGTGGGTTGCGATGAAGCGTTCAAGTTCGCTGGCGGTCATTTCTGACCTTCTGTGCTCGGCGTCAAGAAAGGCGGTGGCAGCGGAAGCCCGTGCGGGTGCCATTGACCCTTACCGCAAGAAGTAGAGCACTTGAAATTTTTCCATATAATGCGGAGCTAGGCCATATTTATAGAACCTGCAAGACGAGTAATAATTCGCTCGGATAGATCGACGAAGCTGTCGGGACATTCATCACTTCCTGCAGACATCTTTTCAATCATTTAAACACCTTATAATTCGCGCGGCTAAATGAAAGAATTTGCTGAGTTATTCATTTCCTGCAGATTTCGGAAGCAAAGTACGGGAGGTTGCGCGAACAGAAAATCAAACCGCAAGCATCTAAAGAATCAGATTTCACGAGTATAATATCAAGTGACAAGCACATACAATTCGATCGAACTAACAAACCACACCGCAAATATTATAAGGTATTTAAAGCAGTCAGCAACCAATAAGGTTGGTTCGATCAACTTATTACATCTCTCTCTCTCTCCTCGCGTCGCTCGCCGCTAGGTTCTGCGGGGTCCCTGCCAATGTGCGCGACTTGATCGCTAATGCCCAGTAAAACGGACATGGCGCTGATCAAGTGGTGGCTAAGGGTGTTCTGGGCTCGGTGAATCCGGGATGTATCCCGAACTATGTGACTCATCGGAACGGTTGGCTTAATAGCAGCCACCTGTTCGATAGGCCGCGCGGGTAGGTTTACACGGCCGGTCGCCGGGACAGAAGCTTCCCCCCTACTAGGGTCGTGACCTGACTCGCGCGGTTTCGCCGAACTCGCAGAGTCAGATCGCCGACCCTTCTTCTTTTCAGCCCTCTCGTAATATTTTCTCTTGAAGTACGCAGCATCGTCCTCGACCTTTTGCATTCGCTTCCCCAAGACAAAGACTTGATCGCGAGCAGCCCTTTCTCGCTTGCGGCATCTGGCTAGATCCGCGGACAGAGCCTTTATCCGCTCCTCCAGGCCTATCCTCGCCTCTTCCTCGAATTTGAGCCTTGCCTTTAGTCGCTCGAGGTCGCAGTACAGTTCGGATATGGCGCGTTGGCCTTCATCATCCCGAAGTTGCCGAGCGGTCTCATCCACGACGGCTTGAGAGTTTAGTTCCGCCGAATCTGCATCACAAAGCAAAGGACAGGCAGAATTAGCTTTTCTCGCGCGACAAAAGCAACAAGCAATGGTGCTAAAAGAATGGGCACCCGAGCAGAGGCCATCTTCTCTAGTCGCGGCCGCTATCTGACGGCTAGAAAAAACAGGTCGCCTCAGTCTCTCAGGATCCGTCTTCTTCAGGTAATCGTCCCACAGAAGTCGCTCGGCCCGCTTATTCTTTTCGAGCTCTTCGCGCGATAGGAGCAAGTCATCAGTCTCGGTTATTATGCGGATAAGCCTCTTTAACCGCGGGGGTTCTTTGTAAGGTGGTGGAAATTTTATAACCTTTGGGGCGGGTTTGATCTTACCTGCCCGCAGAAGCTTAGATGCAACCTGGCGATCAGCTTCAGCCTGCTCCGCAGCTGGAAGAACCAAGGGATCACGGATCTCTTCTCCAGCAGTCAACAACTTATTCTCTGCAAGGAGTCGTTCCTGCAGTTTTATTTTATCATCAGGCTCGGATGGTCCAGGAATCTCCTTCCCTGTTTTTACCAACAGAATCTCCAGATCGGAGTCGCCGCCGGATAGCTGCTTGTTGTTAACTTCTTTTTCCTTTTCCTGCAGTGAAACCACAGCGGGCGGTAATTTAGTTCTACTCGCTTACCCGCCCAATTTTCATATGGCGCTCGAGCTATTCGGATACGTTTACCTCATCTATTCGCGCGGTCTCGTCCCAAAGCTGATCGGGTACATCGACCTTGCTAGTCGCTGCCATGACCGCCTCGGGTTTCTTGTTCTCCTTTTTCTTCTTCAGAAGGATCGCCTCTATCCTCTCCTCAATTGACGCAGTCGGCTTGTGCTTCCTCTTCTTTGTCGGGATGGCGTCTTTCACGACATTGAGGTTTTTCTTGAACTTATCGGCGGCATTCTTGGCAGCCTTTTTTGCCTTGCCGATTATATCGTCGATCTCTCCGCTTGCTCGCACGGTTTCAATCTTAGCGTCGCCTTGGCCATTTCTTTCGCTTGAAGATGAGGTGATGTCAACATCTGAGCCCGCCGAAGGCTGTGGAGGGTTCTCCCGGACAGATTCTAGAACCTTGTTATCCTCCATGTTCTCACGCAGTCGTTCAGTATACTCAATCGCAGCGGCTTTAGTAGGCTGCTCCAGGTTCCCAGCGGCTATTATCTCCGTTGCCGGCTTGAAGGACTGTTCGCTCTCTGGTTTTTCGTTTACGGGGCTCGGTTTTTGCGAAACCGCCTTGGCAGTATGAATCTTGCGCGGCGTCTCACCGACTTCGCGGGTAGACGTTCCTGGTGGCAATTTGGAAGCAACTACTCCCTTATCGTTGAACCTCACTAGGAATCTCTTCCTGGAAGACATGGCGGATAGCAGAGTCTTAACCGCAGTTGGATAGAAGCGACCCGTCTCGAAGGCAGTTTTGTAAAATAAGCGTCAGCACCAGCATTATTTATAGTTTTGAAGGCATTAACTGCGCTCGCGTTCAGGCGGTTAACAACATTTTCGAAATTCCTCCAGAATTTAAAACTGTGCGGGGATTATGTTAACACTGGACTTGACCGCTCTCCAAGTGCCAGCGGCGAGGCCACCTCTAGCAAGCGTCCAAGAGCAGGCGGTCAAGAGCTCCCTACCCACCTAGCCGCGTGGTTGGATGGCCCCCTCTCTCTCTTTGCCCCCCCCCCCCCCCAGTACTTGGTCATCGCTGCCCGTTTCTCCTGTGCGCGGGCAGCCGGTGTTTCTAGCCTTGCCCGTTGGGCAGGCCCTTGAGCCTATAAATAGACGTGAACAGTACCTTTCAGGGGACAGAGTTCGAATCCCACAACTTGCCTGTGGAAGCAGATTCGAAATCCTTCTCCAGCGGGTATCCTGTCCGCGCGGTCTCGAGAGTCTAACCATTGTAACCGATTTCCCTACATAAAAGAAGAGCCCGTCTCAAGAAAGGCATTCAGGCCGCAGCGGGCGAAGTATGGCGTCGCCGCCTCGGGCGGCTAGTTCTGATTCTTGTCCTGGTCGCTAGTAACCGACTCGCCGACAGACTTTTCCGTACTCATTCCCCAGTGCTCGAACCGTCAGCTGGCGGTGCCCGATTTCTTGTCGCATTTCATGCATCAACAGGTACCCTTTTCCCCTCAGGTGCGAACTGCTCAACTAAGTGGCGGACTCGAATCCCTATCAGCCCAAACCGCACACTACATGCTCAACCAGAGGCGGCGACCAGTCCTCCTATCCGATAGATGTAGGCGGACTCAATAACAGCTGACCGCGCAGTCTGCCGACCTTAGTAGTCAGTCCTCCAGGTCGCCAACCCTTGGCCCCATGCAAAGGGTGCTACCAGTCGTCAGCGGCTCTCGCCAATAGGCGCGACCTAGACTCTTCAGTCCGCCAGGTCGGCAGTCCTTGTCGCCGAGCAATGGCGACAAGCCACCAGCAGGCAGCCTGCTCAACTTATCTGCCGCGAGGTAAGCGGACTGGTTGCGCAGTTTGCCAGGTGAGCCCCAGCATGGCAACCTGCGATCTGCCTCCTCTCTGCAGCAGGCTGGGCGGACTCGTTCTGTAGTCCGCCGGCTAGCCCTCCAGCTTCTCGGTGTTCGCTTCTACCCAGCAGCGGGCGAACTCCTCAGCTCGCACAGCCCAGCACGAGCTCCCCCAGCAGCAGCCATCTCCAGCTCCAGGCAGTCCCAGACCACGCAACCCAGTGCGGACTCTGCGGACTCAATGTTTATACTCGCTCAGCTCACCGCCTCACTGGTGGTGACGTTACTAAGACCGTTACCTTCTCGGGCCTATAAATAGGCCCCCAGAACTCTCATTTGGGGGACAGACGGCACAGTAGAGGCGTCCAGATCTCGTCATCGCTCCTTGCGGACTCGCTTTCCCAGTCCGCGCGACCTGCTCCCGGCTTCTTCTCGCATCTTGATTAAGCGGCTTGCTCGGCTAAGTCTTACGGGCTCCTTGATCGGCTAACCGCGTAGTCTGCCGACCTCGCTAGTCAGTCCGCGCGGCCTCTGGCATTCTCCTCCCCTTAGTCGTCAGCTTCCCCCCTTGTACCCTTTATTCTTCTTTCCATGTAAAGGTGCAATCTCGAGCTGTAACTTCGATTGTAATCAAAGGAAAGCCAGTCGCAAGAGTGGCATTCAGGCCGCGACGGGCGAAGTCTGCTGTTGCCGCTACTAGCGGCCCTCTCTTCTCTTTTTCTCTCTCGGTCTTACCATCAGAGCCCAACCGCTAAAGTAGCGTCTGATCGACAGTTCCCGACCAAGCTTCCCCCCTGCTCGAGCAAACTTCTCCCTTGCTCCGCAAACCCTTCCCTCTATCCCCGCAACCCTCCTATTCTCTTAGCTTGTGAGATCGAACAACTCGTTAACTGGGCGGTGTCGCATTTCGTGCATCAACAAATGCAAATAAAGGGAATGGGTTGGTGAGTTTCTTATTTCTTGAATTATTTTTATTCAAGTATTTCTTTTTTTTCATATATCCTGCTTTACTTTTAAAGAATTACTGCATGTGCATATGTGTTTAACTCAATGATATATCGCTATAAAGTAAATGTGGGCGAGGGAAAATTTAGGCGATTCAAATTTCTGAGGGAAAGTTTTATTTCTAAAACACTTGTTTTTATGAAAATTGTTACAAGATAAAAATAATAAAACTCTGCATAAGGAGATTTTAAGGATTTAAATCCTATGATGTAGACAGTATCTACTGATGGATTCACAAGTAGGGGTGTGCCTACACTTTTGTCCAACAGTAGTGGGGCCCAATTCAAGTTTGCATACCTTAATATTTCTTATTTTATGTAAATAAAATTAAGGGGCAGGTTAAGTGTCAGTATTGAAAGCAAATATTATGAGAATTATCGTTCATTATGGTGTATGCATTTTGTTACCACTCATTGCCTGTATGTATAATAGTTCATGAAGTACTTTTCTCACATAGTCATATTTTTATGACTAACTCTTTGTGGATAAATTTTTTAGGCAATAGGAGCATCTCCTACTGTACCACAAAGGATTTCCCCTATAGAATTAGCGATGGTATGACTAACGATTTTTATAGGAATCGAAGATGCTCAGAAAAGACATAGAACCTCTTTTATCGATTATGATTGTGCATATTGTAATTAGTATGGATAAATACTCAAAGTCTTTGTATCAACTATTGTATATAAATAAATTAATGAATTTAATTTTTGATGTTCATGATCTTTTTACTGTGGTTTAATGGTGCGACCTTTTTAATGAAATTAAGTTCAATTCTCGAATCTTTTGTGAAGTCCGTAATAAGGATTTTCACATAAGTTAATTTTTTCTAGAATCAAGAAAGCTAGATCACAACTAAATAATTATAACAAATCACTTTAAAATTTATGATAAAATGAAATGCAAGTTTATTTCATAAGTGATAAAATTACAAATAGAAGATTTTAATAAAGCTTGAAATCGAGGACGTGATGAACAAATAAAATCTCTTTTTGAATTTACCGGTCCTTCTCCCAAGGATCGGCTGACTAAATCTTATCTCTCCGTAGAGACAACAACTAGCCTCCCCCTAGATCTCACCACGATCTAGTCGATGCACACACGGCGGCGATTTTCCTCTAAACCAAAGACAGACCTAGTCGCCACTCACAAGGCGGCAAATTCTCTACCGATTACAAAGAGAATGAAAAAAAAAGAAAAATTAATCTGAGAATAAACACTCCGTCAGGTCTTGAGCGCTGAAGAGGCCAGAAAATCCTCGGGAAGACCGCCGAAAATGAGAAGCACGAACGGTCCCTTCTTCGCTGTTGAGATTTCATAAACACTATGGAAGTTTTCTAGTTGCACAGAGTTATCTGGATGGAGATGCACGAAATCAAGGCTCCTGGAGGTGTGTAACCTCAAATTCCCAATGTTCATCCCATTTATAGTTTTTCAACTATCGCGCGGCGGTAGCGCGATATCGCCTACGATAATTCCAATGGTTGACATGTGTCCCACTCTGCAATATCCATGCCGAGACGCTGGAGGTCGAGTATGGTCGTGGGACTACTGCGCCACGATAGCACGATATTGCCAGGCGGTATCTCCTATAATGCGTATCGTGGCAACCATTCTGAATCATTGCTTACGTCATGGCTAGCGTCATCACGCTAACGCGGGGCGGTAGTGACTATCGCCTGCGGTAGCTCAACTTTGTAAAAACTGATGTACTTCGCCCATCCAAAACTATCATAATGTTATTCCTGTTATATCTGCAAACCACAAACACACTATGATCAATTACATTTGGGATTTGTTATTTTCAATGCAAGGAGTGCGTAACGCATCCTCCAACACCATCATGTGTGGTTTTAATGCTATGCGCACATTCATGATGGATATGATTATGCACACATCATAACCATATAATATGTTATACATATCCATCGTGCGGATTTCTATTATTTGCATCGAGCCATCATGTATTTTATTATGTGCATACTAATATAACTGGCTATGAGCACTCCCATTTTGGTGATTCAATTTACATAGACCTCATAATGGGTGATTATGCGGATGTCAGGTCCTTGTGGTTACCACAAGATTGTGGAGGACGGACGACAGAGGTTGGGCGACCACCGAGGGGCCAACCAGTGGAGGCCTGCTGATGGAAGTCGACGGGCGGAGGCCGGCCGCACGCAAGGGCCCACCTTGCCTTGCGGCCATGCGAACATGGGGTCGTGCGCCCTACGACTGCGTGGCCATGGGGTCGTACGCCCAGCGGTAGTGCGCGGTCGTGCGACTACGTAATAGGGCGGGCACGGACCTGCGGCCGCGCCCGAGGGCGTGTTTGTCCTTGCAGCGGAGGATGAATTCGCTGAGGGGTCGCGCGGGCCGTGGGGCCCTGCGGCCGTGGCATTGAGGCTGCGCAGCAGCGCGCAGTCCGATGATGGTAGTGGTCATGACATTAGTGGGGGAAATGAGAATATCGGCTATCCACAGACTAGAATTTCTATAAATTGGAGGGATTCTTATCAATAATATATTTTTGTGGAGACATTTTTGTACCATTGAATGTTTATTTTATAAGCATGATGATAAAAAAATAGGTAATAATATTAAACAATTTTTATATTTATTAAGGCATTAATGTTCAACATGTTGAACCTCTCATTCTTTCCGGGCAATATTCTCTTCGGATCTGAAAGCCTTAAAGAAAATTTCCAAAACGTGAATGGAGGATATTAGTTGCCTATCAAAAATTTTAAAATATTTTCTTAAAAATTTTAATCATACTATCAAATAATTTAATTTTGCCTAGCATGCGTGTTTTCTTGCAAGCTCCAATCTTGATGACTTTTTATTATTATTATTGTTTCCACTACTTAGATGTTATTTTGATTTTATGGCTTCCATGACCTTTTGCGATGCCCTTTCGTTTTATGTGATGCTTTATTGATTTGCATCTTACTGTATTTTTGTGGTTCCTTCATCCTGTATTTCTTATTTTACAAAAGTGAAAGATATCGTCAAAAGCTATATCTTTTCTAACTAAGTGGAACATACAAGTTATTTTGTGAACTACGTACCTATCCTGATGACGGACATCTTCTTAATTATTGTCCGGCAGTCTCTAGTTTGATATCGGGTCCTCATGGACTTCTTAATTATCATCTAACTTTATTATGTTAATTTCCTTGCCTTATTGTTGTAGGTAGCTCCTTGTAGAGTTTCTCCTTATTTTGTCACAAATTTATAATTTCCATGACATTTACATTATTTATAACATTTTAGCATGTGGCTTTTTTTGTAGTGTGCTTAAATGTTAACATATTTCATCTTTACTTCAAGTCGGCATTATAAAGAAGGAATATGGATCACCAAAATTCTTACTTCGTTCAACCAGCGAATTGAGGTGAATATGTTGGCCACATCAGATGAATTAGTTTGCAATCTTAGGGACTCAGCCATCCACTATAATGTTGAGTATAATAACATCATAAATTAACAACATCAAACAATAGA
This sequence comes from Platanthera zijinensis, assembly GCA_039513925.1. Lineage (NCBI taxonomy): Eukaryota > Viridiplantae > Streptophyta > Magnoliopsida > Asparagales > Orchidaceae > Platanthera > Platanthera zijinensis. Next base: position 207,637,599 of record CM077078.1, read on the forward strand.
AGGCGATAAATGCATTCCAAAATAAAAAAAAATACATATATCACTATGAAATCTGGCATGAAGCCAATACAAGTTGAAAGTAACAAACAGCGCACAAACAAGCATGAATCAATACAAAGTATTGTACAAATATATATTTAAAAAAAAGTAAGATTTCAAAGGCATTGACTGCAATAATCTATTATAACAACATCACAAATCAAACAATTATTCCGATAGATAACCGCTGCTCAAAGCGCAAACGTAGTTTTACAGTTATTTGTTTGTGTAGCTGTGAGAAAATCACTTATTTTAAAATTGATGATAAACAGTTTTTCTTAAGTATTCGGGTCCAACTTATGGTTTTCCATAAGCGGCTATCTCTTAAAAAAGTCCTAAGTGTTTGCTGCAATCCGTCACTGGCCCTCGTGATTCCTTCGTTGTTGAGGCGAAAGAAAAAGTAGTCCGGCGATGGGATCCCGTTCCTGGGCCGTCACCATCGTATACTAAGGAAAATCCCGGACACGATTTTTTCGTCCGGACTCGAATTTTTAGCCTGGACGCAATTTTTTGCATTGGACGCGATTTTTTGCACTGAAAGCGATTTTTCTACCTAGACACAATTCTTCTCCTCCGGCGTTATTTTTTTACTCGGACGTGATTTATTTCGCCCAGATGCGATTTTTTCGCAAGAGCACGATTTTTTCGCTTGAAAACGATTCTTTCACCCAGACATGATTTTTTCGCACGGACAGTATTCGAGAAAAAATTGTCACCAACTCTTTGTACGCTGTCCCTGAGTGGGTGGCCTGCAGAGAATAGAGTGGTTCGCAAGCAATCGATTAGTTGCCCTGCGGACGATATGAGAGAGTGAAAAGAAAGTACTGCTGTTAGCAATGAACACAACATTTTTCTCACCGTGACAAATGTCTTTCTTGCAACGGACCACTTAATTTACCGTAAAGAAAATTACAAGAGTGTTCAAGCTAGTACAAGGGGAAATAAGAGAGAAAATTTGACCAGACTTAGTACGTGTCTGCACCAACAACTAGGCTATTTCTGGGCTAATTCCACGTGTATCATCCAGGCCTCCCCGATCGTTATTTAAACTTGAGGGTAGGCGATTTGAATGATTCATGAATTTACGGGCTTTTAATGCTTTATTCACTACGACGTTAAATGCGCAGCCTCCCGAGTACACGAAGAGTCAGGCGGCGGGGGTTGAGAGAAGAGACCACAGACGTCTACTCCTCCTTCATCCACCATGAGCACTTCCCTAAAGAAGAAAAGGAAGAGAGACGATCGACAAAAGAAGGTTTCTCTAGGCAGTGAATGTTGGGAATATTGCCCTAATTGTTCCGTACATTTGATTTGAAGAGGCATCACCCACAACACTAAGAGCATAGTTGTATTTGATGTTATTTAAGCTCATCATGTGCAGGATGTTCCTTGGGACAAGGTTAGACAAGCTGTCTAAGTGATGGTGATAGCTGGTCACAAGGTAGGCTAGTGGAGAGACAAAATCTGTCGAAGTCCACAGGCGTTGAGTGAAGCAAGCTCACTCAACGCCAGATGCAGAGAAATGTGGCTAAGTGCACAGGCGTTGAGTGGAGCAAGCTCACTCAACGCCAGATGCAAAGAAATGTGATTAAGTCCACAGGCGTTGAGTGAAGCAAGCTCACTCAATGCCAGCTGCCAAGAAGCGTCGTGTGTTGTCAAGCTTCTGGATTGGCAAGCAGAAAAATCGACCAAGTCTACAAGCGTTGAGTGAATACATCTCACTCAATGCCATATAATAGAAGGCATCGAGTGAATACAGCAAAGGCGTCGTGTGATGTCAAATCTTTGTCTTTGACAGTAATGAAATCTGGTCAAGTCAAGATGCGTCGAATGATGAAGGCTCAGCCGATGCCAAAGCAGTTAAGGCAACAAAAGTTTAGATGGCATTGAGTGATGAAGGCTCATTCAATGTCAGAGAAGAAAGCGTCGTGCTCACTCAAAGCTCAAGGCAAGAATGGACAGAAAATCTGTCTAAGTGTTTTGGCATTGAGTCAGGCTCACTCACTCAACGCCTAGTGATAAAAAATTTGTCTAAGTATTTCTGCATTGAGTCAAGCTTACTCAGTCAACACCTAGTGACAGAAAATCTGTCTAAGTGTTTTAACGTAGAGTCAAGCTTACTCACTCAACTTCTAGTGACAAAAGATCTGTCTATGTGTTTTGGCATTGAGTCAAGCTTACTCACTCAATGCCTAGTGACAGAAAATCTGTCTAAGTGTTTTGGCGTTGAATCAAACTTACTCACCCAACGCCTAGTGACAGAAAATCTGTCTGTGTTTTGGCTTTAAGTCAAGCTTACTCACCCAGCGCCTAGTGACAGAAAAATCCGTCTGTGTTTTGGAGTTGAGTCAAGCTTACTCACTCAACGCCTAGTGATAGAAAATTTGTCTAAGTATTTTGGCATTGAGTGATGGTTACTCACCAACGCATATACTAAAGAGCTTAAATTTGACTAAGTCCACAGATGCTGACATTAGCAAAAGTCAACAAAGTCAACAAAATTCAAAATGTGGTGGGATGGCAACAGTACAGGAAAAATAGCGTCGCAGGTCTACAAGATGACTTTTCCTGTAAAAGATAAAGTTACAGTTATCAACTTCAGTGGGGCCTATGGGTCAAAATAGTCGTAGATCGACGAAATAGAAAAGTGGGAGTTTAAAATGAATAGATTAGCTTTTGGAAAATACAGTTGGACTTCATCTTCTTCCTCACCAGTATTGTAGAGCCCTGTAGAAGAAGTTCAAGCCTCAGATCTAAGAGTTCAAAGAGATAGCTGGTGGCATTCTCACCTGCACCAGCAAGTTTAGAATGTATACTTTCTGAGGAAGAAGAAGAAGCAGAGATAACTTATTTCTGCAGTCAAGGTTGGATGTGTGAAGAAATCTTAGAACTATTATTTTAACTGTCTTCAACAGCAAGTTTAGAGTATTTCTTTAAGGAAAGAGGGAGCAGCAAGGGTTCACCCTAGCTGCAGCATACGGAAGCTGAAACAAGTAAGCTATTGTCATTATCACCTGTAATTGTAAGAAAAAGAGTGATTCTCTTAAACAGAAGAGACAGCAAAGGTCTTAACCTAGCTACTGCATCTGAAAGCTCAACAAAGGTAGTTGTTGTCATCTTCACCAACAATAGCAAGGTTAGAATAAATTGTGAGAGTGAAAGAGGTATCAACAAAGGGTTTACCCTAGCTGCAATAGGGCAAGTCTGATAACTTCAGACAAGTCAGATCAGTGTCTTCTCAACACTACCAAGTCTAATCCAAAAGATCAACTTCTAGAGCTGAGAAGAAGATATGACTGAGCAACTGGTTCAGTCCAGGAAGGAAAGGAGAAGCAGAGCAGAGTTCAACAAGTTACTTCCATCACAAACCAAGTCAATCCGAAGATCAATTTTTTGTTGCTGTGAAGAAGGTAGGGCTGAGACTTTCTCAGTCTAGGAAGTTAGGCATAGAGAAATTTCTCTTGTGTTGATAAGTCACTAATTATAGTTATTTTCATATAGTTTTTATTTAATTAATAATAAAATTATAGTTATATTTTTGTAATTATGATTATAATTGCTTTATTTTCATATTTTAGGTCAATCTGGGCTGTGAATAGCAATTTGGAGCTTGCAGGACTGATCAGAAGTTGAAGCGGTGAAAATGAACATTTTTGGTAACAGATACCTCAACTTCAAATGGTCATAACTTTCAAACCAGGAAGAGTTACGGGACGTGCAACCAGTCAACAGAAAGAGGACGACGTCCTCTACAATTCTGGAAAATTTCACAAGTACACGCCAGTGACACGGGCGTGACATTTGAGTCACGGGCGTGTCTAGGTCAAAAAAATAATTTTATCCAGAAATCTTCCCGGGACAATTCTGCAACATTTCTCAAGTACACGCCCCCCTGTCACGCCCGTGACCTAGGGCGTGACCTACCCGAAACTGCCAAATTAATCCCAGATTGCGCCGTTTCCAACTGTTTTGCTGGCCTAGTCAGACACGCCCTGGGTCACGGGCGTGACCTAAGGCGTGACCTAGGGCGTGACCACTTCAGAAACGGCAGAATTACTTCCCACCGTTCTCATTCCTGCCGTTTCCTGTAACAGACTAGACACACCCTAGGTCACGGGCGTGACCTAGGGGCGTGACCCGCAAAACGGCAATTTTTGGCGGTTTTTCTCCAACGTTCCCAGGCTTTCAAGACTGCAGTTTCCGAGCCTGACACGCCCTAGGTCATGGGCGTGACCAATGGGCGTGACTCCCAAGCAGAAAAATCTATAAATTCCAGATGTGTTTAGAAGATCGTGGAGGAAGATTAGGAGCAAGTTTTAGGCTTTTGTTGTAGCTTAGTTTACCTTTTTTATATGCATTTCTCTCTTATACTTTTCATTCATAACTTAGTTTTGTTTTCAAGCAATTTACTTTTAGCAATTATGTTTTCTTGTTTATGTACCTCCCTTTTCATGTCATGTAGCTAATTTTCTCAGCACTTGATCAAGACAAACTTTGAATAAAGCTAACTTTATTTATTTTCTCAAAAACGTGTCAAGCTCTCTATTTTTGCTCGCTATCGATTTATCTTTGATTTATTCTGTATCGAATTCATATTTCGCGGATTTGTTATTCGATCCTAGATCCGTATCTTAAATGACCGAGAGGTTGCGGATACGAGTAGATCGCTCAAGGATAAAAGGAGTTGAATGCACTCCTCGAGAGAGGACGACATAAATCTGCCGGATTGGAGTCAAATCCAATAGAGGGGTTCACCACCTAAAGCAAGCTTAGGGGTTTCGACTGGCCGAGAGGTCTTAATCGATCAACGTAAGGTTAGTCAGAAGCATGAGCTCGAGAGAGACGCTTTGTACTTTAGGAACCTCCACGGTCGAAGTAAGTAATTAGGAGCTTGCACTTTTGCTATTTCATGAAGGTTTATTTTAGTTCAAAGTGAGTCTAGATCAAGTGCTACTTTTTATTTAATATTCTTCATTTAGTTAAAATAATCTCTTTTTATATTTAGATAAAATAATATTAATTTGCGTGAGTAGAAGTACTCAACAGGCCCCGAGTCTAATACGACATTTCCTATACTATATTTTGATAGGTATACTTGCCTATTTGAGATTTTAGTTTGGATAATATTTTAAAACTATAGAAAATCTTCATCAAGTTTTTGGCGCCGTTGCCGGGGAATTTTTGTTGATATTTTGAAAACGCGAATTGTATTACTTTTATCCCTCTTTTTCTCTATCACCATTTCTCTTTTTTATTTTCTTTTTCAAATTCATTTCAATTAGCTAACGGTTGTTTTTTTTTCTTCTTTTATAAAAAAAATGTTATCACAATTGGCCGCTAAAATTGCCGAGCTTACACGCAAAGTAAATTTTTTGAAAGCCGCAAGACAACGCCAAATTGTTTGTTATTATTGTGGTGGTTCTCATCAAAGTGAATATTGTTATCATTATAATTTTTATCAAAATCTTTCTTATGAAAATAATTTTTATAATAATTATGAAAATAACTATTCTCACTTTTATGATAATTCTTTTTCTAATTTTTATGAAAATAATTTTTCCAATCCTTCTAATTTTCATGAAAATACTTTTTCGAATTCAAATATGAATAATTATTTTGATTTAAAAAATTCTTCTTCCATCTCGGATGTTGGTTTTTCTTGTTCGCAAGATCAACCGGAAAACTTCCCGAGTGATGAGAATAATTATTTAGATCCGAATATTTATCCTTCTTTTATCACACCACACACTTCTTCTTCTAATTTTGGGGACTTTACATAATTTCAAGTTGATACTCCCCAAAATTTAGAAGAAATTATCACTTGTTCTACTAATTTTTCTCCTTCTTTAAATATTTCACCTATGGTGGAACATGAATCTTCTTGTACCCACTTTGTGTCTTATTCAAAGGAGGAAGAAGAATTATTATATCAAAAATTTATTAATTTTATTGACACACCGGACGAAGTAGAAGAAGAACATGTGTCTCCTCCTACGACTTCCAATTTTTCTCCTCCATGCACAATTTATGACTTTTTAGGAGCAAAAATATTTGATCCTGATGCGTCCAATGATTTTATTTCCAGTAAATTTTTGGATAAAAAATTAATTTTAAAAAATAAACAACCGGAGCCTAATCTTATACCTTTGCAAGAGCCTCCTCCTTGCGAAGATTTTTCTAAAACGCTTACTTTTGATTTTCCTTATATTAACGATTGTCATGTAGAAGAGGAGCCGTTGCAATTAAACATCATCCACGATCCATTTGCCGCTCCTCTACAAAAATTCAAATCACCTCAGGTATGGATCGGTGATTTGAATCTAAATTTTCAAGTCAACTGCAAGAAGGAAAATCAAGAAGAAAGCGGAGGAGTAGCCGGGCAAGCAACTTTGGCATCTTCGCCAAAGCATGAATTAAGGGAGTTGTCCGTTCACTTTAATTTTTATTTTTCATTTTCTTAACCCAAACCGTCTAGCTTAAAGACGGGAAAAAGAAAAGCGCTCTTGGGAGACACCCCTTGATTATCTTTTAATCATTGCAATTTACTTTTTTTTATGTATTTTTCCCCCTCCTACTTGACTTGTAAACATTGGGGACAATGTTTATTTTTAAGTATGGGGGTGGATTCTCATATTGTTTTTATTTAGAAAATCCAAAAAAAATGAAAAAATCTTTAGAAATTAAAAAAAATAAAAAAAAATAATCTCCTACTTACTTTTTGTGATTTCTAGAAATAAATTTTGAGTTTATTTATAAGAATTTTTATAATTTTTGATTTTTCTAATCTTTTATTTCATCAGAGTTAGTTAAATTAATTTTTAGCGATTTAATTTTGAGAAATAAACTTATGAATTAAATTTGTTTAGAGAACCTTATTTACTTCTTTTTCTCTTAATTCTAATTAGTTTCAATTTTATAGCGTTTAGTTTAACAATCTTTTGATTTTAATTATAATCATTTATGCTTAAAGATTCTTAGGAAATTCTAAATTTACTATAGTTGCTCTCTAATTATTTTAATTTAATCTAAATTTTGTGTAACCTTCCCTTTGTTTTAAATTTTCTTGTTAGATCATATGTCATAGGGATGAGAGGATAAAATTCATCATCCCTTGGTACACATATGCAATTTTTTTATTTTGGTTAGATCATATGTCATGGGACTTATAAATTCCTTGGTACACATATGCAATCCCCAAATAAAAAATAGGAGTAAGAGAATAAAATTCATTACTCTCATTTAATTTTTGTTTTGATTTGAAGAGAAAAAAAATATTTGTTCATATGTCATGGAAAATGAGAGGATAAAATTCATCATTTTCTTGGTAAATATATGCAAATATCAAAAGAAAAAATGTGTGGGGTGAGAGGATAAAATTCATCACCCCCAATCCAAAAACTCTTCATTTTTTTCCCCAAATCCTAAAAAAATGGTTTTAAAAGTAAATTAAAATACTAAGAGAGCATAAGTAGTAGTTAAAAATTTCTTACAAGTTTCTTTTTAGTAATAATGTGAATAATTCTAATCTAATTTTGTTTGCTAAATTACTTAATTTTGAATTCTAATTAATTTATATGAGAAATTTTTGCTAAATACCTTTCTCTGTACATTTTAATTTCATAGTTTAGGATTTAATATTTAAATCGCTAAATTTTATTTTTAACTTTCTTTTGATTTAATGAATTTTTAGTTTAAATTAAAAAAAATATAAATTTCTTATAAGTACTTCTCATAGTTTTGCTCTGGAATAGCAAAAGATTAAGTATGGGGGTATTTGATAAGTCACTAATTATAGTTATTTTCATATAGTTTTTATTTAATTAATAATAAGATTATAGTTATATTTTAGTAATTATGATTATAATTGCTTTATTTTCATATTTTAGGTCAATCTGGGCTGTGAATAGCAATTTGGAGCTTGCAGGACTGATCAGAAGTTGAAGCGGTGAAAATGAACATTTTTGGTAACGGATAGCTCAACTTCAAATGGTCATAACTTTCAAACCAGGAAGAGTTACGGGACGTGCAACCAGTCAACGGAAAGAGGACGACGTCCTCTACTGTTAACCCCAGAATCCACAACATTTCCAGCTAGGCATCTTGCCCTTCCCTCGCTGAACTCAAGTACTCAGTTCGCCCAGCTCGCCAGTTGACGTGGTCCGTCACCTAGGCGGACTCCAGCTATCAATCCGCTCAGGTCGCCCTCGGTTCCCAGCTCTGCTAGATCGACGACCTCCCATCGACGAGTCAAGCTCAGGCCGGCGAGCTCCAAGTCAGGCCGCCCAGGTCGCTCAGGTCGCAGCTAATTTAAAAGAACCACGCTCGATGCGACCAAGGGAGGTCTCCAGTTCGTTGGCCCAGTCTGCCGGTCCCGCGCGGACTGCTTGTTCCTTCTCTTTTTTGATTCCCGTCACCGCTGCCCGGCTCTTTTGTACCCCGGGCAGCCGGTTATTTTAGCCCTGCCCGCTTGGGCAGGCCCCCAGCCTATAAATAGGGGGAAGTGGTGCACTCAAAGCACGCTGACTCGAGCCCAGGAGCCCACTTGTTAAAGGCTGCGGACTCGAATCTCTGGCTTTGCGGTCTCCAGCTTGCTTCCTACTTTGCTTTGCTTTTCCCTTCTTGTAACCCCTTCTTTGCAATCAAAAGTAAGCCCGTCGCAGGAGAGGCATTCAGGCCGCGACGGGCGAAGTCTGGTGTTGTTGTGCTTCACGGCTGCTTTTCTAGTCCGCCAAGTAGACTGCTGCTCGCAGTTTGTTTTTCTTTTCTTCCCTAGGTGCTCGAACAGTTAGCTGTTGGTGCTCGTTTCCGCCTTCGCTTTTCGCGCATCAACAGTTAACACGCGACCTTCAGATTCGAGCAATTTTTGAAACCGCGGATAGAAATGTCAGACCGCCGAGGTCGCCGCTCCGACCGCTCCAGCTCCCCCGATGACTCGCTGTGGGAGGCGTTGGAGCAGTCCCGCTGGGAAGCTGAAGTATCTCGAAGAGAGACTGACCAGCGGCTCGATACGATCAGCCAAGCCCTGTTAGCATTGACTCAGCGGTTTGCCCCCCAGGTTGCTGAAGAAGTTGCTGAGACTCCAGTCCGCCGGACCCCGGCTCGTCACACCCCTCTTCAGCAGTCGCCTGCGACCGCGCCTCCGCCTCTCCACCAAGCTCAGTCCGCAGCTCCCCTGCGACCTCAGGCTGATCAGTTCGCCCCCCTGATGGATTTCTTCAGGGAAGCAGCCCGAGGGACCCCGGCTCGCCGACTAGACTTTGTTGATCGGCAGTCCGCAGAGCTCGCAGAGCTTCGTCCTCCAGTCCGCCCTTCTGCTGATTCAGAAACTCCCTCTCCCTTCGTCGATCGAATCCGATGGGAGTCAGCGCCAAGCAATTTCAGAGAACCTCGTCTCCCTTTTTATTTAGGGGAGACTGATCCGGTCTCCCACCTGCAGGCATTCGAAGGGGCAGTTGCATTGAGGAGCCTCTCTGACGCCCTGAAATGTAAACTTCTGGTGACCACTCTTGATGGTCAAGCAAGAGAATGGTTCTATGAGTTGCCTCCAGGCACCATTTCCTCCTTCGCTGAGCTTCGCAGTGAGCTGCTCCTAAGGTTTGCAACCTCTAAGAAGAGAAAGGATGGGCCGGCAGCCCTTTTTGACATTAGGCAAAGAGACAATGAATCGGTGGCAAGATTCGTTGATCGTTTCCAAAAGGAAATCCAAGGGGTAAGGAATGTGAACCCCGATTATTATAAAGTTGCCCTGATTCACGGCCTCCGGGAGGGCCCGTTGAAATTCAAAGTGACAACAAAGGCACCATCAACTTATCAGGAGCTCATAGCGATAGCTAATCGCTTTATTGAGGGAGAAAATGCCAACCCAACCTATGTCTCATCCCTGACAGCTAAAGCTGGAGGAAGGGATGTCCCCAACTCCTCTTCCAACAATCAGTACCACAGTAAGCCTCCCCGGCCTGACTTCCATCCTCCACCTCAGAGGGGGCGTAACCTCCGCCATAAGAAACCCTTCCTTGGCCATCAACAGTTTCATGATCAGAGACTGCCGTTGGCCGTCACTCCCGCCGTTCCCCTTCAAGCGCTCCCCATTCTTCAGAGTGCCCTGCCAACTTCAAATCCTCATGGGAGCAGCCCTATGGAAGAGCTTGCAGATCTGGGCATCGACTTTGAAGAGGTTGCCCAGATAATCTAGAAGAAGGTTGAAGAAAAGAGGCAGGGGCCTCAGAGAGATTGGAAGCCCAGGGACAATTCTCAGTTCTGTAATTTTCACAAGGAGAAGGGTCATCTGACTAAAGATTGCAAGGCTCTTCAGAAGCTAGTTGAGAGGTTGCTCGCCGAGGGTAAACTCGAGGACCCGGGCAGGAAGAGTGATTCTTCAAAGCCTTCTACCTACAAGGGCAAGGAGGTGGCTGAAGTCCACCAGGAGTGCATAGAGATAAGGGATGAGGGCCATCTGGGGCTCATTGCCATCCCAAATGAGTGTATTGATGTTGTCGACGAGGGGGCCCTGGGAAGACTCTTTTTCATCCATGGCGGAGCAGGGACTGAGTCTACTCGGAAGTCTTCTCTGTCAAGGCTTTCCCGAGCTGAGGTTGCTTCTACTTCTTCCGCCCCACCCTCTGAAGTCGTCACCTTTGATTCTGCGGACCTTCCTGTAACCGCCAACCCTTTCGATGATGCCATCGTAGTCCAGGCAGCCATCGGAGATTTCACAGTTGATAGAATTCTCATTGACGCTGGCAGCTCCGTAAATCTCCTCTTTAAGTCCACTTTTGAAGCCCTGAGGACTGGAAAGCCTCTGCTTTCCACCGAGGGACCACTTTATGGTTTCTCAGGAGAAAGGAAGGAAGTTGAAGGAAATGTCACACTCCCAGTGATGCTCGGAGGGGTGACCAAGGAAATCCAGTTCATAGTGGTGGACGCCCCGAGCAGCTATCATGCTATCTTTGGGAGACCATTGCTGAACAAATATCGCGCCATCATTTCAACATACCATTTAGCCATCAAGTTCTGCAAGGATGGCCGTCAATGCAGGGTCAGGAGTGACCCGAGGCAGGCTCGAGAGTGTTACCTCCGCACAGTTAATGTGACTGAAGTCTCCCCCTCAGCTTTTCCAGCAGCAGCAGAAGCCTTTTCTCCATCAGAAGCTACTGAGGATAAAGAAGGCGCTCACCTGGAACCTGCCCAGGTAACGCAAGAAGTCCCCATTGCAGAAGGGGAAGAAAGAAAGCTCTCCATCAACTCCGAATTGCCAGAAGATCAAAGGGCGGAGTTGATATCTTGCCTATTGAAGAATCTGGATGTCTTCGCTTGGTCAGCGGAGGACATGCCAGGGGTGGATCCCGACGTGGCTTGCCATCATCTCAATGTTGATCCGGCTGCCAAGCCCGTCCAGCAAAAGAAGAGGGATGTAGCTGTCAAGCTAGCAGAGCCCATCAGAGAGGAGGTTGCCAAACTCCTCAAAGCGCACTTCGTTCAAGAGGTTCAGTATCCCGAGTGGGTCTCGAATGTTGTAATGGTTAAGAAACCTGGGGGAAAGTGGCGTATGTGTGTAGATTTCACTCGTTTGAATAAAGCATGCCCGAAAGATTTCTACCCCTTGCCTCGGATAGATATGTTAGTTGATCTGCGGTAGGATATCCGTTTATGAGTTTTTTAGATGCATTCACTGGTTATCACCAAATAAGAATGCACAAACCTGATATCCCTTGCACATCGTTCATCACTAATGACGGTTGCTATTGTTATCTTGTGATGCCCTTTGGGCTTAAAAATGCTGGCGCAACCTATCAACGCATGATGGACCAAGTATTTAAAGAGCAAAAAAGTAGAAACCTCGAGGTGTATGTGGATGACCTCTTGATTAAGAGTAGGTCTCTTCCACAGCACCTGGTAGATCTTGTAGAGACCTTTTCTACTCTACGAAGGCACAAAATAAAGCTTAACCCGTTAAAATGCATCTTTGGGGCAAGTAAAGGAAAGTTTCTCGGCCATCTCCTTACTCCTGAGGGTCTTGCCCCCAATCCTGATAAGGTTAAAGCCATCCTTAATATGACTCCTCCCCATTCACCAAAAGAGGTTCAGCAGTTAGGAGGGAGGTTGGCAGGACTCGGGAGGTTCATCTCTCGAGTTGGAGATAAAAGTGCACCATTCTTTAAGACTCTTCGGGGAGCGTCCAAGTTTCAATGGACAGAAGAGTGTTCCTTGGCCTTTGAGCAATTAAAAAAGCAGCTAACCTCGACTCCTTTACTCCAAAGCCCCTGAGCAGGGGAGATGTTGTTCCTATACCTAGGGGTTGGTCCCGAGGCAGTTAGTTCAGTTCTGGTTCGCGAAGAAAGCAGAAGGCAGTTCCCTGTCTACTATGTCAGTCACATCCTGAAAGATGCAGAGGCAAGGTACCCCATCCTAGAGAAGCTAGCTTTGGCATTAGTTATGTCTGCCCGCAGACTCCGACCATATTTCCAGGCTCATTCAATTCAGGTGGTTACTGATCAACCTTTGAAGAGTGTGCTAGAAAAACCAGAGCATTCGGGCAGGCTAGCTAAATGGGCAATTGAGCTAAGTGAGTTTGAAATTTCCTATGTGCCCAGAACAGCTATCAAGGCATAGGTGCTTGCAGATTTCCTGATTGATACGACAGAATCTAGCTCGGACCAGGCAGCAAGGTCTCCCTTAGCTTGGACCATTTATGTGGATGGAGCTTCTGGTAGAAACTCCTCGGGTGCAGGGGTAGTTTTGATAAACCTGAATGGCGTCAAGCTTGAGCAAGCCATCAAGTTCTATTTCCCAGTAACTAACAATCAGGCAGAATATGAAGCTTTATTAGCCGGCTTGAGGCTTGCACGAGAGCTTGGAATTGATCACGTCCATATCAAGACTGATTCACTGGTAATGGCTTCACAAGTTCTTGGCAACTTCGAGACCAGGGAGCCAGTGTTGAAAAAGTACCTTGTGCTGGTAAAGGTTGAGGTTGGCAGGTTCAAAAGTTTTACTATTGAGCACATCCCAAGGACGGAGAATGAGGAGGCCGACGTTCTTGCAAAGTACGGGCTCTCATCAGGAGGGACAACTTCTGAGCTTTTCCACCCGGCAGTGGAGGGGGAAGGAATAATGCAGATTGATCAATGCTCTTCTTGGATGGATCCGTTCATTCTCTACCTGTCAACTGGGAATCTACATCAGTCAGTAAAAGATAAGAAGAGATTTAGCTTGAAGGCAGCACACTATTACTTGATATCCGATATTCTCTACAGGAAAACCTTCTTGTCCACAATGGCAAGATGTGTTTCAGAAAGTGAAGTTCCCACCATTCTCCGAGAAGTGCATTCTGGCGAGTGCGGAAGTCATTCGGGAGCAAGAACATTAGAAAGAAGGATCCTGCGGCAAGGTTACTTCTGGCCTACAATGAAGAAAGACTTTGAGGCCTATGCAAGAAAATGTGTTCAATGCCAGAAATTCGCCCCTCTTCAGCATCAAGCAGCTCAATCTCTCAGATCGATTACAACCCCTTGGCCCTTTGCTGTTTGGGGAATGGATCTCATTGGCCCTTTTCCCATGGCAAGTGGGCAGCGGCACTTTATTATAGTTATGATCGACTACTTCAGTAAGTGGATTGAGGCTAAAGCACTGGCAAAGACAACAACCCAGGTCGTGAGGAATTTCATTTGGGGAGAGATAGTCTGCCGACATGGAATCCCTATGGCAATAATCACCGATAATGGACCACAGTTCAACAATGCAGAGATGATAGGCTTTTGCAGGCAAATCGGAACAGAGCTGCGCTTCGCATCAGTTCATCATCCCAGAAGCAATGGACAAGTAGAAGCAGCTAATAAGCAAATCCTCAACCTGCTTAAGAAGAAGGTTCAAAATCTCAAGGGCAGTTGGGCTGATCAACTTCCCTCAGTCCTCTGGACCCTGAGAACAACACCTTCATCTGCGACAGGCGAAACCCCGTTCAAGCTTTCTCACGGGTCCGAGGCATTGATTCCTGTTGAGTTTGAAGTTCTGTCGCCTAGAGTACTGCTTGCCAGGAAAGGTACGGAGGATTGGCTTGAGTTGAACAGTGAGGATATGAGGTTCAATTTGGAGCATATCGAAGAGGTCAGAGACAAGGCTGCTATCAGGCAGGAGGAAGTTAAAAGAAGAATGGCCCGTTACTTCGATAAGAACGTAAGGATCAAACACTTTCAAGTGGGAGATCTGGTTCTTAAAAAGGTCGATGCTGCTGCAAGAGCCAGCTCAGTTGGAAAGCTTAATCCTAGCTGGGCAGGACCATTCATTGTCAAGGAAGCACTTCAGAATGGGGCCTACCGGTTACAAACATTTGAAGGAGAAGACATGCCGCACACGTGGAGCGGAGATGACCTAAAGCGGTTCTTTTCCTGAACCTCTTTTCTTTTCTTCCTATGTAAACTCTTTAAGAGGTTCACTATTAACAAAAAGTTCCTTGCTAACACTTTTATCAAGTATCTTTGTGTTTCAAGTGTTGACAGTTAAATATATGAAGCAAGGATAACTCTAAACGGTTCTCTCTGAACTCTCTATTTTATGGTTATACGAATCTCTCAAAATTGATATTTGTCTAAATACTCATACTAACACTTCTTTGAATGCCTCTTCCTCCTTACCTCCTCGAGCAACTCCCGACAGTTGCTTGATACCAGGAGATATCGCCGTGTTCAGCAAAAACCTCCCCTAGAACCGTTGGTGTCAGCATAACACCACGACGACCACGTGTTGCGGGGAGATTTCGCACCGTGTAGTGGGAGCCTACCAACTCTAGTGCGGTAGGATACTGGATTTCGGATCCCGGCTAGTACCTAACCCCACTTCTGCATTATGGAGGAGCAAAGTGGAGGTCAGCTCTACCACGCCACTTAAGGGATATTGTTACAACCCAGATGATCGCACGGGGAAAGCAATGACGCTCCGGCCGCACCTACCCCCAGATCATCTTAGGGTTGTGACTCTCGAACACTCCTTGGTACCCTCAAGCAGTGCCTGCAGGAGACCCACAGTCTTGTCGATCTCAAAGGAAAGCAATGCCGCTCCGGCCGTACCTGCCCGAGAGATCGACTTAGACTGTACTCCAGGCAAGAGGGCAGTGAATTGAGTTATTGAGTCTGCAGATCTCGAGGTCCAATGAGGGAAGCAATGCCGCTCCGGCCGCACCTACCCGCTTGGCCTCCAGACTGCGGCTTTCTTCTTCACAGGGGTTATTATTCATTAATGAAGTGCGGACTCCAGTTGTCTTATCCGCTCAGTCCGCCGTCCCTTGGGTTGATTCTATAATTCATAACCTTGTGAGGAAAGCAATGCCGCCCCGGCCGCACCTACCCGCTTGGTTGTGAATTACAGGTCATTTCTGATATTATTCATTAATGAAGTGCGGACTCCAGTTGTCTTATCCGCTCAGTCCGCCGTCCCTTGGTTGATTCGGTAGTCCATAATCTTGTGAGGAAAGACGCTCCAGCCGCTCTTACCCGCTTAGTTATGAATTACAGGTCTTTTCTGATGTTGCTGACTGATGCAGTGCGGACTTTGGCTTTCTAATTCGCCTAGTTCGCAGAATTTGTTCGATGCATACAATGATTACTTAGAAAAAATTCAAACGTAAATACCTGCGGCCGGTGACCCTAGTCCGCCTAGTTCGCCTATTCTTGTTATTCAAGTGAGCAGATTGTCGTTTTCTTGGTTCTGTTCTGCAAAGCGCGGACTGCCAACCGAACTCGTCCAAGTTCGCCTTACACGTTCTCTTCTCTTAGAATATTTTCATATTACAGCAAGCTGTGGTTATGCAATTTCAGCGAGCTTTAAACGTACAGCAAAGCAATGACAAAGATTTACATATAAAGTGCGACCTCTAAACATAAGCAAGGGAAAAGAAAGCAGAACATCTCAGATCAAAAATATCCTTTTTCTATTCATTCAAAAATATATTTAAATGTCTTGGCAGGCTCGCGCAGAGTCCGCCCCCTTACATTAAAGGAAACCAAAAAATTACAATATATATTCCTATTCTGTCCTCTGCTTCTTGTCCGCAGGCTTCTCCGGGCTCGACCCATCCACATCCACTCTAGGCGAGTAGCCGCCTGAGTCACTGCTGCTGCTGTCATCAGAGTGAGAGGCGGCTGAGGGTTCTGTTCGTGAGCTGCTCTCACCAGAGCCGGAGCTAGCGGACTGATCCGACTGACCTCCTTGCTGCTGACTTGAGGCCACATCTTCAGCGGCTTCCTCGTCAGCGGACTCCTCCTCGTCATCCTCGGCAACCGCTTTCCCCTTGGCAGCTTGCTCGAACTCAGCAACCTTATCCTTTAGCTCCGGGAAAAGCTTCAGAAAAGGAATAGAGTCTACTCCAGCCTTCGCGTACCCATCGCTGATAACGCGCTCGATCGCGACCTCGACGCTTTCCTTTACAAAAGGAAACATGGCCTTTTGAAAGTCTGGGTTGGTCACCTCATATGCGATCTGCAAAAGAAATCAAAACATCAGTCCGCGAAAGATAAGCAAGATTAACGACGGTTAACTAAGCACTTACGGCCTTGTCTTCTTTATATTGATTAACTTTTACACCAAGTCGCTTATTCCTTTCTTTCAGCGAATGGCTTTCCTTCTTATACCGCGCATTATCCCTAAGAAGCTCGCGCGTAAGTCTGCCTAAGAAGTGGTTGGTGACGGCAGAGTTCGTACTGGCCTGCGCAGCGAGAAGGGGGAGGTCATCAGGTGCCACACCTTGCAGATCGCGAAGGTTTTGCTTCCCGTATAAGGCGGACAGGGCGACGTGGGCATGGCGAGATGGGCGCGGACTCCTCCAGGAGGGAAGAGCCGTTGATAGGCGGACATACTTTTTCTTCTCATGCTAGTGGATCATGGGGTTGCCCCTCAGATCCTTCTGCTTCTCGCCGAAGCCCGCAATGTCGAAGCTGCCATCAGAAGAGTAACCCGCGGCGGGGTCTCCGTCTTCCCTCCTCTTTTTTGCGATTTCTTTTCTCCTTTCCCCTTGTGTAGGAGTCTGTCCGGCAGGCGCAATGGGTAGATTTGCGGGCACCGCCAAGGTCGCTGCAAGAGAGAAAGTTAGCTAAAATTCCCAGGTTGTTGTGGATACAAACGAAGGTCGCAAGACTTACTCTCTTAGCGGCTAATAGTATCCAGCCCAGGCAGCAGCGGGATGTAATAGTCGACATCCAGCCTCGCTCCATCAAGGAATTTGACGATAGCGGCCTCGGCATCGTTCAGCGGCACGCTCTTGAAGTCAGCATCCACGCGCAGCTGCGGACTGGTATGAAGGAACCCCAGGTCGCCTTCAAAGATAAGATACCTAGAGGTCCAGTTGTGGATCTTGTTCGGCAAGCCCACAACTTTCATTCCCCTGCAGTAGAAGTAGATGATGCCTTTGTACTCGCGGTCTCCCGTCGGAGTGATGGAGCGAACAGAGAAAATTTTCCTGAAAATCTTCAAGGCAAATTCAACCCTCTCAGCTCGCAGGTAAGCAATGAAACTGCAGATGGCAACCATACTGTTCGGGGCAAGCTGGCCCGGAACCACCCCATAATGCTCAAAGATCTCCGCGACCTCCCAGAGTAGGGGGAATTTGAACCCGCAGTCAAAATGATCTATTGGAACTGCGAGCTGGGTATCGCTTGAAAAATTCAGTCGTTCGTGGTGTTCGGGGAGCCGCGCGAGTACGGGCGAGCCCGCCATATGAACTTCCAAGAAAGCCTCCAGGTCGGCTTCGGTTAGCCTACTCCTTTTATGATCAGCAGCATGGAAGGCGGCTGCGGCCTCAGTGCGTGCGGACACCATGTTTTCAGACCGCAAGGCTTCAGCTCCCACTGTTTTCTATACAAAAAGAGAATGACGACCCAATTTATATAGAAACCGTCTGACATGACAGCCGTCAATCCGCTCAGATCAGGAAGCCAGTCCGCTCAGCTCGCTTCTTCCCTGTTTTCCCTGCAATATCAGATATTTCTCAAGGCTTTGCGGATTCAAAGCCAGTCCGCTCAGCTTGCTTCTTCCCTGTTTTCCCTGCAATATCAGATATTTCTCAAGGCTTTGCGGATTCAAATCCAGTCCGCTCAGCTCGCTTCTTCCCTGTTTTCCCTGCAATATCAGATATTTCTCAAGGCATTGCGGATTCAAAGCCAGACCGCTCAGCTCGCTTCTTCCCTGTTTTCCCTGCAATATCAGATATTTCAAGACTTTGCGGATTCAAAGCCAGTCCGCAGAAACCGCAGTTTGCCAATAAAACGCCAGCCCGCATAACTTACATTCCATAACGGGATTATCCGAAAAAATAATAGAATACAACAAGCAGAGTAGCATCACAGCACAGATACAATCATACAACAAAGATGTTCAGCAACAATATTGCACAGCAGCTTAAAAATATAAAAATATAAAAACAAACGTTTAGGCCTTAGCGCCTTCCGCGGTCTCTCAGAGCAGGTCGCGCCTCCTCCTCCATTCCAACGTGAGCAGCCTGGTCGCTCCCTCGCAAGATCTCGCAATAGAGCTGGGAAACCAGATGGTGCATGTTATTGAAGGTGCGGTGCATATGAGCCATGTCTCTGACTACCCGTGGAAATGGAATTAATTGAACTCCCGGGGTTGGATCTGCGACCACCGCGGGCTGCCCGCTTGCCGCAGGGGCCGATCCCTCCCCCACAGCAGGCTGAGACGTTTGCGACCTCACCCCAGCGGCTTCGCTTACTTGCTTTTTTCCTTCTCTCGCCAAAGCCAAATATTTATTCCTATAATGTCTAACATCTCCGCTCAGTCGATTTTTCTCCTTGTTCGCTCCTTCGAGTGCGGATGAAAGGCCGGCGACCTCGCTTTTTAGGATCTTTTCCCGCGCTTTGCTTTTCTTTAGTTCAGTTCGAAGCTCGCATAACTCTTCCTCATATTTCTTCGCTAACAGTGCGCTGTCTTCTTTAGCATGCAGCTCCTCCTGTGCGAGCTCATCAGCAGTCCGCGCCGCAGCCTCTGACACATTTGGTGGCGTGGGCACGATCTCGCCGACCTCGACAGAATCAGGCGTGGACTTCTGAACTGCAACAAAGAAAGTAAAGTCGCCTCAGTATCCAAGCCGCAATAGCCCCAAAAAAAGAAAAAAGGGAAAAGGTTTTTATCCACTTTTGGTTATCTTTGCGGCGATCTGGCGACTATCAAGGATAGGTCGCCTCACGCGCTCCGGATCAAAAGCCTCTAGGCGACGCCTCCATTCACGGCGGACTAGTGCTCTTGTCTCGGCCAGCGATCTGCTCGAGGCGACTATGTCATCAGTTTCTGTAAGGATCTTGACTGGCCGCGACTTTCGTGGAGGGGATTTGTACAACCAAGAGCTCTGAAACCGCTTGGTCGCCGGCTGCAACTTACCAGATCGCATCAACTCGGCAGCAATCCGAAGATCCTCAGCCCGCTTATCCACCACGAGCTTCTCCGAGGCCGCTTCAACCTTCGCCTTCATCATTGCGAGTTGCTCCTCGGTTTTCTTCCTCTCTTCAGCTGGAAAAAAAGAAGGGTCGTCAAGATTTTCTCCTCCAGTTGCGGTATCAGGCTGCAGCACCTCCAGTAGAGAGCAATTTATACTCGCAAGCTGATCATTATCTATAGAGTCGAGTATCTCAGTGGTTGATAAGCTGAGCGTGGAAGGGGGATCACCTTTTGCGAGCAGAGGATCGGGGGTGACGAGATCATCTTGGACTTCCTTTTCTCGCGGCTTATGCTGCAAGCTCGCAGCTCCAGTCCGCTTGGAGATATTTTTCTCTTTTCTAACTTTCAACTTCTTCTCTACCCGCTCGGCGGCATTATTATCTCTCTTCCTCTTTTTCTTCTCAGGAGTCTTCTCTAAGTCGATGACGACCGGCTTTGGTTCGGGAACTGAGGTTGGAGCGACAACCAGCGCCAAGGAAGATACTGGCTCCACAACTTCCTTTTCGATGGAACTTTTAGCCGCGTTTTCGGCGGACTCCTTAACTCGCTCCTCGACAACCTCCACTCCCCTTTCCACTATCGGCTCGCCAGCAGGAAGCTTCTCCTCGATCCCCTGCTGCTGGACTTTCGGCGATGAAACTTCCTTATCCGTTTCTATCCGCAGCATGATAGTCCCGAAAGGAGAGCGATGCACCTCCATGCTGGAAGAGTTCGCAGGGTTTTGGTCAGAAACGGAGGGCGGATTCGGTTTCTCCCGTAGAGGACTTAGAGGAGCATTCGCAGTCTTTGCAGTATCGCGGACTGGATCTTGCTTCACCTGGCCTGAACTCTCCCCCTGATGGCTGGCAGGCGCATCTTTTCGATGGCTCGATTTCTTAGGCCGGGAACTCGCTTTCGGCTTCTCAATCGGAGCAGCCATGTTGCCAAAGAAGGATCCTAGCCTTGCCATGCCGGACTGGAAAGTTAAGACCGCAAGTGGTGAGTAACGACCCGTCGCGCAGACAATTCTGACAGAAGACAGGGCTTCCGGCATTATTTATAGCACGAACAACATTAATGATAGTTGCGGACTCAGCGGTTAAGGAAACATTTTTGGAATTTTCCAAAACTCAAAAATGTGCGGGGATTATGTTAACCCCAGAATCCGCAACATTTCCAGCTAGGCATCTTGCCCTTCCCTCGCTGAACTCAAGTACTCAGATCACCCAGCTCGCCAGTTGACGTGGTCCGTCACCTAGGCGGACTCCAGCTATCAATCCGCTCAGGTCGCCCTCGGTTCCCAGATCTGCTAGATCGACGACCTCCCATCGACGAGTCAAGCTCAGGCCGGCGAGCTCCGAGTCAGGCCGCCCAGGTCGCTCAGGTCGCAGCTAATTTAAAAGTACCGCGCTCGATGCGACCAAGGGAGGTCTCCAGTTCACTGGCCCAGTCCGCCGGTCCCGCGCAGACTGCTTGTTCCTTCTCTTTTTTGATTCCCGTCACCCCTGCCCAGCTCTTTTGTACCCCGGGCAGCCGGTTATTTTAGCCCTGCCCGCTTGGGCAGGCCCCCAGCCTATAAATAGGGGGAAGTGGTGCACTCAAAGCACGCTGACTCGAGCCCAGGAGCCCACTTGTTAAAGGCTGCGGACTCGAATCTCTGGCTTTGCGGTCTCCAGCTTGCTTCCTACTTTGCTTTGCTTTTCCCTTCTTGTAACCCCTTCTTTGCAATCAAAAGTAAGCCCAGGAGAGGCATTCAGGCCGCGACGGGCGAAGTCTGGTGTTGCCGTGCTTCACGGCTCTTGCTTTTCTAGTCCGCCAAGTAGACTGCTGCTCGCAGTTTGTTTTTCTTTTCTTCCCTAGGTGCTCGAACAGTTAGCTGCTGGTGCTCGTTTCCGCCTTCGCTTTTCGCGCATCAACATCTACAATTCTGGAAAATTTCACAAGTACACGCCCGTGACACGGGCGTGACATTTGAGTCACGGGCGTGTCTAGGTCAAAAAAATAATTTTATCCAGAAATCTTCCCGGGACAATTCTGCAACATTTCTCAAGTACACGCCCCCCTGTCACGCCCGTGACCTAGGGCATGACCTACCCGAAACTGCCAAATTAATCCCAGATTGCGCCGTTTCCAAGTGTTTTGCTGGCCCAGTCTGACACGCCCTGGGTCACGGGCATGACCTAGGGCGTGACCACTTCAGAAACGACAGAATTACTTCTCGCCGTTCTCATTCCCGCCGTTTCCTGTAACAGACTAGACATGCCCTAGGTCACGAGCGTGACCTAGGGGCGTGACCCGCAAAACGACAATTTTTGGCGGTTTTTCTCCAACGTTCCCGGGCTTTCAAGACTACTGTTTCCGAGCCTAGGTCACGGGTGTGACCAATGGGCGTGACTCCCAAGCAGAAAAATCTATAAATTCCAGATGTGTTTAGAAGATCGGGGAAGAAGATTAGGAGCAAGTTTTAGGCTTTTGTTGTAGCTTAGTTTACCTTTTTTTATGCATTTTTCTCTTGTACTTTTCATTCATAACTTAGTTTTGTTTTCAAGCAATTTACTTTTAGCAATTATGTTTTCTTGTTTATGTACCTCCCTTTTCATGTCATGTAGCTAATTTTCTCAGCACTTGATCAAGACAAACTTTGAATAAAGCTAACTTTATTTATTTTCTCAAAAACGTGTCAAGCTCTCTATTTTTGCTCGCTATCGATTTATCTTTGATTTATTCTGTATCGAATTCATATTTTGCGGATTTGTTATTCGATCCTAGATCCGTATCTTAAATGACCGAGAGGTTGCGGATACGAGTAGATCACTCAAGGATAAATGGAGTTGAATGCACTCCTCGAGAGAGGACGACATAAATCTGCAGGATTGGAGTCAAATCCAATAGACGGGTTCACCACCTAAAGCAAGCTTAGGGGTTTCGACTGGCCGAGAGGTCTTAATCGATCAACCTAAGGTTAGTCAGAAGCATGAGCTCGAGAGAGACGCTTTGTACTTTAGGAACCTCCACGGTCGAAGTAAGTAATTAGGAGTTTGCACTTTTGCTATTTCATGAAGGTTTATTTTAGTTCAAAGTGAGTCTAGATCAAGTGCTACTTTTTATTTAATATTCTTCATTTAGTTTAAATAATCTCTTTTTATATTTAGATAAAATAATATTAATTTGCGTGAGTAGAAGTACTCAACAGGCCCCGAGTCTAATACGACATTTCCTATACTATATTTTGATAGGTACACTTGCCTATTTGAGATTTTAGTTTGGATAATATTTTAAAACTATAGAAAATCTTCATCATGTGTCAAATAACATCACCAACCCACTTTCATCCTATAGGATTCTTTTAGATCTGAGCTGTAAGCCTGAAATAATAAAGGATGAGTGGTAGGATTCTGTTGAGAATTTGAGGTAGGGCATGTGTGCCTGAGGTAGGGCTTTGTCCTGAGTGTAGGATCCAGTTTGGATCTGAGGTAGGGCTTTTGAGCCTTTGGTAGGAGAGTCATTCTCTCTGAGTTCTAGCACTCTTGTGCCTGAGTTGTACGATCCTTGGGATCTGAGGTAGGGCCCTTCTGCTTGAGCTGTATGAGAGTCATTCTCTCTGAGGTAGGACTGTCCTCTAAGCCTGAGTTGTAGGGCCTTTGGGCCTGAGGTAGGTGATCTTTGGATCACTTAGTTGTAGGGCTTTGTGCATGAGGTGTAAGTCTTGGAGGAGATTGAGTGGTCATGCAGGATCATGTTGTAAGCTCTTAGGAGCCGAGATTGGAGAAGTGCCTTGTCTAACAAGCTATTAGAAAGGTGGGTGGGAAAGTGGACGTACCCATAGTCTGGGGAACCAATATAAATTCTGTGTGCTCTTTGTGGTGTCTTGAAAGAAGAAAACTACTAACTCACAAAGCACTTAAAGAAGGAAAATTAAAGATAGTCACCAGAGATTAAGAAATCTATTCACCCCTCTCTAGGTGAATTAGCTATCCTTGAAACTAAAAACTTTCAGTGAACACACTACATGTATTTGTTGAGAACTTATTGCTGCAACTTTTTTTCAATCGACTAATACTTTTATAATACATGATGCGCTCTCGGCAAGTGTGTCGATCGCTATCAAGTAATAAAAGTGAGGAGTTTAATCCCCAGATATCAATCTCTCAAGGAGTGCAAGTAGGGAGTGTGGTTTTGTTATTGGAAAAGTGATTGTAAGTGTTAACGTGGCAAAGGGGGTTTAGTTTTGGTTTCCTAAGCTTAATGCTAATAAAACTAATGCGAGTCGCCGTCACCGCGTTGCTTGGGTGGATTACTATGGAGAGTGGTATGGACGATGGACGAAATAATGAGGGTAGCAATCCCCTCATCGCAATGCATGCTCCTAGTAAGCGCTAGAACGGCTCGATCACAACAAGCATAGGAAAAACTGAAGCTTAACAACACAAGCAATGATTAAGACATAACAACATATCGACATGCTGAAACCTTAAGCAAAACATTGTTCTCAAGCAATAATCCCACTATCACAAGTTCAGAATGAAGTAAACACAAGAAGAGGTGGAGAAATACAACCGAGCGCACGAAGGCTTTTCGAGATTCACGGCCGGATCCAAGGGTTATTGATCCTTGTCCGAGATCGGTCTTCGGATTTTGTCTGGGATCCGGAAGGGCTGTCACCTCCTCCCTATAACCCGTCTTCTTCATGTTTGATCGCTAGGCTAGTTCTGACCGAAGAACTCCGCAAGTGCAGCAACAATGAGCTCGAATGGTAGCTTGGAGGTCGGAGAAGATGAACGTGGCCGGAGATGCAACTATTACAAGCTTTCTGAGGAGAAATGGTGGCCAGATCAACTCTCCAAGGAGGAGAGAGAAAATGGCGGCTGGAGGCGAGTTTTCCCGCTCGGAGGAGCGGAAATGGAGGGGGGAGCGGAGCTGGATCCTTGGAAATTGGAAATCTGCAACTTAAATAGAAAAGTCAGAAAAAAATGGTCACGCACGGTTTGGCGCACGACCGTGCACAAACCGTGCGATATTAACTTTCAGAATAGGCCCAAAGAAGGAGATGCATTGACCCATGCATTTTACTCACGCATAGGCGAGTCCGCCCGTGCATGAAGGAAATCGCACGGGTAACCACAAAATGCAAAAATTGCAGGCAAGCAGGTTGAACCGTGCGTTTAACTCGTGCACGGGCGCTACCGCCCGTGTGTGAACAAATCGCACAATCAACCATAGAATGGAGGAGGCAGGGAAGCTATAGGAAAACCGTGTGTTTCCTTCTCGCACGGTTTGGTAGAAACCGTGTGTGAACAAATCGTAAGGGTAGCCACAGAGGTCCCCAGCACTGCTGTGTAAGATGCACGATTGTCAACAGGCCGTGCACGAATAAAGTCGCATGACCGTGCGTTTTACACAGAAAATGGAAAATGAAACTTTGGACAACGCGACACCAGCAAAGCA
This sequence comes from Platanthera zijinensis, assembly GCA_039513925.1. Classification (NCBI taxonomy): domain Eukaryota; kingdom Viridiplantae; phylum Streptophyta; class Magnoliopsida; order Asparagales; family Orchidaceae; genus Platanthera; species Platanthera zijinensis. Next base: position 207,662,499 of record CM077078.1, read on the forward strand.
ATAAAACCAGCTAGACTACCAGCTTCCAGCACCAAGAAGCAAACAACAGCAGTAAGAAAGATCCATGGGGAGCACCATGTGCTTTCCCCCAGCATAAGAATGTGCAATTGCACACCCACGAGCCAAAATAGTGCACAAAGTAGTCAATGACCGAACGATGAAAATATAACCGATATCTGGTCGAAATGCAGTGTACGAGTGAGAAAACAAGCCCAGATGAGTCCGAAAACCCTATATAAATCGGACTCATCACACCACCAGACTTAAACATTTGCTCATCCCGAGCAAATCATCTCTCCGTGGACTAAAAAAATAGCTAGCTGGCTTAGTAATTTCTAAATAAAGCGAGAAATCGAAAACTGCATGGGCATAGAAAATATATTGAACAAACTTTCTAATTATGCTACGGAACTTATAAATTTCGATAAGTGTAAATAGATATTGTAGCTACTTAAATTAGCAATGCTGGAGAATCGTTTGGTCATATGTTGGAAGAAAGTAGGCAGGCCACTCAGTTGAGAATTGCCAAAGACCGGGCCTCAAGATCACCTCCGTAGAAATCCATCATTGTAGGAGACCATACGCTTGCCTGTTCACACTCTCCACGATGCTAGTTTGACTCAAGCGTGAATCTGTAGGACTTTAGGTTAATAATGAGGCTTGGGTATATACGTAGGAAAGGGGTACAAAAAAATAAAAACGATGGGTATGCACAACCCAACTGAGCTCATACAAAATATCCTCTCGCCAAGCAATACATACAGGTGCTCCACACCACCAAACTTGGACTTGACACACGGGTGTGTGCACCGCCTGCCGCCACAGCAACCACTCAAATATGATTTTCAATAAAAAAATTTCTTTCATATCAAACACATTTTTTTAATCTTCTTTTTTTCTTTTCTTTTTTATAACACACATTTAGCCAAATTTTCAAGAAAATTCCACCTCCCAATCACAAAACAGCATCGCAGCATCAACACCAAGCGAGAAATAGCATACTAATATAATGAGATTAGGGTGTGCTACTGGGAAAAGGTCTTTGAGGCCTTGGTGATCATGAAGTGTGGCTAAAACAAAAGGTGGGATAGGCACAACATAGGCTAACAAGGATTAACGTTAGGACAGGTACAAGGCTCAACCGGGCCAAAATGATGGCCTACATCACGCTCACGCTTGACTAACCATGCACCAATGCTTCGAGAGTAGCTTGGGGCAAGTTCTTAGCCACCGAGAAAGATGATCCTTCTTCCCGACTCGAGCAATACGAGGCTAGCGGCGGCTACACACATTCCTATACTACCGTTTGATCGCACCAGATTCTACCATATTGAGTAGTACAAACAATATTTACAGATGCAGAAAAGTATAAACTATGAGCATAAAGAAAAATTGAATCTATATTATTTCTACACGCCATGAGTACTCGATTAGGAGAACTGCACGAGTTTTGAGCTACTCAATCTTAAAATCCAAAGCCAACACCCTATTTTAAAGTTGACATAAAAGAAACACGTTTGACTCGACCCGAGCGCTTGTTTAAGATCGCGCTCATGTAGGTGTAGGTGCACGATACAGACATGATAATATAAAAACATAAAAAGAAAATAAGCTTATGGCATGCGAGCAAAAGTAACGCATGTGCAAAGGTAATGCACATAACTCTCCCCCATCAGACTTACACTAAACAATCTATCAAAGATTTGCAATAAAATTAAATAAATGAAAGTTGGGGGAGAGGTTACCCATGCTCAGCTAATGAGTATACCAGAAGATTGGCATTAAACTTCAGCAATAAGCCCACAGCCTAAACAAATTCCACCTGCAAAATAGAATATCTCCAACCACAAAAAACTATGCACAATTAAGCACAACAACTAAGTTGCACAAAATAAAAGCAAGCAGCAGCATTGGGTTGTCTCCCATAAGACCTTTTCTTTACCATCCTTAAGGTGGACCAAATACCTTTATTAACAGTTTTATATAATGTTCAAAAGCAAGAGTCCAGAATGCATGAAAAAGTCCAAAGTTACACACAAAATGAAGATAAATAAAACAAGAAACGGAAAGAAAGGGGGCCCCGGAGATCCTTCACTCTTCAGCTGAACGCTGACTTGTGAAAGATCCCCCCAGTCACGCGAGATGAGGGCGAGGTGATGGCTTTAGGGCCCAGGGAAGACGAGTCTCCCCTACCCCTAGCCTCGTCCTTCTCGCGTCGGTGGGCAAAATCTAATGCCTTGCATATAAGAAGTTCTTTTCTTTTTAGATTAACAGATGGGGATCGCCAGGGTGGTATATCCACCCCAACCAAATCAACAATAGGCCTATCTTTCTCATCGGGGGGCATCCTTCCCTCACCTACGGTGGGTGAAAGATCAGCCCAAGTCACTTTTTTAACAGTTTTACAACATTCATTAAGCATAATCAAAGTTTTTAAATCTGTTTCCTGCACGCTCTTAATAACCGTGCACATCCCCCGTTCTTATCTTCAGCAACTTGTTTCATGTCAAACAATTCCTCCTTCGCTTCTCTGTTATCAATCATCAGCACGTCTTTTACTTTCACAGCCCGGTCTTGCTTATTCAGCAAAACATCTTTCTCATCAGCTCTAGATAAATCATCAGATAATAAACATTTAATTCCAGCAATTTCTTAGATTCACTCGGTATTAGAGTGGGAAGTGACGGCGATAGCAACAAATCGACCTTGGAAGCCAAGGTGATGCCTCATGCGTTAAAGCACAGCGTCACTTCACTGGCTTTTAGGAATGGAAACCCAAGAATAGTCTTTGAATTATTTCCTATGGGTCCCAACACCTGGATGTCGGTGACAAACATAGCCCCGTTAAATTTCACTTCCACCTCTTTAATCACCCCATCAGTTTTAACCACCGACCCATCAGCTAGCACTAGCGATTTCTGGATATTAGTTTCGACATTTAAATTAAGCTTCTCAACATCTTGCAGAGACAGAATGTTGCACGACAAACCTGAATCGCAAAGGGCTACCGACTCAATTTCATTAATCTCAAACTTTACAGCCACTTCATTAATACTGCACTCCTCTGCTTCCCCAACACTCTTCCCTTGCTCACTGGGATTCTTTTTTGTGTCTCTTGGGAGCGTGCCGCGAGTACGCTCGGAGAACACATGGGCAAGTTGCCCCAGCTGTGTCTCTAAGTTCCTCATAGAAGCGGTTTGAGTGGCCATGTTAGATTGGGCCATCTCAACAAACTTTTCCATCATTTCTTCTAGAGAACTCCTACGTGCCCCTTACCCGCTCTGATTATAACCCGGCTGTGGCGGTCGCGGTGGGCTATTTGAGGCTTGAGCATCAAATTGATGTTGGCCTCCCTGCCATCTTTGACTTGGGGCATTCAAAAGCATGGTGGCCGGGATTTCCATATCCCTGGCATGATATGCCCCCAACCGGAGTCGGAGGAGTAGTCGATCTGGTCAGCATCCTTCTTCCATCAATCATAGGGTGGCTTGCTTCGGCTTGCTGCATCACCGCATTCACATCATACAAATTTTTCGCCCCCTAGGGGCATTTCTTCCCACAGTCCAGTATGTGTTATAGGAGGTCGTGTCTCGAGGAAGCCGCAATGCCTCTTCAGGAGGCAGGTTCATAATTGTGCCGCCGGCTGTTGCGTCAATCATAGCCTGGTAGTTCGGATCGTCACCAAAGTAGAATATTTCTACCAGATTCCACAACTCGCAACCGTGTTGGGGACAATGGCGTTGCAGGTCAGCAAAACGCTCCCACGCCTCAGACAACGTCTCTTGGTCCAGCTGTCGGAACGTAGCAATTTCCCTTCGGGCATTCACAATTTTGTCCACTGGGTGGAACTTGGCCAAAAACTTAGAGGACAGAGACTCCCATGTGGTAGCGGTCCCAAGGGCAATTGTGTGAAGCCAGGTCTTAGCCCTGTCCCTTAGCGAAAATGGGAATAGCTTCAGCTTAGCTAACTCATCAGAAATTCCAACATATCGGACGGTGCCGCAAATCTCTGAGAACTCCGCCAAATGGAGTTGTGTGTCCTCACTCAGCAAACTAGAATACTGCGTATTATTTCTGATCATACTCAGAATCGTGGGCTTTATCTCAAAATTGTTGTTGGCAATGGTCGGTCTGAAGCCTGGATAAACACTTCCCCCGGTCGGGGTAGTGAAATCACGCATCGTCCTAACGCGAGGTTGGACCACCTCCTGACCCTCAACAACTCTATCACCTTGGCCATTTCCTACTTGGCCCAAGTCTTCCATCCTAACATCAGCAGCAGCAGCACGCATGCGAGCTATCCTCGCTCGTGCGGTCTCAAGATCAACTCCAAAATTTTTACCCCTATTACCAGGGTTAGGATGTGTCATACAACGAGAAAAACCTATCAAAGCATCAAACACTTGCAAATTTTTCCAAAAGAAAAATTGCACACAATGGTTGCACTCCCCGGAAACGGCGCCAAAAACTTGATGCGCTCTCGGCAAGTGTGTCGATCGCTATCAAGTAATAAAAGTGAGGAGTTTAATCACCGGATATTAATCTCTCGAGGAGTGCAAGTAGGGAGTGTGGTTTTGCTATTGGAAAAGTGATTGCAAGTGTTAACGTGGCAAAGGGGGTTTAGTTTTGGTTTCCTAAGCTTAATGCTAATAAAACTAATGCGGGTCGCAATCACCGTGTCACTTGGGTGGATTACAACGGAGAGTAGTATGGACGATGGATGAAACAGCGAGGGTCGCAATCACCTCGTCGCAATGCACGCTCCTAGCAAGCGTTAGAATGGCTTCATCACAACAAGCACAGGACAAACTGAAGCTTAACAACACAAGCAATGATTAAGACATAACAACATATCGACATGCTGAAACCTTAAGCAGAACATTGTTCTCAAGCAACAATCCCACTATCACAAGTTCAGAATGAAGTAACCACAAGAAGAGGTGGAGAAATACAACCGAGTGCACGAAGGCTTTCCGAAATTCACGTCCGGATTCAAGAGTTGACGATCCTTGTCCGAGCTCGGTCTTCGGTGTCGTATGGGATCCAGAAGGGTTGTCACCTCCTCCCTATAACATGTCTTCTTCGTGTTTGATTGCTGGGCTAGTTCTGACCGAAGAACTCCGCAAGTGCATCAACAATGAGCTCGGATGGTAGCTTGGAGGTCGGAGAAGATGAAGGTGGCCGGAGACGCAACTATTGCAAGCTTTCTGAGGAGAAATAGTAGGGGGAGCGGAACTGGATCCTTGGAAAGAGGAAATCTTCAACTTAAATAGAAAAGTCAGAAAAAATGGTCATGCGCGGTTTGGCGCACGACCGTGGGCAAACCGTGCAATATTAACTTTCAGAATAGGCCCGAGCAAGGAGATGCGTGACCCGTGCATTTTACTCATGCACGGGCGAGTCTGCCCGTGCATTAAGGAAATTGCACAGGTAACCACATAATGTAGAAATTGCAGGCAAGTAGGTGGAACCGTGCAATTAACTCGCGCACGGGCGCTGCCGCCCGTGCGTGAACAAATCGCACGATCAACCACAGAATGGAGCAGGAAGGGTAGCTACAGGAAAACCGTGCATTTCCTTCTCGCACGGTTTGGTAGAAACCGTGCGTGAACAAATCGCACGGGTAGCCATAGAGGTACCCAGTACTGCTGTGTAAGACGCACGATTGTCAACAGACCGTGTGCGAATAAAGTCGCACGACCATGCGTTTCACACAAAAAATGGAAAATGAAACTTTGGACAATGGGACCACCAACAAAGCAATAAAACCAGCTGGACTACCAGCTTCCAGCACCAAGAAGCAAACAACAGCAGCAAGAAAGAGCCATGGGGAGCACTATGTGCTTGCCCCCAACATAAGAATGTGCAATTGCACACCACGGGACAAAATAGTGCCCAAAAAGATCAATGACCGAACGATGCAAATATAATCGATATTCGGTCGAAATGCAGTGCACGAGTGAGAAAACAAGCCCAAATGAGTCTGAAAAACCCTATATAAATTGGAATCATCAATACACTCCCAAGAAATGCCTCTGCAATAGCGGTCCTCCGAAAAGGGGTATAGGAGGCTTGCACACGCATAGCCTGTCTGGAGGAAGGAATCAAGATGCTAAACTACAACAAACACCATACCAACCCTATGAACAGAAACTCTCCTGACGATGCAAGGCTCAACCCTACTGGAGTATGCCATATAGAGTACGCGCGAAAATTTAGGGAGGACATCCATGGCTTACACATTGATCACCAAGCTAAACAAATATATTGTGGGTACGTCTAGCGTGCTCCCAAAGATAACCGATAACTTCTTGTTTGTGGGCATGGAGTCGGTGTCAGGCGAGGACATCTCCAAGAGCTATAAACCATTTTATTTCGTTTGTAATAATTCTACAGGTGCGGGCCCTAAATGTGGACAATAATCGGTGTACATTTATTATGCTTGGTGGACTTATTTGTGTGCAGAAAAACTTTTATTCTTCCTATAGCTACCGACAATTACACTACAAGCACATATCTCATGCATCACTGGAAGCACACCACCCCTTTTCCTTTCTTTTACAGGACAACAAAGAGTGAGCGTGGCATGCGGCGTACACTCCATAGAAGATGAAAGTCCATGACATTTCACATTTTGAGAAAAATCAACATTTCCTTTAAATAGGCCCGCGAAACCTCCTCTCCCTGGCATGTGATCCTTGAATCTTATGTATAACAAGCCAGCTCCCTAGGAGGGATCTACCCGAGTTGATTGTGTCACTTAATTTTTGTTTCACACTCTGCCTACAATCATACTGTCTGATTAGTAGTTTGGGAACCATCTTGCGAGAATATGCGTTCCTGCCGAGAGGTTCATCGTGTGTCCATCTGAGCATGGTGAGCACTTGCACTCAGTGTTGGCCAATGATCTAGTACTCCTCTTTGAGCACTTCGACTCGGGATGGACCTTACCCATCTTGACGGAGGTGGTGGACATTCTCGGTTACATCGAGCTCATTCCTGCTCAGCTCAACCATAATTCAATTGTGGTGGCGATCGCATTCTTCATTTTTCCTTTAAATCCAAGTGGCCAGGTTCAGCCTGACCGTCTCTAGTTGACTATTCTTTAGCTGCGCGCTCACAAAGGGTCATCTATACATAGGAGAAGGATATTGTGAACTTATTCAAAAATGCATCACTAGATATCGATCACTAATCCCCTCATAGAAGAGGTGGCGAACATGGTCATCTCCAAGTGTTAGTGCTTATTTACAAAGGATTTACATACATGCAGGCTCTGACATTAAGTCTTGCAGTCGTCTTGGAGGTTCCGGCTAAAAAACGCTACGATCCTCCCGGTGTGGTCTTGACCATGAGTAAAAATAGGAAGGCTACAAGTACAAGGGGACCTGCGCCTTTGCGATCACCATTGGCCACCTGATGACACAAGGCAACATCACCTACTAGCCAAGCTCAGAGGTCACCACCGACTCAAGAACCCGCAGCGCGAGACTTGCCGCCAGATAATGGGACCTTGATAGACACACTTGATGGCCCGCTACTGCTCTGGGATCAGGGTGCGGTCAATCTCACCACCTCACTGCCGTCTTGGAAAGAGAAAAATGATACGACCTTGCATGCACATGAGGTATCTTCTATGATTATTAAGGAGGAGGAGATGTAGGAGATATGAGGAATGCTCAAAGACCAACTTGCTCAGAGGGCAGCCACGGCATATCTGAGGTCACTGGCTTACAACAACGTTGTTTAGCAGACCTTGGAGCAGACACAACTTTCCTTGAGGCAGTCCAAGGAGGAGGTCATCCGCCTACAAAACTAATTAGCGGTAACTCTTGAAAATCAACCATTGCTTTACATACCTTTAATACGGTATTCTAACCGTCTCCCTTTGAATCCATCAGGTGATATTAACCGCGGGTAACCCTGAGTTTGTGCGAGAAATCCTCAAGGTTGGGCAAAAATCCAGAAAGATAACCTTTGCAAACATATGGAAGCGACACTGTAACACCCCTGATTTTTTAGTATTTATTTTAAATCCCATACTGACGTATTTTTGACGTCAGGGCATTACATTGACGCGTAGTTAACGGGTGTCATTTATTGGGGCATGAGTTTGCTTAGTGGGTTTCCCTGTGTGGTTTGTTTTGGCTTGATTGTGCACCTTCCCTCGCAAGTCGGGTCTGTTTTGGTGACTTGGTGGAGATTTTTATGGGATGTGGTGACATTTTATCTTTGGGTGGTGTTTTACCCAAGTTTGGTTTATCAGATTCTGATTTCGACTTCGCCGTTAGATTCGTAGCGTTAGTATTTAGCTACGGTGCAATTTTCATAAGATTCCGAGTTGGTTTGGATTTCTGATCGTTTTGACGTTATTTATTTAATTAATATTATATATTATATTTACAAGTATAAATAGGAAATCAATCGCGTCAAACCCAATTCCTATTAATCTTCTTCCCGAACCCGAGCAACGACCCTTTTCGTGAGTGGAAGTGGAGCAGCGTCCCGCGTGCCTTCGGCCGACGATTTCCAGCGATTTGGTGGTCGGATTCCTCGATAGATTAAAGATTTTGAAAGCTCTCGCCGAGATCTACCTGATCATGGTAACGTTGCTAAGGTCGTTTGGTGGCCGATTCTTATCGCGGTGCGAGAGGGAGGTGTTTTTCTGGAGTTTCAAGGCAATTGAATTTCCCCCCTTGCATGTTCATTTCTTCTGTATTTTCTTCCTTTCTTTCCTCCTCCCTCAGTGAGTAGGACTAGAGTAAGTTAACTATGAACGATCCCCTGAGAGTAGGGAAAGTTTTCGGCCAAGGCATGGAGAGTGGGTTTAGAGGTTAAGTAGAATTCGACGTATATCAAAAGGGTAGTATTCGACGGGTATGGGTTAGAAATTCGTTGAGTATCATAGCCATATTCCTCGAGTATCAATAGTTCAACCTAAGGATAATTCAGTGTATTTATTGGGTAGAATTCGTCGAGTATGAATTAGGAGTAGGATTTCGTTAAGGTAAATTCGTCGAGTAACATCTAATTCGTCGAGTATAGATATATTTGCTTAATACCATTTCGTCGAGTATCGACTGCCGCGGTGTCGAGTGAGGTAGATTCGTCGAGTGTCGACTGGCGTAGTGTTGAGTGTACTCGCCGATTCATCAAGTATGGCTCAGGCTTGGGAGAGTTGATTGATTGTGCCACCAAGTTCAAATCGTCGAGTATCGTTAGTCTAGTCATATAATGTCATTAGCATTCGCCGAGTATCGCTAGTCTTTTTCGCTGAGTGTGGTAGAAATTCGTCGAGTATCCTTACAGTTCGTCGGTTTTACTCGCCGAATTTTGCCAGGACATAGAATATTTTGTTGATTCGTGCAGGATTCGTCTTGTATGACCCTTAAGGTGATCTTAGGGTTTGTTTAGGCATTTCTTTGAGTTTTAGGCTTGGGTTTTGATTTGGGGTGTTTGGGTTTGATGTTTCTTCGGCTATGAGGGTTGGTAGTGGATAAAGGGAAACCAACTGGGCATCGGTTTGTGGGTCATTACACCATGTAGTTGTTTGGTCTCTGTGGACTATTGGTTTGAGTGGGGACAAGTGGCCACCACCGCAGTGCCCTTTTGTGAGACGTTCGGAACTGGAAGTCCAGTTTTGGACAATTTGGTCATCGGCTCCGACCCGATTATTTTTACCAAGTGTTAATGATTCACGTTTTCGAGCTGTTTAGTGCTCATTTTTTTCTTATAGTTCAGTTGATGTTATTTCATGCTCATCCTTGTATATTTTGTCAAAGCATGACTTTGTTCCGCACTTGGTGCAAATGTTCATTTAACTCATTTATTGTAACTTTTATTTTACCTGTTTTTATTTGGCTAATCAGCTGTGGTTTCAGCATTCGTTATAGTCGGGTTTGGTAACCCCTTTCATGCCTTTTACTTTTACCTGCTTATTTCCTTTGCCACTCGTATTTCTTACTGAGGTGTGTTTCTTTTGAATGCCTCAGGTTCTAGGCTATAGCGGGTGGAGCGGCTGTGTTAGGTGGTAGCTTTTGGACTATAGTTGTTCCAGTAGTTTCCTCACCGTTGTGAGGTAGTTGTTGCTTTTTTTAGTTTTAGTTCAGAATTGCATACTTTTAGTGGGTTCGTGTCAGGTTAGTAATGCCCACTGGTAGATATCTCTGAAATATTAAATATTTTGCTAGCTGCTAGTTTACCTCTTTGTGGTTGTTTTAACTTGCTCTCTAGAAAGGTTTTATGCTAGGTTGCATGTTAGATATTTTAAAGTATAAAAAATACTATTATTACTTCATAAATGTCATATTTGAAATCTAAACCACTATATTTAATGGCCATAAAATCTAATTTCCTTACTATTATAAATCTAGAGTCTTGCATACCATAAGTTGTCCTCTGGGATGTTTATACAAATTCATATAAGACGTCTAATCTCATAAACAAAGTATTTTACAGAGCGTATAAATACCATTTTCTCGTTGACTAGATGAGCCACTAAGCCGAGGGATGTGGTTAACTGCTTTACATTAACTGGATTTTCTCTAAATAAACTTATAGGTCTTTTATGAACGTGTTAAGTTGGAGTTTTGCCCGAGCGTCCGCAGTTATCCCCTACTGACATAGTATCATGACGCGCGTTTTCCCTTACTCTAATATATCGCTAAATGCGGGTTGTGACAGTTGGTATAAGAGGGATAGGTTGTTTGATAATTGGTCGAACAACTATCTCAGGTTTGTGTTAGTTTTCTAGTTTTATTTCATACACATACCGATATGTCATCAGTACGTCTTGGCTGAAGAATGAACACTACACTCATAAGCATGATAGGAAGTATACGGGGCAAATTAAATAGGGTTAGGACCAGAGTATACGGGTCAAAACACATTAGGGTTAGAACCAGAGTAATGTTAAAGGGATCGAGAATCGGGTATTAACCAATAATAGTAAGTGTCATGCGAAAGGGAGCTTTGGGCTTCAGCCCATCGTAGTTCCTAGTGCCCTCGAGAACCCTTCGCGGGATATGCCTTGGGCAGTCCTGGGCTAACCTAAACTATAGGCAAAATAAAGAACAAGAGTAACTAGTATAACTAGGGATTCACTTTCACTCACCTCGATGTCTTAGGATGTTAGGTTGGCTCACTCGGGCAATAGGCTCGGTGGATTTGGTGATGGGCAAGTTGGCCCGACGAGCTTTGACTCGATTGTTGGTTGTGACGGACGGGTTAGTCCAAGGAGCTTTGGCTCGGTTGTTGGTTGAGACAGACAGGTTAGTCCGGGGAGCTTTGGCTCGGTGGTTGATACATCAAGGTTGCATGTGCATAAATTATAAGGTGGTGGGTCTTCGGTATTGGAGGGACGATGCACCGACGCCAATACGTTGACTCGGCAAGTGTGGTTTTTCACTTCGCCAAGCTAAGTCCGGTGGACTTGCTGGCAAAGAGTACATAGGTGCTCTGCTTAGTGCACCAACGTCGAGGCATATGATAGGTCTGACTGGTAGTGTAATTATAAGTTCAGAGGTGGGCGAGGCCCAACCCACCGCTTCTGATTGCCACTACGGAGGTATCCTTAGAGGTTAGGCTCCAGAAAGGGGGAACTAAAGGTCTGTATGCACAGAGTCGAGTGGGTGTGTTGCACTTGCATGATTCACATCATAGCATACATGAATGTCATAGCATAACCATTGCATTTAACCCTTGATACCTATTGTATAAATTGGTATAAGACTTTTTATACAATAGGCCCCTGCAAAACGACCCCTTGTTTTATAAGGTCGCGCAAGCGTGCTTATATGTTAAGGTTTTTATTCTGTAGATATATACATGCTTGCTATAAACCGACACTCTATCGTATAAATTGGTATGGGACTCTTTATACGATAGGAGCCTTGCAGAAGATCCATGTGCTTATGTGTTTACGTATAAGTTAAGGTTACTTATTTATTGTTCAGTTTTTTATACTTTTATTAATGCCACATATACTTATAGAACTGTTATATTAGTTTCGTCATCACCTGCTTCTTGTTCATTCTCCACCCCTCACTACCCTCCTTTCCTTCTCCCGGTTCGGTGGCTAGGAGCCATGGGGGAAGGGGTAAAGGATGATAGGACTTAGTATTTTAGACTAACGGTTTTCGAACCACATCATTTTAGGGGACCGTGGAGCCCAGTATGGAGGAGCAGCCCCGGAGGTCGGCACGCTTGGAGATGGGACAGTCTAGTACCAGAGTTCAGACAGCTGGGACTGTGAGTCCCGATCATTAGTAGTTATTTTAGTTTAGCTTCCGCGATGAGTGATATGTAGTGAGGATATTGATGTATCGGGCGTGAGCCCCATTTTCAGTACTTCTTTTATTATTATTACTGTGGATTCTCCCTTCGTGGAGATTATTCATTATATATGTGATCTCTATGGACATGTTTTATTTACTCTCTTGCTACTCTTTTTGTGATCTATTTGGCCAGCAGGATCGGCGTTTTGTAGTGATGGCCTTCGAGGGAGTGAAGGTGTCACCGCAAAGCGGCGGTTCTGGGCCTAAGACCTCGTGGTTTTAAGAAAGAAAAAAAGGGGGTCTTACAAGTGGTATCAGAGCGCGCCTCGATCAAAAAAAGTAGCAGTCCACAAACCCTGGGTCACCCCCGCACGAGTTTTGTTTGAGGACAAACTAATTAGCGGAAGCAGTGATGTGCCCATATGAGGGGTCGCATGTAAATTGTCCACTTTTAATTAGCTTTGAGTCGATTACTTACAATGATCTTTGCTACGCAACCTCCGATACAGCCTGCACCATAGGGCGGAGTCCAGCAGACTCTGAATATTACACCACCTCCCCCGATCCCCACTCCATTTCTACAATCGTAGATGGGGCAGAATTTGACAGCCAAATTGGAGGCTTTCAATGCCCAGTAGGTTCCGGCTCCACAGCCAAACCCGGGGGCCAATTGGTTGAGTATTTTCTTAGGACTTTCTCCCCCATCTTACTTAGGGACAGAGTCGGCTGTTCGAATGGAGGAGTGGCTGGACATCATGTATGAGATGCTGACTGGGATACGGTGTCCATATGAGGAGAGGGTGCCTTTGGTGGTCTCTTACTTAGAGTCTCATGCCAAGATATGGTGGAAGACATTACTGGACACGACGTTTGCTGATAGAGAGGTTACAGACATTGCTTGGGAGGAGTTCAGGGCCGCGCTGTTGGAGCACTTTGTTCCACAGTCGGCAAGAGATGAGCTGGAGGACTGGTTCCTACAGCTGAGGCAGGGCAACAAGACAGTGGTTGAGTACCACTGAGAGTTCAATCATTTAGCCCGGTTTGTGGATTCTTATCAGTTGGATGAAGCAAGATACACCAAGAGGTTCTATAAGGACCTGCGAGAGGATCTGAGAGAGGCTCTATTATTCGTATCCGACGGGCCTATTCCTCGGATATTGGAGATGGAGAAGAGGATTGAGGCAGATTGGCACACTACTCGAGGCCAGAAGCGGCACCCTAAGGATCAGGGCCGGGGAGCCAGAAATGATCAACGATGGGGCCGCATTACTGATAGGAGAGATGGGAGAAGGGCAGAGGACCAGCCTCGTAAGGAGGTGAGATAGGAGCTAAGGGAGCTGGTGTTAATGGCTCCTCAACCTCTCTAGATGCTGGAGATGCAGAGACTTGGTGGTATGGCATATCCCTCGCCTGAGTGCTACTACTATCATCAGGTGGGGTATATCCGGAGAAACTTCCACATGAGGGGGGCACCACTACCAGCACCACCGGCTGCCCTGCCTGCACAGCAGTTTGGAGGCCGAGGATGTTGTCGAGGACGTGGATACCAGGGCGGAGACCGCAGGCAGGAGAGGGAGCAAGTGTATGTCCTGGATCTTGCTTAACCACGGAACCCGGAGCAAGTGATCATAGGTATGCCAGTAAATTTTAAGTCCTTTCTTTCCTAAAAAACTAGACTCATGGATATAGAATTGATAGACTAGGAAGGAAGAACCATAACTAGATTTCTAAGATATTTAACTACCCCAGGCATAGTCTTAATCAGCAGCAAACCCGCTTATACGTTGTTCGATACAGGTGTTTTGCACTCGTTCATGTTGGAGGCTTTCGTAGAAGGACTAAAAGGTGTGGAGCAATTTACTTGCTTGATGAGGAGGGTGCGTCTATCCGATGGATCGGAGCTATTCATCTCTGCCCAGTGCAACATGGAGGAGGAGATCGGCGCAAAGGAATTTGAAGCACCAGCGACGATCCGAAGGATGCCAGTCTTCGATCTGATCCTGGGCATGACATGGTTGTATTTTGATGAGTTGTAAATATACTTATTTTTTAGTGTATTTATTTTGTCATTTTAATTTATTTTCATAGTTTTTAGCTTGTTTTATTCAATAAAATGTTTCTTTTTTGTAAAAATATATTCTAACTTAGCATTTTTTATTTTCTGAATTTTTCCAGAAAAAAATAATTTTCGGCCCTGTCACGCCCGTGACCATGCCCGACACGGGCGTGTCAGGCGCTCAACGCCAGCGGGTTGTCAACACTAACCGATTTCACAGTTACTCGCTCAACGTCATCAGTCACGCCCGTGTCGAAGCTCGTCACGCCCGTGTCGATATCGGCACTCAACTCTTCGTCAATTGTCAATGCTGCCGACATCAGGATGCCAGCTGTCCAAGTCACGCCCCCATTACATGCCCGTGACATTTGTGTCACGCCCGTGTCCGCCACGTGGACCGCCCCGAAGTCAAAGCTCCCGTCAAATCCCAAGATCCAGCTCCCTGTCACGCCCTAGTCACGCCCGTGACTGACACCTGTCACGCCCGTGACCTGGGGCGTGACCGCCACGTTTTCAGCCGAAGTCAAAGCTCCAGTCAAATCACTCGATCAGCTCATGAATAGTAGTGACACGCCCCCCTGTCACGCCCATGACCTAGGGCGTGTCACACCCGAAATTTTGCCTATAAATACAAGCTTACAGGAAGCCTTTCTTGTCTCCTTTTTTGGCCACTTTGCTAAGGTGTTGTGCTGCCCATTTGGATCCAAATGTTATGTAAGAGAATTTCTCCCCCCTCCCTTAGTTTGTAATAGCTTTTTATTTAATAAAAATAGTTTATTTTCTCTCTTGCTTAGCACGAATCTCATTTGGAAGCGCCCTATCTTTGTAATTTTTCGTTCCCTTTTTTGTTCTTTTCATGTTTTATCTTTTTCAACTTTATAACTTAGTTTAGTTTAGGATTTTATCGCATTTACTAGCCGTTACGCTGCCCATTTTATTTTCATTTTCCGCACCCGTTTAGCTTTAGTTTATTTTTATTTTCACTTTTTATGCATTTCTACCGCATTCTAGCGGTAGAGATGCAATTGTTCTAATTTTTCGCTCACTTCCATTTTGCGTTTATTTGTAAAACTTTTTGTCCGATTAATTTTTATTTTTCTTTTTATGCATTTCTACCGCATTCTAGCGGTAGAAATGCAGTCGTTTTAATTTTTTCAGCAACTTTGTTTTTCTTATTTTTGCAAGTGTGTGTGCGTGTATGAGTTAGTTTTTTTTTTGCTTTATTTTAATTTCTGTAGAGTGAGTGTGTGCGTATGCATCTATTTCCGCCTACTCGTTAAGAGTTAAATGACGCATCGCTTTCATTTACCGCCTACTCAGTTTCGAGTAGGACTTGTCATTTCCCGCCCACTCGTTTGAGTGGGACTTGTTTTTTATTGCTTTCATTTTCTTCCTACTCACTTGAGTAGGATAACTTTGTGTGTGTGTGTGTGTGTTTACTTTTCTGTAGAGTGCGTGTGTGTGTGTGTTTACTTTTCTGTAGAGTGCGTGTGTGTGATTTTTATTTCTGTAGAGTGTGTGCGTGTATGAGATTAATTTACCCCCGCCCACTCATTTGAGCAGGGATTCGCATTTACTACTTTCTTCAGTCCTACTCGTTTGAGTAGGACTTGCAGTTTTCAGCTTTCTTTACTGCTTTCTTTACAGCTTTCTTTTCTGCTTTCTAGCGTAAGTGTCCCCATTCCGATGAGTGGCTAACCGCCCTTAGCCCTCAATATCGAAGAGCATTGGGACAGATAAAGCAACTTTAAATAATTAAAGGTCCTGTTTTCTATTTAATTAAATTTCTTAAGGTTTGCCCCGGGTTAATGACGCGTAGGACCGCATATCGATGTGCGGGCTCTATTTCCGTTATCCATACGCAACGCCGAGAGGCCTATGGACCGATCACCCTTGGGTAAAGAGAGCTTCGCGCTAACCCTCGAGAGAGGAGGCGCGTGACTCTACCGGATTGGGTTCTCCACCCAATAGCGGGGTTCTTAGCGTAATGCGGGTGTTAAGAGGAATCCTTCGTCGGTCTAGCGATCGGTCGAATAGTCTTAGCGTTCAGGTGAGCGATATCCCTAGACCAAGGTGAGCTCATATCTAAGGAACCTCCACGGCCGAGTCTCCGCCTTAATTAATTTGAAAATTAGGATCTCTTTTTATTAAAAGTTATTTTAGTTCAATTCTCTTTTTGATAGCGTCGCGCTAAGTTGGTCATCGGCCTTCTGCACTTCATTTATTTCCGCACTTTATTTTATGCTTTATTATTATTATGCATTTTTATATGTTTATGTCATTTCCCTTTTTTATCAAACCTAAAATATTATCGGTAGAATAATAGGCTTTCAGGGAAAGAGTAGATATAGCTAAGCCGGCCCCGAGAACAATACGACCCCGATATTCCGCACCGGAATATCATGTACTACACGCGATAGGTGCACTTGCCTCCCTCTCGTTAAAACTCGGTTTCTAACAAAAATAAAAACGCTCTTCTTTTTCTTTATAAAATAAATTCCCGCTCATCTTAAAATAAAAATAAGAGCCGGCGTTTTAACCATCAAGTTTTTGGCGCCG
The DNA here is from genome assembly GCA_039513925.1 of Platanthera zijinensis. Classification (NCBI taxonomy): domain Eukaryota; kingdom Viridiplantae; phylum Streptophyta; class Magnoliopsida; order Asparagales; family Orchidaceae; genus Platanthera; species Platanthera zijinensis. The sequence continues at coordinate 207,679,389 of CM077078.1, forward strand.
TTGCCAGGGATAATTTCGTCTTACTATTTTGAATTCCTGAAACCTATTAATTTTACCCTTTATTTCTACTAATATATATCTAAAAAAAAAAAAATTTAATCAACCAAAAAAAAATTTATATTAATAATAATAATAATATCAATATTAATATTAATAATAAATACTAAAAAAAAACCAGAAAATAAAAAATTTTAAAACTTTAAAACAAAAAAAAAATAGAAAAATTTAAAACTTAAAAAAAAAAAAAAAAAAATTCAAAAACTTAAAAACATAAAAAAACTTTAAAACTAAAAAACTAAAAAATAAAAAATAAAAAACTTAAAAAACTTAAAAAATGATGAAATTTTTTTTTTTCATCCAAAAATTTAAAATTCTAAAAAATATATATCTTTCATTTTTATTTTGCCTTTAACCTATTTTCTTTTTTCTTTTTCTTTTTATTTTTATTTTCAAAAAAATCAAAAACAAAAAACATAAACTTAAAAAAAAAAAATCTAAAAATTCAAAAAAAACTAAGAAAAATTTTTATAAAACAAAAAAATTAAATTAGGTATTTATTTTGTCGTTTCGGCGCGCTTTACAATCGTGAGCGCTAGGGGATCGCATATCGGTCGCGCTCACTTAGCTAAGACGTTAGCTTACGAGTCACACTCACTCGCGCCCCAATCACCCGCATCATTTTCGCCGAATTTTTCTTTTTCGTTTTTTTATATATTTTATTTTTTTCTGCTTTTACTTTAACTTTTGCAGGTCTTAATTTAACGGGCTTCCCCGAACGCGGTTTAGGGAAGATTTCTAAACCCCTGTTTTTACTTTTTGTACATATTTATTTATATATATATCTCGTTCCTCATACTTAGTGCAACATTGGGGACAATGTTGGACTTAAGTATGGGGGTGTTTCCTATTTTCTGTCCTTTTATTTCCCGCACTTAATAAAAAATTCCAAAAATTTTGCAAAAATTAAAAATTTCAAAAAAAATATTTTCATGCTTTAAATAATAATAATAAAAATAATATTTCAAAAATATATATATAAAAACATCGCTCCGCGACGTTCGACTCATCGAACCAACCACAAATAAGAGTCTGTTCGCGGGCGATTCTTTTTCTTCTTTGTAAATATTTTGTAAATATTCTCGTCTCTTTCCACTTCTCTTTCCTATCTTGTAAAAATTCTCTCTTTTCTTATAAATATTTCTGTAAATCCAAAAATTCAAAAAAAAAATCTGTATAACTCAAAAAAAAAAAACTCAAAAAATTTTTGCATAACCTTTAAAAAAATCCAAAAAAATGATAATAACCCCAAAATATCAAAAAAAAATTTAGAAAAACTCATAAAAATCAAAAATAATTATTTTGTAATAAATAATTCGAAAACCTCATTTCTTAACCTCTTTGCTCTCCAAAATGATCGTTTCGAGTTTATTTATAAGCAAATTTTAATTAATTCTTTATTTACTATTCGTTTTTTAATTGTAGCTCGATAGACTTAAATTTTTGGGGTTAAGATTTTAAAGAATTTTTTATGTCTTTTTCTTATTATAGGGAACTTGTTTTTCTCATTCTCACTTCTGATTTTTTGAATAAAAGCACATTTTTATGTTAGAAAATAACATTTATGGATTTCATATTATTTCTACTTATGCTTTTAGAAACATAGGAACGTCCAAATTAAAGAGGTTGCTCTCAAAATTTTTTATTAAACTCTAGTTTTATTTTAGAAAAAAAAATCTCTTCAACTTTTTTTTTCATGCCTTACTTGGTATGATTCTCCACTCACCCTTAAAGATCTTATGTCAATGGGGATAAGATTTCGTCCCGCAAACATAGGCACCCAATAATTAAAAAGATTATATGCTACGGAGTTAGAGGATAAAATTCATTACTCCTATACATATGCTTTGGGTTTATTTATATTTATGAAGAAAGAAAAAATGTTAGGAAAATAAGATTTCATTTTCCTAATAATCCATAAAGAAAAAAATGTGAAGGTTCGAGAAAAAATTACCTCGCCTCAAAAATCAAAGCCCTCTTCATAACCGCCAATCCACTTATCCATTTTTCATGATTCTAGAATTAATCTAAAACTTTTTGAGAGCATAATTTTTAAATTGAATTATTTCCTATTAATTTCTTTTCAGCGAAAGTTTTTTTTTCGATAATTCCAATCCATTTTTGTTAAACTAACAAAAATAACTTTCGCTTTCCTTTTTCCATTTAGAAGTATTTTTTGAAACAGTTCCTCTATTTTAACATTTTCATAAGTTAAGATTTAATTCCGAGACCCCGAAAATTCATTTCGATCTTTCGTACAATTAAGTTAAGCGTTAGTTAAATTAAAGGATTCTTTTTTATTCCTTATAGGTTCATCTCCAACTTTTGCTCTGGAATAGCAAAAGCTTAAGTATGAGGGTATTTGATGAGTTGTAAATATACTTATTTTTTAGTGTATTTATTTTGTCATTTTAATTTATTTTCATAGTTTTTAGCTTGTTTTATTCAATAAAATGTTTCTTTTTTGTAAAAATATATTCTAACTTAGCATTTTTTATTTTCTGAATTTTTCTAGAAAAAAATAATTTTCGGCCCTGTCACGCCCGTGACCATGCCCGACACGGGCGTGTCAGGCGCTCAACACCAGCGGGTTGTCAACACTAACCGTTTTCACTATTACTCGATCAACGTCATCAGTCACGCCCGTGTCGAAGCTCGTCACGCCCGTGTCGATGTCGGCACTCAACTCTTCTCAACTGTCAACGCTGCGGACATCAGGATGCCAGTTGTCCAAGTCACGCCCCCCTTACACGCCCGTGACATTTGTGTCACACCCGTATCCGCCACGTGAATGGCCCCGAAGTCAAAGCTCCCGTCAAATCCCCAGATCCAGCTCCCCGTCACGCCCTAGTCACGCCCGTGACTGACACCTGTCACGCCCGTGACCTAGGGCGTGACCGCCACGTTTTCAGCTGAAGTCAAAGCTCCAGTCAAATCACCCGATCAGCTCATGAATAGTAGTGACACGCCCCCCTGTCACGCCCGTGACCTAGGGCGTGTCACACCAGAAATTTTGCCTATAAATACAAGCTTCCAGGAAGCCTTTCTTGTCTCCTTTTTTGGCCACTTTGCTAAGGTGTTGTGCTGCCCATTTGGATCCAAATGTTATGTAAGAGAATTTCTCCCCCCTCCCTTAGTTTGTAATATCTTTTTATTTAATAAAAATAGTTTATTTTCTCTCTTGCTTAGCATGAATCTCATTTGGAAGCGCCCTATCTTTGTAATTTTTCGTTCCCTTTTTTGTTCTTTTCATGTTTTATCTTTTTCAGCTTTATAACTTAGTTTAGTTTAGGATTTTATCGCATTTAGTAGCCGTTACGCTGCCCATTTTATTTTCATTTTCCGCACCCATTTAGCTTTAGTTTATTTTTATTTTCACTTTTTATGCATTTCTACCGCATTCTAGCGGTAGAAATGCAGTTGTTCTAATTTTTCGCTCACTTCCATTTTGCGTTTATTTGCAAAACTTTTTGTCCGATTAATTTTTATTTTTTCTTTTTATGCATTTCTACCGCATTTTAGCGGTAGAAATGCAGTCGTTTTAATTTTTTCAGCAACTTTGTTTTTCTTATTTTTGCAAGTGTGTGTGCGTGTATGAGTTAGTTTTTTTTGCTTTATTTTAATTTCTGTAGAGTGAATGTATGCGTATGCATCTATTTCCGCCTACTCGTTAAGAGTTAAATGGCGCATCACTTTCATTTACCGCCTACTTAGTTTCGAGTAGGACTTGTCATTTCCTGCCCACTCGTTTGAGTGGCACTTGTTTTTTATTGCTTTCATTTTCTTCCTACTCACTTGAGTAGGATAACTTTGTGTGTGTGTGTGTTTACTTTTCTGTAGAGTGCGTGTGTGTGATTTTAATTTCTGTAGAGTGTGTGCGTGTATGAGATTAATTTACCCCCGCCCACTCATTTGAGCCGGGATTCGCATTTACTGCTTTCTTCAGTCATACTCGTTTGAGTAGGACTTGCAATTTTCAGCTTTCTTTACTGCTTTCTTTACAGCTTTCTTTTCTGCTTTCTAGCGTAAGTGTCCTCATTCTGATGAGTGGCTAACCGCCCTTAGCCCTCAATATCGAAGAGCATTGGGACAGATAAAGTAGCTTTAAATAATTAAAGGTCTTGTTTTCTATTTAATTAAATTTCTTAAGGTTTGCCCCGGGTTAACGACGCGTAGGACCGCATATCGATGTGCGGGCTCTATTTCTGTTATCCATACGCAACGCCAAGAGGCCGCACGTATGGACTGATCACCCTTGGGTAAAGAGAGCTTCGCGCTAACCCTCGAGAGAGGAGGCGCGTGACTCTACCGGATTGGGTTCCCCACCCAATAGCGGGGTTCTCAGCGTAATCCGGGCGTTAAGAGGAATCCTTCGTCGGTCTAGCGATCGGTCGAATAGTCTTAGCGTTCAGGTGAGCGATATCCCTAGACCAAGGTGAGCTCATATCTAAGGAACCTCCACGGCCGAGTCTCCGCCTTAATTAATTTGAAAATTAGGATCTCTTTTTATTAAAAGTTATTTTAGTTCAATTCTCTTTTTGATAGCGTCGCGCTAAGTTGGTCATCGGCCTTCTGCACTTCATTTATTTCCGCACTTTGTTTTATGCTTTATTATTATTATGCATTTTTTATATGTTTATGCCATTTCCCTTTTTTATCAAACCTAAAATATTATCGGTAAAATAATAGGCTTTTAGGGAAAGAGTAGATATAGCTAAGCCGGCCCCGAGAACAATACGACCCCGATATTCCGCACCGGAATATCCTGTACTACACGCGATAGGTGCACTTGCCTCCCTCTCGTTAAAACTCGGTTTCTAACAAAAATAAAAACGCTCTTCTTTTTCTTTATAAAATAAAATCCCGCTCATCTTAAAATAAAAATAAGAGCCGGCGTTTTAACCATCATATTTGAACCATGCCCATATTGACTACCTGCCGAAGAGGATCACCTTGAGGCATGAAGATTCCTATGTCATCATCGAAGGTATTACATTTACCACCCCTCTCTTGTTATCATCTGTATAGGTCATCAAGGCCCACTAGTAGGGAGAAGAGGTATATCAGGTGCTGTTTGAGATGGCCGAGGCCAAATATTCCATCTCTAATATTCTAGTGGTGCGGGATTTTGCTGACGTGTTCCCAGAGAAGCTGTCAGGGCTACCCCCACATTAGGAAAAGGACTTCCAGACACAGCTCGGGCCGGAAGCTAAGCCGGTTTCGAAGGCTCCCTACCGGATGGCTCCCAAGGAGCTGGTGGAGTTTAGGAGTCAGTTGAAGGAACTGGTGGAGACTGGGTTCATTACACCGAGTTCCTCGCCTTGGGAAGCTCCGGTACTGTTCGTCAAGAAGAAGGATGGGACACACAGACTCTACATCGACTACCGAGCACTGAAAAGACTGATAGTCCGGAATACCTATCCGCTACAAAGGATAGATGAGCTGTTTGACCAGTTGGAGGGAGCCCATTAGTTCTCAAAGTTGGATCTGAGATCGGGTTACTAGCTGTGCATTCAGGAGGAGGATATCCCGAAGACAGCCTTCAGCAGTAGATACAAACTATATGAGTCTACTATGATGCCCTTCGGGCTCACGAATGCGCCCTCAGCCTTCATTAGCTTGATGAACCGGGTGTTCGAGCCATACCTCGACCGGTTTGTCATAGTATTTATAGATGACATCCTCATCTATTCAAGAACGAAGGAGGAGCATACACAGCATATGGGTTTGATGTTGGGGAAGCTCAGGAAGCATCAGCTATATGCCAAGTTAAGCAAATGCCAGTTTCGGCTTACAGAGGTGGCCTTTCTGGGCCATATTATCAGTTGAGCGGGACTGGAAGTGGACCCCGCGAAGATTCAGGTAGTGTGGGGCTGGCCTTAGTTGAAGACGGCCACGGATGTTCGAAGTTTTCTGGGATTAGCCAGATACTACCGGAAATTTGTGCAGGGGTTGTCTCAGATAGCCTTCCTGCTTACTTCATTGATGAAGAATGACGCTCCGTTTGTTTGGATACAGCGGTGTGAGGCGGCCTTCTTGGAGCTGAAGGATCGACTCACCTCGGCCTCTATCCTTGCCCTTCCTTTGGGGAAAGAAGGATTTCAGGTCTATACTGACGCTTCATACCAGGGCATGGGTGCAGTGCTGATGCAGAAAGGCCACGTGATTGCTTATGCTTCTTGCCAGCTGAATAAGCATGAGCAGAATTACCTTGTTCATGACTTGGAGATGGGAGCGGTCGTGTTTGCTATAAAGGTTTGGAGGCACTACCTCTACGGTGTCTACTGCGACACATACTCTGATCACAAATATTTGAAGTATTTGAACATGCAGAAGGAGTTGAATATCAGGCAGAAACGATGGGTGGAGTTTCTAGCAGATTACCAGTACGAGATGCACTACCACTAAGGGAAGGCGAACATGTTAGCCGATGCATTGAGTCAGAGAGCCTCCACCTTCGGAGCGGAGCCCCAGATTATGTCCATGGAGCTGGTGCAGAGGTTAGAATATATGCATATCACGCTGGTGTCGTATAATGACCCCAAGCTTTATGAGGAGTATTTAGCAGTGATGAGCGCCACAGATGACATTCGAGACCGAGCCAGAGATGGGCAGAGGCAGGACGCCAAGCTGGAGCCGATATTCCGGGCCTTGGAGGCAGGCACTGCTGGAGATTACACACTGAGGGATGTCCTGGTGTGCTTCAGAGGATGGGTTTATATACCAGAGGGAGACCAGGTCCGAAAGAATATTATGACGGAGGCCCACTGCAGCTGGTATTACACCCGGGAGTTACGAAGATGACTACGGATCTGAAGAAGACCATGTACTGGCCAGGCATGAAGAAGGATATCACCTACTTTGTAACCCACTGCGAGACATGCCAGCTGGTGAAGGAGGAGTGCAGGAACCCCGCAGGATTGCTACAACCACTCCCGGTGCCGGAGTGGAAGTTCGATGATATCGCGATGGACTTCATACATGGCCTTCCCCGATCACGGACGGGGAACGATTCGATTTGGGTGATCATCGACCGGCTGACGAAGGTAGCCAAATTTATACCGATCAAAAAGGATGACTCGGTTGGTGTGATGGTTCGGAAGTTTGTGGAGCAGTTCGTTCATTATCACAGCGTACCCAGGACATTCGTATCGGATCGGGATGGACGGTTTACATCCAGGGAGTGGCGATCAGTGTAGACTTACTTGGGCACTCGGCTGACATTCAGTACAGCTTTTCATCCCCAGACTGACAGGCAGACGGAACGCACCAATCGAACTTTGGAAGATCTACTGCGACTATGCATTCTGGATTGCGAGCCTTGGGAGAAGCTGTTGCCACTGGTCGAGTTCTCATATAATAACAGCTACCAGTCCAGCATAGGAATGTCTCCTAATGAGGCCCTATACGGACGAAGGTGTAGGACTCCTCTGTCATGGATATAGGATGCGGATCCGAAGGCTTTGAGCTCAGAGTTTGTTGAGGACACCGAGGCTCAAGTGAGGTTTATACGGGATAGTATATTATTGGCTCATAGCAGACAGGCTAAGTATTTTGATGCACGTCATCGTCAGGTGGAGTAGGTGGGGGACCGGGTATTCTTAAAGATCCTACCGATGCCTAAAGTTTCACAGTTGCTTGGTCGGAAGAAGAAGCTCAGCCTGTGATATATGGGGCCTTACAGGATCCTGATACGGATCGGTCCCTTAGCATACAGGCCGGAGCTGCCGCCGGAGCTGGAGGGTCTTCACAATGTGTTCCATGTATCCTCCCTTAGGAGGGCTCTACTATGCTCGGAGCAGCAGATTACGGTCACGGATGGGCCGGTAGCATCTGATCGGTCAGTTCACCTGGAGCCGGTCCAGATTGATGACAAGGGGATACGAGTCTTGCGCTGTAAGAAGGTTCCGTTGGTCAAGGTCCTGTGGAGGAATAATGGGCGAGAGGAGCACACATGGGAGCCACAAGACTTGATGCCACAAAGGTACCCTGAGCTTTACAGTCAGTTATTCCTTACAACCTCTCGGGATGTTATAATTTATTTTTCATACTTGAAAACTCGTAGGCCTAACTCAAATTTTGAGGACGAAATTTTTTGTTTATGTATTGGGATTTTTAACATCCCTCAGACAACTAGAACCCATAGGAGTGGTTTTGTCATGACTACTTCATGACAAAACCCTATGAAGCCCAAGAAGACCAAGTGGACCTAGGAATGTAGGTGGGGTCACTATGGTCTGCAAATAGTAGATTTCTAAATACTAGGTTGGGATGATCAAGGGGCTTCACCATGACTCCAAGACCTCACCACAACCTAACCAACCCATGATAAGGTCCATTAAAGCCCTAAGGGTCCATTGGAGTCAACTCTGGGTGGCCAAGTTGACCTAGGATCATCCTAGTCCTAAATTGGGCAAGGTGCTTTAACTAAGGGCAATGTGCCCTAATGAGCCCATCCAACCCTACCAAGGTCTACCTAGACCTAAAGTGGGGTCAATGGGTAATCAAAGATCCATTAGGGTCAACCCTAGAGCCTGAGTTGACCCAAGTCAACCCTAGCCCTAAAGTGGTCAAAGTACCCTTCCTAAGGGGCAAGTGACCCTCAAAGTGCGAAGTTAACCCTAGACCTTAGGGGAAGCCAAGGGGTCACCAAGGACCCCTTGGGGTCAACCTAATTGGTCATTTTGACCAAAGTCAACTCTAGCCCTAACTTGGTCAAAGTGTCCTTACTAAGTGTTAAGTGACCCCCAAGTGTCAATATAACCCTACCCAACCCAACCTAAACCCTAGGGGAGGCAAATGGGTCACCAAGGACCCATTGGGGTCAAACCAAAAGGTCAAAAGGACCAAGGTCAACACTAGCCTAGTTTTGGTCAACTTAGCCCAAATGGGCTAACCCAAGCTCAAGCCCTCTTTCATTTGGGCTAACTAACTCTTAATTATGAGATGATATGATTTAGTGGGCTGCAAATAGCCAAAATGGTTGACCAAGTCAGCCTTGGTGACTCGGAGAGAGAGAGCTCCACCTCACCCTTAATGGAAGAGAGAGAAAGAGGGACGAAGAAGTCATTCAAGGCTTAGGGAGGCCAAGGGCCACCTTTAATGGCTGGATTCAACTCCTCTAGAGAAGAGGAGGAGTTTCCAGCCGTTTCCTGGCCACTCCTGCCCAGGTTCACCCCCCACCACCATGGCCGAGAATGGCCTTTAATGGCCATTAATGGCCATTCAACCCACACCCTTCCCCTACCCTGTTTGGGTGTTTTAAAAGCACCACTGGGCAACAAGGAGGCGTTTCCACCTTTCCCCCGACGGTTTCAAGCTTGTCCACTATACTGTTGCAGAATTCCGGCGACATCACCATTGCTAATGGAAACCCTACAATCGGCACGACTCCAGACCACCAATAAGGTCCTCCTCTCCTTACCTATGGGTAGATCTTAGGTTTCAGCTAGAATGAAGATCGGGCTCAATTGAGCCCGATCCAAGCTTTCAATTTTCTAGTTTTTCGGGAAAATTCTTCTTGTCGGGATCTCCGGAAAAGGCCCCTCTAGCGGCCGTGCCTCCGCCTGGCGATAGCCACCACCTCGACTGAGGTGGTGGTGGCAGTGGCCAGCCAGGGAGGTGGCCGGATGGCCGGGAATTAGGCCGGGAAGTGGCTCCAGGTCGGGAAGATCCTGGCCGTCAGCTGGAGGTAGACGATGACGGGATCACGTCTAATTCTGCGCCAAGATTCGTGCGTTTGATTTAAATCTTAGGAATTATTTAATTTCATTTCATTTGATTCGGTCAAAGAAATCAGTATTAATGTTTTAATTTATTAAAAATATCTAGAGGCATGTACTGAGAAAATTGTCAACATAAAAATTGTAGATCTGTCAGTATACTTTAATTTAAAATTAGTTTCAACCAATTTGGTTAAGTGGCTTTGTTGATGCACGAAATGCGAAAGGGAATCGAGCACCACCAGTAACGGTTCGAGCACTGGGGAAAGGAGGGGAAAGAAAGAGGGACTGTCGAGTAGTCGGTTACTAGCGGTTAGAGTAGAAACTAGAGCAAGCCGCAAGAAGCGGCGACACCACACTTCGCCCGCCGCGGCCTGAATTCCTCTTCTACGACGGTCTTTCCTTTTTTTAAAGATGAAGCGGTTACACTTAGGGAGGAGAAAAAAAGGAGAAAAGAGAAGCCGGCCGGATAACAAGCCGCAAGGCACTAGGCTTGAGACCGCAGCTCTTAATAAGCGAGCTCTTAGACTCAAGTCAGCGTGCTTTGGGTGTGCTTCCACCCCCTATTTATAGGTTTGGGGGCCTGCCCAAACGGGCAGGGAAAAAAATACTGGCTGCCCGGGGTACAGGAGAACCGGGCAGGGGTGACAGGAAGCAAGTAAAAAGAGAAGAAAGGGGAAGGTCGCGTAGCCTGGCGGTCTTCCTCTAACGAGCTGTGAGGCTCGGCTTCTGGACGGGCTGCCTTGGGCTCCCTCCGGCGGTGACCTAGAAGTTAAGCCACCCGGCTTCGGCGAGAACGGACTGGCATTCTGAGAGTGGTAGTTAGAAGACATGGCCGCCCGGTTTGAAAAGTCCATGCGAACTAGTCGCGGATTCTGGGTTAACATAATCCCTGTACATTTCCAAATTTCAGGAAATTTTGGAAATGTTAGATTAAGCCGGAGACCGCGAATACCATTAATGTTGCGATGTCTATAAAAAACACTGAACTCTGTCATTTCTGAGAAATTCTGCGAAGCTACGGGTCAGTACTCGCCACTCGCAGTTAGCATACTTCAGGCCGGCGCGACTCTCTCAAATTTGGATGTCCTGTATATGATGTTAGACCTGGAAAAGAGGTCGGCGGAGAAGAAAAAGAAGAGTCGGAAACCGGCAAGCTCTGACCGAAAGCCTGAGGAGAAAATAGAGAAGCTGATCACCCTGGGGGCTTCTGGGTCTGGAAAGAAACCGGCGGAGTCCACCAGGTAAACGTCGCCAGCGACGACTAAGGCCGAAGTGGTGTCTAAACCCGCACATCCTCAAACTAGGAGAACCAAGTCTTTTGATATCACCTTCTCGCCATCTGGTGAACCCCTCTTAAAATTTCCTGCGGTGGAGGAGAAAAGTGTTGATTCACCCAAGCCGAGCGAGTTGACAGTCCTCGACGAAGTCATCAAGGTTGACGATAGCGAGGCTAATAAGTCATGGGAGGTCGCGCTGTCTTCTGCAGAAAAGAACTAGCCGGCAGAAGTAATAGTCGGTCACCTGAAACAGCAGAGGGAAAAGAATGAGACCCTTGAAGAGAGAATGAAGAGGAAGGCGTTGAGGATGTGGGCCGGAAACCGCAATGTATCCGTAAAGACCGGGGCAGCTAGCGTGCAGTATAAGCCGCGGGAGAAATAGGTATACGACAGTCCGCATACTCCATCCTCCAAACCGAACGAACCGGAAGACACGCCTGCAGCCAGCGAGACAGTGAGAGACATCGTCAAGGAGATGGAGATGCTAGAGTGACAAGACGGGTTGTTGAAGGCATCGGCGGTCTCACAAGAGGTCGATCTCCCCGACGTTCAAGTTATTGGGGGAAAGCCCGGCGAGCCGGCAGCTGCGGTTTTTGAAGGAACCGAAAAATAGAAACTTAGGGAAAAGATGGAAGAGATGAAGAAACTAATCGCTGGGAAGCAGGAGGCTTCCCAATTTTCTCTCCTCCAAGGTAAACATGGAGAAGTTAAGTGTATTATAAAATTCTACAAGTCGCGGTCACGGAAGAAGGGAGCGGACACAATTTTCAATCCGTCGGCGAGCTTCTTCCTGACCATGGCTCAACTGAAAAGCAAAGTAAGAGAAATCGCACGGCTATGGAGAAAAAAGCTAAAGCGGATAGACTCCGAGCGACTTAGGCGGCCAATGTTAAGATTTGATACCCCGTTCACAGAAGTAGAAAGAACCAAGACCGGCGGTCTCATCCTACCGAGATTCTTAAGAGAAGTTGCGATTATTCGATCGAGTCTGACCGCTCGCTTATTTGCTGCAGGTATGGCAGAGAAGGCGATGGAACCGGGAAACCTGACAACCTTCCTGCCTCTGCGGAACCCGCCTCTACTAAGAATCCAGGATGAGAGATCGGTCGAATTCTACAAGGAAGTCGCCGACTTGCAGGCAAGGGTGTCGGAACACGGCGAAGCCCTTCGGATTAAAGAAGAAGAGTGGCGGTCTGCACTGGAGGCCGCTGAGAAGAGGACTCAATAGGTGTTGGCCACCTTGGAACAGAGAGAGCAAACCGACGGTCTGCGAAGGAGGCCACTGAGAAAAGAATTCAAGAGGTACTGGACACCATGGAGCGGGAGAGAGAAGATCGGCGGTCTGCGACGGAGACCACTGAGAAAAGGATTCACGAGGTTCTGGACGCCCTAGAGTAGGAAAGAGCTGAATGGCGGTCTGCAATGGAGGCTGCTAAGAAGAAGATGCAGGAGGTTCTGGCTGTAACGGCCTCCCCAGCCGCCGGCACCCCCAGCACCACGCTCGAAAGGGTTCAGCCTAAGTTATTTACTGGGGGCCTATCACGACATAATTGAATCAATTCCCGGTTATAACAATTTTCTCAATTAATCTATTAATTAATTAATTTTACTAAAATCCAAGGTCTTCAAAATTTGTAGAAGGATTATACTTTTCAGTCATGATGTATAAATCATGATAAATTTAAGACAAATATTAATGTATCTAAAAATAACATATCCAAGGTTTGGCAATTTTCCCTTTGGTCTAAGGGGCCTAAACTTAATTCTGCAATAATCCAATTTCTTCATGTCTAATGAATAAACTACATCAAATACTCTTCCAAATAATTTATATTAATTACAGGGTACTAGAAATACTATGAAAACAGTACTATAAAAGTTTCATAATTTTCTGGCTAGAAATTAATTTATAATAAATCATTTACCAAAAACCCTAATCTAGCATGCTTGTGAATCAAGTACTAAATTCATAAGTCCAAAAATTTATAGAAAAATCCCACTGACTCATAATGATTTAAAAACACTAATTACCAACTTTCTTAATTTTTCCAGAAATTATTTATGCCAAAAAATATTTTTAAAACATAGAGCACTTTAATAATACTTGTGAAGGAACTATTCTATTTAATCAACATAAAATTGAACTAAAAATTCATGGGCATTCCTACTGGCCAGAAACATCTAATTCCAGAGTTTCAAGGGGGTCTTATTTGAATTAAAAATCTTTAATAAATAAAACATCAAAAAGGGCTATAACCACATTCATGAATGAAGTACTAGAAATACCTATCCAAAAATTCTAGTAAAATTATCCAAGGGTCCTAACTACCCTAGAAACACACTACTCAAATTTCATAACTTTTAAAAGAGTTTAATATACTGTTTTGGCCTAAAAGCCCATCTACCATAAAACTAGGGTTTAAGTTTTGAGGTAGCTACTTACATCAAAATTCTCTAACATTACAACCATAGAGTTACAAACTCATTAACAACCTGTCCACTAAATATCAAGGTCATACAAGGGCATTTGCCCCTATGTCCTTCACAAACCCCCAAAGTCCACCTTTAGGGTTTTAACCTGGGCCCTAGGGTAAACTTACCCTAAATCATCCCATCTTCCCTAAGAGTAATCTTAGGACCAAAATAAACCAGTGGTCAAAACATCAACCTCTGTTGAGGTGAGATGATCACACAAGAATAAAAATAACCCTCTCACTAAGCTTCCTTCTACTAGGTCAAAACTAGGGTTTAGATGATTCCTAATCAAAACTCAACCAAATGAGTTGAAATTTGAACCAGACCTAGATACCTATACCAGGGACACCTCTCCTAAATTTGGGCGGGTTTGGAGGTCATTTGACCCTTCAACTACCTTAACCTAGCTTTTCTAGGTTTAGGGCAAAACCCTAGTTTATACTTCTTTAAATGGATTCCAATTTTTACAGGAGCTAGATCTAGGTGATATTGAGTCTCTGTCCAAAATTCAAAGCATTTGGACCAAGGATTAGGTGTGGGGAATTTTTCAAAGATTTGCCCTATTTGTAGGACCTACCCTAGAAAAATGACCCTACAGGTCAGAATACTTGTCCTAAAATTTTCCATAACATATCAAACTGTAGATAATTAAAAAGCCTACAACATTCATGCTGATCAAATTTGATGGACAAGCCTCTAAAGGGCCTAAATAATTTTTATAAGAAATCTGCCCTAATCCTAGGACATACCCATAATCAAATGGCCCTACAGGTCTAGGTACTCTACCAAATTTTCACCACAGCATAACAAATTGTAGGTATTGAAAGGGCCTACAACTTTCATGCTAAAAACTTTTTCATCAGGTGCCCATAAGGGGCCTAAAATCTAAAAACAGTAAACTGTATATTTTAAAAAAAATAGAAAAACAGAAAATAGGATTATTGATCCTGCACGAATCTTAAAGCAGGATCGGGTGGCTCTTGTTCATCTTCCCCGATGGAGCCGAAAATAGGGCTGCGCAGGTGGTTTTTGCGGGCTATATACCGGCGGCCTGAGGCGGCGCCACCACCGGGAAACATCCCCAAATTGTTCCCGGTGGTGGGGGCTATCATTGGCCGGAGCTAGGGCGGCCGGAGGTGGCCGCGCCGCCCTAGCCGAGAGCTCAAACTCTCCAAAAAAAATGGCATTTTTCCAAAAACCTAAAATCTAAACTCGGGTTAGATGAGCATGGAAATGGTTTCTAAGCATTCCTAGGATCTAAGCATGAGAGAAGGAGAGGAGGAGGACCTGAACTCGGGCTTGGATGCGGGTGGATCGACGGGAATTCATGGCGGCGGCGGCGGCGGCGGCGACGATTTCTCCTTTGGTGGCTCCGGCAGTGGTTCTCCCTCCTTCTAATGCTTCGAAATCCGTCGCCCTAGCTTGCTGGTGAGGTCTATATGGCCAGGAGGGGAGGGGGAAGGCAGTTATGAGAGACACCATTAATGGCCATTAAGGGAGGTTGCGGCCATGGTGGAGGGGGGGTGAACCTATGCCTAGGTGGCCGGGAAACGGCTGGAAACTCCTCCCCTTCCCTAGGGGAGTTGAATTCAGCCATTAAGGGTGGCCTTTGGCCTCCCTTTGGCCGAATTCCTCCTTCCCTCTCTCTTGGATTTTTCTCTCTCCTCCATTATCATGAAAATGGAGCTCACTTTCTCTCTCCTAGTCACCAATGTTGACTTGGTCAATTCCCTAGGATATAGGCAGCCAAATATGATAAAAATAATCATGCAAGAGTTAGCCTAAGGGGGAGGGTGGTTTGAGGTTGGGTTAGCCCATATAGGCTAGGTTTGACTTGATTTGGGCTTGGGGTTGACTTGGTCGAATTGACCACTATGGTTGACCCAAGTGGGTCCTTGGTGACTCATTGGGCCCACATTAGGTCTAAGGGAATTTTTTTAGAGTCACAATGAACCTACTAGGCCACCCAAAATCAGAGTTTTGAAAATTACTATTTGCAGACCAAGTGGGTCTCAACTAGGTTTTTAGGTCACTTGATCTCCTGGGCTCACCTAGGTTAACTCATATGACCTAGTTACGCTCAAGTCACTCCTATGGGGGGTCTAATTAGAAAATGGGATGTTACACTGGCTTCCTTGGAGCAGGAGAGAGAGGAAAAGTTGGATCTGCAAGCTTTAGTGTTGATGGCCGGGCGAGTTGAGAGAGAAAGAGCGGACGGTATTCGACTTGACAGGGTAGCGGATAGGGAGCCACCAGCCGACGCCGGTAAGGATCAGCAGCCTGCAGAGACGGCTTCTGAAAGGCAGTGGCCGCTTAGTTGCCTGGCTTCTGGGGAGACTTCAAGTCTTCCTTGGGTCGGGACGGCTAGGCAGGTTGCTGCTGCTGGTGACCTGGGGGGTCGCGTTCTACCGGTGGTTCAATTCGCCCGCGTGGAGCGTGATACCTCACGAGTTCACTGAACGCTGCATTCCATCCACAACCTTGTCAGTCAGGTCTACGTTCAGCTGGTACAGGCCTGCGACTAAGTCGCGCGAGTTGGGAGAGAAGCGCAAGAGGGCGGTGACAAACTAAAAACTTTAACCGGCTCTGTAATAATTGTAAACTGTGGATGTCGGACGATTTGAATGCTGTGAAAAATTGTCGAATATTTGTTGAATATTTGTTTAATGTAACTGCAAATTGCTTGCGACTTCATGAGGTTTAACAATCTTAGTCGTCATATTGCTCTGCCTAAGAAATTTTCTAAGTGCAGGAACATGACCGCGCGAACTGCCGAACTAGACTGCGGTTTGAATATATAGTTCTCTATAATTTGTAGGTTGAGCCGCACGGCTTGACATTTAACCGTGATTTGACATTGATCACTGTAGCTGCACAGAAATCCTATAAATAAAGGTGATTCCGGAGACTTCTGCATGAAAAATCAAGATGCGGGCTAAGACAAAGTCGATGTGGTCTAAAAAGGCGACAACGGTCAGGACTGATGCGGCTTCCTCCTTCCACGCTGCGGACCACAAAGAATGCCGGCTTAGCCAAGCCGAGCTGGACAATTTTGTGGAAAAGTACATACAGGGAAGCCCGTTGACCGCGCGGCTTCCCCTTCCGCACGAGCGAATTAACACTTCTGCTGCAAACCAAGTCACCATCCCCATAGACCACTTCGACTACGGCTTCCGCTTCCCCGTCTTGATGGAAGCCGTAGTGGTCTTTAATCATTATGGCGTCGTTCCCAGACAACTGCCGCTGAATTCCCTCGCAGCCATCTTTAGTTTCATCCCTTACCTTAGGTCGGAAAGAGTCTGCTTCTCTACGAGGTTGTTCCGGGAGTGCTTCTCCGTCCGGTCTATTCCGGACTCCGGGACTAAAGTTTTTCACGGGCATCTGTACTTCGGCTGCAGGGGGCTGAAGGTCGTCAATTTGGCGAACAAAATCCTGAGTTGGTCGGAGAGATATGTGATCTTCGAAGGAAATCTGGGGCTCCTGTCGGTCAACCCGCAAGTCCGTAATGAAGCCGCCTTCGGCAGCATCGGGCTGGAAGGCACAGAGAAGGAAAAATATGACTTCATCAAGGGCGAGCGGCTTGATGTCAATCACTACATCCCGCTGCTGCCGTCTTTGGAAGACATTCAAGCGGAAGACAGTAAGTACCAACTCAAGCGAACTGATCTTTTAGTCATGCAGCTTATGAACTAACTTCATTCTTTGGTTGCGCAGCTGTAGTGGCGATCCCGCTGAACAAACCGCTGACTCCTAGCGGTTTGACCCTTACTCAGAGCGAGAAGAGGGCCCAAAGGGTTAACCCGATGTGGGTTGAAGAGGAGGAGGAGGAAGAGTCGGCTTCCTCTAGCGACTTCACGCTGCAAGGAATGGGCAGCGACCTGAAGGATCTCTACGGTAACCCGACCATGTTGTGGAATCCGGACGGCGACTCTGTGCAGGTTTGAACTGACCTCCCTCATTGGGGGGGAAGAAGATAAGCCGCCACGCCTCCGCGGCCGGCGCGGCCTTGTATGGTAAGCACAATCTGAAGGCGCTCAAGAAGATACCTAAAGAAGACTTCTCGCGATTTGCCGTGCAGGTTAGTGAGTGAAGCTTCGTGGCTAACCACTACATGGGCTTGGCCCATAAGCAGCTAGTTATGAATCAAGGCGACCTGCAGCGGAAACTCGCCGAGAAGGAAGAAGAGATTGCGCTGCTAAAGGAGCAGAGTGCGGTAAGGATATTACCTGGTTCTTGCGGCTTTATTTATCAAGCCGCATGGACTGACCCTTTTTTCCCATTGCACAAAATGCATGATTCGGCCAACACGGCCTTCCAGAATGCCATCTTCCCGCAACTTGTCCAAGGTATCGACGGAGCGCTTAACCGCCTCCGAGATCTTGGCGGCCTCGCCCTAGGATTCACCCACTACACCTGCGCCGCCCTATTTCCATCATTGAAGAAAAAGGTGGTTGTTGTTTACCGGGCACTCAAAGGCAAGGAGAAGGTCGATGGAGGGGGCGATGACATGGATGAAGAGGATGAGGACAGCCAAGGAAGCCGGACTGAGAGTGCTTCTTCAGAAGCCGGTAGTCAAGCTTTTGGAACTGCACGGGTTGGACCATCCAGCAAGTCTAAGACCGGGAAGACTAGCAGTTCGCATACGTCTTCATCCGACAGCGGCGGTTACTCGCCATCAGAGGTCGATGTCGACGGTGAAACAGATTCTAGTATTTCTGTGGCTAAAAAACTCAAGCCAGATAGTTAGGGCAAGTCTTACTTGTAGTAATTTTTATCTTTTGAGAGCCGGCGATATGATTTTGTAAACAGCGCGGTCTAAATTTTGTATTACTTGAAAAATGAAATGACACCATTTTACCTTTAATGATAATTTATCGTATTCCAGTTTTACACACTTACTTGTTCGCGTGGCTTAACTTTTCTCACTTGTTACTCACTTAAGAAAGTTGATTGATGAATTCACTGAATTAAACTTAGCATAAGTACCTTTGTTCCGGTTAAGCTCAAATAGAATACCAGCCGCTATATTAGTCGTCTGCGTGTTTATAACAACCTGACCATCCTCGAATATTTATATAGCCATATGTCGGGCGATCATAAAAGTATTCGCCAATAAGGTGAAGCAGTTCTACGGTTGCCGGGTATCAAGGCATATTCAATACGAAGTCGCACGACTAATACAGTTGACGCTGATAGGCCATAGTTTAATTGGAGATTAAGAATATACACACTGATTGCTAAGCTGGTCGGCTAAATAAATAAACCGTTGACAAAGTAATAATCAAACTGATGGTGGCGGCTTATCTGAACATTAATATAGACCACGCTTCCAATATGAAAAATACTCAAGGGTATTTATAAACAGCCCGCGGCTTCTCGAAGTAGCGAGTCGCAAGTTGTTTAAAATGAATACCATAAGCCGGGGGACTCAGGCCTGGAATTGACTGACAGAATCAAGTTGACCAGATTCCCGAGTATATTAATAATAAACAGGCAGAGAGGCCTCCATAAGCTGACTAGAATAAACCCGAAAACATAACCGTGCGGCCTGCGGAATGTGTAATGTAAATCAGCTAGAGCAGGTTGTAAAACCATAAGATGGCGGACAAGCTCACGCTGACCTGCAAAAACAGGAGGAGCTACAGACTTATGTGTCGATGTGGGCAGGTGCATGTAGCATTACTTTCCACACAAAGATGACATAAGCAGGGCTAAAGTTTGATATCCGCGACCAATGTCAAGCGAGATAAGTACATATCATCTGTGACTGTAGGCGGGCGGGATAAGTACGCAATATCTGCGACTGATGTCGAGCGAGATAAGTACGTAATATCTGCGACTGTAGTTGAACAAGACAAGTATGTAATATCTGCGACTGTAGTTGAACAAGACAAGTATGTAATATCTGCGACTGATGTCAAGCGAAATTGCCACCACACATCTGCGACTAGTGTCAAGCGGGATGTGGAGGGCTCAAGAACTTCGCCTGATATTAAAATATTACCTTAATCAAAAGGCGTTTTGCATCCATACGTATGAATGTTAGCATCAAAAGCAATAGCTAGGATATAATTCAAATGGCGTATGAATGCATGTATGCATTGAAGGATGTAACAAAAGGATATATATTTGGAACTTGATCCATATGGCATATAAATGCTCTATTATTCCAATCTTAAGCACCTTTATTATTAAGAAAACCAAGTCATTGCTTGTAGCACAGACTTTGCTAGAAAAGAATACGCTAAAGGGTCACTGCATGACATAATCTTGCAATTTCCCGGCCTTCGCAAATTCACCTGCAAGTTTTCGAAGAGCCATACAATCTTGTGTTAGATGGCCTATATCTTTATGATACTTGCAGAAAAGTTCTTCATGCAGGTATTTGATCTTAGATTTCATACGTCGAGGCTTTTTGAACTTCGACATTTTTTGAAGAACATCCAGGAGATCTTCCATAGAGATTTTAAACTTGATATACTTATCTGAATGTTTTTCACGTTTTAGAATCTTAGGATCGACGGATATGATAGGATGTGTCTCTGCAAACTTAAACATATCATCCAGTTGAAGAGGTATTGCAGGTATATTCTGAGGGTGAGGAAGAGACTCGTAACTTCTGAATTGTGAAATAGCCTGCGAAGAACTGAGTTGTTGATCACCAGAAATTTCTTGGGACTGCTTAGCCTTCTGATTCAAAAGCAAGATGTAACCTTTATTTGCTTCTTCACCCATTAAGAACTTATTAACAATATCGATGAGATCTCTATAAGTCTTGTGTTAACCCCAGAATCCGCAAAATTTTCAGCTAGGCATCTTGCCCTTCCCTCGCTGAACTCAAGTACTCAGTTCGCCCAGCTCGCCAGTTGACGTGGTCCGTCACCTAGGAGGACTCCAGCTATCAATCCGCTCAGGTCGCCCTCGGTTCCCAGCTCTGCTAGATCGGCGACCTCCCATCGACGAGTTAAGCTCAGGCCGGCGAGCTCCGAGTCAGGCCGCCCAGGTCGCTCAGGTCGCAGCTAATTTAAAAGAACCGCGCTCGATGCGACCAGGGGAGGTCTCCAGCTCACTGGCCCAGTCCGCCGGTCCCGCGCGGACTGCTTGTTCCTTCTCTTTTTTGATTCCCGTCACCGCTGCCCGGTTCTTTTGTACCCCGGGTAGCCGGTTATTTTAGCCCTGCCCGCTTGGGCAGGCCCCCAGCCTATAAATAGGGGGAAGTGGTGCACTCAAAGCACGCTGACTCGAGCCCAGGAGCCCACTTGTTAAAGGCCGCGGACTCAAATCTCTGGCTTTGCGGTCTCCAGCTTGCTTTCTGCTTTGCTTTGCTTTTCCCTTTTTGTAACCCCTTCTTTGCAATCAAAAGTAAGCCCGTCGCAGGAGAGGCATTCAGGACGCGACGGGCGAAGTCTGGTGTTGCCGTGCTCTACGGCTCTTGCTTTTCTGTTCCTTTTCTAGTCCGCCAAGTAGACTGCTGCTCGCAGTTTGTTTTTCTTTTCTTCCCTAGGTGCTCGAACAGTTAGCTGCTGGTGCTCATTTCTGCCTTCACTTTTCGCGCATCAACAGTTAACACGCGGCCTTCAGATTCGAGCAGTTTTTGAAACCGCGGATAGAAATGTCAGACCGCCGAGGTCACCGCTCCGACCGCTCCAGCTCCCCCGATGACTCGCTGTGGGAGGCATTGGAGCAGTCCCGCTGGGAAGCTGAAGTATCTCGAAGAGAGACTGACCAGCGGCTCGATACGATCAGCCAAGCCCTGTTAGCATTGACTCAGCGGCTTGCCCCCAAGGTTGCTGAAGAAGTTGCTGAGACTCCAGTCCGCCGGACCCCGGCTCGTCACACCCCTCTTCAGCAGTCGCCTGCGACTGCGCCTCCGCCTCTCCACCAAGCTCAGTCCGCAGCTCCCCTGCGACCTCAGGCTGATCAGTTCGCCCCACTGATGGATTTCTTCAGGGAAGCAGCCCGAGGGACCCCGCCTCGCCAACTAGACTTTGTTGATCGGCAGTCCGCAGAGCTCGCAGAGCTTCGTCCTCCAGTCCGCCCTTCTGCTGATTCAGAAACTCCCTCTCCCTTTGTCGATCGAATCCGATGGAAGTCAGCGCCAAGCAATTTCAGAGAACCTCGTCTCCCTTTTTATTCGGGGGAGACTGATCCGGTCTCCCACCTGCAGGCATTCGAAGGGGCAGTTGCATTGAGGAGCCTCTCTGACGCCCTGAAATGTAAACTTCTGGTGACCACTCTTGATGGTCAAGCAAGAGAATGGTTTTATGAGTTGCCTCCAGGCACCATTTCCTCCTTCGCCGAGCTTCGCAGTGAGCTGCTCCTGAGATTTGCAACCTCTAAGAAGAGAAAGGATGGGCCGGCAGCCCTTTTTGACAATAGGCAAAGAGACAATGAATCGGTGGCAAGATTCGTTGATCGTTTCCAAAAGGAAATCCAAGGGGTAAGGAATGTGAACCCCGATTATTATAAAGTTGCCCTGATTCACGGCCTCCGGGAGGGCCCGTTGAAATTCAAAGTGACAACAAAGGCACCATCAACTTATCAGGAGCTCATAGCGATAGCTAATCGCTTTATTGAGGGAGAAAATGCCAACCCAACCTATGTCTCATCCCTGACAGCTAAAGCTGGAGGAAGGGATGTCCCCAACTCCTCTTCCAATAATCAGTACCACAGTAAGCCTCCCCAGCCTGACTTCCATCCTCCACCTCAGAGGGGGCGTAACCTCCGCCATAAGAAACCCTTCCTTGGCCATCAACAGTTTCATGATGAGAGACTGCCGTTGGCCGTCACTCCCGCCGTTCCCCTTCAAGCGCTCCCCATTCTTCAGAGCGCCCTGCCAGCTTCAAATCGTCATGGGAGCAGCCCTATGGAAGAGCTTGCAGATCTGGGCATCGACTTTGAAGAGGTTGCCCAGATAATCCAGAAGAAGGTTGAAGAAAAGAGGCAGGGGCCTCAGAGAGATTGGAAGCCCAGGGACAATTCTCAGTTCTGTAATTTTCACAAGGAGAAGGGTCATCTGACTAAAGATTGCAAGGCTCTTCAGAAGCTAGTAGAGAGGTTGCTCGCCGAGGGTAAACTCGAGGACCCGGGCAGGAAGAGTGATTCTTCAAAGCCTTCCACCTACAAGGGCAAGGAGGTGGCTGAAGTCCACCAAGAGTGCATAGAGATAAGGGATGAGGGCCATCTGGGGCTCATTGCCATCCCAAATGAGTGTATTGATGTTGTCGACGAGGGGGCCCTGGGAAGACTCTTTTTCATCCATGGCGGAGCAGGGACTGAGTCTACTCGGAAGTCTTCTCTATCAAGGCTTTCCCGAGCTGAGGTTGCTTCTACTTCTTCCGCCCCACCCTCTGAAGTCGTCACCTTTGATTCTGCGGACCTTCCTGTAACCGCCAACCCTTTCGATGATGCCATCGTAGTCCAGGCAGCCATCGGAGATTTCACAGTTGATAGAATTCTCATTGACACTGGCAGCTCCGTAAATCTGTCCACTTTTGAAGCCCTGAGGACTGGAAAGCCTCTGCTTTCCACCGAGGGACCACTTTATGGTTTCTCAGGAGAAAGGAAGGAGGTTGAAGGAAATGTCACACTCCCAGTGACGCTCGGAGGGGTGACCAAGGAAATCCAGTTCATAGTGGTGGACGCCCCGAGCAGCTATCATGCTATCTTTGGGAGACCATTGCTGAACAAATATCGCGCCATCATTTCAACATACCATTTGGCCATCAAGTTCTGCAAGTATGGCCATCAATGCAGGGTCAGGAGCGACCCGAGGCAGGCTCGAGAGTGTTACCTCCGCACAGTTAATGTGACTGAAGTCTCCCCCTCAGCTTTTCCAGCAGCAGCAGAAGCCTTTTCTCCATCAGAAGCTGCTGAGGATAAAGAAGGCGCTCACCTGGAACCTGCCCAGGTAACGCAAGAAGTCCCCATTGCAGAAGGGGAAGAAAGAAAGCTCTCCATCAACTCCGAATTGCCAGAAGATCAAAGGGCGGAGTTGATATCTTGCCTATTGAAGAATCTGGATGTCTTCGCTTGGTCAGCAGAGGACATGCCAGGGGTGGATCCCGACGTGGCTTGCCATCATCTTAATGTTGATCCGGCTGCCAAGCCCGTCCAGCAAAAGAAGAGGGATGTAGCTGTCAAGCTAGCAGAGCCCATCAGAGAGGAGGTTGCCAAACTCCTCAAAGCGCGCTTCGTTCAAGAGGTTCAGTATCCCGAGTGGGTCTCGAATGTTGTAATGGTTAAGAAACCTGGGGGAAAGTGGCGTATGTGTGTAGATTTCACTCGTTTGAATAAAGCATGCCCGAAAGATTTCTACCCCTTGCCTCGGATAGATTTATTAGTTGATTATGCGGTAGGATATCCGTTTATGAGTTTTTTAGATGCATTCTCTGGTTATCACCAAATAAGAATGCACAAACCTGATATCCCTTGCACATCGTTCATCACTAATGACGGTTGCTATTGTTATCTTGTGATGCCCTTTGGGCTTAAAAATGCTGGCGCAACCTATCAACGCATGATGGACCAAGTGTTTAAAGAGCAAAAAAGTAGAAACCTCGAGGTGTATGTGGATGACCTCTTGATTAAGAGTAGGTCTCTTCCACAGCACCTGGTAGATCTTGTAGAGACCTTTTCTACTCTACGAAGGCACAAAATAAAGCTTAACCCGTTAAAATGCATCTTTGGGGAAAGTAAAGGGAAGTTTCTCGGCCATCTCCTTACTCCCGAGGGTCTTGCCCCCAATCCTGATAAGGTTAAAGCCATCCTTGATATGACTCCTCCCCGTTCACCAAAAGAGGTTCAGCAGTTAGGAGGGAGGTTGGCAGGACTCGGGAGGTTCATCTCTCGAGTTGGAGATAAAAGTGCACCATTCTTTAAGACACTTCAGGGAGCGTCCAAGTTTCAATGGACAGAAGAGTGTTCCTTGGCCTTTGAGCAATTAAAAAAGCAGCTAACCTCGACTCCTTTACTCCAAAGCCCCCGAGCAGGGGAGATGTTGTTCCTATACCTAGGGGTTGGTCCCGAGGCAGTTAGTTCAGTTCTGGTTCGCGAAGAAAGCAGAAGGCAGTTCCCTGTCTACTATGTCAGTCACATCCTGAAAGATGCAGAGGCAAGGTACCCCATCCTAGAGAAGCTAGCTTTGGCATTAGTTATGACTGCCCGCAGACTCCGACTGTATTTCCAGGCTCATTCAATTCAGGTGGTTACTGATCAACCTTTGAAGAGTGTGCTAGAAAAACCAGAGCATTCGGGCAGGCTAGCTAAATGGGCAATTGAGCTAAGTGAGTTTGAAATTTCCTATGTGCCCAGAACAGCTATCAAGGCACAGGTGCTTGCAGATTTCCTGATTGATACGACAGAATCTAGCTCGGACCAGGCAGCAAGGTCTCCCTTAGCTTGGACCATTTATGTGGATGGAGCTTCTGGTAGAAACTCCTCGGGTGCAGGGGTAGTTTTGATAAACCCGAATGGCGTCAAGCTTGAGCAAGCCATCAAGTTCTATTTCCCAGTAACTAACAATCAGGCAGAATATGAAGCTTTATTAGCCGGCTTGAGGCTTGCACGAGAGCTTGGAATTGATCACGTCCATATCAAGACTGATTCACTGGTAATGGCTTCACAAGTTCTTGGCAACTTCGAGACCAGGGAGCCAGTGTTGAAAAAGTACCTTGTGCTGGTAAAGGTTGAGGTTGGCAGGTTCAAAAGTTTTACTATTGAGCACATCCCAAGGACGGAGAATGAGGAGGCCGACGTTCTTGCAAAGTACGGGCTCTCATCAGGAGGGACAACTTCTGAGCTTTTCCACCCGGCAGTGGAGGGGGAAGGGGTAATGCAGATTGATCAATGCTCCTCTTGGATGGATCCGTTCATTCTCTACCTGTCAACTGGGAATCTACATCAGTCAGTGAAAGATAAGAAGAGATTCAGGTTGAAGACAGCACACTATTACTTGATATCCGACATTCTCTACAGGAAAACCTTCTTGTCCACAATGGCAAGATGTGTTTCAGAAAGTGAGGTTCCCACCATTCTCCGAGAAGTGCATTCTGGCGAGTGCGGAAGTCATTCGGGAGCAAGAACATTAGAAAGAAGGATCCTGCGGCAAGGTTACTTCTGGCCTACAATGAAGAAGGACTCTGAGGCCTATGCAAGAAAATGTGTTCAATGCCAGAAATTCGCCCCTCTTCAGCATCAAGCAGCTCAATCTCTCAGATCGATTACAACCCCTTGGCCCTTTGCTGTTTGGGGAATGGATCTCATTGGCCCTTTTCCCATGGTAAGTGGGCAGCGGCGCTTTATTATAGTTATGATCGACTACTTTAGTAAGTGGATTGAGGCTAAAGCACTAGCAAAGACAACAACCCAGGTCGTGGGGAATTTTATTTGGGGAGAGATAGTCTGCCGGCATGGAATCCCAATGGCAATAATCACCGATAATGGACCACAGTTCAATAATGCAGAGATGATAGGCTTTTGCAGGCAGATCGGAACAGAGCTGCACTTCGCATCAGTTCATCATCCCAGAAGCAATGGTCAAGTAGAAGCAGCTAATAAGCAAATCCTCAACCTGCTTAAGAAGAAGGTTCAAAATCTCAAGGGCAGTTGGGCTGATCAACTTCCCTCAGTCCTCTGGACCCTGAGAACAACACCTTCATCTGCGACAGGCGAAACCCCGTTCAAGCTTTCTCACGGGTCCGAGGCATTGATTCCTGTTGAGTTTGAAGTTCTGTCGCCTAGAGTACTGCTTGCCAGGCAAGGTACGGAGGATTGGCTCGAGTTGAACAGTGAGGAGATGAGGTTCAGTTTGGAGCATATCGAAGAGGTCAGAGACAAGGCTGCTATCAGGCAGGAGGAAGTTAAAAGAAGAATGGCCCGTTACTTCGATAAGAACGTAAGGAATAAACACTTTCAAGTGGGAGATCTGGTTCTTAAAAAGGTCGATGCTGCTGCAAGAGCCAGCTCAGTTGGAAAGCTTAATCCTAGCTGGGCAGGACCATTCATTGTCAAGGAAGCACTTCAGAATGGGGCCTACCGGTTACAAACATTTGAAGGAGAAGACATGCCGCACATGTGGAGCGGAGATGTCCTAAAGCGGTTCTTTTCCTGAACCTCTTTTTTTTTCTTCCTATATAAACTCTTTAAGAGGTTCACTATTAAAAAAAAGTTCCTTGCTAACACTTTTATCAAGTATCTTTGTGTTTCAAGTATTGACAGTTAAATATATGAAGCAAGGATAACTCTAAACGGTTCTCTCTGAACTCTTTATTTTATGGTTATACGAATCTCTCAAAATTGATATTTGTCTAAATACTCATACTAACACTTCTTTGAATGCCTCTTCCACCTTACCTCCTCGAGCAACTCCCGACAGTTGCTTGATACCAGGAGATATCGCCGTGTTCAGCAAAAACCTCCCCTAGAACCGTTGGTGTCAGCATAACACCACGACGACCACGTGTTGCGGGGAGATTTCGCACCGTGTAGTGGGAGCCTACCAACTCTAGTGCGGTAGGATACTGGATTTCGGATCCCGACTAGTACCTAACCCCACTTCTGCATTATGGAGGAGCAAAGTGGAGGTCGGCTCTACCACGCCACTTAAGGGATATTGTTACAACCCAGATGATCGCACGGGGAAAGCAATGACGCTCCGACCGCACCTACCCCCAGATCATCTTAGGGTTGTGACTCTCGAACACTCCTTGGTACCCTCAAGCAGTGCCTGCAGGAGACCCACAGTCTTGTCGATCTCAAAGGAAAGCAATGCCGCTCCGGCCGTACCTGCCCGAGAGATCGACTTAGACTGTACTCCAGGCAAGAGGGCAGTGAATTGAGTTATGGAGTCTGCAGATCTCGAGGTCCAGTGAGGAAAGCAATGCCGCTCCGGCCGCACCTACCCGCTTGGCCTCCAGAATGCGGCTTTCTTCTTCACAGGGGTTGTCATTACTGATGAAGTGCGGACTCCAGTTGTCTTATCCGCTCAGTCCGCTGTTCCTTGGGTTGATTCTGTAATTCATAACCTTGTGAGGAAAGCAATGCCGCTCCGGCCGCACCTACCCGCTTAGTTGTGAATTACAGGTCATTTCTGATATTATTCATTAATGAAGTACGGACTCTAGTTGTCTTATCCGCTCAGTCCGCTGTTCCTTGGGTTGATTCTGTAATTCATAACCTTGTGAGGAAAGCAATGCCGCTCCGGCCGCACCTACCCGCTTAGTTGTGAATTACAGGTCATTTCTGATATTGTTCATTAATGAAGTGCGGACTCTAGTTGTCTTATCCGCTCAGTCCGCCGTCCCTTGGTTGATTCGGTAGTCCATAATCTTGTGAGGAAAGCAATGCCGCACCGGCCGCTCCTACCCACTTAGTTATGAATTACAGGTCATTTCTGATGTTGCTGACTGATGCGGTGCGGACTATGGTTTTCTAATTCTCCTAGTCCGCAGAATTTGTTCGATGCATACAATAATTACTTAGAAAAATTCAAATGTAAATATCTGCGTACGGTGACCCTAGTCCGCCTAGTCCGCCTATTCTCGTTATTCAAGTGGGCAGATTGTCGTTTTCTTGGTTCTGTTCTGCAAAGCGCGGACTGCCAACCGAACTCGTCCAAGTTCGCCTTACACGTTCTCTTCGCTTAGAATATTTTCATATTACAACAAGCTGTGGTTATGCGATTTCAGCGAGCTTTAAACGTACAGCAAAGCAATGACAAAGATTTACACATAAAGTGCGATCTCTAAACATAAGCAAGGGAAAAGAAAGCAGAACATCTCAGATCAAAAATATCCTTTTTCTATTCTTTCAAAAATATATTTAAATGTCTTGGCAGGCTCGCGCAGAGTCCGCCCCCTTACATTAAAGAGAACCAAAAAATTACAATATATATTCCTATTCTGTCCTCTGCTTCTTGTCCACAGGCTTCTCCGGGCTAGAGCTATCCACATCCACTCTAGGCGAGTAGCCACCTGAGTCACTGCTGCTGTTATCATCAGAGTGAGAAGCGGCTGAGGTTTCTGTTCGCGAGCTGCTCTCACCAGAGCCGGAGTTAGCGGACTGATCCGACTGACCTCCTTGCTGCTGACTTGAGGCCACGTCTTCAGCGGCTTCCTCGTCAGCGGATTCCTCCTCGTCATCCTCGGCAACCGCTTTCCCCTTGGCAGCTTGCTCGAACTCGGCAACCTTATCCTTTAGCTCCGGGAAAAGCTTCAGGAAAGGAATAGAGTCTACTCCAGCCTTCGTGTATCCATCGCTGATAACGCGCTCGATCGCGACCTCGACGCTTTCCTTTACGAAAGGAAACATGGCCTTTTGAAAGTCTGGGTTGGTCACCTCATATGCGATCTGCAAAAGAAATCAAAGAATCAGTCCGCAAAAGATAAGCAAGATTGACGACGGTTAACTAAGCACTTACAGCCTTGTCTTCTTTATATTGATTAACTTTTACACCAAGTCGCTTATTCCTTTCTTTCAGCGAATGGCTTTCCTTCTTATACCGCGCATTGTCCCTAAGCAGCTCGCGCGTAAGCCTGCCTAAGAAGTGGTTGGTGACGGCGGAGTTTGCGCTGGCCTGCGCAGCGAGAAGGGGGAGGTCATCAGGTGCCACACCTTGCAGTTCGCGAAGGTTTTGCTTCCCGTACAAGGCGGACAGGGCGACGTGGGCATGGCGAGATGGGCGCAGACTCCTCCAGGAGGAAAGATTCGTTGATAGGCGGACATACTTTTTCTTCTCATGCCAGTGGATCATGGGGTTGCCCCTAAGATCCTTCTGCTTCTCGCCGAAGCCCGCAATGTCAAAGCTGCCATCGGAAGAGTAACCCGCGGCGGGGTCTCCGTCTTCCCTCCTCTTTTTTGCGATTTCTTTTCTCCTTTCCCCTTGTGTAGGAGTCTGTCCGGCAGGCGCAATGGGCAGATTTGCGGGCACCGCCAAGGTCGCTGCAAGAGAGAAAGTTAGCTAAAATTCCCAGGTTGTTGCGGATACAAACGAAGGTCGCAAGACTTACTCTCTTGGCGGCTAATAGTATCCAGCCCAGGTAGCAGCGGGATGTAATAGTCGACATCCAGCCTCGCTCCATCAAGGAGTTTGACGATAGCGGCCTCGGCATCGTTCAGCCGCACGCTCTTGAAGTCAGCATCCACGCGCAGCTGCGGACTGGTATGAAGGAACCCCAGGTCGCCTTCAAAGATAAGATACCTAGAGGTCCAGTTGTGGATCTTGTTCGGCAAGCCCACAACTTTCATTCCCCTGCAGTAGAAGTAGATGATGCCTTTGTACTCGCGGTCTCCCGTCGGAGTGATGGAGCGAACAGAGAAAATTTTCCTGAAAATCTTCAAGGAAAATTCAACCCTCTCAGCTCGCAGGTAAGCAATGAAACTGCAGATGGCAACCATACTGTTCGGGGCAAGCTGGCCCGGAACCACCCCATAATGCTCAAAGATCTCCGCGACCTCCCAGAGCAGGGGGAATTTGAACCCGCAGTCAAAATGATCTATTGGAACTTCGAGCTGGGTAGCGCTTGAAAAATTCAGTCGTTCGTGGTGTTCGGAAAGCCGTGCGAGTACGGGCGAGCCCGCCATATGGACTTCCAAGAAAGCCTCCAGGTCGGCTTCGGTTAGCCTACTCCTTTTATGATCAGCAGCATGGAAGGCGGCTGCGGCCTCAGTGCGTGCGGACACCATGTTTTCAGACCGCAAGGCTTCAGCTCCCACTGTTTTCTATACAAAAAGAGAATGACGACCCAATTTATATAGAAACCGTCTGACATGACAGCTGTCAATCCGCTCAGATCAGGAAGCCAGTCCGCTCAGCTCGCTTCTTCCCTGTTTTCCCTGCAATATCAGATATTTCTCAAGGCTTTGTGGATTCAAAGCCAGTCCGCTCAGCTCGCTTCTTCCCTGTTTTCCCTGCAATATCAGATATTTCTCAAGGCTTTGCGGATTCAAAGCCAGTCCGCTCAGCTCGCTTCTTCCCTGTTTTCCCTGCAATATCAGATATTTCTCAAGGCTTTGCGGATTCAAAGCCAGTCCGCTCAGCTCGCTTCTTCCCTGTTTTTCCTGCAATATCAGATATTTCTCAAGGCTTTGCGGATTCAAAGCCAGTCCGCTCAGCTCGCTTCTTCCCTGTTTTCCCTGCAATATCAGATATTTCTCAAGGCTTTGCGGATTCAAAGCCAGTCCGCTCAACTCGCTTCTTCTCTGTTTTCCCTGCAATATCAGATATTTCTCAAGGCTTTGCGGATTCAAAGCCAGTCCGCTCAGCTCGTTTCTTCCCTGTTTTTCCCTGCAATATCAGATATTTCAAGACTTTGCGGATTCAAAGCCAGTCCGCAGAAACCGCAGTTTGCCAATAAAACGCCAGTCCGCAGAAACAGCAGTTTGCCAATAAAACGCCAGCCCGCATAACTTACATTCCATAACGGGATTATCCGAAAAAATAATAGAATACAACAAACAGAGTAGCATCACAGCACAGATACAATCATACAACAAAGATGTTCAGCAACAATATTACACAGCAGCTTAAAAATATAAAAATATAAAAATATAAAAACAAATGTTTAGGCCTTAGCGCCTTCCGCGGTCTCTCAGAGCAGGTCGCGCCTCCTCCTCCATTCCAACGTGAGCAGCCTGGTCGCTCCCTCGCAAGATCTCGCAATAGAGCTGGGAAACCAGATGGTGCATGTTATTGAAGGTGCGGTGCATATGAGCCATGTCTCTGACTACCCGCGGAA
This sequence comes from Platanthera zijinensis, assembly GCA_039513925.1. Classification (NCBI taxonomy): domain Eukaryota; kingdom Viridiplantae; phylum Streptophyta; class Magnoliopsida; order Asparagales; family Orchidaceae; genus Platanthera; species Platanthera zijinensis. The sequence continues at coordinate 207,710,658 of CM077078.1, forward strand.
ATGGAATTAATTGAACTCCCGGGGTTGGATCTGCGACCACCGCGGGCTGCCCGCTTGCCGCAGGGGCCGATCCCTCCCCCACAGCAGGCTGAGACGTTTGCGACCTCACCCCAGCGGCTTCGCTTACTTGCTTTTTTCCTTCTCTCGCCAAAGCCAAATATTTATTCCTATAATGTCTAACATCTCCGCTCAGTCGATTTTTCTCCTTGTTCGCTCCTTCAAGTGCGGATGAAAGGCCGGCGACCTCGCTTTCTAGGATCTTTTCCCGCGCTTTGCTTTTCTTTAGTTCAGTTCGAAGCTCGCATAACTCTTCCTCATATTTCTTCGCTAACAGTGCGCTGTCTTCTTTAGCAGGCAGCTCCTCCTGTGCGAGCTCATCAGTAGTCCGCGCCGCAGCCTCCGACACATTTGGTGGCGTGGGCACGATCTCGCCGACCTCGACAGAATCAGGCGTGGACTTCTGAACTGCAACAAAGAAAGTAAAGTCGCCTCAGTACCCAAGCCGCAATAGCCCCAAAAAAAGAAAAAAGGGAAAAGGTTTTTATCCACTTTTGGTTATCTTCGCGGCGATCTGGCGACTATCAAGGATAGGTCGCCTCACGCGCTCCGGATCAAAAGCCTCTAGGCGATGCCTCCATTCACGGCGGACTAGTGCTCTTGTCTCGGCCAGCGATCTGCTCGAGGCGACTATGTCATCAGTTTCTGTAAGGATCTTGACTGGCCGCGACTTTCGTGGAGGGGATTTGTACAACCAAGAGCTCTGAAACCGCTTGGTCGTCGGCTGCAACTTACCAGATCGCATCAGCTCGGCAGCAATCCGAAGATCCTCAGCCCGCTTATCCACCACGAGCTTCTCCGAGGCCGCTTCAACCTTCGCCTTCATCATTGCGAGTTGCTCCTCGGTTTTCTTCCTCTCTTTAGCTGGAAAAAAAGAAGAAGGGTCGTCAAGATTTTCTCCTCCAGTTGCGGTATCAGGCTGCAGCACCTCCAGTAGAGAGCGATTTATACTCGCAAGCTGATCATTATCTATAGAGTCGAGTATCTCAGTGGTTGATAAGCTGAGCGTGGAAGGAGAATCACCTTCTGCGAGCAGAGGATCGGGGGTGACGAGATCATCTTGGACTTCCTTTTCTCGCGGCTTATGCTGCAAGCTCGCAGCTCCAGTCCGCTTGGAGATATTTTTCTCTTTTCTAACTTTCAACTTCTTCTCTACCCGCTCGGCGGCATTACTATCTCTCTTCCTCTTTTTCTTCTAAGGAGCCTTCTCTAAGTCGATGACGACCGGCTTTGGTTCGGGAACTGAGGTTGGAGCGACAACCAGCGCCAAGGAAGATACTGGCTCCACAACTTCCTTTTCGATGGAACTTTTAGCCGCGTTTTCGGCGGACTCCTTAACTCGCTCCTCGGCAACCTCCATTCCCCTTTCCACTATCGGCTCGCCAGCAGGAAGCTTCTCCTCGATCCCCTGCTGCTGGACTTTCGGCGATGAAACTTCCTTATCCGTTTCTATTCGCAGCATGATAGTCCCGGAAGGAGAGCGATGCACCTCCATGCTGGAAGAGTTCGCAGGGTTTTGGTCAGAAACGGAGGGCGGATTCGGTTTCTCCCGTAGAGGACTTAGAGGAGCATTCGCAGTCTTTGCAGTATCGCGGACTGGATCTTGCTTCACCTGGCCTGAACTCTCCCCCTGATCGCGGGCAGGCGCATCTTTCCGATGGCTCGATTTCTTAGGCCGGGAACTCGCTTTCGGCTTCTCAATCGGAGCAGCCATGTTGCCAAAGAAGGATCCTAGCCTTGCCATGCCGGACTGGAAAGTTGAGACCGCAAGTGGTGAGTAACGACCCGTCGCGCAAACAATTCTGACAGAAGACAGGGCTTCCGGCAGTATTTATAGCACGAACAGCATTAATGATAGTTGCGGACTCAGCGGTTAAGGAAACATTTTCGGAATTTTCCAAAACTCAAAAATGTGCGGGGATTATGTTAACCCCAGAATCCGCAATATTTCCAGCTAGGCATCTTGCCCTTCCCTCGCTGAACTCAAGTACTCAGTTCGCCCAGCTCGCCAGTTGACGTGGTCCGTCACCTAGGCGGACTCCAGCTATCAATCCGCTCAGGTCGCCCTCGGTTCCCAGCTCTGCTAGATCGGCGACCTCCCATCGACGAGTTAAGCTCAGGCCGGCGAGCTCCGAGTCAGGCCGCCCAGGTCACTCAGGTCGCAGCTAATTTAAAAGAACCGCGCTCGATGCGACCAGGGGAGGTCTCCAGCTCGCTGGCCCAGTCCGCCGGTCCCGCGCGGACTGCTTGTTCCTTCTCTTTTTTGATTCCCGTCACCGCTGCCCGGTTCTTTTGTACCCCGGGCAGTCGGTTATTTTAGCCCTGCCCGCTTGGGCAGGCCCCCAGCCTATAAATAGGGGGAAGTGGTGCACTCAAAGCACGCTGACTCGAGCCCAGGAGCCCACTTGTTAAAGGCTGCGGACTCGAATCTCTGGCTTTGCGGTCTCCAGCTTGCTTTCTGCTTTGCTTTGCTTTTCCCTTCTTGTAACCCCTTCTTTGCAATCAAAAGTAAGCCCGTCGCAGGAGAGGCATTCAGGCCGCGACGGGCGAAGTCTGGTGTTGCCGTGCTCTACGGCTCTTGCTTTTCTGTTCCTTTTCTAGTCCGCCAAGTAGACTGCTGCTCGCAGTTTGTTTTTCTTTTCTTCCCTAGGTGCTCGAACAGTTAGCTGCTGGTGCTCGTTTCCGCCTTCGCTTTTCGCGCATCAACACTTGGGATCTTTCGTAGTGAGCTCGAACTTTAGAGGACCTTCTCGAAGTCCGTTCACGAAAGCACATCGATAATAATCCTGATGAACATTAACAATATCCAGAATTTCCATTTGGAAACGATCGTCAAAGTCTGGATTAGACTCGTCATCCCTCTGCTTGATTCGGAAGAGAGCTCCTATGTCTCTTTTTTACTTCTTGTAGGTACCAAACTTTGAGAGAAATTGTCTTCATAGATCTTTGAAGCTAGTGACAGATCGAGGCGGTAAACTATAGAACCACTCTCTTGCATGATCGCCAAAAGATATAATAAAAAGTTTGCACTTGATGCCATTTGAAACTTTCCTTAGTGAAACAGCTGATTCAAAAGCTTGCAGATGAGAAACTGGGTCATCAAATCCAGAATATTCGGGTAGACGAGGCACTCTGAAATCTTTAGCGACAATCCCCCAACAAATTTGGTTAATGAACGGAGAAGGGACATCATCTTCTCTAGACGGAGGCTATTGATTCCTATGATCTTGGTTATGTTGAAATGTCTTGCTTGGTTTGGGAATTTCAAAAGAAGGGTTGAAAGTTTCTTGTACTGCAGATTGCAACATGCACTCAACTAGATTGGCAGACAAGTCACTACTACTGTCAAGCGTTCCATTATTTTGAAAAGAAACCTGTTGCGTCTTCGAGGGATCCGTAACCGCTGATAAAAAATTGGAGTCACTTTTTTCCTTATAAAACCCATTTCGAACAGAAGAAAAAACAGCAAATTAGGACTTTGAAACCGCCGAACAACTGCGGCTTGAACAGATGACTTGTTGATAGGAGAGGCCGGTGAGGAGACCGGCAAGAAATCTTGCGGGCTGGTGCCGGACTGAAAGCAATAACTGAGGCTACGCGGCTTAGCTGACTAGCCACCAAGATCTTGCGGTTGGAGCGGTCTGACGTGTTCGTGTCGAGAACGTCTCTTGGTCGTTGGAGAACTTGCGAGAGAGAGAAAACGGTAAAAGAGGAACTGCGAGTTGTCGGTTACTAGCGGTTTAATGAAAAGGAGATAAAAGGGGTGCCGATAATAGCGGTGACACCAGAGTTCGCCCTCTGTGGTTAAACCACTCCTGCGACGGGCTTTTTGATTGTCATAGATGAAGCGATTACAACGGTTACCAAGGAGCACCCGATCAGACAGTAACCCGCTCGGCAAAGGATTCGAGACCGCTGCCACAGACGGCGAGCTTAAGGATTCGATTTGCAATGCCTAGAGAGTACTATTCATGCCTATTTATAGGCTCGGGGTTCTGCCCGAGCGGGCAGGTGCTAGAATCACCAGCTGCCCTGGGGACAAGAGAGAGGGCAGCGGTGACAGGATGCACAGCTAGAGAAGAAAGAAGGCAAGCTTTTAACCGCGCCGCTACGCGGTCTTCAATAAGAAGACCGGCGACTCTCAGACGAAAAAACGGCTTCCTGATTGCCACGGTCTCGTGGTTACGCGGTCAATAAACGGACCCTTGAATCATCTTAAAGGAGAAACTTAATAGCAGTCTCCCGGGTATGAGTGATGTCCTCCCCTTCATACGTTTGCAACTTGTAAGCTCCCCTTTTCAGAACTTCCTTTATGATAAAAGGCCCGATCCAATTGGGATTCAATTTTCCGACTGGGCTATTTCTTGATGCAGCATCCACTTTCTTAAAAACTAGGTCTCCTACCTGAAATTGCTTGACCCTTACTTTCTGATCGAAATATCGCGCCATCCTCCTTTTCACTTCCTCTTTCCTGATGGTGGACTCATCTCGAAGTTCCTCGATTTGATCAAGGCGGTATCTCATTTTTTCGTAATTAATTTCAAGCCAGTCTTCCCAGTTTTGCCTAGCCAGTAAGACCCTGGGCGATGGTACTTCGAATTCTTTTGGGATGAGGGCCTCTGATCCATATGAGAGCTTGAAGGGAGTCTCTCCTGTGGAGCTGGAAGGTGTAGTCCTTAGGGCCCATAATACTGAGTGGAGTTGATCAGCCCAACTGCTTTTTAAACTTTGAACTCTTTTCTTGAGCAAGTTCAAGATTCATTTATTGGCCGCTTCTACTTGGTTGTTGCTCCGAGGATGATGTACTGAGGAAAATCGAAGGTCGGTTCCCGCTTTCTTGCAAAAATCAATCATTTCCGTGTTATTGAACTGAGGTCTATTATCTGTGATTATTGCCATGGGAACTCCGTGCCTATAAATTATTTCACCCCAAATAAAATTTTTGACTATTTGAGCTCTAGTTCTTGCTAGTGCCTTTGCCTCAATCCACTTAGTGAAGTAGTCAATCATAACCAAGATGAAGCGCCGCTGACTACTTGCCATTGGAAAGGGCCCGATGAGATCCATCCCCCAAATAGCAAATGGCCATGGTGCCGTGATCGAGCAAATCGTCGAGCGGGCTGGAGTTGAAGTGGAGAAAAATTTCTGGCATTGAACGCATTTCTTGGCATACAGCTCTGCGTCTTTCCTAATTTTCGGCCAAAAATACCCTTGACGTAAGATCCGCTGTTCTAGGGTTATGGCTCCAGAATGGCTACCACATTCTCCCGAATGGATGTCTTGGAGTATGGTGGGGACTTCCTCTTCCGAAACACATCTTGCCATGGGTGAGATGAGAGTTCTTCTGTAAAGTATCCCGGAGATCAGGTTGTAATATGCTGCCTTAACTTTGAATCTTCTTCGATCTTTAATAGCAGGGTGATATTCTCCTTTGGATAAGTATAGAATGAATGGATCTATCCAGGAGTAATGCTAGTCGACTTGCATTGCCTCCCCTTCTACGAACGATGGCTGAAAAATCTCAGATGCTACTTCCCCCGTAGTAACGCCGAATTTCGATAAGGCATCGACTTCCTCATTTCCAATCCTTGGGATGTGTTCAATAACAAATCTTTTGAATCTCCCGATTTCTGCTTTCACCAGCACTAGATATTATTTGAGAATTGGTTCTCGGGTTTCGAAGTTCCCGAGCACTTGCGACGCCATTACTAAGGAATCTGTTTTGACGTGGGCGTGATCGATGTCGAGCTCTTTTGCGAACCTTAACCCTGCAAGAAGTGCTTCATATTCGGCTTGATTGTTAGTAACCGGTAAAAAGAATTTCACTGCATGCTTTATTTTGACTTCGTTTTTGATTGATGAGGACTATCCCTGCTCCTGACGAATTCTTTCCAGAGACTCCATCGACATAAATGATCCAAGCGGACGGAGAATTTTCTTCCTGAGCAAAACTTTGTTCCATGGTTTCTACCATGAAATCTGCCAAAACCTGAGCTTTTATTATTGTTCGTGGTACGTATGCGATTTTGAACTCACTTAGCTCGATCGCCCATTTAGCGAGTCTTCCTGAATGTTCTGGCCTTTCCAAAATTTCTTTTAGGGGCTGATCCACCACAACTTGGATTGAATGTGCGTGGAAATATGGACGGAGTCGACGTGCAGAAATGACTAAGGCCAAAGCTAGCTTTTCAAGGATAGGGTGTCTTAATTCAGCACTCTTTAGGATATGGCTAACATAATATACCGGGAATTGCTTTTTCCTTTCCTCCCTGATAAGAACGGAGCTAACCGCCTCGGGTTCTACTCCCAGATAGATGTATAACGGTTCTCCTGGGCGAGGACTTTGTAACAATGGAGTCGTTGTTAACTGTCTTTTGAGTTGTTTGAAAGCCTCGTCGCATTCATTAGTCCATTTAAACTTTGAGGCCCCCCGAAGAGTCTTAAATAAGGGAGCGCTCTTTTCTCCTACCCTGGAGATGAAGCAACTAAGACCTGCTAGCCTTCCTCCTAGCTGTTGGACCTCCTTTGGGGAGCGAGGAGGTGCCATACCCAGGATATCTTTTACCTTGTCAGAATTTGGAGCCAACCCTTCAGGGGTAAGGAGATGACCATGGAACTTCCCTTGGCTGGCACCAAAAACACACTTCAATGGGTTTATCCTCATCCTAAACTCCCATAGGATTGCGAAAGTTTTTGCAAGATCTTCTAAATGCGCCGAAAAGGATTTACTTTTTATAAGGAGATCGTCAACATAAACTTCTAGGTTCCTTCCCTTTTGATTTTTGAAAACAAAGTCCATCATGCGCTGATAGGTAGCTCCTGCATTTTAAGCCCAAATGGCATTAGAAAATAACAAAAACACCCTTAATTTGTGATAAAAGACGTGTGTGGTATGTCGGGTTTGTGCATCTTAATCTAGTGATAACCAGAGAACGCATCTAAAAAACTCATAACACAATAACCAACCGTAGAATCTACTAAAGCATCTATTCAAGGCAAGCGATAGAAATCTTTGGGGCACGCTTTATTGAGCTTTGTGAAATCTACGCACATTCTCCATTTTCCCCCCGGTTTTGGCACCATTACAACATTCGATATCCAGGCGGGATATTGTATTTCTTGAACAAATTTAGCCTTTACCTGCTTGGCGACCTCTTCTCGGATTGGACTGTCCAGTTTTGTTGCGACGTCTCTCTTCTTTTGTTGTATAGGCTTATACTTCGGGTCGATATTGAGATGGTGGCATGCTACGTTTGGATCCACTCCGGGTATATCTTCAGGAGACCATGCAAAGATATCGAGGTTCTTAAGTAGACAAGAGATTAATTCGATTTTCTCCTCTTCTGATAACTCCGCATTAATGGAGAGCTTTTTCTCCTCTCCCTCAGCGATGGGAACTTTCTCGGTAGGTTGAGCAGCCTTTAGATGGAGTCCTTCCTTCGCATTCTCTTTGGGTTCTCCAAGCTCAACCATGGTGACCGCCGGAGGGGTTGCCTGCTCGATCATGTTAATTATTTTTACATAACATTCTCGGGCCGCTCGGTGGTTACTCCCAATCCGATACTGTTTTCCTTGAGCAGAGAATTTGATAGCCAGATGGTAAGTCGACACAATATCCCGATACTCATTTAGCATAGGCCTTCCAAAAATTGCATGATAGCTGTTTGCCGCGTCGATTACCACTAACCGGATCATCTTGTTGATTCCCCTCAGAGTTACTAGTAGAAAAATGTTTCCTTCTGCTTCATTCCTCTCTCCCGAGAAGCCGTAGAGTGGCCCCTCGGTGGAAGACAATGGTTTCCTAGTTTTTAGAGCCTCTTACGTCTTCTTGAACAAGAGATTCACCGAGCTTCCCGTATCTATCAGAATCTTGTCTACTGTGAAGTTTTCGATGACGGCTTGGATAATAATCGCATCGTTGAATGGGTTGGCGATGGATGAGAGGTCATCTGGACAGAAAGAAACGAGTTCTCTGGTCGGAGCCGAGGAAGAAGTCATAGCCACCTCCTGCTTACACAACTTTGAGATGGAGGATTTTTGGCTTGATTCGAGGTCTCCCCCTCCGTGGATGCAGAAAAGTCGTCCGAGGGTTCCTTCATCATGAACATCCACACAATCATTCGGGTAACTCATATTTCCCTCTGAAACTTCTTACCAAAAAGCGAAGGGCTCGAAGTGCTCTGTAGGATGCCCCTCTTCTTTGTGAAATTCGCAGAAATTCTTAGAGCTGGGGGGTCTCACCTCTCCCCGGGGTTTTGCCTTTTTGAAATCTTATCTTTGCAGGACTTCAGCGATTTCCTACCAAGTCATGTTCGCAACGTGAGGCCCTCCATGCTGACTAATAGGGAGGACTTGTGGGACTACCGGAATAGAAGCAGTGTCCAATGGCAGCATTCGCTCTCAGAACTGCTGATGGTTGAGGAATGGCCTCTTATGACGAAAGTTTCTACCCCTTTGCGGTTAGGACTGATGATCATGACGGGAAGGTTTTGGAATGTGGCGCGCCGTGGAAGAACTCCCTGAGCCGCCACCACCTGCCATAGAGGTCAGAGTAGAAATATAGGTTGGGTTAGCACTTTCTCCTTCAATGAATTTGTTTGCGAGAGCGATTAGGGCTTGATAAGTTTTCGGAGCCTTTGTCTTGGCTTTTAACTTTAATGGGCCTTCCTAGAGGCCGTTGATCAGGGCGACCTTGTAATAATATGGGTCTACATTCTCTACTTCCAGAATTTCCCTTTGAAAATGATCTACAAATCGCGCCACGCTCTCGCCCTCCTTCTGTATAATTTTGAAAAGAGCTGCAGGACCACTTTTACTTTTTTTGGAGGTTGAAAACCTCAACAAAAGCTCTTGGCATAGCCCAGAGAAAGAGTTAATGGAGCGAGGACGAAGCTCGTGAAACCACTCTCGAGCCAACCCATCGAAAGTCGTCACCAGAAACTTACACTTTAGCGCATCTGTTAGGCATCTAAGGGTTACGGCATCTTCAAATGCTTGTAGGTGCGTGACCGGATCAGATGCGCCGGTATAAAAAGGTAAGCGAGGTTCCCTGAAATTGTTTGGTGCGGGCTCTAGCCTTATCCCCGCGACAAACGGAGACGGATCCTCTATCTCAGCCGGGGTTGAAGGTGAGGCGTGGTTAGGATTTGGGAAATCAGCGGGTATGTCGGTGGTAGTCTTCTTCGAAATCTAACCGCTTAGCCGGACCTGCTCGAGTGGTATCTTCGAAGTAACCCATGAAAGGATTTAGCTCGTCTTCCTGGGGCTGCGGTTACGCAGTGGTCCGACATGGCTGGAAGGCGGGCTGATTGGTCGCGGGGTTCGGAAAGATTGCAGGTTCCACGGGTGCTGCGGCTGGAGGCATTGCGAACCGTTGGTTAAGAGCTGCTAGAGCTTGGCCGATTGCATCAAGGCGTTCGCAGGTTTCCCACCTATCTCGCTCCGTTTCCTGGCGAGATTGCTCGAGCGCCTTCCAAAGGGATTCTTCGGAGGACCCCGCGCGATTAGAATGACGAGAGTGAGAGTAGTGAGGGGATCGCCTGTCTGACATATCAAAACCGCTCGGATTCACGGACAACTCGAATCTAAAGGCCGCGTGTTCAATGTTCGTGTCGAGAACATCTCTTGGTCATTGGAGAACCTGCGAGAGAGAGAAAACGGTAAAAGAGGAACTGCGAGTTGTCAGTTACTAGCGGTTTAATGAAAAGGAGATAAAAGGGGTGCCGATAATAGCGGCGACATCAGAGTTCGCCCGCCGCGGTTAAAACAACTCCTGCGATGGGCATTTTGATTGTCATAGATGAAGCAAATACAGCGGTTACCAAGGAGCACCGGATCAGACAGTAACCCGCTTGGCAAAGGATTCGAGACCGCTGCCACAAACGGCGAGCTTAAGGATTCGATTTGCGATGCCTAGAGAGTACTGTTCATGCCTATTTATAGGCTTGGGGTCCTGCCTGAGCGGGCAGGCGCTAGAATCACCGGCTGTACGGGGGATAGAAGAGCGGGCAGCAGTGACAGGATGCACAGCTAGAGAAGAAAGAAGGCAAGCTTTTAACCACGCGGCTATGCGGTCTTCAATAAGAAAACCGGTGACTCTCAGACGAAAAAACGGCTTCCTGATTGCCACGGTCTCGCGGTTACGCGGTCAAGAAACAGACCCTTGAATCATCTTAAAGGAGAAACTGAATAGCGGTCTCCCGGGTAAACATGACGTTCTTAGTCCGCTGATTTCATTGACTACTCGGGATCTGAAGGTCGCGTGTTAACTGTTGATGCACGAAATGCAAAAGGGAATCGAGCACCACCAGCTAACGGTTCGAGCACTGGGGAAAGGAGGGGAAAAGGAAGAGGGACTGTCGAGTAGTCAGTTACTAGCTGTAAAAGCAGAAACCAGAGCAAGCTGCAAGAAGCGGCGACACCACACTTTGCCTGCCGCGGCCTAAATGCCTCTCCTGCGACGGGCTTTCCTTTTATTAATGATGAAGCAGTTACACTTAGGGAGGAGAAAAAAGGAGAAAAGAGAAGCCGGCCCGATAACAAGCCCAAGGCACTAGGCTCGAGACCGCAACTCTTAATAAGCGAGCTCCTAGACTCGAGTCAGCGTGCTTTGGGTGTGCTTCCACCCCCTATTTATAGGTTTGGGGGCCTGCCCAAATGGGCAGGGCTAAAAATACCGGCTACCCGGGGTACAGGAGAACCAGGCAAGGGTGACGAGAAGCAAGTAAAAAGAGAAGAAAGGGGAAGGCCGCGCGGCCTGGCGGTCTTCCTCTGACGAGTTCTGAGGTTCGGCTTCTAGACAGGATGCCCTTGGCTCCCTCTAGCGGTGACCTGGAAGAGAAGCCGCTCGGCTTCAGCGAGAACTAACTTGCATTCTGAGAGTGGTGGTTAGGAGACCAGGCCGCTCGGTTAGAAAAGTCCATGCGAACTAGTCGCGAATTCTGGGTTAACTGGCTTGACCACAGCATCCATTTTGGTGGGGTCTATACCTAGGGATAGTCAGAGGTTTAAAGGTGTGCTCCCACATCACCACAAGTCCAAATGATCTGAAATTTGGACAGGCAGTTAGTCTTAAATATATCTAGGTCATGTCCAAAAATGAGAATTTTTAGAGACAATTTTTGTATAATTTTAGAAATTATTTAATAATCCTAGGGTAAATTAATTAAGGACCTAATGACCTCCAAACCCTCCAAAATTTTGGTGAGTGGTCCTTAGGGTCATCAGGAGGCTCTGTATAAATTTTCACCTCATTTAGAGATGATTTAGTTGGGAAATGAGCAAACCCTAGCCTTGCCCAAAAGGGGTATTTAAGTCAAAAGTGCACCTTGTGGGTTTGGGTGGCCAATCCACCTCAACAGAGGTTGAAATTTGGGTCACTGATTGAACATGACATTTAACACACTCATATGGATTATGGGGTGGTTTAGGGTAGAATTGCCCTATGACCCAAGTTCACACCCTAAGGTTGGATCTTGGGGTTTGAGAAGGGCATGGGGTCAAATGCCCTTGTATGGACTTGAAATTTCGTGGAGAGGACCCTATGGTAGCTAAAGTACTCCAATGAAAATATTAGTTGATTTAGCGATATTTAAATCTCTCAAAACCCTAACCCTTGATTAGGCTACATATTTTATAATGGTATGATAGGCTATCAAAACTTTATAAAAAGTTGTGAAACTTGGCTAGTGTAGTCATAAGGTTAATATTAGCCTCTTGTAATATTATTAGAAATTTTGGAACAATAAATTTAGTACCTCCTTTGTAATACATGGATTTGCCCTCGATAGTCACTTGTTATTTATGATTTCACTGCTCATTAGGAAATTATGAAAATTGGGAAGAGGAAGTTTGAAGGCATTATGCTTATACTTTATTTTTATTATAATTTTTAGATGAATATTTTCAATACTTACTTCACAAGCTTATAGTTAGGCAATTTTGTTCAAAAAATAGATTTAGAGCTCAATGATTGTTAGAAAATTGTAAAACTTATGCAAAAGTGTAAATAGGTCAATGTGCTAATGAGTAAATTTTAGCATAATTTTTAGATGAATATTTTCAGTAGTTATTTCATTAATTTATGAAAGAGGATTATTGCTCTAAATTAAAATTAGAGTTCTCACGGGAAAGTTTGGAAATTTTGTCAGGAGTATTTTTAGGGCATATTAGTCATGCTTGAATTTTCTTATAATTTTTGAAAGTCTATTTGTAGCACTTGTTTCTTTAATTAATAAATATGCGTTTACATTGCAAATTTTGGAACAGAGGCCTAAACCTTGCAAATAAATTAGGAGATTTGAATTTACTGTCAATGAGCTGCCTAGTATTTATCATAATTTTATGAAGGATTTTTCATGACTATAAAAGCCACTTCATATTGAAACTGGACATTTGGATTTTTAGGAAGAATAAATAAAATATCAGATAACTTAGGAAAATTCCAAGATTCTAGATTTAGGCTAGAAATGTCATGATAGACCTCCATTAATTATCTTAGAGTGTTTGGATGAGGAATTATAATACCTCCTATCATGTACACCATATAGCATAGGGTGGTCTACATGTAGAAAATCTGCAGAAGATCTGATAGCAATTGATTAGGGCATATGATCTGGGGTTAGAGGCATGCTGGTTTGGGTAAAGTTAAATGGAGTATAATAATGGAAGTTGGAATGAGTAGATTGATGTGTTGTCTAAAGTTAGGTGGTTCCCGGGATCGACGAAAGATCGTCTTTCCTGTGGAGGGAGAGAGAAGGTCAAAACACATTAGGGTTAGAACCAGAGTAAGTTTAAGGGATCGAGAATCTGGTATTAACCAATAATAGTAAGTGCCTTGCGAAAGGGAGCTTTGGGCTTCAGCCCATCATAGTTCCTAGGGCCCTCGAGAACCCTTCACGGGATATGCCTTGGGCAGTCCTGGGCTAACCTAAACTATAGGCAAAATAAATAGCAAGAGTAACTAGTATAACTAGGGATTCACTTTCACTCACCTCGATGTCTCGGGATGTTAGGTTGGCTCACTCGGGCAGTAGGCTCGGTGGATTTGGTGATGGGCAGGTTTGCCCGGCGAGCTTTGGCTCGATTGTTGGTTGTGAAGGACGGGTTAGTCCGAGGAGCTTTGGGTCGGTTGTTGGTTGAGACAGATGGGTTAGTCCGGGGAGCTTTGGCTCGGTGGTTGATACATCAAGGTTGCATGTGCATAAATTATAAGGTGGTGGGTCTTTGGTATTAGAGGGTCGATGCACCAACGCCAATACGTTGACTCGGTAAGTGTGGTTTTGCACTTCGCCAAGCTAAGTCTAGTGAACTTGCCGACAAAGAGTATGCAGGAGCTCCTCTTAGTGCACCAGCGTCAAGGCGTATGATAGGTCTGACTAAAAATGTAATTACCGGTTTAGAGGTGGGCTAGGCCCAACCCACCGCTTCCATTTGCCACTACAGAGGTATCCTGGGAGGTTAGGCTCCAGAAAGGGGGAACTAAAGGTCTGTGTGCACAGAGTCGAGTGGGTGTGTTGCACTTGCATGATTCACATCATAGCATACATACATGTCATAGCATAACCATTGCATTTAACCCTTGACACCTATTGTATAAATTGGTATGTGACTCTTTATACAATAGGCCCCTACAAAATGACCCCTTGGTTTATAAGCTCGAGAGAGCGTGCTTATAAGTTAAGGTTTTTATTCTATAGATATATACATGTTTGCTAGAAACCGACACTCTACCGTATAAACTTGTATGGGACTCTTTATACGATAGGAGCCTTGCAGAAGATCCCTGTGCTTATGTGCTTACATATAAGTTAAGGTTACTTATTTCTTGTTCAGTTTTTCATACTTTTATTAATGCCACATATACTTTTATACTTTTGTTAGATTAGTTCCGCCATCACCTGCTTCTTGTTCATTCTCCACCCTCACTACCTCTCCTTTCCTTCTCCCCGTTCGGTGCCTAGGAGTCATGGGGGAAGGGGTAGAGGATGATAGGACTTAGTCTTTTAGACTAACGGTTTTCAAATCACATCATTTTAGGGTACCGTGGAGCTCAGCATGGAGAAGCAGCCCCGGAGGTCGGCACGCTTGGAGATGGGACAGTCTATCACCGGAGTTCAGACAACTGGGATTGTGAGTCCTGATCGTTAGTAGTTATTTTAATTTAGCTTCAGCGATGAGTGATATGTAGTAAGGATATTGATGTATCGTGCGTAAGCCTATTTTCAGTACTCTTTTATTATTATTACTGTGGACTCTCCGTTCGTGGAGATTATTCATTATATATGTGATATCTGGGGACATGTTTTATTTACTCTCTTGCTACTCTTTCTATGATCGATTTGGCCGGTAGGATCGGCGTTTTATAGTGACGGCCTTCCCAGGCGTGAAGGTGTCACCGCAAAGCGGCGGTTCTTGGCCTAAGACCCCGTGGTTCTAAGAAAGAAAAAAAGGGGGTCTTATAGCCATCACTCCTTGAGCCCAAGTAAGCTCTCCTGACTTAAAAGTGTGCACAAGGGGCCTAGAGAAAATCAGGACGTTACACTACCGCCACGCAGTGGCATCCTGACACTCAATGTCGAGTCGGCACTTCCCCCGGCTCAGGCGCAAGCCTGCCCACCAGTGCACCTTGAGCCCGAGTCAACTCTCTTGAATCAAAAATTCGTGTGAGGGGTCTAGCGTGAATATGGACGTTATAGATCCTATAAACAAAATAAAAGGTTTCTTCCCCGAAATCAGGCTAAGACTGTGGGTGAAAAATAAAGTAAGGTATGAGTTTAAGTTTACCTTGGGGAAACAATTCTGGGTAGCGCTTCCACATCAAGTCCACTGGCTCCCTAGTATACTCCTCTTTTCCATGATAAGACCATTGGACCTTCACCAAAGGAACACTCTTTCGCCACATGCTTCTTGTCTTGGTGTCCACTATCCGCACCGGGTCTAGTCAAACAGACCTATCAGTTGTCACTATTCCATTTGTAGTGGTGACTTGATGATCGGGTTGTAGTAGTACTTTCTGAAGTGACGACACATGGAAGACGTCGTGAAAATTTTCTAGCTCAGATGGTAGCTCCAGCCGATAGGCCAAAGGGCTAATTCTTTCTAATATAATATAAGGCCCCACATATCTCGGGTTGAGCTTCTTTCTACAGCGCACACATGACACTTCATGCATTGGCCTGATCTTCAAGAACACCTTGTCACCCACTTGGAACTCCATCATCTGGTGCTTTGCATCATAATACTTCTCTTACCGACTCTGCGCCTCTAGCATGCGGTCTCGTATCAATCTAACTATAGCATTGGTATCATCGATATACTCCACTCCCAATACCTTAGGATCTTCATCCTAAACCCATGATAAAGGGGTCATGCACCTCTTACCATATCGTGCTTCATAGGGCGCCATTCCGATGCTAACTTGAAAAGTGTTATTGTATGAAAACTCCACTAGCAGCAAAAGCTTTTCTCATGGCTCGTCCTTATCTAGCACACATAATCTCAACAAACCTTCCATGGTTCTGATGGTCCTCTCAGACTGGCCGTCCGTCTGAGGATGAAAAGTTGTACTAAAGGTTTGCCAAGAGCCCATATACTCTTGAAATCCTCTCAATTCCTTGGAAGTGAAGCGACCATTGTGGTCAGAAACAATTATCTTGGGCACCCCATAGTACCACACAAACTGCTCCACAAAGAGACGCACCAAAACATCAACATGAGACTCCTTCCTCATTGGAATGAACCTGACAACCTTCATCAAGTGATCCACAATCAGCTAAACTGAATCATTCTCAGAGCGCGAGCGAGGTAACCCGTGGATTAAATCCAAGGAGATATCCTCAAACTTCCTTTCGGGGATGGGCAATGACTGCAATAATCCTCCCAGGCTCTTACACTCCACCTTCACACTTTGACAAGCCTCATAGTGTGTAACGTAATACTTAATAGCTCTCTTCATTCCTAGCAAGAACATGGTCATCTGCAAGTCATTATACATCTTGGCAATCCCGGGATGCACTGAATATTTGGTGCAATAAGCCTCCCTCAAGATGTCTTCCCGGATTCCACCGACCTAGGGAATATAGAGCCTTCCACGGAAATGAATGAGGATATCCTTCAGAGTATATTCTTCTGCAGATCCACTCTCATATGCCTTAAATACAAGTGCCAGAGCAGCATCCTTCCCTTGCTCTGTCGGTTCTACTAACAGATATCAAATATTATACTCAAGGCAGCCAAGTATTTCGTATACGTCTCAGAATAATTCTTACATACCAGCGTAGTTTCCATCTCCTCGAGCACTCGAGACAATTCCATACCCAACATTCGAGACTCGGGGCTCAATGCTGGTACCTTTCTATGGAGTTCACCTTCTCGAGGTGGTAGTTCAAAATAAACACATAATCGCACAAGAACTCCAACCACCGCCGCTGCCTCAAATTCAACTCCTTCTGAGTATGAACATATTTCAAATTCTTATGATCTGAGTAAATCTCGTAATGAACTCAGTAGAGATAGTGCATCCAAACCTTTAGGGCGAAGACCACTGCCCCTAATTCTAAATCATGCACTGGATAATCAATCTCATGCTTTTTTAGCTGTCTTGAAGCGTAAGCAATCACATGCACATGATGCATCAACACTGCTCCCATACCTTGATAGGATGTATCCGTGTAAACATGAAATCCTTCCTTCCCGGATGGAAGGACTAGGATTGGTGCGGAGGTAATTTGATCCTTCAGCTCTTAGAACACAGCTTCACACTGAGGTGTCCACGCATATGGTACACCTTTCTTTGTCAAAGCAGTGTTGATGCACGTACGCATATGGTAATTTGATCCTTCAGCTCCCTCTCACTGCGATAATACCCTGTAATATCCAAGAAAACTTTGCACATTGGCTGCCGACATCAAAGGCGACCACTCCTTCACTGCACGTACCTTGGTCGGGTCTACTGCTAATCCAGCATCACTAATAATATGGCCCAAGAAGGCCACTTCTCGGAGCCAAAACTCGTACTTGCTAAACTTAGCAAACAAGGAGTGCTCTCTTAACTTCTCCAATGCTAGGACCAAGTGCTCTACATGATCTTTTTCCGTCTTTGAATAAACCAACACGTCGTCGTTGAAGATGATGACGAAGATATCCAGATATAGCTCAAACACCCTATACATCAAACTCATGAAAGCAAATGGGGCATTTGTGAGTCCAAACGGCATCACCGTGAACTCATACAGGTCGTACCTTGAGTTAAAGGCCATTTTCTGAATATCTTCCTTCTCAACTCTCAAGTGATGGTACCCCGATTGTAAGTCCAACTTGGAAAACCAATGCGCCCCCACCAACTGATCGAAAAACTCATTTATTCGAGGTAAAGGGTAAGTGTTTTGCACGGTCAACCGATTAAGCTTCTGGTAATCTATACACAACCAAAGTGACCCATCCTTCTTCTTTACGAACAACACTGGAGCTCCACATGACGATGAACTGGGGAAAACAAATCCAAAATCTACCAACTCCTTGAGCTGCACCCAAAACTCTACTAGCTCCTTCGGGGCCATCCTATATGGGGTTCGAGAGACTAGTTTGGCACCTGGTACTAGTTTGATCTAAAAGTCCACTTATCTATATGAGGGTAATCCTAGCAGCTTCTCTGGAAAAACATCCGAAAATTCCCGAACTACAGAAACATCTGCTATGCAAGCCACTTCCATCTTCATCTCAAAGCTTATAGGAAAAACCACGTCTCCCTACGCATAGGCCTTACTGGCCTGGATAGAAGATATTAACGTACGGGGTACATATTTAATACCTTGGAATACGATCTATGAATCCCTGAGCATCAATGTAATCTCCTTTGCTGCATAGCCAATCCGAGCCTAGGTCCACTCCAGCCAGGTCATGCCTAAAACAAGATCGAACTCAGGTAGCAGTAACACCAATGACGGGGTTTCAAAAAGTCTTCCTCCTATGTACACATCCATGGTGCATTTGGCGGATGCATTTATCATGTAACCATCTGATGGAGACGGTGACCTCCAACATGTTGAAGATGATGCCGACATGTTTACCGAAGATCGATCGCTCTCTCCAATCAAAGACTTGCGACTTTGTGGTGATCTTGTGGGGCAACGCTACAATCTCCGCCCTCGGCGCAAGACGTCTTATTAATATTTCGTTGAATTCCTTTGTTATTTTTGTGTGCGCTTTTATTTTCATGTTGTGTTTAAATTTATCTGTGTTTTAATTTATTTTGGGATACATGTAGCCGGATGTGTTGTAAGCCTATATAAGGCCTTAATGTTGAAGATTTTATTAAGTTGATGAAATTTATAACCTTAAATCTAAAATTGAGATTTTTCCCCCACTTGCTCTCCCTCTCTCTAGTCGTCGTCCCCCCTTCTTTCCCCTTTGAAGAATTCAGCCACCCTCCTCTCTCCCCCCTTTCTCCAAGCCGTCGGCCTGCCCAAGCCCCCTTAGGGTTTCAGCCAACTTCAAGCTGCCGCCCCCTCCTCTTCCAATTTGGAAATTCGTCCGGCCTCCTCCTTGAAGATTTCGTCCAAGGAGCAAAGATCTCATCTTGTTAAATCAATTCTGGCATAAAGCGAAGAAGACGGACAAGTTTCTCTCCATTCAGCGTGACTTCGGCAGAACCGTTGAAGAGCGAACCAATTTAGTAGATCGGAATCATCTATTCTGATTGGTGTAACGAAAATTCTACCTTTTGTGTGTTTCCCTCTAGATTTTCTTGTGGTGGAATTACTTTAGTGTGATCTCTTGATATGGTTGGATTTATCGTGGTTTTCTTCAATCGGATTGTTGTTCATCTTAATTTTATTTAAGTTCGAGAGGATTGGTGAACCTCGTTTTCTTTTTTTTTGGAGAGATCTACCTTTTTTCCGAATCATAAATTTGGGTGTATCTCTTTTGGTACAATATTCGCTCGATCGGATCGGGTGGGTCCTTTTAGCCTGAGAGAATATTGGCCTATAGCATATATTCGATCTCAAACAGTGTGGCAACCCGTACGTTAGTGTTTGATTGATAAAATTGAATAACGCGTGAGCTGCGCTGAAAGTTTTGTGAGAACGTAGAATTGGGACGTAGAGAGAAATTCGTGTTTGTTCGTAATTTTTCGGTGTCAATGTGTGAGCCTGCATCAATTTGGTATCAGAGGGAGGTTAGTGTCAATTTCCTAACTGTCACCCTCCCCCTTTTCTTAGGATGTCGACACGCACTTGTCTTGCACGTTTCATTGTCAAAATAAATAAATAAAAAAATTCTTGTATGCAATAGCGGCCTAAAACTTTTATTTTTTTGCAAATAAATCAAAATTTTTTTAATAATCTCCTTATTATTTTCATCAAGAAAATCAAAAAAAAATATTTTAACTACCCTAGTTATTAAGCGGGAATAAATCTGTCCTTCATAAATTTTATTGGGTCAGAAACATTACTCATTGCATGCACACTAGATTAGGTATGGAGTATTTCCCATCTTCCTCCCATAGGCAGACGAACGGGATACGGGACACGGTCCCACAATGATTGATGAACTCTGCCAGGAGTTCACTGATCAGTTGACGAAAATTAGGGAGACGCTTCACGAACTGATATTAAATCTCGCGGCTCCCCATAATCAAGCCCAACTAACGTGAGGAAGGGAATAATAATATTAATAATGATCATGAACCGCGTGCACCATTTCACAATAACCAGGCACCTTTTGAGTTTGATATTACTAGGGTGGTCTGAGTCAAACCCTCATCGTACGTTGGATTGGGTGATCCCCAAGTCTTCTTAGACTGGGTTATGGAGATAGAGTGCTACTTTGAGTGGAATAAGCTGAGTGACGTTGATAAGGTGCGAGTTACGAGGATGAAACTGTTAGGTAGATCTAAGATATTCTGGTTGAATGAGGAACGGTGCCTTGGAGCCGTGAACGGCTTACCACACTTTGGTTGGGCAGGCATGAAGGCCATGTTGACAGACCAGTACATCCCTGTATATCATCAGACGTAGATGTTTGATGATTTAGCTACCCTTAAACAAGGGAATAGGTCGGTCGCTGAGTACATGAGCCTTCTCAAGGACATGATGGTCAGGTGTGATGTTAGGGAGATGCCAGAGATAACCCTCTCTAGGTTTCAAAAGGGGCTAAACCCCTACATTCAGGGTAAACTTCTACATTATGGCCACATCGACCTAAACACCACTTTCAACGCCACCTTGGATATTGAGAAGCACAATGTTCACAAGTCCAAGACTCGGTCGTTTCAGAATGGAAAGTCCACCTTAGGACCACCCCCCCCCCCCCCCCCCCGGATACCTATAAGGAGAAGGGTAAGTTCTGGTCTAGTGATCGAACTCTGTTGTCATTACGGCTAGGAATCTGAAAAACCCTATGGGTGAGAGAGTGCCCGTCGGAAAGATCAACAAAATGAATGCTACTTGTTTTGGTTGTGGGATTCAGGGCCATTATGCTAGTGAATGTCCTACCAAGCCCCTAGCCCTTTTAGATTCCTCATCTGAGTCTGTCAAGCTCATGTATAAGGCTGGAGAAGAATATGAGTCGGAAGGAGTGCCTAGCGACATTGAAGATGATGTCAATGTGATGGTGATGAGATGTATTTTGGCTATACGGCGTGCTTTGGACGATTGGAATAGGACGAATATTTTTTCATTAAATTTTAAGAGTTGAGTGAAGACCAGTTGATCATCAATAGTGGAATCTGCATGAATGTGATTTCTGAAAATGCGGTGTCACGAATGTTGTTAACCACTGAGCCACACCCTCACCCCTAGAAGGTTGCTTGGGTAAATAAGACATCCCTTTTGGTTTCGAAACGTTTTTTGGTTCCCCTTACCATCAAGGCTTACACTGAAAAGGTTTGGTGTCACATCATCCCTATGGATGCCTGTCATATCTTACTAGGACTCTCATGGCTTTATGACCATGATGTTACTCACTTAGGGGGAGATGACACTATGAGTTCAAATATAATGGCAAGACCATTATCTTTAAGCCCACTCCGCCTAAGGATCCGTCGGTTCCTTCTAAGGACACGATTATGCATGTAGAGAAGAAAACATTAAGCTTGATTGGTAAGAAGGAGTTTGAGCATGATACATTTATAGATGGGGTCATATATGCGTTAGTATGTTTACAAGTCAAGAAAGATAGTTCCTCTTTTGAGAACTTACCACTAGCACAGAAGAAACTCTTAGAAGAGTTTAAGGATGTTTACCCAGATGATTTTCCATCCTAGTTACAAATACATGAGATTGATTTCGTTCTGGGTTCCTCTTTTCCCAACCTTCTCCATAATTGACTTAACCCCTCCGCACACCTTGAATTGCAAACATTAATTTTGGATTTGCTAAGTAATGGGTTCATCCGTCATAGTAAGAGTCCTTGTGCCGTACCCGCCTTATTAGTCCCTAAGAAAGACGGTTCTTGGAGGATGTGTGTGGATTATAGGGCCATTAATAAAATAACTATCAAATACTTGTTTCCCATCCCTCGCTTGGACGAATTATTGGACATGTTAGCAGGGGCCACGACTTTTTATAAATTGGATCTTAAGAGTGGTTACCATCAAATCAAGATTAGGGAGGGAGACGAGTGGAAGACGGCTTTCAAGTCAAAAGATGGACTTTATGAGTGGTTGGTGCTCGGGGAAGGGCTCACTAATGACCCGAGTACATTTTTGAGGTTAATGACTCTAGTATTCAAGCTTTTCCTAGGAAAATTTGTATTTATATATTTTGATGATATCTTAGTCTTTAGCACCTCTCCAAACGATCATGAGTTGCATTTGAGGATAGTACTTACCACGTTGTGAAAGGAAAAATATTTGTTAATCTTAAAAAATGCTCGTTCAATGTTCCATTTGTGGAGTTCTTTGGATATATTGTGAGTTCGGAGGGCATACATGTTGATCCTAAGAAGGTACAAGCCATTAAGGATTGGACGGAACCCACCAACAGACGGGATGTTCGGAGTTTTCACGGCCTAGCTACTTTTTACCGCCGATTTACTCAAGATTTTAGTAGTATATGGCACCGATCACGGAGTGCATGAAGAAGGGTGATTTTACATGGACCAAATCGGCCACTAGAGTGCTTGAAACAAATAAATCACGAATGTCGTAAGCTCCTCTTTTGCGATTGCCCGATTTTAATAAGGTTTTTGAATTGTCCTGTGATGTGTCAGGAGTTGGTATTGGCGGTGTATTGAGTCAGGAGGGTCATCCTATAGGGTACTTTAGTGAGAAGCTCGCGGGGCCGAAACTAAATTATTCTAATTATGATAGGGAGTTTTATACGGTTATTCATTGCCTTTAACATTGGAGACATTATTTACTCCCTAAGGAGTTTGTTATCCTATCCGATCACGAGGCATTGAGATTTATCAATTCACAAAATAAGGTTAGTCCCAGGCATGCCAAATGAGTCTCCTATCTTCAGGAGTACACCTTTATAATAAAACATCTTAAGGGAACTAAAAATCGTGTGGCAGACGCTCTTAGTCGTGTCTTGCTATTTTTATCTACGTTAGAAGTGAAAGTGACCGGGTTTGATAGGATTAAAGATGAGTACGTTCATTGTCCGGATTTCAAGGAAATCTATTTATCCATTCAAAGTGACTTTCCCACTACCATTCCAGCCTATTATATTTGAGATGACTATCTATTTAAGCACGTGAAGCTATGTATCCCTTCTTTTTCCCTACGTCATTTCATCATTTGGGAATTACATAGCGGTGGTTTAGGTGGTCATTTTGGTCGTGAAAAGACCATTACGTTAGTGGAGGATAAGTTTCATTGGCCCGATCTCAAATCAACGGTGATCAAAATTGTGAAGAGTTGTCGTATGCGCCAGTTAGCTAAGGGTAATAAAACGAATGCTATTTTATACCCCTCTTCTGATTCCTTCCATCCCATGGGAAAATGTTAGTATGGATTTTATACTGGGCCTACCTTTCACATTTATGCGTCATGATTCCATCTTTGTGGTAGTAGATCGGTTTTGGAAAATGGCTTACTTTATCGCTTGCAATAAGACCGACGATGCATCGCATATTGCGAAATTATTTTTTAAGAAAGTCATTGTGCATCGGGGAGTTCCCAAGACTATAGTCACTGATAGGGACGTGAAATATACCAGTTATTTTTGGAAGACCCTTTGGAAGATTATGGGCACCAAACTCTTGTTTTCTTCGGCCTACCATCCACAGATGGATGGACAAACAGAAGTTTGGGTAGTTTACTTCGTTATCTTGTGGGTGACCACAAGGGTATGTGAGACCTAATCCTTCCCCATGCTCAGTTAGCGTACAATAATTCAAAAAATAGGTCGACAGGTTTATCACCGAATGAAATCAAGCACGGATATAAAGCACCAGTTCCCCTTGAATTAATTCTGTTACCTCCATTTTATAAGTAAAGTCAATTTGCACAAGAATTTGTCTCTCATGTTCACAATTTACATAAACACAATAATGAAGCGTTAACCATACAATATGCATCTTATCAATCTCATGCTAACTTACATAAGAGAGTGTCTCACTTTAATGTTGGCGATTTAGTCTTGGTATATTTCATCCCTAAACGGATGACGTCGGGCACCATAAAAAAGTTGGCGAATCTGCAAGCTGGTCCTTTTAAAATTGTAAATAAATTAGGAGAAAACACATATCTTATGGAGTTACCCACTGATTGGGGAATTTCTCCTATTTTTAATGTTTCAGATTTAACGCAATATATTTCTCCACCACTTGAATTATCTGACTGTCTGTTTGGTTCCACTGCATTTTCTGATGGATTGGGGGTGAGCTTGTTTTTGGATCGCTCTCTCCATCCGTCTCCACTGGATATACGTGAATGTTGATGTAAAAACTTTTTCTCCTTCTTTTCCTAATGCTTTTCGAAGGTTTCCCAGGAACACCTTTGTGCCAGACAGGATCCTCAAAGATGAAGTGCTCTCCTCTCCAAGTGGTGACATTCACCGCTACTTGATACGATGGCGTGATCGTATGGCCTCTGATGACTCTTGGCTTCCTGAAACGGAGGTGGCTCTTTTGGATGATTCTCTTCTGCATCGATACATTCAGGACAACTCATCGGTGATGAGTACTTTTGAGCGGGGGAGGATTGATTGAGACGACGACCTCCAACATGTTGAAGATGATGTCGGCATGTTTACGGAAGATCGATTGCTCTCTCCAATCAAAGACTTGCGCCGTCATGGTGATCTACTAGAGTGACGTTATAATCTTCGTCCTCGGTGCAAGACGACTTATTAATATTTCTTTGAATTCCTTTGTTATTTTTGTATGCACTTTTATTTTCATGTTGTGTTTAAATTTATCTATGTGTTTTAATTTAATTTGAGTTGCATGTAACCGGATGTGTTGTAAGCTTATATAAGGCCTTGATGTTGAAGATTTTATTAAGTTGATGAAATTGAAAACCTAAAATCTAAAATTATGATTTTTCCCCCTTGCTCTCTCCCCTCTCTCTAGCCATCGGCCCCCTTCTTTCCCCTTTGAAGAATTTGGCCACCCTCCTCTCTCCTCTCTTTCTCTAAGTCGTTGGCCTCCCCAAGCCCCCTTAGGGTTTCAGCAAACTTCAAGCTGCCTCCCTCTCCTCTTCCAATTTGGAAATTCGGTCGGCCTCCTCCTTGAAGATTTCGGCTAAGGTTCAAAGATCCCATCTTGTGAAATCAATTCCGGCGTGAAGCAAAGAAGGCGGGCGAGTTTCTCTCCATTCGACGTGACTCCGGTGGAACCGTTGAAGAGCGAACCAATTTAGTAGATCGGAATCATCTATTCCGATTGGGGTAATGAAAATTCTACCTTTTGTGTGTTTCCCTCTAGATTTTCTTGTGGTGGAATTACTTTAGCGGGATCTCTTGATAGTGTTGGATTTATCGTGGTTTTCTTTGATCGGATTGTTGTTCATCTTAATTTTATTTAAGTTCGAGAGGATTGACGAATCTCGTTTTTTTGTTGGGAGAGATCTACCTTTTTTCCGAATCGTAAATTTTGGAGGATCTCTTTTGGTACAACATTCGCTCGATCAAACCGGGTGGGTCTTTTTAGCCTGAGAGAATATTTTGGTCTATAGCCTATATTCGATCTCAAACGGTGTGGCTACGCGTACGTTAGCGTTTGATTAATAAAACTGAATAACGTGTGTGCTGTGCTGAAAGTTTTGTGCGAACGTAGAATTAGAATGTAAAGATTAATTCGTTATTGTCCGTAATTTTTCGGTGTCAACATGTGTGCCTACATCACCGTCGGGAAGTCGAACCCTCTGGTTGGATCCAGTGTAATGTCTCATCCCTTCCAGGTCCTTCACAAAATTTGACAAGACAAACGTATGTGTCGCACCCGTATCAAACATGGCATAGGCTAGCCTCCCACTTATAGTCACCATGCTTAAATGTTAACCATAATATTGCTATTTTACTGCATTTCAGGCATAAGTAAGGGAATATACTTAGGCATAAAATACCTGTTATGATGTCTTGCGGTTCCCGTTCCTTCATCATATCTAGCGCGAAAATTTGCTCCTATAGAGGTCCGGAATTTCTTCTTCGTGGTCCTCGTCCTCGACCACGGATTTGTCTTCATCCATGCTGAGCTATCGGAGGAGAAACATGGGGAACATCTCCAACCAGCTGTGGGCACTAACGCCGGATGTGGCTCGGCTGATTACACTGGAAACAAACTAGCCTGAAATGCTCCCTAGGTTATTGATACCGTTGAATCTGCTGAGGTGGAGGCAATACTGTTTGTGGGGCTGGGTGCTCCATCCTAAATTTCTGATGGAAGCGGCCACCCCCTCTTTGATTTCCTCCTCTACCACGAGCATTCTTCCTCCTCATAAAGTTGGGCCCGGCTTCTATCACACCTTTTGCCGGTCTCTTACCACTGGCTTGAACTTCCAAATAGTTCGCCTCCAACCGTTTTGCCATATCTATTATCTATGTCAGGCTCGAGTCCGCTATAAACAAAAGTGCTTGCCTTAGGGGATCTCACAAGACTTTGTAAAACCGTTTCGCGTACCCGCGATCATCCAAACTATAGGAGTCTGCAAATCTTGCGAGATGCTGAAACTCCTACTGATATTCTACAACTGACTTGGATCCTTGATTCAACTGCAGGAACCTTTCTTCAAGCTCGTCACATGCCGTGGAAGGAATGAAATGCTCTAGGAAGATGTTTGAGAATTCATCCCAACTTATGTCTATGTAAATACGTCCCTCGAAAGTGGAGCCCATAAGATACTTCCACTATCTCTTTGCAAGTGTTTCGAGGATAAACACTACTAGAGTCACCGCCATGTTTGTTAGGCACCTAAATCCGGCCATCAATTCTTGTAGAGTATCTATCTATTCCTCAGTATGAATAGCTGACTTCGTCCCATGGTAAGTAGGTGTTGAGAGGGCTCGGAAGACACACTACTAATTAGAACCCAGGGCTTGCTGCTGTACCGGGGCCTGTTGGGATCTGAACTCGTCAAAGATTGTTGTGAGGTTTGTCCTAGTTCCGACTGTTGAAATTGAGTAGGGACAGAAGGGGAACGAGTGCCCACTACTAGCTCTATACATTTCGGGATCTACATATAAAGCACAAACCTAAGGTCAGGTTGGCTAATCATAGGGTTGCAATTGGACATACTTAGTGTGAATTACACATGGGCACACCACTGCTTCCGCTATGTTAGTTTTACCTCAAATTGACCACCCCCCCCCCTCCCAGAACACAAGACACGGCTGAAGGGGGTCTTATGCCCAGAACAGCTTCCTTGCATCAACACACGGGTTGACCGGTACTACAAGACGCCTATTCTGTCGGCTCTCCCAAATATCATCCATGTCAACCCAACATAAAGACAATAAACAGAAGTCAAGGCATCACAATAAGTAAATGTCCAAAGTGCAGTACATGAATAATAAGGAACTACATCGGTTCCTTTAACATCAAAGAACAAAAAAATTGCCTAAAGGCTACAACAAAGGTCTCTAAAAAATCTCACACCTCAGTAATCGTTGACAGGGAGGGTATCGTCGAATCAGACACTGTCACCCTGGTCTAGCTGCCCTCTTGCAATACCTACTACTGCTCTATCCACTGGGTGTCCTCCTAAAAGGTCATCATAACAACCGTTAGTCATAAGACTAAGTGGCTATCTCACCCTCTCACCGCGGCGGCTCTTAAGCACCGGGCGGGTGAAAAGAAGAAATGTACAATATATTTATAAATAGTAAGTACAAGCATGTGGTATATCTCTACATATCAGAATAGTAACGATAACAGTGTATAGCAAGTTATATCATCATTCTACACTAGCAATTCAGTAAAGGTAAGAACAATCAACTACAACATATAATTTAACAACAGAATTAGAACTTAACTTATACAAATGCCCATACAAATATATAAGTTAAGGGTCAGCTTAACAAAATGTAACTCATCATATAAAAGTGCTCATACAAATTTATATGATGAGGGTCTTAAGCAATGCAATGCAATGCAATGATGGTTTATGATGCACCCATGCAAATCACGCACTCTGTTTTACTATGTTGGCATAGTCCTTCACCGCTACTCTAGGGAGTTAACATAACTCTAAGCAGTGGACTACATCATTCATCCTTTCAAAGTTGAGTTCAAGGTTCAACTCATCTCATGGCCATAGGATATACCTCATCTAATTCTTTCTCTATAATTAACTATGTGCACATTTATTTTTACCGTTTCCAATCATCTCAATCAGAGCTCATTTCGTAAACCTTGCAGATCATCACGACATATACCACTTCCAAATTTGTTAAATATGCAAAGATGTGATCAGAACATCATCAATTATTCGCCATCCAATCTCCTGGTAATCAATTCACGAACAAGGTAGTATCAACTATTAGGACATCATGGCTACATGACACAACCTAATAAAACTGGGTTTTCAAGAGTTACAATCTACCAATAATTATGTGCAACCCCATATCAGAAAGGTATCATCAAGGGCTACATCTTTCGCATTGAACCTGGGGTCCAAATCCATCACACCCGAAATCGGACTTCAGTCCAGCCGTGTACACTTAGACAAAATGCAGCCTGCACACATGTTATTGCAGTGCAGTAACTTCGACTAAACATTCATGGAGCTACAGAACTCCTATGAAAATGAGTAACCATCGTTGTAAAGTTCATTCTGAGGGCTACAACTTTCATGTTGAGCCCAAGACCTACATCAGAGAGGATCATGCCCAAAAACGGCAGCGATGCCTACTGCGCACAAAAAACAGATTTCTATGTAGCACTTGTCACGCATCGTAAAGACAATCAGACGACATCGGTTCATATTCTTCCTCCAGCCATCATACAAGGAACAATCAACATTTCTCTACCCCTTTTTCCCACGTTTGACCACGATTCTTCACCAGATAAAGTCCACTATCTTCGTAATAAAGAGAGGAGATGATTAAAGATTATCGTACGGCGATCGGTGCCCTAGAATGAAGTTCTTGCGTGGTTCCTTCCAAGGAAATCTCCATTAAACTCCCAAATCAAGCTCTCTTGAGCCGATGTCTCTCCTACATTTTTAGATCTAAAGATCTAGCATCAAGGGAGAGGGTAGGAAGCTCACCTCATTTCCAGCCATGGATCGCGTCCTTCTCCTTAACGGCATGACGTCGTTAACCTTGTCTCATGCGATGAAGTTCGTCACCAAGAGAAGAAGACTAGTGTCCAAGACTTGGACAATGTATATAAAGGAGCGGCCAAATAGACCTTGGGTTTTTCTGATTCGAGGGCTACCACCACGAGATAGCAAGCTACAGCACGGTACCTACTAAAAGTGCCTTCTGCCACAAGCCACCGTCTAAACCCACCACTCAGGTGCCGCCACCTGTACTCCTACTGCCGCGTAGTATTCTTCTACCTTTGCGCGGAATCTCGCCGAGCAATATACCCATAAATCAGTAGGGATACTGCCAGCGGTATAACTAACGTTGCGTGGGTTCTAACCGAGCAATATGCCAATACTTAGCTGGGCTACCGCCGTGCGGTATCCCGCTACCACTGCGCGGTATCCCGTTACCGCATCGCAGTAGTACTCAACAATCGTTGAGTCCACTCAGCTCTCTCGAATCCTCTTGACATTCATCGTGTACAACCGACGAATGCTACCTCCCCGCAGTACCCACTACCGTCGCACGGTAGTACTCGACGATCGTCGAGTCCACTCGGCGCTCTCGACTCCTCTTGACATTCGTCGTGTACACTCCACGATCGCTACCACCGTGCGATACATACTACCACCGCGTGGTAGCATCCTTATACTCAATGTCAAGTCGGACTTCCCCCGGCTCAGGCGCAAGCCTGCCCACCAATGCACCCCGAGCCTGAGTCAACTCTCTTGACTCAAAAACGAGTGCCCCGGTCTAGCGCAAATTGGGACGTTACATATCCTATATAAAGGGAAGAGATAAATGGGTAAACCCTAACTTTACGAGCCTTGCTAACCTAGCCATCAAAAAATAGTAGAATGGTAACAAAAACACCACTGCTCGCAATGTCCCTAAGGAAGAAGAAGTCTACCTTCTGAAGAAGAAGACTCATTTATTGCTCAAGCTTTCAACTCTGCAAATATTTCAAGAGTAAGAAGGCTTTTACTCTAAAGATTTTAGCACACCTTCGATATTCTAGGAAGATCTTTTGAAAGGTTGTTGCTATGAAAATAAGGGCAATCTCAATAATGCCTAAGAAGACTCAAATTTTATTGAGTTTGGATCTTTCTAACAAATTTATTTTACTTCTGTTATTGTAAAATCTCCTTGAGATCTAAAGGTTAGGTTGTGTTGACAGCTTGAGTGTTGAACTGTGTTGACAGCCTAAGTAATAGGATTTGTTGGAAGCCAAAGGTAGGGTCTTGTGAAGGCCTGGGGTAGGATTCATCTGTTAAATTTGAGTTGTAGGAGTGTTGTCACTTTGAGATAGATTCAAGAAGTGGATCAGAGGTAGGGGACCTATTTATGTTCCTGAGTTTTATGAGTCAAGGACTCTGAGCAATAAGATCTTACTGATCTGAGATATTAGAGAAGTTGTCCTAGTCTAGCACACTGTTGGATAGGAGGAGGGAAAAAGTGGATGTACATATAAATGAGGAACCAATATAAATATTTGTGTGTTCTTTGTGTTGTGAATTGCTTTTCCATTCTCTGTGGCAGATAAAATCACAAAGAAATCAAAAGACCATAAATTTGTAATAACATTTTCACCCCCTCCCCTCTAAGTGATTAGGCTACTCTTAATCTTTCACCCGCAAGCATTCGAAGATCCCTTAGGGTCCGTTCATTTGCACGGAATTGAGCTCCTAGAATTGGAATTGAAGGTCTAATTTCAATTCCATCGTTCGTCTGGACGCTTGACGTTGGAATTTAAATTTTAATGAATTCGGTAGAATTCATTTTGAACAAAAGACAATTTTTACCAATCTATATAAGAATTTGACATTTCCGGTCGAGACACATTTTTAAGCCCGGGCGCGATTTTTTCGTCCGGACGCGAATTTTTTCTCCCGGGCGCGATTTTTTCGTGCGAGTGCGATTTTTTTGCCCGGGCACGATTTTTTCTGCACTGGAGCGTTTTTCGCCCGGCGCGCTTTTTTCGCACGGGCGCGATTTTTTCGACCGGTCATTATTTTTTCGCCCGGGCGTGATTTTTTCGCTTGGGCGCGATTTTTTTGACCTTGCGCTTTTTTTCGCTCGGGCGCAATTTTTTGGCTCGGGCGCAATTTTTGCGCTCTGACGTGATTTTTTCGCCCGACGAGTTTTTTTAGCTCAGCCCAATTTTTTTCACCCGGACCAGTTTTTTTCGCCTGGCACGTTTTTTCGCCTTCCGCCATTTTTTCGCCCGGGCGTGATTTTTTCGCCCTGCGCGTTTTTTTTGACCGGCGCGTTTTTTTCGCCCAAGGGCGTTTTGTTTGCCCTTCGCATTTTTCTCGCCCAGCGAGATTTTTTCGCCCGGGCACGATTTTTTCGCCCGGGCACGATTTTTTTGCCCGGACGCAATTTTTTTGCATGGGCCCGATTATTTCGCCCGGGCCCATTTTATTCAACTGGGCGCGATTTTTTCGCCCGGGCGCGATTTTCTCACCCGGGCGCGATTTTCTCGCACGGGCGCGATTTTTTCGTCCGGGCGTGCTTTTAGCGCCCGGGCGCGAACGCGATTTTTTCGCTCGAGCAGGTTTTTTTCGCCCGGGCGCGATTTTTTGCTCGCGCGCGTTTTTTTTGCTTCCCGCCGTAAAAATCATGCCCGAGTGACAAAAACTGGACCGTGCCACATAATCGCGGCCGAGCGAAAAATAATCGAGGCCACATGACAAAATCCCACCCGTGAGAAAAAATTACGGCTAGGTGAAAAAAATCTCGCCCGGACAAAAAAATCACGTCCGGGCGAAAAATCGCGCCCGAGCAAAAAAATCGAATTCCAATTCCACAATATTCATCAATATTCTTTATTAGGCGAACATTTGAATTAGAATTCGTCACCAATATTTAATTCAACAATATTCACAAATATTCAATTCCAATATCGAATTCCAATTCCGTGCAAACTATTAACACCGGATTTGACCGCTCCCCAAGTTCCAGCAGTAGGACCAACTCTAGCCGCCTGCGCGCCTCCCCGCGGGGCCTCCTCGGCTTGGCATGCATCCAGGAGCAGTCAGTCAGGAGCTATCTGGTGACTATCCGCGCGGTTAGGTGGCCCCCTCTCTCTTTTCACCCTGCCTGTATCTGGTCACCGCTGCCCGTTTCTCCTGTGCACATGCAGCCGATATTTCTAGCCCTGCACGTTGGGCAGGCCCCCTGAGCCTATAAATAGACGTGAATAGTACCTTTCTAGGGACGGAGTTCGAATCCCCAAGCTTGCCGCTTGTAGCAGCAGATTCAAAATCCTTCTCCAGCGGGTATCCTGTCCGCGCGGGCTCCATAATCTAACCGCTGTAACCGTTTTTCCCATACAGAAGAAAAGCCCTCCGCAAGAGAGGCATTCAGGCCGCGGCGGGCGAAGTCTGGTGTCGCCGCTTCTGGCGGCTTGGTCTGATTTTTTTCCCCGACCGCTAGTAACCGACTTGCCGACAGTCTTTTCCCTACTCCTTCTACATATGCCACCTTCTTGAAAGTGACTGAGCCTATCTAAGCAGCACCATATCCTTTGGTTTGGCCAAAATTTGAATCACCAAAAATCACTTTGGGTCCAAGTTTGGTTATGAAGGATGATAGGTTCTCCCTGTTCCCTGTCATGTGCTTTGAGCACCCACTATCCAGATACCATTGTTGGTTAGATACTGGATAGGTCTTCACCTGCACATGAACAGCTTATTTGTTTTTGACCCAGTTAACCTTGGGCCTAGGTTGATATCCCTTGAATTCAGAAATGAAAGACATCCCAGGTTGACTCTTATAACCTTCAGGATGGTATCTCCTAGGAGGTACTATCCATTCAGTATAGGGGTTAAAGCCTTGGGATGTGGGGCTCCTGGGATTGAATCTAGATGTGCCATTGAAGGATTGTTCACAAACCTGATCTCTGTTCGACGATCATCGAGCTGAGGTCGACGATCTTGGGTCAGATCGTCGAGCTCTGTTCGAAGATCGATTATTCTGGAGTTCAGAGTTTGGATATCGTCGAGCTGAGGTCGACGATCTTGGGTTAGATCGTCGAGCTCTGTTCGACGATCGTCGAGCTCTGCTCGACGCAATCTGTTGAACTGAATTTTTCTCTGGCAGATCTGCATTCTTCCTAGCTACCTCTACTACTCCCTTTCCTTTGTCAGAGACAAATTTGATTGGAGTTGTTAATATTATAGGTTGGCTGGATAAGGCACCCAAGCCCAGTGTACTATTAAATCTAGAGTTCACTGTGCTTGTAATGTCCATCAGTCTGATACTTCTCCCATTTAGGGATTCTTCAAACTTTTTGGCCTTTGATAGTTCACTTTTCAGTGAAGCTATCTCTTCCCTACAGCATTCCAACTCCTCAGAGAGTTTGAGGTTCTCTGATTTTATAGTGCTATACTCAGATAGTTGTTTTCTGAGGGAAATGATTTCCTTCTCAGACTCCAACAGATCTAGGCATAGTACCTTAAACTCATGTTTAAAATCCTCAGAACTGAAATCAAATGAGTTGATTACCTGATCTTCCTCTAGTTGAGCTTCTGAATCTGATTCTGACTCTTCTGCTTCTGAGTCTGTTTGAGAGGCATTGATAGCCATCATGCAGAATTCCTTTTCATCAGCATCATCCTCATCATCACTGGAGTTGGATGAGGCTTCAGAGTCCTCTTCAGTTTCACTCCATGTCTCAGCAACAAATCCTTTCCTTGTATGTTTTTCTTGCTGAAGGAGGGTTTGTCTGAGCTGTTCTTTCTGAAGTCTTTTTCTTTTCTTCTTTCTCTTCTATCTTTCTTGTCCTTGTTCTTATTTTCTGGACAGTCAGGCACAATATGGCCTGGTTTCCTGCAACCAAAACATATGATTTCTTTATTGTTATTTGATTTATCATACCTTGGTTTATCATGACCCTTGTATGTTCTCTTTCTGAAGTCTTTTCTGGCCATCTTGTAGAATCTTTTGGCCAGTAGTCTTAGGAGCTTATCATTTCCTATAGCTTTATCTTCAGGCTCCTCTTCTGCAGCTTTGAAGGCTATGGTCTTTTCTTTCCTTGTGACTGGAGAAGTAGCCTTTTGTTCTTCTTCTCTATTTTTAATGAGCAGCTCATAGGATTTGAGCTTGCCCAGGAGAGCTTCAGTGGTAATCTCATTTAGACTTCTGGCATCTTTGATTGGCCAGATTCTTGAATCCCAAGTGCTGGGGAAGCACATTAGAATTTTGTCATTAAGCTCAGTCAATGAGATTTCTTTATCCAAGGTCTTCAGCTCATTGACAATCAGACTTAATCTGTTGTACATGTCTGCAACTGACTCAGCTTCTCCTTTCTTGAAGTTCTCATATTGGGTTATGAGGTGAGATCTTCTGTCTTTCTTCTCATCAGCAGACCCTGAGACAATTTCAGAGAGCTTGTCCCAAATTCCTTTGGCTTAGTTGCAGTCAGCTACCTTCTGAAATATCTCATCAGACATTGTCTGAGCTAAGATGTTCATGGCCTTTGCATCTGCAGTTTTCCATTTCTTTATGTATGCATCTGTTCCTGAGGGAGGTGGAACAGTACTTGTGCTTGTGCTTGCTGGTGGACTTGGACAAACTGTCAAGACAGAGTTGAAAATGTCTTCATCAATAGAGTTCATATATAGTCTAATCCTTGCTTTCCAAAGTGCAAACTTAGATAGATTGCACACTGGAGGTCTGGTGCTTGCATAATCCTTGTTTTGTGCCATGTCTTTGAATAATATAAGATATGAAGAAAATAACCCTCTTAAGAGATTGATCTTATCAAGGATCTTTTGGTTCAGGTGTTAGTCTGTATGAGCAACCAACCTCGCTCTGATACCAATTGAAAGTGAGAGTAAGATCTATCTCAACTCTAGAGGGGGGTGAATAGAGTTTATTTAAATTAATTTCACAGTTTTGAAATAATCAGCACATATAAAATTCAATTTATAGTATAATGTAGAGTGCTAGTAAAGAGTTAAAAACAAATAAGTAAAGAGCACGGCACACAGCAAATCAATCACACAAACAAGCCAAAAGACACAAGGAAATATAGTGGTTCCGCAAATGTTGATGCACGAAAAGCGACGGGGAAGACGAGCACCACCAGCTAACCATTCGAGCACTGGGGGAAGAAATGGGGAAAAGACTGTCGGCTAGTCGGTTACTAGCGGCTAGGAATGGCGGATAAAACCGGGCAGAGAAAGGGGAGAAAGGGGCCGCTACCAGCGGCAACACCAGAGTTCGCCCGCCGCGGCCTGAATGCCTCTCCTGCGGCGGGCTTTCTTTTTATAAGAAAATAAGCGGTTACACTTAGCGAAGAAGAAAGAAAGGAGGAAGCCGGCCGGACAATAGACCGCAAAGGACTAGAATCGAGGCCGCAGCTCTTAACAAGCGAGCTCTTGGACTCGAGTCAGCGTGCTTTGGGTGTACTCCCGCCCCCTATTTATAGGCTTGGGGGCCTGCCCAAACGGGCAGGGCTAAAATTACCGGCTGCCCGAGGTACAAGAGAGTCGGGCAGCGGTGACGGGAATCGAGAGGAAGAAGAAAAACCAAGAGACAGGCCGCGCGGACTGGCGATCTTCTTCTGCCGAGCTGCAGGACTCGGCCACTGGGCGGGCTGGTCTGGACCTCTTCTGACAAGGACCTGGGACATAGGTCGCGCCCCTTGGGCTAGGATAGGCCGACCCCTAGATGACGGCTGGACTGGAGCTGGAGGCTGTCCGATGTAGAGGCCGCCCGGCTTGTCTGACGATAAGCCGGCCAGCTGATAACGGCGGCTAGAATGACCAAGCCGCCCGGACTTGAAAACCTGGAGAACTAGTCGCGGATTCCGGGTTAACATAATCCCCGCACATTTTTAAGTTTTATAAAAAACTTCGAAAATGTAGAACTAAGCCGGAGACCGCGACTGCCATTAATGCTTCTGCGTCTATAAAATGCCGAGGGCCCTGCCATTTCTTCAAGACTTCTGCCAAGCCACGGGTCACTACTCGCCACTTGCGGTCAGAATCCTCCAAGCCGACAGAGACTTCTACAAGATGGACGTCATGTCCTCGATGCTAGAACGCGAAAAGAAGTCGTCTGGATCAAAAAAGAGGAGCAGAAAAGCGGACAGTTCCGACCAACCGCCTGAGAAGAAAACCGAGAAGCCGATCGCACCGGCGGCTTCTGATTTTGGAAAGAAACCGATGGAAGTCGTTGCAGAATCCTCGCAGGCCCCGACAAAAGTTGAAGCGGTTTCCAAATCTGCTCTCCCGGAAGCTGGTGCCACCAAATCCTTCGACATTACCTACTCGCCATCGGGTGAACCTCTTTTGAAGATCGCCGGTACGGAGGAGAAGAGTGTCGACTCTTCCAAGCCGCGCGAGTTGCCCACATCTGCTGACTTGATCATTATTGAAGAGGACGAGTCGAAGAAGCCACTGGAAGCCGAGCGGTCTCTGACTGAGAAGAGGAAACGGACAGAGACAATAGTCGGCCACTTGAAGCGACGTAAGAAAAAGGCCGAGACCCTTGAGGAAAAGATGGAGAAGAAGGCGAGGAAGATGCAGGTTGATAACCGCAATGTTTCTGTGAAGACCGGAGCGGCTAGTGTGCAATTTAAGCCGCGGGAAAAAGACGTATCTGAGGGTCTGTCGAATCCGTCTTCCAAGTCGGACGAGCTAGAGAGTACGCCTCCGGCTAGCGAATCCCTGAGCGATATCCTGAAGGGCATGGACAAATTTCAGCAGCTGGACAAGTTACTGGCAACTCCGCCGGCTTCTGCGGAGGTCGCCGACACCGATATCGAAGTTACAGGAGAGAAGCTCGGCGAACCGGCTCCTGCGGTTTCAGAAGGAGCTGAAAAATTAAAACTCAGAGAGAAGATAGAGGAGATGAAAAAGTTAATCGCCGGGAAGCAGGTGGCGACTACATTTCCTGCCCTGCAAGGTAAACACGAAGAAGTTAAGCGTTTTGTAAAATTCTACAAGCCGCGGTCACGGAAGAAGGGAGCGGATACAATTTTCAATCCGCCGGCGAGCTTCTTCCTGACCACGGCTGAGCTGAAAAGCAAAGCTAAGGAGACCGCGCGGCTATGGAAAGAAAAGCTAAAGCGAATAGATTTAGAAAGGTTTAGGCGACCAGCGGCTAGACTTGATACTGCGGCTTTCGAAGGAGAGATAACCACGAGCTGCGGTCTCGTTCTAACGAGATCTTCTACCAGATGCCGGTCATGTCACTGAATCTAACCGCCTGTTTATTTGCTGCAGGTGCTCATGAAACCGACATCAAGCCGGGCGGTCTGACGACTTTCTTACCTCCACTGATTCCGCCGCTACCTCCAAGTGTCCGTGACCAGAGGGCGGCCGAATTCCAAGAGGAGGTCGCCGCCTTGCAGGCTAGGATAAGGGAGCATGCCGAGGCCCTTCGAGCCAAGGAAGAAGAGTGGCGGCTTCAGGAAGAAAATCAGCGGTCTATGCTGGAGGCCGCTGAAAAGAGAACTCAAGAAGTACTGGAGGACTTGGAGCAGGAGAGAGGAATGATGCGGTCCGAGTTGGAGGCCGCTGAAAAAAGGACGCAGGAAGCCTTGGTCAGCTTGGAGTTGGAGAGAGCGGCGATGCGGATTACGCAGGAGACCGCTAACAAAAGGGTGCAGGAGGCACTGGCCAGCGCGGACATGGAGAAAACGGCGAAGCGGACTGCACTGGAGGCCGCTGACAAAAGGATGCAGGAGGCCTTGGTCAGCTGGGAGGAGGAGAAGACAACGATGCGGACTGCGCTTGAAGCTGCTGAACAAAGAACTCTGGAGGCGCTGGCCCACCTAGAGCAGGAGAAGAAAGAGAAACTAGATCTGCAGGCTTTAGTGCTGATGCTTGGCCGGATTGAGAGGGAAAGGGTGGACACCGCTCGACTTGACGAGGAAAGGGATAAGGATCGACCAGAGGAGGCCGGCAGAGGCATGCGACCTACTGGGATGACTGCTGAACAGCAGCAACTACCAAATCGCCCGGCTTCCGGAGAGACTTCGTACTCCCCAGTAGTCGCGGCGGTTAGGCAGGTCGCTGCTTCTGGCGACCCGGGAGATCGCGCTCTGTCGCTGGTTCCATTTACCCGCGTAGAGCGTGATACCTCGCGAGTTCACCAGACTCTGCACAATATCCACAACCTCGTTAGTCAAGTATATGTCCAGCTGGTACAGGCCGGCGACCAAGTCGCGCGGGTTGGGCGAGAGGCTCCAGAGAGTGGAGAGAGATAATTAAGAAAACTTTTATTTGGCTTTGTAATAAGCATCAACTCGTGATGCCGGACGGTTTGATTCCTGTGGACAATTGTTGTATGTTTGATTGTATATTACTCCGAATTGCATGCGGCTTTGTGTGGTTTGATTACTTCTAGTCGCTGTCTTTTCTTCTTTGGAAATTTTGCCAAGTACTGGAATTTTAATCGCTCGACCTGCCGAACTAGAATGCGGTTAGAATACTTTACCTTGCAGGTTGAGCCGTGCGGACTGATATCTAACCGCGATTTGACAACCACTACTGTAGCTGCATAGGAAATCTATAAATTGAGATGACCCCGGAGATTTCGGCACAGAAGATCAGAATGCGAGCTAAAGCAAAGGCAATGCGGTCTGACAAAGCTCCAGCCATTAGGACCGATGCGGCTTCGGCGTTTCACTCCGCGGACCACAAGGAAGGCCGGCTTACCCAAGCCGAGCTAGATAGCTTTGCGGAGAAGTACATGAAAGATAGCCCGCTGCTCGCGCGGCTTCCGCTTCCTCACGAGCGGATTAACTCCTCCACCGCCAACCAAATCGCAATCCCTGTCGACCACTTCGACTGCGGCTTCCGGTTCCCTGTACTGATGGAAGCCGTCGCGGTCTTCGACCATTACGGAGTAGTGCCCGGACAGCTGCCCCCGAACTCGATAGCGGCGATTTACAGCTTCATCTCTTATCTGAGGTCGGAGCGAGTTCGGTTCTCGATAAGGCTGTTCAGAGAATGCTTCTCTGTGCGGTCTATCCCGGACTCGGGAACGAAGATCTTCAGAGGCCATCTTTACTTCGGCTGCCGCGGCCTGAAAGTTGTAAACCTGGCGAACAAAATCGCGAACTGGTCAGAAAGATACCTTATCTTCGAGGGCAACCTCGGACTCCTGCCGGTCCATCCGCAAGTTCGCGATGAAGCCGCTTTTGGCAGCAGCGGACTGGACGGCGTGGAGAAGGAGATCTTCAACTTCTTCAAGGGGGAGCGGCTCGACGTCACCCACTACCTCCCGCTGCTCCCGACTTTGGAGGACGTTCATGCGCAGGACAGTAAGTATCACTCGGCCGAATTGCTATGCTAGCCGCGCGGCTTACCGACTGACTTTTTAACTTCGCCTTGCAGCTGCTGTAGCGGTCCCGCTGAACAAGCCGCTCACTCCAGGCGGCCTGACCCTTACACAAAGGGAGAAAAGGGCAAAAAGGGCCAGGCCGGAGCGGGCTGCAGAGGAGGATGAATCAGACTCCTCCAGCGGCTTCACCCTGCATGGTATGGGTAGCCGCTTGAAAGATCTCCACGGCAACCCCACCATGCAGTGGAGTGCCGATGGGGAGTCGGTAAAGGTTTCCACCGCCCTCCCGAACTGGGGGAAGGAAACTGTAAGCCGCCATGCCTCCGTGGCTGGCGCGGCTTTGTATGGCAGGCGCAACTTGAAAGCGCTGGAGAAGATACCTGCAGAAGACTTCTCGCGGTTTGCCGCGCAGGTCGGCGCGAGAAGCTTTGTAGCCAACCACTATATGGGCCTAGCCCATAGGCGGTTAGTTACAATTGAAGGCGACCTGCAGCGGCAACTCGCCGAGAAAGATGAAGAAATCGCACGGCTGAAGGAGTCGCATGCGGTAAGACATTACCTGATTTTTGCGGCTTAATTCATGAAGCCGCCCGAACTAACCTTTTTCTTTCCTTTGCAGAAAGTGTACGATCCAGCGAACTCAGCCTTTCAAGACGCGGTCTTTCCCCAGCTTGTCCAGGGGATTGACGGAGCGCTGAAACGCCTTCGAGATCAGGGCGGCCTCGCCCCGGGATTCACCGACTTCACCTGCGCCGACCTGTATCCACCCTTGAAGAAAAGGGTGGCTGCGGTTTATCGCGCGCTGAAAGGCAAGGAGAAGATTGGCGGAGAGGGCGAGGCAGAAGAGGAAGGGGAGGACAGCAGGAGCGAGAGTGCTTCTTCAAAGACCGGCGGTCAAGCGTCTGAGACCGCGCGGGTTGATGCCAGCTCGTCAGAGACCAGGGGCACTGGCAGTTTGCGTTCATCCTCGTCGGACAGCGGCGATTACTCGCCTTCTGAGATCGATATTGACGGTGAACCGGACTCCAGTACTCCTGCGTCCAAAATATAGAGGCCGAATAGCTAGAATAGTTTACTTGTAAAAGTTTTTACATTTTTTGAGACCGCCGGTAAGATTTTGTAAACCGCGCGGTCTACCCCTTATACTTGTCATTAGAAATGAAAACGTTTTACCTTTTGTGAGAATCTATTGTAATTTTACTTGCTTGTTTGAATATGCGGTTTAATCATTCTTACTCGTTTCCGACTTGAGAAATCTTATTTATGACTTCACCGAATAATAACTAACTTGCTGCGGTTAAACTCGGGTAGAATACCATAAGCCAGATATACTAGTCTGCGAAATTATAATAATCCGATCATCCTTGAGCGTATATAGAGCAATAAGCCGGGCGGTTAGGAGACTATTTGCCAAGAAGATAAGGCAGTTCAAATGGCGATCGACAAGCCGCTCGGCTAAGGAGATAAACCAGATTGATATTGTAAAAACCAAGCTGATTGTGGCGGCCTGTCCGAACTTTAATACGAAAATGGCTTCCAATAGGGAAACTACTTAGCGACAGAGATAAACATATTGCGACTTCTTTACATTGCAAGCCGCGAATTGATTTGAATGAATACCATAAGCCGGCGGACTGAGCGGATAGGATAACTGGAAAAGTTGATATGCTATGATACTCTTTTGATCCGGCGGCATGATCTTTGTAAGCCGCGCGGATAATACATTTTGCAATTTCTGACAATATAAAAATGATACTGTTTGATTTTGCTGAATATGCTTTATTCGCTCGGTATTGCATTTCTATTCGATCGATTATAATAATATGCCATGAGATATCTGGACAATACACAAGCAGAATGGATGTGGAGATACGAATAACTCGCGCGAGTATATCTGATAAGTGATTTATGCATAACTCGCACGAATTATACTGATATCCGCTATAGTGAACTGAAGAAAACCAATAAGCTCGCATGATTAATAATGATGTCTGCTGTATTGAGCTGAAGATAGCCAAATAACTCGCCCGATTAATAACGATATCCGCGCAGTAAGAATAAATATTGGCAACTTCAAATATGAGACCAATTTAAGAAAACCAATTGGTCGCAGAGATAACCGAGCGGTAAGAATAATAATATCCGCAACTTGCTGTTGGATAACTTCTATTCAGCCTTATGATATCAAGTTACCCGGGCGGATACTCTCTTTAGCCAGGATATGATAACCGCGCGGTCTGAATTCTGACCGCCGACTAGGCTTCTGCTTGAAGAAAAGAATACACTGCTCTCTTGCCTGGAGTACAGTTCAAGTCGATCTTCCGGGCAGGTGCGGCCGGAGTCACATTGCTTTCCTTAGAGATCGACAAGACTGTGGGTCTCCTGCAGGCACTGCTTGAGAGTATCAAAGAGTATTCGAGGGTCGCATGCTAAGACGATCTGCGGAGCATGCGTGTATTGCTTCCCGCACAGACGCATCATAGTTGCAACGATATCCCTTACGTGGCGTGGTAGAGCTGACCACCACTCCGCTCCTCCATAATGCAGAAGTGGGGTTAGGTACTAGCCGGGATCCGCAATCTAGAACTCCACCGCATCAAAGCCGGTAAGCTCCCACTACACAGTGCGAAATCTCCCCGCAACACGTGGTCCTCGTGGTGTTACGCTAATGACAACGGCTCTAAAGGGGGATGTAGCTAGACTCGGCGATATCTCTTGATTCAGTGATCTTTTAATTTTTTGGGTTATAAACCCATAAGAATGATGACTTGCCAGGTGAGAGTACCGATATAGAATCTCTGAAACAAAACATAGCAATGAGTCATAATCCTTCTTAATAGAGTATAATGAGAAGAAACAAAAGACAGAAAAACATATTGGGTTAAGGGATTGATTTAAGATCGCTTTTGTCGTTGATGTTGACGCGTCTGCCAGCCTGTGAATGAGATGTCTTTTTTAGATCATGCTACGGGATTCCTTTGATTTCTGCATTTTCACAATTAATTTGAGAGCTCTACAATCTTCTGTTAGATGCCCTCTTTCCTTGTGATATTCGCAATATTGATCCATGCACCTGACTTGCCCGCGCGCTGCTCGAGCGGGTTTCTTGTGACTTGGCTCTTCCTCCCGTTGTTCGATCTGGGGGAGGTCTGACGAACTTTTTTGTCCTTTTTCCGAAACACGGGGCTTCTTCGAAACTGGAGGCCGAGTTGCCGAATACTCGGGCGGCCAGGCCGGGTAGGAGGTCGAATAGCTCGGCGAATAGCCCGGGAAGGTAGGCGAGTAGGCCGGCGGATCGACCTGCTTGCTGTCCGCTGGGGTCTGGTTGGCTGGCGTAACCGGAATGATTGCGGACTGCAAGTCTAACCGCTTATTGATTGCGGCTAGATTATAATTGATCGCGGCGAGCTGCCGGATCATCTCTTGGCGAGTTTGATTTTCTTCCTGGCGGGACTGCAGAAGAGCTTCCAAGAGCAGAACTTCGCTGGGGCTGAGGTTGTTCTGAACAG
The DNA here is from genome assembly GCA_039513925.1 of Platanthera zijinensis. Classification (NCBI taxonomy): domain Eukaryota; kingdom Viridiplantae; phylum Streptophyta; class Magnoliopsida; order Asparagales; family Orchidaceae; genus Platanthera; species Platanthera zijinensis. The sequence goes on from CM077078.1 coordinate 207,753,226, forward strand.
GCTGCCGGTCTGACATTGTATGGCCGCTGAACTTCAGCGACTAACCGAGATCTGAAGGTCGCGTGTTAACTGTTGATGCACGAAAAGCGACGGGGAAGACGAGCACCACCAGCTAACCGTTCAAGCACTGGGGGAAGAAATGGGGAAAAGACTGTCGGCTAGTCGGTTACTAGCGGCTAGGAATGGCGGATAAAACCGGGCAGAGAAAGGGGAAAAAGGGGCCGCTACCAGCGGCAACACCAGAGTTCGCCCGCCGCGGACTGAATGCCTCTCCTGCGGCGGGCTTTCTTTTTATAAGAAAATAAGCGGTTACACTTAGCGAAGAAGAAAGAAAGGAGGAAGCCGGCCGGACAATAGACCGCAAAGGACTAGAATCGAGGCCGCAGCTCTTAACAAGCGAGCTCTTGGACTCGAGTCAGCGTGCTTTGGGTGTACTCCCGCCCCCTATTTATAGGCTTGGGGGCCTGCCCAAACGGGCAGGGCTAAAATTACCGGCTGCCCGAGGTACAAGAGAGTCGGGCAGCGGTGACGGGAATCGAGAGGAAGAAGAAAAACCAAGAGACAGGCCGCGCGGACTGGCGATCTTCTTCTGCCGAGCTGCAGGACTCGGCCACTGGGCGGGCTGGTCTGGACCTCTTCTGACAAGGACCTGGGACATAGGTCGCGCCCCTTGGGCTAGGATAGGCCGACCCCTAGATGACGGCTGGACTGGAGCTGGAGGCTGTCCGATGTAGAGGCCGCCCGGCTTGTCTGACGATAAGCCGGCCAGCAGATAACGGCGGCTAGAATGACCAAGCCGCCCGGACTTGAAAACCTGGAGAACTAGTCGCGGATTCCGGGTTAACACCAAAAACCTGGGTACATCCACTCTTCTACCACCCTTGGTAGGAATCCACTCAGGATGAGTTGATCAGGTGTCCTGACACCAATGAGCTTTTGATAAGGTGCTCAAAAACCAAAACTGGATTTTTCGATAAGGTGTCTTGCCACCACTGAGTTTTGACAAGGCTCTCAGAACCAGACAGAACTTTTGAAGGGAGTTCAAGAACCCTTTTACAGCAGAAAAAGAAAAGATAAAGAGGTGAAGTTGTCTTCTCTATTCTCAAATCAAATGAGAGAAGACTAGTGGATCTTTTGTTGTCAAAGCTCCCCTGAGATGTAAATAAGTTCAGGAATGGAAGCTTTGCTCTAGGGTGATAGGTCTTCAGAAGTTTAGATCTCCAGCAAAAGATTGTTTCAGCAAAAGGAGGCTGAAAGATGAGGTGTCTGGAGTTCTTGAGATGAAGCTGTGATCACTATTCTGTAAGCAAAAAGATTATTACTCTGATTCTTCAGAATTGATCACTTGTTATCTGTCACAGCTTAATTCTTGTTGTTGTGCTCTCTGTGTCTCTTGTTGTATATTCTATCTGACTGAAGATAAAAAGGAAGATCTGATTCTCAAAAAAAAATCTTGTCAAAGATAGCCGTTGGCAGTCATAAATGTCTTCCATAAAAAGTCTTGTCTTCTAGAGGAAGGTCCAATAAAACATTTCCTGAATAATTCCTTGAAACTTGCTCCAGAATAAAGACAAACGGCTGGCAGATCTCCTTGACATAAATGCTGAGAGAATTCAAAAACATTCCAAAGACTGACAGCATTTGAATCCTTAGAATCGTTGATCTCTCAGAAAAATCGTCGATCTGAGCTCTACGATCGTCGAACTGAGCTCAGAGATAGAAACAGATCAAACAGACAGAAAACGTCGAACAGAGCTCGAAGATCGTCGAACCGAGCTCAGCGACCTGAAGAATAGCTGAAGAGAGATCGTAGACCTGAGCTCGAAGAATGTCGACTGGAGTTCGACGATTTATCGAAGTTGAGCTCAGAGAGCGTCGAACCGAGTTCGACGTTTCGTCGACCGGAGCTCGACGAAAATTGCCTTAGATTTGGCTCTATATCCTTGATCTTGGAATGGTCCTGGGGGCAGCTTCAAACCTAAGTTCTAAGCCCTAGACTCATTCTAATGTTGACCTTTACAACTATACAACTAGGTCAACCTAGTTTCCTAAGACAAATATAGTGATCCTTACCCAAATTAGTAATAGGGTGTTCCAACACCAACCTCTAGTGCATTTTTTACTCAAAAATGTCTCACTGTTGCCTAGTTAAAAATAGGTGACTCCCTATTCAAAACTCATCCAAATGAGTTAAAAAAATTGTACAGAACTAGGTTTTATAGCCAGGGACCACTCACCAAAATTTTGGAGGATTTGGAGGTCATTTGACCACTTAAATAAATTACTCCAACTTTATTAAATTAAAACAAAAACTTTAGGCAAAGTATCTCAAAAAATTCCCATTTTTAGACAGCCTCCAGATACGGCTAAGGGTAACCTCCTGCCCAAATTTCAGGTAATTTGGACGAGGGACGAAGAGTGGGCATTCATTTTAGTTCCTGCCCAACTCTAGGTACAGCCCCCACTAAAATGGGTGCTGCGGTCAAACCGCTTACCCAAACGAGTTGAAATCAAATTTAAATTAATCTAGACTCGAAGGGCTACAACTTTTATTACTGGCCATTTTTCCTAAATCGGCCTCTAAGTGGCTCGTTTTGCAACATCAAAATACGCCTATTATATATATATTTTTCTCCTTATATTGTATTTAAAACTTATAATATAAACATGGTTTACTGTTCATCTTCTTCAGAACCCGTAGATTAAAACCAGACAACTTATATTTTTCCTGTAGCTCTTCCGCGATCCATCGTCGGTCGTCCGGTCACTTCCTAGCTAGCCACCACCACCACCACCTCCGTCGAGGCGATGGCTATCGGTTGGCGGTGGTTTGGCCGTCGGAGGTGGCGGTTTCCGGCGTACTCGAAAAATATATTTTTCATGATTTTCCATGAAAACGTGAGATAGGTCCGGCTCCTTTGAGCACGAACTTCATTTCTAAGATCCTAAGATCTACCCATAAGAGAAGAAGTAGAGGAGGACCTTGTTCACGGTTTGGAGAATAGATGAACGTCGGATTGTCATGGCGCGGTGGTGGCGTTCCCGAACTTCTCCTACAGTGAGAACAAAAATCTGAATCCGTTTGGTCAAGAGTGTAACCTTCTCATCTTGTTCTAGGAGGGCTTTTATAGATCTCCAAGTGGGGGAGGGGAAAGGGTGAAGCATTCATGGCAATAAAAGCTCCCTTAACGAATGGCTTTTCGGTTATGGTGGAGGAAAGGAAACGCTGGAATAAGAAGAGGCGTTTACCAGGTGGCGATTTCCTATTGGACCACACTCTCTCATTTTATTAAGTAATTAGATAAAGAAATGGCCCATAAATACTCCTGCTGTAAATTCCCATAATCATAATTGATTATGACTTGGGTTACAGAAATTTCCAGCCTGGCTTACATTTCGGCCTTTGTCACGGGCGTGACACGTGGGTCACGAGCGTGACATGCCCGGGTGGCAAATTCTGAGTTCGACGATCATCGTCCTGAGATCGACGATCGTCGAAGGGTTGTCACGCCCTAGGTCACGGGCGTGACACGTGGGTCACGGGCGTGACAGGGCCATGATGCAAATTATGTGCTCGACGATCGTCTCGCTGAGATCGACGATCGTCGAAGGGGTCACGCCCTAGGTCACGGGCGTGACATGTGGGTCACGGGCGTGACAGGGCCATGATGCAAATTCTACGCTCGACGATCGTCTCGCTGAGACCGACGATCGTCGAAGGGGTCACACCCTAGGTCACGGGCGTGACACATAGGTCATGGGAGTGACAGGCACGGGTTGCAAATTCTGCGCTCGACGATCGTCTTCCTAAGATCGACAATCGTCGAAGGGGTCATGCCCTAGGTCACGGGTGTGACACGTCGGTCACGGGCGTGACCAACCCGTGATGCAAAATCTGTGCTCGACGATCGTCTTCTTGAGATCGACAATCGTCGAAGAGGTCACACCCTGGTCACGGGCGTGACGGGTCGGTCACGAGCGTGACCAACCCGTGACTCGAAGTCTTGGTCGATGGACTTCAATTTTTTGGCTTCCTAGGGTTCTGTCACGATAGACCGACTCCTAGGGGTCTAGCTGGAAATGGGATGTTACAAATCCCAATAAACAAAACAAAAATTTTGTCCACGAAATTGAGGTTGAGCCTACAAGGATTTCTATCGGGGTAAAATAACTTGTAACATCCCATATGGTTTTTCCTATTGAGTCGAAGCGAGATTACTTGTTTGTTAAGCGAACGCAATCTCCCCAATAAACAAAAGATTAGCCCCTACTTTCCTGCGCATGCCTAGGTTCTCAATTTCCCTTTTCTAGTCCTACCGGTTCAATACAAGAAGGTAATTTATAGTATACCAAGAGGTGATGATGTATACCTGACTGAACAACTCCGGGTATTTTTGCCTCATCAGGTCCTGCGGTTCCCAGGTGTGCTCCTCCTGACCATGATTCCTCCACAGAACCTTGACTAAGGGGATCTTCTTGCAGTGCAAGATCCGTACTCCTTTATCATCGATCCGAACCGGCTCCAAGTGAACAGACCGGTCTAAAGCTACCGGCCCTTCGGGGGTCAAAATCTGCTTCTCCGGGCGTAGTAGAGCCCTTCTTAGCGAAGAAATGTGGAAGACGTCGTGTAGAGCTGCAAGCTCTAGTGGCAGCTCCAGCCTGTAAGCTAGGTCCCCGATCCGCTCCAGGATCCTGTAAGGGCCCATATACCTAGGGCTGAGCTTCTTTCTCCGACCGCGCACCCGTGAAACTCCATGCATGGGCCGGATCTTCAAAAACACTCGGCCCCCCACCTGAAATTCCACCTGACGATGTAGGGCGTCATAATACTTAGCTTGTATGCTCTGCGCCTCTAACATCCTGTCTCTGATAAGTCTCACCTGAGCCTCGGTGTCTTTAACAAAGTCCGATCCCAACGCCTTCGGATCCTCGTCCTGAACACAAGAAAGCGGGGTCCTGCATTTCTTTCCATACAAGGCTTCATAAGGCGCCATCCTGATGTTGGACTGGTAGTTGTTGTTATAGGAGAACTCGACCATGGGTAAGAGTTTCTCCCATGGTTCCCCGCGGTCCAAAATGCATAGACTCAAAAGATCTTCCAGCGTCCGATTGGTGCGTTCCGTCTGCCCATCCGTCTGGGGATGGAATGTGGTACTGAAGGTCAATCGCGTGCGGCGTGCCTAAGTAATCCTGCACGGATCTCCACTCCCTGGAAGTGAACCGGCCAACCCGATCCGACACGATCGTCTTGGGCACCCCGTGGTATCGAACAAACTGCTCCACAAATCTCCGCACTAGTACTCCCATAGAGTCATCCTTCCTGATCGGAATGAATCTGGCCACCTTCATCAACCGATCGACGATGACCCAAATCGAGTCGTTTCTCGTCCGTGATCGGGGGAGTCTATGAATAAAGTCCATCGCGATGTCCTCAAATTTCCACTCCGGCATCGGGAGTGGTTGTAGCAATCCAGCGGGGTTCCTGCACTCCGCCTTCACCAATTAGCATGCCTCGCAATGAGTCACGAAGCACGTAATGTCCTTCTTCATCCCTGGCCAAAACATCATCTTCTTCAAATCTGCCTTCATCTTAGTGATCCCCAGGTGTATAGAATATCTGCTACAATGCGCCTCCGCCATGATGTCCTCCCGAATCCGGCCTCCTGCAGGTATATATACTCTGCCTCTGAAACATAGCAATCCATCTCTTAGTGAATAATCTCCCTGTCGAACCATCCTCCAAGACGTGGAATATCGGCTCTGCCCACGCATCTGTCCTCTATCCGTCCCGGATGCGGTCCCGAATATCATCTATGGCCACCATCGATGCTAGATACTCCCTATACAGCTCTAGGTCATTCTCGGATACTAGTGATATCTGTATATCTTTGAAAGACTGGACTAGATCCATAGACATCACCTGGGGCCCGGCTTCGGAAGTGGCAGCTCTCCGACTCAACGCGTCGGCCACCACGTTTTCCTTCCCTGGATGATAGTGCATCTCATACTAGTAATCCACTAAGAACTCCACCCAGCGCCTCTGCCTAATATTCAACTCCTTCTGTGTGTCCACGTATTTCAGGTTCTTGTGGTTGGAGTAGATGTCGCAGTGGACTCCATAAAGATAGTGGCGCCATACCTTCAGAGTGAAAATGACCGCTCCCATCTTAAGGTCGTGCACCGGGTAGTTCTGCTCATGCTTCTTAAACTAGCGAGACGCATATGCAATCACATGACCCTTCTGCATCAGTACAGCTCCCATACCCTGGTAGGAAGCGTCGGTGTAGACATGAAAACCTTCTCTCCCCAAGGGGAGTGTAAGTATGGGGGCCGAGGTGAGTCGGTCCTTCAGCTCCTGGAAAGCCTCCTGGCACTGCGGGGTACAAACGAAAGGTACCTCCTTCTTCGTCAAAGATGTGAGTGGGAGGGCAATTTGAGAGAACCCTTCCACGAACTTCCGGTAATAACCGTCAAGTCCTAGGAAAATTCATACATTGTCTTCAACTGCGGCCAATCTCGAACTGCCTGAATCTTTGCCGGATCCACTGCCAACCCGGCTCCGTTGATAATATGGCCTAGGAAGCCCACCTCCTCCAACCAGAACTGACATTTGCTAAACTTTGCATATAAGTGATTCTCCCGCAGTCTCTGTAGGGTCAGTGCAAGATGGCGAGTGTGCTCCTCCTCCGTTCTCGAGTAGATGAGGATGTCATCGATAAACACAATGACAAACACATCTAGGTACTCCTTGAAAACCTGGTTCATGAGGGTCATAAACGTCGAAGGTGCATTCGTGAGCCCGAAGGGCATCACGGTGAACTCATACAGGCCATATCTGCTACTAAAGGCCGTCTTCGGGATATCCTCCTCCTAGATCCGCAGTTGGTAGTATCCTGACCTCAAGTCCAGCTTCGCGAAATAATGGGCTCCCTCCAGCTGGTCGAACAATTCGTCTATTCGTGGGAGCGGATAGGTATTCCGGACGGTCAGCCTGTTTAATGCTCGATAATCGATGCACAGGCGAAGTGTCCCATCCTTCTTCTTCACGAATACGACCGGGGCTCCCCATGGCGAGGAACTCGGTCTAACAAATCCCGCCTCCACCAACTCCTGCAACTGAGTCCGAAACTCCGCCAACTCCTTCGGGGCCATCCGATAAGGGGCCCTAGATGCCGGCTTGGCCCCCGACACAAGCTGTATCTGGAAGTCCTACTCTTGGTGTGGAGGTAGTCCTGGCAGTTTCTCTGGAAAGATGTCAGCGAAATCTCGCACCACCGGGATGTCTGTCACAGACTCCTTGACTTCCGCCATCTCAAATAGAATCTGATAGACCTCCTCTCCCTGCAGATGGGCCTTAACGGCCTGTACCGAAGATAAGAGTATACGAGAGGCTGGTCTTATACCTTCGATGACAATGAAAGTGTCCATGTGTTTCACAGTGATCCTCTTTGCTTGGCAATCAATCTGGGCATGGTTCCGGTGCAGCCATGCCATGCCCAGGATCAGATCGTTGCCCGTCAGCTTCAAAATCATCGTTGGAGCCTCGAACGCCTTTCCACCAATTTCTGCCTCCATATTGCAGTGGTCCGAGGTAAGGAGTTCAGATCCATCAGGTAGTCGCACCCTCATCTTCGAGCCCGTGAATCGCTCCATGCCTTCCAGTCCTTCTACGAACGTCTCCGACACAAAGGAGTGAGTAGCTCCAGTATCGAAAAGTGTGCGGGCAGGCTTGCCGTTGATGAAGACTATACCTGGGGTGATTAGATGTCTTAGGGTTCTATAACGAGTTTTCTTTCCTTGTTAATCTATCTAGTGCGGTTCTAAGATTTAACAACTGAGAGAGAAATTCTATGAAAATAACGAAGCATTGCAGCGTACCTGCTATGACTTGCTCTAGATTCCGAGGCTGCGCAAGGTCCAAAGCATACACCTGCTCTCTTTCCTGTCTACGATCTCCCCCTGGTATCCACGACCTCGGCCGCGTCCTCGGCCTCCGAAATGCTGAGCAGGTGGGCCACCCTATTGTGCTGGAGGTGGTGCCCCCTCATGGGGCAGTTCCTCCGGATGTGCCCAATCTAATGACAATGGAAGCACTCTGGTGGGGGATACGTCATTCCCCCGGGTCTCGGCATCTCCTGCATCCGAAGAGGTTGAGAGGCCAATATCACCTGCTCCCTCAGCTCCTGCCTCGCTTCCTGACGAGGCTGGTCCTCTGTCCTTCTCCCTTCTGGTATAGCACCTCGCCGCTGGTCATTTCTGACTCTCCATCCCTGGTCCTCTACTGGCCGCTTCCGGCCCCGAGTGGTGTGCCAATCAGCCTCAATCCTTTTTGTCATCTCCAAAATCCGGGAGATTGGCCCGTCGGATAAAAACAACAAAGCCTCCCTCAAGTCCTCCCGCAGGCCCTTATAGAACCTCTTAATGTACCCCTCTTCGTCCAGCTGGTAAGAATCTGCATATCGAGCCAAATTGTCGAACTCCCGATGGTACTCCACCACCGTCCGGGTGCCCTGCTTCAGCTGTAAGAACCGCTCCTCCAACTCATCCCTGGCCGACTGCGGAACAAAATGCTCCAGCAGCGCGGCCCTGAACTCTTCCCAGGTAACCTCCGCAACCTCCCTATCGGCAAACATCGTGTCCAACAGCGTCTTCCACCACCTCTTGGCATGGGACACCAGGCAAGAGACAACCAGAGCCACCCTCTCCTCCTAGGGACACCGTATCCCGGTCAGTATCTCGTACATAATATTCAGCCACTCTTCCGTCCAAACCGCCGACTCTGTCCCCAAGTAGGACGGGGGAGAGAGTCCTCGAAAGATGCTCAAGCAGTTGGCCCCCGGATTTGGCTGCTGGACCGGAACCTGCTGGGCCCTAAAAGCCTCCAGGATGGCAGTCAGAGTCTATCCCATGTCTGACTGAAGTAAAGGAGTGGGGACCGGTGGATGTGGTAAAACATCCTGAGCCTGTTGAACTCCACCTTGTGGCGTAGGCTGTGTTGGAGGCTGCGTAACAAAAACCCACACTGAGAAAACGTTCAATCCTTAATAAAAGTGGACAATTTATATGTGATCCCCATATGGGCACACCACTGCTTCCGCTTCTTAGTTTATCCCCAAACTAAACTCGAGCGGGGGTGACCCAGGGTTAATAGACTGCTACCTTTTTCAGATCGATGTTTTCCTCTGATACCACTTGTAAGACCCTTTTTTTTCTTTTTAGACACCGGGGTCTTAGGCACAGAATCGCCTCTTTGCGGTGACACCTTCACGTCCTTAAGGGTCATCACCACAAGGCGCCGATTCTGCCGGCCAATTCGATCACAGAAAGGTAGCACAAAATGAAGTAAGTAAAAGCAAGTCCACTAGATAAATCACATATATAGAAATAAAACTCCACGAAGGGAGTGTCCCCAGAATAGTATATCAGAGTACTAAAAATACGGGCTTATGCCCGGTACATCATGTCCTCACTACAGGTCACTCATGCAGAAGCAAAAACAAAACATCTACTCAAGGTCGAGACTCACGGTCCCGGCTGTATGAACTCCGGAGCTAGACTTCTCCATCTCCAAGCGCACCGGTCTCTGGGGCTGCTCCTCCATGCTGGGCTCCAAGATCCCCTAAATGATGCGGTTCGAAAACCGTTAGTCATAAAGACTAAGCCCTATCATCCCCTACCCCTTCCCCCATGGCTCCTAGGTACCGAGCGAGAGAGGAAGAAAGGGAAGGACATGAAGGTGGAGATGAAATCAAAAGAAAACAGGTGGCAGCGGAACTAATCTAGCAATTCTATAATAACTAATAGCAACGACAGAAAGTAAGAAATGTAACCTTAACTTATGTGCGGAAGAGCATAAGCCAAGGGATCTTCTGCAAGGCTCCCCTGGTATAAATTGTCCCATACCACTTATACGTTGGGGTGTCGGTTATCAAACAGCAGCATATATATATTGAATTTAACCTTAATTTATAAACTTGCCCACACAAGCTTATAGACCAAGGGGTCATTTTGCAGGTCCTAATGTATAAGCGTCTCATACCACTTATACTTTAGGTGTCAGGGTTAAATGAATCGATTATGCTATGACATGCAAGTGGGTATGATGGATCATGTAAGTGCAACTCACACACCCGACTCTGTGCACACAGACCTTTAGTTCCCCCTTTCAGAGCCGTTACCTCCCAGGATACCTCCGTAGTGGCAGACGGAAGCAGTGGGTTGGGCCTCGCCCACCTCTAAACCAGTAAACACTACCGTTCAGACCTATCGTACGCCTCAACGCTTGGTGCACTAAGCGGACTCCTGCGTACTCTTGCCGGCTAGCGCACCGGACTTCTGTTGGCGAAGTGCTAACCACACTTGCCGAGTTAGCGTATTGGCGTCGGTGCATCGACCCTCCAATACCAAAGACCCACCACCTTAATTTTCATTCCTTTTATGCACATGCAATTTCAATCGTAAACAACAACAAAAACTGAGCCGAAGCTCCCCGGACCAACACGTCCGTCTTCTAACCAAACGAGCCGAAGCTCCCCGGACCATTCCGTCCGTCTCTTAACCAACAGAGCCGAAGCTCCCTACCATCTTCCTGTGTTAACGTTGTTTGTGAAAAGTGCAACACTAATTACTAAGTTACTCTTGTCAGTTTGTTATTACAGTTTATGTTATCCCAGGACTGGCCCCGGTATTCCCCGTGAAGGGCTCTAAAAGGGCACTAGAAACTATGATGGTAGCTGAAGCCCATCGTTCCCTTTCGCAAGGCACTTATTGTTATTGGTTTATTTCCTTTACTCATTCCCTTCTCATATTACGATAGACTAACCTAGGGTGATTTTTAACCTTCCTCTCTTCGGGGAAGACGATCTTTCGTCGAACCCGAGCACCTCTTAACTCTAGCTAACACCACTTCTCACTATTCTTCATTTCATTCTATTGCGATATCATCCTCATCTATCCACCCAGACAAAATGACTAACTCCAACCACTATCCCAGATCATGTCCTATTGCAATTTAACAGTATGTTATATGCAGACCAACCTAGTCTATATGTCGAACCGAATACGAGATAATCTAGATAATCATCTAAATGCCCTAAATTATTTACTGGAGACATATCATGATATAATTAGCCTAAATTCAGAAAATGGTAATTTTCTTAATTTATCTGGCATTTAATTAATTTCCTCAAAAATTCCAAGGGCTACCGGTTTGAACATGAACTACCCTAAGTTCTCATGCAAGATGTCCAACAAAATTATACTAAATATTAAGTAATCACAATATAGTAAATCCAAAGTATCATAATTTTTCTATCATCAAAAGGGCACTAAAACTATTTTAGCAGTATCTTCTATATTTCGTTATTTGTGAACCAAGTACAGAGAATATTCTTCCAAAAATTATAAATAAAATATAATAGGTATATAATAGCCTGAAAGTGTAAATTCCTAAGTCTCATAATTTTTCAACAAAAATATCATCCATAATTAATTTTTAAATCATAAAAGCCCTTTTTAACATTTGTGAAGGAAGTACTAGATTTACTCAACTACAAATTATACAAATATTCAGGAGTATTCATTCTGACCTTAAACATTTACTTCCAAGATTGCATGGGGTTTAAATAAACAGAAAGATCCAAATAATTAAAACATCAATTAGGGCTATAATCAACTTTACAAATGAAGTGCTGGAAATAAACATCATAAAATTCCAGTAAAATTGCTATAGATTCTACCCACTCCAAAACTTACTTTACCCGAGTTTCACAGCCTTTAGATAATGATTAGTGATGGATTGTGCTTAATTAGTATTTTACCCTAAAGCTAAGATTAGGATTTTGAGATATCTACTTGTCTCCAAATCCTCCAAGATTCCATCCAGATGATTCTTATCATGCTAATGTCAACTCTATAGAGTTTCAAGGCAATACGAGAGCAATTTCCCCCATGTCCTTCACAACCCTCAAAACCCTCCATTTAGGGTTTGAGTTTGGATCCTAGGGTAAACCAACCCTAAACCACACCTTTTTCTCCAAGTGGTTTATAATAACCCTTCCAAGTCAGTGGTCGAAATATCAGCCTCTGTTGAGGTGATTTGACTGTTCCAACCTCTAGTGCATTTTTTACTCAAAAATGTCTCACTGTTTGTTACCTAGTTAAAAATAGGTGACTCCCTATTCAAAACCAAAACTGGATTTTTTGATAAGGTGTCTTGCCACCACTGAGTTTTGACAAGGCTCTCAGAACTAGACAGAACTTTTGAAGGGAGTTCAAGAACCCTTTTACAGCAGAAAAAGAAAAGATAAAGAGGTGAAGTTGTCTTCTCTGTTCTCAAATCAAATGAGAGAAGACTAGTGGATCTTTTGTTGTCAAAGCTCACCCTGAGATGTAAACAAGTTCAGGAATGGAAGCTTTGCTCTAGGGTGATAGGTCTTCAGAAGTTTAGATCTCCAACAAAAGATTGTTTCAGCAAAAGGAGGCTGAAAGATGAGGTGTCTGGAGTTCTTGAGATGAAGCTGTGATCACTTTTCTGTAAGCAAAAAGATTGTTATTCTGATTCTTCAGAATTGATCACTTATTATCTGTCACAGCTTAATTCTTGTTGTTATGCTCTCTGTGTCTCTTGTTGTATATTCTATCTGACTTAAGATAAAAAGGAAGATCTGATTCTCAAGAAAAAATCTTGTCAAAGATAGCCGTTGGCAGTCATAAATATCTTCCATAAAAAGTCTTGTCTTCTAGAGGAAGGTCCAATAAAACATTCCCTGAATAATTCCTTGAAACTTGCTCCAGAATAAAGACAAACGGCTGGCAGATCTCCTTGACATAAATGCTGAGAAAATTCAAAAACATTCCAAAGACTGGCAGCATTTGAATCCTTAGAATCGTTGATCTTTCAGAAAAATCGTCGATCTGAGCTCTACGATCGTCGAACTGAGCTCAGAGATAGAAACAGATCAAACAGACAGAAAACGTCGAGCTGAGCTCGAAGATCGTCGAACCGAGCTCAGCGACCTGAAGAATAGCTGAAGAGAGATCGTCGACCTGAGCTCGAAGAACGTCGACCGGAGTTCGACGATTTATCGAAGTTGAGCTCAGAGAGCGTCGAACCGAGTTCGACGTTTCGTCGACCGGAGCTCGACGAAAATTTCCTTAGACTTGGCTCTATATCCTTTATCTTGGAATGGTCCTGGGGGCAGCTTCAAACCTAAGTTCTAAGCCCTAGACTCATTCTAATGTTGACCTTTACAACTATACAACTAGTTCAACCTGGTTTCCTAAGACAAACATAGTGATCCTTACCCAAATTAGTAATAGGGTGTTCCAACAATCTCCCCATATTTGGGTTAGGATTACTATTTACAGACAGAATTAGGAAATAAATAAGCATACATTCAAAACAGAAGCTGAATCAACAATGCAATAAGAAAGATATAGCAGCAATGCAGCTCACAGATAAAAAGTCAGCAAATATCCAGAGGAGGATGATTGTTCAGCTTACATAATTCACTTCTTCTCAGTTCCTTTTTTAAACATAATTTCTCTGTTGGGATTGAGGGCTTCTTTCTTGGATCTTCTATCATCTTCTGCACCTAAGGAAGTTTGAGATCTGGGCCTTGGAACTACAGCCTCAGGGTGCAGCTTCATATAATCTTCTGGATTAAAGAATTTTCTTGATGCATATCTCTCCAGTTCTTTTTTTCTCTGATCTGATAGAGTTGTTATGTTGGAAGTGTCCTTGCCTTGCTCTCTGGCCTTTTTCATTTGATCAAGAGCAGCCAACTCTTTTATTCTAGCTGTCCAGGACAAGGGGTTGTTCTCAGGATCCTCAAATGGAACAGGAGGTTCATATCTGTTGATGGATTCAGAATCAGTAGGAGGAGTCCTGGAGACAACTGCATCTTTTAGCTTATAAGGGAAAGGACCTGAAGTAGAATCAGTATGGCCTTGTCCTTCCCTTTGTTGATATCTGTGCCCTCTCTGGCTTCCTCTATATTGACCCCTTCTAGATTGATATCCCCTTTGATGTTGCCCCCTTTGATAGTATCTCTGATAAGACTGGGAGGAGCTTTGTCTGGAAGCTGGAGCTTGAGAGGCTGAGCCTGAACCAGAATCTGGAGGAGGAGGAGGAGGAGGCTGATACTGAGAAGATCCTTTTTCATACTTATCCAGCTTCCTTCTCTTCTTCATAACCTTTTGTTGGTTCTTGGAATACTGCATCCAAGGCTCGGATATGGGTCAGTCATGCAGAATATAGTAGGGAATGTCATTAGAATCCTTTGTCTGAGCTGGGGGGACTATCATCATGGCCTTTCTTCTGGCCTTCCTCTTCTTGGCAATAGTATTTGCAGAGTCATCTGATTCAGTTTGAAATTGATCACTCTCTGAACTTTGAGGTCTGTCATACAAATCATCAATGCTTTTTATGTATTTCTCTTGTAACTTCAACTGATCAGGAGTCAGGGCAGGAGCAGCAGCAGCAGCAGAAATTTGAGCAGAAAGAGCTTTTGAAGCAGAAACAACATCAGGAGATGGAGCAGAAGCAGCAGCAGCAATAGGAGCAGAAACAATAGCAGGTGCAGGTTCTTCCAGGTAAGAAGCAAGTTCTTCAGCAGCAGATGTATCTTCAATTACAGGAACCATTTCAGTATCTTCAGTAACAGCAACAGCAGCTTCATCAACAAGAGGCACAATGGCCTTAGTAGCAACATCAGAGATGGAAACAAAAACATCCACAGCCTTACAGGAATTTACATATGCTTTAATTTGGCTGGGATCACAGACAGAAATAGGCACAATGGCCTTAGACAAGTCTTCAGTATGTGGAACTGGCAAAGATCTGAAGTAAACTGTTTCAAACTCAGAGAGCAGGCTCTGGAGATCCATTGCAAAAGCAGGAGCAGGAGCAAGAGCTGGAGCAGACTCAGGCACAACCACTACTTCAGAAGGCATCTCCCCCTACCTGGATTCAGGGAGAACTGAATCAAGGCACCCAGAAGAGGTAATTGCCTTAGAGGGAATGAAGGAGGAGAGCTGGGAAGACAGCGCCTTGACATGGGTCAGGAGTGGAGCCAGAGTGGTCTCTAGTAATGAGGTTTGCTTAGGAGCTAACAGCTCATATAACCTGTCTGCCAGGGCTGATAGATCTACATGCTCAAGAGGGGCTTGAGCAGAGGTAGGAGAGAAGGTTGTTGGAAGGATGTTGGTCGGAGCTGGTGGCATGGAGAATGTGGAGATAGGAGGTGAGGGAATGGATGGCTCTGAGAGTGGAATGGTGAAGATAGAGGTTGTTGAGATGGAGCTAGATGAGGCAAGAGATGGTGTGAAGGATGGTTGGGAGAGAATTTCGTGCAGCATTTGTTGGAATGAGGAGGTAGAGGGAGGCTCAGGAGGAGAGGAAGGAGAATCATCCATAAAGGAATCATCTTCAAGAGAAAATGATGGTGAGGTGAAGATTGGATAAGAGAAAAGAGGATGGAATTCCTCTGAGGTAGATGCTGGAGGGGGTGAAACTGGTGAAGAAATGGTAATGGGGGAAGATATGGCTATGGTGGTTATTGGAGGTGAGGATGAAATGGCTGGGGTAGAGACAGCTGGAGGAGGAGGAGAAGCAGGCAACACTTCTGCTGGGGCAGAGACCAGAGGTGGAGTGACTGAGGCAGTCCTGGTGCCTGAAGTCAGTGGTGCAGCAGCTCTGGTAGGGTTAACAATCTGCCTGTCCCATTTGCTGAAAAGGGCACAGGAGAGCCTCTTGGATGCATTAATGAACATCCCAGAAGAGGTTAGCAGCACAGGGCATCTGGAATGCAGATAGACCCCTAGAATTCTTCCAAAACTGACAGCAGTCTTATTCAGCTTTTTCTTAATCAGGTTGAAGAAAATTGATCCCCAGTCTAGATGTTTCTTATCAAGCAGAGCTCCCATTAGACAAAATTGATATCTTGATATGGTATCATGGGCTGAGTGCTTGGCCAGAAGCACTTTCCCAACTACATCAGCCAAAAATTGAAATTCTATCGACAGATTTTTCTTCAGCAGCTTGTTAGGGTTCACAGCATTGTGACCCATTCTATCAAGCATGGAGTCATACTCCTCTCCAGATAACTCTATGGAATCTTCTCCAGAACTAAGATGAAAAACTTCAGTTAAAAGAGCCGGGGACAATTGTACCTGAGTTCCTTTTATGAAGCCGACGACAGAGTTCTCATTCTCATCTGTCGCTGTATAACACCATTCTTTTACTTCCTCCGATGCAATCTTCATTCTTGTAGTCATTATTTGGGATAACTCCTATTCTCTGAATAGATTGAGAATGTCTTTGAAGCGCTGATCGCTACCATCAAATGAGTTCATGTCGATATCAAACCCGATGTCGAATTTCATTTTGGAAATCGCAGCACTGGAGCCAGCCATTTGTACCTGCAACAAAGAACCAAACACAACCAAGCGTAGAAGATTTGGAGGGAAAAAGAAGAAAGTTGCAGAGAGTATGAAAGCGCAAAGATGAACGACGGCTGAAGAAATGATTTTATATTAGGGTTCGACGGCGAAACGGAAAATCGTGGAGCTTGGTTCGACAAAACGTCGATCTCAGCTCGACGATTTGGGCTACAGAAGGAATCTGAAGAGACTTCAATATCGTCGATCTTCGTTCGACGATGTTGAAAAGCTTCGAGCTTCGCTCGACGACCTCTGAACAGAAAGAGAGAGAACCTGGAGCTAACGGAGGCGCTGAACTCAGATCGACGATTTCGGAAACGTCGATCTCTGGTCGACGTTTTTTTTTAAAAAAACGTCGATCTACGTTCGATGATTTCTAGGAAAGCGTCGAGCGCAGTTCAGAGACAAAGCCTATTCTACAGACACAAAAAAAACTGATTTTTTTTAGCCTAGTCTTGGTGTGTTTTAACTTTTCAAAAATCTTGTAAATTAGTTTAGGCTTCCTCCATCTAACATGCCTAACTGATTTAGGAAGAAAATGTGCTTCTTTTCATCCAAGGGCTTGGTGAAAATATCTCCCCTTTGCAAATCAGTTGGGATATATTGAAGTTCTATTTTGTTTTTCTCTATATTATCCCTTAGAAAATGATGCCTAATCTCTGTGTTTTGTCCTACTATGGAGGACTGGATTTTGTGCTATAGAGATAGCACTAGTATTATCACAAAAAATTTTAGACTTCTCTATGTTGTAGCCATAGTCTATGAGCTGATTTTGTATCCACAATATTTGTGAACAGTAACTGCCTGCAGCCATATATTCAGCTTCAGCAGTTGAGGTTGACACAGATGTTTGCTTCTTACAAAACCAGGAGACAAGTCTGTCACCAAGGAACTGATAAGTTCCACTAGTGTTTTTCCTGTCTACTCTGCATCCAGCATAATCAGCATCTAAAAATCCAGTTAGTTAAAATCCTGAGTCTTTTGGATACCAGAGTCCTAGATTTGGACAACTTTTTACATATCTAAGAATCCTTTTAACTAGAGTTAGGTGTGACTCTCTAGGGCTTATTTGGAATCTAGCACATATGCATGTAGCAAACATTATATCTAGTCTACTAGCTGTAAGGTACAATAGAGAGCCAATCATTGCTCTATATGTTGTCTGATCAACTGGTTTCCCATGTTCATCAGCATCCAATACAGCATTGGTAGGCATGGGTGTTTTCATACAAGATGCCTCAGACATACCAAATCTCTTAACCAATTCTTTAGCATACTTGGTTTGGGAAATAAATATGCCCTCAGCATGCTGTTTTACTTGCAATCCTAAGAAGAAGGAGAGCTCACTCATGCTACTCATTTCAAATTTGGAATACATCAGGTTGGAAAACCTTCTGCACAAATTTGAATCAGTAGATCCAAATATGATATCATCTACATAAATTTGTACTAGTAGGGTATGAGACTTATGGGTTCTAATAAAAAGAGTTTGGTCTACTCTCCCCCTAACAAAATCATTTTCCAGAAGAAAGCATGCTAGGGTCTCATACCATGCTCTAGGAGCTTGCTTGAGACCATATAATGCTTTATGCAATTTGAAAACATAATCAGGGTGAGTTAGAGAGATAAAACCTGGAAGTTGTCTAACATAGACTTCCTCTTTGATGTCCCCATTGAGAAATGCACTCTTCACATCCATCTGGTAGACCTTGAATCCCTTGTGAGCAGCATAAGCTAGGAATATTCTAATGGCCTCTAACCTTGCAACTGGTGCAAAGGTCTGGTCATAGTCTATTCCTTCTTGTTGAGAATAGCCTTGAGCAACTAGCCTTGCCTTGTTTCAGACAATAACTCCTTGATCATCCAGCTTGTTTCTGAACACCCACTTTGTTCCAACAATGGAGTGATCCTTTAGCTTAGGCACTAGTTCCCAAACTTTATTCCTTTCAAATTGATGCAACTCCTCTTGCATTGCAATGATCCAGTGTGGATCTTGCTCTGCATCTTGAATGGATTGAGGCTCAACTTGAGATAGGAAGCAGGTGTGCATCAGGTTTTGGTTGACCTGATTTCTGGTTTGCACACCAGCTGAGATGTCTCCAATTACTTGGGTGATTGGATGATCTCTTGTTGTTACTAGATCAACAAGGGATATTGATTGTTCACCAACCTGTGTTGTTGTTTCCTCTTGTGGAATAACAACTGGCTCTTCAGGATGATTTTCTTCAAGAGGTTGAACTTCTTCTTCATCATCACTGCTCTCATTCTTTTGCAGAATAGGTTGAGTGGCTGTATCCTCTTCTTTAACCTGTAATCTGTCCATACTTTCTGAAATATAGTGTACCTGCAAAGGTTATATGGTAGACGTTGACTTCTCCTTATAACACATGTTAGTCTGATCAAAAGTGACATGAACAGATTCTTCAATTTTACAGGAAGATTTATTGTATACCTTATAGGCCTTGCTGATCATGGAGTATCCCAAAAACACTCCTTCATCAGCTTTAGCTTGGAATTTTGCTAGATACTTCTTCTCATTATTATGAATATAACAAGTACACCCAAAAATTTTAAAATAATCTATTTTAGGTTTCTTCCCTTTGAGCAATTCATAGGGAGTCTTGCCCTTTAGTTTATGTATCAGGCTTCTGTTTAGCACATAGTTGGAGGTGTTCACTGCCTCAGCCCAAAAGGATAGAGGTAGGTGAGCATCTGTCAACAATGTAGTAGCAGATTCAATTAGGGTTCTATTTTTCCTTTCAGCTACCCCATTTTGTTGAGGAGTTCTAGGAGCTGAGAAAGTGTGCCTGATCCCTTCACTTTGACAGAACTCTTGCATAAGAAGAGAATCAAATTCTGTCCCATGATCACTTCTGATCAGGGCAATGTGAGTGTTGAACTCAATCTGTATACATTTGAGAAACTCTGTCAAACACTTAAAGTTATCAGACTTCTTCCTCAGAAAGAATACTCATGTGAATCTAGAGAAGTCATCTACAATCACTAAAGCATAAGATTTCCCTCCTAATCTTTGTACTGTAATGGGTCCAAAAAGATCCATGTGCAACAAATACAGAATCCTAGGTGAATCACTCTTATTAAGTGACTTAAAGCTATTTTTAGTTTGCTTGCCTAATTGACAAGCCTTGCAAAGTCCTTCCTTCTTGTAGGGGCCAGAAGGTAGTCCTCTAACAAGGTTGTCCTTGGGTAGCCTAGCAATGGTTCTAAGGTTTAGATGTCCTAATCTCTTATGCCATAAAACATTTGGCTTAGATATGGAATTGAATAAACAGATATCTACTTTAGATGAAAGAAAATCTACTAAGTAAATGTTACCTGTCCTTTTACCTGTTAACACAGTTGTGTTATCCTCTGACTTGATCTTGCATAGGGATTTGTTGAAAGTCACCTTGTATCCTTCATCACATAGCTGACTGATACTTATCAGATTGTACTTCAGTCCTTCTACATATGCCACCTTCTTGAAAGTGACTGAGCCTATCTGAGCAGCACCATATCCTTTGGTTTGGCCAAAATTTGAATCACCAAAAATCACTTTGGGTCCAAGTTTGGTTATGAAGGATGATAGGTTCTCCCTATTCCCTGTCATGTGCTTTGAGCACCCACTATCCAGATACCATTGTTGGTTAGATATTGGATAGGTCTTCACCTGCACATGAACAGCTTATTTGTTTTTGACCCAGTTAACCTTGGGCCTAGGTTGATATCCCTTGAATTCAGAAATGAAAGACATCCCAGGTTGACTCTTATAACCTTCAGGATGGTATCTCCTAGGAGGTACTATCCATTCAGTATAGGGGTTAAAGCCTTGGGATGTGGGGCTCCTGGGATTGAATCTAGATGTGCCATTGAAGGATTGTTCACAAACCTGATCTCTGTTCGCCGATCATCGAGCTGAGGTCGACGATCTTGGGTCAGATCGTCGAGCTCTGTTCGAAGATCGATTATTCTGTAGTTCAGAGTTTGGATATCGTCGAGCTGAGGTCGACGATGTTAGGTTAGATCGTCGAGCTCTGTTCGACGATCGTCGAGCTCTGCTCGACGCAATCTGTTGAACTAAATTTTTCTTTGGCAGATCTGCATTCTTCCTAGCTACCTCTACTACTCCCTTTCCTTTGTCAGAGACAAATTTGATTGGAGTTGTTAATATTATAGGTTGGCTGGATGAGGCACCCATGCCCAGTGTACTATTAAATCTAGAGTTCACTGTGCTTGTAATGTCCATCAGTCTGATACTTCTCCCATTTAGGGATTCTTCAAACTTTTTGGCCTTTGATAGTTCACTTTTCAGTGAAGCTATCTCTTTCCTACAGCATTCCAACTCCTCAGAGAGTTTGAGGTTCTCTGATTTTATAGTGCTATACTCAGATAGTTGTTTTCTGAGGAAAGTGATTTCCTTCTCAGACTCCAACAGATCTAGGCATAGTACCTTAAACTCATGTTTAAAATCCTCAGAACTGAAATCAAATGAGTTGATTACCTAATCTTCCTCTAGTTGAGCTTCTGAATCTGATTCTGACTCTTCTGCTTCTGAGTCTGTTTGAGAGGCATTGATAGCCATCATGCAGAATTCCTTTTCATCAGCATCATCCTCATCATCACTGGAGCTGGATGAGGCTTAAGAGTCCTCTTCAGTTTCACTCCATGTCTCAGCAACAAATCTTTTCCTTGTATGTTTGTTCTTGCTGAAGGAGGGTTTGTCTGAGCTGTTCTTTCTGAAGTCTTTTTCTTTTCTTCTTTCTCTTCTATCTTTCTTGTCCTTGTTCTTATTTTCTGGACAGTCAGGCACAATATGGCCTGATTTCCTGCAACCAAAACATATGATTTTTTTATTATTATTTGATTTATCATACCTTGGTTTATCATGACCCTTGTATGATCTCTTTCTGAAGTCTTTTTTGGCCATCTTGTAGAATCTTTTGGCCAGTAGTCTTAGGAGCTCATCATTTCCTGTAGCTTTATCTTCAGGCTCCTCTTCTGCAACTTTGAAGGCTATGGTCTTTTCTTTCCTTGTGACTGGAGAAGTAGCCTTTTGTTCTTCTTCTCTATTTTTAATGAGCAGCTCATAGGATTTGAGCTTGCCCAGGAGAGCTTCAGTGGTAATCTCATTTAGACTTCTGGCATCTTTGATTGGCCAGATTCTTGAATCCCAAGTGCTGGGGAAGCACATTAGAATTTTGTCATTAAGCTCATTCAATGAGATTTCTTTATCCAAGGTCTTCAGCTCATTGACAATCAGACTTAATCTGTTGTACATGTCTGCAACTGACTCAGCTTCTCCTTTCTTGAAGTTCTCATATTGGGTTATGAGGTGAGATCTTCTGTCTTTCCTCTCATCAACAGACCCTGAAACAATTTCAGAGAGCTTGTCCCAAATTCCTTTGGCTTAGTTGCAGTCAGCTACCTTCTGAAATATCTCATCAGACATTGTCTGAGCCAAGATGTTCATGGCCTTTGCATCTGCAGTTTTCCATTTCTTTATGTCTGCATCTGTTCCTGAGGGAGGTGGAACAGTACTTGTTCTTGTGCTTGCTGGTGGACTTGGACAAACTGTCAAGACAGAGTTGAAAATGTCTTCATCAATAGAGTTCATATATAGTCTAATCCTTGCTTTCCAAAGTGCAAACTTAGATAGATTGCACACTGGAGGTCTGGTGCTTGCATAATCCTTGTTCTGTGCCATGTCTTTAAATAATATAAGATATGAAGAAAATAACCCTCTTAAGAGATTGATCTTATCAAGGATCTTTTGGTTCAGGTGTTAGTCTGTATGAGCAACCAACCTCGCTCTGATACCAATTGAAAGTGAGAGTAAGATCTATCTCAACTCTAGAGGGGGGGGTGAATAGAGTTTATTTAAATTAATTTCACAGTTTTGAAATAATCAGCACATATAAAATTCAATTTATAGTATAATGTAGAGTGCTAGTAAAGAGTTAAAAACAAATAAGTAAAGAGCACGGCACACAGCAAATCAATCACACAAACAAGCCAAAAGACACAAGGAAATATAGTGGTTCCCCAAAAACCTGGGTACATCCACTCTTCTACCACCCTTGGTAGGAATCCACTCAGGATGAGTTGATCAGGTGTCCTGACACCAATGAGCTTTTGATAAGGTGCTCAAAAACCAAAATTGGATTTTTTGATAAGGTGTCTTGCCACCACTGAGTTTTGACAAGGCTCTCAGAACCAGACAGAACTTTTGAAGGGAGTTCAAGAACCCTTTTACAGCAGAAAAAGAAAAGATAAAGAGGTGAAGTTGTCTTCTCTGTTCTCAAATCAAATGAGAGAAGACTAGTGGATCTTTTGTTATCAAAGCTCCCCCTGAGATGTAGACAAGTTCAGGAATGGAAGCTTTGCTCTAGGGTGATAGGTCTTCAGAAGTTTAGATCTCCAGCAAAAGATTGTTTCAGCAAAAGGAGGCTGAAAGATGAGGTGTCTGGAGTTCTTGAGATGAAGCTGTGATCACTATTCTGTAAGCAAAAAGATTGTTATTCTGATTCTTCAGAATTGATCACTTGTTATCTGTCACAGCTTAATTCTTGTTGTTGTGCTCTCTGTGTCTCTTGTTGTATATTCTATCTGACTGAAGATAAAAAGGAAGATCTGATTCTCAAAAAAAATCTTATCAAAGATAGCCGTTGGCAGTCATAAATGTCTTCCATAAAAAGTCTTGTCTTCTAGAGGAAGGTCCAATAAAACATTCCCTGAATAATTCCTTGAAACTTGCTCCAGAATAAAGACAAACGGCTGGCAGATCTCCTTGACATAAATGCTGAGAGAATTCAAAAACATTCCAAAGACTGACAACATTTGAATCCTTAGAATCGTTGATCTCTCAGAAAAATCGTCGATCTGAGCTCTACGTTCGTCGAACTGAGCTCAGAGATAGAAACAGATCAAACAGACAGAAAACGTCGAACTGAGCTCGAAGATCGTCGAACCGAGCTCAGCGACCTAAAGAATAGCTGAAGAGAGATCGTCGACCTGAGCTCGAAGAACGTCGACCGGAGTTCGACGATTTATCGAAGTTGAGCTCAGAGAGCGTCGAACCGAGTTCGACGTTTCGTCGACCGGAGCTCGACGAAAATTGCCTTAGATTTGGCTCTATATCCTTGATCTTGGAATGGTCCTGGGGGCAGCTTCAAACCTAAGTTCTAAGCCCTAGACTCATTCTAATGTTGACCTTTACAACTATACAACTAGGTCAACCTGGTTTCCTAAGACAAACATAGTGATCCTTACCCAAATTAGTAATAGGGTGTTCCAACACCAACCTCTAGTGCATTTTTTACTCAAAAATGTCTCACTATTGCCTAGTTAAAAATAGGTGACTCCCTATTCAAAACTCATCCAAATGAGTTAAAAAAAATTGTACAGAACTAGGTTTTATAGCCAGGGACCACTCACCAAAATTTTGGAGGGTTTGGAGGTCATTTGACCACTTAAATAAATTACTCCAACTTTATTAAATTAAAACAAAAACTTTAGGCAAAGTATCTCAAAAAATTCCCATTTTTAGACAGCCTCCAGATACGGCTAAGGGTAACCTCCTGCCCAAATTTCAGGTAATTTGGACGAGGGACGAAGAGTGGGCATTCATTTTCGTTCCTGCCCAACTCTAGGTACAGCCCCCACTAAAATGGATGCTGCGGTCAAACCGGTTACCCAAACGAGTTGAAATCAATTTTAAATTAATCTAGACTCGAAGGGCTACAACTTTTGTTACTGGCCATTTTTCCTAAATCGGCCTCTAAGTGGCTCGTTTTGCAACATCAAAATACGCCTATTATATATATATTTTTCTCCTTATATTATATTTAAAACTTATAATATAAACATGGTTTACTGTTCATCTTCTTCAGAACCCGTAGATTAAAACCAGACAACTTATATTTTTCCTGTAGCTCTTCCGCGATCCATCGTCGGTCGTCCGGTCACTTCCTAGCTAGCCACCACCACCACCACCTCCGTTGAGGCGATGGCTATCGGTTGGCGGTGGTTTGGCCGTCGGAGGTGGCGGTTTCCGGCGTACCCGAAAAATATATTTTTCATGATTTTCCATGAAAACGTGAGATAGGTCCGGCTCCTTTGAGCACGAACTTCATTTCTAAGATCCTAAGATCTACCCATAAGAGAAGAAGTAGAGGAGGACCTTGTTCGCGGTTTGGAGAAGAGATGAACGTCGGATTGTCATGGCGCGGTGGTGGCATTCCCGAACTTCTCCTACAGTGAGAACAAAAATCTGAATCCGTTTGGTCAAGAGTGTAACCTTCTCATCTTGTTCTAGGAGGGCTTTTATAGATATCCAAGTGGGGGAGGGGAAAGGGTGAAGCATTCATGGCAATAAAAGCTCCCTTAACGAATGGCTTTTCGGTTATGGTGGAGGAAAGGAAACGCTGGAATAAGAAGAGGCGTTTACCAGGTGGCGATTTCCTATTGGACCACACTCTCTCATTTTATTAAGTAATTAGATAAAGAAATGGCCCATAAATTCTCCTTCTGTAAATTCCCATAATCAGAATTGATTATGACTTGGGTTACAGAAATTTCCAGCCTGGCTTACATTTCGGCCTTTGTCGTGGGCGTGACACGTGGGTCACGAGCGTGACATGCCCGGGTGGCAAATTCTGAGTTCGACGATCATCGTCCTGAGATCGACGATCGTCGAAGGGTTATCACGCCCTAGGTCACGGGCGTGACACGTGGGTCACGGGCGTGACAGGGCCATGATGCAAATTATGCGCTCGACGATCATCTCGCTGAGATCGACGATCGTCGAAAGGGTCACGCCCTAGGTCACGGGCGTGACATGTGGGTCACGGGCATGACAGGGCCATGATGCAAATTCTACGCTCGACGATCGTCTCGTTGAGACCGACGATCGTCGAAGGGGTCACACCCTAGGTCACGGGCGTGACACATAGGTCATGGGAGTGACAGGCACGGGTTGCAAATTCTACGCTCGACGATCGTCTTCCTGAGATCGACAATCGTCGAAGGGGTCATGCCCTAGGTCACGGGCGTGACACGTCGGTCACGGGCGTGACCAACCCGTGATGCAAAATCTGTGCTCGACGATCGTCTTCTTGAGATCGACGATCGTCGAAGAGGTCACGCCCTGGTCACGGGCGTGACGGGTCGGTCACGAGCGTGACCAACCAGTGACTCGAAGTCTTGGTCGATGGACTTCAATTTTTTGGCTTCCTAGGGTTCTGTCACGATAGACCGACTCCTAGGGGTCTAGCTGGAAATGGGATGTTACAAATCCCAATAAACAAAACAAAAATTTTGTCCACGAAATTGAGGTTGAGCCTACAGGGATTTCTACCGGGGTAAAATAACTTGTAACATCCCATATGGTTTTTCCTATTGAGTCGAAGCAAGATTACTTGTTTGTTAAGCGAACGCAATCTCCCCAATAAACAAAAGATTAGCCCCTACTTTCCTGCGCATGCCTAGGTTCTCAATTTCCCTTTTCTAGTCCTACCGGTTCAATACAAGAAGGTAATTTATAATATACCAAGAGGTGATGATGTATACCTGACTGAACAACTCCGGGTATTTTTGCCTCATCAGGTCCTGCGGTTCCCAGGTGTGCTCCTCCTGACCATGATTCCTCCACAGAACCTTGACTAAGGGGATCTTCTTGCGGTGCAAGATCCGTACTCCTTTATCATCGATCCGAACCGGCTCCAAGTGAACAGACCGGTCTAAAGATACCGGCCCTTCGGGGGTCAAAATCTGCTTCTCCGGGCGTAGTAGAGCCCTTCTTAGCGAAGAAATGTGGAAGACATTGTGTAGAGCTGCAAGCTCTGGTGGCAGCTCCAGCCTGTAAGCTAGGGCCCCGATCCGCTCCAGGATCCTGTAAGGCCCCATATACCTAGGGCTGAGTTCTTTCTCCGACCGCGCACCCGTGAAACTCCATGCATGGGCCGGATCTTCAAAAACACTCAGCCCCCCACCTGAAATTCCACCTGACGATGTCGGGCATCATAATACTTAGCTTGTATGCTCTGCGCCTCTAACATCCTGTCTCTGATCAGTCTCACCTGAGCCTCGGTGTCTTTAATAAAGTCCGATCCCAACGCCTTCGGATCCTCGTCCTGAACACAAGAAAGCGGGGTCCTGCATTTCCTTCCATACAAGGCTTCATAAGGCGCCATCCTGATGTTGGACTGGTAGTTGTTGTTATAGGAGAACTCGACCAGGGGTAAGAGCTTCTCCCATGGTTCCCCGCGGTCCAAAATACATAGACTCAAAAGATCTTCTAGCGTCCGATTGGTGCGTTCCGTCTGCCCATCCGTCTGGGGAAGGAATGTGGTACTGAAGGTCAATCGCGTGCGGCGTGCCTAAGTAATCCTGCACGGATCTCCACTCCCTGGAAGTGAATCGGCCATCCCGATCCGACACGCTCGTCTTGGGCACCCCGTGGTATCGAACAAACTGCTCCACAAATCTCCGCACTAGTACTCCCACAGAGTCATCCTTCTTGATCGGAATGAATCTGGCCACCTTCATCAACCGATCGACGATGACCCAAATCGAGTCGTTTCTCGTCCGTGATCGGGGGAGTCCATGAATAAAGTCCATCGCGATGTCCTCAAATTTCCACTCCGGCATCGGGAGTGGTTGTAGCAATCCAGCGGGGTTCCTGCACTCCGCCTTCACCAATTAACATGCCTCGCAATGAGTCACGAAGCACGTAATGTCCTTCTTCATCCCTGGCCAAAACATCATCTTCTTCAAATCTGCCGTCATCTTAGTGATCCCCAGGTGTATAGAATATCTGCTACAATGCGCCTCCGCCATGATGTCCTCCCGAATCCGGCCTCCTGCAGGTATATATACTCTGCCTCTGAAACATAGCAATCCATCTCTTAGTGAATAATCTCCCTGTCGAACCATCCTCCAAGACGTGGAATATCGGCTCTGCCCACGCATCTGTCCTCTATCCGTCCCGGATGCGGTCCCGAATATCATCTATGGCCACCATCGATGCTAGACACTCCCTATACAGCTCTAGGTCATTCTCGGATACTAGTGATATCTGTATATCTTTGAAAGACTGGACTAGATCCATAGACATCACCTGGGGCCCGGCTTCGGAAGTGGCAGCTCTCCGACTCAACGCGTCGGCCACCACGTTTTCCTTCCCTGGATGGTAGTGCATCTCATACTAGTAATCCACTAAGAACTCCACCCAGCGCCTCTGCCTGATATTCAACTCCTTCTGCGTGTCCACGTATTTCAGGTTCTTGTGGTTGGAGTAGATGTCGCAGTGGACTCCATAAAGATAGTGGCGCCATACCTTCAGAGTGAAAACGACCGCTCCCATCTTAAGGTCGTGCACCGGGTAGTTCTGCTCATGCTTCTTAAACTAGCGAGACGCATATGCAATCACATGACCCTTCTGCATCAGTACAGCTCCCATACCCTGGTAGGAAGCGTCGGTGTAGACATGAAAACCTTCTCTCCCCAAGGGGAGTGTAAGTATGGGGGCCGAGGTGAGTCGGTCCTTCAGCTCCTGGAAAGCCTCCTGGTACTGCGGGGTACAAACGAAAGGTACCTCCTTCTTCGTCAAAGATGTGAGTGGGAGGGCAATTTGAGAGAACCCTTCCACGAACTTCCGGTAATAACCGTCAAGTCTTAGGAAAATTCATACATTGTCTTCAACTGCGGCCAATCTCGAACTGCCTGAATCTTTGCCGGATCCACTGCCAACCCG
This sequence comes from Platanthera zijinensis, assembly GCA_039513925.1. Lineage (NCBI taxonomy): Eukaryota > Viridiplantae > Streptophyta > Magnoliopsida > Asparagales > Orchidaceae > Platanthera > Platanthera zijinensis. The sequence goes on from CM077078.1 coordinate 207,781,421, forward strand.
GCTCCGTTGATAATATGGCCTAGGAAGCCCACCTCCTCCAACCAGAACTGACATTTGCTAAACTTTGCATATAAGTGATTCTCCCGCAGTCTCTGTAGGGTCAGTGCAAGATGGCGAGTGTGCTCCTCCTCCGTTCTCGAGTAGATGAGGATGTCATCGATAAACACAATGACAAACACATCTAGGTACTCCTTGAAAACCTGGTTCATGAGGGTCATAAACGTCGAAGGTGCATTCGTGAGCCCGAAGGGCATCACGGTGAACTCATACAGGCCATATCTGCTACTAAAGGCCGTCTTCGGGATATCCTCCTCCTAGATCCGCAGTTGGTAGTATCCTGACCTCAAGTCCAGCTTCGCGAAATAATGGGCTCCCTCCAGCTGGTCGAACAATTCGTCTATTCGTGGGAGCGGATAGGTATTCCGGACGGTCAGCCTGTTTAATGCTCGATAATCGATGCACAGGCGAAGTGTCCCATCCTTCTTCTTCACGAATACGACCGGGGCTCCCCATGGCGAGGAACTCGGTCTAACAAATCCCGCCTCCACCAACTCCTGCAACTGAGTCCGAAACTCCGCCAACTCCTTCGGGGCCATCCGATAAGGGGCCCTAGATGCCGGCTTGGCCCCCGACACAAGCTGTATCTGGAAGTCCTACTCTTGGTGTGGAGGTAGTCCTGGCAGTTTCTCTGGAAAGATGTCAGCGAAATCTCGCACCACCGGGATGTCTGTCACAGACTCCTTGACTTCCGCCATCTCAAATAGAATCTGATAGACCTCCTCTCCCTGCAGATGGGCCTTAACGGCCTGTACCGAAGATAAGAGTATACGAGAGGCTGGTCTTATACCTTCGATGACAATGAAAGTGTCCATGTGTTTCACAGTGATCCTCTTTGCTTGGCAATCAATCTGGGCATGGTTCCGGTGCAGCCATGCCATGCCCAGGATCAGATCGTTGCCCGTCAGCTTCAAAATCATCGTTGGAGCCTCGAACGCCTTTCCACCAATTTCTGCCTCCATATTGCAGTGGTCCGAGGTAAGGAGTTCAGATCCATCAGGTAGTCGCACCCTCATCTTCGAGCCCGTGAATCGCTCCATGCCTTCCAGTCCTTCTACGAACGTCTCCGACACAAAGGAGTGAGTAGCTCCAGTATCGAAAAGTGTGCGGGCAGGCTTGCCGTTGATGAAGACTATACCTGGGGTGATTAGATGTCTTAGGGTTCTATAACGAGTTTTCTTTCCTTGTTAATCTATCTAGTGCGGTTCTAAGATTTAACAACTGAGAGAGAAATTCTATGAAAATAACGAAGCATTGCAGCGTACCTGCTATGACTTGCTCTAGATTCCGAGGCTGCGCAAGGTCCAAAGCATACACCTGCTCTCTTTCCTGTCTACGATCTCCCCCTGGTATCCACGACCTCGGCCGCGTCCTCGGCCTCCGAAATGCTGAGCAGGTGGGCCACCCTATTGTGCTGGAGGTGGTGCCCCCTCATGGGGCAGTTCCTCCGGATGTGCCCAATCTAATGACAATGGAAGCACTCTGGTGGGGGATACGTCATTCCCCCGGGTCTCGGCATCTCCTGCATCCGAAGAGGTTGAGAGGCCAATATCACCTGCTCCCTCAGCTCCTGCCTCGCTTCCTGACGAGGCTGGTCCTCTGTCCTTCTCCCTTCTGGTATAGCACCTCGCCGCTGGTCATTTCTGACTCTCCATCCCTGGTCCTCTACTGGCCGCTTCCGGCCCCGAGTGGTGTGCCAATCAGCCTCAATCCTTTTTGTCATCTCCAAAATCCGGGAGATAGGCCCGTCGGATAAAAACAACAAAGCCTCCCTCAAGTCCTCCCGCAGGCCCTTATAGAACCTCTTAATGTACCCCGCTTCGTCCAGCTGGTAAGAATCTGCATATCGAGCCAAATTGTCGAACTCCCGATGGTACTCCACCACCGTCCGGGTGCCCTGCTTCAGCTGTAAGAACCGCTCCTCCAACTCATCCCTGGCCGACTGCGGAACAAAATGCTCCAGCAGCGCGGCCCTGAACTCTTCCCAGGTAACCTCCGCAACCTCCCTATCGGCAAACATCGTGTCCAACAGCGTCTTCCACCACCTCTTGGCATGGGACACCAGGCAAGAGACAACCAGAGCCACCCTCTCCTTCTAGGGACACCGTATCCCGGTCAGTATCTCGTACATAATATTCAGCCACTCTTCCGTCCAAACCGCCGACTCTGTCCCCAAGTAGGACGGGGGAGAGAGTCCTCGAAAGATGCTCAAGCAGTTGGCCCCCGGATTTGGCTGCTGGACCGGAACCTGCTGGGCCCTAAAAGCCTCCAGGATGGAAGTCAGAGTCTATCCCATGTCTGACTGAAGTAAAGGAGTGGGGACCGGTGGATGTGGTAAAACATCCTGAGCCTGTTGAACTCCACCTTGTGGCGTAGGCTGTGTTGGAGGCTGCGTAACAAAAACCCACACTGAGAAAACGTTCAATCCTTAATAAAAGTAGACAATTTATATGTGATCCCCATATGGGCACACCACTGCTTCCGCTTCTTAGTTTATCCCCAAACTAAACTCGAGCGGGGGTGACCCAGGGTTAATAGACTGCTACCTTTTTCAGATCGATGTTTTCCTCTGATACCACTTGTAAGACCCTTTTTTTTCTTTTTAGACACCGGGGGCTTAGGCACATAATCGCCTCTTTGCGGTGACACCTTCACGTCCTTAAGGGTCATCACCACAAGGCGCCGATTCTGCCGGCCAATTCGATCACAGAAAGGTAGCACAAAATGAAGTAAGTAAAAGCAAGTCCACTAGATAAATCACATATATAGAAATAAAACTCCACGAAGGGAGTGTCCCCAGAATAGTATATCAGAGTACTAAAAATACGGGCTTATGCCCGGTACATCATGTCCTCACTACAGGTCACTCATGCAGAAGCAAAAACAAAACATCTACTCAAGGTCGAGACTCACGGTCCCGGCTGTATGAACTCCGGAGCTAGACTTCTCCATCTCCAAGCGCACCGGTCTCTGGGGCTGCTCCTCCATGCTGGGCTCCACGATCCCCTAAATGATGCGGTTCGAAAACCGTTAGTCATAAAGACTAAGCCCTATCATCCCCTACCCCTTCCCCCATGGCTCCTAGGTACCGAGCGAGAGAGGAAGAAAGGGAAGGACATGAAGGTGGAGATGAAATCAAAAGAAAACAGGTGGCAGCGGAACTAATCTAGCAATTCTATAATAACTAATAGCAACGACAGAAAGTAAGAAATGTAACCTTAACTTATGTGCGGAAGAGCATAAGCCAAGGGATCTTCTGCAAGGCTCCCCTGGTATAAATTGTCCCATACCACTTATACGTTGGGGTGTCGGTTATCAAACAGCAGCATATATATATTGAATTTAACCTTAATTTATAAACTTGCCCACACAAGCTTATAGACCAAGGGGTCGTTTTGCAGGTCCTAATGTATAAGCGTCTCATACCACTTATACTTTAGGTGTCAGGGTTAAATGAATCGATTATGCTATGACATGCAAGTGGGTATGATGGATCATGTAAGTGCAACTCACACACCCGACTTTGTGCACACAGACCTTTAGTTCCCCCTTTCAGAGCCGTTACCTCCCAGGATACCTCCGTAGTGGCAGACGGAAGCAGTGGGTTGGGCCTCGCCCACCTCTAAACCAGTAAAGCACTACCGTTCAGACCTATCGTACGCCTCAACGCTTGGTGCACTAAGCGGACTCCTGCGTACTCTTGCCGGCTGGCGCACCGGACTTCTGTTGGCGAAGTGCTAACCACACTTGCCGAGTTAGCGTATTGGCGTCGGTGCATCGACCCTCCAATACCAAAGACCCACCACCTTAATTTTCATTCCTTTTATGCACATGCAATTTCAATCGTAAACAACAACAAAAACTGAGCCGAAGCTCCCCGGACCAACACGTCCGTCTTCTAACCAAACGAGCCGAAGCTCCCCAGACCATTCCGTCCGTCTCTTAACCAACAGAGCCGAAGCTCCCTACCATCTTCCTGTGCTAATGTTGTTTGTGAAAAGTGCAACACTAATTACTAAGTTACTCTTGTCAGTTTGTTATTACAGTTTATGTTATCCCAGGACTGCCCCCGGTATTCCCCGTGAAGGTCTCTAAAAGGGCACTAGAAATTATGATGGTAGCTGAAGCCCATCGTTTCCTTTCGCAAGGCACTTATTGTTATTGGTTTATTTCCTTTACTCATTCCCTTCTCATATTACGATAGACTAACCTAGGGTGATTTTTAACCTTCCTCTCTTCGGGGAAGACGATCTTTCGTCGAACCCGAGCACCTCTTAACTCTAGCTAACATCACTTCTCACTATTCTTCATTTCATTCTATTGCGATATCATCCTCATCTATCCACCCAGACAAAATGACTAACTCCAACCACTATCCCAGATCATGTCCTATTGCAATTTAACAGTATGTTATATGCAGACCAACCTAGTCTATATGTCGAACCGAATACGAGATAATCTAGATAATCATCTAAATGCCCTAAATTATTTACTGGAGACATATCATGATATAATTAGCCTAAATTCAGAAAATGATAATTTTCTTAATTTATCTGGCATTTAATTAATTTCCTCAAAAATTCCATGGGCTACCGGTTTGAACATGAACTACCCTAAATTCTTATGCAAGATGTCCAACAAAATTATACTAAATATTAAGTAATCACAATATAGTAAATCCAAAGTATCATAATTTTTCTATCATCAAAAGGGCACTAAAACTATTTTAGCAGTATCTTCTATATTTCGTTATTTGTGAACCAAGTACAGAGAATATTCTTCCAAAAATTATAAATAAAATATAAAAGGAATATAATAGCCTGAAAGTCTAAATTCCTAAGCCTCATAATTTTTCAACAAAAATATCATCCATAATTAATTTTTAAATCATAAAAGCCCTTTTTAACATTTGTGAAGAAAGTACTAGATTTACTCAACTAAAAATTATACAAATATTCAGGAGCATTCATTCTGACCTTAAACATTTACTTCCAAGATTGCATGGGGTTTAAATAAACAGAAAGATCCAAATAATTAAAACATCAATTAGGGCTATAATCAACTTTACAAATGAAGTGCTGAAAATAAACATCATAAAATTCTAGTAAAATTGCTATAGATTCTACCCACTCCAAAACTTACTCTACCCGAGTTTCACAACCTTTAGATAATGTTTAGTGATTGATTGTGCTTAATTGGTATTTTACCCTAAAGCTAAGATTAAGGTTTTGAGGTATCTACTTGTCTCCAAATCCTCCAAGATTCCATCCAGATGATTCTTATCATGCTAATGTCAACTCTACAGAGTTTCAAGGCAATACGAGAGCAATTTTCCCTTATCCTTCACAACCCTCAAAACCCTCCATTTAGGGTTTGAGTTTTGATCCTAGGGTAAACCAACCCTAAAACACACCTTTTTCTCAAAGTGGCTTATAATAACCCTTCTATGTCAGTGGTCGAAATATCAGCCTCTGTTGAGGTGATTTGACTGTTCCAACCTCTAGTGCACTTTTTACTCAAAAATGCCTCACTGTTGCCTAGTTAAGAATAGGTGACTCCCTATTCAAAACTCATCCAAATGAGTTAAAAATTTGTACAGAACTGGATTTTATAGCCAGAGAGCACTCACCAAAATTTGGGAGGGTTTGGAGGTCATTTGACCACTTAAATAAATTACTCTAACTTTATTAAATTAAAACAAAAACTTAAGGCAAAGTATCTCCAAAAATTCCCATTTTTGGAAAGCCTCCAGATACGGCTAAGGGTAACGTCCTGCCCAAATTTCAGGTAATTTGGACGAGGGACGAAGAGTGGGCATTCATTTTAGTTCCTGCCCAACTCTAGGTATAGCCCCCACCAAAATGGGTGCTGCGGTCAAACCGCTTACCTAAACGAGTTGAAATAAATTTTAAATTAATCTAGACTCGAAGGGCTACAACTTTCATGACTGACCATTTTTCCTAAATCGGCCTATAAGTGGCTCGTTTTGCAACATCAAAATACGCCTATTATATATATATTTTCTCCTTATATTATATTTAAAACATATAATATAAAGATGGTTTACTGTTCATCTTCTTCAAGACCCTTGGATTAAAACCAGACAACTTATATTTTTCCTATAGCTCTTCCGCGATCCGTCGCCGGCCGTCCGGTCACTTCCCTGGCTAGCCACCACCACCACCTCTGTCGAGGCGATGGCTATCGGTTGGGGGTGGTTTGGCCGCCGGAGGTGGCGGTTTCCGGCGTACCCGAAAAATATATTTTTCATGGTTTTCCATGAAAACGTGAGATAAGTCCGGCTCCTTTGAGCACGAACTTCATTTCTAAGATCCTAAGATCTACCCATAAGAGAAGAAGTAGAGGAGGACCTTGTTCGCGGTTTGTAGACGAGATGAACGTCGGATTGTCATGGCGCGGTAGTGGCGTTCCCGAACTTCTCCTACAGCGAGAACAAAAATCTGAATCTGTTTGGTCAAGAGTGTAAACTTCTCATCTTATTCTAGGAGGGCTTTTATAGATATCCAAGTGGGGGAGGGAAAAGGGTGAAGCATTCATGCCAATAAAAGCTCCCATAACGGATGGCTTTTCGGTTATGGTGGAGGAAAGGAAACGCTGGAATAAGAAGAGGCGTTTATCAGGTGGCGATTTCCTATTGGACCACACTCTCTCATTTTATTAAGTAATTAGATAAAGAAACGACCCATAAATACTCCTACTGTAAATTCCCATAATCAGAAGTGATTATGACTTGGGTTACAGAAATTTCCAGCCTGGCTGATGTTTCGGCCTTTGTCACGGGCGTGACACGTGGGTCACGGGCATGACATGCCCGGGTGGCAAATTCTGTGTTCGACGATCGTCGTCCTGAGATCGACGATCATCGAAGGGTGGTCACGCCCTAGGTCACGGGCGTGACACGTGGGTCACGGGTGTGACAGGGCCATGATGCAAATTCTGCGCTCGTCAATCGTCTAGCTGAGATCGACGATCATCGAAGGGGTCATGCCCTAGGTCACGGGAGTGACACGTGGGTCACGGGCGTGACAGGGCCATGATGCAAATTCTGCGCTCGACGATCGTCTCGCTGAGACCGACGATCGTCGAAGGGGTCACGCCCTAGGGCACGGGCGTGACACATAGGTCACGGGCGTGACAGGCACGGGTTGCAAATTCTGCGCTCGAGGATCATCTTCTTGAGATCGACGATCGTCGAAGGGGTCACGCCCTAGGTCACGGGCGTGACACGTCGGTCACGGGCGTGACCAACCCGTGATACAAAATCTGCGCTCGACGATCGTCTTCTTGAGATCGACGATCGTCGAAGGGGTCACGCCCTGGTCACGGGCGTGACGGGTCGGTCACGGGCGTGACCAACCTGTGACTCGAAGTCTTGGTCGATGGACTTCAATTTTTGGGCTTTCTAGGGTTCTGTCACGACAGACCGACTACTAGGGGTCTAGCCGGAAATGAGATGTTGCATGAGAGGCGACCTGTCTTACTCGAGTTCTCCACTAACAGTTGAAACTCACTATGAAATGGTGAAATTTGGCAGGCATATACCCGGTCCCGTGATTTTTCCCCCTTTTTGGGATTTTTTCACGTAAAAATCTCTTCTGTAAGCCGACAACTTTTTCTATTACTGTTTGCACGGTCGAAAGCTCCCATGATAGGACGATTCATTTCTGACAGGTTTATGAGCGCCTCGATTGACTCGCAACAATAATTAATGAAATGAGTTTTCCTTTTGCAATCAAGTTTCCTTGTCTCTCTTGTTTCATTGTTTCATAGGACGTATATCAAGATCAACTTACCAAGGCTTGACTGGTTAGAAGCATGCACCATAGCCAATTCTTTTGTCACATTATCCAGTTGGACCGAAACAAACCTGTTTTGGCGTGTCTAAGATGCTAGGCTTGGGGAGAGTTGGTCGAACCGTGAGTTAACTGGAATTCTAGCATTTACTTTGCCGTTGGAATGGTTTTGGAGAGACAAAACCATATCTAGATATAGGACACCCTAGTAAAACAAGGTAATTTCATACCAGGTGCAAGCGGTTCGGTTTGGGTCGGTTTGGACCCAAATCGAAACCGAACCGATGTTTATCGGTTCGGTTCGATTTTTTGGTCGGTTTACTCGGTTCGGTTTTTCAGTTATACAATTTCAAATAATTGTGCATTTAAATATCTCAAGAAAATTTGTAAAAAGATATGATTATTTAAAATAAATATCATCAAACTCTATTTACATATGATATATTACAACTAATAGCTCATATTACATAAAAAAATTATGATTGAATATTTTTATTGTGAAATCAAGTAATAAATATAAAAAGATATAAATAAAATCAGTTAAATAAAATGTTTAATTCTTCTTGATGCATAAAATATGAATTATAAAAATTTATTTTGGTTCAAATGATATAAAAATTATTAAGTTGATATAATTTGTGTAAATTATTTAGTTAATTAAAATAGTTAAAAGATCATTATTGATAATATTTTTACATGTATTATTAGTCGGTACGGTTCGGTTTTTCAGAGAGGAAAACCAAAACCGAACTGAGTTATTCGATTCGATGTAAAATCGGTTCAGTTTGAGCGATTCGGGACGGTTTGATCGATTTTCGGTTTTTCATGCACACCCCTATACGTGACCGTGTATAAGATGAACATCAAATCTCTTTTAAGAGCCGTGTTTGATAAATACTGTAGCGGGGACGGAGCAGCATCTCGACCACTAGTCGCATGACTTCCGGCAACAGCACGCGCTGAGAATCCCGGAATTATAAGCGGGTTGGGCGGGCCTTTGGAGTTGCCTTTCGTTCGCCAAATTCCGTCATTTTATTTTTTGTTTTTTATTTTTTGTCTCAGGAACCGTGCAGTGAACTTTTGGAAGCATATTTGCATTATTTGGCAGGCGATAAAATAATATATTTGCTGATGCCCTTTATTTGAGACATTATGCTGATATATTCCTTTTACTGTGGCGGGACCTCCGACGGTCGTGGAGTCTTGGAGCGAAACGCGCTTGGATTTTCTCTATAAGGATAGCCGTTGCGCCGTAACTCCACTCCCCCGCTCTAAAACGAGTGTCGACAGAAGCACCACAGGATAATAGAGAACTGCCAAGTCCAACAACAGACCGGAAACAACCTATGGTGCACGGCTGGGACGCCTCCGGGCCCCATGATTCCTCTCAGTGGCCCATGGAAGCTGTGGAAAAGTGTTGGCGGGACAACACTTTGCCGCCATCGCCGCAGGTGTTCGACGCAGCGGTTATGAGTCTGGATGCAGAAATACCTCCGCAATTTGTGTGGCCGGATGAGGAAGCGCCGACAGCGGACGCGAGGGAGGAGGTATCCCTTCCCTTCATCGACCTCGGCATGTTCCTCACAGGATGGCCCGAGGACGCTACCGAGGTGGCTCGCCTTGTTGGTTCTGCTTGCGCCGCGCACGGGTTTTTCCAAGTGGTGAACCACGGGATCGATCCAATGCTTCTCACCGAGGCTCACCGCAGCGTGGATGCCTTCTTCTCAATGCCACAGTGCGAGAAGCAGAGAGCGCAGAGGAATCCTCGCGAGAGCTGCGGTTACGCGAGCAGCTTCACCGGTCGATTCTCTTCCAACCTGCCATGGAAGGAGACCCTCTCCTTCCGCTTCTCCCCTTCTTCCTCTTCCATCGTACTCAACTACTTCGTCGGCGTGCTCGGGGATCAATTCCGCCATTTTGGGTTAGCTGCAGCTCGCTCGATTTTATTTTGGAGGAATAGCTTCCGGTGATCACTAAATTGGTTGCATTTTGCTAATCCGATGCAGGGAGGTGTACCAGAATTATTGCGAGGAGATGAGTAAGTTGTCGCTAAAGTTAATGGAAATACTTGGGATTAGCCTCGGAGTCGGCCGGACACAGCTCCGGGATTTTTTTCATGGCAACGATTCCATAATGAGGTTGAACTACTACCCGCCATGTCAGCAGCCTGAGCTCACGCTAGGAACCGGCCCACACTGTGACCCGACATCCCTTACTATTCTCCATCAGGACGATGTTGGCGGACTTCAAGTCTTTGTCGACGGCCGTTGGCGCACTGTCAGGCCCAAACTCGATGCTCTTATCGTCAACATCGGGGACACCTTCATGGCAAATCTTTATGCCTCCCCGCCTCTCCCATTTAGGCTCCGTTTGGCGTGATGGTGACGGTCGTGAACATGAGGATTAAATTATCATTCCTTAACCCTCACCTTAAGAGCTTCATTCACTTTTATGTTGAAACGGATGAAATTTTTTAGTTGAGCATTAACGAATGACAGTTTAACACTCATGCTCATGACCGCCACTATCGCACCAAAAGGAGTCTTATTAGAATATAACTTGGACACCGCAGTTATTTTTATTTGCTTTTTTTCCAGGCGCTATCAAACCGGAGATACAAAAGCTGTCTTCACCGTGCAGTGGTAAACAGCAAGTCGGCAAGGAAGTCATTGGCATTCTTCCTTAGCCCGGAAATGGATAAGGTGGTGCGGCCGCCCTGCGAGCTGGTCGACCTGGACTACCCTAGGGTCTATCCAGACTTCACTTGGTCCGCCCTGCTCGAGTTCACCCAGAAGCATTACAGAGCCGATATGAAGACAATGGATGCCTTCTCCCAGTGGATTAAAAAACACAATGAGATCTGAATTTTATTCTCTTGTTTAATATATACTTTTTTTATATTTAATAAGCCCTTCTTGAACGTCTTGGGTGACTGAACTAGCCACCACGAGACTGATATATAATAGTGTAAATTATATATATATTTATGACCTACTTGTTTCCAATATTATTCACGCGAATACGAGAATAAAACTGTTGGAGAATACTCATGTCATTCCAGGAAGACAGAACTAAGAAGGAAACTTCTCAACACGCAGTGCAGAAGTGGAAGAAAAGGAAGAACAGAGGAAGAAGAAAATCTCCCTGCTGCAAATTGACCACTGTTCGCCTTTGTTGTCGTGATGTTCAATTCCCAAGTATTTTTTTATTTTATAGTCATTATCTTGGAATTTATCTTTACTTGTGTTCTCTTGTTGTATGTAGTTGAAATGTGAAGTGAAGAAGTAGATTGTATGTGTATTGTTCCTGTGAAATAAAATATCCGGCAGTACCGTCTCTCTTCCCCCTTTTCGTGCTGTGAGATCTCTTGTGTTTTTCAACATGATATCAGAGCTCCGTTGTTATCCGCCATATGTTTTCTAAGGAAGCTTTTGTGTTGCATCTGTGTTCTTCCTGTTTTTGGGTTCATGATATGTCATCCTCTAGCAACAACTTCAATTATTCCCCAAGCGATGTCCCCATATTTGAAGGTGAGGGCTATGAATTTTGGCACGTTCAGATGAAGACGCTGCTGATGTCTCAAGGCCTTTGGGATTTAGTGCAAATCGGGTATTCTCAACCTTCTGTGGATAATCCTATTGAAACCTGGGATGCGACTCATCTAAAGACACTTTCAGAAAATCAAAAACTGGATGCAAAGGCCTAGTGGTATATCCAGCAAGGTATCTGCCGCATTGTCTTCCCTATGATCATTGATGCATGTTCCGCCAAAGAAGCCTGGGATGCCCTCAAAGCTGAATATTACAGATCAGGCAAAGTAATCTCTATAAAACTTCGGAATGTTTGACATGAATTCAAAACACTCAAGATGTTGGAAGAAGATAATGCCCATTCTTACATATCTCTTATCACCACTCTCACAAATCAAATAAAAAACTATGGGGACATTATTGATGAGAAGAAGATCATGTTAAAAAATCTCAAAACCCTCACTCAACAGTATGTTGTAATTGTCACTACAATAGAGGAGACTAAAGATGTGAATATCTTGATCGTGACTGATCTGTTGGGGTCTCTTCAATCTCACGAAGAGAGGTTCAAGAGAAATGAAAGTGAAAGTCTTTAATTCAAGGATAGCTAAATTACCTAGAGGGGGTGGGGGGGGGGGATGAATAGGTTATTGGCATCTTTGTAAGTTCTTTTTGTTGTTTCCTTACTAAGTGATCTAGAGTTGTCCTTAGTACCTGCAATATAAAAGTAGAACAAACAACACAACACATCACACAAATATTTATAGTGGTTCCCCAACTGGGTACATCCACTTTCCCTCCTACCTATCCAACTATCTTGTTGGACTAGACACTTCTCCAAAATCTGCTCCAAAGAACTTACACCTCAGATCCCTCAAGATCTCTAAGTCTCTTCCAAGACTTACTTCTTAGCCACATGGACCTACAACTCAGTGGTCAGCAAAACACCTACCTCAGGCTGTTAAGCCCTACACTCAGGCAGGGAGGACAGTCATACCTCAGATCCACTAGGGATCCTTCCTCAGAGTTTTGCAGTGCTCCTACACTCAGTAACCCTCAAGCCACCTACCTCAGCCTTATCTCTAAGGCCTGCAGTTCAGGCATCTCAGCCCTACAACTTCAGGCACAAGGCCTGTAACACCCCAAAAAGACCCCAAAAGACTCAAAATGATTTTTGAGGTACAGGTAATTTTACACGGCCTGGGACACGGGCGTGTCCCAGGGCGTGTCGGGGGTACACGGCCTGGGACACGGGCGTGTCCCAGGGCGTGTCGGGGGTACACGGCCTGGGACACGGGCATGTCCCAGGGCGTGTCGCGCAATTAACTTTCGAAATTGGCCTGTTCAAGTCAGAAAAGTACACGGCCTTGAACCAAGCCGTGAACACGGGCGTGTCAGGTCGGACACGGGCGTGTCCGATGCCGTGTTCCGACCCGTGTACTGATGTCAGCTCGATGAGGCAGGAATGACACGGGCGTGTCTCAGGAATGACACGGGCGTGTCAGGTTCGACACGGGCGTGTCGGTGACCGTGTTTTGGTAAATCTCAGTCGGTATGAACCGCTTAAGGGAACACGGCCTGTGACACGGGCGTGTCACAGGCCTTGTCAGCCAAAAAATTGGGTTTTTGGGCAAATCGTGGCCGTTCAGATTTCTCTCTTTTGATCCAAGGGCTCAGGTGATTTCCTGGCTGGATTTACTCCGTGAAGGCTGATGAAGAAGTCATTCTTCATTTTGCTTAAGGAAGAGAGAAAGAGAGAGGAGGAAGAAGAAGGAGGAGGAGATCAAGCCACCGGCGGAGCTCCCGTGGTCCGATTCGTGATTCGAAGCCGGCGTTGTGAAGGCAAGGCTGCTGCGGTTCTTTCTCACCGGCTAGTTTTCGATGGCTCCCAAGAGATCGACAAGGGTAACGATCTCCCTTCTTGGACATGTGAAGTCCTTCTTTTCTGCATTGCATAGGGAAAACCCTTCCCCGCGAGTGTGCGGTGGGTTGTGGTGTCCCTTGGGGTAGATATGTGAAGTCCCCCTTGTTAGAGGCCGGAATTGGAGTACGGCTCTAGGCATGCTGTGTGAAGCCCATCTGGACGTGGTCTGGATTGGTGATGCTTGTTTGCATATCGGAGAAGGCTCCGTGATTATGGCTTGTGATGCCTTGTGCCTACCTGTTGCTTGGTGCGGCAGGAAGTACTGGACGATGTCCAGGAAATGAAGAGGGTTGGATGCAACTCTTGTGGCCGTGCGTTGCCACTTTATGAGCGGTTGGGCCGTTGGGCTGCAACTCGATGAAAAGGCAGATTGCCGAACAGGAAAGGTGAAACCGACCCGCGCCTATAAATAGCCATGGATACTTCCGTATTCGAGGTGGCACGGCGACTTGAGCAACGGGGGGTGGCTGATCCGTACCTGCGTTAGGTCCGTCCGACTTGGAAGCCTGGTTATAGGTTTTGTTGGAGCGCCTAATGAGAGTCTTAGGCCCGCGCACCGGAAAGACTAGAATGCTCAAATACCGTGTAGACGGTGGTGTTGACCCTGGTATTCCGGTACACCGAGAATGTGCCCTGAGTGCACGGACTGTCGGGCCGTGTGGCCGATAGTTGTGATGGCTTGAATGTGCCTGCGCGCACATAGTTGCTATTTGATGATGCCATGCTTTGCAGGGAAAGAATGCTAATGCCCCGAGAAAGGGGTAGATTGTTATAATTGGGTCAGCTGAATGCTGACCGTTGCATTGTTTGCCACCGGTTGGGTGGATTGTTCCCGTGCAGGTGCTGGAGAGCCAAGTGGTAAGTGATGGGCTGAAGCCCTACTGCTGTTGCTGCTGCTGCGGCTAGCCCTTGAAGGCTAAGCGAATGTTTTTGCTTATTTGCTTTTACTCATGTATGGTCGGCCTGCGCGCCGAAGTTTGTAAATCATACGTTGTGAAAAGAGGAACTGTAAGGCCTTAAGGCCAAACTTTATGTTTTTGTGTACATTCCGATTATATATTGGACATTCCTGGTTAGAGTTCAATTTTGTGCGCCCTGCTGTAACGCTAATGAACTCTGGAATGTCCACTAAGGAATGTATAAAATCTTGTTTGAGGAATCTGCGCGTTCCTCTTTGTGTTGTTTTGCTTGCATATGTTCGCTAATGTGTGTCTTGTCCACCTATAGGTGACGCGTAGTGGTGCTGGGCAGTCTGAGCCCAACGTTCTGATGAGAGTGCGGCACCAGCTGAGGTGCCAACACCTCCTCCATCTGCGGAAACTGTTCGTTTAGTTGCTGAGGCTCTATTTGCCATGATTCAGCCGACCGGGCAAGCGCAGCCGGCAGTCGAGCCAGTTCGTGTTGGTGTAAGACCCGAGCCGGTTGAGTCTGTAGATCCGCGAGCAGCTGACCGACAGTTGAAGCAATTCATGAGCTTCAGTCCTCCTACGTTTGCGGGAATGGGTCCCCAACGCAGGCGGAAGATTGGTTATCGCGTGTCAAGAGGATAATGACAGCGATCAGGGCGGAGGAAACTCTAAAGGTCACCTTAGCCACCTTCATGCTTGAAGGCGAGGCGCGGTTGTGGTGGGACGAGGTTGAGGTACACCATTTGGCGGGCAGGCAATTAACGCAAGTATCGATTGAGGAGTTCTCTCGAATATTTCTGGCGAAACATGTCCCAGCGGCGCAACGCATTGCCATGGAAAATGAGTTCCAACGGTTAAAGCAAGGGGAAGATAGTGTGGATATCTACTTGCATGAGTTTACCAGGTTGGGACGGTATGCGGGTACAATCTTCGCGGATGACCAAAGGAAAACGAATCGGTTCTATGAAGGTTTGCGGGATGAGTTGCGATTCCTGCTTTCGAGTTCAGTGAGCCAAGGGTTTCAAGCGTTGGTTGATACGGCGTGTGCGTTGGAGAAGGACATGCGGCGAGTGCAAGGGAACAAGGGCTTAGTTGTGTCAAAGCCAGAGGTTCAAGCACCTCGCCCGAGCAAATCGTTTTACCAGAAGAAAGGGGGCAAGAGGTCCAAGCCGTCTGGGCAAGTGACTACGACCGTTGTGTCGGGAGCGACATCAAGGCCGGATTCTCGTACATGCTATAACTGTGGCCGAGTGGGGCATATAGCCCGTGACTGTCGGGTAGTTCAGCCCAAAGGGGAAAAGAAGGCGGGTGCGTCGTATGCTGAGAAGGGCAAAGCGGTGGTTGATTCCTCTGCATCTCATGCACAGCCCCGAATCTATCAACTTGGCCAACAGGAAGCGATTAAGCAAAGTGACGTTGTCACAGGTACGAGTTGAGTTAGCTTACTTGCTTATGTGCTATTGTTTTTGGTTATGTATAGCTTGTGCATGTGTGTGTGCTGCAGGCTTTGTCCTGATTCGGAATAATTTGGCTAGATCCCTGTTTGATACGGGTGCTTCACATTCTTTCCTGTCTGAGGATTTCGTATCTCGCATTGGGGCACCAAGTCATGTGACGGTGGATAGTACAAGGGTGCTATTGCCGAATGGCTGTATGATGCTGGATAGGGCTTGCGATGTGGTTGTGCAAATAGGAAGTCGGGATTTCGGTTTGAGTGCAACTGTGCTACTGTTGTCGGAGTTTGATGTGATCTTTGGTATGGACTGGCTCTCGGAGCAGCGTGCCTTTATTGATTGCAACTCCAAGGAGATTACACTGGGCCAGAATACCGGACTTGTGACGAAGTTCGCTGGTATGCGAGGAGTTGGCGGGACTCTGTTGTCTGCACTCCAAGTCGTCAATGCTGTTCGGAAGGGCGCGGAGTTATTCTTCACGCTAATTCAAGCTGTTGAGCCAAAGGCCAGTGTCGGTGAAGTACTAGTTGTGTCAGAGTTTGCCGATGTGTTTCCTAAAGATCTTCCTGGGTTACCACCCTAGCGGGAGATTGACTTCTCTATTGAGTTGGTGCCAGGTGCGAAACCTGTGGCCCGCTCTCCATATCGCATTGCGCCAAAAGAGATGGCTGAGTTGAAAGTCCAATTGCAAGAATTGTTGGAGCAGGGATATATACGCCCAAGTATGTCACCTTGGAGCGCTCCTGTTCTCTTTGTGAAAAAGAAAGACGGTAGCTTACGGTTGTGTATTGACTACCGTGAATTGAATAAGCTGACGGAGAAAAACAAATATCCGATCCCACGGATTGATGACCTCTTTGATCAGCTGGCAGGATCAACGGTCTATTCCAAGTTGGATTTGAAATCGGGATATTATCAGCTAAGGATTCGGGAAGGTGACATTCCCAAAACAGCGTTTGGAACACGCTACGGTCATTATGAGTTCACGGTAATGCCGTTTGGCCTATGTAATGCGCCTTCGGTATTTATGGACCTAATGCATCGAACGTTCCGAGAGTACTTGGATTTGTTTGTTATTGTGTTTATCGATGACATCTTAGTATACTCTCAGCCGGAAGAGGATCATGCAAACCATTTGCGGTTGGTTTTACATACCCTGCGGAGGAATAAGCTTTTTGCCAAGTTCTCAAAGTGTGAGTTCTGGCTCTCTTCAGTAGCCTTTTTAGGCCATGTGGTAAGTGGAGAAGGTATCGCGGTGGATCCGTTGAAGATCAGTGCCATCCGAGATTGGCCAGTGATGTCTTCAGTGGCCGAGGTCAGGAGCTTCCTTGGACTTGCGGGCTACTATAGACGGTTTGTGGAAAACTTCTCACGGATTGCTTTACCTCTGACCACGCTGACGAGAAAAGATCAAAAGTTCATTTGGGCGCCGGAGTGCGCGTGAGCTTTTGAAGACTTGAAGAGTCGTTTGACCACGGCGCCTGTGTTGACATCGCTATGTGGTACCGATGGGTATGAGATCTATAGTGATGCTTCCGGGAGCGGCTTAGGCTGCGTTCTTCTGCAGTTTGGTAAAGTGATTGCTTATGGCTCGCGCCAGTTGAAAGTGCATGAGAGGAATTACCCCGTCCATGATTTGGAGTTGGCGGCGGTAATCTTTGCGCTCAAGTTGTGGCGGCACTATCTATATGGCGTGAAGGTGGATATCTATACAGATCATAAGAGCCTAAAATATTTGTTGGATCAGAAGGATCTGAATATGCGACAACGAAGATGGATGGAGTTCCTTGGGGACTACACCTTCGAGATACACTATACGCCCGGGAAGGGAAATGTGGTCGCTGATGCTTTGAGTCGAAAGACTCCGGTACGAGCAAGCTGGTTGCAGAGGCATGATCAGCGTTTAATCCAGGAATTAGAAGCAATGGAGATATCGTGTGTTGACAAGGGTGCGTCAACCGATGCATGTTTGAACTGGACGGAGGTGCAATATGACCTTACGGACAGAGTTCGGCGAGCAACGGAGCTTGATGAAAGTCTCCAGTGCTATGCGAAAGATGGGCCAGATGACCAATTCTCTTGGGATAACGGTTTGTTAAGAAGAAATGGTCGAGTGTGCGTCCCGAGTGTGGGTAAATTGAGGGAAGAGTTGATGTACGAAGCTCACTTTGCAAAGTACTCAGTTCACCCAGGGAGCACAAAGATGTACAGAGATATGAAAAAGCTGTTCTGGTGGCCCGGATTAAAGAAAGATGTCGTACGTTATGTGGCTGAATGCAATACCTGTGCGTTGGTGAAAGCAGAATGTCAGAAGCCTGGCGGTTTCCTGAAGTCGTTACCTATTCCGGAGTGGAAGTTCGATGATATTTCGATGGATTTCGTGCACGGGTTGCCGAGATCTCAACACGGTCATGATTCAATCTGGGTGATTGTGGACCGGTTGACAAAAGTGGCGCACTTCCTTCCAAACAGAAGAGACGATTCAGTGGAAACCTTGGCCAAGCTTTATGTGGAGCAGGTTGTTCGACTGCACGGTGTTCCTCGGAGCATCGTTAGTGACCGTGATGGGCGGTTCACATCGAATGATTGGCGGCTCGTTCATCAAATGTTGGGTACAAAGTTAGCGTTTAGTACGGCCTTTCATCCCCAAACGGATGGCCAGACTGAACGAACCAACAGGACGATGGAGGATATGCTCCGCATGTGCGCCCTAGACTTTGGTAAGAGATGGGAAGATTATATATTTCTTGTCGAATTTGCCTATAATAATAGCTACCAAGCGAGTATTGGTATGGCACCATTTGAGGCGTTGTATGGTCGTAAATGCCATACACCGTTAGCTTGGGCAGAAGCAGGCGAATCTAAGCTGAATGGGAAAAAGGATGTCGAAGAAGCTACCTCGCTCATACACTCTATTCGGGAGAGGCTATTGATAGCCCAAGATCGTCAAGCAAAGTACTACAATGCCAAACACCGGAACGTGGAGTTCGCGGTGGGTGATTGGGTATATTTGAAGATCAAACCCTTCAAAGGCGTGTCCAGGATTCGGCGTTTGAAAAAGCTAAGTCTGAGGTATCTTGGTCCATTTGAGGTGGTGGAGCGAGTTGGGGAAGCTGCTTATCGACTAGCACTTTCAGCAGACTTGGGTGGATTACATGATGTATTTCACATCTCAGTCCTTCGTAAGGCAGTAAAGGATCCATCTCTCGTAGTGGAGAATGATCGGGTACCGGTCGAGTATGGGCTAACGACGAGGGTTAGACCCATTCGGATCGAGGATCGAGCCGAGAAATAGTTGCGGAACAAAGTGATCGGGATGGTCAAGGTCCGATGGGACAATTGTGGCCGTAAAGAGCTAACATGGGAGCGAGAGCAGACCATGCGAGCTAAATTTCCCGAGTTATTTGTATAAACTGTAGACTGTGTACTTTTTGTTATAACATAGTTATCAAGTTATAGCATTGCTGGTTCTTGTTTCCTTACCGTGCAAATTTCGGGACGAAATTTTGTTAAGGGGGGGGGGGGGGGGAGGATTGTAACACCCCAAAAAGACCCCAAAAGACTCAAAATGATTTTTGAGGTACAGGTAATTTTACACGGCCTGGGACACGGGCGTGTCCCGGGGCGTGTAGGGGGTACATGGCCTGGGACACGGACGTGTCCCAGGGCGTGTCGCGCAATTAACTTTCGAAATTGGCCTGTTCAAGTCAGAAAAGTACACGGCCTTGAACCAAGCCGTGAACACGGGCGTGTCAGGTCGGACACGGGCGTGTCCGATGCCGTGTTCCGACCCGTGTACTGATGGCAGCTTGATGAGGCAGGAATGACACGGCCGTGTCTCAGGAATGACACGGGCGTGTCAGGTTCGACACGGGCGTGTCGGTGATCGTGTTCTGGTAAATCTCAGTCGGTATGAACCGCTTAAGGGAACACGGCCTGTGACACGGGCGTGTCACAGGCCGTGTCAGCCAAAAAATTGGGTTTTTGGGCAAATCGTGGCCGTTCAGATTTCTCTCTTTTGATCCAAGGGCTCAGGTGATTTCCTGGCTGGATTTACTCCGTGAAGGCTGATGAAGAAGTCATTCTTCATTTTGCTTAAGGAAGAGAGAAAGAGAGAGGAGGAAGAAGAAGGAGGAGGAGATCAAGCCACCGGCGGAGCTCCCGTGGTCCGATTCGTGATTCGAAGCCGACGTTGTGAAGGCAAGGCTGCTGCGGTTCTTTCTCACCGGCTAGTTTTCGATGGCTCCCAAGAGATCGACAAGGGTAACGATCTCCCTTCTTGGACATGTGAAGTCCTTCTTTTCTGCATTGCATAGGGAAAACCCTTCCCCGCGAGTGTGCGGTGGGTTGTGGTGTCCCTTGGGGTAGATATGTGAAGTCCCCCTTGTTAGAGACCGGAATTGGAGTACGGCTCTAGGCATGCTGTGTGAAGACCATCTGGACGTGGTCTGGATTGGTGATGCTTGTTTGCATATCGGAGAAGGCTCCGTGATTATGGCTTGTGATGCCTTGTGCCTACCTGTTGCTTGGTGCGGCAGGAAGTACTGGACGAGGTCTAGGAAATGAAGAGGGTTGGATGCAACTCTTGTGGCCGTGCGTTGCCACTTTATGAGTGGTTGGGCCGTTGGGCTGCAACTCGATGAAAAGGCAGATTGCCGAACAGGAAAGGTGAAACCGACCCGCGCCTATAAATAGCCATGGATACTTCCGTATTCGAGGTGGCACGGCGACTTGAGCAACGGGGGGTGGCTGATCCGTACCTGCGTTAGGTCCGTCCGACTTGGAAGCCTGGTTATAGGTTTTGTTGGAGCGCCTAATGAGAGTCTTAGGCCCGCGCGCCGGAAAGACTAGAATGCTCAAATACCGTGTAGACGGTGGTGTTGACCCTGGTATTCCGGTACACCGAGAATGTGCCATGAGTGCACGGACTGTCGGGCCGTGTGGCCGATAGTTGTGATGGCTTGAATGTGCCTGCGCGCACATAGTTGCTATTTGATGATGCCATGCTTTGCAGGGAAAGAATGCTAATGCCCTGAGAAAGGGGTAGATTGTTATAATTGGGTCAGCTGAATGCTGACCGTTGCATTGTTTGCCACCGGTTGGGTGGATTGTTCCCGTGCAGGTGCTGGAGAGCCAAGTGGTAAGTGATGGGCTGAAGCCCTACTGCTGTTGCTGCTGCTGCTGCGGCTAGCCCTTGAAGGCTAAGCGAATGTTTTTGCTTATTTGCTTTTACTCATGTATGGCCGGCCTGCGCGCCGAAGTTTGTAAACCATACGTTGTGAAAAGAGGAACTGTAAGACCTTAAGGCCAAACTTTATGTTTTTGTGTACATTCCGATTATATATTGGACATTCCTGGTTAGAGTTCAAATTACTACTTAAAGCTTCCGCTAGAATGCTCTGAGTTAGGATTCGTGTTTGGTTTGGTATTATCCTGTGACCTCACCGTCTGTTTGTGGCATATAGTGTGGGGCCCCGGCCGGACCTTCTACTATACGTCATTTAACGGATGGGGTCGTTACAAGGCCCTACTCTCAGAGTGCTGCAGCACTCCTACATCTCAGTACCCTACAGGTACCTACCTCAGTGCCCTTCCAGGCACCTACAGCTCAGTGACAAGCTTGTCACCTACCTGATGGAGACGACGACCCCAAACAAGATGAAGAAGACGACGACATGCTTACGGAAGATTTTTCTCCGTCTCCATTCAAAGACTTGCGACGTCGTGGTGATCTTGTGGAGCAACGCTACAATCTCCGCCCTTGGCAATAATCAAACTTTTAATATTTTATTTTCTTTTATTTGAAGAGTGTTTTATTTCATTTATTTCATCATTAAACATTTGGAGTGTTTTATTTTATTTATTTAGGCTGCATGTTGCCTAACCTTGTGGTGAGCCTATATAAGGTCGTGTAATGTTATTATTCATCAAGTTGAATGAGAAAATTTCAAACCCTAATCTTTCTTTGAGAATTTCTCTCCTTCTCCTTGCAAAATTTCGGCGAAGCCTCTTCCTCCATCTCTCCAAACAGCCGGCTTCCTCACCTCTCTTCCTCTCTCCAAAAGCTGTCGGCCATCCCTCTCTTCTCCTCTCAAGTTTCCGGCCTCCACACCTCCTCCTCCACCCTCTTATAGAACCCGACCATCACCCTCCAAAACAAAGCAGCTATCTCTCCCCCTCCAACCCGACCAACCCTATTTCTCTTCCCCCCCTTAGCCGCCACCTTGCCACCTTTCCTCTCTCCTCTCTCTACATCAAAACAAAACCAAACCAACCCTACCACCTCTAATAGCCGACCACTACTCCTACCAACCAAAGATCTCGGCCAAGGCGTGAAGCGACGAAGGCGGACGAGTTTCATCTCCAACTTGCGTGACTCCGAGGAGCCGTTGAAGAACACTCCAAGATTAGTGAATCGAAATCATCCATTCCGATTGGGTGACGAAACTTTCTACTTGTGTGTGGTTTTCCCTCTAGATTTTTCATTGTGGTGGATTTATTTTGGCGTAATTTTTGAAATGTTGGATTGATCGTGGTTTTTCTCCGATTGCTTTGTAGTTCATCTTAGTTTTCATTTAAGTTCGATGAGTTTGGCGAACCTCATTTTATTTTTATTGGGAGAGATCTATCATTCTCCGAATCACAAATTTTGGTAGATCTCTTTTGGTACAACCATCACTCGATCGGACCAGATGGGTCCTTTTAGCCGAAAAGAATATTGGCTTATCGCCTTTCATTCGATCCTAATCGGATTGGCTACCTGTTGAAACCGAAAAATTGGTCTCTGTGGAGTTCACCCTAGGGGAAGGGGTGATCGTGCACCTACTTCTCTCCTGCAAGCAAAATGATAAGGAAAAAGAATAAAGAGCTGACCCAAGGGCTCGGCGCGGAGGTCCCACCACACACTTCGACTATCTTAGAGCGCTTCCCCTCCCTAGCCAAGAGCCGATCTAAGGCAACCTCAGAAAGCGCTAGAAGACTAGGAAACAAGTGAACGGGCCTTCTGAGGTGCACCTTGGGTTTATTTATAGATTTCTGAAATCGACCTGCAAGTAGGCAACCTCCGCTGTTATGAACAGCTATGTGCGGCCCAGCTGGGTCTGCCAACAACGTATCTCAGCAGTTCTAGCAAGCTATAAGCAGGCCAACTGGGGAAAATGGTAAAGATACATCACAGAAAGACTGGGCGAGTGACCCTCTAAAACCTCCACTCGCCTGGGGCGAGCAGTGTGTAACACCCCAAAAATCTCAAAATTGAATTTGAGGTGCAGGCTGTTTGACACGGCCTGGGACACGGGCGTGTCCCAGGGCGTGTCGGGGGTACACGGCCTGGGACACGAGCGTGTCCCAGGGCGTGTCACTCAAGAAATGGGCGGATTGAGTCAGGGAAGTACACGGCCTGGAACCAAGCCTTGAACACGGCAGTGTCAGATTTGACACGGGCGTGTCCAATGCCGTGTGCCTATCCGTGTACTGCTTGTTGGTTTTGGAGCTCGTTGAGACAGGGGTGACACGGGCGTGTCACATGACTGACACGGGCGTGTCAGGTTCGACACGGGCGTGTCGATGCCCGTGTTCTAGTAGATTTCAGTCGGTACGAGTACCGCGTGTGCGGCTTAAGGGTACACGGCCTGTGACACGGGCGTGTCACAGGCCGTGTCAGGCAAAAAAATGTAATTTTGGGAAAATCGTGGCCGTTCCTTTTCTCTATTTGGATCCAAAGGCTCAGATGAGTCCTTGCTGGATTAAAGCATCAGAGGCTAGATGAAGAGGTCATTCTTCATTTGGCTAAGTGAAGAGAGAAAGAGAGAGGAGGAAGAAGAAGGAGGAGGAGATCAAGCCACCGGCGGAGCTCCCGTGGTCCGATTCGAGATCCGAGGCCAGCGCTGTGAAGGCAAAGCTGCTGCGGTGCTTTTTCACCGGCTAGATTTCGATGGCTCCCAAGAGATCGTCAAGGGTAACGATCTCCCTTCTTGGACATGTGAAGTCCTTCTTTTTTGCATTGCATAGGGAAAACCCTTCCCCGCGAGTGTGCGGTGGGTTGTGGCATCCCTTGGGGTAGATATGTGAAGTCCCCCTTGTTAGAGTCCGGAATTGGAGTACGGATCTAGGCATGCTGTTGAAGCCCATCTGGACATGTTGGTCTGGATTGGTGATGCTTGTTTGCATATCGGAGAAGACTCCGTGGTTATGGCTTGTTTGTCTTATGCCTACCTGTTGCTTGGTGCAGCAGGAAGTACTGGATGAAGTCCAGGAAATGAAGAGGGTTGGATGCAACTCTTGTGGCCGTGCGTT
The DNA here is from genome assembly GCA_039513925.1 of Platanthera zijinensis. Classification (NCBI taxonomy): domain Eukaryota; kingdom Viridiplantae; phylum Streptophyta; class Magnoliopsida; order Asparagales; family Orchidaceae; genus Platanthera; species Platanthera zijinensis. The sequence goes on from CM077078.1 coordinate 207,805,403, forward strand.
ACCACTTTGTGTGCGGTTGATCCGTTGGGCTGCAACTCGATGAAAAGGCAGATTGCCGAACAGGAAAGGTGAAACCGACCCGCGCCTATAAATTGCCATGGATACTTCCGTATTCGAGGTGGCACGGCGACTTGAGCAACGGGGGGTGGCTGATCCGTACCTGTGTTATGTCCGTCCGACTGGTAAGCCTGGTTATAGGTTTCGTTGGAGCGCATAATGAGAGTTTTAGGCCCGCGCGCCAAAAAGACTAGAATGCTCAATACCGTGTAAACGGTCGTGTTGACCCTAGTTTTCCGGTGCACCAAGAATGTGCCCTGAGTGCACGGCTGTCGGGCCGTGTGGCCGACGGTTGTGATGGCTTGAGTGTGCCTGCGAGCACATATTTGCTATTGTTGATACCATGCTGTGTAGGGAAGGAATGCTATTGCCCCGAGAAAGGGGTAGGATTGTTATAATTGGGTCAGCTGAATGCTGACCGTTGCCGTGTTTGCCACCGTTTGGGTGGATTGTCCCTATGCAGGTGCTGGAGAGCCAAGTGGTAAATGAAGGGCTGAAGCCCTTGCTGCTGTTGCTGCAGCTGCTGCGGCTGGCCCTTGAAGGCTATGCGAAAGTTTTTGTTTGTTTCTTTTACTCATGTATGGCCGGCCTGCGCGCCGATGTTTGTAATCCATACGGTGTGGAAAGAGGAACTGTAAGGTCTTAAGGCCAAACCCTATCTATTTGTTGTACTTTCCGTGGCTGTATATATAACTGTAGTTTATATACTGGACATTCCTAGTTAGAGTTCAATTTACAACTTAAAGCTTCCGCTAGCATGCTCTGAGTTAGGATACGTGTATGGTTTGGTATTATCCTGTGACCTCACCGTCTGTTTGTGGCATATAGTGTGGGGCCCCGACCGGACCTTCTACTATACGTCATGTAACGGATGAGGTCGTTACATTTTGGTATCAGCTTCGTTCGGCCTTCCTCTTTCGAATTCGTGGTCGAATTCTTTTATGGGGTGGCGAGCGCGTGTTTGTGCGCCCTGCTGTAACGCTAATGAACTCTGGAATGTCCACTAAGGAATGTACATAATCTTGTTTGAGGAATCTGAACGTTCCTTTTCTGTTGTTTTGTTTGCATACGATTGCTATGTGTGTCTTGTCCACCTATAGGTGACGCGTAGTGGTGCTGGGCAGTCTGAGACCCAGCGCTCTGATGAGAGTGCGGCACCAGCTGAGGTGCTAACACCTCCTCCATCTGCGGAAACTGTTTGCTTAGTTGCTGAGGCTCTCTTTGCCATGATTTAGCCGACCGGGCAAGCGCAGCCGGCAGTAGTGCCAGTTCGTGTTGATGTAAGACCCGAGCCGGTTGAGGCTGTCGATCCACGAGCAGCTGACCGACAGTTGAAGCAATTCATGAGCTTCAGTCCGCCTACATTTACGGGACTGGGATCCCCAACGCAGGCAGAGGATTGGTTATCGCGTGTCAAGCGGATAATGACAGCGATCAGGGCGGAGGAAACTTTAAAGGTCACCTTGGCCACCTTCATGCTTGAAGGAGAGGTGCAGTTGTGGTGGGACGAGGTTGAGGTACACCATTTGGCGGGCAGGCAATTAACGCAAGTATCGATTGAGGAGTTCTCTCGAATATTTCTGGCGAAACATGTCCTAGCGGCGCAACGCATTGCCATGGAAAATGAGTTCCAACGGTTAAAGCAAGGAGAAGATAGCGTGGATACCTACCTGCATGAGTTTACAAGGTTGGGACGGTATGCGGGAACAATCTTCGCGGATGACCAAAGGAAAACGAATAGGTTCTATGAAGGATTGCGGGATGAGTTGAGGTTCCTGCTTCGAGTTCAGTGAACCAAGGGTTTCAGGCGTTGGTTGATACTGCATGTGCATTGGAGAAGGACATGAGGCGGGTGCAAGGGAACAAGGGCTTGGTTATGTCGAAGCCAGAGCAAGCACCTCGCCCTAGCAAGTCGTTCTACCAGAAGAAAGGGGCAAGAGGTCCAAGCCGTCTGGGCAAGTGTCTACGACCGTTGTGTCGGGGGCGATGTAACGCCCCGTCTTTTCAGCGATTATTTTTATTCTCGTTTGGCGTTACGATGACGTGTTTCCGTGGCTTGTGCCATGTGTGGAGTACGGTTTAGCTCCTTAGAACTGAGTGCCCTGTTTGGTAGCCTGTTGGCAAGATCTCCCTAGCAAACCGAGTCGTTTTGGTGACCCGGTGTGGCCTCTCGGGGGGATGTTTGTGTTTGGCTTTGTTTGGGTGTAACTCGAGTTCTGTTCGTCGAAAGTTAATTTCGACTTCGCCGTTGCGTTCGTAGCGTGGGTATTTAGCTACGGTGCGAATTTCGTCGAATTCCGAGGTAGTTCGGTTTTCGCGTCGATTTGGTGCTTTATGTAATTTTGTAATTAATAATATAATTATATAATTATATATATATATATATTTATGGAATGAGAAGGAGCCGATCCATCATCTTCTTCCCCGTTAGAAACTGCCGGCCCCTTGTACGAGAGAAACGGAGTAACCGCCTACCTTGCCTTCGGACGCCGATTCCCGGAGCGTTTGTGGACGGAATTCGATTCCGAGAGTGGATTTGGATTGCTCTCGTCGAGACCTTCATTCCTGCGGTAAGAAATTCGATTTTCGTGGAGTTTTGGAAGGATTGGAATTTTCGGTTTTGGAAGTTTTCCTCCATTAATAGCCGAGTCTTTGTTCTAGGTGTTGCGGCCGTTTTGATCCGTGCGAAGAGGAGGAAAGCAGTCCAAAGCTTCGTTGTGAATTGAGGCAAGTGGTATTCTTGCCCTTGCCAAGTGTTTTCTTTGATTTTATTTGCTGAAATAGAAATCCCGGTTAGCCCAGGTTAGAGGCCTTGTTGTTCTCTTTTTCTTGCTAACTATAGGGCTTAGTTCTTACTACTGAAACCCCCCCTATGTTGTGGTGTTTGGAATCCAAATTGTCGGCGTGAAGCCGTTGTTTCCCTTGCTCTGATTGTTGCTCTGGTTCGGGCGTAGCCGAGAGGGAGAGTTAGGAGGGGGGGTGTGGTTGCCAATTTTCGTTAAGGTATTATTCGAATGGTTAGGCATAGTTTGAATGGTAGTAGCATGCGGCGTTGATAGTTGTCTACTGCTACTGCAATGGCGTGAGTCGTGTGCGCGTTCCGGTGTCGTTCGGGAAATTCCAAACGGTACAGGTTGACCGCGCACGGTCATCAACCTTTAGGGCGCACGACCACTGGTCGTGTGCCTCTGTTCGTGCGCGTATAAATTTCAGTTTCCAAAGTTCTGTCTCGGGCAATCGCACGAGCGCTGGCAATAGTGCGCACGACCACTGATCGTGCGACACTGATCGTGCGCAGTTGCTAGGTTTTCTGTCAGGTTTTCCAGGTTCGCTTCGCACGATCATCAGCCGATGAGTGCGCACGACCACTGATCGTGTGTCACTGATCGTGCGCTTTGTATATCTTCTTTTGATAGGCGAATTTAGATGGTTTCGAGTGCGGGAGTTTAGATACTCAAGTGACAGGCAACTACTCGAGTTCTGGATCTTCTGCCTTGGCCGTTCGACTGTCGTCGAGCTCCGTATTCTTTAGTGGGCTTGTGGGTAGTGGTATTACTTTGGCGGCGAGTGAGGCTAGCTCACTCAACGCCAAGGTTTAGGTAGGCACTGAGTGGGTTTCACTCAACGCCTAGTCGTGTTGGTTTATTTCAACACTCTTCCTTTACCTTGTGTTTCATTTCCGAGTGGATTTCCAGTTGTATTTCTGGGTTTTCCTTGTCGGCCGTTTTCTTTATTTTCCTAAAGGCCGAATCGTGGGTCGTGGTTAGTAGTGGTGGTTGTAGCTCTTTATGGGGGTGGAGTTGTGTGATATAGCCAAGGCCACCCATGGATTTCTTGCTCCAGGTACGGGCTGGGCATGTCGGGTGGAAGGTCCCTTGTGTTTTCACGTGTTGACCCTCGAGCTTTTGACTTGGACATGGTGGATTGGGGGACTGCGTTTGCCTTCGATCCGGTTCCTCGTTGTTGTTTTTGCTACTATCACTTCCCACAGTTTAGGGTGTTAGAAGTTTCTTCTTTGGTAGTTTGCAGCATTCTAGCTCTTGGTAGTCTAGTAGGCCCTGCAGGATGTTGTTCCTGGGCTGGGTCGTTGCTGTTTCTTTGCACGTTGTGCATTTCTCGTTGTCCTGTTTTGGACAGTTGTGACTCTTTATACTGCATGTTTCCTGTTATTTTGTCCTTTTGGTTGACTCTTTCATGCAGTTTTACCTTGATTTTTGCTTGCTGAGGTATTCTGTTTTCTTTTGGAATGCCTCAGGTCCTGAGCTGTAGCCAGTCTGGTGGCTAGTTGGAGGTGTTGTTGTTGGTGGACTCCCGGACTCCCGGACTTTGGAGTTTTGTTTACCTTGTTTGTGAGGTTGTTTTCAGTACTTTCTTACAGATATATATATGTGCTGGTGGGTTCGTGTCAGGTTGTTGGCGCCCACTAGTAGTTTTTACCTTGTACTAGATATATACTATTGCTGCTACCATTTATTTTTCTGGAGATAGTCTACTTGCTTTGAGAAGGTTTTATGTTAGGTTGCTAGTTATTTTTAAACTATAATTATTATTATAAATGAAGCTCATGATCAGCATGTTTTGTAAACTTAATCACTATTTTCCAAATCACGTACGAAAACCGTTTTCTTATATATATTATATAAATTAAGTGTAGTGTCTTGCATAGCATGAGTGGTTCTCTTGGGACCCTTATGCGCTCTTTAGGGTGTAAAACCTAATTAAAGTATTTTTCCGCAGCGTTTAAATATAGTTTTCTTTTGTGGACTAGATGATCCACTGAGCCGAGGGATACGGACTCTAAACATAACTGATTTTCTATTCATTAAGCACATGATTTTCTTGCATAAAGATTGTAGTTGGATTCTCCTGAGCGTCAGCAGTTATCCCCTGCTTGACGTGGCATCATGACGCGTGTTTTCTCTTACTCTGATAATTCTTAATTCGGAGAAAATGCGGGTTGTGACAGTTGGTATCAGAGGGAGGTTGCTTGACAAGTTAGTTGGGCAACCTTCCTTGGATGCTTTTAGTAGTTCAGCACCATGTCATTCACACACCGATATGTCATCAGCACGTCTTGGCAAAAGCACAAACACTACACTCATAGCATAACATGAAGTATACGGGGCATATTATGTAGTATGGGATGCATAATATGTGTTCGTATATGGATCCACCATAGGGGCTACATGTGAGGGTTATGTAGTATGGGATGCATAACCTCACCACATGACTGCGACTAGCACGTTTCTTTTTTTCATTGCATGGAAATGTTATGTAGTATGGGATGCATAACATTTTCATGTGTACGCCGCTCATATCATGCATTAGGGCCTTTTTTTTAGAATGCATAGCACAATCATGCATATCATAACATTGCATAAGCACAACGCGCCGAGCTAAAGATTTGCAGGATGACATATGTACACACATAAGTTTTCAAACTAACATAAGTTCATGCATCCGATCTAGGCACAAGAGTTAGTGAGGTGGTGGTTAACCATCCTAGGATAGGGCATATCATCTAATTATTGTGAAGAAGATAAACTCTCAGAGTAAGTTTAGCAGCTTTAAGTCTATATCTACATATGTATTGTCTGTACTGGTAGTCGGTTCTAGTCGTGGGATTTGGATTTGATTTGCGTTGTAATGATTTTTTTTAGGATGGCTAGGCGTCCTGCGACTCGATCGACTCCCCTGTCTGAGGGTGAATCTTCTGGAGCTCAGAACGATGCGGTGATCGAGGGTCTGCGTCAGAGTAGCGAAGCTATGGGTAGGCAGTTGGAGGAGGTGCAAGCCCAGATTCAGTCTTTGGTGGCAGTTGTGGCAGGGCAGGCTCAGGGTGCGCAAGTTCCTGCAGGGGGGTTAGCTGTTCCTCCTCCTCCTGCACCCTTGAGACCTCCAGTGGTGGTGCCAGCAGAGATGGCCTTCATCTCGCAGTTTCAGAGGCTGAGCCCTCCCACTTATGATGGGAAGGCAGATTTCATGGTGATAGACGACTGGCTGATCTCCATGGAGGAGATGTTCTCGTACTCTGGGATTTCAGATGATCAGAGGGTGATGATAGCTGCCTATCAGCTTAAAGGTTTGGCTAAGAGTTGGTGGCTGAGAGAGAAGGAGAGCCTGGTAGCCGGATGCTCTTGGGAAGTGTTCAAGGAGATGCTGTTGAGGAAGTTCTTACCCTCGGTCGAGTGTGACCGCCTCATGAATGATTTCCTCTATCTGAAGCAAAGGCAGCTCACGGTGGGTGAGTATGAGATAGAGTTTAGTAAGTTGAGCCATTTTGCCCCTGGATTGGTCAGCGTGGAGGCTGATCGAGTTAAGCGATTCCTCGGTGGTTTGAGGAGTGAGGTGCAGCAGTTGGCCAGTGCTTATGGGTCAGTGACTTATGCTGGAGTTGTAGAGGCTGCTCTTAAGGTTGAGGCCATTGAGACGGCGAAGAGCAGAGGCCAGCAGTTGAGGAAGGATAAGAGGAAGTTGGTAGAGGAGAAGAAACCCCTGGTACCCGATGCTGTTCCGGGAAAGAGGAGCAGGGTGGTGTGCAGTTTTTGTGGCCGGTCAGGCCATCCTGTCGAGAGGTGTTTCAAGAAGGCGGCAGCTCAGAAGAAGGAGCAGGTTCATGCTATTCAGGGTGCTCCTGGGAGAGATGTCTCCTGTTCAGTTTGCAAGCGATCCGGGCATGATGCAGCCCAGTGTTGGTCCAAGGATAGAGTCTGCTATCAGTGTGGGCAGAAGGGTCACGTTAAGTCGAGGTGTCCTCTGGTCCAGTCAGCTCTTCCTGCAGTTCCATTGCAGGCATTACCTCCACCTCAGCGTGTGGACAAGGGAAAAGGGAAGCTGAACGTGATTTCTTCCGAGGAGGCTCAGACTTCGACCCAGGTGATCTCAGGTTAGTAGTTAGTTGTTTTTTTTTCTTTCTAGCCTGGTAGTTAGTTGCTAGATTGTTTGCGGTACTGTTGTGCTAGTTCCTTAGCTTTGTGCGTTCCTATAGGGAAATTTAAGGTGAAGAACCGCTGGGCGCGTGTCCTGTTTGACTCCGGCGCTACCCACTCGTTCGTGGCTAGAGCCTTTGTGGAGCGTCATCGGTTGTCTCTAGATCGTGTTCGGGATTCATTCCGTGTCAAGTTTCCCTCTGGTGAATCTGTGTTGTCAGATTTGGGTATATTGGATTGCCCGGTTTTGTTGGGGGATTTTCTTGCGAAGGCGGATCTGAAGATGATTGATCTAGAGGACTTCGATGTCATTTTGGGCATGGACTGGCTCTCTCGGTATGATGCGGTCATTCAGTGCAAAGGAAAGCGCTTGGACTTCATCAGGGACGACGGTCAGCCCGACAGCGTGTATGCTGATCCGTGTCAGGATTCTCCTGTTCTCTCTGCGGTATGTGTTCAGAGATTGTTTCTTTCTGATTGTTGTGTTTGTTTAGTCTCGGCGGTTGGAACCGTTGTTAGCGTGCCACGCTTGGAGGAGATTCCTATTGTTCGTGGTTTCGCCGATGTTTTTCCTGATGATCTTCCTAGTATCCCTCCTGAACGGGATGTGGAGTTTGTTATTGATTTGGAGCCGGGTACGCGTCCTATTGCTAAGGCGCTGTACCGGATGGCCCCTCGTGAGTTAGAGGAGTTGCGAATTCAGTTAGATGAGTTGTTGGCTAAAGGTTTTATCAGGCAGAGTTCGTCGCCTTGGGGTGCTCCTGTTTTGTTCGTAAAGAAGAAAGATGGGTCGATGCGGCTTTGCATCGACTATAGAGAGTTGAACAAGGTCACTATCAAGAACAGGTACCCTCTGCCGAGGATCGATGATTTATTTGACCAGTTGCGTGGTAGCACGGTGTTCTCCAAGATCGATCTTCGTTCGGGCTATCATCAGCTCAGGATCCGTGAGGCAGATATTCCACGGACTGCGTTTAGGTCGAGGCATGGGCACTTTGAGTTTTTGGTGATGTCGTTTGGTCTGACCAACGCACCATCAGCCTTCATGGATATGATGAACAGGGTGTTCAAGGATTTCCTAGACAAGTTCGTTGTGGTCTTCATTGATGACGTGTTGGTTTATTCTCGCAGTGCTGAGGAGCACGAGCAGCATTTGCGTTTGGTCCTATCAGAGTTGAGGAACCACAAGTTATTCGCCAAGTTGAGCAAGTGCGAATTTTGGTTGCCTCAGGTTTCTTTTCTAGGCCACGTGGTGAACAAGGATGGGATCTCGGTTGACCCAGAAAAGATTGCAGCAGTGACGGATTGGAGTAGGCCGAATACTCCTAAGGAGATCAGAAGTTTCTTAGGGTTGGCTGGCTATTACAGGAGATTCGTGGAGGGTTTCTCTTCTCTAGCCGCACTGTTGACCAAGCTGACTCAGAAGAATGTGGCTTTTGTTTGGAGCGAGAAGTGCGAAGAAGCTTTTCAGGAGTTAAAGAGGAGATTGTGTACTGCTCCCGTTCTGACCCTTCCTACTGAGGGCATGGATTATGATGTGTATGTGGATGCTTCGCATATAGGTCTGGGATGCGTATTAATGCATGATGGAAAAGTAATTGCTTATGGGTCAAGGCAGTTGAAAACTCATGAGCGGAATTATCCTACGCATGACCTTGAGTTTGCAGCGGTTATCTATGCGTTGAAGTTGTGGAGGCACTTACTTTATGGGGCTCAGTGCAAGATTTTTACTGACCATAAGAGCCTGAAGTACGTGTTCACGCAGAAAGAGTTGAATCTGCGTCAGCGGCGGTGGCTTGAGTATGTGGCGGATTATGATGTAGAAATCCAGTATCATCCGGGCAAGGCCAATGTGGTGGCCGACGCCCTGAGCCGAAAGACGGGAAAGATCTTTGACCTCTCCGCCGATCGATTAGTTGAGGAGTTCCTCCTTATGGATATTTCAGTGGGATGCTGTAGTTTGCAGAGTAGCTTATCAGTGGAAGAGCCGTCCTGGATTTCTTTGACTAGACTGCATCAGAAGGATGATCCGGATCTGTTGCACCTTTTTACCAGGACAGAGATGGGAGAGTTGCCAGATTTTGCTATTGATGATGCGGGTACTTTGAAGTACCGCGGCAGGTTTTGCGTTCCCGCTGTTGGGGACATTAGGAGTATGATTTGCAGTGAGGCTCATGGTTCCAGCGTTGCCTACCATCCAGGATCTACGAAGATGTACCGTGACTTAAAGCAAATTGCTTGGTGGTATGGTATGAAAGGAGATATAGCCCGATATGTTGCTGAGTGTCACACTTGCAAGCGTGTGAAGGCCGATCATGGGAGGCCTGGTGGTAAGTTGACTCCGCTAGAGATCCCGACTTGGAAGTGGGAGAGTATATCTATGGACTTCATTACGGGTTTGCCAAAATCCCCGAGAGGATTTGATTCTGTTTGGGTTATAGTGGATAGATTGACGAAGTGTGCTCACTTCGTGCCTTATAAGATTGATTACCCGATGAAGAAGATAGCGGAGTTGTACTTGAATGAAGTCATCCGACTCCACGGTGTGCCGGTTAGCATCATTTCTGATCGAGACTCCCGGTTTACTTCTCGTTTTTGGCAGAGTCTGCAGGACGGTTTGGGTACGGATCTGAGGTATTCTACTGCGTACCACCCTCAGACCAATGGGCAGACGGAGCGGGTCAATCAGATTGTTGAGGATATGATCCGGTACTATATTTTAGACCACGGTGGAGCGTGGGATGAGCGTCTGCGACTCATGGAATTTGCTTACAATAACAGTTATCAGGAAAGCTTGCAGATGGCTCCGTTCGAAGCTTTGTATGGGAGGCGCTGTAGGACTCCGTTGTTTTGGGCTGAGGCTGGTGAGAAGCCTTTGTTGGGTCCTGATGCTCTAGAAGAGATGGAAGTCGCCGTGAAGCTTATTCGGGAGAAGCTTCGTTTAGCCCAGGAGAGGTATGAAAAGAACGCCAATCGGCGTAGGTCTGCTTTGGAGTTTTTAGTAGGGGATCATGTATACCTCAAGGTTTCTCCAATGGTTGGTGTGAAGAGATTTGGTAAAAATCGGAAATTGGACAAAAGGTATGTGGGCCCGTTTGAGGTCTTGGAGCGGATTGGTGTGTCTGCATATAGATTGGATTTACCAGCGAACTTCCCTGGTGTTCATAATGTTTTTCATGTTAGCCAATTGCGGAAGTGTGTGCGCAGCAGTGGGCAACTCTTGGATGTTGTGCCCCAGTTAGAGCCCAACCTCTCTTTCGTTGAGGTGCCAGTTCGTATTTTGGATACTCAGGAGCGTGTGCTGCGAAAGAAGTCCATACCGATGGTGAAAATTCTATGGAAAAATCAGGATTTGGAGAGCGCGACTTGGGAGCTAGAGTCGGCCATGAAGAGGGCGTACCCTCACCTGTTTCTCTGATTTGATCGGTATGTTTCCCTTTGTAACTTCTGTTTGTTACTTTTCCTTCTTTTGTAGGAGGGTTGTGCGTAAAGTTTCGGGACGAAACTTTCTTTTAAGGGGAGTGACTGTAACGCCCCGTCTTTTCAGCGATTATTTTTATTCTCGTTTGGCGTTACGATGACGCGTTTCCATGGCTTGTGCCATGTGTGGAGTACGGTTTAGCTCCTTAGAACTGAGTGCCCTGTTTGGTAGCCTGTTGGCAAGATCTCCCTAGCAAACCGAGTCGTTTTGGTGACCCGGTGTGGCCTCTCGGGGGGATGTTTGTGTTTGGCTTTGTTTGGGTGTAACTCGAGTTCTGTTCGTCGAAAGTTAATTTCGACTTCGCCATTGCGTTCGTAGCGTGGGTATTTAGCTATGGTGCGAATTTCGTCGAATTCCGAGGTAGTTCGGTTTTCGCGTCGATTTGGTGCTTTATGTAATTTTGTAATTAATAATATAATTATATAATTATATATATATATATTTATGGAATGAGAAGGAGCCGATCCATCATCTTCTTCCCCGTTAGAAACCGCCGGCCCCTTGTACGAGAGAAACGGAGTAACCGCCTACCTTGCCTTCGGACGCCAATTCCCGGAGCGTTTGTGGACGGAATTCGATTCCAAGAGTGGATTCGGATTGCTCTCGTCGAGACCTTCATTCCTGCGGTAAGAAATTCGATTTTCGTGGAGTTTTGGAAGGATTGGAATTTTCGGTTTTGGAAGTTTTCCGCCATTAATGGCCGAGTCTTTGTTCTAGGTGTTGCGGCCGTTTTGATCCGTGCGAAGAGGAGGAAAGCAGTCCAAAGCTTCGTTGTGAATTGAGGCAAGTGGTATTCTTGCCCTTGCCAAGTGTTTTTTTTGATTTTATTTGCTGAAATTGAAATTCCGGTTAGCCTAGGTTAGAGGCCTTGTTGTTCTCTTTTTCTTGCTAACTATAGGGCTTAGTTCTTCCTACTGAAACCGCCCCTATGTTGTGGTGTTTGGAATCCAAATTGTCAGCGTGAAGCCGTTGTTTCCCTTGCTCTGATTGTTGTTCTGGTTCGGGCGTAGCCGAGAGGGAGAGTTAGGAGGGGGGGGGGGTGTGGTTGCCAATTTTCGTTAAGGTATTATTCGAATGGTTAGGCATAGTTTGAATGGTAGTAGCGTGCGGCGTTGATAGTTGTCTACTGCTACTGCAGTGGCGTGAGTCGTGTGCGCGTTCCGGTGTCGTTCGGGAAATTCCAAACGGTACAGGTTGACCGCGCACGGTCATCAACCTTTAGGGCGCACGACCACTGGTCGTGTGCCTCTGTTCGTGCGCGTATAAATTTCAGTTTCCAAAGTTCTGTCTCGGGCAATCGCACGAGCGCTGGCAACAGTGCGCACGACCACTGATCGTGCGACACTGATCGTGCGCAGTTGCTAGGTTTTCTGTCAGGTTTTCCAGGTTCGCTTCGCACGATCATCAGCCGATGAGTGCGCACGACCACTGATCGTGCGTCACTGATCGTGCGCTTTGTATATCTTCTTTTGATAGGCGAATTTAGATGGTTTCGAGTGCGGGAGTTTAGATACTCAAGTGACAGGCAACTACTCGAGTTCTGGATCTTCTGCCTTGGCCGTTCGACTGTCGTCGAGCTCCGTATTCTTTAGTGGGCTTGTGGGTAGTGGTATTACATTGGCGGCGAGTGAGGCTAGCTCACTCAACGCCAAGGTTTAGGTAGGCACTGAGTGGGTTTCACTCAACGCCTAGTCGTGTTGGTTTATTTCAACACTCTTCCTTTACCTTGTGTTTCATTTCCGAGTGGATTTCCAATTGTATTTCTGGGTTTTCCTTGTCGGCCGTTTTCTTTATTTTCCTAAAGGCCGAATCGTGGGTCGTGGTTAGTAGTGGTGGTTGTAGCTCTTTATGGGGGTGGAGTTGTGTGATATAGCCAAGGCCACCCATGGATTTCTTGCTCCAGGTACGGGCTGGGCATGTCGGGTGGAAGGTCCCTTGTGTTTTCACGTGTTGACCCTCGAGCTTTTGACTTGGACATGGTGGATTGGGGGACTGCGTTTGCCTTCGATCCGGTTCCTCGTTGTTGTTTTTGCTACTATCACTTCCCACAGTTTAGGGTGTTAGAAGTTTCTTCTTTGGTAGTTTGCAGCATTCTGGCTCTTGGTAGTCTAGTAGGCCCTGCAGGATGTTGTTCCTGGGCTGGGTCGTTGCTGTTTCTTTGCACGTTGTGCATTTCTCGTTGTCCTGTTTTGGACAGTTGTGACTCTTTATACTGCATGTTTCCTGTTATTTTGTCCTTTTGGTTGACTCTTTCATGCAGTTTTACCTTGATTTTTGCTTGCTGAGGTATTCTGTTTTCTTTTGGAATGCCTCAGGTTCTGAGCTGTAGCCAGTCTGGTGGCTAGTTGGAGGTGTTGTTGTTGGTGGACTCCCGGACTTTGGAGTTTTGTTTACCTTGTTTGTGAGGTTGTTTTCAGTACTTTCTTACAGATATATATATGTGCTGGTGGGTTCGTGTCAGGTTGTTGGTGCCCACTAGTAGTTTTTACCTTGTACTAGATATATACTATTGCTGCTACCATTTATTTTTCTGGAGATAGTCTACTTGCTTTGAGAAGGTTTTATGTTAGGTTGCTAGTTATTTTTAAACTATAATTATTATTATAAATGAAGCTCATGATCAGCATGTTTTGTAAACTTAATCACTATTTTCCAAATCACGTACGAAAACCGTTTTCTTATATATATTATATAAATTAAGTGTAGTGTCTTGCATAGCATGAGTGGTTCTCTTGGGACCCTTATGCGCTCTTTAGGGTGTAAAACCTAATTAAAGTATTTTTCCGCAGCGTTTAAATATAGTTTTCTTTTGTGGACTAGATGATCCACTGAGCCGAGGGATACGGACTCTAAACATAACTGATTTTCTATTCATTAAGCACATGATTTTCTTGCATAAAGATTGTAGTTGGATTCGCCTGAGCGTCAGCAGTTATCCCCTGCTTGACGTGGCATCATGACGCGTGTTTTCTCTTACTCTGATAATTCTTAATTCGGAGAAAATGCGGGTTGTGACAGGCGACGTCAAGGCCGGAGTCTCGTACATGCTTTACTTGTGGCCGGGTGGGGCATATAGCCCGTGATTGTCGGGTTGTTCAGCCCAAAGGGGAAAAGAAGACGAGTGCGTCTTATGCTGAGAAGGGCAAAGCGGTGGTTGATTCCTCTGCGTCCCAGGCACAGCCCCAAGTTTATCACCTTGGTCAGCAGGAGGCGATTAAGCAAAGTGACGTCGTCACAGGTACGAGTTAATATAGCTTACTATGCTTAAGTGCTATTGCCTTTTGTTATATATAGCTTGTGCATATGTGTGTGCTGCAGGCTTTGTCCTGATTCGGAATCGTCCGGCGAGAGCCCTGTTTGATACGGGTGCTTCGCATTCTTTTCTGTCCGAGGACTTCTTATCTCGAATTGGGGTGCCGAGTCATGTGACGGTTGATAGTACAAAGGTGCTATTGCCGAATGGCTGTGTGATGCTTGCGGTTAGGGCTTGCGATGTGGATGTTCAAATAGGAAGTCAAGATTTCGGTTTGAGTGCAGCTGTGCTACCGTTATCGGAGTTTGATATGATCTTTGGCATGGACTGGCTCTCGGAGCAGTGTGCCTTTATTGATTGCAACTCCAAGGAGATCACACTGGGCCAGAATACCGGACTTGTGACGAAGTTCGCTGGTATGCGAGGAGTTGGCGGGACTTTGTTGTCTGCGCTCCAAGTCGTCAATGCTGTTCGGAAGGGCGCGGAGTTATTCTTCACGCTAATTTAAGCTGTTGAGCCAAAGGCCAGTGTCAGTGAAGTTCTGGTTGTGTCAGAGTTTGCCGATGTGTTTCCTAAAGATCTTCCTGGGTTACCACCCCAGCGGGAGATTGACTTCTCTATTGAGTTGGTGCCAGGTGCTAAACCTGTGGCCCGCTCCCCATATCGCGTCGCGCCAAAAGAGATGGCTGAATTGAAAGTCCAATTGCAAGAGTTGTTGGAGCAGGGATACATACGCCCAAGTATGTCACCTTGGAGCGCGCCTGTTCTATTTGTGAAAAAGAAAGACGATAGTTTGCGGTTATGTATTGTCTACCGCGAATTGAATAAGCTGACGGAGAAAAACAAATATCTGATTCCACGGATTGATGACCTATTTGATCAGCTGGCAGGATCAACGTTCTATTCCAAGTTGGATTTGAAATCGGGATATTATCAGTTGAGGATTCGGGAAGGTGACATTCCCAAGACGGCATTTGGAACACGCTACGGCCATTATGAGTTCACGGTAATGCCGTTTGGCTTATGTAATGCGCCTTCGGTATTTATGGATCTAATGCATCGAACATTCTGAGAGTACTTGGATTTGTTCGTGATTGTGTTTATCGATGACATCTTAGTATACTCGCAGTCGGAAGAGGATCATGCAAACCATTTGTGGTTGGTCTTGCATATCCTGCGGAGGAATAAGCTTTATGCCAAGTTCTCAAAGTGTGAGTTCTGGCTCTCTTCAGTAGCCTTTTTAGGCCATGTGGTAAGTGGAGAAGGTATCGCGGTGGATCCGTTGAAGATAAGTGCCATTCGAGATTGGCCAGTGATATCTTCAGTGGCCGAGGTCAGGAGCTTCCTTGGACTTGCGGGCTACTATAGACGGTTTGTGGAAAACTTCTCACGGATTGCTTTACCTCTGACCACGCTGACGAGAAAAGATCAAAGGTTCATTTGGACGCCGGAGTGCGCGCGTGCTTTTGAAAAACTGAAGAGTCGTTTGACCACGGCGCCTGTGTTGACATCGCCATGTGGTACAGATGGCTATGAGATCTATAGTGATGCTTCCGGGAGCGGCTTAGGCTGCGTTCTTCTGCAGTTTGGTAAAGTGATTGCTTATGGCTCGCGCCAGTTGAAAGTGCATGAGCGGAATTACCCCGTCCATGATTTGGAGTTGGCGGCGGTAATCTTTGCGCTCAAGTTGTGGCGGCACTATCTTTATGGCGTTAAAATGGACATCTATACAGATCACAAAAGCCTAAAGTATTTGTTGGATCAGAAGGATCTGAATATGCGACAACGAAGATGGATGGAGTTCCTTGGGGACTACACCTTCGAGATTCACTATACTCCCGGGAAGGGAAATATGGTCGCTGATGCTTTGAGTCGGAAAACTCCGATACGGGCAAGCTGGTTGCAGAGGCATGATCAGCGTTTGATCCAGGACTTGGAAGCATTGGAGATATCTTGTGTTGACAAGGGTTCGTCGACCAATGCATGCTTGAACTGGACGGAGGTTCAATATGACCTTATGGACAGAGTTCGGCGAGCAACGGAGCTTGATGAAAGTCTCCAGCGCTATGCTAAAGATGGGCCGTATGACCAGTTCTCTTGGGATAACGGTTTGTTATGAAGAAATGGTCGAGTGTGCGTCCCGAGTGTGGGTAAATTGAGGGACGAGTTGATGTACGAAGCTCACTTTGCAAAGTACTCAGTTCACCCAGGGAGCACAAAGATGTACAGAGATCTGAAAAAGCTGTTCTGGTGGCCTGGACTAAAGAAAGATGTCGCACGTTATGTGGTTGAATGCAATACCTGTGCGTTGGTGAAAGCAGAATGCCAGAAGCCTGGCAGTTTCCTGAAGTCGTTACCCATTCCGGAGTGGAAGTTCGATGACATTTCGATGGATTTCGTGCACGGGTTGCCGAGATCTCAACGCGGTCATGATTCAATCTGGGTGATTGTGGACCGGTTGACAAAAGTGGCGCACTTCCTTCCAAACAAAAGAGACGATTCAGTGGAAACCTTGGCCAAGCTCTATGTGGAGCAGATTGTTCGACTGCACGGTGTTCCTCGGAGCATCGTCAGTGACCGTGATGGGCGATTCACATCGAATGATTGGCGGCTAGTTCATCAAATGTTGGGTACAAAATTAGCGTTTAGTACGGCCTTTCATCCTCAAACGGATGGCCAGACTGAACGAACCAACAGGACGATGGAGGACATGCTCCGCATGTGCGCCCTCGACTTTGGTAAGAGATGGGAAGATTATATTTTTCTTGTAGAATTTGCCTATAATAATAGCTACCAAGCGAGCATCGGTATGACACCATTTGAGGCTTTGTATGGTCGTAAATGCCGTACACCGTTAGCTTGGGCAGAAGCAGGCGAATCTAAGCTGAGTGGGAAAAAGGAAGTCGAAGAAGCTACCTCGCTTATACGCTCTATTCGGGAGAGGCTATTGATAGCCCAAGATCGTCAAGCAAAGTACTACAATGCCAAACACCAGAACGTGGAGTTCGCGGTGGGTGATTGGGTATATTTGAAGATCAAACCCTTCAAAGGCGTGTACAGGATTCAGCGTTTGAAAAAGCTAAGTCCGAGGTATCTTGGTCCATTTGAGATGGTGGAGCGAGTTAGGGAAACTGCTTATCGACTAGCACTTTCAGCAGACTTGGGTGGATTACATGATGTATTTCACATCTCAGTACTTCGTAAGGCTGTTAAGGATCCAGCTCAAGTTGTAGAGAATGATCGGGTACCGGTCGATTATGGGCTAACGACAAAGGTGAGGCCCATTCGGATCGAGGATCGAGCCGAGAAACAGTTGCGGAACAAGGTGATCGGGATGGTCAAGGTCCGATGGGACAATTGTGGCCGTGAAGAGCTAACATGGGAGCGAGAGCAGACCATGCGAGCTGAATTTCCCGAGCTGTTTGTATAAACTGTAGACCGTGTACCTTTTGTTATAACAGAGTTATCAAGTTATAGTATTGTATTTTCTGTTTCCTTACCGTGTCAAATTTCGGGACGAAATTTTATTAAGGAGGGGTGGATTGTAACACCCCAAAAATCTCAAAATTGAATTTGAGGTGCAGGCTGTTTGACACGGCCTGGGACACGGGCGTGTCCCAAGGCGTGGAGGGGGTACACGGCCTGGGACACGGGCGTGTCCCAGGGCGTGTCACTCAAGAAATGGGCGGATTGAGTCAGGGAAGTACACGGCCTGGAACCAAGCCTTGAACACGGCCGTGTCAGATTTGACACGGGCGTGTCCGATGCCGTGTGCCTACCCGTGTACTGCTTGTTGGTTTTGGAGCTCGTTGAGGCAGGGGTGACACGGGCGTGTCACATGACTGACACGGGCGTGTCAGGTTCGACACGGGCGTGTTGATGCCCGTGTTCTGGTAGATTTCAGTCGGTACGAGTACCGCGTGTGCCGCTTAAGGTTACACGGCCTGTGACACGGGCGTGTCACAGGCCGTGTCAGGCAAAAATATGTAATTTTGGGAAAATCGTGGCCGTTCCTTTTCTCTATTTGGATCCAAAGGCTCAGATGAGTCCTTGCTGGATTAAAGCATCAGAGGCTAGATGAAGAGGTCATTCTTCATTTGGCTAAGTGAAGAGAGAAAGAGAGAGGAGGAAGAAGAAGGAGGAGGAGATCAAGCCACCGGCGGAGCTCCCGTGGTCCGATTCGAGATCCGAGGTGTTAACCCCAGAATCCGCAACATCTCCAGCTAGGCACCTTACCCTTCCCTCGCTGAACTTTAGTACTCAGTTCGCCCAGCTCGCCAGTAGGCACGGTCCGTCACCTAGGCGGACTCCAGAAACCCGTCCGCTCAGATCGCCCTCAGTTCACAGCCTTGCTAGATCGGCAAATCAGGTTCAGACCGGCAGGTTCCGAGTCAGGCCGCCCAGGCCGCTCAGGTCGCAGCTAGTCTAAAGGTCACGCGCTCAGTGCGACCAAGGGGGGTCTCCAGCTCGCTGGCCCAGTCCGCCTGTCCCGCGTGGGCTGCTTGTTCCTTCTCCCTTTTTGTTTCCCGTCACCGCTGCCCGGCTCTTTTTGTACCCCGGGCAGCCGGTTATTTTAGCCCTGCCCGCTTGGGCAGGCCCCCAGCCTATAAATAGGGGGAAGTGGTGCGCTCAAAGCACGCTGACTCGAGCCCAGGAGCCCACTTGTTAAAGGCTGCGGACTCGAATCTCTTGCTTTGCGACCTGCGACTTGCTTTCCTCATTGCTTTCTCTTTCTTTTCTTGTAACCGCATCTTGATAATAAAAAGTAAGCCCGTCGCAGGAGTGGTATTTAGGCCGCGACGGGTGAAGTCTGGTGTTGCCGTGCTCTACGGCTCTGTTGCCTTTCCGTTCCTTTTCTAGTCCGCCAAGTAGATTGCTGCTCGCAGTTTGTTTTTCCCTTCTTTTCCCCAAGTGCTCGAACGGTTAGCTGGTGGTGCCCGAGTCCGTCGCTTTTCGAGCATCAACAGTTAACACGCGGCCTTCAGATTCGAGCAGTTTTTTGAAACCGCGGATAGAAATGTCAGACCGCCGAGGTCGCCGCTCCGACCGCTCCAGCTCCCCCGATGATTCGCTGTGGGAGGCGTTGGAGCAGTCCCGCTGGGAAGCCGAAGTATCTCGAAGAGAGACTGACCAACGGCTCGATACGATTAGCCAAGCCTTGCTAGCATTGACTCAGCGACTTGCTCCCCAGGTTGCTGAAGAAGTTGCTGAGACACCTGTCCGCCAGACTCCAGTCCGCCGGACCCCGGCTCGTCGCACCCCTCTTCAGCAGTCGCCTGCGACTGCGCCTCCGCCTCTCCACCAAGCTCAGTCCGCAGCTCCCCTGCGACCTCAGGCGGCTCAGTTCGCCCCCCTGATGGATTTCTTCAGGGAGGCAGCCCGAGGGACCCCTGCTCGCCAACTAGACTTTGTCGATCGGCAGTCCGCAGAACTCGCAGAGTTTCATCCTCCAGTCCGCCCTTCTACTGATTCAGAAACTCCCTCTCCCTTCATCGATCGAATCCGATGGGAGTCAGCACCGAACAATTTCAGAGAGCCTCGTCTCCCTTTTTATTCAGGGGAGACTGATCCGATCTCCCACCTGCAGGCATTCGAAGGGGCAGTAGCATTGAGAAGCCTCTCCGACGCCCTGAAATGTAAACTTCTGGTGACCACTCTTGATGGACAAGCAAGAGAATGGTTTTATGAGTTGCCTCCAGGCACCATTTCCTCCTTCGCTGAGCTTCGCAGCGAGTTGCTCCTGAGGTTCGCAACCTCTAAGAAGAGAAAGGATGGGCCGGCAGCCCTTTTTGATATTAGGCAAAGAGACAATGAATCGGTGGCAAGATTCGTTGATCGGTTCCAGAAAGAAATTCAAGGGGTAAGGAATGTGAACCCCGATTATTACAAAGTTGCCCTGATTCACGGCCTTCGGGAGGGCCCGTTGAAATTTAAAGTGACAACAAAAGCACCATCAACCTATCAGGAGCTCATCGCGATAGCCAATCGCTTTATTGAGGGGGAAAATGCCAATCCTACCTATATCTCATCTCTGACAGCTAAAGCTGGAGGAAGGGATGTCCCTCACTCTTCTTCCAACAATCAGTACCACAGTAAGCCTCCCCGGCCTGATTTCCACCCTCCACCTCAGAGGGGGCGCAACCTCCGCCATAAGAAACCTTTCCTTAGCCATCAACAGTTTCATGATCAGAGACTGCCGTTGGCCGCCGCTCCCACCGTTCCCCTTCAAGCGCTCCCCATTCTTCAGAGAACCCAGCCAGCTTCAAATCCTCACGGGAGCAGCCCTATGGAAGAGCTTGCAGATCTAGGCATCGACTTTGAAGAGGTTGCCCAAATAATCCAGAAGAAAGTTGAAGAAAAGAGGCAAGGACCTCAGAGAGATTGGAAGCCCAGAGACAACTCTCAGTTCTGTAATTTTCACAAGGAGAAAGGTCATCTGACTAAAGACTGCAAGGCTCTTCAGAAGCTAGTTGAGAGGTTGCTCGCCGAGGGTAAGCTCGAGGACCTGGGCAGGAAGAATGATTCTTCAAGGCCTTCCACCTCCAAGGGCAAGGAGGTGGCTGAAGTTCACCAGGAGTGCATAGAGATAAGGGATGAGGGCCATCTGGGGCTCATTGACATCCAAAATGAGTGTATTGATGTTGTGGACGAGGGGGCCTTGGGAAGACTCTTTTTCATCCATGGCGGAGCAGGGGCTGAATCTACCCGGAAGTCCTCTTTGTCAAGGCTTTCGCGAACTGAGGTTGCTTCTACTTCTTCTGCCCCACCTTCTGAGGTCGTCACCTTTGGCTCTGCGGACCTTCCTGCAACCGCCAACCCCTTCGATGATGCCATCGTGGTCCAGGCAGCCATCGGAAACTTCACGGTCGATAGAATCCTCATCGACACCGGCAGCTCCGTGAATCTCCTCTTTAAGTCCACTTTCGAAGCCCTGAGGACTGGAAAGACTCTGCTTTCCACCGAAGGGCCGCTCTATGGCTTCTCAGGAGAAAGGAAGGAGGTTGAGGGAAGTGTCACACTCACGGTGACGCTCGGAGGGGTGACCAAAGAAATCCAGTTCATAGTGGTAGATGCTCCGAGCAGCTATCATGCCATCTTTGGAAGACCGTTGTTAAACAAATATCGCGCCATCATTTCAACATACCATCTAGCCATCAAGTTCTGCAAGGATGGCCGCCAGTGCAGGGTCAGGAGCGACCCGAGGCAGGCTCGAGAGTGTTACCTCCGAACGGTCAACATGACTGAGGTTTCCCCCCCAGCTTTTCCAGCAGCAGCAGAAGCCACTCCTTCAAAAGATGCTGAGATTAGAGAAGGCGCTCACCTGGAACCTGCCCAGGTGACACAAGAAGTCCCGATCGCAGAGGGAGAAGGAAGAAAGCTCTCTATCAACTCCGAATTGCCAGAGGATCAAAAGGCGGAGTTGATATCTTGCCTATTGGAGAATTTGGATGTCTTCGCTTGGTCAGCAGAGGACATGCCAGGGGTGGATCCCGACGTGGCTTGCCACCATCTCAATGTTGATCCAGCCGCCAAGCCCGTCCAGCAAAAAAAGAGGGATGTAGCTGTCAAGCTAGCAGAGCCCATCAGAGAGGAGGTTGCTAAACTCCTCAAAGCGCGCTTCGTTCAAGAGATTCAGTATCCCGAGTGGGTCTCTAATGTTGTAATGGTTAAGAAACCTGGGGGAAAATGGCGTATGTGTGTAGATTTCACTCGTTTGAATAAAGCATGCCCGAAAGATTTCTACCCCTTGCCTCGGATAGATTTATTAGTTGATTCTGCGGTAGGGTATCCGTTTATGAGTTTTTTAGACGCATTCTCTGGTTATCACCAAATAAGAATGCATAAACCTGATATCCCTTGCACATCGTTCATCACTAATGACGGTTGCTATTGTTATCTTGTGATGCCCTTTGGGCTTAAAAATGCTGGCGCAACCTATCAACGCATGATGGACCAAGTGTTTAAAGAACAAAAAGGTAGAAACCTCGAGGTGTATGTGGATGACCTTCTGATTAAGAGTAGGTCTCTTCCGCAGCACCTGGTAGATCTTGTAGAGACCTTTTCTACTCTACGAAGGCGCAAAATAAAGCTTAACCCGTTAAAATGCATCTTTGGGGCAAGTAAAGGGAAATTTCTTGGCCATCTCCTTACTCCCGAGGGTCTTGCCCCCAATCCTGATAAGGTTAAAGCCATCCTTGGTATGACCCCTCCCCGTTCACCCAAAGAAGTTCAGCAGTTAGGGGGGAGGTTGGCAGGACTCGGGAGGTTCATCTCTCGAGTCGGAGATAAAAGTGCACCATTCTTTAAGACTCTTCGGGGAGCATCCAAGTTTCAATGGACAGAAGAGTGCTCCTTGGCTTTTGAGCAATTAAAAAAGCAACTAACCTCGACTCCTTTACTCCAAAGCCCTCGAGCAGGGGAGACGTTATTCCTATACCTAGGGGTTGGTCCCGAGGCAGTTAGTTCAGTTCTGATTCGCGAAGAAAGCAGGAGGCAGTTCCCTGTTTACTATGTCAGTCACATCTTGAAGGATGCAGAGGCAAGGTATCCCATCCTAGAGAAGCTAGCTTTAGCATTGGTTATGTCTGCCCGCAGACTCCGTCCGTATTTCCAGGCTCATTCAATTCAGGTAGTTACTGATCAACCGTTGAAGAATGTGTTAGAAAAACCAGAGCATTCAGGCAGGCTAGCCAAATGGGCAATCGAGCTGAGCGAGTTTGAAATTTCCTATGTGCCCAGAACAGCTATCAAGGCGCAGGTGCTTGCAGATTTCATGATTGATACAACAGAATCCAGCTCGGACCAAGCAGCAAGGTCCCCTTTATCTTGGGCCATTTATGTGGATGGAGCTTCTGGTAGAAACTCCTCGGGTGCAGGAGTAGTTCTGATAAACCCGAATGGTGTCAAACTTGAGCAGGCCATCAAGTTCTATTTTCCAGTGACTAACAATCAGGCGGAATATGAAGCTTTATTAGCCGGCTTAAGGCTTGCGCGAGAGCTTGGAATTGATCACGTCCATATCAAGACTGATTCACTGGTAATGGCTTCGCAAGTTCTCGGCAACTTCGAGACCAGGGAGCCAGTATTGAAAAGGTACCTTATGCTGGTAAAGGTTGAGGTTGGCAGATTCAAAAGTTTTACTATTGAGCACATTCCAAGAACAGAGAATGAGGAGGCCGACGTTCTCGCAAAGTACGGGCTCTCGTCAGGAGGGACAACTTCTGAACTTTTCCGCCCAGCAGTGGAGGAAGAAGGGCTAATGCAAATCGATCAGTGTCCCTCTTGGATGGACCCGCTCATTCTCTACCTATCAACTGGGAATCTACATCAGTCAGTCAAAGATAAGAAGAAATTCAGGTTGAAGGCAGCACATTATTACCTGATATCCGACATTCTCTACAGGAAAACCTTCTTATCCACAATGGCAAGATGTGTTTCAGAAAGTGAGGTTCCCACCATTCTCCGAGAAGTGCATTCTGGCGAATGCGGAAGCCATTCGGGAGCAAGAACATTAGAAAGAAGGATCCTGCGGCAAGGTTACTTCTGGCCTACAATGAAGAAGGACTCTGAGGCCTATGCGAGAAAATGTGTTCAATGCCAGAAATTCGCCCCTCTTCAGCATCAAGCAGCTCAATCTCTCAGGTCGATTACAACCCCTTGGCCCTTTGCAGTTTGGGGAATGGATCTCATTGGCCCTTTTCCCATGGCAAGTGGGCAGCGGCGTTTTATTGTAGTTATGATCGACTACTTCAGTAAGTGGATTGAGGCTAAAGCATTGGCAAAGACAACAACCCAGGTCGTGAAGAATTTTATTTGGGGAGAGATAGTCTGCCGGCATGGAATCCCTATGGCAATAATCACCGATAATGGACCACAGTTCAATAATGCGGAAATGATAGACTTTTGCAGACAGATCGGAACAGAGCTGCGCTTCGCATCGGTGCATCATCCCAGAAGCAATGGTCAAGTAGAAGCAGCTAACAAGCGAATCCTCGACCTGCTTAAGAAAAAGGTTCAAAATCTCAAGGGCAGTTGGGCTGATCAACTTCCCTCAGTCCTCTGGACCCTGAGAACAACACCTTCATCTGCAACAGGAGAAACCCCGTTCAAGCTTTCTCACGGGTCCGAGGCATTGATTCCTGTTGAGTTTGAAGTTCTGTCGCCTAGGGTACTGCTTGCCAGGCAGGGCACGGAGGATTGGCTTGAGTTGAACAGCGAGGAGATGAGGTTCAGTTTGGAGCATATCGAAGAGGTCAGAGACAAGGCTGCTATCAGGCAGGAGGAAGTAAAAAGAAGAATGGCCCGTTACTTCGATAAGAACGTAAGGATCAGACACTTTCAAGTGGGAGATCTGGTTCTTAAAAAGGTCGATGCTGCTGCAAGAGCCAGCTCAGTTGGGAAGCTCAATCCTAGCTGGGCAGGACCATTCATTATCACGGAAGCACTTCAAAATGGGGCCTACCGGCTACAAACGTTCGAGGGTGAAGACATGCCGCACACATGGAGCGGAGATGACCTGAAGCGGTTCTTTTCCTGAACTTCTTTTCCTTTCTTCCGGTGTAAACTCTTTAAGAGGTTCACTATTAATAAAAATTCCTTGCCAACACTTTTATCAAGTATCTTTGTGTTTCAAGCATTGACAGTTAAATATATGGAGCAAGGATAACTCTAAACGATTCTCTCTGAACTCTCTATTTTATGGGTATACGAATCTCTCAAAATTGATACTCGCCTAAATACTCATACTAACACTTCTTCGAATGCCTCTTCTTCCTTACCTCCTCGAGCAACTCCCGGCAGTTGATTGATGCCAGGAGATATCGCCGTGTCCAGCAAAAACCTCCCCTAGAACCGTTGGTGTCAGCATAACACCACGACGACCACGTGATGCGGGGAGATTTCGCACCGTGTAGTGGGAGCCTACCAACTCTAGTGCGGTAGGATACTGGATTTCGGATCCCGGCTAGTACCTAACCCCACTTCTGCATTATGGAGGAGCGAAGTGGAGGTCAGCTCTACCACGCCACTTAAGGGATATTGTTACAACCCAGATGATCGCATGGGGAAAGCAATGACGCTCCGGCCGCACCTACCCCCAGATCATCTTGGGGCTGTGACTCTCGAACACTCCTTGGTACCCTCAAGCAGTGCCTGCAGGAGACCCACAGTCTTGTCGATCTCAAAGGAAAGCAATGCCGCTCCGGCCGTACCTGCCCGAGAGATCGACTTAGACTGTACTCCAGGCAAGAGGGCAGTAAATTGAGTTATTGAGTCTGCAGATCTCGAGGACCAGTAAGGAAAGCAATGCCGCTCTGGCCGCACCTACCCGCTTGGCCTCCAGATTACGGCTTTCTTCTTCACAGGGGTCGTCATTATTAATGAAGTGCGGACTCCAGTTGCCTTATCCGCTCAGTCCGCCGTCACCTGGGTTGATTCTGTAATTCATAACCTTGTGAGGAAAGCAATGTCGCTCCGGCCGCACCTACCCGCTTGGTTGTGAATTACAAGTCATTTCTGACACTTTTCATTAATGAAGTGCAGACTCCAGTTGCCTTATCCGCTCAGTCCGCTGTCCCATGGGTTGATTCTGTAATTCATAGCCTTGTGAGGAAAGCAATGCCGCTCCGGCCGCACCCACCCGCTTGGTTGTGAACTACAGGTCATTTCTGTTATTATTCATTAATGAAGTGCAGACTCCAGTTGCCTTATCCGCTCAGTCCGCTGTCCCATGGGTTGATTCTGTAATTCATAGCCTTGTGAGGAAAGCAATGCCGCTCCGGCCGCACCTACCCGCTTGGTTGTGAACTACAGGTCATTTCTGTTATTATTCATTAATGAAGTGCAGACTCCAGTTGCCTTATCCGCTCAGTCCGCTGTCCCATGGGTTGATTCTGTAATTCATAGCCTTGTGAGGAAAGCAATGCCGCTCCGGCCGCACCTACCCGCTTGGTTGTGAACTACAGGTCATTTCTGTTATTATTCATTAATGAAGTGCGGACTTCAGTCGTATTATCCGCTCAGTCCGCCGTCCCTTGATTAGGTCATTTCTGATGTTGCTGGCTGAGGCAGTGCGGGTTTCGGTTTTCTAATTCGCCTAGTCCGCAGAATTCATTCGATGCATACAATGTACTTAGAAGAAATTCAAGCGTGCATACCTGCGGACGGTAACCCTGGTCCGACCAGTTCGCTTATTCATGATGTTTGGGTTAGCAAATTATAGTTTTTTCGATATCTTAGTTCTCGCAAAAACTGGCAAAAGTTCTGAGAAATGCGGGTTGAGAACTGAACTCATCCAAGCCCGCATCAATCGTCTCTTTCCCAAGGAACACATTCCATTCATATTGTAACAAGGTTATGGTAGTAAAATTTCAGCTAGCAATGATATAAGTGCGACCTCTAAAGTATCAGCAAGAAACAAGCAGAAAATCTCAGAAGACATCAAAAGTATCCTTTTTTATATATATCCATTCAAAAATTACATGTCCTGGCGGACTCGCGTAAAGTCCGCCCCTCCCCCCCTTTACATTAAAGAAAACCAAAAGATTACAATGTATATATCCCTATTCTATCCTCTGCTTCTTGTCCGCAGGCTTCTCAGGGCTTGACCCATCCACATCCACAATAGGCGAGTAGCCGCCTGAGTCACTGTTGCTGCTGTCGTCAGAGCGAGAAGCGGCTGAAGGTTCTGTTCGCGAGCTACTCTCACCAGAGCTGGAGTTAGCGGACTGATCCGATTGGCCTCCTTGCTGTTGGCTTGAGGCCACTTCCTCGTCAGCAGACTCCTCCTCGTCATCCTCGGCAACTGCTTTTCCCTTATCGGCTTGCTCGAACTCGGCGACTTTATCCTTTAGCTCCGGGAAGAGCTTCAGGAATGGAATAGAGTCTATCCCGGCCTTCACGTACCCATCGCTGATAACGCGCTCAAGCGCGACCTCGACGCTTTCTCTCACAAAAGGAAACATGGCCTTTTGAAAGTCGGGGTTGGTTACCTCATAAGCGGTCTGCAAAAGATTTCAAAACATCAGTCCGCGGAAGATAAGCAAAATTAATGGCGGTTAACTAAGCACTTACGGCCTTGTCTTCTTTATATTGGTTAACTTTTGCACCAAGCCGCTTATTCCTCTCTTTCAGCGAATCGCTTTCCTTCCTGTGCCGCGCATTGTCCCTAAGCAGCTCGCGCGTGAGCCTGCCTAAGAAATGATTGGTGACGGCAGCGTTCGCACTGGCCTGCGCAGCGAGAAGAGGGAGGTCATCAGGGGCCACACCTTGCAGATCGCGAAGGTTCTGCTTCCCATACAAAGCGGACAGGGCGACGTGGGCATGGCGAGACGGGCGCGGGCTCCTCCAAGAGGGAAGAGCCGTTGATAGGCGGACATACTTTTTCTTTTCATGCCAGTGGATCATGGGGTTGCCCCTCAGATCCTTCTGCTTCTCGCCGAAGCCCGCAATGTCGAAGCTGCCATCAGAAGAATAACCCGCGGCGGGGTCTCCGTCTTCCCTCCTCTTTTTTGCGATTTCTTTTCTCCTTTCCCCTTGCGTAGGAGTCCGTCCGGCAGGCGCAACGGGTAGATTTGCGGGCACCGCCAAGGTCGCTGCAAGAGAGGAAGTTAGCTAAAATTCCTAAGTGGTTGCGGGTACAAACAAAGGTCGCAAGACTTACTCTCTTGGCGGCTAACAGTATATAGCCCAGGCAGCAGCGGGATGTAATAGTCAACATCCAGCCTCGCTCCGTCAAGAAACTTGACGATGGCGGTCTCGGCGTCGTTCAGCCGCACGCTCTTGAAGTCAGCGTCTACGCGCAGCTGCGGACTGGTATGGAGGAACCCCAGGTCGCCTTCGAAGATGAGATACCTAGAGGTCCAGTTGTGGATTTTATTCGGCAAGCCCACAACTTTCATTCCCCTGCAGTAGAAGTAGATGATGCCTTTGTATTCAGGGTGTCCCGTCGGGGTAATAGAGCGAACAGAGAAAATCTTCCTGAAAACCTTCAAGGAAAATTCAATCTTCTCAGCCCGCAGATAGGCGATGAAACTGCAGATCGCAACCATACTGTTCGGGGCAAGCTGGCCCGGAACCACCCCGTAGTGCTCGAAGATCTCCGCGATCTCCCAGAGTAGGGGAAATTTGAACCCACAGTCAAAATGGTCTATTGGAATTGCGAGCTGGGTAGCGGTTGAAAAATTCAGACGTTCGTGGTGATCAGGGAGCCGCGCGAGCACGGGCGAGTCCGCCATGTGAACTCCTAAGAACGCTTCCAGATCAGCTTCGGTTAGTCTACTCCTTTTATGATCAGCAGCATGGAAGGCGGCTGCGGCTTCAGTGCGTGCGGATACCATGTTTTCAGGCCGCAAGTCTTCAGCTCCCACCGTTTTCTACACAAACGAAGAGTGACAACCCTATTTATATAAAAATCGTCTGACATGACAGCCGTCTATCCGCTCAGATCGCTAAGCCAATCCGCTCAGCTCGCCTCTTCCCTGTTTTCCCTGCAAAATCAGATATTTCTCAAGGCTTTGCGGATTCAAAGCCAATCCGCCCAGCTCGCCTCTTCCCTGTTCTCCCTGCAAATAATTGCGAACTCACAGGAAGCCTACAGGGATTGCAATTTTCTAATAAACAAGATAAGCAAGCATAAAACGACAGCCCACATAATTTACATTCCACAACGGGATTATCCAAAAATAATAGTATGCGACAAGCAAAGTATCACAGCACAGATACAATCATGCAACAAAGTGTTTCAGCAACGACATTATACAACAACTAAAAGAATAATGGAAAATAAATGTTTGGGCCTTAACGCCTTCCGCGGTCTCTCAGAGCCGGTCGCACCTCCTCCTCCATTCCAACGTGCGCAGCCAAGTCACTTCCTCGCAGGATCTCGCAGTAGAGTTGGGAAACCAGATGGTGCATGTTATTAAAGGAGCGGTGCATATGAGCCATGTCTTTGGCTACCCGCGGAAATGGAATCATTTGAACTGCCAGGGCTGGATCTGCGACCACCGCAGGCTGTCCGCTTGCCGCAGGGACCGATCCCTCCCCTACAGCAGGTTGAGGCGCTTGCGATCTCACCCCAGCGGCTTCGCTTACTTGCTTCTTTCCTTCCCTCGCCAAGGCCAAATATTTGCCCCTATAATGGCGGACATCTCCGCTCAGACGATTTGTCTCCTTGTTCGCACTTTCCAATGCGGCTGAAAGGCTGGCGACCTCGCTTTCCAGGATTCTTTCCCGCGCTCTGCTTTTCTTTAGAGCAGTCCGAAGCTCGCATAACTCTTCCTCACTATTCTTCGCTAACAATACACTGTCTTCTTTAGCAGGCGGCTCCTCCTGTGCGAATCCATCAGCAGTCCGCGTCACGGCCTCCGGCACATTTGGCGGCGTAGGCACGATCTCGCCAACCTCGATAGAATCGGGCGTGGATTTCTGGACTGCAACAAAGAAAGTGAAGACACCTCAGTATCCAGGCCGCAATGGCTCCAGAAGAAAAAAGAGAAAAGGGAAAAGGTTTTTTATCCACTTTTGGTTATCTTCGCGGCGATCTGACGACTATCAAGGATAGGTCGCCTCACCCGCTCCGGATCAAAAGCCTCTAGGCGACGCCTCCATTCACGGCGGACTAGTGCTCTTGTCTCGGCCAGCGATCTGCTCGAAGTAACTATGTCATCAGTTTCGGTAAGGATCTTGACTGGCCGCGACTTTCGAGGAGGGGATTGGTACAACCAAGAGCTCTGAAACCGCTTGGTCGCCGGCTGCAACTTACCAGATCGCATCATCTCGGCAGCAATCTGAAGATCCTCAGTCCGCTTATCCACCCCGAGCTTCTCCGAGGCCGCTTCAACCTTCGCCTTCATTATTGCGAGTTGATCCTCGTTTTTCTTCCTCTCTTCAGCTGGAAAAAAAGAAGAAGGGTCGTCAAGATTTTTTCCTCCGGTTGCGGTATCGGGCTGCAGCACCTCCAGTAGAGAGCGATTTATACTCGCAAGCTGATCATTATCTATAGAGTCGAGTATCTCAGTGGTTGATAGGCTGAGCGTGGAAGGAGGATCACCTTCTGCGAGCAGAGGAGCGGGAGTGACGAGATCGTCTTGGACTTCTTTTTCTCGCGGCCTATGCTGCAAGCTCGCAGCTCCAGTCCGCTTGGAGATATTTTTCTCTCTCCTAACCTTCAACTTCTTCTCTACCCGCTCGGCGGCATTACCATCTCTTTTCCTCTTCTTCTTCTCCTCAGGAGTCTTCTCTAAATCGATGACAACCTGCTTGGGTTCGGGAGCTGAGTTTGGAGCGACAACTTGCTTTTCG
Organism: Platanthera zijinensis; assembly: GCA_039513925.1. NCBI lineage: Eukaryota > Viridiplantae > Streptophyta > Magnoliopsida > Asparagales > Orchidaceae > Platanthera > Platanthera zijinensis. The sequence goes on from CM077078.1 coordinate 207,835,422, forward strand.
ATGGAACTGTTGGTCGCGTTTTCAGCGGACTCCTTATCTCGTTCCTCGGCAACCTTCTCTCCCCGCTCCACTATCGTCTCACCAGCAGGAAGCCTCTCCTCGGTCCTTTGCTGCTGGACTTTCGGCGATGAAACTTCCTTTTCCGTTTCTATCCGCAACATGATGGTCCCCGAAGGAGAACGATGCACCTCCATGCTGGAGGAGTTCGCAGGGTTTTGGTCAGAAACGGAGGGCGGATTCGGTTTTTCCCGTAGAGGACTTGGGGGAGCACTCGCAGTCTTCACAGTATCGCGGACCGGATCCTGCGTCGCCTGGTCCGAACTCTCCCCCTGATGGCGGGCAGGCGCATCTTTTCGATGGCTCGATTTCTTAGGCCGAGAACTCGCTTTCGGCTTCTCATTTGGGGCAGCCATGCTGCCAAAGAACGACCCCAGCCTCGCCATGCCGGACTGGAAAGTCGAGACCGCAAGTGGTGAGTAGCGACCCGTCGCGCAGACAGTTCTGACAGAAGACAGCGCTTCCGGGAGTATTTATAGCACAAATAGCATTAATGATAGTTGCGGGCTCAGCGGTTAAGGAGACATTTTCGGAATTTTCTAAAACTCAAAAATGTGCGGGGATTATGTTAACCCCAGAATCCGCAACATCTCCAGCTAGGCACCTTACCCTTCCCTCGCTGAACTTTAGTACTCAGTTCGCCCAGCTCGCCAGTAGGCACGGTCCGTCACCTAGGCGGACTCCAGAAACCCGTCCGCTCAGATCGCCCTCAGTTCACAGCCTTGCTAGATCGGCAAATCAGGTTCAGACCGGCAGGTTCCGAGTCAGGCCGCCCAGGCCGCTCAGGTCGCAGCTAGTCTAAAGGTCACGCGCTCAGTGCGACCAAGGGGGGTCTCCAGCTCGCTGGCCCAGTCCGCCTGTCCCGCGTGGGCTGCTTGTTCCTTCTCCCTTTTTGTTTCCCGTCACCGCTGCCCGGCTCTTTTTGTACCCCGGGCAGCCGGTTATTTTAGCCCTGCCCGCTTGGGCAGGCCCCCAGCCTATAAATAGGGGGAAGTGGTGCGCTCAAAGCACGCTGACTCGAGCCCAGGAGCCCACTTGTTAAAGGCTGCGGACTCGAATCTCTTGCTTTGCGACCTGCGACTTGCTTTCCTCATTGCTTTCTCTTTCTTTTCTTGTAACCGCATCTTGATAATAAAAAGTAAGCCCGTCGCAGGAGTGGTATTTAGGCCGCGACGGGTGAAGTCTGGTGTTGCCGTGCTCTACGGCTCTGTTGCCTTTCCGTTCCTTTTCTAGTCCGCCAAGTAGATTGCTGCTCGCAGTTTGTTTTTCCCTTCTTTTCCCCAAGTGCTCGAACGGTTAGCTGGTGGTGCCCGAGTCCGTTATGTTAACCCCAGAATCCGCAACATCTCCAGCTAGGCACCTTACCCTTCCCTCGCTGAACTTTAGTACTCAGTTCGCCCAGCTCGCCAGTAGGCACGGTCCGTCACCTAGGCGGACTCCAGAAACCCGTCCGCTCAGATCGCCCTCAGTTCACAGCCTTGCTAGATCGGCAAATCAGGTTCAGACCGGCAGGTTCCGAGTCAGGCCGCCCAGGCCGCTCAGGTCGCAGCTAGTCTAAAGGTCACGCGCTCAGTGCGACCAAGGGGGGTCTCCAGCTCGCTGGCCCAGTCCGCCTGTCCCGCGTGGGCTGCTTGTTCCTTCTCCCTTTTTGTTTCCCGTCACCGCTGCCCGGCTCTTTTTGTACCCCGGGCAGCCGGTTATTTTAGCCCTGCCCGCTTGGGCAGGCCCCCAGCCTATAAATAGGGGGAAGTGGTGCGCTCAAAGCACGCTGACTCGAGCCCAGGAGCCCACTTGTTAAAGGCTGCGGACTCGAATCTCTTGCTTTGCGACCTGCGACTTGCTTTCCTCATTGCTTTCTCTTTCTTTTCTTGTAACCGCATCTTGATAATAAAAAGTAAGCCCGTCGCAGGAGTGGTATTTAGGCCGCGACGGGTGAAGTCTGGTGTTGCCGTGCTCTACGGCTCTGTTGCCTTTCCGTTCCTTTTCTAGTCCGCCAAGTAGATTGCTGCTCGCAGTTTGTTTTTCCCTTCTTTTCCCCAAGTGCTCGAACGGTTAGCTGGTGGTGCCCGAGTCCGTCGCTTTTCGAGCATCAACACGAGGCCAGCACTGTGAAGGCAAAGCTGCTGCGGTGCTTTTTCACCGGCTAGATTTCGATGGCTCCCAAGAGATCGTCAAGGGTAACGATCTCCCTTCTTGGACATGTGAAGTCCTTCTTTTCTGCATTGCATAGGGAAAACCCTTCCCCGCGAGTGTGCGGTGGGTTGTGGCATCCCTTGGGGTAGATATGTGAAGTCCCCCTTGTTAGAGTCCGGAATTGGAGTACGGATCTAGGCATGCTGTGTGAAGCCCATCTGGACATGTTGGTCTGGATTGGTGATGCTTGTTTGCATATCGGAGAAGACTCCGTGGTTATGGCTTGTTTGCCTTGTGCCTACCTGTTGCTTGGTGCAGCAGGAAGTACTGGATGAAGTCCAGGAAATGAAGAGGGTTGGATGCAACTCTTGTGGCCGTGCGTTGCCACTTTGTGTGCGGTTGAGCCGTTGGGCTGCAACTCGATGAAAAGGCAGATTGCCGAACAGGAAAGGTGAAACCGACCCGCGCCTATAAATTGCCATGGATACTTCCGTATTCGAGGTGGCACGACGACTTGAGCAACGGGGGGGTGGCTGATCCGTACCTGCGTTATGTCCGTCCGACTGGTAAGCCTGGTTATAGGTTTCATTGGAGCGCATAATGAGAGTTTTAGGCCCGCGCGCCAAAAAGACTAGAATGCTCAATACCGTGTAAATGGTGGTGTTGACTGATGGCGACGGTGATGGCGACGGCCACCAGGACGGCTAAATGGAGCATGACTATGTTGAAGATGTACCGGCAAAGGACGTGCGACGTCGTAGCGGTCATGGCTACAGGCTTCGCCCTCGCAACAAGAATCATATTTGATATTTTTTTGTGTTGGTGTGCTAATAGCCGTTTCATGATGGCTCTTTAAAATGTTATTTAATTTCTGCATTTTTATTTATGTGGTGTGCATTTAGCCACATGATTTTTGCTTTGAGATGTAAGCCTATATAAGGGCCTTAAACTCTTCATTATGTGGTAGAATATTATTGAAATCAAATTTGAATTTGCCTAATCTTTTCCCCCTCTTTCTTCCCTAATTTCCCCCTCTTTCTTCTCAAAACCGCCGCCCCCTCTCTTTCCTTTCTTCCTCCAAGCCGCCGGCCCCAAGGCCCTCCTCTTCCCTAAGTGCTCGGCCTCCACCATTCCCCCTCTTGCTCTAGGCCGCCCCTTCCTCTTAGTGCTCGGCCGCCCTCATCTTTTCTTGCTCTCGGCCAACCGAGATCGACTCTTGAAAGGTGTTTTCGGCCCATGCATGAGAAGTTGCTTGCTTGCAAGGAAGAAGAAAGGTGTTTCCCTCCACGGCGTGAAGTGAAGGAGATTAGCACGTTCATCATCCGTAGCGCGTTTCCCGTGGACGTTCAAAGGAGGAGCGATCAAACTTAGTAGATCCACGCACCACGGATCTACAAATCCGAGAGGGGTAACGAAAATTTCTACCAAGAGTTTTTCTTTCTCTAGATAGTTCTTGTGGTGGACGGATTTTGCGTTATTTTTCCGATTTGTTTTCTTCACGGTTAATCAAATAATAGATCGGTATTTTTCGTTTGGATTTTCGAAAGATTCGTAAGAGGATTGGCGATCCTCGCTTTTCTTTGTTGGGATAGATTCTACCATCTTTCGAATCATTTTGTTCTTGGTGGATCTATTTTGGTACAACCCCAAAGCTCGCTCGGGATCAATATTATCCCATTTAGCCGGAAAGAGTTTGGCCTATAGCCAACACTCGATCTATTTGCGGAACGGCGATCCGTATTGTTAGCGCGAACGATAAATAAAATAATTGTTGTGGCTGCGTTTACGTTAGCGTGCGGGTTAGAGGGCGTAGATCGTGTCGTAAGCGTCGTCGTGGCCTCCGTGACGATTCTCAAGGATATTCCCTACATCAATTTGGTATTAGAGGGAGGTTGTGTTGATTTCCCAATCGACACCATCCTTTCATTTTACCTAGGGATATCCTCGTTCACTAGGGTGCACACTTCCGTTACAAATCACGTCAAATCTGAATTTTTACATAGTTGGGCTGCAATTAGTAAAAACACACAAAAAAAATTCTGCAGAAAATTACAAAAAAAAATTCTGAATTTTCTCCTCATTTTTCTAAGAAAAAAAGTCTGAAAAAGTTTTTCCTGTTGCTCAATAGTTTTGCGTCAAAAAATTCAAACGCGTAATTTAATTCAGGTCAAAATTGTTGTTTGTACCGTTCGTTCATGCACACTAGGCTGGGCACGGAATATCTTCCCTCCACCTCACACATGGCCAACAACCAAGGTGATGAGCATGCTCCGGCCACGATCGCCGAGCTACAAGAAGAGTTTAACGCTAGGTTTGACGCACTGACACAGTTAATTGAAGGGCTCGTTGTAAACCAAGCGGCGCCCCGAAACAACGGCGTTGGCAGAAACCGGCCGGGTCCCCAACCCCCGGCAGCCAACCAGCGAGAGGAAAGACAAAATCACCCACGTGATCTGGACGATGAGTACCCACCTCGAGGTCATTATGAGTTCGACGTAACTAGGGCCGTAAAAATAGACTCACCATCATATGATGGTATGGGAGAGCCCCAGCTATTCCTAGACTGGATTATGGGAATCGAGTGCTATTTTGAATGGCACGACCTGACAGACGTTGAGAAAGTGAAGGTTGCGCGGATGAAACTTCTAGGAAGGGCTAAGACGTACTGGTTGAACGAAGAAAGACGATTAGGTACGGTTAATGGAGCACCCCCAATTGGGTGGGCTGCCATGAAAGCACTTCTCCACGACCAATATGTTCCCACGTATCACCAAACACAAATGTTCGACGACTTAGCCTCTCTTCGTCAGGGTAGTTCTTCGGTAGCAGAATACATGGGACAACTTAAGGATATGTTGGTGCGTTGCGATGTTCGTGAGATGCCCGAAGTCACACTCTCCCGATTTCGTAAGGGACTCAATTCAGACATTCAAGGAAAGCTCTTGCGTTATGGTCACACGGACCTCAACACCACTTTCAATGCCGCTTTGGATATTGAAAAACACAACGCCTACAAAGTCAAAGGACGAAACTTTCAGAAAGGAAAGTCCCTCTTAGGACCGCATCCATCTTCCTCCACGCGAGACAAGGGAAAGTATCGAACCACGGATTCGGAGTCCATTATCATTACCGCTAGGAATAATAGAAATCCCACCAGCGAGCGAGTGCCGATAGGACGGATTAGCAAGACTAACGCCACGTGTTATTCTTGCGGAATCCAAGGGCACTATTCTAGTGATTGTCCCACGAAGAGCAAACCGTTAGCCCTATTAGACTCCTCGACTGAGCCTGCCGACATCGACTATGGAGCAGAATCTGATCGCGAACCGAGTGACATGGAGGACGATTCTTACATGATTGTGATGAGATGTATTTTGGTCACACCGCGAGTGTTGGACGAGTATAACCGGACAAATATATTTACCTTAAATTTTAAGTGCGGTGAAAAATGGTGCAAACTAATTATTGATAGCGGTAGTTGCATGAACGTCGTTTCGGAAAATGCCATCGCACACATGCATTTAGTCACCGAGCCGCACCCACATCCTTATAAAATCGCGTGGGTAAACAAGACGTCAATAGCGGTTTCTAAGCGATGCTTGGTGCCACTAACTTTAAAAAACTACGTTGATAAAGTGTGGTGCGACGTAATTCCCATGGACGTGTGTCATGTCTTATTAGGACGACCTTGGCTTTATGATTATGACGTGACTCATTTCGGACGAGCCAACACTTATGAGTTCAAATTCAATGGTAAGACCATTGTTTTGAAACCATCACCGCCCAAGGATCCGTCACCTGAGTCCAAAGATACCATTGTGCCGGTAGAAAAGAAAACGATAAGTCTGATAGGTCGGAAAGAATTAGAGCGTGAGACTTTCATGGATGGCGTTATCTACGCGCTAGTTTGTCTACAAGCTAAGGAGGATGCACCCTCATTAGCGAGCCTTCCGTTATCACTTCGAACTCTCTTAGAAGAGTATAAGGATGTCTACCCGGTGGACTTACCACCTCAGTTGCCACCTATGCGTGATATCCAGCATGAGATAGATTTTGTCCCGGGTTCTTCGTTGCCGAATCAGCCCCATTACCGCCTCAACCCCTCCTCACATGAGGAGTTGCAAAAATTAATTTCAGATTTGTTAGCGAAAGGGTTTATACGTCACAGTAAAAGTCCTTGTGCCGTCCCTGCCTTATTAGTCCCGAAGAAAGATAAAACGTGGCGATTGTGTGTCGATTATCGGGCTATAAATAAAATAACTGTCAAGTATCGGTTCCCCATTCCCCGCTTGGATGATTTACTAGATATGTTATCAGGAGCCGCCGTGTTCTCTAAATTGGATCTTAAGAGCGGTTATCATCAAATACGAATACGGGAGGGGGACGAATGGAAGACGACATTCAAGTCTAAGGATGCACTATATGAATGGCTAGTGCTTGGAGAGGGACTTACCAATGGACCGAGTACGTTCTCGCGATTGATGACCCAAGTCTTTAAACCCTACATGGGAAAATTTGTAGTGGTCTATTTCGACGACATTTTGGTGTTTAGCATCTCTCCGGGGGATCATGAAACTCACCTAAGAACAATCCTTACCACATTGCGCAAAGAGAATTTATTTATTAATCTAAAAAAATGCGCATTCGGCGTGTCTTCTGTAGAGTTCTTAGGATACATCGTGAGCTCAGATGGCATTCATGTGGATCCAAAGAAGGTTCAAGCAATTAAAGAGTGGCCGGAACCCAAGAATATAAGGGAAGTTCGAAGTTTCCACGGGTTGGCCACGTTTTACCGAAGATTTATTCGGAATTTTAGAAGTATTATGGCACCCATCACTGAATGTATGAAGAAAGGAGAATTTAGTTGGACTAAAGCGGCCACTAGTGCTTTCCAAACGATTAAGGAACGGATGTCTGAGGCCCCCTTACTACGATTACCGGATTTTAGTAAAGTGTTTGAACTATCATGTGACGCACCGGGGATAGGAATCGGAGGAGTATTAAGTCAAGAGGGACATCCGCTAGGATATTTTAGCGAGAAACTATCCGGCCCAAAATTAAACTATTCGAATTATGATCGCGAATTCTATGCCGTGATTCGTTGTCTCCAACATTGGCGACATTACCTTATATCAAAAGAATTCGTGATATTATCGGATCATGAGGCCCTCAAATTTGTTAATTCTCAAAATAAGATTAGCCCACGACACGCTAAATGGATTTCCTACCTACAGGAGTACGCCTTCATTATCAAGCATCTGAAGGGTACATTAAATTGTGTGGCGGACGCGTTGAGTAGGGTCACCTTATTACTAACTACCATGGAAGTATCAGTTATAGGATTTGAGAGGATTAAAGATGAATATGTCCAATGCCCAGACTTTAGGGAAATTTATCTCGCCCCTCAGGACAACTCTCCTACCACCATTTCGGCGTACTATATCCGTGACGGTTACTTATTTAAACATTTGCAACTATGTATTCCTCGCTCGTCATTACGACATTTTATCATATGGGAGTTGCATAGCGGAGGGCTAGACGGACATTTTGGTAGAGACAAAACGATAACACTCGTAGAGGATAAATTCTTTTGGCCGGGCCTCAGACCCATGGTTAACAAAGTCGTAGGAAGTTGTCGTGTTTGTCAACTAGCCAAGGGGAACAAGACCAACACGGGTCTTTACACTCCACTCCCGATTCCATCGGTACCATGGGAAGATGTCAGCATGGATTTTATTTTGGGGTTACCCATGACATTTAGGCGTCACGATTCTATTCTTGTCGTAGTAGACCGTTTCTCTAAAATGGCCTATTTCATCGCTAGTAATAATACCTACGATGCTTCAAATGTCGCAAAATTATATTTCAAGGAGGTCGTGGCACATCGGGGTGTTCCCAAAACGATCGTGAGTGATAGGGATGTAAAATTTACAAGTTATTTTTGGAAGACACTCTGGAAACTCATGGGCACTAAACTAATGTTTTCGTCGGCCTATCATCCCCAAACGGATGGGCAAACGGAAGTCGTCAACCGTAGCTTGGGCGGGTTACTTCGTTGTTTAGTGGGCGAACATAAAGGTACGTGGGATCTTATTCTTCCGCATGCTCAACTAGCGTACAATAATTCTAAGAATAGGTCCACTGGGTTGTCGCCGAATGAGATAGTGCATGGTTATAAGGCGCCAGTGCCTCTTGACTTGGTTCCGTTACTGTCTTCCTTTAAGTCAAGTCAATTTGCACAGGACTTCGCTTCACACGTTCACACTCTCCATGAGCACATTGGCAAGACGTTAGCTAAGCAATATTCTATTTATCAATCGAATGCTAACGTACATAGGCGAGCAGTCTCCTTGAACATTGGCGATTTGGTTATGGTTCGTCTTATCCCTAAACGGATGCCTTCGGGCACCATAAAAAAATTAGCGAACAAGAAAGCCGGTCCTTTTCGAATTTTGAAGAAATTAGGCGAAAATGCTTATTTATTAGAATTACCCGTTGATTGGGGAATCTCCCCTGTGTTTAACATTTCGGATTTAACGCTTTTTGTTGCTCCACCACCAGAACTGTCTGTCTCTCCGTTTAATAATTCCACTATACAATCTAATGGGGTGGGGGGTGAGCTCAATTCTGGATCATTCTCTCCTTCGAATTCTACGGGAGGTATGCCGTCTATTGATAATGACACTTGTTTTTCTGCTTCACCTAACGCTTTTCCGAGGTTTCCCCGGACAGATTTCTTGCCTGACAGGATTTTGCAGGATGATATGTTTCCCACCCCCGACGGCGACATTCACAGGTTTTTGGTTCGTTGGCGTGGTCGTCCGGCTTCAGACGACTCTTGGCTCTCTGTTGCACAGATGGATCTTCTTGACGCGGACCTCGTACGCCGTTATATGTCAGCCCGCTCATCGGAGATGAGCCCTTTTGAGCGGCGGAGGATTGATGGCGACGGTGATGGCGACGGCCACCAGGACGGCCAAATGGAGCATGACTATGTTGAAGATGTACCAGCAAAGGACGTGCGACGTCGTAGCGGTCATGGCTACAGGCTTCGCCCTCGCAACAAGAATCATATTTGATATTTTTTTGTGTTGGTGTGCTAATAGCCGTTTCATGATGGCTCTTTAAAACGTTATTTAATTTCTGCATTTTTATTTATGTGGTGTGCATTTAGCCACATGATTTTTGCTTTGAGATGTAAGCCTATATAAGGGCCTTAAACTCTTCATTATGTGGTAGAATATTATTGAAATCAAATTTGAATTTGCCTAATCTTTTCCCCCTCTTTCTTCCCTAATTTCCCCCTCTTTCTTCTCAAAACCGCCGCCCCCTCTCTTTCCTTTCTTCCTCCAAGCCGCCGGCCCCAAGGCCCTCCTCTTCCCTAAGTGCTCGGCCTCCACCATTCCCCCTCTTGCTCTAGGCCGCCCCTTCCTCTTAGTGCTCGGCCGCCCTCATCTTTTCTTGCTCCCGGCCAACCGAGATCGACTCTTGAAAGGTGTTTTCGGCCCATGCATGGGAAGTTGCTTGCTTGCAAGGAAGAAGAAAGGTGTTTCCCTCCACGGCGTGAAGTGAAGGAGATTAGCACGTTCATCATCCGTAGCGCGTTTCCCGTGGACGTTCAAAGGAGGAGCGATCAAACTTAGTAGATCCACGCACCACGGATCTACAAATCCGAGAGGGGTAACGAAAATTTCTACCAAGAGTTTTTCTTTCTCTAGATAGTTCTTGTGGTGGACGGATTTTGCGTTATTTTTCCGATTTGTTTTCTTCACGGTTAATCAAATAATAGATCAGTATTTTTCGTTTGGATTTTCGAAAGATTCGTAAGAGGATTGGCGATCCTCGCTTTTCTTTGTTGGGATAGATTCTACCATCTTTCGAATCATTTTGTTCTTGGTGGATCTATTTTGGTACAACCCCAAAGCTCGCTCGGGATCAATATTATCCCATTTAGCCGGAAAGAGTTTGTCCTATAGCCAACACTCGATCTATTTGCGGAACGGCGATCCGTATTGTTAGCGCGAACGATAAATAAAATAATTGTTGTGGCTGCGTTTACGTTAGCGTGCGGGTTAGAGGGCGTAGATCGTGTCGTAAGCGTCGTCGTGGCCTCCGTGACGATTCTCAAGGATATTCCCTACATCATTGACCCTGGTTTTCCGGTGCACCAAGAATGTGCCCTGAGTGCACGGACTGTCGGGCCGTGTGGCCGACGGTTGTGATGGCTTGAGTGTGCCTGCGAGCACATATTTGCTATTGTTGATACCATGCTGTGCAGGGAAGGAATGCTACTGCCCCGAGAAAGGGGTAGGATTGTTATAATTGGGTCAGCTGAATGCTGACCGTTGCCGTGTTTGCCACCGTTTGGGTGGATTGTCCCTATGCAGGTGCTGGAGAGCCAAGTGGTAAATGAAGGGCTGAAGCCCTTGCTGCTGTTGCTGCTGCTGCTGCGATTGGCCCTTGAAGGCTATGCGAAAGTTTTTTTTTGTTTTCTTTTACTCATGTATGGCCGGCCTGCGCGCCGATGTTTGTAATCCATACGGTGTGGAAAGAAGAACTGTAAGGCCTTAAGGCCAAACCTTGTATATTTGTTGTACATTCCGTGGCTGTATATATAACTGTAGTTTATATATTGGAGATTCCTGGTTAGAGTTCAATTTACAACTTAAAGCTTCCGCTAGCATGCTCTGAGTTAGGATACGTGTATGGTTTGGTATTATCCTGTGACCTCACCGTCTGTTTGTGGCATATAGTGTGGGGCCCCGGCCGGACCTTCTACTATACGTCATGTAACGGATGGGGTCGTTACACAGTGCTCGATGGAGCTGGTACTTGCCACCTCCACTCGGCGAGTGCTCGATGGAGCTGGCACTCGCCGCCGTTCCCGAACCTCGGCGGACACGGGCCTGACCGTTCCAGATCAACTATTGTTTGCCGAGCTCCCTGGGGAGAGTGCGAGACGGCGGATGCCGAGGCATTCCTCGGCACTCGAGGCGGGCACGACCTGGTTTTTCCCTCTCCTTCCTCCTGTAGGCGAGCACGAGGCAGGCCGCTCTGAGATGGTTAATCCCAAAGCCCAGAGATAATGAGTTCGACAAACTTCAGGCGGGCGTGAGTCTTAGGTCGATGAAAGCCAAACTAAACTCGACGAACTCCAAGAGGGCGCGAGTTTGGCGGAAGAGAAATTGAGTTCGAAAAACTCCAGGAGGGCGCGAGGCTTAGGTCGACGAAAGCCAAGCTCAACTCGACGAACTCCTGGCGAGCGCAAGCTGGGTGGATAATTTGAGTATGATGAACTCCAGGAAGGCGCGACTCCGTGGACCAGCGCGCGCAGCTTGTCTGCCTAGCTTTGGCGAGAGCGAGTTGGTCGTTCTGAGTCCGCCTGCTTATTGTTCTGATGCGGGAGGGCTCCCCTAGTTTGTTCTCCTGGGGTCGTAGGCCCACTCGGCGAATACGGGGCTGTACATAATCCCCGCTCTTTTTGAGCTTGGCCAAGCTTGGAAAGAATCATCCAACCTATGTGTTAGGTGAGTGCTTTGCTGAGTTTGAGAGAATCTTTTGAGGGGACCCACCCTCGTGCTATAAATATGCCATCGGACCTTGGAAAAAATTCCCCCTCCTTCCACCCTTCTCCGCGAACTATAGCCGAGCGATGCCTATATTCGAGGAGATGCGGGATCGCCTAGCGGCCGCGAGGGAGGGGACTCGAGAGGTAGCCCTTGGTGTCGCCCTGTGGCTGGGGCGCGGATCGTCTGGCCCCCTCTTTAGGCAAAAAAAGGAAAAAAGGGCGGACGGTCATCCTCAAACGATCCCCCTGTGTCGAGTTCGGCAGCCGGTGACGAGGTCGCCCTTGAGGTATGCAGACCCCTCTGTCCGACTCATGACTCTGCTTTTGATTTCTCTTTTCTGCAGGAATCAGTTTGCGATGATGGAGAGGATAGGGGAGAACCAGAGCGTTTTCCCTGCTGATAACTGAGCGGGTTGCTATCCCCTCGGCCTAGGAGCATGTCCCTCCAGCGAAGCCTCCGTCGCCGATGCCTCTCGGCCTGGGGAAAACCTTTGCTGCCCTTGGAGGCGAACCCTTCCAAGGCCGGTCGGGTACCTCCTGACTAGCAATCGATGTGGGAGATGTACCGACACCAGGTGAGCTTTGAAATTTTGCCCATTTGACACTGCTCGCTCCTTCTAATTCCTCCCTACAGTTTTAACGGGATCTCCTCCTCCGACGTCAAGATGAGCGAGGGGTATTCACCTCCTCCTAACACAGATCACATTTCTGAGTACCTGGGTGACCCGCTGAATGCTGAGAAGATGAAGAAACACACGTTACTGCTACAGGAGGTTTTCAACAGAGTTGTCAAGGATAAGGACAAGGCGGAGGAGCAGTTCGCGGTTCTGGAGGGGGCGAGGCGTACAGCTGACGGGGACGGAGTTACCTCTCTTGGGGTACACATCACACGAGCTGAGGAGCGGCTTAGGCATGCCTTGGAGCAGGTCGATCTGGCCAGGAGGGAACTGTTGGCGGTCTGCGAGTACCATTACCATCGCGTGCCGCCCCGATCTGGCAAGCGGGGGAGAGGCAGGTGGAAGTGAATCTAGTACTGAGCCACCTGCCCCTTCCCCGCTATTGGTTGCCTGGCCCGGGTCGCATCCGCATCCTGGGTCGGTTTGCGGAGTAGGGTCGCGAAACAACTTCATTCGAGACATTTTAATATGTTTGTAAAAATTTGAGACCTATTTCCCCTACTAATGGGCGATTGTTCGCGGTGTGTTATATTTACTGTGTTGAGGCTTAGTTTCCTTGGGGAGTGGATGGGGTGCTCTGGCTCGCCTATTCCTTATTCAAGAGGGCGTGACGTTATTGAGACGGCTCGCCCAACCCGTCTATTCAGTTCAGGCGGGAGCGAGCTGACCGCTCGTAGATTGCGAGCCAGAGCGACTCGCCCACTGTTTCAAGCAGGCTCGGGTCACGACTCGCCTATCTCGTGTGCGGACACGGATGAGAGCTACTCGTGGCCGTTTAGTTTTCGCGGCACATCGACCAACTGATAGAAGTCCGGGGCGGGTCTGTAAGTCGAAATGCGGGGCGCATTTTGCTATCCGCACTTTTCCGCTGGCGGAACGTTTTCCCGCCCTTTTTCATTCTATAAATAGGCCCTACTGACCCCTTCTAACCTACCGCATTTAAGACTTCCCCTTCTTTCTACTTCCTGTGACTCTCGACTCGCCAGCTTCCTGCGAGAACTTCCTCATCCAACTCAGCGAGTTTCCCGCAAGATGGGAGGTGGCAACGGCGATACGGATGGGCGGAGCAAGTGCGCTTGGACTTTCCCCGAGCATGATTTTATCCATGCCGCCATCACCGAACGCGAGTTCCTTGATGCCGTAGGCAACTTCGTACCACCAGGCTATGTGGCGAGATGACCTGGGAAGGGGGAGAAGATCAACGACCTCTCAGGAGAGGAGCTCTCCATACCCACGGTGCATTTTGAGGCGGGTCTCCGGCTTCCTCTTTCGCTAGAGGTCTGCCAAACACTGAAATACTTCGGGGTCGTCCCGGGGAAAATGACCCCCAATTCTACAGCGATGGTGGTCAGGTTCGCCTGCTTCCTGCGGGAAGAGCGGATTGAGTTCAGCTTTGCGGTCTTCCGCTAGCTGTTCTCTTTTCGGGGAAACAAGGATGAGACTGCCCACTTCTCCAGCAACCATGTCAAGGTGCGGGAGACTGTCAACAAGAGCCATAACTGGCTAAAGAAGTTTGTTTTTGTCAAAGGGACTTCGGCAACATCCCCTTCTCGCCGATCCAGCTCAGCAAGGCGAGCTACCGCCCCTAGCCTGGGGGGCCATGAAGCTGAGCTGTGCGGGTTCTTCACCGTGAAGAACTTCGAAGTCACCTTTTTTGTGTAGGAACCTAGACAATCTCGCCCCCGTCCCGCCTGGGGAAGGTAAGTGATTTGTGTTTTCCCCCTTTTCTTTACCACCATTCTTCTGCTTTAATCTTTCTTTCCCGCAAGCGAGTGGGACTTCCCCTTGCACCCTCCTTATGAAAGTGTGTGACTCGCTTCCAGCAAGCTCGCCCGTGCCGAGGCTGCAGCCGCTGCGCGTCGCGAGTCCACAGACCCCGCTGTCCAGAAGCGGCCTAGCAGCGAACAGTCTCTGCCACCGCCGCCCAAGAAGCAGAAAACCGCGGGAGGCACCCCCCCTATGAGTTAGGAGAATGGTTAGACCCCGGCAGATCAACCCGCTGGGGTTCTCGCTCTCGCGACCGCCCCGACCAGCGGCTCCCCTGGCGGGGCAGCTGGTACTTTCGGGCCTCATAAAGAGATGCAGCCAGCCGTGAAGCCGGTGCCGAGGGCGCACCGCAATTTTGGCCTTGCCGAGCGGCCTCTCGACGAGCTCAAAAACCCCCTCCTCTAGTGTGACAGGGATTCGAACCGGGCCACCATCTCCACTCTGCTGCCAAGCTGTCTGGAGCAGAACACAATCAATGGGGAGTCCTACAACTTCTCGTTCGGCATTTACGCGCAAGAGCACATTGCGGTCTATGACAAGGAGGCCAAACGGGTCCTCATGAATGAAAGAGTGTGGGCCCAGCTCCGCGGCCTGGAGCTGGCTCACATGACGGGCAGACGGCTAACACAGCTAGGGAAGAATGCCCCTTCGCTCAAAAAGCTGGTCGACGAGAAAGAGGAAGCTCGCTGGCTCGCCCAAGAGGAGGAGGATTTCTAGAGAAAGCGGGCAGACGCGGCCCATGCCGCCCTTGCCGAGTACTTGGGGGGAGTGGTACGTCTCTCGACTCGTGTAACACCCCTTTCCGTCACATGGCATATAGTAGTAGGTCCGGCCGGGGTCCGACGCAATATACCACAGACAGACTGAAGAGTTACTAAATGAAACCATCCTTCCAATAACACACGTCCTATACAGAGCACATTCTAGCGGAAGCATTTTAAATGATGCAAAGAAAAGAACTCAAGCCACAACATGAATGTCCACTAAAAATCAAAAGTAGGAATGAGCGTACAAATACACAAAGTACTTGGTCTTATGGCCTTACAAGAGTTTACTTTAAACAATAAGTGTCTTCCAAACATCGACACGCAGGCCGGTTACACATGAGTATACAAGTAAATATTCGCATTGGCCTTCAAGGGCCGGTTCAACAACAAAGGCTTCAGCCCGCTATTTGCCACTAGACTCCGCAGCACCTGCAATCAACATTCCACCGCAGCGGCGACAAACAAAAGCAACGGTCAGCTAAAGATGACCAAATTATAACGACCCCACCCCTTACTTGGGGTGGCGGTGCTCCTTCCCTACAATTTAGTAGCATAGCAAAACAATATAGTGAAAGTACAACAACAGCACACTTCATCACTGGTGTAGGTACGGACGGCCTCACATCCCGTGCTTTCAGGGCACTTACTCGGTGAACCCGGTCTGAACCCGGTCCGTTCCACGGTCCACCACCGCCCCCAGGATGACACACGTGAGCATTAAAGTCCTTTCAACCGAAGCCTAGACTCGCTCTCTAAGCCATCTTTAACCGAACCACTTGGAGTGGGTAAGGTTCCACCAGCCCGTTGCTCACCTCGCCACAATAATTCAAGTCATCGGCACGAGACAAGCTTCACTGAATCCCAACGTATCGATCAAACAATAGTACATAGCCAGGCTATGTATAAGGCTAGCTCCCAGGCCACCAAAATGGCAGAACTTCGCTTATGCCCAGATTTCTGGGTGCACCTAGGAGTTAATCCACAAGGATCCCTACTGCAATCTACAACGTAGAAAACCCGAAAACATACGATACAGAGTCTTCTCTGGCACTACAAGCATAATGAAAACATCACCGATCCAGACCAACTTGTCCAGGTATGCTTCACACACCATGCCTATGTCCGTACTTCGATTCCAGACTCTATATGCAAAGTAACGGGGACTATTCATGTCCAACCAAAGGAATACCTCGCACTCACCGCTCACTCGTGGGAGGGAGTTTACTATGCAAAAGGAAAGAGGACTTCACATTTCTAAGAAGAGAATCGTTACCCTTGCGGTTTGCTTTGGCGCCATGGAGATCTAGACGGATGAAAAGCACCGCAACGACCTCGCCTCCACGGATCTGGACTCGGCTCGCTATTTGGGGCTCTGAAGCTTCACCGGTGGCCGGATTCCTCCTTTACATTCTTCCTTGCTCTCCCCTCTCTCTAACACTTTAGAAAGAGAAAGGATGAAAAGAAATGAGGGTTAAACCCTCAACTCCCGGCCTTATACCAGCAGGGGAAAAGCTGAGCAGTCGGATCCTATTTGAAGGAAATGAACGACCACGAATCGCCCTAAAAATAACTTTCCTGGGCCGAACACGGCTTGTGACAAGCCCGTGTCATAAGCCGTGTTCCATACTCGCCGTAATCCAGTAAACACAGAACAGGACACGACCACTGACACGGCTTGGGACACGCCCATGTCAACCATGGACAAGCCCGTGTCATAGGCCGTGTGCCCCAATCGATGTTGAAACCGTCGTATCCCGAATAGGACACGGCCATGTGACATGCCCGTGTCATAGGCCGTGTGCCAGACACGATATTGGACACACCCGTGTCCCTTACCGTGTAACTCACTCGACACAGCCCTTCATAATACAGAGCAGGACACGACCCTTGACACGCCCATATCACAGGCCGTGTGCCTGACCTAGCTTGACTCCGAGGATCATCGACTGCATTTCATCAACCTCAAGCAAGACACGGCCCTGGAAACGCTTGTGTCACATGCCATGTGAACCTAATCAGGCACCAAACTGGCCTTAGAATGCTATCAATTCCTTAACGAGTTTTGGGGCGTTGCAATTCTCTCCCTCTTAAAAAAATTTTGTCCCGAAATTACAGAATGGAAGAGATACACAAAATTAAATGGTACCTGAGTGAAATAACTCGGGATACTCCTTAAGCATGGTCTGCTCTCACTCCAAAGAAAGCTCCTCACGACTGCAGTTGACCCATCCGACTTTGACCATCCTGATGTCTTTGTTATGAAGTCTCTTGACTTCAAAGTCCTCAATGCGAACGGGCTTGACCTTCATCGTCAACCCATTATCAATAGGTACTTGATCGACCGCAACAACTTATGATGGCTCTTGCACCGCCTTCCGCAACACCGATATATGGAATACGTCATGTAGACCACTCAATTCCACTAATAGTTTCAGTCGATAAGCTGCTTCACCAATTCGCTCTATAATCTCAAACGGTCCAAGGTACCTCGGGCTCAGCTTCTTCAAGCGTCATACCCATGAAACACCCTTGAACAGCTTAATCTTCAAATATACCCAGTCGCCAACAACGAACTCAACGTTCATATGCTTGACATTATAGTATTTGGCCCGCTTGCCCTGAGCGATCATCAATTGTTCTTGTATTATTTGTACCAACAAAGTGGTGCCTTCCACTTCTTGTCGTTTGTACAGCTTCGACTCACCCATCTCCAACCAAGACAACGACGTACGATATTTTCTACCGTATAGGGCCTCGAAGGGCTTCATTTGAATACTCGTCTGGTAGCTGTTGTTATAAGCAAACTCCACCAAGTACAGGTGATCTTTCCACTGCTTTCTGAAATCAAAGATGCACATGCGAAGTATGTCCTCCATTGTCTTGTTGACCCTCTCAGTCTGACCATCCGTCTGCAGATGAAAGGACGTGTTGAAACTCAGCTTGGTTCCCAACAATTGATGCACTAACCTCTAGTCATTGGACATGAAGCGCCCATATCGGTCACTCACGATGCTGCGGGGCATGCAGTTGAACAATGTTATCCACGTAATGTTTTGCCAGTTTATCCAACAAATCATCGTTCCTATTCAGAATGAAGTGCGACACTTTTGCCAATCTATCTACGATCACACAGATGGCGTCGTTTCACTTCTGTGACCTTGGCAACCCATGCACAAAATCCATTGAAATATCGTCGAACTTCCACTCCGGGATAGGTAAGGACTTCAAGAAACCTCCGAGCTTCTGACACTCCGCCTTCACCAAGGCGCACGTTTGACACTTCACTACATAAAGTGCTACGTCCTTTTTATGTCCTGGACACCAGAACAACTTTTTCATATCTCTATACAACTTTGTGCTCCCCGGGTGAATCGAGTACTTAGTATGATGAGGCTCGTACATCAATTCCTCCCATAGTTTACCCACACTTGGGACACACAGATGACTGCCCTTCCAAAACAGTCCATCCTTAACATTAAATTGAGAATTTGACAAATCTAAAGCCTCATCCATGATCTGCTTCATGACGTTATCCAAGACCAGAGCTTGTCGAATCCTATCAGCGAGATTGCACTACACTTCTGTCAAGAACAATTATGCTTTGGCACTAAACTTCGAGTCAGCTCAAGAGGTTTCCAAGGCCTCCAACGCATGAACCAAACGCTCGTCATGCATCGACAACCAACCGACCTGCGCGCGAGCTCTGCGACTTAATGCATCTACAGCTGCATTACCTTATCTAGGCATGAAATGTACCTTAAAGGTGTAGTCCCCCCAGGAACTTCATCCACCTCTGATGTCGCATGATTAAATACTTTTTATCCAAAATATACTTCAGGCTCGTACGATCGGTATAGATATCTACCTTCACACCGTACACGTAATGCCTCAAAAATTCCAGGGCGAATGTCACGGCCGCTAACTCCAAGTCATGAGTCGAATAATTTCTCTCGTAAACCTTCAGCTGGCGCAAGCCATACGCTATTACACTCCCATGCTTTGGCAGCACACAACCTAAGTCATTGCCTGATCCACAAGGCGTACTTAAGACAGGTGTCGTGGTCAAGCGACATTTTAGTTCTTTGAAAGCTTCTGCGCACTCAGGCGTCCAAACAAACTTCTGATCCTTCCTTGTCAAAGTAGTGTGGGGGCAATGCTATCTGTGAGGAGTTCTCCACGAAGCGCCTGTAATAGCCGACAAGCCCCAAAAAATTCCAGACTTTCGCCATCGCAAACAACACAGGCCACTCCCGTATAACAACTACCTTAGTCGGATCTACCGCAATCCCTTCTCCACTAACTATATGACCAAGGAACGTTATAGAGGACAACCAAAACTCACATTTGGAGAACTTGGCGTACAATCGGTTCTTCCTCAATGAATCCAACACCACATGCAGATGCTTGAAATGATCCTCCTCGAACAGCTTGTACACCAGTATCGTCGATAAAGACTATCACGAATTGGTTCTAATATTCTCTGAACGTTCTGTTCATCAAATCCATAAACACAAATGATGCATTCATTAGCCCAAAAGGGCATGATGGTGAACTCATAATGCCCATACCGTGTGCTGAAAGCTGTCTTAGGGATGTCACTTTCTCTTATCTTCCACTGGTAGTATCCGGATTTAAGATCCAATTTCGAGTACACCGATGACCCAACTAACTGATCGAACAGATCATCAATCCTTTGGATCAGATACTTATTCTTCTCCATTTACTTATTCAGCTCTCTGTAATTAATAAAGAGTCGCAAGCTTCCGTCCTTCTTCTTAACAAAGAGGACCGGTGTGCTCCAAGGAAACAAACTTGGACGCACATAACCCTGTTCCAACACCTCTTAAAGTTGAACTTTCAGTTCCACCATCTCCTTAGGCGCTAACTGATACGGAGAGCGTGACATAGGTTTGACACCTGACAGTAGCTCAATAGTGAAGTCGATCTCTCACTGAGGTAGGGATCCAGGGAGATTGTCAGGGAACACGTTAGGATACTCGGATACAACTAGGATACTGTCCAAACTAGGCTTAGGATTCGAAGCCTCCAATAGTGTGAAAAACAACTATGCACCAGCACGAACTGCCTTAACCACCTGAAGAGCAGACATCAAAGTCTTGCTCGCCCTATCAAGCCCGCAAATGTCGTCTCACGATCAGTTCCCAATTTGACCTCCTTGCGGTTGCAATCAATGTATTCCCTCTACTCTGAGAGTCAGTCCATTCCAAAGATCACGTCGAACGCCACTATCGGTAGTAGCGATGCTTGCAAGTCAAACTCTTGACTCCCCATCCGTATCTTTACACAACAGACTCTATCCGCGTGAATTGAACACCCATTAGGCAACGCCACATCCAATTTGTCCATTAATATCAAAGAAGGTACTTTGATGCGCAATACAAATCCTTCAGACAAAAGGAATACGAAGCTCCCATATCGAACGGTGCTCTTGCCGGATAATCGAAAATCAAAACAAAGCCTAACACAACTAGTCATAGGCTAATACGTGAAGGGCAACAAGTATTTAAAGCTAAACCGCTATAAATTAAACCATACCTATCACCACATCAGTCTGCTTCATGGCCTCCTACTGGACAAGGTTGTACACTTTAGGCTGGGTTGGGGCATAATGCGATGCGGTTACCTTCGGCCCCTTGCTCTTCTCCTCGTAGGTTGAACCAGGTTTCTTTTTGGACTTCGGATGTCCGCTCCAACAATCTTGGGCAAAGTGTCCCGACTTCCCACAAGTGTAACATAAATTTGGGTCTCGTCCAATGGATGCTCCTAGTTCAGTTTTCTTTGCCACTGGAGTACCACTACTTTCTCTGGCAATAAGTCCTATAACTGCTATTATCATGGCTTTCTTTGCCTTCTGGCCATCACAACGACAATCTCGGTCACGGTGACCGAATTTACCACAATTAAAACAATCATATGGAGCCTGATTAGTAGATATTTTAGACTTCTTTTTCCTCCCACTTCGGTATACAGAATTTGCAGAACCTAGAGAGTTTGGTACCCTGAACTCTGACATCTGGTTGACTTTTGCCAAATCTACTTCCAAAGATCTAGCCAACTCCACCAAGGCTCGGAATCCAAATAATTTCGGTCCTAGCAGTAGAACTCGTAACTCGCCGTACAGACCGTTATAAAATCTATCGACCATATACTGCTCGCTATCTAATTCAAATCCTGGGTAGCGCCTTATCATAAGAAACGCCTGCAAAAATTCATCAACTGAGTGCGTACCCTGAACTAAAAGCATGTTCAACTACTGACCCGATGGTCTTCTAAATGACATTTGCTCCATTACACCACTTGACGTTGAAGCCACCTCAGGGACAAAGGGTTGCACATTCCTTCCATGATGTGCATTAGTCACAGCGAACACCGCTTCAACTATCCTTCTTATGGTTTCCACAAAAGGAGGGGTCTCAGGCACGTCGCTGGGTGCACTACTTTTCTCAGAAAGTGGGCGTTCCGACAGCGCTACGTCACTCCTGGTCACCTATAGTCGTACAAAACACCATTAAGCAACCAAACAAAATTGCAAAAAGCAATTATAGGAACACGCATGTTTCTCAAACATGTGTATTTTAATTCCTAAGTGGACATTCATAGGTTTTTTTCATGTTATAACGATGACACACATACATGTGCTCACCACCCCTTAAAAGAATTCGCCCACGAATTCAGTAAAGCATGACCGAAACTGGTAGCATGATACAAAATTATAACACCCCTATCCTTCACATGGTATATAGTATGAGGTCCGGCCAGGGTCCGACGCCATATACCACAAACAGACCGAAGGGTTACTAAATGAAACCATCCTTCCAATAACACACGTCATACACAAAGAACATTCTAGCGGAAGCATTTTAAATGTTGCAAAGAAAAGAACCCAAGCCACAACATGAATGTCCACTAAAACCCAAAGTAGGAATGAACATACAAATACAGAAAGTACTAGGCCTTATGGCCTTAAAAGAGTTTACTTTAAACAATAAGTTTCTTCCAAACATCGGCACGTAGGCCAGTTACACATGAGTATAAAAGTAAAGGTTTGCATTGGCCTTCAAGGGCTGGCTCAGCAACAAGGGCTTCAGCCTGCTATTTGCCACTAGGCTCCGCAACACCTGCAATCAACATTCCATCGCATCGGTGGCAAACAAAAGCAACAGACAGCTAAAGATGACCAAATTATAACGACTCCACCCCTTATTTGGGGTGGTGGTTCTCCTTCCCTGCAATTTAGTAGCATAGCCAAACAATATAGTGAAAGTACAATAACAACACACTTCACCACAGGTGTAGGCATGGCCAGCCTCACACCCCGTTCTCTCAGGGCACTTACTCGGTGAACCCGGTCCGAACCCCGCCTGTTCTGCGGTCCACCACCGCCCCCAGGATGGCAAACACGTGAGAATTAAAGTCCTTTTAGCCAAAGCCTAAACTCGCTCTCCAAGCCATCTTTAACCGAATCACTTGGAGTGGGTAAGGTTCCACCAGCCTGTTGCTCACCTCGCCACAATAATTCAAGTCATCGACGCGGGACAATCTTCATCGAATCCAAACGTATCAATCAAACAATAGTATATAGCCCGGCTATGTACAAGGCTAGCTCCCAGGCCACCAAAACGACAGAATTTTGCTTCTGCCCCGATTTCCGGGTGCACCTAGGAGTTAATCCCCAAGGCTCCAAGCTGTAATCTACCACGTAGAAAACCCGAAAACATAAGCATAATGAAAACATCACCGATCCAGACCAACTTGTCCGGGTAGGCTTCACACACCATGCCTATGTCTGTACTTTGATTACAGACTCTATATGGAAAGCAACAGGGACTATTCATGTCCAACTGAAGGAATACCTCACACTCACCGCTCACTCGCGGGAGGGAGTTTCCTATGCAAAAGGGAAGAGGACTTCAAATGTCCAAGAAGAGAATCGTTACCCTTGCGGTTTTCTTTGGCGCCATGGAGATTTAGACAGATGAAAAGCACCGCAACGGCCTCACCTCCATAGATCTAGAGTCGGCTCGCGATTTGGGGCTCCAAAGGCTCCACCGACAGCCGGATTCTTCCTTCACCTTCTTCCTTGCTCTCCCCTCTCTCTAACACTTTAGAAAGAGAAAGGATGAAAAAAAAATGAGGGTTAAACCCTCAACTCCCGGCCTTATACCAGCAGGGGAAAAGCTGAGCCGTCAGATCCTATTTTAAGGAAATGAATTGCCATGAATTGCCCTGAAAATAACTTTCCTGGGACGAACACGGCTTGTGACACGCCCGTGTCATAGGCCTTGTTCCACACTCGCCATAATCCAGTAAACACATAACAGGACACGACCTCTAACACGGCTTGGGACACGCCTGTGTCAACCATGGACAAGCCCGTGTCTTAGGCCGTGTGCCCCAATTGACGTTGAAACTGTCGCATCCCGAACAGGACATGCCATGTGACATGCCCATGTCACAGGCCGTGTGCCAGACATGCCTTTGGACACGCCCGTGTACCTGACCATGTAACTCACTCGACACAGCCTGTCATAACACAGAGCAGGACAAAACCCTTGACACGCCCGTGTCACAGGCCGTGTGCCTGACCTGGCTTGACTTTGAGGATCGTCGGCTGTATTTCGTCGACCTCAAGTATGACACGGCCCTGGACACGCCCGTGTCACAGGCCCTGTGAACCTAATCAGGAACCAAACTGGCCTTAGAACGTTATCCATTCCTTAATGAGTTTTGGGGCATTACAACTCGCACTTATTGCCTACAGGTTGCCTTTCCCCTTCTCAAGCTTATCCTTATCCTATCCCTTTTCGCAGGACGTGGCCACGGCTTGCCGCCTAGGCCTCCAGATCTCCTCCCTTGAAAAGGAAA
This sequence comes from Platanthera zijinensis, assembly GCA_039513925.1. Lineage (NCBI taxonomy): Eukaryota > Viridiplantae > Streptophyta > Magnoliopsida > Asparagales > Orchidaceae > Platanthera > Platanthera zijinensis. The sequence continues at coordinate 207,859,277 of CM077078.1, forward strand.
GAAAGGCATAACAGGCGTAGGTGCACGAATTAGAGGCCGCAGCGGCTCCCCCGCCGCCCTCCAGTAGCTGCTGCCAGCTCGTGCACTACACCGAGTTCGAGATAGAGGTAATGATGTAGAAGAATACCGTTGGTGTAGCGAAGTACACACTCCAGATGTTGCGGCGAGCTGAAATTATTAAGAGCTAGGGCGAGGGACTTTCTGCGAGTGACGTGGTACCGGCCTTATTCCTTCGGTACCGAAGCCGGGATATAGGCCGTTCCTTCCCATTTAGGAGGACTCGTCGCTCGGGGGCTCTCCTTGCTGAATACTAGCGCCTCACCTAAAATTTGTTTTCCCGTAATATGAGCGCGGGACAAGGCCCAGAACTTGTAATTTTTGTTGATCGAAAAAATATACTCTCTGAAACTGTTCTGTAATGATGCTTCTTTGTAATGTAAATCCATCTTTTCTTTTTGGTACTCGCTGTTAACACCGGATTTGACCGCTCCCCAAGTGCCAACGGCAAGACCAACTCTAGCCGCCTGCCTGCCTCCCTGCGGGGCCTCCCTAGCTTGTCAAGCATCCAGGAGCAGTCAGTCAGGAGCTGTCTACCCGCCTATCCGTGCATCTAGGTGGCCCCTCTCTCTTTTTGCCCCCTGTATCTGGTCACCGCTGCCCATTTCTCCTGCTGCAGGATACTGAATTTCGGATCCCGGCTTGTACCTAAACCCACCTCTGTATTATGGAGGGACAGGGTGGTGGTCAGCTCTACCATGCCATTTAAGGGATATCGTCACAACTCTGATGAGCACGCGAGGAAAGCGCTGCTACACACACCTGCCCGCGAATCATCTTAGCATGTGACCCTCGAATACTCTTTGGAACCCTCAAGCAGTGCCTGCAGGAGACCCACAGCTGGGTTGATCTCAGAGGAAAGCAATGATATGCACATACTTGAAAGATCAACTTAGGCTGTACTCCAAGCAAGAGGGAAGTTAGTCCTTTCCCCTTGTGTGGAGTTTAGATTTAGTTTACAGCTTCTGCAACCCTGTGAGGAAAGCACTGCCACACGCACCTGCCCACTTAGTCGTTTAAGTCTGTAGCTCATTTCTAAGCCGACAGAATTCTAGTATTCACTTCAGTCCGCAAGAGTTGATTTATCAGATGACCGAGATATCTTCTTATTAAGTGATGAGAACTACATTTTTTGTGACCCTGTGAGGAAAGCACTGCTATATGCACCTGCCCGCTTGGTCGCCTAAGTCTGTTGCCAACTTTCCTAGTGTCCGAGATTTATCATCAGACTCCTTCGAAGAGCAGATTGGAATTGTTATTAGACAGAGTCTGGGTATTGATCTTGTTAAAGCAAGCAGTTGATAGCACCTTTGCTGAATGTGCTAATATTCTCACCGCTTAACCGCGCAGTTAGAGGAGAGGTGGCCCGAATCATTCTTTTGTGTTGATTGGCAGAGCGGATATTGTTATTAATCGCACGTGTATTCTATGTTTTGTAATCATCTATTCATATAACGGATATTGTTTTTAATCGCACGGGTACATTGTACTGGGCAATCTTTCGTGTTGATTGGCAGAGCAAATATCGTTATTAATTGCGCGGGTATTCTATGTTTGGTAATCATCTATTCATATAGCGGATATTGTTTTTAATCGCGCGGGTACATCGTACTGGGCAATCTTTCGTGTTGATTAGCAGAGCGGATATCGTTATTAATCGCGTGGGTATTCTATGTTTGGTAATCATCTATTCATATAGCGGATATTGTCTTTAATCGTGCGGGTACATCGTACAGGGAAATCTTTCGTGTTGATTGGCAGAGCGGATATCGTTATTAATCGCGCAAGTATGCTATGTTTGGGCAATCTTTCATGTTAATATTCTTCAGTTTCTCATTTTCTTCCTTTAGTTGCTCTATCTCATCTTCTAACCGCTCGGTGAGGCCGACCACTTCGGCAAGGGCTTCAACGACAAAGTGGTCCGTCACAAAACTTCTCGTGCGGATTTGAGCGGCTAGACTGGGAGTTTCTTTGTTGGAATTGCCCGCAAATCGGCCAGGTTCTCCCTGCCGTACATCGCCCAGCTAACCGCGCGAGCGTGTTTGGATATTTTCTCATTCTTCCACAAGGGAAGAGCGGTGGAAACTTGAACATTCTTCCCGCGCGGATGCCATCTCATAACAGCCTTGCCGCGACGGTCTTTCAAGTTCTCCCCCATTCTTTGGGGTGTGAAGGGCTCGGAATCCAAATCGGCGGCGACATCGTGCTCTTCGCAGCGGTCTTCCTCCCTTTTCTTCCTGGCCTCGCTCTGTGTGAAAACGAGCTCTACAAGTGTAACCAGCTTGTTCGCTGGAACTTTCAGAATAGCTGCCAAGGGACAAAATATTTAGCCGCACGGTAAGACGAGGCAATAAGTAACTAATCGCTGAAAGTATACCTTCTTCTACAGGCAAATCCTCCACGACTGCCAGCAATGGGATGTAGTGCAGGATGTCTAGCCGTGAACCGGCGAGGAAGTCAGCGATCTCTCTCTCGATGCCTTCGACCTCAAATCGCTCGAACAATTTTGCCGGGCGGACTTGCGGACGGACAGGAAGAAGGCCCAGATTCCCCTCGAACATGAGGAATTTGGTGGACAAGTTTGGGAACTTGTTCGTCAAGTTCACCATCTTCATCCCAATGCAGCCGAAGTAGACAACACCTTTGAAGATCCGGCTATCCTTCTTGCAGAAGATGATGGAGCGGACCACGAAGCAGTAGCGGAAAAGATATGAAAGTAAGGGTTAGATCTGATATACTCTAGAGGGGGGGGGGTGAATAGAGTATGTGGGTATATTTTAAAACCTTTTCTGAGCTATAAGAAGAACTCCTAAACTCAGGTACTATACCACAAAATATCAAATGAAATAAATGAAATCATAGGAAAAATTAAATAACACAGCCACAGCAAGAACAAAAATAAAAAGGGGCAATCAGACGACACAAGAATTTATAGTGGTTTCCCAACCTGGGTACGTCCACTCTTCTACCACCCTGGTAGGAATCCACTCAGAGTTTTAATCAGGTTCCTGACACTAATGAGATTTTGATCAGGTGCTCAACAACCAAATCTCAAGTCTTTTGATCAGGAGACTTGCAACCAGGAATCACTTTTGAAGGGAGATGATAACCCTTTTTACAGTGGGGGTGAGAGAATGATCGTGTCTTCTCTTTCTCAATTCAAACAACTGAAAATACTTGTGGATTTGATGGTAGCAAAAAGCTCCCCCTGAGATGTTGCTTGTTCAGGATGATGGAAGCTTTGCTGCAGGGTGATAGGACTTCAAGCTTTCAATTTTGACAAGAAGAACTTCAGGAACTATTTTGACAGATGTAGTATTGTTGTCCTTCAAATAGTTCCTGAGAGTATGACAAAATTGTTCTTCTTCTTGTCTAGCCATTGTTGATCCTTGACTGATCGATTTTCAATCTCAAGAAGTTCTGTCTATCTCACAGAATAATGTTTTCTGTATATGATTCTTTGTATAGGAAATAATAATCTCTGTTTTTATATATTTTCAACGTGAATGTCTATTTGAATTTTTAAATTCCTTCTGCAATTAATGCTAATGACCTTGGAATATTTTTGGCATTGATTTGTTTCCCCAACTATCCCTTATAAAAATAGCAGGCAATAATTCTGATGAAGACCATAATTAATGCTCTTGTCTAACAGTAATATTCAGATAATATTAGAGCATTAATTACTCAGGAATTATTGCCACGTAATAGGACAACAGAGGGAAATTGCCAAGTCTGGATTCGTCGGCCTGAGTCCACAATTCGTCGAGCTGAGAATGGCTGTTTGTCGAGCTGAGATCCAAGATCGTCGACCTTTGAATGTTGCTTGATAACTTTCTTCTTCTGTGCATCAAGTTTGTCGAGCTGAATATAAGATCGTCGAGCATAGCCCTGAGAACAGAGTTAGTCCAGTTGGGGTCCAAGATCGTCGAGCTGAGTCCGCAGTTTGGACTTAGAATATTTTCTGATGTAGTGTGTTGAAGTATCATTTTTGGCGTTGAGTGTGATGTGCTATGGCTTTGAGTGTTAACTCACCATTCTGGCGTTGAGTGTAATGTCATCTGGCGTTGAGTCAAATTCCATCTGGCGTTGAGTGTTAAATCACCTTATCCAGAATTAGTCGACCAGAGAATAGAGTTCTTCTAGCTGATGTTCTTAGTTTGTCGACTGAGGTTTGACTTAAAGGAGTTATTACTTTGTTCAGAGTTCGTCAAGCTGAGAGCTAAGTTCGTCGAGCTGAGCTCAGAGAATTGTCCCTGAGTTCGTCTAGCTGAGCTCGACTTTCGTCGACCGGAGATCGACGAATGTATAACTTTTTTTTCTAAGTCATGAATTCCTTAAGTCTTGAGTCTCTGGCAGTGTTAGAGGTTGGTCCTTTATACTGTTGACTCAAGGGACTTAACCTAGACTCTAGGACACAACCATGACCCTGATCTATACATGTTGGGTCATATCCTAACTTAGTGAATGTAGCCCAAATCCAAATAAGGATCCAACAATCTCCCCCTATTTGGGTGATGTCGGTGCAAGAAATGCACCTTCTAGTTAACGGGTTGTTCGATCTCACATGCTAGGGGAAAAAGGAGGGTTACAGGGGTAGAGGGAAGGTTGATCGGGCACTATCGACCAGACGGTTACTTTGACGGTTAGCTTTGCAGGTTGATGGAGAGAGAGGAGAAAAGAAGAGAGGGGGCCGCCAGCAGCGACAACAACAGACTTCGCTCACCGCGACTTGAATGCCACTCTTACGTCGGGCTTTTCCTTTTACCAAGGATCAAGATTACAGCTAGCTATTGATCCTTTATAGGAGAAAGCAGTAAATGGTACAAAGGGGGAAACCGACGGCTAAGGAAGAAGAATGCTGGAGGCCATGCGGACTGACAAAGGGAAGTCGGCAGACCGCACGGTTAACGATCGGGCAGCTCGCTGGACTAAGCCGAGCGGACTGCTCGATCAAGCAGGGCGAAGGAAGGCAGGTCGCGCAGACTGAGGATTCGAGTCTGCAGGAGCTAATCCTAGGACCTTGACACCTCTCCCTCGTGTCCTCAAATGAGAGGTCTGGGGGCCTATTTATAGGCCCATGAAGGTAACGGTCTCGGTAACGTCACCACCGGTGAGGCGGTGAGCTGAGCGAGTACAAACATTGAGTCCGTAGAGTCCGCTCAGGGTTGCGCGGTCTCGGACTTCCTGGAGCTGGAGATGTCCGCTGCTGTGCGGGCTCGCGCTGGGTCGTGCGAGTATGAATAATGAGTATGCCGAGTCCGCACTAGGCCGTGCGGTCTGGGACGGTCTTGCTGCTGGCAGAGTGCTAAGCGGGTCTGCCTAGCCCGCTGCGGTTGAGGGTGAGCAGGCCGCCTCCTTCTTGAGGCTTGTCTCACTTGGCGACGGGTTGGCGACCTAGCGGACTGAAGACTGAATCCGCCACTCGCTGAGCATGTTGCTATCGAGCGGTCTAGGCGGATAGGAATGCGAGTCCGCCACATTGTTGGGAAGTTTGCACCTGAGGAAGAATGAACCACCACACGATTAACCGATCTGACCGAGCGGCCTGCAGGAGCGGACCGAGGAAGCAGTCCGCAGACCCTGCAGAACGAGCGGCTGCTGCGCGACCTGGGCGGTCAGACCAGGGGGACCTCTCTAGTCGCGTGGACTTAGCGACCTGAGCGGTCTTGCTAGAGAGACCTTCCTAGCCGCGCGGACTGAGAGGTCAGTCCACCCACCCTTAGAAGAAAAGGCCGACAGGCCGCCACCTTCCGGAGCAGGCCGCAACTTGCAAGCTGGCTACCTTGGGAGGGATCATCGATTTCTGGGGTAACATGATCCCCGCACTTTTTCAAGTTTTTAAGAGAACTTTGAAAAAGTAGGAGACCCACGAAAATTGTTATCCTTCCCTAGAGAAAAGGAAGGGGTAAGGAGAGATGGAACCTGATGTCACTCCTTAGAGAAAATTTGCTAATGCCTGGCTTTTTCCTGCGAAAGAAAGAATTACCATAGGCGGAAATAGGTGCATCTTATGCGTACTTGGGTTGCTTTTGCAAAACGAAGAAGATATTAATGTCTCCTAATAAGCTCTACAAAATAGTGATGAGAGAAAAAACAAAAAATAATGATAACTTGAGAGTACCTGAAGGAGGCTTGCAAGCACCTGCTAACTTTTGCAAGATGAGTAAATCACAAGTATGATATAAAACTAAGTTGCAAGTACTTGGATAGAACTTGTAAATATAGGCTAATCACTGCAAAGGGAAGAGTAAGCAGTAGATATGAAGTGAAATTAAAATGCAAGTACCTGGATGGAACTTGCAAATATTCGCTTATCTCTGCAAGAGAAGAGTAAGCAACAGATATGAAAGAAAGAAAACTAAGTCGTAAGTACCTGGATGGAACCTGCGAATGTTGGCTCCTGATATGATAAGATATAATTGGATAACATGAAAGATACCTGTCAAACTCTGTTATTAACTGAATAAAGATCAAATCGCGATAATGATTGTCTCGCGTGATCCAGTACGATATTTTATACATGAAATCCAGATCAGCCAGATGAAACCATCTTAATTTTGACTTACAACAGCATGACTTGTCAATCAAGGAGAATCAGATACTTTGATTAAATGACTCGTGTCACTAGCATCTGATAAGAGAGCTTATGGATAACCATCTGATAGAGCTTTATGGAGGCAGCGCGTATAAGATGATCATAAGCCAAATAGATATTGCAGATCCTTAGAACAGGTTGGATTTAACCTGTTAACCTGTAAGAAGGCAAAAAGACAAAGGAGGGCTACACCCTGAGGATGATTGAAAAAGACTGGATGCTGCCACAGGTGTGTAACACCCCTATCCGTCGCATAGCATATAGCAGTAGGTCCGGCCGGGGCCTGACGCCATATACTACGGACTGGCCGGTTGGTTACGCGTTGAAACCATTCAACCAATCACCACGTCCTACACAACACCTAGCGGAAGCAATTTTATACAGTTGCAAAGAGAACAAGAACCCTGCTACACAGCATGAATGTCCACTACAAACTCAGGAATATAATCATACACAAAAGAGAACTGGCCTTAAGGCCTTACACTGTTCACTTAACAAAATAGTGTTTTCCAAACTTCGGCACGCAGGCCGGCCATACATGAAAACGGGAAAGAAACATAAGCAATTAGGCCTTTGAGGGCCGGCACAGCAACAAGGGCTTTAGCCCTCTATTTCCCGCTCTGCTCCGCAGCACCTGCAAGCCACAAACCACCGCCCGGTGGCAAACAATAGTAACGGTCAGCAATGCTGACCAAATTATAACGATCCCGCCCCCAAAATCGGGGCGGCGATGCTCTTTCCCTGCACTTTATTAGTATAGGCAATATATTAATGTGAACACACATCAACACAGGCGTAGGCTCGCACGGCCACACACCCCGTGCACTTAGGGCACATTCTCGGCGAACCGGCCAACGTCACGTCAGTTCAAGCCATAGACGTTCCCAATCCACCACCGCCTCCTGGACGGTCATCCCTATGAGCATTTTGCCTTCCTGGCCTTGGTCACAACAATTTAAGCCATAGACTGTCGAAGACCCTCATCCATGCCAACGGTCCTACCGAACGACATAGACCGAGTACGGTTCCGCCTGACCCGTGCTCATATCGCAACGGCAATTTAAGCCATATGCGCAGGTCAAGACTCACCGAGTCCCGTTTCCGCCACAACAATCACATAACCCGGTTATGTTCACGTTGGCTCCCCGGCCACCGTGTTGGCAAAACCCGCTTTTGCCCAGTTTTCCGGGTGCACCTTAGAGTTAATCTCCAAGGCTCCCTGATGCAATCTACCACGTAGAAAACCCGAAAAACACCCAAACACCCGGAGTCTTCCCCGGTTCATATGCAATGCAACATCACCGATCCGGCTCTACTTGTCCGGATAGGCTTCACACACAATGCCTATGTCCGTTTTCGCTTACGGACTCTACACAAGGGGGACTTTACATATCTACCCCAAGGAATGCTCCAACTCTTCGCTCACTCGCGAGAGCGGGCTTCCTATGCAAAGGAAAAGAGGGCTTCACATGCCCAAGGATGAGAAATTGTTACCCTTGCATTCTTCCGCGGCGCCATCGAAAACTATACAGTTGGAAAGCACCGCAACGGCGTCGCCTCCGCGGATCTGGACTCGGATCGCGATTCGGAGCTCCGAAGCTCTTCCGGCGGCCGGATCTTCGACTCCTCCTTCCTCCTTGCTCTCCCTTCTCTCTAACTTTTAGAGAGAGATGGGCCAATGAAAAATGGGTTTCTAAACCCTATTTCCTGGCCATAACCACCCAGGAGCAGCCCCCCACCGTCGGATCCAAAGCCAAGGAAACGAACGGCCGGGATTAAATCCAAAATCATAAAATCTGGGCCGAACACGGGTTGGCACACGGCCGTGTGCCTGGCCGTGTAGCTCATTCGCCGTCTCGAACCAAATTGAAAACTAGCATACGGCATGTGACACGGCCTTCGACACGCCCGTGTCGCCTGCGACACGCCCATGTCGGGACCCGTGTCACGCCCCCCGTGTGCAATTTATCAACACTTTGCAGTCAGAGGGGTACACGGCTTGGTGACACGGCATCGGACACGCCCGTGTCAATCTAGACACGCCCGTGTTCGTGCCTGTGTCACTACCCGTGCACCCAACCACACAGCACAGGTGTGACACGGCCTGGGACACGCCCGTGTCCTAGGCCGTGTTCCACCACACGATCATCGTCGACCTGCGCTGGTCGATGACACGGCCCGAGCTCGACACGCCTGACACGGCCTCCGACATGCCCATGTCGGGGCCCGTGTCACCTGTACCAAAAACCCGTCTTGGCCAAAATCGATCCCTGTCGCTCTTACAACAATTTGGGGTGTTACAATTCTACCCCCCTTAAAGAATTTCGTCCACGAAATTAATAAAGGAAAAACAGGACTTAACGTAAAATAGTACCTGAACGGAATAATTCCGGGTACTCCTCGAGCATAGTCTGCTCCCGTTCCCAAGAGAGCTCCTCACGCCCGCAATTATCCCACCGGACCTTAACCATTCGGATCTCCTTGTTACGAAGCCTCTTGACCTCAACATCTTCGATGCGAATGGGCTTGACCCTAGTCGTCAACCCTTCGTCCACCGGCACTTGGTCAGCCGCGATCACCTGCGAAGGCTCTTGCACCGCCTTCCGCAACACAGAAATGTAGAACACATCATGTAATCCACTCAATTCCTCCGATAGCCTCATACCGCTTCGCCGACTCGCTCCAGAACCTCAAAAGGTTCAAGGTATCTTGGGCTCAGCTTCTTCAAGCGTCTCACCCGCGAAACCCCCTTGAACGGCTTCACTTTCAGATATAACCAATCGCCTACCGCGAACTCCACGTTCCGGTGCTTGGCATTATAATACTTCGCCTGCCGGTCCTGAGCAATCAACAAGCGCTCCCGAATGATCCGCACTAACGAGGTAGCACTTTCCACCTCCAACTTCTTGTACAACCTTGCCTCACCCGTTTCAAGCCACGATAACGGCGTGCGACACTTCCTAGCATACAGGGCCTCGAAGGGCACCATTTGTATACTCTCTTGATAGCTATTGTTGTACGCAAACTCCACCAAATAAAGGTGGTCTTCCCAATGCTTACCGAAATCCAGAACACACATGCGTAGCATGTCTTCCATCGTTCTATTGACCCTCTCGGTCTGCCCATCCGTCTGCGGATGGAAAGCTGTGCTGAACTTTAACTTTGTTCCCAGCATCTGCTGCACAAACCTCCAATCATTTGACGTGAACCGCCCATCGCGATCACTCACAATGCTACTGGGCACACCATGCAGCCTAACAATATTGTCAACATACAACTTTGCCAATTTCTCCACTGGATCATCCTTCCTATGCGGAATGAAATGCGACACCTTGGTTAGCCGATCTACGATCACCCAGATGGCGTCGTTCCCCTTCTGCGACCTTGGCAACCCGTGCACAAAGTCCATAGATATATCGTCGAATTTCCACTCCGGTATAGGCAAGGACTTCAGAAATCCTCCCGGCTTTTGGCACTCCGCCTTCACCAAGGCACACGTTTGGTACTTAGCCACGTACAACACCACATCTTTCTTGAGCCCCGGCCACCAAAACAACTTTTTGAGATCACGATACATCTTCGTGCTCCCTGGGTGGATTGAGTACTTGGTATGATGAGCCTCGTACATCAACTCCGCCCGGAGGTTACCCCCACTCGGGACGCACAACCGATGATCCTTCCTTAATAAACCATCTTCCACCGAGAACTGGGAATTTGACAAATCCAGAGCGGCCTCCATAAGCTCCTTCATGGAGTCATCTAACTCCAATGCCTGCCGAACCCGGTCAGCCAGGTCATACTGCACTTCTGTCCAGTTTAACATTGCTTTGGCGCTCGTCTGCCTTTCAACGCAACAGATCTCAAGCTCCTCCAACTCCCGTACTAGCCGCTCATCATGCACCGACAACCAGTTGGCTTGGGCGGGAGCCCTGCGGCTCAGCGCATCCGCAACTGCGTTGCCCTTCCCGGGTACATAATGTATTTTGAAGGTGTAGTCCCCCAGGAACTCCATCCACCTCCTCTGCCTCATATTAAGGTCCTTTTGATCCAACAAGTATTTTAGGCTCTTGTGATCGGTGTATATATCGACCCTTACGCCGTATAGGTAGTGCCTCCACAACTTGAGTGCAAATATCACGGCCGCCAACTCCAAGTCGTGCACCGGATGATTTCTTTCATGCACCTTCAGCTGACGCGATCCATACGCTATCACGCTCCCATGCTGCAACAACACGCAGCCCAAGCCACTACCCGAAGCGCCGCTATACACCTCAAAGCCCTCGGTCCCACTCGGCGAACTAAGCACTGGCGCCGTGGTCAACCGTCTCTTCAGCTCATCAAAAGCTTGCACGCACTCTTGCATCCACAAGAATTTCTGATCCTTCCTTGTCAACTTCGTGAGAGGTAATGCTAACCGCGAGAAGTTCTCTACGAAGCGCCTGTAATATCCGGCAAGCCCGAGAAAACTACGGACTTCCGCGACAGAAGATAACGCAGGCCACTCCCGTATCGCAACAATCTTCGCCGGATCCACCGCTATACCTTCCCCACTCACTACATGGCCAAGGAACGCTACCGAGGGTAGACAGAACTCGCACTTGGAGAACTTTGCGTAAAGCTCATTCCTCCTCAGAGTCTCCAACACCAAATGCAAATGCTTGAAGTGGTCTTCTTCGCACTGCGAGTACACCAAAATATCGTCAATAAAGACGATCACAAAGCGATCCAGGAAATCTCTGAACGTCCTGTTCATCAAGTCCATAAATACCGATGGCACATTTGTCAGTCCAAACGGCATGACCGTGAACTCGAAATGCCCATACCTCGTACTGAACGCCGTCTTCGGGATATCACACTCCCTGATCCTCAACTGATAGTACCCCGACTTCAAGTCCAACTTGGAGTATACCGACGATCTGACTAACTGATCAAAGAGATCATCAATCCTGGGGATCGGGTACTTATTCTTCTCCGTTAGCTTGTTCAACTCTCTATAGTCGATACACAGCCGCATACTCCCATCCTTCTTCTTAACGAAGAGGACCGGTGTGCTCCAAGGCGACGAGCTTGGACGCACATACCCTTGCTCCATCAGCTCCTCTAGTTGAACTTTCAACTCTGCCATCTTCTTAGGCGCCAACTTATACGGAGCACGTGACACCGGTTTGGCCCCCGGTACAGCTCGATGGTGAAATCAATCTCCCGCTACGGTGGGGCTCCGGGAAGACTATCCGGGAACACATCGGGGTATTCGCAAACCACAGGGATGCTATCCAACGGAGACTTTGGCTCCACAGCCCCCACTATTGCGAAGAACAGCTCTGCACCAGCACGAACCGCCTTCACCACCTGAAGAGCAGACATCAGTGTCTTGCTCGACCCTTTAGCCCCTCGAATGTAGTCTCCCGCCCTACACCCAGCTTGACCTCCTTCCGGTCACAGTCAATCCAAGCTTTCTGCTCTGACAGCCAATCCATCCCAAAGATCACGTCGAACTCTACTAGCGGCAGCAATGACGCTAGCAAGTCGAACTCTTGGCTCCCAATATGAACTTTTACGGCGCACACTCTGTCCGCACGCATCGAGCACCCATTCGGTAGCAGCACGTCCAACTTGTCCTTTGCCATTGAAGAAGGGACTCCGATGCATGATATAAAGCTTTCGGACAAGAAGGAGTGTGAAGCTCCCGTATCGAACAGTGCCCGTGCCGGACTATCACTAATCACAACAAAGCCTATACAAACAATATTAGGCTAACAAGCAATAGATAACGGTATTAAAGCTAACTTGCTATAAATTAACTCATACCTGTCACCACATCCGCTTGCTTGATGGCCTCCTGCTGGCCCAAGTTATAGACTCTAGGCTGAGTCGGAGCATAGTGGGACGCGGTCGACTCCACCGCTTTGTCCTTCTCCTCGTAGGTAGCTCCTTGTTTCCTTTCGGACTTTGAGCGTCCACTCCAGCAATCACGGGCAAAGTGCCCCGGCTTTCCACACGTGAAACAAGCGCCCGGGGTTCGATTGGTAGTTGCCCACGAGGCACCTGAAGCAGCTGGACCCGACGTCTTAGCTTTCTTATAGAATCTGCGGTAGCCCGACTTCGACGTAGTCGGTGCCTTGAACTCCGCTTTCTTGCTACCGGATTCCTTCTTTGCTTGGACATTCTTCATGTCCTTCTCCAAGGACCGGGCTGAATTGACCAGGGTCATGAAACCCTGCGCCTTAGGCCCCGACAGTAGCAACCTTAAATCATCTCTTAGCCCTTCGTAGAAGCGGCTCGTCTTCCGCTCCTCGTCTGCGAAGGTAGCGCCAGCATATCTCCCCAACCGAGTAAACTCGTGGAGGTACTCATCGACGGTGCAATCCCCTTGCACCAACTTCTGAAACTCGCTTTCTAGCGCAATTCTCTGCGCCGAGGGGAGGTATCGAGCCATGAATAGTCTCGCAAACTCCTCCATCGAAACTTCGGCCAACGGCCTTCCCCACAACTGATGTAGCTCTAGGCCTTCCCACCATAGTCTTGCGTCCCCATCCAACAGGAACGTCGCTATTGTGGTCTTCTGCCACTCTTCCGTTTCCATCGCAGTCATCACCCTGTTGACCCTTGAGAGCCAATCCTCTGCTTGGGTCGGGGTTTCTGCCCCCGTGAATACAGGTGGGTGAAAGCCCATCACGTGCTTCAACTGTCTTTCCGTTGCTCTCCGAGGCAACTCTGGCTCCAACACTACTTGCTCAACCCTCCTTTGCTCTGCCGTCTGAAGCGGTACTTTCTCCATAGCAGGAGCGGGCTGCTGCACCTGCCTTGCAGGCTGCGCATTGATCATTGCCATGACCGCTTCTGCCACCAACCTAATGGTCTCGGCAGACGGAGGTGTTGCAGGCGCATCGCTTGGCGCACTGCTCGCCTCAGAACCTGGCCGTTCAGACGGCCCAGCACCACTTCTGGTCACCTATAATCGTGCAAAACACCGATAAGCGACCCAAAAATTACTACAAACAGCAATTATAGGAACACGCAGGTTCCTCAAACATGTGTATTTTCATTCCTAAGTGGACATTCATGGGTTCTTTTCTTGTTATAACGATGACGCACACATGTGCTCACCACCCCTTAAAGTGAATTCGTCCACAAATTCATTTAAGTTTGACCGAAACCAGAAGTCTGATACCAATTTGTAACACCCCTATCCGTCGCATAGCATATAGCAGTAGGTCCGGCCGGGGCCCGACGCCATATACTACGGACAGGCCGGTTGGTTACGCGTTGAAACAATTCAACCAATCACCACGTCCTACACAACACCTAGCGGAAGCAATTTTATACAGTTGCAAAGAGAACAAGAACCCTGCTACACAGCATGAATGTCCACTACAAACTCAGGAATGTAATCATACACAAAAGAGAACTGGCCTTAAGGCCTTACACTGTTCACTTAACAAAATAGTGTTTTCCAAACTTCGGCACGCAGGCCGGCCATACATGAAAACGGGAAAGAAACATAAGCAATTAGGCCTTCGAGGGCCGGCACAGCAACAAGGGCTTTAGCCCGCTATTTCCCGCTCTGCTCCGCAGCACCTGCAAGCCACAAACCACCGCCCGGTGGCAAACAATAGTAACGGTCAGCAATGCTGACCAAATTATAACGATCCCGCCCCCAAAATCGGGGCGGCGATGCTCTTTTCCTGCACTTTATTAGTATAGGCAATATATTAATGTGAACACACATCAACACAGGCGTAGGCTCGCACGACCACACACCCCGTGCACTCAGGGCACATTCTCGGCGAACCGGCCAACGTCACGTCAGTTCAAGCCATAGACGTTCCCAATCCACCACCGCCTCCTAGACGGTCATCCATATGAGCATTTTGCCTTCCTGGCCTTGGTCACGACAATTTAAGCCATAGACCGCCGAAGACCCTCATCTATGCCAACGGTCCTACCGAACGACATAGACCGGGTACGGTTCCGCCTGACCCGTGCTCATATCGCAATGGCAATTTAAGCCATATGTGCAGGTCAAGACTCACCGAGTCCCGTTTCAGCCACAACAATCACATAACCCGGTTATGTTCACGTTGGCTCCCCGGCCACCGTGTTGGCAAAACCCGCTTTTGCCCAGTTTTCCAGGTGCACCTTGGAGTTAATCTCCAAGGCTCCCTGATGCAATCTACCACCTAGAAAACCCGAAAAACACCCAAACACCCGGAGTCTTCCCCGGTTCATATGCAATGCAACATTACCGATCCGGCTCTACTTGTCCGGATAGGCTTCACACACAATGCCTATGTCCGTTTTCGCTTACGGACTCTACACAAGGGGGACTTTACATATCTACCCCAAGGAACGCTCAAACTCTTCGCTCACTCGCGAGAGCGGGCTTCCTATGCAAAGGAAAAGAGGGCTTCACATGCCCAAGGATGAGAAATCGTTACCCTTGCATTCTTCCGCAGCGCCATCGAAAACTATACGGTTGGAAAGCACCGCAACGGCGTCGCCTCCGCGGATCTGGACTCGGATCGCGATTCGGAGCTCCGAAGCTCTTCCGGCGGCCGGATCTTCGACTCCTCCTTCCTCCTTGCTCTCCCTTCTCTCTAACTTTTAGAGAGAGATGGGCCAATGAAAAATGGGTTTCTAAACCCTATTTCCCAGCCATAACCACCCAGGAGCAGCCCCCCCACCGTCGGATCCAAAGCCAAGGAAACGAACGGCCCGGATTAAATCCAAAATCATAAAATCTGGGCCGAACACGGGTTGGCGCACGGCCGTGTGCCTGGCCGTGTATCTCATTCGCCGTCTCGACCCAAATTGAAAACCAGCACACGGCATGTGACACGGCCTCCGACACGCCCGTATCGCCTGCGACACGCCCGTGTCGGGACCCGTGTCACGCCCCCGTGTGCAATTTATCAACACTTTGCAGTCAGAGGGGTACACGGCTTGGTGACACGGCATCAGACACGCCTGTGTCAATCTAGACACGCCCGTGTTCGTGCCCGTGTCACTACCCGTGCACCCAACCGCACAGCACAGGTGTGACACGGCCTGGGACACGCCCGTGTCCTAGGCCGTGTTCCACCACATGACCATCGTCGACCTGCGCTGGTCGACGACACGGCCCGAGCTCGACACGCCCGACACGGCCTCCGACACGCCCGTGTCGGGGCCCGTGTCACCTGCACCAAAAACCCGTCTTGGCCAAAATCGATCCCTATCGCTCTTACAACAATTTGGGGGGTTACAAGGTGTTACCCGTGGGCCTTATGCATCGCTTGCCTTAAGAAGAAATCATCCGGGGTGTAGTCCTACCTAAAGCGGGCTGGCCGCGCTTCCTTTAGAAGGGCACAAAAGATAAACAAGCACGGAAATTCCTGAGAAGGAAACGACTGATACACTGCTCTCTTGCCTCGGGTTACAAACATTGTTGATCCATTCTACCTGGTGCGCCAAATGGTCTACATCAGTGCTCGTCTTTGAAAGGATCAATAACGTTGTGGGTCCCGCAAAAGTACGGATTGAGAGTACCAACAAGTGTTCGGTCGTCACAGTTGTGAGATGAACGAAGAGACAAGGCTACACTTGATTGTCATTGCTTGTCAAGCAAAGATAATCGTAACTGTAACGTATCCCTCAACGAGGCACGATAGAACTATCACAGGCTGCCTCCCCTAGGCACACACACTGCGCTAGACATCGGCCGAGATACAAAGTCTGAAGTTCACCATCATAGATTGAACGGCCCCCACTGCATATATGTGAAAAACTCCTCACCATATGCGGTCATTATGGTCTTATGCCGGAGGACAATCCACGGAAGGAACAACAAGACTTGGCGATGTCTAAGTTGTTCAGTGATCTCTTTGGCAAAGAGAAAAATATTGAGGAGAAACATTACAAAAAAGAACTGTGTCAGTATATGAGATCTCTGGCGTAAGCTTTATTGAAAGAAAATGAAAGAACACTTAGGAGTGTTTTAGAGAAAAAAATGTTTGAAGGGTAAAGTAAAAGCAACCGGTCATTATTGCGAGGGGCTTTGAGGAGCTGCGATGTCCTTTTTGCTTTAGAATAGGTTTCCTAGGGTGCCCACATCATCGACATCGAAGGTCTCGCATATGACATGGTTACGATACGTATTGATTTGATTCACTCCACTTGAGCTGCAAGGAAACTCTGCTATTCCCTTGCCTTTTGAGGTTGATGGATCAGAGTGGCCATCCTTCGGGAATAGATAGCGCATCTTACCCTACTTCAGCAATCTCGGCACAAGTTGACGAAGCGCTCGACAGCTTTCAGTTAAATGCCCGCTTTCTTTGTGGAATTCACAGAATGGGTCTGAATCATTTGATTTTTAATTTGTCAGCTGATAAGGCCTTTTGGAATTTGCCTTATCCTTCATGATTTGACATACTTCCAACATCGCCTCATCAAGTCCTGAGTATGATAAGTCATCATCTTGCGTTTGATGCACCGAAGCTGTTTGCAGAGGTGGGGCTGGTAGCAGTTGCAATCATTCGTGGGCACGATCCTGGCCTGGGAAGGGGGGTCGACGATGATGATGCTGGAATTTTTTTGTTTTCTGAGAGTGGGATGAAAAATCTTTCCGAGGAGATCTCGGAGGTTGCTTGTAAGATTGATTTCTCTCCGTTATAAGCCTGGAGACAAAGCTGGGGTTGCTCTTCTCACCGTGGATGTATGAGTTGGATAATCCAATCAACTCTTGATATGTCCTCGGTGCTTGGACGTTAGCCTCGAACTTGAGTGGTCCTTCACGCAGGCCGTGGATAAGAGCCACTCGATACAATTCTTGATTGACAATCTCAATGTCTAAGATTTCTTTCTGAAAATGATCTATAAAATGAGACCAAGTCTCATCTTCACGCTGTTTGATCTCAAATAGGGCCTCTGGACCGTCCATTCTCTTTGCAGAGGTAGAAAATCTGAGAAGAGACTCTCTTCGCAAATCAGCGAAGGAAGAGATGGACTGAGCACGAAATCCATAGAACCAATCCCTCACTTGACCGTCAAAGGTCGTTACAAGGAGTTTGCATTTGGTGGCATCTGAGAGGGTCTTGAGAGCTACGGCTGATTCAAAGGCTTGAAGATGTTTGATTGGATCAGTCTCCCCAGTATAAGTGGGCAACCGTGGCTCTCTGAAGTTAATTTTAGTTGGTTCATGCTGAATATTCTCTATAAATGGTGATTGCTCTTCTTTCTCTCCAACAACATAAGGAAAAAAGGGAGCATAAGTTGCAGCTGCACAAGGAGCTGGAGGAAAGAAAGGAAAAGTTGCTGTGGGAGGAGAAAAGGCAGGAGCTGAAGAGTAGGGATGGCTTCCCTGAAAATTCAGGAATCTTGTCGGACTTCCTCGAGCAGCTTCTCGGATGAAGTTCTGACGAGCTGCGAATTCGTCATTTTGAGATCGCAAAGGGGCTGCAGGCCCTTGCAAAAAGGTTGGAGTGTAAGGAGGATAGACCGGCGGATAGGCTGGTGGGTAAACTTAAGGAATCTCGAATGCTGGTGCTGGATTGATTGGAGGAGCTGGTGCTGTTGAAGATTGTGCTTCCAATCGTGGAGCGATAGCAGCTAGAGTACGGTTGATCGCTTGAATCTGTTGTGTAGTTTCTCTGCGAGATTGCTCCAAGGCCTCCCAAAGAGAATCCTCACTGGAACTTGGAGCAAGGTTTTCGACTTGTTGATGGTCTGCCATGAATAACCACTTATTTCACTGTCTGGTCGAGATCTGAAGGTCGTGTGTTAACTATCGGTGCAAGAAATGCGCCTTCTAGTTAACAGGTTGTTCGATCTCACAAGCTAGGGGAAAAAGGAGGGTTACAGGGGTAGAGGGAAGGTTGATCGGGCACTGTCGACCAGACGGTTACTTTGATGGTTAGCTTTGCAGGTTGATGGCGAGAGAGGAGAAAATAAGAGAAGGGGCCGCTAGCAGCGGAAACAACAGACTTCACCGGCCGCGGCTTGAATGCCACTCTTGCGTCGGGCTTTTCCTTTAACCAAGAATCAAGATTACAGCTAGCTATTTATCCTTTACAGGAGAAAGCAGTAAAGGGTACAAAGGGGGAAACCGACGACTAAGGAAGAAGAATGTCGGAGGCCGTGCGGACTGACAAATGGAAGTCGGCAGACCGCGCGATTAACGATCGGGCAGCTCGCTGGACTAAGCTGAGCGGACTGCTCGATCAAGCAGGGCGAAGGAAGGCAGGTCATGCGGACTGAGGATTCGAGTCCATAGGAGCTAATGCTGGGACCTTGACACCTCTCCCTCGTGTCCTCAAATGAGAGGTCTGGGGGCCTATTTATAGGCCAGTGGAGGTAACGATCTCGGTAACGTCACCACTGGTGAGGTGGTGAGCTGAGCGAGTACAAACATTGAGTCCGCAGAGTCCGCACCGGGTTACGCTGGGACTGCCTGGAGCTGGAGATGGCCACTGCTGGGCGGGCTCGCACTGGGTCATGCGAGTATGAATAATGAGTCCATCGAGTCCGCACCAGGCCGCGTGGTCTGGGACAGTCTTTCTTCTGGCGGAGTGCTAAGTGGGTCTGCCTAGCCCGCTGTGGTTGAGGGTGTGCAGGCCACCTCTTGTTGGAGGCTTGTCTCACTTGGCAACGGGCTGGCGACCTAGCGGCCTGAAGACTGAATCCGCCACTCGCTGAGCACGTTGCTATCGAGCGGTCTAGGTGGATAGGAATGCGAGTCCGCCACATTGTTGGGCAGTTTTCACCTGAGGAAGAATGAACCACCATACGGTTAACCAATCTAACCGTACGGCCTACAGGAGCGGACTGAGGAAGCAGTCCGCAGACCCTGCAGAACGAGCGGTTGCTGCGTGACCTGGGCAGTCAGACCAGGGGGACTGCTTTAGTCGCGCGGACTGAGCGACCTGAGCAGTCTTGCTAGAGAGACCTTCCTAGATGCATGGACTGAGAGGTCAATCCGCCCACCCTTAGAAGAAAAGGCCGACAGGCCGCGACCTTCCGAAGCAGGCCGTAACTTGCAAGATGGCTACCTTGGGAGGGATCATCGATTTCTGGGGTAACAAGTGAGGTCACTAATAACAGACTCAATAAAAAAATGTACAAAGCAAGAAGACATATATCTGGCAGAAGAATAATGCATGCAACAGATATATTTATATACAGTAAGCTTTGTATTATAAAAACACAGTTTTTCAAAAATTATACCATAATCACATCAGTTCAGGTTTTTTACTTCTACTGCTTCTTTTCTTTTGGCTTTTCTTCTTTGCTTTTATCCCCAGGCTGAGTGAAAATGATTTTCCTATTGGGATTTATAGCTTTTTTTCTTTGATATGTATAGATCTGCTGCTCCAATCACTGTCTGGGTGAGAGTTCTGGGAACTACAGCCTCTGGGTGTCTAGCCATATACTCTGCAGAATTAAATACCTTCTTGTTGACTTGAAGCTTATCCAGTTCTTTTTCTCTATATGATGATATAGTTGTATACTTTGATGGATCTTCTCCTTCTTCTCTGGCCTTCTTTATCTGTGACAGACTGATCAATTCTTGAAGCATAGCCATTCTGAAATTAGGATCAACATCCTGACTGACAGATGATTGATCATCTTGAGAGGGTAGCAGAAATGCAGGCCTGAATTTAGTTGACTGCGCTTGAAAGTTTGTTGCCTTCTGGCTTTCATTACTCTGAGTGTATAGTGATTTTGGAGGTGCATCTTCACTATATTTTCTTTTAGGTTTGTGTGATTCTGAATGTCTTCTTTGTTCAGCTTGTTATTGGGGAGGAGAGAACTCTGGCTTCTGTTGGATTACTTCCTTTATCTGGTCTGTATCACCAGTACTTCTTTGCTGACTGCTTCCATGTGATTGATATCTAGATGGCCTTCCTTGCCTTTGATAAGTTTTTGTGAAAGATGTAGACTTGGAGGGAGCATCTGAACTTTGAGGAGTTGTTCCTGAAGCACCAGCAATAGGAGGAGGAGGAGGGGGTCCTTTCTGTATCTATGAGCTGGGGGAGGAGAGTATCTTCTGCTTTTCTTTCTGGCCTTTTGTTCATTCATTGAAAGCCACATCCAAGCTGGCATCCCTTTGTATGGGGTTATGTTTTGTAAAATGTAGTAGGGAGTGTCATTTGTATTTCCAGGATTGGGAGCAGAAGGAGGAAGAGCCTTCCTTTTCTTAGAGATTTTCTTCCTATTTTGATCCTTATCAGAATCATCATCATCATCATCATCATCATCATCATCATCATCATCATCATCATCATCATCAGGCTGAGGATTGTCATACATAACATCAATTTGGCTTATTGTATCCTTGGATATTTCTTTCTTGATTGGAGTGGGGACAACTTCAGCATGAGCTACTTCAGTTTCCATGGCAATGTCTTGAGCTATTATGTCATCCAGATTGGGGAGAGGGCTATCATCCATGATATAAGATGGCCCAAGAGGGCTAGATCTCTGATCATCAGACTTATTTTCTGGAGGAGCTATCAAACTTTTCTTTATAGTTTCTAACACCTCTGAGCTAGCAGGAGAGGTATATCACACCATTGCTTTAGATGATGGAATGGGGGGGGGGAGCAAAAGTAAATGTATGACCCAATAATTCTTAGTAAAGCTGCTAGATGCACTTTGGATTTAATGAAGTAAACCCTTCCTGGCAGAATCACAAGCAGAGTGATCTCTTGAGTATCTGACATTGTAATATCTGTTCCTGCTTCTGATACTTCTATTATTGCTGCTGTTGCTACTGCTGCTTCTACTGGCAGAGTGATCTCTTGAGTATTTGTCATTGTGATATCTGTTCCTGCTTCTCCTTCAACTAGTACTGATTCTTCATCATCAAGTATCTCCCCCTGCCTGGTTTCAGTAGATACTGAAGCCAGGCCCCCAACTGAAGAGGGATCAGTGGTGAGAGCAGAGATCTGTGCAGCAAGAGATGATATGGAGGCAGCTAGAGGAGAAATGGCCTCTGCTATAAGATATTTTAGTAGGGGTGTGAGGAGAGTAATGAGTGGGGTAACAAGAGATGGATCCAGAGTTGGAGAAGTGGATGGTGGGGCAGTAGTTGGGTGAGTAGAGATTTCAGTTGCTGAGGGGGTGATAGGTGGAGGTGAAGTGGGAGTGTCTAGGGGGGAGTCATATTGAGGAGAGGGAGTGTGCAGTGGAGATGATAATAGGTTGAAGGATGGGAATGAGGAGAGGTTGATGTGGGGGATATCAACAAGATAAGATGGAAGAGGTGATTGAGGTGGTGCTGACATTGGTGTATCTTGTTGGGGGGAAGGTATAGAGGAGGAAATATGTGTTGGAGATTGAGGAATTGGGGATAATGAAGGTAGGATAGTAGAGACTGGAACATGAGTTGAAGCTGGGGTGTGTTGAGTTGTTGACAGAGATGAAGGTTGCAGAGCTGGAGATTGAGGACTGGCTGGAGTAATGTTGGATAAAATAATGTTGGATGGGATCTCTTCAGAAGGGTGGGGAGTGGCTGAAACATCCCTTGTACTTTCAGAAGCATGGGTGGCAGAGGATGAAGCCTTAGAGGGCTTTGTGATTGTCCTCTCCCACCTTCCAAACAAGGCACATGTGAGCCTTTTGCTAGCATTGATGAATGTGGTCTGGGAGACCAGTGATTCAGCAGCCTTTTCTGTCAAGAAGATCCCTAGGATCCTTCCAAAGTATACTTCCTTTTTACTGCTCCATTTCTTGACGAGATCAAAGATGATCTGTGCCCAGTTTACCTGCATCTTGTTTACCACTGCACACATAACCAGAAATTGATGTCTGGTTATATAATCGTGTACTGTGTGCTTGCCCAGTAAGACTTTCCCAACAATATCTGCGAGAAACTTAAACTCGGCAGATAGATGTTTCTTTAGTAGTTTATTTGGGTTATCTCCAAAGTAACCCATCAGACTCAACATCATATCATATTCCTCATTATCAATTTCTAATTCTTTTTCTCCATTCTCTAATCCAAAGATTTCAGTTAGTACAGCGGTTGTAGACGCAGTATAGACCCATTCTCTGATTTCCGTGCTGGGTAATTTGATTCTAATGGACAACAGATTTTTCAATTTCTGGTCTTCCACCAGTTGTAGAATGTGGAGGAACACTGGATCAGAGTGCTGGAAGGAGTTGAAATCCACATCGAATCCGGTATCAAACCTCATTGCCGCAAGAGTGCCTTCTGGAATTCCCATGAGTGCACCTACAAGAGAGAAAATGAAGATCAAGTGCAAAGGGAACTGAAAGTACGGGACGGAGGTCGAAGAAAACCTAAATATAAGGTTTTCCGGAATATGAAACAACAGACTTCGGTCCACGAGAAATAAAAATATCTTCGTTTTGATGTCGACGAAATAATTTAGAGTTAAACAGTTCGTCGATCTCAGTCTGAAGGGTTGAAGACATTTCGTCGATCTCTGGTCGACGAAAGTTTTCTGAAGTAAGTTCGTCGATCGCAGGTCGACGAAGATAACTTATCACAGAGAGTTCGTCGATATCAGGTCGACGAAAATATCAAGAACCTTTCGTAGTTCGTCGACCTCCGATCGACGAAATTTGAAGAGTTCTTCGAGTGCAGACAGAAACTAAACTAGGTCTTCTCCATTGATCATTCCAAGCTGATTTACAAAGAATAAGTGATTTCTTTCATCCAGGGGTTTGGTGAAAATATCAGCTCTTTGTAAATCAGTGTAGATATAGACAAGTTTGATTTTTTTTGTCTACACACTCTCTAATGAAATGATGCCTAATGTCTATATGCTTAGTCCTACTGTAATGGACTGGATTTTGTGATATGGCTATAGCACTTGTGTTATCACATAGTAGAGTTGAATTTTTTAAGTTGAACCCATAATCTAGAAGTTGGTTCTGAATCCACAACATCTGCGAACAACAACTTCCAGCTACAATGTATTCTGCTTCAGCAGTTGATGTGGACACAGATGATTGTTTCTTACAGAACCAGGACACTAATCTCATACCAAGGAACTGGCAAGTTCTTGAGGTACTTTTTCTGTCCACTCTATATCTAGCAAAGTCAGTATCTGAGTATCCAGTTAACTCAAACTCTGACTCAGTGGGATACCAGAGACCTAGACTAGGACAACCCTTTATATATCTCAAAATTCTTTTTAGAAAAACTAGATGAGATTCTTTAGGGTTCACCTAGAACCTAGCACAAAGGCATGTGACAAACATGATATCAGGTCTGCTTGCTGTAAGGTATAGTAGGGACCCAACAATGCCCCTATATAGTTTCTTATCCACAAGTTTCCCTTGTGCATCAGAGTCTATTACAACATTTGTAGCGATGGGTGTTTTCTTTGCTGAGGCATCAGCCATCCCAAACTTCTTGATAAGCTCTTTAGTATATTTAGTCAAGGAAATGAAGATGCCATCAGGAAGCTGCTTCACTTGGAGACTAAGGAAGTAGGAGAGCTCACCTATGCTACTCATCTCAAATTTAGAATGTATTAGATTAGAGAATCTTTTGCATAATTTGGCATCAGTAGACCCAAATATTATGTCATCTACATATATTTGTACTAACAAAATTTTATCATGATGCATTTTAGTGAATAAAGTCCTATCTACTATGCCTCTTGAAAAACCATGCTCTAAGAGAAAGCTGGCTAAGATCTCATATCAAGCTCTTGGAGCTTGCTTTAAACCATAGAGAGCTTTATGCAATTTAAATACCTGTGAGGGATGAGTTGGAGAAATAAAACCTAGAGGTTGTTCAACATAAACTTCTTCTTTAAGTTCCCCATTTAAGAAAGCACTCTTCACATCCATTTGATAAACTTTGAACTTTTTGAATGCAGCATAAGCTAGAAATATCCTTATAGCTTCTAGTCTGGCAACTGGAGCAAAGGTTTGATCATAGTCAATTCCTTCCTCCTGCCTATATCCATGAGTAACAAGCCTAGCCTTGTTCCTCACAATCACACCTTGGGCATCAAGCTTATTTCTGAATACCCATTTGGTTCCAATGACTGGGTAGTCTTTTGGTCTTGGAACCAAAACCCAAACTCTACATCTCTCAAACTGATTGAGCTCTTCTTGCATTGCATTGATCCAGTGGGGATCTTACTCTGCATCAGTTATGGATTGAGGCTCAATTTGAGAGAGGAAATAGGCATGCATCAAGTCTTGGTTGAGTTGATGCCTTGTCTGTACACCTGCTGTTATGTCTCCAATCACTTGGGATCTGGGGTGATTCCTTAGTGTGACAAGATTAGTAGGTGGAGTTGGTTCAGCCACAATAATTTGAAGGAATTCCTCTTGTGGAATAGCCTCTGTTGTTGTAGGAAGTTCAGCTATTTCCACAGTTTCTTCATCACTTTCTTCACTGACTTGTTGAGAAGGATAAGATACAACTTTGGGGGTAAAGTATAAGCCATCCAATTCCTCACACAAGTTGTGCACCTGCATGGAGTCTTTAGTAGAAATCTCTTTCTTCTTATAAAACATGTTAGCCTCTTCAAATGTAACATGCATAGATTCCTCTATTTTCAATGTGGATTTATTAAATACCCTATAAGCTTTGCTGACTTGGGAATATCCTAGAAAAATTTTCACTGCAGCCTTTGCTTCAAACTTTCTAATGTGCTTTTTGTCATTATTATGAATATAACATACACAACCAAAAACTTTAAAATAGTTGATTATTGGTTTCTTCCCTTTGAGTAATTCATAGAGAGTCTTATGCTTTAGTTTGTGTATCAAACTTCTATTCAGGACATAGTTTGCTGTGCTCACTACCTCTGCCCAATAAGATAGGGGCATGTAAGTGTTGATGCGCGAAAAGCGAAGGCGGAAACGAGCACCAGCAGCTAACTGTTCGAGCACCTAGGGAAGAAAAGAAAAACAAACTGCGAGCAGTAGTCTATTTGGCGGACTAGAAAAGGAACAGAAAAGCAAGAGCCGTAGAGCACGGCAACACCAGACTTCGCCTGTCGCGGCCTGAATGCCTCTCCTGTGACGGGCTTACTTTTGATTGCAAAGAAGGGGTTACAAGAAGGGAAAAGCAAAGCAAAGCAGAAAGCAAGCTGGAGACCGCAAAGCCAGAGATTCGAGTCCGCAGCCTTTAACAAGTGGGCTCCTGGGCTCGAGTCAGCGTGCTTTGAGTGCACCACTTCCCCCTATTTATAGGCTGGGGGCCTGCCCAAGCGGGCAGGGCTAAAATAACCGGCTGCCCGGGGTACAAAAGAACCGGGCAGCGGTGACGGGAATCAAAAAAGAGAAGGAACAAGCAGTCCGCGCGGGACCGGCGGACTGGGCCAGCGAGCTGGAGACCTCCCCTGGTCGCATCGAGCGCGGTTCTTTTAAATTAGCTGCGACCTGAGCGACCTGGGCGGCCTGACTCGGAGCTCGCCGGCCTGAGCTTAACTCGTCGATGGGAGGTCGCCGATCTAGCAGAGCTGGGAACCGAGGGCGACTTGAGCGGATTGATAGCTGGAGTCCGCCTAGGTGACAGACCACGTCAACTGGCGAGCTGGGCGAACTGAGTACTTGAGTTCAGCGAGGGAAGGGCAAGATGCCTAGCTGGAAATATTGCGGATTCTGGGGTTAACATAATCCCCGCACATTTTTGAGTTTTGGAAAATTCCGAAAATGTTTCCTTAACCGCTGAGTCCGCAACTATCATTAATGCTGTTCGTGCTATAAATACTGCCGGAAGCCCTGTCTTCTGTCAGAATTGTTTGCGCGACGGGTCGTTACTCACCACTTGCGGTCTCAACTTTCCAGTCCGGCATGGCAAGGCTAGGATCCTTCTTTGGCAACATGGCTGCTCCGATTGAGAAGCCGAAAGCGAGTTCCCGGCCTAAGAAATCGAGCCATCGGAAAGATGCGCCTGCCCGCCATCAGGGGGAGAGTTCAGGCCAGGTGAAGCAAGATCCAGTCCGCGATACTGCAAAGACTGCGAATGCTCCTCTAAGTCCTCTACGGGAGAAACCGAATCCGCCCTCCGTTTCTGACCAAAACCCTGCGAACTCTTCCAGCATGGAGGTGCATCGCTCTCCTTCCGGGACTATCATGCTGCGAATAGAAACGGATAAGGAAGTTTCATCGCCGAAAGTCCAGCAGCAGGGGATCGAGGAGAAGCTTCCTGCTGGCGAGCCGATAGTGGAAAGGGGAATGGAGGTTGCCGAGGAGCGAGTTAAGGAGTCCGCCGAAAACGCGGCTAAAAGTTCCATCGAAAAGGAAGTTGTGGAGCCAGTATCTTCCTTGGCGCTGGTTGTCGCTCCAACCTCAGTTCCCGAACCAAAGCCGGTCATCATCGACTTAGAGAAGACTCCTGAGAAGAAAAAGAGGAAGAGAGATAGTAATGCCGCCGAGCGGGTAGAGAAGAAGTTGAAAGTTAGAAAAGAGAAAAATATCTCCAAGCGGACTGGAGCTGCGAGCTTGCAGCATAAGCCGTGAGAAATGGAAGTCCAAGATGATCTCGTCACCCCCGATCCTCTGCTCGCAGAAGGTGATCCCCCTTCCACGCTCAGCTTATCAACCACTGAGATACTCGACTCTATAGATAATGATCAGCTTGCGAGTATAAATCGCTCTCTACTGGAGGTGCTGCAGCCTGATACCGCAACTGGAGGAGAAAATCTTGACGACCCTTCTTCTTTTTTTCCAGCTGAAGAGAGGAAGAAAACCGAGGAGCAACTCGCAATGATGAAGGCGAAGGTTGAAGCGGCCTCGGAGAAGCTCGTGGTGGATAAGCGGGCTGAGGATCTTCGGATTGCTGCCGAGCTGATGCGATCTGGTAAGTTGCAGCCGGCGACCAAGCGGTTTCAGAGCTCTTGGTTGTACAAATCCCCTCCACGAAAGTCGCGGCCAGTCAAGATCCTTACAGAAACTGATGACATAGTCGCCTCGAGCAGATCGCTGGCCGAGACAAGAGCACTAGTCCGCCGTGAATGGAGGCGTCGCCTAGAGGCTTTTGATCCGGAGCGCGTGAGGCGACCTATCCTTGATAGTCGCCAGATCGCCGCGAAGATAACCAAAAGTGGATAAAAACCTTTTCCCTTTTTTCTTTTTTTTTGGGGCTATTGCGGCTTGGGTACTGAGGCGACTTTACTTTCTTTGTTGCAGTTCAGAAGTCCACGCCTGATTCTGTCGAGGTCGGCGAGATCGTGCCCACGCCACTAAATGTGTCGGAGGCTGCGGCGCGGACTGCTGATGAGCTCGCACAGGAGGAGCTGCCTGCTAAAGAAGACAGCGCACTGTTAGCGAAGAAAAATGAGAAAGAGTTATGCGAGCTTCGAACTGAACTAAAGAAAAGCAAAGCGCGGGAAAAGATCCTAGAAAGCGAGGTCGCCGGCCTTTCATCCGCACTCGAAGGAGCGAACAAGGAGAAAAATCGACTGAGCGGAGATGTTAGACATTATAGGAATAAATATTTGGCTTTGGCGAGAGAAGGAAAAAAGCAAGTAAGCGAAGCCGCTGGGGTGAGGTCGTAAACGTCTCAGCCTGCTGTGGGGGAGGGATCGGCCCCTGCGGCAAGCGGGCAGCCTGCGGTGGTCGCAGATCCAACCCCGGGAGTTCAATTAATTCCATTTCCGCGGGTAGTCAGAGACATGGCTCATATGCACCGCACCTTCAATAACATGCACCATCTGGTTTCCCAGCTCTATTGCGAGATCTTGCGAGGGAGCGACCAGGCTGCTCACGTTGGAATGGAGGAGGAGGCGCGACCTTCTCTGAGAGACCGCGGAAGGCGCTAAGGCCTAAACATTTGTTTTTATATTTTTATATTTTTATATTTTTAAGCTGCTGTGTAATATTGTTGCTGAACATCTTTGTTGTATGATTGTATCTGTGCTGTGATGCTACTCTGTTTGTTGTATTCTATTATTTTTTCGGATAATCCCGTTATGGAATGTAAGTTATGCGGGCTGGCGTTTTATTGGCAAACTGCAGTTTCTGCGGACTGGCGTTTTATTGGCAAACTGCGGTTTCTGCGGACTGGCTTTGAATCCGCAAAGTCTTGAAATGTCTGATATTGCAGGGAAAAACAGGGAAGAAGCGAGCTGAGCGGACTGGCTTTGAATCCGCAAAGCCTTGAGAAATATCTGATATTACAGGGAAAACAGGGAAGAAGCGAGCTGAGCAGACTGGCTTTGAATCCGTAAAGCCTTGAGAAATATCTGATATTGCAGGGAAAATAGAGAAGAAGCGAGCTGAGCGGACTGGCTTTGAATCCGCAAAGCCTTGAGAAATATCTGATATTGCAGGGAAAACAGGGAAGAAGCGAGCTGAGCGGACTGGCTTTGAATCCGCAAAGCCTTGAGAAATATCTGATATTGCAGGGAAAACAGGGAAGAAGCGAGCTGAGCGGGCTGGCTTTGAATCCGCAAAGCCTTGAGAAATATCTGATATTGCAGGGAAAACAGGGAAGAAGCGAGCTGAGCGGACTGGCTTTGAATCCGCAAAGCCTTGAGAAATATCTGATATTGCAGGGAAAACAGGGAAGAAGCGAGCTGAGCGGACTGGCTTCCTGATCTGAGCGGATTGACGGCTGTCATGTCAGACGGTTTCTATATAAATTGGGTCGTCATTCTCTTTTTGTATAGAAAACAGTGGGGAAGCCTTGCGGTCTGAAAACATGGTGTCCGCACGCACTGAGGCCGCAACCGCCTTCCATGCTGCTGATCATAAAAGGAGTAGGCTAACCGAAGCCGACCTGGAGGCTTTCTTGGAAGTTCATATGGCGGGCTCGCCCGTACTCGCGCGGCTTCCCGAACACCACGAACGACTGAATTTTTCAAGCGCTACCCAGCTCGCAGTTCCAATAGATCATTTTGACTGCGGGTTCAAATTCCCCCTGCTCTGGGAGGTCGCGGAGATCTTTGAGCATTATGGGGTGGTTCCGGGCCAGCTTGCCCCGAACAGTATGGTTGCCATCTGCAGTTTCATTGCTTACCTGCGAGCTGAGAGGGTTGAATTTTCCTTGAAGATTTTCAGGAAAATTTTCTCTGTTCGCTCTATCACTCCGACGGGAGACCGCGAGTACAAAGGCATCATCTACTTCTACTGTAGGGGAATGAAAGTTGTGGGCTTGCCGAACAAGATCCACAACTGGACCTCAAGGTATCTTATCTTTGAAGGCGACCTGGGGTTCCTTCATACCAGTCCGCAGCTGCGCGTGGATGCTGACTTCAAGAGCGTGCGACTGAACGATGCCGAGGCCGATATCGTCAAATTCCTTGATGGAGCGAGGCTGGATGTCGACTATTACATCCCGCTGCTGCCTGGGCTGGATACTATTAGCCGCCAAGAGAGTAAGTCTTGCGACCTTCGTTTGTATCCGCAACAACCTAGGAATTTTAGCTAACTTTCTCTCTTGCAGCGACCTTGGCGGTGCCCGCAAATCTGCCCATTGCGCCTGCCGGACAGACTCCTACACAAGGGGAAAGGAGAAAAGAAATCGCAAAAAAGAGGAGGGAAGACGGAGACCCCGCCGCGGGTTACTCTTCCGATGGCAGCTTTGACATTGCGGGCTTCGGCGAGAAGCAGAAGGATCTGAGGGGCAACCCCATGATCCACTGGCATGAGAAGAAAAAGTATGTCCGCCTATCAACGGCTCTTCCCTCCTGGAGGAGTCCGCGCCCATCTCGCCATTCCCACGTCGCCCTGTCCGCCTTGTACGGGAAGCAAAACCTTCGCGAACTGCAAGGTGTGGCACCTGATGACCTCCCCCTTCTCGCTGCGCAGGCCAGCGCAAACTCCGCCGTCACCAACCACTTCTTAGGCAGGCTTACGCGCGAGCTGCTTAGGGACAATGCGCGGTATAAGAAGGAAAGCCATTCGCTGAAAGAAAGGAATAAGCGACTTGGTGTAAAAGTTAATCAATATAAAGAAGACAAGGCCGTAAGTGCTTAGTTAACCGTCGTCAATCTTGCTTATCTTTCGCGGACTTATGCTTTGATTTCTTTTGTAGATCGCATATGAGGTGACCAACCCAGACTTTCAAAAGGCCATGTTTCTTTTCGTAAAGGAAAGCGTCGAGGTCGCGATCGAGCGCGTTATCAGCGATGGATACACGAAGGCTGGAGTAGACTCTATTCCTTTCCTGAAGCTTTTCCCGGAGCTAAAGGATAAGGTTGCCGAGTTTGAGCAAGCTGCCAAGGGGAAAGCGGTTGCCGAGGATGACGAGGAGGAATCCGCTGACGAGGAAGCCGCTGAAGACGTGGCCTCAAGTCAGCAGCAAGGAGGTCAGTCGGATCAGTCCGCTGACTCCGGCTCTGGTGAGAGCAGCTCGCGAACAGAACCCTCAGCCGCTTCTCACTCTGATGATAGCAGCAGCAGTGACTCAGGTGGCTACTCGCCTAGAGTGGATGTGGATGGCTCTAGCCCGGAGAAGCCTGTGGACAAGAAGCAGAGGACAGAATAGGAATATATATTGTAATTTTTTGGTTTTCTTTAATGTAAGGGGGCGGACTCTGCGCGAGCCTGCCAAGACATTTAAATATATTTTTGAATGAATAGAAAAAGGATATTTTTGATCTGAGATGTTCTGCTTTCTTTTCCCTTGCTTATGTTTAGAGATCGCACTTTATGTGTAAATCTTTGTCATTGCTTTGCTGTACGTTTAAAGCTCGCTGAAATCGCATAACCACAGCTTGCTGTAATATGAAAATATTCTAAGCGAAGAGAACGTGTAAGGCGAACTTGGACGAGTTCGGTTGGCAGTCCGCGCTTTGTAGAACAGAACCAAGAAAACAACAATCTGCCCACTTGAATAACGAGAATAGGCGGACTAGGCGGACTAGGGTCACCGTACGCAGATATTTACGTTTGAATTTTTCTAAGTAATTATTGTATGCATCGAACAAATTCTGTGGA
This sequence comes from Platanthera zijinensis, assembly GCA_039513925.1. Classification (NCBI taxonomy): domain Eukaryota; kingdom Viridiplantae; phylum Streptophyta; class Magnoliopsida; order Asparagales; family Orchidaceae; genus Platanthera; species Platanthera zijinensis. The sequence continues at coordinate 207,890,790 of CM077078.1, forward strand.
CTAGGAGAATTAGAAAACCATAGTCCGCACCGCATCAGTCAGCAACATCAGAAATGACCTGTAATTCATAACTAAGCGGGTAGGAGCGGCCGGTGCGGCATTGCTTTCCTCACAAGATTATGGACTACCGAATCAACCAAGGGACGACGGACTGAGCGGATAAGACAACTAGAGTCCGCACTTCATTAATGAACAATATCAGAAATGACCTGTAATTCACAACTAAGCGGGTAGGTGCGGCCGGAGCGGCATTGCTTTCCTCACAAGGTTATGAATTACAGAATCAACCCAAGGAACAGCGGACTGAGCGGATAAGACAACTAGAGTCCCCACTTCATTAATGAACAATATCAGAAATGACTTGTAATTCACAACTAAGCGGGTAGGTGCGGCCGGAGCGGCATTGCTTTCCTCACAAGGTTATGAATTATAGAATCAACCCAAGGAACAGCGGACTGAGCGGATAAGACAACTGGAGTCCACACTTCATCAGTAATGACAACCCCTGTGAAGAAGAAAGCCGCAGTCTGGAGGCCAAGCGGGTAGGTGCGGCCGGAGCGGCATTGCTTTCCTCACTGGACCTCGAGATCTGCAGACTCCATAACTCAATTCACTGCCCTCTTGCCTAGAGTACAGTCTAAGTCGATCTCTCGGGCAGGTACGGCCGGAGCGGCATTGCTTTCCTTTGAGATCGACAAGACTGTGGGTCTCCTACAGGCACTGCTTGAGGGTACCAAGGAGTGTTCGAGAGTCACAACCCTAAGATGATCTGGGGGTAGGTGCGGCCGGAGCGTCATTGCTTTCCCCGTGCGATCATCTGGGTTGTAACAATATTCCTTAAGTGGCGTGGTAGAGCTGACCTCCACTTTGCTCCTCCATAATGCAGAAGTGGGGTTAGGTACTAGCCGGGATCCGAAATCCAGTATCCTACCGCACTAGAGTTGGTAGGCTCCCACTACACGGTGCGAAATCTCCCCACAACACGTGGTCGTCGTGGTGTTATGCTGACACCAACGGTTCTAGGGGAGGTTTTTGCTGAACACGGCGATATCTCCTGGTATCAAGCAACTGTCGGGAGTTGCTCGAGGAGGTAAGGAGGAAGAGGCATTCAAAGAAGTGTTAGTATGAGTATTTAGATAAATATCAATTTTGAGAGATTCGTATAACCATAAAATAGAGAGTTCAGAGAGAACCGTTTAGAGTTATCCTTGCTTCATATATTTAACTGTCAATACTTGAAACACAAAGATACTTGATAAAAGTGTTAGCAAGGAACTTTTTGTTAATAGTGAACCTCTTAAAGAGTTTATATAGGAAGAAAAGAAAAGAGGTTCAGGAAAAGAACTGCTTTAGGTCATCTCCGCTCCACGTGTGCGGGATGTCTTCTCCTTCAAATGTTTGTAACCGGTAGGCCCCATTCTGAAGTGCTTCCTTTATAATGAATGGTTCTGCCCAGCTAGGATTAAGCTTTCCAACTGAGCTGGCTCTTGCAGCAGCATCGACCTTTTTAAGAACCAGATCTCCCACTTGAAAGTGTTTAATCCTTACGTTCTTATCGAAGTAACGGGCCATTCTTCTTTTAACTTCCTCCTACCTGATAGCAGCCTTGTCTCTGACCTCTTCGATATGCTCCAAACTGAACCTCATCTCCTCACTGTTCAACTCGAGCCAATCCTCCGTACCTTGCCTGGCAAGCAGTACTCTAGGCGACAGAACTTCAAACTCAATAGGAATCAATGCCTCGGACCCGTGAGAAAGCTTGAATGGGGTTTCGCCTGTCGCAGATGAAGGTGTTGTTCTCAGGGTCCAGAGGACTGAGGGAAGTTGATCAGCCCAACTGCCCTTGAGATTTTGAACCTTCTTCTTAAGCAGGTTGAGGATTTGCTTATTAGCTGCTTCTACTTGACCATTGCTTCTGGGATGATGAACTGATGCGAAGCGCAGCTCTGTTTCGATCTGCCTGCAAAAGCCTATCATCTCTGCATTATTGAACTGTGGTCCATTATCGATGATTATTGCCATTGGGATTCCATGCCGGCAGACTATCTCTCCCCAAATAAAATTCCATGCCGGCAGCCTATCATCTTTGCCAGTGCTTTAGCCTCAATCCACTTACTAAAGTAGTCGATCATAACTATAATAAAGCGCCGCTGCCCACTTGCCATGGGAAAAGGGCCAATGAGATCCATTCCCCAAACAGCAAAGGGCCAAGGGGTTGTAATCGATCTGAGAGATTGAGCTGCTTGATGCTGAAGAGGGGCGAATTTCTGGCATTGAACACATTTTCTTGCATAGGCCTCAGAGTCCTTCTTCATTGTAGGCCAGAAGTAACCTTGCCGCAGGATCCTTCTTTCTAATGTTCTTGCTCCCGAATGACTTCCGCACTCGCCAGAATGCACTTCTCGGAGAATGGTGGGAACCTCACTTTCTAAAACACATCTTGCCATTGTGGACAAGAAGGTTTTCCTGTAGAGAATGTCGGATATCAAGTAATAGTGTGCTGCCTTCAACCTGAATCTCTTCTTATCTTTCACTGACTGATGTAGATTCCCAGTTGACAGGTAGAGAATGAACGGATCCATCCAAGAGGAGCATTGATCAATCTGCATTACCCCTTCCCCCTCCACTGCCGGGTGGAAAAGCTCAGAAGTTGTCCCTCCTGATGAGAGCCCGTACTTTGCAAGAACGTCGACCTCCTCATTCTCCGTCCTTGGGATGTGCTCAATAGTAAAACTTTTGAACCTGCCAACCTCAACCTTTACCAGCACAAGGTACTTTTTCAACACTGGCTCCCTGGTCTCGAAGTTGCCAAGAACTTGTGAAGCCATTACCAGTGAATCAGTCTTAATATGGACGTGATCAATTCCAAGCTCTCGTGCAAGCCTCAAGCCGGCTAATAAAGCTTCATATTCTGCCTGATTGTTAGTTACTGGGAAATAGAACTTGATGGCTTGCTCAAGCTTGACGCCATTCGAGTTTATCAAAACTACCCCTGCACCAGAGGAGTTTCTACCAGAATCTCCATCCACATAAATGGTCCAAGCTAAGGGAGACCTTGCTGCCTGGTCCGAGCTAGATTCTGTTGTATCAATCAGGAAATCTACAAGCACCTGTGCCTTGATAGCTGTTCTGGGCACATAGGAAATTTCAAACTCACTTAGCTCAATTGCCCATTTAGCTAGCCTGCCCGAATGCTCTGGTTTTTCTAGCACACTCTTCAAAGGTTGATCAGTAACCACCTGAATTGAATGAGCCTGGAAATACGGTCGGAGTCTGCGGGCAGTCATAACTAATGCCAAAGCTAGCTTCTCTAGGATGGGGTACCTTGCCTCTGAACCTTTCAGGATGTGACTGACATAGTAGACAGGGAATTGCCTCTGCTTTCTTCACGAACCAGAACTGAACTAACTGCCTCGGGACCAACCCCTAGGTATAGGAACAACATCTCCCCTGCTCGGGGGCTTTGGAGTAAAGGAGTCGAGGTTAGCTGCTTTTTTAATTGCTCAAAGGCCAAGGAACACTCTTCTGTCCATTGAAACTTGGACGCTCCCCGAAGAGTCTTAAAGAATGGTGCACTTTTATCTCCAACTCGAGAGATGAACCTCCCGAGTCCTGCCAACCTCCCTCCTAACTGCTGAACCTCTTTTGGTGAACGGGGAGGAGTCATATCAAGGATGGCTTTAACCTTATCAGGATTGGGGGCAAGACCCTCGGGAGTAAGGAGATGGCCGAGAAACTTCCCTTTACTTGCCCCAAAGATGCATTTTAACGGGTTAAGCTTTATTTTGTGCCTTCGTAGAGTAGAAAAGGTCTCTACAAGATCTACCAGGTGCTGTGGAAGAGACCTACTCTTAATCAAGAGGTCATCGACATACACCTCGAGGTTTCTACTTTTTTGCTCTTTAAACACTTGGTCCATCATGCGTTGATAGGTTGCGCCAGCATTTTTAAGCCCAAAGGGCATCACAAGATAACAATAGCAACCATCATTAGTGATGAACGATGTGCAAGGGATATCAGGTTTGTGCATTCTTATTTGGTGATAACCAGAGAATGCATCTAAAAAACTCATAAACGGATATCCTACCACAGAATCAACTAATAAATCTATCCGAGGCAAGGGGTAGAAATCTTTCGGGCATGCTTTATTCAAACGAGTGAAATACGCCACTTTCCCCCAGGTTTCTTAACCATTACAACATTCGAGACCCACTCGGGATACTGAACCTCTTGAACGAAGCGCGCTTTGAGGAGTTTGGCAACCTCCTCTCTGATGGGCTCTGCTAGCTTGACAGCTACATCCCTCTTCTTTTGCTGGACGGGCTTGGCAGCCGGATCAACATTGAGATGATGGCAAGCCACGTCGGGATCCACCCCTGGCATGTCCTCTGCTGACCAAGCGAAGACATCCAGATTCTTCAATAGGCAAGATATCAACTCCGCCCTTTGATCTTCTGGCAATTCGGAGTTGATGGAGAGCTTTCTTTCTTCCCCTTCTGCAATGGGGACTTCTTGCGTTACCTGGGCAGGTTCCAGGTGAGCGCCTTCTTTATCCTCAGTAGCTTCTGATGGAGAAAAGGCTTCTGCTGCTGCTGGAAAAGCTGAGGGGGGAGACTTCAGTCACATTAACTGTGCGGAGGTAACACTCTCGAGCCTGCCTCGGGTCGCTCCTGACCCTGCATTGATGGCCATCCTTGCAGAACTTGATGGCCAAATGGTATGTTGAAATGATGGCGCGATATTTGTTCAGCAATGGTCTCCCAAAGATAGCATGATAGCTGCTCGGGGCGTCCACCACTATGAACTGGATTTCCTTGGTCACCCCTTCGAGCATCACTGGGAGTGTGACATTTCCTTCAACCTCCTTCCTTTCTCCTGAGAAACCATAAAGTGGTCCCTCGGTGGAAAGCAGAGGCTTTCCAGTCCTCAGGGCTTCAAAAGTGGACTTAAAGAGGAGATTTACGGAGCTGCCAGTGTCAATGAGAATTCTATCAACTGTGAAATCTCCGATGGCTGCCTGGACTACGATGGCATCATCGAAAGGGTTGGAGGTTACAGGAAAGTCCGCAGAATCAAAGGTGACGACTTCAGAGGGTGGGGCGGAAGAAGTAGAAGCAACCTCAGCTCGGGAAAGCCTTGACAGAGAAGACTTCCGAGTAGACTCAGTCCCTGCTCCGCCATGGATGAAAAAGAGTCTTCCCAGGGCCCCCTCATCGACAACATCAATACACTCATTTGGGATGGCAATGAGCCCCAGATGGCCCTCATCCCTTATCTCTATGCACTCCTGGTGGACTTCAGCCACCTCCTTGCCCTTGTAGGTGGAAGGCTTTGAAGAATCACTCTTCCTGCCCGGGTCCTCGAGTTTACCCTCGGCGAGCAACCTCTCAACTAGCTTCTGAAGAGCCTTGTAATCTTTAGTCAGATGACCCTTCTCCTTGTGAAAATTACAGAACTGAGAATTGTCCCTGGGCTTCCAATCTCTCTGAGGCCCCTGCCTCTTTTCTTCAACCTTCTTCTGGATTATCTGGGAAACCTCTTCAAAGTCGATGCCCAGATCTGCAAGCTCTTCCATAGGGCTGCTCCCATGAGGATTTGAAGCTGGCAGGGCGCTCTGAAGAATGGGGAGCGCTTGAAGGGGAATGGCGGGAGTGACGGCCAACGGCAGTCTCTGATCATGAAACTGTTGATGGCCAAGGAAGGGTTTCTTATGGCGGAGGTTACGCCCCCTCTGAGGTGGAGGATGGAAGTCAGGCCGGGGAGGCTTACTGTGGTACTGATTGTTGGAAGAGGAGTTGGGGACATCCCTTCCTCCAGCTTTAGCTGTCAGGGATGAGACATAGGTTGGGTTGGCATTTTCTCCCTCAATAAAGCGATTAGCTATCGCTATGAGCTCCTGATAAGTTGATGGTGCCTTTGTTGTCACTTTGAATTTCAACGGGCCCTCCCGGAGGCCGTGAATCAGGGCAAATTTATAATAATCGGGGTTCACATTCCTTACCCCTTGGATTTCCTTTTGGAAACGATCAACGAATCTTGCCACCGATTCATTGTCTCTTTGCCTAATGTCAAAAAGGGCTGCCGGCCCATCCTTTCTCTTCTTAGAGGTTGCAAACCTCAGGAGCATCTCACTGCGAAGCTCGGCGAAGGAGGAAATGGTGCCTGGAGGCAACTCATAAAACCATTCTCTTGCTTGACCATCAAGAGTGGTCACCAGAAGTTTACATTTCAGGGCATCAGAGAGGCTCCTCAATGCAACTGCCCCTTCGAATGCCTGCAGGTGGGAGACCGGATCAGTCTCCCCTGAATAAAAAGGGAGACGAGGTTCTCTGAAATTGCTTGGCGCTGACTCCCATCGGATTCGATCGACGAAGGGAGAGGGAGTTTCTGAATCAGCAGAAGGGCGGACTGGAGGACGAAGCTCTGCGAGCTCTGCGGACTGCCGATCAACAAAGTCTAGTCGGCGAGCCGGGGTCCCTCGGGCTGCTTCCCTGAAGAAATCCATCAGTGGGGCGAACTGATCAGCCTGAGGTCGCAGGGGAGCTGCGGACTGAGCTTGGTGGAGAGGCGGAGGCGCGGTCGCAGGCGACTGCTGAAGAGGGGTGTGACGAGCCGGGGTCCGGCGGACTGGAGTCTCAGCAACTTCTTCAGCAACCTGGGGGGCAAGCCGCTGAGTCAATGCTAACAGGGCTTGGCTGATCGTATCGAGCCGCTGGTCAGTCTCTCTTCGAGATACTTCAGCTTCCCAGCGGGACTGCTCCAATGCCTCCCACAGCGAGTCATCGGGGGAGCTGGAGCGGTCGGAGCGGCGACCTCGGCGGTCTGACATTTCTATCCGCGGTTTCAAAAACTGCTCGAATCTAAAGGTCGCGTGTTAACTGTTGATGCGCGAAAAGCGAAGGCGGAAACGAGCACCAGCAGCTAACTGTTCGAGCACCTAGGGAAGAAAAGAAAAACAAACTGCGAGCAGCAGTCTACTTGGCGGACTAGAAAAGGAACAGAAAAGCAAGAGCCGTAGAGCACGGCAACACCAGACTTCGCCCGTCGCGGCCTGAATGCCTCTCCTGCGACGGGCTTACTTTTGATTGCAAAGAAGGGGTTACAAGAAGGGAAAAGCAAAGCAAAGCAGAAAGCAAGCTGGAGACCGCAAAGCCAGAGATTCGAGTCCGCAGCCTTTAATAAGTGGGCTCCTGGGCTCGAGTCAGCGTGCTTTGAGTGCACCACTTCCCCCTATTTATAGGCTGGGGGCCTGCCCAAGCGGGCAGGGCTAAAATAACCGGCTGCCCGGGGTACAAAAGAACCGGGCAGCGGTGACGGGAATCAAAAAAGAGAAGGAACAAGCAGTCCGCGCGGGACCGGCGGACTGGGCCAGCGAGCTGGAGACCTCCCCTGGTCGCATCGAGCGCGGTTCTTTTAAATTAGCTGCGACCTGAGCGACCTGGGCGGCCTGACTCGGAGCTCGCCGGCCTGAGCTTAACTTGTCGATGGGAGGTTGCCGATCTAGCAGAGCTGGGAACCGAGGGCGACCTGAGCGGATTGATAGCTGGAGTCTGCCTAGGTGACGGACCACGTCAACTGGCGAGCTGGGCGAACTGAGTACTTGAGTTCAGCGAGGGAAGGGCAAGATGCCTAGCTGGAAATATTGCGGATTCTGGGGTTAACAGTAAGCATCTGCTAGTAATGTGCCTGCAGCTTCAATGAGTGTTCTATTTTTCCTTTCAACTACCCCATTTTGTTGAGGAGTTCTAGGAGCTGATAAACAGTGCCTGATACCTTCCTTCTCACAGAACTCATGCATAAGAAGAGACTCAAACTCTTTACCATGATCACTTCTGATCAATACAACATGAGTAGAGTACTCAATCTGTATGGTCCTGAGAAAATCTGTAAGAACCTTGAAGGTATCTTACTTAGATCTCAGAAAGAATACCCAAGTGAACCTGGAAAAGTCATCTACAACCACTAAGGTATAAGATTTCCCTCCTAGGCTTTGTACAACCACAGGGCCAAAAAGTTACATATGTAGCAAGTACAATATCCTAGGTGAATCACTCTTATTAATGGATTTGAAGCTAGATTTAGTTTGCTTGCCTAGTTGACAAGCCCTGCAGAGGCCTTCCTTCTTGTAGGGGCCATAAGGTAAACCTCTAACAAGGTTGTCCTTTGATAGCCTAGCAATGTTTTTAAGATTTACATGTCCTAATCTTTTATGCCATAAGTCATTTTGACTACTAACTATATTGAGCAGGCATATGTCTGAAGTAACAGAATGAAAATTTACTAGGTATATGTTTCCTTGTCTACTTCCAATTAAAACAGGTTGGTTTTCTTTTGAAGTAATAATACAGGAACTGGAGTTGAATGATACCTGATAACCTTTATCACATAATTGGCTTATAGAGATGAGGTTATGCTTCAGTCCACTTACATATGCAACTCTTTTGAAAGTTACTGCTCCAATTCTGACTTTGCCATAGCCTTCTGTTTGGCCACAATTGGAGTCACCAAAGATAAACTTTGGTCCTATCTTTGACTTTTAATCAATCAATTGTCCTTGCTGCCTGTCATGCGCTTGGAGCAACCACTATCCAGATACCAATGTTGATTGTATGCTGGACAGGTCTTCATATGCAAACAAGACAGTTAGTTGTTCTTGACCCAGGTAACTTTGGGTCCTTGTTGATTTTCATAACTATAACTGGAGATGTAAGAGCATTCAGGTTGATCTTTATATCCTTTAGGATGGTATATCCTAGGTGGAATTATCCATTGAGTTAAGGGGTTAAAGTTTTTATTAGAATTTAAGTTTCTGTTATTAAGATCTGGGTTCGATGATCTCTGGTTGGATCGTCGACCTGAGCTCGACGATGTTGGATGAGATCGTCGATCTCTACTCGAAGAATGAGGGTATTCATTCTTGAAGTACCAAAGTCGTCGATCTCTGGTCGACGAACCATACTGGTATCGTCGATCATAGATCGAAGAATGATTATTACTGATGTTTGCGTTCAAAGATTGTCGTTTTGAGTTCGACGATCTGTTCATATATCGTCGATCTGAGTTCGACGATAACTGCTGAACATTGTTATTTTTGTTATTCTTCTGGATATTGAGTTTATTTTTTTGTTTCAATTTGTTCAAGAATCTTATTACTTTATTTACCTGTTCAGTATTTTTCTTTCCCTTGTCAGATATAAAGTTTACTGGTCTGGAAAGATTAATTTTCTTAATCAAGGGTGGAACACTAGAGGAGGCACCTAGTCCTAGTTTACTATTGTTGGTCCTAGCATTTACAGTACTAGTGATATCTAATAATTGTAGACTTCTTCCATTCAGTGATTCTTCTAATAGTTTTGCCTTACTTAGTTCAGTTTTCAGAAAAGATATTTGTTTATTAGCAGACATTATTTCATTGGTTAGTTTTGCATTTTCTGTAGTGATGTTGTCTAGGGTGTTTAACTTTTCTCTGAGAAGTTTGATTTCCTTCTTAGAGTTATCAAGTCTAAGCATAAATTTTTGAATTCAAATTTAAATTCATCTGACTCAAAATCATAAAAAGTTATTACCTGATCTTCAGCTGATAGAGATTCTTCATTATCAGATTCATCTGTGTCAGATCTACTACTGCCTGCCTCAATAGCCATGAGGCATACTTCCTTTGCTTTTTGTTCTTCTTCATCCTCACTGGAGCTAGAGGGTGTAGATTCTTCTTCAGTATCACTCCATGTCTCAGCAATAAAGCCCTTGTCTTTCCTATTTTGCTTGCTTGAGGAAGGCTTGTTGTAGTGACTCTTCCTTGAGTCCTTCTCCTTTCTTCTATCATTCTTCTGAGCTTTTAGACACTCAGAAATGAAGTGCCCAGGTTTCCTGCAGCCAAAACACACTACTTCTTTAGAGGGTGTTTTGTCATACCTTGGCTTATCTTCATATTTAGAAGGTTTCCTTCTGATGTCCTTTCTAGCCATCTTGAAGAATCTCTTGACAAAGAGACTCATCAACTCTTCATTTACTGGAATGACTTCAGAGTCTTCTGTAGCTTTGAAAGCTATGATGTGCACCTTCCTAGTTGGTATAGGAGTCTTCACTTCAGCTGCTGCTTCCCTTGCTTTGATCAGCTGCTTATAGGACTTTAATTTTCCTAAAAGAGATTTTGTTGAAATCTCTGTCATGCTTCTGGATTCTATGATGTACCAAATTCTTGAGTCCCATGTGCTGGGAAAGCACATTAAGATCTTGTCATTCACTTCAGTTAAAGTGAATTCTTTGTCTAGAGTCCTTAGCTCACTGATGATGTAGCTAAGTCTGTTGTACATTACTTCTACTGTCTCTGCTTCATCCTTCTTGAAGTTCTCATACTGAGTGACGAGATTTAACCTTCTGTCTTTCCTCTCATCTACTGATCCAACCACCATTTGGTTCAGGGAATCCCAAATCTCCTTGTCTGATTGACACTCAGCAACCTTTTGAAATATTTCATCAGACATAGTTTGATCCAGTATATTCATGGCTTTGGCACCAGCTATCTTAGCCTTCTTCTGTGCATCTGTCCATCCAGGGGGTGGAACTGCACTCAGGTCAGTTGATGTTATATAGGTTGAAGCCACTAGAGCTGGTGGTCCTATTAAGATAGAATTAAATATATCTTCATCAATAGAGTTCAAGTAAAGTCTAATTCTTGCCTTCCAGATTGTGAACTTTGACAAGTTACATAATGGAGGTTTGGTGCTTGCATATTCTTTGTTCTGTGCCATGCTCTATGTATCAATCTAGTAATGATAAAAGAAAAAGATCTAACTTAGGATCTTTGGTTCAAGGGTTAGCTTGTACAACCAAAAGAACCTCCTCTGATACCAATTGAAAGTAAGGGTTAGATCTGATATACTCTAGAGGGGGGGGGGGTGAATAGAGTATGTGGGTATATTTTAAAACCTTTTTTGAGCTATAAGAAGTACTCCTAAACTCAAGTATTATATCATAGAATATCAAATGAAATAAATGAAATCACAGGAAAAACTAAATAACACAGCCAAAGCAAGAACAAAAAGAAAAAGGGCCAACCAGATGACACAAGAATTTATAGTGGTTCCCTAACTTGGGTACGTTCACTCTTATACCACCCTGGTTGGAATCCACTCAGAGTTTTGATCAGGTGCCTGACACCATTGAGCTTTTGATCAGGTGCTTAACAACCAAACCTCAAGTCTTTTGATCAGGAGACTTGCAACCAGGAATCATTTTTGAAGGGAGATGACAACCCTTTTTACAGTGGGGGTGAGAGAATGATTGTGTCTTCTCTTTCTCAATTCAAATAACTGAGAAGACTTGTGGATTTGATGGTAGCAAAAAGCTCCCCCTGAGATGTTGCTTGTTCAGGATGATGGAAGCTTTGCTGTAGGGTGATAGGCCTTCAAGCTTTCGATTTTGACAAGAAGAACTTTAGGAACTATTTTGACAGATGCAATATTGTTGTCCTTCAGAGAGTTCCTGAGAGTATGACAGAATTGTTCTTCTTGTCTAGCCACCGTTGATTCTTGACTGATCGATTTTCAATCTCAAGACGTTCTGTCTATCTCACAGAATAATGTTTACTGTATATGATTCTCTGTACAGGAAATAATAATCTCTATTTTTATATAATTCCAACGTGAATGTCCATTTGAATTTTGAAATTCCTTCTGCAATTAATGCTGACGGCCTTGGAATATTTTTGGCATTGATTTGTTTCCCCAACTGTCCCTTATAAAAACGGCAGGCAACAATTCTGATGAAGACCATAATTAATGCTCTTGTCTAACGGTAATATTAAGAGAATATTAAGGCATTAATTACTCAGGAATTATTGTCACGTAAAAAGGTCAATAGAGGGAAATTGCCAAGACTGGATTCATCGACCTGAGTCCACAGTTCGTCGAGCTGAGAATGGCTGTTCGTCGAGCTGAGATCCAAGATCGTCGACCTTTGAATGTTGCTTGATAACTTTCTTCTTCTGTGCATCAAGTTCGTCGAGCTGAATCTAAGATTGTCGAGCTGAGCCCTGAGAACAGAGTTAGTCCAGATGGGGTCCAAGATCGTCAAGCTGAGTCTGCAGTCTTGACTTAGAATATTTTCTGATATAGAGTGTTGAAGTATCATTTTTGGCGTTGAGTGTGATATCCTCTGGCTTTGAGTGTTAACTCACCATTCTGGCGTTGAGTGTAATGTCATCTGGCGTTGAGTCAAATATCACCTGGCGGTTTGTTTTGAAACACCTTATCCAGAATTAGTCGACCACAGAACAGAGTTCTTCTATCTGATGTTCTTAGTTCGTCGACTGAGGTTTGACTTAGAGGAGTTATAACTTTGTTCAGAGTTCGTCGAGCTGAGAGCTAAGTCCGTTGAGCTGAGCTCAGAGAATTGTTCCTGAGTTCGTCTAGCTGAGCTCGACTTTCGTCGACCGGAGATCGACGAACGTATAACTTCTTTTTCTAAGTCTTGAATTCTCTAAGTCTTGAGTCTCTGACAGTGTTGGAGGCTGGTCCTTTTTACTGTTGACTCAAGGGACTTGACCTAGACTCTAGGACACAACCATGACCCTGATCTATACATGTTAGGATATATCCTAACTTAGTGAACCAAGCCCAAATCTAACTAAGGATCCAACAAGATCCATGGTTAATCTTACCCGCTCGGTCCGCAGGTAGATGATGAAGCTCACCATCGACACAATCGTATTCGGCCAGAGCTGGTCGGGGACGATTCTGAAGAAGTCAAGAATCTCAACGAGCTCGATAAGCGGCTGCCAGCTGAAACCAAAGTCGAAGTGGCCGACCGGGATCTCCACCAGATTCCTTCCAGAAGTGTTTATTCGCTCATCCTCTCAAGGTAGTCACGCGACTACATCGGTATTTTTCATGTGGATTACGATGAAGCGCTCAAGTTCGCTGGCGGTCATTTCCGACCTCCTGTGCTCGACATCAAGGAAGGCGGTGGCAGCAGTAGCTCGCGCGGGTGCCATTGAACCTTGCCTCAAGAAGTAGTGCACTTGAAATTTTTCCATATAATGCGGAGCTAGGCCGTATTTATAGAACCTTCAAGACAAGTTTCAATTCGCGCGGTTAGATCAAAGAAGCTGCCGAGACTTTCACCATTTCCTGCAGACATCTTTTCAATCATTTCAACACATTATAATTCGCGCGGTTAGATCAAAAAATCCTCTTAGTTATTCGTTTCTTGCAGATTTAGCAAGCATTATGCGGAAGATCGCGCGAGCAAAAAATTCAAACCGCAAGTATCTAAAGCATGACAGATTCCACAGGTACAATATCAAGTTACAAGCACATACAAATCGATCGAACTAACATACCACACCTCAAATATTATAAGGTATTAAAAGCAGTCAGCAACAAATAAGGTCAGTTCGATCAACTTATTACATATCTCTCTCTCTCTCCTCGCGCCGCTTCTCGCGTCGCTCACTGCTAGGTTCTGCGGGGTCCCTGTCGATGTGCTCGACTTGATTGCTAATGCTTAGTAAACCAGACATCGCGCTGATTAAGTGGTGGCTAAGGGTGTTTTGGGCTCGGTGAATCCGGGATGTATCCCGAACTATGCGGCTCATCAGAACGGTTGGCTCAACAAAAGCCACCTGTTTGATAGGTCGCGCGGGTAGGGTTGCATGGCCGGTCACCGGGACAAAAGTTCCCCCCCTGCTAGGGCCGTGACCTGACTCGCGCAGTTTCGCTGAACTCGCAAAGTCAGGTCGTCGACCCTTCTCCTTTTCAGCCCTCTCGTAATATTTTCTCTTGAAGCATGCAGCATCGTCCTCCTCCCTTTGAAGTCACTTCCCCAGGACCAAGACTTGGTCGCGAGCAGCTCTTTCTCGCTCGCAGCAACCGGCCAGTTCCGCAGACAAAGCCTTTATCCGCTCCTCCAGGCCCGTCCTCGCCTCTTCCTCGAATTTGAGCTTCACCTTTAGTCACTCGAGGTCGACGATCAGTTCGGAGAAGGCGCGTTGTCCTTCATCATCCTGAAGCCGCCGCGCGGTCTCGTCCACGATAGCTTGAGAGTTTAGTTCCGCAAAATCTGCATCACAAAGCAAAGGACGGGCAGAATTAGTTTCACCGTGCAACAAGATCGACAAGCAATGATGCTAAAAGAATAGGCACCCGAGCAGAGGCTATCTTGTCTAGTCACGGTTGCAATTTGACGGCTAGAAAAAACCGGTCGCCTCAGTCTCTCAAGATCCATCTTCTTCAGGCAGATTCCCTCATAAGTCGCTCGACCCGCTTATTCTTTTCAAGCTCTTCGCGCGACAGAAGCAAGTCGCCGGTCTCGGTTATTATGCGGATGGGCATCATTATCTGCGGAGATTCCTTATAAGGTGGTGGAAGTTTTATAACCTTTGGGGCGGGTTTAATCATACCTGTCCGTAGAAGCTTAGCAGCAGCCTGGCGGTCAGCTTCAGCCTGCTCCGCAGTTGAAAGAACCAAGGAATCACAGATCTCTTTTCCAACGTCAGCAGATTCTTCTCCGCAAGGATTCGTTCCCGCAGTTTCACTTTGTCATCAACCTTGGATGGTCCAGGAATCTCCTTCCCTACTTTCACCGACAGAATATCAAAATCGGAGTCGCCACCGGATAGCTGCTTGCTGCTAACTTCTTTTTCCTTTTCCTGCAGTGAGATCACAGTAGGAGGCAAGGTTAGCTCTACTCGCTTACACGCCCTTTTCAGTATGGCGCTAGAGCTATTTGAAAGAGTTAACCTCATCTGTTCGCACAGTCTCGTCCTCAAGCTGATCGGGTACATCGACCTTACTGGTCATTGACGTGACCGCCGCGGATTTCTTGTTTTCTCTCATCTTCTTCAGGAGGATTGCCTCTATCCTCTCCTCAACTGACAAAGTCAGCTTGTGCTTCCTTTTCTTTGTCGGGATGGCGGCTTTCATGACATTGAGGTTTTCCCTGAGCTTGTCGGCGGCATTGTTGGCAGCCTTTTTTGCCTTGTCGATAATATCGGCGATCTCTCCGCTTGCTTTCCCGATTTCAACCTCAGCGTCCCCTTGGCTGGTTTCTTTGCTTGTAGGTAATGTGATGTCCACATCTGATCCCGCTGAAGGCTGTGGAGTGTTCGCCCGGGCTGACTCTGGAACCTTGCTACCCCTCGTGTTCTCGGGCAGCTGTTCGGTATGCTTAACCGCAGCGGCTTCAATACACTGCTCCAGGTTCCCAGCGGCTATTATCTAAGTTGCCGGCCTTGAGGATTGTTCGCTCTCCGGTTTTTCGTTTATCTACCTCGGTTTTTGTGAAGCAGCCTTGGCAGTGTGCGTCTTGCTTGGTATCTCACCGGCTTCGCGGGTAGATGTTCCATGTGGCGACTTGGAAGTGACTAACCCATTGTCGCTGATCCTCACAAGGATTCTCTTCCTGGAAGACATGGCGGACATCAGAATCTTAATCGCAGTTGGAGAGAAGCGACTCGTATCGAAGGCAGTTTTGTGAAATCAGCGTCAACACCAGCGTTATTTATAATTTTGAAGGCATTAACTGCGTTCGCGGTCAAAAGGTTAACAACATTTTCGAAATTCCTCCTGAATTTAAAAATGTGCGGGGATTATATTAAGACCAGATTTGATCGCTCCCCAAGTGCAAGCGGCAAGACCAACTCAAGCCGCCTCCCCGCCTCCCCGTGGTGCCTCCACGGCTTGGCAAGCGTCCAGGAGCAGTCAGTCAGGAGCTGTCTACCCGCTTATCCGCGCGGTTAGGTGGCCCCCTCTCTCTTTTCTCCCCCATGTATCTTGTCACCGCTGCCCGTTTCTCCTGTGCACGGGCAGCCTGTATTTCTAGCCCTTCCCGTTGGGCAGGTGCCCTAAGCCTATAAATAGACGTGAATAGTACCTTTCTTGGGACAGAGTTGGAATCCCCAAGTTTGCTGCCTGTTGCAGCGGATTTGAAATCCTTCTCCAGCAGGTATCCTGTCCGCGCGTGCTCGATAATCTAACCCTTGTAATCGTTTTTCCCATATAAAAGAAAAGCCCGCTGCAAGAGAGGCATTCAGGCAGCGGCGGGCGAAGTCTGGTGTTGCCGCTTCGGGCGGCTTGGTCTGATTTTTTTCCCTGACCGCTAGTAACCGACTCGCCGACAGTCTTTTCCCTACTCCTTCCCCAGTGCTCGAACCGTTAGCTGGTGGTGCCCGACTCTCTGTCGCATTTCGTGCATCAACACTCGCAGTTTTTTTAATTCTTCTATTCATTGTCTGCCTTCCTGTGGCTTGCGAGCTTGGTCGCGTGTCTATTCCGGACTGAGCTTAGGAATTATAGGAGTGATAGTCAGCCGTACTGCGAACTGTGATCCATATCCTTCGTCCGGGTTCGCCATGCCATTCGCGATGGAGAGCAGGCGATCCAACTCGGTCCGCACCCAAGCTGCTTGGCTCCACACGGACTGGGCTCCGTGGGGTCGCGACGCGGTCTGATTTCTCGCCGTCTTGGTTGTTCTCCAGGAGCTCGCCGAACTATAGCCTCGAGTTGGCATTTATGGCTCACCGACCCGTTAAGGTCATCCTGACGACCCTATGATTTTTTGCCTCCGTAGTTTGAGTGTTTGGGTCCAAAGTTTAGGCATCGCGTTCACCAATACCTTCTGTCCTGTTATACAGTTGGGGTCTGGGTAGACTCCCATGAGTGACATCCAGCCCTGTCAGCTAGATGAGAGCCTTGCAATGGGATCTGCTCGAGATCTGGGTAGACTCCTCCGAGTGACTTCCAGCCATGCCAGCTAGGTGTGAGCCTGACATCGGGATCTGCTCGGGGTTTGGGTAGACTCCTCCGAGTGATATCCAGCCCTATCAGCTAGGTGAGAGCTTGACAGCGAGATCTGCTCGGGGTCTGGGTAGACTCCTCCGAGTGACATCAAGCCCTACCAGCTAGGTGAGAGCCTGGCAGCGGGATCTGCTCGGCATCTAGGTAGACTCCTCCGAGTGACGTCCAGCCCTGCCAGCTAGGTGAGAGCCTAGAAGCGAGATCTGCTCAGGGTCTAATTAGACTCCTCCGAGTGACATCCAGCCCTACCAGCTAGATGAGAGCCTGGAAGCGGGATCTGTTCGGGGTTCTGGTTGACTCCTCTAAGTGACATCCAGCCCTGCAAACTAGGTGAGAGCCTTACAGCGGGATCTGAGTAGACTCCTCTGAGTGACATCCAACCCGGACAGCTAGGTGAGAGCCTGGCAGCAGGATTTACTCGGGGGTCTGGGTAGACTCCTCCGAGTGTCATCTAGCCCTTCCAACTAGGTGAGATCCTGGCAGCGGGATTTGCTCGGGGTCTGGGTAGACTCCTCCGAGTTACATCCAACCTTGCCCGTTAGGTGAGAGCCTGACAGCGGGATCTGCTCGGGGTCTAGGATATGAACACTTCTACATGCATGATCATGACAGGAGCACAGGCACATCAAGAAGCTTTATTAGAAAAATTGAACACTACTTACAGGACTCAAGGGTAAAAACATTTCAAGTCGTCACCGCTTTAGGTGAGACTTAGGGTCTTGCCTTGCACATTCTGGAGGCGGTACCATCCTGACTTCAATGCTTCTTATACAATGTATAGACCATCCCAGTTTGGGTTGAGCTTCCCCATAGCGGCCGATCTTCCCGCGACATCCACTTTTCTCAGGACCAAGTCCCCTTCTACGAACTATTTTACCCTAACGTGCTTGTCAAAGTACTAGGCCATTCTTCTCTTCACTTCTTCTTGTCATATGGCAGAGAGGTCACATAGCTCCTCCACCATGTCCAGGGAGATCTGTAGTTCTTCTTTGTTTTCATCTCTCCATTCCTCCCTACCTTCCTCTACCTCGACCACCCGAGTGTCCGAACCTCGAACTCTACTAGGAGTACCGCCTCACACCCATTGGAGAGCTTGAAGGGGGTCTCCCCTATGGCTGTGTTGGCAGTGGTTCTAAGGGCCCAAAGAACTGAAGGAAGCTTCTCCACCCAGCTACCCTTCAAATTTTCCACCTTCTTCTTGAGGAGATTGACGATGATTTTATTTGCCGCATCCACCTGCCCGTTGCTCCTAGGGTGGTGAACCAACGCAAAACTGAGATCAATCCTGAGTTGCCCATAGAAACTAATGAACTCGGCGCTAGCGAACTGAGGCCCGTTTTCTGTGACAATGGCCTGGGGAAACCCGTGCTGGCAGATGATCTCCCCCCACACAAAGTTCCTGATTACTTGGGAGGTCACTTTTGGACAGTGACTTCACTTTTAACCACTTGAAAAAATAGTCAATCATGACCAACAAGAATCTCCTCTACCCGCTGGCCTAGGGGAAAGGCCCTACCAGATCCATTCCCCAGATTGCAAAGGGCCAGGGCGCCGTGATGCTCCTGAGGCGCTGAGCTGGCTATAGTTGGAGGGGCAAAACAACTGGAACTTGCTACACTTCTTTGCAAACTCTGTGGCGTCATGGCTCAGGGTCGGCCAGAAGTACCCTTGCCTGATGATTCTTCCTTCCAAGGTTTTGCCCCATGAGTGGCTTCCGCACTCCCCTGAGTGGACTTCCTCCAGGATCCTTTGGACTTCCCTCTTGGCCACGCGACATGCCAGCATGCCAGAGAGGGTCTTTCTATACAGCTTCCCATCACACATAAGATAGTATGCCAACTTATGCTTGAACTTTTTCCTGTCTATCCCCTCCGGGTACTCTCCTGTGGACAAGAGGGTCGTGAAAGGGTCCATCCACGAGGGGTGTTGGTCCACCTCCATCTGCTCGCCCTCCTCGATGGATGGGCGTAATAGGTTGGTGATGGTACCCCCCACCCCGAGCCGTGCTTGGCTAACTGGTCCACCAGCTTATTTTCCTGCCGCGGGACATGTCGGATTGAGAAGGTCTGGAACATACCGATGACCCCCTTCACCTTTGCCAGGTATAACTGTAGGGTAGGCTCCCTTGCCTCAAACTCCTCATTGATCTTGGAAGCCACCACCATGGAGTCAGTGAGGACCTCCACATCATGTACCCCCACTCCCTGGCCAGGCTTAATCTGGCGATCACCGCCTCACACTAGGCTTGATTGTTTGTGATAGGAAAATGCAATACTACCATTTGTTCAATTCTCGTCCCCCGGGGGCTGACTAGGATCACCCCACCCACAGGGAATGCCTTTCGAAGTGCCATCTACTATCACCTTCCAGGGAACCGGGTGTGTTAGTTCCGTCTCTGCCACCTCGACCACATAGTCGGATAGAAAGTCAGCCATTGCTTGGGCCTTGATCGAGAGGTCGGGGACGAAGAAGATGTCGAACTCACTCAGTTCCACTGACCACTTGGCCAACCAGCCCGAATGCTCCACTCCCTCAAAAATGTTGCGGAGGGGCTGCTCAGTCACCACTCGGATTGAGTGTGCCTAGAAGTAAGGCCGGAGTCTCTGAGCTGAGATGACTAGAGCAAAGGCCAGCATCTCCAAAATGGGATACCGAAGATTTGCCTTCCTTAGGACCTGAATTACATAGTATATGGGGAGTTGCTTCTTCCCCTCCTCCTGGACCAGGATAGAACTCAAGGCCTCTACTCCGACCCCTAGATATAAAGATAGGTCCTCCCCCTCCTTTGGCCCCTTGAGCAGGGCGGCCTGAGTCAATTTCCTCTTCAAGGCCTGGAATGCCTCCTCGCACTCCCTATTCCATTCAAACTTCTGCCCCCCTCAAAGTTTTGAAGAAGGGGGAGCACTTCTCTCTGACCCGGGAGAGGAATCTTCTCAACCCTGTCAGCTTCCCTATCAACCGTTTCACCTCCTTAGTATTCTGAGGTGATCCCAACTCCATGATTGCACTCACCTTGTCAGGGTTGGGCTTTACTCC
Source organism: Platanthera zijinensis (assembly GCA_039513925.1). Classification (NCBI taxonomy): domain Eukaryota; kingdom Viridiplantae; phylum Streptophyta; class Magnoliopsida; order Asparagales; family Orchidaceae; genus Platanthera; species Platanthera zijinensis. Next base: position 207,910,622 of record CM077078.1, read on the forward strand.
TGTAGGGATAAGGAGATGACCCAGGAACTTACCCCTGCTTGCCCCGAAGACACACTTTAGGGGGTTCAATCACATCTTATATTTGCGTAAGGTGGTGAATGTCTCCTCTAGGTCCCGGAGATGAGAATCCACATCTCGACTCTTGATCATGAGGTCATCCATATATACCTCCAGGTTCCTCCCCTTCTGCTCTCGGAAGACCTTATCCATCATTTTTCGGTAAGTCGCCCCTACATTCTTTAGCCCAAAGGGCATCATTTTATAGCAGTAGCACCAATCTCCTGTGATGAAGGAGACATCCTTGATGTCTGGGGGGTGCATCCTGATCTGGTGGTAACCTGAAAATGCATCTAGAAAACTCATTACAAGAAAACCAATGATTGAGTCAACCAGCGCATCGATCCGAGGAAAAGGATAATAGTACTAAGGACACGATTTATTAAGTAAAGAAAAATCAATACACATACGCCACCGTTCGTCTCCTTTTTTGACCATTATTACATTGGAGACCCAGCCGGGGTATTTGATCTCGGATAAAAAGCCAGCCTTAAGGAGCAAGGCCACTTCCTCCCTGATTGGCTTGGCTAGCTTGTCCGCAATGAACCTCTTCTTCTGCTGGATGGGGCGAGCCTCTGGGTCTAATTTAAGGCGGTGGCAGGCTACATCTGCATTGATCCCTGACATCTCCACGGCGCTCCAGACGAAGATGTCCATGTTCTTTTGGATGCACTCCAGCATCCTCTACTGGTCTGCTAGGGTCAGCCCCCCGCTGATGCGGAACTTCTCCACCCTACCCCCGAGGGTGAGAACCTCCATCTCCACCACTTCTTCCACAGCCTCTAGACAAGACTGCTCTCCCCATTCTCCAGCATCCTCCCCTCTTGGGGTAGGAATCTCCTCCTCTGCCTCCTCCACGTCCATTGCCTTGGCCGACTCCTGGACTTCCTCCGCCACATCCACCTAGGTGTGGTCTTTCTCCACCTCCATCTCCACTCCTGCCTCCTGCTCCACCTCCTACATCCTTCGATCCATCTCCTCGGCCCCCTGTTTCCATGGATGGAATTCACTGCCATGACATAGCACTCCCTTGCCACCTTGGGGTCACCCTGAACCTGGACCTGGATCCCCTCAACGTTGAGCTTTAGGAATTGGTGGAAGGATGACGGAATGCAGCGGAAGGCACTGATGAGGGGTCGCCCGAAGATGGTGTTATAGCTGTTGGGGGCGTCCATAATGACGAACTTGCAGGTGCGGGATTGCCCCCCAGAGTGACATGTAGGCCCACTCCTCCTTCAACCTCCTTCCTCTCCCTCGAGAACCTGAACAAGGGTACATCTGAGGCCATCACCCTCTTGGCATCTACCTTCATCACATCGAACGCCTTCTTGAAGATGACGTTGACTGAACTCCCGTTGTCGATGAGGATCTGGGAGACGGTGAAATTATCGACCGCAGTCTTGATGACCAGCGCGTCGCAGAAGGGGTCCTCATGGTCTTGCATATCCTTCCTCGAGAAGGTGATCTTCTCCTCCGTGGGTGGGGTCTAGGATGTGGAGCCAACGCTCCGGCGATACATGGTGCGGAGACTTGCCTTGCGGGAAGCCTCAACCCACCATGGATTACCTCGATCCCTCCCCAGGCCCCAACATCTGCCCGGTCTTCAGACCTGTCCTCCTCTGCCCAAGGCAGGACTTCTTCGATCCGCACTTCTTGGCGGTCTTGCTGCTGTTGGTGCTCCCTGTTTCCTCTTATCTCGAGGAACTCTAGGCATGTGGCCGTGGCGTGCCCCTCCTCTTGATGGAAGTCACAGTAGGACAACTCCACCCTGACCTCTCTTCTCCTCCTCCGCACTGCTCTCCTCCTCTCCCCCATGGCTCTAGCCATAGCCTAGTTCTGGTCAGGGAGAGGTGGTCTCTGGCCCTGCCTCCCGCCTGGAGGGTAAAATTTGCTCTGACCCCTAGCGATTGTCTCCTCCCTGGAAACCTCTCTGCGGCCCCTGGTCTTACCACTCCGGCCTCCAACCTAGCTGATGGTTCGACTCCTGGCACTAGTCTAGAATTCGAACGTTGAGAGATAATCGTACTAAATACGTAGATTTTACAGTGTCAACGTGTGAGCCTGTATCAATTTGGTATCAGAGGGAGGTTCACATCAATTTCCTAATTGACACCCTCAACCGCTTGCTTAGTTCGTCAACATGCACTTGTCTTGCACGTCGTTTTGTCAAAATTTCAAAAAAAATTTCTGATATGCCAATAGCGGCCTAAAATTTTTATTTTTCTACAAAAAAAATAATATTTTTTTAATAGTCTGTTATTTATTTTCAGTAAGAAAATCAATTTTTTTTTCTACCCTAGATATTAAGCAAGAACAATTCCTTCTAGTTCTTTTCTTAGGACAGAACTACTGTTTCTTTACATGCGCACTAGATTAGGTACAGAGTATTTCCCATCTTCTTCCAATATGGCGGACGAACGGGATTAGGGTCACAGTCTCACAGCGCTTAAGGAACTCTGCCAGGATTTCATTGAACAAATGACGGCTATTAGGGAGACGTTTCACGACCTGAGATTAAATCTCGCGGCTCCCCGTAATCAACCCGCCAACAAACGTGCGGAAGGAAATAATAACCATAACATTAACAATAATAATGAACATGTCCCTCTTGCACCGTACGAGTTTGATATTACTAGGGCCATCCTGGTCAAACCCCCATCATACGATGGATTGAGAGAACCCCCAGTTTTCCTAGACCGGGTTATGGAAATAGAGTGCTACTTTAAGTGGTACAGTCTGACTGACGCGGATAAGGTGTGAGTGGCGAGAATGAAGTTGTAAGGTAGATCTAAGATATTTTGGTTGAATAATGATCGACGTCTGAGAGTCGAGAATGGTGAATTACCCATTGGTTTGGCAGACATGAAGGCCTTGCTGACATAGCAGTACGTCCCTACGTACCATCGAACGCAGATGTTTGATGATTTGGATACCCTTAAACAAGGGAATATGTCGGTCTCTGAGTATATGAGTCTTCTTAAGGATATGATAGTTAGGTGTGGAGTGAAGGAGATGCCAGAGATCACCCTCTCTAGGTTTCGTAAGGGGTTAAACCTCGACATCCAGGGAAAATTACTGCGTTATGGTCACACCGACCTAAACATCACTTTTAATGCTGCATTAGATATTGATAAGCACAACATTAATACAAATAAGTCTCGCTCGTTTTAGAAGGGAAAGTCCATCTTAGGACCACCTCCCACTTCCACCTATAAGGATAAGGGGAAGTTCCGGTCCACTACATCAAACTCCATAGTCGTGACTGCCAGGAATAGTAGAAACCCAATGAGTGAGTAAAACGAATGCTACCTATTTCGCTTGTGGGATTCAGGGTCATTACACTAGTGAGTGTCCTACTAAGCCCAAGCACTTAGCCCTCTTAGATTCCACTTGTGAGTCTGACGACCTCATATATGAGGCCGGAGAAGATAGCGAGTCAGAAGGAGTACCAAGCGATTAAGAGGATGATTCCCATATGATGGTCATGCGGTGTATTCTGGCTACTCCACGAGCTTTAGATGACTGGAATAGGACGAATATCTTTTCGTTAAATTTTAAGAGTGGAGAGAAGTGGTGTAAGTTGATCATAGACAGTGGTAGCTGTATGAACGTAATTTCTTAAATGCAGTGACCCAAATGTCATTAGCTACTGAGCGGCACCCTCACCCTTATAAGGTGGCATGGGTAAATAAGATATCCCTCCCGGTGTCAAAGCATTGTTTGGTACCCCTCACCATCAAGGCTTATTCTGAAAAGGTGGCGTCATCCCTATGGATGCTTGTCATGTCTTTCTTGGACGCTCATGGCTGTATGACCATTATGTCACTCATCTAGGGTGAGAAAATACCTATGAGTTTAAATTTAATGGTAAGACCATTATGTTCAAACCCACTCCGCCTAAAGATCCATCGGTTTCTTCCAAAGACACTATTGTACCTGTTGAGAAGAAAACGTTATGCTTGATAGGTAAGGAGTTTTAGCGCAAGTCTTTTATAGATGGTGTCATATATGTGCTAGTTTGTTTGCAAATCAAGGAAGATAGCTCCTCTTTCGAGAACTTACTGCTAACGTTGAAGACTCTATTAGAGGAATTTAAGGATGTCTACCCAGATGACTTACCGCCTTAGTTACCCCCCATGCGTGACATTCAACATGAGATTGATTTCATTCCGGGTTCCTCGTTGCCAAATCTTCCCGATTATCAACTAAACCTCTCCGCACGCTTAGAGTTGCAAAAGTTAATTTCAGATTTGCTAAGTGAGGGGTTCATTCGTCATAGTAAGAGTCCTTGTGTTGTAGGCGCATTATTGTTCCCTAAGAAAGATGGTTCTTGGAGGATGTGTGTAGATTATAGGGCCGTCAATAAAATAACTGTTAAATATAGGTTTCCCATCCCTCGATTGGACGACTTATTGGACATGTTAGCCGGGGCCACAATTATTTCCAAGTTAGATCTTAAGAGTGGCTACCATCAAATCATGATTAGGGAGGGAGACGAGTGGAAGACGACATTTAAATCAAAGGATGGAATCTATCAGTGGTTGGTGCTCGGGGAAGGGCTCACTAATGGCCCGAGTACATTTTCGAGGTTGATGACCTTAGCGTTCAAGCCTTATTTACGAAAATTTGTAGTTATTTACTTTGATGATATCCTAGTCTTTAGCTCATCATCGAACGATCATGAGTCTCACTTGAGGACAGTACTTACCACGTTGCGTATGGAAAAATTATTTGTTAATCTTAAGAAATGTAAGTTTAATGTTCCATTTGTGGAGTTCCTAGGTTATATTTTAAGTTTGGAGGGCATCCATGTTGATCGTAAGAAGGTACAAGCCATCAAGGATTGGCCGGAACCAACTAATATACGGGATGTTCAGAGTTTTTATGAATTAGCTACTTTTTACTACCGAATTATCAAGGATTTTAGTAGTATCATGACACCAATCATGGAGTGCATGAAGAAGGGAGATTTTACGTGGACTAAATCGGTCACCGAAGCATTTGAAATAATTTAATCCCGAATGTCGGAAGATCCTCTTTTAAAATTATCAGATTTTAATAAAGTTTTTGAATTGCCCTGTGACGCGTCTGGAGTCGGTATTGGTGGTGTCTTGAGTCAAGAGGGACATCCTGTTGGATACTTGAGTGAGAATCTCTCGGGACCAAAATTAAATTATTCTAATTATGGCAGAGAGTTTTATGCGGTTATTCAATGTCTACAACATTGGCGACATTATTTGATCTCTAAGGAATTTGTTATTTTATCCGACCATGAAGCGTTGAGGTTTATTCATTCCCAAAATAAAGTTAGCTCACGACATGATAAATGGGTCTCCTATCTTCAGGAGTACACCTTTATAATTAAACATCTTATGGGAACTCTTAATCGTGTGGCGGATGCTCTTAGTCGTGTCTCCTTATTGTTGTCTACGTTAGAGGTAAAAGTGATTGGTTTTGATAGAATAAAGGATGAGTACGTTAATTTCCCGGATTTCAAAGACATTTATTATTTCACTTAAAACAACTCTCCCACTACCATTTTAGCATATTATATACGAGATGGTTATCTATTTAAACATTCGAAGCTTTGTATTCCTCGTTCTTCCCTTCGTCATTTCATTGTATGGGAGTTACATAGTGGTAGTCTATGTGGACATTTTGAGCGAGATAAGACCATTACGTTAGTAGAAGATAAGTTCCACTAGCCAGGCCTTAAATTTACGGTTAATAAAATTATGGGAAGTTGTCGCGCGTGTCAATTAGCAAAAGGTAATAAAACGAATGCGGAACTTTATACCCCTCTTCTGATTCCTTCAATTCTCTGGGAAGATATTAGTATGGACTTTATACTAGGCCTACCGGTCACGTTTAGATGCCATGATTCCATTCTAGTGGTAGTAGATCCTTTTTCTGAAATGGCATATTTAATTGCGTGTAGTAAGACCGATGATGCATGAAATGTAGTGAAATTATTTTTTAAGGAAGTTGTCAGGCATAGGGGCGTTCCAAAAATGATAGTGACCGATAGAGATGTGAAATTTACTAGTTATTTTTGGAAGACCCTGTGGAGAATTATGGGGACCAAACTATTGTTTACTTCAGCCTACCATCCCCAGACCAATGGGGAAACGGAAGTGGTAAACAGAAGTTTGGGGAGTTTACTTCATTATCTTGTGGGTGACAACAAGAAAACGCGGGACCTCATCCTTCCCCATGCTCAGTTAGCGTACAACAACTAAAAAAATAGGTCCATAGGTTTATCACCAAATTAGATCGTGCACGAACATAAAGCACCAGTGCCACTTGACTTGATTCCATTACCGCCATCTTCCATCTTCAGTTGAAGTTCCTTCAGTTTTGCCGTCTACTTCAGTTGAAGTTCCTTCAACTTCAATTGAAGTACAACATTCTGCTTCTCCTCCAGCTTCTCCTCTACCTTTTCATCTTGCTGGGATATCTCAACCCAGTTTTGATTTGTTGGTATCTGAGATTCCCTCTCCTCCTCAGTCACCAATTCCCTCTTCAGATCATCTTGATCACCAAGCATCCACCCATGTATCTCCACATCATTCTCCAGCTCCATCTCCAGCTCACTCTCCAGCTCATCTTGTACATACCATCACTGCTGCTCTTCCACCCTCTGAAATTCCTCCATCATCATCATCTTCTTTTGAAATTACTCCTGCATTTATATCTAGCATTGTGGAGTTAATTACCCCCTCAATCAAAATTATGATTGATGAGGCAATTGCTCCTCTTGCTTCTTCTATCTCATCTCTAACTGCTGCTACTCAGAAACTCTCTAAGTCTGCTGAGCCCTCTTCTTCTAGGGGCCTAGTTTCAGTTTCTACTGAAATACGACAGGGGGAGATGCTTGATGAAGACGTCTCTGAGCAGCCCTTGGCCTCTCCTCCAGCAGCTCATCTTGCAGTAATAGAGAAAGCAACAGAAGATTCAGCTCCTCCTCCTCCTCTATCTAAACAGGAAATTTCTGATGTAGTTTTAAAGTCTGAATTTATTGTTAAAGCTTGTTTAGAAGAGAGTTCTACTCCCTTGGTTGCCCTATACCTAGAAGGAATCATCACCTCCTTTCTAGATGAACTGTGGGAGTTAGGACATGTTGTGGTCGATTATGAAGGTATTCCCTTTACTTGTTTTTTAGACTTGTTAACTGATATGCTAGTTTGGGAATATCTGGAAGGCATGATTAGATGTCATTTAGAAAAATTTTATTCATAAAACTACAGATAAATTGGAAGAAATTCTAGAAGTTCAAGAGTCTGTTATCCCATCTGCTCTAGAAGTACAACCAGAATCAAGTGCTCAAATTTCTGAAGTTGCTCAGCCTGAAGTTCAAGCAGAACTGGTCACTTTGATAGTTTCTGAGATTCAAGAATCAGATGCAGATGCCCAGACTGAAAAATCTACTGTATGGGATGATTCCCCAGGCTTGGACTTAGATGCTCTATTGGCACAGGATGCCATAGAAGAAGAACGAGAAAGAGCTGCTTTAAAGGAAAAAAGAAAGAGCTTTGAAAGAGGCTATTGACCCATATGATATGCCTATCTCCTCAAATTCTGAAGATGAGATCGACTCTGATGAGTCTGCTGAGACTAAAAGAAAAAGAATTGCTAAGAAGAAAAGAAAAGTTGTTGCTCCTCCTCCTGCTAATCCAAACAATGATACACATATTATATACTGAAAGGAATTGATCCAAAGTCAAAAGACTTCCAGCATTGGATGTTGTTTTCTAAGAACCAGCAAAAGCAGAGGAAAAAGTCTAAGAGGTATGACTCTCCTGTTCCCAGATGGAATCCTAGAGGTCCTCCTCCTCCACCTCCCGGTGCAGGAGCCTCAGGAAATTTATCTCCTAAATCTGCCTCTCAATCTGAAAGATCAAATCCATCTCAACCTGCTCAAAGGAGAAGTTCGCAAGGATTCCAAGGTAAAAGCCAAACTGGCTATCAAAGAATTAATATTGTTAAAGAACAAGTTAAGGAGGTAGTATATCAAAGACCAACCTTTTCCCCTCCTCCTTCTCCAAAGAAAAAAAGCTTCATCTCCAAAGCTAGTTCATACTGAGAAAATGTTCCAAAAGGTAAGTGATTTATTTTATCTGAAAATTCTAGCAAAAACTTTGCTAAGTCTGCTCTCTCTTGTTATTTAGTTAATCAAGATAAAGAACCAGTTGACACTTCTTCTGAGATTGTTTATGAAAGCCCAGAGCTTGATCCTAACTTTAGGATGGCTCATTTTCTTGAACTGGTTGGAGCAGCGCAGATAAGGAAAGCAAAAGCTGAAGGAAAGGACCCTGCCGGATTAACCACAATGTCTAAATTCAGAAAGAAGGAGCTTGAAAAATTCCAGGTCAGACCTGAGATGTTTGATCCTTCAAAATATATGGAAAGCATCCAGAGGCAGTGGTCCCAAGGACAACAGAACTGAAAATTATTGGAGAACAAGATTTGAAGCTATCGAAAAAAGAAGCTCTAGATCCTACAAGAAAGATTACTTTTGTTTCTAGTTCTTCTAATCCTGAATCTAACTCTGCAGCACCTTAATTATTCATTGATTGACAGTTAATTTTTTATCTGATTGATTGATGATATCTGCTTAGTTATTTCCCTTTATGCATTTTATTTTACTTTCAGTAATTAGTTTTGTATGCTTTAATTGTTGAGAGACTTAACTCAAATAGGGGGAGATTGTTGGAACCCTAGGTTTTGATTTGAGTTCAGTCCTCTCTTTCTATCTCTTGACCCAAGATTTATCTATGGTCAAAGGTTAGTTGATAGGTTAGATTCTCTAGTTGTGTAGAATTTCTTTTCCAGATGAATATTTGGTTAAGTAGTTTTTCGTCCGACTATAGTCGAACGTCGCTCGACTATCATCTAACGGCTGATCGACGATCGTCTATCAGTTGGTCGACGTTCTGTCTGCGTTGATAGTTCGACTATCTGTTGATAGGTCGACTATCTATGTTGCTTTGATAGCTCGACTATCTGTTGATAGGTCGACTATCTGTTTGCTTTGATAGTTCGACTATCTGTTCTGATAGTTCAACTATCTGATAGCTCGACTATCTGTTGATAGGTCGACTATCTGCTTGCTTTGGTAGTTCGACTATCTGTCCTGATAGTTCAACTATCTGATAGCTCGACTATCTGTTGATAGATCGACTATCTGTGTTGCTTTGATAGCTCGACTATCTGTTGATAGGTCGACTATCTGTTTGCTTTGATAGTTCGACTATCTGTTGATAGGTCGACTATCTGTGTTGCTTCGATAGTTCGACTATCTGCTTGGATAGTTCAACTATCTGATAGTTCGACTATCTATTGATAGGTCGACTATCTGTTTTGTTTTGATAGGTCGACTATCTGTTGATAGGTTGACTATCTGTTTTCTGTGATAGGTCGACTATCTGCTTGATAGGTCGACTATCTGTTTTTGTTTGGTAGTTCGACTATCTGTCAGGACAGATCGACTATCTGATAGTTCGACTATCTGTTCTGATAGGTCGACTATCTGCCGAGGTAGTTCGACTATCTTCTTTGATAGTTAGACTATCTGGATCGTTCGACTATCTGTCCGATAGGTCGACGATCTCCGTGCGTCGGTCGACGATCTCCGAGGGTCGTTCGACGTTTTGCTGTTTGCCTTAAATAGTTTTGTCGTCTTCTGTGATGTGACTTATTTCATAATTATTTTGGCACATTTTATAAAAGATTATCTGAGTAAATTGTGATAACACTTCCATGCAATATCTATTCTATTCTTTATGCATGAGCTAATCTTTTCTGATAAAGTTGTTTGTCTTATAGCTGAGATATGATTTCTGCCAGGCTGTCCTTTATAGCCGTTAGACTCAAAAAGTCTTCCTTGGCTGTAAAGAGTCATTTCTGATGTGACTTTCTCTTATATTATTTCATCAGAGTAATTTGCAGCTTCTTAGAAAGCTTTATCCTTTTATAGGATATCTGCCTGCAGTATTTTGTTTTGCTTTATGCTTTTTGCAGCCCAGCTTGCAGAGGTCAGTAAAAGACAAGATTCAAACTCAGTTAAGAGCCGTTGCTGCTGCTGCTGCTATATAAAGACTTCTTTGAAGAAGAAATCAACTAGTCCACATAGCAGAAAACTAGTTCTCAGATGAAAATTCATTCAGCAAGCTTTCAACAAGATCAAGTTTACTGCTCTCAGCAATCTTCACTCAACTGAGAAGTGTTAGCTCTTCTGCTCTTCTTCAACCTGAGTTCTCCTGTTTCCAGGAAGTTCTGACTCAGAGATCTTTTGAAGAAGAAGAAGAAGAAGATAGCTGCTAGAAGATTTTCATTTCTTATTTTATATCTTCTTGTAGTTCCTTCTTCAGTATTTACTGAAGTGTTTCTGCACTGAAGCAAGACTTCACCTGGACGTTCTTTGAGCCAGGGGGAGCCTTGATTCTTTTAGAGCTTTCTAGCTCAGTGCAAGTTATTGTGCTTCTCTAATCTATTGTAAAATAGAGAAGACACCTTAACCTCCTTTCCCCCTCCTGTACAGGGTTATTACTCCCTTCAAAAGTATCCCTTGGTGGCAGGGCACATGATCAAAAACCTGTGTTGGTTTTTAGACACCTGATCAAAAGTCTAAAGGGTTTCTTGATCTACCTGAAGCAGATCTTGTTGGTGGCAGGGCACCTGATCAAAAACTTGAGTGGATTCCTACCTTATTGGTAGAAGAGTGGACGTACCCAAGTTGTTTGGGGAACCACTATAAATTCCTTGTGTCGTCTGGATTGCTTTATTTAATTACTTGCATTGTGGCTGTGATTAGATCTTAACTAGGTTTGCTAGTTGCTGTTTAGGTTTCCTAGCCTTAACTGTAATTACAGTTGGCCGCCTCTTTGTGCACAACACTTGTGTTAGGCTCTAAGGTTTAATCTCAAATATCTATAACTTTCATTCCGCATTTAACTCCAAGGGAGTTGAGTAGAAAGTCAACTTTGCTAGTGCAATTTTTGATTACTCTATTCACCCCCCCTCTAGAGTAGTATCTATCCCTTCTCTTTCAGATGATTATTTCAAAATGAAATAATCATGATAACCATGATGGAATGACGAAGTGCCGGCGACGGCAGCGGCGGCGGTTGCGGCAACGATCAACAACGTCCACAAACATGTAGCGGTGACTGCGGCGGCGGCAACGACGGTTGCGGCAATGGCCGTCAATGTCCACGAACATGTCGCGGCGGCGAACAAACGAGAAATCCATGTCGGCACGAGAAAATGGCGGGGCAACCTCGCCATCACCTAGTCATGTGACGATAGATAGTGTTAAGGTGGTATTACCGAATGGTTGTGTGATGCTTGCGAATAGAGCTTACAATGTGGCAGTTCAAATAGGATGTCGGGATTTCGGCTTGAGCGCATCTGTGCTACCGATATCGGATTTTGATGTGATCTTTGGTATGGACTGGCTTTCGGAACAGCGTGTCTTTATTGATTGCAATTCAAAGGAGATCACACTGGGCCAGAATACCAAGCTTGAGACTAAGTTTTCTGGTATGTGAGGAGTAGGCGGGACCTTGATGTCTGCTCTCCAAGTCTTCAAGCTGTTCGGAAGGGCGCGGAGTTATTCTTCACGCTTATTCAGGCTGTTGAGCCAAAGGTCAGTGTGAATGATGTTCAGATTGTGTCGGAGTTTGTCAATGTGTTTCCTAAGGATCTTCCTGGGTTACCACCCCAGCGGGAGATTGACTTCTCTATTGAGTTGGTGCCAGGAGTGAAACCTGTGGCCCTCTCGCCATATCGCTTAGTGCCAAAGGAAATGGCAGAACAAAAGGTTCAATTGCAAGAGTTGCTGGAACAGGGTTATATACGCCCAAGTATGTCACCTTGCAGCACACATGTTCTATTTGTGAAAAAGAAGGATGATAGTTTACGGTTGTGTATTGATTATCGTGAATTGAATAAGCCGATAGAGAAAAACAAGTATCCGATTCAACAGATAGATGACTTGTTCGATCAGCTAGCGGGATTAACCGTCTATTCTAAATTGGATTTGAAATTTGGATATTACCAATTGTGGATTCGGGAAGGTGACATTCCCAATACAGCGTTTGGAACACGCTACGGTCATTATGAGTTCACTGTAATGTCGTTTGTGCTATGTAATGCGCCATTGATGTTCATGGATCTAATGCATCAAACGTTCTGAGAGTACTTGGATCTATTTGTGATAGTATTCACTGATGATATCTTGGTGTACTCTCAATCTGAAGCTGATCTTGCGAACCATTTATAGTTGGTGTTGCATACCTGCGGAGAAATAAGCTCTATGCCAAGTTCTCAAAGTGTGAGTTTTGGTGATGGCGAGGTTGCCCCGCCATTTGCTCGTGCCGACATGGATTTCTCGTTTGTTTGCCGCCGCGACATGTTCGTGGACATTGACGGCTGTTGCCGCAACCGTCGTCGCCGCCGCCGCAATCGCCGCTACATGTTCGTGGACGTTGTTGATCGTTCCCGCAACCGCCGTCGCCGCCGCCGTCGCCGGCGCTTCGTCATTCCATCATCGTTATCATGATTATTTCATTTTGAAATAATCATCATAATCCTCCTATCTTTAATTTTATTAGTTATCTTCATTTTATAAGCTTTATAATTATGTTGTTTTAGTTTTATATTGTTAAGGATTATTAGTGGTTAGGATTTCTTTTTGTTTAAGATGAAGGGTGGATGGAAGTTGTAGGTCTTTATATATATTTGTATGGTGAGATGAAGAGGGGTAATTGAAGAAGAAAAAAAAGGAAAACCTATCAGTTTGCTGCAGCCGCCCCCCCCCATTCCGTTCTCTCGGCCTGGCCGATCCGACCAGCTACCCGACGCCCAGGAACCGCCGTTCGGCTGCTGCTCCGCCCCTCTTGGGGTGTGCTATTGCTGCTCCGGCTATCTCCATCCTCCTCCGGTGTGACTCCGAAGATGGCGGCTCGGTTCTTCCCCCATCCGGTGCGACTCCGGTGACCCGTGGGAGTGCGACTCTTCCACCATTATCTTGCTCCTCCTCCTCCTCACCTCTTCTCTAATTTCTGAAATTTGGGTAACGCTTTCCTTTCCCTAAGCTTGTGTAATTCCTCTTATTATAGTGTGAGATTGGTGGAACTAAGATGGCATATTTTATCCTAAAATGTTGATTCAAACTTGCATTCTAAAAATCTGATTTCACATTGCTTGTTAACCGATTTTTAACGAAGATTTTTGTAAGGATAGGTCCCCTTGGACGTTTGCAAGCCGGGGTTTGTTTAGCCTTTGATTTCGAACGGATCAAGAGGATTTGGTATATCCTCGTTGATTTGTTTTGAGGGCCGATTTCGGACTATTTTGGATCGTTGCTTGAGTCCGGAACACCCTCCATATGGATAGAAAATTGCTTGGTAAGGAATGCTTAGGTGTTGAGTTAGGTTATGCCAAATATATATGATTGTTCGTATAGGTTTGGTTGGGAGATACCCACTTGTGAGATCGCGCCGTTACGAGCAAAACTCTGTCGGAATTTCCAACTTTGCACGCGCACCACGTGTTCGTAGAAATGCCTATTAGAACGCTTTCAAGCACTTTAGGTGTTTTCTCTAATGTCCCTTAGGCTTTCCTTTTGTTATTTTCAATTCTAGCTTCACGTAGGGGTGGCCTGCATCAATTTTGGCATCAGAGGGAGGTTTTTCAATTTCTCAACTTGACAACGATCCGCTCGAGCCGAGCTACCCCCACTTGCACTTAGGTACGTTTTGTTCGTTTTAAAATTTTTATTTTTAGTTATATAAAAACAACAAAAAAAGGGTTTTAAGTGCTTTCCTAATTTGAATCTTTTTTCCGTTAGTCTGTCATGGCATGCGTTGGGAGTCCCCTTCCCCCATGTTCCTCGGTTGGTGCCCTTCGCAAGGAGATGACTCGCCAATGTGATGACATAAGAGAAATGTTAGCACAACTTGGAGGTCGACTTCCGACGCCGCATCTTGATGCCCCTAAGCAACAGCTTAGGACTCATGTTCCTTCCAGTACGGTGAGTCAAGCGATTACGACACCACCATCGCGCACCTCTAGGCCTGTTAGAATTCCTGCTCCGACTTACGATGGGTTAGGTGAACCGCGGGTTTTCTTACGTTGGGTAGATGATATGGAAGTTTATTTAGAGCAATATCGTCTTGTGGACCCCCACATGATTCCCGTTGCGAGATTGCAATTATCTGGTCGATCCCTGACCTTCTGGGTCAATGAGGAGAGATGTTTTGGACCGATCTTCGTTAGCTCACTTGTAGGTTGGCAACTTATGAAGAATTTGTTAACGGATGAGTATTATCCCTCATACTGCCGTTCTCAGTCTTCTGGTTATCCGAGTGTAGCGCTGCCTAAGATTTTGCCTATACCGAACAAGCACGTTCCCCCATACTCCCATATGTGGACGTCTCATGATTTTATTTCTCCCCACCGGGACACTAGACCGCTTTTTGCTTATAGGAGTGATGATAGGCCTCGCGTTAGACCCGTTCCCCAAAAGGATCCAATCATTTTGAGTACACCTACACCTGCCGTGTGGGAACCAGAGCATGCTAGGTCCCCTGCTCCACCATCTGTTGTTATCTCGACTAGGGATGTTATCCAGTCAAAGGTTAGGTCTAGGAAGCCAGTTAAGGTTGCCAAGGAGAAGGCTTTATGTTATGCTTGTGGTGTGACTGGCCACTACGCCGTGACATGGCCCACAAAACCTAGGGCTTCAGCTATGTTAGTCTCCCCTCCGGAACCACCCCAGACTACCTCTGAGATTGCTACTGATCCTGATCTGGACGTTGATGCGGTATCTTCTGATTTTAATGAGGATGTCCAGTTAGATGAGAGTATCCTGGCATGTTCCATAGCGCTCGATGATATTGCCGATTTATCTGATGATGAGGAGACTGGATATCCTAGCGATTTGGATAATGATTTTTGGGATTTTGATGAGACGTTGACTTGTGAGAGTACCCCTTTAGCCACTACATGTCTTGTTAGTGATATTTCAGTTCACCCTACTATTGAGTACACTCTCGAGTCTATGATCCCTATGTCGAGTGACCCTCGATCTGATTTTTCTGAAATTAAATTTGAGCTATCTGTGGAGCCAGAGATTGAGGATTTCTCAATTACTATGTTGGATGAGTTTCCTCCTGAGGGTAGGGTATCTTTGGGCGATTCTTCTAATGTTTGCCCAGACGTGAGTTTCCCGGATGACTGCCCCGTGATTGAGTCACCGTTGTGTGAGATTCAATTGGATTTGGATTTAGTCCAGGGCTCGATTTTACCGACCCTCCCTCCTGCTTGTGTGCCTACAGTTGATATCATTTTAGGACATGGATCCGCTAGCCAGAGTCTACGCTTTTATGATATACCTACTTGGATACCCCCTACACTAGCATTGTCCCCTCGTTTAGATGCTCATGATCTGATCCTCATAATCGTTGATCTTGTCACTGCACCACTTTATCTTGCGCATGCTTCATACGAGACGGGTCACTTCACGAGATATCTCCCGACGGATAGTGTTTTGTTGGTGACTATGCTTGATCTCCCTATGCTTGTGCATTTTGATTTGGTGTCTTTACGATATTGCCACCCATCAAGTCACCTTGCACATTATTTTTATACGCCCCGATAAGAACTTCATGTATACAGGGCACCGCCTTATACCAGTGCCTTTGCTTTGCTTCACTTGCACGACTATACATGCTGGAGAGCATCTGACTATGGAGTGATTGCTCTGAGTTTAGTCTTGTCGGCCCTCAAGTGGATACCTTCGGGTCCTGTAATGAATTTCACACGTTGGAGCGCCGATCCTTACATAATTTTCCCGGATTTCAGATTTAATGCAATTTTTTCGGATTTTTACGGTGCATTCGGTGTTTCACCGTGTTTCAATTTTTCGGATTTTATTTTGCATATCTGGTTTCCACCTGAGTGGTTTTCTACGTTACTTCTTCCTTCCATGTCAGATTCTCTTGGGTTGAGAGGTGAGATTCTCTCCGTGTCGCTCTTCCGCGTGGCTTTTCTGGTTCTCGCATTGGATGGTAAGAACTGTACTGTTTTTCTTTATGCTGACACATCAGCGAGGTTTTCTGTTGTTCTTGCTCATGACAGGTTCGGTTCTATTGCAGACGCCCCGTGGATGTTCGCTCTCGCTATGCCACCGGTGGATGTTGTTGTCTCCTACTATTCTCTCCCTGGCCACTCATCGGTGATGAGTGATTTTGAGCGGGGGAGGATTGATGGCGAGGTTGCCCCGCCATTTGCTCGTGCTGACATGTATTTCTCGTTTGTTCGCCGCCACGACATGTTCGTGGACATTGACGGCCGTTGCCGCAACCGTCGTCGCCGCCGCCGCAGTCGCCGCTATATGTTCGTGGACGTTGTTGATCGTTGCCGCAACCGCCGCCGCCGCCGCCGTCGCCGGCACTTCGTCATTCCATCATGGTTATCATGATTATTTCATTTTGAAATAATCATCATAATCCTCCTATCTTTAATTTTATTAGTTATCTTCATTTTATAAGCTTTATAATTATGTTGTTTTAGTTTTATATTGTTAAGGATTATTAGTGGTTAGGATTTCTTTTTGTTTAAGATGAAGGGTGGATGGAAGTTGTAGGTCTTTATATATATTTGTATGGTGAGATGAAGAGGGGTAATTGAAGAAGAAAAAAAAGGCAAACCTATCGGTTTGCTGCAGCCGCCCCCCCCCATTCCATTCTCTCGGCCTGGCCGATCCGACCAGCTACCCGACTCCCAGGAACCGCCGTTCGGCTGCTGCTCCGCCCCTCTTGGGTGTGCTATTGCTGCTCCGGCTATCTCCATCCTCCTCTGGTGTGACTCCGAAGAAGGCGGCTCGGTTCTTCCCCCATCCGGTGCGACTCCGGTGACCCGTGGGAGTGCGACTCTTCCACCATTATCTTGCTCCTCCTCCTCCTCACCTCTTCTCTAATTTCTGAAATTTTGGTAACGCTTTCCTTTCCCTAAGCTTGTGTAATTCCTCTTATTATAGTGTGAGATTGGTGGAAACTAAGATGGCATATTTTATCCTAAATTGTTGATTCAAACTTGCATTCTAAAAATCTGATTTCACATTTCTTGTTAACCGATTTTTTATGAAGATTTTTGTAAGGATAGGTCCCCTTGGACGTTTGCAAGCCGGGGTTTGTTTAGCCTTTGGTTTCGAACGGATCAAGAGGATTTGGTATATCCTCGTTGATTTGTTTTGAGGGCCAAGTTCGGACTATTTCGGATCGTTGCTTGAGTCCGGAACACTCTCCATATGGATAGAAAATTGCTTGGTAAGGAATGCTTAGGTGTTGAGTTAGGTTATGCAAAATATATATGATTGTTCGTGTAGGTTTTGTTGGGAGATACCCACTTGTGGATCGCGCCGTTACGAGCAAAACTCTGCCGGAATTTCCAACTTTGCACGCGCACCACGTGTTCGTAGAAATGCCTATTAGAATGCTTTCAAAGCACTTTAGGTGTTTGCTCTAATGTCCCTTAGGCTTTCCTTTTGTTATTTTCAATTCTAGCATTACATAGGGGCGGATTGCATCATTTGGTTGTTGTCAGTGCCTTTTCTTGGCCACGTGGTAAGTGGAGAGGGCATAGTGGTGGATCAGTCAAAGATTGGTGCCATACGAGAGTGGCCAGTGTTGTCTTCGGTGGCCGAAGTCAGTAGTTTCCTTGGACTGATAGGCTACTACAAACGTTTTGTGGAAAACTTCTCATGGAACGCTTTGCCTCTTACCACATTAACGAGGAAGTATCAGAAGTTTGTTTGGACGCCAGAGTGTGCGCGAGATTTTGAAGAGCTAAAGAGTCATTTGACCACGGCGCCCGTTTTGACATTGCCATGTGGTACAGACGGCTATGAGATTTACAGTGATGCTTCAGGGAGCGGCTTAGGCTGCGTTCTCTTGCAGTTTGGCAAGGTGATTGCTTATGGCTCACGCTAGCCGAAAGTGCATGAGCGGAATTATCCCGTCCACGACTTGGAGTTTGCGGCGGTGATCTTTGCACTTAAATTATGGCGACACTATCTATATGGTGTAAAAGTTGATATCTTTACAGATCATAAGAGCCTAAAATACCTATTGGATCAGAAGGATCTCAATATGCAACAACAGAGGTGGATGGAGTTCCTCAGGGACTACACCTTTGATATTCATTATACTCCCAGGAAGGCAAACGTGGTCGCAGATGGCTTGAGTCGTAAGATTCCGGTAAGGGCAAATTGGTTGCGGATGCATGATGAGCATCTGATCCAGGAGTTGGAAGCGTTAGAGATTTCTTGTGTTGACAAGAATTCCACAACCGATGAATGCTTGAACTGGATGTAGGTACAGTATGACCTTGCGGACAGGGTTCGACAAGCAACAGAGCTTGATGAAAGTCTCCAACGCTATGCAATGGATGGTTCAAATGACCAATTCTCCTGGGATGACAGCCTTTTAAGGAAAGAGTGTCGTTTGTGCGTCCCAAGTATGGGTAAGTTGAGGGAAGAGTTGATGTATGAGGCTCACTTCACTAAATACTCAATTCACCCAGGGAGCACAAAGATGTACAAGGACATGAAAAAGCTGTTCTGGTGGCCAGGATTAAAGAAAAACATAGCACAGTATATGGCTAACTATCAAACATGTGCTTTGGTGAAGGCGGAAAGCAAGAAGCCCGGAGGTTTCCTAAAGTCATTACCTATTCCAGAATGGAAGTTTGATGATATTTCGATGGATTTCGTGCACGGGTTGCCGAGATCTGAACGCGGGAACGATTCAGTTTGGGTGATCGTAGGTCGGTTGACTAAAGTGGCTCACTTCCTACCGAACAAGAGGGACGATTCAGTGGAAGTCTTGGCAAACCTCTATTTTGAGAAGATTATACAATTGCACGGCGTTCCTCGTTGCATCGTAAGTGACCGTGATGGGCGATTCACTTCAAATTATTAGAGGCTAGTCCATCGATTGTTGGGCACAAAGATATCATACACTACGACCTTTCATCCCCAAACAGATGGCCAGACTGAGAGGACCAACAGGACGATGGAGGACATGCTCTGAATGTGCGCATTGGATTTTGGAAAGAGATGGGAAGATCTTCTCTATATGGCACAGTTTGCCTATAATAATAGCTTCCAAGTAAGTATCGGTATGGCATCGTTTGAAGCTTTGTATGGTCGGAAATGTCGTACACTGTTAGCTTGGGCGGAAGCAGGCGAATCTAAACTATATGGGCATAAAGAAGTCGAAGAGGCTAATTCAACGATACGCTCTATTCGGGGAGGCTATTGATAGCCCAAGGTAGACAAGCCAAATACTATAACGCCAAGAACCGAAACATTGAGTTTGCGGTGGGCGATTTGGTCTATTTGAAGATCAAACCCTTCAAAGGTTTGTCCAGGATTCGGCATCTGAAAAAGTTAAGTCTGAGATATCTTGGTCCTTTTGAAGTGGTGGGGAGAGTTGGGGAAGCTGCCTATCGGCTAGCACTTTCAGCAGAATTGAGTGGATTGCATGATGTGTTCCACGTCTCATTGTTTCGAAAAGCCGTGAAAGATCAAGCTCAAGTGATTGCAAATGATCGTGTACCAGTCGAATTTGGGCTAACGACAAAGGTCAGGCCAATTCAGATCGAGGATAGAGCCGATAAACATTGTAAAACAAGACAATCGAGATGGTCAAGGTCTGGTGGGATAACTGTGGCCGTGATGAGCTAACATGGGAGCGAGAGCAGACCATACAGGATGAATTTCCTTAGCTATTTGTGTAAACTATCATACAATGCGTGTCAAGTTGTATCAAACTTTTGTGAAGTTATAACATCTTTATTGCTTTTTTTCCTTACTGTGTGTAAATTTTGGGACAAAATTTATTATAAGGAGGGGAGGGTTGTAACACGCCAACATCCCAAAATGGAGTTTAGGCTGGGCAACATGGCCTGGGACACGGGCGTGTCCCAGGGTGTGTTCTGCTCTATTTGCTTGAGTGTGATTTTTGGACTCGAGAGTGTCTCGAGTGAGGCACATAGCCTGGGACACGGGCGTGCCCCAAGCCGTGTCCTTCTCTGTATCGTCTCGAGTACTCAATGAAATGCACTCGATGTTTGTCGAGAGGGTACACAGCCTGAGACACGGGCGTGTCAGAGGGCATTTCCTCCTCGGGTTTTGTCTAGGTTTGTGCGGCCTATTGAAAGGAACACGGCCTGTGACATGGGCGTATCATAGGGCCGTGTCCTTCTCTGGTTTTGTCTAGGGCATTGAGGCCTGGGGAACACGGGCTATACACGGGCGTATCTGAAGCCGTGTCATTGCACACGGCGTATGACACGGGCATGTCACATGGCCGTATCGTGTTCTGGATAAATCAGTTTGTGTACCGCTTAAGGTACACGGCCTGTGACACGGGCGTGTTACAGGCCGTGTCAGCCCAAAAATAGATATTTCAGGGCGATTTATGGCCGTTCATTTCCTTTAGATGGGATCTAAGGGTCCAAGCTTCTCCCTGCTGAGTTAAGTCCAGGACTTGAGAGTTATCTCTCATTCAAAGCTTGGACATTCTCTTTCTAAAAGAATAGAGAGAAGGGAGATCAAGGAGGAAGAAGAGAAGAGATCCGGCCGCCTGTGGAGCTTCAGCATTCGGAATTGCGAGCCGAGTCCAGATTTATGGAGGCGAGAGCGTTGCGGTGCTTGCTATCCGGCTAGAATTCCATGGCTCCCAACAGATCATCAATGGTAATGATCTTCCTTCTTGGACACGTGAAGTCCTCATTTTGGCATGTCTGTGGATTTTCCCCACCAAAAGGTGGCTGTTGAGGGATTTCCTTGGGTTGATTCTTGTAATCCCTAGTCTTGCTTATAGATCTGGAACTGTGTAGTACGGAATAGGCATGCTGTGTGAAGCCCATCTAGACAAGTTGGTCTTGATTGGTGATGTGGCATTTTGCACACCAGAGAAAACTCCGCGTATAAATGTTTAGTTTGTGGAGTCGATGGGTTGTGCCTATGAAGGGTAGTAACAGGAAATATTGGAATGAAATTCTAGGAAAATACCCACATGATTCTTGTGTTGTATGCCATGTTTGGGTGAGTCTGGGTACAGAAAGTGAGTTATGCTGAACCCGCCAAGTGACCGCATGGAACACTGACATTATCTCACCTTTTGGGATTATGAAGCCAGTCCTTTGTGGACAGTGTGGCTATTGTGAGCTGTGTGCTCTTAAAAAGGCTTAGTGCTGAACAAGAAAGGTGAAACTGACCCGCTCCTGTAAATTGGCCATGAGACTAAATGCTCAATACCGTTGGTTTTCAGACCTTGAACGGTGGTGGGACCCAGTTCGTCGGTAAACCAATAATGTGCCCTGAGTGCATGGATCGTCGGGCCGCGTGGCTGACGGTTGTGATATGTTGATTGTGCGTGAGTGCACATTATATGATATATTTGCTTGTGAAAGCTATGCTTGTAGGGAAGGAATACCACTGCCCCGGGAAAGGGGTAGGGTCGTTATAAATTTGTCAGCTGAATGCTGTCCGTTGCCTTTTTTCCACCAAAATGGTGGGTTGTCCCTGTGCAGGTGCTGGAGAGCCGAGCAGGAAATAAAAGGCTTAATACCCTGCTGCTGCTGGGCCTCGAAGGCTGAGCAAAGGCTTTGGTTATGTTCATGTATGGTCGGTGTAACATCCCATTTTCAAATTGGACCCCCCCTAGGAGTGGTTTTGTCATGACTGGGTCATGACAAAACCCTAAGAAGCCCCAAGGAGACCAAGTGGGCCTAGTGGTGTGGTTAAACCATTATGGTCTACAAATAGTAAACTACTAAACTTTAGGATAGAGTGACCTAGGGCCCTCAACATACCTCCAAGACCTCCTTATGGTCACTCTAACCCCTGACAAGAACTTTAGGACTCATCAGGGTGAATCCTAGAACCTGTGTTGACCAAGGTCAACCTTAACCCTAATTAGGTCAAATTGGCCTATTCAGGGTTGATTGACCCTACCTAGGTCAAGTAGGCCCTACCAAGGCCCCACTGGACCCAAAGTGAGGTCAATGGGTCACCTAAGACCCATTGGAGTCAACCCTAGGAGCTAGGTTGACCCAAGTCAACTCTAACCCCAAAATGGTCAAAGTGCCCTTATTAAGGGTCAAATGACCTACAAGGTGCCCTAACAACCCTACCCACCCCTACCTAGACTTTAGGGGAGGCTAATAGGTCACCAAGGACCCATTGGTGGTGACCCAAAAGGCCAATTTGACCAAGGTCAACCCTAGGCTAGGTTAGGTCAAATCTAGCTCAAATGGGCTAACTCAAGCTTGGACCCATTAGCCATTTGGGCTAACCACCTCTTAGACCATGCTTAATCAGATTAGTGGGCTGACATGGGGTTAACAAATTGATAAAAATCGGCCAGGGTGACTAGGAGAGAGAAAACTCAAAATGGGTTAATGGAGGAGAGAGAAAGAGGAGGAGGAAATGGCATTCAAGGCTAGGGAGGCCAAGGGCCTCCACTAATGGCTGGATTCAACTCCTCTGGGGAAGAGGAGGAGTTTCCAGCCGTTTCCCGGCCTTCCCAAGTCAGTTTCACCCCTCCCCATGCATGGCCGAAAACCCCCCCTCATGGCCATCAATGGCTTTGAAGAGAGACCCCTCCCCTCCCCATTCTCTTCCATTAAAAAGCATCCCCAGGTCCAGAGGAGCCGTTTACAATCTTCCCCCACCAATTTTCTTCAACTTCACAGTGTAAACGCAGAACTCCGGCGATCTCCTCCACCACATGGCATCCCGGCGATCGGCGCGCATCCAAGCCACAAGAAAGGTCCTCCCTTACCCCTTCTCTCATGGATAGATCTTAGACATTATTTAGGGAGAGGATCGGGCTCAATTGAGCCCGATCCATAGTTTGGTTTTCATGGATTTTGCCAAAAAAATGGCTTGCGGGATCGCCGGAAAAAGCCTCTCCGGCGGCCGTGCCGCCGCCTGGCGGTAGCCACCACCTCACCGGAGGTGATGGTGGCGGTGGCCGGCCGGGGAGGTGGCTGGATGGCCGGCGGCAATGAGTTAAAGGGGCTCCAGGTTCGGGCAATCCCCACCCTTGGCTGGAGGTAGGAGATGAACGGATGCCATCCAAATCGCTTCAAGATCTGTGCAAACAGTGAAAATCATGATAGTATAGTTTGGATATATTATTTGTATTTCTGTCACAGTTTTACCTCTTAATGTTTGTATTTATTAAAAATACCTAGAGCCCTCTACAGAAAAAGTAGTGAACATGAAAGTTGTAGCCCTTTGAGTCTACTTTATTTTAGAATTGATTTCACCCAATTTGGATAACTGTGCTGACCTCAGCACTCAGTTTGGTGGAAGGTGTCCTTAAGCTAGGTCAGACACCATTTTGGTTGCCCACATCAAACCAGACCTCCAAATGACTTAAAATTTTATGTAGGGGTCATTCTTACCTACACCTATGACATATCCAAAAATGGTAATTTTTGGATAACATTTTTCTATAGTGTTTGTTAAAATTTAATAATCATATCTTAGAGTGATTAAGGGGTCTAATGACCTCCAAATCCCCCAAAATTTTGGTGGGAGGTCCTTAGGGACCTAGGGAAGCTCTGTATAAAGTTTCATTTAATTTGGAGATGTTTTGGGTGGGTAATTATCCAATCCTGGGTTAGCCCATTAAGGGGCAAATAGGTCAAAGGTGCACTTAGTAATTTTAGTTGACCAAACTCCCTCACCAGAGGTTGAAACTTGGTCCACTGGTTTGTAATGGGCTTTAACACTCCCTTATGGTGTATGGAGTGGTTTGAGGTGAGTATGCCCTAGGACCCAAGTCCAAACCCCTAGGTTGGACTTTGGGGGCTTGTGAAGGGCATGGGGTCAAATGACCTTGAATGGAGGTGATTTTTGGTGGAGAGGAGACTAGTGAGGTTAGAACCCCCTGACCAAAGTCTTGGAAGATTTGGAGAGGGTTACCCTCCCTTAAACCCTAACCCTAGTTTAGGACACCTCCTTTGTTAAGGTAAAATAGGTCACCAAAACTTGCCTAAAGGCCATGAAACTTGGGTAGTGTACTTCTTGGGTTTAGGGAAGTCTCTGGGAAGTAATATTGAGAGCCTTGAAATTCAATACATGATAATTCCTTCTTATCTCACAATAATAGGCTTTTGGGTACTTTAATTAATTTGATTTCTCTGTTTGATTAATGGATATGAAATTTTGGTAGAGAGCTTTTTAGATTCTTATACATATGCTTGAATTTTGCTGGAATTATTAACTGTTTATTTTAAGTACTTCATTCACAAGCCATTGATTTTCTAAAGATAGTCAAATAATTATTATGGGTTGTTCCCTCACTGAAATCTGGTGTAACTTAGGCAAATAAGTTTTCATGACCTCTTACATCTCTGGTAATTATTGTAGAATTTTTGGATCTATAATCATAGGGGTTGATTCACAAGGCTTCTAATTTGTAGAATTTATAAATGATTTTTAAATAATATTTTTAGGCCTTGTAAAATTATAATTTCTGGTCAGTAAACATTTATGGACATTGTAGAGCCCTGGTAATTTTCTTATAACTTTATGATGAATGAATGTAGTACCTCATGCTCAAAATCACTCATGGCTTTAATTTCTGGATAATTAAATAAATATTAAATTATTTAGGAAAAATTTGGAAGTGCTGGATTTAAGTTATAAAAGTCATGATAGGCCCTTAGTAATTATCTTAGGGTGTTTGGATGAGAAATTGATGCACTTCCTATCATACTTGTTGTTAGCTCAAGTTGGTCTGCATATAGTGAAATCATAGAAATTGTAATACCATGGTCATAGGGCGACAAATCAGGTGTAAATGCCGTGGCAAGATGATTCGGAGGTTATCAATGAAATTGGGTATGGGATAGTGGTTAGGTTAACTAAGGATGGGTGGAGCTCGGGTTCGACGGAACATCGTCTTTCCTGGGAGCGGGTGAAGGAGTTAAAACACATTAGGGTTAGAACCAGAGTAACATTAAGGGTTTGGGAATGGGGTATTAACCAACAATAATAAGTGCCTTGCGAAAGGGAACTTCGGGCCGTAATGCACCGTCTTGGTTCCTAGTGCCCCTTGAGAGCCCTTCACGGGGTATGCCGGGGGCAGTCCTGGGCTAACGTAAACTGTAGTAACAAACCGACAAGAGTAACTTAGTAACTAGGGCTGCACTCTTCACAACACTGTTGGCACAGGAAGGTTGATGAGAGCTTCGACTCGGTTGAGTTGGAGACGGACGTTTTGGTTCGGGGAGCTTCGGCTCGGTTTTGTGTGCTTACGGTTTAACTTGCATGTGCATAAAATAGGAAAAGTTAAGGTGGTGGGTCTTTCGATATCGGGGAGTTCGATTGCACCGACACCGATATCGTTGACTCGGCGGGGTGATTAGCACTCCGCCAACAGAAGTCCGGTGCGCCAGCCGGCAAGAGTACGCAGGCGTCCGCTTTGTGCACCAAGCGTTGAGGCGTACGATAGGTCAGACCAGTGTGCTTTACTGGTTTTGGAGGTGGGCGAGGCCCAACCCACCGCTTCCGTTTGCCACTACGGAGGTATCCTGGGAGGTAACGGCTCCGAAAGGGGGAACTAAAGGTCTGTGTGCATAGAGTCGGGTGTGTGAGTTGCACTGCATGACATAACCTACCCACCATATAGTTGCATATCATAATCATTCATAACAACCTTGACACCTAAAGTATAAGTGGAATGGGACGCTTATACATTAGGACCTGCAAAACGACCCCTTGGTCTATAAGCTTGTGTGGGCAAGTTTATAAATCAAAGGTTATTTTCAATATATATAACCACTGCTGTTTGATAACCGACACCCCAACGTATAAGTGGTATGGGACACTTTATACGATGGGAGCCTTGCAAAAGATCCCTTGGCTTATGTGTACTCACATAAGTGAAGGTTTAAATTACCTTACTTATTTTCCTTCTTGTTTGACCTATTACAACACCTAAGATTTATATTGCTCCCCTGTTATAACTTGCTAGTTAGGTCCACCGTCATCTGCTTTTGACTACTCTCCACTTTCATGTCCTCCCCTTTCTTCCTCTCCGCCCGGTGCCTTAGAGCGTGGGGGAAGGGGTGGGGGATGATAGGACTTAGTCTTTTAGACTAACGGTTTTCGAACCATATCATTTTAGGGGATCGCGGAGCCCAGCATGGAGGGGAAGCCCCAGAGATCGGTGCGCCTAGAGATGGGGCAGTCTAGCTCCGGAGTTCACACCGCCGGGACCGTGAGTCTCGATCCTTGAGTAGTTTCTGATTCGCTTCCGCATGAGAGACTTGTAGTGAGGACATTTTGTACCGGGCATAAGCCCGTAATTGTATTACTCTGATGTTTCTGTGGACACTCCCTTCGTGGAGTTTTATTATATATATATGTGATTTTTATTATTGTGGACTGCATTGCTTTTACTTCAATAATTGTGCTACTTCTGTGATCGAATTTGGCCGGCAGAATCGGCGCCTTGTGGTGATGACCCTTCGGGACGTGAAGGAGTCACCGCAAAGCGGCGGTTCTGGGCCTAAGACCCCGGTGGTTGAAAAAGAAAAAAAAAAGGGGGGTCTTACAAGTGGTATCAGAGCAAACCTCGATCGGATTAGTAGCAGTCCACAAATCCCTGGGTCACCTCCGCGCGAGTTTAGTTTGCGGACAAACTAAGCAGCGGAAGCAGTGGTGTGCCCATATGGGGAATCACATATAAATTGTCCACTTTCCATCCATTCCATTTGTACATTAGCTAACAATTGGAATTCTTCTTTGTAGCCTGCGGTAAAGCCTGTCCCCAGCAGGGAGCACCTCCGGTTGCAAAGACCTCTTCTTGTAATTCTCTAGTCAATAGGTTAGACTCAACCGCTAGGATACGTGACTAACCCGACAACTTATACTGTGCCCTAGTCCGAAACAAACCTTAAGTATGAATTTGGTTAGGTAAGGAAATACCTAAAGAGATTAAAGGATGAGTTTAATAGGTGAATGGATACCTAAGACCAAAACTCTGGTGTCCCTATGGTCCCTAACAAGGATTACTCAATCTATTGGGACTGACCAATAATCCATAATCAGAATGGTAGAAGACACGTAGTATTAACCCCCGTACCAGTAACAAGATTACTCAGGGACAACTACAAGATAAACACTGAAGGTCGGGTAGGAATTCAAGTTCGAAAGAGACCCAATTGGGAGTGGGAACAACCCTGATAATCGTGTCGTAAATTTGACTCGGAGGGTTTAAAGTATGGAGTATATCTACAAGTGTCAGTTTGGAACCCCAAGTCATAGATTGATGCCCTAGGGATTGTACACTCAGCTAGGACAGATATAACATGGTAAGATAAAAGAAAATTAGCCCAAGGAAGATATGGGCTTATCGTTTGTTTATTGGGGGCTTATCTTTTGTTTATTGGGCAAGTGAGTTAATGGTTTAGGTCTCCTAGACCTAATTTAGAAAGTGTGTTGCCCCAAACACAGTAATGTTGAGATTGGTCTTATTCGACGCCACTCGAATGATGTCATGGTAATAATGAGTGGTAACTACGAGACATAACTACTAGAAGATACCATGTGAATTTGATGACGGGTAGTAAGAATAAGTAGATTTAGGAAGATTAGACTGAAACACTATGATTTAACATCATGAGTATGATAACACAAGAGTTTGAAATAAATTAGCAGACGATATATCGAAAACATATATCTTAGGTATGACCTTGCAGACTCGATTCAAATAGCATCAAGACAAGATTAGATACATTTGATGACACAAACATGGTTAGCAAGGGTCGCGGCTATGATAAATAAAGGTTTGGAAAATCAAGTGTAACTACGGTAGAATGGCACAACAAATTAAAAAGTATAAATGACAACCTCCAAAAATGCACGAGTACACCCCCTTAAATCTTGCGGACGACGGTCATTTGACGAAGTAATCTTTCCTGTTAACGACCAGAGTTGGATAAATCATAGGGTCAAATTGATTGATTACTCGGGTGTATATGAAGGAATAGGAACATGATCGCGTGGAGGAGGTTTATAGAGTTGCTGTCTACCGTTACAAACAAAAACTCAATTTACTAGAAGAAGATTGTGTGTATTAGAACTTGTCTTTCCCCGGAATGAGAAAGACGCCATGGATTTGGCTACGCACGGTGAGGTTTGCCGAATGGTATAGGCAAGTATAAGGGTTTTGAAGAACTATTATAGTCACTTCCAGAGTTAGAGTGGAAGTTCGAGGATAGATTGAGCCAGGTAGTTGGGGAAACCCTGATTTAGTAGTGCAGTTTTGTGGTGCGAGAAGATCCCGCTAGTCAAGGTCTTGTGAAGGAACCACGGGCGAGAGGAGCATACTTGGGAGCCTCAGGACCTGATGCAGGAAAAATATTCTGAGCTATTTAGTCAGGTATACCTCGCAACTCCTCCGGTGTGTTAAGCGTTTTTCCTTATTTTTAATGTACTAATAGAATTATTTAAAAAGGTAGAGGCTAATCCTTTTGTTTATTGGGGCTAGCCCTTATCTTGTTAACCTAATAGGCGCTTCCACGCTTCATGGGATGTTACAAGCTTAAGTTATCCCGGTGGAAATCCCCGTAGACTTAACCCTAATTTCGGGGACGAAATTTTTGTTTTGTTTATTGGGATTTGTAACATCCCATTTTCAAATTGGACCCCCCTAGGAGTGGTTTTGTCATGACTGGGTCATGACAAAACCCTAAGAAGCCCCAAGGAGACCAAGTGGGCCTAGTGGTGTGGTTAAACCATTATGGTCTGCAAATAGTAAACTACTAAACTTTAGGATAGAGTGACCTAGGGCCCTCAACATACCTCCAAGACCTCCTTATGGTCACTCTAACCCCTGACAAGAACTTTAGGACTCATCAGGGTGAATCCTAGAACCTGTGTTGACCAAGGTCAACCTTAACCCTAATTAGGTCAAATTGGCCTGTTCAGGGTTGATTGACCCTACCTAGGTCAAGTAGGCCCTACCAAGGCCCCACTGGACCCAAAGTGAGGTCAATGGGTCACCTAAGACCCATTGGAGTCAACCCTAGGAGCTAGGTTGACCCAAGTCAACTCTAACCCCAAAATGGTCAAAGTGCCCTTATTAAGGGTCAAATGACCTACAAGGTGCCCTAACAACCCTACCCACCCCTACCTAGACTTTAGGGGAGGCTAATAGGTCACCAAGGACCCATTGGTGGTGACCCAAAAGGCCAATTTGACCAAGGTCAACCCTAGGCTAGGTTAGGTCAAATCTAGCTCAAATGGGCTAACTCAAGCTTGGACCCATTAGCCATTTGGGCTAACCACCTCTTAGACCATGCTTAATCAGATTAGTGGGCTGACATGGGGTTAACAAATTGATAAAAATCGGCCAGGGTGACTAGGAGAGAGAAAACTCAAAATGGGTTAATGGAGGAGAGAGAAAGAGGAGGAGGAAATGGCATTCAAGGCTAGGGAGGCCAAGGGCCTCCACTAATGGCTGGATTCAACTCCTCTGGGGAAGAGGAGGAGTTTCCAGCCGTTTCCCGGCCTTCCCAAGTCAGTTTCACCCCTCCCCATGCATGGCCGAAAACCCCCCCTCATGGCCATCAATGGCTTTGAAGAGAGACCCCTCCCCTCCCCCATTCTCTTCCATTAAAAAGCATCCCCAGGTCCAGAGGAGCCGTTTACAATCTTCCCCCACCAATTTTCTTCAACTTCACAGTGTAAACGCAGAACTCCGGCGATCTCCTCCACCACATGGCATCCCGGCGATCGGCGCGCATCCAAGCCACAAGAAAGGTCCTCCCTTACCCCTTCTCTCATGGATAGATCTTAGACATTATTTAGGGAGAGGATCGGGCTCAATTGAGCTCGATCCATAGTTTGGTTTTCATGGATTTTGCCAAAAAAATGGCTTGCGGGATCGCCGGAAAAAGCCTCTCCGGCGGCCGTGCCGCCGCCTGGCGGTAGCCACCACCTCACCGGAGGTGATGGTGGCGGTGGTCGGCCGGGGAGGTGGCTGGATGGCCGGCGGCAATGAGTTAAAGGGGCTCCAGGTTCGGGCAATCCCCACCCTTGGCTGGAGGTAGGAGATGAACGGATGCCATCCAAATCGCTTCAAGATCTGTGCAAACAGTGAAAATCATGATAGTATAGTTTGGATATATTATTTGTATTTCTGTCACAGTTTTACCTCTTAATGTTTGTATTTATTAAAAATACCTAGAGCCCTCTACAGAAAAAGTAGTGAACATGAAAGTTGTAGCCCTTTGAGTCTACTTTATTTTAGAATTGATTTCACCCAATTTGGATAACTGTGCTGACCTCAGCACTCAGTTTGGTGGAAGGTGTCCTTAAGCTAGGTCAGACACCATTTTGGTTGCCCACATCAAACCAGACCTCCAAATGACTTAAAATTTTATGTAGGGGTCATTCTTACCTACACCTATGACATATCCAAAAATGGTAATTTTTGGATAACATTTTTCTATAGTTTTTGTTAAAATTTAATAATCATATCTTAGAGTGATTAAGGGGTCTAATGACCTCCAAATCCCCCAAAATTTTGGTGGGAGGTCCTTAGGGACCTAGGGAAGCTCTGTATAAAGTTTCATTTAATTTGGAGATGTTTTGGGTGGGTAATTATCCAATCCTGGGTTAGCCCATTAAGGGGCAAATAGGTCAAAGGTGCACTTAGTAATTTTAGTTGACCAAACTCCCTCACCAGAGGTTGAAACTTGGTCCACTGGTTTGTAATGGGCTTTAACACTCCCTTATGGTGTATGGAGTGGTTTGAGGTGAGTATGCCCTAGGACCCAAGTCCAAACCCCTAGGTTGGACTTTGGGGGCTTGTGAAGGGCATGGGGTCAAATGACCTTGAATGGAGGTGATTTTTGGTGGAGAGGAGACTAGTGAGGTTAGAACCCCCTGACCAAAGTCTTGGAAGATTTGGAGAGGGTTACCCTCCCTTAAACCCTAACCCTAGTTTAGGACACCTCCTTTGTTAAGGTAAAATAGGTCACCAAAACTTGCCTAAAGGCCATGAAACTTGGGTAGTGTACTTCTTGGGTTTAGGGAAGTCTCTGGGAAGTAATATTGAGAGCCTTGAAATTCAATACATGATAATTCCTTCTTATCTCACAATAATAGGCTTTTGGGTACTTTAATTAATTTGATTTCTCTGGTTGATTAATGGATATGAAATTTTGGCAGAGAGCTTTTTAGATTCTTATACATATGCTTGAATTTTGCTGGAATTATTAACTGTTTATTTTAAGTACTTCATTCACAAGCCATTGATTTTCTAAAGATAGTCAAATAATTATTATGGGTTGTTCCCTCACTGAAATCTGGTGTAACTTAGGCAAATAAGTTTTCATGACCTCTTACATCTCTGGTAATTATTGTAGAATTTTTGGATCTATAATCATAGGGGTTGATTCACAAGGCTTCTAATTTGTAGAATTTATAAATGATTTTTAAATAATATTTTTAGGCCTTGTAAAATTATAATTTCTGGTCAGTAAACATTTATGGACATTGTAGAGCCCTGGTAATTTTCTTATAACTTTATGATGAATGAATGTAGTACCTCATGCTCAAAATCACTCATGGCTTTAATTTCTGGATAATTAAATAAATATTAAATTATTTAGGAAAAATTTGGAAGTGCTGGATTTAAGTTATAAAAGTCATGATAGGCCCTTAGTAATTATCTTAGGGTGTTTGGATGAGAAATTGATGCACTTCCTATCATACTTGTTGTTAGCTCAAGTTGGTCTGCATATAGTGAAATCATAGAAATTGTAATACCATGGTCATAGGGCGACAAATCAGGTGTAAATGCCGTGGCAAGATGATTCGGAGGTTATCAATGAAATTGGGTATGGGATAGTGGTTAGGTTAACTAAGGATGGGTGGAGCTCGGGTTCGACGGAACATCGTCTTTCCTGGGAGCGGGTGAAGGAGTTAAAACACATTAGGGTTAGAACCAGAGTAACATTAAGGGTTTGGGAACGGGGTATTAACCAACAATAATAAGTGCCTTGCGAAAGGGAACTTCGGGCCGTAATGCACCGTCTTGGTTCCTAGTGCCCCTTGAGAGCCCTTCACGGGGTATGCCGGGGGCAGTCCTGGGCTAACGTAAACTGTAGTAACAAACCGACAAGAGTAACTTAGTAACTAGGGCTGCACTCTTCACAACACTGTTGGCACAGGAAGGTTGATGAGAGCTTCGACTCGGTTGAGTTGGAGACGGACGTTTTGGTCCGGGGAGCTTCGGCTCGGTTTTGTGTGCTTACGGTTTAACTTGTATGTGCATAAAATAGGAAAAGTTAAGGTGGTGGGTCTTTCGATATCGGGGAGTTCGATTGCACCGACACCGATATCGTTGACTCGGCGGGGTGATTAGCACTCCGCCAACAGAAGTCCGGTGCGCCAGCCGGCAAGAGTACGCAGGCGTCCGCTTTGTGCACCAAGCGTTGAGGCGTACGATAGGTCAGACCAGTGTGCTTTACTGGTTTTGGAGGTGGGCGAGGCCCAACCCACCGCTTCCGTTTGCCACTACGGAGGTATCCTGGGAGGTAACGGCTCCGAAAGGGGGAACTAAAGGTCTGTGTGCATAGAGTCGGGTGTGTGAGTTGCACTGCATGACATAACCTACCCACCATATAGTTGCATATCATAATCATTCATAACAACCTTGACACCTAAAGTATAAGTGGAATGGGACGCTTATACATTAGGACCTGCAAAACGACCCCTTGGTCTATAAGCTTGTGTGGGCAAGTTTATAAATCAAAGGTTATTTTCAATATATATAACCACTGCTGTTTGATAACCGACACCCCAACGTATAAGTGGTATGGGACACTTTATACGATGGGAGCCTTGCAAAAGATCCCTTGGCTTATGTGTACTCACATAAGTGAAGGTTTAAATTACCTTACTTATTTTCCTTCTTGTTTGACCTATTACAACACCTAAGATTTATATTGCTCCCCTGTTATAACTTGCTAGTTAGGTCCACCGTCATCTGCTTTTGACTACTCTCCACTTTCATGTCCTCCCCTTTCTTCCTCTCCGCCCGGTGCCTTAGAGCGTGGGGGAAGGGGTGGGGGATGATAGGACTTAGTCTTTTAGACTAACGGTTTTCGAACCATATCATTTTAGGGGATCGCGGAGCCCAGCATGGAGGGGCAGCCCCAGAGATCGGTGCGCCTAGAGATGGGGCAGTCTAGCTCCGGAGTTCACACCGACGGGACCGTGAGTCTCGATCCTTGAGTAGTTTCTGATTCGCTTCCGCATGAGAGACTTGTAGTGAGGACATTTTGTACCGGGCATAAGCCCGTAATTGTATTACTCTGATGTTTCTGTGGACACTCCCTTCGTGGAGTTTTATTATATATATATGTGATTTTTATTATTGTGGACTGCATTGCTTTTACTTCAATAATTGTGCTACTTCTGTGATCGAATTTGGCCGGCAGAATCGGCGCCTTGTGGTGATGACCCTTCGGGACGTGAAGGAGTCACCGCAAAGCGGCGGTTCTGGGCCTAAGACCCCGGTGGTTGAAAAAGAAAAAAAAAAGGGGGGTCTTACAAGTGGTATCAGAGCAAACCTCGATCGGATTAGTAGCAGTCCACAAATCCCTGGGTCACCTCCGCGCGAGTTTAGTTTGCGGACAAACTAAGCAGCGGAAGCAGTGGTGTGCCCATATGGGGAATCACATATAAATTGTCCACTTTCCATCCATTCCATTTGTACATTAGCTAACAATTGGAATTCTTCTTTGTAGCCTGCGGTAAAGCCTGTCCCCAGCAGGGAGCACCTCCGGTTGCAAAGACCTCTTCTTGTAATTCTCTAGTCAATAGGTTAGACTCAACCGCTAGGATACGTGACTAACCCGACAACTTATACTGTGCCCTAGTCCGAAACAAACCTTAAGTATGAATTTGGTTAGGTAAGGAAATACCTAAAGAGATTAAAGGATGAGTTTAATAGGTGAATGGATACCTAAGACCAAAACTCTGGTGTCCCTATGGTCCCTAACAAGGATTACTCAATCTATTGGGACTGACCAATAATCCATAATCAGAATGGTAGAAGACACGTAGTATTAACCCCCGTACCAGTAACAAGATTACTCAGGGACAACTACAAGATAAACACTGAAGGTCGGGTAGGAATTCAAGTTCGAAAGAGACCCAATTGGGAGTGGGAACAACCCTGATAATCGTGTCGTAAATTTGACTCGGAGGGTTTAAAGTATGGAGTATATCTACAAGTGTCAGTTTGGAACC
This sequence comes from Platanthera zijinensis, assembly GCA_039513925.1. Lineage (NCBI taxonomy): Eukaryota > Viridiplantae > Streptophyta > Magnoliopsida > Asparagales > Orchidaceae > Platanthera > Platanthera zijinensis. Next base: position 207,945,042 of record CM077078.1, read on the forward strand.
CCAAGTCATAGATTGATGCCCTAGGGATTGTACACTCAGCTAGGACAGATATAACATGGTAAGATAAAAGAAAATTAGCCCAAGGAAGATATGGGCTTATCGTTTGTTTATTGGGGGCTTATCTTTTGTTTATTGGGCAAGTGAGTTAATGGTTTAGGTCTCCTAGACCTAATTTAGAAAGTGTGTTGCCCCAAACACAGTAATGTTGAGATTGGTCTTATTCGACGCCACTCGAATGATGTCATGGTAATAATGAGTGGTAACTACGAGACATAACTACTAGAAGATACCATGTGAATTTGATGACGGGTAGTAAGAATAAGTAGATTTAGGAAGATTAGACTGAAACACTATGATTTAACATCATGAGTATGATAACACAAGAGTTTGAAATAAATTAGCAGACGATATATCGAAAACATATATCTTAGGTATGACCTTGCAGACTCGATTCAAATAGCATCAAGACAAGATTAGATACATTTGATGACACAAACATGGTTAGCAAGGGTCGCGGCTATGATAAATAAAGGTTTGGAAAATCAAGTGTAACTACGGTAGAATGGCACAACAAATTAAAAAGTATAAATGACAACCTCCAAAAATGCACGAGTACACCCCCTTAAATCTTGCGGACGACGGTCATTTGACGAAGTAATCTTTCCTGTTAACGACCAGAGTTGGATAAATCATAGGGTCAAATTGATTGATTACTCGGGTGTATATGAAGGAATAGGAACATGATCGCGTGGAGGAGGTTTATAGAGTTGCTGTCTACCGTTACAAACAAAAACTCAATTTACTAGAAGAAGATTGTGTGTATTAGAACTTGTCTTTCCCCGGAATGAGAAAGACGCCATGGATTTGGCTACGCACGGTGAGGTTTGCCGAATGGTATAGGCAAGTATAAGGGTTTTGAAGAACTATTATAGTCACTTCCAGAGTTAGAGTGGAAGTTCGAGGATAGATTGAGCCAGGTAGTTGGGGAAACCCTGATTTAGTAGTGCAGTTTTGTGGTGCGAGAAGATCCCGCTAGTCAAGGTCTTGTGAAGGAACCACGGGCGAGAGGAGCATACTTGGGAGCCTCAGGACCTGATGCAGGAAAAATATTCTGAGCTATTTAGTCAGGTATACCTCGCAACTCCTCCGGTGTGTTAAGCGTTTTTCCTTATTTTTAATGTACTAATAGAATTATTTAAAAAGGTAGAGGCTAATCCTTTTGTTTATTGGGGCTAGCCCTTATCTTGTTAACCTAATAGGCGCTTCCACGCTTCATGGGATGTTACAAGCTTAAGTTATCCCGGTGGAAATCCCCGTAGACTTAACCCTAATTTCGGGGACGAAATTTTTGTTTTGTTTATTGGGATTTGTAACATCCCATTTTCAAATTGGACCCCCCTAGGAGTGGTTTTGTCATGACTGGGTCATGACAAAACCCTAAGAAGCCCCAAGGAGACCAAGTGGGCCTAGTGGTGTGGTTAAACCATTATGGTCTGCAAATAGTAAACTACTAAACTTTAGGATAGAGTGACCTAGGGCCCTCAACATACCTCCAAGACCTCCTTATGGTCACTCTAACCCCTGACAAGAACTTTAGGACTCATCAGGGTGAATCCTAGAACCTGTGTTGACCAAGGTCAACCTTAACCCTAATTAGGTCAAATTGGCCTGTTCAGGGTTGATTGACCCTACCTAGGTCAAGTAGGCCCTACCAAGGCCCCACTGGACCCAAAGTGAGGTCAATGGGTCACCTAAGACCCATTGGAGTCAACCCTAGGAGCTAGGTTGACCCAAGTCAACTCTAACCCCAAAATGGTCAAAGTGCCCTTATTAAGGGTCAAATGACCTACAAGGTGCCCTAACAACCCTACCCACCCCTACCTAGACTTTAGGGGAGGCTAATAGGTCACCAAGGACCCATTGGTGGTGACCCAAAAGGCCAATTTGACCAAGGTCAACCCTAGGCTAGGTTAGGTCAAATCTAGCTCAAATGGGCTAACTCAAGCTTGGACCCATTAGCCATTTGGGCTAACCACCTCTTAGACCATGCTTAATCAGATTAGTGGGCTGACATGGGGTTAACAAATTGATAAAAATCGGCCAGGGTGACTAGGAGAGAGAAAACTCAAAATGGGTTAATGGAGGAGAGAGAAAGAGGAGGAGGAAATGGCATTCAAGGCTAGGGAGGCCAAGGGCCTCCACTAATGGCTGGATTCAACTCCTCTGGGGAAGAGGAGGAGTTTCCAGCCGTTTCCCGGCCTTCCCAAGTCAGTTTCACCCCTCCCCATGCATGGCCGAAAACCCCCCCTCATGGCCATCAATGGCTTTGAAGAGAGACCCCTCCCCTCCCCATTCTCTTCCATTAAAAAGCATCCCCAGGTCCAGAGGAGCCGTTTACAATCTTCCCCCACAATTTTCTTCAACTTCACAGTGTAAACGCAGAACTCCGGCGATCTCCTCCACCACATGGCATCCCGGCGATCGGCGCGCATCCAAGCCACAAGAAAGGTCCTCCCTTACCCCTTCTCTCATGGATAGATCTTAGACATTATTTAGGGAGAGGATCGGGCTCAATTGAGCCCGATCCATAGTTTGGTTTTCATGGATTTTGCCAAAAAAATGGCTTGCGGGATCGCCGGAAAAAGCCTCTCCGGCGGCCGTGCCGCCGCCTGGCGGTAGCCACCACCTCACCGGAGGTGATGGTGGCGGTGGTCGGCCGGGGAGGTGGCTGGATGGCCGGCGGCAATGAGTTAAAGGGGCTCCAGGTTCGGGCAATCCCCACCCTTGGCTGGAGGTAGGAGATGAACGGATGCCATCCAAATCGCTTCAAGATCTGTGCAAACAGTGAAAATCATGATAGTATAGTTTGGATATATTATTTGTATTTCTGTCACAGTTTTACCTCTTAATGTTTGTATTTATTAAAAATACCTAGAGCCCTCTACAGAAAAAGTAGTGAACATGAAAGTTGTAGCCCTTTGAGTCTACTTTATTTTAGAATTGATTTCACCCAATTTGGATAACTGTGCTGACCTCAGCACTCAGTTTGGTGGAAGGTGTCCTTAAGCTAGGTCAGACACCATTTTGGTTGCCCACATCAAACCAGACCTCCAAATGACTTAAAATTTTATGTAGGGGTCATTCTTACCTACACCTATGACATATCCAAAAATGGTAATTTTTGGATAACATTTTTCTATAGTTTTTGTTACAATTTAATAATCATATCTTAGAGTGATTAAGGGGTCTAATGACCTCCAAATCCCCCAAAATTTTGGTGGGAGGTCCTTAGGGACCTAGGGAAACTCTGTATAAAGTTTCATTTAATTTGGAGATGTTTTGAGTGGGTAATTATCCAATCCTGGGTTAGCCCATTAAGGGGCAAATAGGTCAAAGGTGCACTTAGTAATTTTAGTTGACCAAACTCCCTCACCAGAGGTTGAAACTTGGTCCACTGGTTTGTAATGGGCTTTAACACTCCCTTATGGTGTATGGAGTGGTTTGAGGTGAGTATGCCCTAGGACCCAAGTCCAAACCCCTAGGTTGGACTTTGGGGGCTTGTGAAGGGCATGGGGTCAAATGACCTTGAATGGAGGTGATTTTTGGTGGAGAGGAGACTAGTGAGGTTAGAACCCCCTGACCAAAGTCTTGGAAGATTTGGAGAGGGTTACCCTCCCTTAAACCCTAACCCTAGTTTAGGACACCTCCTTTGTTAAGGTAAAATAGGTCACCAAAACTTGCCTAAAGGCCATGAAACTTGGGTAGTGTACTTCTTGGGTTTAGGGAAGTCTCTGGGAAGTAATATTGAGAGCCTTGAAATTCAATACATGATAATTCCTTCTTATCTCACAATAATAGGCTTTTGGGTACTTTAATTAATTTGATTTCTCTGGTTGATTAATGGATATGAAATTTTGGCAGAGAGCTTTTTAGATTCTTATACATATGCTTGAATTTTGCTGGAATTATTAACTGTTTATTTTAAGTACTTCATTCACAAGCCATTGATTTTCTAAAGATAGTCAAATAATTATTATGGGTTGTTCCCTCACTGAAATCTGGTGTAACTTAGGCAAATAAGTTTTCATAACCTCTTACATCTCTGGTAATTATTGTAGAATTTTTGGATCTATAATCATAGGGGTTGATTCACAAGGCTTCTAATTTGTAGAATTTATAAATGATTTTTAAATAATATTTTTAGGCCTTGTAAAATTATAATTTCTGGTCAGTAAACATTTATGGACATTGTAGAGCCCTGGTAATTTTCTTATAACTTTATGATGAATGAATGTAGTACCTCATGCTCAAAATCACTCATGGCTTTAATTTCTGGATAATTAAATAAATATTAAATTATTTAGGAAAAATTTGGAAGTGCTGGATTTAAGTTATAAAAGTCATGATAGGCCCTTAGTAATTATCTTAGGGTGTTTGGATGAGAAATTGATGCACTTCCTATCATACTTGTTGTTAGCTCAAGTTGGTCTGCATATAGTGAAATCATAGAAATTGTAATACCATGGTCATAGGGCGACAAATCAGGTGTAAATGCCGTGGCAAGATGATTCGGAGGTTATCAATGAAATTGGGTATGGGATAGTGGTTAGGTTAACTAAGGATGGGTGGAGCTCGGGTTCGACGGAACATCGTCTTTCCTAGGAGCGGGTGAAGGAGTTAAAACACATTAGGGTTAGAACCAGAGTAACATTAAGGGTTTGGGAACGGGGTATTAACCAACAATAATAAGTGCCTTGCGAAAGGGAACTTCGGGCCGTAATGCACCGTCTTGGTTCCTAGTGCCCCTTGAGAGCCCTTCACGGGGTATGCCGGGGGCAGTCCTGGGCTAACGTAAACTGTAGTAACAAACCGACAAGAGTAACTTAGTAACTAGGGCTGCACTCTTCACAACACTGTTGGCACAGGAAGGTTGATGAGAGCTTCGACTCGGTTGAGTTGGAGACGGACGTTTTGGTCCGGGGAGCTTCGGCTCGGTTTTGTGTGCTTACGGTTTAACTTGCATGTGCATAAAATAGGAAAAGTTAAGGTGGTGGGTCTTTCGATATCGGGGAGTTCGATTGCACCGACACCGATATCGTTGACTCGGCGGGGTGATTAGCACTCCGCCAACAGAAGTCCGGTGCGCTAGCCGGCAAGAGTACGCAGGCGTCCGCTTTGTGCACCAAGCGTTGAGGCGTACGATAGGTCAGACCAGTGTGCTTTACTGGTTTTGGAGGTGGGCGAGGCCCAACCCACCGCTTCCGTTTGCCACTACGGAGGTATCCTGGGAGGTAACGGCTCCGAAAGGGGGAACTAAAGGTCTGTGTGCACAGAGTCGGGTGTGTGAGTTGCACTGCATGACATAACCTACCCACCATATAGTTGCATATCATAATCATTCATAACAACCTTGACACCTAAAGTATAAGTGGAATGGGACGCTTATACATTAGGACCTGCAAAACGACCCCTTGGTCTATAAGCTTGTGTGGGCAAGTTTATAAATCAAAGGTTATTTTCAATATATATAACCACTGCTGTTTGATAACCGACACCCCAACGTATAAGTGGTATGGGACACTTTATACGATGGGAGCCTTGCAAAAGATCCCTTGGCTTATGTGTACTCACATAAGTGAAGGTTTAAATTACCTTACTTATTTTCCTTCTTGTTTGACCTATTACAACACCTAAGATTTATATTGCTCCCCTGTTATAACTTGCTAGTTAGGTCCACCGTCATCTGCTTTTGACTACTCTCCACTTTCATGTCCTCCCCTTTCTTCCTCTCCGCCCGGTGCCTTAGAGCGTGGGGGAAGGGGTGGGGGATGATAGGACTTAGTCTTTTAGACTAACGGTTTTCGAACCATATCATTTTAGGGGATCGCGGAGCCCAGCATGGAGGGGCAGCCCCAGAGATCGGTGCGCCTAGAGATGGGGCAGTCTAGCTCCGGAGTTCACACCGCCGGGACCGTGAGTCTCGATCCTTGAGTAGTTTCTGATTCGCTTCCGCATGAGAGACTTGTAGTGAGGACATTTTGTACCGGTCATAAGCCCGTAATTGTATTACTCTGATGTTTCTGTGGACACTCCCTTCGTGGAGTTTTATTATATATATATGTGATTTTTATTATTGTGGACTGCATTGCTTTTACTTCAATAATTGTGCTACTTCTGTGATCGAATTTGGCCGGCAGAATCGGCGCCTTGTGGTGATGACCCTTCGGGACGTGAAGGAGTCACCGCAAAGCGGCGGTTCTGGGCCTAAGACCCCGGTGGTTGAAAAAGAAAAAAAAAAGGGGGGGTCTTACAGTCGGCCTGCGCGCCGATGTTTGTAATCCACACTTGTAAAGCATAACTATAAGGCCTTAAGGCCAAACTCTTGAGTATTTGTTGTACATTCCTTCGTGTGTATATATAACGGTGGTTATTTATATATAGTGGACATTCATGGTTTGAGGTCAGTGTTAACATTAAAATCTTTCGCTAGTATGATCTGTGTTAGGATACATACCTATTCTGGTATTAACCTATGACCTCGCCGCCTGTTTGTGGCATATAGTGTGGGGCCCCGACCGGACCTTCTATTATTTGTTATTTAATGGGTGGAGTAGTTACACTTGCCTTTGGCTTTAGCTTTCTGATTAGCAATACAAGAGTGTTCAGCCCACTTAGTACTATCTTGATCATTACATTGATCTCCACACTTGATCACTACTTGATCAATCCCTTCTTGGTTTACGAATCGATAGGGAATAGCTGGTCTGCTGTAATTCTCTTCTCCCCCTAGCTGATTGCAGATGACACCATTAGTTTTAGCTGCCAGCTTTCTCTTCTCATGAGGCTGAATGTTCTCCTGTAGCTGCTGGACTTTAAGATCACTTGAACCTAGAATGATCTTTCCATGAACCATCCTTTCATTTTGATACCAAGACTTTCTTTATACTGCTATTCCAATAGGAATGTGCTGACTTGTATCACCAATAGCTAGAGCAATCTAGCTGTTCTTGTAAACTGATTGGCTTGCCTTCTTCCAGCAGGTGCCATCACTTGGGTAGTTTCCTTCTCAGCTTCTTCAATGTCCATGGGGACATGCTGATCCTCAGCAGTAATGCTGATCTATTCTGTATTGGGGGAACTTTGGGTAAGATTCAAGCTTGTCCAGCAACCTTGACTGAACATGCTCCCCATCAGTAGGAGTATCTTAGCTTGACAGTATCCCCCTCAACATTTGCACAGATCCTATCCTTATGACTATCAGTCATTATTTCAGTTGATGATACCACTTGACTGTTTGTCCCTTTTGTATAGTGAGCTTTATCAGCTGAGCACAATGTGCCTCTTCTTTGCTGCTCATAGAGGAGCTACTTGTGCTTTCCTCAAATATGAGTACAGCCTACTTGTCCTTTCTAGATTTAATGGTGTGGCAGCAAGACTTTGTCCAACAAGACATTCCCGCTGGCTGGATTCAGCTGGTCTTAGCCCAATACTTGTGCAATTTATCCTTCTTTAGGAATTCACACAACATTCTTATCCTTGGGGTATGAACCATAGGATAACTTTCTTGTTCTAGTCCAAATTCTGAAACATCTTCTGTCCAAGTGCCACATGGGGTATAGGCACTAAGACTAACCTGCAAAACAGAATTACCTTACCTTAGGATCCCAATAGGTATTGGGTCCTAGGTTCCTATTAGCATACACATGCATGTGTCTACCTACATCAGGCCTGTTTGGATGACTCACCCTTGCCCTTGGCACACTGGGGTTGTGCCAATAATCTATGGCAAAGTATCCCACTTTGCCACAACACCATCACTCATGGATATTATACATTCTCTTCTGAGCAGGTCTGGCAGCATGGTTGACTGCAGACTAAATAGAAGGAAGAGAAGCTTCCTTGTTCTTATTTCTCTCAGCCACAATCTGACTGAAGGTAGGTTTGGTAGTAGAAGAACTTGGATTTTCTTGAAGCCTACAAACAGTGGTCTTCTTTGTGGAAGACACACTATTGATGGCTCTAGAAATGCCCAAGTCTGGCTTGCTGACATACTTGCCCTTGGTCTGAGAGTGTGCTGGGAGATCTTGAGAAAAGGCCACTGCCTTACTCATGAGTGTGGAGGCTAGTGCACTAAATAAAAATGGTCCAGGATGGGCCAATTGAATTTCTTCATGGGGAGCCTTATAGGAACTTATTCCCATACCCTTTCTTCTTCCATTATAAGATACACTTGTATTCTTACAAGAAGAATTCTCATTCTTATAGTGATCATAAATGTAGTACTGGTCATACCCATAGAAAGGTCAACTCTTGTGCTTCCCTTTACTGCTAACTCCTTCTTACCCTTTTGGGAGGAGAAGGAATTTATCAAGGGCAGCACAGCTTTAGGCTTGCTGAATTCAGCCATAACCCTTCTCTCCTTTAAGAGTTTCTCTTCAAGATCCAAAATGATCTTGTCCTTCTGGCTTATGGTCTCAATTTGGATGATTGAGATGACTTTCAGTTGGCTGACGTCCCTCACTTTCTGATCTAGCAAGGATGCTATCTCAGACTGTTGGGCAGCAACTAGCTGTAGAGAGATAATCAATTGATTGACATCTACCTTAGATTCAGAGTTATCTTTATCCTTAGATGAGGATGCATCAGAATCTGGATTGGTCACATGACCTGAGCAATAAGAAGAACTTGACAAATATTGTACCTTATCCGACCAGGCTGATCCTTGCAGGATTCTTCTTCTTCTGTCATGGAAATTATCCCATAACAATTGCAGTCATTTTCTTCTTCATCATCCACCTCTAAATCACTTTCTGATTGTAACAGAGGGGCCCTGATCTCTTTCCTTGCATCTGGATTGTCTTCTACTTTATCTGTAATGGAACCAGGTAGCCCAATGAAGGCTTCTTCTTCTTCTTCAGACTCTAAACCACTATTAGAATGACTTACTTTCTCTGTCCCTTCCATGTAGCAAGTGAGAGAATCCCACATCTCTCTGGCTGTCTTGTAGTGGATAACCATTTGGAAGGTGGAGTCATCTATGACACTTACCATGATGTGGTTTACCCTCTTATCCATAGATGCCAAGTTGATTTCATCTTTAGACATCTCTACATAACTCTTTGGAGCCTGGATACATGCATCTGATGTAGAGACCCTCATAGGAATAGAGGATCCTTCTTGAATTGAATCCAAGACTCTTGGATCACTGTCTTCCATAATCTGCTCGATCCTTTCTCTCCATGTCCCAAAGTTCTCCTTGCTGCAGACTTGAAGCTCCATTGAGCTCCACTCCTTATGGTTCTTTTTTGAACCCACCAATACTAACCTTTTAGCTATCCTTTGAGGTTTACTCAGACTGTTAAGTCCTTTTTGAGTAACCTCCCTTTAATACTACTTGAAAGTCTTTAATTCAAGGATAACTAAATCACCTAGAGGGGGGGGGGGGTGAATAGGTTATTGGTCTCTTTTTAAGTTCTTTTTGTTGTTTCCTTACTAAGTGATCTAGAGTTGTCCTTAGTACCTGCAATATAAAAGAAAAACAAACAACACAACACGACACACAAATATTTATACTGGTTCCCCAACTGGGTACATCCACTTTCCCTCCCACCTATCCAACTATCTTGTTAGACTAAGCACTTCTACAAAACCTGCTCCAAAGAGCTTACACCTCAGATCCCTCAGGATCTCTAAGTCTCCTCTAAGACTTACTTCTCAGCCATAAGGGCCAATAACTCAGTGGTCAGCAAACCACCTACATCAGGCTATTAAGCCCTACACTCAGCATGGGAGGACAACCCTACCTTAGATCCACTAGGGATCCTACCTCAGAGCTCTGCAGTGCTCCTACACTCAGTGACCCTCAAGCCATCTACCTTAGCCTTATCTCTAAGGCCTACAACTCAGGCTTCTCACCCCTACAACTTCAGGAATAAGGCCCTACTCTCTGAGTACTGCTACACTCCTACAGCTCAATACCCAATAGGTACCTACCTCAGTGCCCTTCCAGGCACCTTTAGCTTAGTGACAAGCTTGTCACCTACCTCAGGCCAAAAGGCCCTACACTCAGATCCACACTTGGATCTTACCTCAGAGAGCATCACTCTCCTGACTCAGGAAATTAAGCCCAACAGCTCAGATCCACACTTGGATCCTACAGGATGAATGTGGGTTTGTGTGATGATTGGCCACAGGTGATATTTCACTGTACTAATCTACCTGGAATGAGATAAATCAAGCCTAACCTTGACTCCAGGAAATATATTTACTGAGTCTACTTATCTGCTCTGAGTGAATACTTTGACCTAACTTCCTCTTCTTAGAACAAGGGATTTTATCCAGCTTGAGCTAGAGAAGTAACTGCAGCAGATCTTGCTGCAACTTGAGCTGGGAGAATCCCAGCCCAACCCTTTCTTCACAACAATAAGGATGAAGATCTCTTTGGCCTGTGCTGCAAGTAACTTGCAGATTAGCTTCTTTGCCCCTTTCTGAACTGAGCCAACTGCTTAGTCCTATCTCCTTCTTCACAGCTCCCCAAGAGAATGTTCTTTAGGTTTGTTGGTTGAGCCTGTGAAGCACTTGCAGCAAGGGTCGACCCAAGCTGCTACCTTTTTCTCAAAAAATCCTTCTGAGCTAACTTGCTGGTGTAGGAAGATCACACCAGCTATCTTGTTGTTGAAGATGTTGATACCAACAACTAACTTGCTCTTCGTCTTGTAGACTTGAGCTTCCTATTCTTCAGCTCCACAACAATGGCGGGGAAGAAGAACTGCCTAATCGCTTTCTCCAAAAAACTTTTTTTCTTTGTAAAAGCCCTTTTATTTTATTGATTTTGTCTCAACGGCTCTTGAGCAGTGGGCCCCACATAATTATTGGCCAGCAACAACTTTGCATTAACACCAACTATCGTATAGTAGGTCTGCGACAACATTTGTCACGTACTGTAGCCATCCCACCACTAATTTGAAATATGTTGACTTGTTGACTTGCTGACGTCATCAGCTGTGGACTTAGCCAAAAATCAAACAACATTAACATAGGCGTTGAGTGAGTAAGCATCACTCAATGCCAAAACACTTAGACATATTTACTGTCTCTTGGCATTGGGTGAGTAACCTTCACTCAACGCCAAACTACTTAGAATATAAATATGTTCGTAGGCGTTGAGTGATTCAGCTTCACTCAGCGCCAACTTGCTTTATCAGCTTTCTGCTGCTTTGCATTGAGTGAGTGAGCATCACTCAACGCTAAACTCCTTAGACAAAATTCTGTCTCCACTATGTTAACCCAGAAATCGACGATCTCTCCCAAGGTTGCCAGCTCGCAAATCGCAGCTTGCACCAGGAGGTCACAACCTGTGAGCCTTTACTTCCAAGGGTGGGCGGACTGACCTCTCAGTTCGCTCAGTCCGCGCTGCTAGGGCGGTCTCCCCGGTCTGACTGCCCAGGTCGCGCAGTAGCCGCTCGTTTTACAGGGGCTGCGGACTGCTTCCTAAGTCCGCCCCTACAGGCCGCACGACTAGTTTGGTTAACCATATAGTGGTTCCTTTTTCCCCTCAGGTGCGAACTGCTTGACTGAGTGGCGGACTCGAAATCCCTATCCGCCTAGACCGCACGCTACATGCTACACCAGAGGCTTCAACAAGCTCTCCTGTCCGCCAGATGTAGGCGGACTCAATATCAGCTGACCACACAGTCTGCCGACCTCACTTGTTAGTCCGCCGGGTTGCCAACCCGTGTACCCAAGCAAAGGGTGCTACCAGTCGACAACGGCTTTCGCCAATAGGCGCGACTTGGACTCTTCAGTCCGCCAGGTCGACAGTCCTTGTCGCCAAGCAATGATGACAAACCACCAGTAGGCAGCCTGCTCAAACTATCCGCCGCGAGGTAGGCGGACTCGTTGCGCAGTCCGCCAGATCAGCCCCAGCTCGGCAACTTGCGATCTGCCTCTCCTCCGCCGTGGGCTGGGCGGACTCATTCTGTAGTCCGACGGCTAGCTCTCCAGCTTCTCGGTGTCCGCTTTTACCCATCAGCGGGTGAACTCCTCAGCTCGCAAAGCCCAGCACGAGCTCGCTCAGTTGTAGGGGTAGACACGTCCAAGTGCGAGCCGACCTAGCAGTAGCCATCTCCAGCTCCAGGCATTCCCAGACCGTGTAACCCGGTGCGGACTCTGCGGACTCAATGTTTGTACTCGCTCAGCTCACCGCCACACCGGTGGTGATGTTACCGAGATCGTTACCTCCTCGGGCCTATAAATAGGCCCCCAGATCTCTCATTTAGGAGGAGAGAGACAACGTGGAAGAGGCGTCCAGATCTCGCCATCGCTTCTTGTGGACTCAAGTTTCCAGTCCATGCGACCTACTCCCAACTTCTTCACCCGTCTTGATCAAGCAGTCCGCCCGGCTAAGTCCCGCGGGCTCCTTGATCGGCTAACTACGCGGTCTGCCGACCTCCTTGGTCAGTCCGCGCGGCCTCTGACATTCTCCTCTCCTTAGCCGCAAGCTTCCCCCCTTGTACCCTTTATTCTGCTTTCCATGTAAAGGTGCAATCTCAAGCTGTAACTTCGATTGTAATCAAAGGAAATCTCGTCGCAAGAGTGGCATTCAGGCCACGACGGGCGAAGTCTGCTATTGCCGCTGCTAGCGGCCCTTCTCTTCTCTTTTCTTCTCTCGGTCTAACCATTAGAGCCCAACCGCTAAAGTAGCGTCTGATCAACGGTTCCCGATCAAGCTTCCTCCCTGCTCGAGAAAGCTTCTCCCTTGCTCCATCAAACCTATCCTCTATCCCCGCAACCCTCCTATTCCCCTAGCTTGTAAGATCGAACAATCTGTTAACTGGGCGGTGTCGTATTTCGTGCATCAACACACTAAGCGTTGATAGCATTTAGTGAGCAACCTCTACTCAATGCTTTTTGCCTTAACCATATTTCTACTTCTGCAGAATCTTAGGCGTTGAGAGCATTGAGTGAGCACTCCTCACTCAACGCTTTCTGCCTTAGGCATTTTCCTGCTTAACTATCTCAGCGGTTTCTTGTTCTCTGCTGAGACAAACACTTGTCTTAGTGATTATGCTTAGATTAACACTTGTCTCAGCGGTTATGCTGAGACTAACACTAATCTCAGCCATTTTTGCCTTAGACTAAATCCTGAACTTAGTTCGACGAATGCCTAACTGAGTTCGACGAATGGTGAACTGAGCCCGATGAACTCTGAACTCAATTCGATGAATTCTCAAATAAGCTCGATGAACTCAGAATCTCAAGCTCTGAATTTAGCTCGATGAATTGTGAGTTAAACTCGACAAACCTTGAACTCAGTTTGACGAATTCTGAACTAAGCTTGACAAATTCTTTCTCAACTGTCTTAGCGGTTATGCTGAGACATTCTTCTAAGTTATCTCAGCTGTCTTGATACTTTTGCCTTAGTCAAATTATCTGACTTCTAGATTACTCTTTGTGTTCACCTGTCCAATTAAGGACAACCTGCATTCACTGTCTCAACGCTTCCTTCTCAACTGTCTCAGCGGTTATGCTGAGACATTCTTCTCACCTGTCTCACCTGTCTCAACATTTTTGCCTTAGTCAAATTAGCTGACTTCCAGCTTACTTTTTTTTGTTCACCTATCCAATCAAGGACAACCTACATGCGTGAGCTTAAGCACACATCAAATACAATTATGCTCTTAGTCTTGATGGTGATGCCTCTTCAAATCCACTCTAGGGAACATTGTGGGTAATGAACCCAACAGAAAGTCAATCTCTTGAACAAGCATTCCAAAACAAAGTAATTATTAAATCCACCCAATCAAGTCCCACTATGAAATATCATAAGGATAAGCACATTCGAAATCCACCTTTGTTTTGCATTTTGTGTAAAAGATTCAATCACGAGGCCTATGATTGCCTTTGTAAGTGTAGAGGATGCAAATATCCTACACACTTCCATAAATATTGCAAGTTCAAGAATAAAACTGAAACAAAAAACAGCGAGGAAGCACACTTTGAAGACCAAGAAGAGGAAGATTTTGTGTTCTATACATGTGATTCTAAGGGAACACATCCTGATGAAATATAGTATTTAGGTAGTGGTTGCTCTAACCACACGACCAACAACAAGAAGGCGTTCATTTATTTAAATGATGATCATAACTCCCGAGTGATTCTAGGAGATGGAACATCAAAATCCATTAAAAGAAAAGGTACCATAGCGATTAGATCCAAGTCCAGGCATTATAAATAAATTACTGATGTTCAATATGTCCCTAGGCTTGCTCAAAACCTTTAAGTGTGGGTCAACTAATAAATAAAGGAAAAAAGCCTGTATTTGAGGACAACCACTACAATATCTCTAACAGTGATTCCTCCCAAGTTTTTGCTAATATTAAGATGACTGACAACTTGGTGTTTTCTATGTGTCTACCTCAAGATCATAGAAGGATAAAGGTTGAGAGCTCATCTAAAATTTTCCAATGACACACTAGATATTGACACTTGAACCTCAATAATTTATGCAAGCTTCATCTTCTTGTTATTTGTCTTCTTAAACTATGCATCTCCTCTAGCGTACGTAAGGAATTTGCTAAAAATAAATTCATAAACTCCTCATCCTCAACAGTCATGCTCAAGAACCTCTCAGCCCCTGGAGCCGATTTCTGCCAACATCTTGTGACCATCAAGAACACCGTCCATCTCATGTAAGCATTACTACCTTTCTCTCATTGAAGATTTTACAAAGATTGTTTGGATATACTTTCTTGGTCACAAATCAGATGCATTTGTGAAATTTATGAACATCAATGCCCAAGTGGAGAATAAAGTGTACACAAAATGAAGAGACTGAGGACTAATAGAGGAGGTGAGTTCACAAACAAATAATTCACCAACTTCTGTTTAAATTAATGGATCATTAGGTAACTTATGGTTAAGAACACACCCCAACAAAATGGAATAGCAAAAAGAATAAATCAGACTATAATTGAGATGTTCAGATGTCTTCCCAACCATAAAAGTCTTCCAAAAAATTATGGGTAGAAGTTGTAACGTCCCGATTCACGCTAGGCCCCTTGTGCACACTTTTTAGTCAGGAGAGCTGACTTGGGCTCAGGGTGTGCTGGAAGATAGGCTTGCACCTGAGAAGGGGAGGAGGTGTCAGTTCAACAGTAAGTGTCTAGGCACTATCGCTTGGCGATAGTAACAATCGCCTGGCGGTAGCGGGATAGCCGAGGCGTTGAGAGCGTTGAGTGGACTCAGCGGCGTTGAGTGCTACCGCGCGGCGGTAGCGGAACAGCCGAGGCATTGAGTGATGTCGAGTGGACTCAACGATCATCAACGGTGCTACCGCACAATGGTAGCGGAATACCGTGCAGTGGTAGCGGAATACCGCACGGCGGTATCCGAGCGATTCATGTGTCATACAACTCGGGAACCTAGCGCCTGGCGTTAGTGTTACCGCTGGCGATAGGCCGCTGAATTATTTTGACAGGGAGCTCGTGAAGTTATCACGAGGCGGTAGAAGGGTACTGCTTAACGATTGCGGTACAGATGGCGACACCTGAGTGGGCAGTTTGGACAGTGGCTTGCGAAAGTAGTCGTTCTTGGGGAAATCGCCTTGCGGTAGCAAGCTACGGCGTGGCGGTAGCTCCCTGATCAGAAAACCCTAATTATATTTGGCCACCCCCTATATATAATCATCCAAGTCTTAACCTCCTATTACTTTATCTGGAATTTCTGGGAGAATGACTACGACCGAGCCTTTCTTAGTGACAAGGAACGGTAGGAGGAGAATGAGTGCCATGGTCGACACTAAAGAAGAGAGAGCCATGCCACAAAGAAGAGTAATGCGATCCATGGCCATAACTCCAAAAATGAGGTAAGCTTCCTACCCTGTACCTTGTTGCTTGATCTATAGTTATTTCTAGGAGAGATGTCGACTCAACGGAGTCGGACTTGTGAGGTGAAGATCTCCTAGGAGGAGGTGGGCTAGGATTTGTGTCCTATGGTAGTGTCTTCAACCTTTCCTCACTACAAATGAAGTTTGTGGACTGAGATCGTGAAGATAAATGGCCTCATGAGGGTGAATAAGGTTGGAGGGAAATCCGTGAGAAGTGTTGAAATAAATAGAGGAAGAAGACGAGCCGATGCCGTTCGTCCCGCTTTAAGATGCATGCAAAAATTTGTTTTCTACGCGCAGCAAACTTCGAGGCTATTTTCGGACATGATGCGGTCAGATCTGGGTTGTGGGCTGAACATGAACGTTGTAGCCCACGGAAAGACCTTTCCAACGAGGGGTTACAAGCCTTCACCGAATTCTTGTAGTCTCAGGAATCCCCGATCGAATATTCTGTACAGTAATCTTTCCTGCACATATAGTGCTCGATTTTTTGTTGAATCGGCTTTGGATTTGGTAGAGAGAGACTGTAGTACAATAACGTTAACATTTTGGTGAATTTAGTCTATAAGTAATTGTGATAAAATATGGTTAATGGCATTTGTTGTATAGATCCTTAATGAACAAATGGTTTAGTCAAGTATACTTGAACGAGATGATTTGGTGGAGGTTAGTGAACGAATGGGTTGACGAGTTGGGATGGTAGGAATGGTTTAAATAAGTGAACTGATAAGGATGTACTTGATAATGGTAATACGATGAATAATGATGAGGTTGGTTTGAAGTTTGATGTACATAGTTGGTAGTGATTGCGATGAACAAATGGTTGTTGACATTTAGTTGATAGATCCATACGTGCACGAATGGTTTGAACTTGGTAAAGAGATTGTATCTAGTTGATGTTAAAGTTAAGTGACCATAGTCTATATGTAATTATGATAACAAAATGGTTGATGAATATGTGATGTACCGTTATGTTGTTGTGAAAGACATGTGGAAGTGTTGGAAGTGCGAGGGTGTTGCCGCATTAAAACAACATGCTGATAAGGGACTCGGTGTGGAGCCCTTGCGTGCTATTGAGAATGAGATGTGATTAAATAAAAAGGACTCAAAGTAGCCTTTATGTGTTAAATTGTATGCGGTGTGAGTTTACAAGCGGTGTCATAATCCTGAGTTAAGGATAGTGTGGCAGTTCTACGGTCTCTCTAGTAGTCACATCGATGGGAGTTGACGGATAGACTTTGCACGGTTGGGCCTTGGTCCTCGATGTTTACTTCCTGAGGAACCCTCCGTGCTGGTGGATGGTTGGTCTTGGCCCTTTGGTGATATATTCACAGAGGCACCTTCCGTGCCACGATGATAGGCCAATTTGGGTTGTATTCTTGGTGCACATCTACCTAAGACCCCTCTGAGCCGTAGTACACATTTGAGCTCTGCTATTGTGTTCTTAGCGTTGAGGCGTACGGAGGCACAGGCCAGGTAGTGTGGATGACAGGCTAGTAGTGGAGAAGCCCACTCTACTATCACTGTCTGACCACGATGGATGACGCCTGGGAGGTTAGCTACCTGCTCGAAAAGTGAGAACAATAAGTCTGTGTCGACATAACAATTGTTTGTGCATGATCACGGGTGAGTCTTTGCATTGCATTCATATCATTACATATATTACATACACAAGATCCTCATCGTATATGTTTGTATGGTCACTCCTATACGATGCGTTACTATACTGTTGAGCCAATCCTTAACTTATATGTCTGTATGGGCATTCATATAAGTTAAGTTACTTACTATCGTAGATTTATACTTATATACTGCTGTTGATGGTAGAACTGCTAAAGTTGATTGATATACTTAGTTGTTATAGTTACTCTGATATTCACTGATATTGATTAATCCTTTACCACCTGTTTTGACTTCTGTTTATATATATATTATACCCTTATCCTTTCTCCGCCAGGTGCCGAGGAGTCGCTAGGGGAGCGGATGTGATAACCACTTAGTCTTTATGACTAACATGTGCTATGTCTTCCTTTTTAGGAGGAACCCCACAGACAGAGCAGCAGCAGGTTACGCAGCAGGGTAGCAAGGCCAGGATGATAGGGCCTGGTGTGATGGTACCATTGCTGCCATCAGTGACTGATGTTAGTTAGAGAGACTCATTTTGTAGCCCTTTTTGGGCAAGTACTCTGATTTTATAGAAGCATTGGTTGCTTCTTATTTCTATTGTACCTTGGACTATTACACTAGTGTGCATTTTGACTTCTGTTTTATATTCTTTATGTTGGGTTGACATGGATGATATATTTAGCAGGCAGGATAGGCGTCTTGTATTACAGGTTAGCCCATGTGCTAATGCTACCACAAGGCAGATGTTTTGGGCATAAGACTCCCCTCGGTCGTGTCTTGTGTTCCGGGATGGGGGGTCTTACAAATGGTATCAACTTGCTATGATCTTGAACTAAAGAAGTCATTGAACAATGGAGCCACCCCCATTTGATTAGTTAGTTTGGTGACAAGCTGACTTAGCGGAAGCAGTGGTGTGCCCATATGTAATTCACACTAAGTATGTCCAATTTTTGACCTTATGATTAGCCAACCTGACCCTAGGTTCGTACCTTACGTGAAGATCTCAGCGCATGTAGAGCCGACAGGGGGCACTACCGCCCCATCTGCACCCACACAGTTTCAGCAATTGGAGCTAGGGCAGACCCTCACAACTATCTTGGATGCCTTTACATCCCAACAAGCCCCTGTACAACAACAAGCGTCGGTCTCTAATTAGTTGAGCACTTTCCGAGCTCTCCCCCCTCCTGCCTACCTTGGGATAGAGTCGACAGTGCATATGGAGGAATGGCTCGACACCGTGAAAGAGTTGATGGCAGGAATTAGATGTCCAAACAATATGGTTGTGACCTTGGTAGTGTCACTTCTGGAACTACATGCGAAAAGGTGGTGGAAGTCTCTCATGGGCTCCATCTTCTAAGGAAGAGTTTACACGGATATTAGTTAGAGTGAGTTTTCTGGAGATTTCTTAGAGCACTTTATCCCTTCGTCAGCTCGAGATGAACTTGAAGAAAGATTCCTGCAGCTGAAGCAGGGATCCAAGTTAGTGGCAGAGTACCAGCGACAGTTTCAGCATCTGGCTAGATTACTTGCAGGTGCTGCGGAGCTGAGTGGTAAATAGCGTGCTAAAGCCCAAGTTGCTGAGCCGGCCCTCGAAGGCCTAATTTTGAGTGTTTTTCTTATATTCTCATGTATGACCGGTCTACGTGCCGAAGTTTGGAAGACACTTACTTTTGAACAATCTATTGTAAGGCCATAAGGCCAGTTCTTGTGTTTGGAACGTTCCTGTTATTTTGAGTAGTTGACATTCATACTTGGTTGGGTTCTTTATTCTTTGCAACTTAATAAACTGCTTCCGCTAGATGCTCTGTATAGATCGTTGTTATTGGTTGATTAGTTTCAATGAGTAACCCACCGGTCTGTCCGTGGTATATGGTGTCGGGCCCCGGCCGGACCTACTGCTATATGCTATGTGATGGATAGGGGTGTTATATTAAACATGTAGTTTACGGAGTAATGGGGTGTGCAGGGTGCTGCAGGTGATGGTACTAGAGAATGTCTCTAGGAAAACACCCAAATTGGGGGAAGAAATGAGATTCTGACCCCTACCGCGCGACAGTAGAGATACCTCTGGAAGTAGCTGTAACATCCCCACCCATCACATTGCATATAGGTCTGACTGGGGCCCGACGCCATATAATACGAACAGTCAAAAGAGTTACTAAATTAAATATTAAACTATGTACACGCATCCTATCACATAGTGCATTCTAGCGGAAGCAATTTAAAGGTTAATAGAAACCCAACCAACTGAATGTCTACTAACACAAAAGTAGGAATGAATAAACAAATACACAAATAGTCTTGGGCTTAAGGCCTTACATTGTTCAACTATAATTAAAATGCCTTGCATACATTGGCATACAAGCCAGTCACA
Source organism: Platanthera zijinensis (assembly GCA_039513925.1). Taxonomy (NCBI): domain Eukaryota; kingdom Viridiplantae; phylum Streptophyta; class Magnoliopsida; order Asparagales; family Orchidaceae; genus Platanthera; species Platanthera zijinensis. The sequence continues at coordinate 207,964,928 of CM077078.1, forward strand.
CATGAATAATAAAATAAACGGGTAATTCTCTTTGGCATTCAAGGGACAGCTTAGCAATCCTGGGCTCCAGCCCGCTATTTCCTGCTTGGCTCGGCTGCACCTGTACGGAACATTCCACTGCACAGTGGCAAACAATAGCAATGGTCAGCGTTAGCTGACCAAATTATAATGACCCCACCCCTCACTCGGGGTGGCGGTGCTCCTTCTCTGCATGCAGGTGCTGCGGAGCCGAGTTGTAAATAGCGGGCTAAAACCTAAGTTGCTGAGCCGGCCCTCGAAGGCATAATTTTGAGTGTTTTACTTATATTCTCATGTATGACCGGTCTGCGTGTCGAAGTTTGGAAGACACTTACTTTTGAACAAACTATTGTAAGGGTGCAACTAAAGTATAATCATATATTGGCAATCAAAATGTGTAACTAAAGTACCATTCTCCATATACGTTGGCGTAAATGCCCAATGCCTCGTGCTCTCAGGGCACATTCTCGGTGCCTAGGACCATAAGGGTCGTGCCACCATTCTCTGTGATGGTCAACAATGTTTGAGCTTTCAGTCTCACAAGGGCCAAGGCTAGAGACAGTGCCCCAGTGCTATGAGAAGTCATGTGATTTGCACTTTGACCACTCCAAGTCGACTGGCATAGGGGAGGGTACAGTTCAGCCACATCTCGTGCTCAAATCATCCGGCTTGCAGGCCAGATGCGGGTCAGCATTCACTTTCCCTTTTTCGTATGATCCATAACTCTATAAGGATCATAGGCTATCACTCATGACTACTAAAGCTGAGAAAAATAAGCTCATGCTCCACAAATTGTCCTATAGGTCTTCGAGAGATAGGCACCCACGACCCCTAGGTCTCACCAGATAGGCCTCACAAAATAGCCCACAGGTCTCCCAGAGACAGGCTTCAGCAAATGGCCATAAGGTTTCCAAGAAACAAGCCTCAACACACCCCACGACTCCGAAATTTATGCGATAACCACGAAGTCTTCTCCGACATACAAAACATACAAACATCACGAATCAAGACCAACCTGTCCGGATGGGCTTCACATAACATGCCTATTCCATACTTTGATTCTGGATCTAAATGCAAAACTAACGGGGATACACGGATCTACCCGTCGGGACAACCACATCCACATGTTCATGGAATGTCTACCCTCTAATTCCAAAAAGAAGGACTTCATATGTCCAAGGAAGAGGATCGTTAAATTAGAAGTTCGCTTCAGCGTCATGGAAGAGATTCTAACCGGATGAACATGACCGCTACAACTTTACCTCCATAGATCCGAACTCGCCTTGCGAATCCGAGCTCCAAATCTCAAATGGTGGCGAGATCTCCTCTCTCCGGCACTGCTTATCCTCCTCTAAACGTCCAGCCCAAGGTTCTCAAACTACAAAACAATGAAGTGAAAATGACCAAACCAACAGTATAAACAGATCTATCGCCAAGCGGTAACTAGTTATCGCCGTGCGGTACCGTTAATCAATGCCTCGATTCGTGTGCCACCGCACATGCCCTCTAATCACAGGCCGACACATGGACACGACGTTACAGCCACGCTATAGCTGCATGATAAGATTCTAATACCTTGCGGTAACTGAGGATGGTTAGCAGACGACCGCTCCTGCGAACGCCACATGATAGTTACAACCGCCCCGCGGTAGAAACCCGAGAGCTTCGACAAATAAATTGCCAAGCTACCGCCTGCGGTATCACTACCGCCAGGCGAAAAATTCACGAGAGCTCGGCCAATAAATTCGCTAGCGCTATGTGATAACAACATACCACTACACGATAAACTAGGCATTGAGTCACCTCGCTTCACTCAACGCTCTCGACGCCTGATGCTACCACCACACAGTCCTACCGCCATATGGTAACCAAAGCATTGAGTCCACTCTCCTTACTCGGTGCTCTCAAAGCCTGGTGCTACCGCGACGCGGTTGTAAGACCTCTTTTTTTTTCCTCGCCTCCGGGTCTTATGCCTAGAATTGCCGTTTTGCGGTGACACCAACACTCGGGAAGGTCACACTATAAAACGCCGATACTGCCGGCAGTAATAAACACAAAAGAAGTAGAATTATATTATTAAAACAAATAGGTCTAAGTCCTTAAATCACATGTAATATATGAAAGAGAATCACATAACAGTCCTGAGAGTAATAGAACAAAAATGGAAGCAGTAAATCAATAGCGATAAATGGGCTCTTGCCCGGTACATCATGTCCTCACTACAACACTCTCGCAGAAGCAAAATATACTGATCACTCACAGATTATGAAGCTGGTGCTCCTGTGCTAGACTATCCCACCTCCATATGGACCGCACTCTGCTGGTTCTACATCTCCTACTGCTTCTCCCTGTCTCCCATCCGGAGTCCCTGAAATGTTTGGTCCACAACCATTAGTCAAAAAGACTAAGCCTTGTTTTCCCCCATCCCTCCCCCAGTGGCTCCTAGGCACAGTGCGGGAGGAATGTTAAGAAAGCTATGATGGTGGAGAGTGGACAAGAGCAGGTGGCGACGGATCTATTCTAGCAGTTATATTATAATATTCACAGTGTTATAAAATTTGCAAGCTAGCAATACTAAAGTAGTAGAGTAGTACTAAGTAGAAAGTAAAGTGCACCATAGAAGAAATGTAACAGTTAACCACAAAGAAAGTAATCATAGCTTATAAGCATGCCCACACAAGCTTATAAACTATGGGGTCGTTTAGCAAGGCCTAACGTATAAAAAGTCCCATACCAATTTATACATTAGGGGTAAGGGTTGAAATATGATGATGACATGGTATGTTATGTTATGTGGGTTTAATGATATGTTCATACAAGTGCAACATACACACACGACTCTATGCGCAATGAAATTTAGTTCCCCCATTTAGAGTTATCTAAACTCTCAGGTACCTGCCGTCTTGGAAAATGGAGGCAGTCGGTTGGGCCACCCCACCTCTAGGCCGACATTCATACCACCTAACCTAGACCTTCATATGCCTCAATGCGAAGAACACACCGCGGAGCCTCCGCGTACTCTGCTGGTAAATCCACCAGTCTTTTTCTTGGCTATGTGTAAACCACACCCATCGAGTCATCGTATCGATGTCGGTATGAACGATCGTCAAATACCGAAGACCTACCACCTTATGCACATGCAACCATGAGTTTCTCAAGCCATCGACTCCCCGAAATAACCTATCTGTTACAAGTACCTTCTTAGCCTTCGACTTGCCGGGCTATCTTGCCCATTTCCACAACCACTAAGCCTACCGCTTGGGTAACCAAGCCATTCTAACCACCCGAGTCATCGGGGTTAGCGAAAGTGAAGGGCTAGTATTTACAAATTGCTCTTTGACATTTTAGTCTTACGGTTTAAGGTTAATCTTGGACTGCCCAGGGAATTCCCTGTGAAGGACTCTCGAGGGAACAAGAAACTACGATGGGCTGAAGCCCAAAGGTCTCGTTCACAAGGTACTTATTATTGTTGGTATCTACCCATATCCCAACTCTCCTGATCTTACACTTGAACTAAACCTAAGTGTATTTAGACTTCCTCCAAGGGAAAGATGATCCATCGTCGATCTCGAGCACGACCTTAACTTAGCAAACCAGGCTCTCACAACCTGACTCATGTTTCATATCCAAATCAGACCAAGTACACCAACTATCCTACCTTCCCATTCCAAGGCTTACATGTTATCTTATTTCTACAGGTCTACTATGTGCAAACCTAATGAGCTACATGACGTGCATGAATGATGACCCCCTCCAAATATTCATCCAAATTGCCCTGATATTATTACATGACCTTAAAAAAATTATGCAAAGTGTATATCATCAAAATAACTGTAAATACTGAAATTCATAATTTTTCCAAAAAGGTTTGACCTCCAGACTAATTATTTATTCAATAACCTCATTAATAGGGCAAAGCAAGAAATAATAGAAATAATCATTCAAAAATTATATAAAAATTATTAGATGTTAAAATTGACCAGAAAATAAAACTGAAAAATTTTAGTAATTTTCCAAACATATTTTACCACATAAATAAATCATTTAAAAATATTCTACACATGGCAATTTGTGAAGCATCCTATATGAAAAGGATTCCAATAATTTTATAAACATTCAAAGAGCATGAACAAGCCTTAATATGTCCTCAAACCAAATTTCATAATTTTCTAGTGAGTAAATAACTCTTAATAATTTTTCTTACTAATAGGAAAATTACTAGGTTTGTGAATGAAGTACTATAAATATTATTCCAAAATACATACCAAAATTTCCAGAGATTATTAACCATTATATATGATCATTGTCTAAGTTTCATGAACATCGAAAATCATATAATCATGCAATAAAATTTTGAGTAAAAGTACCCTAATTGGTCCTAAACTATTTTAGAGGGGATGTAAGTTCCTATATACTCTAATAATATTCTTATGGCTTATTTTTACCCTATGAATTCATCTACCAAGTTCCAATACATTCCAAGGATATATGGTCCCATGTCCTTCTTTGAGCTCAAAACTCAACCCTAGGTTTCACACTAGGGTTCTAGGGCATTTAAACTTTAAACTATCAAAAATCTCTTGTGGGGGTGTTTTATATGACATTAAGTTAGTGGCTAAGGTTTCATCCCTTTTGGTTGAGGTTTGGCCACTCACCCCATCTTACACACATTTGCCCTAATTTGCCCCTTAGGGACCAAACTTTGGTCACACTAATACCTACTCAAATATAACCCAAATAGGCTGAGATTTTTACCAGAGAATTATAATGACCCTAAGAGTCATACACCAAAAGTTTGGGAGATTGTGAGGTAATTAGACCCTCTAATTAACCCATACATGGATTATTAAATATTTACAAAACCTATTGAAAAATGTTTTCTAAAAATTCCCATTTTTGGATATGTTAGAGGAATAGGTAAGAGTGACCTCGAGTCCAAATATCAAGTCATTTTAATGGTTGGATTGATGGGGGCACTAAATTTAGTCTCTGGCTAACCCTATGTATAGACTGCACAATTTTGAGGGATGTGGTCAGACCAATTACCCAAATGGGTTGAAAATAATTTGAAATTAAACTAGACTTCAAGGGATACAACTTTCATATTGATCATTTTCCATTAGGGCGCTCCATGTATTTTTAATAATTAATTTAAAACACTGCAATAATTTGATATAATTGAAATAATAATATCATTGATTAAAGTTTAATCAAACGACCGCACAGATCTTAAAATGCGAATCGACGGAATCCCGTCATTGTCCCCAGTGCGTCAAAAACCAAGATTAACACGTCGTGGGCCGACTTTTCCCGTGAATTACCGGCCACCCACCCTGCTTCCCGGCCAGCCACTGCATCCACCACCTTCGTTGAAGTGGTGGTCGGTGATTCGTGGTGGTAGACAGGCCGGAGTTGGCCGAAACAGTGAATGGTGTGTAACACCTCCAATCCATCATATGCAATATAATAGAGGGTCCGACCAGGGCCGCACACCATATTCCATAGACAGGTAGCGGGGTTACATCATAATATCAGAAGACTACTCGAATCCTTACTCAAAGCATTCTACCGGAAGCTTTATGGTTGCCCAAACTCAAATCAATTGAATGTCCACTATATATAAACCATACCATTTAAATATATAATCGGAAATTCGATTACAAATACACAAAATGTTATAGCCTTAATGTAAGACCCCACTCTCGGAACACAAAACATGGCTTAGGGGAGTCTTATACCAAGAACGGCTGCCTTGCGGTAGCGTTAACACACGGGTCAACTAATACCACAATATGCCTATCTTGCCAGCTAAAACCAATATCTTCATTGCCAACCTAACATAAGAATAAAATGAGAAGTCAAATCCACATAATTTCATAATCCAAATACATCAAATAAAAAGAAGCAACCAAGGCTTCTATAATATCCGAGTACGTCATGCTAAAAAGACTACAAATGAGTCTCTCAAAAACTCACATCTGTCACTGACGACAATGATGGTATCATCACTTCAGGCCCCGCCGTCCTGGCCTGGCTGCCCTCCTACATAACCTGTTGCTGCTCTATTTGTGGGGTTTCCTCCTAAAAAGGAAGACGTAGCAACCGTTAGTAGAAATGAGTAAGTGGCCATCACATTCGCTCCCCCGATGACTCTTAGGCACCAGGCGGAGAAAGGAAATGGGGTATAATATATATAATAGCTGTAGTACAAAAACAGGTGGCAAAGTGCTACACTATATCAGAGTATATCAAAGCAACTACAACAATATGTATATCGATCTACACTAGTAGTTCTATCATCAACAGTAGTATATAAGTAAAGTCCTACAACAGGAAAGTAACACAATTTATATGAATGCCCATACAGACATATAAGTTAAGGATCGGCTTAACAGTAAAGTAACACATCATATAAGAGTGCCCATACAAACTAATATAATAAGTATGTTATGAGGTGCAATGCTATGTTATGAATGACTTATGATGACTCACCCATGCTCACACACATGCAACTGCTATGTCGAGACAGACTTGTAGTTCCCACTTTTTGAGAAGGTAGCTAAACTCTCAGGCGTCATCCGTTGTGGCCAGATGGTGAAAGTGGAACGGGCTTTCCAATACTAGGCGGGTATCCACACTACCAAGCCTAGGCCTCCGTACGCCTCAACGCTAAGAACACAACAGTAGAGATCATATACGTACTATGGCTCAAAGGAGTTATGGGTATATGTGCACCAAGAACACAACCCAAACTGGCCTACAAGTGTGGCACGGAAAGGGCCACGAGAATTGGCACCAAGGACACAGCCAATCCGTCCACTTGGCACAGAGAGGGCCTCGGGAATGAGCACCGAGGACACTGCCAAACCGTCCAAATTCTATCTGTCAACTCCCATTAGTGTGATAACTGTCGAGCCCATAGACCTGCCACACTACCCTTAAACCAGGATTATGACACTACGTATCAACTCACATCGCATGCATTTCATATATAAGGGCTCCACACTGAGTCCCTTATCAACACATTTTTCAAGTGAGGCAAACACACACGCAATTCCAACCCTTCCACATTTCCATACCAAACAAGGGTTCATCACACTTATACATGTGATAAACCACCTTATACAACATACTGATCCCAAACTGCTACCCGTAGGGAGACTCAACTCTAAGCAGTGGATTATTATACACATTCATCAAATCATCAAATCACATGACCATGAATTAACCTTATCCAATTCTTTCTTAAAGTCAAACATTTACAATCAATTATGCTGCCACAGGAATATCGTTTGTTCATTCAACGTATCAATTTATTTGCTCTCTAGCTTTCCTAAACATTTGTTCGTTGACCTACTTCAAACCGTTGTTACAATCGTGTTCCACCAAATCATTTATTTACTTATGGATCTATCAACTAAATTCCATCAATCATTTGTTTAGCACAATCACTAATAGTTTAAGTTCAGTAAACCACATGCAAACCTCAACATTAATCTACCATGATTTCTCTACCAAGTTCAACCCAGTTCTATACTAACCCGAGAACAATATGTACACAAGTATTGATTGTATAGCAACTTTGACTGGACATTTCCGAGTCTAGAGGACCCGTATGAAAATGGATAAGCACCCATTGGAAAGGTCTTTCTAAGGGGTACGACTTTAATGTTTATGCAAAAGCCCAAATCTCACTGTATCATACCTGAAAATGGCCTTGAAGTTTGTTGCGCACAAAAAATAGATTTTTGCACGCATTTTAAAGCAATATAAACGACATCGGATTATCTTCTTCCTTTAGACATTTATTCAGAGTCATATACAAAACTTCCTCTTCCCTTATTCACCCTCATTAGACCATTTCTATTCACGAAACCAAGTCCACCATCTTCACAAGAAGAGAGGAGAGGTTGAAGACATCAAATCTCTAGGTCATAAGCCCTAGAATGGTCTCTACCTAGGAGATCTTCATCTCACAAGTCAACTCTTTTGAGTCGACATCTCTCCTAGAAAATAACTACAGACCTAGTACCAAGGGAGAGGGTAGGAAGCACACCTTGTTTCCGGTGGTTCCGGCCAAGGATCTCGTCACTCTCCTTGGATGCATCTTCCTCCTTGTTGGTGTTGTTCTTCATGACAAAGAGAAAGGAAAGACTTTCATAGGAAATTCGGCTCCGGCCACTCCTTCTCTTCAGTCGGTTTCGGCATAACAGCTAAGGCTCGACTAGAATGAAGTGACGACTAGGGTTTTCCATAATTATCCTTTAATAATGAGAAATTAGGGTTAACTGCTTTCCACACGTCATTAAATTTTTGGACCGCTTATTATTGCTTCAAATATGTCATATTAAAAGGACGCGTCCAAATAAATTGTTTTGGCGTAATTCCCAAAATTCCTGTTCAGACCGGGCATGTGACAACAAGCAGAATGCGCCAGAAAATCCGCTAAGTCAAAGTCTTCGAGTAAGCAACCTTTACTCGACGAATCGTTGAGTAGCATTGAGTGCACTCAACGCACTCGATGCCTACAACCTCAGAATAACACCAAGTGAAAAGCGTCGAATTTACTTCACCTTACTCGATGAATCGTCGAGTGATGTCGAGTTCACTCAACGCACTCGACGCCTATATTATCCAGAATATTCCCAAGTGAATAGCGTTGAGTTCACTTCCCTTTACTCAACGAATTTTTGAGTATGCAAACCTTTACTCGACAAATCGTCAAGTGGCGTCGAGTGCACTCAACACACTAGATGCCTACAGTTCCCAGAATAACTTAAGTCCAAAAGCGTTGTGTGGCGTTGATCCACTCAATGCCGCTTTGACTTCAGTCAACGCATGTATCTTCCAAAAATCATTCTAAGAAAGATTTGTTGAGTGGCGTTGAGTCCAATCAACGCCTCAGCTTAATCCATCGAATGGCGTTGAGTGGTGTTGTGTCCACTCAACACCTCAACTCATTCATCGAAGGGCGTTGAGTGGTGTTGTGTCCACTCAATGCCTAAACTTATTCGTCGAATGGTGTTGAATACACTCAACGCCATGAATCCAGAAAATATTCTAAGTCACATCTGCTCTATTCGTCGAGTATACATATAATCACTCGACAAATTCATCGGGTATTCATGAAGTTATTTGACTAATAGTATTGGTCTCTCCTCATAAGTCATACTCGACGAATTCGTCGGATATCAATGATGATATCCGACGAATTTTACTTGTCGAGTCCGGCACACCCGAGCCCGAGTCAACTTTCCTGACTCAAAACACGTGCGGGGTCTAGCGGGAAATGGGACGTTACATATCCTACAAACAAAATATAAGATTTCGTCCCTGAAATTAGGCTAAGGCTGTGGGGAAGTTAAGCTTGAAAAATATAATAAACTTTTAAACTTTCCTTGGGAAAATAACTCCGGGTAGCCCTTTTGCATCAAGTCCACTGACTCCCAAGTGTATTCTTCTTTCCCGTGATTAGACCATTGGACCTTTACCAATGGTACACTTTTCCGCCGCAAGCTCCTTGTCTCAGTATCCATTATCCGCACCGGCTCTAGTCGAATGGATCTTGTTCGTGTCGAGAATGTCTCTTGGTCGCTGGATAACCTACGCGAGAGATAAAACGGTAAAAGAGGAACCGCGAGTTGTCGGTTACTAGCGGTTTAATGAAAAGGAGATAAAAGGGGTGCTGCTAATAGCGACGACATGAGAGTTCACCCACCGCGGTTAAAACCACTCCTGCGACGGGCTTTTTGATTGTCATAGATGAAGCGATTACAGCGGTTACCAAGGAGCACCCGATCGAAAAGTAACCCGCTGGGAAAAGGATTCGAGACCGCTGCCACAGACGGCGAGCTTAAGGATTCGATTCGCGATGCCTAGAGATTATTGTTCATGCCTATTTATAGGCTCGGGGTCCTGCCCAAGCGGGCAGGCGCTAGAATCACCGGCTGCCCAGGGGACAGGAGAGCGGGCAGCAGTGACAGGATGCACAGCTAGAGAAGAAAGAAGGCAAGCTTTTAACCGCGCGGCTACGCGGTCTTCAATAAGAAGACCGGCGACTCTTAGACGGAAAAACGACTTCCTGATTGCCACTGTCTCGCGGTTACGCGATCAAGAAACGGACCCTAGACTCATTTTAAAGGAGAAACTGAATAACGGTCTCCCGGGTAAACATTATACCTGCACATTTCCGAATATTGGAGAATTTTGGAAATGTTAGCTTTGCCCGCCAGACCGACGTAGCTTTTAATACGACTTGAAGCTATAAATATCGCTGGAAGGGGAGAGAATATCCAGATATCCCCTGGGAGACAGCATACTTTGATTGCGGTTAATACTTTGTTACTCACTATGACGATGAAAATCTTGCTGGGAGACATGTACAGGAGATCCGGTTTGAATGCAAAATTGCTTGTTCGGAAAATGCTGCCAAAGTTGCTAGTCCGCCTGACACGACGACTGAGAAAGCTTCTACAGCTCCCACATCACTAATTACTCTAGTCGAAAAATCGAGCGAGGAGAGCGGGAACGGTGGGGCCAAAATCGACCTGCCTGTCACCCCTAAGACCGCCATTATCCCCGACGTCGACATCACCGATGACACACCACACAGCCATGATAGTGGACTAGTTTTCCAGCTGACACTCTTACTGAAATCAGAGAGAAGGCCATGAAGGCCGCTTTGACTGCGGCGGATAAGCTGAAACTTGAGCTAGGATTCAGCGAGCCCTCCCCGGAGAAACGAAAACGCCGATCCGGGCCGACCACCGAGGAGCGGGTAGAGAGGAAGCTCTGTAAAAAGGGGAAAGTGAATAAGAAGTCATCCACTCTCAAAGTCGCCACGACCCCTCTATCCACCATTTCTGAGGAGGGTGAGATATCTACTGACTCACAGAAGGAGATCGAATAGCCATCGGAGGTAATCACATTGGCCATGCTAGAGAAATATCTTATTATGGACAAAGACACTCTGGAACTTGACCTCCCTGTTAATGCCGGTTATTTGCAGGGGATGGAGGAAATTCTTAATAGTATGTCCATAACGAGTGGTGCGAATCCCGCAACCGAACCCCTCGCCGAGCTCAAGAAAGAGCCTAACGTCCAAGAAGTGCTTTTAGCCGCTGGCCTTGCCCCTGACGATAAGACTGACTTGGACATGCGCGAGCGAGTAGAAGAAACTGAGACCCCTCGGACAGGTAAGTTGCTATCTTCTTCGAGTAAGGAAAATCTCGCAAAGAAGATACTACGGAGAAAACGCGCAGTCCGCCTGATCTCCGAAGGTAGGGAAATACCGATGACCAAGGAGATATATGAGGCGGGAAGAACCAAGTCTGCGCGACTTTGGAAAGCCCAGATAAGGAGGATCGATCCGGAGAACGTGAGGCGACCAATATTCTCTGACCGCGAATTAACGACAGCGAGAAAGACTTGAACTTGAGCCATTGCCTCAAAGTATTGTCCCTTTAGTGTCCGTCTCATCCATCGATGATCTTTCTTTTAACCGCTTGTTTGTGTTGTAGTTTCAGTGACAAATGGTGCGGGCTCAGCAATTATCCTTGGGAACAGTCCACCTCCACCTGACGAGGAAATGCCTTCTGATGATCTTAGACATAAGCTCGTGCGGTTAGATGAAAAGATTCAATCTGTAGAGGAGGAGAAAGGTGCTATAAAACTGATGGTTGACAATTTGACTGGAGAGGTGAACTCGGCCCGTAAAGAAGCCGCCGCGGCCTTGGAGGATGCCAGAGCAGCCCGAGAAGAGACAAAATGTGGGAAGGCGCAGCTGATCGCGCAAGCCGTAGCGCACGAGAAGGAGTTGAAAGATCGAGATCAATGGCAAAAATGACTACTGGACGACATCGCCCATTATCGAAACCGGTTTCATAAGGCGGAGAATGAAGTGTGACGCCGTCCCGGGAAACAGAGGGGTGATGGTACAGTTCGGGATGAGACCTTGTCGATGAATCAAGCAGCTTCAACCGAGTGACTTGCCGGACAAGTGGCCTTTGCTAAAACAGGGGTATATCTTGGCCGTGTGGGTCGCGATGCTGCAAGGATTCATCGACACCATCATGCTGCGCTTCACAATCTATCAGCTGTGATCTCCACGATTCAGCACGCGGGTGACTTGGTGGCTCACATTGTTGGGGACCTTCCAGATCGCGGCGAGCTAATAAGTGACGAGAGAAAGAGGGAAATGAATGCAAAGGGAAAATAGTTTTGTATGTTTATTTGAACTTGGTGGCACTGTGCGGCTAAATTTATTCGTAAAATATTGTTTGAATTTTAAATTTCCCTTGCCATTATGTCTTTTAACCGCTCGACTTCACATTCTGATATACCCGCGCGGTTTTTCTATCATATGTCCGATCATTTACGCTTTTCTGATTACAATTTTCCCTATAAATAGTACAGAAGATTCTTCCCTTATCATGAAATCCGAGTTCATTACTTCCACTGGATAAGAAAAATGGTGTCCGAGCGATCTAGTGCTTCAGCCGTATTCCTCTGGTCAGAACTAAGGAGCTCTTCCTTGACCGAAAGTGAGTTTTTGCAATTTGTGCACAGGCATATGCACGATGACTCAATAGTCACGCGGTTAACTTCAGCGGTTGAGCGGCGAAATTCGGTTGGAAATAACATGGCTGTCATACCCATCGACCACTTTGAACATGGCTTTTCTTTCCCACCGTTCATCGAGCTGATAGAAAATATGGACTTTTACGGAGTCGTCCTAAGTCAACTCCCCCCGAACACAATTAGCGCTATAATGAGCTTTTTGATCTATCTGTGTTCGGAGGGGGTAAAATTCACTATGAACCTCTTTAGAAACTGTTTCGTGGCCGGATCAATTAGGGCGGGTAAAAAGGAAAACAAACTTTTCTGCGACATTATTTACTTCGGCTGCAAGGGGTTGAAGGTAGAAAATCTCCTTAACAAAGTTACGGACTGGTCGACTAGATATCTGGTCTTCACGGGTAACCTCGGAGTTCTCCCCTTGAGTTTGCAAGCCCGCGCGGCTAATAACTTTAGAAGGATAGAGCTCGAAGGGAAAGAATTAGAAATCGCAAACTTCTACAAAAAGGAGAGGCTGGATATTATTTATTATTTTCCACTGCGGGTAGTTGAGGCCGAATGTGATATGACCCAATGTAAGAGTTCTGTTGCTTTAAGAAATTTGTATTCATGGCGTTCTGTTAACCCCTTCCCTTTACAGTTCAGCTAGAGGTTCCGGCGGGCAAACCGATCTCTCCAGAAGGTCCGGTGCTGACTCAAAGTTAACTGTGTAAACAGAGGGAAGCTGAACGTATCGAGGTCGATGATCCAACTGCGAGTGAAAGTCCGGTCATTCCTTTCGTGCCGGATTGGATCGAGAGGCCCCCGAAGGATCGCCGCGGTAAGGAGGTCGTGCGATTTTATCGGAATGGGGAACATATCTCGGTCTCCACTTCTCTTCCTCCCTGGTCAAGCTCCAAGCTTAATCGCCATGCCCGGGCGGCTAGCTTTGCACTGTATGGGAAGAAAAACATGGCCGAGATGAAATCATTGCCAACCGCACGGCTACCCACCTTAGCTGCTCAAGCTCGGGCGAGAAGCTTCACCCTTGACCACTTCATGGGTGAAGCCCTGGCCGAGGTTACTGGCGTAGCCAAGCAGTTAGAGGCAAGGGTGGAGGAGTTAGAAGAAGAAAATGAAGCTCTGAAGGTTGATAACAAAAAGCTGAGGGAGGCCGTCGAGGTAACAAAAACCTTATTCGTTATTTTTTTATCCGGCCGGTCTTAATTTCCAACCAAATTTTATATTGCTTTTAATCTTACAGCGAATGTATAACCGGGAGAACCCGACTTTCTTACACGAAATCGTTTCCCATTTGCAGGAAGGAGGGGAAGACATTCTTTACATCCTCTAGGAGAGAGGTTCTTTAGTACCGGAGGAACAAAAACTTACATTCGACGACCTCTTCCCTGACTTCAGAACACTGGAGGCCGAGCGGGATAATGCAGCCAGTGCGGCTAAGATAGTTCAATCAACTCCTGCTTCTGAGGCTGAGGCCAATACCCGCGATGGTGAAGAGAACGACGTCGAAGAAGTTACCGAGGAAGATTCTGGGGATAGCGGAGAGTCCGGTTCTTCAGAATCTTCCGGGTCGAGCGAGTCTTCTAGTGCTTCAAGTTCGTCCAGCTCGGGACGAGATTGCCAGAAGAAGAAAGCCAAGATATAGACGAGATGTATCTATTTTCACTTTTTAGACCGTGCGGATTCTATTTTTTGTAAACCGCGCGGTATATGTGCAATGCCTTTTCTTATGAATGACATTCTTCATTTTTCCTGCTGTGTGATGTCGTGCGGTTGAGTGGTTTTTATTTCCTCGATTAATTAACGTATTGATATGAAGATTTCACTACTTGATCCTGCACTGAATTCCACGTAACGAGTCTGCAGCTCGTCTCTTTTATCCGTTCGATTATAATTCAGACAAGAAAATCAGTACAAAATTTCGTATAATAAGCTTGAGACCTGGAACTTTGTATTCGCGCTATTGTATTCAGATGATAGAAATAGTATCGAATTCCATATTACAAACTGACGACTTGCAACTTCTTACCCGCGCTATTATATTCAGATGAGAGAAATAGTACCGAATTCCATATTACAATCTGATGACTTGCAACATCTTACCCGCGCGATTATATTTAGATGAGAAAAAATAGTACAGAATTCCATATTATAAACTGACGACTTGCAACTTCTTACCCGCGTGATCACAAGATAATTATTTACTTGTCGTGCCTGTGGTGGCGACTGGTTCGGTGCTTCTTGTCTCCTCACCCGCTTGTCTTGACAGTTTTTCTTCGAGAGACCGGCTTGACCGCTGATCTGACAGAGAATAGAAGTTTCGAAAAACTCGTCCTGCGATCAACCCAGTTTCACCTTGTCGCGCGATTATGCGATAAAAATTGAGTCCAGAAAAAAGAAAGGAGGTGCGCCCGATTACCACGAACTAGATTGATCAACAAGGATGAGGCTGGTGGGTGCTGAGACCGCACCATCTTATCTCAAGGAAGATCAATAAAGCCGTAATAATATCTCTTATGATGCATGGCAGAGCTAAGCACCCACCCTGACCCTCCAAAAATGCAAATGCGGTGTGCTAGGTGCCAGCTGGGATCCGACGCCCAGAAGCCCTTCACACGAGAATCTGCAAGCTCCCACTACACGGTGCGAAAACTCCTCGCTACATGTGGTCTTGGTGGTGTTACGCTAATGAAACCGACTCTCGTGGGGGATCGTGCTGGACTCGGCGGTGTTACCCCGGGCTTAACATTTCCTAGCTTCGAGCCTTGAGAATAAATACCCCGCGATTTGTCCTAAGAATAAAATCGCTTCAAATCATCCCCGCTCCAGGTATGAGTGATGTCCTCCCCTTCATACATTTGCAACTTGTAAGCTCCCCTTTACAGAACTTCCTTTATTATAAAAGGCCCGATCCAATTGGAATTCAATTTTTCGACCAGGCTATTTCTTGCTGCAACATTCACTTTCTTAAAAACTAGGTCTCCTACCTGAAATTGCTTGACCATTACTTTCTGATCAAAATATCGCGCCATCCTCCTTTTCACTTTCTCTTGCCTGATGGTGGCTTCATCTCGAAGTTCCTCGATTTGATCAAGGCGGTATCTCATTTTTTTCATCATTAATTTCAAGCCAGTCTTCCCAGTTTTGCCTAGCCAGTAAGACCCTAGGCGATGGTACTTCGAATTCTATTGGGATGAGGGCCTCTGATCCATGTGAGAGCTTGAAGGGAGTCTCTCCTGTGGAGCTGGAAGGTGTAGTCCTTAGGGCCCATAATACTGAGGGGAGTTGATCAGCCCAACTGCTTTATAAACTTTAAACTCTTTTCTTGAGCAAGTTCAAGATTCGTTTATTGGCCGCTTCTACTTAGTCATTGCTCCAAGGATGATGTACTGAGGAAAATCGAAGGTCGGTTCCCGCTTTCTTGCAAAAATCAATAATTTCTGCGTTATTGAACTGAGGTCCATTATCTGTGATTATCGCCATGGGAACTCCGTGCCTACAAATTATATCACCCCAAATAAAATTTTTGACTATTTGAGCTGTAGTTCTTGCTAGTGCCTTGGCCTCAATCCACTTAGTGAAGTAGTCAATCATAACCAAGATGAAGCGCCGCTGACTACTTGCCATTGGAAAGGGCCCGATGAGATCCATCCCCCAAATTGCAAACGGCCATGGTGTCGTGATCGAGCAAAGTCGTCGAGCGTGCTGGAGTTGAAGTGGAGCAAATTTCTGGCAATGAACGCATTTTTTGGCATACAGCTCTGCGTCTTTCCTCATTGTCGACCAAAAATACCCTTGACGCAAGATCCGTTGTTCTAGGGTTCTGGCTCCAGAATGTCTACCACATTCTCCCGAATGGATGTCTTGGAGTATGGTGGGGACTTCCTCTTCCGAAACACATCTTGCCATGGGTGAGATGAGAGTTTTTCTGTAAAGTATCCCAGAGATCAGGTTGTAATATGCTGCCTTAACTATGAATCTTCTTCGATCTTTAATAGCAGGGTGATATTCTCCTTTGGATAAGTATAGAATGAATGGATCTATCCAGGAGTAACGCTGGTCGACTTACATTGCCTCCCCTTATTCGACCGATGGCTGAAAAAGCTCAGAGGCTACTTCCCCCGTAGTAACGCCAAATTTCGATAAGGCATCGGCTTCCTCATTTCCGATCCTTGGGATGTGTTCAATAACAAAGCTATTGAATCTCTCGATTTCTACTTTCACCAGCACTATATATTGTTTGAGAATTGGTTCTCGGGTTTCGAAGTTCCCTAGCACTTGCGAAGCCATTACTAAGGAATCTGTTTTGATGTGGGCGTGATCAATGTTGAGCTCTTTTGCGAACCTTAATCCTGCAAGAAGTGCTTCATATTCGGCCTGATTGTTAGTAACCGGGAAAAAGAATTTCACCGCATGCTTTATTTTGACTCCCTTTGGATTGATGAGGATTATCCCTGCTCCTGACGAATTCTTTCCAGAGGCTCCATCGACATAAATGATCCAAGCGGACGAAGAATTTTCTTCCTGAGCAAAACTTTGTTCCGTGGTTTCTATCATGAAATCTGCCAAAACCTGAGCTTTTATTGCTGTTCGTGGTACGTATGCGATTTCGAACTCACTTAGCTCGATCGCCCATTTAGCGAGTCTTCCCGAATGTTCTGGCCTTTCCAAAATTCCTTTTAGGGGCTGATACACCACAACTTGGATTGAATGTGCCTGGAAATATGGACGGAGTTGACGTGCAGAAATGACTAAGGCCAAAGCTAGCTTTTCAAGGATAGGGTATCTTAATTCAGCACACTTTAGGATATGGCTAACATAATATACCGGGAATTGCTTTTTTCCTTTCCTCCCTGATAAGAATGGAGCTAACCGCCTCGGGTCCTACTCCCAGATAGATGTATAACGGTTCTCCTGGGCGAGGACTTTGTAACAATGGAGTCGTTGTTAACTGTCTTTTGAGTTGTTTGAAAGCCTCATCGCATTCATTAGTCCATTCAAACTTTGAGGCCCCCCGAAGAGTCTTAAAGAAGGGAGTGCTCTTATATCCTACCCTAGAGATGAAGCGACTAAGACCTGCTAGCCTTCCTCCTAGCTGTTGGACCTCCTTTGGGGAGCGAGGAGGTGCCATACCCAGGATAGCTTTTACCTTATCAGGATTTGGAGCCAACCCTTCAGGGGTAAGGAGATGACTAAGGAACTTCCGTTGGCTGGCACCAAAAACACACTTCAACGGGTTTAGCCTCATCTTAAACTCTCGTAGGGTTGCGAAGGTTTCTGCGAGATCTTCTAAATGCGCCGAAAAGGATTTACTTTTTATAAGGAGATCATCAACATAAACTTTTAGGTTCTTTCCCTTTTGATTTTTGAAAATAGAGTCCATCATGCACTTATAGGTAGCTCCTGCATTTTTAAGCCCAAATAGCATTACCAGATAACAAAAACACCCTTCATTTGTGATAAAAGATGTGTGTGGTATGTCAGGTTTGTGCATCTTACTTTGGTGATAACCAGAGAACGCATCTAAAAAACTAATAACAGAATAACCAACTGCATAATCTACTAAAGCATCTATTTGAGGCAAGGGATAGAAATCTTTGGGGCACGCTTTATTGAGTTTTGTGAAATCTACGCACATTCTCCATTTCCCCCCGGTTTTGGCACCATTACAACATTCGATATCTAGGCGGGATATTGTATTTCTTGAACAAATTTAGCTTTTACCAACTTGGCGACCTCTTCTCGGATTGGACTGGCCAGTTTTGTTGCGACGTCTCTCTTCTTTTGTTGTACAGGCTTATACTTCGGGTCGATATTGAGATGGTGGCATGCTACGTCTTGATCCACTCCGGGCATATCTTCAGGAGACCATTCAAAGATGTCGAGGTTCTTCAGGAGACAAGAGATTAATTCGATTTTCTCCTCTTCTGATAACTCCGCATTAATGGAGTGCTTTTTCTCCTCTCCCTCAGCGATGGGCAATTTCTCGGTAGGTTGAGCAGCCTCCAGATGGACTCCTTCGCATTCTCTTTGGGTTCTCCAAGCTTGAAAGTGAGGCTAAGATCTATCTCAACTCTAGAGGGGGGGTGAATAGAGTATTTTAAAATAATTTTTCACAGCTGAAATAAACAGCACATATAAAATTCAATTTATGATATAGTGTAGAGTGCTAGTAAGAAGTTAAAAACTAAGAAGTAAAAAGCACAGCACACAGCAAACAAATCACACAAACAAACCAGAAGACACAAGGAATTATAGTGGTTTCCCAAAAACCTGGGTACATCCAATCTTCTACCACCCTTGGTAGGAATGCACTCAGGATGAGTTGATCAGGTGTCCTGACACCAATGAGCTTTTGATAAGGTGCCCAAAAACCAAAACTAGATTTTTTGATAAGGTGTCTTGCCACCACTGAGTTTTGACAAGGCTCTCAGAACCAGACAGAACTTTTGAAGGGAGTTCAAGAACCCTTTTACAGCAGGAAAAGAAAAATAAGAGTGAAGGGTGTCTTCTCTGTTCTCAATCAAATAAGAGAAGCACAAGTGGATTGATGATGTCAAAGCTCCCCCTGAGATGTAGAAAGGTTCAGGAAAAGAAGCTTTGCTCTAGGGTGATAGGTCTTCAAAACTTTGATCTCCAGCACAAGATGGTTTCAGCAAGAAGGCTGAAGGTAAGGTGTCTGGAGTGATGAGATTGTGAACACTTTTCAGTCAGCAAGAAGATTTTTGGAGTCACAGTTCTTCTGTTGTTCTTCTGCTATCAGTATTCTCTATTCAGTGTGTTCACTTCTTTTCTTGTGTCAATCTCTGTGTCTCTTCTTCTTGTGTATTCTGTAAATCTTAATAACACAGAAGAAAGGAATAATAGATTTCTGACGTTTCCTTGTCCAAAATTAGCCGTTAGGAGTCATAAATGTCTTCCAAAAAATAGTCTTGTCTTCTAGAGGAAAGTTCAGCAAACATTCTCTGAATAATTCCTTGAAACTTGCTCCAGAAATAAAGACAAACGGCTGGGAGATCTTCTGACATAAATGCTGATAATATTCAAAAACATTCCAATTATAAGCAGCATTTGAATTCCTGAAAGCGTCGATCTCTCCAAAGAAAACGTCGATCTGAGCTCTACGATCGTCGAACTGAGCTCAGAGATAAAATGGACAAACAGACAGAAAACGTCGATCTGAGCTCTACGATCGTCGAACTGAGCTCAGAGATCTGAGAAATAACTTTAGGGAGGGATCGTCGAACTGAGCTAGAAGATAGTCGAGGGGAGTTCGATGACTCAGCAGAAGCTAGACAAGAGCAGATAGTCGATCTGAGCTCGACGATCGTCGACCGGAGTTCGACGTTTTATTGAAGATGAGCTCAGAGAGCGTCGAACGGAGTTCGACGATTCGTCGACCTTAGCTCGACGAAAATTGCCTTAGACTAAGCTCTTCAACCTTGATCTTGGAATGGTCCTGGGGGCAGCTTCAAACCTAAGTTCTAAGCCCTAGACTCATTCTAATGTTGATCTTTTCAACTATACAACTAGGTCAACTGGGATTCCTAAGACAAGCATAGTGATCCTTACCCAAATTAGTAATAGGGTGTTCCAACAATCTCCCCCTATTTGGGTTAGGATTACTATTTACAGACAATCATAGGGAATAAAAAGCATACAACAATATAGAAGCTAATACAAAATGACAGAACAAAGCAGATCACAGATAAATATCAGCAGATATCCAAAGGTGGATGAAATGTTTAGCTTACACAGTTTACTTCCTTTCAGATCCCTTTTTAAATAAAATTTCTCTATTTGGATTCTGACTTTCTTTCTTTGACCTTCTGTCATCCTCTGCACCTAGAGAAGTTTGAGATTTGGGCCTTGGAACAACAGCCTCTGGGTGCAGCTTCATATAGTCTTCTGGATTGAAAAATTTTCTTGATGCATATCTTTCTAGTTCTTTCTTTCTCTGCTCTGATAAGGTAGTTATGTTTGAAGTATCCTTGCCTTGTTCTCTGGCCTTTTTTATTTGATCAAGGGCAGCCAATTCTTTCATTCTGGCTGTCCAGGATACAGGGTTGTTCTCAGGATCTTCAAAAGGAATAGGAGATTCATATCTGTTGATGATTTCAGAAACAGTAGAAGGAGTCCTGGAAACAATTGTGTCTTTCAGCTTGTAAGGGAAAGGACCTGAAGAAGGGTCAGGGTGACCTTGTCCTTCCCTTTGATAGGATCTTTGTCCTCTTTGATTTCCTCTGTAATTACCCCTTCTGGGTTGATATCCTCTTTGATGCTGACCCCTTTGATATGATCTTTGATAATACTGGGAGGAACTGTGTCTGGAGACTGGAGCTTGAGGGGCTGAACCTGAGCCAGAATCTGGAGGAGGAGGAGGAGGAGGCTGATATTGAGAAGATCCTTTTTCATATTTGTCAAGCTTCCTCTTCTTCTTCATAGCTTTCAGTTGATTTTTGGAATATTGCATCCAAGGCTCAGAGATTGGGCAGTCATGCAGGATGTAGTATGGAATATCATTTGAGTCTTTGGCTTTGGCAGGAGGGACTGACATCATTGCTTTACTTCTGGCTTTTCTCTTCTTGGCAATAGTTCTAGCAGAATCATCAGAATCAGTCCTGTATTGGTCACTCTCAGAACTTTGATGTTGATCATACAGATCATCAATTCTTCTGATAAGCTCTTCTTGAGCTTTAAGTTTTGCAGAAACCTCAGGAGCAGGAGGAGAGAGAGCAACAACAGAGTAGGCAGAAACAGGAGCAGACACTGGAGCAGGAGCAGCAATTTCATCAGCATCAGTTGCTGGAATCATTTCTATGTCAGCAGTAGCAGCAGCAGCAATTTCAACAGAAAGAGGCACAGTGGCCTTAGTAACAATTGAAAGAGGCACAGTGGCCTTAGTATCAGCATCAGAGATATCCACAGCCTTCCAGGATTTGATGTAGGAATCAATATGGCTTGGATCACAGGTAGCTATAGGCACAATGGCCTTAGACAAATCTTCAGCAGGAGTTGCAGGCAGACAACTGAAATGGACTGTATCAAATATAGATAGCAGCCTCTGCAGATTCAGTGCAAAAGCACATCCAAGAGCTGGAGCTGGAGCAGACATAATATCAGCAGCTGGCACATCCACTTCTTCATAAGGCATCTCCCCCTGCCTTGGTTCAGAGAAAGATGAATCAAGGCACACAGAAGATGGGATAGCCAGGGAGGATGAAAGGAAGGCAATCTTGGTAGACAGCTCCTGTACTTGCTTTAGGAGTGGAGCCAGGGAAGACTCCAGTAGAGATGTCAGCTTGGGAGCTAGCAACTCATACAGCCTGTCTGCCAAAATAGGAAGATCTACATGCTCAAGTGGGGCTTGAGCAGAGGTAGAGGCAAAGGTAGATGGAAGGATGGTGGCTGAAACTGAAATTGTGGAGAAAGGTGGAGAGGGAATGGTTGGTTCAGAAGATGGAATAATGGAGATAGAGGAGGTTGAGGTGGAGATAGGGGAAGTAAGAGATGGTGTGAAGGAGGGTTGAGAGAGAATATCATGGAGCAGTTGTTGAAAGGAGGAAGTGAAGGGTGGCTCAGGAGAAGTAGAGGGTGAATCATCCATGAAGGAATCATCTGTAAGTGAGAAGGATGGAAGGGTGAAGGATGATTAGGAGAAGAGAGGATGGAATTCCTCTGAGGTGGATAGAGGAGGGGATGGCATAGGTGAGGAAATGGTAATTGGGGATGAGATGATTATGGTGGTGACTGGTGGTGAGGAGGTGACAACTTGGGTGGATATGGCTGGAGGAGGGGAGGAAGCAGGCAGCTCTTCTGCTGAAGGAGTGACTGAAATAGTCCTTGTGCCTGAATGAAGTGTTGCAGCAGCCCTGGAGGGGTTTATGATCTGCCTGTCCCATTTACTGAAGAGGGCACAGGAAAGCCTCTTGGATGCATTGATAAACATGCCAGAGGAGGTTAATAGGTCAGGGCACCTGTTTTGCAGAAAGACCCCTAAGATTCTCCCATAGCTAACTGCATTCTTGTTGATCTTCTTCTTAATCAGAGTGAAGAAGATGGAGCCCCAGTCCAGGTGTTTCTTATCTAATAAGGCTCCCATCAGGCAGAACTGATATCTGGAAATGGTGTCATGTGCTGAATGCTTGGCCAACAGCACCTTCCCAACTACATCAGCCAGGAATTGATATTCTATAGTCAGATTTTTCTTCAGTAGCTTATTAGGGTTGACTGCATTGTGACCCATCCTATCCAGCATGGTGTCAAACTCCTCTCCAGACAGTTCAATGGAGTCTTCTCCAGTACTGAGTTGAAAGACTTCTGTTAAAAGAGCCGGGGATAAAAATACCTGAGTCCCCTTAATGGTGCCGACAACAGAATTCTCAGACTCGTCTGTTGCGGTAAAACACCACTCTTTTATTTCTTCTTAGGCGATCTTCATCCTTGTAGTCATTATTGGAGTCAGCTGTTATTCTCGGAATAAGTTTAGGATGTCCTTGAAGCGCTGGTCGCTTCCGTCGAAGGAGTTTATGTCGATGTCAAAACCTGTGTCGAACTTCATCTTAGCAATAGCAGCACTCGATTCAGCCCTATTCACCTGCAACAGAAAACCAAAAACGACCAAGCGTAGAGAATTTGGAGGGAAAAGAAAGAGAGTTGCAGAATATGAAAGCGCAAAGGGAGAACGACGGCTGAAAGAAAGATTTTATATTAGTGTTCGACGCGAAAAAGGAAAATCGTTGAGCTCAGCTCGACGAAACGTCGAGCTTAGCTCGACGATTTGGGCTACAGAGGGAATCTGAAGAGTCTTCAACATCGGCAATCTTCGTTCGACGATGTTGAAAAACGTCGAGCTCAGCTCGACGACCTCTGATCAGAAGGAGAGAAAGCCTAGCTCTAGCGAGGGCTCTGAACTCAGATCGACGACTACAAAAGCGTCGATCTCTGGTCGACGATTTTTGGAAAATCGTCGATCTCTGTTCGACGATTTTTGGGAAAACATCGAGCGCAGTTCAGAGTCTAAACTCATTCTATAGACAAAAAGAAGGATTTTTGGCCTAGTCTTGGTCTGTTTTAGCTTTTCAAAATCTTGTAATTTAATTAAGGCTTCCTCCATCTAACATACCTAACTGATTTAGGAAGAAACTGTGTTTCTTTTCATCCAAAGGTTTGGTGAAAATATCTCCCCTTTGCAAATCAGTAGGAATATATTGAAGTTCAATTTTATTTTTCTCTACATTATCTCTTAGAAAATGATGCCTAATTTCTATGTGTTTTGTCCTACTATGGAGGACTGGATTTTGTGCTATAGAGATAGCACTAGTATTGTCACAGAAAATTTTAGACTTCTCTAAGTTGTAGCCATAGTCTAAGAGCTGATTCTGTATCCACAATATTTGTGAACAGCAACTGCCTGCAGCCATATACTCAGCTTCAGCAGTTGAGGTTGACACAGATGTTTGTTTCTTACAGAACCAAGAGACAAGTCTATCACCAAGGAACTGACAGGTTCCACTGGTGCTTTTCCTGTCTATTCTGCATCCAGCATAGTCAGCATCTGAGAATCCAGTTAAATCAAATGCTGAATCTTTTGGATACCAGAGACCTAGATTTGGGCAACTTTTAACATACCTAAGAATTCTCTTAACTAAGATTAAATGTGACTCTCTAGGGCTAACTTGGAATCTAGCACAAATACATGTGGCAAACATTATATCAGGCCTACTAGCTGTAAGGTACAATAAAGAGCCAATTATTGCTCTATATATTGTCTGATCAACAGGTTTCCCTTGTTCATCAGCATCTATTACAGCATTTGAGGGCATGGGTGTTTTCATACATGATGCATCAGACATACCAAATTTCTTAACCAGCTCTTTTGCATACTTGGTTTGAGAAATAAATATGCCTTCAGCATGTTGCTTGACTTGCAGTCCTAAGAAGAAGGACAGCTCACCCATGCTACTCATTTCAAATTTAGAGTGCATAAGCTTGGAGAACTTTTTGCACAATTTTGAATCAGTAGAACCAAAAATAATATCATCTACATAAATTTGCACTAGCAGGGTATGGGACTTATGGGTTCTAATAAAAAGAGTTTGGTCTACTCTCCCCCTAACAAAATCATTTTCCAGAAGAAAGCATGCTAGGGTCTCATACCATGCTCTAGGGGCTTGCTTGAGACCATATAATGCTTTATGCAATTTGTAAACATAATCAGGGTGAGTTAGAGAGATAAAACCTGGAGGTTGTCTAACATAGACTTCCTCTTTGATGTTCCCATTGAGAAATGCACTTTTTACATCCATTTGATACACTTTGAAACCTTTGTGAGCAGCATAGGCTAGGAATATCCTGATGGCTTCCAGCCTTGCAACTGGTGCAAATGTCTGATCATAGTCTATTCCTTCTTGTTGAGAGTACCCTTGAGCAACTAGCCTTGCCTTGTTTCTGACTATAAGTCCTTGATCATCCAGCTTGTTCCTGAATACCCACTTTGTTCCAACAATGGGATGATCCTTTGGCTTAGGCACTAGTTCCCAAACCTTGTTCCTTTCAAATTGATGCAACTCCTCTTGCATTGCAATGATCCAGTGTGGATCTTGCTCTGCATCTTGAATGGATTGAGGCTCAATTTGAGATAGGAAGCAAGTGTGCATCAGGTTTTGGTTGACCTGACTTCTAGTTTGCACACCAGCTGAGATCTCTCCAATTACTTGGGTGATTGGATGATTTCTTGTTGTTACTAAGTCAACAGGGAGTGTTGATTGTTCACCAGCCTGTGTTGTTGTCTCCTCTAGTGGAGCAGCAACTGGCTCTTCAGGATGATTTTCTTCAAGATGTTGAACTTCTTCTTCATCATCACTGCTCTCATTCTTTTCAGCAACTTGCAGTTTGTTCAAGTCTTCAGCTAGAGAATGTACCTGCAGAGGTTTTATGGTAGAAACATTCTTCTCCTTGAAAGACATGCTAGCTTCATCAAAAATAATATGAACAGATTCTTCAATTTTACAAGAAGATTTATTATAAACCCTATAGGCCTTGCTGATCATGGAGTATCCCAGAAACACTCCTTCATCAGCTTTAGCTTGGAATTTTGCTAGGTATTTCTTGTCATTATTATGAATAAAATAAGTGCAACCAAAAACTTTGAAATAGCCTATTTTAGGTTTCTTCCCTTTGAGCAATTCATAAGGAGTCTTGCCCTTCAGCTTGTGTATCAGGCTTCTGTTCAACACATAGTTGGAGGTGTTCACTGCCTCAGCCCAAAAGGACA
This sequence comes from Platanthera zijinensis, assembly GCA_039513925.1. NCBI lineage: Eukaryota > Viridiplantae > Streptophyta > Magnoliopsida > Asparagales > Orchidaceae > Platanthera > Platanthera zijinensis. The sequence goes on from CM077078.1 coordinate 207,990,798, forward strand.
GAGGTAAGTGAGCATCTGCCAATAATGTAGTTGCAGATTCAATGAGTGTTCTATTTTTCCTTTCAGCTACCCATTTTGTTGAGGAGTTCTAGGAGCTGAGAAAGTGTGCCTGATCCCTTCACTCTGACAGAACTCTTGCATGAGAAGAGAATCAAACTCTGTCCCATGATCACTTCTGATCAGGGCAATGTGAGTGTTGAACTCAATCTGAATGCATTTGAGAAAATCTGTCAAACACTTGAAGTTATCAGACTTCTTCCTCAGAAAGAATACCCAAGTGAATCTTGAGAAGTCATCTACAACCACTAAAGTATAGGACTTCCCTCCTAGGCTTTGCACAGATATGGGTCCAAAAAGATCCATGTGCAACAGGTACAAAATCCTAGGTGAATCACTCTTATTAATTGATTTAAAACTACTTTTAGTTTGCTTGCCTAATTGACAAGCCTTGCAAAGTCCTTCCTTCTTGTAGGGACCAGAAGGTAGTCCTTTAACAAGGTTGTCTTTAGATAGCTTAGCAATGGTTCTAAGGTTAATGTGCCCTAGTCTCTTATGCCATAAAACATTAGATTTTGAAATGGAATTAAACAGGCAAATATCTACCACTGGTGAATGAAAATCCACTAAGTAAATGTTGCCTCTTCTGTTACCTGTCAACACAGTTGTGTTGTCCACTGACTTGACTTTGCATATGGCTTTGTTGAAGGTCACTTGATATCCTTCATCACACAGTTGACTGATACTTATCAAGTTGTGCTTGAGTCCTTCAACATATGCCACTTTCTTGAATGTGACTGGGCCAATTTTGACTGCACCATATCCTTTTGTAGTTCCAAAGCTTGAGTCTCCAAAAATTACTTTGGGTCCAAGCTTGGCTTTGAAGGAAGTGAAGTTGTCCTTGTCCCCTGTCATGTGCTTTAAGCACCCACTATCCAGATACCATTGATGGTTTGATGCTGGATAGGTCTTCACCTACACAAAAGCAACTTATTTGTTTTTGACCCCGTTAACCTTGGGCCTAGGTTGATATCCCTTGAATTCTGAAATAAAGGACATCCCAGGTTGATCCTTATAACCTTCAGGATGGTATCTCCTAGGAGGTACTATCCATTCAGTGTAGGGATTAAAGCCTTGGGATGTGGAGCTTCTAGGATTGAATCTGAATGTGCCATTGAAGGAGTGTTTACAAGCCTGAACTCTGTTCGACGATCGTCGAACTGAGGTCGATGATCTTGGGTCAGATCGTCGATCTCCGTTCGAAGATCGATTATGCTGAGATTCAGAGTTTGGATATCGTCGAGCTGAGGTCGACGATATGTAGTTAGATCGTCGAGCTCTGTTCGACGATCGTCGAGCTCTGCTCGACGCCATCTGTTGAACTGAGTTCTTCTCTGACAGATCTGCATTCTTCCTGGGTACCTCTATCACTCCCTTTCCTTTGTCAGAGACAAACTTGATTGGAGTTTTCAAAATTATAGGTTGGCTAGATGAAGCACCCAAGCCCAGTGTGCTATTAAATCTAGAGTTCACTGTGCTTGTGATGTCCATCAGTCTGATACTTCTCCCATTTAGGGATTCTTCAAACTTTTTGGCCTTTGATAGTTCATTCTTCAGTGAAGCTATCTCCTCCCTACAGCATTCTAACTCCTCAGAGAGTTTGAGGTTCTTTGAGTTTAGGACACTATGCTCAGATAATTGATTCCTGAGAGAGATTATCTCCTTCTCAGATTTTAATAGATCTAGACACAGTGTCTTAAATTCATCTTTGAAGTCTTCAGAATTAAAATCAAAAGAGTTGATTACCTGATCCTCATCTAGTTGACTTTCTGAATCTGAATCTGATTCTTCATCAGAGTTTTGTTGTGATGCGTTGATAGCCATCATGCAAAATTCTTTTTCATCTGCATCATCCTCATCATCACTGGAGCTGGATGAGGCTTCAGATTCCTCTTCAGTCTCACTCCATGTTTCAGCAACAAAGCCCTTCCTTGTATGTTTGTTCTTGCTGGAGGAGGCTTTGTCTGAGCTATTCTTCTTGTAATCCTTTTCTTTTCTTCTTTCTCTTCTTTCCCTTTTGTCCTTATTCTTGTTTTCTGGACAGTCAGGCACAATGTGGCCTGGTTTCCTGCAACCAAAGCATATGATTTCTTTATTGTTATTTGATTTATCATACCTTGGTTTATCATGACCCTTGTATGGTTTCTTTCTGAAGTCTTTTCTGGTCATCTTGTAGAATCTTTTGGCCAGAAGACTTGTGAGCTCATCATTTCCTGTAGCTTTATCTTCAGGCTCCTCTTCTACAGCTTTGAAGGCTATGGTCTTTTCTTTCCTTGTAGCTGGAGAGATAGCCTTTTGTTCTTCTTCTCTATTTTTAATGAGCAGCTCATAGGATTTGAGCTTGCCCAGGAGAGCTTCAGTAGTAATTTCATTTAAACTTCTGGCATCCTTAATTGGCGAGATTCTTGAATCCCAAGTGCTGGGGAAGCACATCAGGATTTTGTCATTTAGCTCAGTCAGTGAGATTTCTTTGTCTAGGGTTTTTAGCTCATTGACAATTAGACTTAGTCTATTGTACATGTCAGCCACTGATTCAGCTTCTCCCTTTTTGAAGTTCTCATATTGGCTTATCAGATGAGATCTTCTATCTTTCCTTTCATCAGCAGACCCTGAGACAATTTCAGAGAGTTTGTCCCAGATTTCTTTGGCTGAGTGGCATTCAGCTACCTTCTGAAAAATTTCATCAGACATTGTTTGGGCTAAGATGTTCATAGCCTTAGCATCTGCAGTCTTCCATTTCTTTATATCTGCATCTGTTCCAGAAGGAGGTGGGACAGCATTTGAACTTGAGCTTGCTGGTGGAGTTGGACAAACTGTCAAGACAGAATTGAAAATGTCTTCATCAATAGAATTCATGTATAATCTAATCCTTGCCTTCCAGAGTGCAAACTTAGAAAGGTTGCACACTGGTGGTCTGGTGCTTGCATAATCTTTGTTCTGTGCCATGTCTTTAAATAAAAAGAAGATGTAGAGAAAATAATCCCCTTAAGAGATTGATCTTATCAAGGATCTTTTGGTTCAGGTGTTAGCCTGTATGAGCAACCAACCTCCCTCTGATACCAATTGAAAGTGAGGCTAAGATCTATCTCAACTCTAGAGGGGGGGTGAATAGAGTATTTTAAAATAATTTTTCACAGCTGAAATAAACAGCACATATAAAATTCAATTTATGATATAGTGTAGAGTGCTAGTAAGAAGTTAAAAACTAAGAAGTAAAAAGCACAGCACACAGCAAACAAATCACACAAACAAACCAGAAGACCCAAGGAATTATAGTGGTTCCCCAAAAACCTGGGTACATCCACTCTTCTACCACCCTTGGTAGGAATCCACTCAGGATGAGTTGATCAGGTGTCCTGACACCAATGAGCTTTTGATAAGGTGCCCAAAAACCAAAACTAGATTTTTTGATAAGGTGTCTTGCCACCACTGAGTTTTGACAAGGCTCTCAGAACCAGACAGAACTTTTGAAGGGAGTTCAAGAACCCTTTTACAGCAGGAAAAGAAAAATAAGAGTGAAGGGTGTCTTCTCTGTTCTCAATCAAATGAGAGAAGCATAAGTGGATTGATGATGTCAAAGCTCCCCCTGAGATGTAGAAAGGTTCAGGAAAAGAAGCTTTGCTCTAGGGTGATAAGTCTTCAAAACTTTGATCTCCAGCACAAGATGGTTTCAGCAAGAAGGCTGAAGGTAAGGTGTCTGGAGTGATGAGATTGTGAACACTTTTCAGTCAGCAAGAAGTTTTTTGGAGTCACAGTTCTTCTGTTGTTCTTCTGCTATCAGTATTCTCTATTCAATGTGTTCACTTCTTTTCTTGTGTCAATCTCTGTGTCTCTTCTTCTTGTGTATTCTGTAAATCTTAATAACACAGAAGAAAGGAATAATAGATTTCTGACGTTTCCTTTTCCAAAATTAGCCGTTGGGAGTCATAAATGTCTTCCAAAAAATAGTCTTGTCTTCTAGAGGAAAGTTCAGCAAACATTCTCTGAATAATTCCTTGAAACTTGCTCCAGAAATAAAGACAAACGGCTGGGAGATCTTCTGACATAAATGCTGATAATATTCAAAAACATTCCAATTATAAGCAGCATTTGAATTCCTGAAAGCATCGATCTCTCCAAAGAAAACATCGATCTGAGCTCTACGATCGTCGAACTGAGCTCAGAGATAAAATGGACAAACAGACAGAAAACGTCGATCTGAGCTCTACGATCGTCGAACTGAGCTCAGAGATCTGAGAAATAACTTTAGGGAGGGATCGTCGAACTGAGCTAGAAGATAGTCGAGGGGAGTTCGACGACTCAGCAGAAGCTAGACAAGAGCAGATAGTCGATCTGAGCTCGACGATCGTCGACCGGAGTTCGACGTTTTATTGAAGATGAGCTCAGAGAGCGTCGAACGGAGTTCGACGATTCGTCGACCTTAGCTCGACGAAAATTGCCTTAGACTAAGCTCTTCAACCTTGATCTTGGAATGGTCCTGGGGGCAGCTTCAAACCTAAGTTCTAAGCCCTAGACTCATTCTAATGTTGACCTTTTCAACTATACAACTAGGTCAACTGGGATTCCTAAGACAAGCATAGTGATCCTTACCCAAATTAGTAATAGGTTGTTCCAACAAAGCTCAACCGCCGTGACCGCCGGAGGGGTTGCCTGCTCGATCATGTAAACTGTTTTTGCATAACATTATCAGGCCGCTCGGTGGTTACTCTTGATCCGATACTATTTTCCTTGAGCAGAGAATTTGATAGCCAGATTGTAAGTCGACACAATTTCCCGATACTCATTTAGCAGAGTCCTTCCAAAAATCGCATGATAGCTGCTTGCCGCGTTGATTACCACGAACCAGATCATCTTTTGATTCCCCCTAGAGTTACTAGTAGCGAAATGTTTCCTTCTGCTTCCTTCCTCTCTCCCGAGAAGCCATAGAGTGGCCCCTCGGTGGAAGACAATGGTTTCTCGGTTTTTAGAGCCTCGAACGTCTTCTTGAACAAGAGATTCACCGAGCTTCCCGTATCTATCAGAATCTTGTCTACTGTTAAGTTTTCGATGACGGCTTGGATAATAACCGCATCGTTGAATGGGTTGGCGATGGATGAGTGGTCATCTGTACCAAAAGTAACGAGTTCTCTGGTCAGAGCCGAGGAAGAAGTCATAGCCACCTCCTGCTTACACAAATTTGAGATGGAGGATTTTTGGCTTGATTCGAGGCCTCCCCCTCCGTGGATGCAGAAAAGTTGCCCGAGGGTTCCTTCATCATGAACATCCACACAATCATTCGGGTAACTCATATTACCTAGGCTGCCGACGTCATCGATGTCCTCACATTCCTGGAGCACCTCAGCCACCTCTTTGCCCTTTGAGGTGTTTGGATTGACGGGAGCCTCTTTACAGAAAAGGTCTAACAGTTTTCCCTCTGAAACCAGCCTTCTTACCAAAAAGCGAAGGGCTCGACAGTGCTCTGTAGGATGCCCCTCTTCTTTGTGAAATTCGCAGAAATTCTTAGAGCTGGGGGGTCTCACCTCTCCCCGGGGTTTGGCCTTTTTGAATTCTTTTCTTTGCAGGACTTCAGCGACTTCCTCCCAAGTCATGTTCGCAACGTGAGGCCCTCCGTACTGACTAATAGGGAGGACTTGTGGGACTACCGGAATAGGAGCAGTGTCCAATGGAAGCATTCGCTCTCGGAACTGCTGATGGTTGAGGAATGACCTCTTATGACGAAAGTTTCTACCCCTTTGGGGTGAGGACTGATGATCATGATGGGAAGGTTTTGGAACGTGGTGCGCCGTGGAAGAACTCCCTGAGCTGCCACTACTTGCCATAGAGGTCAGAGTAGAAATATAGGTTGGGTTAGCACTTTCTCCTTCAATGAATTTGTTTGCGAGAGCGATTAGGGCTTGATAAGTTGCCGGAGCCTTTGTCGTGGCTTTGAACTTTAATGGGCCTTCATGGAGGACGTTTGATCAGGGAGACCTTGTAATAATCCAGGTCTACATTCTCTACTTCCAGAATTTCCCTTTGAAAATGATCTACAAATCACGCCACGCTCTCGCCCTCATTCTGTATAATTTTGAAAAGAGCTGCGGGACCACTCTTCCTTTTTTGGAGGTTGAAAACCTCAACAAAAGCTCTTGGCAGAGCCTGACGAAAGAGTTAATGGAGCGAGGACGAAGCTCATGAAACCACTCTCGAGCCTTCCCATCGAAAGTCATCAACAACAACTTACACTTTAGCGCATCCGTCTGGCATCTACAGGTTACGACATCTTCGAATGCTTGCAGGTGCGTGACCGGATCAGTTGCGCCGGTATAAAAAGGTAAGCGAGGTTCCCTGAAATTGTTCGGTGCGGGCTCTAGCCTTATCCACGTGACAAATGGAGATGGATTCTCCATCTCAGCCGGGGTTGAAGGTGAGGCGCGGTTAGGATTTGGGAAATCAGCGAGTATGCCGGGCTGGCGGTCTTCTTCGAAATCTAACCACTTAGCCGGACCTGCCCGAGTGGTATCTTGGAATTAACCCATGAAATGATTTAGCTCGTCTTCCTGGGGCTACGGTTACGCAGTGGTCTGACATGGCTAGAAGGCGGGCTGATTGGTCGCGGGGGTTGGAATGATTGTAGGTTCCACGAGTGCTGTAGTTGGAGGCATCGCGAACCGTTGGTTAAGAGCTGCTAGAGCTTGGCCAATTGCATCAAGGCATTCACCGATTTCCCACCTATCTCACTCCATTTCCTGGCGAGATTGTTCGAGCGCCTTCCAAAGGGATTATTCGGAGGACCCTGCGTTATTAGAATGATGAGAGTGAGAGTAGTGAGGGGATTGCCTGTCCGACATATCGAAACCGCTCGGATTCACAGACAACTCGAATCTGAAGGTCGCGTGTTCAATGTTCGTGTCGAGAACGTCTCTTGGTCGCCGGAGAACCTGCGAGAGAGAGAAAATGGTAAAAGAGGAACTACGAGTTGTCGGTTACTAGCAGTTTAATGAAAAGGAGATAAAAGGGGTGCCGCTAATAGCGACGACATCAGAGTTCGCCCGCCGCGGTTAAAACCACTCCTGCGATGGGCTTTTTGATTGTAATAGATGAAGCGATTACAGCGGTTTCCAAGGAGCACCCGATCAGACAGTAATCTGCTCGGCAAAGGATTCGACACCGCTGCCACAGACGGCGAGCTTAAGTATTCGATTCGCGATGCCTAGAGAGTACTGTTCATTCCTATTTATAGGCTCGGGGTCCTACACGAGCGGGTAGGCGCTAGAATCACCGGCTGCCCGGGGGATAGGAGAGCGGGCAACGATGACAGGATGCACAGCTAGAGAAGAAAGAAGGCAAGTTTTAACCGCACGGCTACGCGGTATTCAATAAGAAGACCGACGACTCTCAGACGGAAAAATGGCTTCCTGATTGCCACGGTCTTGCGGTTACGCGGTCAAGAAATGGACCCTTGACTCATCTTAAAGGAGAAACTGAATAGCGTTCTCCCGTGTATACAAATCTATCGCTTGCCACCGTTCCATCTGGGGTGGGGACATGTTTGTAAAGTCGTAGTAGTGCCTTCCGTAGCGACGAAACTTGGAATACATCGTGCAAATTCTCCAGCACCGGTGGTAGCTCAAGCCAATAGGCCAAAGGGCCTGCTCTCTCCAATATAACATAGGGCCCCACATATCTCGGGCTAAGATTCTTCATACCTCGTACTCGTGACACTCCATGCATCGACCTGATCTTCATGAATACCTTATCACCCACTTGGAATTCCACCATTCAATGTTTCTTATTATAGTACTTTTCCTGCCGACTTTGAGCGTTAAACAAGTGGTCTCGTATCAATCTAACAAGCGCATCAGTGTCATCAATGTACAATATCCCCAAAAATTTTGGATATTAATCCTCCGCCCATGACAATGGAGTTCTACACTTTCTCCCATAAAGTGCTTCGTGGGGAGCCATCCCGATGCTAGCTTGATGACTATTGTTATAAGAAAATTATACTAGTGGAAAGAGTCTTTCCCACAGTCTCCTTTATCAAATACACATAGTCTCAAAAGATCTTCCATTATCCTGATGGTCCTCTCAGACTAAACGTCCGTCTGAGGATGAAAAGCTGTGCTGAAGGTAGGGCGAGAGCCCAGATATGCTTGTACTGCCTTCCACTCCTTGGAGGTAAAGTGGCCATCACGATCAGAGACTATCGTCTTAGGCACGCCATGGTACCGTACACATTATTCCACAAAGAGTTGCACTAACACATCCACATGTGCATCCTTCTTCAAAGGGATGAATCTGGCTACCTTTGTCAGGCGATTCACGATTACCCAAACTAAATCGTTCCCAGAGCGCGAGCGAGGCAACCCGTGAACAAAGTCCATGGAGATATCCTTGAATTTTAACTCAGGGATGGACAATGGTTGTAGTAATCCTCCAGGGCTCTTTCACTCCACCTTCACCTTCTGATAAGCCTCACAGTGTGTAACAAAATACTTGATAGCTTTCTTCATTCCTGGCCAAAACATGGTCTTCCGCAAATCACTATACATCTTAGAAATCTTGGGGTGCACCGAATACTTGGTGCAATGTGCTTATCTTAGTATATCTTCTCATATTTCCCCACCCTTGGGAATGTAGAGTCGACCATGGAAATGAACGAGGCCATCCTTTAGTGCATACTCTTCAGTAGTTCCATCTTCAATTGACTTAATAATAAGGGCCAGAGCAACATCCTTCCCTTGCTTTGCCTGAATACTATCTGGAATGTCACATACTATACTCATAGTAGATAGATACTCAGTATACTCCTAAGAATGATCTTTGTATAACAACGTGATCTCCATCTCCTCGAGCATCTGAGCTAATTCCATACTCATCAATTGAAACTCAGGGCTCGATTCTGGTACCTTTCTGCTCAACGCATCTGCCATGAAGTTTGCTTTTCTTGGGTGGTAGTTCAAGGTAAACGCATAATCACACAAAAATTCTAACCACCGCCGATGTCTCAGATTCAATTCCTTTTGAGTATGAACATAATTTAAATACTTATGATCTGAAAATATCTCGCAGTGGACGCCATATAGATAGTGCCTCCAAATCTTCAAGGAAAACAACACTGCCCCCAACTCCAAATCATGAACCGGATAATTGGCTCCATGCTTCTTCAGTTTCCTTGAAACATAAGCAATCACGTTCTCATGCTGCATCAATACTGCTCCCATCCCCTGATATGATGCATCAGTGTAGACTTGAAATCCTTCGTTCTCAAATGGAATGGCTAGGATGGGTGCGGAGGTAAGTCTATCTTTCTTCTCTTGGAATGGAGCTTCACACTAGGGTGTCCACTCATATGCCACACCTTTTTTTGTCAGAGCAGTGAGAGGAAGGGCTATCTTTGAGAATCCTTTCACAAACTTGCGATAATACCCAGCAATTCCAAGGAAACTCCGTAGATCAACCGCTGACTTCAAAGGTGACCATTCCTTCATGACACACACCTTGGCTAGATCCACAGCTAGTCCAGCACCAATAATCATATGGCCTAATAAGACAACCCCTCGGAGCTAAAATTCACACTTGTTGAACTTGGAAAACAAGGTATGCTCCTTTAACTTATTTAGCACCAAGGTCAAATGTTCCACATGATCCTACTCTGTCTTCGAGTAGACTAAAATATCATCGATGAAGACGATGAATAAGACATCTATGTATGGCTCAAACACTTTGTTCATCAAACTCATGAACACAGAAGGGGCATTTTTGAGCTTAAACGAAATCACGGTGAACTCTTACAAACCGTACCTTGAGCTAAAAGCTATTTTTTAATGTCCTCCTCTCGTATCCAAAATTGATAGTACCCCGAGCGGAGATCCAATTTGGAAAACCAATGCGCTCCTACCAACTGGTCGAATAACTCATCAATCTAGGGTAGAGGATAGGTGTTCTGCACCGTTAAATGATTGAGTTCCCAGTAATCTATACATAACCGTAGCATTCCATCCTTTTTCTTGACAAACATGACAGGGGCTCCCCAAGATGATGAACTGGGACAAACAAACCCTGATTCCACTAACTCTTGCAGCTAAACTCTAAACTCCGCGAGTTCCTTCAGGGCCATTCGGTATGGGGTCCTAGATATGAGCTTGACACCCGGTACTAATTTAATCTGGAAGTCCGCCTCTCTATGCGGGGGTAATCCTGACAATTTCTCAGGAAATGCCTCAGGGAAATCTTGCACCACTCGCACATCTTTTATATCAACTACCATCTCTTTTGGTTTGAAACAGATCATATATACTTCATCCCCTCCCATATGGGATTTTAAAATCTGAATTGAAGATAATAACATACGAGGTGCAAGTCTAATACCTTGAAAGATGACTTTAGAGTCCCCATGCCTCAACATGATTTGCTTCGCTGCGTAATCAATCCTAGCACGGTGCCAATCTAACCATGCCATGCCCAGATGTGGTAAAATTCTAGCATTCTCAACACTGTTGTAGGGGTTTCAAAGAACTTTCCTCAAAGAAATACCTCCAATTCACACTTTGCGGATGCAGTCATCTTAGAGCCATCCGAGAGGCGTACTTTCCGAACAATACAGGTGAAGTATTGCACTCCTTCTAGGTCTTTAACAAAGTCTACTAACACAAATGAGTGTGTGGCACCGGTATCGAATAGAGTGTAAGCTTGTTTCATACTAACCATTACGGTGCCTAGGTGCCGATTATAAAGACTCAAGCTAGACTCTTAATATATCTTAGACTATTTAAAGAAAATTGCTTATAACATAGTAATTAAATCACAAAATACCAGATATCACATCCTGAGTATTCCGCTCCTGCGCCATGTCCAGCGCGGACACCTGATCCTGGTAAGGTCCTGGATTCTTTCCTCGTAGTCCTCGTCCTCGACCACGCACATGACCCTGTCCTCGTGGAGCTGCCGGAGGAAGGGCAGGGAGAGCATTTCCACCTAGCTGTGGACAAAAGCACCGGATGTGGCCCGACTGGTTGCACAGGAAGAAAACTCACTCATATTGCTCCCTTGGTTGTAGATGCTTCTGTCATGGTAGAGAAAGTGCTGGCTGCTAGGCCAGATGCTCCATCCTAAAATTATGATGGAAGCGACCCCCCGTCTCTATTGTTTACTCTTCCTTTGTTATCCTGCCTCCTCCTATAGCTAGGACCGGCCTCTATCACACCCACAGCGATTCTCTTAATACTTCCCAAGTGATCTGCCTCCAGCCTTTTTGCCATATCAATAATCTCTACTAAGCTTGTATCTGCTATAAATAAAAGGGCTTGCCTTAGGGGATCCTGCAATCCTTTATATAATCGCTTAGCATACCCACTGTCATTCAACTCGTATGCATTAGCAAACCTATCGAGATGCTAAAACTCTCGCTGATATTCTATAATAGTCTTAGATCCCTGTTTTAGCTGCAGGAATCTTTCTTCAAGTTCATTCCGAGCGGTAGAAGGGATGAAGTGTTCTAAGAAGGCTTTAGTAAACTCGCTCCAACTAATCTACGCGTACACCCAGCCTTCAAAGGTGGATCCCATGAGGGACTTCCACCACCTCTTGGAATGGGATTCCAATACTCACACGGCTAGTATCATAGCCATTTTGGCTAGAAATCAGATTCCCTCCATCAATTCTTGTATTGTGTCTAGCCATTCTTCCGTACGTACTGCCGAAAATGCCCCAAGGTAGGCAGGAGGGGAGAGAGCTCGGAAAGTGCTCAACCAATTTGATCCTGGAGCCTGTTGCTGTACTGGGGCATGTTGAGATCCAAAGGCGTCCAAGAAAGCCGTGATTGTCTGTCCCAACTCCGATTGCTGAAAATTAGGGGGTACGGAAGGGGCGGGTGTGCCCCCTACTAGCTCTGCGTGTGTTGGGATCTACACATATGGTATAAACCTAAGGTCAGGTTGGCTAATCGTAGGGTCAAAATTAGACATACTTAGTGTGAATTACATATGAGCACACCACTGCTTCTTCTAAGTCAGTTTGTCCCCAAACTGACTAATCAAACGGTGGTGGCACCATTATTTGATGACTTCTTTAGTTCAGGATCATTACAAGCTGATACCGTTTGTATGACCTCCCTCCCAGAACACAAATCACGACCGAGGGGAGTCTTATGCCCAGAACAGCCGCCTTGCGGTAGCGCCAACACACGGTTGACCTTTACCACAGGACGCCTATCCTGCCGTCTAAAACTAATATCATCATTGCCAACCCAACATAAGAATAAAAGGAGAAGTCAAATCCACATAAGTTCATAATACAAATACATCAAATAAAAAGAAGCAACCAATACTTCTATAATATCAGAGTATGTCATGCCAAAAAGGCTACAAATGAGTCTCTCAAATACTCACATCAGTCACTGACCGCAGCAATGGTATCATCACTTCAGGCCTTGTCATCCTGGCCTAGCTGCCCTCTTGCATAACTTGATGTTGCTCTATCTGTGGGGTTTCCTCCTAAAAAGGAAGACGTAACAACTGTTAGTCAAAAAGACTAAGTGGCTATCGCATTCGCTCCCCCGACCACTCTTAGGCACCAGGCGGAGAAAGGATAAGGGTAACAATATATATAATAGCTATAGTACAAAAATAGGAGGCAATGTGCTTCACTATATCAGAGTATATCAAAGCAACTATAACAATATATATATAATTCTACACTTGCAGTTTTATAATCAACAACAGTATACAAGTAAAGTCCAACAACAGAAAAGTAACTCAACTTATATGAATTCCCATACAAATATATAAGTTAAGGATCGGCTTAAAAGTAAAGTAACTCATCATATAAGAGTGACCATACAAACTTATATGATAAGGATCTTATGCGGTGCAATGCTATATTATGAATGATTTATGATGACTCACCCACAATCACACACATGCAACTGCTATGTATACACAGACATGTAGTTCCCACATTTCGAGCAGGTAGCTAACGTCTCAGGCTTCATCCATCATGGCAAGACGATGGCAGTGGAACGGGCTTTCCATAACCTGACGGGTCTCCACACTACCAAGCATAGCCTCTGTACGCCTCAACGCTAAGAACACAAGAGTGGAGCTCACATGCGTACTATGGCTCAGAGGGGTCTTGGGTAGATGTGCACCAAGAACACAACCCAAACTGGCCTACTGGTGTGGCACGAAAAGGGCCTCGGGAATGCACACCAAGGACACAGCCAATCCATCCACTTGGAATAGAGAGGGCCTCGGGAATGAGCACCAAGGACATAGCCAAACCATCCAAAGTCTATCTGTAAACTCCCATCAGTGTTATGACTGGCGAGCCCATAGACCTGGCACACTATCCTTAATCCAGGATTGTGACACTGCGTGTCAACTCACACCGCATGCATTTCACATATAAGGGCTCCACACTCAGTCCCTTATCAATACATCGTTCTAGTGTGACAAACACAAACACACTTCCAACCCTTCCACATTTCCATACCATACAAGGGTTCATCACTTACACAGGTGGCAAGCCACCTTATACAACATATCGAACCCACACTGCTACCCGTAGGGAGACTCAACTCTAAGCAGTGGATTATTATACACATTCATCTAATCATCAAATCACATGGCCATGCATTAACCTCATCCAATTCCTTCTTAAAGTCAAACAATTACAATCAATTATGCTGCCACAGGAATACCATTTGTTCAATCAAAGTATCAATTTATTTGCTCTCTAACTTACCCAAACCATTTGTTCGTCGACCTCCTTCAAACCGTTGTTACAATCATGTTCCACCAAACCATTTATTTATGGATCTATCAACTAAATTCCATCAATCATTTGTTTAGCACAATCACCAATAGTTTAAGTTCAGCAAACCATATGCAAACCTCAACATTAATCTACCTTGATTTCTCTACCAAGTTCAACCCAATTCTACACTAACCCGAGAACAATATGTACATAAGTCTTGACAATACAACAACTTCAATTATACATTCCTAAGTCTACAAGACTCGTATGAAAACGGATAACCATCCATTGGAAAGTTCTTTCCAAGGTATACAACTTTCGTGTTTAGTTAAAAGCCCAAATATTGCTGTATCATACCCGTAAATGGCCTTGAAGTTCGCTACGCAAATAAAAAAAAAATTATGCACGCATATTAAAGCAAGATGAATGACAATGGTTCATCTTCTTCCTTTATACATTTATTCAGAGTTATACACAAAACTTCCTCCTCCCTTATTCACCTTCATTAGACCATTTCTCATTACGAAGTCAAGTCCACCATCTTCATAAAAAGAGAGGAGAGGTTGAAGACATCAAATCTCTAGGGCACAAGGCCTAGTATGGTCTCTACCTAGGAGATTTTCATCTCACAAGTCAACTCTTTTGAGTCGACATCTCTTATAGAGAATAACTACAGATCTAGCACTAAGGGAGAGGGTACAAAGCACACCTCATTTCTGGCGGTTCTGACTATGGATCTCATCACTCTCCTTGGCGACATCTTCCTCCATGTTAGTGTTGTTCTTCACGGGAAAGAGAAAGGAAAGACTTTCCCAGGAAATCCGGATCCGTCCACTCCTCTTTCGGCGATTTTGTCATAACAGCTAAGGCTCAGCAAGAATGAAGTGACGGATAGGGTTTTCCATAAATCTCCTTTTATAATGAGAAATTAGGGTTAACTTCTTGTCACGTGTCATTCTATTATTGGACCACTTATTATTGCTTCAAATATGTCATATTGAAAGTACGCGTCAAAATAAATCGTTTTGGCGCAATTCCCAAAATTCCAGTTCAGACCGGGCATGTGAAAGCAAGCAAACCGTGCTAGAAAATCCTCTAAGTCAAAGTTGTCGAGTAATCAACCTTTACTCGACGAATCGTCGAGTGGCGTCGAGTGCACTCAACGCCTACAACCTCAGAATAACACAAAGTGAAAAGCATCGAGTTTACTTACCCTTAATCGACGAATTGTCAAGTGGCGTCGAGTGCACTCAATGCAATCGACGCCTATATTATCTAGAATATTCCTAAGTTAAAAGAGTTGAGTTCACTTCCCTTTACTCGACGAACAGTCGAGTATGCAAACCTTCACTCAACAAATCGTCAACTGGCATCGAGTGCACTCAACACACTCTGCGCCAACAATTCCTAGAATAACTTAAGTCCAAAAGCATTGAGTGGCGTTGAGTCTACTCAATGCCGCTTTTACATCACTCAATGCCTGCATCTTCCAGAAACTATTCTAAGTAAAATTCATTTAGTAGCGTTGAGTCCACTCAACATCTCAGCTTAATCCGTCGAATGGAATTGAGTGGTGTTGAGTCCACTTAACGTCACAACTCATTCGTCGAATGGAGTTGAGTGGTGTTGAGTCCAGTCAATGCCTCAGCTTATTCATCAAATGACATTGAGTGCACTCACTCGATGAATTCGTCGAGGATTCATGAAGTTATTCGACGAATAGTATTGGTCTCTCCTCAAAAGTCATACTCGATTAATTCGTTGGATATCCGTGAAGATATCCGACAAATTTTACTTGTTGAGTCTGGCGCACCCTGAGCCCGAGTCAACTCTCCTTACTCAAAACACGTACGATGGGTCTAGCGTGAAATGGGACGTTACACTTAAGGCCTTACAGTTATAGTTCACAAGTGTGGTTTATAAACATCGGCACGCAGGCCTGCCACACATGAAAAAAAATAAAAGTTCGCCTTTGGGCCTTCGAGGGCCAGCCAACCACAACACATGGGATTCAGCCCGCTACTTTCTTCTTGGATCTCCAACACCTGCAAATCACATCCCACCAAAACGTGGCAAACAAAGTAACGGTCAACTATTTCCGACCCGATTATAACGACACTACCCCTTACTCGGGGCAGCGATTCTCCTTCCTTACAACAACAAATATATATATATATATATAAGCACTCAATACTGTGCATTTAAGCACTCAATACCACGGACGTATGCTCAACGGCCACACACCCCGTGCACTCAGGGAACATTCTCGGTGTACCGGACTTCCCGGATACCACCTCCCGTTTAGAGGTCCAAGACATAATGGTTCATTCTTCAGCATTTTAGTCTTTTCGGCATTAAGCCTAAGACTTTCATTATGCCATTGACGACAGCCAGTTACTTTAGGCAATCTAGTCAAGATAAATATAACACAGGTATTGTTCAGTCAATTCTCGTTGCTCAGATCACTATGCCACTTCTGACAGCCAAAGAAATCAAGGAAATAGATAAGACGCGGGTGGACCTCCCCTTTCCCATTCGGCTCAATGACATTTAGAGCTGGGCACTATAGGCTCACAGCTTCATTATGGCTCTCATGGCCATAATAGTTGTCCTCCATAGCTCAACTCACATGCTAGCCCCACGGTCTTCACACTAAAATAGGACGGCAATCATGGATACCATAGCTGGGCACTACATGCTCTAAGCTTTTCAGATAATGACCCCCAGGTCTCCCTGAGATAGGCCTCACAAATATAGCTTACTGGGAACTATCGCCCGACAATACTTACTATCTCCCGGCAATATCCAATAGTTTTGCAAACCGTAGAATTTCTAGGTTATTTTCCTGGAGAGCATCTCCAATACTTCCAACTACTCCCATTTCACTAGTATAACTAACAGGGGTGTAAACTACTCGTTTATATATGGAGTCTTCTTTGGCACACAAAATAAAACATCACTAATCCACACAAACCTGTCCAGATAGGCTTCACACAGCATGCCTATTCTGTACTGCAAAGTTTCCGGATCTATATGCAAATTTAAACGGGGATCACAATGATCGATCTACTGGAAACCACCCTTTCTTCACCTTTTGGTGAGGGGCTCCATGAACATATGTAAATTGAGGACTTCACTTGTCCAAAGAAAAAATCATTACCCTTGTAATCCGTTTCGGAGCCATGGCGAAGCTTTTTGTCCAGTTGGAAAGAAGCACCTCTCTTTCCTGTTTGCGGATATAGCCTCGGATCTTGATTCCATTCACTGGAACTCCTTCACCAAGCGTTTCAAGCTCAGCTCTAGAACTTAGCTCAAACCCTTAGCTCTTTCTCTCAAGAACTTGGTTGAAAGAAGAAGAGAGAGTGAGAAGAAGAGAGTGAATTCTCATTCCTCTACTCCTCTGCATAAGTGGCTTTGGGATAAATCCCAGCCACATGATCGTTTCACCAAAAGGAAGCAAAGGCCATGATTTCAGCATAATAGTCAACATTAACGTTATCGCCTGGCGATATCCGCTTTGACCCCAATCAACCACTGCTCTTCGACCACCGCTCGACCATCTAACACGTGTATGCACATACGTGGCAGTATCGCCTGACAATATCCACTGTCATCGTTCTGATAGCTCACTCAACGCTTTATGACGCCGAGTGCTTCGAGTTCACTCAACGCTTTAAGGCGTCGATAGCGTTGAGAGATGGGGATATCGTTGGATGATACCCACTATCGCCACGCGATAGTCTCTTATTAAATGATTTGTCGAAAGGCGTCGAGTATGTTGAGCTCACTCAATGCTTCATGGCGTCGAGTGCTATTGCTATCGCCGCTGGCGATACCCACTGTTGCCTGGCGATAGCAACAAAAGTTTTGCTGTCAAATTTGGGGTGTTACAACCCTTCCCTCCATATAGAAATTTCGTCCCGAAATTTTATTCCGTTATAAGAGTAAAACAACAATTTATATGTTACAACATATTTTAAATGCACAACACAATGTTACAACATTATTTTACAAATAATTCGGGGTATTCCTTGTGCATGGTTTGCTCTCACTCCCATGTCAGCTCTTCACGGCCATAGTTGTCCCACCGGACTTTGACCATCCCGATTGTCTTGTTTCCCAGTTGCTTGATCTCCGTATCCTAGATTCGAATGGGCCGAACTTTCATCGTTAGCCAACTATCGACCAGTACTTGATCATCTGCAACCACTTGAGCAGGCTTTTTCATCGCTTTTTGCAGCACCAATATGTGAAACACATCATGCAAGCCACTTAGCTCCGCAGAAAGAGCTAACTGATAGACATCATCTCCAATTCACTCAACCACTTTAAACAGACCAAGATACCTCAGACTCAACTTTTTCAAGCGTCGAATCCTGGACACACCTTTGTTTGGCATTGTAGTACTTTGCTTGCCTATCTTGGGCTATCAGTAGCCGCACTCTTATAGTACATATAGTCGAATTTGCATCTTCGACCTCCTTTTGTTTATATAGCTTTGACTCGCCAGTTTCTGTCCAAGCTAACGGTGCACAACATTTTCTACTGTATAAAGCTTTAAAGGGCGTTATTTGTATTCTAGCTTGATAGCTATTTTTTTAGGCAAACTCAATCATATAGAGGTGATCTTCTCACCTCTTACCGAAATCTAGGTAGCACATACGAATCATATCCTCCATTGTTCTGTTGGTCCTCTCTCTATCTTTCCATCCGTTTCATAGCGCTTTAGACTCTCATCGAGTTCTGTTTCTCGCCGAACCCTGTCCGCAAGGTCATACTGTACCTCCTTCTAATTCAGGCACGCATTTGTAGTAACATTCTTGTCAACACAAGAAATCTCGAGGGACTCCAACACCTGGATCAGACGCTCATCATGCATATACAACCAATTTGCCCTTGCCGGAGTCCGCTGACTCAAGGCATCTGCGACTACATTTCCCTTCCCGGGAGTATAGCGTATTTGGAAGGTGTAGACCCCGAGGAACTCCATCCAGCTCCGCTGCCACATGTTTAGATCCTTCTGATCCAAGAGATACTTAAGGCACTTATTGTTTGTAAAGATGTCAACTTTCACTCCATATAAGTAATGATGCCATAATTTAATTGCAAATATAACCGCCGCTAACTCCAAGTCATGGACGGGATAGTTCTGCTCCGGCACTTTGAAATTGCCTGAGCCATATGATATCACTCTTCCAAACTAAAGAAGCACACAGCCTAAGACGCTCCCTGATGCATCACTATACACTTCAAATCCATTCGTACTACATGGAGACGTCAAAATAGGTGCCGTGTCAAACAACTCTTTAACTCTTCAAAAGATCGCGCACACTCTAGTGTCCAAATGAACTTCTGATCCTTCCTCGTCGGTGTGGTAAGAGGCAAGGAGATCCGTGAGAAGGTTTATATAAATCCTATGTAGTAGCCCGCCAGTCCAAGGAAACTCCGACCTTCTGCTATAGTAGAAAACATAGGCCACTCCCATATCGCAACTATCTTCGCCGTATCCACCGCAATACCTTCTCCACTAACCACATGGCAAAGAAAGACCACTGATGATAGCCAGAACTCATACTTTGAGAACTTGGCATAGAGCTAGTTTCTTCTCAGGGTGTGCAACACCATCCGCAAATGGTTCACATGATCTTCTTCAGACTGAGAGTACAAAAAAATATCGTCAATAAAGACGATTAAAAATAAGTCCAAGTACTCTTGAAATGTTTGGTGCATTAGGTCCATGAACATCAATAGTGTATTTGTTAGCCTAAACGGCATTACAATGAACTCATAATGACTGTAGCGTGTTCCAAACACTATCTTGGGAATGTCACATTCCTGAATTGTCAACTGGTATTGTGTAACACCCCAAAATATCATTGGATTGTAGGCTGAGCAACACGTCCTGGGACACGGGCATGTCCAAAGCCGTGTCCTACTCTGCTGAGGTAACACGACCAGGGACACGGGCATCTCCAAGGCCGTGTCCTACTTTGTGTACTCGAGTGGGTCTCGAGTGGGTCTCGAGTGAGGCAACACGGCTAGGGACACGGGCGTGTATAAGGCCGTGTCCTGCTATGGTCGACGAAATGATCTCGATGAAATGCACTCGACGATCCTCGAGAGCCCAGTCGTGTTGGGCACACGGCCTTTAACACGAACGTGTCTAGGGCCATGTCCATCTCTGTGTGTTGGCCGGTCTGTTAAGACAGATGAACACGGGCGTACATGGGCGTGTCCGAAGCCGTGTCTGGCACACAGTCTGTGACACGGCCGTGTCACATGGCCGTATCCTAGTCTGGCTGAGTCGGTTTCTTTGCCACTTAAGGCACACGACCTGTGATACGGGCATGTCACAAGCCGTGTTCGGCCTAGGAAATTGATTTTCAGGGTGATTCGTGGCCGTTCATTTCCTTCAATTAGGATCCAACGGTCCAGAGATCTTCCCGTTGTTATAAGGGCGGGAGTTGAGGGATAAACTCTCATTTAGCTCAAGTCTTTCTCTTTCTAAAGTGTTAGAGAGTGGGGAGAGCAAGGAAGGAGGAGGAAGGAGGAATCCGGCTGCCGGGTGAGCTTCAGAGCCCCGAATCATGAGCCGTGTCTAGATCTGTGGAGGCAAGGCCATTGCGATGCCTTTCATCCGGCTAGTTTTCCATGGCTCCAAAGAGATCGTCAAGGGTAATGATCTCCTTCTTGGACAAGTGAAGTCCTCCTTTATGCATATGCATGGAATACTACACCAAGAGGTGGAAAGCGTAATTGGTTCCAGTGCGTTGATAGGTTATATCCCCGTTGAGTCTGCATCTAGATTCAGAAAGGTGTATTACGGAATAGGGATTTTGTGTGAAGCCCATCTAGATGGTTGGTCTAGATTGGTGATGTTTATGTTGCGAACCAGAGAAGACTCCTTGTATGAAACAAGTCATTTACGGAGTTTGTGAGGATGTTTGTGAATTGTGAGTACTTCCAAAATACCCAGGAAGACTCCAAAGAGATCGTCAAGGGTAATAATCTCCTTCTTGGACAAGTGAAGTCCTCCTTTATGCATATGCATGGAATACTACACCAAGAGGTGGAAAGCGTAATTGGTTCCAGTGCGTTGATAGGTTATATCCCCGGTTGAGTCTGCATCTAGATTCAGAAAGGTGTATTACGGAATAGGGATTTTGTGTGAAGCCCATCTAGATGGTTGGTCTAGATTGGTGATGTTTATGTTGCGAACCAGAGAAGACTCCTTGTATGAAACAAGTCATTTACGGAGTTTGTGAGGATGTTTGTGAATTGTGAGTACTTCCAAAATACCCAGGAAGCTCTGTGTGAGCTCCTTGTGTTGTGTGCGCTGCGTGTGCTGTATGATCTGAGTGAGCTATTTGCTGAACAGGAAAGGGAAAGCCGACCCGCATCAAGATGTACGCTATTGATGAGTTGAGCAATGGGAAAGTGGTGACTTGTACCTGCATTGTGAGAGATCGATTGGTGGCAATGCAAAGGGGGGCTGCGGGCCAAATCCCGGGTTATTACACTACTGTGGTGGGTCGATCTAGAATGCCTTATTATTGCTGTGAGGTTAACACCTATGATTGGGATGGGCAAGGGGGTCTCCAACATGCGTGTTATAGTAGACTAGTACCCCATAGCCAACAAGTTAAGAACCTTTAATCGGTGGTGGTACCAAGGATAATTCGGTACACTATAAGCGTGCCCTGAGTGCACGGAGCGTCTGGCACTAAGGCCAGCATTTGTGATGATGTTGTGCTTAAGAGCACTAAGGTCGTTAGAATTGGCCAGCTGAATGCTGACCGTTGCTTTGTTTATCACCCTTGGGGTGGATGTCCATAAGCAAGTACTGACAGGCTGAATTGGATTGAGGGGTTGAAGCCCTTGCTGCTTGTAGGACCTTGCAGGTTGTGCGAAGAATTATATTTTCATGTGTGGCCGGCCTGCGTGCCGATGTATGAAATCACACCTGTAAAGAGAAACATGTAAGGCCTTAAGGCCATGAGTGTTTGTGGTTGTATACATTCCTGATGATATTTATAAATGTGTTGTTTATATATTTAGTGGACATTCAATATGATGAGTTCTTGCAAGTTATAATCTTCCGCTAGAATGCACTGAGTTAAGATGTGAGTAGTAAGAAATTTTGATATTTATACGTGATTCCGCCATTTGTCTGTGAAATATGGCATGGGGCCCTGGCCGGACCTTCTGTTATTGTTAACCCCAGAATCCGCAACATTTCAAGCTAGGCATCTTGCCCTTCCCTCGCTGAACTTAAGTACTCAGTTCGCCCAGCTCGCCAGTGGACATGGTCCGTCACCTAGGCGGACTCCAGAACTCCGTCCGCTCAGGTCGCCCTCAGTTCCCAGCTCCGCTAGATCGGCGAGTCAGGCTCAGACCGGCAGGCTCCGAGTCAGGCCACCCAGGTCGCTCAGGTCGCAGCTAGTCTAAAAGTCACGCGCTCAGTACGACCAAGGGAGGTCTCCAGCTCGCTGGCCCAGTCCGCCTGTCCCGCGCGGGCTACTTGTTCCTTCTCTTTTTTGATTCCAGTCACCGCTGCCCGGCTCTTTTGTACCCCAGGCAGCCGGTTATTTTAGCCCTGCCCGCTTGGGCAGGCCCCCAGCCTATAAATAGGGGGAAGTGGTGCACTCAAAGCACGCTGACTCGAGCCCAGGAGCCCACTTGTTAAAGGCTGCGGACTCGAATCTCTGGCTTTGCGACCTCCGGCTTGCTTTCCCCATTGCTTTCCTTTTCCCTTCTTGTAACCGCATCTTGGCAATTAAAAGCAAGCCCGTCGCAGGAGTGGCATTTAGGCCGCGACGGGCGAAGTATGGTGTTGCCGTGCTCTACGGCTCTGTTGCTTTCCTGTTCCTTTTCTAGTCCGCCGAGTAGACTGCTGCTCGCAGTTTGTTTTTCCTTTTTCTTCCCCAAGTGCTCGAACGGTTAGCTGGTGGTGCCCGAGTCCGTCGCTTTTCGAGCATCAACAGTTAACACGCGGCCTTCAGATTCGAGCAGTTTTTTTTGAAACCGCGGATAGAAATGTCAGACCGCCGAGGTTGCCGCTCCGACCGCTCCAGCTCCCCCGATGATTCGCTGTGGGAGGCGTTGGAGCAGTCCCGCTGGGAAGCCAAAGTATCTCGAAGAGAGACTGACCAGCGGCTCGATACGATCAGCCAAGCCCTGTTAGCATTGACTCAGCGACTTGCTCCCCAGGTTGCTGAAGAAGTTGCTGAGACGCCTGTCCGCCAGACTCCAGTCCGCCGGACCCCGGCTCGTCGCACCCCTCTTCAGCAGTCGCCTGCGACTGCGCCTCCGCCTCTCCACCAAGCTCAGTCCGCAGCTCCCCCGCGACCTCAGGCGGATCAGTTCGCCCCCCTGATGGATTTCTTCAGGGAAGCAGCCCGAGGGACCCCGGCTCGCCGACTAGACTTTGTTGATCGGCAATCCGCAGAGCTCGCAGTTTGTTTTTCCTTTTTCTTCCCCAAGTGCTCGAACGGTTAGCTGGTGGTGCCCGAGTCCGTCGCTTTTCGAGCATCAACAGTTATATTCCATGTGACAGATGGAGGCATTAAAAATTGGTATCTGTGGATAGGGTTTGGTAGGGATAACATATTTGAACTCAAGAATGTCCACTAAGAATGCAATACATGTGTTTGAGGAGCGTGAGCGTGTATAATAGGTATGTTTACCGTTATGGAATGGATGTTAATGGTGTTTTATACATGTATAGGTGACGAGGATTGGTGCGAGGCGATCGGATCCCCAAAAATCTGCAGAGAGTGCGGCACCAACTGAGGTGCCCACACCACCTCCCTCGGCGGAGACCATATGTTTACTTACTTAGGCGGTGCTCGCAACACTAAATGCACAACCTATTGGGCAGGCAAGGCCTGCAATGGTGCAAGTATGGCTTGGTGCGAGGCAAGTGCGTGTTGAGTCTCTGACTAACGATCAAGCGGCCGACGAGCAACTGAAATGGTTTATGGATTTAAATCCACCTACGTTTATGGGGTGGGTTACCCAACGCAGGCCGAGGACTAACTCGCAAGAGTGAAGAGGATCCTGACAGCAATCAGGACTGAGGAGGGGCAGAAAGTTACCTTAGCCACTTTCCTGCTGGAAGGAGAGGCGAGACTTTGGTGGGATGAAGTGGAATTGCACCCCTTAGCAGGCAAAGGCCTAGGGGAGATATCGATAGAGGAATTCTCAAGGTTATTTTGGACAAAGTATTTGCCAGTGTCGCAGCGAATTGCAATGGAAAATGAGTTCCAATGTTTGGTGCACGGTGAGAGTAATGTTGATACTTACCTGCATGAGTTTACCAGGCTGAGGCACTATGTGTGGTCTACTTTCGCTGAGGGGGAGCAGAAGACGAATAGGTTCTATGAGGGACTTCGTGATGAGCTGAGGTTGGCGCTCCCGAGTTCGCTGAACAAAGGCTTCCAAGCGTTAGTAGATACAGTCGTGCGCTGGAGAAGGATTTGAAACGGGTGTAGGATAAGAAGAACTTGGCAATGGAAAAGCCAGAGTTCAAAGTGCCACAGTCAAAACAATCGGAGTTTAGGAAACGAGACAAAAAAAGGTTCAGGCCTGCTGAACAAACTCCTTTGAATATTACTTCGGGAGAAACATATGGGCAAGGACGTGTTGAGACACGTACATGTTTTAATTGTGGGAAGCAGGGACATTTAGCCCATGCTTGTTGGAGTGGGCCGCCAAAGGGTGAGAAAAAGACCGGTGCATCTTTTGAGGACAAGGGCAAGGCGGTGACAGAGTCATCTGCGTCCCGGGCGCAACCTCGAGTCTACACTCTTGAATTACAGGAGCCGCAAATCTCAAATAGTGAAGAACAGCAACCTCGCGTGTATAATCTGGAATTATAGGAGGCCTTAAAGTGGAGTATGATGGATGTAGATGAGCAAAAATAAAATAAAGAGTGCACTTTACTGTCTTTGTGATGTAATAAAGTACATGTTGTATGTATGTCTGACAATATGTTTCTTAAAGACTTGTATTTGTTTGATGCCATGGGGCGAGAGAAGCTTCGGCCTCTGAGCTCTAAACTTGAGTCGTTCTATAAAAAGTGCAACAAAGGAGTGGTTGTGATGGTGTCTACTGTTGAGCTAAATTTCGGGACAAAATTTTTTTAAGTGGGGGAGGATTGTAACACCCCAAAATCTCATTGGATTGTAGGCTGAGCAACACGGCCTGGGACACGGGCGTGTCCAAAGCCGTGTCCTGCTCTACTGAGGTAACACGGCCAGGGACACGGGCGTGTCCAAGGCCATGTCCTACTCTGTGTACTCGAGTGGGTCTCGAGTGGGTCTCGAGTGGGTCTCGAGAGGGTCTTGAGCGAGGCAACACGACCAGGGACACAGGCGTGTCCAAGGCCGTGTCCTACTAAGGTCGACGAAATGATCTCGATGAAATGCACTCGACGATCCTCGAGAGGCAAGTCGTATTGGGCACACGGCTTGTGATACGGGGGTGTCAAGGCCGTGTCCTTCTCTTTGTGTTGGCCGGTCTGTGAAGATAGATGAATACGGGCTGGACACGGGCGTGTCCGAAGCCGTGTCTTGCACACGGCCTATAACACGGGTGTGTCACATGGTCGTGTCTTGGTCTGGCTGATTCAGTTTCTTTGCCGCTTAAGGCACATGACCTGTGATACGGGCATGTCACAAGCCGTGTTCGGCCCAGGAAATTCATTTTCAGGGAGATTCATAGCCGTTCATTTCCTTCAATTAGGATCAAATGGTCCAGAGATCTTCCTGCTATTATAAGGCCGGGAGTTGAGGGATAAACTCTCATTTATCTCATGTCTTTTTTTTTATAAAGAGTTAGAGAGTGGGGAGAGCAAGAAGGAGGAGGATGGAGAAATCTTGCTGCCGGTGGAGCTTCAGATCCCAGAATAACGAGCCGTGTCCAGATCTATGGAGGCAAGGCCATTACAGTGCTTTTCATCATGCTAGTTTTCAAAGGCTACAGAGAGATCATCAAGGGTAACGATCTCCTTCTTGGAAAAGTGAAGTCCTCCTTTTTGCATATGCATGGAATCCTCAGCCAAGAGGTGGAAAGCATAATTGGTTCCAGTGGGTTGATAGTTGATATCCCCAGTTGAGTCTGCATCTAGATCCAGAAATGTGTAGTACGGAATAGGCATGCTGTGTGAAGCCCATCCGGACGGTTGGTCTGGATTGGTGATGTTTATGTCTCGAACCGAGAATACTACGTCCATGAAACAAGTCATTTACGGAGTTTGAGAGGATGTTTGTGAATTATGAGTGCTTCCAAAATACCCAGGATGTTAACCCCAGAATCCGCAACATCTCCAGCTAGGCATCTTGCCCTTCCCTCGCTGAACTTAAGTACTCAGTTCGCCCAGCTCGCCAGTGGGCATGGTCCGTCACTTAGGCGGACTCCAGAAACCCGTCCGCTCAGATCGCCCTCAGTTCACAGCCCTGCTAGATCGGCGAATCAGGTTCAGACCGGCAGGTTCCGAGTCAGGCCGCCCAGGCCGCTCAGGTCGCGGCTAGTCTAAAGGTCACGCGCTCAGTGCGACCAAGGGGGGTCTCCAGCTCGCTGGCCCAGTCCGCCTGTCCCGCGTGGACTGCTTGTTCCTTCTCCTTTTTTGTTTCCCGTCACCGCTGCCCGGCTCTTTTGTACCCCGGGCAGCCGGTTATTTTAGCCCTGCCCGCTTGGGCAGGCCCCCAGCCTATAAATAGGGGGAAGTGGTGCACCCAAAGCACGCTGACTCGAGCCCAGGAGCCCACTTGTTAAAGGCTGCGGACTTGAATCTCTTGCTTTGCGACCTCCGACTTGCTTTCCCCATTGCTTTCTTTTTCTTTTCTTGTAACCGCATCTTGATAATAAAAAGTAAGCCCGTCGCAGGAGTGGTATTTAGGCCGCGACGGGTGAAGTCTGGTGTTGCCGTGCTCTACGGCTCTGTTGCCTTTCCTTTCCTTTTCTAGTCCGCCAAGTAGATTGCTGCTCGCAGTTTGTTTTTCCCTTCTTTTCCCCAAGTGTTCGAACGGTTAGCTGGTGGTGCCCGAGTCCGTCGCTTTTCGAGCATCAACAGTTAACACGCGACCTTCAGATTCGAGCAGTTTTTTGAAACCGCGGATAGAAATGTCAGACCGCCGAGGTCGCCGCTCCGACCGCTCCAGCTCCCCCGATGATTCGATGTGGGAGGCGTTGGAGCAGTCCCGCTGGGAAGCCGAAGTATCTCGAAGAGAGACTGACCAGCGGCTCGATACGATTAGCCAAGCCTTGCTAGCATTGACTCAGCGACTTGCTCCCCAGGTTGCTGAGGAAGTTGCTGAGACACCTGTCCGCCAGACTCCAGTCCGCCGGACCCCGGCTCGTCGCACCCCTCTTCAGTAGTCGCCTGCGACTGCGCCTCCGCCTCTCCACCAAGCTCAGTCCGCAGCTCCCCTGCGACCTCAAGCGGCTCAGTTCGCCCCCCTGACGGATTTCTTCAGGGAGGCAGCCCGAGGGACCCCTGCTCGCCGACTAGACTTTGTCGATCGGCAGTCCGCAGAACTCACAGAGTTTCATCCTCCAGTCCGCCCTTCTACTGATTCAGAAACTCCCTCTCCCTTCATCGATCGAATCCGATGGGAGTCAGCGCCGAGCAATTTCAGAGAGCCTCGTCTCCCTTTCTATTCAGGGGAGACTGATCCAATCTCCCACCTGCAGGCATTCGAAGGGGCAGTAGCATTGAGAAGCCTCTCCGACGCCCTGAAATGTAAACTTCTGGTGACCACTCTTGATGGACAAGCAAGAGAATGGTTTTATGAGTTGCCTCCAGGCACCATTTCCTCCTTCGCTGAGCTTCGCAGCGAGTTGCTCCTGAGGTTCGCAACCTCTAAGAAGAGAAAGGATGGGCCGGCAGCCCTTTTTGATATTAGGCAAAGAGACAATGAATCGGTGGCAAGATTCGTTGATCGGTTCCAGAAAGAAATTCAAGGGGTAAGGAATGTGAACCCCGATTATTACAAAGTTGCCCTGATTCACGGCCTCCGGGAGGGCCCGTTGAAATTCAAAGTGACAACAAAGGCACCGTCAACCTATCAGGAGCTCATCGCGATAGCCAATCGCTTTATTGAGGGGGAAAATGCCAATCCTACCTATATCTCATCCCTGACAGCTAAAGCTGGAGGAAGGGATGACCCTCACTCCTTTTCCAACAATCAGTACCACAGTAAGCCTCCCCGACCTGATTTCCACCCTCCACCTCAGAGGGGGCGCAACCTCCGCCATAAGAAACCTTTCCTCAGCCATCAACAGTTTCATGATCAGAGACTGCCGTTGGCCGCTGCTCCCGCCGTTCCCCTTCAAGCGCTCCCCATTCTTCAGAGAACCCAGCCAGCTTCAAATCCTCACGGGAGCAGCCCTATGGAAGAGCTTGCAGATCTAGGCATCGACTTTGAAGAGGTTGCCCAAGTAATCCAGAAGAAAGTTGAAGAAAAGAGGCAAGGGCCTCAGAGAGATTGGAAGCCCAGAGACAACTCTCAGTTCTGTAATTTTCACAAGGAGAAAGGTCATCTGACTAAAGACTGCAAGGCTCTTCAGAAGCTAGTTGAGAGGTTGCTCACCGAGGGCAAGCTCGAGGACCTGGGCAGGAAGAATGATTCTTCAAGGCCTTCCACCTCCAAGGGCAAGGAGGTGGCTGAAGTTCACCAGGAATGCATAGAGATAAGGGATGAAGGCCATCTGGGGTTCATTGACATCCAAAATGAGTGTATCGATGTTGTGGACGAGGGGGCCTTGGGAAGACTCTTTTTCATCCATGGCGGAGCAGGGGCTGAATCTACCCGGAAGTCCTCTTTGTCAAGGCTTTCGCGAACTGAGGTTGCTTCTACTTCTTCTGCCCCACCTTCTGAGGTCGTCACCTTTGGCTCTGCGGACCTTCCTGCAACCGCCAACCCCTTCGATGATGCCATCGTGGTCCAGGCAGCCATCGGAAACTTCACGGTCGATAGAATCCTCATCGACACCGGCAGCTCCGTGAATCTCCTCTTTAAGTCCACTTTCGAAGCCCTGAGGACTGGAAAGACTCTGCTTTCCACCGAAGGGCCGCTCTATGGCTTCTCAGGAGAAAGGAAGGAGGTTGAGGGAAGTGTCACACTCACGGTGACGCTCGGAGGGGTGACCAAAGAAATCCAGTTCATAGTGGTAGATGCTCCGAGCAGCTATCACGCCATCTTTGGAAGACCGTTGTTAAACAAATATCGCGCCATCATTTCAACATACCATCTAGCCATCAAGTTCTGCAAGGATGGCCGCCAGTGTAGGGTCAGGAGCGACCCGAGGCAGGCTCGAGAGTGTTACCTCCGAACGGTCAACATGACTGAGGTTTCCCCCCCAGCTTTTCCAGCAGCAGCAGAAGCCACTCCTTCAAAAGATGCTGAGATTAGAGAAGGCGCTCACCTGGAACCTGCCCAGGTGACACAAGAAGTCCCGATCGCAGAGGGAGAAGGAAGAAAGCTCTCTATCAACTCCGAATTGCCAGAGGATCAAAAGGCGGAGTTGATATCTTGCCTATTGGAGAATTTGGATGTCTTCGCTTGGTCAGCAGAGGACATGCCAGGGGTGGATCCCGACGTGGCTTGCCACCATCTCAATGTCGATCCAGCCGCCAAGCCCGTCCAGCAAAAAAAGAGGGATGTAGCTGTCAAGCTAGCAGAGCCCATCAGAGAGGAGGTTGCTAAACTCCTCAAAGCGCGCTTCATTCAAGAGATTCAGTATCCCGAGTGGGTCTCTAATGTTGTAATGGTTAAGAAACCTGGGGGAAAGTGGCGTATGTGTGTAGATTTCACTCGTTTGAATAAAGCATGCCCGAAAGATTTCTACCCCTTGCCTCGGATAGATTTATTAGTTGATTCTGCGGTAGGGTATCCGTTTATGAGTTTTTTAGACGCATTCTCTGGTTATCACCAAATAAGAATGCATAAACCTGATATCCCTTGCACATCATTCATCACTAATGACGGTTGCTATTGTTATCTTGTGATGCCCTTTGGGCTTAAAAATGCTGGCGCAACCTATCAACGCATGATGGACCAAGTGTTTAAAGAACAAAAAAGTAGAAACCTCGAGGTGTATGTGGATGACCTTCTGATTAAGAGTAGGTCTCTTCCGCAGCACCTGGTAGATCTTGTAGAGACCTTTTCTACTCTACGAAGGCGCAAAATAAAGCTTAACCCGTTAAAGTGCGTCTTTGGGGCAAGTAAAGGGAAGTTTCTCGGCCATCTCCTTACTCCCGAGGGTTTAGCCCCCAATCCTGATAAGGTTAAAGCCATCCTTGGTATGACCCCTCCCCGTTCACCCAAAGAGGTTCAGCAGTTAGGGGGGAGGTTGGCAGGACTCGGGAGGTTCATCTCTCGAGTTGGAGATAAAAGTGCACCATTCTTTAAGACTCTTCGGGGAGCGTCCAAGTTTCAATGGACAGAAGAGTGTTCCTTGGCTTTTGAGCAATTGAAAAAGCAACTAACCTCAACTCCTTTACTCCAAAGCCCTCGAGCAGGGGAGGCATTATTCCTATACCTAGGGGTTGGTCCCGAGGCAGTTAGTTCAGTTCTGGTTCGCGAAGAAAGCAGGAGGCAGTTCCCTGTTTACTATGTCAGTCACATCCTGAAGGATGCAGAGGCAAGGTATCCCATCCTAGAGAAGCTAGCTTTAGCATTGGTTATGTCTGCCCGCAGACTCCGTCCGTATTTCCAGGCTCATTCAATTCAGGTAGTTACTGATCAACCTTTGAAGAATGTGTTAGAAAAACCAGAGCATTCAGGCAGGCTAGCTAAATGGGCAATCGAGCTGAGCGAGTTTGAAATTTCCTATGTGCCCAGAACAGCTATCAAGGCACAGGTGCTTGCAGATTTCATGATTGATACGACAGAATCCAGCTCGGACCAAACAGCAAGGTCCCCTTTATCTTGGGCCATTTATGTGGATGGAGCTTCTGGTAGAAACTCCTCGGGTGCAGGAGTAGTTCTGATAAACCCGAATGGTGTCAAACTTGAGCAGGCCATCAAGTTCTATTTTCCAGTAACTAACAATCAGGCGGAATATGAAGCTTTATTAGCCGGCTTGAGGCTTGCACGAGAGCTTGGAATTGATCACGTTCATATCAAGACTGATTCACTAGTAATGGCTTCGCAAGTTCTCGGCAACTTCGAGACCAGGGAGCCAGTGTTGAAAAGGTACCTTATGCTGGTAAAGGTTGAGGTTGGCAGATTCAAAAGTTTTACTATTGAGCACATTCCAAGAACAGAGAATGAGGAGGCCGACGTTCTCGCAAAATACGGGCTCTCGTCAGGAGGGACAACTTCTGAACTTTTCCGCCCAGCGGTGGAGGAAGAAGGGCTAATGCAAATCGATCAGTGTCCCTCTTGGATGGATCCACTCATTCTCTACCTGTCAACCGGGAATCTACATCAGTCAGTCAAGGATAAGAAGAAATTCAGGTTGAAGGCAGCACACTATTACTTGATATCCGACATTCTCTACAGGAAAACCTTTTTATCCACAATGGCAAGATGTGTTTCAGAAAGTGAGGTTCCCACCATTCTCCGGGAAGTGCATTCTGGCGAGTGCGGAAGTCATTCGGGAGCAAAAACATTAGAAAGAAGGATCCTGCGGCAAGGTTACTTCTGGCCTACAATGAAGAAGGACTCTGAGACCTATGCGAGAAAATGTGTTCAATGCCAGAAATTCGCCCCTCTTCAGCATCAAGCAGCTCAATCTCTCAGGTCGATTATAACCCCTTGGCCCTTTGCTGTCTGGGGAATGGATCTCATTGGCCCTTTTCCCATGGCGAGTGGGCAGCGGCGTTTTATTATAGTCATGATCGACTACTTCAGTAAGTGGATTGAGGCTAAAGCATTGTCAAAGACAACAACCCAGGTCGTGAGGAATTTTATTTGGGGAGAGATAGTCTGCCGACATGGAATCCCTATGGCAATAATCACCGATAATGGACCACAGTTCAATAATGCGGAAATGATAGACTTTTGCAGACAGATCGGAACAGAGCTGCGCTTCGCATCGGTGCATCACCCCAGAAGCAATGGTCAAGTAGAAGCAGCTAATAAGCAAATCCTCAACCTGCTTAAGAAAAAGGTTCAAAATCTCAAAGGCAGTTGGGCTGATCAACTTCCCTCAGTCCTTTGGACCCTGAGAACAACACCTTCATCTGCAACAGGAGAAACCCCGTTCAAGCTTTCTCACGGGTCCGAGGCATTGATTCCTGTTGAGTTTGAAGTTCTGTCGCCTAGGGTACTGCTTGCCAGGCAAGGCATGGAGGATTGGCTTGAGTTGAACAGCGAGGAGATGAGGTTCAGTCTGGAGCATATCGAAGAGGTCAGAGACAAGGCTGCTATCAGGCAGGAGGAAGTAAAAAGAAGAATGGCCCGTTACTTCGATAAGAACGTAAGGATCAAACACTTTCAAGTGGGAGATCTGGTTCTTAAAAAGGTCGATGCTGCTGCAAGAGCCAGCTCAGTTGGGAAGCTTAATCCTAGCTGGGCAGGACCATTCATTATCAAGGAAGCACTTCAAAATGGGGCCTACCGGTTACAAACGTTTGAGGGTGAAGACATGCCGCACACATGGAGCGGAGATGACCTAAAGCGGTTCTTTTCCTGAACTTCTTTTCCTTTCTTCCGGTGTAAACTCTTTAAGAGGTTCACTATTAATAAAAATTCCTTGCCAACACTTTTATCAAGTATCTTTGTGTTTCAAGCATTGACAGTTAAATATATGGAGCAAGGATAACTCTAAACGATTCTCTCTGAACTCTCTATTTTATGGTTATACGAATCTCTCAAAATTGATACTCGCCTAAATACTCATACTAACACTTCTTCGAATGCCTCTTCTTTCTTACCTCCTCGAGCAACTCCCGGCAGTTGCTTGATGCCAGGAGATATCGCCGTGTCCAGCAAAAACCTCCCCTAGAACCGTTGGTGTCAGCATAACACCACGACGACCACGTGATGCGGGGAGATTTCGCACCGTGTAGTGGGAGCCTACCAACTCTAGTGCGGTAGGATACTGGATTTCGGATCCCGGCTAGTACCTAACCCCACTTCTGCATTATGGAGGAGCGAAGTGGAGGTCAGCTCTACCACGCCACTCAAGGGGTATTGTTACAACCCAGATGATCGCACGGGGAAAGCAATGCCGCTCCGGCCGCACCTACCCCCAGATCATCTTAGGGTTGTGACTCTCGAACACTCCTTGGTACCCTCAAGCAGTGCCTGCAGGAGACCCACAGTCTTGTCGATCTCAAAGGAAAGCAATGCCGCTCCGGCCGTACCTGCCCGACAGATCGACTTAGACTGTACTCCAGGCAAGAGGGCAGTAAATTGAGTTATTGAGTCTGCAGATCTCGAGGTCCAGTGAGGAAAGCAATGCCGCTCCGGCCGCACCTATCCGCTTGGCCTCCAGACTACGGCTTTCTTCTTCACAGGGGTCGTCATTATTAATGAAGTGCGGACTCCAGTTGCCTTATCCGCTCAGTCCGCAGTCACCTGGGTTGATTCTGTAATTCATAACCTTGTGAGGAAAGCAATGTCGCTCCGGCCGCACCTACCCGCTTGGTTGTGAATTACAAGTCATTTCTGATACTTTTCATTAATGAAGTGCAGACTCCAGTTGCCTTATCCGCTCAGTCCGCCGTCACCTGGGTTGATTCTGTAATTCATAACCTTGTGAGGAAAGCAATGCCGCTCCGGCCGCACCTACCCGCTTGGTTGTGAACTACAGGTCATTTCTGTTATTATTCATTAATGAAGTGCGGACTTCAGTTGTATTATCCGCTCAGTCCGCCGTCCCTTGATTAGGTCATTTCTGATGTTGCTGCTGGCTGAGGCAGTGCGCGGTTTCGGTTTTCTAATTCGCCTAGTCCGCAGAATTCATTCGATGCATACAATGTACTTAGAAGAAATTCAAGCGTACATACCTGCGGACGGTAACCCTGGTCCGTCCAGTTCGCTTATTCATGATATTTGGGTTAGCAAATTGTAGTTCTTTCGTTATCTTAGTTCTCGCAAAAACTGGCAAAAGTTCTGAGAAATGCGGTTGAGAACTGAACTCATCCAAGC
Organism: Platanthera zijinensis; assembly: GCA_039513925.1. NCBI lineage: Eukaryota > Viridiplantae > Streptophyta > Magnoliopsida > Asparagales > Orchidaceae > Platanthera > Platanthera zijinensis. The sequence goes on from CM077078.1 coordinate 208,024,697, forward strand.
CCGCATCAATCGTCTCTTCCCAAGGAACATATTCGTTCATATTGTAACAAGGTTATGGTAGTAAAATTTCAGCTAGCAATGATATAAGTGCGACCTCTAAAGTATCAGCAAGAAACAAGCAGAAAATCTCAGAAGATATCAAAAGTATCCTTTTTTATATATATCCATTCAAAAATTACATGTCCTGGCGGACTCGCGTAAAGTCCGCCCCTCCCCCCTTACATTAAAGAAAACCAAAAAATTACAATGTATATATCCCTATTCTATCCTCTGCTTCTTGTCCGCAGGCTTCTCAGGGCTTGACCCATCCACATCCACAATAGGCGAGTAGCCGCCTGAGTCACTGTTGCTGCTGTCGTCAGAGCAGAGAAGCGGCTGAAGGTTCTGTTCGCGAGCTACTCTCACCAGAGCTGGAGTTAGCGGACTGATCCGATTGACCTCCTTGCTGTTGGCTTGAGGCCACCTCCTCGTCAGCAGACTCCTCCTCGTCATCCTCGGCAACTGCTTTTCCCTTATCAGCTTGCTCGAACTCGGCAACTTTATCCTTTAGCTCCGGGAAGAGCTTCAGGAAGGGAATAGAGTCTACCCCGGCCTTCACGTACCCATCGCTGATAACGCGCTCAAGCGCGACCTCGCGCTTTCTCTTACAAAAGGAAACATGGCCTTTTGAAAGTCGGGTTGGTTACCTCATAAGCGGTCTGCAAAAGATTTCAAAACATCAGTCCGCGGAAGATAAGCAAGATTAATGGCGGTTAACTAAGCACTTACGGCCTTGTCTTCTTTATATTGGTTAACTTTTGCACCAAGCCGCTTATTCCTCTCTTTCAGCGAATCGCTTTCCATCCTGTGCCGCGCATTGTCCCTAAGCAGCTCGCGCGTGAGCCTGCCTAAGAAATGATTGGTGACGGCAGCGTTCGCACTGGCCTGCGCAGCGAGAAGAGGGAGGTCATCAGGGGCCACACCTTGCAGATCGCGAAGGTTCTGCTTCCCATACAAAGCGGACAGGGCGACGTGGGCATGGCGAGACGGCGCGGGCTCCTCCAAGAGGGAAGAGCCGTTGATAGGCGGACATACTTTTTCTTTTCATGCCAGTGGATCATGGGGTTGCCCCTCAGATCCTTCTGCTTCTCGCCGAAGCCCGCAATGTCGAAGCTGCCATCAGAAGAATAACCCGCGGCGGGCTCCGTCTTCCTCTCTTTTTTTGCGATTTCTTTTCTCCTTTCCCTTGCGTAGGAGTCTGTCCGGCAGGCGCAACGGGCAGATTTGCGGGCACCGCCAAGGTCGCTGCAAGAGAGAAAGTTAGCTAAAATTCCTAAGTTGTTGCGGGTACAAACGAAGGTCGCAAGACTTACTCTCTTGGCGGCTAACAGTATATAGCCCAGGCAGCAGCGGGATGTAATAGTCAACATCCAGCCTCGCTCCGTCAAGGAACTTGACGATGGCGGTCTCGGCATCGTTCAGCCGCACGCTCTTAAAGTCAGCATCTGCGCGCAGCTGCGGACTGGTATGAAGGAACCCCAGGTCGCCTTCAAAGATGAGATACCTAGAGGTCCAGTTGTGAATCTTGTTCGGCAAGCCCACAACTTTCATTCCCCTACAGTAAAAGTAGATGATGCCTTTGTACTCAGGGTCTCCCGTCGGTGTAATAGAGCGAACAGAGAAAATCTTCCTGAAAACCTTCAAGGAAAATTCAATCCTCTCAGCCCGCAGGTAAGCAATGAAACTGCAGATCGCAACCATACTGTTCGGGGCAAGCTGGCCGGAACCACCCCATAATGCTCGAAGATCTCCGCGACCTCCCAGAGCAGGGGAATTTGAAACCGCAGTCAAAATGATCTATTGGAATTGCGAGCTGGGTAGCGGTTGAAAAATTCAGCCGTTCGTGGTGCTCGGGGAGCCGCGCGAGCACGGGCGAGTCCGCCATATGAACTCCCAAGAACGCCTCCAGATCAGCTTCGGTTAGTCTACTCTTTTTATGATCGCAGCGTGGAAGGCGGCTGCGGCTTCAGTACGTGCGGATACCATGTTTTCAGACCGCAAGTCTTCAGCTCCACTGCTTTCTACGCAAACAAAGAATAACAACTCTATTTTATATAAAATCGTCTGACATGACAGCCGTCAATCCGCTCAGATCGGAAAGCCAGTCCGCTCAGCTCGCCGCTTCCTGTTTTCCCTGCAATATCAGATATTTTTCAAAGGCTTTGCGGATTCAAAGCCAGTCCGCTCAGCTCGCCGCTTCCCTGTTTTTCCCCTGCAATATCGGATATTTTTCAAAGGCTTTGCGGATTCAAAGCCAGTCCGCTCAGCTCGCCTCTTTCCTATTCTCCCTGCAAATAATTGCGAATTCACGGTATGAGCCCGCAGGGATCGCAATTTTCTGGTAAACAAGATAAGCGGGCATAAAACACAGTCCGTAAAACTTACATTTCACAACAGGATGGACAAAAAGAATAATAGTATGCGACAAGCAGAGTAATATCACACAACACAGACGCAATCACACAACGAAGAGTTTCAACAACAATATTATACAGCAGCTTAAAAAATAATAGAAAGCAAATGTTTAGGCCTTAGCGCCTTCCGCGGTCTCTCTGAGCAGGTCGCACCTCCTCCTCCATTCCAAACATGTGCAGCCAGGTCACTTCTCGCAGGATCTCGCAGTAGAGTTGGGGAACCAGGTGGTGCATGTTATTGAAGGTGCGGTGCATATGAGCCTGTCTTTGGCCTACCCGCGGAAATGGAATCATTTGAACTGCCAGGGTTGGATCTGCGACCGCCGCGGGCTGTCCGCTTGCCGCAGGGGCCGATCCCTCCCCTACAGCAGGCTGAGGCGCTTGCGATCTCACCCCAGCGGCTTCGCTTACTTGCTTCTTTCCTTCCCTCGCCAAGGTCAAATATTTGCCCCTATAATGGCGGACATCTCCGCTCAGACGATTTTTCTCCTTGTTCGCACTTTCCAATGCGGCTGAAAGGCTGGCGACCTCGCTTTCCAGGATTTTTTCCCGCGCTCTGCTTTTCTTTAGTGCAGTCCGAAGCTCGCATAACTCTTCCTCACTATTCTTCGCTAACAATACACTGTCTTCTTTAGCAGGCAGCTCCTCCTGTGCGAATCCATCAGCAGTCCGCGTCGCGGCCTCCGACACATTTGGCGGCGTAGGCACGATCTCGCCGACCTCGATAGAATCGGGCGTGGATTTCTGAACTGCAACAAAGAAAGTGAAGACGCCTCAGTATCCAGGCCGCAATGGCTCCAGAAGAAAAAAGAGAAAAGGGAAAAGGTTTTTTATCCACTTTTGGTTATCTTCGCGGCGATCTGACGACTATCAAGGATAGGTCGCCTCACCCGCTCCGGATCAAAAGCCTCTAGGCGACGCCTCCATTCACGGCGGACTAGTGCTCTTGTCTCGGCCAGCGATCTGCTCGAGGTAACTATGTCATCAGTTTCTGTAAGGATCTTGACTGGCCGCGACTTTCGAGGAGGGGATTTGTACAACCAAGAGCTCTGAAACCGCTTGGTCGCCGGCTGCAACTTACCAGATCGCATCAGCTCGGCAGCAATCTGAAGATCCTCAGTCCGCTTATCCACCACGAGCTTCTCCGAGGCCGCTTCAACCTTCGCCTTCATTATTGCGAGTTGATCCTCGTTTTTCTTCCTCTCTTCAGCTGGAAAAAAAGAAGAAGGGTCGTCAAGATTTTTTCCTCCAGTTGCGGTATCGGGCTGCAGCGCCTCCAGTAGAGAGCGATTTATACTCGCAAGCTGATCATTATCTATAGAGTCGAGTATCTCAGTGGTTGATAGGCTGAGCGTAGAAGGGGGATCACCTTCTGCGAACAGAGGATCGGGAGTGACGAGATCGTCTTGGACTTCTTTTTCTCGCGGCCTATGCTGCAAGCTCGCAGCTCCAGTCCGCTTGGAGATATTTTTCTCTTTCCTAACTTTCAACTTCTTCTCTACCCGCTCGGCGGCATTACCATCTCTTTTCCTCTTCTTCTTCTCCTCAGGAGTCTTCTCTAAATCGATGACAACCGGCTTGGGTTCGGGAGCTGAGTTTGGAGCGACAACTTGCTTTTCGATGGAACTGTTGGTCGCGTTTTCAGCGGACTCCTTATCTCGTTCCTCGGCAACCTTCCCTCCCCGCTCCACTATCGTCTCACCAGCAGGAAGCTTCTCCTCGGTCCTTTGCTGCTGGACTTTCGGCGATGAAACTTCCTTTTCTGTTTCTATCCGCAACATGATGGTCCCCGAAGGAGAGCGATGCACCTCCATGCTGGAGGAGTTCGCAGGGTTTTGGTCAGAAACGGAGGGCGGATTCGGTTTCTCCCGTAGAGGACTTGGGGAGCACTCGCAGTCTTCACAGTATCGCGGACTGGATCTTGCGTCGCCTGGTCCGAACTCTCCCCCTGATGGCGGGCAGGCGCATCTTTTCGATGGCTCGATTTTTTAGGCCGAGAACTCGCTTTCGGCTTCTCAATTGGAGCAGCCATGCTGCCAAAGAACGACCCCAGCCTCGCCATGCCGGACTGGAAAGTCGAGACCGCAAGTGGTGAGTAGCGACCCGTCGCGCAGACAGTTCTGACAGAAGACAGCGCTTCCGGCAGTATTTATAGCACAAGTAGCATTAATGATAGTTGCGGACTCAGCGGTTAAGGAAACATTTTCGGAATTTTCCAAAACTCAAAAATGTGCGGGGATTATGTTAACCCCAGAATCCGCAACATCTCCAGCTAGGCATCTTGCCCTTCCCTCGTTGAACTTAAGTACTCAGTTCGCCCAGCTCGCCAGTGGGCATGGTCCGTCACTTAGGCGGACTCCAGAAACCCGTCCGCTCAGATCGCCCTCAGTTCACAGCCCTGCTAGATCGGCGAATCAGGTTCAGACCGGCAGGTTCCGAGTCAGGCCGCCCAGGCCACTCAGGTCGCGGCTAGTCTAAAGGTCACGCGCTCAGTGCGACCAAGGGGGGTCTCCAGCTCGCTGGCCCAGTCCGCCTGTCCCGCGTGGACTGCTTGTTCCTTCTCCTTTTTTGTTTCCCGTCACCGCTGCCCGGCTCTTTTGTACCCCGGGCAGCCGGTTATTTTAGCCCTGCCCGCTTGGGCAGGCCCCCAGCCTATAAATAGGGGGAAGTGGTGCACCCAAAGCACGCTGACTCGAGCCCAGGAGCCCACTTGTTAAAGGCTGCGGACTTGAATCTCTTGCTTTGCGACCTCCGACTTGCTTTCCCCATTGCTTTCTTTTTCTTTTCTTGTAACCGCATCTTGATAATAAAAAGTAAGCCCGTCGCAGGAGTGGTATTTAGGCCGCGACGGGTGAAGTCTGGTGTTGCCGTGCTCTACGGCTCTGTTGCCTTTCCTTTCCTTTTCTAGTCCGCCAAGTAGATTGCTGCTCGCAGTTTGTTTTTCCCTTCTTTTCCCCAAGTGTTCGAACGGTTAGCTGGTGGTGCCCGAGTCCGTCGCTTTTCGAGCATCAACACAGGAAGCCTTGCGTCAGCTCTTTCTGTTATGTGCGTTGCGTGCACTGTATGCTTTGAGTGAGCTATGTGCTGAACAGGAAAGGGAAAGTCGACCCGCATCTAGATGTATGCTATTGACAAGTTGAGCAACGGGAAAGTGTTGACCTGTACCTGCATTGTGAGAGGTCGATTGGTGGCAATGCAAAGGGGCTGCGGGCCAAATCGCGAGTTGTTACACTACTGTGGTGTGTCAATCTAGAATGCTTGATTGTTGTCGTGAGGTTAATACCTCTGATTGGGATGGGCAAGGGGGTCTCCAGCAGGCGTGTTGTGTAGTAGTAACTAATACCCTATAGCCAACAAGTTAAGAACCTCTAATCGGTGGTGGTACCAAGGATAATTCGATACACGTAAGCGTGCCCTGAGTGCACGGAGCGTCTGGCACTCAGGCCGGCATTTGTGATGATGTTGTGCGTAAGAGAACTTGTTATGATATATAAATATTATATTGTGATTGCGATGCAAGTAGGGAAGGAACCACTGCCCCGGGTAAGGGGTAGGGTCATTATAATTGGTCAGCTGAATACTGGCCGTTGCTTTGTTTATCACCCTAAGGGTGGATGTCCATATGGAGGTACTGACGGGCCGAATTGGATTGAGCAAGGTTAAGCCCTTGCTGCTTGTAGGCCCTTGGAGGGCCGTGCGAAGAATTATGTTTTCATGTGTGCCGGCCTGCGTGCCGATGTATTAAATCTACCTGTAAAGAGAAACATGTAGGCCTTAATGCACGAGCGTTTGTGATTATATACATTCCTAGTGATATATATAAATGTGTTGTTTATATATTTAGTTGACATTCAATATGATGAGTTCTTGCAAGTTATAATCTTCCGCTAGAATGCTCTGAGTTAAGATGCGAGTAGAAAGAAATTTTGATATTCATACGTGATTCTTACATTTGTTTGTGAAATATGTCGTGGGCTCGGTCGGACCCTCTATTATATTCCATGTGATGGATGGAGGCGTTACAAATAGCCAGACTTCATGTCTAGCTTTGAGTATTACCATTAATCAACCAGCTGATCGAACAAGTAATCAATCTGTGATATCGATACTTGTTCTTTTTCGTCAGCTTGTTCAGTTCTCGATAGTCAATGCATAGTCGTAAGCTTCCGTCCTTCTTTTTCACAATGAGGATCGGTGCGCTCCAAGGTGACATACTTGGGCGTATATAGCCTTACTCAAGTAACTCTTGTAATTGAACCTTTAGTTCCGCCATCTCCTTTGGCGCAACACGATACGGCGAGCGAGCCATAGGTTTTGCACCTTGCACCAACTCTATAGCGAAGTCAATCTCCCGCTGGGGCGGTAACCCTGGAAGATCCTTAGGAAACACATCGCATACTCTGATACAATCAGAACGTCACTCACATTGGGCTTCAGCTCAACAGCCTCCAACAACGTGAAGAAAAATCCGCGCTCTTCAGGGCTTTGACTACCTGGAGAGCAGACACCAGTATCTTGCTCGATCCTCACATACCATTGAATTTAGTCACTCGTTGTGTTGTTCTGTCCTAGTGTGTCTTCCTTGGAGTTGCAATCTATATAGGACGCTGCTTCCGAGAGCCAATCTATACCAAATATTACATCGAACTCTGATATCGGCAACATAGATGCTTTCAATCCAAAATCCCGACTTCCTATTCGCACCTCAACACAGCAAGCTCGATCCGCGCGCATCAAGCAACTGTTAGGTAGCAACACATTCAATCGATCTGTCGGCATAAATGAAGGCACTCTGATATGCCCCACGAAGTCTTTAGACAGAAAGGAATAGAAGCTCATGTATCGAACAATGCTCTGCCGGATACTCCGATATCAGGACAAAGCCTAATTCAAAAACAATTATAAGCAACGTACAAGGTACTAAGTATGGAAAGCAGTAAAAACTGTATCTTAACTCATACCTATTACGATGTCACTTTGTTTTATTGCCTCCTGTTGGCCAAGATTATAGACTCGGGATTGCACTTGAGATGGAGTTGACTCTACCACTGCCTTTCCCTTTTTGCATAAGACACAACACGTCTTTTTATTCCCCTTTTGTAAGCCACTCCAACAATCTCGAGCCATATATCCCCCTTTTCACATGTATAAATTATGAGAGGACTTTTTCCTATCATCACTTCAGGCTTGTTCGAAGAAGCAGCAGGTCCTGAAGACCTAGCTTTTGACCTCCACCTCTTTTGGTTCTCAGACTTTGAGGAATGTTGCACTTTGAAATCTGACTTTTCACGGCCAGGTAATTCTTACGCTGCACGCGCTTCATATCAAGTTCGAGGGAACGGGCGTATTGACCAAGATAAGAAACCTGCGTCATCGGTCCTTAGTGAAGCGACTACAGGTCATCTCTCAGGCCCTCATAGAATCGATTTGTTTACCGTTCTCATCTGCAAACGTAAAGCATGTATACCCTTCCAATCTCGTAACTCATGCAAGTTGTCATCCATAGAACTCTCGCCTCGAGTTAGCCTTTGAAATTAGTTCTCCATCGCAATCGCTGTGCCGATGGAATGTAATCTTGCCAGAAAACACCTTGAGAACTCCTCATTGAGATTCGATCAATGGTCGACTGGAAAACTGGTGTAGCTCCAGCTCATCCCATCATAGTCTCGCCTCACCATTAACAAGAAGGTAGCCATAGTGACATTTTGCCACTCCTCCCTTTAGTTGCCTTCTGGCTCTTTATTCTTAATAGCCAATCTTCGCCTTGTGTAGGGGTTCAAGTAGCCGTAAACACAGGAGGATTGAAAACTCATAACATGTTTCAACATCTCCTTCGCCGCTCGCCTTATGACCACAGGCTCAACGACCACTTGTCTCACCGCTACGTGCTCAACTACGCCAACTAGTTCCTAGACCACCGTAGGGGTAGAAGGGTTTCTCGGACCTCCTAGTTGCGCATTGAGTAATGCGCGCATGACTTCAGCAACCAACCGTATAGTTTTCGTAGAGGGAGCAGGTGTTGGCACCTCATTTGGTGCACTACTCTCCACCGAGCACTGGGTTCTTGCTGTCGCACAACTTCTAGTCGCCAATAATGTGAAACACAAAAAACAACAAAGAATATCCCCAAAAGTAATTATAGGACACACAAGTTCCTCAAACATGTGTATTTTCATTCCTAAGGTACATTCTTGAGTTTGTTTATTATAACAGTAAGCACATACACATGCTCGTCACCCTCAAAATAATTTGACCATGAATTAGAAGGAAGACCAAGACAAGCTAATACCAAAATTATAAACGCCTCCAATCCGTTCACATGCAATATTATAGAGGATCGGTTAGGGCCCACACCATATTCCACAGATAGGTAGCGGGGTTACATGTTAATATCAAAAGACTACTCGAATATTAACTCAGAGCATTCTAGCAAAAGCTTTAAGGCTTCCAAACTCAAATCAATTGAATATCCACTATATATAAACCAAAACCATTTATAAATATAACAGGAATGTCGATTATAAATACAAAAATGTTACGACCTTATAGTTATACTTCACAAGTGTGGTTTACAAATATCGGCCCTGGCACGATCACACATTGAAAATAGTAAAGTTTGCATTTGGGCCTTCGAGGGCCAGCAAAACGCAGCACATGGGCTTCAACCCGCTATTTTTCACTTGGCACTCCAACACTTGCATATCCCAGTGCACAAAAATGTGGCAAACAAAGTAACGGTCAGCTATTGCCGACCCGATTCTAATGACCACAGACGTAAGTATGACCTAAGTATGTATGTATGTTATGCATGCGACCATACGCGTGCACTCAGGGCACATTCTCGATGTACCAGAGGATACCACCACCCCTTCATATTTCCAAGACATAACGGTTCATTCTTGAGCATTTTAGTCTTTTCGGCCTTAAGCCTAAGACTCTCATTATGCCATCGACGACAGCCAGTTACTTTTGGCAATCTAGTCAAGATAGACATAACGCAGGTACAGTTCAGTCACTTCCTGTTGCTCAGATCGCCTTGCAACTTCCGACAACCTAAGAAATCAAGGAAATAGACAAGACGCGGGTGGACCTCCACTTTCCCATTCAGCTCAATGGACTTTAGAGCTGGGAACTATAGGCTCACAGCTTCGTTATGGCTCTCACGACCATAATAGTTGGCCTCCACAGCTCAACTCACATGCTAGCCACACGGTCTTCGTGAGACAAGCTTTGTACCAAAATAGGCCGGAACTCATGGCCACCATAGCTAGGCACTACATGCTCCCAGCTTTTTAGATAATGACCCCCAGGTCTCCTTGAGACAGGCCTCACAAACATAGCTCACTGGGAGCTATCTCCTAACAATACTCGTTGTCGCCCGACGATATACAACAATTTTGCAAACCATGGAATTTCTTGGTCATTTTCCTAGAGAGCATCTCCAGCACTTCCTGCTACTCCCATTTAACAGGTATAACTCATAGACCCCGTAAACTACACGTTTATACGCGGAGTCTTCTCCGACACGCAAAATAAAACATCACCAATCCAGAACAACTTGTCCACATGGGCTTCATATAACATACCTATTTCACACTGCAAAATTTCCAGATTTATATGCAAATTTAAACGGGGTTCACAACGATCGACCCAATGGAAACTAGCCTTTCTTCACATTTTGGTGAGGGGCTCCAAGCGCATATGCAAATTGAGGACTTCACTTGTCCAAGGAGAAAATCGTTACCCTTGTAATCCGTTTTAGAGCCACGGCGAAGATTTTTGCCCTGTTAGAAAGGAACACCTCTCTTTCCTCTTCGTCAAGCCTCGAATCTTGATTCCGCACATGGATCTCTTTCGCTAAGCGTCTTTCCCATTCGCCTAGCTCCTCTCATAGACTCTTAGCTCTTATGAATTTGAGGAAGATCCTCTCTTTCCGGTGGTTGAGTGCAAAGTCCTAACAGAAGCATTTCATTTTCTGGTAATCCCTATCAGTGGGCCTTAAACATAAGCTTAAGACACCCGATAAGTTGGATCAAAAGGTGAAATCCAGCACCAGGAAAAATAGCCAACATTAACGCTATC